>BSBM01000299.1:16940000-19752500 GCA_027924585.1 Larix kaempferi
CATCATCGTCATCGTCGTCATCGTCATCGTCAACGTCATCGTCATCACCCTACCTCTAACCACACCTCCCATCTCTCTTTCTCACTCCCTACAACTAACACCCTTTCCTCTCTCTCTCTCTCTCTCTCTCTCTCTCTCTCTCTCTCTCTCTAAACCCCCTCTCCCTCTCCCTAACCTCTCCCCCATCCCTAACCATCCTACTCTTTCTATATCTATCCTAGTCCCCCTAGCCCTAAACCCCGTCCTCTTTATCTCTCTCCCCTCCTCTCCCTAGCCCTTACTAACCCGGGCTCTCTCAGTCTCTCTCTCTTCCCTACACCTCCACCTCCCTACGCTTCTCAGTAAATCCTTGAGCATTGGTTTGGGCGCAGTATAAATGGCCAATTTGTGGGCAACCTCCACTACAAGGTATTTCCCTTGTAGTGAGAGAGAGAAAGATTAATGAGATAGAGAGAGAGGGGGGCATATGGGAGAGAAGAGTGGAGGGTGGTTACATAGACAGAGAGAGAGAGATAACGATTATAGAGAGAGAGTGAGAGGATGAGGTTTAGGGGGAGAGGGGAGCATGGTTAAGGAGATAGTGAGAATGGGGGGAGAGGCAAGAGGGGGCTTAGGAAGAGATGGGAGGAGTGAGAGGGAGAGTGTTGGTTGTGGAGCCTGATATTCTAGTATCATAGATGATGTTGTTTCAGTCGTGTTTGTACCCCAGGTTTGGTTATGAACTCGGCACGCACAATAGGGGGTTCGGGGGCAGCACCCTCAAAAGAAATTTTTGTTATGGGTTTCTTTTGATAGATGAAGATGACATCAAAACTACATTTCGGATTAGTAAACAAAAGCGTGCATGCGTTATTAGATCATGCGCGCTTTTACTGCATACGCGTGTATTTAAAACAATGCGCACGCGCCATTTAAATTTCTAAGTTTTGACGGGCAATTCCTTTCCCACCAATGTGGTGGATGAATTGGCCGCTATGGTTTTAGGTTTGGGTTGCCAAACCAAGTGGCTTGGACTGTGTTATAACAAAATACATCTTATTCTATAACTTCTTTTGTTTCAAGCATGATTTTGCGTATGCTACACTTGTCCACTGCTAATGAAATTGCACACACTTGTAGAAGTATGTGTACACATTCCCAATATGTAATTTTTTATTAAATCTATTATTTGTTCCTATTTTTTAATTAATTTTAATTGCACTAACGTCAATCTTACACAAAAAGTAGGTTATTTCTTTTGTCTATAACTTTTGATTGGCTCACCTATTTTGAAAACAGAAAAGAACCCGCACAAGTACACACAAAGACCTACATCCTAACAAAAACAAAGTTCATTGATTATGTTAAGACCATGATGTCGGGGACTGACGCTTGACCTAGTCATTTTAGGGCTTGGTTGATTTCCTTAATTAAAAATAAATAAATTAACATAAATAAATATGAAAAAATAATGTTGCACTAGAACAGCCTGTTATCTACGACTATATAAAAAAAATTTCACAAAATTCCACCATTTGCATACCAAACCAGGGGACTAACGCAAACATATTCATTATGTTTTCTTAAAAAAATAATATACCAACCTTAGGAGAACCCCATTTTTGGGGAGTTATACTTAATTTCCATAAATAATATTTATATATTTCGGAAGGTAATCCGATTGTCTATGTTTCATCTTCTTGCGCCATATTCCAAAAAGTTGGGTAGGTATCTCTAATATTTCTTTTTTACGTTCAGATTTCTGTTTTTCCAGGAATCCATTGCGACTAACGCGTCATGAATGGCCAGCATTATCTTGCACTAGCCCCTCCCACCAAATATTGGATTAGCATCAATATGATTGACCAATTCCGATCCTTCACTTATGTCATCAATCAACATGCGCCAATTGACCATAACTTGCCACAACTAATTTATTTTTTCTTCTTTCTTAATGCTCTTTGGTTGGTTCTTCTTAGTCAATTGAATTTTCTTTAGTTGGTCCTTACTTTGATCCAATTCCATATCATATCTCTCATTTTATGTTTTTTTTAATTCCTTGAAAACTTATCTCTTCTAAAGAAGATGGTGAAATCTATCATCCACCTCATTTAACATATATACCACTTCGATTTTGCATGAACTTGGCCTTGTAGGCCAATTTTTTTTAGCTCTTTTCTACCTTTATGAGTTTCATAAAGATTCTTGTACAACATAGTGTAATGTTCCAACTCAATGTCCAAAATGGCACCAATGTTGTTTCTATAATCCAATGTCCAATTAAAAGAAGGAAAACAACTTTATGATTATATCAAAAGTATACAAACTAATCATATATACAAGGATATCGATAGCATTGGCAACACCACACGAGATATTGTGTTCTATTAGTATGATGGTGTCATAAGTATGCAACTATTCCTCTCATTCCTCCATTGAGCGTTAAAAGAGATTGAGAATCTCCATAATGGTAATAGAATATATGCTCATAAATGGTGAAAATTACAACTTAAAAGAATTCTATCCCACTTATTATACAATCTGAAATTGATCATAGTTACTCTTCCTTGAGTTGTGTATATGCGTCTTCATAAGGTGCAACCAAATGATGTTTCCCTCCTTGAATTAATAAATTGTAAAACGCATAACCAAAATATTAAATAATAATAATAAATAAATAAATATGTCACTAAAGGCCATAACCCTTCATCAGAACCTTCACATCATTACTTTTCAATGTATATATATATTATTATGAAAGTTATTGTAAATCATCATTCTTTTAATATTCGAGACAATATTTTAATCTGCATGGATTCTTTATGTTGTCCTATTTACTTTGGATATTCAATAATCAGACTCTTTAACCCTAATAGGACACTTGGCCTTTGGATAGAATCCGCACATTTTCATTGGTTCATTTCATTTGATATCAAAACTAAGTTTTAACCTTTGGATAGCATCGGCGCATTCTCATTGGTTCAGTTTATTTGATATCAAAACTAAGTTTTAATCTTAATTGGACATTTGGCCATGTTTTTATTGAACTTGTCACATTTACCTTTCAGCTAGAAGCCACTCATACTAATAAAATATCTTTCACTAACGAGTCAAATGCCAAGAAAAGTCATAAAAAGTCCAAGAAACGCCTTGGAAGATGAAACCAAGGGTCTCATTATATAAATATGTGCATATCATTAATGACAAATTGTGAATTCACACCTAATACCCTGTCTTGTTTAGTATTTGATTTTCTGCCTAGTGTTGGCAGCCTGCTAGTGTTGGCAGCCTGCTAAATGGTATCAGAGCCACAATGAGCTCTGTGCCCTATGCCTGCATTCCTTGCTTCACCAGTCTCTCATATTCTTTGCATAACCAACTTCTCAAACATGCCTCCTCTGCCAATTATATGTTTATGTCATCAATATTCATTTCATCTCTGCACATTTCCATTATGCATTTCTAAGTGATCAGGTTGTATTTTTCTTGTGATGCAGTAACATTTTTCTTCTCTGCGCGCGTTGTATGACTGTGTATATTTGAACACGATCATGGACGTGGAGACAATAATCTCTATGAAGACTGGTGCTTGGAGAAGAGTAGAATACGTGGTGTATCTCCCACGAAATATCCACGAACCCTAATATATGTTGTGACCTGCTTCCCTTGTTGCATGGTATCTGGGTTGTAACCTTCCTTCACTATCGTGAAAACTGTGTGTGGCAGTATTGCGTGACCTTCCCTCCCCTACACTGCAAATTGCGTAGACTCCTCCCTTGTTGATGGTGCTACATCACTACGTATATTCGTTTAAATACTGTTGAACATATCCCAGTCTCTGCTCAAGAAGTCAGAACGGCAAATGACTCTCTAAAGGATGATTTGACAGATTCCATATCTGACTTAGACAGGAATGTAGGGGAAGCCTTTTCCTACATCGCAGAGAAAGTCAATTACACTGCCAAAACAGTTGGCAGGATCCAAGCAGAAATTGCTAAGCCAAAAATTGATGCATCTAAGCTTAGCCATCCTGGTGAATTATCTCTTGCTAGTTCACTACCCATCACACTTCCTGCTCCTCTCACTCCGAAGACCTCTGGCAAAGAAGTCATTCTCATGACTGCAGAATCAAGTTGGAATTATAATAAGCCACGCAAATTTGTGCCTCCAGATCTCCACAAAGAAGATTCAGGCTTCCAGGAATCTTTTAACCCAAAGAATTTTTATTCATGGAATTTGGATGATAAGAATGAAGGTGAAATATTAGATATGGTCAATAAAATGATGATATGCTTTCAAGCTTATATGTCTACAGGAAAACATGACCATGCAGAGGCAGTCAATGTTATTGTCTCTGGATTCAATGGCAATTTGGGTGTTTGGTGGAATACCCATCTCCCAAATGTTCAGAAAATGGAAATTCAGACCAGCACTAAAAATGGTGAACCAAATATCATTGGTGCGCTCCTGGCTGCGATCATTGCAGAATTCTGTGGCTATAGTGCTACGATTGCAGAAAAACATAAACAGATCCTGCTGCAACTCAGAATCAAGACAGTATCCCAGTATCACTGGTATCATAAGCAATGGATCAGGAGAATCTATAAGATTGAGTTTGATAGAGCAGAAGAAAGGGTTTTCAAAGAAAAATATTTTGCTGGTTTGCCCTCAGGATTCCGGGAACTCCTGCGCGATAAATTTGAAGAAGATCTGTCTCTCCACACATGGGGCCAATTCAGAGCTGCTGCAGAAAAAATCTTCTTGCAATATTGTGAAAATAAAAAGCTCGATAAAGACCTCTCCCACTCGGTCTCTTTTCGTGGCGGTAGGGAAGTCTGCCGGATGTTTGGCATTGAGCCTCCCAAAAAAGCTCACAAACATCACCTCGGCCATAAAATAAAAAAGTATAAAAGAAAGCCTGCTAGCAGATGGAAGGAAAAGTATCCTCTAGACCCAAGAAAAGAGCCAGAAAAAAGAAAAATGAAATGCTTCTATTGTGGCAAAGAAGGCCACTCTGCTTCTGAATGCTACAAACGAAATCAAGATTATCAGAGGAAGCAGAAAGGTACAAGGACTTGGTCTAACAGAGAAAAGGTATTCCCCAAGGTGGAACCTTTTGATGATAATCTCAGAGGAATACCCAGAAGAGCCCCTCCAAGAAAACACAACTTGATGCATATAGCAGCATCAGAAGAAGAGAACACAGATGAGACCACTGCAACAGAAAACAGTGAACCAGAAAACACTGATCTCATGCATGTCCACCAGATGTACAATAATCCTTGTAAATGTGGTGGAAAATGTACTGAATGCCGAGAAGAGCAAGTGACTTATGACTCAGATAGTTCTTTGCAATCACATGAACAGGAGTTGTTTGCCGCTTGGACTAAACAAAATACTCGAACAGAGTCTTCCTCTTCCTCAAGCGACTCGGAAGCAGTAAACTGTTTCATGGCTGGTACCGACGATGAAGATGAAGAAGATCCTAAAGAGTTGATGAAGAAAGCTATTGCCAGAATGAAAGAAGGCAGTAAAAAGAATGACTTGGTAAATAGCTTCAACAAGATTTTCTTGGACGACAAGAAAGGCAAAGGAGGACAAAGCTCAAAGCATAAATTCAGGAGAAAATATGTCCAAGAAACAGAATCAGAAAAAGAAAGCTCAGGAGAAGAAAAATTCAGATGGTCCTGGAAAGCTGCTAATCTCCCGAGCATGGAAAAAAACGTATACCCTCTCTTGGCTCAAATGCAACAAGAGCCACAAAAGATTGACCTGGCTACCTTACATAAGGAGCATCTAAAGCTGGTACAGGAGGTTAAAGAGCTTAGGCTCTTGATTGAAGAAATGAAACAACAACCAGAATCATCACGATCAAAGCCTGAACAGTCTGAAGAAGATATGCATTTAATGGTCGCCGTACACCAGCAAACTGTGGTCAACTTGCATATCAAAATCCATGAAGATGAAGTCAAGGTACTTGCACTAATTGACTCCGGAGCAGACCTGTGTTTCCTAAAAAGGAAATATGTTGATCCTCACTACTGGGAACCATGTCGAACTCCAGTGCGGGGATTTGGGGGAAGAAAAGCAATTGAGTATAAAACCAGCTTTGGAAAGGTATGTCTTGGAAATTTTTATATAAACTGTATCTTTCTGCTGGTTGAAGATGACTTTACTCATGAATGTATTATTGGAACTAGTTTGCTATCTACCACAATTCCCCATGGTGTCAAGTATAATAGCAGAGGCCAAATTGGTTATCATTTTACTGTTAAAAGAAAAGAAATATTTCTTCCACTAGTGTCATCTGAAGAAAAGACCCACTCTATCTGGACCCTAGAAGTAAATTCTGTGAAAGAAAAGATAAAAGAAAAGGGGATCCAGATTAGAGCAATCAAGAAAGCTGAGCACCTATACAGGCTAGAAGAAGAATTAAAGAATCCTAGTGTACAGCAAAAAATTGAAGAAATAAGAAAAGAATTTGCTGACAAGGTTTGCCATACATCTCCTAATGCATTCTGGCATAGGAAGCAGTTCTGGGTAAACCTAAAATACAGAGAAGAATTCCAAGGAAACCCTAGCAGAAGTAGAGCCATCCCAATGAATAAGGAATACAGACAACTCTGCAAAAGGGAAATTGAAGATTTGCTGCACAAAGGACTCATCCAAAGATCAAGAAGTCCATGGTCGTGTGCAGCATTTTATGTCAACAAACATTCAGAGCAGGTTCGAGGAGTTCCTAGAATGGTCATCAACTACAAACCTCTGAATGATGCATTGGAATGGATACGGTATCCAATTCCAAACAAATCTGATTTGATCAAACGAATAGCAGGAGCCAAAATCTTTTCAAAGTTTGATCTCAAGTCTGGCTTTTGGCAAATCGGCATAAAACCAGAAGACCAGTATAAAACAGCCTTCAATGTGCCTCATGGACAATATGAATGGAAGGTAATGCCATTTGGTCTGAAGAATGCCCCTTCAGAGTTCCAGAGGATTATGGAGTCTGTTCTGGAACCATACATGGATTGGCTGATGGTATATATTGACGATATTTTAGTATTTTCAAAATCCATTGAGGAACACATAAAACATCTTAGAACACTATTGCATGTTATACACAAGAATGGGTTTGTTCTTTCGGAAAAGAAAATGAAATTGTTCCAAACTGATATTGAATTCTTGGGACAGAGAATTAAACATGGAAAGATAGAAGTTCAGAAGCATGCCATTGAATTTGCAGAAAAGTTCCCTGATGTAATCACAGATAAAAAACAATTACAGAGATTTCTAGGATGCTTGAACTATGTTGCAGCTTACTATGAAAATTGTGCTCAAGACAGAAAGCTGCTTAATAAAAGATTGGGAACAAACCCTCCTCCATGGTCAAAGCACCACACTGAAGCGGTTCGAAGGATAAAAGCAAAGGTGAGAACTCTTCCTATCCTTCATGTTATTGATGAAGATCTCATGAAGATCCTTGAGACTGATGCTTCAGAAGAAGGTTGGGGAGCAGTACTGAAGCAGTGTAGGAAAGACTGCAATGGTAAAGATGAAGAAATAGTATGGTTCACTTCAGGAACTTGGAATGATGCACAGAAAAAATACCATACTATTGATAAGGAAATAAAGGCTTGTCTAAATGCAATCCAGAAATTTGAGATTCATCTAATGAATAAGAATTTCTTAATAAGAACAGACAGCCAAGCAATGAAGTTTGTGTTGGAGAATCCAATACGAAACTCTACTGCTAAAGCAAAATTTGCTAGATGGCAAGCATTGTTTTCTCAGTATGAGTTTGAAATTAAGCACATAAAGGGTTCTCAGAATTGTATTGCTGATTTTTTAACCAGAGAACATTTGCAGGAAAAATATGGAATCCAGACCCCAAGTTGCATGGTGATTATCACAGAATGGCATGAAGGAAGCAACACATGCAGATACTTAGATGAACAAATGAGCTGGAGTGACTACGCTAGCCAATGGAAGCCAACCTGGCAGCTTAGGTCTACAGAGGTACTGGATGAAAATCTGCAGCATCCCAACCTATTAATAAACCTGGTCCCAGAGCATCGACGGTATCCAACGTCAACAGTCACCGTCCCAAACATGGTTTACGGCAGACAACTCCGACAAGCCATAGATGCCTCCCATACTCTCCAGACACATTTCCAAGACTTGTGTCTTATCAGTACAGAATCTGCTTTCAGAACAAGCAAATTGGTCAAACTTGGCACTAAAAGGATTGGCCATCCAAAACATAGAAATACAAAATAAAATGCCAAGATCCACACAGGTTGATTCTCTGCAATATACTTGCAGAAAAATTCATGATGAAGTTCAGCATATTCATTTAAATACTGTTGAACATATCCCAGTCTCTGCTCAAGAAGTCAGAACGGCAAATGACTCTCTAAAGGATGATTTGACAGATTCCATATCTGACTTAGACAGGAATGTAGGGGAAGCCTTTTCCTACATCGCAGAGAAAGTCAATTACACTGCCAAAACAGTTGGCAGGATCCAAGCAGAAATTGCTAAGCCAAAAATTGATGCATCTAAGCTTAGCCATCCTGGTGAATTATCTCTTGCTAGTTCACTACCCATCACACTTTCTGCTCCTCTCACTCCGAAGACCTCTGGAAAAGAAGTCATTCTCATGACTGCAGAATCAAGTTGGAATTATAATAAGCCATGCAAATTTGTGCCTCCAGATCTCCACAAAGAAGATTCAGGCTTCCAGGAATCTTTTAACCCAAAGAATTTTTATTCATGGAATTTGGATGATAAGAATGAAGGTGAAATATTAGATATGGTCAATAAAATGATGATATGCTTTCAAGCTTATATGTCTACAGGAAAACATGACCATGCAGAGGCAGTCAATGTTATTGTCTCTGGATTCAATGGCAATTTGGGTGTTTGGTGGAATACCCATCTCCCAAATGTTCAGAAAATGGAAATTCAGACCAGCACTAAAAATGGTGAACCAAATATCATTGGTGCGCTCCTGGCTGCGATCATTGCAGAATTCTGTGGCTATAGTGCTACGATTGCAGAAAAACATAAACAGATCCTGCTGCAACTCAGAATCAAGACAGTATCCCAGTATCACTGGTATCATAAGCAATGGATCAGGAGAATCTATAAGATTGAGTTTGATAGAGCAGAAGAAAGGGTTTTCAAAGAAAAATATTTTGCTGGTCTGCCCTCAGGATTCCGGGAACTCCTGCGCGATAAATTTGAAGAAGATCTGTCTCTCCACACATGGGGCCAATTCAGAGCTGCTGCAGAAAAAATCTTCTTGCAATATTGTGAAAATAAAAAGCTCGATAAAGACCTCTCCCACTCGGTCTCTTTTCGTGGCGGTAGGGAAGTCTGCCGGATGTTTGGCATTGAGCCTCCCAAAAAAGCTCACAAACATCACCTCGGCCATAAAACAAAAAAGTATAAAAGAAATCCTGCTAGCAGATGGAAGGAAAAGTATCCTCTAGACCCAAGAAAAGAGCCAGAAAAAAGAAAAATGAAATGCTTCTATTGTGGCAAAGAAGGCCACTCTGCTTCTGAATGCTACAAACGAAATCAAGATTATCAGAGGAAGCAGAAAGGTACAAGGACTTGGTCTAACAGAGAAAAGGTATTCCCCAAGGTGGAACCTTTTGATGATAATCTCAGAGGAATACCCAGAAGAGCCCCTCCAAGAAAACACAACTTGATGCATATAGCAGCATCAGAAGAAGAGAACACAGATGAGACCACTGCAACAGAAAACAGTGAACCAGAAAACACTGATCTCATGCATGTCCACCAGATGTACAATAATCCTTGTAAATGTGGTGGCAAATGTACTGAATGCCGAGAAGAGCAAGTGACTTATGACTCAGATAGTTCTTTGCAATCACATGAACAGGAGTTGTTTGCCGCTTGGACTAAACAAAATACTCGAACAGAGTCTTCCTCTTCCTCAAGCGACTCGGAAGCAGTAAACTGTTTCATGGCTGGTACCGACGATGAAGATGAAGAAGATCCTAAAGAGTTGATGAAGAAAGCTATTGCCAGAATGAAAGAAGGCAGTAAAAAGAATGACTTGGTAAATAGCTTCAACAAGATTTTCTTGGACGACAAGAAAGGCAAAGGAGGACAAAGCTCAAAGCATAAATTCAGGAGAAAATATGTCCAAGAAACAGAATCAGAAAAAGAAAGCTCAGGAGAAGAAAAATTCAGATGGTCCTGGAAAGCTGCTAATCTCCCGAGCATGGAAAAAAACGTATACCCTCTCTTGGCTCAAATGCAACAAGAGCCACAAAAGATTGACCTGGCTACCTTACATAAGGAGCATCTAAAGCTGGTACAGGAGGTTAAAGAGCTTAGGCTCTTGATTGAAGAAATGAAACAACAACCAGAATCATCACGATCAAAGCCTGAACAGTCTGAAGAAGATATGCATTTAATGGTCGCCGTACACCAGCAAACTGTGGTCAACTTGCATATCAAAATCCATGAAGATGAAGTCAAGGTACTTGCACTAATTGACTCCGGAGCAGACCTGTGTTTCCTAAAAAGGAAATATGTTGATCCTCACTACTGGGAACCATGTCGAACTCCAGTGCGGGGATTTGGGGGAAGAAAAGCAATTGAGTATAAAACCAGCTTTGGAAAGGTATGTCTTGGAAATTTTTATATAAACTGTATCTTTCTGCTGGTTGAAGATGACTTTACTCATGAATGTATTATTGGAACTAGTTTGCTATCTACCACAATTCCCCATGGTGTCAAGTATAATAGCAGAGGCCAAATTGGTTATCATTTTACTGTTAAAAGAAAAGAAATATTTCTTCCACTAGTGTCATCTGAAGAAAAGACCCACTCTATCTGGACCCTAGAAGTAAATTCTGTGAAAGAAAAGATAAAAGAAAAGGGGATCCAGATTAGAGCAATCAAGAAAGCTGAGCACCTATACAGGCTAGAAGAAGAATTAAAGAATCCTAGTGTACAGCAAAAAATTGAAGAAATAAGAAAAGAATTTGCTGACAAGGTTTGCCATACATCTCCTAATGCATTCTGGCATAGGAAGCAGTTCTGGGTAAACCTAAAATACAGAGAAGAATTCCAAGGAAACCCTAGCAGAAGTAGAGCCATCCCAATGAATAAGGAATACAGACAACTCTGCAAAAGGGAAATTGAAGATTTGCTGCACAAAGGACTCATCCAAAGATCAAGAAGTCCATGGTCGTGTGCAGCATTTTATGTCAACAAACATTCAGAGCAGGTTCGAGGAGTTCCTAGAATGGTCATCAACTACAAACCTCTGAATGATGCATTGGAATGGATACGGTATCCAATTCCAAACAAATCTGATTTGATCAAACGAATAGCAGGAGCCGAAATCTTTTCAAAGTTTGATCTCAAGTCTGGCTTTTGGCAAATCGGCATAAAACCAGAAGACCAGTATAAAACAGCCTTCAATGTGCCTCATGGACAATATGAATGGAAGGTAATGCCATTTGGTCTGAAGAATGCCCCTTCAGAGTTCCATAGGATTATGGAGTCTGTTCTGGAACCATACATGGATTGGCTGATGGTATATATTGACGATATTTTAGTATTTTCAAAATCCATTGAGGAACACATAAAACATCTTAGAACACTATTGCATGTTATACACAAGAATGGGTTTGTTCTTTCGGAAAAGAAAATGAAATTGTTCCAAACTGATATTGAATTCTTGGGACAGAGAATTAAACATGGAAAGATAGAAGTTCAGAAGCATGCCATTGAATTTGCAGAAAAGTTCCCTGATGTAATCACAGATAAAAAACAATTACAGAGATTTCTAGGATGCTTGAACTATGTTGCAGCTTACTATGAAAATTGTGCTCAAGACAGAAAGCTGCTTAATAAAAGATTGGGAACAAACCCTCCTCCATGGTCAAAGCACCACACTGAAGCGGTTCGAAGGATAAAAGCAAAGGTGAGAACTCTTCCTATCCTTCATGTTATTGATGAAGATCTCATGAAGATCCTTGAGACTGATGCTTCAGAAGAAGGCTGGGGAGCAGTACTGAAGCAGTGTAGGAAAGACTGCAATGGTAAAGATGAAGAAATAGTATGGTTCACTTCAGGAACTTGGAATGATGCACAGAAAAAATACCATACTATTGATAAGGAAATAAAGGCTTGTCTAAATGCAATCCAGAAATTTGAGATTCATCTAATGAATAAGAAGTTCTTAATAAGAACAGACAGCCAAGCAATGAAGTTTGTGTTGGAGAATCCAATACGAAACTCTACTGCTAAAGCAAAATTTGCTAGATGGCAAGCATTGTTTTCTCAGTATGAGTTTGAAATTAAGCACATAAAGGGTTCTCAGAATTGTATTGCTGATTTTTTAACCAGAGAACATTTGCAGGAAAAATATGGAATCCAGACCCCAAGTTGCATGGTGATTATCACAGAATGGCATGAAGGAAGCAACACATGCAGATACTTAGATGAACAAATGAGCTGGAGTGACTACGCTAGCCAATGGAAGCCAACCTGGCAGCTTAGGTCTACAGAGGTACTGGATGAAAATCTGCAGCATCCCAACCTATTAATAAACCTGGTCCCAGAGCATCGACGGTATCCAACGTCAACAGTCACCGTCCCAAACATGGTTTACGGCAGACAACTCCGACAAGCCATAGATGCCTCCCATACTCTCCAGACACATTTCCAAGACTTGTGTCTTATCAGTACAGAATCTGCTTTAGGACAAGTCCTTGAACAATATTATTGTATTAAACAAATGCGTGGTCTGGCAGCTTGGCCAAGAAATGATGGTACCTTAAGATTCCCCCTCACGGATATCAACTACGGCAGCTACCAGAGGATGTGGTGGGATTTCTTAAAAAAGGACAATAGAGACCATGAATACTTTGCCAAAATCAAGTTTGGCCTCCAGCGAGCCCATGTGATCCATGAAATTCCTGACTGGATTCATTGTTGGTGGAATGATTTCGGCCTCAGCAAAAGCGGAGTGGACCCTGCAATAATTCAGCACGAACATAGCCAGTACTGTATCCCGTGCTCCAAGGTGGAAGACATGTATATAAGTGATGTGTGTGATAATACTCATTTACTACATACTTTTATTTCAAATAAATTCCAGTGGCTTGTGAAGACCAAAATTCAAGTACAAAACAGAAATGGGCAACGCATCATCATCCGGAGCATCTATACAAAAATGTGGGACCCCACTTATCAGCGTCAGTATGGCCATCCATACGACGATATGATAGAATGGCCCCAGACTCGTACTGCCTACAGTCTTTTGATTGATGAAAATTGCTAGTGTCCTCATCATGAAAGGGTTTTCGTGGGTTCCCTCTTTCAAAATCTCCACTGTGTAATGTCACTTCTGTCATAAAAGGTTTTCCGTGGGATTCCTTAATAAAAATCTCCACTATGTATTGTCATCGCGATCATAAGTAGTTTCCGTGATCTCCACTTTGTAAAAGCCACGTTCATGATTTGTCACATGGAGACTCAGGACACTTTCCTAACTTCTGGTGCGGTTTGACCCACATCTCCGACACAAATCTAGCTTCACCTCTTCTGGAGAAGAACCCTAATCCAATGTTGTTGTAGATCGGACTGGAACATTGGAGCTGTCGTAAGTCTCACCTCAACCTCATGTGCGCCCAACAGCTCCATGCGTTATCTTCTTCTCTACATTGGACAACACATGGAACTGCGGGTTGAATTGCATTTATATTGTATTGAGTGCACACCGATTTGAAGCTGAGAAGTTGCAATTTACCAAGCTGACGAACCTTGCATGACGATAAGTTGAATGAAGTTTTAAATATTTTCCTCCAAATCACTTATGCACGTATATTAGGCTTTTTTTCGGTTCAGGATCGGTCTCCGCCAATGTTTCAGGTTAACGCTAATTATTTTGGAGTATAACCTTTGCTTCATATAAAATTTTATTCTAAATGTTCGATAGTCATCTTGCCTTTATATTTCTTATTCGCCTTTGGTAGTTCTGGTACTATGTTGGTTGCACATGGCCCATTCCTTTTATGACTCGAATAGTGTTCGATTTAGTTCACAACTACCTAGAATGCTTCAAAATTAAGAAATATATGACTCTTGAGTGTGTTGTCCTTGGTTTTTAAAATCCTATTTTTTGTTTAGGTAACATATTCATTAAAGTAAATTTGAAGTTTAAAATGGGACTCTTAAGGAAAATAATAAAAAAAAATTGAATTTTGAAGGAAAATAGAAAAAACTACTTTTTCGTAATTTCATCTTATCTCCTTATGGATTTACTCAAATTTCGATAAGGGGCACCCGTCATGTAATTCAATTCCATATCCAATGAGTACCCATGCCGCATGCTTTTGATGGACCCCACCCTACAAAAAAGGAGAAACATCCTTTTTTGTGGGGTGGGATCCATCAAAAGCATGCGGCATGGGTACTCATTGGATGTGGAATTGAATTACACGTCCAACGGGTGCCCATGATCGAAATTTGAGTAAATCCATAAGGAGATAAGATGAAATTATGAAAAAGTAGTTTTTTCTATTTTCCTTCAAAATTCAAATTTTTTTTTTATTATTTTCCTGAAGAGTCCCATTTTAACATCCTTTTTTGTGGGGTGGGATCCATCAAAAGTATGTGGTTTGGGTACTCGTTGGAATTCCGCATCCAACGAGTGCTCCTGCTCGAAATTTGAGTAAAACAACAGGGATATAAGTTGAATATATGAGTTAAAAAAATAGTTTTTTATGGAAAATATGTCAAGTCAACCATTATGGTTGACTCACTTTCCTGAAATTCTATTGGTTCTTGAATTCCAATGCATCAATGGCTCATTTTCTTATAAGGCTCAATTGAGACCCCATATTTTCTTTAATGATACACAACACTCATTCATTTGTTTTTTAGAGCACATTAATTGGATTAAGTAGTTCTCCATCATTTGGTGGAAGAAGTGCCTCGTATAGTTCTTTTGGAGTTTCCAACACAACATTACCGTCATTTGGATTTGGGTTTGGGGGTAGTGCATCTTTTCCCTCTGTAGGTTTCTCTTTTAGTGGATCTATAGTTGCAGGTAGTAGCTCATTTACTTTTGGAGGCACGGGACGCGCTCCATTTGGAACTACATTTTAATTTGGATCAACTAAGCTACACCATCACCCACACCACAACCAGTGAGAAATCATCACTCAATAATTCATAGGTAAAGCATTCCTTCAAATTATGCATTCAATTGTAACTTGCAAACAATAACTTTGGTAAGTTTTCATGTTAAATCAAAAGTGAGTTGAACTGAGTTGAATTATAGTCGGGTGCACTTTTGGTTGAACTTGACACCTCTTCTTCTTTTGAGTCAAATACTTCGAGTCTTATTTGTAAAAGGTGGGAGTTGCAAGAATCCCTCATTTGATTCAATTGTAACTTGGACCTACTTGCACAAGAAGGCCTCAAAAATAGCCCAGACCAAAGGAATATTAGAGTTACATAACACTCTAATAATTACTATTGTAAATGACTCAATCATAATCAACAAAGAAACTCTCCAAACTGTTATCACTCATTTGCAAGATTCAAAGCCAAAGAGGATGATGTACAACCAAGGAATCATCATTTTGAATTAGTTATTGTTCAGAACAACCCTCTCTTTGAATTTGAAGATGATTCCTATCAGCTGCCCGTGAACGACCTAGACAGTGAAATAATGTCAGAATATGAATTCCCTCAGGATCATCTTCAACATAATCTTCCCAAATCCCTCATCATATCTTGAGAAGAAATCAAGATCAACAATCATAAAACATGCAATGGATATGATAAGGATGTTACCTTTCATATTCCAGATTATTCCAGACCAATCTAGTTTGAGAGTTCTGGATTTCTTCAAGATGAGTCATCTTCATCTATTCTAGCTTAACATTAGTGCCAACATTGTCAGCAGATTGGCCACATGGAAGAGCAATGCTTAAATATCCATCCTTGTTAGCATTGTGAGAAGCATAAACATACTTCAGATAGATGTTTGACATTGAAGGAACCTGCAAGCTTGAAGATTCACTTAGGGTGGACTGCTTCTTGGAAATGGTCAACAACAATCAATAAGATATATCATTCATATTGCAGAATTGAGTCTTGAGTTCCGACACAATTGCAACAGAAAAATTTCGTACTTCTCATCTTGTATCTTCTAGGGGACTAGAACATCATGAATCGATAGTCAAGCTTCAAGTTTCGAAGCCTTATCAAGCTAACAACAAGCATTCATGGCCTTCTTAAAGCAATCCTGAGCCACAACCATATTTGAATGTCATATTCAAAGCTGTAGACAGAAGACAAAAAGAGAGCCATGCTCCAAAGATTTCATTAGATCATGGTATTATGTGTCTATTTTCCTTCGTTCAAAGGAATGATATCATGAGTCTGCAAGTTCATTAAGTTGAGTGGTTAAATCTAAAATTGGGTCAATGATTCTTTTTTTTTTAATTTAATGCAATGATTCATTTTTTTTAATTTAATGCACATACCTGAGAGATCAAGTAAAAAATCCCTTAAGTTGTGTAAACAGTCGGATAATGATCTCACGTTGAAAAAATTAATTTCTAAATGAGGTCGATATTTTGCATATGTAGTAATTATGAGTTAATTTGGTTTATGATTGTTACATTATACATATATGTTGATCATTATTTACATATAACTCGGATTATAATGCATAGATTTGTTATATATATGTGTGTGTGTGTTGTGGCATCCAATGTAGTAATTATGAGTTAATTCAGTTATGATTGTTTCAATTTTAAATATATGTTGCATGGATTTCTCATATATATATATATATATGGAACGACCTTTTGTGTCATAAAAGTTTTGATAATTCTTTCGATCCTAAAATAATTTACCTATTTAGTATTTAAATGAATTTTTTGGTTATACCATATGTACAAAAGGAAGTTTAGCCCATTTAAAATATTAGTTCCAATAAGTTGTTTAAGAGTTCTTTTGTATAGTCCAAATTGTATGATGTTGGGAATATTACAAGCAATATACATCCTATGAAAAAGAAGATCGCATAAAAGTATTTTAAAATTTTCAAATATGAGAGGTATTTTTGGGGTTGTTATAATGTGGTATCAGAGCATAGGTTACGACACTTGGCCTAATGGTGTCCATTCATGTTATGAGAAAACTAATTTTGATTGTATGTTGTTCTTCTTTTATGTATAGAAGAATTTTGTTTTACTAACTGTAGGAAGAAATGGTTGGAAGGCGATCCCCTACCCCACCTGCTTGGGTTGAACTTAATGATGGGGATCAACCAAAAAATAACAATGTTAATGATGAAATTTTACAAATAGTAAGAGACTTACAAGTTGAACTGATGAACTTTAAAACTCAACATGAAAGGGTAATGAAAACCCATGAAAATTTTAATGAGGCCTTACTGTTTAAACTAAATGAAGTGTCTAAAGATCCCTTAAAAAGAAACGTAAGAGAGAAAAGTCATCCTCTGACTACCCTTCTTCTGACTAAAGCCCTGTAACTAGTGAATTGGAAGATTCTAGTGATAGTTCTGAGGGTAGACGAAGGAAGAAGATAAAATATAAAGATGAGATAACAGAAGAATTTAAAAAGATAAAACCTCCTACCTTTGACGATGAAGTCAAAAATGGAAAAGAAGTTGAGGTTTAGCTATCTGGGATGAAGAAATACTTTACTATGTATATATTATTCAAATTCTATGAAGGGTAAAATGGCCATATTCAATCTAGTCGGGAAGGATGAGATTTGGTGGCATCACTTAAAAAGAGCTAAAAGAATTAATGATAGAAAATTTAGTTGGAATTGATATAAAAAGGAGTTTAAAAAGGAATACCTTTCAGATTATTACTATGAGGGAAAAGCAAAAGCGTTTTATGAGTTAAGATTGGGTTCAATGTGAATGCATTATTTTTGTACTAAATTCTTGTCCTTGTTAAAATATGTGCCTTACCTAAATGAAGAAAAACCTAAAATTCAAAGGTTCCTAGGTTGTTTTCCTAGCTTTTATAAAGACAGATTAGAGTTTGATTACCCAAAAAATTTATATGAGGCAATGAGGAAGGCCAAATTAACTTATGATTAGTCTAAAAGTAAACATGAAAATCCTTATAATTTCAAGAAAAAAGAAGAAGGGAAAATTTTTAAAAGAGGAGAATTCAAACCCTTCAATAAACATTAGAATTTTCAGAGGAATACTTTTAAGGATAGACAAAAACCAATTAAAATTGAATATAAAGATAATCTCTTGAAAAAAAAGAAATAAAAAGAGAACGATAAGCAAGATTGTCCTCATAAGAAGGATAACTAGAGTATCCACATTGTTCGAGAAGCAGCCACAGTTGGAGAGGTGGCTCGGAATACAACGAAGATAAGCTCAGCATTGGACAATCATCAAGCGGATTACCAACCCTCAACAATCGAAGTTGATGGTAAGATATTTGATAAACCTATTTCTATATTAATTGATTCTAGATATACTTTAAGTTATGTATCTCCTAAGTTAGTAGATTTTTGTAAAATGAAAAATTATGATTTTGAAAAGTCGTGGTTAGCACAATTAGCCATGTGAACAAAAAGAAAGGTAACCAGCTGTATTTCAAGTTGTGAAATTTATATGCAAGATTTGGTTACAAAAGTAGATTTTTTCATTTTTCCACTAGGATCATATGATGTATTAATTGGCATGGATTGGTTAGAAAATCATAGAGTTGTATTAAATTGCTTTGAGAAAACATTCACTTGTATTGATGAAAAAGGTGAAAATAGACTTGTTAAAGAAATTCCTAAACAATTTCTTACTAGGAAAATGTCTGCTTTGCAATTGAAAAAGTGTGCTAGGAAAGTATGTAAATTGTTTGTTATGCATATCACTAAGAATGATGATGCAAAAATAAAAGCTAGATTAGAAGACTTTCCTCTTTTAAATGAATTTAAAGATGTTTTTCCGGAAGAGATACCTGGATTACCTCCAAGCAGGGATATTGACTTTACCATTGGTTTGGTACCAGGAGCAATGCTTGCCTTTGAGGCTCCTTGCATAATGAATACACCTGAGTTGGTGGAATTAAAATTACAATTGCAAGAATTATTACATAAGAAATATATAAGACCGAGTGTGTCTCTGTGGGGAGCTCCAGTTTTGTTTGTTATAAAGAAATATGGCAGATTAAGACTTTGTATTGATTACAGACAATTAAATAAGATGACTATTAAAAACATATACCCTCTCCCCCACATTGATGACATGTTTGATCAAGTTCGAGGAGCTGCGGTCTTCTCTAAAATTGACATAAAGTCTGGGTACCATCAAGTAAGAATTAATGATGAGGATGTTCATAAAACAACATTTAGAACACGGTACTGGCATTACGAGTTCTTGGTTGTACCATTTGGCTTGACCAATTCTTCGGCCACGTTCACGTGTTTAATGAATAGTGTTCTCCATAAATACTTAGATAAGTTTGTAATAGTATTTATTGATGACATATTAATATACTCTAAAAATGAAGAAGAGCATGAAGAACATTTAAAGTTAGTCTTACAAACCTTAAGCGAACATAAAATTTATGCAAAGATTAGTAAATGTGATTTCTTTCAAGATAAAATTCAATACCTAGGCCATTTAATATCTAGGGAATGAATTTATGTAGACCCGGATAAAATCAAGGCGATCATTGACTGGTCAGTTCCTAAGGATGTAACTGGAATTCGCTCCTTTATGGGAATCACGGGTTACTACCGCAAGTTCATTGAGGGGTTCTCCAGAATTTTTTACCCAATAAATTCACTTCAAAATAAAGGAACTAATTTTTTATGGTATAATAAATGTCAATAAATCTTTGAAAAGCTTAAATACTTGCGGACCACCACACCTATTCTAAGAATAGTGGATCCGTACAAGGACTTCGTTGTATGTACGGGTGCCTGCTTAGAGGGATTAGGTGGTGTGTTATTGTAAGAAGATTATGTAATAAGCTATGAGTCAAGCAAACTTAAAGAACATGAACGGAACTATGCAACATTGACTTGGAACTAGCTTCTATAATATATGCATTAAGAATGTGAAGACATTACTTAATAGGAAGAAAATTCACTTTAATGTGTGATAACATAAACTTAAAATAATTATTTGATCAACAAAGTTTAAATGCTCGCCAAGTAAGTTGTTTATCCTTCTTGAGCGAGTATGATTTTGAAATTAAACACATTAAAGGAAAAGAGAACAAAGTGGTGGATGCCCTGAGTAGGAATGTCATTCCACATTGTTCATGTGCTTTTAGCAATTATAAGACAAATCTTGAATATTTGATAAAAAATGTAGCTAAAAATGATGAAGAATACTTAAAAATTAAAGAACAATTGGAAAAGCATGTTAATGGAAATGAATGCTCAAATTATTCTATAATCTTAGAAGACTTGCTAGTCTATAAAAATCGATTATATAAACCAAATTCTGAAGAAGTTAAACAATTAATCTTGAATGAATTACATAAGAAACTGTATTCCAGACATCCGGGATATCAAAAGGTGATAACAAAGCTAAGAAGAAGTTACTATTGGCCTAACATGAAGAATGACACTGCAAATTACCTAGCTAGATGTATAGAATGTCAACAAGTAAAAACATAACATCAACATCCTGTCGAGTTACTTCAACCCTTGCCTATTCCAGAATGAAAATGGGAGATAACAAGCATGGACTTTATAATGGAATTACCTAAATTGAATAAGCAACATGACTCAATAATGGTGGTTGTTGATAAATTAAGTAAAGTTGCACACTTCATACCTGTGAAATCTACCTTTAAATAAATAAACATAGCTGATATTTTTATGAAAGAAATTTTCCGTTTGCATGGTATTCTGAAAGTTGTGATTTCTAATAGAGATGCAAAATTTACAAGTAATTTTTGGAAGTCTTTGTTTAAAGGTCTAGATACTCAATTGAATTTCAGTATTGCTTACCATCCTCAAACAGATGGGAAAACTGAAAGAACTAACCAAGTGTTAGAAGATATGTTGCGAATGTATCAATTAGAAAAATTTTGAGGTAAAAATGGGCCTCTAAACAAAGAAAATACTATTAAAATCAACTTTTTAAGAACCAATCGTATTCTAGAGAATGACATCATCTATAATAAGTGAGTTGGCAATCATTGAGTTAAGATTGTTTATTTGTCACATTCTAAATGGTTGATGAAAATCTATAGTTACCATGGTAGTCTATAAGTACTTTTGCACCTATAGAATAAAGTACTAATGTCTTTTCACTATTTCAATCAAATCTATTATTGTCCCTTTCATATATTTTGAAAGAAACAATACATGTCTTTTCATATAATATGCATGTCTTTATACAATTTTCAATATATTTTCAATATATATTACATACATCCATTTTTCTTAATGTAAATAATACAATATATTTATATACTTTTAATTGAACTTTTTTTTTTTTAATATTATAAAGTTTTCTAATACTTTAGAAATATGTTATTACTATATTTATATTAAAAAAAACACAAAAGTGATAATAAAAAAATAACAACAATAAAAATCATCATAAAAAATAATTTAAAATTTAACTTTAAAAAAACTAATTTCAAATTATATTAAAATGTAATACTTTATAAAATTATAATACAATTAATTAAAAATCACAAAACATTAAATTTTTTTTTTTTAAATATTAATTTATATAATTACATTGAAATATAATATTTTACAAATTTATATTATGATTAATTAATTAATTAATTAAAAACTACAAAACAAAACATAAAAATATTAAAATCAAATTTTAAATATAAGGTTTAGATTACTAAAAATCTTATCTACATAGAGACACTACTTTCCATTCTGAATTAATTATAATGGTTATTTTGGAACATTATAAATGAAATGTATAGAGAGTTCTACTACTAGCCTAGCCCTATGGAGTAAGGCCCTATGGACTTCCACGAAAATATAGTTTACATATTGCCTCGCTGAAGAGAAAATCCAATAGTTGAGGGGTGTTAAAACAACATTCCTTGGAAGAGAGATGATGGGTGACATGGGTCAAGGTGCAGGTCGATATCTTCCTTGCTTAAGTTTATTAAAAACTCATATTTTATCATGGGAAGGGCCCTGATCAAGGAAGGAAAAAGGGGTAAATCTCGTGAATGGCTAATCTTGCACCCACCAAATAGGATCAACGGTATGAATTTCATCGCAAGGTAAGAGGGAAGACGGGCGAGGTGGTTCAAGGTGCAGGGCGAGATCTTCCCTGCCTAAGTTTATTAAAAGCTTGTATTTCATCGTGGGAAGGGCCCCGATGAGGGAAGGAAAAAGGGGTAAATCTCGTGAATGGATAATCTTGCACCCACCAAATAGGATCAACGGTCTACATTTCATCGCGGGGTATATACGTATCTCTATGAAATCCAAATTATCCCATTGAATCACATTAAACCTATCAAGGGCCTCCACGGTACCATGCTAACAAGGGAAAAAAAATTCATTTTATGGTGAAGGGGATAATTAATTTTTTTTGAAAAGCCAGATTGTTGTCACTTGCCACCCAGGTTCACAAGCTGAGTGTCGAATGAGGGAGGAAGCAAATCCAAATCCACCCACAGTTGATTATTTTGTGATACCACCATGAATAAAATATCCCCCTCAGTCTTTGTTACCAATGCTAAACCTTATACCGATGCTTGTTCCTGATGGGGTTGCGATACAGGTGGGATGTCTAGAGGATTTACCATCTGCATAGGCCACCTTTTCTTATTGAATTTACCATTCGCTCACTTGGTGACCAAAGACGCCAATTACTTGGCCAACAACATAACCAGTTATGTAAGCAAATGATCCAGTTGCTTCAGTAGAGTACATTGATCCATATACAAATACATATCCGGTTCATGATCAAGACCAAGTACCAACTATTAATCCGGCAAGCAATAGGAAGCATAGCGGATATACAATGATGCATAATATGATGTGGGACGGTGCAATACGAGATAGTGTTGGACGAGAAAAGCAGTAAATGGATAAAGAGGTAGACGGTTATTTCTCGATAGATCAGAAAATAGGATTTGACTCCGATCAGACCTTAGGTAGGACGAATGGTACAAATACAGAGGCAAGCAGGTACAAAGATTGTTGCAAACGGAATTCGAGCCTACCTGAACTTACAAAAACATATTCAAGCCTACTTGAACTTCCATTTTCTCTGGTCCAGCCAAACAAGAAGTTCCCTTATGATTTAGTTTATGCAAAAACATATTCGAGCCTACCTGAACTTCAATTTTCTCTAGTCCAGCCAAACAATAAGTGACCTAAACGAGTGTATTCAGTTAGGTATACATGACGACTCTAGGTTTAAGTAGATAACACAATTCATTTCATTGCTATCCAGAATCAATCGCCGGTGGGTGTTATGTTGCGGTCCTTGGTGTTTGTTTTGGTTTCAAAAATACTTCCAACGCTACCAACAGTGAAGCTACCAATGCTAAATCCCTAATCAAGCTACCCGCTACCAACGTTGAAGCTACGAACGCTAAATCCCTAATCAAGCTACCTCCAACGCTAAATCCCTGATCAAGCTACCAACGCTAAAGTTCAGTATTTATTGCAAGTCGAATTTTTTAACATATTGTAGGTGTTGGTCGCTCAGCTGAGGGTAAATTTCTCCACTTTCTTGAAGTCTTTCCCTTCATAGTGTAAGTTTTAAACCTTAACAGTGAAGTACAAACTTATATGATTCATAAGCATTAACAGAAAAATACACAATGGCACACACATTACACAGAGATTTTCACCTGGAAACCCTTAACCGAGAAAAAACCAGCAAAACTTAGAGCCGCACAGCTCCTTTTTCATTATATGTTTATTTTACATGTACAATACAATAAATGGTATTCTGCAGCATCTAAAAACCCTAATTCGTTTACCCGAAATTAGGTTACAACCCTAATCCCTTTTACCGGGATTAGATAGAGTACAATGGGTCAAAATCGCGAAAAAGCAAAAAGCAACCCAAAAAATTTTGTGCTCCGCGCGGACTCCGGGGGCCTAACGGTCCGAAACGAAGGGGGTGGGCCCTGTCGGGCTACCCCCCCCTCTAACCCCCCCCTCCGGACACGCCCGGCGCAGGCGAATCACTAGTGCCGTAGGGATCGTGTTGTACACGCAGCGACCATGTGAAGAGATATAACATGCCCAACACATAGGCCACCTCCTCACTCTTAATTTTACTACTTATACGATGAGAGACATGTTATAGGGGAAATATAATATCTTTCTAAATATAAGCTTATAAATATCAGATTGATAGACCACAGGTGCAAAGGGGGATCTTTCGGTCATTATTTTTCTATGCAATACATTTTTTTTGTTATTTTTAAATATGGATATCCCTCTGGTCGTCTCCCCTAGCACACCATTTTTGTAGTTTAACACCAACTATTTATTCCCACCCACAACTATGAAAGGTTGGGTGGGACCTATAATGTTGGAACACTCACAGGACCTTATCACTTCACTCAACCAGGCCAGAACAGGACCTTACCATTGGGAATCCACCAACACCTCATAGTATCTACAGACAAAGTGCCTTGCTACCGTCACTTCTGCTTGAAATGGCCGATAATAAATCTCTTTCCTGCTTCTTTATGCTTTCATTCTTTCTTCATTTGATGATTTGGTTTGATCTTGGCTTAGTTGCTTGCTCTTGTGAAGATTTGGGAAGAAGTCTGATACTCCTTCTTTTCTTGTGATATTATATTATCTGATTGCAACTGAATGGAAGATAAAATTTAGGTTGATCAGAAGGTAACCATGCACACAACTTAATCGCACTGCAAGACCAATCCATGAATACTTTTTTTTTAGGGGTCATAACATTTGGGATTTACATGTAAAAATACAAGGCCACATATCCATTGTTTCCCCTTTTTTTCTTTTGGGATCATAACTATATTAAAATCCCCCGCCAAAATAATATTCAAAGGTGTGTAGATCTCTAGAAAAATTTGTTAGAGTTTTCCAGCAATCGTTTTTCTCTGAGTAGTGGACATGGACATATAAATTGAATAAAGCGAAAGATAGATTTCTTTGAAAGTGATGGACTTTAGTGAAGATCCAATGTTGTGTTGCAAAGGAGTTTTCCAAGGTGAACTTCTCTTCGGACCAAAATGTAGAAAGCCCGCCAGAGGTCCCTCTTGCGCTTACTTCCTTTCCAACATTCTTCTCCCATTTGGATCTGCTTATAGAGAGAAGAGTTTCCTCTTCTATTTTGGTCTCTTGGATCATAAGGATGTCTGATGTATCAATTTTGAGGAGATCTTTAATTGCGTCAAATTTCGAAGGATTCCCCATTCCTCTACAATTCCAAGAGACCAAATTCATTACTTATTGGTTGATGGAGGTGGGCCACCTTTTGGGGTCTTGTATCTGGTATTTCTGCCATAGGTCATGTCAATGGTTCCCTGGATTCCTTGCATCTTGTGTCTTTCAGCCTCCTCTTCTCTTATTTCTTTGTTAGATTTCCTCCATGCTTTCTTCGAGGACCTCTCCGAGAAGTCTTCCTATGAGGAGGAAACCACTTCTGTAGGCTTTATTTTTTTCATTTCAGCATATGAAGGCAAAGCAGTGACCTCTTTCTGAGGAGAGGATGGAGTCAGTTGTTTTTCCTCCCCCTCTACTTGTTTCTCTCCCTCTTCCTTCTCCTCGGAAGCAGGCTGTTCGTTCGAAGTGCTTAGAATTTCGAATTGGTTTCGTGAAGCTTCTACCCTAGGGTGAGCATTTTCATATTGGCCTTTCTCTGTTGAGGGATTCATAGTCCTAGAAGGATTTCCTTTCCCTTTTTTCTTGGAAGTAGGTTTTGTCGTTGTCTGTTTCTGAACTTGTTTCCACTTCTCTCCTTTGTGTTTTTCTGTATCTTCCTTAGTTTTTTTTTTTGCAATGACGGGAAAAATGGCGATACTCATGACAATGTCTACATTTAAAAGGAATATGTTCATAGTCTAGCTCCTCGATGTGAGACCATTCTACAACGATTAGGTTTATTGCTTCCGGAAATCCTACTTCAAGATCCACTTCCACACATATCTGAGTGCAGGTATATTGGTATTTTTTCCGCCTTATCTATATATCATCCCAGAGTATTCCCTATGGCCTCTAGTGATTATGGATTCCAGCAATGTAGTGGAAGGTGGGGGAACCTGACCCAGACAGGGACCGCCGAAGGAATATCCTGGGTAGGATCAATATCATGGGTCCATTTGTTCAGATACAGAGCTTGTGGTCCCGTGAAATAGGGCCCATTTCAGAAAATAAGATCTCAATCCGCTGTGCTCTCAAATACAAACATAAAATATCCCTTTCCTACTAGATAACCTTTGATGTCTTCAGCGATGAGGGGTTTACAGTTCAGTTGCACCCATGATTCTATGGCTTTTGGATATAGCCATAGTCCCGTGAATTGGCCAATGAGGCCTCTCTCTGAAAGATTCAAAGATGTTCCACAAAGTCGCTCAGCCGAAAGTGACACAGTAGGAATCCTTGCGATTTTGTTAACAAATTTATATTGAGTCGATGTTGTTGGTCGCTTTCCTTGAGCTGCGATTAATCTCTTGAATGTTGAGATCTCAGGTGGATTCAATGAAGGAGGAGGATCAGAACCTCCCCCTGTAGCCATGGCGACGAAAGCCCTAACCTCTTCTCTGCACTCAAATCCGCTACCTGCTCAAATCCACTGCTCTCATGAGAATATTTATATTAGGTGAAAGGATGAGTAACAATTGTTTAGTGTTTTAATGTAATCAAACCATTTTAAGTGATTAATACATATATTTGTTGCACCTTGTTTGTTGCAATTTATTATTATGATGTAACATATTCTTTTTTATAAAAACAATAATGAAGTTCGCGATAAAAATAAAATAAATATAACTTTACAATTGAAATCAACTTTGTCAACCCATTTTAAAATAAATGAGGAATTTAAAAAGCAAAAAAAAATTTATCATACATGTAACTAACAAAAATATCACATATCAATATCAATATTAGGTTACATTCAAACATTTAATAATTTATAGAACATAATTACAAAGATATCAATATTAAGTGATTATTGAAACATTTAATAGTTTATGGAACATAATTATTAATTGATGAGATTTACTTAATGATATATCGAAAATCACCTAGTCAATATGAGGTAACATGGTATATTTGAAACATTTAATAGTTTAGTGAATACAATCATTAAAAAAGATGAGATCTGCTAAAGCATCTATAACATGATTGTAGACAAATAAATGTTATAAATGCGACCCATATCCCACAAGTGAGATAGCGTGGAATTAGAAACTACAAGGAGCTACTATGTATTCCAATGAACCAATCAACATCCCATAATGCAGAATCCACACCATGGATTTTATTAAACAATTACTATGTCTAATAAATACTTTGTCCTAATGCAAACAAAACAAAGATTAAGACAATGAGACATATCATTCATCATAAAAAACAATAATAAATTTCCTAGAGAACCCTCTTGGAGAAGAAACTCCAAAATCCATTTTAGAGATGTGAGTTCGTCAACCATCAAATGCTTACAACTGTAAATTTTCCTATCAACAAAGTTGTGTTTACAATGCCTAACACTTGTGGTAATCATAAAAATAAAGCCTTCACTTTCTCAAGGACTTGTTATGTTCTTTCTTGGTTGCTCCCTTACCTTATATTTATATATGTAGAGAAACAAAAAAAAATTAATATTAAATATTAATGTGAAAATATTTGTATCATAATGTGTACAAGCATTAACAACACTTAATCAATATAGAATTGAAATCAAATTATTTTAGATGATTACTATATAATTATTAATGTTAATTTTATATATGTTTGTTGCATTTTATTATGATGCAACATATCTTTTCATTTAGACTCGGAGTTTTACAAATAGAAACAACATAATAAATGTTATTAACACAATAAAACAAATATAATTTTACAATTAAAGTTAATTTTGTCTTTAAAATTTAAAATAAAAACATCGACCAATAAACATATAAGTAATAAAAATATCAATATATCAAAAATCAATATTAAATAACATTGAAAATTCAATCATTTATAAAACATAATTATTAAAACATGATATATGTTTAAGCTTACATCAAAGATTATATAATCAACGTTAAGTAACAATGTATATTTAAAACATTTAATAGTTTTACTAACATAATCATTAAAACAGAAGAGATGTGCTAAAGCATCTATGCCATAATTGTGGACATATAACATATCATAATGGTGATCCATATTCCACAAGTGATATATGGAGGACAATTAGAAAGTATAAGTAGCTAGTTGTATAGAGTAATTTTTTTATTAGTTTTTCTTTGTCGTAGCTTAGTTGAATTATTTTTAATTAGTTTTTATTTTGATCCAATTTCATAGCATTTCTTATTTTTGGAATTTTTAATTCTTTAAAAACTTATGAATTCATTTTACATATATCACTCCGAGTTTGCAAGAACTTGACCTTTTACACCCATTTTTGGCCATTGATTTTCATGAAAACATTGTCATGTTCCAACTTAGTGTTGACCTTTTGCACAAAGTCTTCCACCTCCAACAACATTGGAAAACTCTTCCTCTCATTTATGGATTGTGGGAACACTGCAACTCAAAAGAATTATATCCTACCTATTGTATCTCTAAAGGACCATAGTTAATGGGTTTCAATTCTTCCTTGGGTTGTTTATATGCATCTTAGTAAGTTGCAACTAAACCATGTTTCCTTATTGGAATTAATAAAATATTGTAATAAACATAATGACGATAGTAAATAATAATAATAAATAAATATGTCACTAAGGGTCATAATCCTTCATCATAACCTTCACCTCCTTACCTATTAATGTATATATATATTATCACGAAGGTAATTGTAAATCATCTATCTTTTTATACTACATATTTAAGACACTATTTTAATTTATATGGATTCTTTATGTTGTCTTGTTTACTTTGGATATTTCAATAATTGTATTGGTTTATTTCATTTTATATCAAAACTAGATTTTAATCTTAATTGAATACTTAGCTACATTTTTATAGGACTGTCTAATTTTGTTAAATATATAGTATTAGGAAACATTTTCCAAATCAATCTTGTACAACCAAGATTGATCCTCCCGTATAGAGGTGAGCATTTTGATTTCATTTCATGCAAAGGTTATTCCTCCCATATAGAGGTACTTGATCAAAATAATGATGTTGTAAATTCTTGTTGGACAAGACTCCGAACTTGTGTGTCAAGTCATGACTATCATGTGAGCCTTCTGTATAAAGGTATCCATGATATGAACCTCCCGTATAGAGGTGGACCTTCCATATAAAGGTCATACTTTACTTGTTAAAAAAATTTAATGTTGTGTGATGTATTATTAACCATGATAACCAAATTGCTATTAAGTCTCATTTAGAGATTGATCACCTCTAAAGTGAATTACTTTAGCATATGATCATTTGGTCCGAAATAATATGATATGATCACAACATCCGATAATTCTTCTTATTATAATGTAATGTGATGGATAATTAAAGTTAGCACATATTGACCATGCAGTAAGAGATAAAGAAATAAAAGATAACGCATAGAGATCAAGAGAATTCGAAATTTCCCATGCAAACACTTCAACTAATTAAAGAGAACTCGAATTGTTAAAGCTTCAGTTAAGTATTGATGCTTCAGTTAAAGCAATAGTTAAAGATATGCCTCAGTTAACTAAAGAACTCACAGTGGTCACTTCAAGTAAATCAATCAACATGATTTTAGTTAACTAAGTGTTAAATAAGAAGGACTAGTTTACTAAAGTGTTTTTGCTTTAGTTAAACTAAAAGACGTCACTTCAGTTAAAGAGAGTTAACTAAGTGACAACAAAGCATATCTAGTGAACTAAGTGTTATTGCATGACGACACTTATGTTAAACTAAAAAATGACACGTGAGTTGTGAGACTTGCATGTCGACACTTAAGTTAGCCACCTAACTAAGTGGGCAAGCTTTCAGTTAAGAGGCAAGTTCATCCTAAGTGACAACTCAGTGAGATAAAGCACTGCATGAGAAGTGGGACGCACCTCTGCATGCAAGATTAATACATCAAGTTTGAGGGCGTGTTCATCTTGAAGTTAGAAGATAAGATAGAAGAGAAGAATGTATAAATATGTTATATGGGATTGATGAATCCAATGTGAAGCGAATTTTGATAGATCAGGTCCTGTCACTGAGAGGGGGGGGGGGTGAATCAGTGACACAACTTCTAAACCAATTTCTACTTAGTTAATTATGGTTTGCAGATATAATAACAATTTTGAACACAATGATTTATCGTGGAACCCAATTGAGAAAAAACCACCAATACTTTTCTATTAACTGCAAAAATTGATTTACAATTTATAATTGAAGGAAGATGTTTTCTTCCTCTTTGGATCAGTACCTACTAATCAGGATGCACCCACACCCCTATTTAGTCAATTACAACTGACAAGGAAGCACCTACTCCCCTGCAGGCACCAACCTGCCCTAGCTCCTCCCAACCACCCTTTGTTCATCAATCTGGAAATATTCTATGTTATTCTTTGAATATCATGATTGCTGCACTACTACAGTCACACTTTCTCCTTCACATGTCAACATACTTATAGTTCTTAAAAATATTCAATATAACTCTTCATAACCATCACACCTCTTCATAAAAAAAAAGTATAAAAACATAACAAATTTGTCATTTTTAATTTTGTTCCATTGTGAATGATTCATTCTAGCCATGTCTTCATGCAAAGTAACTATCTTTGTTTTTGCAGGGATTTTAGTAACTTTGGTGATCCTTCAATTTATCATTTCGTTACATCTCCCAACAAATTAGCGGTCTCGACATTCTGATGTATGTTCAATTGGTAACGAACTTGGTGATCCTCCAGACTTGGCATTATGCCAGATGGCATTCTTACTACCAACCAAAATGACGAACGCACCTAAGCCAACGATCACTTCATATGACCTTCGTGTCAACAGATATATCAAAAAATATTAATCCAACGGACGAGATCATCTCCTCAATAAATCAACGAGTGTTGTCACTTCTTCCAAAAAGGTAGTGGGCCTAACAAGTCGTCCCGGGCTCTAGGATAGTGACTACTCGTGGAGTCCAAGCACCTAGAGCCCCCGCCATACCTTTTCTCTATGCGTAGAATAACCATAGTGAGGCTGGTGCATATAAACACATAAAAACTCAAACATGCTTCCAATGTGGGATAAATCCCAATCATCAAATCAATCTGCACTATTGATCACCTGATCGAACAGTTGCTGAGTCTTTTGCCTGCAATTCTTCTGATTTCACCCGCCTTCAAGCTCTCCTAATGATCTTATTCTGATTAATATAAATTACATCGGATTTCCCTGATGAGCTCCCCTTCTAAAATAAAACACTGGAGCATCAATTTAAAAGCAAGACCTCTGGAGAACATTCTACGAGTAACACCTTTGATATCGGTAACAACTACAATATGGCCATTTCTTTGTTCGACTTGTAAAACAAGTTCTTATCGGCAATTCAGTAACGTTTGAAGTTGAAATATACATGCAAGATACCCCGTTCAAAAGTGCATTTGAATCCTTTTTATGTGAATATTCCCATTCTTTATTGACAATGCGAAAGGCAATGTCCTTGTATGGGGGTCCAACATGAAATCTTATCAGGCATGTTTCACCATTGCTTCCATCCTTCTCAATCACTCCCATTGCCTTCATAGCGAGTGTCCTCTCCTAATTTGTCAGTTCAATGTTATCCTCAATGGTGTTGGGCTCTGCAGCAACCTCCGCTGTTGCTCTTCTAATACAACATCCCATCTTCTTTCCAATTCTTCCTTCTCAGCTTCTGGATCTAGACCTTCTTATCCTTCTGAATCATGCAACAATTCTAGTGAAAATTATCCAAGTTCTTCTTCTAGCTCCTTGACTGCTTTCTGTTGTATGAACTTCAATCACACAAGTATTAATATTCTGATGTTGCTTCCACAGTGGGGCTGCAGTCTCTATCTTGAACTAGCTCCTTGGATTCGACAAGTTCAGCTCCCATCTCTATCAAAGTTCCATCTTGCTCTACAAGATGTTATCAATTTTGTCATCATACTATTTTCCATCAATGACAACCTATATATCTGCCATATTTCCAACAATTTCCCCCTTTGGCATTGATGGAATACTATTTTCATTTCTCCCCCTTTGACATCAAGGGAAAAGGGTTGAATGACTCCCCCTAACTTGGATCACTGTCTCCCACTGAACTGATGCCAACTGATGCATTATTTTCTTGAGAGATTAGATTGGAAGAGAGACTACTCCTAATCTTTGCCTGAGATATTCAAATACATCTCTGCTTAAGGGTTTAGTAAAAATGTCTGCAACCTATTCTTGTGTTGGGACATATTCCAATTTAATGTTCTTATTTGCAGCTTGATCTCTTAGATAGTGGTATTTTATTGGAATGTGTTTTGCTTTGGAGTGTTGGACAGGGTTCTTGGAAAGACTTATAGCACTTGTATTATAATAGTAGATAATAGTGGGTTCTTCAAACACTACTTTGATGTCTTGTAAGGTTTGTTTCATCCATTCCACTTGTGCGCAACATTCTACTGCTGCAATATACTCAGCTTCAGTGGTAGATAGATAAATTGAGGTTTGTTTCTTGCTTGTCCAAGCTACCAATGACTCTCCCAAGAAGAATGCTCCTCCACTTGTACTTTTTATTTCATCTACACAACCTGCCCAATCTGCATCTGAATAGGCCTTTAAAGAGAATGAATTCTTGCTAGGGTACCACAATCCAAGATCTATGGTTCATTTTAAGTACCTAAAGATTCTTTTCATAGCTTGAACATGGCTCTCTTTTGGTGCAGCTTGGAATCTAGACACCATTCCAACAGCTTGCTTGATATCAGGTCTGGAAGCTGTTACATAGAGTAAAATCCCAATCATTGATCTGTAGTGTTTTGGATCTACCACCTTGGACTCATCTTCCTTTCTTAGTTTTCATCCTACTGTCATAAGTGTACAAACACGTTTGCAATCCTCTAACTGAAATTTCTTGAGCATATCTTTAACATACTTGGACTGATGAATAAAGATTCCCCTTTTGGACTTGTAATCCTATAAAGAAATTCAGTTCACCAAGCAAAGACATTTCAAATTCTTGTTGCATCGTCCTACCAAAGTCCTTACTCCTTTTTTCATCATCACTCCCAAATATAATATCATCAACATATACTTCCACAATAATCATGTTATCATCAACAATTTTACAATAAAGATTATTGTCTGCTGATCCTCTTTTGAGGCCTTGTACCTGTAAATATGAATCTAACCTTACATACCATGCTCTGGGTGCTTGTTTTATCCCATAGAGTGCTTTCTTTAGTCTACATACATAGTCTCCGTTATCAGTTAATTGAAATCCTTCTGGTTGTTCAATCTAGACTTCCTCTTCTAAGTTTCCATTGAGAAATGCTGACTTGACATCCATCTGGTATACTTTCAATTTTTTGTAGCTGGCAAAGGCTAAGAACATCCTAATTGCCTCTAATATGGTCACAGGTGCAAACGTTTCTTCAAACTCTACCCCTTCAACCTGAGCATACCCTTTACATACTTATGGCTTTGTTCCTGATTACTTGCCTATTTTCTTTTACTTTGTTTTTAAACACCCATTTAGTTCCAATGACATTCTTATTTTTTGGTCTTGGAACCAGTTCCCAAGTTTGATTCTTTTCAATTTGGTCTAATTCTTCATTCATAGCATTGACCCAATTCTCATCTTTGCATGCCTCTTTGATTGAGTTGGGCTCAATATGTGACAAGAGTGCTATTTCTGTTTGATACAATAATTGTCTTCTTGTCTGCACTCCAGTGCTTTTATTTCCTTTGAGTTATTCTTGAGGGTGTCTTTGTGGACCTCTTCTTGGGGATTCTTCTTTTATCTCTTCTTCTCGAATATCTTCCTCTTCTTCTTTGGTATCCATTTCATCTTCTTGTATATCTTCCTTTTCTTCTTCATTTGCTTGTGTACCATTAATTGACTCATCATCATCTTCGTCTTCAATGTCAATTATGGTCTCTTGATGTTTGATCTTCTTTGTTTTTAAATCATCCACTTTAACATCTGCACTCTCAACAATCTTATGTAATCTAAGATTGTAGCATTTGTATGCTTTCTTGGTAGAAGCATATCCAAGAAATATACCTTCATCAGATCTAGCATCAAATTTTTCGAGATTCTCATCAAGCCTTTTGATGTAACACTTACTTCCAAAGACCTTGAAGTATTTTACCGAAGGAGCTCTCCCAAACCATAGCTCATAAGGAGTCTTATTACTATTAATCATGAGCTGACCTCTATTTAATATGTGTAATTTTGTGCTTACAGCTTCCCTCCAATATCCATCAGACAATCTTGCTTCATTGAGTATAGTCCTTGCAGCCTCCTAGACTATTCTATTCCTCCTCTCAGCAATCCCATTTTGCTGAGGTGTTCTAGCAGCAGAGAATTGTCTCTTAAATACATGGGTTTCACAGAAGAGATCAAACTCTTTTGAGGTGAACTCACCACCATTGTCTGATCTAAGACATTTGATTTTTGCCTCTGTTTCATTTTCAACAAGAGTTTTAAAAGCTTTGAACTTGTTAAATGATTCTGATTTTTCCTTGAGAAAAAATACCCAAGCCATTCTAGTAAAATCATCAATGAACAACATAAAGTAGGACTCTCCTTGCAAACGTTTGGTCCTTGTAGGTCCACAGAGGTCAGTGTGAACCAGCTCCAAAGGTTTTGAGGTTGAGTATTCTTTTGTTTTGAACCTTATTCTAGTTTGCTTCCCTAGTTCACAATGTCTACATATAGGATTTGAAGGTTTTGCCATATTTGGAAAGTTTCTTACTGCCCCAAGATTGCTGACTTTCACTAAATTGTCAAAGTTAATGTGCCCCAACCTCCTATGCCATAGCCAAATTTCATCCACCAAATTTATATGACATTCCTCATTCTGTTTTGTATTTAGTATGTATACATTCTCAGGAGTTCTAGGAGCAGTACCAACCAATTTTCCTGAGTCCTTTCTCCCAATCTCACATTTCTGGGAATCAAAGATGTAAATGTGCCCTTGATCATAGGTTTGGCTGACACTTAATAGGCTAGGTTTCAGGTTTTCAACAAGCAACACATTCTTGGCTTTGTCTTTTCCCAAATTCACAGTGCTTTTCCCAAGAATGTTACCTGAAGCATTGTCACCAAATGTAACTTTACCCTTTTGTTTCTTTAAGTTAAAAAAACTTGTCCTTATCTCATGTCATGTGTTTTGAACAACCACTGTCAACATACCAAAGATCTCCTTTATCTTGGGCTTTCAAGGAAATAATACATTCCTCTTTTGATGTTTTTTCTTTCCAAAGCTTCTTTTTCTCTTTAATGAACTTTGGTTTTTCTGAGATTTCCATTAGTCTGCAATTACTTGTTTTATGTCCATAGTTATGACATTTGAAGCATTCTAAGTTCCTTCTTGTAGAGGTGCAAAGGAGTTATAATTTATGCTCTTAAAAATGATCAACAGTTTGGTTGTCTTTAAGGTTATAGTTCTTAACCCTCAAGTTTTTCCTTCCGTATGCTCTACAATTCATAGCTTTGTGTCCGAAGTTAGAGCATGCAAAGAAATAACCAAAGAAAATGTGAGGATACTTGTTTTGATAAAGCTTCTTTGGTGTTGTTTTGAATTCCTTCTTGATGGGTGGAAATAATCCTCTGGAGTTCTGATCATTGCTTGTCTTTTCTTCATCTTTCTTCTTGAATGTACTAAGGAGAGCAGCTGCATAATATTTTGAGTTAACTTGGTTTTCTTCTTGAGGGTAACCTATTCCATTTTTGTTACTTGGATCCCTTTGTGTGGTTATAATCTTATCTAAGACTTTAGAGCTATTTTCATATCTTGTTTGGATAAGTTTTGCATCAAGCTCTTTTCTTAAGTGAACTAATTATGCCTCCATTCTTTCACAGGTTAGTTGTTTCTCTTTAAGAGACTTCTCTCGACTTTCTTCCATCATGTCTACATCTAGGATTTGGTTTTTCAGGTTGCTCATGATTTTCTCCATCTCTTTTTCTTTTTGTTCATGTTTTTCCTTTTGTTCAACTACAAAAAATTTTAGTTGTCTATAATTGTTTTTGTATCTTCTTAATTCATCCAAAGCACTGAGTAGTTCTTCTTCCATATTAACCTCTGCTTCATCTTCTGACTCTTCCTTATGCTCAATTTCTTCTATCTCATTAGACTCTTCAATACCTAGAAAAAGGACTTCATCATCACTGTCACTAAACTCAGATGAACTGTTGTTCTCTTCTTTTGAGTAGAAATTTTTTTTTCCTTTGTAATTATTTTTCTTATAGTGGGATTTTCCATTTTTCTTATGTTGTTTATTTGTGTTATCTTCATCTTTAGAGTCTTCCTTGGGATACAGACTCTTGGCTGCAAAGTGCCCAATTTTGCCACAATTAAAACATTTGAAGGGCAGCTTGCCTTTGTACTTCCCTGGTCCTTTATGAAGTTTCTCAATAAAATTGGCTTCTTCTACATCAGATTCTTCATGATGGCTGGGTTAAGGTTTTTGCTTCTAATTTTTTGTTTTCTTGAGCGCCTTGAAGGCTGCCTCTCCTTTTGGGAGGTTCTCATGACCTAATATTAACTCATAGGCTGTGAGGATTCCATACAATTCATCCATGGTGAGTTGATCTAGATTCTCTCGGTCTTGAAGAGTGGACACTTTAGGAGTATATAGCATAGAAAGTGTTCTTAGTATCTTTTCAACTAACTCATCCTCTGGTACTTCTACTCCCAAACCTTTGATTGCATTAACAATACTATCAACTCTTTCGAAGTACTCTGAGATATTTTATTCATCCTTCATTTTTAGACCTTCATATTGTACTTTGAGAGGTTGAAGTTTGGCCCTCTTTACTTTGGAATCTCCTGCATATATAGTTTCCAATTTATCCCAGAGTTGTTTTGCATTTTCATAGGTTAGTACTTTAGCAAGGACCTTCTTACTCAATCCAACTTGTAGTGTATTTAAAGCCTTTGCATGTTCCCAAAATTTCTTTTTGTCTTCTGCCTCTGTGGGCGTGACTTTTGGAAAATCATATCCTTCTTCAACTAATGTCCATACTTCCAGTCCAATGGACATCAGATAGCTTTTCATTCTAATCCTCCAAAAAGCATAGTCTTCACCATCAAATAGGGGGACTCTTAATGACATCTTCATCTGCTGATCCATTATGATGTATACTTCTCTTCAAGTGATTAAACTTTCTAGTGAAGAGCATGTCATTGAGAGGGAGGGGGCGAGGGTTGAATCAATGACACATCTTCTAAACCAATTTTTACTTAGTTAATTATGGTTTGCAGATATAATAACAATTTTGAACACAATGATTTATTGTGGAACCCAATTGAGAAAAAACCACCAATACTTTTCTATTAACTACAAAATTTGATTTACAATTTACAATAGAAGGAATATGTTTTCTTCCTCTTTGGATCAACACCTACTAATCAGGATGCACCCACACCCCTATTTAGTCAGTTACAACTGACAAGGAAGCACCTACTCCCCTATAGGCACCAACCTGCCCTAGATCCTCCCAGCCACCCTTTGTTCATCAATCTGGAAATATTCTGTGTTATTCTCTAAATATCATGACTGCTGCACTACTACAGTCACACTTTCTCCTTCACATCTCGGCATACTTATAGTTCTTAAAAATATTCAATATAACTCTTCATAACCATCACACCTATTCATAAAAATAAAAATTATAAAAACATAACAAATTTGTCATTTTTAATTTTGTTCCATTGTGAATGATTCATTCTAACCATGTCTTCATGCAAAGTACTTGTCTTGTTTTTGCAGGGATTTTACTAACTTTGGTGATCCTTCATTTTATCGTTTCGTTACATCTTCCGACAAATTAGCGGTCTCGACATTCTGATGTATGTTCAATTGGTAACGAACTTGGTGATCCTCTAGACTTGCCATTATGTCAAATACTCCAATAAAGATGGCATTCTTACTACCAACCGAAATGACGAATGCACCTAAGCCAACGATCACTTCATATGACCTTCATGTCAACAGATGTATAAACAAAAATATTAATCCAACGAACGAGATCATCTCCTCAATAAATCAATGAATGTTGTCACTTCTTCCAAAAAGGTAGGGGGCCTGACAAGTCGTCCCGAGCTCCAGGTGACTACTTGTGGAGTCCAAGCACCTAGAGCCCCCGACATACCTTTGCTCTACGTGTCGAATAACCATAGTGAGGTCAGTGCATATAAACACATAAAAACTCAAACGTGTTGCCAATGTGGGATAAATCCCAATCGTCGAATCAATCTGCATTGTTGATCACTTGATCGAATGGTTGTTGAGTCTCCTGCCTACAATTCTTTTGATTTCACCCGCCTTCAAGGTCTCCTGATGATCTTATTTTGATTAATACAATTTACATTGGATTTCCCTGATGATCTCCCCTTCTGAAATAAAACTCTAGAGCATCAATTTAAAAGCAAGACCTCTGGAGAACATTCTACGAGTGACACCTTTGGTATCAGTAGCAACTACAATATGGCCAATTCTTTGTTTGACTTGTAAAACCAGTTCTTATCGGCAATATCAGTAACGTTTGAAGTTGAAATAGACATGCAAGATACCCCATTCAAAATTGCATTTGAATCCTTTTTTATGTGAATATTCCCATTCTTTATTGACAATGCGAAAGGCAATGTCCTCATATGGGGGTCCAACATGAAATCTTATCAGGCATGTTTCACCATTGCTTCCATCCTTCTCAATCACTCCCATTTCATTCATAGCGAGTGTCCTCTCCTAATTTGTCAGTTCATTGCTATCCTCAACGGTGTTGGGCCCTACAGCAGCTTCCTGCAACCTCCGATGTTGCTCTTCTAATACAACATCCCGTCTTCTTTCCAATTCTGCCTTGTCTGCTTCTGGATCTAGACCTTCGTATCCTTCAGAATCATGCAACAATTCTAGTGAAAATGATCCAGGTTCTTCTTTTAGCTCCTTGACTACTTTCTGTTGTTAGAACTTCAGTCACACAAGTATTAATATTCTGATGCTGCTTCCATAGTGGGGCTGCAGTCTCTATCTTGAACTAGCTCCTTGGATTCGACAAGTTCAACTCCCATCTCTATCAAAGTACCATCTTGCTCTACAAGATGTTATCAATTTTGTCATCATATTGTTTGCTATCAATGACAACCTGTATATCTGCCATATTGCGAACAAATTATCTTCTCCATTTAAGGCAAGGCATTTCTCTTTGTGCGGGGTATTGTTCGTGCTTGTTATTGTTGTGTTAGGCACACATCTGATTGATCTCTCTTCTCTATTGCTTCCATATCTTCACCAAGAGTGTTTTGGTGATCTCTTATCTTCCGAAAGCAATCTGCTATGTTGTAAAAGAAAACATTCTCTGCTATCCATTATATTATACTGAGAAGTATTGCTGGGGTTTTTGTTCTCATAATTTTGAGAATTTTCCCCAGGGTATATCTTGTGTTATGGTTGTATGAATTTCATGGATTGAATTGTCTCATTGCTTCAAGTCTCTACATCTAAAAGAATTGAAGATCAAAGCTCAACCAAATTTCAAAAAGTTTGAACTTTGGCTAGCTTCCACTCATTTTATTGGTTCGTTTCATTTGATATCACCAGCATAGATCCATCTTAAATCCGGATCTATCAAATATCCATAGAGTAATATTTGTCATACGTAGAGCACCTAGATCCTCTTCGTGCAAAAACTATCTTTTAAATCTAATTGGACACTTGACCACATTTTTATTAAACCTTATCTGATTTGGCTTATAACCAGCATTCAATTATTAATTTATTTCATTTAATATCAAAACTACTTTTTAATCTTAATTTTTCTTTTCATGGAAAAAAATACATTTTTTATTCGTCGATAGGAAAAACGAAATACATTATTCAGGTGCACATGTGCACTATTAGCTAACTGCATAGCTTGTTATCTCTATACTTTTATACTTGGACATTTTTCAAAAACTTTCATCAAAAGATGATTTCACGCTGTTTACATTATGGATTCCAGAAACTTTGACAAGTTCCTACATTACTTTATGCCCAAAGATAAAAAGAGGATCAACAAAAAGACAAATTGACCATCTTGGTCTCAGAAACTCTTGATATGATCCTAGTGATTGTCGCTATCCCTTCTCTGAGAGTGAGACCCTCTTTTGATAGGGAGTCTGCTTTCTCATTTAGTTCCCTAAAAATATGGCAAATGCGAAAAGAGTTGTATCATTGTATGCTCCAACCAGTCTTTTGAAGTGTTTGCTCATACCCTGTAGATTGATGTTCCAAATCTGTTGTTTATCATTCATAAAGTTTATCCAAACTACTCAGTCGCCATGCACTTCTAGCTCCTCTACACCTTCTTCCAAAGCTAGGCTTAGGATAGTCCCTAAAGCCAACCCTTCAACCTTATTGGTTGTTCCACGACCTCCATTTGCTTTTAATTCAATGTTGTCGTTCGTGGATATGGTAATGGTGCCTCCCAGTCCACAAATGCCATTTTCACATGCTCCATCAAAAAAAGCTAAACTACCCTTGAAATCTGAGGTTACAGGTTTGATGATTCTGATTTTCTTTTTTGAATCTTTCTCTATAAAACTTGAGTGAAGAGCGAGTACCTAAGCAGTTACCTGGCAAGCTGGAGTATGCCTATCCTCAAAGATTCTAACATTTCGAGCAAGCCATATTCTCCAGATAGTAAGGAACGGGATGCACTTTATATTTTATAACTCCGCATTCTCAAACTAAGGAGCTAAGTTTTGTTCAAAATTGCTTTCCTTCCACTGTTGATCCACCTTTAGGCGATCACATAGATCAATCCAAATAGTTTGAGAGTAACTACAAGAAATTAGTAAGTGTTCCAAAGTATCTTCATCCTCCATACACAACATGCATATGCTAGGCCAACTGAAATTTCTCTTTTGTAGATTTTTCCAAGTCATCACCTTGTTATTCAAAGTGAGCCACATAAAATTTTACATTTATGTAGTGCTAAAACCTTCCATACTACACCCCACCACCACTTAGTGTTGATGTTTTCACTATTCCAGAAAAGTGAATAGGCCTCTTTGATCGAGTAGGATCAACCTACTTTGTTTCCCGCCCAAATGAGAGCATCAGGTTCATCATTCATTTAGAGTTATATAACCCTTATGTAATCCTCTTTTCCATCTCTACCACTCAGTCCACTGTTCATTTAAGTTCGGGTCTTGTGCCGAGAGCCATGATTGTCTTTGCAAGTCGCTTATTCCTGGAATGGAAACATCCTTGAGCTTAAAGAGCCCTCTACTATTTAGTGATTGTGTGAAACCCTGAGAAAGTTTTATTTCTGGCCCGCATCCCATGATGTTGTCCTTCCCAATCAGTACCTTCTCGCCTAAGCCCACCTTCCATGCCAACAAGTCCCCTATAACTGGAGAAGCTTTGCAAAATAAAGAACCCCCTAAATAAGACTTTGTGAGATTTCTGATCCAGTTCGTTATATCTCCTCCTCCCATGTACTTAACCTTCACAACTCATTGCCACGGCCAATCTTTTGTCAAGAGATTCCAAACTGTTTTTACAGCCACAGAAGAGCCAAAACGGTTGAATTCCTTAATACCCCAGCCTCCTACCTCATTTAATCTTAATCTTAATAGAAGAGCCAACTGTTTTTAATCTTAATTGATACTTCATAATATTTTTATTAAACCTTGTCTCATTTATCCAACATCCACTCATTCCAAAAACAAATATCTTAGAGACCTGGGTCAATCCACACAATAAGTTTTTAAATCCAATCAACTATACCAGCAATTTGATTCTGAAAACAAATATCTTCCACTCATTCTGGAAACAAATATATTGGGGCCAGGGTCACATCCACACACTATAATTTTTGAAATCCAATCAATAATACCAGCAATTTGATAAAGACAATAGCGGAGGAGCACCTTAGACGGTGAACAGTTGCCAGGAGGAATTAGCTACAACAGAAAGGAAATACTTAAAGTCAAACGGGTCACGTCTTTGTAAGAATCATCGCAGTAATGCTAAAGTCATAAGTAATATAAGGTCCCGCCACCCGATTAACCATCACAACTTTCAGAAAATTCCAAATAAATGAAGAACTAAGACAGTCAGTCGCCTTATTAATAGTAGGAAACCCAGTGGGTTAAGACAATTGGTTGGCCTTAATGTTTTAATTATAAAGCAGTGGGTTCGTAGGTTTGTAGATCGTTTTTCATCCAATATTAACACTTATAATTTTTAGAAATTTTTATCCAAATAAATAAAAAACCAAAACAATCAATAACCTTAAGAACAAATAAATAAAAAACCAAAACAATCAATAACCTTAATAACATTAAGAATGGCAACTACCTGTATAAAGTATCGAAGTTTGCAATAAAACACAAAACAGGGAATGGCCATAATAAAGTGACTATGAATGGCCATAATAAAGTGATTAAGTATAGTCAGAAATTACAAGGTGATTTTCACTAGTATATTGTCATGTTAGAATACTAGCACAGTCACTTAACTTGTGGTTGGTGTTAACTTGTGGTTGGTGAATACTGATAGGTCACAAGTTAAGTGTTACAAACAAGTTACTTGTTTTTTATGTGTAGTTGCACGGAGTGTCTCTTATTCAGTATCAACTACAAGTTATTCATGCATTAGTTAGTTGCATGAACTGCCATCAATTACCAGTTATCCATGCATCCATGCATCAACTACCAATTATCCATGCATAGTTGCCCGTTATTTTCTATGTTTTTTTTTTTTATTTCTTTATTTGGAATTTGGAACCACTGCCATAAAATCAATCTGGACAGTACACTTGTCTCATCCTTGTGCAATCTAAAAAAACCATAGACTCTAGTCCACCCCAACTTCTAAAATATAAACACCTATCAATGTAATTATTGAAGACCCAATTATCTACAATCCATATTAACATTTTTGGATCAGTATCAATATCTCCCATAATTGTGGGGATATTGTCCATATTAAAGATGGTGGCACCGTTTTTCTTCGTTCAATAATTGAGCTTTTCTCCTTCATCGCAATAATCCAGCTTTCTCCTTCATTGTTCAATAATCCAGCTATTCTCCTTCATTACTGTTGGATTTTCTGTTTTGATGTCATGATTCTTTAGCGCACTTTCAATTTCTATTGAAGAAGCTCCAGCAAGCTTAAACTCTCAACAACAACATCCAAGTTCTCTTTTCCATGTTGGACGTTCCAATATTTCAAACCAAGGTATCCTCCTTCATGGATGCTCTTCTCCACCAACATCTGCATTTTGATTTTCTATTTTGACATCATTACCTTCTTCATTCATTGCATTAGATGAATGGTTCTTCAACACGGTTTCAATATCTATTAAAGAATCTCCAGCAAGCTTAGACCTCTCAACAACAATATCCATCTTCTCTTTCCATGTTGGACATTCCAATCTGAACTCCACTTGTGAGTGCTCAAAAAGCATGTTTCCCCAAAATAAGTGGATCTCATACCTCATTACAGCAGCTTGTTCTGTTGAAGTAGTTGATGCTGCTATCTGCAAGTTTTGGTGTTGCTCTCAAGAGCATGAATAAGTCTGAGAAGTTAGTATATTTTAAGGCTAAAGTTCATATCGTATACATTTTGATATCTGTTGCTTCTAACATGTATTTTTAACGTATGTTCTACATCTATTATTGCCATTGGGAAGTTAGAAGATGCTAATTTTACTGAGAAAAACAAGCCCCCAACACAATTTCATCATTAGTATGCAAAGAATTGGTTAAATCTTGAGAATGCATGCAACAATCTTGGTTAAGCTAATTACAGAAAAATGATTAAAAAACTAACTATTTCATATTGCTAACCACTTCCAGAGGTACAGGCAGAAAAATATATTCATATATCACCTGTGAAAGCCAAGGCATTACAGAATCAAAGCAAGAAGAAGTTGATTTACCTATTTGAAATCCAGGGAACAAGAAACTTCTTTGCAGTGGGAAACCATGGTTTTGCAATCCATTATTCTTCAAGGTTTGAAACAACAACTGTCTAGACTGTGGGGTAAATAAATATTCACCTTAAACACCGTGTTTGTCTCAACCTTGAACAAATCATCATCATAAGTCGCAATTATCTGGTGGAGGTTGGAGCACTGCCTCCGACATTGATAAAGCTGGAATTTCAAACATGTCTTCTACTCAATAAGGGTTACATGAGTATACAAGTCTAGGAGCTTGCAGGGCTTGAAAGGTTGATATCTTTGAAGAAGTTCTAGGCCGATAGTTGTTCTAAGTTGAAAAGAATACAGGGCCCAGGGCTGTTGACAAAGCTTTAGATTTGAAGTGCAATTCAGTCCAGGTCAAAGCTGGATTCTAGATGAAGGAACTAGTATTCTTATGGCCCATGTGCCATATCTCGCATTGGCAAAAACATCAAAAGCAACAACGACAGAGGCTCCAAAAGCATAGGCAAAAGTTTCACCAGCTAAAATGGAGGCAGGTGTAGGTTACGTAGCTCTTTCCAGATTCTGGATATCTATACCTCATAGTATATTAAGTTTCAGTACCAATTGATCTTGATGGACAATTTCTCCATATTGGTAGAGTTTACACTGTTTATTGAGTTTACCGAGTCAAAGAAGCACCTCGTTGCATATGTGAGAGAAATGTGAAAGCATATGTTAATAGCTATGGAAAAAACGTCTTGAGAACCAGTTTCGGAATATACGAGTATGAATATTGGGCTAAACACTCCTACGTATGAAATAGAAGCATTAAAATTATCATGACAATTGGCAAGCATAACTACTAAAATATTATGGTAGCTGACAACATATCATAGAGAAAAGTCACATCATCCTCATCTAAGCATGTTTTGAACATAGTAATATAATTCTGTCGTATTGACATTTTATGTGCGGAAATTCGGAACAATAAATACCATTCAATTTATACTTTCTTATTAAAATAATTAAAATAATTATTAATAACTAATTTATACTTTTTTAAATATATTAGATTTTATTATGTAAATGTCTATGTTTTGATTACTTATTTTTTCCCGTATCAAATTGTATTCGTATCCATATCCGGAATTATGCTACTATGATTTTGAATAGTTAAATCTTATTTGATTATATGGCAGAGAATTGAAACCACCTAGAATGTACAGCCTTGTCAAGTGCTAAACAGATGAATTTGCCTCCCGTTTTACATGAAAATTGGTACACCATTCCGACAGAGTAAAATGACACATAGGGTGGGTTAATAAAATAACCACGAGTATAGGGAGTGATGTTATTGTCCTTTATTTTAATTTAGTTTACCATATACAAGGCCTTGAGCTTTCCAAAACTTTTTATAATCCTTTTAACGTGTAATATGTTGATTTTTTACGCTGAGTGAATTTGTTGTGGAGAAAAATGTAAAGACTGACAATATGAAAATATGCATAGACAACAACATTAATAGAAAATTATACAATTCTTTAACTTTTTTAAAGACTTTCTAAATTTTGTCAAACTCTTTATCAAGATTGTGCAAATAAGACATCCACTAAACATGTTATAAACAAGTCAACTTTTTAAGATGTTGATTTTTGATGCTGAGTGAACTTGTATTGGAAAAAATGTAAATGCTAAGAATGTGAGAATATATATAGACAACGACATTAATAGAAAGTTATACTACTCTTTAACTTTTCAAACTAGAGCTTCTAAATTTTGTCGAACTCTATCAAAATTGTGCAAATAAGACATCCACTAAGCATGCTCATTGCAATTTATTATGTATTTGCAAAAACTGCGAATTCTGGCTAGCCATCAAGCATATTTTCTCCTCTCTAGGGAACTTCATTTGTCATGAACTTGGACAATTCTTTAATCCTAGGCCCTGATGCCAAGTTTGTGTTGAGGTGAACCTTTCGAAGGAGCTTAAGGAATTCTTGCTAATCTAGGTAGGGGATAGGGGTATTCAACAACCAACCTGCTACATCGAATATGCCGGTTGTTGTGAATTGTTTAGAACAGAATCAATATTGGAGTAATTTATGGTTCAAGTGCCTCTCAATGTAATTATCAAAATCTAGATCTATGAGCTATAGGAACCTTTGGCCAACAATGTGTTGACACACAAAACCTAACCAAAGCTTTCTTCTTGTTCCATGTCCACTGCTAGCCAATTGGCTATTTCAAATTGTCCAATGCCTACTTTCATTGCCATAGCCTGGACCATCACATCCAAGATTGTTTTCCTATGACCTAATCCAACACTAAAACAACCCCACATGTCCATACCACCCCTACAATCTAAGCCTCTCAAGCTCCCAAAAAAGGTGAAGGTGCCCCACATGTCCATACCACCCCTACAATCTAAGCCTCTCAAGCTCCCAAAAAAGGTGAAGGTGCATGGAAGGTGTTACCCCCCATTTGACAGGGGTATCCACAGTCTAGATCACCATTTGCAGCAGTGAGGGCAATTAGATTTTGCAGCTGTCAGAGATAGAATGCTGAGGGTGAAAGTGCTGCAGAATTGTTTGAGTTACTCTTCAAGAGGGCAGAGTCTGAAGATGCACGACTGTATTTGACAGCAAAGGGGTTCGAAGATCAAAAAACAGAATTCAAAGTTTTTGCAATTTTTTTGGCCACTGGAACATGCAACAACGCAAATGGATGGAGGATATGGTGAGAGAAACAGATTGCTCATATACTCGCTCACTTGAAATAGAAGAGATGGATGCAGTTCCAAAATTATAAACTCCTATTTTGCGGTGGCTGCAATCATTGGTCCATATCATTCTGACAAAATCATCTTCTGGAGTGTATTGGTCAAGATGAAACTACACTAGATTCGGAGCTTCAGGAAATTTCAGGTGATCTCTTGAAATTGCGTGTTATGGATAACCCGTGTTATTCTTTTGCCATTGAATCGTGAAACTTGGATCGACACTTCGTCGGCGGCCAAAGTTTTAGTGCACAACGTCAGAGCTCGAGTTATCGGCGATCATTCTGCACATCAGGGAAATTGGGGGTTCACACATTAGCGTCCAGCTGATTGATGCACAGCTAGATGCCGAGTCTCGGTTTGATTTTTACGATCGTGGCAATTGGCGGCTGATTGATAGATAAAGAACAATCCATAATTACGTAAATCCCGGTTGCACTAAGAGCTCGATTTAGTAGACAGAGCAGAAAACAGAAACTCTAAACTCGACCTTTCTAAAAGAAGACATTTTCTCGCTGTGTTATCTGTTGTGAGCATGGACCCGCGTCTTGGTTAGCAGCCGATTGCATGATTTACCTTTTTTTTATGTTCGACAGATATGCCAGTCTTCAGAAATTACGCCAACATGGAGCTTTCGAACCGCATCTATTGACAGCCGATGGAGTGACAGTGGCGGACAGTGTAGCAATTCCATTCACAGCCGATTCTATGATCCTCGACTGCGAGATAGAACAATCTGTCCAAACTCCGATACAAAGGCACAGGCAGGAAAACTGGTGGATAGTCTGGGGTTCCAGCGATTAATCAGCAGAGTGACACCGGTGGTTGGCACGCGGAAATCTTCAGATGACACTTCACTCAAAAGTCCCGGATTTCTGGAACCCGTGGTTTGTGCAACCCGAGCCATACTTCTCGGGCATAATTTATGATGATCTGTTCTGCTTGTTTGACCTACAGTTGCACGAGATTTAAGTGATCTAGGTGAGCTCTTTGTGGGTTATGGCTCATCCACCATCGCTTTTGTCGAGTACTAGCTGATTACCGGGAGAAACTTCACGCCAAAGTATTTTTACTGACACTTAGCAGTTCGGGGATATCTCTGTGGCCAGAGCAGCGTGTTAAACACTCGGTGGTCTCACCAGGTTTTGTGGCTTTTTCAAAGACGACACCAGCTCAGGATTTGCTCATTGGGAGTGCTTTTTAATAAAGTGACACTTGGAGACTCTAAAAGTGGGGGCAGAGCTCACATTTTTCTCATTTACTTTATTATTATTTGCTTTTTGAGAGGAATCAGAGCCTTTTTGGGCCTACGAAAAAGAGCTAGCCTCCTCAGTGTAACGATGGAAAATTTTTGGGGTTTCTTTTCCTTTTGAGTTTAATGAAAATATCAGCTGGGTTTGTGAATAGATTGAACATCTTTCGTGTGGTTGTGTGATGTATTTCAAGTTGCAGAATAAATTTAGCTTGTGAAGGCTTTTTTAAGCACAATAAGTTAGCCATTTACGGTTTAAGTTGGTTAATTATGCTTAATCAATTAGTATTCCGATGGACATTAGTGTTCGGTTGTACGAAATGTTGATCAAGATCTGATTGTTTGGGCATTCTAGATTAGTCTCACTTTTATGAAGCACAAGGCCTCCATGAGTCCTCTTTTGACTCCATTTCCCCTTCAGGTACTGACACTGGTCTTTCCCTAAGGATTGATCTTCCCTTCTTTTCCATCACCCTTTTAAAATACATCTTTTTGTTACATTTGTTTCCTAAGGCAGCCTCTTCAATTCACCTTGCCCGTTTATTGTACCTGCCTTAGCGATCATATCTTAGGGATACCTCCCTAGAGTTGGAGAAGAGCCAACCTGAAGCGAAGAGGAGAGGAGTGAGGTGACATTGGCCTCTCTCCTGAGAGAGTTGTCATCCAGCTGGTGTGCTACATTTTCGGCTTCAACAACACGCATGCCATTTTGGGAGACAACAGAAGGGAAAGGGGCTAGCATGACCAAGAAGCAACGTCCAATGGCCACAACCACTAAGCCACCCAATACAGAGGCCTCATTTGCAATCAATATGAGTAAGACAACTTTAGTGACTTGTAAGGCCACTTCTAGGAGCCAACAGATTGAGAGGGGGTAGACAACAAGCTTACTTGCCACCACATTTCCTGCAATCTCATGAGAATAACGAAACCCGTGTTTTTTTATAGCCATTCTAAACGGTCAAAGCAAATCATCATAAGGGAATTCTTCATGGGCAGTATTTTAGTGTATAATTCCTTTAGTGCTCTTTGATGCCTTGAAGATATTTGAGGTGGAGATACCCAACCTTATCAATTTTCAATGAAAGTGACCCCTTGGAATGTTCAAGGTCTCAGTGGTCCCGACAAAGAGCACAATTTCTACTTACTATTGACCTTGTTGGGTGGGACAAATATCCTTTGTATGCAAGAAATCAAACTTGTGGGGTTCATTATTTTGAGTGCTCAGTTAGTGATTTGTGTTGGGGATAAGATTTTGTATTATGATCACACTAAATGTATTTAAGGGGGCTTGCAATCCTTGTTTCTCCACAGATGGATAGCAAAATTGTGAGGTGGGGTACGAACCCACCCATCTACGTGTGTGGGTGTTCCTTTCGCTAGCATTATAGGAAATTTGGGGTCTAAAATGGGCCTTATAAGAAAACGAGCCATCATATAAGAAAACAAGCCAACCATAATGGTTACTTGAGATATTTGTCATAAAAAAATTACTTTTTTTGTTCGTATTTTTTCAACATATCTCCCTGTGTATTCACTCAAATTTCGAGCGGGGGCACTCGTTGGATGCAGAATTAAATTCCGCATCCAACGAGTACCCACACTGCATACTTTTGATGGACCCCACTGCCCCAAAAACAAGAATTACCTGAAAAACGTGATGACCCCACTGTCCCAAAAATAAGAAATCCCCGGAAAAACGTGATGAGGATGTCATCATCACGTTTTTCAGGTATTTCTTGTTTTTGGGGCAGCGGGGGTCCGTCAAAAGTATGCAGTGTGGGTACTCGTTGGATGCGGAATTTAATTCCGCATCCAACGAGTGCTCTTGCTCAAAATTTGAGTAAAAAAACCGGGATATATGTTGAAAATACGAACAAAAAAATAGTTTGTTTTCTTTCTTTCTTGCTCCAAAATTAATAAATATTATTTTATTATTTTAACTATTATTTCATTATTTTAACTATTATTTTATTATTTTCCTTAGGAGGCCCATTTTAGACCTCAAATTTCCTCTAATGATGGTTAGCTTCTTGACTTGGCTAAAATATATGCCTCCAATGATGTAGGAGCACATGTGTCTTTTTGGTTTTGGATCGTTGATGACCTTGCCAACACCTCTTGGCTTAATTGTGGTAATTTTATCTTGGTGGAATCTCAAGAAGCCGAAGAGAGGCCCTTTCCTATGCACCTTCCAAATGGTGAAAAAGCACCGTGGGTAGCCCTAAAGGCCCACCATGGATTTTTTTACTCTAATCACAATCAACAAAAATACCCATTTAAACTATGGTTCACATGGACCAACTTTCATAAATCGACGGGCTTTGCTCTGTGAGCAAAATTCTTTATTTTTCAACTCATTTGGGAGCTGCCCAATTCATGTGGAGGGCACAACTACTCTTTTTGATCATCAACCTATTTGCTTCTCTCTTTCTTGGGGTGCCAAAAGGACTCGTGGGGCCCAAACCTGCTACATACTCATTTTCTCCCATCTCTTGAAATCTTTGGTTGTATGGCCTGCATTAGCATGGGGATGCAACTTCACGCTCGACAACATGAGGATTCGAGCTACTGGGAGGTTTCTATCTCCATTATTGTGGCTGAATTTCCAAAATTCTTCATGATCGCAACTATATAGTGCGTAAGGAGCTAGAAGGGTTTCTGGAAAATCTACAATGGGCCTCTTATGATGAAGAAAAGCAAGCCACACTGCTAATATTTTTCATCGGTTTTGGGTAGAAGATATTTGTTGGGGGAAGCACTTTGTGCATTTGATTACACTGGCATAAAATCAGTGATAGGCCCACCAAAGCATTTTATAAATCCCTAGCCACCAAGGAGGCTAGGAAAGCCATTTTTTCCCTCAAAACCCTCAAGCAATGAACAATTAACCTAACATACATTAAGTATGGATTTGTTGACCACTATTGCATGGGTTTGTAATCCCAGGGCCTCTCCCATGAAAGGCGGGAGTTTACTTAGAAGTGTCTTGATGTTGTGCCCTACACTTAAATGAGAGCTAGCCCTAACCTTAAATGAGATAGTTGTGACCCTTCATGCAATGGTGGATGGCAAAGCCCTAGGATGAGTGGTTTCCCCCAGTGAATTATACAAGGTTACCTAGGACATTTTTGGCTAAAAGCCTCCCTTTTGTGTATAAGGAAGCCTTTCACCAACAATATCTGGGTGTGGGAATCAACCAAGGGCTCATTAGATTTATCCCCAAGTTCGAGACACTGATCTCATCATGAATTGACAACCTATTACTCTACTCAACACCTCTTACAAGGTTTTGGACATATCCCTAGCATTGCAAGTAAAGCATATCTTACCTAAGATCATTTGTCTAGAACGGAGTGGCTTCATCCAAGGTCCATACATTGTAGACAATGTTATCGTTGTCTAGGAGTACCTGCAATATGCTCGTTCTTCTAGCCCGGATGCTTTGTTTGTCAAGATTGATTTTGAGAAGACATATATGATGGAGTTGAGTGGCCCTTTATCTTTCCCATATTAAAATTCCTCACGTTTGGGTCCATCTTCCTCAAGAGTATTGAAACCCTATTTGTCAATGCTTCATCCGATCTCTATCAACTAATACAATTTGGAGGTATTGAGTTGTTTAGGTACATTCAGCAAGGTTTCCCCCTAGCTCTTGCACTATATTTGATGGTGATAGAAGTTCTTGGCTACTTGATTAATTACTAGGTGTCCCTTGGGCAAATTCATGGAATTCCCCTCCCTGAACTTGAGGGGAGGTTGCTTGTTAATGTCCACTTCACACAGGATTCCTTCTAAACTCTCACTTAGGATCAACAATATCGGTAGGCTACTATGGAGTACCTAAAACTTTGTATGTTTTTCCTTAGGGTTTAGTATCCAATTAGGAAAAACCCAATGCTACAAATAGAGTCAAAGGTTGTTTCCTACATGGCTAGGCTCCCAGAACTAGTCTTTTCTAAGGCAACTTATAATACACTACAAAAATCTCTTCTGTAACTTTTTGGGCTAAATGTAACAAATGATTCAACTTTCAAGGAACCAATTGGACTCTCTCTTGTACCCCCTTGGAAATTGGTGGCTTGGGGATTATCGAGACAAAAAAGAAAGGGCAGGTGCTCTATGCTAAATGGGTGATTCAAGCTGTTGAAGGCCAAGAAGTTTGGAAAGTCCTTTTAAGACAGCACATTAGGCAAGGATAGTTCCTAAACAAAAAGTCCTAGCAAGGCCTCCCCTCTCAAACTAAATTGCTAACCACCTCCAACGTCAAAGTTTCCAACACATTTGTTCTACTAAATATTTGGAAGGTCTGGGAGGAAATCAAATCTTTCTTAGCTTGGAAGGAGCCTTGTTGTCACGCACCTAGTAGTCTCTTTACACTATTGAGACCATGGGGTGCTCGATCCCACATACCAATTCCGTCCTTGATGCCAAATTCAAATTTTGGTTTCCATTGTCTAGTTATATTTTAAATTTTAACAACGAAATATAATACATTTACATAATTGTCAGTTAACTAAAATATTAATTCCTCTTTATTGAATTATTACTATCACGAATGCATTCAAACCATGCTCAAGAATCATACACAAAACAATTCTAAAATGATAACTGGAACAACCACATAGCATAAATCAACTCCATGGCATTACAAACGCAACTAGCACTCATCTTTATAAATGTCCTCCAACCAACTACAAGTGAAGGATGTTCCTCCCAATAGTAAGCACTATGTCAAGTCGTCTCTTTCTTTGACAGGTGCCACCCCCAAGCTGGGGCTATCATTGCACATGGGGCGAATTTCAACTTCTTCCTTTTCAATTTACAACCATCCTCACAGAGCACTCCTCACCCAAGGACACCTATTCTCTACCCAAGTGGTGTAGGTAACCCCATCCACAGCTAACTCCAACCCTTCACTCATTCTCCATCAATATACACAACAACAAGGAAGGTACCCCCTTCTCTACACTACATTCCCTCAAGCTATCCCCTTCCCTTTCTGGTGCTCTAGTACAGAGTCATAGGCCGACCATGAAGTCTCTAAGATAAGGCTCCAGGAATGTCACACTACAGGCCAGGTTCCCTAATCCCGAGCACCAATTTATAAGGGTAGATAAGTTGTCGTTTATCAAGGTGGGCTCAAGTGTTGGATTATGGAAAATTGATCTTCCCTTGGTTTACCAACCAAAACTACTATAGCATGGATGCTCTCCCTCTTTGGATGCTGGAATGAATGAATGTCTAAATGAAATGAGTTTCTAACATTTTATATGCATGGTTTTGTCTTAACAAATGGATTTCCCAGAAGATGACATTTTTCCTCTTTAATATCTAATTGAGAATGCCCTTGGACACCTTCAATGTTCCACCTTGACCGGTATATTTATACCCTATGGAATCTAAAACCCCTAAGGAAATCAAATTCTTCTTAAGTTCAGGTACATGTCTTACCTCAGTCAATGTCCTTACAACACCATCAAACATCTTGATCTTAATGCTCCCAACCCCAATAATGTCACAAGAAACGTTGTTCCCCCATAAAAATAGTACCACCATCAATAGCTTGGTAAGTAGAGAACCAACTTCTATGTGGACACATGTGATGAGAAGCATCAACCAATCTTCCTGATATTGAGAGATACTACAAACTAGTAAAACTTCATCATTCATACATGAACATGACTTGCCCAAATTTGTTTTCTTCGTAGCATCATTCTCGGATCCATACCTCTTTTGGCAATCTTCATTGTGGTGCTTTGTAATCTCCACCTCGAATCCTATACTCGATTCCTTTCCCATTTGATCAAACGCCCAACTCTAACTCAGTTGCACTAAAATCTATTCTTTCTTCAGTGCCTTTCACCTAGCAAAGATCGGAACACGACCAAAACGCTAACCCAATCGCCCCCAACCCGCCAAAATACAGCAGAGAAATTATTGTTGAAATCACAATTTGGAGTGTTCAAATTGCAATTTCAGCGATCTGGATAATTTTAAAATTGGGCATTTAGTCTAGCACACACAGTTACGATTACTGAAATTGCAAAATTGTAGAAATAACAATTTGTTGGAAAAATATTCACCCGTTTTTAGCAAATATTTGACGGAAAAACATGGCGTTTTAGTTATCGTTTATCCTACTCACAAGGCAATTGCCCCTGTCCTATGGCTCTGGCAGCGATATAAATGTGAAAACTGTCGTGTAGTAGACTAACTACTATTGTTCCACCAAAAAACGAGGCCTCCTCCATGGCCTCCACTTTCCTTGATGGTTGTGCATACAACTGAAGCGATCTTTCTTTTGTGGCATTTATGGAAATGTGGCTCCTCCAATCTCAACCGGCGGTTCCTCACATGCAGCATTTCCAAAGTGCTCCTCCTCACACGCAGTTCGCGAAGAACGAATGTCTGTCGAGTAGTTCAGCAAATCCTCCAGAGACAACACTGCAATAACACACCCTAGCTCATAGTGCGGCCCTCTCACGCAAGGCTCTGATACCAATTGTTGTGCAGCTGAAGCACAAAAGGGATTCAAAGCAGCAATAGCAAACACACTGAAAACAGCAAAGCAAATTTATGTTGTAAAACCCTAATCACGATCCACAGGACAAAGAAATCAGTGTCTTATTACTCAATAGTGAAGATTAATAGTGAAGATTACAGATACCCAACAGCGAATTTACGTGGTAAAACCCTAATCAGGGAACATCCACAGGGAAAAGAAATCAGTGTCTTACAATCCACTCTGCACCGTGATTGCCTCTACAGGCTTACATATATACGACAGCTTCACAGTTACTTAAAACTAACTATATTAATTAGTGAACAGCCATAATCTATTTTGGAATGGTTTGCTATAACAAAAATCAGTTGAAGAAACTACTATATTAATTGAGGAACCACCGTATCCTATTCTTGGGTGAATTTGTTGTCAGCGTTTTCTAACAGCCAAGACACCCAATGCACCGCATGTCCAAACACAGCTATGTCTTCGTATGTCCCTTAGGGTGTGCTTTAATAGCTATTTGCATGTCCAGACACAGCTATTTGCATGTCTGATCTCTTCTCGTGAACCGGAATTGCAGGTCACAGTAAAGGACACGGCAAGGACGTGGCTGAAGGAAAAACTGGCTAATTGACTGCATTAATGAAAAGCTGGATTAAAATGTGCAAGGAGGTTAAGTCATTGAAACGACCCTTTGATATAGTGGACGCCACAATGCATATTCAGGTATCAAGCAATTTTAGCTCTAGGATGGAAACCTTATATTAAAAGATAATTAAAGCTGGCACCTTCGGTCCAATTAACGTAATTAATTTAACTGATTGAAATCCCAAAACAGTCACAGAGTGGTATTTGGATTAAAATCCCTAAAAACTCAGTCACAAAATGGTGTTGGATTAAAATCCCAAATAACCCTTAAAATCTAATGAGTGGTTAGTTTTTTCCAAGGGTGATGATAAAATTGTGAAAATTTTATCAAATGTATAGATTTGCCTTCATTTCCCACAGATGGGTTCTCTGTAACAGCCGCACAGCTCACTAACAGCTACTATGCATCGCTAATTAACTTAAGGTTTGTAGAAAAGTGCAGGGGTGAAAAAGAGCTTATAATCAATGAATACCTCGGCCCCCGGGAAATCTTGAAGATCAGCTTTCTATGGCTTTGATTTTAGTGATGGAAATATGCGCAGAAACAACAAAGCATATAATCAATGAATACCTCCGGGAAATCTTGAAGATCAGCTTTATATGGCTTTGATTTTAGTGATGGAAATATGTGGAGAAACAACAGAGGTTGAAATACCTTTTTAACATCCATTAAAAATTAAAATACTGTTATTCTCTGAAATCCCTATAATTACAATGAACAGTGAAGATTTCCTGCCTACCTAGCCTCCAATTCACTGATGGTGACATCATTTATGGAAGGAACCGAATGACTCTGTCTAGAGGCAGACGACACAGACGACCGTGACTGGTGAATCCCGCTGCTAGAGCTGCCGGTTGTGGATCCTCCGTAGCTGCTCTCGCTACTTTTCACAAATGCTGGCTTTGTTGGATTTGCTAATGTCACCGAAGCGCTGGAGATCATCAATATAACATTAGAGATGATTGGACGGAGGCCTGGATCAGCTTGCGTGCATAGAAGGGCAACGTGAATGCATCTTAAAGCTTGCTCCTGCCTGCAGGTTTCGGTCAATGCCGAATCTATCATATTTGGAAAACATCCTCGCTTGTATAATCTCCATGCCTGCATCACATCCAAGGTAAATGCATACTCACTTTTAACATATCCCTTATCTCAAACCCCTGTTTCTCAAAAAAAAAAAAAAAAAATTGAAGTCTTACCCATTCTAATAGGCTTTGCATTTCATCCGGAAAATTTGTATCACTGTTTTTACATCCACTCACAATCTCAAGGATTAGCACTCCAAAACTATAGACATCAGCCTTTACGGATAGTTGCCCCCTCATTGCATACTCTGGTGCCATGTAACCGCTACATACTCCAATGAAAATTTATTCAATTAAGTGGGTTGTTTAATGTGGTTAAATCCCTCGATTGCATAAATGTGAACAGTTCATAAATTGAATTAGGGAAGGGCAGATCGGAATAACTTACTATGTCCCTGCAACTCTTGTTTGGATGTGAGTCTGGTCTTCCGGAAAAAGTCTTGCTAACCCAAAGTCTGCTATCTTGGGATTCAATCCCTCATCAAGCAAAATGTTGTTTGCTTTAATGTCTCTATGAATGATTCGCAACTGTGAATCCTCATGAAGATACAGAAGACCGCGAGCAATTCCCATTATGATGTTATAGCGCTTTTGCCAATCAAGATATCTCTTCTTCTCTTGATCTGTATTTGTATTTGAAAAATAGCGAATTTGAGAACTTTTAAATAATCAATTTATGAAAGATTTATCAACTTCTCCTAACAAAGAAATCCAAAATACCCACCAAACAGGAAGGTGTCAAGACTCTTGTTTGGCAAATACTCATAAACCAGCAACCTTTCTGGTCCCTCGGCACAACACCCAAGCAGATTTACCAGATTTCGGTGCTGAACATTGGCCACAAGCTTCACTTCATTCATAAACTCTCGTTTGCCCTGTCCAGATCTTAGAGACAGCTTCTTCACTGCTACTTCTTTTCCGTCTCTAGTTATTCCCTGAAAGAATCAGCCCCATCAACAACCTATTGAAAAACCCCTCTTCATCTTCCTCTATCTGAAAGATGATGCTGAGTCATGTAATTTCATGGGTTAAAAACAAATAGGTAGATACATACCTTGTATACAGGGCCAAAGCCTCCCTCTCCAAGCTTGTTGTTTACATCAAAATTATCCGTTGCTTCTACGAGTGCTTCTAAGGTGAATAGAGTTTGCTCCTGCTTCATTAGTGTCGATTCTGGACCACTTTCATGTGTTTCTGTGGACAAAAATACGTGAATAAGAATCTAATTTCTTTAGATACCACAAGTTTGGTCGTGCGAAACAGAGGCCAAAACCTGCAGATTCTACCTTCATTCTGCGCACGGGTTTCTGCCCTCTGTGAAATGGCAGATTTCAATTTCCTCCGCATGGCAAACAAACAGAGCATTAACGCTAGAACCACGCCTCCCACAATCCCCAATATTACGGGTAATGTTTTTGAAGAGGAACCTTCTGTAAAGTAGATCATGCAATATATGCAGTATAGTTATTTACAGAAATTGAAATTACAATCAAATTGTATAATACATCAAATGGGCAAACCATAAAACTAGATGCAGCAGAGGGATATTACTTGACGTGGTGGGTAAAGTTCCATTCGCCGGAGGAGTCTGGCCAGCCTCTGTGGGAGGGTTTGCCCCGGAGGAGGCGGAGGATGGAGGTGGAGGTGGACTAGTACTACTCCCTTCATTACTAGTGTCAAAAAATGGGTATATTTCATATCGGACCGTGCAGCTTCCCAACATTGCTTGAGCTCCTTGCTTGAGAGAACAACAGCTGTAGAGGTTATCCCTTGCTGTTTGTAAACAAGATCTACAGTCGTTGATGGAAATATCTCTCCAACATTGAACAAGACCGTAAACGATGTCAGTAGCAGAATATGGATCTGACCCTTCAGCGAATCCCTTATTTGTAGAATTGTAAGCCTTATTAGACAGGTTGAAAAGAAGATTTGAAGTGGTGGTCCTAAACTTATATAGATTACTCGTACTCATATCCTGTATGTTCTCCAGATACTTTCCGTCGGTGACTAACTTTGAAAAGAAGCTAAAGTTCTCGTATCGCACGAAGCAGTTATCTAGCCATACTCGGCCGCCTACGTCGTTTCGGCAAAACTGTAGAACGGTATCGTTTGCTTGCTGTGAACAGATTGAGCATTCTTGTGGAGATATGTTACCTGTGCACTGGAGGAGACCATAGATTCTGTTGGGACTTTGGCCAAATGAAGAATTGTTAAAACCTGTTTGAGGTGTCTTCTTCACTAGATCAGCCATTACCCTATTCAAATTGCTCGAAAATGTACTTCCATCAGCGTAAGTAGAATCATTATTGCATGTATAAGACCGCACTTCTGATTTAACAGAAGGAAAATTGCTAATGAATAGCAAGCCGATCAAATAAAAGAGAATAGTTGCCTGTTTGCCAGAATTAGCAGAATATAAGATAGTAGTATCCAAGTATATTCTCATGATGTTCGAACTGGCAGGCGATGTCCAGGATTCTGATGAATATGCGATTACATGCCCCTATAACATTGGTGGGGTTACATCATTGAAACACAAGAAGCAATGGTCTGGATGCGAATTGGGATTGGAAGTATCAACTGGGCGTACTTCGAGAGCAGAGCAGCGCATAGAAGTCCTCAGCTTTGCCAAGGCGCTCTCTCGCCAGTCGCCCCCCACAATCTCTCTCCCATTAATTCTCGTCCTTACCGTGACAGATGGTGTCCAACGACTGAAGGTATGATACTCACGCGACTATTCCAAATGTGTCAGCGTCAAACAACTAAGAAGATTGACACTTTGACAGTTCACCCTGGCTGGTCTTTTGGGATAGGTGGATTGTTATTTGCATTTTCAATCCTGCAATTTTTGTAGGTGAGGGGTTGAGGGTGGGAGCTATTAGGAAGGAAATTATATTGAATTAGGAGTATTTAGGAAAGTTATCATCTTCCTATAATTTTGATGGACAGATCGTTCTTCTATTCAATATTGAAACTAGTTTTGATCTAAATTATAAATTCATTTTTGAAATGTGAAAAATTCCTTGGACAGATCGTTCTTCTATTCAATATTGAAACTAGTTCTGATCTAAATTATAAATTCATTCTTGAAATGTGAAAAATTCCTAGTTATCAAAAAAAAAATTTATTACATTTCACATTAAGAAGATTAGTCTAAGTTTATGGTTTTCATCCAAAATATATAACATAGAACGACTCCACAAGTGTGATAAAAAAATCTTTTAATTTTAAATCAATTTATTATTTTTTCAACTCAATTTTTTATATTTCTTTTTAATGGTATTTGACTTTGACTTTGAAAATGACATCGTTACGTTTCAAACCTGATATCTCATCGTTTAATCTTGCAAAATATAAATAATAAATATTACAGTTTTCTCTAGTCTTTTTCTGACTCTTTATGTTATCGTTTTATTTATATATTACAGTTTTTTCTAATCTTTTTCTGACTTTTTATATTCTCGTTTATATGTTTACTTGTGTGTTAACATCACCATAGGTTCATTTTAAACTTCTATCTATCAAGTACCGAGAGAGATCTAATTTCTTGAGCTGTATTTCTTTTTTTAAATTTAAACTCAAGAAATTTGATCTCTCTTGATTGATAGATCCGGGTTTAAGTTTTAAGTTTTTATTTTATAAAGGAACATCTATTTTTTTATTACTTCTCATAATATTTTATTTTATGAACCAACCTGGATTTTTTTTAAATACTTTCCATAATTTTTTATTTTATGAGCCGACATGAATTTTTTTAATTATTCTGTTACAAAAGTTACATCACGCTACAACTTCTCCCCATACTTTTTTTTAAATACTTTTCATAATTTTTTATTTTATGAGCCAACATGAATTTTTTTAATTATTCTATTACAAACGTCACGTTACAACATCTCCTCCATAAAATTTATTTTTGAGTTGGCTTCTTGAGTCCCTCCGCACATGCTAGAAGAAGAACCACCCCAAAAAATGTTATTTTCAGTATTTGTCATTAACATTACAAAATGTAACTATTTAAATGAAATTCAAATTTTAAAAATGTTAAATTTTTCCTAATTAAAATGAAAAAAATATTCAAAATTAAAATCAATATCTAAAAACACTTAAAATATTATATAGAGATTTAAAGCACTAAATTAAAATGGATCTTAATATCATATAAGAATTTGAAACATTAAATTAAAATGGGTTGTAATTTTAATTAACAATAATTGTAAAGGGACTTAGTTTTGACATAAAATTATATTATGTTTTGTATATATAAAATTATGGTAAATTTTGTAAATCAATATTGTTATTTTTGGTATAATTAATGTATAAGGATGTTAATATTGTTATCTTGGTTGGATCTACAGAGGATGTTAATTAATGGTATGCATTCTAATGATTTAAAGAAGAGCCACAAGGTATCAATGTCTCGACATTGCAAAGAGTTGTTGCTATAAGATGGAAGCCATTGAAACAAAAACATAGATAGAAACACATTTATCTTGATTTACAATAAAAAAAATACAAAATGGATAGATAATTTTGAGAGACAAAGTAATGTAGAAAAGTGTTTAAATCTATGTTACTCGTTAAATTTAGATTTAGAATTTTTTTTTTTTTTTTTGCTTCTATATACAATTTGATATTTATATTATTAGATATAAGTAGGCTAAAACTATGTATTTACATAATGTCTGAAGATCTGATGATGAAGGAGAAACCAATGATTAATGTATCAATGTCTTTTTCCTTGAGTATGCTACTTGGTTGAGTATGCTAATGCTACTTGGCCTTGATAGACTTATAAAGCCCCTACTTTGATATTAGATGTTACCTCTAATCCTCATGCATACTCTAGTTTTTTTTGTCCCGTGAGATTAAAAATTATCCCTTGCTCTGCAAGGCCATGGCTCTCCAAATCTATTAAAAACTACTAATTAAACTCAAAACAAAAATAAAAGTCTATAACTCTAACCACTTATATAAATCCATGCATATCTTCTTAAGCTATATGTTTGTTAATATCGTCACTCCTATTTACTCAAATTTTGAATGACTTCGAGAATAATACTTCTAAGTGGACGAGAGCTCACTGTTAAATTAACAACCCAACATCAGCGAATAAGTCTTGTTTATAGCTTTGAAAATAAAAGTGATTCAAACAATGAAGACCCTCAAACAAAAGGACCTTTTTGTCCTAATAAATAAGATAGTAATCATAAGAACCTTAGCTGAATTTCAAAAGTGTTTTAATGAATAACTTAATAATCATAAGAACCTTAGTTGCATTTCAAAAGTGCTTTAAGAAAGATCGAATACATCAAATTCTTAGCACTAGCCATATATACAACGTTAAAAGACTCAACGCTAGCCCAATATACCCTGTTAATGAGGATATAGAAATGCCTTCAAGTTGTATTGTGGCCTCTCAATGGCAATCATCATAAACATCCGCGCCACGTAAACCAATAACAATAACCTAGTGAAATGTTGTCACCCAACATTAATAAAATAATCTTCCTCCATTAATGCTTTAATGATAGAAATGTTAGAATAAATCTAATGTAGACTAACTGTTGAAAATGATTGTATTATATGGAAAAAAAATAGGGCTACTGGTATGGTTACTACAAAAGTGGTTTATAAGACAATTGTTACGCATAATGGCATGTATCCAGCTAACTGGTGGTATAAGGTTATTTGGGAATGGAAGATACCGGTAAAGGTTCAATGTTTCATGTGGCATGCCCTTATGGGTAGCTTGAAGACTTGGGAGAATCTGGCTTTGAAGGGATGGACGGGTCCTGGTTTTGTTATCTTTGCAGGAACAATGCTGAATCATCACAACATATTTTGGTGGAGTGCGATTTCACCAGAACTCTGTGGCATTGGATTATATCACATCTACAGTTGGAGATGCATTGGGAGTTGGGTATATTTGCTGAAAATGTTTATAAATGGCACCATGAATGCAGTAACATTCCACACCTTCCTGCATTGATATCCTGGATGATCTGGTTGGTTAGAAATCGGGCCTTATTTGAGGATGAGTGGCCCAGCATACACACATCTTTTCACAAGGATGTGGCTTTAATAAAGGATTACATTCATACGCCTGTTTTGAGGGATGTCAGAGTTATTGGCTCCTTTTCCTTTGAGTGTCAGAAACTGGTTGGGTTTTTTGATGGATCATCCATTGATGGCTCCTGTGTTGTTGGGGGGGTGATTTTTATCAACAAAGATCATTATTTTACCCTTAAGATGGATGTGGGTACTGGCACAAATACTAAAGCAGAATTACTTGGGCTTTGGTGTGTTATTACGGTGGCAGCTATCATGGGATTTCGGGATCTATCTATCTTTGGTGACTCCAGGGTGACTATAAAATGGGCACTTCAGGAATACCAACTTAATGTCATATCATTGCAACAATGGTGCAGCAGAATACTAGAAAAGATCAAAATGTTTAATAACATCGCTTTTGAGCATGTCTACCGTCAACACAATACTATTGCTGATGCACTTTCAAAGGAAGCTCATGGTGAAGCCGAAGGTGTTGTCATATGGGAAGAATTCTTGGAAAATCATAGCTGTGACAAGGGGAGGGCCAGCTTGTTTGAATACTATTGGCTGGGCTGAACTAGTTTGGAAATAGGGGGAAGGACTGTTTATTTATATGATGGTAGTTACACTTTTTGAAGTATTTGTAAAACTGTACTCAACTATGGATGTAGTGGTGCATATAAGTCTGGTTGCAGACTTGTGATTTTGTACTATTTGATTCTTATATGAATAGCAATAGTATGACTTTTTTCCACTGAAAAAAAAAAAATTTACTATATATTTAAACTAGCAATTGCAACTTAGGGTGCAGTAAAAAAAAAGGTCGTAATTTAAAGTGATACAAGTAGATGCAACAACAAAATGTTGAAATGTGTAAACATAAGAGTTAAATCTTGAATGGAAAAATATGAGTAAAAAGGGTATTGACATATATGTTAATGCAAAATAGAAGTCAGAGATGTTTTACAAAATGCAAAGCGAAAAATTTGTAGCTTGTTGAGGAGTAGATCCTAATTTGTAGCTTGTTGAGGAGTAGATCCTGCACATGAAAAGTATAATAGTAGTTAGGGAGAAGGGTATAATATAAGGTTTTTGGAAAGTGTAACAAAGAAGTAGAGTAAGAATGAAGAAGTCAGAGAGAGCTTCAATGCAAGTTAGGAAAATGAAATAGAGGAAAAAGAGAAGTACTTACATATGGAACATAGTTAAGAGAGCTCCATTTATTGTAGCAATGTCTCTGCGTTTTTCCTTACCTTGACATGTGGATTATTCTGCATATGCTTGTATTAATCATAGGAAAATGTTGGGGAGATGTGAAGATCCTTAAGGGAAAGGACTTTAGAAAGTGCAGTGAAGGTTAAACCTTGACGCTCCATTGTACCAATGTATATTGTAGCCTTTGGTAATGTCATGCCTTCAGAATTATGTATTGTCAATGCCCATGCCATTTTAAGTGGGATTTGAGTATGACCCCCCCTTTGTATAGGTGGAATGGGTAGAAAAGTAGGATTGTTGGTATCCCATGGAGGGTCAATGTACTTTTGGAAGTTAACAACAACAAATGTTGGAAGTTGTGGAGGATGATGGTTTGATTTGTGAAAATATCAACCACTTGTCCGAGCGATCCATTAACGAGACCTGTTGAAACCCACAAGTTTGATGTTAACACAACTCGTTGCCCAAGGCAAAGTAACACTGCACACTTCAGTTGATCATCTTCAACTTGAGAAGTAGCATGGTTGTTTATGTGCTCAACAATAGAGAGTGCAATTGGAATTTGCAAAGACTTCAACATGTGTATATTATGAAGGGAAGCTAGTTGGTTGGTGGCAAATAAGTGCATGGAACCTTTGAAAGTAGATAACTCATCCATAGAAAGGAAGGAGTCTGTCCTGGACATGAGAAGCTTCCAATCCTCTATAGTAGCTTATGCATTTCTGATGTTGTTAAGAAGGTTCTTGAAGGTGACTTGTGTTGGATCATTGAAGTGTAAAAAATTCTTATCTGTATCTAAATATTATAAAAGAAGGTTGTATCCGGGTCATGGAGGAAGATGTTCCATCTTCGAATAAGATAAATATATATAGATAAAAATATGAATGGATAGATGATTTCCATTTACAATGGTCGGACTTATATGAGTCTATTCATGACCTTCCAATGCAAAGTCATGACTCTTTGATAATTATTAATTATCTATTAATATTAATATTAATGTTAAGATATATTATTAATATGTTTATATATATATATATATTTTTATATAACATTTCCTTCCCCTTAAAGTGAGCTTTGTCCTCAAAGCTTATTGAAGACAAGGCTTACGTCTGATTCTTTGCTTGAGACATCATATCTAGATCCTTTCTATTAGTATTTGCGACACTTGATGAAATGAGGCGATACGAGTTACGAATTCCAAAGAATAATTGTCGCATTGTCTCTAATGTGGTCCATCCAAGGTCTATTTTTATCGAAGCTATTTCATCGCTTTGTGGGATGTGTCTTTTTGTTTGTTGTTTGGTATGTTGATTTGAGGTTCTTGCTTGTATAACATCGTAATTCCTCTGTGTATGTTCATTTTGACCCTACCGTTGGTCAAAATGCTTTTTATAATTTGGGTGATGATAAGGAGACCTTGTTATCTGTTTTTTTACTAAATGGGCTACGTTTTCTTGAACTTGAGTTTTCTTTTCAGAGAGTCTGGATGCTCCATTATGGATTTGCTCTAATTTGCTGTCTAATATATTATTATCACTCTGAATCTTCTTGAACCTTTCGTATTGTGGCTTTTTTTCCTCTTTAAAGTTCTCAATTTGTTTCTCTAGTTCTTGATTACGATTTTTCAGATGATGGTTTTCTTATTTTTATTCTAGTATTTTTCCTTCTAGGTCTTCATTGGAGTGTTCCATCTTTTGACTATGTTTCAATTTTTTTTATTTTCGTAAGTAATGTTTTGTTATGAATTCTTAGTCGAAATAGTTCTTCAGTATTGCTTGCTAATATGTCGTTGATTTTCTTAATTTCCAGCTTGTGCGCCTTTTCAGTAGCGTCGTACGTTTGCTGGAGTTCTTTATTCTTTTGTCATTGTTGACCTATCTCTGATTCTTGACTTTGTAGCTTTCTATGGACTTGCGTCAATTCATCATCTCTATCCATGAAGAGCTGGTTTAAACGCTTTATGTCTTCTTCTAAATCGTTATCACTTCTATACGGTGATTCTTTGTTATCTTCGAACTTTTTATTTTTGTCTTCAAGATCTTGATTGTGATTTTTTAATCGATATATTTCTTCACTCTTAGATGATAACATTTTCTCGATATCTTGATTAGTTTTTTTCAGCTTTTGGTTTTGATCTTTTAAGCAACGATTCTTTCGTTTTGTTAACTGATCAAGAATGCTCTTCTTACTTATCTCACATTGTAGATTTTTATTGTTTTCTTTGTAGTATCCTAATTCACCTTCCAATTTCTGCATTTGCAATTGCAATTGTGATTGACCTTGATATGCTTCCATAGTAAAATATTTGCTACATATCGGACATGAGCGATTTTCATTCTTAAAAAGTGTCGGATATTGGAATTCCATTTCACAATAAGGACACTTAGTCCAAAATTTGGACTTATATCTGGAATCCATAATTTATTCAATAAATAGATAATTGGTTTCAATATCTTCTTTGACTTTGGTTTTTCTCTTCTAATATTATTTTCCCCTTAATATTTGTAAAATGGTGTAGATTGGGTGGTTGGGAGGAATGATGGTTACCTTCCCCACCCAGTTTCATATCTCTCTTTTTGTTTGTTGTTGGAGAATAAAACCCAAACCCAATTATTAAGAAACCACGTGTGGTTTTACTTTTACTTCTTCTTTTTTCTTTACTTTTACTTCTTCTTTTGGGAAACCATGTGTGGTTTTACTTTTACTTCTTCTTTTTACTTTTACTTTTACTTTTTTTTTACTTTTTTTTCTTTTTTTTCTTTTTACTTCCTTTTTTTTTGTTTATTTTTACTTCTTCTTCTTTTTTCTTTTCTTTTTAGGACAAGGTCCTATTTTTTGGGTAAGCCCTAATATAATGGTTAAAAACAAAAGGAAACCAAAGGCTGGAATCAAGCCCAAGAAGGGGCTCTGATACCATATGAAGAGTAAAAACTTCTTATTTGTATCTGGATATTATAAAAGAAGCTCGTATCCAGGTCATGGAGGAAGATGTTCCATCTTCGAATAAGATAAATATATATAGATAAAAATATGAATGGATAGATGATTTACATTTACAATGGTCGGACTTATATAAGTCCATTCGTGACTTTCCAACGTAAAGTCATGACTATTTGATAATTATTAATTATCTATTAATATTAATAATAATGTTAATAATAATATTATTAATATTAATATTAATGTTAATAATAATATTATTAATATTAATATTAATGTTAAGATATATTATTAATATGTTTATATATATATTTTTATATAACAATCACTTCCTTGTTGGCGAAAAACAGTTGAAAGGGTTACAACTGTGTTGAAGCTGCGTCAAAGTGCAAGTACCATGGGAAGAGCCTACATACAATGGAATGTCCATAACTGGTGGTAATTGTGCAAGGTCTCCAACAAGAATAACTGAGCAACCACCGAAAGAGATGTTTTTATGTTGACAAAATGCTTCATGGAGATGTTCATCAATCTGGTTTAAAAGTGTTGGGCCTAGGAAGCTCATTTCATCAATGAGAATGTAGTGGATATGGTGAAGTTCCTCTTGGAGGTTTGAAAGTGAATTACCTTCCAAAGGCATGAATTGTTTTATAGGAATATGAAGGGCTGAATGGATAGTAGATGCTTGGATATTTAATGCTACGACGCCAGTAGGAGCAATTAGCAAGAGCGGGGATTGACTGAAGTTCTTGTTCAAGGAAAGGGAATCTCTTATGCAGTGAATGAAGAATGATTTGCCAGTGCCAATAGTCCCTTGTGCAACCATTATGATTGGAGGACTTGTTTTGATGTTTGTGGAGTGTTTGATGACAATGGACAGGGATTTCGTTCGAGTGGGGGGACAATGTTTCATAATTTGGTGTATCGGAGTAGGATGGTTGAGGGAGGTGGTGATGTGAGCGATTGTTTTGTATGAAGTCAATGGAAAGTTCTTGCAAGATGAGGGGGGTGGTCGTATCATGCCAATTATGGTTGTTATCAAAGTCACAATGACCTAGGATGTCAAGGTCACTTATTTTCATGTCATTGGTAGGGTGTAGTTGGGAGAGCAATTCCCATTCATCCAATTGCATGGGTTGTGGTTTTTGCAAATTGTCAGAAACCATGGTGTGTTCTGATAAGGAAAGGGGTTTAGATGGTTTCTAATCAGCATGCCAAGGAGTGTAGGTCAACTTCAGTTCTTCCCAGTTTGTAACAATGGCTTCGTCGGAAGCACCAATATCAAACTGTATATTGCGGAAAGGTTTGTATAGCATGAGTTCAAATCTGCAAAAATCAATGAACACGGGTGTATCTATAGAGGGGATTGAATAGTAACGGGGAAGAACACAGATGATGGTCTTGCTCTCTCTTGTTTCCATTTTTCTTTTTTCCGATGAGCATTATATGACCAAGATCTTGCAGCCTCTGTGAGAGAGATAGAATGAAGAGTTGGAGGGCGTGAAAGGTAGGCATCTATGATGTTTTTTGATGTGAAGGATGTGGGATTGTTTGATGAAACACGTTTATAAATATTGAGGTTGCCATTGAGGGAGAAAAAAGTGCGGCTACTAATTATGAGAGGTAACTTTTGCAACATACATGGCATGTTTCTTGGGCTCCAATGTCATGATCAACAAGTGTTTCAAAAAGGAATTTTTGAATAGCAACAATGGAAGGGTCAAGAAGTGGTGCAGCATGGACAATTCATCGAAGCATTTGGTGAAAGCTTTCAGATTGTGTTTCTGATTTAGATGCATACTTAGCAATGTATTTTTGAACGGGATGTATGTTGATCACTGGTTGACATTCAACATTCCTGTGCCATATTGATAGGATGGAAGGGACACGACTATTCAAACGTTCATCATTGCGAGCTGGTTTGTATGCTTTTTTTTCCATTGGCATCAATGAACATGGAAGATGAGTTTTGCAAAGGCCATGGTGCATTATAACGACATGTGTAGGAAGACCCTTTTTTCCGAAGGCATGTATTTGTTGTGCATTTTGTGTGTCATTGGATGCGATTGAGTAGTTATGTATAGTCATGCAAAGGGTTTTCTTTTAGAATGTCATCAATAGATAACAAACATGGATCGGGCATAGCAGAGTGGGGTAAGAAGTGTCACCGACCCAAATTTTTGAGAATTATTATTTTATTTGCAAAATACTTTATGTTAAATTTAATTACAAAGTTTTGTAATTATGATCAGTTTTGATCATGGATGAATGTAATTATTGAATATTATTATTTAAATAAATTAATTAGGAGACAAATGTTAAATTTTCTGAATTTACTTCAATCTGATCTAGGATCTTAACTGAGAGAACAACATGTACAGCATATCTACAGCATATCAATCATGGAGACAATAATGCAAGCACACAAGAGACACAAAGATTTACTTGGGGAAAATCATAAAGGTGAAAAACCCCAATAACTTCCTCAGAGATAGATAGAGCAATGATACAACCAACCAAGAGAGATAGCCATAACCTAGCAGCAATCCTCCTCCTCCATAAGTGCGCCTCTCCTCCTTGAGAGCATGTGTGTGAAGTGAGTGAGCAAATAGAGTGCCTCCCGCACTCTATTTATACTTGACTTGACTTGCCTTTTTACCTAACTCATGTCGGCTCTAACTTAACCACATAACATAATGCTGAGTGGGCCGACCCCCAATAGGGTGGTCTAATAACCCTTTGACCCACATGGCCGACCCCCAATAGGGTGGTCTAATAACCCTTTGACCCACATGACTTATACAGGGCCGACCCCAAACAAGGTGGTCTAATAACCCATCAAGTATAAGTTACGACACTTACAATATAAATGACGACACTTCCTTATAGAGGAATAATACCATCTCTATAGGAATACAATATACATATATGTGAAATACATTCCGAAGTTACATATACATCAACAACAAACACCCAAGAGGACTGTTGAATGAGTGTTCACTGATCCACTAGGAGGAATGGAAGCTGTTGGAAAGTATGGGACACATGGCAGCAGTTGCATCACACCACTAGCTGTTGGTTATGGGACAACTACCCCTAAAAATAGGGCATTATCCCCCAGGTGGAGGGAGTGAGCAGGCAGATCATTTAATGACCCAGTAACATCTAAAAAGGCCTAGGCAGTCTATAAAGGAAAATTCGAATTGGGCAAGCAACTCTTAATCAATATTTCTGCAGAATATTTTCCTCTTGTGAATCAGGTGATTACAAGAGAGATTCGAATAGGGAGGTTAGTGGTGACTGTAATCTTGAGTCTGCATTATTGCTGAGAGGAACCAGAAATGTTGGTGCAAGTCTATTGGATTGCTATCTATTGAAGATTCAAAAGTGAATTGTTACAGCAAGAAGAAGTCCTCATTCCTTAGTTTCTTCCTCCTGGTGGTTCAGTGAACAGGCTCGGGTGTCCTAAGACAATACTTGACTGTTTTCAGGAATTGGTTGGGTGGAACAGTCTTCTTGGGTTGTTTGTTGCCCTACAGATTTTCTCAGGTTCTACAGATTTTCTAACTTGTTTCCAGTAAATAATTATGTTATGTTTAAACTGGTATTTCTCTATTTATTTGTTTTTCGAAAAAGAATCTAATCCTAGAATTGTTTTTAAGTCTGAATGTTTATGTTTAATGTTGAAGTTGAATTGATAAATCAATATCTCTATCTTTCCACATGCTGTTTTGAAGCATCGTACTCTAGTAGAGATACACAAATTAAAAATAGATTAGAGGATAGGCAAATGCCATTGATTCGAATAGAAAGATCAATGATCGAATTTTGTTTTACTATTCTGCCCTATATTACTCAGTAGTAAAAATTTACTGTATAAAATGGTTCTACACTACAGCATTATTTCATAAAATACAAGTATTGTTCTCTCATCTACATATATATATTATAGTTTATTTATTGTATTAGTTTGTGTAGTATTCGAATGAAAATAGACAAACCATGTTTATACATAGCATCAAATTAAAAAAATATTATCATCATTATTTACATGCTGTAAACAAAAACTTTTCACAGTCATTCTATAATTCCCAGTTTTCACATTTCACATATGCACACACTGTTTGCATTTCTTATTTTATCATTTTCATAAACTTACAGTTCAAACAGATAATAGATATAATATAAACATACTATTACTAATAATTAATTGTTTTCAGTAGTTAATCAAACTAATACAACTTAGAGTTTGACCCTTTTTGTTTTCGTCACAATTGAATTCTTTATCATTTAGAACATCATACATTTTATAATTCTTATCTTCGACAGAGTATTTAAACTCTAGCTAAAATAATTACATTATGATTTGTTTCATCATTCAAAACAAACTCAACTCATATAGTTTACAGATCGAAATCCAAATCATTCGAAAGACTCATAACTATAAACATTCCTATTTGACTTAAGTTTCAATCCTGTCCTTTCATCTTCAACAAAAGAAAAAATATTTCGAATTTCCTTTGACAGAACTTATCTCAGCTTAGGTTTCACACAACCTAAGCATAGAAACGAAACCTACAGCTTTTCATTTGTAACTTATAAATATTTCTACATAGTTATTTTCATCGACGAAATCCTCAAACCCTAGTTAAGTTCAAAGAAACACAACTTTAACCAATGGTATCAAGTCGAACATTATAGACTTCTACACAAAATATTTAGCATAATAATTCATTTCCGAGAAGAGAAGTATCAATTACACAATGAACGATCCCACGGCTCTGATTCAAAACTTAACCATTGAAGTCGGGGATTCTCAGAACGAGATTTACAAAATGCTTTTGCAAATAAATTTATACAAGGTTTAATCCATTATCCAACAGTTTGAAAGAACCCATTATTTTTAGCATCGACGAGTCACAGCTCCAGTCAGCTTTATAAAAATTCAAAATAGAGAAACCAAGAACTATTTAAATGAAACGAGAGTCACGTCACTGAATAACAAGCGTGATTCGAAAGTTCTTCAACTATCAACATCGACAGAGAAACGACGAGTCTTGACAAAGTCTGTCATTCATTCTTTGAACCACTCCAACCACAGTCCAAGAGCATTATGAGGGTTTATGGAAGACCCGAGGCTTACCGGTGATAAGGCACGCTGTTACCCTCGCCAAAACCCTACTCAAACGTTCTTTAGAAACCTACAACTGACAAACGTTAACTCAAAGTTAAATATCTGTTACATGGCAAATCGAAAATCTAAATGCAGCAAAAGAAGCACTCATTAATTAGAGGAATGTTTACCTTCATAACCTTGACGAGAACGTTGCCATGAACGACATCGGGGAGCCTTTATCCTCGTCCAAACTCTGTGTTTTTCATTTCACTCTATTTCTCAGAAATTATAAAGCTTAAAACTACAACCCTTCGAACTAGAGGTCTAACCTCCTAAAACGTCATCGACATTACAGTAACAAACCCTGCATTTTCAACCCTTTTAGAAGGTCTCGAGGTCAAACCTCTCCCAAGACCCTTCTACCAAAAATTCGGCAGCCTGTCGGCCACCCCCAACCGAAACAATAGCACAATAAACTGCTTTTCCAAGTTCATAAACCAAAACAGCAACGATGGTAGGGTTACAAATCCAACGACCCAAATTCATCACCATCGACTGTCTCCACATTGCTAGCAATATTAGATTTGGTATAAACAATGTCAACAATAAATGCCCTTCCTACATTACAGGTTGACAATGCCACCATGGCACACAGAGGAGCAAGCACAACCAATGCATGGTGCATTACTCTTACACATCGACGAGCACAGTGATGATCACATATACGTGGATCGTTGGAAAATCCCATATGGAAAGTGTTTGGTACTAAGCTTTAATTGCAGGTTGGATACGTAATCTCTACCACAGCTCGAGACTGGTGCCAATTTAATGAACCAGCAACCTGTCAAGTTATCAAATTCAATGCATGTCGGTAAAAGTCGACGTGACAATAAACTCTATAGTTTCCTTTGTTAACATAACAAGTTTTAAATTCACCATAGTATTAATCACATCTATGCAATATTTCCTTATAATGTTTCACTACATTGCCATCGATCCGACATCTTATAATGTTGGTAACGATTTGCAACATAGATTATAGTTTGGATATAATTCCAATGTTTTCATTTTATTGCAATAGTTTTACCATATGTGTTAATATTGATATTAAACCAAGAATCGATTTAGTCGCACCAATATAGTTTTAAGACCTTGAATATGTCACATTATAGGATGATAAATATTTAGTTCAAGTCTTGATTTGCACCATAGTTAACCTATGGCTAGCATTTGTTTATTGATCTAATTGCTACAAATGTCTAGTCTCTAGGAAAGACTACATTTGCTTACATAAGACTTAAATAATTATGGAGATAGATAGGATTTATGAACCATAAAAATTATATAGTTAATCATTTCTTTTCATAAGGACTGATAGTGTGGTATAAGCTCACAAGCATCTATATGCTATAATATATAGTTTGGTAATGGGAATAATAATTTTCTCCAATCCCCTATCCACTTTTATTCATGAGATACAATGGTACTGCACCATCTTGGTACTACCAATTAAATGGTGACAACAAGACAGCTAGTACAATGACGACGACAGAACCAGTTAGTACAATGACGACGATAGAACCAGCTAGTACAATGATGACTACAGTGACGATGCTGCTAATTAGATGCTTATTTAAACAGCTAACTTGGGTTGATTTTACTCAGATACAAGATGAACTTTGGAAAGCAGAAGTGTAAGCATGTGAATCGTACCTGTATGCTTTTATAATCGTAACAGTCTCTAATCATTTTATTTTTAATTTCAAACGACGAATTTGGAACTCACACGAACTGGAATTTATTGCAATCATGAAACTTCTTACCTGTCGTCTGCACATAGAACAGGTTCAATGCTTTAGCGTTGCAGATAAGTAAGCTTCGGGGTCCCTCATAGGACTCTCTTGGATAGCAAAGAATCAAACGGTCAGTATCATCTCAAAAGAAAAAGTATCATATCACATTTCTAACCTGTAATTTCATTTATTACATCAATCATACTTATCATTGCATTGAAAAGTGTCGCATCAAAAGTTTGATATATTCATGCATTTAACTATCTTAATGATAGTTGTTATGAATGTAATTAAGTTGTCAGTGTCGCATTAGTTATAACAGAATTTTATTTGTGTTTAGTACAAACATCTGTTTAGTTAACATTGTTACAATCAACAATTATTATTTTCCACAATTATAAATTATCGTAAACTAAGCTATTATTGCTATTAACAAAAATTTTAAATTTTTATGAAAATATGGGATGTTACAAGAAGGGGGCTTGTTGGTGGTTTTCTCGTGTGTTCCAAGTAGAAATAAAATGATCAAAGAAGGCCTTAGCTTTATCAACCTCAGTAGCATTCCCCCAGACAAGATTTTCCATATCAGGTACATTTGGTAACCATATGAAACCGTGAATATGTGCAGAGCCTCTACTTTGCCATTCATACCTATGCATGTGTTAGTAATATGTGGCAAAACAATAAAAGAAAAAAATAGATTTTTTGTTGGAATAAGGGATAAGAAAGTTGACCTATACCAAAAGTCGTGTGCAAGGAGGTGTTTAACCAAGACCTCTTCACGAAAGATTGTGAACCTGTGGTGCATGTAGAGTGATGTAAGATGCAGGTTGGAGATGATATTTTTTTCTCGCCATTGTTGTTGCTTGCTCGAAGCAGTGGGTGGTGTCCCAGGAATGACCACATGCAGGTCGGGCCACATAGTGTTATTCGCACTCAAAGTGAAGAAAACAATTGGGAAATCAAGCTGGGAAATCATATCTGTCAATTAGTTCCTTGATTTGTGCCAAAAATAGCGTGTTCCACGGAGTTTTATGCCAAAACGCATGATCTGATCAAGGAGTTTGTCAGAAGGTGTTTGTTCCAAGCGGTTGTTGAGTTCAGAGATAGTTGTGGGAAAGTTGTCTTCAATGTTTTTTTTATGAACATTGCTACTATTGATTGGCTACGACGACGCATGATGAGATTGTAAAGGTAGTATCGAAATCGTGGGTGGCAGCCAAACCTGTTATTATAGTATCAAAGAAGCTGCAATGCATATTCATGCAGATCAACATATTTAAAAAGTGATGGAAATGCCATTGAGAAAATGCCCTCTATGTTGTATTCATTGATAGGTGACAAACCTATAGGTGGCCAATCCATTGCATTTGTTGGTGATGAAGAAGGTGTTTGCAAGAAAGTTTTGATTTGTTGGAACTTTGTATCTGTATTAGGGAGAATATTAGCAAAGGATGAAGTTTGGATCTGAATTGTCGGGTTGATAAGGGTGAACATCTTCAGCAGAACAAGTAGAATTAGGGGCAGTGGAGTGTGAATGCCGGAGAAAAGGGGAAACATTAGTGGGGGAAATTAGCAAAGCCATAAGTGCAGGTTGGTTAAGATGTGCATCTTTATAATATGGGTCATATGCTATCTTGTATTCCAAGGCTGCAAGAACATGGGATTTGCTGACAATGCAATCATAGGATTGATGGCTGAAGGTTTTGCGAGTGACAACTAAAATGTCCAAGTATTCAACACATCGAGGAAAAAAATGGAGGATGGTTGAAATGTCTTGTGGAAAGCTTATTGTATGGCCACTATATTTGTATTGTCCACCACGAGCATGGGTTACTTGCAAAATAGGGTTGACACATGAAATGATCATTTCTTCAACTTGTGTAAGGATAGATAGAACAAGGGGTTGTTCACCAGGGTCCATGTTGTTCCAGAGGGAGAAGCAGTGGCCATTTTTTTTTCTGAATAGCATCTAGAACAGGTATGGTGGCCATTAAAAAAGCAGAAATGAAGACCGGGATAAGATTCTTTACATATTGAACAAACATGGATGGATGGTAGCTTATCTAGCATTAAGCGAAAGCGATGATGTGCTTGAGATATGGTATTGTCATCGAAGGAATGCATGAGTGTGTTGGGTGGAGGGATGGTATTTGGGATAGTTGTGTAAGAGGTTGTTTGAGAAGTGAAAGGGTAGTCTAATGATGGATGATGGTCGAGATGAACATGTGAAGTGGTAGCTTTGGTTTGCATGGAGGGAAGTAAGATTGTTTGGTTGTGTTCTGCAAATGGATGGGTAGGATTTGAAAGCTGGGATGCTGTAGGACTTGGAGAGGGAATGTGAGACTCTACCATATCGATGGAGAGGGCATATTTTTTTGTTGGTAAAGATGTCTCCTATGTGCATTTATGCGGTCTTTGTTAGCCAAATGATAGGCATGTGCACGTTCTTTTTTGGAAGGAGGAGACATATCCAAATGTACATGAGGAATGAAGGAACCCGAATCTAATTAAGAAAACAAGAAACAACATGTTATATGTAAGACATGTAAAGAGACATTCAAATTGCAATTTTTTCATGGAATTCTAAAGAAACAAAATGTTATATGTAGGACATTCTAATTGCAATTTGTTTTTCAAGGAACATAAAATATGAAAAGCATTCAAAGGATAGAAAGTGTTTGAAGAAAAAAGACAACAATAAGTGTGTATATTTGCAAAGAACGTATAAATGAAAACATGGCTAGATAAATGAAGTAAATCAATCGGATGTAAAGAGAAGCAATTGTTGATAAATGTATAAGAAATGAGAAAGTGTAAGTAGCTATATTTAGGAAGAAAGTGAAATATACAAATGGCATAGAAAAGCTAATTTGTAGGTACATAGTAGTAGTGTGTTTTTTTTTGTCAATGTATATTTAAAAAAAAACATTGAAGTCATGGTAAGTGTAAAAAAGAACTAAATAATGTGCTGATAATAAATGTGTGTATTTGGAATAGTGTATAAATGGCTACCATAAGTAAACTTAAAGGCATAAAAGTGATTGCATGTAAATAAAATGAGGCATACATAGAATACAAAGACATGACATATAAGTAAAATACAAAGATGAAATGTATGTTATTGATAGTTAAAGAAGTGCATATGTTAACATGAAATATGAGAACATGAAGTGGTGCAAACACATGTAAGCAATTTGATTGTTGCAATTGAATTATAAGAGTGTAAAGTAAATGCATATGGATATTTAACATTTAAATTTAAAAGATGATAATGGTGTTATGCAAACATAAAATACTAATGAAGTAAAAGTTTGCAATACAATTCAATTCTTCATTAAAGTGCTAAAGATGATAATGATGTGTTTTCTCTAATTTATATATAACATTAATATTTTTTCAATATCATATATCATTTTATTTGAAATTAAAATTATGTAATTATTATTATGCGTAACCACACAAGTACAATTCAATTCTTCATTATTAATAACATTGAAATTTAAGTTTTATTTCCTCTAAGATATACATAATGTTGGTATTGTTTCCATGTCTTATTACAGGTAGAACTTTAAAAATGATAATGTTGGTATTGTTTCCATGTCATATTACATGTAGAACTTTAAAAATGATGAAGGGGTGCACCAAAGTCTTGAACTAAATGGTGGTGGAAGAGTCCGCCATGAAGGATACAAACAAACGACTTTTCCAAATTATTGTTTTTTTTTTTACTTTTTAATGTCTCTATCCTTTTAAGCCTTTTTAAAAGTCATTCTCTATCCTCTTAAGCCTTTTTAAAAGTCATTCATTTAAGACAAGCAAAGGACTTTTCCAAATTATTGTTTTTTATTTTTATTTTTAATGTCTCTATCCTTTTAAGCCTTTTTAAAAGTCATTCTCTATCCTTTTAAGCCTTTTTAAAAGTCATTCATTTAAGACAAGCAAACGACTTTTCCAAATTATTGTTTTTTTTTTGCTTTTTAATGTCTATATCCTTTTAAGCCTTTTTAAAAGTCATTCATTTAAGTCTTTTAAATATGGAAAATATTTAAAAAACTTTTTCAAAGTCTTTTTCTTTTTAAAAGTTTCTTATAAAATGAAATTTTCAAAAGTTTAAAAAAAATAGAATTAGTATATTTAAAAGTCTCTTATAAAATGGCATTTTCAAAAGCTACCAAAAATCTGTATTTCAAAAGTCTTTATGAAACTCAATCCAATTAGTAACCTTTTCTAAAGAGATCGTATCTTTTCGACTATACTTTGGAACTGATTTTCAATCCATAACTTTAATTCTAATTAAAAGTATAGTCTTTGAATCGATCAAATTGATTGAAGTGTATTTATGTCGATAAAATGGACGTAATATAGGTCAAGAAAAGCATTGAAATATAGGGGACTCAAACAATATGAGCGACTCAATAGGGATTCCCCTTGGTCTAATCCCACGACGGAGAGTATCAGCTGGTCGTCAACTGGTTATCAACCAAATTTATTCAATCAGATCTCTTTATCTGGAACCTTGGATGGAGGAGATAAAGCATCTGTGATCTGCTTTTAACTGGATCAGTTGCCATCACATCTATCGTGAGGCCAACTTGGTGGCTGTAATTGAATGGTTTTTAGTTATGAGATTCTGTCGTCTGGTGACTGTCAGTTCAGGGCTTGCCTAGCTCCTTTTAGTTCTCAGCTTACAACGAATGTCTGGGAATTGTTATCATAGTTTGTTTATAGGATTTTGGCCATAGTTCACTACATGAAAGACCGGTGTCTTTAGAATTATACTTATCAAATCGATTCGAGGAAGATTGTTATATAACCTGTTTGCAATATTATACTTATCAAATCGATTCGAGGAATATTGTTTGGGTAAATTAAATTAGCTTGGTTATTTTACTCTGGAATTTTCCGTCATATTTACAAGGTCGCGAGGCCCAAACCATTGATAGTGATGAATTAAATAACATCTCATTAACCCATGATTGGTTTGGTGGTCACTTAATTCAGCCTCAACAAAATGATAATTTCATTTTATGACCCTAGCTGGGCGTGGGATTCAATTTGGAAATTTTCACGTTGAATGTTTAAATATGTTCGACAGTCCCAATTCGCTCAGTCTTCGGAAAAAGTTTAAATATAATATATTGTAGCTTTGTGTTTATGGCATTAAACGAAGAGCAAAACCCACTGCCTCCCTAGGGTTTAAATCACATTACTTTTGTTTGTGAGCCAAAGCTCTACCAGTCAGGGTTATAATTACAACTCTGCTTAGAACTTAGAAAAGTATTTCGGGTGTCTATGTTTTTCTTCTTCCTTCTTCCTGAAGGTATACTCCCTAATTTCCTTTTTAGGAAAATCAATAACGGTCTCTCTCCTCTCTGGTGATGGGCATCGTCTTCGGTAGTATGCCTTCGAACTATTCTCAAGGCAGTTATCTTGGTTGGAAACCTTCAGGTATGATGCAATTCTTGAAATAAATTTAACGTATATGCATATTTAATGTTGACTCTTATATTAACACGTATACTTATACTAACCTTATACTTAGATATCTGATATGTGATGCAGGTGAACCAATCAACGTTAGTAGCGTTTCTTTTGTGTAGAGGTAGCGTTTCTTCTCTGTAGAGGTTCTTCAGAGTGTGCGGGTGCAGAGAGTGTGCGGGTGCAGGCGTTGTTCAACGCTCAGAAGCATAAACAATAGCAGCAGATGAATAACATATAATTCATAGGGATTAGGGATGAGGAGGCCCTTCACGTCAGTTGGACCTAGGAATTGGAGCTGGCAATTTAAGGAAAATTGAATGCAAAATGATAAGGTAGGTGTGGTGCATTGAAGTTGTCAAAGAAAATAATTTAATTCAACATGGAGAATAAACCGTTGTAGACCGTTGTACACCGCCTCAGCTAGTAGATCGACACCACCTCAGTAGAGTAGCTGGAACCTGCATAGATCGGAGAGTTCAGAATATCTCAATCGTCAGACGAAGGATCGAACGCCTGAAAATCATTAAAAAAAAATCGGAGAGTCGACTCCACTTGTAGAAATGCCTTACGTCGTAATAAAGAACATTTGTCAAATAACATATTCTATGTTTGCATTATCTATTCATGAGAAAATTGCACGTCGCCGTCAACAAGTTTACAAGTTGTTGGAGAAGTCCTTAATATAAGATTTACTTGGACTGCTCTTTCGCATAAGGATGTTTTAGATTTGAGTGGGTACAATTACGAATCAATGCAAATGGAAATGATAATATGTTAAAAAATAGTGTAATTACGTAAGTATATTGACAAGAACCATGAGGTGGTAATGTTCTCGACATTGTCACTTGAACTAGTTCCTAGTTTTTTGCAATTTGCTTGAAGGTTTTTAACAAGTGGTATTGTGGAAACTAATATGAACAATAATTAACATATATATTGTCAGAAGTATCATTACATAACATGACAATGAAATTTAGTAGGGTCAAAGTTGTTGATGTAATACTTTAAGTGTTATATGAACATTAATCCATTTAAATACACATAAACATATCAAAATCATGACAATAATCATATTTTAAATACCATAAAATATATATGCAACAAGTTAGAATAATAATAATAAAATACACATAAACGTATCAAAATCATAACAATAATCATATTTTAAATACCATAAAATATATATGCAACAAGTTAGGATAATAATAATAAAATTGTTCTAACTTAAAGTAGGAAACTTGGTCATATGGAAGTGGCATATAGACATCTTGTCATGGTTTCCCCTAGGTAATCAAATGCTTTATAACCTTGGAGGGAACTATATATGCATGTTTAGTGGCAACGATAATAGATTGGAAGGTAAAAATTCTTAAATGAATTACAAATATAAACACATTTAACCACATCATGCTTAAATAATACGTACTCATCATAGCCAACTTTAGCCATAACAAAAATGTCGATACTAGGTAATACATGGTCAACAACATGTTATTAATGTTTCAAAAACATAATTAATTATAGATTAACAACCATTTTAATAAGTTCCAACATGATTACCTTAAAAGTTGATATAAAGCATTACATATCACTCAATGATTACTTGTGTGACCTATCACCATCGAACATGCAACATGAATTGTTGCATTAGCAATCCTTATCAAGTCCATAACATTGAAGTCACTCAAACAAAAGATGAATTGGTATGGACATAGAGTATGGACTTGTTTTTAACTAGGCACGATATTCTCTATAGCTAAGCTAAAAACATACACGATTGAACAATTAAAAATATATATATATATATAAAGAAAAATTACGATGAATCAATTCATTTAACAAAAAATAAATAATTAGCATATAAACCCTTTAAACATTATAGAGGAATACTTTATGCTATTGTGGCAACAACCCTTTCATTTGGTAGTTGTTGTGGTAGTATCCATTTCATCTACAATAAATTCAATAAGCCACATATAAACCATTAGAAGTTGATATTATAATTTAGTTATTGAGAATACTTGAAAGACAATGTAGTAAATCAAGTTGATCAACAATTCAAAAAATCATGGATGATGTCATTGTGATTCTCCTGCATACAATGATGGTGACCACATAATTACAACTATAGTTTCAAATCCAAGGTATTCTAATCAGAAATAGTTTAACCAAAAAAACACAAACAAAACAACATAGCTAGTTATAAATCCCAAAAGATCAGTACATATCAACTTACTTACCTCACTCAAAAACATAGGCTGTGATCAACACTAAAACATAAGTTGTCTCAACCTTTTTTTTTCCCTCTATTTTTGAGGTGAACATTCTCTATGTTTAGACATTATAATGAAGTACAAGACATATACATTATTTTGGGTAAGAAAACATTTGCATCCATATTTTAAACAACATTGCAAAAGGACAATACTCAGAAATGATAGCAAAGAGTCTGTTTTCTGAAATAGATGTTTTGAATTGCGAAAAAACAAGAACATTAACTAGAGGCACTAAACAAAGTTGTGTTTTTTTACTATTTTATTCTCTATAAATATGATTTATGCAACTTAGGAGAAAGATTTAGCACGGCAAATAGACAGATGCATGTAATAGATCGGATAAGGCTTGTTAAAGACAAAAGAAAGCATTTATATTGCAAGTGTCATAAACTAGAGTGTTGTAGTAGTACTTGTAAAACAAAGTTAGAATTTTAAAACTGCATTACAACCGATTTTATACATGGGATCAAACACTGTAAGGGCAGTTTTAAATGTGGACCAATAGTATGTGTATGAACAAGGCAAAAAAACCAAAAATGTTGTAGCTGAGTTAGAGCTTTCTCCATTTACAAACAATCTTTTAAACACTGCACATTATGCAAATGTGCAGATAGCAAAGTCCACAAATAAGAAAAAACAGAGCTGCAACATCTTCTTCTTCTTTTTCCTATGTGGAAAACGCTCCATTTTTGCTTGTTATTTAATTTTTTGTTGTGTCTAAATGCATGCGAGCAAGGCAGAAAAACCAAAAATGCTATAGCTGATTCACAACTTTCTTCGTTTGCAAAAATGTCTTTTAAACAGTGCATGTAATTGTTCCTGCGCATTGTTCAAAGTCTATAGTTAGAGAAATTGCACCGGAGATATAATTTACCATATATCTGACTACTAATTACAATGTCAATGCAGATTATCACATACTCATGATAAATACAAAGACAATGGAAGTATTATGCGGAAAACAAATATGCTATATTTTCAGTTAGAATGTTGTTAGCAAGATGTGGAACATTGAAGAGGGACATGTGTTTAATGTCCAAATAGCTTAGCCAGTTGTGATGGTTGTAATTGGGTTTTAAGTTATAGTAACTCGAAATCAGTTTTGTGTTGTCATTTTTCATAGGTTATAGATTAATTCAGCATGAACATTGACAATTATGCGTTGTTCAGTGTTGGGCAAAATACAAAGTGATGAAACAATATAAGCAAAATGTTAATTAAATAAGGTGCTTAAGATATGGCATGTTAAAGATATGTTTTAAACATCAAATTTCTTTGTTAATAAATTAACTAAATGTCAAGCAAGATAGGTGTTAAGGAACATAGGTGAGAGTCAATTAGTTTTTGAATTGTTTTTTATTGTATACAATATTACCAATGATGAATAAAGTAATCTTCTAAACTATTTTTGATATTCCAAGATGGAACTATGTAAGTAGTCAATGGAAAAATAAACTAGTTGTTTAATTTATTCAGTCTAGTGAAAGACCATGATAGTTGAGCCACAATAAGGCTCTATTTTTGTGTATATTAACGGGTAAATGAGAAAACGTACACATTCATAACAACTACAATAACTCTATGCCTCTTAAGTTATATTTAATGATGAAGGAAGGTTTTTATTTAAAGTTGTGCTCAAATGATAAAATGAAAGCATGCAAACACTATCTCGAACAAGAGAAATATCAAGGGAAAAATTGGTTTCCTCTGTCTACGATGGTACCTAGAGCTCATTTTCTACTTCTTAAGATCTTTTCGCATCAGTGACTCTATTGTCCATTACCAAGGTAAATATCCCTTCTTGACATATTATACGGAGGTTGAACACTGTTGACGAAACATGTATAGAGGCAAAAAAATAATACAATAGACATAATTACTTGGAAACAAATGCATTACTATGCCATTGGAAAAAGAAACATTACAAGAATAAATAAATAAATAAAAATAAAAATGCAAAATAAGTTTAAACTATAAAATATGTGGCAATTTAAATAGCTACATGGATTTCATTCAGAACAAAAATGCAAAATAAGTCTAAACTATAAAATATGTGGACAATTTAAATAGCCACATGGATTCCATTCAGAACGTTGTATTAAGCAAAAGTCTATAAATTGTAACATATTTACTAATGAAAACATAAGAGATTTGAAAATGGGCATAGGAGGGATTCTAAGATTAGAAGCATCCGTCTTTTATTATAGAGAATAATTAAAAATTTTAAAATTAAGATATAATACAATAACTCAATATGTAATAGATAATAGTTCATTACAAATTTCTTCACAATTTTATAACTTGGAGGCATACAATGGATTTGCTAGGTTCATTACACAAGGAATTTTGATTGTTTTCAAAGTCAGTTGATGGTATTTGCACATGGTATTTTGATTCATGGTAGTGAGCCATTGCATAGCCTTCCAACTGATGTTATATCATTAATATGATTTGTGATTTTTTATTTAAAAAACTATTAAAAAGTATAGCTCCATCAAGGAATCATTTAAGTGCTTAAGTTGGAGGGGTTCATTTTTTTAAAGCTCTCACCTGCCAAAAAGTGTTATCCATATTCTCGAATTCACCTAACTATAACCATAGAATGACCATACCATCCACACGATGAACACAAAATGTACCTTTTGAATCCCAATATTAGAAAATCTAGTTAGAAGGTGAGAACTATCCCTTGTTCTTTGCTTCTCATATATAAAAATACAAAGAAAGAATGGGCTCACAATGGAGTTATAACAGATATTGTGGAATTACCTACATGGTATTCTACTTCCCCTAGTCTACTCATAATCATAGTATCCCACTGCTTTTTCCTTTGAACTATGGAACATTAGAACAATACAATAGAAATAGAACATGTTCCTTTCCTTGTATCTCAGTGTTTAACATGTGATGGTATTCCTTCTAAAATTCCACAGGGGTAGATCTCTAATCTTGAACAAACCTCGCAATTTCATAGTGTTTATTGCATAGAATAATTAGCAAGAAATATGATCAAATTCACTCATAAAACTCAAAAGATATGAGAAACTATTGTTGATACATTCATCAGTTGTAAGCTAGAAAAAAATGATAATACAATAGAATGAATTCGATACACTTGGGAGGATTCGAATTCTCCTCAAGTCATGGCTTAGTTTGCATTGGAACCATATCCCGATAAGGTTTAGTGGCCACTGAGGGTGAATAATCAGTCAATTGAGGTGGAACTGAACATCACTGATAATGTGGGCACCAAAATAGGGGAGGAGAATCCAAGGGGGCGCATAACTAGCTGTCAGTGGTCAAGGAGGGCACTCCTACACCCAGTAAAAGTCAAACTAGGAGCTACAGTCAGTTAACTGAGCAATCAAGGGGACAAGGTTCCCTAAATCATGGAACTAACTATCATATATCATAAATTTGTGCATGAGGGAGCATTGTAACTCCAATGATGGAAACAAGGTGCACTAAGTGGCTAGGAGGGCTAATGATGGCCAAAAACAAGCTCGAGGGGGGCCAAAATAGGGACTGGGTGCTAGGAGACTCAACTGTCGATGCATGGATGCATGTAGTGTTGCATGGAATGCATACATGCATGCAAAATGCATGTAAAGCATGCAAAACCAAAATAAGATGGTCAGAATATTCCAACACCCCCCCTTAAGCTGGATAATGAGGAAAAATACAAGCAAATGAATGGAAAATAGGGCCCTGGTTACTGAGACCAAAGGTCACCCTATACGATCAAATCTAGAAAAAGTGAGGAAAGAGGTAAAACCCAGTGGGAAACCCCCCCCTTCAAGATAGACTATGAAAAACTAATCAACCAAGGTAGCACTCACCCCATGAAGGGACCGGAGATGAGTAAAATTCTTCACTGAAAAATCCTTGGTGAAAATATCTGCAATCTACTCTTCTATAGGACAATAGAGTAGTGTGATGGTATGCTCATGCACTAAACCTCAGATGTAATGCATGTGTATCTCAATTTGTTTGGTTCTTTTTCTTGGAACTGAATATGTAGAAATCCTGATAACACTCTGATTGTCACAATAGATGATTGGTGGAGTACTGTAGCGAATCCCAAACTCTGACAAGATGCCCCGCAACCAGATGCACTGTGTGGTTGCATTCACTGCACCTATGTACTCGGCCTCAACTGATGAAAGAGCTAGAGCAGTATGCTTTTTGCTTGACCAATAGATAGGGCCAGATCCAATCATGAAGACAAAACCTGATGTAAACTTTTGATCTAAGTTGTCTCCAACCCAATCTGAATCTGTATACCCAACTAGGTTCAATGGAGACCTAGCTACATAGTGAATACCATAGGTCTTCGTCCCTTGCACATAGTGCAAGATCCTTTTGGCTGCCTTCCAGTGAAGCTCATGAGTCTCTTGCATGTACCTGGAGACAACACTCACTGCATAGGATAGATCAGGGAGAGTATGTGTAAGAAACAAAAGACTCCCGATCAACTGCCGATACAAAGTATGATCCACCAAAGGTGAAGAATAAACACCCTCAAGACTGATACTTGAAAGAAAAGGAAATGTTGTTGGTTTGCATTTTGTCATATGAAACCTGTCAAGTAGATATGATGCATACTTGGACTGTGCAATCTTGATTCCTAAATCACTCTGAGAGACTTCAAGACCAAGAAACTGCTTTAGCAGTTCCAAATCTGACATAGAGAAATAGTTGTGCAAGGTTGTTTTGATAGATCTAAGCCATGAAGAGAGACTCCTTGTAATCAGTAAATCATCAACATAGAGGGAAATAAGGAGTAGAGAGTTACCATCATGTCTCATGTAGACATTCAAATCACACTTGCATCTCTTAAAATATTGTGTAAAAAAAAAGGAGTCCATCTTAGCATACCATGATCGAGGAGCCTGCTTGAGCCCATACAAGGAATTCCTCAATCTGCACACTAGTGAAGGATGATCAATGGATCCTTCAAGTTGCTTCATGTATATCTCCTCCTCTAGATATCCATAAAGAAAACCACTCTTCACATCCATGTGATGCACCTCCTACTGCTTGGATGAAGCAACAGCCAAAATAAGATGGATGGAGTCCATCTTTGCAACAGGAGCGAAGGTCTCTGAATAGTCAATCCCTTGAACTTGGGAGAAACCTTTAGCAACCAAGCGAGCCTTGTACTTGCTTGTGACTCCATATGAGTCCATATTTGTTCTGTATACCCACTTACATTGAACAATCTTCCTACTAGGAGGAAGAGAAACAAGCTCCGAAGTCTCATTTCTTTGAAGAGATTGGTACTCTTCATCCATAGTTGATATCCAGATCAGATCTTGGGAGGCCTCAAAGAAATTTTTTGGATCCGATCCAATCATAAGAAAAAATATGTGATCAAGAAGGGGATCTGTATGAGAGAGTGCAAACCTTGCATTTTGAAACTCAGATCTAGTTCTTCTTGGATCTTGTGGATCTCCGACAATATCACCTGCAGATTTACAGGTCTTGGAATCCCACCTTGGAAGAGGAGGTGGATATTCAGGTGCTATATTTTCAGGTTCTTGTGGATTTGTATCTAGCATTCGCTCATCTTCACTTTCTGAGTCAAAATATGAACTTTCTTGAGAGGATGCTTCGTTATCTTGTTCAATATGCTGTGGTGGAGTAGTTGGCAAGTTGTCTTCATCGACATGGTGGGCATCTTGCAATGGCCATTCCTCAAACTGGAAACTTCTTTCAAGAAATGTCTGCATGGTAGATAGATATAGCAATTTGTAGGCCTTTGCATTCTGTGCACAACTAACCAGTATGCACTCTTTTCTTTGTTTCTCTAAGGCTCTCCTCTTCTCGGAAGGAATCCTTTCCCAAGATTTGGATCCAAAGACTCTCAGATGAGACACATCTGGCTTGTATCCCATCCATGCTTCGAAAGGAGTTTTTCCTTGTAGGCCTTTGTGAGGAACTCTATTCTGGAGGTAAGCAGCACAGTTGACAACTTCTGCCCAAAGATTAGGAGCCAATGCTTTAGACTCAAGTATGCAAGTTTCCATCTCTTTCAAATTTATGTTCTTTCTCTCTGCTACACCATTCTACTGTGGTGTGTAAGGAACGGTGTGTTGCATATCAATACCTTCATCTACACAAAATAACTAAAACTCATTGTTCACATACTCTACTCCATTGTCAGTATGAAGGACCTTGATCTTCTTATCATTGAAATTTTCTACATAAGCTTTAAAAAATTTGAAGTATTCAAAGACTTCTGACTTCAACTTTAGAAAATATACCCAACTGAATCTTGAATAATCTTTTATGAATGTTAAGATGTATCTTGCATTATTCAAAGATAGGTGAGGAAGAGGTCCTGATATGTCACTCATGTGAATTAAATCAAGAGGAGATGAGGCTCTCTTTGCCTTTCATTTTTCAAACTTGTGCTCAGGATGCTTACCAATCAAGCAACCTTTACAGGTGCCTTTAGCAAATCTGATGTTTAGAAGCCCGTCAACCATTTTCTGATTGTGCAGTTCTTGCAAATATTTGTAGTTGAGGTTCCCAAACATTTCATGCCAAAGTCTGCTCACTTCATTTGCATGTGTAAGAAGTGCACTTTGTTTTGAGTAAGGCAAGAAGTGAGAAAACTCATAGAGTTTAGAATGGTGATTTGCAATGCCTTTTGCAATGATCTTCCCACAAGAGATCTCTTAGATTTCAACCGCATTAGGAGTAAAAATAAATTTTTTGGAACTCTTGTATGGTTCATTTGATAAATAGAAAGGAGGTTAGTTGCCAGGGTAGGCACATAGAGCACATCATTGAAGTATCCATGTTCCAGATTGATCCTTCCAATCCCTTATGAGGAAACTTCAGAATCATCTCCCATTAGTATAGAAGGCCCAACAGTGGGTTCGAATTCAGAGAATAGATCCTTGGAATCAAACATGTGTCTAGATGCTCCAGAATATATGATGAAGGAGGAGTCATTCGAAGTGATAGCCATGAGTGCATGACACCTCTCTTTGTCCTCTAATTTAGGATTAGCTTCTTTTCTTCTAGCATTTGTAGGTACTGGAAGATTGTTTTTCTCTAGAAGTTGGGCCATGAGATCAATGGTATTCTTCATGCAAGCACTTTCTGGATGAAAACCTATGTTACAGTATGGAAATTTGGTCTTCTATTTTTGGTTTGCTTGTCTCTCTTTGGATTCAAGGTCCCTTATGACTGTTTGGGAGTCTCCTTTGACTTCTGCTCATAAGGTTTCTTTTCCTTACCATTATGCTTCCCTTTTCCATTCACATTCTTTCCTTGTCCTGTAGCAAGAGCTTGATCCCTATTTGGTTTTATTATTCCCATCTGCACCAATTTGTCCTGCTCGTTTGTGAGAGAGAGGATGAGTGCATCTAGAGTGGGAATTTTCCAGTATGGGATGGAAAGTTTCAATGCTTGGAAGGTGGATATAAACACAGAATAGTATGAACCTAATTTTGAAAGAATAGCCAGAATCAACTGCTTGTCTTCTTTCTCAATTCCACATAGTTTTAGTTGCACAACCAAGTTCTTGAATCTTGAGAAGAAATATGTGATGGATTCGAAACTACTGGGGCTTAGTGAGATCAAATCATTTTCCAATTGATGTCCTCTCAAATTATCCTGTTTCCCAAATAAGGATTCGAGCTTTGTCCAAACCTCCTTGGTAGTTTTCAGACCTGTGAGATGAAAGAGCAGATCTTTTGAAATGCCGAGGAATAGCAATCCAACTGCTACTTCAAGTATGTTTAGATACTTGGATTTTTCTGTAGCACCATTTGGTTCAACCTCAGTGCCATGTAATAATCTGTAGATACCTCTGCTGAGCATGAAGATCTCTATTTGTCCCTTCCATTCAAAGAAGTTGAAGGAAGTGAGCTTGGAAATCAAGGTGAGATCCATAGTAGCTAACTGAATGCGCTTCTGATGATGGAATAACCTGTAAAAACAATGGAAATTTATCTAGAGGATTGTTATAGAATCTATTGAACACTACTTTAGGACATCAGGCACTTTCATCCGGATCATTCACACCTGGCTAGACCTCAAAAGGTTTTCTCCAATGAATTCAATGCAATGGCACCGGGATTTGTTGTGGAAATCCAGAGGCTTTTGGTGCACCACTAAAAAACAACTGCTCAATAAACTGCTGCAACTCAAAACGCTCTCACAAGATTTGATACCATGTGAAATTCCATAGGGGTATATCACTAAGCTTGAACAAACCTCAAAATTTCATAGTGTTTATTGCAAAGAAGAATTAGCAAGAAATATGATCAAATTCACTCATAAAACTCAAAAGATATGAGAAACTGATGTTGATAAATTCATCAGCTGCAAGTTGGAAAAAAAATGACAATACGATAGAATGAATTTGATACACCTGGGAGGATTCGAATTCTCCTCAAGTCATGGCTTAGTTTTCATTGGAACCATCTCTCGATAAGGTTTAGTGGCCACTGAGGGTAAATAATCAGTCAACTGAGGTGGAACTGAACATCACTGAGCATGCGAGCACCAAAATAGGGGAGAAGACTCCAAGGGGATGCATAACTAGTTTTCAGCGGTCAATGAGGGCACTCCTACATTCAGTAGCAGTCAAACTAGGAGCTACAGTCAGTTAACTGAGTAATCAAGGCGACAAGGATCCCTAAATCATGGACCTGACTGTCAGATATCCCAAATCTGTGCATGAGGGTGCATTGTAACTCCATTGATAGAAATAAGGCGCACTAAGTGGCTAGGAGGGCTAATGATGGCCAAAAACAAGCTCCAGTGGGCCCAAAATAGGGACTAGGTTCTAGGAGACTCAACTGTTGATGCATGGATGCATGGAATGCATGCATGCATGCAAAACCAAAATAATATGGTGAGAATATTCCAACATTCGTTCAGGCTTATGATCATGGTTAGTGTTAGCACTCCAAATTTACCCTCTAGTTGTGGAAGGATAAAATCCTAAGGTAACTCTTTCAAACCAATTTTTAGGAGGAAAACTATCATTTTTCCTACCAAAGAGGGCACTCTCAACAAATGGATATAATGACTAGGAATATTTTCAAGAACTGATTTTCATTTAAAATTTGTAAGAGGCTGAAAACATATGAACCACATTGGGCATGGAGTCACATCTAAAATATTAAAGACCAGCAAAATTTCAACAATAAAGATTTTGGCAAAGGCAAGGTAGTTGTTATTTCACATTCAAGTTCTTTTAGCAGGTGGTATTTGAAGAAATAAAGAAAACCCATCACTATTAAGCATCAACCATGGATGAATTTAACATTGATTTTAGAAGAAAAATATGAATGCTTTGGTGCGATTAAAACAGAGCATGGTTACATGAATTCTGAATTAAATAAAACTTTCACCAAAAAGCATGAAAGAAAAACATAATGAAAGAGTTTCACTGGAAATTACGAATCACATAAAGGAGAGGAAAATACAAACTGTAACATGAACAACACAGGAATCTTTTACTCTTCAGAAATGCACTTCAACTCTGCATGGCAATCTTTATTAAAACTGAAGCAATCTCAATACAAAGTGTGTCTCTCTTCACGGGTGCCAACCCTTATAGTATTGCCAAAATAGTCTTCTTATACAAAAAACCTCCTCAAGGAAAACCCTAACTGCCTCATAACTAAAAATAGTAAATGTTAAACTAACTATTACATTCCACTTTGGTCAAAATTTTATACAAATACCAAATTTCTCAAAATATAAATTCCAATATCTTTCTATTGGCTAGTAGCTGTTTTGACAAAATTCTTCCCACGAACAAAACTCTTTAAGAATACAAGTTGTATTTCATCTTTCCATACTTTTCCACCATCTTCCATTGATCTGTAGTGATTCATTCATAGATGGTCATGTCTTTGACCAAAACCTTCATCTCTATGTGATCTGCAATGGAAATTGGGGGTATTCTTCCACCAATCATGATCAATAGATTTAAAATTTCAAAATCATCTGAAAGCTTTTCCAATAAAATTTTCCTTGTCAAAACATGAGTTAAACCTTCAAAATTTTCATGATTTGTTTTGACCTTAAATGATAATTATTTGTAATTATTCCGAGGAATCAATTCATTATTTTCTTCCCAAAATGAGGGCAATCATTTCTCAATTAACTTTTCAAATTTCTTCTTGAAGTCTGCAACCTGTTTTTTCATGTGTTCAGCTCTATCTTGAACACTTTCAATATGTGCATGTTTCCCAAGCACTCTCCTTGCCCAAGTTATGATTGATACTTTGTTTTTGATTGCCATGGCTTTCAGATCATCCTCTGTCAGAGTATTCAGAAAACTTATAGTGTTTTGAGCTGTGTCTTTTGGTCTTCTGTCCAAACATTCTCTCATGGTCGTACAACTTTGCAAGCTTTCATCTGCTACTTTTTCTTTTGCCTTCATGAAATTCAAATAGGGTCTAAATTTCGCAGCTTCATTTATGATTGAATCCCATATCAAGTGCTTTGCACCTTGCATTGGAAGCTTCCCTGTTACCTGGGTTATGAAGCTTTTATATCTGTCAATTAAGTCTTTATTCATATCTTCCAATTCTTTTATTTCTTTGTCCTATTTCTGATTTTCTTCTTCTAATTTATGCTTTTCTTCTTTTAGCTCTTTTAGCTCTACCTCTTTCAGGCTAACCTAAGAAATATCCTGGATGAGATCATCTGCATTTTCTTCTTTGCTTGTTTGACCAGTTTCTTGATGTCCTTGTGCTATGGTTGCCAATTTTCCTTTAAGATCTTCAACTTGATTTTTAAGACTTATTCTGTCTTTCTCCCATTCTACTTATTTTTCTGTAAACTTTAGCAATTTTGCTTTGCTATCATCCAACTCCTGAGATAAGATATATTTTTCTTGTTCCAACATAGTCAATTCAGAAGCTTGAATTAACTGTGTTGCTGGGATTTTAAGTTTCTTTTTGAGCAATTGAATAGTACTTTCTTTCTCCATCAACAGTTTTTTTCTTGCTTCACCCTTGTTTTCTCCATTATTATCTTCTATTAAATCTAGCTGCAACCTTTTAATTTTTTGTTGGTGGGATTTATTTTCAGTTTTTTCTTGTCTTAGCTGAATCTCCAACCTGTTAATTGTATTATGCAATTTTGAAACTTTTAGGGTAGCCTTCATTAAGTCTGTGTATATGAATTCCCCAGTCTGTCTATGCAAATGAATTTTATCGAGGACTATTATTTTTCGTAAATTCAACTTCATTTCTGTTACTTTTTCATCCAATGACACAACCAAATTTAGAGTGTTTTCTGTGAGATCTCTGCTGGTCATTAAAGTGACTTCTGAATCCGTCACACTTCTAACCTTGGGAAATAAATTATATGTATTCTCTGAGGTTGCTTGTTTATCTTTTCCATATTTAACATACATCTCTGCTCTTGATTGAAATCTTCTAGTGTCACCAGCTTCTTTGGCTTCTTGAAATTTGTACTCATGCACTTGAACTTTCTGGAGCTGGGTATTTTTATTTTTTCTTCTCTTTACTACCTGTAAACACAACTATATCTCCTTGAGAATCAACATTAAGCTTCTTTTCCCTTTCTTGTTCTTCATTTTCTGTATCAGTAATTTCTTTAAAACTTCTTTTACTAACAACTTCCATCTTTCCTGGAGTAGATATTACTTCTGATGACGATTTTGCTGGAACATCAGGATTTGAGTGTCAACATGCTGGGGCCTCTTCGTCAGATTCATATTGTATAAGATTGGATGATTTTTATTATCCCTCACTCTCTTGATGGTCAAATGCCTTACTCTTATTCTCCTGTCTCCTTTCAAAAATGATATGGAAAGGATCATAATTGACAACAATTTCTTTTTTAAAATCTAATTCTTCTAACTGCTTTTCTACAAATGAAAGGGCACACTTATTCTTTACAATAAAAGGACCTACTGTCAAGGGAAATTTTATATCAGTAGAATTTTTAAAAGCCAAAAAGTGGTCGTTCTCAACAGTTAATTTATGCCTGATAAATTCTAGAGCAAATACCCTTAAGGTAAAAAATGATGGAAACATGTAAGTTCTCTCATAAACCCATACAATATGATAATCGTGTGTTGTTTTGAAAAAAATCAGTATCCTATTGCATGTCCTGTTTTAACTGGATTAAAGTCTTCATTTCCGGAAGTACTCTTGGAGATTCTTCTCCAAAAATCAATTTATACATCTCTAATAGAATATGATTCATGTAATTAAACATATTATCATCTAATGTGTTTGAAAAAACCACTTGTGAAAAATGTAAATTTTTTTGACTTGAAAATAATATCATCTTCATTAGATAAGACTGCATCCTGAAATGTCTGGTGCTGTGGAAATTCAATAGCTGAGAATGAACATCTTCAGCTATGAATTCATCATATTTAAGACATGGTACCTAACTGTATTCTACCCCTGGTATGCCATTACTTATTCTAAAAAGTAGACACAACTGAACTTCTGTTATCACTGCATCGCTATCTAGCCCTAAACATTGAGCAATTAGATATAATACCAACTGTGTATTCTCATTGAAAAAATTTATATCTAGAGGATAAGGGGTATTTTTGATCTCAAGGTCGGGTTTGAGGCAACTGGCTAGAAAAATGTGTTTAGTTTCCGGGGATGACTGACGGTAATGGCTAATCATGGCTTCTTTGGTAAGATTTTTTTGTTCATGGGATTGCGGAAGGGGTACTTCAAGGGAATTCCTAGCAGCGGTAGACTCAATAGGGAAAATAATTTTGGACTTTGGGGCATTCATGATTACTCTCTCGTTTTGTGAATAATTCATTACACACCATGAAACAAACTCGGGAAAACCTATAAGTTGGTATGGGAAAAAATATATGAAAGAAGACTGAAAAACTCTGTGTATATCCATACCCTCCTTATACAATTGATCCAATATGGCTTTTACCTCTGTAATTGACAATTTAACCACAAGGTCATAAATGTCTTTATCCTTGTCTTCTAGGGCATCATCTATCTTGGTAAGCTCAACACTTGAGGTTTCTTCCATCCCTTCCATTATATAAATAAGCTATCTAACTGACTGCAAAAGTTCCCAAGCCTACCTAACACTGGAGTCTGCAATAGGGCGTGGTCTGTCGCTTTCCTGGCCTGCACACGTTTCGAACCTTTTGACGCTCCATGAGACAAATGTCAAATTTCAACCCTCACATGGCTTTTCCCCTTTTTATAACCCTCGGAAGTGGTTTCGCACGCCGCCCGGGTGGTTTTCTATACCACTTCTTCAACTTGTGAAATGTTCTGACGTCAACACATGGATAGTGGTTTCAAATTTCGCAACCGCTCATCCTTTCAATTTACTGCACATCTCTACAACGCGAAATGGCTTTGAGCCATCGATTTCCAATCAATTAACGGTTGAAGTTGCTCACTCAACTTTTTCCAATTTTACCATTCCGATAGAGTCTCCGCTATCTTTCCTGCTTCTTTCCCATTGGAAACTTATTTCACCCGTCGATCTCCCTGGGCGCGATCCAAACTGTTGGATCATCCATCATTTTACGGTCATTTCTATGTTATTTCGGAAAAAATCCTCCTCCGTCAAATCCCTTTCCGCCTTGATTCTGACCGTTGATCTATCATTAACCTTTGACCTTTAATGTTACAACCCACGAAAGTGGTTTTGCACGATGCCTAGGTGGTTTCCCTTACCACCTTTTTGATTTGCGAAATCGTCAGGTGTTGACACGTGCATGGTGGTATTTTATTTCGCAACCGCCTATAACTCTATTTCCTCGTGCAACTTAGCGCTACGAACTGGTGTGGACCATCGATCTATTGATCGCCAATCAATCAACGACGAGACTTGCCCCTTTTTTAAACTCCTTTACTTTATTTCTCCGGTGGGGTCTCATCCCAATATCCTCCACGCTCCTTCCGTGGCGAAACTTTACTACCTCTGTTGATCTCTGATGATATGATCTGGGCCATTGGACTGTCTATCCTTTTAACCTTGCTTCCTATGGTCCTTTTCGGAAAGCTATCTCCATTATTGATTCTACCTCCAATTTAATATGATCCGTCAATTCTTTATTTGACACCCAAATTCATTTCATCATCCCTTTTAGCTCTATTTTGACTTTAGCCATTGGTCATATGGCGAGTTTTCTTTGGGACTAAGTGCTTTCTTCACAAAAATATTTCATTATCCATTTTCATTTAAATTTGAAAAATATTGTGTCAACAACTGGCTCCAACTAGGGGTGCTATCCTCCCCGCGAGGTAGAAAAGAACCCGTAGACTATGTGCCTAACCATTGGGTTGTTCTCAATTTCAAACTAAAACCTGTTATGTATTCTATGATCTGCAAACTATCCAACTGATTCCAAACTGGCAATCCAAACTGCAACAATAACACACTTCTAAAAACAAACTGCACAATGCTTTTGCTGATGAGTTTATTTATATACAATTTTTTGTAAAAAAGTACTATGATATATATACAATTTATGTAAAATAACTTCTTTTCTTCCATTTATTTTAAGAAAGATAGTGTTTGAGACACCTCCCATTCACTGGACCTCCTGTAACAAATTCTCCATTTTGGTCTTGTAGAATGAATGAATTATGTCCCTGGTAAGCAGATACTATGTAAGGGCCTTTCAATAAATGTTCAAATTTCCCATGTTTGTCCTCATTTCTAGCATCCCACTTTAAGACCAAATCATCAATCTGAAAGTTCCTTTCTTTGATTTTCCTGTCAAAAGTCTTCTTCATTTTCTCCTGATGTATTTGATTTTTATTATAAGCCTTTTCTCTCATTTCATGCAACTCTATCATCTGATTTATTCTTGTTTGCATGTGGTTTGGTTCTTCTGCAACTTCTTGTACTAACTTCATAACTGTCAAACCTAAAGAAATAGGAAAAATTACTTATGTCCCATAAACTAGTTGGAAAGGTGATGTACCAATAACTCTTTTTGTGCTGATCCTGTCTACCCACAATGCATATTTGAGTTTAGTATGCCATGCTCTTTTATTTTCTTCCAACAGTTTCTTTATAATTCTTACCAAACTCTTATTTGAGGATTCTACCAATCCATTACCCTGAGGATAATATGCAGTTGAATGATTCAAACAAATATGATACTTGTGACAGAAACTAATCATCTTCTTTGATATGAAAGCATGTGCATTATCTATTACTATTCTTCTAGGACATCCAAACCTTGAAAGAATGTTTTCGTCCAGAAAATTAATTATTACTGCCTCTGTAGCATTTATGGTTGGGATAGCTTCAATCCACTTGGTAAAATAGTCTATTGCAGTCAAGATCCACTTATGTTGTCCTGAAGAATTTGGATTAATTTCTCCAATGAAATCCAATCCTCACTGCTGAAAAGGTGCTTCGATTGAAATTGGTTTCAAAGGAAAAGGAAGAAGTTCCTTTTTCCCATCAAAAATTTGACATTCATGACATTTCGAAATCTCCTTATACACATCTGAATAAATAATGGGCCAATAGAATCATGCTCTAATAATTTTATTCATTGTAGCTTTCCATGAATGGTGTCCTCCATACACTCCTTTGTGAAAATATTTCATAACCTGTTGTGCTTCATTTTGCAACAGACAATTCAACAAAATTCCTCCTGGATCTTTCCAATATAAATATTCATTCAAAATGCAAAATTTTGTTGATTTCAATTTTACAGACCTTGATCTAGTTTTGTCCAAGTCTGGGGGTGCTTGCAAATTTTGTAAAACATAGACAATGTCACTCTACCAAGTGTTGATGTATTTGTAACTTTGGAAGATATTCACTTGTATATTGTATGTATTACATTTGTACTTTATTGTATCCCCAACGAAGATGTATTATTCCTCTGGCTGGAAGTGTCGTCAATTGTATTTGCAAGTGTCACAAGTTACATTGTAAGTGTCGTAACTTATATTTGATGGGTTATTAGACCACCTTGGTGGGGTCGGCCCTGTATGAGTCATGTGGTTGGGTTATTAGGCTTCCTTAGGAAGTCGGCCTAGTTAGGGTTAAATTCAAGTTAAGTTTTTGTATAAATAGAGAGTGTGTCTCTCCCATTTCACTCATTCACTCACTCATCCAACTCACATAGTTGAGAGAGAGGAGTGAGCATAAGTGGAGGAGGAGTAGCTGTTGAAGACATATATCTTTTGGGGTTTGATCTTTGTGATCTTTGTATTGATGCTCATTCTATCTCTGAGGAAGTTGTGGGGTTTTTCACCATCTTTTTTTTCCCCGGTGAAATGCTTTGTGTCCATTGTCTCTTGTGATTGTTATGTTGTGCTTTGTTATTCTCTTAGTGATCCTAGATAATATTGAATGAAATTATCGAAAAATTAATATCGTATCAGAGTGGTACTAAGAAGAAGACATTGTGCAGCTACGGAAGCTAGGGCTTCTTAATTTTTGGGTTTCTCTCCACAATTCATCAAAGGCAGAAGGCTAGATTGACTCTCCTAGCAAGGGCACATCTTTCTGTCAAGACAGAATTCAATTCTGAGCATTTTCAGTTTTTGGCCTATCAGTGCTGTAGGAAATTAGGGTTTCGGAGAAAGCTGGAATTTTTGGAATATGAGACCACGGCTAGATGCTCCTCAAAAAAATCAAAGTTTAGAGACCAAGATCGAACTTTTTGGTTGGGCAGAACCCTGGGCTCTATCAAACCCTAGTTCGGGATTTTGACCAGAAAACCATAAACTACAGATCCGAAAGTTTCAAAGTCAATTTTGAGGGGTCAAATTTTGGAGATTTAAAAATTTAAGTATACTAGCTTGATCAACTCAGCAAGGAGCATCTTCCCATCTAATCAGAAGTTTGAAATTCAAAGTTTGAATTTTTAGGGTTTCTCTGACAAACCATAATCCAGCTCCAAATCTAGTTTCAGCAAATCAAGTGGTAAGACCTAAATATTTTATTTCCATTTGAGTTTCTCATTAAAATATCTCACCACACCAAGCTTGAGGATAAGCTTGAAGGAGCTGATAACTTCCGATCATGGAAGTATAGGATTGGGTTAATCCTAGAAGAGAATGAAATGGACACCTACATAAGTGAAGAGGTTCTAGTTCCAGAGGGAGATGAGGCTAAGGCCTTACACAAGAATAACTTGGTCAAGGCCAAGAGAATCATTGTTGATTCTATCAAATACCATCTCATACCCCATGTGTCTTCCCTAAAGACACCTAAGGAGATGTTTGACTCCTTGACCAAGTTGTTTGAAGGCAAGAATATAAATTGAAAGATGACACTGCAGAACCAATTGAAAGGGGTAAAGATCCAGAATGGAGAGACCATCCAATCCTACTTTACTAAGTTCTTTCAAATCAAAGAACAACTTGAAATTATGGATGAAGTAGTGGATAATGGAGAAATTGTGATGACCACATTGAATGGCCTACCTAGGTCATGGGACTCCTTCATCCAAGGTATCTGTGCAAGAACGAAATTGATCTCTTTCAGTAGACTATGGGAGGAATGTTCACAAGAAGAAGCTAGACTTGTGGCCCAAGAAGAAAAGATGGGAAGTGAAGACCAAGCTCTCATAGCACACACCAAGAAAGGTAAGTTCAAGAGGGAGCAGCCTCATCACAAGAAATCTTCTCACCATCATCAAAAGAAGAAAGATCTCTCTCACATTAGATGCTACACATGTGATGAGAAGGGACACTATTCCTCAGAATGTCCTAGGAACATAAAGGGCTTCAACAACAAGAAGACGAAGTACAACAAGAAGATATATCATGCTCATGCTACTGAGGATGATGAACCTCCCAGGAAGAAGACTAAGGTAGAAAGTGAAGACTCTTCAAGTGATGAAGAATATGTTCTAATCTCTGCTCTCACAGGTACTGTTACACATGGGTGTAATGATTGGATTATTGATAGTGGGGATTCTAAACATATGCGAGATTCAAAGAATCTCTTATGGACCTATCTGAAAATGAGTCACCTCATAAGGTGAAACTTGGGGATGACCATCAATACCCTATAAAAGGAAGTGGTGAATCCTCCTACATGTTAGACTCTGGGAAGTCTTTAAAGATGAAAGATGTTCTATATGTACCTGGACTCAAGAAAAATCTTCTCTCCATATCATCTTTGGATGCAAAGGGGATGAGAGTTGCATTTGTGGATGGCCAAGTACTTATGTGGCCAAAAGGTAAGACCATAGATGATGCAGTAGTGATTGGAGAGCAAGAGGGAGGATTATACAAATTGAAGGGACAACCTGAACATGCCATGGTACATGAATCCATGGAGCCAAGTGAACTTTGGCATAGAAGGAATGCACATGTGCACTATAGAGCACTACCAATTGCAAGCAAAGCAATAGAAGGCCTTCTTGAAATCCAGTCAAAGCATGAAGGTGTTTGCAAAGGATGTGCAAAAGGAAAGAACACAAAGAAGGAATTTCCAAGCAGTGAAAGCAAGGCAAAAGGAATCTTGGAGATTATCCACTCCAATGTATGCAGTCCGATGTCATCCAGTTCTCTGAGTGGGTATGTATATTATGTTTCTTTCATTGATGATTTCTCTAGGAAGACTTGGGTATATTTCTTGAAGAAAAAAGATGAAGTGTTTGATAAGTTCAAGGAATTCAAAGCCTTGATATAAAACCAAACTGATAAGAAAATCAAGACCTTTAGATCTGACAATGGCGGTGAATTCATTTCAGGGGACTTCAAGAAGTTATGTAGTGATTCAAGGATTAAGAGGGAGTTGACCAATCCTTATAATCCACAACAAAATGGGGTTGCAAAAAGGAAGAATAAAACAATCATGGAAGCAGCACGGGCAATGCTTCATGACCAAGATTTTCCTAGGCATCTATGGGTAGAAGCGGCAAGGACAACTGTATATGTACAAAATAGAACGCCACACAAGATACTTGACAACAAGACACCAGAAGAAGTTTTCTCTGGTGAGAAACCAGAAGTTAGCCATCTCAGGATATTTGGCTGTCCAGTATATACACATGTTCCAAAAGAAAAGAGGACAAAGTTAGATCCTTCAGGAAAGAAGGGTATATTTGTGGGGTACAATGAAAACTCAAAGGCATACATAATCTACTTTCTAGGGTTCAAGAATATTGAAATTAGCAGGGATGTGACTTTTGATGAAGACTCAACATACATCAAATCGAGGAAACCACCCGTGGAAGACAATGAAGAACCAAGAGTACCTAGAATACAAGACACCACCATGAACGAAGCTATTCCAGAAGAGGATCGTGAAATAGAAGATCCACAAGAACCTGTAGATCCACCCCGTGAGAAGAACTCTCACAAGAGGAAACTATCATGGGCTAGAGAGCTCATCCAAGGTGCAGAAAGGTATGGTATTCCAGAGGAGGAACACAGAGAAAGAAAAAGGACAAGGTCACACACCAGCTATGTTGCCTTACTCTGTGACATAATGAACAAAGAACCTTCCAGTTATGAAGAAGCAGCAGAAAAGAAAGAATGGAAGGATGCCATGGTCGAGGAATACCAGTCGATCATGAAGAATGATGTTTGGGATGTGGTACCAAGACCAGAAGGGGAGTCTATTGTGACTTCCAAGTGGATATACAAGACCAAGCATGCCGTAGATGGTAGCATAGAGAAATACAAGGCAAGGTTTGTGGCTCGTGGATTCTCCTAGAAAGAAGGGATAGATTATGAAGAGACTTTTGCACCTGTAGCCAGAAACACTTCCACCATAATAGTACTTGCTCTGGCTGCAGTAATGAAGTGGAAGATACACCAAATGGATGTCAAGACAACTTTCTTGAATGGTGTAGTCAAAGAGGAAGTGTATGTGGAGCAACCACTCAGTTTTGAGACACATGACAGGGATTCATATGTGTGCAAGTTAAAGAAAGCATTGTATGGCTTGAAGCAAGCACCTAGGACATGGTACGGTAGGATAGATAGCTTCCTGTCTAGTTTGGAATTTACCAAGAGTAAAGCGGATTCCAACCTTTGCTACAAGGTTGAGAAAGGAAATCCAGTGATACTCCTACTGTATGTGGATGACCTGTTTGTGACAAGTGAGGATAGGTTGATTGTCGACATGAAGAGGAAGCTTGCTTCTGAGTTTGAGATGAAGTACTTGGGTATGATGCATTACTTTCTAGGTATGGAGGTGTGGTAGAGTGCAGATGGAATCTTCCTTGGATAAGGGAAGTATGCAGTAGAGATCCTGAAGCGGTTTGGGATGATGGACTGCAAGGCCATGGCCACACCTATGGCATCGAACCTGAAGCTATTGAGTGATGCTTCATCAAAGTCGATTGATGCCACGATGTATCGTTAGATGATTGGGTCCTTGATGTACCTGATGAACACAAGACCATATATTTGCTTTGCGATGAACATCTTGAGCCAGTTCCTGACGGATCCTAGACATGTTCACCTGATTGTTGTAAAGCATATTTTGAGGTACCTGAAGGGTATGATTGATTATGGGCTCAAGTATGATGCGAATCAAAAGTTTAACATGGAGGGTTATGTTGATTCAAATTTGGCAGGCAATGCTGCAGATAGGAAGAGCACTTCGGGGTGCTGCTTCAGTATGGGATCAGGTGTGATCTCTTGGTTTTGTAGGAAGCACGGGGGGTTCACTCAATGAACTTGTTGCATAGCACGATCGTTCGCGTGATATTAAAGAATACCCCTAATTTCACTAAATATTGGAAAATGCATCCTAAAATTGTATTGTTGAACCCCCCTCCCAATATGCCTTTCCAATTAAGAAAACCCCTAGTTTCACTAGATATTGTAGGTATCCATTTTTATCAACCCATTTTTAACACCCCCTTTATATCATATTATCAAGTTGTAACAAATAGGAGCCCTGCCACATCTTAGTATAAGCAAACATGGTGCTAAATAAAATAATAGTATAATTCTAACAATGATCCCACTAGGATCGCAGGGGTGGCCGATCAATTTGTAGCATTGGAGAGTGGAACACCCAAATAAATAAAGTACCGGGGAAGGAAAAATGCATAAAACAAAACCTAGTCAAGGGATCAACATATTAACAAAGAATGTAAAAGACTGATAGTCCAATTGTTAGTGCAATGCTTAGAAAATATGATAATTTCAAATGTTTCACACCACAACCTACCAATCTACCAATTTTATATCATGTAATACAAATATAGCCATAGATAACTCATGTTTTCTATATGCTTAATAAATTAATCTCCATAAAAATGAAAAATTGAAACCCTTTTGTGGAAGGATGCCCCTACCTTCCTATAAAAAAAAACACCATTGTCGATGTTTGAACCCAAATGAACATAGAAAAATTCCTTTTACTTTTCAATAACACCATATGATCATGTGCATAGCTTGGATTTGGGTCATTCACAAGATCCAATGAATTGCCTCCACTTCCTCTACATTTATTCTTGCAATCACGGGAATTAACAACATTTAGTTACCTTTTCTTGGGTTATATCTAGATAGGGGAAAATATCCATTGTTAGGTTTCAAGCATGCAGTAATTATAAAGATACAAAAATAGTGAAACTTATATGATACCATTTCATGGTAACGATAACACATAGGGTATCTAAATAAGGATTTAGATTTTCACCTATGTTCATGTTAATTCCAATATAATATTAAAACAGATGCCTTGCATATAAGAATTGAAATTACAATTATGAATGTGCCAAATATAACTCAATCTAACAACTATTCCTAACTGGAAATGTGAAAAAAATAAAGAAGAATGCAAAAAGTTGAAATAAATAATTAGTCAAGAAACATTGATCAAACTTTTCTTGGTTCCAGTGAGCCAAGAAAGATTGATCTTAAATTACAGAACAGTTTCTCTTAAAATGCCAGCATAGCAATTAATTCATCAAATTACAGAAGTAAAATACTTCATCCCCGCACAGAAAACTATAGTTTAAATACTTATCGATTATTCTTACCTTACTAATTATTTATGAATTGTAACAGTTGTTTTAGACCATCTAGCATCTTGAATATTTCATAATATATCTTTCTTTGATATCTTTGAATTTTCTTTTCAACGGTTATAAAAATAAATCTGTTCCTTTCCGAGAGTCATTATAAGCTTTGAAAGCAGAGTTACAGTATTTACATGCAAAGACATTGCAGAACAGTATTATATAAATCTTAGTATTTATTTTTATTTCATTAAATTTTCTAGTATTTGTTTTCTATCACTTTTTAAACCAAAGGTGAAGTTTGAATCCTTGTTCAAATCCCATTATTCTTACAATTTCACTTCAAAACCCTAGGTTGACTCTCGACTTTTCATTACAACTGTTTTTAACATTATTGATAGAAGACACACATGCAGTACTTGAGCTTCAAAACCCAGATCTTCTACATATCAAACCGAGCAAGAAGTAATTCAAGTTATGCTCACACAGGAACAAGGTTTCAACCCTGTAAATACTTTCTTTTTTTTTTACATTGTAATTTTGTTTACGACTTTGGAAACAATATTTTGTCACTAAAACTTTAAGGCCTATTTATTAAATTACTTTTCTGACAGTTCAAATCGAAATCTTCAAAACCTCCATTCTTATTTATTTCCAGAATCTAACTACAGAAGTTCATTTCTTTAGATTGAGCGTCAAACTACAGTATTCGCAACAACTTTAACAGTACCGAATAAAAAAAAAAGAACAACGCAACATTTCTTTTCTTCTGTAACTAAAAACCAGTATTATAATACCAAGTCAAATGACTTTCAATCCTTTAAAGCGAAGCTTGCAAGCTGTACTATGGCGAAGATGCCATTGTAAAATATTTTCAGTTTACAATGCAGGTTTGAAGCCTCGACAACACAAAAACTCAGTCTAAACATTATCATTGCTTACGGATTAACCTAACTCTTTTACTGAGCAGAACGTTTTAACTTCCGACGAGTCCAGGGTTATGGATGAACCCGAGACTTACCAGGATGGCGGAGTCCTCGACATTCATTTGCCCAACAAGCTTGGATGTTAGACCTTTGATTGACCCTGCAAGTGAAACATACATCTAAATAAATTAGAATGAATCAAAATAAAGGATTTATGAAAACTCAAATTTCAATGATGGAACATAGAGACGTATTACCTTGAGTGGAAAGGCCAAAGATCCAACCCTAGCACTGTAAAAATAGACTTTCACCCTGAAATAGAAACCACACCAAGGTCGTGGTATCACCTACTGAGCATTCACTTACAGGCCTGCAAAACACCATTAAAATAATGCAGAGGTCGCGGGTTCCAAACTCCAAGCAAACTTGCTAACCCTAAGTTTTAGCAACGTGTCGGCCTCACACTCTAACTCCAAAACGTGAAAGTGAAGACTGAGAAACCCTCCAGCATTACTTACAACGAGAATTTAGGGTTTATCATTCAACGACCCAGATCTATTGTGATCGAAGAGCGAGAAGGTGACAGCCTAATGCTTTGAGAATCGGGAAACCATAACATAAATACCTCATTTATTGTAACAACTACGACAATGCCAACGCTGCATGCCAAGGAGTCAATCCCATGTACAGTTCGGAGGAGAGCTACTTGTTCACTACGCATAGTTCGATTTCGTGAGTCACATTTTAACCAGGCGTCACGTGGTTTGACAACATGGATAGACAACATTACACTCCACTAAAGAGTTGGTTCAGAACCATTAATGTTTGGACGAGACACCATCAACCTGTCAGATCAATGCAGCAGTGACATTAATAACCGTCACTTCCTTACCAGTGTCGTATTTAATGCTTGGTGTAATGTCGTTCATTATCAATACATAGAGTAAGGTCAGGATTGCATTGTATATCGCTTCGTCGCTATGGTATTAACCATCGAATGCATGATTACATAAATCAAAAGTTTGTATTGGTAATAATCGCATGCATATAAGATTTAGATAGTTAGAACTTAGGTTAGAAAATAGTATTGGTACATTGTAATATTATTACAATAAACCATATAAAAGTTGTTTATTATAATAATGCACCAATATCACATTAGAATGGTTCACCCTATAGTTAAAAAGGGTCCACACTTATATTGTATTATGTTCTTAAATAAAATATGATTTTGACTTTATAAATATCAAGACTATATCCATATATATATATATATATAAATTATAAATGGAGAAAGTAGAAGCTACCATAGTTATCTTAAATAAAATACCAAGCATTGAAATAGTAAGTGAAACTTGATGTTATAATAAAGGAATAAAGTTCAAATTGAATTTGTCCATCAATCGTTTCACCTGGTAGTAAAAGGTTTCATGAATTGGAAAATATTGGCAGAATCATATTAGCAATTCATTCTTCAAATCTAGTAATTAATCTTAATATTTTTAAGCATAGATATTTCTACCAAGATAATGTACTTTTGAACCCTGTTTAAATATTATTAACTTCTGCAACTTGTATTTTTTTTCAAAATAATACATTTAGAACTTGAATAGAATTCCATACCTGAAACAAGGAGGTACTTATAATTTCTTTAACCAAATAAGACAACTAATTGGAAAATATAAATACTCTTAAACATTGTTTTGTCATTGTTATCCTTACCTGCGAATATTCACAAGAAGGATAGGTACAAATGCTTTAGCTAATTAGCTAAGTAAGTCTCGGGGCACCTCGCAGGAACCCTTTCATCACCATCCCGAAATTAAAACTGTCAGTACCTTGTCAAGGAGAACTCTGTCTTATATTGTTTTGAAATTTCAGTTATTACAACTACAAACAAATTAGTGTCGTAATAATTTTTATGGAGGTAAGACACATCACTATCTTAAAGCATCATTAGTTAAAAGGACATAGTAGTTAAATTGTTATATACATTAATGACTTTATTATTTAATACTGCCTTAACAAGCATTTATTACTTCCGCAATCACAATTTTAACATTTAATGCTGGTATAATTTTTTTTAAAATTTTTATGAAATTATCGGGATGTTACATTGCTCAAGGACAATAATCCAAAGAGACTTCCATCGATATTATCATTGGTACACTATTATCAAATTTATTCAAAACTTAGGATCATAAGCAATATCAAATAAAAATGGAAGGTCCTTAAGTCTTAGGTGGGTATGAATTGAGCTCGTGATTTGGACGTATAAATCCATCCCATGATTTGGAGGTTATTCCTCAACACTCCCAAATAAAATAACCCCCAATATTTATATTACTATGTCAAATAAAAAAAACCCCTTGACCCCTTAATATGGGGCAATATATTTTTGAGGTTTTTAAGAGTATTCAACCCCCCAATATGAATGGACGTGATATGATATTGCTTCACTAGTGAACCCCCCGTGGTAGGAAGCCATCCTGTGTAGCACTGAGTACAGCCGAAGCAGAGTATGTCGTAGCTTGTTCGGCTAGTTGTGAGGCAGTATGGCTAAGGAAGCTACTATCTGATTTGTTTGGTCTCCAGTTGGATGCTACTTGTATCTTCTGTGACAACTAGTTGTGTGAAGTTGTCTGATAACCCATTGTTCAATGACAAGTCGAAGCACATCAAGATCAAGTATCACTATATCAGGGATATGGTGTAGAGAGGAGCAGTGAAGCTCCAGTATGTTGTGATGGATGAGCATATTGTAGATGTGTTGACCAAACCACTAGCCAGAGTGAAGTTCAAGTACCTCAGAGAGAGGCTTGGTGTTCTTCAGATAGAAGATACTTCGAGGAGGAAGTGATGGGACACATTTGCAGGAGCCATTCCAAGCATGGTGGTAGGAGGATCCTTCCTGTGGATGTGGATGTAAGTGTTGTGTGATGAACATCAGGACGATTCTCCAGATGATGTTCTGTATGATGATGATCAGGATGATCATGTGTGATGATATGCATCAGGATGATGCTATGATGATGATCATCTGATGATGATATGCATCAAGATGATGCTATGATGATGATCAAGATGATCATGTGATGATGATATGCATCAAGATGATGCTATGATGATGATCATGTGATGATGATGTGAATCAGGATGATGCACTATATGATGATGATCAGTATGATCATGAGCATCAGGATGATGCTACATGCGAAGATTATCAGTGTGATCATGAGTATCAGGATGATACTCTGTGGTCGTGGACAGCTTGTGCAGAAGCATGTAATCATCCCTGGAGATACAGATAGGTTGTGCTAGGCATGTAAAAGTGTCGGGATGCTCTTTAGATATCTTGTAGGTCGCAAGATGCTCTTTTAAGGTTTTGCGATATCACATGTAATCAGTACTGGAGATCTGGATAGGTTGTGCTAGGCACGTAAAAGTTCTGGGATGCTCTTTAGAGATCTTGCAGGTCGCAAGACACTCTTTTAAGGTTTTGTGGAGATCACATGTAATCAGTCCTGGAGATCCGGACAGGTTGTGCTAGTCATGTAAAAGTCCTGGGATGCTCTTTAGAGATCTTGCAGGTCGTAAGACACTCTTTTAAGGTTTTGTGTAGGTCACATGTAAAAGTCTTGGGAGATATGATAGGTTGAGAAGTAAGCTCGTAATCAGTCCTGGGATGCTCTTTCGAGGTTTTGTTGATGCACGTAATCAGCCCTGAGAATTCCACAGGATGGCCCGCTCGCAGAGATGATGAAGACCTACAGGAGGCTAGGCCTACATCCAGCATGAAAAAGGGCTGGCTCTGTAGAACTTCCTATGATGAGAAGAATTGAGAGATAGCACTAGTGATTGAGATGAAGAGTACATCAACAGTGACGATGATGCTTCGTGATCCAGTGACGATGATCCAGCTCCAAATTTGAAGACTTTTTCCTTTATGTATTGATGACCCATGTCAAGAGAATACCTTCCTAGTTAAGAGGGATTGTTGATGTATTTGTAACTTCGGAAGATATTCACTTGTATATTGTATGTATTACATTTGTACTTTATTATATCCCCAACGGAGATGTATTATTCCTCCAGTTGGAAGTGTCGTCATTTGTATTTGCAAGTGTCGCAAGTTACATTGTAAGTGTCGTAACTTATATTTGATGGGTTATTAGACCACCTTGGTGGGGTCAGCCCTGTATGAGTCATGTGGATGGGTTATTAGGCTTCCTTAGGAAGTCGGCCCAGTTAGGGTTAAAGGAAGTTTAAGTTGTTGTATAAATAGAGAGTGTGTCTCTTTCATTTCACTCATTCACTCACTCATCCAACTCGCATAGTTGAGAGAGAGGAGTGCGCACAAGTGGAGGAGGAGTAGCTGCTGAAGACATCTATTTTTGGGGTTTGATCCTTGTGATCTTTGTATTGGTGCTCATTCTATATCTGAGGAAGTTGCGGGGTTTTTCACCTTCTTGGTTTTCCCCGGTGAAATGCTTTGTGTCCATTGTCTCTTGTGATTGTTATGCTGTGCTTGTTATTCTCTTAGTGATCCTAGACAATATTGAATGAAATTATCAAAAAATTAACACCAAGGAGACAGAGAAAACTTTTTAACAACTGGAAGGTCGAGAACTGTTTCAACTGAAAGATCAGATATAAAATTCATGTCTAGAGAATCACAATTTGTTTCAGTCATTAGATTTTCCAAACCTTGTCCCTTTATCAACTTTGTAGGTTTAATCTCTAGATCGTACTCTATCAATATTGCAATCCATTTGGCTCTTTTTCCTTCAAGATCTGGTTGAGTAAGCATATCTTTAACTGCAGTAGTTGGGACATAAGCAATCCCATGTGAATGTAAAGTATAAACTCTAAAATCCTTCAAGGAATTGATCAGTGCATAAGATTGTTTCTCCATTATATCATATTTTAATTCTCCATCCGTTAAAATCTTGCTAAAAAAGGCGATTGGTTGTTTGATGTTTTCATGATTTTTCTATAATAAAACCCCAGCTATGGTGTGTTGTGAAGCAAAAGAAAAAATAATGAATTCTTTTGAGAAGTATGGACTAATTAGGACATGAGCTTCTGTGAGAGACTTTTTGATATCTGTAAAATATTTCTTTGCTTCAATAGTCCACTTAATTTCATTATTATTTTTCAACATGTCTGAAATGTTCCTCAAAATTTATGCAAAGCTAGGAACAAATCTTCTCAAGAAATTTACTCTGCTAATGAAGGATTGAATTTCCTTCTTACTCCTTGGTATCCCAATTTTTTGAATAGCTAACACTCTCTTAGGATCAATTTTAATGTCGTCTTTTGATATAATGTGTCCCATCAATTTCCCTTCTTTCATGCAAAATTTGACTTTTTGGGATTCAGAGATATGCCAAATTTCCCGCACTTCGAAAATACTTTTTTCCAAATGTTTCAAGTGATCTGCATATGACTTTGAATAGAATGTTATATCATCCATATATACTACCACAAACTTGTCTTTCTCTTCTGCAAATGCAATATCCATAGCCCTCTGAAATGTAGCCCCTGCATTCATTAACCCAAATGGCATTTTTGCATACATGAAAGTCCCCCATGGTGTTGTAAAAGTTGTTTTCTCCTGATCCTCTGGAAGAAATTTGATCTAATTATACAATGAAAAACCATCCAACATGGAAATGTTTTCTGCTCCAACAACCTTTTTCAAAATGTGGTCCATCTTAGGTAATGAATAGTTGTCTTTTAGAGATACCTTGTTCATATTTCTGAAATCTACACATAGTCTTATCTCTCCATTCTTCTTTCTTATAGGGACTATATTTTCTACCCACCTGGAAAATCTCAATGATACAATGATTTAAGCATCAAACAATTTTTTAACTTCTTTCTCAATCACTGGAAGCAACAGGGGATTTATCCTTTTGAGCTTTTGTTTGAAAGGATTTTCATTTGGCTTGATGGGAATTGTGTGCTGAATTATGGAAGTGTCATATTCTTTCAAATATTCGTAGCTCCAAGAAAATACATTTGAAAACTCCTTCATTAACTCAACATATTTCTTTTCTTCTTCTGGTGGCAGACTTTTAGAAATTTTCACTATTTTGGACTTCTCTTTGTCCCAATGTTACAGTCTTTAATATCACCTTCCTGGGGTTCTAACTTTGGATTCTTTGATACATCATTTCTGTCAAAAAATATTTCCAAAGGTATGAGTCCTTTTGGAATAACATTGTTCTTAAGCTAAATTATTTCTTTTCCTCCAATTTCCCTTTTAAACTTTTCTTGTTCTTCTAGAAATTCTTCATTATTAACAAATCCCTCTATATTTTGGTCTTCATTATCAATGGTGGTATTAGAAAACTCATATGTCATTTCTAAAAACCTCTTAATCTACAAATCATATTCAAAAACTTGCAAGTGTTTCGAATTATCAGGGATGGAAGGCCTACTCACAACTTCAATCTCATATTTTTTATTCGAAAAACTGGGTACTCTAAAAGCACCCGCAGTAGTAGCCAAAGAATCTGCTATTGAGTTTTTAATCCTGGGTATCACCAATATGTCATGCTCATCAAAAAAATTTACAAACAAATCCCAAACTTCATTTCTATATGCTCTCATCTTTGGATGTTTTGTTTGGTAGATTCCATTCACTTGATTTATTACCAGCTTAGAATCCCCAAACACTTTAATTTTCTTTGCTTTTAAGTCTTTCAACACATTCAATCCTAAAATCAGAGCTTCATATTCTGCAACATTGTTAGTACATTCAAATTCCAACTTGAAAGAATACATAAAAAATTCTCGATCAGGAGATATTATCCACACACCTGCACCAGCACCTTCTTTACTCTCTTCAAAATGCATAGTTCAAATTCTTTCGATTCTCTATTTTTTCTTAAGTATTTAATTTTATTCAGTCAAATTATTATTTTCTTTCTGTTTATTAAGACCCGTTTTTTCGTCGGACTGAAAATCATTGTAGAAAACGGAAGATCCCAAATCAGTACCCACTGCATAAATGGAATGGCTATCTAGTTCATTTTTGTTGCTTACCACATACAAAAGTCTTTTCTCAGTGTATAATCTTATGTGTTCACCAAGAACTGGAATTGTAGCGAATGACATATCCATCTGCAAATTCCCCCTGAGTTTTGAAATCCATGACCTGGATAATAACATGCCAAATTTTGGGGGAATATCTGCAACAACTACATCCATAACCACACTTTTGACTGAAATTTTTGTGAGAGAAGCCACCAAGTCTTTTTATCAATCCCAAACATTTGACCTTTTTTGAATCAAAAGAAAACAAATCTTTATATGGTCTTGTGAATTCTAAACCCAAACGTTCCACTACAACTTTTGGCATCAAATTATGTGAAGCTCCCGAATCAAGCATGCAGTTATGAAGAATCATATCATGAACATTCAGATTTACATAGAAAGGTGGAACTTCTTCCAAACTGTTATCTTCCATTTTAGAACCCAAAAGAACAGTTGGGGCATCATCATTCTGTTCTAAAGTATCAGGTTCTATTTGTACTTCACTCCTAACCATCTTTGAAATCTGTTCTTTATATTCATTGTTTTTCAATATCTCATTAAATGTTAAATGGGATAGAAATTTTGATTTTTGAAATTTCACTTTGCAAACTGAAAGGAATGAGCGTTTTGTCACTTTCTTTGATTGAATCTTTTTTATTCTCTGGAATATTCTTCACTGCATCTTCTTTCGGTTTTTCTTTCTTATGTTGACTGATTGAAGGTTGATCCATAGGACCCTTTCCTTTATTCACAACTACATCTTTGTTTTTGAGGTTGATCTTTCTCTGAAGGTCAATCACTGCATTATGATACCCAATTTGATATTGTTCTGTTTCTAATTCAAAAGTATTACACTCCCCATCTTTGGAAAACATGTCATGTTCCATCTTTGTCAAATAAATTTCAGAATCAAGATCATCAAAATGATGTATTTCACTTTCCACAGGTTCAATTTCTCCTTCTTCATCTACACAATTTTCAGGGAATGAAGGTATTACTTGATGATCTTCTGTATTTCTTTGATACCTATGATCTCTCTGATCTCTCTGTCTCATCTGTGGAGGAATTTGTCTTATGAAGTTCAAATTTCTAATATGTGGCTCTTGTTGATCTCTATTTTGGGGTTTATTCTCCAAGGCTAATTTGTCCATGAGTCTTTCCATAGTTTTCATCATGATATCAAATATGGCATCAGTAGAGGAAGATGTTGAAGCTAGGTTTTCTTCTCTAATTTTTCTTCTATCTATGTCTATTTTCTGTTTCATTTTTCCAGAAGCCATCAGATTTGCCTCTACTTATACTACATCTTTTAGCATATCTGGGAAAGTAGCTGACTTTCTTTCTCTCAACATACAAGAAAAATAACCATCAAAAGCATCTACATAATGTAACTTGGCTGCTCCTACTAGAGGTTTAACATCGGTGGGAATTGAATTATAGACCCATAAACCTCCCATAAAATTCTTGAACTAACTCAAAACCCCCTTTTTTCAGATTATTATATTTCGTCAAAATTTGCAAAGGGTTCTTTTTATCTTCCCATCTCTTAAGCAAACATTTTACAAACTCATCATACGATGGAATAGACCTTGCAACAAGAGTTCTAAACCATTTTTTAAGCTCTCTTGACAAACTTTGGGCCAATAACCTCATTTTTGCATCATTGTGATCTACTTCCTCAAGATCAATAAAATCGCTGAATCTGTCAACGTGTTGCTGGGCTGTGTAATTTACTTCTCCATCAAACAAGGTAATTCTTTATGCATAGTTCTGAGGGAGTTCATGTAAAACAGTAGGAAAATCAAGTGGAACAAATATAGTAGCCATGACTATTGGAGGGTTTTGAACAATATTATGAGTTTGAGGTGGTGGTTTATGAATTTTCTGTTCTTTCAACTCAACTTTTTTAGATTTTTGTAAGTCTTCCCAAACAGAATGCAATAGATATGACTTAAATCTATTATAATCAATAACAGTTTCTTTTAAATCTGACTCAGACTTAGATCTAAATAGAGACTGTTCAAACCTTTCACTTAAACCAACATCTTCATAGTTAAAAGGTTCTTCTTGAAAATAAGGGAAAAAAGTTTCAGACTGAGATGTACCTTCTTGATATTTCCCTTTAATCATTTTCAGAAGTTCTTCAAGATTTTCTACTGCTTGAAATAACTAGGAACCTGGATTGCTCCTCGTATGAATCTTTCTGGAAGCCACAATTTATTTTTGGAGTCGCCTTTAAAACTGAAAATTTTTAAACTAAAGTCGCAATGGAAAAATACAGCCAATAACAAATATCAAACTTATTTTCCCACATAAATTTGATTGCAATGTCGTTCTTCCCAGGGAAAATCTGAACCTTCGTTCCCCGACAATGACGCCAAAATGTTAGCACTCAGAATTTACCCTCTAGTTGTGGAAGGATAAAATCCTAAGGTAACTCTTTCAAACCAATCGTTAGGAGGAAAACTAGCCTTTTTCCTAACAGAGAGGGCTCTCTCAACAAATGGATATAGTGACTAGGAATATTTTCAAGAACTGATTTTCATTTAAAATTTGTAAGAGGCTGAAAACATATGAACCACATTCGGCATGTAGTCACATATGAAATATTAAAGACCGGTAGAATTTCAACAATAAAGATTTTGGAAAAAAGGCAAGGTAGTTGTTATTTCACAGTAAAGTTCTTTTAGCAGGTGGTAGTTGAAGAAATAAAGACAGTCCATCAATATTAAGCATAAACCATGGATGAATTTAACATTGATTTTAGAGGAAAAATATGAATTCTTTGGCGCGATTAAAATAGAGCATCGTTACATGAATTCTGAATTAAATAAAACTTTCATGAAATAGAATGAAAGAAAAACATAATGAAAGAGTTTCACTGGAAATTACAAATCACATAAAGAAGAGGAAAATACAGTCTATAACATGAACAACACAGTAATCTTTGCTCTTCAGAAATGTGCTTCAACTCTGCATGGCAATCTTTATTAAAACTGAAGCAATCTCAATACAAAGTGTGTCTATCTTCACGGGTTCCAACCCTTATAGTATTGCCAAAATAGTCTTCTTATACAAAAAAACCTCCTCGAGGCAAACTAACTACCTCATAACTAAAAATAGTAAATGTTAAACTAACTATTACATTCCACTTTGGTCAAAATTTTATACAAATACCAAATTTCTCAAAATATAAATTCTAATATCTTTCTATTGGCTGGTAGTTTTTTTGACAAAATTCTTCCCACAAACAAAAGTATTTAAGAATGCAAGATGTATTTCATCTTTCCATACTTTTCCACCATCTTCCATGGATCTGTAGTGATTCCTTCATATCTGGTCATCTCTTTGACCAAAACCTTCATCTCTATGTGATCTGCAATGGAAATTGGGGGTATTCTTCCACCAATCATGATCAACTGATTTAAAATTTCAAAATCATCTGAGAGCTTTTCCAATAAAATTTTCCCTGTCAAAACATGAGTTAAACCTTCAAATTTTTCATGATTTGTTGTTAATGCGACGCCAGTCGACAAGTGTCCCACTCACTGTTGACACATACCATAGTCTTCCTGAGCACCGGCCTGGATAGGGTTTATCCCGCCCAACAACACCTATAGAGCATATGAGGTCTCACCCGAGGCGTCCAGGAAGAGGAGACAGAACCATGTTTCTGCCAAATGGAGGATGGTTGCGGCTATGATACTTAAACTTATTGTAACATAGCGACAGAGATATTTAAGCATTAAACATAGTAGTAAAGCAATATTCAACCCAAACATTCATCATTGCAACAACAATAATTGTAAAGCAAGAATCGCATCAAAGAAGCATGACATTATTCGTATAGTGCAGTATCATATTATCATAACTGAACAAATTGAACACAGGGATTGCACCAAAATAGCTTCATCATATTATCATTGTCAACCCTGATACAACGCCTTTGCAAAAACTAGATCTCCGCAATGACTCTTGACATCAAAACATACCCGGAAATCATACAACCAACATCAGAGCTTCCCATTCTTCAGCTGCCAATTCTCTCTCTCTAAGTTATATATCTCAACACCTACAATTATTATCTATATATAGGCTTCCGCCTTACAACTCTTGTCCACTTACTACCGACTTCTTAACTGACACTATGGACAAATGACCCAATGTCTAACTGACTTATCCAAAAACGACCAAAAACCTGCATTCTGCGGTATAGCTGACTCAACATTACATAATATGTGGTCCAAATGACCCAAAACCCGCATTCCGCAGTACAATTGACCGAAAATGCATAACTAATATTCTGCTCATCACCATTCGCGTCATCTTCTCGCCATTCACGCCATCTTTTGCCTTGTCGCAACATTGGAGATGCTGCGATAACATTCTACCAAACCGCCTGCCAACATTTGTTCTGACCCTAAATAATAATTCTTTATAATTATTTTGAGGAATCAACTCATTATTTTCTTCCCAAAATGAAGGAAATCCTTTCTCAATTAACTTTTCAAATTTTTTCTTGAAGTCTGCAACCTGTTTTTTCATGTGTTCAGCTCTAGCTTGAACACTTTCAATATGTGCATGTTTCCCAAGCAGTTTCCTTGCCCAAGTTATGACTGATACTCTATTTTTGATTGCCATGGCTTTCAGATCATCCTCTGTCAGAGTATTCAAAAACCTTATAGTGTTTTGAGCTATGTCTTTTGGTCTTCTGTCCAAACTTTCTCTCATGGTCATACAACTTTGCCTGATTTCATCTGCTACTTTTTCTTTTACCTTCATGAAATTCAAATAGGGTCTGAATTTCACAGCTTCATTTATGATTGAATCCCATATCAAGTGATTTGCACCTTGCATTGGAAGCTGCCCTGTTACATGGGTTATGAATCTTTGATTTCTATCAATTAAGTCTTTATTCTTATCTTCCAATTCTTTTATTTCTTTGTCCTTCTTTTATTTTCTTATTTTAATTTATGTTTTTCTTCTTTTAGCTCTTTTATCTCTACCTCTTTCAGGATAACCTGAGACATAACCTGGATGAGATCATCCGCATTTCTTATCTGCTTGTTTGACCAGTTTCTTGCTGTCCTTGTGCTATGGTTGCCAATTTCCCTTTAAGATCTTCAACTTGATTTTTAAGACTTATTCTGTCTTTCTCCCATTCTACTTCTTTTTATTTAAACTTTAGCAATTTTGCTTTGCTGTCATCCAACTCCTGAGATAAGCTATTTTTTTCTTGTTCCAACACAATCAATTCATAATCTTGAATTAACTGTGTTGCTGGCATTTTAAGTTTCTTTTTGAGCAATTGAATAGTGCTTTCTTTCTCCATCAACATTTTTTTGCTTGCTTCACCCTTGTTTTATCCATTATTATCTTCTATTAAATCCATATACAACCTTTTAATTTGTTGTTGGTGGGATTTATTTTCAGTTTTTTCTTGTCTTAGCTGAATCTCCAACCTGTTCATTGTATTCTGCAATTTTGAAACTTTTAGGGTAGCCTTCATTAAGTCTGTGTAGATGACTTCCCTAGTCTGTCTGTGCAAATGAATTTTATCGGGGACTGTTATTTTTCATAAATTTAGCTTCATTTATGTTACTTTTTCATCTGATGACACAACCAAATTCATAGTGTTTTCTGTGAGAGCTCTGCTGGTCATTAAAGTGACTTCTGAATCCGTCACACTTCTAACCTTGGGAAATAAATTATATGTCTTCTCTGAGGTTGATTGTTTATCCTATCCATATTTAACATACATCTCTGCTCTTGATTGAAATTTGATAGTGTCACCAGCTTCTTTGGATTCTTGAAATTTGTACTCATGCACTTGAACTTTCTGGAGCTGGGTATTTTTCTTTTTTCTTCTCTTTACTACCTGTAAACACAATTATATCTCCTTGAGAATCAGCTTTAAGCTTCTTTTCCCTTTATTGTTCTTAATTTTTTGTATCAGTAATTTCTTGAAAACTTCTTTTACTAACAACTTCCATCTTTCTTGGAGTAGGTATTACTTCTGATGAAGATTTTGATGGAACATCAGGATTTGAGTGTCAACATGATGGGGCCTCTTCGTCAGATTCATATTGTAGAAGATTGGCCATTTTTTTATAATCCCTCAACCTCTTGATGGTCAAATGCCTTACTCTTATTCTGCTATCTCCTTTCAGAAATGATATGGCAAGGATCATAATTGACAACAATTTCTTTTTTAAAATATAATTCTTCTAACTGCTTTTCTACAAATGACGGGCATACTTATTCTTTACAATAAATGAACCTACTTTCAAGGGAAATTTTATATCACTTGCCTTTTTAAAATCCAAAAAGTGGTCGTTCTCAACAGTAATTCCAGCCTGATAAATTCCAAAGCAAATACCCTTAAGGTAAAAAATGATGGAAACATGTAAGGTTCTTTCATAAACCCATACAATCTGATAATTGTGTGTTGTTTGGACAAAAACCAGTCTCCTACTGCCATGTCTTGTTTCAGCTGCATTAAAGTCTTCATTTCCAGTAGTACTCTTGGCGATTTTTCTCCAAAAATAAATTTATACACCTCTGATAGAATATGATTAATGTAATTAAATATATTATCCTCTAATGTGTTTGAAAAAACCTACTTGTGAAAAATGTAAATCGTTTTTACTTGAAAACAATAGCATCTTCATTAGATAAGACTGGATTCAACCTGAAATGTCTAGTTCTGTGGAAATTCACTAGCTGAGAATGAACACCTTCAGCCATGAATTCATCATATTTAAGACATGGTACCTAACTGTATTCTACCCCTGGTATGCCATAACTTATTCTAAAAGGCAGACACGACTGAACTTCTGTTACCACTGCATCACTATCTATCCCTAAAAACTGAGCAATTAGAGATAACACCAACTGTGTATTCTCATTGAAATTTTTTATATCTAGAGGATAAGGGGTAGTTTCAATCTCAAGGTCGAGTTTGAGGCAACTAGCTAGAAAATGTTTAGTTTTCGGGGATGATTGACGATAATGTCTAATCACGGCTTCTTCGGTAATATTTTCTTGTTCATGGGATTGCAGCAGGGGTACTTCAAGGGAAATCCTAATAGCGGTAGACTCAATAGGTAAAATAATTTTGGACTTTGGTGCATTCATGATTACTTTCTCGTTCTATGAATAATTCATTACACGCCACAAAACAAACTCTGGAAAACCTATAATTTGGTTTGGGAAAAAATATATGAAAGAAGACTGAAAAACTCTGTGTATATTCGTACCCTCCTTAAACAATCTATCTAATCTGGCTTTTACCTCTGTAATTGACAATTTAACCATAGGGTCGCAAATGTATTTATCCCTGTCTTCTAGGGCATCATCTATCTTGGTAAGTTCAACACTTGAGGTTTCTTCCATCCCTTCCATTATATAAATAAGCTATCTAACTGACTGCCCAAGTTCCAAAGCCTACCTGACACTGGAGTCTGCAATAGGGAGTTCTTTGTCGCTTTCCTAGTCTACACATGTTTCGAACCTTCTGACACTCCACGAGACAAATGTCAAATGTCAACCTTCACGTGGATTTTCCCCTTTTTATAACCCTTGGAAGTGGTTTTGCACGACGCCCGGGTGGTTTTCTTTACCACTTCTTCAACTTGAGAAATGTTCTGACGTCAACACGTGGATAACAGTTTCAAATTTCACAACCGCTCATCCTTTCATTTTACCGTGCATCTCTACAACGTGAAATGGATTTGAGCCGTCGATCCATCGATTTCCAATAAATCAACGGTGAAAGTTGCTCACTCTTTAACTTTTTCCAATTTTACCATTCCAACAGAGTCTCAACTATCTTTCCTGCTTCTTTCCCATTGGAAACTTATTTCACACGTCGATCTCCCCGGGCGTGATCCAAACCGTTGGATCATCCATCATTTTATGGTCATTTCTATGTTATTTCGGAAAACTTCCTCCATCCTTGGATCCCTTTCCGCCTTGATCTTGAATGTTGAACTATCATTAACCTTTGACCTTTATTGTTAAAACCCACGAAAGTGGTTTCGCATGGTGCCTAGGTGGTTTCCCTTACCACCTTTTTGATTTGCGAAATCCTCAGGTGTTGACATGTGCATGGTGGTATTTTATTTTGCAACCGCCTATAAATCTATTTCCTCGTGCAACTTAGCGCTGCGAAATGGTTGTGGACCGTCGATCTATTGATCGCTAATCAATCAACGACGAGACTTGCCCCTTTTTTAACTCATTTACTTTATTTCTCCGGTGGGGTCTCATCCCAATATCCTCCGCGATCCTTCTGTGGTGAAGCCTCCGTTGATCTTTGATGATATGATTTGGGCCGTTGAAATGTCTACCTTTTTAACCTAGCTTCCTATAATCATTTTCGGAAAGCTATCTCCATTGTCGATTCTACCTCCGCTTTATTCTGATCCGTCAATTCTTTATTTGACACCCAAATTCATTTCATCATCCCTTTTATCTCTATTTTGACTTTATCCATTGGTGAGTTTTCTTTGGGACTAAGTGCTTTCTTCACAAAAAAATTTCATTATCCATTTTCATTCAAATTTGAAAAATACTGTGTCAACAGTTAGGGTTAGGGTTTTGAACACTCTAGAATCTCCTAAAAAATCAAAATATGACTAGATCCACATTTGCAAGTAATGGGATTTGACATAGCAACTACTTATCATTATGTTAGTCAAATCAAAAGTCAACTTGTAAGGAAGGCATTGCTCCCTCATTCAAAATCTATTTGAGGTTATGTTTGGATCGTTGGACATCTCTTAATGAGTACAACAATCTCAAATGCTTGAGAACATTCTTTGCGAAGTCACCTTCTTTATGTACTTTGCTTTGATATCCCACTCTCTACACTTCTCAACTATCAAATAAAAAAATATTGCTATAGGAATATAACCATTTTTCTTTCATGCAAACCAAGGTTTTGAAACCTTGTGATAATTTCAAGGATTGGGGCAAGGTTTTTGGAATTCCCTCTTTTTGATTAGCATCAAGTTTTTGGATTCAAAAATTTTGATTAATGTTAGCGTTTTGGAAGCTCTAGTATTCACTAAAGACAATATATGATGAACTTGACATGTATGAGTAATCAGAGATAGATTGATTTTTTCTAAGTACTATGGTGGTTAAATCATTGATCTGACTTGTTTAAGGTATACATTTTTCATATGAACTATGTTTTCTAAAAAAATGTTAACTTGTTGCAAGTTGTGTCTTAATATGCTTTTAATCTAAAGGAGATAAGAGATATAATATTAAAAGATTAGCCCCATAGATGTTGTTTAAGGACTCAAGCAAGAAACCATTAGTTTTGACACTAGCCTTAAAAATGGTCCTTACAAACCCTCAATCTTGGTTTCCCACCACAAAAGTACCGAAAAGATGAAACAATATATAACAACAGTTTTTTTAACCCGATGTGTTTCATCTACTCTTTTTATACAAAACCATATTTTCTACAAAATCTTGATCAACACATTATTTTCCAATTCCTCTATTAAAATAAAGATACACATTAGTTTTCCTTATTGACTATAGATGTCTAATATAACTTTAGATTCTCCACTTTCATCATTGAGTGTGCATGTGTGGAGGTAGAATAATTCTATAAGCATTGTTATGTACCTTATTAACACTTCCAATGGATCATACCTTAGATACTTAATTTTATTACTCCAACTGCTTACAAAATTATTCAGGTACAACCAAACTTAATCTCCTACGTCGAGTGCCCTCTCAATTGTAAGATGGACATGCATTTAGTTGTATTTTTAATATGATTATATTAGTTTCTCTTATACTTGGAAATTACTATTCCTCGTCCTATGTATAAATAATCCATGCTTCAGTGATTCTCGTGTAGAATATTAATTCTCTCACACATCTTATACCTACATATATATGGTTGATGTCATATAGTGCATGTATATCAACTTGTTGAATCGATCTGACCATTCTAGGGTGAAATACCCACCTTAGTTTCCTTCTACGAGAGGAAACCAAATTTGGAAATGAACATCCTTTAGTACCACTCGACTTCTTGCTTGACCTTCTCCCTTTAGGTTATGTTGATGCCTTGAAAATCGTCGCATCAATCAGCAAGGGATTCTCCCCGGTAAACAGTCCCAATTAGATTGTCCACTGTTTGATGTAGGGAATCCGTCCGGTTAACGGTTCCGGCTACCGTAAGATTTAAAGATTGTGGCTCTTTACACCGGTTGCGGCCCGGTTCACTGTTTATGTATTTTATTTTAAGATGATATGCAAGTGTCCTAGGCTAAGTGCAATTAATTAATCTAAGCTAATCTAAAACTGTGTAAGCAAATCTATTCTATCCTTGCAAGGAGCAAACCGTGGAGATGAGTAATGTGCTGAAAGAAACATCTTAAAGATTATACAGATAGCCATTTAATTATAAGATACATCTACAGCAAGATATAGCAGATATTAAAGATAGCTTTAATTTAGTTAGAACAACCCGCTACTCATTTAAGAAAACACATCTTTGCATAGGAAAGCATAAGAACATTCACTACACAGAAAAAATTATAAATAGCAAGGAATGATCTCACAATGATATGCAGATGACACAAGAATAACCCAGCACACATTTGGCTTATCTTCCAGGCAAAAACGTCTTCTCCCAAGGTTTCATTAGGCAAAAAATTATTTCTTGAAGCAAGTAGCAAAGTAGTTCACGTACAAGGAAGAAAATATTTCACCTGCAAAAAGTCCTTTCATCTCCTTTCCTTCTCCTATATATAATTTTACAAAATGCTCCTTGAGCTACCAAGTGTACCCTAAACCTAGAAATTTTGCTTTATCATCAAAATATCTCAAAAAACTGAATTTTGATGATTTGTGACAATTCTTTTCACAAAAGACAAAAGAAAGGACAGTTGTCTATATAGACATTATACGATTAACAATTGTTACTTTGCTAAATCGAATAAGGAAAATTATTCTACAGCTGGCTCTGCTGTCTCACTGGGTCGTTCTTCTTCTGCTGGCGTGTTCGCTTCAATGGGCTCACTTGCTAGCTCACTTGCTGTTGTAGCCTGATTTATCTCTTCTATATAACTGGCCCATTGGCTTATTTCCCTTATAATTGTTTTACTCCTCGCTGAGATCATCGCTTTCCGTGCTATCTAATGCTTGCGTAAGTCTAATTCAATATGTGCCACCTCTGCAATAGCTTCTTGTTCAATATTTTCCAAGAAATAAGTGTGAACCGCAGTTTTTTCAAGGAATTGACGGAGGTCTTCTAGGGTTACACGTTCTATTTTCTTCATATATTGTAACTCGGAGGTAAAATTTCCTTGTAATTCGGCCAAGTGCAATTCCCTCCTTGGGAACTCATAAAGATTATGAGGTAGGACCATATGACATTTGCTGTGGGCTTCCCAAATTTTAGAGTAAATGACATGGCATTTCTTCATGGTTTTCCTGATTTCAGTACTCAATCTACTACAGTACCTCAAGCAGAATTCGAGGACTCCTGTGTCCATATCAAATTCTTCATCCGTTTTATCTCGCAAGTTCGAAGGGAAACCGGATCTCCCTTTCCTCCACTCAAACTGTTCTCCCAATTTTTCCACATGTTGCTCATATTTGTCCCTTAATCTTAGTGCTTCAACTTTGATGGAAGTCATCTTTGTGATCATTTTCTTCATATTGCAAAATTCTTCATTAATCTACACCAACAGTTGATGAATCCTTTCTTGCACTTCACAAGCTTGCTCATAGAACGTGGCTGGATCTTCTTTCGTCTTATTTTCCTTTTCAAGCTGTTCCAATAGTTCAGCTTTTTCTTGCTCCAACTATTCGAATTGAGGTTTGAAAGAATTGACCTATTGGGCACTGTTGGCTTCAAGCTCTTCCAGTTCAGATATACGAACCTTCAAGTTCTTTTGCTCATCTTCTGAGATTGCTAGCTGCATTTGGAGTGAATTCTTCTCATTTTCAAGCCACGGGGATTTCGAAGTGGTTGCTTCATTTTCTTCCACGAGTTGTTTGTATTTTATTTTTATCTCGTTGCTTTCTAACACCTCATTCTTCCTGTCAGCTTTTATTTTGAGACACAGTTCTCTGTAGTTCTTAACAGTTTCAATCAAACGATCTATATTAGCTTTGCTTGCTTGGGCTCAAGCTACGGTGTAGCCTGCCTGAAATGATGGATCGAGATCGGTCCCTTGGACCAGTGTGGTCTCTGATATCCTAAACTCATATAAGTCATTCCCAATTTCCATTTTCCTTACTTTCCTGTCAACAATAACCCTCTTTCGTTCATGAAAATAGATGGAATCCAGGTTGGCCACTTGGCGCTGCTTCCTGGAGTTGTAAGGGGTGAGTGCTAATTCTTCAGTGGCGACAACCCCTTCATGAGCTATCCCTGGTTGGTAAGTCTTTGCTGAATTCAGGTCCATGGCCACTGGGCTGGGCGGGTTTTGTTCTAGAGTTTTCTCCGCCTCTTCCTTCTCTTGCTTCTCTATCAGTGCTGCCAGTTCTACTTGTAATCTGTCCGCTTCTTCCAACAAGAATCTTTCTTCTTCTTGCAATTTGGTATTTTGTTCTTGGAGGATTCTGTCTTCTTCTTCTCTCAGAGCTTTTGCTTCCTGCTCTTTCTGAATCTTAGTAGCCTTTTCTTTCTTTCTCCTTTTGGCTATCACTGCTTTCAACCTGTTTGCTTCCTCCAACAAGGTTCTTTCCTCTTGCTCCTTTTGGATTCTAACAGTTTCCTCCTACTACTGCAATTTAATAACTTGCTCCTTTTGTAATTTGGCAGCCTGCTCATCTTGAATTATGCCACCTTCTTCTAGGTCCATGTTGTTTGAACCTTCGGCTTGGGAAGTTGTTGCCTCTTGCTCCAGTTGTACCAGACCAACAAGCTTGGGGGCAGAAGTTGTCCCACCTTTCTTCTTGTTGTAGCGCTTTTCGAGTTCTGTTAGATTTTTGGCGCTACGGAAGAAATATTCATTCGGGTCAGTCTGATGGTAATACTCAAAGGAAGTCCCGACATCTCTAATATGTTCCGCAACTCTGCCGCAAGGGTCGTGCCTTCTGTTAAACTTTGTGCCAAAATGAAAGATGTCCAAATATTGAACATAATTTTCTCCCTCTTTTGCTCTTGGTAGGCTATATGTGTCGATAGTGAAAGGCATTGGCAGATATAGCCCTTTCTTCCTTTCAGTGAGGATCCTGCTAACTCCACCAATGCTGAAGAGTTGCCTTATGGTTCCCTATGTATCACAAAATCTGTAGCATATCTAGGAAGTAAGAATGGAGCTATGGATCCTCCACTCATGTGGATGTAAGTTCCTTCTTGGGAGTGGTAGTAATCACCATATGCTTCGATGATGGGCATAGCATTTTCTAACATGCAATTTGGCTCCTCTACAAAAATAAGCTGATAGAAAGGCATGATGAATTTCTCACAAAGTTGTTTGTAATAACTTGCGTACTTGCTGGCCCATGTGGGTCGATAAGCTATGAAGAGAGGTGTCTCTTTCCTGTTCCATGAGAAACCTAAATCTGGGAAGGTGTGCTTGCTCAATAGGAAATCTATCAAATAAGAAGACATAAAGAAATCCGCTTTTTTTTCTGAGTCATTCCTCCTTGGGCAGCGGTTAACTGTGATTCCAGGATTTCTGAAATAATATCATCCCAATTGAAAACGGTGCCTGACATGGCTATATGGAATATTACCGGTACCCAACCCAGTTTGAATATATTACCATTGGGCATGCCGAAGATCCGGCTCAACATCAAAAAAATGAGTCTATAGGGGGTTTTCAGGAGGTTACTCTCATATTCATTTGTCTACCTTTACCATACTTGCCTGTCGGCTATCGTCATTTTCTAACAGAGATCAGAGGGTCCATGGGATGTTTTGCTATCCATTTACTGTCAAACCAAGCTCTTTCTGAGGGCAATTTGTAAGTAGCTGCGATATGTTTAGGGGTGAACGACACCAGATTCATTCCACTTTTATCATTTATGAACCTGGTGTCAGTTTTGACATGGGGAATCAACCAACCAAGGACCTCAGAACATGGAAATAATTCAGGTCTGGTTGCTGCTTTATGTATACAGGACTTCTTAATGTTTGCATATACCAAAGTGTCTTCTAGGGAGCCATTTGGGTATTCCTGATCCTTGATGAATCTATACAAGTCACCCCATTTAAACTTTGGGGTAGAGCTTCCTGGAGGCACATTAGTGGTGGCTTGTATATCACTGAACATAATTTCAAGTGACGTATCCAGCAGGATCTCGAATTCTGAATTTGACTCCACCTTCTGCGTGACCTTCTTTCTTGCAGACCTTCTATGCATGTCAAAACCTGCATTAATTAAGGTAGCACGAAATAAAGATTCGACATATTCATAAGCACCTAACAATGTAGACATTATCTAATTATTCAAAATAAGCAACAGCAGGTAAGTTAGAAAGTTTGCGGGGCTCAAAATAATCGTATGGCATCCATGTGATATTTAATAGTAAGTATCTTTACCATATTATCGGAAGTTTCCAATTTTCTTAAATGATTTGGAAAATCGAATATGTTGCTTAAGCGTTGATTTGGAATTACATGGGAAAGTCCACTGTGGTGCGAGGCGAGAAACCAACACAAGTTATGGCTCGTCGGTGCGGGTTTTTTGCTACTTAGCAGCTCGACTTAATGCTTGTGCATCAGATGAACGGATCATTATAGGCACTAGAGGTACTTTAACCTTATGCTAAAGGGTGAAAACTCTCACTGGTGGCGTGCAACACAAATCCAGGAAGATAAAGTCTTGCTATAATGGCTCACGAATGCATTTAGAAGAAAGAAGACCTGGTTTTGTTGTCTTGGGATGCAGTCTCCTTTTGAAAACAAATGTCACAAATGGCGGGATAAGTGTCGTCGCATCCGCGAAGGATGTTAATGCAAGCTGATAAGGGAAATGGCGTTATCGACGCAGTATTTCAGGGCCTATAGAGAAAGCACACAGGGTGTATAGCCAATATAAGACAAAATGAAAGTGTGGGCGACTAAAAAAAAAATCAAACTATGCATAAGACAAATTTCATCTTTTAGACTATCAAAACACAGCTTCGAACGGATCCAATTCTCGGAAAAAGAAAACGAAGGAGAAGGACGCCTACTTGGTGTTTTCATAATGGTTTTACGTGGTTGGCGCGTCTATCCAAGCTGATGGAACTGATAAAACGTCCACTGTTCACTCCTGGAATCTTTCTCAGCCTTGCGAATAATGAACTGTTTGAACTCCGTTCTCTGTGTTTATAGGGGAAGAGTTTAATTACCTATAGGTGGATTAATGAGAGTTCATTGGGCACGGGGCTCGAAAATGGAGTGAATTAACGCCACACAAGTTGAGTTAAATGGCCTCATCAACCCAGCGGAGTGTATTGAATGGCATCAAACGGCGTCCCCAACACTCAAGAGTTGGGATGGCACGAGATTGACGTAGCGGCACTATTAAGCGTAGCGCTTGAGATCGCGGCGGGAAATTATCATTAGGTCCTGCGCCCAAGAGATGCGCCAACGATAAGGGCTATTTAAAGAGAATGATGTTGGCGGAAATCTTAAGGTTAAGCTCTGCGCACCGGGCTGGGGAGATATTGTTAAGTCTTGTTCCCAAAAGATGTCCCAATGACCAAGTGAACGGGATTGCGAACGCAGCAGTGACTTTAGGTTAAGCTCTGTGCCAAAGACGGGGACTTCAGAGATAGACTTTGTGCTTCGGGCGGATGAGTCGATATGGCACGAGGGTTAAGTTTAAAGCTTGCGCCTTGCGGCACAAAATTAATCGTGCAATTTACGCAACAGTGATAGTTTTCAGACCTAAAACTTATGCCTTTCGGTGCAACATTAATCATGCTAACTGCGCTTCTAGCACATACTTTGAAAATTAAAGGTGCGCTTTGTGTTTAAAGAAAGAAATGCCTCAGACAAAAAAATCAAGGAAAAGGGAAAGACACAAAGCTTCAGAAAAGTTTGAATCAGAGGAGTAACTGGGACTTGGACAAAAACAAGCTTCTCGACAAACAATAAAAGGAGAGGCCCTAATAATTACCAAAAATTTTGGGGAGGGGTTGTTGCGGCAACAACAATTGGCGATTCGCTAGTGAACACAGATCTCTGAAACACAATCTTGTCAAGATCATACTAACTTTTAAAGAAATAGCCACAAGTGTAACAAATGCCTCGCAGTTCAACCTTCAAGGATGTAGTGGTCTCTTTATCATATTGGTCACTTGGGAAAGGGGACGTAGACACATGCTTCTTTCAAACTCTCTCAAGGTTAGAGTATGAAGTTAATTCCCTTAGAATCTGTCTTTATGGTGCTTTGACTAAAAGGACTCCACAGGATCGTAACAATACCTCGCAGGGATATTCGTTCGTTCCTCATTCCCATGCTGTCTGCATCCTTCTTGGATGCTCCCATAATTGACAGCTTTACTGTTTGAGCCTCCCAGAAATAACTTTCTTGAAAAAATCCAATCCTTTGATTTCAGTTCTTTGATCCATAATGTCCTTTTGTGTGAGCGAGATTTTGTTTGGTATTCAAGCTTCACGAATAGAGAAGAACTTTGCTTGAGCCGAATTATTTGAACAACTTTCTGATTTGAAAATTTTGCTTCATCTTAGCCATGCTTTAATTGAGGCGATAATTTCTAGGAACCAGACTCTTTGATATAAGCAGTTTTGGCTTTTATTTGTAGCATGGGATCATTTATATACCATACACCTATGAGGCATGCTTCCTTTCCATGGATCCAAAATAGCAAAGGACCTTGGGACAAATATTAATGTTAAAGTGGATGAGACCTCAAGATAGTGAGAGAGAAGTATTGAATCATTAGGCATTTAAGTGGGGTTATTTTGACCAAACAGAACACGACCTCTACATTATAGTAGGCTGATCAACAAAGGCAAAGTAGTGGGGCCATTTTTTTTATAGTAAAATCTGACTTTCAAGATTTCGAGTTTTGGTTGGAGCTCTTGTTTCACACCTACACCAGGCATTGGGCTGGGTCTTAATTGGAAAAGAAAACAAACTCAAAAAAGGGGTGAAAAGACAAGAACAAATCAAACTAAACCACTGAAAATGCTTAGGGAACAAAACAAGAAGGAAAAGGAAGGAAACGAAAAGAAAAGAAATCAATTATTTATGTACAAAGGTCTCAACGAGACTACGCAAAGTATTGTTTTAGGGCGAGGCTATTGAGAGGAAGGATTACTTCTTCTCCCTGGAGGTCTTTTAGCTTGTAAGTAGATGAACCAAGTTTCTCGGAAATTAGATAAGGTTCGACCCATAGATGTTGGAACTTCATATGCATTCCTTTACCTTCATGTGGATGATCCCATTTTAGAACTAAGTCACCTACTTCGAAATTCCTTTTTCCAGACTTCCTTTTATCAAACCACCTTTTGACTATGTCTTGGTGTTGGTTGAACCGGTCTTTGGACTTTTGCCAAGATTCTTCGAGTTTCAGTAAAGTGTTAATTCTAGACTATAAAATCTGACTACCGGTGCCCCGGGAGGCTTGAGACAATTGCAACGATGGGAATAAGAGGTTAGGAGGGAGGATGGATTCTTTGCTGTAAACCAAGGTATATGGGGAAACTCCCAAGGCATTCTTTGGAGTGACTCTATCTACCCATAAAGCGTTTGGAAGAGCAGTATGCCAGCTTCTTTGGTTTTCAATCATAGTTTTCTTAAGGATTCAGATGAGGTTTTTGTTTGAAGATTCTGCTAACCCATTTCCCTGGGGATAGTAGCTGGCTGAATAATGTAATTTAATTCCTCTTTCATAAACAAATTCATTTATTTTAAAAGACGAGAAATAAGTAGCATTGTCAAAGACTAGGGAAATTGGAACCCCAAACCTGATTATGATGTTCTCTTTTAAGAAACTAATGACCGCATCTTCATTGATTTTGCGCAATGGGATAGCCTCCGTCCATCTTGTAAAATAATTTGTGGCTGTGAGGATATACCGGTGCTGTAGAGAAGAATTTGGTTTTATCTCTCCAATGAATATATGCCCCATTGTTCAAAAGGTTTTGAAATAATAACCGGCTGTAATGGTCCTGCTGCCTTGGGTAATTTCCCGGCACTTCTTTGGCATACATCGAAATTCCGTGCATAGGCATGAGAATCTTTGAACAAAGTGGGCCAATAATATCCATCCCTCAGTATCTTGTGAGCTGTCATTTTTCGGAATAATTCCCACCAGCAGGGCCATCATGTAGCTCTTTGACCACCTTACTTGCATCTTCCTTCTCTAAACATCTAAGAAAGATACCATCATAATTTTTTCTGAAAAGTACTCCATCAATGATCTAGTAAGCTGTCGAATTCAAACAAAGTGATCTTCTTTACTTAGAAACCCAATGCTCTGGTAAGTACCCCTGTTGCAAATAGTGCACTAAGTCTCTATACCAAGATTTAGGCGCTGTGAAGATAGGGAAGACTTCAGCTATATTTAGTTCGGCCTCATTTTTTCAATATCTCTCTTCATATATTGGGTGCTGAGTGAGCAATTTACATAGGCCTTGACCTTTAATAATGGTGGCTGGTTTAAATTCTAGATCGTATTCTTGATGAGCGGTGACCCAGTTTCCTCTTCTTTCTCCCAACTCCTTTTGAACAAAAAGGTATCTGACGGCTGGATGGGGAATCACAACTTTAGTTATGTTCTTAAGAATATATGGCCTAAATTGCTTTATTGCTTTGTACACGACGTATGCCTGTTTATCTACGATAGGATAGTTCAGTTCAACACCCTGCAGACTAGTGCTCATAAAAGAGATTGGATATTCATCTCCTAACTCCACCTTTTGCGTAAGTACAGCTGTGAGAGAGTCATCTGAAGCGAAGGTATATAAAATAAAATCTTTGTCAAATTCTAGAATTCTTAGAGAGGGAGCATTGGCTATGGCTACTTTAATATCCTTAAATGCATCCTTTTCCAAATATGTCCATTTGAACTGCACATTCTGCTTGACCATCTGTTGTAATAGTTTGACGGTCTGAGCGAAATCAGGGACAAATCTTCGGACAAAATTCATCTTGCCAATGAACGATTGCATAGTTCTTTTGCTGTGGGGCATGGGAATTTTGCTGATGACTTGCACTCTCTCTTGGTCTATCAAAATTCCTTTTTTTGAGATGATATGACCAAGAAGCTTGCCCTCAAGAATTGCAAACACACTTTTCTTGGGGTTTAGTGAAATACCATACTTCCTGCACCAATCGAAAATATGTTTCAAATGGAAAACATGGTCCTCTCTTTTCTTCGAGAAGACTGTCACATCATCCAGATAGACTACAACACAATGACCACCCAATCCTCGAAAAGTAATGTCCATCGCCCGTTGGAAAGTAGCTCCTGCGTTTATCAATCCGAACGACATTCTTCGGTATGCGAACATTCCCCACTTAGTGCAGAAAGTAGTCTTAAGATGGTCTTCTTCCGCTACCAACACTTGATTGTAACAGGAGAAACCATCTAGAAGAGAAAACATTTCTGCTCCTGATACCATCTGCAAAATTTGTTCCATTGAAGGAACAAGATAATTATCTTTATCAGATGCTCTGTTCAGGTTTCTGAAATCCACACATAGTCTTATCTCTCCATACTTCTTCCTTATGGGGACTAAATTAGCGACCCATTCCGAATGCCGGACTTTAAAGATGATTTTAGCATCTAATAACTTCTTTAATTCCTTCTGAATTAAAGGCTCGAGAGTAGGGTGCATTCTCCTTAACTGCTGCTGAAAAGGTTTAACCCCTGAGTTCATTGGTATGACATGTTGAATGATATGAGTATCATATGTTTTTAGATCTTCATACGTCTAGGCGAACACATCTCTATATTGCCGAATTTTTTTGATGAACTTGTCTCTTTCACCCGGCGAACAACATCTACTGAGATTTACATATTTTGGTTCAGCGTCTGTGCCCAGGTTTACCAATTCATGCTACATAGAGGAGCTATTTGTTTTAGTGTTTGCTGGTTTTTTGAACTTGCTCTGTAGATCGAACAAACTCTCAAGTGATCTCACTCCTTTAGGGATGAAATTTCCTTTGACTGTGTCTTTATTCTGCAGGTCAGCATCATGTTTTTCTTCATCTATAATAGCTTCTTGAAACATGTCTTCATTAGTAAGAAAACTAATGATCTGATCGTCATCATCGAACACCCTGAAATTTTTTATATTATCTAGAATGGAAGGCCTGAAAACCAATTCAATAGAACATTTATTATTAGTAAGCACTAACCTAGAAGCAGAGGTAGCTAATAAGTCAGCAGCAACATTCTGTAATCTAGGAACGGATTTTATATTAAAAGCTTCAAATTTTGTAATTAGATCCCATACCTCAGACTGATACCCTTTCAGATGTGGTGAAAGGAAATGAACCGTGTCTCTTACCTGTTTGATGACTATTTCCGAGTTACCGAAGACTTTCAAGTATTTAACGTTCAAACCGATGGCCTTCTTCAAACCATGAGCTAAAGCTTCATATTCATCAGTATTTTTTGTACAATCAAACTCTAATCTACAAGACAAGAAGTGCTTGTTCCTCTCGGGATCCATTAGAACACAACCGGCTGCAGATCCTTCCTGAGTTTTGGAACCATCAAAGTACAGAACCCAAAAAACATTCTTTGATCTAGCTAAGTTAGTATTGGAACCATCTAAGTCAGTAACTAAGTTAATTGTGTTACAGTCGATATCGTCAGTCCGAGAAAACTGAAGGAGTTCGGACTGTTTGTCTGATTCATTACTGATATCTTCTGACTAATAATTTCCAGGCTCGATTTCTAAGAAACAATTCCCTAAGATAGAAGATGATAAATCTATGGATTCATTCTTTTCCTCTAGCTGAGTTACATTCTATTTCATGTGTGGTTCTCTTAGCACTTTAATTTGGTTTTGCCTGTTCTGATAGGGCAGCCATAAGTGGGACCAATCTATGGCGAAATAGCCGTCTAGTTTAGTCGACCAATTTCTACTTAGGATCATACCATAAGCTTCAGGGATATCAACTACCATTATATCAATAAACTGACACTCTAGAATCATCAGACAACCTAATAAGCACATCTTTCATTTCTCCAATTACTTTAACAACAGTTCTATCCAGTTAAATAATCTGGGTTGGAGATGAAATTGGCTTCCCATTTATCCTTTTAGAAATCGACAGAGGCATTACATTCGAGGAAGCTCCAGAATCTACTAAAAAATTATGCATATTGTGATTGAAAATTTCAAAAGTTAATAGAAAAGGGAGTGTTTGGGATTTAGATTTTCCGCCAATGCTAGCTTCATTTATTTCAGGATCATCTTGAGTGTTTGCTAATGAAGCTCAAGATTGGGGTTCGAGATCCTGCAACAGCTTCTTTCGTTGTTGAGGCAGACTACACATATCAAATATAGACACATTGGCTTTTAATTTTTTTATGTCTTTGATAATGTCATATCCCATGTCACATTCCTTTACAACTTTGGGTTGACTGTCAGTTTGATTCAAAGTTACTTTTGGTGACTGAATTGTTTCCATGCTTGGCTGCTTAGTAGGCATTTGGTTAAGTTTGGGATGTGGTGGAATGACTGTGATGTGCCTTTTAGGCATCTCTTTGTAGGCTTTAGGTTTGAGTAAGGTTGAGCTTGGGGTCGGATCAACGACTGGACCTTTACTGCGGGTGTTAATGTTAACAGTTGAGACTTGACTTACTTCAGGATCATCTTCAACTAATTCAGTCAAAGGTACCCAATCCCATAACACCATAGTAGTGTCCATGACCAGTTCTTCAAGTTCAGGAATTTGATCGTCTGGGGAATTGTCTTGGTCTGGGATCTGTGAGTCTAACATTTGGTTCATCACCAAGCTCATTGAATTTATCCATTGCGGACAACTTTTTTCAGAGTGTGGCTCCTAATTAAAGGTGCAGAAATGTTCCATTCCCACCTCATTCAAATTTAAAACAGGAGAGTTGTTCATAGGTGGATGAGGTTGATAGTTTTCTTCTCTTTTCTTGTAGAAAGGTTTAAATGGCTTCCTGGAAGTGCTAGCTCCCTTATCCTTCTCAAGGTCTACAATTTTATTGGACAAATTTTGCATCAATTTGACTACATTTTCCATATCCGCCGAAGGTTCTTCTTTATTCTTGGTAAGCAAAAGTGGTTTCTTAGCGGTTGTTGTTTTTGTTTCTGCATCAAGTGAATGTTTAGCAATGTTGTCTAGTTCTTCTTCTACCTTCCTGGCTTCTTCGAAATTTTCTTTAAGGTTGTTTTCTTAGTTCTTTTGACAAACATTGCAATTGGAGGATCGAGTGCGATTGTATAGTATTCAACTAAAGATTCCTCTGCAGGTTTAGCAGCCTCACTAAAATTATTTAATAGCACAGTGAACCTTTGGTTAAATTCTTGAACCTTTTCCTTCTTTTCCATCCTCATGGACAACAATTCTTTCATGAGTGTAGCTACCGTTTTCTGATTTCCGTATTTCTTTGGGAAACATTGTTCGAATTCTTCCCAATGAGCTATCGAGCTGGCTTGTAGACTAAAGTACCATGAAGACACTTTAGGTTCGAAAGTGTAAGGAAAGAGTCTACAAACTACATCTTCATGTTGCACGTTTAAAAGGTTCAAAGCTAAATAAAAGCTCTTAAGGTGATCTTCAGCAGAAATACCTTTCCCAGGATCATATTTAGGCAGAACTTTCTCAGGATTCTTGGGCAGATTATGAACAGGTCGATCCAAATTCAAAGCTCCTCTTGCTCTCCATGCAGGTACATCCATGGCTCCACATGGAGAATTAGGTGGAGTATCGTGAGGAGTATGATGTGGAGAGTTCTTTGGAGTACACAGTTCTTCAAGATCAATAGGATCTTCAAGTTCTATTTCTCCAAGAGGCTCTGCCATTTCTTCTAAGGATAAGTCCACTAATTCTTCGAAGCTTTGAATAAGAACTGAATCACGTGTGTACCATCTTTCCCTTCTAGGAGCTCATTTTTTAGGAAGAAAACAAATCGCATTTAAACCGCCAAGCTATTTAACGTAAGCACGGGTGTGTCTTCTTAGATTTGCTACTTCAGCAAAAGGTATAGCATAAGTGTTTCTTGATTTTCTTGATTTGTCACTTCCAGATCTAGATTGTCTGGGATTGTTGTTTTAAGCGGGTTTCCAACTAGATCTCCTCTTAAAGAAGAGTTTCCTATATTAGCCATACACTAGTGGCACTCCTTCTAGCACCAAAAACTGTTGATGCCTTGAAAATCGTAGCATCAATCAGCAAGGTATTCTCCCCGGTAAACAATCCCAATTAGATTGTCCACCGTTTGATGTAGGGAATCCGTCCGGTTAACGATTCCAGCTACCGTAAGATTTAAAGATTGTGGCTCTTTACACCGGTTGCATCCCAGTTCACCGTTTATGTATTTTATTTTAAGATGATATGCAAGTGCCCTAGGATAAGTGCAAGTAACTAATCTAAGCTAATAAAAAACTGTGTAAGCAAATCTATTCTATCCTTGCAAGGAGCAAACTGTGGAGATGAGTAATGTGCTAAAAGAAACATCTTAAAGATTATACAGATAGCCATTTAATTATAAGATACATCTACAGCAAGATATAACAGATATTAAAGATAGCTTTAATACAGTTAGTACCATCCACTACTCATTTAAGAAAACACATCTTTGCACAGGAAAGCATAAGAACATTCATTACACAGAAACAATTCTAAATAGAAAGGAATGATCTCACAATGATATGCAGATGACATAGGAATAATCCAGCACACATTTGACACATCTTCCAGGAAAAAATGCCTTCTCCCAGGCTTTCATTAGGCAAAAAATTATTTCTTGGAGCAAGTAGCAAAGTAGTTCACGTACAAGGAAGAAAATATTTCACCTGCAAAAAGTCCTTTCATCTCCTTTCCTTCTCCTATATATAATTTTACAAAATGCTCCTTGAGCTTCCAAGTGTACCCTAAACCTAGAAATTTTGCTTTATCATTAAAATATCTCAAAAAACCGAATTCTGATGATTCGTGACAATCCTTTTCACAAAAGACAAAAGAAAGGATAGCTATCTATATAGACATTATACGATTAACAATTGATACTTTGCTAAATCGAATAAGGAAAATTATTGTACAGCTGGCTTTGCTGTCTCACTGGGTCGTTCTTCTTCTGCTAGCATGTTCGCTTCAACGGGCTCACTTGCTAGCTCACTTGCTGTTGTAGCCTGATTTATCTCTTCTATATAACTAGCCCATTGGCCTATTTCCCTTATAACTGTTTTACTCCTCGCTAAGATCATTTCTTTCCATGCTATCTCATGCTTGTGCAAGTCTGATTTGATATGTGCCACCTCCGCAATAGCTTCTTGTTCAATATTTTCCAGGAAATAAGTGTGAACCGCAGTTTGTTCAAGGAATTGACGGAGGTCTTCTGGGGTTACACGTTCTATTTTCTTCAAATATTGTAACTCGGAGGTCAACTTTCCTTGTAATTCGACCAAGCGCAATTCCCTCCTTGGGAACTCATAAAGATTATGAGGTAGGACCATATGACATTTGCCGTGGGCTTTCCAAATTTTAGAGTAAATGACATGGCATTTCTTGATGGTTTTCCTGATTTCAGTACTCAATATGCTACAACACCTCAAGCAGAATTCGAGGACTCCTGTGTCCATTTCAAATTCTTCATCCGTTTTATCCCACAGGTTCGAAGGGAAACTGGATCTCCCTTTCCTCCACTCAAACTGTTCTCCCAGTTCTTCCACATGTTGCTCCTATTTGTCCCTTAATCTTAGTGCTTCAACTTCGATGGAAGTCATCTTTGTGATCATTTTCTTCATATTGCAGACTTCTTCATTAATCGACACCAGTAGTTGATGAATCCTTTCTTGCACTTCACAAGCTCACTCATAGAACGTGGCTAGATCTTCTTTCGTCTTATTTGCCTTTTCAAGCTGTTCCAATAGTTCAGCTTTTTCCTGCTCCAACTGTTCGAATTGAGGTTTGAAATAATTGACCTGTTGGGCACTGTTGGCTTCAAGCTCTTCCAGTTCGGATATATGAACCTTCAAGTTCTTTTGCTCATCTTCTGAGATTGCTAGCTGCATTTCGAGTGAATTCTTCTCATTTTCAAGCCACAGGGATTTCGAAGTGGTTGCTTCCTTTTCTTCCATGAGCTGTTTGTATTTATTTTTATCTCGTTGCTTTCTAACACCTCATTCTTCCTATCAACTTTTATTTTGAGACACAGTTCTCTGTAGTTCTTAACAGTTTCAATCAAACAATCTATATTAGCTTTGCTTGCTTAGGCTCAAGCTACGGTGCAGCCTGCCTAAAATGACGGATCGAGATCGGTCCCTTGGACCAGTGTGGTCTCTGATATCCTAAACTTATATAAGTCGTTCCCATTTTCCATTTTCCTTACTTTCCTGTCAACAATAGCCCTCTTCCGTTCATGAAAATAGACAGAATCCAGGTTGGCCACTTGGCGCTGCTTCTTAGGGTTGTAAGGGGTGAGTGCTAATTCTTCGGTGGCGACAACCCCTTCATGAGCTATCCCTATTTGGGCAGTCTTTGCTGAATCCAGGTCCATGGCCACTGGGTTGGGCGGGTTTTCTTCTGGAGTTTTCTCTACCTCTTCCTTCTCTTGCTTCTCTGTCAGTGCTGCAGGTTCTGCTTGTAATCTGTCTGCTTCTTCGAACAAGAATCTTTCTTCTTTTTGCAATTTGGTATTTTGTTCTTGGAGGATTCTGTCTTCTTCTTCTCTAAGAGCTTTTGCTTCCTGCTCTTTCTAAATCTTAGCAGCGTTTTCTTTCTTTTGCCTTTCGGCTATCACTGCTTTCAACCTGTTTGCTTCCTCCAACAAGGTTCTTTCCTCTTGCTCCTTTTGGATTCTAACAGTTTCCTCCTCCTGCTGCAATTTAATAACTTGCTCCTTTTGTAATTTGGCAGCCTGCTCATCTTGAATTGTGCCACCTTCTTCTAGGTCCATGTTGTTTGAACCTCCGGCTTGGGAAGCTGCTGCCTCTTGCACCAGTTGTACCAGACAAACAGGCTTGGGGGAGAAGTTGTCCCACCTTTCTTCTTGTTGTAGCGCCTTCCGAGTTTTGTTAGATTTTTGGCGCTACGGAAGAAACCTTCATTCAGGTCAGTCTGATGGGAATACTCGAAGGAAGTCCCGACATCTCTAATATGTTCCGCAACTCTGCCGCAAGGGTCGTGCCTTCTATTAAACTTTGTGCCAGAATGAAAGATGTCCAAATCTTGAACATAATTTTCTCCCTCTTTTTCTCTTGGTAGGATGTATGCACCGATAGTGAAAGGCATTGGCGGATACAACCCTTTCTTCCTTTCGGTGAGGATCCTACTAACGCCACCAATGCTGAAGAGCTGCCTTATGGATTCCCTATGTATCACAAAATCTGTAGCATATCTGGGAAGTAAGAATGGAGCTACGGATCCTCCACTCATGTGGATGTAAGCTCCTTCTTGGGAGTGGTAGTAATCACCATATGCTTCGATGACGGGCATAGCATTTTCTGACATGCAATTTGGCTCCTCTACAAAAATAAGCTGATATAAAGGCATGATGAATTTCTCAGAAAGTTGTTTGTAATAACTTGCGTACTTGCTAGCCCATGTGGGTTGACAAGCTAGGAAGAGAGGTGTCTCTTTCCTGTTCCATGAGAAACCTAAATCTGGGAAGGTGTGCTTGCTCAACAGACAATCTATCAAATAGGACGACATAAAGAAATCCGCTTTTTTTCTGAGTCATTCCTCCTTGGGCAGCGGTTAACTGTGATTCCAGGATTTCTGAAATAATATCAGCCCAATTGAAAACGGTGCCTGACATGGCTATATGGAATATTACCGGTACCCAACCCAGTTTGAATATATTACCATTGGGCATGCCGAAGATCCGACTCAACATCAAAACAATGAGTCTATAGGGGGTTTTCAGGAGGTTACTCTCATATTCATTTGTCTGCCTTTGCCTTACCTTCCTATCAGCTATCGTCATTTTCTAACAGAGATCAGAGGGTCCATGGGATGTTTTGCTATCCATTTACTGTCCAACCAAGCTCTTGCCAAGGGCAATCTGTAAGCAGTTGCGATATGTTCAGGGGTGAACGACGCAATATTCATTCCACTTTTATCATTTATGAACCTGGTGTCAGTTTTGACATGGGGAATCAACCAACCAAGGACCTCAGAACATGGAAATAATTCAAGTCCGGTTGTTGCTTTATGTATACAGGACTACTTAATGTTTGCATATACCAAAGTGTCTTCTAGGGAGCCATTTGGCTATTCCTGATCCCTGATGAATCTATACAAGTCACCCCATTTAAACTCTGGGGCAGAGCTTCCTGGAGGCACATTAGTGGTGGATTGTGTATCACTGAACATAATTTCAAGTGACATATCCAGCAGGGTCTCAGCTTTTGAATCTGACTCCACCTTCTGCGCAACCTTCTTTCTTGCAGACCTTCTATGCATGTCAAAACCTGCATTAATTAAGGTAACACAAAATAAAGATTCGACATATTCATAAGCACTTAACAGTATAGACATTATCTAAGTATTCAAAATAAGAAACAACAGGTAAGTTAGAAAGTTTGCGGGGCTCAAAATAATCGTATGGCATCCATGTGATATTTAATAGTAAGTATCTTTACCATATTATCGGAAGTTTCCAATTTTCTTAAATTATTTGGTAAAGCGAAGATGTTGCTTAAGCGTTGATTTGGAATTACATGGGAAAGGCCGCTATGGTGCGAGGCGGGAAACCAGCGCACGTTACGGCTTGTAGGTACGGGTTTTTTGCTGCTTAGCAACTCGACTAAACGCTTGCACATCAGACGAACAGAGCATTATAGGCACTAGAGGTACTTTAACCTTATGCTAAAGGGTGAAAACTCTCGCTAGTGGCGTGCAACACAGAGCCAGGAAGATACATTCTTTCTATAATGGCTCACGAATGCATTTAGAAGAAAGACAACCTGGTTTTGTTGTCTTGGGATGCAGTCTCCTTTTGAAAACAAATGTCACAGATGGCGGGATAAGTGTCATCGCATCCGTGAAGGATGTTAACGCAAGCTAATAAGGGAAATGGCATTATCGACACAGTATTTCAAGGCCTATGGAGAAAGCACACAGGGTGTATTGCCAATAGAAGACAAAACGACAGTGTGGGCAACTAAAAAAAAAAAACTATGCATAAGACAAATTTCGTCTTTTAGATTGTCAAAACACAGCTTCAAATAGATCCAATTCTTAGAAAAAGAAAACGAAGGAGAAGGACGCCTACCTGGTGATTTCAGAATGGTTTTCTGTGGTTGGTGTGTCTATCCAAGCTGATGGAACTGATAAAACTTCCACTGTTTGCTCCTGGAAGCTTTCTCGGCCTTACGAATAATGAACTGTTTGAACTCCGTTCTCTGCGTTTATAGGGGAAGAGTTTAATTACCGATAGGTGGATTAATGCGAGTTTGTTGGGCACGGGGCTCGAAAACGGAGTGAATTAATGCCACACAAGCCGAGTTAAATGGCCTCATCAACACAACAGAGTGCATTGAATGGCATCGAACGGTGTCCCCAACACTCAAGAGTTGCGATGGCGCGAGATTGACGCAATGGCACTATTAAGCGTAGCGCTTGCGATCGCGGCGAGGAAATTATCATTAGGTCCTGCACTCGAGAGATGCGCCAACTATAAGGGCTATTTAAAGAGAATGATCGTGGCAGCGATCTTAAGGTTAAGCTCTGCGCACCGGGCGAAGGAGATATTGTTAAGTCTTGCGCCCAAAAGATGCGCCAATGACCAAGTGAACGGGATTGCGAACGCAACGACAACTTTAGGTTAAGCTCTGCGCCAAAGATGGGGACTTCAAGGATAGACTTTGCGCTTCGGGCGGATGAGTCGATATGGCGCGAGGGTTAATTTTAAAGCTTGCACCTTGCGGCGCAAAATTAATCTTGCGATTTGCGCAACAGTGATAGAGTTCAGACCTAAAACTTATGCCTTTCGGTGCAACATTAATCATGCTAACTGTGCTTCTAGCGCATACTTTGAAAATTAAAGGTGTGCTTTGTGTTTAAAGAAAGAAATGCCATAGAAAAAAACATCAAGGAAAAGGGAAAGACACAAAGCTTCAGAAAAGTTTGAATCAGAGGAGTAACTAGGACTTGGACAAAAACAAGCTTCTCAGCAAACAATAAAAGTTGGGGCCATAATAATTACCAAAAATTTTGCGGGGGGGTTGTTGCGGCAACAATGGGTTGTTACTGGATGGTATCTTGTAATGATGTTAAAATGGTTTTGAATTTTTTTAGCAAAGAACTAAATATTCGTTATAACATTGTTTTTCCAAGGGGAGGCCCTCTATTTTTTTCCTCTCTCGTGCGTGTGGGCTTGTTGGGATCTGCTCTCCTTGCCTGATGGCCTGAAACCCACGTGTAGCCTCCTTTGCTGCTAAAACTCTTGCCCATACCCTCATTCCTATTCGAAACCCACGTGTGGCCCCCTTTGCTCTTGAATTCCCCACGAGTCACAATTTTGTCTATGCTATGTGGTTCGATTAGTTCCGTCGAGAGTGGTTGAGCGGTGGTGTGTGCTCTTCGAAGAGCTACCAAGTATGGAAACATTAGTATCTTTGGGATAAGAATGCGCACATAGCATGCTCCAGGCGGAAATATATTCTTTCCAGTTGGTCATATGGCTTAACTTGGACATTTGGCACTTATGCTTCCCGATTTGGTTGGCATTTGAATTATGGGTCAATGCATTAGAAAGAAAACATAACGCTAGAAGCATCACTTGAATTTGCGGCAAAATCCCTATGAATGAAGCATATTTCTAGGAAAATAGAAGTCAATTCGATCCTAACTCGGTTGTTAAATGGAAATGTTGAAGCTTTCGATGTTGTGTTTCAAGGAAGAATAAGAGTACTAAAGCATTCTATTTGGTCGTCAATTGTTTCCAGGTTGCATTCCATATTATGTTCCCCGTTGTAATAACTTATTGTGTATGGTAATGAAAATCCTTCAATTATGTGTTTATAAGATAGAAATTATGTTCTAATTTGTAGCCAAATATTTTCTTTCTTTTCTTCTCAGAATGGTATTAATTCTTGTATTAGAATATAGGGATTTCGTTATTACAATAACTATCTGGGTTAAATTCTGAATAGGAATATTTACCCCTTTTTTTCCCTTATATTATAGGAAATGTAAACACAAGAATAACTTAGGCAAAGAATTTTTATGGATAGGAAAATGTTTAAAGTTTAATTCTTTTTAAGCATTGGATAATAGGTGAAGAGAGAGATAACTTGAGTCTAAATCGAAAATCAGATAGTTTTGGAGCCAAGAATACAATCTTAAAGAATTCACGCATATAATATAAAGATTCAAACATAAGTACTTCAATTTTTCTTCCTAGGCTATAGATAATTTGTTGAAGGAAACATCCATCGATATGGCAGGAATTAACTTGGTGGTCCCAGAACCATCAATGTTTTAACCTTTGAGTAATCTTATAGTGCACAAATATCATATAAATTCCCTAGGTTTGAGTAGAAATTGCATAAAGCAACTATTAGAATATTAGAATTTAATTTATAAACAATTGACTGAATGTGAAATGACTATTAGGGATCATAATCGCACAATGTCTCTGTGTCCTATGCAAACATTAAGAATTAACCAAAAAGAGGGAGAAATACAGAGGGATGGACTTTCCATCTCGTAAATGAATTTTCTTGATGGAATTACTATTTAACTCTTAGTGGAATTATGAACTTCAAACCCTGAAGTCGGGTATATTAAAAGTAAAACAAAGGTCGAGCGACCTCAAGGGTCATCCTAAAATACGATGCATCATCTAGAAAAGAAAACTAAGGCACAACAATCATATAATAATATGTGTTACACAAATTTTAAGGAAAACTAGATCATTCCATTACAACCATTTTACAATTATAAGAGATTAACGAATTAATGAAGGATCCATACATCAATATACAGTGGACACTATTATAATAACATTCGGGTATGAATTATAAAGACTAGGTTTTCTCTTCACCACTTAAACATCGGAGAAGTTGTTTTTGAAGAGGTCAAAAACCCAAATGTTGAGCAACATAAAAGTTCTTCTGTCAAACGAAGGTAACTCATAGAGGGGGATTCCTTCATAATGTTATTTAACCTTGGCCGAGGGAAGAATCAAACTCGTAATAGGGTTTTATCTTACCCGAGAATGTTGTTTCTTTTCATGTCGACTGTCGTAGAGCCATAGATGCCAACGATAAATGTTGTAGGGAAGAGGAATAAAACTGCTTTACGAAATCCTTTGTCTCCCCCGATGATTATATTCATTGTTGGACCTTACCCGCTTCTTCTCCATTTTTTATCTACAGAAAAAAATGAGTTAGAAATCCATTTAAGCTATATTAAAGTAATTATTAAACCAAGCACACTTGAATGGGAAACCAAAATCTCACCCTCTGGTCACGATAAGTTTAAGTATAGCCCTAGACGTATTTTATATGTAAAGAGCAAGCATGTAGAAGGGTTAATTCTAAATTATTCATAAGAGAAAACATTAATTGAAAAATAACCAAATTTACGAATAAACTCAAATAAGACAACCTTTACCTATACATAAATTAATGGTGGCTCTTTTCGATCTGCAAAGAATTGCCTACAATCCAAGTTGAATCTTGGCTCAAAACAAAGCTTGACGCTTGAATTACGTTTGGAATTGAATTGTATAAGTAGTATTTCTCCACCTTTTTTGTCCAAAGGAGATATCGTGTAAAACCTTGAGAATCCTTGAGAATAATACAACAAAACCTCACTAAAGACTGTTCTAACGACTTGTATAATGGTTTGAACCTTCCAAAACCAAGCTAATACCCTTCTCACGGAGCAAAGTCCCAAATGAAATCTTTGGAAGGAAAAACGAGCTAAACCAATTATTGCACAAAAACACTAGGAGGAGCGTGACCTTGAAATTAATAGCGTTGTACCCAAATTCGATGTGTCACCCGGTTGGAAAGACGTGAAAATGAAATGTCATCTGCCATATTAACTCTCTGCTAGTTCAATAATTCTTCGAACAAACCAAAGCACAATCAATAAGTATTCGAACAACCAAATCACAATAAATGGAAGGTGATCCAAGCGCGCTGATGGAGCCTGGGAGGGATACCCGAGGCTTTCGTCACGCACTCCCCATCCAATAGCTATTTAACAAATCATTCAAAAAAAAATTAACATTCCATCTATCTAACCCCAAACTTTGGACAAATACAAAAATAAATAAACTCGACGGCAACTAATACACCTACGCAATCGATTAATGTCCCCTGTTAGGGACGTAATAAACATAGTTTGACATTTGTTTCACGTGCAACCAATGGGATTTATGTACATGAATGCACTTTGTGTTTGAAAAAAAAGGATACATTCCATGAAGGACAAACATGTTAAAAAAATAGGGATGCATTTCATGAAGCGCCGCAAACATGTTTTTAAAGAGAATTAAATTTTAATGGAAGTGTTGTCATGATACATGTTGTTATGATTGTGCCTGTAGAGAGATCGTGGAAATTTGAGTAGATTCCTCTCTCACGAAGCTACGTAAAAGGAACCTAGCTCACCAAACATTGCTTTTACAATGTCAACGTGAACCAGAAAGTTTGAAAACCGTGCACAGGGATGCTCCTTTATAAATTTTTCACCATAGATCTCCCAAAACCATCTTGCAATACTACCAAGAAAAGGTGTGTTGAAGAGCTTATTCGATAAGAGTAAATGGTCGTTTTCATGAAAAGCCTCCTCGCGTGCATTGTTATAATGGTAGTCAGATGTCCTGCCTGCTGGGACAGTGGATTTTATAGCTTGTACTACCATCGTCAAGCTCTAGGCTGCCTATATATTCAAAAACGAGGGAAGAATGTATGATGGCATATGCCCATTAATGGTTTTCCATTAATCGCAGCCCCAGACAGATGAGTGTGTGCCTGCCATCATTTTCCTTACAATTGATGGAATCACCGCCTTCGATAACCGGGACATTATCTCACTTCTACGTGTTACAACCAAGTTCACCTACATTAATTTCCTTGAAAACACCATAAGACACCCCTCCTACCATGCTATGGATGCTTACGCACCCCCGATGCTCCCTCTTGGGGCACAAAAACCAATGCCAATGTTAGCTGTAAGAGACCAATAGAATGACACTTAAATACAATTTAAAAAAATTACAAATAAACAATTATATTTAAACTATGGTGTAAATTCGATGAATTTGAAAATCAAAAGGTGGATTAATTCACCAGCTTGAAAACTATATGTCCCCCGTCGAGGACATAACAAAAAACAACTATTTTATGTGTATGAAAATAGGTCATGTTAATTAGTGGCAATCCACTTTCCTCGATGGGCATATGTAAGCTCCTCTTGTTAAGAATTGTAATCTCAACAGTCATGAGTTGGTTAATTAGTTGAGTTTGTTAGTTAGTTATAGTCTGACTAGGACACTTGGATGTCCCATAGTATTTCCTGTCCCATAGTATTGGACAATGGTATTGATGTGATGTAATTCTATATAATTTCATAGTTAATAATCAGAAAGAAATGAATATGCCCATTTGTGTTCTATCTCTATTTGCCTCTGTGTTCTATATTCTAACATGGTATCAGAGCGTATGGTCTGATCCATACATGTTGTTGTTGGGTAATCGTTTTCACATAGTGGAAAGCACACACGTGTATATTGAGACGGAACACATCGGCGTGGAGGAGAAGCTTCACAGTTTTGGGGCCGCATCATTTTTATTTTATTTTATTTTCGTTGAAATCGCTGACGCACCTGTCCCTTTCAGGAACTGCGGCGCAATGCATCTGTTGCACAGAATAAACACGTTTCCAACGCACTCCCTGCACAGTCGAAGCATGTCGTGGACGCACTTGTTGTTAAGGAAAAGTGCGGCAAACACTGTTCACTTGCATGGATTTTGTCCGACGCACCCTCTGACGCATTGTGTCAGATATACGAAGTTGCGACACGCTATTTAAAGACAGTCATACAAAATGGCAAGTACCAGCATGAACCAAATCTTTGGACCAATGCTAACCGACACCAACTATGAGTTTTGGTCAATCAAAATGAAGACGTTTCTCCAACTCAACAAATGTTGGGGTATGGTTGAAAACGAGTTCAAGGAACCAGATGCAACCGTTGTGGCTGCTATGTCTAATGCTCTCAAGAAAGCCCTTGATGAAAGCTGGGATCGATATCTCACGACAAAATGGTTGATCCAAAGCTGCATTGAGGAATCCATCTTCCCGCGGATCTCAAGAGATACCACCGCATATCAATCATGGAATCTCCTTGCGACTGCATACAAAGGTACCAACATAGTTAAAGCAGTAAGACTTCAAACCCTTAGACTTCAGTTTGAAAGTCTTAAGATGAAGGAATCCGAAATTGTAGATCAGTTCATGACTAGGGTTTTAGGTATTGTGACTGTCACCTACCCAAATTTGGAGACTATTTATTTTTATTGAAAAATACATTATGTTAATTTTTATTACAAAGTTTTGTAACTATGGCCAAATCTAGTCAAGTATGATTGTAATGACTTCTTATTATTATTTAATAAATTAAACAGGAGACAAACACCCAAGGGAACTGTTAAATGAGTGTTCACTCATCCACTAGGACGAATGAAAACTGTTAGAAGGCATGGGATAGATGGTAGCATTTGCACTCCACCACTAGCTGTTGGTTATGGGACAACTACCCCTAAATTAGTGGCATTATCCCCCAAGTGGGTGGAAGAGAGCTGTTAGCTCATTAATGACCAGGTTAACCACTAAAAGGCCTAGGCAACCTAGATAAGGCAATTCGAATTGGGCAGACAGCTCTACAATATTTTCTGCAGAAAAACTTTCCTCAAGTGTATCAGGTGATCACTGAGAGATTCGAATAGGGAGGCTAAGTGGAAGTGCATTGTAAGGCTGTTCAAATATTCTGGGAGGAGAACCAGAGGTGTTGGTGCAGGTATCTTGGACTGCTGAATCTATACTACTGAATGAACTACTTTGCTGCTGCAAGAGGATTGACCTAAAGCTTCTACAGATTCTTCTTCCTGGTGGTTTAGTGAACAGGCTCGGGGGTCCTAAGGCAAGTAATTTGGCTGTCTTCAGGAGCAGGTTGGGTGGAACAGGCTCCTTGGGTTGTTTGTTTCTCCTACAAATTATCAGGTTCTACAGTTCTATTGTTATTTTCAGTCAAATAAATTATGCATTTATCGGTAAGAAATTGTTTTATTTTCTGACCTAAGTATGATGTCTGAATGAAAATGATTGATTCGATAACCTTCTCTATATTTTTCCCCATGTTGTTTTTGCATCGTACTCCAGTACAAAGAATTGAATTAAGACAAATGAATGATAGGCAGATTGTTAATTGATTGGATAGAATAACTCTGTAATAATTTCTCTTAATATTGATTTATTAATTCTTCATGTTTAAAACTAAGAAACAGAATAGTTTATCATAGAAATCAGACTTATAAAAGTAAAATAAATTCATCTCTGCACCAGTTTAGGTCTGCAGATCTTTACTAAATGTTCTTTCTGATTTGCAATCTACTGTTGTTTCTTTTTCAACATGAAGATGTTATGTTTCCACTTATTCCCTACATTATTGTTTTTAGAAATTTAACAGCTACAAAATATTCTTTAAACAAAATCAATATATGTATTTTATTTCTCATTCCATTCGTTTCGTCAATTTTTCCATGGGTTAAACTTAGCAGTATTTCTAATACTTTAATCAGTTTGCTATATTTCAATTTTTGCAGAATGTTATTTCCAAAATCTTACAGTTCTGTTACTACTAAACTTTCATCTTTTTGAAGTTTGAAAACATGTATATTATTCTTTTAAAACCGTAAGACTATTCTATAGTTAGTTTAAGGACCACATATTTAAAACATAAACATAAATCTCTTGTATTAAGTTTTCCAAAACCAAAACACTTTTCGGTTGTCCAACTACTATACTTATGTTAACTATTTTTACAAGTCATCCGCTGAGAGAAAGTTTCATTACTATCTTAAACCATTTTTTCTTTTGTGATGCCTCAAACACCAGAAAACGAGAATCAGCACCATTCTAACTCTAACTCAAACTTTGTTAATTCAAGGTTTCGTTTCAAGAAAACCAACTAACATTTGGCACTTGGCCTTTCATTAAAATGACAGTACTCTTGCTAGTCAAACTTTTCTACCATCGAAACCTATAGAGTAGATTTTTTATTTCTAAACGTAAGATAGAAAACTTTAGCCATTTAAAAACGTATAGTCTCTAATTTCTACCATAAACTCAACACAGTATTTCGTTTTCATTAAAAACCTACATAGCACGAAAATTCTACTTTTCACAGTTATGAGTCAAGCAACGACATAAAACTTGTTACCAAAAAAATTATTAATTATTCTACACCAATGAAATGAAATATAGACATCACACAGTAAATCTTCGCAGTTTTAAAAACTTTTTGTTCCATTCAAAATAACGAGGGTTTACCCCTTATCAATTACATCTCCAACACGGTACCTTTAAACCAAAAATTACAGTAAACATTGCAATAACCAGACTAGCCAAGAATCTTAGCAGCTAGGCACTTATCATTGGCTTGCCAAAAGTTACAAACACTGGAAAAAAGGCGTGCCAGAAACCAAACATCAACACCTTGCCAAACATCTAGCGTTGACCACAACTGAACCAGGAGAACCAACGAGGTAAGGAACCGCTGAGGCTTACCGGTGAACATGCAATGCTCTCCCATCAAGCCTCATGTAAATGATTCCTTCGATGAGAGAAAACCTAACAAAGCAAACCTGTAAATGGTTAAATGAGAATTTAGAAATGGTTTTTAAAATGCTTTGAAATAATAGTGGTTTGTAGGGAAAGGACTTTACCTGCGTTTTTCGTGAGACACTCCTGCAAATATAACCGACGAAGCTATCCATCCAACATATGGAAGAGAGGGTTCCAGTTCTGAGATCAATATTTTACCACTGCATGAAAATCGAAGCCGGTTCAAATACTTCAACGAAAACCCTGGACAAACACTCCTCAAACTACCAAAGAAAAACCATCTAAGGATTTAATCCTTCAAACTTTTAAGTTACTACAACTTCCATCGAAGATTCGAATTCTTAACATGACATTACTCACAGTTTAACTGCTTGCAGGTTACGGGTTCGACCTTAGGAAGCTCCTAATTACCAAGACCCTAGAACCTCTCGGCCTATCGGCCTCACACCAAATCATTTACCATAACAAAATAAAGACAAAAGACTTTTTCTCGATGTTAAAGGAGAGTGTAGTTAGGGTTTCATTGCAATCTCAAGAATCCACAGATCAACGGTGGAGGTTGCTGCCAACTAGGCTCGTTGGAGTTTGGGAAACCTCTGCTTTAAACACCTTATTTATTATTCCAACCACAACATTGCCAACTTGGTAGACTGCGGATCAAGCCTGTTACAGCTCGACAGTTCAAGTTTAAAGTGTGAAAACTTTCACGTGCTTTTCATCCATGAGAGCATCCACGTATTACTAAATTCAATGCTTTAGTCAGATGACTTAAATGTCAAGCCAGCCTTCGGAATGATGCATTCATAATCGTACTCCAAACTTTAAGACCCCATCATTTCACCTGCCAACGATCAGACTTAGGGTTACAACGATCACTATACACCTTTTTGAAGTTTGATAATGCAAAGGTTGGGTTCGTATATATTATATATATATATATATATATATTTCATAAGTTGATACATGTCGTATCCCATAGTTAGAGTCCCATTATATGCATCGTATTAATATATTCACATAGCATAGCCCATTTCATTATATGAATAATGGATTTAAAAGGTCAATCTCTATAATTTGTGCAAGTCCTATAGTGGAACCATCATAAATATAAAGGTAGGACTTTAGGGAATGCTACTTCAATAGTATGTTTGTTTATGCAAATAGAGATGCATAAATACTATTTTTGTAATTATAATTGTTTTCAAATCATTCATGTTTTCCAAATTCATTAATTATTTCATGATGTTGATAGTATAAAGCTCTACCCAAAGTTGAATCATTTACATAGTAATAATACTTCTTATGAAATGAAAAGATAATAATAGTGTCATAATAGTATTTAGATAACGTAACCTAGTACATATTCTGGAAATTCTTATGCATAGGTAATTCATCTTGACAAGTTCACTAATGAGTGTAGTTTATATATTAATTATTGTAACTTCTGTAAAATGTATTTATGATCAAAATAACACATCTAGGTTAGACAAAGATCCATACTTGAAGCAAGGAAGTACTTAGAAATTTTACCAAATATTGACGGCTAATTGTAAAACATAAATACTCTTAATACTTGATTTGTCGCATTACTCTTACCTTCAAATCTGCGCAAGAAGAATAGGTTCACAAGCTTTAGCTGACATATCTAAGTAAGCCTCAGGTACCTCGTAGGACCCCTTTCACCATCATAAAACAACCGTCAGTACCTTGTTAATGAAACTCTATCGCAAAATATTTTGAGTTACAGTTATTATAAGCAAAACTAGTGGCGTAATCATTTTAAAGGGAGTATGATGTGTTGCTGTCATTAAAGAGGTTATTAGTTAAAGAGACTCAGTGATTAATTTATTTTTAGCATTTATGACTTCAGTATTAATGCTGCTTTATTCAAACATTTATTATTTCCGCATTTATAGTTTTTAAACATTTAATGTTGTTTTCAAATTTTTTTAATTTTTATGAAATTGTCGGGATGTTACATGTGGTATCAGAGCTCATGTTCGAACTCTAGGCCTGAACAGGTCCAAAGAACACGCAACAAAAAAATTTATTACAGCAGAAATCTTATTAATTCAATTTAAACTATTTGTGTTACACAGAAATTGTTTCTAAGCGACAGGTATAGAAGGATCAGCTGAACATATGGAGGACAGATTTCGACCAAACAAACATAGCACGGGACAACATTATGAAGGAGAATTTCATGGCAAATTAAATGATAATTCGTCATAATTGTTACGTGCATTTCAAGAGTTAAAAGCAGAAATCAGATCTGTAAAACAGGACAATGAGATAATTCTGAGAGCACAAGAGGAACTTAACCAAGTACTGTTCGATTAGTGCCCAACTGATGAACGGGATAAAGGGATTGAAAATACCTCCAAGATTGAAGACTTACCTCATTGAGATAGGGGTAAGAAAATGAAAACTGATGATGCGAACAACATTTCAACATCATCAGAAACTGCCAATGAAAAACGCAGAAAGAAACGTAATTATTCAAGTGATAGCAGCGAAGGAGATTTCAAGCCCAAAAGAAAAAGTCACAAACAGTATGAACATATTTCTGGGGAGTTCAAGAAAATCAAACCCCCAACCTTCAATGGTGAAACTGAGAAAGGAGAGACAGTCGAAGCATGGCAGTCCGGCATGAAGAAGTACTTCCAAATTTATGATTATTCAGAATCATTAAAGGCAAAGATGACAATATACAACTTGATTGGGAAGGCAGATATTTGGTGGCAGGACATCAAAAGAGTGAAGGGCATCAAGGACAAGGATGTGAATTGGAGTACCTTTACACGGTACTTCAAAAAGAAGTTCTTATCTGAATAATATTACGAAGAAAAATCCAAGGAATTTTATGATTTAAAGTTGGGAACTATGAACATGAAAGAACTGAACAACAAGTTTCTAAATTTGCTAAGGTATGTGCCATACCTCGTGGAAGAGAAACCAAATATTCAAAGATACCTGAGTTGTCTACCTTTCAAAATCAAGGACAGAATACAGTATGACAATCCAAAGACCTTAGAACAGGCCATGAGGAAAGCAACTTTCTATTATGACACTAACCAGAAAAGAGAAGGGATATCTAGCTAGAAGAATCATAAACCCAGCAACTTTGAGCTGAAAAAGAAAAATTTTAGGTTCAGTGGAAGTTCTGGTTTCCAAAAGAAAAACTTTCCGAATCAGAATTTTCAAGGAAACAATCCCATAAATAATCAGCAGCAGAATTTTACAACTCCTAGAAATACTCCCAATGTTACCATAACTAATGACCAAAAGGCACCTATAAAATGTTTTGAGTCTCAAGGTCCTCATTATGCTTCAGAATGCCCCAAAAGGAAGTGGATAGCTAATAATATTCATTCCATACAAGTTGAACCTACTGTGGGAGACTTAGCAAGGGAGATGTCCAGAATTAATGCAGCTCTAGACAACAGGCAAGCAGAGCATCAAGTCTCTATGGTAGAGATTGAAGGTATGCTACAAAACCATCCTGTTACTATTTTGATTGATCTAGGTGCTAGCCTGAGTTATATATCACCAGATATTGTAGAAAGTTTTAATTTGAAAACAGAAAAATTCAATAAATCCTGGTTAGTTAGACTAGCAATAGGAACAAAAAGAAAAGTTTCTGATTTTGTGGAAAACTGTGTGTTATCTATGAATTAGTTAAAAACACAGACCAAGTTAAATGTTTTACCTTTAGGATCATATGACATTTTAATTGGAATGTACTGGTTAGAAGCACATCATGTTATTCTGAATTGTTATGAGAAAACTTTTACCTGTCTAAATGATGAAGGAGAAACAATAGAAGTAAAGGGTATTCCAAGAAGGACATCACTTAGACATATTTCAGCTATGCAAGTAAAAAGAACAATTAGATAAGGATGTCAGATGTTTGCAGTGAATGTACATGAAGAGTTAATTACTAAAGAGGACAAACTGAAACTAGAAGATATACTTGTCCTAAAAGAATTCCAAGATGTTTTTTCGGAAGAGATTCCAGGATTACCCCCTAAGAGAGACCTAGATTTTACCATCGAGCTGATACTAGGTGCAGTACCAAATTCTAAAGCCCCATATAGGATGAATATTTTGGAATTAAATGAGTTGAAATCACAGTTGAAGGAACTGATTGATAAAAATTATATAAGACCCAGCGTGTTTCCTTGGGGATCACCTATTATATTTGTTAAGAAGAAAGATGGCACTCTAAGACTTTGTATAGATTATCACCAACTGAATAAGATGACAATCAAGAATCGATATCCGTTGCCCCGCATAGATGATCTATTTGATCAGCTGCGTGGGGCAACGATATTTTCAAAGATTGATTTGAGGTCAGGATATCATCAAGTTTGTGTGAAGGATGAGGATATTTTTAAAACGACCTTTAGAACTCGATATGGACATTATGAGTTCGTAGTCATGCCATTTGGGTTGACTAATGCTCCGACAGTATTTATGTGCTTAATGAACAATATTCTGCACAAGTATTTGGATAAGTTCGCTATTGTGTTTATATACGACATTCTGGTATATTCTAAAAGTAAGGAAGAACATGATAAACATCTGTGTATTATCTTACAAGTTCTGAGAGATCATCAGTTATATGCTAAGTTTAGTAAATGTGACTTTCACAAGGATAAGATTCAGTATTTAGGACACATAATCACTAAAGAAGGAATCTCGGTTGACCCCAATAAGATAAAAGCCATTAATGAATGGTCGGTTCCTAAAGATGTGTCGGATGTATGATCATTTATGGGTATTAATGGATATTATAGAAAATTCATAGAAGGTTTTTCAAAGATTGCAAACCCCATAACCTCCTTACAGAAGAAGGGGAAGAAGTTTGTATGGGATCAGAAATGTTTAGACAATTTTAAGAAGTTAAAGGGATTACTAACTACAGCACCTATTCTGAGGATTGTAGATCCTAATAAGGATTTTATAGTATGCACCGATGCATGTAATGACAGACTCGGTGGAGTCCTAACACAAGAGGGACATGCTGTTGCGTACGAGTTTAGGAAGCTGAAAATACATGAGAAGAATTACTCTACTTATGATTTCGAGTTACTAGCAGTAATTCACGCCTTAAAAATGTGGCGTCACCATCTTATTGGCAGAAAATTTACCTTGTTGACAGATAACATGGGGCTGAAGTATTTATTACATTAGACAAATTTGAACGCTAGACAAGCTAGATGGTTAACTTTTCTAAGTGAATATGATTTTGAAATTCAGCACATAAAAGGGAAAGAGAACAAGGTTGCTAATGCACTAAGTCGTAAAACAAAGTTGAATTTTATTTCAGCCATCAGTACATACTCAACAGATTTAGAAAATCAAATCTTTGAAGGGATTGAAACTGATGAAGAATACAGAAAATTACAAGAAAAGACAGCAGATAGAAATTTTGAAAATTCTATGGCATATTACAGTTTAAAAGAAAACGGATTGTTGTTATACAAAAACAGATTGTATGTACCCAACATACCAAAAGTAAAAATTTTGATTTTAGATGAGATGCATAAAAGTCATTATTCTGGTCATCCAGGTTATCAGAAAACCATCACTATGTTACGGAAAGAGTACTATTGGCCCAAAATGAAGGATGAAGTAGCAGAATACATAGCTAAGTGTTTTGACTGTCAAAAAGTGAAGGTTGAACATCAGCATCCGGCGGGACTGCTACAGCCATTACCTATACCTAGTTGGAAATGGGAAATCATAAGTATAGATTTTATTACCAGGTTACCAAAGAATCAGAAACAGAATGATTCCATCATGGTGGTAGTGGATAAACTCAGCAAGGCAGCACATTTTATACCTGTAAAGACTACTCATAAGGCTCCAGATATTGCAGAAATTTTTACAAAGCAGATTTTTCGATTACATGGAATACCAAAGATAATAGTTTCAGACCATGATTCTAAGTTTACGGGAAATTTTTGGAAGTCTTTGTTTAAAGGGTTGAATATAACCTTAAACTTCAGCACAACATTTCATCCACAAACGGATGGACAGACAGAAAGAGTGAATCAAGTATTGGAAGACATGCTAAGAATGTATGTTAAAGACTAGCCTGGTAAGTGGGAGGACTAGCATTTAGCAGAATTTGCTTATAACAATCATTACCATGCATCAGCCAGGCTTAGCCCTTTTGAAATTCTTTATGGTAGGAAATGTAATACACTCATTTCTTGGAATGATCCAGTTAATAGTGTTATTCTAGGACCAGAATTGTTGCAGGAACTAGAACTAATTGTGAAACAGGTACAAAAAAATCTTAAAGCTTCCCAAGATAGAAAAAAGAGTCAAGCAAACCTTAGAAGGACTCATAAAGAGTTCCAGGTTGGTGAGCATGTTTTTCTTAAGGTAAGACCGAAAAAGAGTTCATTGAAATTGGGAAGCTGTGCCAAGCTGGCACCCAGGTATTGTGGTCCTTTTGAAATTTTGTGAAGGGTTGGACCAGTGGCATACCAACTGGCTTTGCCACCAAATCTAAAGATACATAATGTTTTTCATATATCATTTTTAAATAAATATGTACACGATGCTACTCATGTTGTAAATTGGAATGATGTACAGGTGGGACAAGACGACGATTTTCAGGTGGAACCGGATTGTATCCTCGAAAGGAGGGAAACTCTACTCCAGAATCACACCATTGGGTAGGTAAAGGTGCAATGGAAGCACCTTAGCCCAAAAGTGGCAACCTGGGAGTTGGAGAGTAGTATGTGGGCAGCATACCCAACTCTGTTTCAGGAACACTAAGAGAGTGAATAAACAACATTGAGGACGATGTTGAGACTTAAGGGGGGGTGTATGTCACCTACCCAAATTTGGAGACTATTTTTTTATTATTGAAAAATACATTATGTCAATTTTTATTACAAAGTTTTGTAACTATGACCAAATCTGGTCAAGTATGATTGTAATGACTTCTTATTATTATTTAATAAATTAAACAGGAGACAAACACCCAAGGGAACTGTTAAATGAGTGTTCACTAACCCACTAGGAGGAATGAAAATTGTTAGAAGGCATGGGATAGATAACAGCATTTGCACTCCACCACTAGTTGTTGGTTATGGGACAACTACCCCTAAATTTGTGGCATTATCCCCCAGGTGGGTGGAAGAGAGCTGTTAGATCATTAATGACCAGGTTAACCACTAAAAGGCCTAGGCAGCCTAGATAAGTCAATTCGAATTGGGCAGGCATCTCTACAATATTTTATGCAAAAATATTTTTCTCAAGTGTATCAGGTGATCACTGAGAGATTCGAATAGGGAGGCTACGTGGAAGTGCATTGTAAGGTTGTTCAAATATTCTGGGAGGAGAACCAGAGGTGTTGGTGCAGGTCTCTTGGACTGTTGAATCTATACTACTGAATGAACTACTTTGCTGCTGCAAGAGGATTGACCTAAAGCTTCTACATATTCTTCTTCCTGGTGGTTCAGTGAATAGGCTCGGGGGTCCTAAGGCAAGTAATTTGGCTGTCTTCAGGAGTAGGTTGGGTGGAACAGGCTCCTTGGGTGGTTTGTTTCTCGTACAAATTATAGGTTCTACAGTTTTGTTGTTATTTCCAGTCAAATAAATTCTGCATTTATCAGTAAGAAATTGTTTTATTTTCTGACCTAAGTATGATGTCTGAATGAAAATGATTTATGAAATGATTGATTCGATAACCTTCTCTATATTTTTCCCCGCGTTGTTTTTGCATCCTACTCCAGTACAGAGAATTGAATTAAGACAAATGAATGATAGGCAGATTGCCAATTGATTGGATAGAATAACTCTGTAATAATTTCTCTTAATATTGATTTATTAATTCTTCATGTTTAAAACTAAGAAACATAATAGTTTACCATAGAAATCAGACTTATAAAAGTAAAATAAATTCATCTCTGCACCAGTTTAGGTCTGCATATCTTTATTAAATGTTCTTTCTGATTTGCAATCTACCGTTGTTTCTTTTTCAACATGAAGATGTTATGTTTCCACTTATTCCCTACATTATTGTTTTTAGAAATTTAACAGTTGCAAAATATTCTTTAAACAAAATCAATATATGCATTTTATTTCACATTCCATTCCTTTCGTCAAATTTTTCCATGGGTTAAACTTAGTAGTATTTCCAGTACTTTAATCAGTTTGCTATATTTCAATTTTTGCAGAATGTTATTTCCAAAATCTTACAGTTCTGTTACTACTAAACTTTCATCTTTTTGAAGTTTGAAAACATGTATATTATTCTTTTAAAACCGTAAGACTATTCTATAGTTAGTTTAAGGACCACATATTTAAAACATAAACATAAATCTCTTGTATTAAGTTTTCCAAAACCAAAACACTTTTCGGTTGTCCAACTACTATACTTATGTTAACTATTTTTACAAGTCATCTGCCGAGAGAAAGTTTCATTACTATCTTAAACCATTTTTTCTTTTGTGATGCCTCAAACACCAGAAAACGAGAATCATCACCATTCTAACTCTAACTCAAACTTTGTTAATTCAAGGTTTCGTTTCAAGAAAACCAACTAACATTCGGCAGTTGGCCTTTCATTAAAATGATAGTACTCTTGCTAGTCAAACGTTTCTACCATCGAAACCTACAGAGTAGAGTTTTTATTTCTAAACGTAAGATAGAAAACTTTAACCATTTAAAAACGTACAGTCTCTAATTTCTAGCATAAACTCAACACAGTATTTCCTTTTCATTAAAAACCTACATAGCACGAAAATTTTACTTTTCACAATTATGAGTCAACCAACGACATAAAACTTGTTACCAAAATAGTTACTAATTATTCTACACCGACGAAATGAAATATAGACATCACACAGTAAATCTTCGCACTTTTAAAAACTGTTTGTTCCATTCAAAATAACGAGGGTTTACTCCTTATCAGTTACATCTCCAACACGGTACCTTTAAACCAAAAATTACAGTAAATATTGCAATAACAAGACTAGCCAAGAATCTTAGCAGCTGGGCACTTAACATTGGCTTCCCAAAAGTTACAAACACTGGACAAAAGCCGTGCCAGAAACCAAACATCAACACCTTGCCAAACATCTAGCGTCGACCACAACTGAACCAGGAGAACCAAAGAGGTAAGGAACCGCCGAGGCTTACCGGTGAACATGCAATGCTCTCCCATCAAGCCTCATGTAAATGATTCCTTCGATGAGAGCAAACCTGACAAAGAAAACCTGTAAATGGTTAAATGAGAATTTAGAAATGGTTTTTAAAATGCTTTGAAATAACAATGGTTTGTAGACAAAGGACTTTACCTACGTTTTTCATGAGACACTCCTGCAAATATAACCCACGAAGCTATCCATCGAACATATGGAAGAGAGGGTTCCAGTTCTGAGATCAATATTTTACCACTACATGAAAATCGAAGCCGGTTCAAATACTTCAACGAAAACCCTGGACAAACACTCCTCAAACTACCAAAGAAAAACCATCTAAGGATTTAATCCTTCAAACTTTTAAGTTACTGGACCTTCCATCGAAGATTCGACTTCTTAACATGACATTACTCACAGGTTAAACACTTGCAGGTTACGAGTTCGAGCTTGGGAAGCTCCTAATTACCAAGACCCTAGAACCTCTCGGCCTGTCGGCCTTACACCAAAGGTTTTACCATAACGAAATGTAGACAAAAGACTTTTTCTCGACGTTAAAGGAGAGTGTAGTTAGGGTTTCATTGCAATCTCAAGAATCCATAGATCAATGGTGGAGGTTGCTGGAAACTAGGCTGATTGAAGTTTGGCCAACCTCTGCTTTAAACACCTTATTTATTATTCCAACCACAACGTTTCCAACTCGGTAGACTGCGGATCAAGCCTGTTACAGCTCAACAATTCAAGTTTAAAGAGTGAAAACTTTCACATGCTTTTCATCCATGAGAGCATCCACGTAATACTAAATTCAATGCTTTAGTCAGATGACTTAAATGTCAAGCCATCCTTTGGAATGATGCATTCATAATCGTACTCCAAACTTTAAGACCCCATCATTTCACCTGCCAACGATCAGACTTAGGGTTACAACGATCACTATACACCTTTTCGAAGTTTGATAATGCAAAGGTTGGGTTCGTATATATTATATATATATATATATTTCATAAGTTGATACATGTCGTATCCCATAGTTAGAGTCTTATTATATGCATCGTATTAATATATTCACATAGCATAGCCCATTTCATTATATGAATAATGGATTTAAAAGGTCAATCTCTATAATTTGTGCAAGTCCTATAGTGGAACCATCATAAATATAAAGGTAGGACTTTAGGAAATGCTATTTCAATAGTATGTTTGTTTATGCAAATAGAGATGCATAAATACTATTTTTGTAATTATAATTGTTTTCAAATCATTCATGTTTTCCAAATACATTAATCATTTCATTATGTCGATATTATAAATCTCTACCCAAAGTCGAATCATTTACATGGTAATAATACTTCTTATGAAATGAAAAGATATTAATAGTGTCATAATAGTATTTAGATAACGTAACCTAGTACATATTCTGGAAATTCTTATGCATAGGTAATTCATCTTGACAAGTTCACTAATGAGTGTAGTTTATATATTAATTATTGTAACTTCTGTAAAATGTATTTATGATCAAAATAACACATCTAGGTTAGACAAAGATCCATACCTGAAGCAAGAAAGTACTTAGAAATTTTACCAAATATTGACGGCTAATTGTAAAACATAAATACTCTTAGTATTTGATTTGTCGCATTACTCTTACCTGCGAATCTGTGCAAGAATAATAGGTTCACAAGCTTTAGCTGACATAGCTAAGTAAGCCTCATAGTACCTCATAGGACCCATTTCATCATCTAAAACAACTGTCAGTACGTTGTTAATGAAACTCTATCGCAAAATATTTCGAGTTATAGTTATTACAAGCAAAACTAGTGGCATAATCATTTTAAAGGAAGTATGATGTGTCGTTGTCATTAAAGAGACTCATTGATTAATTTATTTTCAGCATTTATGACTTCAGTATTGATGCTGCTTTATTCAAACATTTATTATTTCTGCATTTATAGTTTTTAAACTTTTAATGTTGTTTTCAAATTTTTTTAATTTTTATGAAATTATCGGGATGTTACAGTGACTCAATTCCAAACCTATGGCGAGGCTTTGGAACAAAAGGTTGTTGTTCAAAAGATTCTTAGATGTCTCACTAAGAAGTTTGCAATGGTTGTTTTTTTTTTTGGACAAAAACGGGTAGGTTTTATATTAATAAAACAGTGGCAAGGCCACCAAAGAGTTTAAATCTCCAGAAATATAGTAAGCCATATAGTCTTCCAAACTTTAAATACAGATGCCTGTGACTAGAAAAACCAGGACTTTAAAGTTTTTAACAAAAAGATTAAACAGAGAAAAGTCAGAGACTAGACTGAATTTAACGGTGCTTGGCCCTTGCCCCAGAAGACGATTTGGTAGCCAAATGGCTCATGCCATGGCCTGAGTTCTTAGCATCTTGAAGCTTCGCCAAAGTGCCCTCCATACTCTGCAACCTGAGATCCAAATTTTCAAGAGCGACCGTGACCTTCTCTTCCAGAGCTTGCAGAGCTGCCATGAAATCCGAGCGGATACGACCAATATCCTCATCAATTCTTTCGAGGTGTCGCCCTCCCTGTTCGTCAATTTGTTGCATAAAGTTTCCTTGACGTCTAACCCGGCGTCGCAAGACCCTTACTTCTGCTTCCAATTCCATCAAAGGGTCTAGGAAGGAGGATGTAGAGTCACCAGAATCCGCCATACCACCCAAAATACACAGGCTATAATTCAGAAAGATAATACACAGGGAGGGCGTTACACAGAAAACCGAAGATCTTCGACACCCGGGAGAATGAACAACCACCTTCAGAAAGAAATGAGCCCTGCTTCCTGAAGCGGGTCGAAGAAGATTGCAGCTAATAGGCCAGATAGCATTCATGTGAAATAAAAGGAACATCATTACCCAGAAATTGGAGCATGCTGAAGGACGTTTCATCAGATTTCGAGGAGCTTCATTTACCGAACCCATACTGTTCATTAAATAGCAAAGCACAATACCAAAATAGGAAACCTCTTGAGGATCAGGGGTCTGGACGTCATCATAACAAGACATGTTTCCAACGACCCAATGAGCTTTGTCAGCAGAGAACCTCATTCTAGTTTGGACCGAGAGGGGAAGGTCCGCACGCCTAAGTGAATTGAGATGATTACATAATAAAACCTTAAGTGAGCCCATCAGATTTTGTAAAATCTTGCTCCGTAAATTCTCCTGCTCCGTAGTACAGAGGGTGGTACGCTCCATCATCAGCAAAAGTAGAGACGACATCATCATAGAGAGAGCAAGGCGTGCGAGTTGGAATTTTTTAATGAGCATGAATGAGGATGACGCTATATAGAAGATCATGCCGTGGTATGCCACGCTACAATCGGAGGAGGCCACCATCGGGCAGCAGAAGCATATGACACTTGGCCTAGGGCCCATTCTCCATATTACCAACCAGACCATCCTTGAGTCCAATCCTGAGGATTTATGGGATAGTGAACAGACTAAGCACATTATTGAGTTTGAAGACCCCCTTGCCCAGGGGTATAGCTTCATTTGTTGCTTTGTCCGCTTGTCCATTATTCATTCTTAAGACATGGAAGAACTCTATAGATCGGAAGAGGGGAATGAGCAAAGAGATTCTTCAAAGAACTTGACGAAGGTGATTAGAGGAAGGAAACATCTGAGAGTTGATGAAATGAATAATCAACTTGGAGTCCCCCACAACCGTAAGAACCTGAATACCATGGAGGAGAGCTTGATTTAAGCCTTGCCAAAGGGCCAATGCTTCCGCCATATTATTATATTCAATTCCCAGATTCCAGGAATATGTGAAATTCAGATCTCTTGCGGGGCCAAAGAGCACCCCTCCCCCTCCAGCCTCCCTTGGGTTACCTTTTGAAGCTCCATCAAAACACAAGAGGTTTTTCCCTAACTCTTTGCACCAAAGTTCGAAGGCAGCCCCATTTTTCCTGATTTCCCACTTTTGCAAAGTGGGTGGTCTATGAGGGAGGCCAGCGAAAGTACCAGGGTTCAGGCTTTGAAACTAGATGTCTTCCTCTTGAGACAAAGGAGAGTGGAGACAAAGAGGAGGGCAAGACCGAATGAAATCCCCGAGCAAAGCTTTAATTTTTACCACCACTTGGATAGGAGAGGAGCAAATTCCTCTGAAAATCCTATTGTTGTGTTCGAGCCAAAGTTTCCAACAGATAAATTTAGGAAGAGTCAACCAAGCAATGGCCAGAGGGTCCTTCGCATGGGTCCTGACTGGGGAAGACAAAGACCAATGGCAAAAGAGGGAAGAAACATCATCAAAATGCAGGAGGGTGTGCCAGGGAAGGGTCACTAAATTCCAGACAACTAAAGCAAAGGGACAAGAAATAAACAAATGAGGGGACGACTCTTCCACAGCGAAACATAGAGGGCAACGAGACGGACCTTCATACCCTTTCCTCCGTAGGGATTCAGCAGTGAGGACACTGTTATGTGCAAGAGTCCAAGCAAAATGATCAACTTTAGGGAGCGATTTGTGTGACCAGATGTACTTCCAGACTGTAGGATTTCTAGGAACATTTGGAATTGCTTTGATGCTTCTGTAACCTTCAGTGACAGAGTAATGCCTGGATTTTGAGCCCCATCCCCTTTCATCTTTAAAATGCTTGGCAACCTGAGACTTCCCATTCAAGCAGAGGAGGAGGAGAGCTTTTTCTTCTTCAAGGTTAGGAGGGAAATCAGGAATGTCCCATCCTATCCAACTATGTCGACCTTCTGGATGACACTTTGATATATCCACAAGTTTTGATATCTTGAGATTTGCTAGGAACCTTGGAATACCATCCAATCCTTCCATATTACCAATTGGGGGACTGCCGGAGATGGAGTCTTCCCATATTCTAATTTTCTTCCCATTGCCTAGGATCCACGTAAGGTCCTTGGAGAAAAAGGAGTGGGCTTTAGAGCATAAAGCGAACAGGGGGGACCCTTTGGCCACCTTCGGTCCCTGGTCCAAGCACCTAAGCCTAGTCCCTGAGAAATATTTTTTCCATAAGACCTGTTTGCTCCAGGAGGAATTCCTTGATACCATACTCCAAAGAATCTTAGCACCAAGGGCTAGATTTTGAGCTCTAAGATCTCGCAAATGCAATCCCCCTTCTAGGTAAGGAGCAGTAACTTTCTCCCGTTTGACCAGAGGAAGCCTGTTTTCATTTTGTTTCCCTCCTTTCCAAAGGAATCTCCGAAGAAGGGCTTCAATCTTATTTAGAACGGTTATAGGTGCCAATAGAAAAGAGCATTGAAAGACAGGCATGCTTGCTAGGACTGATTTGATAAGAACCGATTTCCCTGCCAGATTTAGCCATGAGGCCCCCCATGCCTTGATTTTCGAATTCAATTTTTCAATCAGCGGTTCCCAACTGGAGACTTTAGGTTTGATCTTGAAAATTGGCACTCCAAGATATTTGAATTCAGTCCAATGATGCTTCCCTTCTATCTTCATGATACGGGATAAAGATTGCAGCTCAATTGGGGAACAATTCCAGCTATAAATTTGGCTTTTGGCGTTGTTGATTTTGCTTCCAGAAACATCCTGATAATAATCCAACACTGCTTTGAACTTCCTTGCCATGGAGGGGCTCGCTCCGTTCAGAAGGAGGGTGTCATCTGCGAATTGGGTGTGATTTACTTCTTTGACCCCACGCACAATCCTTAGCCCAAGCAGATCTTCATGAACTTGGTAGTGCTCCAAGTGAAAGCTAAGGGAGGCCGCTTGAATAGCATAAAGCAAGGGGGAGAGAGGGCACCCTTGGCGGAGACCTCTAGAAGCTTGGAAGAAATCTGCTACTCTCCCATTTACCAGAGGAGCAATCCAAGGAGTGCTAATACAGGCTTTGACCCAAGAGATCAAGCCGGGAGCAAACCCAAACTTGGTCATGACCTGAAACAGAAAATCATGGCGAACTCTATCAAAGGCGTTAGTTAAATCCAGTTTAATAACCATACCTTTTTCTTTTCTTGCCACTCTTGAGTGGATGGCTTCTTGGACTAAGATGATGTTGTCAGAGATTTTCCTGCCCTTAATAAACCCTCCTTGATTCTCAGGGATAATAAGAGGAAGGACAGCTTTCAGTCTAATAGCTAAGACTTTGGTGATAACCTTATATCCAATATTACAGAGGGAGATAGGGAGAAATCGAGAGTAAGAGGTGGCACCTTTTTCTTTGGGGATGAGGGCAAGAAAAGAGGAATTGGTTCCTCCTCCTAATTTTAGACAGGACTGGGATTTCTTGACCAACCGAAACAGATCAGAGTGAATGAGAGGCCAACAAGAAGTAAGAAATCTGGCAGTGAACCCGTCCGGCCCAGGGGCCTTATCAGGACTCATGCTATCTACGACAAATTTGACTTCTTCAAGGGTGACTGGTCGAAGGAGCAGGCAATTAGAGTGGTCTGAGACAAGGGGTGGGATATTGTCCAAAATATCAGAGCGGTTGAAATCCATCCCAGGGGAGTTTTCTGTGTAAATATCCTGGAAATGATCATGAGCTGCTTTTTTAATTTCATCAAAATCAAATAGCTGATTCCCCAAATGATCAATCTTTGAGACAGTCTTAAAATGTTTTCTAACCTCTGCTTGTTTATGAAAAAACTTTGTATTTTTATCCCCTTCTTGCAGCCAAGTGTTTCTTGATTTTATTTTCCAATAATTTTCTTCAAGCCTACAGGCTTCATGGAGCTTGTTATGGAGAGAGACTTCTTTATTCAGAGAGGCTTGAGAGAGGCTCCCTTCATTACTGAAATGATGATCCTCCAGAGCCTTCTCTGCTTCCATCCTTTGCTTCTTAGGAGACTTGTGGAGTTTCTCCCACTCTTTAAGGGCCTTTTTTACAATCCTCAACTTTTCTTCCCACACATAGAAGGCAGACCCTCTTATATTAGTTTTCCAAGCTGCTGCCACAATGTCCAGAAACCCTTCCATTGGAATCTAGGCAGGATTAAATCTGAAAGGGATGGGACCCAAATTCTGGTCTTTGACAAACGAGAGAGCAATCGGCTTATGATCCGAAGCACTGAAAGACAGAATGGCCGAGGTTGGATCAAACCCTTGAACATGAAGAGACTGCTGAACCAGGAATCTATCCAGCCTTGCTGCAATGTGACCTGGTCCTAACCTTTTATTTGTCCAGGTAAACTTCCCCTTGGTTGGTTTGATATCCTCCAAGTCCCAATCCAAGATGACGTCTTCCACCCATTCTCTGGCAGGGTCTCTAACAATGTTACCCCCTCACTTTTCCTCAGAGGAGAGGATAAGATTCAGGTCCCCTGCAATGATAAAATTATCCAGATGTGAAGTGATCATATGATCATTCAAATTAGTCCAACAAATTTGCTTCTCAGAAAGAGCAATAGGGACATAAACATTAAATAGACTTAGACGAAGATTTGTATCTTTGCAGAGAATTTCAGTGAAAATCCAATGAGGAGAAGTAGCGAAACTTACAATTTCAACCTTAGAAGGATCCCAGAGCGTTGCAATGCCTCCAGACGCTCCTCTAGAGCTAATCGCTATGCATTGCGCGTTATACCAGAATGAAGGGGCTTCCTGGAGGAAGGCCTGCTCTTCCATTTTTGTCTCCTGGACAAGGAGGATGTAGGGTCTCAAGATTCTGATTAGATCTTTCATTGATAACACTTTCGATTTGCTTCCTAACCCCCTAGAGTTCCAGGAGACAATCTGCATTACTTACCTTTTGAAATGGTGGCTGCCCCTTTCGAGGCATTACCTTGTTGTCTGGTATTTCTTGGATTAAGATGTTTTTCCAAGGTAGTCTGAACTCCGGCTAACCGATCTCAATAAGTGGCAGCTTCCCTTCTTTCCCTATCTGTTTTCCTTCCTCGGCGATCCTTTTTAGCGGGTTTCGAAGGATCAAGGTCCTCCTCATCAGTTCCCTCTTCCTCTGTGCCCCCATCAATAGCAGAATCTTGCTGCAAATCTTCCTTAGATGGGTTAGCTGCTTCTATTTCTACATTTGGTTTTCCTACTGTTATGACTTCGACTCTTTTAGCCTGAGAGGAGGAGGCCGTGGGAGATATTTCCCCTTCTTCGATTGGTTTGACAGGTGGTTCCTGTTCTTCAAGGATAGCGAAGCTATTTCCAGATCTAGGTTTTGGAATGCTTTCCTGGGCTTTGGAAGTTTCCGGGGCTGCGGAGGAGGGATCCTTCGGGGGGCCATCCAGAGTATTTCCCTTATGTCCTTTTCTTCTAGGGTTTGCTTTTTGCTTCTTGGCTTGCTGCCAACCTTCTTCAAGGGCCTTCTCCGTCTCTGATTTTTGGAGTTTTGGACAGTTCCTTTGGAAGTGACCGTATTCATGACAGTGTCTGCACTTGAGGGCAGCTGTTCATAGTCAAGTTGCTGGAAATGCTGCCACCCTTTGACTGTGAGTTTTACAGCTTCAGGAAGACCCACCTCTAGATCTACTTCCACATAGATTTGAGCAAAGGAGTATTGACCCTTTGGGTCAGCTTTGTCAATATATTTGCCCAGGCCATTTCCTATAGACCGTAGAGATTCTTTGCCCCAGCAATGCATAGGAAGGTTAGGTAAACACACCCAAACTGGGACTGCTTTGGGGACATCTAGAGCAGGGTCAAAATCAGGAGTCCAACGATTCAGATACAATCCCTGGGGGCCCATAAAATAGGGACCGCTTCTGAAAATCAAATCCCTATCAGCTTTTGAAATGAAATCAAACAGGAAATACCCTCTTCCGATTGAATAGCTTGTGACTCCTTGAGTGATCAGAGGTCGCCAGTTATTCTGAATCCAGGCTTCCGTGGTGCGTGGAGATGGCCATAGGCCCGTAAACTGCCCAATAAGGGCTTGATCTACAAGGGAGACAGCTAGGTGAATGGGCTTCTCAGGCAGAAGTTCGATCTCAGGAATGGCATCAAGTTTCTTTACAAACTTCGACGGCGAAGCAGAGTTCACCTTCGTCCCATTCGCGTTAACTAGGCGAGCGAAAGCAGCTTCTTCAGCGGAGGATGGCGAGGGAGGGGGAGGAGGCGATCCTCCTCCAGCAGAGCTCATCTTCGGCAAACCCTAGCAGCAGCGCGAGGGAACCAAAAAAAGCTATGGTTGTTACTGTCATAGAAGAATCTAAATATTTGTCCAGGTTTACCCTAGAAGAGTTAACAGGGTCCCTTCTATCCCACGAAGCTCGACTCAGTCAAGAGGAAGAGTCTCTGTCAAATGCATTCAACACTCAGGCTTCATTTAGTAGAGGTCAAGGCAGAGGAAGTAGAGGACGAGGCAGAAGAGGAATAAGTTCTCATTCTACAGAGGATATAACTTCCCATGAGCATTCAGAACACTGTAATCACTCTCACAACTCTCACAACCAGAGGGGGAGAGGAAAGATATGGACTAATAGGTCCAACATTTAGTGCAACTATTGCAAGAAGTATGGCCACTATGAACGGGACTGCAGAAAGAAGCAAGCAGATCAGAACGGCGGTAGAGCTCATGTCTCCAATGTCGAAGAAAGCTCATCAAAAGTCATGTTTCTCTCATGCCAAGCGACTGAGGAAGACTATGGTTGCGAGACAGTGGCCGCAGCAATCATATGACAGGTGACAAATCATTATTTTCTGATCTAGATCCATCTGTTAATTCAAAGATAAAGCTTCGTGATCATTATCTTGTTCCTGCTCAAGGAAAAGGGGTTGTTCATGTACTTACTAAACAGAATGAAAAGAATCTAATACACGATGTATTATGTGTTCCTAATTTGAAAGTCAATCTGATCAGTGTGGTTCAACTGATTTAGAATAAGTATGATGTCAGGTTTATTGATTCATATTGTGCTGTCTATGATAAAGCCCCCAGTAGAAGACTCTTAGCCAAAGTAGAAATGATCAAGAATAGAATATTCTCACTCAATCTAAGAATTACTATCATGTCACAGTCATATGCACATAATGTTTCCAGTCTAGATGAAACCTGGTTGTGGAACTGTAGGTATGGTCATCTACCCTTTCAAAGTCTCAGTCATCTGCAAAAACAGTCCATGGTTAAGGGGTTACCAGTTATGAATGAACATTCCAGTTCTTGTGAAGATTATATTGGGAAAACACCAAAGGGATAGTTTCCCCACTTCTACATCTCGATCCAAAGAACACCTTGAGTTAGTTCACACAGACCTATTTGGACTCATGCAAAACCAATCCATAGGAGGTAGTCTGTATTTTCTGACCTTTATTGATGATTATAGCAGGAAAGTCTGGATCTACTTTCTTAGACACAAATCTGATGCCTTCTCCAAATTCAAAGAGTTCAAGGAATTGACTGAAAATCAGTCAGGTAAATCCATCAGAGTACTCAGATTAGATGGTGGAGGTGAGTATGACTCACATGATTTTGCAGAGTTCTTTAAGCAGCATGGCATCCAACACCAGTTCACTACCAGATACACTCCACAACAAAATGTGGTTGCTGAACGGAAGAATCAGACCATTATGAACATGGTCCAAAGTATGTGGTCATACAAGAAGCTGTTAGACGATTATTGGGCAGAAGCTGTTGTGTGTTTAGTTTACTTACTGAACATATCTCCCACAGTAAGTGTTAAAGATAAAATTCCCAAAGAAGCATGGAGTGGCACTAAGATTAGTGTTTCACATCTCATAGTATTTGGATGTGTGGCATTTGCACACATACCTGGTGAACTAAGGAAAAAGATTGACAAGAAAAGTGAAAGATGTATCTTCACTGGTTACAGTGAACAACATAAATCTTACAAATTGTATAATCCTGTCACCAAAAAGCTTGTGGTGAGCAGAGATGTCAAATTCCTTGAAGATAAATGTTCGACTGATCCTCAAAATGATACAACAAATATTCAGCAGAATTAAAATCCAGTACCAACAGAACTACTTAGAATGCCCAGACTGGAGGTATAGCAGCAATAGCAAGAAGCAACACTAGCAGACAGTCCACCACAGAACCAGAGAACTAGAAGCTTAAGGGATTTATATGAACAGACTCCTGTCATTGATGAGCAACTACAGTATGCTCTATTTTCATGTCAGCCAACATCATTTGATGAAGCAGTAAAATATGCACAGTGGGTAAAAGCAATGAATGAAGGAATTGATTCTATTGAAAGGAATCAGACTTGGGATCTTGTTTATCTCCCATCAGACAAAAACAATATTGGAGTAAAATGGGTCTATAAGACCAAACTCAATGAAAAAGAAGAAATAGAGAAGCACAAAGCAAGGTTGGTTGCAAAAGAATTTGCTCAACAATATGGTGTAGACTATGATGAAAGCTTTGCTCCAGTAGCAAGGATGGACACCATCAGAGCTGTACTTGCAATAGCAGCTCAAAACCAATGGCATGTTTATCAAATGGATGTAAAATCTGCCTTTCTCAATGGCATACTTGAAGAAGAAGTCTATGTAGACCAGCCACCTGGTTATGATGTCAAAGGTCAAGAACACAATGTATGTAAACGCAAAAAGACCTTGTATGGTCTAAAACAAGCTCCAAGAGCTTGGTACAACAGAATTGATTCTTACCTCATCAACAATGGGTTCAACAGGAGCAACAATGAACCCACTCTGTATGTCAAAACAGATCAACAAGGTAACATTCTGATTGTATGTCTTTATGTTGATGATATGATTTATACTGGAAATATGATGCTAGAAGAATTTAAGATAGTCATGAAAAAAGAGTTTGAATGATTGATCTTGGTCTCATGAAGTACTTCCTTGGTCTGGAAGTTGACCAAAGTGAAAATGGCATCTTCATCTGTCAGCATAAGTATGCTACAGACATTCTGTAGAGATTCAGAATGGATAAATGCAAACCAACAGAAACCCCCATTGCTACATGAATCAAGTTAAGCAAGAATGATGAAGGACCATAAGGAAATTCTACAATTTACAAAAGATTGGTAGGCAGTTTAATGTATTTGACTGCAACTAGACTTGATTTGATGTATGTTGTAAGTTTTATCTCTAGATTTATGGAGTCTCCCAAAGACTCTCCTTAGAAAGTTGGAAAAAGAATTCTGAGATATGTTGCAGGCATAATTGGTTATGGACTTTGGTACTCTCATTCACCAGAAAGTACTCTTACAGGGTACACTAATAGTGATTATGCAGGAAGTATTGATGATAGGAAAAACACATCTAGTTATGCTTTCCATTTTGGTAACAGTCTGATTTCATGGGCCTCTCAGAAACAACCCATTGTTGGTATGTCTTCTGCAGAAGCAAAATATGTTGCAGCAACTACAGCAGCATGCCACACAGTTTGGCTAAGAAGACTTTTGAAAGATATGGGACACATAGAAACAGAACCAACATCTATTTATTGTGACAATAGTTCAGCGATACAATTGTCCAAACATAATGTGTTTCATAGAAAGAGTAAACATATTGACATTCGCTATCACTTTATACGTGAGTTAGTCAATAATGGAGATATTACTTGGATGTTTTGTGGCTCTAAGGATCAATTGGCTCATATGTTCACCAAACCTTTGGGAACATCTGCATTTGAGTTTCAGAGGAAGCACTTAGGCATTGATAGTGTTGAGAATACCATTCTATTTGAGATTAAGGGGGTGTGTTAAGAATTGTAATCTCAACGATCATGAGTTGGTTAATTAGTTGAGTTTGTTAGTTAGTTATAGTCTTACTAAGACACTTGGCTGTCCCATAGTAATGGACAGTGGTATTGATGCGATGTAATCCTACATAAGTTCATGGTTAATAATCAAAAGGCAATGAATATGCCCATTTGTGTTCTATCTTCTATTTGCTTCTGTGTTCTATATTTTAACACCTCTCGCTCAGGCTTTATCCCCACTTTAAAGCAATGGAAATCTACCTCGAAAGGTAGCTTGCTAGGCAAAAAAAATCGTTGTTGTATAAACTGCATAGCATGATCAGAAAGATACATAGTATGAGGACATGGTAGAGAAAACCTTAATGGACCTCTCATTTTTTTGCATTTTGATGATCTGAAAAAACTTACCACCAAGAATCTTTGACCATCTAAAGGTGTGCACAGAACGAAGAGAGCTTCCCCATGTTGTCGTCTTGAATTTCTCAAAGGGATTGTCGAACCAGGAAGACCATGCATTCTCCAATGGGTGCTTCTTTCCGCCATCGATGGGCCTCTCTATCTACTTAACTTCACCGTTGTGGGGTTCTTCGTGCGCCATTCTCCTCTCTTCGCTTGAAAATAAGCCCTAATAGTATTGGTATCGTTGGCAGGTTATGTTTGTAATTAGGACATTCTTTTTGGCATTTAAATTATGGTGGTTATTCACCATGATACACACGATCACTATAAACGTATGCTTTATTAACAAAAAATGTTTTATAACTTTAATATATAAGATTCAAGGTATTAAAATGTTATTTAGGATTAATGGAGAGAATTGTAATATTTATAACATATATTACTATTGAAATGATATGTTTGATAATGTTTATTAGTTATATCTTTTTAATCAAAAATTTTATTAGGCTTATAAACATTGAAACTATATTACTTTTACAGTTTATAAATCAATTTTTGATTTGAAAATCAATTGGAGCCAACAACAACAAAAACACAGTTTTGATGTGATTTATTAATTAATACTTCTCCTAATCATTGATGCATTGACTCAGAATCCCTATACATGATCAACCATCCCATTAATACGCATGTATCTAAAAAATGCTAATAATCCACTAATACCTAATGTTACATATTAATTTATTATTATATTTTCCAATTTTTTTAAGAAGTAGGTACTAAGCTTTGTTGTTTATTCCACGTGTTTAGATATTAATAAAAAGAATTAGTTTTAGTTTTTAAGTTTTAAAAATTAGTAATTAGTAGATGCATTTAAGGTATATAGATGTCAAAGTACATTGCATTTAAAAAATGAGAGGACATGTAATAATAAGCAGGGAAACTTGAGTACTTTTTTTTCAAATGAAAAAAACTATACTTTATTAGAAGTATATAAGATTACAGTCCATAAACAATCAAAGACCAGTCCGAGCAGAAAATACCAATGTAGCTGGAAAAAAGCCAAGAGCCAAAGGCCATCACTGCCCAAATATCCAGAGAGGCCAACGAAATGAACAGCCCAAAAACCAAAGTAAACCAAGTCAAAGAAAGTCCAAGATATACCAATCCTCCAGGTTCTGCCAAGTTCAGGAATAATTACAAAAAGAAGGAAAATACCGGAAAGTGAAAAAGTTGATGAAGGCTATCCTGTAACAAAAAGTATCAACTCTCCAAAGTCAGGCGAGCCAATAGAGGATAGATCGAAATAGTATGCCGCCCTGTACAAATAAGTAACAAAAAAAAAAGCCAGCCGGATAAAACATTATACTAGTGAGGGAAGAGTAGCCAGAAACCCGAAATAGGTTGAGTCTCACCGACAAAAATCTCATAATAGATTCGACCCTCCATAGCAGTAAGAACCTGACGGGGGAGTGCATCAGCAACAGTATTATGCTCACAGTAAATATGGATGATATCTGTCTGAGAGCAAGAGAAGTCTAGTCTTTTCCATCCAAGGGGAGAGTGCGAGAGCATTGATAATGGCCTCATGGTTTGCCCAATTCACTATGGCCAGTGAGTCCCCAGCTACATGTTCCAAGATTATATTCGATGATGATGAGAAAAAAAGAACCAGCCATAGGGCCAGGAGCTCACATTTTGTGTTAGTACCTCGTCCACCGCACAACCAAAGATTAATATGATCACTGTTGTTCAATTCAATGAAGGCCCTCGCCCTATTATCAATGAAGGGACACTTGAGTACTTATTATCAATAACACAATGTACAAAAATGATAATATTTATTATCATTAATGAAACCTCTAGTACAAAGACCACATGTCAAGTTAGGAAAAATTTTTGAATTTTTAAATTTAAATTAATATTTTGTTTAAACAATTTCACATGCTATATAGGTAATTTTTCATTTCATAGTTTTTAGCCAATCATAAAATAAAAATAACAAATTTTAAAAATTCTACAAAATAATTTATATTTTCAAAATATTAAATTTAATATATAAACATTACAAAACTTTGTAAAACATTATAGTTTTTTTTACGTATTAATATAAAAGTCAAACTTGTTTATAATTAATTGATCACTATAATCTTTGTTTTGAAATGGACTAATAAAATATGAATTGGAATGAAGTAAAAAAATTAAAATAAATAAATTCTCAATTTAAAAAAACTAGTACATTTCCTTCTATATTTAAATATAATACACTAGCAAATTGAAAATAAATGATTAACATAAATACAAACAATATAAATACTTAACAAAAATGAGTAAATTAGTAGTTGCCTTACTATTCCTCATTTGATGTATCATATTCCTCATTTTATGTATTATATTCCTCATTTAAATTAGATACTATTTTTTATCCATATATATAAATTTAATGATCCATATATATAAATTATTTTTCGTGAAATTTAGTAGGAATGTATACCTCATTGTAGCGAGGCATTTCAACTCGGTCTCATTCCTTAGTGGTAACTCCACCATGAATAGTAATATATCCTTTTGGTAACTTTATGAACTGCTTTACATTGTAATTTGGCCTTTTCACTAAGTTTTTTTCCAGAAAGGTCTTTTCACTCGGTTGTAATTTGAGATGAAGACATATTTTAATGGAATAACTATGGTGTAATGGGCTTACATAAATTTTCTTTTTTTGTAAAGTATGATAATGAATTAAAAAACTATTGAAAATTTTGGATAAAGAAAATAATTGCCCATGATCAAATAATCTCATAAATATGTAAATGCAATAAAATATAGCAATTGAAACATAGTTAAAATAAAACTATACCTTGGAATAAGCTTCATGATAGGTTGCCCAACAAGTTGCAATTGGTGTAACCTCATTCTAATTTATTATGACACTAGCATATATATTTAACTCTACTAGCATATATATTTAACTCTAGACAAACAAACCAAAACCATTTAATAGGCATTTAGTCACAATTATCAAGGCATTGAACTAAGGGAAGGACTTTTTAGAAAATATATGCAAGTGGTTCTTGAGTCATTGCAACTCTAAAGGACTATACTTTATAGGCTAATATATTTCACGACCAATACAAAGACTAAAATCATTCCAATTCATCCCAACAAAGCGAACAACTAGTTGACACTTATAGAGGAAAACGGATGTGATACCTTTAAACATCGAAGATATTGTTGCTCCCACGAGTCACCAAACTCAGCACAAAATTAAAAGCAACATAAAGAGAATATGTATTCAAGGAGCTATGAGTTTGAATCACATAGAAGGAAAATAAATTGTAGTAGAGATTATCTTCAATGTTTAATCCAAATAATGCAATAGGAGTGTGGAGTGCCATCACTTGAACTAATATATCATGTTACTTGAAAATTTATCTTCCCTTCTTACTTCCATTTAACAACAACATATATCACAATCCACCCAAAATTTTTAGTTTGTTGTGAGTAAAAATACTTACAAGAAGTAATTATCCATCTACGCAACCATGGATAAATGACTTAGCAAATCAATTTTATTATGTAAAATTTCACAAATAGGATACTCGATCAGAAGGTCAAACATAGTAAATTTGGGGCAATCATAATCGTCTCCCTTTGTATTAAAATCAAGAAAAGCATATGTGGAAATCATGTACAAATAAGTCTTTCATGCAAAACAAAAATTTCACCCATTAGACTAGAGATTTCCTAAATCTTAACCTTGTGAATTTTCAGCCTTAAGGATATTATGAAATATAGAACAAAACAACAATGAAAAGAGAACAAGATTTCATCTTAACAACCCAATCTTATAGGCAATCCAAGGACAAAGATACCAAAGTGACTTGATAAGTTTCAATCCTTTAGGGTAATCTTATCATGCTTAAACCATATACGAAAATTCACATTTATAGCATGATAACAATAGTAAAACAATCCTTAACCTCTTCAATTATGATGTCAATCACTCAATAAAATTGTGATTTACTTATGTTAAATCAACAAGACATACATAACTATTAATTACAATTCATGAAGAACATACATTGTTGGAAATCAAATATGCAATTTACACAAGTTTTGGACAACTAAAAACTTCATTAATTTACACAATATGAATTTGTTGTACATACCATAGCCTTATCACAAGGCTAGTAAATTCCACTAACTCTCCAAAGCCCAAGCCACGGAAAACAATGATAACCCTGGTTCAACCAAGGGGCTTCAACATGCAAGAATCACACAAACAAATCCTCCAAGGTAAGATGTCCACTTCTCTTCTTCTTATTCTTCCCAAATACATCTTAGGGTTCCATCACAAAAGCTTGATCTCAAAACTCTAGGGGAGGAAACCCTAACCCTAGACTTCAAGATGCGCCAAAAAGGTCATGAAACCCTAATGGATCTAAGAGACAGAGACAGAGAGAGACCAAGTACAATTGAAGAGATAGTGCACACTCTTCTAGATCACATCTCTACACAAGAGTGAAATAAGAATGAACAAAATGAATGTGTGATCATCACCAATGATTTCTTCACAAGTAAACCCTAGTATGTCATAATGATTAAGCTTCAAGCCAAGACATCCTCTATAAACATCATAAATCCTCCTAGTGTTTTCTCATGAAACCTTGGAAAATGTCCTCCAAGATGCTAAGTACAAATAAAATAGTACAACAACGATGACGGTAATTATAGGACTCTCTCCTTCCTTTATATATATTTGAGGTGAGGGAGGCCAGTAACACAATGTGGGCCCAAGTCCTCAAACAACCTATAATAAACTCATGTAGGCCAACACAAGTAAATTACTCCACTCCAAAGGCACACTTGTCTGTGAAAATCCTCACAGCAGATCTAAGAGATGATGTATACCTCACAAGAGTAATTATGATTAAGCAGGAAAATAGAAGAAGAGTGAACAATACAGTATAATGAGCAACAAATTAATATGGTACAGTAGAACTCAGATAGAAGCAATAATACTTCATACACACTAGTTAATTAATCACAATATGGACAAATAAATAGTACAAAGCATGAGGAATTCGAATGCCTAAGGTGGCAATTCGAATTAGCCATCATGGAGTGATCAAAGGATCACTGGAGTGTCATCGGAGCACAACTAGTATCATCGAAGCACAACTAGAAGTCTTCATCATCATCAGTGGAGTCATCAATGCTCAAGTAACTGTCAACCATCGGTCAAATTGAGTCAGGTAGGTGTAACTGAGTGTAACTCAATGTAACTAAATGTAACTAAGTGTAACTCAGTGTAACTGAAGACAGCTGGACTGGTAGGTGAGGAAGGGCGAGTTGCTCCCTAAAATCAAGGAAGAAGGGCGCATTAAGCAACTGGAGGGCTAAAATTGAATAGTGAGAAGCTCCCGGGGGTTGGCTAACTGAGGGCTAGGTGCTGGACTGATGACTGGGATGCATGCAAACTCTAGAATGCATGCAAACCCTAAAAGTGCATGCATGACTGAAAAAAGTAAATGATCAAAATACTGGTGGGACTAGGATGGAGTATAGGAATATCCTAACACCCCCCCTTAATCCATCCTGGGACCTAGTAACTAAGACCAAAGGTCACCCAATACAATGAATAATAACAATCAATAAACCAAGGAAGTGGGAAAATTTCATGGGAAACATACCCCCTCCTCAAAAACAGACTGTAAGACACACACAAAAATAAATGCTCCAAACTCAAGCAGGTGTGATGCTTGGTCATATGTCTGGAGGTATCTTCTTCTTGGGAAGAAGTGGATCATGCTCAAAAAGCATGTGCTTGTACTTGCTCTTCAGATCAAATGTGATGAGAACAAATCCAACAATATGAGAGTGATCCTTGAACCTGTGATTTGAATCAGTTGAGGTAGGATCAAATTTGTGAAGGTGTATATAGTCTTTTGTCTTCTCCTTCGAACCACCATGGGAGAGATTATGCCAAAAAGAACTATTACATGTTTGCTTGAAATCAAAATCAGATTTAAGACTTAAAAAATAGTTTCTTGAGATCTCCTTTGAACCAGCAGGGGTGAGATCAAAACTATCATATGCATGAGAAATTATCCCAAGCAGTAATTGCTTAGAACCAAATTTAGATACAAGACTTGAATCATGGTTTCTTGAGATCTCCTTTGAACCATGAGAGGTGAGATCAAAACCAGTAATTGCATGAGAATTTATCCCAAGCGAATGGCAATGGCCATAATCTTTAATAACCTTCTGAGAGCATGAATTTATGATCATATAGTAATATAAAAGAGGAGATAGCTGAAGAGGAGCGAATGCATTACCTTCAATAGCTGTTTTGACCTCTGAAGTAATCATGTGATCATGATGCAAACCAACAGACTCTAGTGCAAGAGAGGATTTAGGACCTTCTGCAATATCTAGAGTGTGAGCTGGCACATAAAGAGAAGAAAGGTTGAGCATGAGTGTAGAATCTACAAGTTCTTTGTCAACAACTTCAATATGAGATGATACTGGTGCATGATCTGAGAGACCATCAAGAGGAGCGAATGCATCACTTTGCTTGCTTTTGAAGGGGTTTGGACCAAATCCTTCATTCTTTCTACCAAATATTTCATCCAGATGGGCCCATAGCTCTTTTGGAGTTTCAACATCATCAATGATTTGGTAAAGCATGTATTCAGGAAAAGCAGACATCATTCTTCCAAAGGCCATGTCACCTTTATTCAACCAATCAATATTCTCTTTAGAGGATTCGAACTCTCTTTCAAAATAACAATCAAAGAGATCATGGCTCTTCAAATATGCTATCATTTTTGGTTTCCATTCATCATAGTTGAATGGAGAAAGAAGAGGGAGTCCTTCTAAATATGAATACATTGAAGCTGTAGAGGACCTGCAAAACAATATAGAATAACTGCAACTGTTACTGCTGCAAAAATGCAGAAACTGTTGCACTCGAAATCTTGGTAATAACCTGCAAAAAAAACTCTCAAGAATGGAGATAAACAATACTCTCAACATGCTCTGATACCATGTGAAAATGCTCACAGCAGATCTAAGAGATGATGTATACCTCACAAGAGTAATTATGATTAAGTAGGAAAATAGAAGAAGAGTGAACAATACAGTATAATGAGCAATAGAATAATATGGTACAGTAGAACTCAGATAGAAGCAATAATACTTCACACACACTAGTTAATTAATCACAATATGGACAAATAAATAGTACAAAGCATGAGGAATTCGAATTCCTAAGGTGGCAATTCGAATTAGCCATCATGGAGTGATCAAAAGATCACTGGAGTGTCATCGGAGCACAACTAGTATCATCGGAGCACAACTGGAAGTCTTCATCATCATCAGTGGAGTCAACAATGCTCAAGTAACTGTCAACCATCAGTCAAACTGAGTCTGGTAGGTGTAACTGAGTGTAACTAAGTGTAACTTAGTGTAACTAAATGTAACTCAGTGTAACTGAGTGTAACTGAATGTAACCGATTGTACTGACTGTAACTGAGTGTAACTAAGTGTAATTGAAGACAACTGGACTGGTAGGTGAGGAAGAGCGAGTTGCTCCCTAAAATCAAGGAAGAAGGGCGCATTAAGCAACTGGAGGGCTAAAACTGAATAGTGAGAAGCTCCTGGGGGCTGGCTAATTGAAGGCTAGGTGCTGGACTGATGACTGGGATGCATGCAAAATGTATGCAAACCCTAGAATGCATGCAAACCCTAAAAGTGCATGCATGACTGAAAAAGTAAATGATCAAAATACCGGTGGGACTAGGATGGAGTATAGGAATACCCTAACATTGTCATGATCCAAGGTGGTGTTGTATACAATACAAGCTCCATGATGATGTTGCTATACAATTTGTGTCCACGCCCCTCCATCACAAGTTTACATAGACTCCATCGCTCCTCATTAGCCACGTGCTCCACTAGGTCCACTACCCTTACATGAGCATTGTTGTAGCCCAGGCATCTCCAAGCCAACTCCATGCATCCATATAGGAATCCAAGCTACTCCATGTTGTCTAGGACTTGATTCCCTCCTCCAAGATGCACAATGGTCCTCCTCCTATGTAGGGTGATATCCAAGTAAGTGAACCTCTCTATGTGCCCAAAATGAAGTACCTTCACCAATATGTTAAGAGAATTCAATTCCCTAGGGAAGAATGTCAAGAAAGTGCCCATTTAAGGTCAAGTAATCACTGAGCAATCTATCTACAGTGTGCAAATCAATCATGGACCATATCCCATGTGCTAATCCATATTGGACCATCTAGGGGATGAACATATACCATGTACCCCAAATATTATGAAGCACTTGAATACATGGTGTAAACACTTTTGGAGTAACCCAAAAAGCTAACAGTATACTTACCTCCTTAAAGTTGTGTTGAGGGCTCTCATGTTTCTTCTCCATTGTAAGACCCTATAAACACTTGGTTTCCCATTTAAAATCACTAACTCTTTGGCTTGTGTGCTCCACCCTCATTGTAAAACCTCAGAAACTCCTATTTGATGAGTCAAAATCACCCACTATAAAAGAACTCTAAATAATAAGCAAAAAGAAGGCTTTTATTGAAAAAAAAGTATACCTAGAAATGATTTCAAAAAGAGAAAAACCAATTTTGAAGAGAGAAATGACTTACAAAGGAAAACAAGGTTTCAAATTGTTTATTGAAAAAAAGAATCGTATTAGAGGAAATTTGGATGAAAAATGGGCCTTCGAAGGATAATCATAAAATAATGCCATGTAGACATTTTTTATACTATTTCACTTTTATCGAAGCTGCCTAGGGTTATTTCACTTTTATCAAAGCTACCTTAGATATATATTTTATATTAAAATCAATTTATGAGGACAAAGTTCAATGTCGTGTTTTCACCCAAAATAAGGAAAGAAAATTAAATACATGGTGCCATATTAAAATTTATTGGACCCAACTTTTCATAATGTATAGTATTGTTATAATATATTAATTATAATATAATATTATTATATATTAGTTTTAATATTAATTACTATATTATATTTATAATATTAGATACTATTATATATTAATTATATATTAACATTAGTTATGATATTAGTTAGAAGTTATTGGACTCAACTTTTCATGATATATAGTAATATTATAATATATTAATTATAGTATAATATTTTTTTGTAAGTAAGAGATGTAACCTTCTATTAATGGTAAACAAAGCCTAACATAGTACAGTGTTCATAGTCATTACATGCTTCAGCTTGGCTTTAGTAGAGACCAAACTATAAAACAAAGTCTAGAAAATCAAGATATTTGTGGCAATCTTACAAAAGTTACCCAAAATTTTGACTTGCAGACTAACAGTACCATAATTAAGACTGGGATCAACAGGACTAGGGATTTTACTATTGACTATAGATTTGGAAAAAAGGCTAAATCTAGCATAATTAAAAAAAAAACTGAGAATCTTTCTGCAATTGAAGGATACAACATATTGTTTATGTTGGGTCATCATTGATAATGATGGGTATATCCTTCATGCCGCTAAAGGATGAAGATCCATGGGTCTTATGCAGGTCCATGTGCTGCTCCATGATGCACACCTTGCCCTCCATTATGGAAAAAAGTCTGTGCAGATCTTTCAACTCCTCAACCTTACTTCAAATTGGATGCCATGGCTTAGTTATGCTCCCTCAGGAGTCTGTGCATTAGCGTTTTTGTGACTCATAGAATCACCACTGAACACTTGTAGAGCATAATTCGACCTTTTGTGTCCCCAAGGTTCTGGATCGAGTCTTCTAAAGGGTGAGAGGGTGTTTCCACCTTGAAGGGTTGGTCTCATTTGAAGCAATCCCCTTGTGGCAGAACCTCCCTCACCTTTGTCTTGTTCCTCATCGGCAACATCAGACAACATGGCAGGAGGCCATGGAATAAACTCGATCCTCAGCCTGCGTCTGAACCTTGTTAGGGCCCAATTAAGGCGGCGGGCATCTTCTTGCAACCCCTCCAGGCTCCTCAATTCCTCCATCAATTGGTTTCTATATCCTCTCTGAATTTCCAAAATGTTTCCTAACGGGAGATTCTCCGTCCAGTAGGTTATTAATGAGCACTCATAGAGAGCCTGGTGGGCTCATGTATTTCCTGGGTCCTCAATACAGGTTTCCAACCTATGATACTCCTCCACCTTCTGGAAGGTAATAATTTCCTTCCAAATATTGGATTTTAACCACTCAATTTTCATCTTGCAATCCATTGGTGTATAGATCTTGTAGAAGTTTGTCACATCTACTGTGCAATGTTGGTTAGAGGTCGGATTTTGCATCCCCGTTCATCCATGCTTAACAATTTTAGGTCTGTTCATGGAGAAGTTATGTCTTCCCTATGTTTTGAGATTTTTGTTTTCCTTCTTGCATTGCTAGACCATAAGAAAAATGAAGGCTCCTCCAAGACCTTCGACGATCATGAGACCAAAGGTGGACATAATTGGCAAGGACAGTGTTACACATATGAGCTCCAGGTTCATCATGTTATTTTACTCTCTTCACCTTTTCTTTTCTCCTCATAATATAATGGTGTACCATCGCATTAACTGGCTAGGATTAGGTCGTATTCCCATTAACTGCTTTGATCCCTTTCCATGTGATCCACATGGCTTGAAACTTCTGTGTGTTCCTCCTGGGCCAGGTGGTGACTGATTACGATCTACATGGGCCTCCTTCCATGACCCTCTACGTTTTGACTTGGCTTGTTCCCGTTGAGCTTCTTGTTCATTTCTTCCAGTAGATATAATATTAATTACTATAATTATAGTATAATATTATTATATATTAGTTATAATATTAATTACTATTATTATTATATATTATATATGGGTCATGTATTATCTTAAACATGGATGGGTATATTAGTTACTATTATAAATTAATAATATATTATTATGATATTAGTTAAAAGTTATTGGACCCAACTTTTCATGGTGTATAGTAATATTATAATGTATTAATTATAATATAATATTACTATATATTCGTTATAATATTAATTAGTATTGCTATTTTATATTATATATTGGTCGTGACGTATTATCTAAAAGATGGATGTATATATTAGTTATGATTTTAGTAAATTTATTGGACCCAATATTATATAATGTAATATTATTGTATATTAGTTATAATATTAATTACTATTACTATTATATATTATATATGAGTCACGTATTCCCTAAAATATGTTAGCATGTTAATTTCATTATCAATATCCAAGATAATTTTGGGCAGCTTGGGTAGCAGGTAGATAAGTTGTATTATTAAAAAATTCCACCTATACCCAAATTATATAATAAAAAATTTCCTCAAACATGCACCTCTTTTGGATTTTAAAGCATTTTGATTGGCTAATACATGATGACATGGAATTTGAATTAGGGTTGAGAGGCCCATTTTTCATCCAAATTTCCTCTAATAAGTTAAGTTGATTTTAAAGGCGAAATGAGGCTTTTGAGTACATGATATTGGTTTACAACCGCTCATGTACAACATTTTTTGGAGGTATTTCGCTTTAACATTGAATTAACCTAATACAAAAATACATCCCCTAAACATGAACCTCAGTAAATCAAATTTTGCTTAAGATATCCAATTTTTAATTGGGATTCTTGTAGAAATAGAAGAACATGAAGAAGGGTTTTCTTACAGTATCAAGTTTTTAATTTGGATTGAACTAGCAGAAATTGAAGAACACATTATCTAAGCAGTTGAATTTGCAATCCTTGTTGGTGGAAATCTAGATTCATGATAGAAGAGCATGGTAAGAATTCATTCCAATGCCAATATAATCACATTTATGGGATAAAAAAATATTGTTCCATCATTGCGATTTCGTAGCCATTACTGTGTGCTCCTTTTATGGAACAAGGTTGAAGGAAACAAATGTGAGGTTCTAAAGAGGTGTTGCAAGAATCCAAGTGCACGAGGTTGAAACAAGTGTTGAAAGAGTTGAGGGTCAATTTGAAGGTGGTTCCTTCGACATGGTGTCCAACTCTAGAGGTGGCTCCTTCACCATGCCTCACATAAGTGATAATTACAAAAATAAATATATTCAATCATAGATAAATAAATAAATAAATGTGGGCAATCATTAAAATTGAGAAAAGCTTGTCGATTCATCTCCCTCTTCCTCACATTTGAATTTTCTCACTCAATTCCAAGTGATCAAGTTTTGTCTACAAATGATGATATTGTTGCATGTTAAGGTATTGAGATTATGTCAATAGAGACTAGGCCAATAGCCTTAATTTTATAGACTTTTTCTTGTTTTGGAAAACAAAATAATAATAATAAATTATATATGATAGTGATTATTGTTTTGCATCATAGGAGATGTGCTTCCTCTAAACTCTTATGCAATCTAAGATTCAAATAAATATAATCTAATATTTTCATTTTCATTTTTTTTTCTAGTCCAATATATTACATTATATTATAAATACTCTACGAACATAGCTTGGTGGGTTAGCTCGAGTTGTTGAGTGTTATGAATTTCAATCAAAAGGTCACAAGATTAAGTTCTTATGTTGGTTGTTAATGGATTCCTACAACACGGGTTAGAAAAAACCCCGATCTAAGGTTTGTGACTTAGAACATTGACAAATATATTAAAGCAAACAACCATTCATCAATGTAAAGTACATGCAATTGGAACTAAGAATAAACTCATAAAACATTGTCATAAAAAAATATCATTCATAAACCATTAGATGATTTACATTAACTTTATCAATGAATATGGCAATTTATAGAAAATACATGCCCGAGAGTAGCTTGATGGAGTGAACTATGGTCTCTTATGTTTCTTCCTTGAATGCTCCTTAACTCATTTCCTTGGTACATGTATTCTATATGGGGGAGACAAGAATAAGTGGTCTTCAAGTCTCTTAGGAAAATACTTGCATAACCCTAATCTTATTGGGAATATTATGTTGTGACCCTTGATGGTATCTTTATATTTTGTTATGATAAACCCTAAATAATATTCTCTTCAACTTAGCTTTAGTTTTATCCAAGAGCTAACTCCATGCATACTGATGATAAGAGGAGCTTCTTTAGTTTGAATATAGAGTTAATTCCATGCATATTGATTATCATAGGAGTTAAAGAGGAGTTCGGTACCTTATAACTGCTTCTTTGGAGTTTCATGCATGCTAATTAGGGGGGAACATGTCTATATTTTCGAAGATAATCCTAAAATTCCCAAAATTAGGGTTTTTGAGGGGTAGCGTAGTTCTTGAGGCAATATGTACATTAGAAGTGCACTTAATTAGGCAATATCTATGTTGAATACTACTGGAAGTTGGCTAATATTTGATTTGGCCTCTTGAGGGTCAAACTTTGCTTAGAGGCGTCACATAATGAGTTGAAGGTACTGATTATGTGGTTTATGCATTTGGTGATGATGTACTAGGGTAACAAAGAGTCCTATTAGTACAGGGAACATGATTAGTGTGGTGTGTGATTTCTCAAACACTTGTGCAAAATGCACCTACTAAGGGGCTGCGTAATCCTTAGTGTCTAATTGTTATGCAACAAACTCCACAAAAGAGCATAAATAGACAAGAGAGAGTAATCCACGCCTTAATAATGAATAAAAGAGATGAATATAAAGTCTCTTTGAGCGGGAAATCTCCTTATACAATGTATTGAATACACAAGACAAGACAAAATGCTTCAAATGAAAAAGGTCTCCTTTATATATATAGGAGACAAAGCGGTACACTTACAAGTAATGGACCCAAGCCGACATCAATAATATAATAATACTAATGAAAATTACCACTAATGGACCCAAGCCAACATCAATTATATGACAATACTAATGTAATGTGCCACAATATAGGGGGTAATGTGCCACCATTTAGGTCTTAACATGCTCCTCCCCTTTTGACAAGTGTTGTCCTCAATGCTTGGTTCGTTGTAGATGCTTATGTATGAAGGACTCATCTTCCCATGTCGAATCTTCTACTGGTAAGTTCTTCCACTTGATGAGGTACACAATAATAGCTCAATTTCGTAGTTGTTTGGTCCCTATTCTAGTGATTTGTTCAAGTTCCAATATGAATTTTCCTTCTTCATCAAGATCCGACAAGATATTTTGAATTGGGTGTTAAATTTTGAGCATTAATTCACAATACTCTAGGATCCTCACTGAGAAAATAACATGTACAGTATATCAATGCATAACAATCATAATGAGCATGACAAGCATCACAAGAATCAAAAGCATGAGAGACAAGAGACACAGAGTTTCCATGGGGAAAACCCTAAGGTGAAAAACCCCACAACTTCCTCAAAGATAGAGAGAGCAATGGATCAACCAAAATACACTGAGATAGTTTCCTAGTAGCAGATGATCCTCCTCCTCACTAGTGCGCCACTTTCTGAGTGAGAGAAGTATGAGTTTACGAGTGATCCAAATAGAGATCTCCCGATCTCTATTTATACTAGTCTGTTTGCCTAGTGACCTTATGGGGCTGACTTGTCTAGCTTGGTATATCAACCATATAATATATATTTTAGGGCCGACCCCACACATGGTGGTCTAATAACCGTTCGCCAAGTACACACGCTTGCGACACTTGTCAATACACATGATGAAACTTCCTTATAGAGGAATAACACATCTCTTATAAGGGTACAATAAATATATATGAAATACATAGATGAAATACATTCTGAAGTTACATATACATCTACACTCCCTCTTAACTAGGAAGGTATTTCTTGACCCAGTTCTGCTAGACAAGTCTTCTTCTCGGGATCATCGTCATCGATGCATCGTCATCATCACCGTCATTGCTGTTGCTATCTCAACCAATCTCTGACTCTACTCGTCATAGGAATTTCTACAGAGCCAGTCCTTTTTCATACTGGATGTAGGCCCACCACCTGCAGGTCTTCGTCATCACTAGCCATACTGTGGAATCCTCAAGACTTATTACGTGCATCACAAAACCTTGCAAGAGCATCCCAGGACTTATTACGGGCACACAGCCCAACCTATTGGATCTCCTAGGGAGCTATTACATGTGACCCTACCACAAAACCTCGAAAGAGAATCCTAGGACTGATTACGAGCACACAACTCAACCTATCGGATCTCCCAGGGTGCTATTATATGTGGTCACCACAAAACCTTGCAAGAGCATCCCAGGACTTATTACGGGAACACATCCCAACCTATCGGATCTCCTAGGGCGATATTACATGTGGTCATGGCAAAACCTTGCAAGAGCATCCTAGGACTTATTACGAGCACACAGCTCAACTTATCGGATCTCCCAGGGCGCTATTATATGCCATAGGACAAAACCTCGAAAGAGCATCTGCTAGATATCCTAGGGAGCTATTATATGCCAACGACAAAACCTTGCAAGACTATCTGTAGATCTCCCAGGGCGCTATTATATGTCCTCCCAAAGCAAAACCTCGAAAGAGCGTTTTTCAGATCTCCCAGGGAGCTATTATATGCCAGTGGAAAAACCTCGCAAGAGAATCTGCAAACCTCCCAGGGCGCTATTATATGCTTATCTGCACAACCTGATCCATGGCCACAGAGTATCAACCTGATACTCACCATACATCAACCTGATGTATACATGATCATCCTGATCATCATCACTGCAACATCCTGTTGCATGTCATCTGGAGCAACATCCTGAAGCTCGTCATCCATGATCATCCTGATCATATAATGCATCTACCTGATGCATACCAAGTATCTACCTGATACATATCATCATACATGATCCACCTGATCATACCTGATACATATCAACATACATGATCTACCTGATCATACACAGTATCCACCTGATACATATACAGATACATGGTCCAAGCATCCAACATGATGCATATACAAAACATATACAAATGATCCTACTGATCATATCCAGCATCCAACATGATGCGTACATACATATATATATAAATGATCCAACTGATCATATCCAGCATCCAACATGATGCGTACATACATATATATAAATGATCCAACTGATCATATCCAGCATCCTCCTGATGCATGTACAGAGCAGTAACTGGAGCATTGTCCTGATGCTCATCATCCAGCGCTTACATCCACAGCCATGTGAAGGATCCTCCTTCCAACATGCTTGGAATGGCTTTTGCAAATGTGTCCATCACTTCTTCCTCGAAGTGTCATCAATCTGAAGAACACCAAGCCTCTCCCTGAAGTATTCGAACTTCACCCTGGCTAGTGGCTTCGTCAGTACATCTAAAATCTGCTTGTCTGTCGCAACATACAGGAGCTTCATAGCTCCTCTCTGCACCATATCCCTGATATAGTGATATTAGATCTCTATGTGTTTTGACCTGTCACGAAACACTGGGTTCTCGGACAGCTTCACACAACTCTAGTTATCACAAAAGATACCAGCAGCATCCAACGGGAGATCAAATAACTCAAACAGTAGCTTCCGTAGCCATACTGCCTCACATCTAGCTGAACAGGCTGCAACATACTCTACCTCAGCTGTACTCAGTGCTACGTAGGACTGCTTCCTGCTGAACCAAGAGATCACACCTGATCCCATACTGAAGCAGCATCCAGATGTGCTCTTCCTATCTGCAGCACTGCCAGCCCAATCTGAATCAACATAACCCTGCAGGTTAAACTTTTGATTCGATTCATACTTGATCCCATAATCCACTGTACCCTTCAGGTACCTCAGAACATGATTTACAGCAACTAGGTGAACACTCCTCGGATCCGTCAGGAACTGGCTCAATGTGTTCACTGCAAATCAAATATCTGGTCTCGTGTTCGTCAGGTACATCAAGGACCCAATCATCTGACGATACATAGAGACATCAACCGTCTCAGATGAAGAATCACACAGAAGCTTCAGGTTCAATGCCATAGGTGTGGCCATGGCCTTGCAATCCATCATCTCGAATCTCTTCAAGATATCTACTGTGTACTTCCCTTGACCAAGGAAGATCCCACCTGCACTCTACCACACCTACATGCCTAGGAAATAATGCATCATTCCCAAATCTTTCATATCAAACTTGGCAGCAAGCTTCCTCTTAGTATCTGCAATCAATCTGTCATCTCCTATTACAAATAAGTCATCCACATATAGGAGTAAAATCACAGGATTCCCTTCCTCAACCTTGTAGTAAAGGTTGGAATCCGCTTTACTCTTGGTAAAGCCCAAACTAGATAGGAAACTGTCCATCCTACCATACCAAGTTCTGGGAGCTTGCTTCAAGCCATACAAAGCTTTCTTCAATCTGCACACATATGACTCCCTGTCATGTATTTCGAAACCGAGTGGCTGCTCCACATATACTTCCTCTTCAACTACACCATTCAGGAAAGTAGTCTTGACATCCATCTGGTGTATTTTCCATTTCATTACTGCAGCCAGGGCAAGTACTGTTCTGATGGAAGTATACCTGGATATAGGTGCAAAAGTTTCTTCATAATCTATTCCCTCTTTCTGAGAGAAGCCACGAGCTACGAATCTTGCCCTGTATTTCTCTACACTGCCATCTGTAGCATGCTTGATTTTGTAGATCCATTTGGAAGTCACAACAAACTTCTCTTTAGGTCTTGGGACAACATCCCAAACATCATTCTTCATTATTGATTGGTATTCCTCAACCATGGCATCCTTACATTCTTTGTTTTCCGCTGCTTCTTCATAACTGGAAGGTTCTTTGTTCATAATGTCACAGAGTAAAGCAACATAGCTGGTATGTGATCTGGTTCTCTTCTTTGCTCTGTGTTCTTCTTCTGGAATGCCAAATCTTTCTGCATCTTGAATGAGCTCTCTAGCCCTTGCAGGTTTCCTCTTGTGAGAGTTATCCTCACGAGGTGGATCTACAGGTTCTTGCGGATCTTCAAACTCATGAACAACTTCTGGAATTGCTTCAGTCATGGTAGTGTCTTGAAATCTAGTTTCCTTAGGTTCTTCATAAACTTTGATAGGTGCCTTCTTTGATTTGATGGATGCTGAGTTTTCATCAAATGTTACATCCCTGCTGACATCAATCTTCTTGAATCCTGGAAAGTATATTCTGTAAGCCTTCGAGCTTTCACTGTAACTCACAAAGATACCCTTCGTTCCTGAAGGATCTAGTTTGGTCCTCTTTTACTTTGGGACATGAGTGTATACTGAACAACCAAATATTCTGAGATGGATGACTTCAGGTTTCTTACCAGAAAAGACCTCTTCTGGTGTCTTGTTGTCCAATATCTTGTGGGGTGTTCTGTTCTGCACATATACAGCTGTTCTAGCTGCTTCTTCCCATAGATGCATAGGTAGATCCTGGTCATGCAGCATTGCCCTTGCTACTTCCATGATTGTTCTGTTCTTCCTTTCTGCAACTCCATTCTGTTGAGGATTATAAGGAGCAGTCAACTCCCTCTTAATCCCTGAATCACTGCAAAGCTTCTTGAAGTCACCTAAGGTGAATTCTCCACCATTGCCGGATCTAAATGTTTTGATCTTCTTGTCAGTTTGATTCTCCATCAAGGTTTTGAATTCCTTGAACTTATCAAACACCTCATCTTTGTTCTTCAAGAAGTATACCCAAGTCTTCCTGGAGAAGTCATCAATAAATGAGACATAGTAAACATACCCACTCAGAGAACTGGATGACATAGGACCACATACATCTGAGTGGATGATTTCCAGGATACCTTTTGCCTTGCTTTCACTGCATAAGAAAGCCTTCTTAATGTTCTTGCCTTTTGCACATCCTTTGCAAACACCTTCATGTTTGGTCTTGATTTCAGGAAGACCCTCTACAGCCTTGCTTGCAATTGGAAGTGACCTATAGTGCATATGAGCAAGTCTTCTATGCCAAAGTTCACTTGGCTCCATGGATTCATGCACCATGGCATGTTCAGGTTGTCCTTTCAATTTATACAAACCTCTCTCTTGCTCTCCAATCACTACTGCATCATCTATGGTCTTTCCCTTTGGCCACATTAGGACTTGGCCATCCACAAATGTAACCCTCATACCTTTTGCATCTAATGTAGAGATGGAGAGTAAGTTCTTCTTGAGACCAGGTACATAAAGGACTTCTTTCATCTTCAAAGATTTTCTAGAATCTAGGTTGTAGGAGGATTCACCACTTCCTTTCATTAGGTATTGATAATCATCCCCAAGTTTCACCTTATGGGGTGATTCATGTTCAGATATGTTCACAAAAGATTCCTTAAACCCAGTCATGTGTTTGGAAGCCCCACTGTCAATTAACCAATCATTACAACCATGGGAGATAGTACCTGTGAGAGCAAAGATTAGAACATACTCTTCTTCACTTGATGAGTCATCATCACTATCATCACTTTCTGCCCTAGCCTTCTTATTTGGAGGTTCATCATCTTCGGCAGCATGAGCATGGAACTTTCTTTTGTTGCCCTTATTCTTCTTGTTGGAGTTGTTGTTGTTGTGGTTTTCCCTTTTGTTCTTGGGACATTCTGAAGCAAAGTTACCCTTCTCATTACAAGTGAAACACCTTAGATCCTTCTTATTCTTTTGTTGGTTGTGATAGGATCTCCTGTGGTGAGAGTGCTCCTTCTTGGGCTTGCTTCTTTTGGTGTGGGCTGTGAGAGCTTGATCTTCACCTCCCATCTTTTCTTCACAAGATACAAGCCTAGATTCTTCTTGAGAGCATTCCTCCCATAGTTTACTGAAAGAGATCAATTTCTTTCTTGCACAGATTCCTTGAATAAATGAGTCCCATGACCTTGGAAGACCATTCAGAGTGGTCATAACAACTTCACCATTATCCACTACTTCATCCACAGCTTCAAGTTGTTCCTTGATCTGAGAGACCTTGGAGAAGTAAGATTGAATGGTTTCTCCATTCGACATCTTGACCCCTTTCAATTGATTCCGCAAGGTCATCTTCCGATTTATGTTCTTCCCTTCAAATAGCTTGGTCAAAGAGTCAAACATAGCATTGGGTGTTTTTAGAGAAGACACATGGGGTATGAGATGGTCTTTGATAGAATCAGTAATGATTCTCTTTGCCTTGACCAAGTTCTTCTTATGCAATACCTTAGCCTCTTCATCCTCTGGGATAGGGATGTCTTCTTTTATATATGAGTCCAACTCATTCTCTTCCAGGATTAACCCAATCCTATACTTCCAAGCTTGGAAGTTATTAGCCCCTTCAAGCTTATCCTCAAGATTGGTGTGGTGAGACATCTTAAAGAGTACTTCAAATGGAAATAGAAAAGATTTAGGTCTTACCACTTGAAATGCTGAAAACTGGATTTGGTCCTAGATTAGGGTTTGTCGAAAAAACCCTAAAAATTCAAAATGTGAATTTCAACTTTCTGAAAGGATAGAAAGATGCGCTTTGATGAGTTGATCAGCCTGGTGTATTCAGAATTTGAGATCAGCAAAGCTTTACCCTTCATATTTGCCTTTTTGTCCTCCCAGGTTCACTAGGGAGAGCCCTGAATTAGGGTTTGAGTTTCCCGGAGATCTACCCAGCCAAAAATCTCTATCCAAAGCTCTAAACTTCGATTTTTACAAGGAGCTTCCAGCTATGTCTTTAGATTTCAAAAATTCCTATTTTTGTGGAAACCCTAATGTTTAGGGCCAAATCTGAAAATGCTCAGAATTGAATTCTGATTGGACAGATAGATTCTCCTTGATGAGTAGAGTCAATCTACTATACTGGTTTTCCAAAATATGTATAGAGAAACCCAATAAACAAGAAACTCAAGTTTCCGTCACTGCAAAATGCCTTCTTCTCAGGTTAGCTCTGATACCGTGTTAAATTTTGAGCATTAATTCACAATACTCTAGGATCTTTACTGAGAGAATAACATGTACAGTATATCAATGCATAACAATCATAATGAGCATGACAAGCATCACAAGAATCAAAAGCATGAGAGACAAGAGACATAGAGTTTCCGTGGGGAAAACCCTAAGGTGAAAAACCCCACAACTTCCTGATCATAGATAAAGAGAGCAATGGCTCAACCAAAGTACAACCAAAATACACTGAGATAGTCTCTTAGTAGCAGATGATCCTCCTCCTCACTAGTGCACCACTTTCTAAGTGAGAGATGAGTTTCCGAGTGATCGAAATAGAGATCTCCTGATCTCTATTTATACTAGTCTGTTTGCCCAGTGACCTTATGGGGCCGACTTGTCTAGCTAGGTATATCAACCATATAATATATATTTCAGGGCCGACCCCACACATGGTGGTCTAATAACCATTCGCCAAGTACACACACTTGCGACACTTGTCAATACACATGAGGACACTTCCTTATAGAGGAATAACACATCTCTTATAAGGGTACAATAAATATATATGAAATACATAGATGAAATACATTCCGAAGTTACATATACATCAACATTGGGATCTTGTCTTCTATTACCTTCTTTAAGCAAGAAACATGGAAAACTAGGTGTACCCTTGAAGATGAAGGAAGATCCAATTTGTAAGCCATACTACCAATCTTCTGTAAAACATTATAAGGATCATACTACTTGGGTGATAATATATTTTCCTCATTTAGTTGATTAATGGAAATCCATTTGTAAGCTTGTAGCCTCAAAATACCCAATCCCCTTATTTAAAACTCCTTTCACTGTGATGTTGATATGCTTGTTGTTTCATAATGTTTTTAGATATAACCAGGTTTCCCTTCAATATCTGGAGAACTTCTTGTTGGTGGTCAAGGTGATCTTCCACAGCTTGAAATTTAGATTTTCCTTTCAAGGGAGATGTGATAGATGGAGCTTGGTACCCATAAAGTTCCATAAATGGGGACATTTTTTATGATGTATGGAACTAAGTATTGTACCTCCATTCTACCAAAGATAACCATTCCACCCACTGTGTTTGTTTATTAGATGAAAAACAACGAAGATAACCTTCCAAACATTTGTTCACTATCTCAGTTTTCCCATCGTATTGAGGATTATAATGTGAATTGTGAGCCAACTGGGTACCCAAACAAGAAAATAATTCAATCCTAAATTTTCCAATGAAATTAGATCTCTATCACTTACAATAACTTTGGGTTTCCATGTAGCTTTGGAATTTTTTCCATGAATGTTGTAGATATTGTACTTGCGTTAAAAGGGTGAGAGAGTGAACAAAAGTGTGCATACTTGGTGAGTCTATCAACAACCACCATAATAACATTATTCATTTCTAACTTTGTTAGACCTATGATAAAATCCAATGAAACTTCGCCCCAACATTGACAAGGTATGTCTAGTAGTTGTAAAAAACCTCTGTTCTTAACTATTTCAACCATATTTTGTTGGAAAACCAAACATTCTTCCACAAACCTTTGAACATCATATTTAAGACCTTCCCAAAAAAATTCCTTCTTGACCCTATGGTAAGTTTTTAGGAATCCCAAGTGACCTCCTATAGGAGAGGTGTGTAATTCCAAAAGGACCTTTTGTTTGAGTTGGGAGTTATCATATATATATATATATATATATATATATAAGTGATCCTTACACCATAGTGAATCATTTCTCCACACAAAAGTATCTGATACACTAGGATCCTTTTGCAGATTTTGAATGAGCGTCCACACTGATAAGCCATTCTTCCCTTGATTCTACTATCCAATCGGGTTGTCTAAGAGAAATAGCGCAAAGCAATGCCTCAACATCCTTATCTTTTCTTAAGAGTGCATCTGCCACTATATTTTGTTTCCAATTTGTTATAGATGATTTCAAAGTCATATCACAACATCATGGTTACCCATTTTTTTCTCTCTTCTTAAGATAGTCTCTATTCCAAGAATTATTTAAGACTATCATGGTCTAGTTTGACCTTGAAGTGCCTACCTATTAGGTAAAGACGCCATTGCTTAAGTGCATGTAGTATTTCCATCATTTCCTTCTCATAAATGGGTTTGTGTAAGTTCTTTCCCCTGATTGGCCTACTTTTGAAATCCATGGGCCTTCCTTCTTGCATTAGAACAACACCAATTCCATTTCCTAAGGAATCACATTCCGCAATAAAGGTTTTTGTGAAGTATGGTGTGGCCAAGACAGGGGCTTTGCACATTTCCTCTTTAAGTTGTTCAAAATCTTGAGTTTCCTCTGGAGTCCAAGAGAATGAATCCTTCTTCAATAATTCTATCACAGCTTAGAGGCGTCGCTATTCTTCTATAGTTCCTAACAAACTTGCGGTATTACTGTGTCAAACCTAGGAATCCTCTAAGATTCTTCAAGGTTTTTAGAATCGTCCAGTGCATCATGGATTTAATTTTGTTAGGGTCTAGATTGACACATTCATAAGATACAATATGACCCAAATACTATATCCCCTTTACCCCAAAGAAACATTTGGAAGGTTTTGCATATAGTTGTTGTTCCTTTAGTGGTTGTAGCACCCTCTCAACATGTTGAACATGTTTTTCCCAAGATTTACTATAGATTAGTATATCATAAAAAAATACTAACACAAATTTTCTAAGGAAGGGCTTAAAAATGGAATTCATCAAACCTTGAAATGTGGAAGGTTCATTTGTAAGGACAAAAGGCATGACCAAAAATTCATAATGACCTTCATGAGTTCTGAATTGTATTTTTGGGATGTCTTCTTCCTTCATTCTAATATGATGATACCCTGAACCAAGATCCAACTTTGTGAAGTAAATTGCTCCATTTAGTTCATCTAAAAATTCATCAATGACAAGAATGGGAAACTTATCTTTAATGGTGAGCTTGTCGAGCTCTCTATAATCCAGACACATAAGCCATGATCCCTCTTTATTGTGTACCATTACCACTGGTGCAGAGTAATAACTTTGGTTAGGCCTAATTATGCCAACCTGCAACATTTCTTCAACCATACGCTCAATTTCACTCTTCTAGCCATAGGGGTATTTGTAAGGTCTGATGTTAGGAGGAACACTTCTTGGAATCAAATGAATAACATGATCATGATCTTGAGTAGGTGGAATACCTTTTGAAATATATTCAAATACATTGGAATTCTTATCAACGACCCTTTAGAGATCTAGGGGAATAGGAGGCTTAGATGTTTGAACCTCTAGTGTGCGTAATTGTGCAATTACACCCCAGTGTCCTTTTTTCAACAATTTTGTCATTACATTAGAGCTTGTAACCTTGCTTGGTTTCCTTGTGACACCCCTTAACTCAAATTCTTTTCCTTCCTGCAAAAATTTCATGAAAAGTTCTTGAAAATTAAAAGCCATTATTCCTAATGATTATAACCATTAAACCCCTAAGACAACATCAACACCACCCATTGGGATAGCAATCATTTGACTAGTCAATTCATATTCCCCTAGAGTAAGATTGATATTATGGAATTTCCTTGAGCAATTGATAGTTCCTCCATTTGTAATCATCACTTGAAACTATGGTGCTGTATATATAGAGCAATTGAGAACTTTGGCTAATTTACAATGAATGAAATTATGAGTACTATTGAAATCCATCAACATTGTTACATTTTTCTTTTGATATATTCTTCGAGCTTGAGAGTTTGAAGAGTGCTATTTCTAGCCAATGCATGACAAGATACGGTGGGATTAATATATTCGGGAGTAATCTCTTCTATTTCTTCAGCTTGATATGGTTCATGTTCTTTTCCTTCTTCCTCTTCATAATCTATGTAGAAATAATTTCTTCTAACCACACTTATGTCCCTTACTATACTTGCTATCACAATTAAAGCATAGACCTTTTGCTCTTCTTTCATCCAGTTGTTGAGGTGTCAACCTTGTAGGTTGAGGTGAGTTAGAAGAAGGAACATTATTATCTCTAAAGGTGCTAGAGGTGGTCTTTTAGTAGCCACTACTATGTTTTTACTTTCAACCTTCCTTGCCAACATGAAATCCTTCTCCGAGGATGTTGGTTCGAAGAGACACACCTCGTGTTAAATGTTATCTTTCAAGGTTCCAATAAAGAGATCTAACATTTTATTATCTAGTATGCCCTCCACTATGAGACTCAACTTTTGAAATTGTTGAATGTGCTCGATTATTGGACCCTCTTCCTTAGATTTATCAATTGGGTAAAGAAGGAATTACTCTTAACATCATCATGCTATGAGATCAATTCTTCTGTAAAAATGGACCAAGAGATAATGGAGTTATTTTTGTATTCACAAAGTCATTGGTACCACACAAACTGATCAGGTTCTAAATATAAAGATGCAATAGTTAGATTTTGTAGATTTGGTACCTGGTGTATATCAAAGAATTGCTCCATTTGGAAAATCCATGTTATGGGGTCCTTGCCATCAAACTTATTCATGTCAATGTTGGGGAGTTGGATGCTTCCTTGGGTACAATCCGTAATTACTTCCATTATTAGAATCAAATCCTCTTGGGGTATTCTTATTAATGGAAGGTTGCTCAACATGGACACTATCTTTATCTTCTTGAGTACCCTGGGACACATTATCACCTTTAGGGATATTTTGCTTTGGATTTTGTATGAGCTTAGCAATCATTTCGATATTATTATCCATATGTATCATCATCTTAATCTATATATGTCCCATCCTTTCCTCTATCCTATGATCTAAATTAACTAAATCAACCGCTCTCACAGTCCCTTTAATAAGATCTTCCAACTTGGACGGTAACCCAACGTACCTAAGTACCATGTTTCAAAAAGTGGTGTCCCCGTACCCAAGTACCCTGGAAACTTAGATTTTTCCATATGGGTTCAATTGAAAAGGTCCTAGCTCCATCCTTGCTCCATATACAAGTGACAAACATATCAATACTATATTTATTTATGAGGATGAGAAAAACTAGGCAATAGAATTAGTATTGGAAGTAAGACACAAATAAATATTAAAATGCTTTCACTACTATTAATCCAGAGAACAAGTAGCTACTTTATGGGATCTCCAGTGGCCTCCATGAAATAATAGAAAAATCACTCTACCTACCCTAGCATAAACTATTGCATATCCCAAATATTGTCTTAATATGATGTCTATTGGCTATCCAGGGAGGCCTCGTGGGAGAAAATCATATTCTTGCATGTGATCCTCCTTCTTTGATTTTGTCAAATATTATGAATCATTCGTAAAATTGATGAGGGCCATCAAAGTCCCATTTTGCACTTTGTGGATTATGGCACTTATATATTTAATCAATGTGCCACAAACACAATGTTGAATTTTCTTATAGCAGTAGAAAATACAATTTTCAGATCTGCTAATTACTTCCTAATGATTTTAGACAGTAATTTCATCCCATTATTATCATTGAATAATTACACTTTGAAATTTCAACTTTAAATGCAGTGGAAACAATAGAATCATATAAAGATAGCCATGCACAGTAGACACAATATTTTTACCCTAGAAAACCCAACCTTGGGAGAAAACCCAACCAACTTTTCTTAGAATAAATCAATCCAATATTACAAGTACATTACCAGTCTTGAAGAAACCCTACCATAAATAGCAAACCTCCTTCACGAGGAAACCCAAGCAAGGGTAGTGAAACTTCTAAAGAAGGTAATATGTCTTCACAATATTGCTCCTTGTTCCTTTTCTAGGTATTCTTAAGGTGTGCATTAGCTGAGAAGAGAAGATGTTTTTTTTTGTTGTGTGATAAAATGATTAGCTGCTTATTTATCCACATCAAGTCACCTTTATTTCACTTATGGGGTTGACTTGTATTTTTTTTTTTCACTTTTCATTTTACCTTCATGGATGACTTGTACTTTCTGTCTTCAATATTTTTTGGGGATTTTTCAATGCTTTCCGGGTCTTCTTCAATGGTTCAATGGCTTGACTTGTCTTCTTGGTGATTTCTTCTTCACTAGAAAAGTTGTATGTGAGCCTTGTTGATGTTATTCTTCTCCTCACATGCACGCCTATTAATATCGAGCTCTAATGTTGAATAGACCCACTAAGAAGTCCCAAACACTTCTTAGAGTCTACATCAATTCAACATTAGACTAGACTTGTATATTCCACAAGGGGATGAAATCCCTTATCAAATAAACAATTCAAACCTGCTCTAATATAGAATAGATTACTCCTTCTTGGAGCAGGAAATGTGAGAGCACCCTAGGGCCAATCTTACCAAGCCATATGACTAAGGATAATTGGAGAAGGAATTCCCTTGCTTGGGCCATTCACCTTTAGCCATATGAATTAGGCTTAGAGGATGAATGTATCATTACCTCTTGGTCAAATCAACATGACCAATCTGGGAGAATGTATTCTCGATGCTGGAAACTGGAGAAATATCAACACTCCCTCTCAGCGAGGGAGACATTATGCATATCGAGTCTTTCACTCCTAGCCAAATCAACATGGATGACTAGATAAAAACTGTGCTTGGGCCATTCACCACTGGCCAAATCAACATGGAAATTTCTCGTGGATGAATGTATCATTCCCCCCTTGGTCAAATCAGCATGACCAATCTGGGATAATGTTTTCCTGATGCTTCTCATCTATGGATATGTACACCTAGGTCATTCACCACTGACCAAATCAACATGGTCATTTACCGTGGATGAGTGTATCATTCCCCCTTGTTCAAATCAACATGACCAATCTGGGAGAATGTCTGCCCAAGGTTACTCATATGTGGATATGTACTAGATCTTTAATACTCTCTTCTGCACCATGTCTTGGATGAAGTTATATTTGATCTCCTTATCAAATAGTCCTACAAGAAGTTTCTGAAGCCACACTGCTTCGTGACTTGCGACACTGGATGCGATATACTTTGATTCTGTTGTACTACAAAATTATGCTTCCTGCTAAACCAGGATATCATAGCCGATCCCCAAGCTCAAGAAACACCCCGAGGTTCTCTTTCTATCCACTGCACTCCTTGACTAGTCAAAATCTGTATATCCCTGCAGCCTCACTTCATCACTTGAGACACATCTCAGACCATATCCAACTATACCACGTAGGTGCCTCAACATATGCTTCACCGCAACCCAATGTACATGCCTCAGATCAACCATAAACGGGATCAAGGTGCTCGCTGCAAAGCAAATATCTGGAATGGTGTTAACCAGATACATCAAGGATCCAATTAGGTTCCTATACATAGTGGGATCCACCAAATCTAAATTTGAAGCAGAATCACTCTGCTTCTTTTGATTTGTCATCATGGGTGTAGCCATGGAATTGTAGTCCATCATACTGAATCTGCTCAAGATATCAACTATCTATTTCACTTGACTGAGGAAGACCTCATATGGTCTCTACCACACCTCTAATCCCATGAAATAATGCATGAATCCAAGATCCCTTATTTTTTATTTCCGAAGACAACTTTCTCTTGGTGAAGGAGGTACTTTTGACTGAGACACCTCCTTCATTATCAACAAACTATGTTGCACTACTCCCTCAGTGCTGGAGCATCCTTCTCCCTCTGCACCTGAGTATCTTACTCCCTCTACATATGGACGCCATGATCCCTCTACAATTAAGTATCCTGAACTAAAGCAACCTTTTGTATTCATCTACCACCAAGTGGGTCTACTAATATGAGACTCTTGCTCCCTCATGAAAAATCAATACCATCCATGAGTCTCCCTAAGTCTACAAACTGGATGAACCCATATCCTATATAATGTTTCATCCCTGATGCTAATATGGATTGCATGCTTGATATTATATATCGACTTGGAAGTCACCCTTGACTTCCCCTATGGTCTCAAAAATATCTCACACACCATTCTTCATTATGGACTGATACTCTTCCATCATGGCATCCTTCCAAACCTGCTATCCTGCTGCCTCTTCATAATTGGAAGGTTCATAATCAATGATGTCACTCATTAATTCCATATAAATTGAGAACCTCTAAGGTCACTTTTTCTCCACGACAGTACCACTAGGAGCTGCATGCTTATCTACATCAAAGTATCATGAATCCATGCTAGCCTCTTTCTGATCAGTTCCTGATAGTCTGCAGTATGAACAACTAGGCGAGAGGGATCTGTACCATCATCCTTCAGAGCCTCTTTCTCATCACTATCAATCTCCATGTGAGACTCTCTAGACTTACTGGAGGCTTCCTCTTCATCATAAATAACATCTCGACTAACCTCAATCTTACATTGTCCTAGAATGTAGATCCTGTAGGCCTTCAAAGTCTCATTGTATCCCACAAAAGTACCCTTCTTCCTAGAAGGTTCTAACTTCGTCCTCTTCTCCTTGGGCATGTGGGTGTATACTGGACAACCAAATATTCTCAAATGACTGACCTCTGGCTTGACTCTTGTGAATGACTCCTCAAGAGTCTTGTCCCACAATATTTGGTGAGGACTCTTGTTCTGAGCATAAACTATTGTACTGGATGACTCTTCCCATAAGAACATGGGTAAATCCTGATCATGGATCATCACTTTGACAGCCTCCACAATGGACCTATCCTGCAATACATGAAAAAATCTATCTACGAGAGTTAACCAATACCAATTAAAAAATTATGTAATTCATCAACAAAATATCAATTCAATTTAAGTAAATAAAACTCATTGCAAAAATGAAATCGTGACCTTATTGGCACAAATAAAATCCTTGGGCATCGAGCATTGATGAGAAGTTTCAATGACTGGAAGCTACCATCGATTTAGAAGAGACCTTGAATATACTTTTGGCTCTTTGAAGATGATGACATAAAATACATTGGCAAAAGATTTAAAAAATTGACATCTCTTATATAATGGAGGCTCAAGAGGATGCGTCATCATTTATTAGATTTTATACCCATGAAATTTCTTAAGAAAACCTGTTGGAAATCGATGGTTCCATAAGTTCATTGTGGCAAGTTCCATAACAATTGATCTATCAACCCGTGTAATCCCATAGTTACAACACCTAACTGGTGTTTGGATATTTGATGAACCCATGCCCTCTCCGAAAATGTTACTTAAGAACTGAAAAATTTACTCTTGTTGTTGTATTTTCCAAGACGATTCTTGTAACATCCTTTTGTTGAGGGCCATATATGTTGTCAAATCAAATGCTTCATTCTCCCAACAAGTTCCAGAAGCCTAAGCATCTCCTTCCAAAATTCATCTTTTTTTTTCATTAAAAACCCTGCTCTCATACCATGTTGAATTTTTCTTATAGCAGTAAAAAATACAATTTTCAAATCTGATAATTATTTCCTAATGATTTCAAACAATAATTTAATCCCATTGTTATCATTGAGTAATTACACACTGAAATTTCAACTTTAAATGCAGCGGAAACAATAGGATCATAAAAAGATAGCCATGCACAATAGACACAATAATTTTACTCTGGGAAACCCAACTTTGGGAGAAAACCCAACCAACGTTTCTTAGAAGAAATCAGTACAATACCAATCTTGAAGAAACCTTAGCATAGATAGAAAACCTCATTCATGAGGAAACCATAGCAAGGGTAGAAAACCTCCTAGAGATGATTAGATGTCTTCACAATATTGCTCCTTGTGCTTTTGCTATGCCTTCTTGAGGCGTGCATTAGCTGAGAAGAGAAGATGTTTTTATGTTGTGTGATAAAATAAAATGTTAGATGCTTATTTATACACATCAAGTCACCTTTATTTCACTTATGGGGCCAAATTATGCTTTTTGTTTTCACTTTTCATTTTACCTTCGGGTCTAACTTGTACTTTATGTCTTAAATATTTCCTGGGGCTTCTTCAATACTTTCAGGGTCTTCTTCAATGATTCAGTGGCTTGACTTGTCTTCTTGGTTATTTCTTCTTTACTAGAAATTTTTTCCATGAGCCTTGTTGATGTTATTCTTCTCCTCACATGCACCTCTATTATTATAAAGCTCTAATGTTGAATAGACCCACTAAGAATTTTGGGACACTTCTTAGAGTCTATGTCAATTCAACGTTAAACTAGACTTGTATATTCCACAAGGGGATGAAATTCCCTATCAAATACAAAAGTCAAACCTGCTCTAATATAGAATAGTTCACTCCATCCTTTAAATTTGGAATTAAACTATGGATCTAGAATTCTAAAATAACCAAAAAGCTCAATTCTAGCATTGTTCTTGTAATACAATCTTTCCAATTTTAATGAAATATGTGTTTAGAGAAAGGAATGTGAGAGCATCCCGGGGTCAATTGATGGCTCCCAACAATAGGTAAGAAAAGGAATCTAAATCTTTTTCTAAGTCAGTCATTTTGGTCCAGAAAAGAAGTGCCATGGTATCAAGTTGGTAAATGATGAGTGCATCCTAGTTAGGATTGTAGAAGATTTCAATTTATATATTATAGATGTTGTAGTCTTCCTTTCTCTAGCTTAAAATACACGTATGACACTGATGTGGCCAGTTGTTAGAGGTATCTTTTTTACATTGGTTCTGAACTAAGGCATCCAACCAATTTTGCTAGAAAAAACAGATAAGAGAAGCAGTTTACTTGCATTTCGTTGGCACATCTTGTAGTAATGTGAAGGACTTCCTAGTTTGCAGCATTTTTGGATGGACTAGTGTGCAGGGAAAGCGAAGTCTAAAGGAAGAAACTGCAGTTACTAAGTACCAGTGCTAGTGTTCGACGATTTTTGAAGACATATCTAATTGAGGCCTAGTCCCTGAAGACTGGAATGAGCTTAGTTAAACTGACACTATGTATTGTCCTCCATAGCATGCAGTCGTAGATTAGATTCTAGCAGTTCATTTTGTTTCATAGTACTAGCTTATAGATATTTAAACAATATCGCTTGGCTTACAAAGGAGGCTATTTTTTATGAACATGGTTACTTTCCACAATTTGTGAGCAGCATACTTTCTAAGACTTATGTTAAAAACAACGATTTTAAAGTAATGAATATTTCCATCATTCCAGTTTATTGAGTAAATTTGTGTTCCTGTATTGCCATAGATAAGGGCCCATACATAGGAAATTGTAGGAGCAAGTATGTTGAGTTAGATTAGATTGCCCTCGTGTGAATGATATAGATAAAAATAAAACAGAGTAGATTTATTGCAGTTTGTAGACAATTTACATTATTTTAGCAGAGTAGCTTTGATAAATTATTTCCACATCTTTAAATTAGTTTGAATGCTTTTTATTATTTATGCAATTTCCAATTCAGTATTTGTTTTATAAACATGGGATCTAATCATATGAGTTTGGTTAAGCATGATAGTTCCGAGTTTGTTTAATACTCACTTAGAATATGGTGTAATTAGATACCTAGACTTGATGTGTGAATGAAAAGGTAGATCAATAATTTTCCTCAAAAGGTTTGTCTAAAGATCTGCGAAGAAAGTCTTGAAACTAGTCCACGAACCATTGATAAAGGGATAGATGCCTAACTAGATGATGGGATCCATGTCCTTTGCAAACCTTAGGTCATATGTTAGAAATGTCTTTTGCTTTTTATCGGCAATCTTTCTTTTCTTCTTTAGAATACTTCTAGGCTTCATTATAAGTTTCTTTGCGGGTTGCAAATATTGTGTAGGACCCTCAAAAGTTTGTACGAATCCTTGGGTTGATGATTAAAGGGAAGTTTTAGATACATCACCCTTACTGGTGTCTTATCCCAACATGATATAGTATTGTTGTTGATTGATTGAGCCTGTCACCTTTTTTGCGTCGTTACCGAGGACGGGTGCCAAGCCATAAGGAAACCAACAATATTAAATTAGTTTTTATGAGTATACACAGGTTACAGCTGGAGAAATAGAATGAGCAAGAAGCAAACATGCTACTTCAAGTAAGTTTCGTTTAAACTAATTATCGGTTTTCATTATTTGGTGTAGTGGGTGTAGTGATAAACAAACAAAATCCTATAAATTTTCCTATAGAAAACACAAAAAATTGCTATAAAGAAAAAGAGAAAAACTAGGCAAAGATAGTATGAATTCCTAGGGATGAGGATGAGTTTGGGAGATTCATACCTAATCCAACTTCAAGCTATAACCAAACTGATAATAACCTTGATCCACTTGAAGGATCTAATCACCAACGCATGCCAAGAAGAAGGGAAGGCCTCTTCAGGTCAATGGAAAATGGACATAACTCTGAGGTTGAAGATGAAAATGAACAACCTCTTATCCATGATTTTACCATTGGGGGCGTTCCTGATGCTAAGGCTAGAATGAAAAATATTAATCCTGTCGCCTTGCCTAATTTCCATGGATTAGCCTCAGAAGACCCTGATACCTTCCTCTTTGAGTTTGAGGTAGTATGTCGGACCTATGATTATACTATGGATGCCCGCCAGAATTTAAAATTGTTTCCTTCAACTTTAAAGGACTCTACACTCACGTGGTTTATGAGTTTACTACCAAATAGTATTTTCACTTGGGAACAGATGAAGGAAAATTTCATTGAGAAATATAGGGATTATTGTAAGGAAAGAGAACGAGGGATGATATTTTTAGAATGGTACAAGGGACAAATGAGTCATTAGAAGCCTATGATGAACGATTCTAGCTCAGTTATAAGAGGGCTCATTCATGCACCTTAGATGACGAATCTCTCAAACTTGTGCTCCTTAGAGGGGTGAGAGAAGAGTATCTAGAAACACTAAACTTATTGTCTAATGGTGACATCTATCAAAATAATTATGCTCAGATCAAACAAATCTTCAAAAACCACTCTCGGTCCACAGGAAAGAAAACTAGAGGAAGAGATCTCTCATTCCAACAAACTAGACCCTTTGGTTCCAACATCACTAAATCAGATTTGGGGATCTCTTATATGACCTAAAATCAAATATTTTATACTCCATGGAACTACAAATGGATTCTATGCAAGACAAATTGAAGAAGGAGGAATTAGATAAAGATTTAGCCATTTTTTTCCCTGACTATAGGAAGAAACAAAAGAAAAGTGAGTGCCCATTAAACATAATGCAGGTTAGTGCTACAAAAGATGAATGTTGTGTAATTTGTGCTGAAAAACACTCCATAGAAAACTGTCCTTACCTGGGATTGTTGAAAGATAAACTGTATGAGCCATAAGAACATGCAGAACCTCTCTATTATCTAAATCCCAGGAGACCAGGTTTACATAAAACTTTCTAGCACCCTTATAATCAATCTCAATGCCAAAAATTTCAAGGACAACAACCATAGCAACCATATTCCCAACCTCCTTATCAACATGCTTATAATCAACCACCATTTACACAAGCCTATGGACATGAACCGTGGACAAATCCCTATGGTCAGCAGAATTATCCTACACCTGATTGGGCGCCACCTCAATGGCAGAACCCTCAAATAACACCAACAGAGTATGGACAAAACCCTCCTTCTTAGGGATGGAGACCAAATCGACAGCCACCGATCAACACAGATCAATCACAAAGTCAAAATCCTAACCCTTCAGTGGTGAAACCACCTCTTCTAGCTCAGCCAGCCCCAAATCCTAACAACAGACAAGTTCAACCAAAATATAATACTGAAATAAATAACTACCCAGCATACTCGTTGGATACTATACAAGTCAATCAAATAAACCTACATTCTGGAAAAGTTATAACATGCCCAAAAGAGGAGCCATAAACAGATCCACTACATTCAAGCGCAACAAATCATGCACCAGAAGAACAACTTGTAGAAGAAGAACATCATGTAGGGGATCCACCATCTCCTATTCCACCTTTTCCACAAAGACTAAAATCCGAACAAACCCAAAAACCAAAGAATCCTATTTTAACAGAGCTCCAAAATTTGTGTCAAGATACCACTCCTACAGGATATTAAAGAAATTCCTATCTACAATCAGTACATCAAGGATACTTGCATAAACATACTAGGTAGAAAGAAGAAAGACCCTATTACGATTAATGTGATATGACAACTAGAAAAACTAATGATGGCAAGAGCCATTAACCCAAAATATGTTGACCCAAGGAACCCAATCGTGGGTGTACACATAACAGGGAGTCCAATTTCTAATACCCTTATTGACTTAGGAGTAGCCATAAATGTAATGACACAAGATACCATGCTGAAACTGGACATTCGACATCTCCTAAGACAGGAAGATATGATTCTACAACTTGCAGATACTTCTACAGTCTTTCCCAATGGCATATTGGAAAACATTATGGTTACCATAGACTCTTGGCAATACCTCACTGATTTCATCGTCATCAACACCAAAGCTAAACTCAATCGATATACCCTCATTCTTGACTCGCAACAGTTGATGCTGACATAGCATGCAGGAAGGGAGATATGAACATCACTAACGTATTACAAACCAAAACTTTAACTATGTACCCTCCTTCTAGACCACATCTAGATATTCAGAAACCTTGGTGGAAATACGAAAAGAAGGATTAGGACCAAACTATACATCCTGCTCTAACCACATATATGACCCTAACATTAAAAACACCACATGAGGACACAATCATTTCAAATTTTATGCAGAATATTTATGATCACCCAATTGCCAATAGAGATCATTTACTAGTAGGTGAATTAGATGTAGAGCATCACATATGGAAAAAACTCCATCTCATGGAAGAAACATATGTTGGTTGTGGAGCCAGATCTTCTAGTCTCATATATGATTATTTAGCCATGTCCGTACCCCAGGCTTGGTTATGATCTCGGCCCAACTCTCAGGGGGTTTGGGGGGGGTCGACCCCCCCCTGGCTAGGGGGCGCGGGGGCCAGCGGGCCTCCGCGAAATTTTTTTGGGGTTTTTTTTCGGCACCAATTTTCGGGCCCATGGTTTTGGGTAACTTGTGGTATTTTCCCATTGTATTTTCCCTATAAAAGAAAGACATTGTAATACGGCTAGGCATGATGTATTAGGTTTTATGCATTGTAAAGATCTCTAAGATCAAAAGAAGAGAGACTGTGAGACAGTGAAGAGGAAGTGCAACGGTTGTGCTGTAGGTTGTATCCCTTCACTTTGTTGGACAGAATAATAATAAGGACTAGAAACTTCAGTGTGGACGTAGCCCAAGTTGGGGTGAACCACGATATATCTGTGTCTCTCTTGTAATGTGTATGTGTGATTATATTTGCATTTCTGTTTATTATTATTGCTCTGCGATCCTATTTTTCTAACAATTGGTATCAGAGCCAAAGGTCTATTTGGCAGATAAACCCGTAGGAAGCTAGGGTTTCTAGTTTGAGTGGGAGCAATGGAAGAAGAAGGAAAGTTTAAGGTCGAGAAGTTTAATGGCCAAAACTTCCAGCTATGGAAGATGCAAATGGAGGACTATCTGTACTAGAAGGATCTATTCCTACCGTTGGGATGAAGAGTAAAGCAGCCGGTGGCCATGAAGGATGAAGAATGGGAGGTTCTTGATAGAAAGGCTCTGGGAAAAATACGGCTGAGACTGGCTTCATCGATGGCTTTCAATATCTCAAAAGAAACGACAACAGAGGGTTTGATGAGCGCAATGGGTAAGCTGTATGAAAAACCCTTGGCCTCCAACAAGGTATTTCTAATGAAGCGTTTATTTAATATGAAGATGTCTGAAGGTGGATATGTTACTAATCATTTAAATGAGTTTAATACGGTTACAAATCAGCTAAGTTCTATAAGTGTGAACTTTGATGATGAGGTTAGGGCTCTTCTAATCTTGTGTTCATTGCCAGAAAGCTGGAATAGCTTGGTCATGGCTGTAAGTAACTTTGTCTCTAGTCCAAACACCTTGAAATTTGATGATTTTATTAGTGTTATTCTTAGCGAGGAAATGCGAAGAAAAAGCACAGATGAGACATCAGGTAATGCGTTGACCATGGAGAGTAGGGGAAGACAAAATGAGAGAGGAAATAGCCAAGGTAATCGTGGCAAGTCTAAAATGGGCAGATCCAAGTCTAGACTGGGATAAATAGAGTGTTGGAACTATGGAAAGAAAGGACATCTGAAGAAAGACTGCATATCTCTAAAGAAGAAAGGAGATGCACAGAAGGAAACTACCCAGGAAGCAAATGTAGCAGGTGATGTGTTACAAGATGCTTTGATTCTTGCATTAGATAATACTAGTGATTATTGGGTAGTAGATTCAAGAGCTTCATGTCATGCTACACCCCATAGGAAATACTTTCATGAGTATGTTCCTGGCGATTTTGGACATGTTTTATTGGGTGATGATGAGCCATGTAAAATTGTTGGAATGGGTAAGGTATGGATAAAAGTTAAGAATGGAAATGACTGGTTGTTAAAAGATGTTAGTCATATTCTTGCTATGAAAAGAAATCTGATTTCAACAGGGCAGTTGGGAGATGGCAGCTGTCTATCTACATTTGGAGAAAAGTGGTGGAAGATCACTAAAGGATCAATGGTGATAGGAAAAGGAGACAGGATAGGTACGTTGTATTTATGTCCTCATAATACTAACCATTCTATCTCTTTAGCTTCCACAAGAACAGATACAGCATTGTGGCATCATAGGCTTGGCCACATGAGTGAGAAGGGGATGCAGATTCTCCACTCAAGGAAGTTGCTGCCAGATTTGAAGCAGATAAGTTTGGAATTCTGTGAAAACTGTGCTTATGGAAAACAAAAGAGAGTCAAATTTCTCAGGGTTGGGAAACAGAAGAAGAATGAAAAGTTAGAGCTAGTGCATACAAATGTATGGGGACCAGCTCAGGTACAATCTCTTGGTGTCTCTCATTATTATGTTAAATTTATTGATCTGATAATGGAGGTGAGTACTGCAGCAAGGATTTTGATATTTACTGTTCATACCATGGGATTCGTAGAGAGAAGACAGTCCCAGGAACACCACAAGAAAATGGTGTGTTAGAAAGGATGAATAGAACAATCATGGAGCGTGCAAGGTGTATGAGACTGCATGCAGGGTTGCCCTTACAGTTTTGGGAAGATGCTGTAAATACTGATGTTTATTTAATAAATAGAGGACCTTCAAGTGCTTTGGATGGTGGTATTCCATAGGAGGCATGGACAGATAAAAAGGTAAACTACTCATTTCTGAGAACGTTTGGTTGTGAAGCATTTGTCCATATTGATAAAGAAAATAGAACAAAGCTTGAAGCTAAATCCAAGAAATGTACCTTTATTGGATATGGGGTTGATGATTTTGGTTATCGTTTATGGGATTATGAAAATCACAAAATCATTAGAAGTAGAGATTGAATATTCAATGAAAAGGTCATGTATAAAGATCAGTTGCATGGAAAGAAACAGGAAAAGGAAAACACAGAGTACATAGTACTTGATGAAATTGAAGAAAATGAAGTTCCAAAGGTGCCAGAAAATCAAGAACAGCAGCAAGTACCTGAAACTCCTGCAATTGTAAGAAGATCTACCAGGTTAAGTAGACTCCATGAACGATACTCTCCTTCAATGTGTTATTTGTTGATGACTAATGCTAGTGAACTAGAATGTTATGAAGAAGCAATGCAGGTGGAAACTGGAAAGAAGGGGGAGCAAGGCGTGAATGAGGAGATGGACTCATTGGTAGGAAACTAGACTTGGGATCTGGTTCAGTTGCTTGCTGGTAAAAGAGCATTGCAGAACAAATGGATTTACAGGTTGAAGGAAGAAGAAGGAGGTAAGAAGCGGTACAAGGCCGAACTTGTTTTAAAGGGGTTTGCACAGAAGAAAGGTATTGATTTTGATGAAATATTTTCTCCTGTTGTTAAGATGACTTCAATTAGGACTATTTTAAGTCTACTAGCGGTAGAAGATTTGCATCTTGAATAATTAGATGTAAAAACAACCTTTCTCCATGGGGATTTGGAGGAAGAGATATATATGCAGTAGCCACAAGGGTACGAGGTCAAAGGGAAGGAGGATTTGGTATGCAGGTTGAAAAAGAGTTTGTATGGCTTGAAGCAAGCTCCAAGACAGTGGTATTTAAAATTTGACAGGTTTATGACAGAACAACATTATAGTAGATGGCATTCTGACCACTGTGTTTATTTCAAGAAGCTAGACAATGAAAGATATATTATCTTGCTATTGTATGTGGATGACATGCTTGTTGCAGGGTCTGACATGCAGGATATAAATGTACTCAAAAGGAAGCTAGCTAATTCATTTGCGACGAAGGATTTGGGTGCTGCAAAGCAAATCCTTGGTATGAGAATAACGAGAGACAGGGAAAATCGCAAATTGACATTGTCTTAGAGTGAGTACATACAAAAGGTGTTGGAGAGGTTCAGAATGCAGAATGCAAAACCAGTTAGTACACCTTTGGCCAGCCATTTCAGTCTAAGTAAGGAAATGTGTCCCAAGACACAAGAAGAGACAGATTACATGTCCAAGATTCCCTATCAATCAGCAGTTGGCAGCTTGATGTATGCCATGGTGTGCACAAGACCATATATTGCACATGCAGTGGGAGTTGTGAGCATATACATGAACAATCCAGGTAAAGAACATTGGAGGGAAGTATAGTGGATTCTCAGGTATTTGAGAGGTACCACCACTCAGGCATTATGTTTTGGAGGTTCAAACACTGTTATATAGGGATATGTTGATGTAGATATGGTAGGTGATAATTATAGTAGGGGGAGCACCACAGGGTATGTGTTTACTGTAGGTGGAACAACAGTAAGTTGGATTTCGAAACTGCAAAAGGTTGTTTCACTTTCAACAATGGAAGCAGAGTATGTTGCTATTACAGAGGCTAGTAAAGAGATGATTTTGTTGCAGAGGTTTATGGAGGAAGTGGGTAAGAAGCAGAAGGATAGTAGGTTGTATAGTGACATCCAGAGTGCCATTCATCTTGCAAAGAACTCAGCATTCCATTCCAGGACTAAACATATATATCTCAAGTACCATTTCATACGCTTTGTTCTAGAAGATGAACTGTTGAAGCTGGAAAAGATACATACTAGCCATAATCCTGCAGATATGTTCACAAAGGTAGTGACCAGAGAGAAATTGAGTTCTTGCTCGGTTTCAGTTGGCCTTCTAGCATGAAGGTGAAGATGAGAAAGTTGCCAAGTCCAAGGTCCAGCAAGTACAGCAGCGGTGGAGTTGTTGCGATCAGTCTCCAAGTGGGAGATTGTTGGTTGTGGAGCCAGATCTTCCAGTCTCATAGATGATGATTCAACCATGTCCGTACCCCAGGTTTGGTTATGATCCCGGCCCGACGCTCAGGGGGTCTGTTAGACAGGAGTTGGTGCAGAGGTAGATGTTTCCATTTCTGTCATACTTTAACTAGCTTTACAGAAGATTGATAGTTGCAGTCGATGCCAGAATAAATTATTCAAAGTCAATCTGTTCGTATCATGATATCGGATCGAGGAGTGATAGTTGCAGTCGATCTAACCTTGGAGACTTTAAACTATTGTAGATTCACTATTCATTTGAAACCCTACCTTGTTTGTGTAAAATTCTTCGAAATCTTGAGGGAGCGACCAGATCGTGGCTATGCCTTTATTTTTATGTAACCCTTGATTTTATTGTGAAGGTTTAGTGATTCAGTTACTGCGAATCTTAAACCCTATCTTGTTTTTATAAATTTGGAAGTAAGGACCCCAGATCCAATCTACCTTGATTTTATTTAAATTTCTGCGGTCATTTTACAATTCCTTTTGATAGCTCTCTGAAAACACATTGGTATTTGCCAGACCCGAATTACAAGAGCGTTTAACCTTTCAACTCTATGTCATAACATACATCTGGGGATATGTTAAGGGTAATCGCCTTATTCCTTTTCCATTTCTTGAATTGATGTTTCCAGAAATCCCACTGGCATTTGCAGATTGACATTATAATATGAAATTCTGAGAATACAGACCGATTATATAACAGTTCGGTGAAACATTATGATAAAATGGAACGTGACGTGTTAATGTTCAGCAAAGAAATCATTTGATGATGATTTGGCATATGGGAACTGTTTTAGTTGATAATTACACTGGAATGTGAATCGATTCGAAGAGTGAAGAAAAGGCAGATGGAGGAGAACATAAAGGAGGGGGTGTTATGAATTAAAAAAAGTGAGAATAGGGAAGCCGGGATAGGAAATGGTGTGGAAGCTGAAATGAAAAGTAGTGGAACAGAGTTGTTATGACAGAAAGAAGACACCAGTCACAGGAGATGGTATGTGGAGCAGCGTAGACCTGAGGAAATGAGCAAGAAAGCTAAACAAAGGAACAATAGAGTAATGCTGAGAATATGAACAAAATGGAAAAACATAGGAACAAAAGAGAATGCTGAACAAGTTGAACAGAGCAGAGCGTTGTGGTAAGCAGAGATACATCTGTACAATTGTAATTTGATTCATTTGTAAAGTCTAGCAATTAAGGGTGGTAGGGAGGTGCTAGGGGAGACTTTATGTCTCTGTTTGCAAGTGGGTGCTTGCAAAAGTTGAAGGTTGATGCCTTCACCCAGTTGATGCTGGGTTAAACTGGAAGTTGGTGCTTCCACCCAGTTGGTGCTGGGTTACAGTGAGAGTTGGTGCTCTCAGCAAGTTGGTGCTTGCATTCGGAGGTTGCAGCCTCATTGAGTCGGTGCTCAACTAAGAAGAGATGTACAGTTGATAAGCCATTGATTTCCTAAGAAGAAGAGGTTTTTCCCTTAAGGGTTTCCTCGTGAAAAAGATGTGTCTCCTACATGTGTTTGAATGATGTGTTGCATGCCATATGGTTATTTATTTGATTCTGTTCTCATTTCAAGAATGAATGTCAGATAACTTCAGTGATTCATAGTTAAAAGAATCAAATGGTTTAAAATTTGTTATTTAACTGATTCACCCCCCCCTCTCTGTTAAATACCTGTAACAAGGTCCGGGGGGGGTCGACCCCCCCCCCCCCCCCCCCCGCTTGGGGGCGCAAGGGCCAGCGGGCCCTCGAAAAAGGGGGTTTGGGGGAAACGCCCCTGAGAAATATTTTTGGGGCCGTTTTCACCACCAGTTTTCGGGCCCATGGTTTTGGGTAACCCGTAGTATTTTCCCATTGTATTTTCCCTATAAAAGAAAGACATTGTAATATGGCTAGGCATGATGTATTAGGTTTTATGCATTGTAAATATCTCTAAGATCAAAAGAAGAGAGACTGTGAGACAGTGAAGAGGAAGTGCAGCGGTTGTGCTGTAGGTTGTATCCCTTCACTTTGTTGGACGGAATAATAATAAGGACTGGCAACTTCAGTGTGGACGTAGCCCAAGTTGGGGTGAACCACGATATATCTGTGTCTCTCTTGTAATGTGTATGTGTGATTATATTTTCATTTATGTTTATTGTTATTGCTCTGCGATCCTGTTTTTCTAACAACATAGACAACCATCAAAACCATAGAAATTGCTCCTAACAGAACATTGCAGATTAGTGATCACTTACAACTAGGGCAGGAAGAAAAAGTAATCCACCTCCTTAGAAACTATCAAGCAACCTTTGCATGGACCTATCCTGACATGAAAGGAATAAGTCCAGCTATTTTCCAACACCACATATATATGAAAGAAGGAGCAACCCCTGTTAGGAAGCCACAATGTAGGATGAACCCAGCCTTGAGAGACATTGTTAAAAAAAAATTACAAAAAATCCTTGATGCTGGATTCATATATCCAATTTCAGACAGTGAATGGGTCTCACCATTAGCGATTGTTCCAAATAAGGGAGGAAAATGGAGAGTTTGGATAGCTTATAGAGAACTGAATAAGGATACAAAGAAGGATCAATTTCCCTTACCATTTATTAAACAAGTTTTAGATACTCTAATTGGAAAGAAATTCTTTTCCTTCTTGGATGGGTTCAGTGGATATAACCAAATCCAAATTCATCTAGCAGACTATGACAAACCAACCTTTACTTGTCCATGGGGAACCTTTTCCTACAAAGTCCTTCCTTTTGGACTTTGCAATGCTCCTGCTACCTTCCAAAGGGAAGTCTTGAGTATTTTCGTTGATTTCATCCATGACCATATGCAAATATACATGGATGCCTTTACCACTTATGGAGAATAATTTGAAGAATCTCTCATCAACCTATAGAATGTTCTTAAAAAATGTATTGAAACAAACCTCTACTTAAGCAATGGAAAATTTCGCCTAATGATGGATGAGGGCATAGTGTTAGGACATTATGTCTCTAAAAGAAGAGTAACATTATACCCTACAAAAATCCAAGTAAGAATCAACCTGCCTCCTCCACAGAAAGTAAGTGATGTTAGAAGATTCATAGGAAATTTGGGATATTACAGGAGATTCATACAAAATTATAGTAAAATAGTTGCACAAATGTTTTCTTTAATGACTAAAGATGCAGAATTTCAGTGGAGTGATAATTGCAATCAAGCATTTGAGCATATCAAGCATAAAATCATGGAGGTACCTACCTTACAAGGACCGAATTGGCAGCTTCCTTTCCACATACATTTTGATGCTTCAGATAGAGCAATAGGTGCATTTCTCGGTCAAGAAGAAAGTAAGGTTCCATATGTCATATACTACATTAGTAAGAAACTTGCAGGACCAGAGATCAACTGCATTGTCACAGAGAAGGAATTCCTTGCTATCATTTACTCCATCAATGAGTTCAGGTATTCATCCACACTGAACACTCAAGAATCAAATATTTAATGAATAAATCAGATGTTAGTTGTAGAGTGATTAGATGGCTTTTGTTATTACAAGAATTTGATATAACCATTGTAGATAAACCAGGGAAACATAACATTGTAGCAGATTTTTTTCCAGACTAACACATGTTACAGATAAGGAGATAATAGATGACACATTACTAGATGAAAACCTATTTGTCATCTCTGCACACACCACATGGTTTGATGACATTGCAAATTATTTGGCCACTAGGGAGTTTCCTAAACACTTTACATACAACCAGAGATCCAATATAATTAGGAAAAGTGTTCCATTCTCATGGATCCAAATATATCTTTTCAAAAAAAGGAGTATATCACATCCTGAGAAGATGCATTAGAGAGGACGAGGTTCATGACATACTTTATGCCTGTCATGATGAGCCATGTGGTGACCATTATGAAGCTAAAAAGATCATATAAAGTTTTGAAAATGGGGTACTATTGGCCAACCTTGCACAAGGATGCAACCAATTACGTTTCTAGATGTGATGAATGTCAGAAAATGGGGAAACCAACTCAGAGAGATGAGATGCTACTCCATCCCTAGATTACAATGGAACCTTTTGAGAAATGGGGAATGGAATTTGTTGGACCCATTGATCCACCATCAAACATGAAACACTACATTTGGTTCTACACCAATTACCTTACAAAATGGGTAGAAGTGAAGGCATTAAGACGGGCCAACAAAGACTCGGTAGAAAAGTTCTTAACTGAAGAAATTTTCACCAGATTCAGAGCACCAAGGGAGCTTGTCACAGACATAGGAACATAGTTTGCATCAAATTTGATAGAAAGCATCTTGAAAATAAAAAAATTCAAACACAAATAGTCAACATCATACCATCCTCGGGCCAATGGCCAAGCACAAGTTACCAATAGGGAAATAGAAAGGATTCTGACTAAGACAGTGCAAACTCACAAAAGAGACTGGGCAAATCAACTCCATGAAGCAACCTGGGCCTACAACACCATCTGAAAGACCACTACAGGCTTCACACCATATGAACTAGTTCATGGAAAAACAATAATGCTACTAGTAGAATTCGAGTTTCAGACATTACGGACATGTTTGGAACTCAATATGGACCTATGCATAGCACAAAGTGAAAGACTACTTTAACTCAATCAGTCAAATGAAATCAGACAAAAATACTTACACCATACATAAATAATCAAGCAACAGAGAAAATCATGGCATGATAAATTCATAAAGACGAAAGACTTCAAGGAAGGATACTGGGCCCTGCTTTATGACTCAAGGTTTAAAGACTTTAAAGGAAAATTGAGAACCAAATGGTTGGGGCCCTACCAAGTTAACATTATCTATGACAATGGTTCAGTTCATATATCCACAATAGATGAGGATAGAATACCATTATTGGTCAATGGTCATAAACTAAAAATCTATAAGAAACCTCTCAACAAGAAAGAATTCACAGAGACTCTGAAGACATAAGAACTATATGTAATATTAGGGAAGTAATTCCTTTCTCCAATATGATCATCAATGCTATTATATATATCATATTAAAAAAAAAGAGAAAAAATGTTACAGAGAAAACTTCCTATGGCTCGGGGCAGACCACAATAGACAGATGACTACCAGAAATAAACTCAATTTCCATTGCAATGCTATATAAATGAAAATGCTAAGATATGGAGAATAAGACCAACCTTCAACCAGATGTTTGAAGTAGATCCCCATTGAACTTTCAATATCTACACTTGAACCTGTGGATTAGTCTCAACAACAAATACAAGCAAGTGCATATAATGTATGAAAGACATTAGCATAATCAACAGCATGGTCCAGGATATAATAAGCAAATGTAACCCAATGTAATTTAAACAACATCAATTGGATGAGAAAATGAGTATTTCCATTAATTAATAACAAGAAGTACATGATACGACCTCTTGCCGGCAACCAATCTGAACCAAGAACTAGGTCTCTCCACTTGTGCCTCCACCACTTCAATCCCCCATGCAATGGCAAACTCAAACTATGAAAGGATTTTGGTAGGTGAACATAAGGAGTTCACAACAACAAGGATCAATGAGTGTAGACTCAAGTCACGTAAAAAATACACTAGAGTTATGTTGCTCTCTCTTTCTCCTCCCTTCCATACACCATAAGAGCTCAATATACAGCCTTCCAAAGGTAAGTGAAAGGTCGAATCGAGTCGTTTCGGGGTATATGGAGGGCCAAAGGTCACCCTAATATTGCTTTTTGGGAGTAAAAAGTAATTTTCCTATTGTTTTTACCATGTAACTCGATGTACGCGGGTTAATTATGTGCATCCTACGTGTATGCTAGCTATTATGGAACAAGCGTACAGGAACAAAAATAGGGAAACTTGGTTCCTGAAGGAAAAATAATGGATTTGAGTCTATAAAATGAACATTGAAGGCCAATCAATGCTGATGCTCAGAAGGTGGAAAATTACGCTGTAACAGATGCCCCCTAATGTGTGAGGTCAGAGAAGTTACTACAATGGCCGAAATACATTATAAATCTAAGAAGTGGAATGATGGAGACACAAATGGAGAGAGTATCCCACTCGTCATGATACAATAATATCTCTGAATACATGTCGGTACAATAGAACAATCTGATACAATGGCCATGATAGGCAGTACATAGTGAATACATGTCATAGGTGGTCATAGCCATTACCCATATAGTAAGATATGGTCTCCTGTTGAAAAGGAAACAACTGGTGCAATACTGGAGGTACATACTGCTGATGTATGAGAAATGATATCTCATAAGTACAATCATGATCATGAGAAGCATATTGAATGATACTAACGTCTGGGGTATTCTACACAAATCATCTGCGGTACAAGTCCCATCAAGTGAATAAAGGTGTTGAAGTCGAACCTAATGTGACATCATCTGATTACCGGTCAATGATGTATACCGTTAACAGATGCGAGATAACCCACCAATAATGAAAATGGGCATCAAGGCATACTGTACAATCATAAAAGTGTGAATAGATGTGTTGAGATCGAACACTGAGATGAATCCATCGATCAAAGGACATTGATGTATTCCCAAAACTGTCAATGGAGAGAGAACCTACCACTAATGACTGCAAGCCTCAAGGTACTCAACTGACTCTAAGTCTCAATTCTAGAATAAATGAGTTGAAGTCGATGGAATGAAACTTGTTGGAAGGAAGGCATTAAGGTATCCCTCATCAACCAACATGAGGTAACAGCTACAATAAAAGATTTGGAAGAACTTGGATGAACAAACTGACTCAATAAGTATGGCCGACATGCAATAAACAAGAGATCTGAGGAGTGGCCGACTCTGGTTTCAGGACTTCCTTTGAACAGGAGCATGAGCAGATGCATAGAATCAGGCAGCATGGACTCAAGTACTAGATGATAATAACATTGTGCGATGTAGGATGCATCAACAAAGGGCCCCATAATGACTGAAAGCTTAACTAGCCAATGGAGTAAAATCTGAGAAACGAGTACATCTCCTAAGGTACTACTATAGTCCCAACTCATAATGGATGGAGTCGAATGAATGCTCTGTTCAAAGGCGACAAAACAGCTACCAACAAAAAGAACAATTTTCCCATCCGGCATTTTGGAATATTTGATTTTTTTGGTCTTCTTCATATTTGGAAAAGCTTGAAAAAGAATAAAATTGCTTATAGTACAACAGGTGAGGAAACGAGTGTCAAATAGCGAGCAAAATATTCCTAAGTAGTGGAACATACTTATGATCAATGCAAAGAAGCATGTGCAGGATGTGGACACTCGTGGGGGTGTTCCCTCACGGTAAAGGATCATCAAATTGCGAAAGGAAAATAAAAGCTCTGCTTAGCTCGAAAGGGAAAGTGCTCAGGCACATGGCTAATGATTTAGTAAGTGGGAGCCGACACAAGGCTCAAGCGGCAAGCAGGATGATGCAATGCAATCACAACTCGATATACAAATGGGGGAGTCCTTATGGGAGGTGGCCAGCATAAGACAAAGTAGAATATGAATTTTATCGCAAAGTCATGGCATAACTACGAAGGGCTCCCGATCCTAAGGAGAGACAACGGAATGGGTGCCAAAAGGCATAAAAAGGCTCTAACTAGGGCACCCATGGTCGGACAAGCCCTACCGCCAAATAACGACACTTCTATAATAATGTGAAGGCTCTGTGTCGGTTAAAAAGCAGGGTCGCACCTAGGGTTAATGACAGATAGTCAAAGGTCAAATGCATAATGTAGGAGAAAATGACATCTAACCTATATGATGGGTGTAAAATATACCTGCCGTAGGCACGAAGTGGTCAAAAAATCAACTCTCATTGGGAAAATCTATTCAAAATGGTACTCCAGGACGACACATTAGTCCAAAATAGCTTAAAATGGTAAAAACTATAGGAAAGTGGGTTTTAGAAACTATAAATAGTAATAAAAAATTAAAATTACTATTCCATTTTCACATTTTACCCAAATAGGAATTTTTGGTTAATTTTCACCTCAGATTTCAGTTGTTGATTCCAGAAGCTGCAGGCTGCCATTTCACGAGCCATCTGGAGCAAGTTAGTCATCTCATCGTCCTCTTTCATTTGATAGCTTTTATTTCAATTTTTAGTGGTCAAATTTTTTTATTAGGCCAGCCCTACTTCTCCACAGCGCTGTACGTGGGCTACAGCTCTGCGGGTTGTGGTTAGGGATTGCTAGATGTGGTCAATGCTTGTGTTGACTAGGTAGACGCCCCTGTCTACTCAATTTCCCGCGGGTACAGCTGTGAAGATGGTTTTTTAAATGATAAAAGATATAAAAAAATTGTTTTGCCTCCAGGATGGTTCTAGAGTGGAGGGAAAGGGAACATGATGTGGTTAACGAGAATGTCCACCAATATTTTCCCACGTAACAAGCACTACAAGCGTCTGGGCTCTACAAATTCGGGAGCGTTGGGGGTTTAAGGCCCCAAAACCAACTACTCTGTCGATTGATTGATTACTGGGACGTAGACGCGCATAAATTCAACTTGGATGGTCAAACACTCTCACTAGAGGTGGATGACATGTAATTTATTATGGGGTTGTCCCGTCGGGGGGAGGTTGCTAGTCTCCAATCTCGCACTATAGGTGATGGGATCACCATTACTGACTATATAGATTGGTACTGTATTCACGGTACCTAAAAGGTGGGGAGTCAGATACCCATTGGGGTCATTGTGAGCTTGAGCATGAAGATCATAGTGCTCACCCTCGTGAGGATAACAGGTTCAACAAATTTACATCAGGATTCGAGGCCGGTGATGTTCTACGCAGCAGAGTGCATGAGGCCTATAGTGTATGAAAACACGTTTTTAAAAGTATTTTCAATTTTTCATGGTGTGGATGTTGTTAAAAGTATGCAACATGGGTACTCGTTGGATGCATAATTTAATTATGCATCCAACGAGTCCTCCCGCTTAAAATTTGAGTAAACCTACAAGGAGATAAGTTGAAAATACGATCCAAAAAGTAGTTTTTATTTTTCCCTCCAATTTTTTTAGGTGCTCCCTTTTTGAATTTTAAAGCATTTTGATTGACTAATACATGATGACATGGAATTTGTATTATTTTTGGAAGGCCCATTTTAAATTGAAATTTCCTCTAATTAGTAAGTGTGGGCAGGCAAAGAACTTCGTGTATGGCAATATTCTCTGCAGTTTTTCCGAGAGAGAGTTCCAGGGCTTAGTCCGAGGCTTGAAGTCCCTCTGCACAGTCTCTGTGATCTAGCCCTAACCCGGTGGGTTGAAGTATTGATGCGACAGGGTGGTGGCCGACAGGCTTCACCATATTCAGCTAAGTTCTTCCACTGGTGGGATCTACAGGTCATTGCCATTGATGACTACCCGTATGTGGGGATAGACTACCGGGGCGACCGTGACTTGTCGCTCCCTCCAGGAGCCGCATTCGGAGACATCGATACGTTACTCTTTTTATGTTTTGTGTATTTAATTTTTTGGGATTTTTTATTATAAGGGAAAATGCAAAAATATTTTTGGTGTAGTATCACATATTGACATTCCACTATTTGCTTGCAGATGTTGGCCCACGAAGACTAGAAGGCTACCCGAGACATTGTCGTCAGGACAGGGGTGGAGAGGTGGTTGGTGTTGTAGAAGAGCGCACACTAGAGACCGTACGGGTCAACTTGTACCGTATGACTACCAGAGTACCCATGATTGAGGTGGAGCATCTGCCAGAGGCAATGCAACGACATGTTGTAGGAGTATCGGGCACTTGGGTGCGGTTACTGTGGCGCATAGATAATGCAGTACATTACTATATTCAAACATATCCTACCGAGGCAGCTAGGCCTCGTCCTAGGGCTTAGATATCTCAGAGTCCCATATTTTTGTATCGATTATCTATATTTTTTAGAGCTACGAGCTCCAATTTTGTACTATGACACCAATTTTTGGACATATTATTTATAAAAAACTATGATTCTCTGGTTCTACTATATGTGTACGTACAAATGTCTGAATGAATGTTTATTTGTGTGCTTCCTTATTGATGTGAAAAATGCCATTCTAGGATATAATCAGCATATGCATCAGATACATGATTAAAACATCTTGGAACATGAATGTATGTAATGGAAAAAAAATGACGCTCCAAGAGTCTTACCCTTAAGAACCTCTGTAGTAATGTATGATCCCTCACATGGTACCAACCATTCAATTGAGACACAACCAATTGTGAATCCAGGCAGACTTCTAGAGACTGAATACCATGTGAAATGGAATCACGAAGTAGCTCGACAACGACACTTTACTCAGCCACATTGTTGGATGTAGGACCAAGACAAGCACATCCCGAAGACACAATTTGATGGTTAGGTGAATAAATAACCCACACAACAGACGCAAGTCTCTGCGTATGACGGCTAGCGCCATCCGTGAATCCCAAGAATACAAGAAATTTTGCTGACATCTGTCAATCAAACGGAAGCGAATTAAAATATCCGAAAAACCAAAAGAAACCTAAACTATGTATAGAAGTAACTATACAATAGTGTACAAAAGTATTAGCTCGAGCTAGAAGCTCAAGCGTAATACCGCTTGAGGTAGAGCCCATTTCTAGGCTCCTTCAAGGCATTCCCCTCATAGTCTTCCAATTCTTAGGATCCTTTCTCAAGGACATGCCTCAGTATGTAAGGACCATGCCACATGGGGTTAAACTTGCCTTCCCCCAGGGGTTCCTTAGCTTGGTCATACAAGAGGACCAAGTCACCTTCAGCATACTGTCGAGGACAGACAAACCTATCATTCTGAACCTTGACATGACGTTTGTTGGCATCTATAGCCACAGCAGCATCTCGACACTGCTCGTCAAGCTGCTCAAGGTGGATCAGACATTGCTCAACATCTGACGTATCAGGTAGGAGCTCTATGGTTAGTTTCAATGAAGGGATTTCGCATTCAATCGGCAATATAGACTCCACACCATGTACTATCTGAAATGGTGAGAAACCGATGGCAGTCTTAACTACGGTTCGATATGTCCACAAAGTAAGATATAACATGATGTGCTAGTTGCTCTTTCTCTGCTAGATGGTGCATTGGAGAATGGTCTTTAAGGACTTATTAACTTCCTCGACCTGACCATTCGCTTGGGGGTAGTAAGAAGATGAATGATCTTGACGAAACCCAAGCTTGAGTGACAAATACACCATCATTTTGTTTTGAAAGTTACTACCATGGTCGGTGACAATCTCTTTCGGGATACAGAATTGAGTGATAATCTGATTGAACACGAAGTGGGTTGCAGTAGCACTATCGGATTTTACAGTCGGCATGGCCTCAGCCCATTTGGAAAAGTAGTTCACGATCACAATGATATGGTGATGCCCCCTAGCTGAAACTCGTTTACAATCCATGAAATCCACCCCCCACTTAGTGAAGGGACCAATAGTAACGAACGGATGAAGGGGCGCATGATGCGAGTGTATATTTTGAGAAAACACCTGGAAAGGGTGACATCTCTTCACAACATTCATACAATCTTTAAATATCGAAGCCCAGAAGTAACCAGCTGTGTTGGAGAAAACTTCCTATGGCTTGGGGTGGACCACAACAGACAGCTGACTACCATAAATTAACTCAATTCCCAATGCTATGCTATATAAATGACAATGCTAAGATAATGAAGGACATAACCAACCTCGATCCAAACATTTGATGTAGATCCCCGTTGGAGCTTTCAATCCGTGCACTTGAACCTGCAAATTAGTCTTGACAACCAATATACAACAAGCGCATATAATATATAAACGACATTAACATCATCAATAGCAATGGTCCATGATATTATAAGTAAATGCAACCCATGGTAATATAAACAACATTCACAACATTAATGGACGAGAATATGAGTATTTCCATTAAAAAATAACAAGAAGTACAATGTGATACGACCTCTTGTCGGCAACCAATATGAACCAAGATCTAGGTCAATCCACTTGCACCTCCACCACTTCAATCCTCCATGGAATGGCAAACTCAAACTATGATAGGAGTTTGGAAGGTGAACATAAGGGGTTCACAACTACAAGGATCAATGAGTGTAGACTCAAGATAGGGCAAAAATCCACTAGAGTTCTCTTGCTCTCCTTTCTCCTCCCATCCATAAGCCATATGTGATCAATACATAGTCCTCCCAAAGGTAAATGAAAGGACACATCGAGGCGTTTCAGGGAAAATGGAGGGCCAAAGGTCACCCTATGATTGCTTTTTGGGAGTAAAAAGTAATTAACTAGTGATTTTTACCATTTTACATGCTACCCACGGGCTATAGGGATGCAACTCGTGGGTACGCCCACTATAGTGATGCAGCTAGCGTACAGAGGAAAAAATAGGAAAAATAGTGTGTCTGAAGGATATAAAGTGGATCTAAGTCATTAAAATGGATCCTGCAGGCCAAAGAGTGCTGATGCTCACAAGGTGGAAGATTACATTGTAATAGATGCCCCCTATTGTGTGAGGTTAGAGATTGATGCTACGATGGGCAAAATCCATTATAAATCTCAGAAGTGGAGTGATGGAGACACAAGTGGAAGGAGTAGCTCACTCGTCATAATACAATAGTATCCCTGAGTACATGTTGGTATAGTACAACAATATGATACAATGACCATGAATAGGGAGTACATAGGGAATACATGTCATAAGTGATCATAGCCATGATCCCTCTATAGTAAGATATGGTCTCCTGTTGAAAAGTAAACAGCTGGTGCGAACTCGAGGTACAAACTGTTGATATCTGAGAGGTGATATCTCATATGTAAAATCATAATCATAAGTAGCATACTGAATGCCACTATCGCTTGGGGTCTTCTACACTAGTCTTCAATGGTGCATGTCCCATCAAGTGAATAAAGGAGTTGAGGTCAAACTTGATGTGACATCGTTTGATTACCGGTCAATGATGTATACCGTTAATAGATGCAAAATAACCCACCAATAATGAAAATGGGCATCAAGGCACAGAGCACAATCATCAAAGTGCAAATAGATGTGTTGAAGTCGAACATTAAGATGAATCCATCGATCAGGGGACATTGATGTATTCCCAAAACTATCGATGGTGAGAGAACCTGCCACTAATGACTGCAAGCCTCAAGGTACTCAACTGAACTCTAAGCCTCAAGTTCCAGAATAAATGGGTTGAAGTCGACGGAACAAGACTCGCTGGAAGGAGGGCATTAAGACATCCCCCATCAACTAGCACGAGGTACCAGCTATGCTGAAAGATTTGGAAGAAGTCAGGTGAAACAAATTGATGCAATAAGGATGGACGACATGCACTAGTTAAGAGATCTGAGGAGTGTCTGACTCTGGTTTTAGGACTTCCTTTGAACAAAAGCATGAGCAGATGGATAGACTTAGGCAGCATAGACTCAATATAAACTATGCGATGCAGGAGGCACCACAAAGGGCTCTGTAATGACTGGAAGCTTAACCAATCGGTGGAGTAAATTGAGAAACAAGTACATCTCCTAAGGTCTAAGTATAGTCCCGACTCATAATGTATGGAGTGGAATGAATGTTCTGTTCAAAGGCGACACAACAGCTGCCAACAAAAAGTAGTAACCATAATCCCGTCTGGCTTTTTGAAATATTTCATTTTTTTGGTCTTTTTCATATTTGGAAAAGCTTGAAAAAGAATAAAATTGCTTATTGTACAACAAGTGAGGGAATGAGTGTCAAATAGTGGGCAGACTAGTCCCAAGCAGTGGAACATACCTATGATCAATGCAAGGAAGCATGTGTAGGATGTGGACACTCGGGGGGGTGTTCCCTCAGGGTCAAAAGGTCATCAAATCGTGAAGGGAAAGTGTAAGCTCTGCAAGGCTCAACAGGGAAAGTGCTCAGGCACTAGGCTAACAACAAAGTAAGTGGGAGCCGACACAAGGATCAAGTGGCAAGTAGGATGATGCAGTGGAATCACAACTTGATATAAATGGGGGAGTCCTTATGGGAGATGGCCAGCATAAGACAAAGTAGAGTATGAGTCTTTATCGCAAAGTCATGGCATCCCGATCCTAAGGACAAACAATGACATGGGCACCATAATGAAAAAAGGGGTTCTAACTGGGGTACCCATGTTTGGAAAGGCCTTACCGCCAGATAACGACACTTCTATAATGGTGTGAAGGTTCTGTGTCAGTTAAGAAGCGGGGTCACACCTAGGGTTTATGAAAGTGGTCAAAAGGTCAAATGCATAATGCATGTGAAAATGACATCTAGCCTGTATGCCAGATGTGAAATATACCTGCCGTAGGTGTGAAACGATCGGAAACAACTTTCACCGAAAAAATATGGTAAACAAATGCTACTCCATGACATTGTATTAGTCCAAAACAACATTAAATGGCGAAAACTATAGACAAGTGGGTTTTGAAAATTATAAATAGTAACAAAAATTTACAATTTACATTTCATTTTTACTATTCACCCATTTGGAGTTTTGTGGTTAGTTTTCACCTTGAAGTTCAACTGATGATTCTGGTAGCTACGGGCGTCCGATCATCGAACCGTCAGGAGCAGGTTGGTAGTCTCATCCATACCTTCCATTTCAATGCTTTTATTTCAATTTCCATTGGTTGGATTTTTTGTTTGGCCAAGCCCTAAATGGTCTCGGCGCTACCCGCGGGCTATAACTATGCGGGTTGCGGGTAGGGCTAGGTACTCGTAGTCAATGCAAGTGTTGATCCCGGGTGCCCACCTCTGTAAGCAAAATTGCTTGTGGGTACGGCTGTGAAGCTAGTTTTTTAAATGAAATTGACTAGACTCTTTGGTTTTTCTCCCTCTAGGATGGTTCTAGAGTGGAGAGAGAGAGAACATGACCAAGTGGATGAGGCCATCCGCAATGATGTGCATGCACAGCAAGCGCTACAAGCATGTGGGGTATACAAATTTTGGAGCATAGGGGGTTTGAGGGCCCAAAACCTATTGCTCCACCGCTTGATAGACTACTGGGACGTCGATGCATAGAACTTCAACCTAGATGGGCAAATACTCTCATTGGAAGTGGAAGATATCTGCTTCATTACTGGTGGAGACACAACCAGTTGTGAATCCAGACGGACATCTAAAGACTGTACGCCATGTGAAATAGCATCCTGAAGTAACTCAATCACGGCACTATACTCAGCCACATTGTTAGATGTAGGACCAAGACAAGCACCTCCTGAAGACACAACTAGGTGGTCAGGTGAATAAATAACCCAGGTAGCAGAAGCAAGTTGCTGCGTATGACGGCTAGCACCATCCACGAATCCTAAGAACGTAGGAAACTCCGCTAACATTCTGTCAATCAAACGGAAGCTAATCAACATGCCCGAAAACCAAAAGAAAGCTAAACTATGTACATAAGTAACTATACAGTAGTATACAAAAGTATTAACCTGAACCAGAGATTCAAGCATAATACCGCTTGAGGTAGAGCCCATTTCTAGGCTCCTTCAAGACATTCCCCTCATAGTCCTCTAATTCATAGGCTCCTTTTTCCAGGACACGCCTCACGATGTAAGGACCGTGCCACATGGTGTTAATCTTGCCTGCCCCTAGGGGTTCTTTAGATTGGTCATATAATAGGACCAAGTCACCTTCGACATATTGCTAGGGATGGAAAGACATATCGTATTGAACCTTAACACAATGTTTATTGGCATCTATAGCCATGGCGGCATCTCGACGCTGCTCATCAAGTTGCTCAAGGTGGATTAAATGTTGCTCAAGATCTGTTGTATCAGGGAGGAGCTCTATGGCCAGTTTAAGCGAAGGGATTTCGCGTTCAATCGGTAAAATCGACTCCACACCGTGTACTAGCTGAAATGGTGAGAACCCGGTGGCAATCTTGACTACGGTTCAATACGCCCACAAAGCAGATATAACATAATGTGCCAGTTGTTCTTGCTTTGCTGGATGGTATGTTGGAGAATGGTCTTTAAAGACTTATTGATTGCTTCAACTTGACCATTCGCTTGGGGATAGTAAGAATATGAGTGTTCTTGATGAAACCCAAGCTTGAGAGACAAATCCTCCATCATTTTGTTCTGAAAGTGACTGCCATGGTCAGTGACAATCTCTTTCGGAATATCGAATCGAGTAATAATCTGATTGAACACGAAATGGGCTGTTGTAGCACCATCAGCTTTTATGGTAGGCATTGCCTCAGCCCATTTGGAAAAGTATTCCACGGACACTATAATATGGTGATGCCCCCCAACAGAAGCTGGTTTGCAATCCATGAAATCCACCCCCTACTTGGTGAAGGGACCGACGGTGACGACCGGATGAAGGGGCGCTGGATGCGAGTGTATATTCCGAGAAAACACCTGGCAAGGGTGACATCTCTTCACAACGTTTACACAATCCTTAAAGATTGAAGGAAAAAAGTAACCAGCTCACATAATACGTTGGGCTATAGAAAGCCCGGATAAGTGACCGCCACACACCCCAACATGGAAATCATTAAGCACACGCTTCGCTTCTTCGTGAGTCAAGCAACGATGTAGAATAGAATCCTTTCCTCGGCGATACAAAGTGTCACTGACGACAGTATAATCTTTAGCATGATGTTTCAGACGTCGTCGCTCGTCCCGTGAATTGTAATGTCCCCTCCTATCATACCAGCATGATAGAGAGGACGTGATGCTAAAACGGGGCATCTAACCCCATATCCATTAACTAAAACTCATCGATAAAAAGACATATACATGTGCATGTTATAGAAACACAACGGAATTAAAAATCATGTTTAATATCTAACATACATCCACACATTTATGTGACAGTCATTAAATAAAGACATTTCAGATTTTATAAAAGAGAATACTTATCTTAACAAAGTAGTCCCAAGCAACCAGCTATGCATCTGCAATTCCACCCAACCATAGGCCAGTTGTGCTTATCAACCCCTTGATACAACTTCCACCCCCGAGCTGGGCATGATCTCTACAAGGAACCAGGGAACAACAGACACACACATAGCCAAGCATACACCAAGATGAGCCAAGCCAATCTACAATTGGGTTTATCAGGCTGCTAGGAAATGGAAAGGAAGAATCGCTAAGCTAGTGAGCTCAAGCACAGAGCCATGGGTACCCCTCCCAGATCTATTCAGCTTGCCACTCACAATGCCTACACACCCAACGCAAGGAAGTATTCTCTTCACTGCCACACAGTCCCTCAAGCCATACCTTCCTTTCTAGTGCTCTCAGGGTGTGCATAGAAAAGTAGCCAAAGCCCTCTTGATCTTCTTGAGAGGTTACTCCCTTCACTAGGTTTATCAAGCCAATTCTATCCACTACCACTACAAGTTTCTTGCTCACAAATTCAAACCAAAACAAGGATGCACATAACAGCTGAACCACAATTATTGGGCATGATAAAAACGTTTCTTCAGTGGAATGTCCAAAAAGGGGGTTTCTACCAATTTAGAAAAACGTGGGAAAGCCCAAAAACGAAATGGCAATTGGGGAACAACCGTGGAGAGCAGAAATTGTTTTCCGAAAAACGTCCATGGGCATTTTGGGGCAAAAACGACCTCCATCACAGTCCCAAATCGTGACCCTTCCCTCCCAGCTGCTGTACAATGCAAAAACGACTCCCAGGCATGGAAAATGCAGGAAAAATGGTGAAAAACGTGATGGGGAAAGACCCAATAGTTCAGACTGCGTGAGAGAGGAAAGACTATGGGTTTAGAATGGATTTGGGCACCATTTCGTGGGTTTTTTCTTGCCCAAGAAGCAAAAATATGAATTCCCAGGTTGATGGCTTGCCCATACACGAAATTGGCTGCCATACCTCTTCATTCCTAAGGCATTAATTGCCTCAACCAATTTCTGGAAGAATTAAATGATTGGGTCCATAACCCAAAATGGGTAGTTGAGGGTTTATGGGTTTTCTCATTGACACATGGATTAACACCATTGGCTCAAGGGTTTGAATAATTTTCCTCCCTAATCTCTTTGTTGTATTTCATAGCTAGTTGTGGGTTTTTTAATTAAAAATTCGTAATTACATGATGTCTTATTTACATTGTGCCTATCTAGCACAAGAACCATAGGCATCTATTTTTAATTACCGATACATAAAACGCTAAGTCAATGGTGGGGCCTTAGCCTTGAGCTCCTCACCGTGATTAAATGTCAATATTTACATCATTTACGATTTAATGCAAAGGGGGTCAAAATGGGGACATTACATTCCCCTCCCCTTACATTAGCACTGTTCTCAGTGCTCATCAAAATTGAACAAAAATGGATATGCCACCCTCATGGCATCCTCCAGCTCCCATGTAGCCTCATCGGGACCGTAGTGCTTCCATTGCACCTTTACCTGTCCGATGGCTCGGTTCCGGAGCAATGTTACCTTCTTGTCTAGGATGCGCAATGGATTGGTTTGGAATTCTCCCTCGGGTTCCACCTGGAGCACATCCCAATTAATCACATGGTTAGGATCATGTACATATTTCTTAAGCAAGGAGACATGAAAAACATTATGAGCTTTAGTGATAGCAGGCAATGCAAGTCTATATGCAACTGGCCCTATTCTTTCAAGCACTTCAAATGGCCCACAATATCTAGGTGATAGCTTGGCACAACTCCCAAGCTTCAAGGAACTCTTCCTTGATCTCACTCTAAGATACACATGATCCCCAACATTGAATTCCCTATGCACTCTATGTTTATCTGCATAGCTTTTCTGTCTATCTTGGGCTACTTTTAAATTTTTCCGGATCTTGGCAACCTCTTGTTCCATTTCCTTAAGCAATTCTGGCCCAGGTACAATTTTGTTCACTGGATTGTCCCAAGTCACTGGTGTCCTACACCTTCTGCCGTACAAAGCCTCATAAGGACTCATTCCCAACGATTCTTGTTGCCCATTGTTATATGCAAATTCTACCAAGTGTAGATAATCTTCCCACTTGGATGGTTTGTCCATTACATACATGCGGAGCATGTCTTCAAGCACATGATTTACTCTTTCTGTTTTCCCGTCTGTTTGAGGATGGTATGCGGTACTAAAGCTCAGTTGTGTACCCAAATCTGCAAAGAAACCTTTCCAAAAATTGGAAGTGAACTTGGTATCCCTGTCAGAAATTATTGCCTTAGGCAACCCATGTAATCTGAAAATTTCCTTCATGAAAATATTTGCAATGGCATCAGCTTTATGTGTGGACTTAACCGGTATAAAATGTGTTTCCTTTGTTAACTTGTCCACCACAACCATGATGGAATCATGTTGTCTCACAGTCATTAGCAATCCTGTAATAAAATCCATGGAAATTATTTCCCATTTCCATTCTGGAATTGGCACTGGGTGCAATAAACCTGCTGGATGTTGGTGTTCACCCTTCACCTGCTGACATTTCATGCACTTAGAAATGTATTCAGTGATATCCTTCTTCATCCCTGGCCAGAAATAATATTTTCTTGCTGTAGCAATTGTTTTCTGATATCCTGGGTGACCAGAGTATGGAGCTTTATGGATTTCATCCATAATAATCCTCCTCAAATATTCCGCATTTGGAATATATACTCTATTCTTATAATTAAGAAGTCGGTCTCCTTTCAAATGATAGCCTTCATACTTCTTGCCAAGGTCTTGCTGTTGGAATTTGTCCTTTATCTGCACGTACACTTCATCCTCAACAATATGGTTAACAATCTGCTACCTCAAATCTGGTTGGCAAGTACTAAGCGCTGGCACATGCATTTCATGTACCTTCCTACTGAGTGCATCGGCCGCCTTGTTTTCTTTCCCTTTTATGTGTTTGATTTCAAAATCAAATTCACACAAAAATTCCAACCATCTAGCTTGCCTAGCATTTAAAGTTGGCTGATCAAACAAGTATTTCAGACCACAATGGTCTGTCCTTAACTCAAATTTTCTTCCCATTAAGTAATGCCTCCACATCTTTAAAGCATGTGCTATGGCTGCCAATTCTATATCATGAGTAGCATAGTTCTTCTCATGCTCCTTCAACTTTCTTGACTCATAGCATATCACGTGGTTGTCTTGCATAAGAAATCCTCCAAGTCCTTGATTGCATGCATCGGTACATACCACAAAGTCTTTTTCTGGGTTTGCAATTTTCAAAATTGGTGCACTTGTAAGAAGATTCTTCAATCGTTGAAAACTTTCCTCACATCTTGGTGACCATTCAAACTTTATCCCCTTCTTTTGCAAAGAAGTGATCGGGTTTGCAACCTTGGAGAATCCTTCGATAAACCTCCTATAGTAACCAGCAAGGCCCATAAAAGATCTCACATCAGTCACATTCCTTGGAGTTGGCCAATTCGTAATGGCGTCAATATTCTCAGGGTCTACAGAAATTCCTTCGTCGGAAATGGTGTGACCCAAATAATGAATTCTATCTTTATAAAAGTCACATTTGCTCAACTTTACATACAGCTTATGCTCCCTTAGTAATTGCACTGTCATTCGTAAATGTTCTTCATGCTCTGCTTCATTCTTAGAATATATGAGAATGTCGTCTAGGAATACAAGAACAAACTTGTCCAAATACTTGCTAAAAACATTATTCATGAGACACATGAATGTAGCTGGTGCATTTGTGAGACCGAATGGTACCACTACAACTCATAGTGTCCATACCTCGTTCTAAAGGTTGTCTTATGAATATCTTCTTCTTTGATTCTTACCTGATGGTAACCAGACCTCAAGTCAATCTTTGAAAATACCTTTGCTCCTCTCATTTGGTTAAAAAGGTCATCAATTCGGGGAAATGGGTATTTGTTCTTCACAGTGACTTTGTTCAACTGCCTGTAGTCAATACATAACCTGAGTGTTCCATCTTTCTTTTTCACAAATAGAACAGGTGCTCCCCACGGAGACACACTTGGCCTAATATATTTCTTTTCCAGCAACTCTTGTAATTGCATTTTCAATTCTAGCAATTCTGGTGTACTCATCCTATAGGTTGTATTAGACACTGGTGCCGCTCCTGGCACTAGTTCAATTGTAAAATCAATGTCTCTCTTTGGAGGGAGTCCTGGAATCTCATCAGGAAAAACATCCCTGAATTCTTGCAATACATGATAGTCCTCCAATTTAAGAGTTTCATTCTCTGCTGCCTCTAAAATGTGGGCTACATACAATTGACATCCCTTCCTACAGAACTTCTTCAGCTGCATGGCTGAAACCTGTCTGACAGAAGTCACCTTTGGAATGCCTTTTACAACCCTCGGGTTTCGTTCTTCGTCCATGCATTCAAATGTCTTATTGTAGCAGTCAAGTTTAACCCTGTGTGCTTCTAACCAATCCATTCCAATGAGAATATCATAGGAACCCAGTGGCAAAATATTCAGATTTGCATAAGTGAATAGCCCATCCATCTCTAATGGACATTTCTCTACTATTTTACTAACTTTTCTCTTGGTTCGAGTGGCTAGTTGAACTAACCATGATTTACTATGCTTTAATTTCTTGAAAGCACAAATCTCAACAATTCTAGGAGTGACATAACTGTGAGTAGATCCAGGATCAATCAAAATAGAAACATATTGCTTAGCAATCTTACCTTCAACTTCAACCATAATTGACCGATGATCTGCCTGGCGGTCTTCTACTGCTGCATAGATTCTAGGGATTGTCCTCGCCACTTGACCCACAGTCTCAGCTCCTTGGATGTTGTGAACTTGATTTGCATTCTCATTCCGATGTGGACAATTCCTAATCATGTGGTCTCCTCCACAACCCCAACACTGAAGTGGTTCTCTTGGTTCCTTTGGATCTCTTGGCTTGTCTCCCATCATCCTAGTTGGCTTAGTCACAACCTATGACGGTTGCCTTTGCTGATTCTGAAATTGAGGAGGCTTGAACCCCTTCTTCCTTTGATCAAACTTTTCGTTTTTCCTATCCTTCCATGCCTTATGGAATTCTGGTTTGCTTTTGTTTTGATCAAAACAATACTTGGCCTTTCTTATGGCCTCCTCTAGAGTTCGAGGTTCATCAAACTCAATTCTATCTTTATATGACTGGGGCAGTCCACTTAGGAAACGCTGAATTTTCACCTTATCATCTCGAATATACCTGACATACCTTAGCAGCTCCAAGAATTTGTTTGCATATTCTTCCATGGTCAATTGTCCCAATCTCAACTCATGGAACTCTTTGATCTTATCATCATAGTACCTATCAGAGAGGTACTTCTGCTTGAAGTATTTCTTGAACTGCTTCCACACAATCTTCCTTTCATTGATCTTCTTCACTTACCTGATGTGTTCCCACCATATAGATGCTCTTCCATTCAAGTTGAAGATGGCAACCCTTGCCTTCATATTTCCCGAGTAGTCTTGGACTTGGAAATACTTTCTCATCCCAAGAAGCCAAGCTTCAGCTTCTTGACCAGACTTTATCTCTCCATCAAATGTAGGAGGTTTCGCCTTCTTAAATTCCCCATGTGAATTGTTCTTGTAGTGCCTCTTCCTCTTGCTTTTGCGAGACGAAGAGCTTGAACCCTCAATGGATTCTTCAAAGTCAGATGATTCATTAGAAGAGATTTCTAGAGTATAAGTTTGGTCTATAGAAACTCTTCTTGAGCTATTAGCCCTCTTACAGGAATTCCTTCTAGAACTACTCCCACCCCTTTCTAGATTTGATGTCCGATGCCCAGAGTTTATTTGCCTTTGGATGTCTGTCAAACTCTGTAGCATGGCTGCATTCAACTGATTTTGTTCTTCCTGAGCTTTAATCATCCTTTCATTATCTTCTCTATAGCTTTTCAACTCCACCCTTAGGCTTCTCATGGTGGCTGCAATACCTGGAGGAGTCTCTTGATTTCTTCTCCCATTAGATTCTGTTTCAACATTTTCAACATGTATGTTCACCCCCATGGAATCTGTCTTAGGCTCATAGGGATCCTGTGCATCATCCGTAATGTTGATTTTCTTGGCCCAACCAAGATCCAAAACTTCCCAATTGTATTATCTAGAGTGCTGCCCTGATGTACTATGATTCTGCAAGAATGTGTTTATCTACACAATTGTTAGTTGCATTATATTCTCAGAATTTATAACTTACTTTCATGCACATGGGAAAAGGTTATATTGACAGTTTGTCAAATCATAGAATTTCCTCACAATCAACGACATATGAGGGGGGGGGGGGAACAAAGGGGGTCAATGGGGCTTTCCCCCTTGTGGCTCGCCACTGCAGGGTGGGTCGAGGGCAGCGCCCTCGTTTTTTTTTTTTTTTTTTTTTGTAAATCTTGCCGCAGTTTCGAGTCGATTTGCCAAACACTTCCGCAATTGTGGGGTGATTTGCCGAATGCTTCCGCAATTGAAGAACGATTTGTCGAATGATTTCGCAATTTCAGAACGATTCACGGAATCCTTCCGCAGTTTCGGAAGACATTCCGGAATTCTTTCCACAGTTGCGGAAGACATTCTGAAATTCTGTCCGCAGTTTCGGAAGAGAATTCCTTCCATTCCGCAGTTGCGGGTTGATTCGCCAAAGTCTTCCGCAGTTGCGGGACGATTCACCGAACTCTTCCACAATTGCGGGACGATTGGCCGAACTCTTCCGCAATTGCGGGACGATTCGCCGAAGTCTTCCGCAATTGCGGGACGATTGGCCGAACTCTTCCGCAATTGCAGGACGATTCATCGAAGTCTTCCGCAGTTGCGGAACAATTCACCGAACTCTTCTGCAATTGCGGGACGACTTGTGGAATCCTTCCACATTTTCGAAAGAGAATTCCTTCCGCAATTTCGGAAGAGAATTCCTTCCGAAAATTTCCTTTCGATGCCGAACACTTAGAAAAATTTTCCGCTGTTTCAGAGCAGTTCGCCGAATTCTTCCATGTTGCAAAACAACTCGTGGAATCCTTCCGCAGTTTCGGAAGAGAATTCCTTCCGCAGTTTCGGAAGAGATTTCCTTCCACAATTTCGGAGGAGAATTCCTTCCGCAATTTCCAGCAGAACTCATAGAAACTTAGAAAAATTTTGAAAATTTGAAATTTTTTGAAATTTTTCTTATCTATCAGTGCTGAGTAGGAATCATACTTACCTCTGCAACAATGATAGGTAGCCCCATAAAGTCCCAATGCTACAACCAGCGGCTCTGATACCAAAATGTAATGTCCCCTCCTATCATACCAGCATGATAGAGAGGACGTGATGCTAAAACGGGGCATCAAACCCATATCCATTAAGTAAAACTCATTGATAAAAAGACATATACATGTGCATGTTATAGAAACACAGCGGAATTAAAAATCATGTTTAATATCTAACATACATTCAAACATTTATGTGACAGTCATTAAATAAAGACATTTCAGATTTTATAAAAGAGAATACTTATCTTAACAAAGTAGTCCCAAGCAACCAGCTATGCATCTGCAACGTTCCACCCAACCATAGGCCAGTTGTGCTTATCAACCCCTTGATACAACTTCCACCCCCGAGCTGGGCATGATCTCTACAAGGAACCAGGGAACAGCAGACTCACACATAGCCAAGCATACACCAAGATGAGCCAAGCCAATCTACAATTGGGTTTATCACGCTGCTAGGAAATGGAAAGGAAGAATTACTAAGCTAGTGAGCTCAAGCACAAAGCCATGGGTACCCCTCCCAGATCTATTCATCTTGCCACTCACAATGCCTACACACCCAACGCAAGGAAGTATTCTCTTCACTGCCACACAGTCCCTCAAGCCATACCTTCCTTTCTAGTGCTCTCAGGGTGTGCATAGAAAAGTAGCCAAAGCCCTCTTGATCTTCTTGAGAGGTTACTCCCTTCACTAGGTTTATCAAGCCAATTCTGTCCACTACCACTCCAAGTTTCTTGCTCACAGATTCAAACCAAAACAAGGATGCACATAACAGCTAAACCATAATTATTGGGCATGATAAAAATGTTTCTTCAGTGGAACGTCCAAAAAGGGGGTTTCTACCAATTTAGAAAAACGTGGGAAAGCCCAAAAACGAAATGGCAATTGGGGAACAACCGTGGAGAGCAGAAATCATTTTCAGAAAAACGTCCATGGGCATTTTGGGGCAAAAACGGCCTCCATCACAGTCCCAAATCATGACCCTTCCCTCCCAGCTGCTGTACAATGCAAAAACGACTCCCAGGCATGGAAAATGCAGGACAAATGGTGAAAAACGTGATGGGGAAAGACCCAGTAGTTCAGACTGCGTGAGAGAGGAAAGACTATGGGTTTAGAATGGATTTGGGCACCATTTCGTGGGTGTTTTCTTGCCTAGGAAGCAAAAACACAAATTCCCAGGTTGATGGCTTGCCCATACACGAAATTGGCTGCCATACCTCTTCATTCCCAAGGCATTAACTGCCTCAACCAATTTCTGGAAGAATTAAATGATTGGGTCCATAACCCAAAATGGGTAGTTGAGGGTTTATGGGTTTTCTCATTGACACATGGATTAACACCATTGGCTCAAGGGTTTGAATAATTTCCCTCCCTATTCCTTGTAGAATCATTCCCCCATCTCTTTGTTATATTGCATAGCTAGTTGTGGGTTTTTTCATTAAAAATTCATAATTACATGATGTCTTATTTACATTGTGTCTATCTAGCACAAGAACCATAAGCAACTATTTTTAATTGCCGATACATAAAACGCTAAGTCAATGGTGGGGCCTTGGGCTTGAGCTCCTCACGATGATTAAATGTCAATATTTACATCATTTACGATTTAATGCAAAGGGGGTCAAAATGGGGACATTACATGAATAATTCGGAGGAAACTTCAAAGTTTGGAGATATACAATGACATCGCCATACCAAGGGTCCTCAGACAAGATAAGAAATAAGTGTTCATCCACAAAGGAATCTTCATGGATGACACCCTCATCAAGTCTCGGAAGGTCTGACATAAGCTCAACAAACACCAACGATTTCACCGACTTCGCCGAAGCAAAATCGAGATTGAACTCCTGAAGGTTCACAATCCATTTATTGTACTTCCCCCCTATAAGGAGTCGTGATAGCACGAACTGAAATGGATTGATGTGTGCTACAACTATGGTTGTTCTAAGCAAAATATACTGTCGTAACCGTTGGACTGCATGGACAGTCGCTAGTGCCAACTTCTCCATGTGAGTATATCTCAGTTCAGTGTCTACTAGTTTTCGACTAAGGTAATAGGTAACATGCTCGACAAGAACATCATCAACCTGAACCAAGACCATGCCAATTGTCTCTTGAGACACAACCACATAAAGTATAAAATCTCATGCGAAGTCGGGTGGACTAAGCACAGGGGCTAATACCAAAGATTTCTTAAGGGCATCGAAAGATTGCTGGGCTCGCTCATCCCAGATAAATGGTGTGTCTTTCTTCAACAAATGCGCGAAACCTTTGGTAAGATTAGCATAATTGAATACAAAACGACGTAGAAAATTTGCTCTCCCTTGGAGGCTCTGAAGTTGAAACAAGTTGCACGGAGGAGGAAACCGAAGTATTGCCTCAACTTTAAGAGGATCGACTCTAATACCCTCTTTCAAAACTATGAATCCTAGAAGGCGACCTGACCTCACCGCAAAGATGCATTTATTGGGATTCAACCGAATCTTGTATCGTATACATCGTTCGAGAATCCAACAAAGGTGCTTGGGGTGGTCCAAGCAATATCATCCAAGAAAACCTCCATTATACTTTTAAGGTCGTGAAAGGTATAGGTCATGGCACACTAAAACATAGCTCCAACATTTTTAAGGTCGAAGGGAATTTTTCGATATGCAAACGTACCCCAAGCACAAATGAAAGTAGTATTATGTTGGTCCTCAGGTTTGATTTGAATCTGGTTATACCCCGAAAAGCTGTCCATGAACAAAAAAATCTCACTTCCCCCACAAGCATCCTATATCTGATCAATGACTGGCGTGGGGAAATTGTCTTTTGGACATGCACGATTCAGGTCTCTAAAATCAGTGCATACGTGTATCGTTCCCTGCTTCTTATCTACAGGAACGGGGTTTGACACCCATTCGGTAAGGGGAATGGGGTAGATAAAACTAGCTTTGAGCAGTTTATCCACCTCTTCTTTGATAGCGGCTGCCTTCCTAGGGTTAACAGCTTGAAGACATTGTCGAAACGGTTTAGCATGAGGATACATTATACTCTCGTGCTCGACAATACTAGGGTCTATTCCTGGCATCTCCTCGTATGACCAAGCAAAAGCTTCCCGAACTTCAGTAAACAATTGAGTTTAGATGACAACCTCCTTAGAAGAGCAATCGTCACCGATGTAAATGTTCTCAATCTTTTCGGGAGTGCAAGAGATGTTGATCAGTTGAGTCGGGGAAATATTAGCCATGTTCCCCTCCGCATAAATCTCATGTGAGCCCAAAAGAGCCACAGGGTGACCAACCATCTCTGCAAGAGTCGTCCTAAACTCTTCTTGCTCAGCGAGATCGAGGTTGGGAAGGAAATAAGAGCGATGATGCATATCCTTCCAAGGTCTCTCACTACCACACATGGCCTCGATAATAGCTTCATCTGAAGGTAAAGTACTATCAAGGAAATAGTTCGAACAAGATGAGTCGACTTCCCAAACTGGAAGCGTAACGGGATCTTCCTCAACTGTTCAAGAAGAGGGGAGATCCAGCTCTGCAGTGGCTCATTGAATATCCTGATAAGCAAGCTCAACAGCAGACAATGGCATAGACATCCCGACATGCGCAATGTCTCTAGACGTAGAATTCATGGACGGTAAGGTCCATGGATCATCAAAATATGACATTTGAAACAGTACATTATGCAAAGGAGGAGGCGCATCGTTGGAAATGGTTCCAATAAAATTCACGGGTGCAGGGAAGTCATAAGATCTCATCAACAAAGGGTACATTCTAACACCCATGTTCCCAGTTGCCGGCTGAGAATATGTAACCTGTGGGACTACTGATCCTGTGGATGCTTCAAAAGGAGGATTAACGAAATCCAGCTGATCGATGGTCACAATCCTGCCTTCGTGTGGAAAGCAAATGATCCTGAATACAGTAGACGTGATAGCTTTCATAGCGTACATCCAATTCCAACCCATTAAAATATTGTAGTCGATGGGCGCATCAACCACTTCGACTTCAATAGGCACAAGTTTACCTCCCAAGCGGACAACAAGGGAAGAGATAATCCCATGTGGCTTAAATGACCTACCGTCAAATGCAGTGAGCATGGTCCTAGACATGAGTAGAGGAGGAGAGCCAAGAGCTTTCCAACAAGCTAACGGCATCACTAACGTGGAAGCACCTTCGTCAACCACCATTCTCTTGACGAAATTCTTAAGGAACTCCACATGGATTTGAAAAGCCACGTGGTAAGGTAAGCGAGATTGAACATCAGTAGTGTCGAACTTGATAACGTTGGTATTTCCCCCATCCTGAACTCCTAATGCACTCAAAAGGGCATGCCATTGAGAAGGACATGCCTGTAAAACTTCAAGAGCCTAGATGGCACACAGAGTTTGGCCCAAATCTTCTACAATGGAGTAGTTCTGGGTGGCTCAAGCATTGGGATTATGCATAGAGCGCTTGAGAACACCTTTCGGTATCCGCAACATAATAGAGGGCTTCTTGATATGGAAGGAATTATCAGGAGGAGGGGGAGGCTCAATCCCCATATTAGGTTGTGGTGCACCATAATCACGTTGATGAGTAGCAACACTAACCTCCGATTGAACCTTATTTACGCATCCATAACCACCAGTATTGGAAGAAGATGTGGCAATCTCATTAGGTCCATAACCAGTTGTGGGAGCATGCGAAGCCATATTTTGATGATGAGGAAGGGGATCCTTCAACACAGTTGGGCTCTGTGCAAGATGCTTCGATTCGAGGACATAAGTGAGTAAGATGATCTTCCCCACAAAGCTTACAAGGAAATTTCACCTTACGCCTAGGTTTACGGTCCTCACCAGCATTTCCGCCTTCCCGAGGAGGGTTGGCATTCTCCTTATGACGGGTATTGCGATTGCTATTATTGTTCCCATTGTTTCCACCCTTATGGTTATTTCTCCCCTTCTTCTTACCACCAGGCTGCTAGTTACCCAATGGGTTTGTCATTTTCACAGTGTGTACATCGGACGATGGGGTGGAAGTGGACAAGGTGTGAACCTATCCGGGAGTAGACTGGTTTAGCGAGAAATTTTGCATTTGATTAGCCACCAAATCTATAGGGTGAGTACTTGCGGATCCCACAATGCCATCGGCATGCGGTCCAAGAACTGTCTTGGGCTCATGTTGTGTTCGTGGTGCGTCAAGAATAATGTCATATAGAATGCCAGATTGAGAGTATAGTAAATCTAACTACTAGACTTTTAAGATGGCTTGTTCCTCAGTCATAATACCGAACATCGAAACATCCTTGGAAATATATGGGAGTAGAGACTTGAAAAATTATTCCAACAGAAACTCTGGAGGAATGTTGGCTTTCACTAACCTCTTCTGCTGACTCCACTCTTGAACATGGTTAGAAATATGCGTGGCCTTATTCTGATGGAAGGTAGATAAAATTTCAGTACCAGTATCATAACGAACTAGCAACTGGAAATGATCCAAGAAAACCAAAGCGATCTCATTGAATCCCCTATAAGTGTTCCCAGGAAACTCAACATACCACTTCGCAGCTGCCCTCGTGAGGGTGCGTTGAAATAGTCGTAATCTAATGGAATTGTGATTCAATGAGTTGGAAGAGCACCAAAGGTGAAACGTTATAACATGATCACCCCGATCCTCACCACCTTTCCCCTCGAACTTAGGAATGTCCAAAGGAAGCTTGGTAGGAACTGGAGGCCAACTAGGTTCGTGATACACCGGATCATTCATGAGCTTCGAAAGATCCGAAAGATTCAAACGTGCAAGGAACGGTAGTTGTGGCTGGAAAGCTTGATTATAAGCTCCCATAAAAGGTTGATTGTAAGAACCTGAAGGATAAGAAGTACCAAATGCTTGACCATGAGCATTAAACTACTAATTATACAAACCTATCTGACCATAAGCGTGACCATGGCCATAAGGTTGATAACCTCCTTTGACCTGACCCGTGTGAGATTAAGCAGGTATATATGTGTTACGAGCACCATATTGAGGTGGGTTGTACTGGTGGCCAGCACCGACTGTATTGTAGTAAGGGTTTCCACCATAAGTATGGGGCATATACGTACTATTTGTAGCAGGAACCGTGTTGTAATGACCATGATGGTAAGGTATGTTCCCACCCCCAGCGTAAGCATTATGATTAGTGGTGACCATAAGTATGAGATGTATTCCCAGCCCCAATATTGGTGTTACTAGTAGCAGGAATGGTGGCATTGTGACCATGAGGATAAGGTATATTCCCACCTCCTACATTAGCATTACTAGTAGCGACAGCGGACGTAAAAATATGCGGTATATGTCCACCCCCTTGGTTGGGAGGAGTGTTAACATTTGTGAAAGTGGTCGTAGGTTGACGAGTAGTGGCATGTGTGTTAGATGGTGGATGGTGAGTAGGGTTGCGAACAGTGTTCCTATTAGGTTGGGTATTCCTAGGAGGCGGCCGTCTTCCAACATTAGCATTGTTAGGAGGAATGTGACCGGTCCCTATACTATGTGTGTGAGTGGACACCATGGTGCCCCTAGTGAGGGTATTTCCCCCAGTGGGTGCAGTGTTGCTAACACCATGACTAGTGCCAGCATGACTACCAAAAGCAGTGGAAGGATCAACTGTGTTGTAATTAGGCATACCATATGAGAATGCGGTAGGGTTGATCGTAGGACTTGTGTCATCGTGTAACTCTAACATCCCATATAAATAATTATGTGGATATGAGGAATCAAACGGGTCATCCTTGGGTGGATCCGGACCAAACAAATTACGTTGAGTCTCGGGTGGATCCGGACCAATCAAACTAGGTTGGGTATCAGGTGGATCACCCCTCCACTCCTCACGAGGAGTAGGGGTGTCTGAAGTGTGCTCGAATCTACCCGATGGAGTCATAGGGATTTCTCCCATGTCAGAGTGTGCAACAGTCATGATGTCAAGGACATATGTCTCGTAAGAATCTGAAGACTCGGAGGGATCCCGTTGGCGTCCCCTAGCAACACGATGTGAAAGCTCGACCGATTTTAAACCAACCAACTGACGGGATTGGCGGAGAGTAGGACTCCGCGCCACGATATCTCCGGAGAGAATATAAAATCACAATGTCTCCTAATGGCCAACTATCGATCAAAAACAGTAAATCAAAAGCACACACCTAGAGAAACTACAGCCAAGAGCAGACAAACAGAGTGGCTAAATGAGATCCCGACACTAGAGCCAGTGTGTCTCTCCTAGAAGAGGCTTAAGACTCCCAAACTATAGCCGGAGGTAACAGAATCAGTTATAGAGGCACCCAGGCTTCACTGCGTGCAAAGGGACGTAACCCTCGACAACAAACAACTATGTTGTCCAACCCCTATCTGACTCAGGACACAAACATTATAACCACTGCAAGTACCCTGTGCGATACCTAGGTAAGGAAAATATGGTCACCGCAGTATAACCAATGCTCAGGGGGACAGTCATTGGTGGGATCCGTCGTATGGGTAGGGTAACTAAGCCCAAAACTCAAAAGGGTAAAATCCCCCAAGAGTCCCCAAATACGAACAAACCCTGGAAATATCCCCCACATTCAGCCAGTATTGGAGGGATATCTCCGCAACCAACCTCCCGTGACCTCGTGCTTAACTCTGGTCTGAGTAGAGCTTCCTGAGAACACTGATGTATACCATGGATTTCACCACTCCCTGGTCAGACACATAATGCTTCGTCTAGTAGTATTGTATTGTTTACTCACAATGATCTATTCCAAGACTCTAAACCTATGCTAGTTGGTATACCCTATAAATAGAGTCGGTCTAATCAATTTTAGATTAAGCGTTAATTTTAATGGTCGTGGTTACTCAAAGGATATGTTCGTGAAACTAGTGATGTATATGACTCAATAGTATGCAAAATCGTCAAACTCTAGACTCATCTATCCAATAAAAAGAATGCCACTAACATGCAAAATCAATCCAATAGTTTCGAAATAAAAATGCAACTCTTTTATATTTTCAATGCACAAGCAGAACCTAAATGAAAGCGGCAAGCACTCAATGCAAAATGCAGTACATGAAAGTAATTTTTTTTTGTATTTTCACTTATAAGCAAAAGGAAAATGCAAAACTATGTTTTTGTATTTTTCAATTCAATGAAATGAAAAATGCAAGCAAAATCCTACTATTCAGTTACAGAAATGCAAAGGAGATCACTTAGATAACCTAGCAGATCCCAAATAGTAAGACTCAGCCAATGGAATGAGCTTAAAAACTAAAAATGGGTAAAAACCAATGAGGCTCAAAACCAAGAGAAAAGAGGAGTTCTGGTCACAAACAAGGCTTGGAACAGTCAGGAACAAGGCCAAAGAAGACTCAGGAACACTCAGAATCAACCCAGAAACAACCAAAGGCCATAAACAAGTCACCCCCGGAGTTGTACGCTACTGTCGAAGGAATATTTGCGGGTACCCGCAGGCTATAGTGTAGACAGAAGCAGGTAGACGCGGGTAGAGCTAAGCTCACCCGCGGGTAGGGAAAAGCAAATGAGCAACCAAAGAGTCCAATGGCTCAGAAAAAGGGTGTTTTCTATAGAGTATCCTAAAGGCCAATCAATGACACAGAGACTCGACACACAACAACTCTAAATAAGGACTAATGTTCAAAAATCCCCAAAAATGGATGTTCTCCCCAGCGGAGTCACCATTTCTGTGTTGGAGAAAACTTCCTATGGCTTGGGGTGGACCACAATAGACAGCTGACTACCAGAAATTAACTCAATTCCCAATTCTATGCTATATAAATGACATTGCTAAGAGAATGAAGGACATAACCAACCTCGATGCAAACGTTTGCTGTAGATCCCCATTGGAGCTTTCAATCCGTGCACTTGAACCTGCAAATTAGTCTTGATAGCCAATATACAACAAGCACATATAATATATAAACGAAATGAACATCATCAATAGAAATGGTCCATGATATTATCAGTAAATGCAACCCAATGTAATATAAACAACATTCACAACATTAATGGACGAGAATATGAGTATTTCTATTAATAAATAAAAAGAAGTACAATGTGATACGACCTCTTATCGGCAACCAATCTGAACCAAGATCTGGGTCAATCCACTTGCGCATCCACCTAACTTCAATCCTCCATGGAATGGCAAACTCAAACTATGATAGGAGTTTGGAAGGTGAACATAAGGGGTTCACAACTACAAGGATCAATGAGTGTAGACTCAAGATAGGGAAAAAATCCACTAGAGTTCTCTTGCTCTCCTTTCTCCTCCCATCCATAAGCCATATGTGATCAATATATAGTCCTCCCAAAGGTAAAAGAAAGGACGCATCGAGGCGTTTCGAGGCAAATGGAGGGCCAAAGGTCACCCTATGACCGCTTTTTGGGAGTAAAAAGTAATTAACTAGTGATTTTTACCATTTTACATGCTACCTGCGGGCTATAGAGATGCAACTCGCGGGTACGCTCGCTGTAGTGATGCAGCTAGCGTACAGAGGAAAGAATAGGAAAAATAGTGTGTCTGAAGGATATAAAGTGGATCTGAGTCAGTAAAATGGATCCTACAGGCCAAAGAGTGTTGATGCTCACAAGTTGGAAGATTATGTTGTAACACCAGCTCGCATGATACGTTGGGCTATAGCAAGCCCATATAAGTGACCACCACATGCCCAACCGTGGCAGTCATTCAGCACTAACTCCACTTCTTCATGAGTCAAACAACGATGGAGGATCGAATCCTTTCCCTGATGATACAAAGTGTCGCCAATGATGACATAATATTTAGCGTGATGTATCACACGTCGTCGTTCATCCTGTGAATAGTGCGAAGGGAACTTCAGAGTTTGTAGGTAAACAATGATATCCCCATACCAAGGGTCCACCGACGAGATAAGAAATAAGTGTTCATCCACAAATTAATCTTCATGGATGATGTCCTCATCAAGTCGTGGAAAATATGACATGAGCTCAACGAAAACCAAGTATTTCACCGACTTTGCCGAAGCAAAATCGAGATCAGATTTCTGAAGAATAACAATCCATTTATTATACTTCCCCCCTATTAGATGTCATGATAGCACGAACTGAAATGGATTGATGTGTGCTATGAGAGTATTTTTCCTAAGCATAATGTAATGTCGGAAATGTTGGACTCCATGAACAGTCGCAAGTTCCAACTTCTACACGTGAGTGTATTTCATCTCAACGTCTACTAAATTTCGACTAAGATAATAGACGACATGCTCTTGGAGAGCATCATCCACTTGAACTAAGACCATGCCAATCGTCTCAAGAGACGTGACCACATAAAGCAATAAATATCTAGCAAAGTCGGGTGGACTAAGCAGAGGGGCCGATACCAAATCTTTCCTCAAAGCGTCGAAAGACTACTGGACTCGCTCATCCCAGATAAATGGTGTGTCCTTCTTCAAAAGTCGCGCGAAACCTTTGGTCAGACTAGCATAATTCACTATCAAACGTCGTAGAAAAGTGGCTCTCCCTTGGAGGCTCTGAATTTGAATTAAGTTACACGGGGGAGGCAACCGAAGTATTGCCTCAACCTTAAGAGGATCGACTCTTATACCCTGTTGTGAAACTATGAACCCTGAAAGGAGACCTGTTCTCATGACAAAGATGCACTTGTTGGGGTTCAAACGAATCTTGTAACACCGACATCTTTCAAAAATGAGGTGGAGGTGCTTGGGGTGGTCCACTCTCTTGCAAGAATGGCCAGCAAGATCATCCAAGTAAGCCTCCACTATATGCTTAAGGTCATGAAACGCATAGGTCATAGCACGCTGAAATGTGGCTCCGGTGTTTATAAGGCCGAAGGGAATCTTCCAGTACGCAAATGTACCCCAAGGAAAAATAAAAGCAGTTTTATGTTGATCCTCAAGCTTAATCTGGATCTAGTTATATCGTGAGAAACCGTCCATAAAGGAAAAAACCTCACTTCCCCCACATGCATCCAAGATCTTGTTTATGTATATGTAATTTCGGAATGTATTTCATCTATGTATTTCATATATATTTATTGTACCCTTATCAGAGATGTGTTATTCCTCTATAAGGAAGTGTCGTCATGTGGATTGACAAGTGTCGCAAGTGTGTGTACTTGCCAATGGGTTATTAGACCACCATGTGTGATGTCGGCCCTAAAATATATATTATATTGTGGATGTATCTAGATTGACAAGTCGGCCCCATAGTGTAACTGGGCAAACATGTTAGTATAAATAGAGATCGGGAGATCTCTATTTTGATCATTCGGAAAGACACACTTCTCTCACTCAGAAAGTGGCGCACTAGTGAGGAGGAGGATCATCTGATCTAGGAGACTATCTCAAGTGTATTTTGGTTGTACTTTGGTTGAGCCATTTCTCTCTCTATCTCTGAGGAAGTTGTGGGGTTTTTCACCTTAGGGTTTTCCCCACGGAAACTCTATGTCTCTTGTCTCTCATGCTTTTGATTCTTGTGATGCTTATTGTGATTGTTATGCATTGATATACTGTATATGTTATTCTCTCAGTAAAGATCCAAGAGTATTATGAATTAATGCTCAAAAGTTAACATGGTATCAGAGCTAACCTGAGAAGAAGACATTTTACAGTGACGAAAACTTGAGTTTCTTGTTTATTGGTTTTCTCTCCACAATTTTTGGAAAATCAGTATAGTAGATTGACTCTACTCATCAAGGAGAATCTCTCTGTCCAATCAGAATTCAATTCTGAGCATTTTCAGATTTGGCCCTAAAAATTAGGGTTTCCACAAAAATAGGAATTTCTGAAATCTGAAGACATAGCCGGAAGCTCCTTGCAAAAGTTGAAGTTTAGAGCTTTGGATCGATATTTTTAGCTGGGTAGATCTCCGGGAAACTCAAACCCTAATTCAGGGCTCTCCCCAATGAACCCGGGAGGACAAAAAGACAAATCTGAAGGGTAAAGCTTTGCTAATCTCAAATTCTGAATACACCAGGCTGATCAGCTCAACAAGGCGCATCTTTCTATCCTTTTAGAAAGTTGAAATTCACATTTTGAATTTTTAGGGTTTTTCCAACAAATCCTAATCCGGGACCAAATCTAGTTTTCAGCATTTCAAGTGGTAAGACCTAAATCTTTTCTATTTCCATTTGAAGTACTCTTTAAGATGTCTCACCACACCAAGCTTGAGGATAAGCTTGAAGGGGCTGATAACTTCCGAGCTTGGAAGTATAGGATTGGGTTAATCCTGGAAGAGAATGATGGACTCATATATAAAAGAAGACATCCCTATCCCAGAGGATGAAGAGGCTAAGGTATTGCATAAGAAGAACTTGGTCAAGGCAAAGAGAATCATTGCTAATTCTATCAAAGACCGTCTCATACCCCATGTGTCTTCTCTAAAGACACCCAAGGCTATGTTTGACTCTTTGACCAAACTATTTGAACGAAAGAACATAAATCGGAAGATGACCCTGCGGAATTAATTGAAAGGGGTCAAGATGTCGAATGGAGAAACCATTCAATCCTATTTCTCCAAGGTCTCTCAGATCAAGGAACAACTTGAAGCTGTAGATGAAATGGTGGAGAATGGTGAAATTGTTATGACTACTTTGAATGGCCTACCTAGGTCATGGGACTCTTTTATCCAGGGGATCTGTGCCAGAAAGGTGTTAATCTCCTTCAACAGATTATGGGAGGAATTTTCTCAAGAAGAAGCAAGGATTGTGGCAAGAGAAGAGAAGATGGGAAATGAAGATCAAGCTCTCACAACTCACACTAAGAAGGGCAAGTTCAAGAGGGAGCCATCCCATCACAAGAAGAAATCTTCTCATCATTTTCACAAAGACAAGAAAGATCTAAGGTGTTTCACTTGTAATGAGAAGGGTCACTTTGCTTCAGAATGTCCCAAGAACAAAAGGGACAACCACAACAACAACAACTCCAACAAGAAGAAGAAGGGTAACAAAAGAAGGTACCATGCTCATGCTGCCGAATATGATGAACCTCCAAAGAAGAAGGCTAGGGCAGAAAGTGATGATAGTAATGATGACTCATCAAGTGAAGAAGAGTATGTTCCAATCTCTGCTCTCACAGGTACTATCTCTCATGGTTGTAATGATTGGTTAATTGACAGTGGGGCTTCCAAACACATGACTGGATTTAAAGAATCCTTTGGAAATCTATCTGAACATGAATCACCCCATAAAGTGAAACTTGGGGATGATTATCAATATCCCATCAAAGGAAGTGGTGAAGCCTCCTACAACCTAGATTCTGAAAAATCTTTGAAGATGAAAGAAGTCATTTATGTACCTGGGCTCAAGAAGAACTTACTCTCCATCTCTGCATTGGATGCAAAAGGTATGAGGGTTGCATTTATGGATGGCCAAGTCCTAATGTGGCCAAAGGGAAAGACCATAGATGATGCAGTTGTGATTGGAAGAGCAAGAGGGAGGTTTGCATAAATTAAAAGGACATCCTGAACATGCCATGGTGCATGAATCCATGGAGCCAAGTGAACTTTGGCATGGAAGACTTGCTCATATGCACTATATGGCACTTCGAATTGCAAGCAAGGCTGTAGAGGGTCTTCCTGAAATCAAAACCAAACATGAAGGTGTTTGCAAAGGATGTGCAAAAGGTAAGAATATTAAGAAGGCATTTCCAAACAGTGAAAGCAAGGGAAAAGGCATCTTGGAAATCATCCACTTAGATGTTTGTGGTTCCATGTCATCCAGTTCTCTAAGGAGGTATGTATAGTTTGTTTTTGCAAAAGTTAACTAATGAGTTATGTAAGTCATTGAAGAGAACAAGAACACATTGCTAGACATAACTAGCAAATATGATGGCTAGGTATGCTTTGTTATATATATCATATACTTTTGTATGGTTGACAATGATTACTCTTGAAGTTACAAGTTTGAGTAATCTAGGACTTATGCATATTATGTTTCTTACCTTAATTAATAATATGACTAACCAGAAGAGTCATAGGTTTGAGTAATCATAGGTTTAGGAATATTATGTTTATGACTAACCATAAGAATGCTTATTATTTCTATTTGAAATGATCCTGACTATACATGCTTGAGATTACTGTGTTTTGATAATTTTAAGATTATACTAATGATTATGTATGAGACCTCGAGGTTAACACAATGATGATACTAACAAGCATGCATAGGGATCGAGAATGAATATAAGTTCAAGAACAGGTAATCCAGGAAGCAAAGATCAAGAGGGAACACACTCCAGTGGTTTCTGCAAGGATGCAGATATTCAGAGGGAGTTGACCATCTCTCTACATTCCACAACAGAAAGGTGTAGGAGAAGCTACTTCAGATTAGGACTCCAGCAGCTCCTGCAAGGAAGCAAAGACTCAGAGGGAGTCCACCCAACAAACAAACAAAGATAAGTATTTTAATTATCATTTCTTGCATATTTGTTTGTTTAAATAAAATTATTCAATGATGTATATGCTTATGTTCCTAGATTTAGGATGTGCATTATGCATATTAGAATAGTTGCATTGATGAACAGTATACTACTAATATACATGGGTAAGTGGCCTATGGCACTGTACAACATTACATTGCTACTTTCTAGAATGAAACCTCTTTGCTGACATGTTGGGAGTTGTGCACACTCTTAACAATGTTTTGGTAGAGATTGGAAGGCATCTAGAAAGTTACGGGATATGGATAAATGTTGTATTGAAGCATTGGCTAAGATAATTGCATGACTGTATGAAATATTTCCTTATGTGTAAGAATTTGTTCTGAAAATTATGAGATGTTTCTAATCATGCAATTTAACTTGTTTTGTAGGAAAGACCATATACCTTCACCTACAAAAGAAGGACTACAACATTTGTTCCAGTAACAAAGATATCTATTGAAGATATTGAATATATTGAAGTTCCCAGGATCTGGGATGAAGAAATGGAAGAATGCCATGATCCGTCAATCATGAAGAATGATGTTTGGGATGCAGTACCAAGACCTGAAGCAGAGTCTGTAATGACTTCCATATGGATCTATTAGATCAAGCATGTTGCAGATGGCAGCATAGAAAAACATAAAAGTGATGAAATAAAAGATACACCAGATGGATGTCAAGACTGCTTTCTTGAATGGTGTATTTGAAGAGGAAGTGTATGTGGAGCATCCACTTGGTTCTAAGGCACACGACAGGGAATCCTGTGATTCTACTCCTATATGTGGATGAATTATTTGTAACAGGAGATGACAGATTGATTGCAGATACTAAGAGGAAGCTTGCTGCTGAGTTCGATATGAAAGATTTGGGAATGATGAATTATTTCCTAGGTATGGAGGTGTGGTAGAATTCAGGTGGGATCTTCCTTGGTCAAGGGAAGTACACAGTAGATATTCTGAAGAGATTTGGGATGATGGATTGCAAGGCCATGGCCACACCCATGGCATCGAATCTAAAGCTTCTATGTGATGCTTCATCTGAGCTGATTGATGTCTCTATGTATCGTCAGATGATTGGGTCCTTGATGTACCTGACGAACATGAGACCAGATATTTGCTTTGCAGTGAACACATTGAGCCAGTTCCTAATGGATCCGAGGAGTGTTCACCTGGTTTCTACCTGAAGGGTACAGTGGATTATGGGCTCAAGTATGAAGCGAATCAAAAGTTTAACCTGCAGGGTTATGTTGATTCAAATTGGGCTGGCAGTGTTGCAGATAGGAAGAGCACATCTGGGTCCTGCTTCAGTATGGGATCAGGTGTAATCTCTTGGTTCAGCAGGAAGCAGTCCTGCGTAGCACTGAGTACAGCTGAGGCAGAGTATGTTGTATCATGTTCAGCTAGTTGTGAGGCAGTATGGCTACGGAAGCTACTGTCTGAGTTATTTGATCTCCCATTGGATGCTACTGGTATATTCTGCGATAACCAGAGTTGTGTGAAGCTGTCTGAGAACCCAGTGTTTCATGATAGGTTGAAACACATAGAGATCAAATATCACTATATTAGGGATATGGTGCAAAGAGGAGGCGTGAAGCTCCTGTATGTTGCAACGGACGAGCAGATTGCAAATGTGCTGATGAAGCCACTAGTCAGGGTGAAGTTTGAGTACTTCAGGGAGAGGCTTGGTGTTCTTCATATCGACGACACTTCGAGGAAGCAGTGATGGACACATTTGTTGAAGCCATTCCAAGCATGTTGGAAGGAGGATCCTTCACATGGCTGTGGATGTGAGCGTTGGATGATGAGTATCAGGACGATGCTCCAGTTACTACTCTGTATATGCATCATGTTGGATGCTGGATATGATCTGTTGATCATTTATATTTGTATGTATGTACGCATCATGTTGGATGCTGGATATGATCGGTTGGATCATTTGTATGTATTTGTATATGCATCATGTTGGATGCTGGATATGATCAGTTGGATCATTTGTATGTATTTGTATATGCATCATGTCGGATGCTTGGACCATGTATCTGTATATGTATCAGGTGGATACATTGTATGATCAGGTAGATCATGTATGTGGATATGTATCATGTATGTGGATATGTATCATGTATTTGTATTTGTATCAGGTGGATACACTATATGATTAGATGGATCATGTATGATGATATGTATCAGGTAGATACTTGGTATGCATCATGTGGATGCATTGTATGATCAGGTTGATCATGATGATGAGCTTCAGGATGTTGCTCCCGATGATATGTACCAGGATGGTACAGTGATGATGATCAGTATGATCATGGGCATGAGGATGATGCCTCGTGCGATGATGATCCGTTGGATCATGAGTATCAGGTTGATACTTGGAGGTCAGATATGATATGTGGCAGGTTGTGCAAATAGCATGTAATCAGTCCCGGGAGATCTTGCCGGTTGTGCTACGGCACATAAATGTTCCTGGGTTACTCTTTCCGGTATTGCTATGTAGTATGTAATCAGTCCTCAGATATCTGATAGGTTGATCTGTGTGCTTGTAATCAGTCCTGGGATGAGGTATTACTACGGAGACATGTAATCAGTCCTGGAGATCCGAGAGGTTGAGCTGTGTTCTCGTAATTAGTCCTGGGATGCTCTTTAGAGATCTTTCCGGTCGTGCTGCGGCACATAAATGTTCCTGGGATGCTCTTTAAAGGTTTTGTCTATCCACATGTAATCAGTCCTAGAGATCCAAGAGGTTGAGCTGTATGCTCGTAATAAGTCCTGGGATGCTCTTTAGAGATCTTCCCGGTCATGCTACGGCACATAAATTTTCCTGGGATGCTCTTTAAAGGTATTGTGGAGGAGATGCATGTAATCAGTCCTGGGAGATCTTGTTGGTCGTGCTTAGGCACATAAATGTTCCTGGGATACTCTTTTCAGTATTGCATCCACACATAAAATTAGTCCTGAGAGGCCACCTATATCAGACCGTTCGCACAGATGATGAAGACTTGCAGGTGGTGGGCCTACATCTAGTATGAAAAAGGACTGTCTATGTAGAACTTCCTATGACGAGTAGAGTCAGAGATTGGTTGAGATAGCAGCAGCAGTGACGATGATGATGATGATGCATCGATGACGATGATCTCGAGAAGAAGACTTGTCTAGCAGATCTGTGTCGAGAAATACCTTCCTAGTTAAGAGGGAGTGTTGATGTATATGTAACTTCGGAATGTATTTCATCTATGTATTTCATATATATTTATTGTACCCTTATAAGAGATGTGTTATTCCTCTATAAGGAAGTGTCGTCATGTGGATTGACAAGTGTCGCAAGTGTGTGTACTTGCCAATGGGTTATTAGACCACCATGTGTGGGGTCGGCCCTAAAATATATATTATATTGTGGATGTATCTAGATAGACAAGTCGGCCCCATAGTGTAACTGGGAAAACAGGTTAGTATAAATAGAGATCGGGACATCTCTATTTTGATCATTCGGAAAGACACACTTCTCTCACTCAGAAAGTGGCGCACTAGTGAGGAGGATCATCTACTCTAGGAGACTATCTCAAGTGTATTTTGGTTGTACTTTGGTTGAGCCATTGCTCTCTCTATCTCTGAGAAAGTTGTGGGGTTTTTCACCTTAGGGTTTTCTCCACAGAAACTCTATGTCTCTTGTCTCTCATGCTTTTGATTCTTGTGATGCTTGTCATGCTTATTGTGATTGTTATGCATTGATATACTGTATATGTTATTCTCTCAGTAAAGATCCAAGAGTATTGTGAATTAATGCTCAAAAGTTAACAGATCTGATCTATGAGCGGGGTGGGGAAGTTATTTGTCAGACATGCTCGGTTTAAATCTCTAAAATCTGTGCATACACGGATGGTTCCCTACTTCTTATCCACAGGAATGAGATTCGACACCCATTCGGTAAGGGGAACCAGGTAGATGAAACTATCTTTAAGTAGTTTCTCCACCTCTACCTTAATCATGGTTTCCTTCCTAGGATTCACAGTACGAAGACGTTGTCGAACTGGCTTAGCATTAGGATATGTCTTAATCTCATGTTTGACAATGCTAGGGTCTATTCCTGGCATCTCCTCATATGACCAGGCGAAAACATCCCGAAATTCCTTGAACAACTCGGTGTATATGCGGATCTCATCGGGAGAACAATCAGCACCTATATAAACGTTCTCTATCTTTCTGGGCGTGCAAGAGATGTTGATTGGTATGGTTGGGAAGATATTAGCCATATTCCCTTCTGCATAAATCCCATGTGAGTCTAAAGGAGCCACAGGGTGACCAAACTTCTCGACAAGAGTTGTCCTAAACTCATCTCGCTCAATGATATCGAGGTTAGGAATAAAATAATATTGATGATGCAAATATTCCCAATGCCTCTCACTGCCACACATGGCCTCAATTATGGCTTGATCCGATGGCAAAGTGCCATCAATCGTGCGAGCAAGACGAGTCAGCTGCCCATGCCGGTAGCATAACGAGATCTTCCTCTTCTTTCCATGAAGAGGAGGGATCTGGCTCTACGGTGGCTTGTTGAATTTCATAGTATGCAAGCTCAGCTGCAAATAATGGCATAGACATTCCAATGTGTGAAATGTCTCTAGACAAGGCACTCGTGGATGGTAAAGTCCACGAATCATTAAAATACGAGGTCCGGAAGGGTACATTACTTAATGAGGATGGTGCACTATTGGAAACGGTTCCAATAAAGGAAATTGGTGCAACAAAGTCGAATGATCCCATCAAGGATGGATACAATCCTACACCAATGTTCCCAGTTGCCGGCTGAGAATATTTGATTTGGGGAACAACAGTTCCTAGCGATGGTACAGAATTAGAACTAGGGAAGTCTAGTTGATCGACCGTCACAATTCTGCCTTCATGAGGAAAGCAAATAACTCTAAACACGGAGTACACGATCGCTTTCATTGCGTAGATCCAATTCCTAACCTAGAAGAAGGTTGTAGTCGATGGGCGCATCAACCACCTCGACTTCAATAGGCACGGATTTCCCACCCAAGTGGACCTCAAGGGAAGGGAGAATACCATGTGTCCTAAACGACCAACCATCGAACGCAGTAAGCATGGTCATAGACTTTGACAAGGGAGGAGAGCCAAGAGCTTTCCAACAATCCAACGACATTACTGAAGTGGAAGCACCTTCGTCAACCACCATACGTTTAACGAATTTATCTAAGCACCTCACATGGACTTGAAAATCCACATGATAAGGAAACCAAGGATGGATATCAGTAGTGTCGAATTTAATGATTCTAGGGACACTCTCATCCTGAACTCCCAAAGCAAATAAAAGGGCATTCCTCTGCGAAGGACATGCCTGTAAAATCTCAAGAGCCAACATGGCACATGGAGTTTGGCCCAAATATTCTACAATGGAGTAGTTCTTGGCGGCTTGGGCATTGGGATTGAGCGTCGAGCACTTAAGAACACCTTTCGGTATCTGCAGCATAGTAGTAGGCTTCTCGATATGCATAGAAGTATCAGGAGGAGGAGGAGGCTCATTCCCCATATTCAGTTGTGGTGCACCATAATCGCGTTGACGAGTAGCAACACTAACCTGAGATTGGACCATTCTCACACATCCATAGCCACCGGCATGAGAAGAAGACGTTGTAGTTTCATTAGTCCCATAGTCGGTGATGGGAGCATTCGAAGCCATATTCTGATGATGCGGAAGGGGATCTTTCAACATAGCTGGGCTTTGTGCAAGATGCTTTGATGCTTCTTCAATTCAAGGACACAAGTGAGTCAGATGATCCTCCCCACAAATTTTGTAAGGGAATTTCACCTTACGTCTTGGCTTATGGTCCCCACCAGCATTTCCGTCGTCCCGAGGAAGGTTGGCATTCTCTTTTCTAGGAGTATTTCTATTACTTCCATTATTACCATTATTCCCACCCTTACGATTGTTTCTCCCCTTCTTATTTCCACCAAGTTTTTGGTTACCTGATGGGTTCGCCGACTATATAGAATGGACATCGGGCGATTGGGTGGAAGTGGACGAGGCGTGAGCCTATCTGGGGGTAGATTGGATAATAGACAAATTTTGCATTTGATTTGTAATCAAGTCTACAGGTCGAGTACTCGTGGATCCAACAATGCCATTAGCATGTGGTCCAGGAATAGGCTTGGGCTCATGATGTGAGCGTGGTGTGTCAGGGATAATATTGTACAGGATACCAGACTGAGCATAGAGTATTGTATAGGATACCAGATTGAGCATAGAGTAAATCTAGTTGTTGGGCTTCGAATATAGCTTGCTCCTCAGTCGTAATGCCAGACACCGAAACGTCCTTAGATATGTAGGGAAGCAAAGACTTGAGGAACCACTCCAACTTAAAATATGGAGGAATGTTGGATTTCACTAGCCTCTTCCGTCGATGCCACTCTTGAATGTGATCAGATATGTGCGTGGCCTTGTTCTAGCGGAAGGTAGATAAAAGTTCTGTGCCAATATCGTAACAAACTGGCAACTGAAAGTGATCTAAGAAAACAAAATCTATCTCATTAAAACCCCTGTAAGTGCCCCTAGGAAACTCGACATACCACTTTGCGGCTTCCCTCATGAGGGTGCATTGAAATAGTCTTAAACGGATGGAGTCGTGATTTAACGAATTTGAGGAGCACCAAAGGTGAAAAGTAGTAACATGATCACCTGGATGCTCACCATTCTTCCCTTCGAACTTCAGAATGTCAAAAGGGAGCTTGGTAGGGACTGGAGGACAAGAAGGATCGTGACACACCAGATCATTCGTGAGCTTCGAAAGATCCGGTAGATTCAAATGAGCAAGAAACGAGAGCTGTGGTTGTGCAGTTGGATTAAAAGCTCCCAAAATAGGCCGACCTTGCGGATCATAAGGATGATATGAACCATGACCATAGAGCTGATAACCATCTCAACCCTGACTCGTGTAAGGGTATGAAGGTATATATGTGTTGTAAGCACCATAGTGAGGAGGGTTGTAGTAAGGGCCAGAACTGGCTGCATTATAATCAGGATTACCACCATAATTATGGGGCATATAGGTGTTAGTCATAGCAGGAGCATTCAAATAATGACCAAAGTATAGGGTATGTTCCCACCCCCAGTATTAGGAGGGTTGTTAACGTTAGCAAACATGGTCGTAGTGATGGGTATATGCGTAGAAACATCCGGGTTAACTTGTGGGATATGAGCCGTGTTAAGGGAAGTCTTCCCACCAAAATTAGGGGCAGTCCTGGGAGGTGGTCCTCCCCCAACAACTGTAGAAGATGAAGGGGTATGACAAGACTTAAATTGAAATGGATCAGAAAAGGGTGCACCACCCCCAGAGGAGCAATGCCCCCAGCACCAAGGATGGTGTTAGCTTGACTACCCGACAAAGTGGATGTAACATTCGAATTAAGACTGGGCATACCTTTTGTGTGGATCATAAAATGGGTTTGAATCCGGGGGTGGGTTCGGCCTAAGACCTGAAAAAGTGACGTGTGGGGCCAAACCTTCCTCTCCAACCTCCCTAGGGGTGGAAGGAGCGGTCTGTCCATTGACCTCACCTGGTGAAGTCACGGGAATTTATCCCACTGTTCCAGATGCAAAATTCATAATGTTATCTTGAAGCTCGTCAAAAGTATCAAAAGGATCGAGAGGGAGCCTCCGACACCTCTTATAAAAAGGACGTGCCACCTCGTCAGTTGGTAGACCAGCCAAACAATGAGACCGTCAAAGAGGTGGATCTTGCTCCACGATAACTCCAAGAAATCCGCTAAAATAAACACCCCCTAATGGCTAACTAACGATCAAAGAGCACACACCTAAAGAAATTGCAGTCAAATGCACACAAACAGGATTGGCTCAAGGGACCTCCCGAAACTACAGCCGGTATGTCTCGCCTAGGAGAGGCTTAAGACTCCCAAACTAAAATCGGAGGTAACAAAATCAGTTATAAGGGTTCCCATACTTCACTGTGTGCACAGGGTCAAATCCCTATACAACAGGAAACTGTGATTTCCAACCCCTATCTGACTCAGGAAAATCCCAAAATAACCACAACGAATGCCCTATGTGATACCTAGGTAAAGCAACTAAGGTCACCACGATATAACCAATGTTCAGGTGGACAGTCGCAGGTGGGATCCATCGTATGGGCAGGTAACTAAGCCCAAAAATCAAGAGGGTCAAATACCCCAAGAGCCCCCGTACACAAACAAATCCTGGAAATATATCCCACGTTCAGCTAGTATTGGAGGGCTATCTCTGCAACCAACCTCCCATGACCTCGTGCTTGACTCTGGTTTTAGTAGAGTTTCCTGAGAACAATGATGAATACCATGGGTTTCACCACTCCCTGGTCAGACACATAATGTTGGTTCAATAGTCTTGGATTGTTAACTTACAATGATCTATTCCAAGACTCTAAACCTAAGCTAGTTGGTGCACCCTATCAAAGAGAAAAGCATTTCTAATCAATTTTAAGATTAAGCGTTGATTTTAATGGTTGTAATTACTTAAAGGATATGGTCATGAAACTGATGATATATAAGACTCAATGGTATGCACAACCGAAAAAACATTAAACTCATCTATTCAATAAAAGAGCATGCCACTAATATGACAGTCAATCCAATGGTTTGAAATAGAATGCAATCTCTTTTAAAATTTCAATGCACAAGCAGGTCCTAGATGAAATCACAAGCACTCTGATGCAAAATGCAGAACATAAAGCAAATATTTTTGTATTTTCTCTTATAAATGCAAGGAAAATGTAAAACAATGACTTTTGTAGTTTTTCAATATAAATGGAAATGAAAAAAAAGCAAGCAAAATCTAACTATTCAGTAAAGAAATGCAGAGCATATCAAGTGGACAACCCAACAAATCCCAAACAGTAAGACTCAGCCAAGCTAATGAGCTATAAAAACAAAAAATGGTGGGAAACCAAAAAGCTCAAAAACTAAAGAAAGAGGATTTTTTGGTCATGAATAGAGCATGGAACAGTCAGGAAACAGGCCAAGTAAGACTCAGAAACACTCAGAACCAACCCAACAACAACCCAAGGTCAAAAATCAAGCAATCTCGGAGTTATACGTGACTGTTCAAAGAATAGTAGCGGGTAGACGTGGGCTATAGTTCACACATGGGCAAGTAGACGCGGTCAAAACTAGGTTGACCCACGTACAGGGAAAGGAAAATGAGCCCAAAAAGAGTCAAACAACCCAGAAAAAGCTATTTTTCTAATGTAAATCCCAACGACCAATCAATGACACAGAAGCTCGACAAACAACAACTCAAAATAAGGACAAATGCCTAAAAATCCCCAAAATGGAAATATTTCCCCAACGAAGTCATCATTTCTGTTACGGAGAAAACTTACTATGGCTCGGGGCAAACCACAATAGACGGATGACTACCAGAAATAAACTCAATTCCCAATGCAATGCTATATAAATGAAAATGGTAAGATATGGAGAATAAGACTAGCCTTCAACCGGATGTTTGAAGTAGATCCTCATTGAGCTTTCAATCTCTACACTTGAACTTGTAGATTAGTCTCAACAACAAATAAAAGTAAGTGCATATAATGTATGAAAGACATTAGCATAATCAACAACATGGTCCATGATATAATAAGCAAATGTAACCCAATGTAATTTAAACAACATTCACAACATCAATTGGACGAGAAAATGAGTATTTCCATTAATTAATAACAATAAGTACATGATACAACCTCTTGCTAGCAACCAATCTAAACCAAGAACTAGGTCTCTCCACTTGTGCCTCGACCACTTCAATCCCGCATGCAATGGAAAACTCAAACTATGAAAGGAGTTTGGTAGGTGAACATAAGGAGTTCATAACAGCAAGGATCAATGAGTGTAAACTCAAGTCACGGCAAAAATCCACTAGATTTATGTTGCTCTCTCTTTCTCCTCCCTTCCATACACCATAAGAGCTCAATATATAGCATTCCAAAGGTAAGTGAAAGGTCGAATCGAGTCGTTTCAGGGTATATGGAGGGCCAAAGGTCACCCTAAGACCACTTTTTGGGAGTAAAAAGTATTTTTCCTATTGTTTTTACCATGTAACTCGATGTATGTAGGCTAATTAGGTGCAGCCTACATGTACGCTGTCTATTATGGAACAGCAAGTGTACAGGAACAAAAATAGGGAAACAAGGTGGAAAATTATGCTATAACAAAAAAACAGGAAAAATATTATATGCTTAGATGAAAAGCTCTTGCGAGGCATCTACAACAACAATAAAAAGGAGAAATAATTTTTTTTTACTACAGAACATTGCAAAGACACATCCTACATGACATCTACATATTGCAGCACTCCTACAAAAAGCAGAAAATACAGCTACTCACCACAACAACAAATAGTAAGTTAGTCAAAGGTACGTATACTCATCTATATATCTAAATTTGATCTCTGATATTCTTTTCACTAGTATATGTTCCATCTTTTCACCAACTTGATGAGGACATCGACCGTAAAGTTTGGGGGGGGGAAGTAGTAGAAAGAAACATAAATAAGTAATGGAACCTTTAGTGTAGAAAAATAGTATCTTGTGATAGATGTGGCAGTTTTTTTATTTTCTCAGAAGAAAAGGCAGTGTTTTGCACATGCCAAAAATCAGATGAACATGTGTCACATGCCACATCGGAGGAAATAAGTGGTAGATGAACTTGGCAGGGTTCGCCGAGATGTATGAAAAGGATTTGATCGTTGTTGTCTTCCACCTCTAATGAGAAGGACATATGGGACAATCAAGATGATCGAAGGGACGAGTGGGTAATGATGAGAGGAAAAGGACATTGGTGAAATCCAAATCACTCATCGGGTTATGATGAAAGGGAAATATAACATGACAAGCAAAGTTTAACGATCATAATTCACCACCCAAAGTTTGAGCTAGCACTTGAGGAACCCACAAGAAGGAAGCACCCTGAGAAACAGGAAGCACAGAGGCTAACGTCAAGAAACCAATAGAGAACAGGGAATTCGAAGTCCCTCTATAAGCAAAGAGTTGCTCTGCATATTGTTAAAATCTCTTTCAGACTCTGTTCCTAGTTTAACAAATGAGGGTTAGCAAGATCACTGGGGGTTTTGTTAAGAGAGAACCCACATACCATTCTAAACTATTTAAAAACCCAAAAGCCTTGAAATATTTCCAAGATGTGGGATGGGACCAATATTTTTAGAAACTAGATGGTTACCATGAGGGATTAGTAGAGGAATTTGCCAAAAATATGAAGAAGATTGATGATGATAACTATAGAACATAGGTAAGGGGACTGACCATTGAACTCAATGCGGAGCTTCTAAGCAGATTTACTGGTCTTCCCAAGGGGATGAAATGGGACAAAGATGACAGAGAGCTTGCTCATTAAGACAAGAAACAATTATTTCATTTCATAGAGAAGCATGAGGAATCTGTGGGGACTGTAAAAAGGGATTCACTACCAGAGTCGTGTGGAGAGATAGTGCTCATAGTTATGAAATATATCATTTGTGATGGTAGGCATGCCCAAGTACATGCATACCACTTCCATATTTTGAACCTCTTAAGAAATATCAGGTGGCAAAGAGAAGGGAGAAATATTAGCCTCCCTTGGTTTTTTTTCAAAGCCATTTCCTCAATGAGCATCAATTACCAATTGGGAAGGAAAATGCTCTATCTCACTATGGGTTAGTCAAGCTAATCATTTGTGATACCCTGGAAAGGGAATACACCCCGCTGACTTGGGACACGTTCTTGAATATTAGTCAAGCTGGAATACAAGTATTTCATAAGAAGGAACAAGTCCCTTCTTAAGAGCAGACAACTCCACAAAGGAAGCCACTAGAGGGACAAGCAACACAGCAAAAGAAGGATTATCAGAAGAAAAGTGACCCAAAGAAAAATGGTTCTATTTCTCAAAGAAATAGAGCGAGTCATAGAAGAGTGATAAGTGACGATGAGGAAGAAGAACTTGGGGAGGAGAAGGAGGAAGAAACCATTGCAGATACCGTCCTCCACCTAGGAAATAAGGGACAAATCTCTTCTAAGAAAAGAACCCTGCAATCCAGTGGTCAAGAAAATCCTAAAAAGAGGAAGAAGGAAGAACCCCAAGCTGGGTAATACTCGATCTTAGAAACCAATTCTTCTCATGATCAACAGGCTTCTGACTCAGATAATGAAGACGTGGAGGAGGTTTTTCCTAGAAAATACATTAAACGGGAATAAATGAGAACTTCTCCTGGATATCAACATGAGACATGGGATATTTTTACTGAACTCCAACATAATGTAGAACATGCAGAAAATATGCCTAGTTCTCCAACAGTCAGTGATAAAATATCTAGCATTAGACTTCATGAAATAGTCAGTGAAAAGGATGAGGAAATTGTGAAGCTCCAGGGTCAGCTCAAGGAGATGGAGCATGAAGTGTTAAAGTCGAAGAATATTTCCCATAGAGTGGAAGCTCTAAAATATTCTTCTTCTAACATGTAGGGGAATCAAGAATATGAAATACACCCCCTGGAAGAGAAGATACAAGTCATTAAAATGTAGTATGAAGAGGAAAAGCAACAGGTAATGAACAAGAACCCCCTGCTAAAAAGAGATTTTGAAGGTTGTGAAGCCGAGCTAAAGGATGAAATCAGAGAAAAATCAAAATCAGATGAGCAATGTAAGAAAATCTTTAACATCATGAAATAGATCACCCACTATAGACCACCATCAAGATTATATTCAATCTTCTTAAGAGAGATATGGCTTTGGTATCAGCTCAAGAGGATACAGGCCGATAGATCAGAATAGTTGGATACCCCCAAGGAGTTCATAGAAACATGTCAGGGAGTGGGAGAGCTTGAAAAAGACCAACTTAGCGAGTTCTATCTTCACAATTTTATCCTACCTCACCCCTACATATTGTTGCCAAATCCTTATATAGGGTATGTGCAACTTAGAGCACTAGGATCTTGGCTCTGTAATGAATATAAAAGATCCACTGGAATGCTCTATTACTTCAAGACATAAAAGGACAGTCAATTGTGGATAAGGGAAGAGGCACCTATAGTGGATATTGTCCTCACTTCTCATCATCTTATGATCCATGATAAACAGATGGTACCAATCCTAAAAGAAAAGAAAAATGCTTCCATAACCCACTTCAAATACCTAACAGTTGTAGGAAAGAAAAATCAGATCATACATTTCATTACAAAGAGATGGAAAGATATCCCTCCCGATATACAAAAGATCGAAATACACTCACCTTCTAACATGGAGAAATCCCTCTTCAGGTCCAATTTGTATCTCACCTCAGTAGAAAAGTTGGGACTACAATGGATTGAGATAATATTCAACCCACCATTGCTCCTATCAAATGATAATAAGGAATGGAAGTAGGATGAGGAAGAAACCAGTTGGGAGCAGGATCGGAAAGGTAGAGGATTATACCAGTCAAGAGCTATAACTAGTTATGCTTGTAAAATCAGTCCTGCAGAAAACCTTGAGCCCACAAAGGACCTAGAGTCAGCGATTGGTTGCACAGAGACGTGTAAATGAGGTAGTTGGGGGGAGATGATGGCTCCCAACAATAGGTAAGAAAATACATCTAAATCCTTTTGTAATTTAGTCATTTTGGTCCAGAAAAGAAGTGCTATAGTATCAAATTGGTAAATGATGAGTGCATCTTAGTTAGGATTGTAGAAGATTTCAATTTATATATTATAGATGTTGTAGTCTTACTTTCTCTAGCTTAAAATATACATATGACACTAATGTGGTTGGTTGTTAGCAATATCTTTTTGACATAGGTTCTTTTGAACTAAGGCATCCTACCAATTTTGCTAGGAAGAACAGATAAGAGAAGAAGTTTACTTGTAGTTCGTTGGCACAACTCGAAGTAATGTGAAGGAGTTATTAGATTGCATCATTTTTGTATGGACCAGTGCACAGGTCAAGTGAACTCTAAAGGAAGAAATTGCAGTTGCTAAGTACCAGTACTAGTGTTCGACGTTTATGAAGACATATCTGATTGAGGCCTAGTCCCTGAATACTGAACTGAGCTTAGTCAAACTGCCACTATGCAATGTCCTCCATAACGCGCCTCATGCAGTCCCAGATTAGATATTAGCAGTTCATTTTGTTACATAGTATTAGCATATAGATATTTAAATAATATCACCCAGCTTACAAAGGAGGCCTATTTTTTGTACGAACATGGTTACTTTCCACAGTTTGTGAGAAACATACATTCTAAGACTTATGTTAAAAGCAATGATTTTAAAGTAATGAAGATTTCCATCATTCCAGTTTATTAAGTAAATTTGTGTTCCCGTATTTCCATGGATAAGGGCCCATCCATAGGAAATTGCAGGAGCATGTGTGTTGAGTTAGATTAGATTGCTTCGGTGTGAATGAGATAGATCAGAATAGAACATAGTATATTTATCATAGTTTGTAGACAATTTACAGTATGTTAGCAGAGTAGCTTTGATAAATTATTTCCGCATATTTAAATAAGTTTGAATGATTTTTATTATTTATGCAATTTCCAATTCAATATTTGTTTATAAACATGGGATTTGATCATATGATTTTGGTTAAGCATGATAGTTCTGAGTTTGTTTAATACTCACTCAGAATATGGTGTAATTAGATACCTGGACTTGATGTGTGAATAAAAAGGTAGATCATGAATTTTCCTCAAAAGGTTTGTCTAAAGCTCGGCGAAGAAAGTCCCGAAACTAGTCCATGAAATATTGATAAAGGTATAGATGCTTAACCAGATGATGGGATCCATGTCCCTTACAACCCTTAGGTCATAGGTTAGAAATTTATTTTTCTTTTTATCCACAACAATTCTTTTCTTCTTTAGAATACTACTAGGCATCATTAGAATTTTCTTTGTAGGTTGCACATGTTGTGCATGACCCTTATAAGTTTGTACAAATCCCTGGGTTGATGCTTAAAGGGAAGGTTTAGATACAACACCCTTTCCCGTGTCTTTGATTGATTGAGACAAAGACAAGGGAAAAGGGTGTTGTATCTAAACAATAGGATACAATATTGTTTTTGATTTATTGAGCTCTTCACCAATCTCCCCAAGCCATATAAATTAGGCTTGGGAGAAGGACTACCCTTTCCTAGGCCATTCACCTCTAGCCATATGAATTAGGCTCCGAGGATGAATGTATCATTCCCCCTTGGTCAAATCAACTTGACCAATCTAGGATAATGTCTTCCTGATGCTACAAACTAGAGAAACATCAACATACAATGCATTTCATTGAGTAGTGTGCTAATGGGAGGTAGCAATTGTTGTTCCAAAGAGGACGAACAAAATAAAACTCTCGATAGAAATGATTGCAAAACTTACAAATACAATATCCACTACATTGTTATTCATTTTTTATAGTTGCAAGTTGTGAAGACCTGACATAGGGTTGGATAATGTCCTATACAAATTGACAACAAGTGGCGGAAATCCTCTGGGTTCCCAACCACCTGCACTTATTCATGAAGGATTCTATGATCTTCTTGCAATCTCAACACTAGTTTTTTTTCTTACGCCTATGTATTGCACTTATAAACTGGTGGCATTTTGTCAACACCATTGCACTCCGAGAGGCACACGCTATCTATTACCATCTCCATTTGTCTCTTGCAAGCCATGAATATCCTACAAATGGAGTAGGAGAATAAAGCAAATATGCAACTCCATTCCACTCTATTGGTAATAGAAAAGAGGAAAGTATATCCCCAACCAACAGATAGAGGGTGAATGGGAGCTCTATAAACCACCATTGCTGAAAATTGGGGATATTGGGGTTCTAGACACTCCCACTACTAGAAATCCAAGGTGAATGAGATTTATAGGGTAAATTTAAGTGGACTAAAGTAATTTTTCTCTAATATTCCCAACAAATACAGTTGGGATAACCATTTTCTGGATTAAAAAAAAACAATGGGCTAATTAATAGTAATTATATAAACTCTTTCTTTATAAAATATTCTCCCATTGAAAATTTCAAACCCCCTAATTTATTTGCCCCTAAAATTTTCTTTGATTGTCTCTCGTTACGAGTAGTTATTTGTATGGTAAAACCCCAAGTGTTGATTTCCATAATATGGGATCACCCTTGGAATCTTATTATCCCCATAACCCTTCATTCTCATCCTCCAATGTCAGAATTAGTACCTACTACTCGTCTCCTCCTTCGGCTCCCCATGTTCACGGTCCCTTGTGTAGTGGCACTATCTGTGGCAGTGCGTTTATTAGATATGTGGCCAATCCGGCCATCAACTCCTATTACCCATTCCTTGGCTCTCCACCAACACCTCTAATTCAATCACACTCTATGGCTCCCCCTTTTCCTCAAGGGTGGGTCTACACTTAATAGCATATTCTTACCATGAGCTTCTTGATCTCTTGGCATTAGGGTTTTTTTTCTTATTCATCATGTTTACAGAGGTTGTCTCTAACCTTCTTGTGTGGAAGATCTTTTGACATTTTCAGGGACATGGATCTTTAGTATGGTAATGGTGACATCATGAAATGAACCTATGCTTAGGACTTAGGTGCTTGATGGCTATATTTTCATATCTATAAGTGATATCATTGTTTTATTTGATCAATTTTTTTTTGCTTAGTATTCTAACATGGTCTCACTCTTCTAATAATGATGATGCTTCTCACATGTTATTATATCTTGCTCATTGTGCTTTGCATATTTAGATGTTCATTTTTTTTCTATTTTTTAGTGTTTAATTTACCTAATTAGGACATCTTGTATATGCTTTTGGTCATTAGCTTCTTGTTTGTTTCACATTAGAGTGTAGCTTTTTTATGATGTTGTTAGAGTTTGTTCCTATTAATTTGTCACTAACCTACTTGTGTGGTAGATGATTTGTTTTGACATTTTAAGAGCATGCATCTCTAGCTTTTTTATGATAACAACAAGAAACCATCTAATGATCACTATTCTAACAAGTTCTTAATGGCTATATTTTCCATCTATATGATATCTTATAATATGTGATGATATTTGCTCTTGTTATTTTTTTGAGTAAAATCAATCTTTGAATCTATGTGATATCATGTATTATATCGTAATGGCTTATCCTTTCTTAATAAGGTTTAGTTTTTTTATCATGTATTGAAGAGATTGTATCTAGTTCTATGTTACTTGTCTTTAACATTCCTATATGGAAGCATTGACATTTTCAAGGCATTCATCTCTTGCATGTTAACATGAAAACAAGAGATTAACACATACTTAATGACTAGTCATTTCATTTTTTTATAAGTGATATCATGATTTGATCGTAATTTGTTATATGTTGATCATGTTAAACATTTTGATCTACCTTCTTATATCATGTCATGTTTATTTCGATCATATTTTACTCAATATTTATATGGCCTTAAGCAATCTCATATTATCATTTCATATATCATGTCTTGGGCATATCATGTTTATGCTTTACTCTTGGAAGTTCTTTTTGCAGATTAGCTCTCTGTGTACTTATATTCAAATGTATTTGTGAAGAGTTATGGGGCATCTTGGTTTTGGCATCACTTCCTATCTTAAGCATGTGCTTTGATTATCTTTATCCATTCAACATTGTTCCTCGTTGATCCGCTTATCCTTGGCAACAAAGTGTGATCCTATTTGCTTCTTTATCTTTAATGTTCGAAGTTGTCCTTCAAGGGGAATGTAATGTAATCTAAATCACTATATTCTAGATATAATGTAATGAAGCACCATCTTCTATTGTTAACGTCATGATGTTTATCTGCACGATATCATATTCGATGGTAGACCATTGGGGTCTTGTATTCATGATGAGGTCTATTGCATATTCCAACTATCAGTTGATTTCCAGTTGTGATCACTGTTGTGGTATTCTAGGCATTTTGCACTTGGATCGAGTAGCCACTATGGATTCTCCTTTAAATCTAGGCAATTTGCTCTTGGATCTATTCACTAGTACAAAATGAGAAATTAGTGACTAAAATATGACTAAAATACCCATATAAACGACTATGTTTTAGTCGGTGACTAATAGTAGCTAATTTGTAGTATCTTATATCCCGACTAACTTAGTTGTATTTGTTTTAGTCATTAATAGTTGCCTTATTTAATTGTATATTTGGTCATTGATTTAGTCATTAATTGCCACAATTAGTGACCAAATATACGAATGAATAAGACAACTATTAATGACTAAAATAAATACAACCAAGTTAGTTGAGCTATAATATATTGAAAATTAGCTCTTAATAGTCATGTATATGCGAATTTTAGTAATTTTTTTAATCACAAATTTATCATTTGTAGTAGTCATTTATCTATATTTAATAGTTTCATATTCATTATATAAACGACTAATTTAGTCATTTATTCATTTTGTTTGTGTTCATTATTAATCAATATAAATTAATTAGTATAATAGTGTGACTAAACTAAAAAATGTCATAAAATATTCATGCTCATCTAATATGAATACACATGTGAATCATGCAAATTCGCATTAGCTAATTACAACACTAAATAATACAATTCTCTTCTTTCTCTTCTTGAGAATATTGTTTAGTATGTTCAATGCTAGTAGAAGTTTCACACTGGTAAAATAAAACTCTCTTGGTATAAGTACAAGAAGGAACATCGACTAACACAGTTTTGCCCAACCAAATTCTCATACATGGGTTCCCCTTCTTCATAATCAAGACATGTTTATTTTATTTTGACTTTAAAAAACTCCAAAATAGAGACACATTTATTTTATTTTGCTTGTACATCAATCTTGGATACATCTGGCATAAAGTGTCCATTACAAGCCAAATACTACGTTGCGGGTCAATTGTCTCCTATACCAAAACTACAATCAAATGGTCTATGAACAAAAAGCATGTAGGGATCTACGTGATAATAAATAAATACATGTGGATTTTAGTACTGATGACCTTGCTCTAGAAGTTTTTTTGGATACCTATCATGACCAGGTCTAGAAAACAATATATAATCAATATGGAAATATCACTAGCACCATAAAAAAATTGTGTAGCACACCATCACTAAAATAAGGCATTGAACCCATCATTTTCCATTGCAGACCAGCTCTTTTTAAAAATTTTAACTTTAACCATGGTGAATATGAGCATTATGACCATGCCCCTTCACATGAAATGATGTGGCTTTTGCACGCAATTGACTGGTTATTTCTGTGAAAGGTCTGGCTACAGGATCAACTGACCAACATTGCTCCATTAATGATCTCCATGTAGGATCACACTAGCTTGGTACATGTGGCCGCAATGTATTGTTCACTATCCATACCAATTTTGATTATTTTTACTATCCTACAGACTATAACCACATCACTAAGTATGCATGCATCCACTAAATCTTTCGTTAATTCACATTCTATACCAGTGTTGATTATTTTTACTATCCTACAGACTATAACCACATCACTAAGTATGCATGCATCCACTAAATCTTTCATTAATTCACATTCTATAGTTCGAGGCGTTCTCCCCTCTTCATGATTTTGAGCATGCAACAGTTCCTGTATCCTGCAGGCATAGAGAACTACGATGTTAGGTTCATCTTTAAAATATTTTTCAATGAAGGAGAAAAAAAAGAAATTCTCAACATTTAAAAAAAATAGGTTAATTATTATTGAGCATTTGAAACTTGTTTGAACACCCGATTTTTTGAACATCAAGGGTCTGTGCTTCACATCTAATAGGAGTAAATGTTTTGCTTTTGCAACGATGAAGAATGTGACTAGATGGTGTTGATTATTTCCCATCAGGAAAACGACATGTAACTGTAGATTGATATTCTGTACATGTAAAATCAATTGAAGCACTAAAGGTTTAACTATGCTCATCTTCACAATTGTGTCATGCACATATACAAGTCTTCCTTCCAACATAATCATGGCATGCCAAAAAATGAATTCATCAATGTATATTTTGAGTTAAATAATTACATTCGAGGAAACATAATTAGATTCTAGTCACTGACTGGTAAGAAAAAGTAAAATTATAGAAAACAATTACAAATAAAGGTAGATTTGAAATTATTGAGTGCCAATATAGAATCAAAATGGTTATACAATATAATATTGATTTTCCCATGACAATTTGTCTCCTTGTCCCACACCAATAAGTGTTTGATAGAGGTATGTAAGTTAATTATGGGATAACAAAGTTTTCTAACTTCATGGCACTTTTTATTGACTTACATTGTAATTGGTAGTATATTACATGGACATTGAAAATCAGCTTCGAAAGGAATTTTGTAAGACAAAAACAAAAAAGAAACTTAGATAAGATAATATTATTTTATTATTTTCTAACTAATATACACAAAAGTAGTCAATGGGACTGTTGAGTACAAATATATCATTACAAAGCAGAAGTACTATATTATTACAAAGCATTACAAAGCAGAAGTACTATATTATTACAAAGCAGAAGTACCAAACTTAAGAAAACTAGAAACAAATACATTGGTATACCTCATGGACAACACCTGCCATGCACAAAATAGCTTCTTTAGGAACCACCTCCAATGTTACATAAACTCTTTAACTATACAATTTTTCTTAAGTTCTAAGAAGTTTGGAGGTAAAGAGGACACTATATCTTCATGTCGGACCTATTTCAACAAAATCTTAAAAAAATGTATCTAATTAGTTTCCATACAATAAACAACATTTTGCTTATTAATTGGCATGTTTGATAACATTGGGACTAAAGTTTATAAACATCAAATCAGATCTAATATTATTTCATTCAAGTTGTTGTAACACTCATAATTATGCATTACTTTAATTTTTATTGGAATCTTTACAATTGCAATGTATACCATCAACAAGATACATTAGAAATTATGGTTGGAAGGTTGCATTAATCTTAGCCATCATACCCAAAAGTTGATCATTTGAAGACACAACATAACGTTGGATAACCAATGAATTCCAAGTAGAGGTGGTGTCAATAGACACCAATATAGCACCAAAGTACAAGTGAACATAGCTCAACACACTACAACAAATTTGACATTTAGGGGCGGTTGCTTTCCGCCTCCAAAACTCACTTTTGGGGGCGGTTTTGGATTTGGTGGCAGTCTTTCCAAAACCGCCCCTAATAGCACTAACGCTAAAAGTTTCCACTTTTAGGGGCGGTTCTGGATGAGATCAAAACCGCCCCCAAAAGTGAGTTTTGGGGGCGGTTCTAAACCCCCCCTAAAGTCCCTTTTGGGGGTGGTTCACAACTGTCGCCAAAAGTCACTTTAGGGGGGGTTTAGAACTGCCCCCAAAAGTGACTTTTGGGGGCGGTTCTACCCCCCTCCCCTCCAAAAAATGTTACTTTTGGACTGTTGGCGGTAGTTGCCTTCTGCCTCCAAAGGTTACTTTTGGGGGCGGTCTTTAGAAAACCGTCCCTAATAACATCAACACTAAAAGGTTTGACTTCTAGGGGTGGTTATGGAAGAGATCAAAACCACCCCTAAAGTGACTATTGGCGGCGGTTCTAAACCCCTGCAAAAGTCACTTTTAAGGGCAGATATAAAACCCCTCGTAGGTACCTACGGGAGCGGTTTCGAACCGCCCTTAAAAGTATTTATGAAAAACCTTTGGGGGCGGGTTTAAACCCCCCTCGTAGGTACCTTCAGAGGCGGTTCACAACCCCCCCTAAAACACTTTACAGACATTTGGTGCGGTTATAAACCCCCTTCATAGGTGCCTATGGAGGTGGTTCAAAACCCCCCCTAAAACTCTTTACAAACATTTGGGGGCGGTTATAAACCCCCCTCGTAGGTACCTACGGAGGTGGGTCAGAACTCCCACTAAAACTCTTTACAAATCTTTGGGGGCGGTTATGAACCCCCCTCATAGGTACCTACGGAGGCGGTTCAGAACCCCCCCTAAAACTCTTTACAAAACTTTGGGGGCGGTTATGAACCCCCCTCGTAGCCATAATAAATCATAATAAAATATATTTTATTTAAAACATCAATATTGCAATATCATTAGGGCACTAAGGAATCAAACCTTCAACCTCCTGCTTGTAAAGCAGGTGCTCTACCATTGAGCTAGAACCTTTTAAGAATTGGGGAAAGGGGCAATATTAACACCAAGATTGCATCATTTGTAATTCTAAGAAAAGACTAATAATCCCAACATTGTTTCTAACTCGAGATACCTAAGAAAGTAGTCTGAATGGCTCTGACCTTATGAGTTGGCTGAACTTGAAAGGTTTCATACGCAGCATTGATTCAATAAAGAAAACAATAATACATAAACGTTTTGCACGACAAAGTTGGCATTCAAGTTCATACACATACTCATAAAGTGAACATCTAACTAGAATTTCAAGTATTCATGGATAAAAACGAGCATCTTTTCTAATGGTTGCTTGATGGATCCATGTAAGAGTAGCCTTCTCTTAAAATTTATGTCAGTAGATCAATGGGTTCTACAATTATAACATATTTAGACCCAACTCAATCGAGTCTGGTGATATAAATAACATTCAACTATAGGATGGAGAAATATAAAGATTAAAAATTGCATAGCACGGATAAATCTATAATATTTTCTAAGATAAACAACTCATAATAATGCATTTATAGATATAGAATACCTGCAACTGATCTAATCGCGAATGAACACCACCATCACTCAAAAGGCCAATGAGATGAAGTGTGCCATTTTCAAAGGACTCCTTAATGTATTTAAACCCTGCTCCCTCATATATTTTTCTAAAGGCAAGAGCATAATCCACTAATTTTGCTCTGTACCTAAAGTCAAAATCAAAGTTAATATGTTTCCCATTCTAAAAGTTGTAGCACAAATAAATAGTAGAAATATCCTTTCAGTTACCATTTATACAATTATAAAGTACATCTTATACAAATATCATATGATATCACCCCAATTTGTAAGGTGGTCAATAAATTAACTATTACACAACCATGATTTCAACAAAATGTTAATGCTTACCAAATCTTAATAATGCAGGGAAAAATACCCAACGTATAGGATTCTTATAAGTCACTCTGAATGCAGAAATGATCCACATGCAAGATATTCCTCCTTCACTCTAATCCTTGATAGTTTTCATCAATAATTTTTCAGAAGTAAAAAAACCACAGTAAGCAAAAATAAAATGAGTTGCTTGTTTACCATACTAGAAAATAACATATATCAAGCATAGTAAGTCATAGAGGATAGTAGAGTTGAATAAGGACTTTGTTCGTTCTTTGAAGGATCTGGAAAATAGAGTAAGAGTTATATTTAATCCAGTTGAGTCATTTATATGGATAGCTTAGCTTTAGCTTAAAGAGCTTGTTAGTTCGCAGAAGCTTTTAGGTAGCTTAGTGGAGCTTAGTTAGCTCGAGGAAGGTTCGATCAAGAGGAACAAGCTCAGAGTTTTGACTCTTGGAGCTTACACAGAGAGAGAGAGAGAGAGGTCTCTATTTGTAATGATCGATCCATTGTATTTAGGTTCAGATAAAGTACCATTATGAAATAAGATCGTATGCCTGTATTTTTGGCTTAATTGAGTTTATTGATTGAGTTTGGAAGCAATTTCCCATTTGAATCATATATTGTGACCACGTTGACTGAAGAAATGTATTGAGTATTGACATTTACACAAAGTAGTCAATGGGATTGCTAACTACATTACGCAAAATTCTTTAATAGTGGTCAAGGCAGCTTCAGGAGACCTATAGGTGATACTCCCAATGCCTAAAAGTAAACCTATAGGTGATACTCCCAAATAATGTTGAAATTGTATTGATAATAAGGATCTATACCTCTCAATCCTGGCCCGACCGGCTACGGGTGTGTTCTCAGGGATACAAAAGGGTAATGGTCAGCTTCAAAATTAGCCATCTGGGGCATGAGACTAATAATGCAGTTGAGCTGGAAGGTCATCTTCAAGGAATCCAGCTAGCTTGCACCCATAATTATACTCCCTTTGTTGTGGAGGGTGAGGCCAAATGCAGCTCAAAGGTGGAAACATCATGGCAATTGGAGGGCAAGTTGGATAATTTAGCATCTCTGCTATCTCTGGGGCTGGCTATTTCTTTCTCCCATGTTAAGCGCAATGGGAACAAGCTATCGGACCTGCTCGCTAACCTTGGGGCGGTGAATCACTTGGACCTAAGCGCCCAAACATGGGAAAACATGCCAAATTCGGATATTCTTTCCTGCGATATGATGAGTTACCATGTTGATGACAGAGGGCGACGTCAGGCAGAGGATCGTACTGCCACGTGATCCATTCCTCCCTCGTTCTTTTGCCCTTCTTTTAAAGGATGATTGATGAGCAATCTTTTGATCCCTTTCTCGTGGAGTTTGTTGTCTTCTCACTAACTCGAAAAGGTACTTCTACCATGATTACAGGAGGGAAGGATTTAAGTGAAGCACAATTTGCCATTAATGGACAGTGTGAAAGGTCACCACCTTCAGTTGCAGTACAATTTGCCATTAATGGACTGCGTGAAAGATCACCACCTTCAGTTGCAATACAATTTTCCATTAATGGACAGTGGGTGGCGGAACTCTTTTTAAACCCAAGGAAGGTGGTAGACATGAACATAGAGTTCAGAGATTTAGTTGCATGCACAGCCATTGTTTTCTTGTTAGATAGTATGGGTGGTCATGGGAATTGGGATAGACGTAGTGCCACTGCAGGCCGTCATCATTATTAGGTGGGCAAGACTTCTCAGGGTGAATCTGGTGGGAATTTCTCTCGTGCCCAGCAAAAGGCCCATTGGGAATCCAGTGCCTTTGTTCGGGATGTTCCCCCGGATCTCCAGAAAAAGATTTGCACTGTGGAACGACAACTTTGGAACCAGCTTGATAAGGCGACTTTGGATGCGGAACGTCGTCAGAATGCAAATTGGGTTATGGATCCAGGAAACACCGCGGGTCGTTTCAGCCTATATGAGCGCACCATTGCGCTCTATTGGGTAGTGAAAAATATTATGGGTTATGCTCTTTGGGATAGGATGGAGCATCCGTTTGTAAATGAGATGCTCAACTATGAAGGAAGCATTTTGGAGGAAACTAGGGTCGTCCACTGTAGGATAGATTTTCTCCTTCAGGCTATGCAGCTTCAACCTGCTCCTGCACAGTCGATGGCTTCTACGGTTCCTCCTCCTGGGCGCTGTCCTAATTTCCCCTACATTCTGTTCTAGGTTGGAGTGGGGGATGTTTAGTGTCTGGTTTGTTGGGTGTCGGTTTATCGTCTATTATGTCTGTTTTCTAAGCTATCGTCTGCTTATGGTAAAGAAGGTCAATAGTGGGTGGATTTGGTTTTCATTTCTATTTCATGAGGTTTTGTTGTGTAAAGGAGTGATAATGGGAGTCAAAAGGCCTGCATGCACGTGTTTTGTTTTAGTTTTGCAATATCTAGTATTCGTCTCTGTAGTATGTATGGTCAGGCGAAGTCCTCTTCGGAGGTGATTTTGTTCAGTCAGGTGACTCAATGTGATGACAGGGTTATGACCTTTTTGGGTTCAGTTGTAAATCTTTCTCTTTTAATATAAAGTTCTTTCTTCTTAATTCCAAAAAATAAATAAGGATCTATACCTCAAAGTTCAGCTCTGATGCGATAACGTCAGATGATCTTGGCATCCTCTATGCTTTACACAAATATTTCACACAAATTAGTTGTTACACCATCAATCTGGTATACTTATGGTTGTAATAAATGTGCTGTAATTAAATTTGTTGTATTCAAATACTTTCAATATTGTTCATTACATTACCTGCCCGTTCTCAATAGCTATCCCACAATCAAATTTTTTCCTTCAACAAATGTGCAACAAAATCAATTCATAAAAAAGACAAGTACAACTGTACTTAAAATGAAGAAATCAACACGTTATAATCAATGAAACGACAATAAGATATTTAATTGACAAATTCGTTATGGTGATAACTTACAAATATGCATTAGAGAACGATAAAAAATGTCATTATATTGCTTTCCATTGCAAAGAACTACATATATCATGACAAAATGGTATTTTCATATAAGCGATTGATAGATATGTAAAAAAATTCATAACATATATGGAATTCTAAAAAAACAAAATGAAAATACCTGAATGAGCTTCTCTTGGTTTCAAGAATATCTTATTCTCTACTAAACAGGGCCAACCACGTGAAGGTTGAAGCTCATATGGCCCCTCCCCCCCCTCACATCACTCTCAATTCCCCACACCCAATCTATCTACTGTAAAATAAATGAAAGTTACATAACACAATAAAACAGATAAGATCCATGCATAAACAGTAGCAAAACAAAAAACATATGCATGAAAGGTAATTCCAAGTAATAATCTAAGATATAAATTTTCACATATACAACTTAAATGAGAAATGATGTCCGACTATGTGTTCATCACCATGTGTAATTTCTCGAGGCAAATCATGCATCTCTGTTGTGTGGCATTTCTTGGTCTTGTCAAATATATAGTCCTGAGTAGGAACCCTCTCTCCATGGAAAAAACAAGTTTTAAATGAACTTATTATACCATGAATCATCAAGTGGTCTTGTACTTCCTCAAACATCAATACTGCAACATTGCAACATTTTTTACAAGGGCATCTTGTGGTGTTATTATCCTCTAAATGTTTTTTTGTAGATTCTGAATTCTTCAACCCCGACTTGATATTCCTTTGACATCCTACATAGAACCAATTTGCACATCGCATAAGAAAAAAACACTACAAATTACAATGAAGACATATGTTATAAAATATCATATTGAAGAATCAATTTTAAAATGTATACCTCATTTTCAAATCTGTCCAATCCCTTTTTTGGCCATTTGAAAATAAAACAACCCAATTTCTCGAATTGGCTCCTCAAGAGTTGGCCTCTCAACTTCCTTCCAATATACGGTTACGAATATTCCTGTAGTACACCCATATGCTTTCCAAAATAGCCTTTACTAGCACATGACAACCACATATTACACCATACAAGCTTCCACCTTATAATAACCAAATCCAAACATCAATTACATAATATTTTGGTTTTAACTTGGAGCCGAGATAAGAATTTTGGGGAAGCTACAGTCTTGATGCTGATCGAAGGATTAAGTATAAACGAATGTTCCTGCAGTGCTGATTAATGCCTATAGACAGTTTAGATCAAAAGTGTGGAAGATCAATGGTCATGAGCCTCCTTCGCGGAAAAAGTTGAAGGTCTTTTAAATGCTGGCGGGGTGCTAGCCTGTGGGCAGGTCAAGGAAGATCGACGGCATAAGGCTTAGATCAACAATCAAAAAATTGTTCGCGATTTAAAAATGCGTGAAAAGGGTTATGATTCAAATCCGCGAGCTTTTGATATAGTTCGGCATCTCCCAACGGTGCAGATCTAGTGAGATGAAGATCGACGGCTCAGGATTAGTTCGTGGATATGACTTGCGTGTGAAATCAACAGACCCAAAATTCGCGAACTCGTCAAAGGGCGCATCCTAGGACGATCAAGATCCAGGAGGAGAGCGGATCAACGGTTGAAAATGTTTTTTCAGATTAAAGGTGCTCTCGAGTTGATATGTGGCGGGGTTGGAAGCCACGGGGGACAATGCAAGTAAAGGTCAAGGAGATCTACGGATGAGAGTTGATCATATGGATAGACGCCTGACGTGACTCCATTGCTGTCATAGATGTAAGGGTGATATGGCATGTTTATATTATAAAATTCCCATCTGCACGAAGATTCGCATCCCAGTTGACTTGTGTGCATTGGAAAGTGAAAGGAGCGGATCGTTCAGAGCCAACCATCCAACTAGAGACCCAGAAGCTCCACCTAGTTTTCAACCGACCAGTTAGGCCATCCACCTCCACCCTAAACTATTTAAATGGTCGGACCCGTGGTACCCCCAGGCTTTGAGCCTCTAAAGATAATTGACCTATTAGAGGATAAAGACTGTGAGGTTTACGATCCCATTCTGATAAATAGCACCATAGAAACTGCCAAAGAAAGATTGGAGGTCATAAGGGCCAGACAAGTGGATGTCCATAATATTTATCAATCCTTTTTGCATTTGTTTACAACCAACCAAACCCCTAGTTTCCCTGAATTTTTAGACTGGTGTGTCGGCCATTAATCCTCAGACCGAAGAGAAATCATGGATGCCTCAAACTCTAAAATCTTGTGCTATGTAGACGCCCCTACTATCAGGAAAGCTTTGGCCATTCCAGAAGAATTCTGCCAAAAATCCTAAAGTTACAGAATGGAAACCCTGATCCAACATTTCCGTCAAGCCCCAGATGACTTCAAATAGAGATTTTATCATGCTTCCCTACTACCAAATACCTCCTCTCAGGGCGCACCTTTTCCTGGTGAAGCCAGCCTTATTAGGGAAGAGTCGAAGTGTGTTATCTCCATGCTGGCCCAGTTCCAAGGCTTAGACAATGACCTATACATAACCAAGCCCCTGATAAGTTTGATGTTTGTTCTAAGCACTTGTCCTATCGAGCCAGCAGGCCCAAATTCGCTTACCCAATGTGCATGCCTAAAGTTTGATGAAGCCTTGGCAGACAACATCCACTCCCAACTCATAGAATTACCTAAGACAAGAACTTTCAGGTTCTAGTCTTACTTGTTAAAAATGTTCCTGGCAGCTAATGAAGAAAACCTACAAGCTCCAAAGTTGCAGTTGACTAAGGAGATGTATTTAGACTACAAAACCTTCATGAATGAACTTATGGAAGAGATATATTTCATCTTTTTCTAGAAGAGACTGCCTAGGGTGCTGCCCGAGATGAAAGACCTACTGCATCCAACCATGGAGAAGAGGGTTGGGGATTGGTTCCTGCTGGAGAATGGGACTATGATTAGATTTTATGGCTACTCCCATGCCCGCTATGTGCTACCTACCTTCCTAACCCCCAGAGTACTCACCTTGGAATTTATAAGGCAAAAATTGAAGGTGGAGTGTGAAAATTTCTTGGATGACAGGAAGTCTTCAGACATCAGATTTCCATGGAAATTGGGCTCCTTCATTGTCAAAAACAAAACAGCTCTCCCAGCTATTGAGTGAATGATGGGTGATCTGGGATTCCCATACAAAACAGCCATAAACTATGATCCTCACCAGATTATCTCAGAAAGAAGGAAGGAAAGTAACAGGAAAGGATATGAGCACTTCTAACTGATAGGTCTAGCCGAGATGGAAAAATGGTTAGCATACATTGACAAAGGCCAGTTGGAATTAGACCCACCAGAATATTCTTCATATTTAGCATTCATTTTTCAAAGTAGCACATCAGCAGTGCCTGGTTCACCTAGTAAAACTCCAGCAATATCAGCAGCCATGTCCCTTACCATTCCTCCAGAAAAATCTATAAAGGAAGGGGGTAGTGAGCCCATGGATGTAGACAGTGATGCTGAGAGAACCTCGAAGAGGCAAAATGTAGAGGATCCTGAGCAGCAATTAGTACATGTACAAGCAAAGCAACCCAAGAAAAATCAATTCATATCCTCAGTGCCATCCTTCAAGGTTAAGCAACATGTGTTCAACATAACACCTACTAGAGCTGCAACATCAAGCCTAAGCAAGGCTAAGTTACTGGAGGGATATGAGGAGAGCCCAAATACAATCTCAGAAGAAGCTAAACTATATGCTGATGCAAGAAAAATGTCGAAGAAGGATGTAGCCTTGATGGCAAGCAGGAACCTTGCCCAGAATACCTTGAGTCTTGCCTTAGCCACTAAGAGTAAGGCCACAGAACTAAAAGTAAATTTGGAAGACATCCCAGTACCTGATGTGATCAATCTGCACAAGGAGACAGGTGAAGTCATCTATAACAAGTTGTTGAGGGCTTCCATAGAGCTATCAAAAGTGCAGGCCAGCAAAACCAAAGTGCAAAATAAGTTAGGATTGGAAAAGGTGGAGAATAAGAGCCCAAAGGCACAAGTGAAAAAGTTCTAGGATTCACTATTGGCCACTGAAACTCAAGAAGATAAAAGGGCTAGCATTCAGAAGCTATTAGATGAAAAATATCAAGAAATGTTGTCACTCAAGAATAAATTGAATATTCCAGCTACCCAACTGGTGAATGCACCAGAAATTGCAAACTAGAAGAGGAAAAAGAAGAGCTGCAGGGTAAGTTGACTGATTGTAAATCCAGGCTAGTAGAGTTTGAAGAAAGAGAGAAAAAGTGGCAAGTAGATATGAAATTGATAATGGACAGTGAGGAATATTTGAAGGCTAAAGTTGAAGGGCTTGAGAAAAAGTTGAAAGACAAAGAACAAGAGATAGAAGCCATGGTCACACCCTCGGTGGAGGCTGGAGATTTTTCTATTGTAGGGAAAATATCCAAGGCAAGTTTGGATGATGTAGAAGTGGCAAGATTGAAAAAGCAGAATGCCAACCTCAAGACCATGCGGGATAATGATGAAAGGGACAAAGAGGCTGCAGAGAAAGATAAGAAAGCTTGGGAAACCAAGTACCAAGCGATGCAGGGTGATTATGACAAGCTGAAGCAGCAAGTTATAGGGCAAAGTGCATTGTAGGAGGAAAAGAAGATCATCTGGGATGATGTTATTGTACAAGTAGAGGAGCTGAGGCCATATTTGGACTTCATGGTAGATAAGGAAGCTGTAATCAAACTGGAAAGGTTAGCTGTCACAGTGGAATATGAGAAGTTAAACAAGAAGCCTAAGGATTATGCACAAAATGCAATAGAGTTCTTAAATGGTCTGTCTAAAGAGCAGGCTCAAGCAGCCAATATAAAAGAGAGAGTGGCCACAATCATCAGCGCTAAGAAGGTAATACTCAAGCACCAGCAAGTGATCACTGTCCAAGCAGGGATAGATGTCCTGGATAACCAAGTGAAGCTGTTCAGGGAGGCATTTGATCCATTATTTAAGAAAGGTCTTCCTATGTTTTGGGAAGAAGATGGAGCCATGAGGACAAAGGAGGGATATCATGGAAAGCTATGGGAGTGCAGGTTAGACCAGGAGTGATTTGCAAATATGGAGCAGCCTCTGGCAGGAAAGACAGTGGTGGAAAAACTGACGAAGGATTTCGAGTTGGTCTCTACATTTAAAGAAGCTCTTACACTCCTCATAGGCTATTCATACAAAGAGCATACCGAAATGAGGGTGTGGCTTAAAGAGCTTGCTGCCTTGGATTTACCAGCAGCTGAGCAATGGAAACTCATCGAAAAGTATGGTAAGGAAAAACTGAAGCTGAGTGCATGAAGCGTCAAAGATAGTGGAAGAGGCCGAATGGAGGAGCAGTTACCAGAACATTTTGTCTTTTTGCTAGAGTCTGTTGTCCTGTGGTAACCAATTTTGTCAATGTAACTAATTTTGATGCCATGTTTCGAGATACATCTCAAGGGTAAATTGCACTATAAATGTAACCTCTACGGAGGAGGAAGGGTTCGAATTTCATTTTTGAAGCCTCTGTGCTTGGATTGTAGCTTTGTAAACTTTCTTGGAAGTGTTAATGAAAAGTGTTTTTTTGAGTTTCTGAGATTCATCACAGTGTTCATATTCAGTTTGTGTTTCCTGTTTGCGTCATTTTCATATCTGTAAATTCTTCTAATGCTTTCTAGAGAAAACCATGACCTATCTTGAGCCTGCTAAGGGTTGTTGTGACATGTATTAAGCATGCTAGGACTGTTGTGACTGGCTGAAAGTGCCCTGAGGACTGTTAAGGGTCCCAATCCTTTGTATGAAGGTACCATGACCTACTGTGGGTTACTAAGGGTGTCGTGAGGGTGTGTAAATGTGTTGGCAGCCTAATTGTGTACTGCTTGACTAGGCTGTGATCTGTTAGTATGGATGGCAGTCTGTGTGAGGTCTAGTACGTGGGTCGCTACCCTTTATTGGACTAGTTTTGCAACTAATGAAAACCTTGAGTTATGACTCTCACCCATGTGCTACCTACCAAGCTGGGAGCAAAGCTCACAAAGGTTAGAAAGAATGGAACCTACTCCTGGTTGAGGCTTGATGGAAAAACACAAGTAACCATTGAATACAAAAATGACAGTGGTTCATGGTTCCTCTACGCATTCACACAGTTCTCATCTCCACTCAACATGATGAGACAGTGACCAATGAACAAGCTTTATCTAAGGGAAGTGAGAGGGTTTGATTTTTATACAAGGGGATATGCTTTGGATAGTAAACTGTAATGACCCCCATCAAATCTTGCTGATTTTTTTGGCTTATTTGCTTATGTAATTTGGTTAAGGGATTTCATAAAAACACTTGTAAAAAATACCACTGAGATGTGCCAAATAGTCTTGGTTTTTTTATTCAATGTAGTGCTGATACATTGATGTAGGAGCATAGGCTCAAGAGGGCGAAGTCATTCATGACTTCACAAGGTCAAGGGAACTTTTAAGAGACCTAGGGTCTCGTACATTTGTAATTTGCTTTATTTTGTAAACGTTGAATAAAATGGATAGGAATCTAGATCCTTTTCCACATGTAATAGTCATGATTGAGTTAGTTGTGAGTCATAGGGTTAGCAGAGATCAATAAGGACTGTACTCCTTTGTTATAGGATCTGGAAACAAAATCCTCTTGTATTTAAATCAGTTCGAGCTATTTTCTTAGCAGCTTAGTTAGTTTACAGAGCTTGTTGGCTCGCAGAAGCTTAGGTTAGCTCACAGAGCTTAGGATAGCTCATAGAGATTTGAGGATAGCTCAAAGAAGCTTTGATTAGCTCATAGAGCTTGAGAGGGAGAGAAATTCCACATAGCATGAATGGAGGAATGAGAGGTGTGTGCACAGAAGAGTGAGCGAGAAGTGAACAAGTAGAATTCTTTGTGTGTATTTAAATTTCTGGTGAATTGAATAAAGAACAGAGGATTAGACTCTGTGTGTGGTTTTGATGGATTAGAAGTATGAATTCATCCCGCTTTCACTCCATATAACTCTATGAATAAACTCTATGTCTTTGGATTTCCATAGTTTCCGAATTGCAGAGAAGAATTGATCCTGTCAGTGATCAATTAAGTGAATCTTTATAGAGGGTTAAACCTTAACGAATCACTCAAATAAAACAAGATCATAGAGTGGGGATCGATTGTGGGGAAAAGATCGATGGTTTATAGTGATATCACCGGGAGAAGTTGCAAGCTTTGAAAAATATTTCATGTGCACGATATTCCATGGAATGCTCTTAATAAATTTTCGAATCCATCATTGATTTGGTGGGGACACTGGTCCAACGATTAGAAAGCCATTTCACCGCGAAATTGATAGATCAACGATCGAGATCGAGACCGATGGCGGGGAAGAAGCGTTGTGCGGAAACTCTATTCCCGCCTTCCAGAAAGAATTCTGTTGCGGAAGACAATTAGACAGTGTGGAAAGAGTTTTTTTTGGATATCAAGGGTTTCAGATCTTGATTTTCGTAGCGCTAACAATGAACACTAAATGAAATAGAGATTGCTTTGCATAAATAACAAGGAAAATAAACCCTAAATATCATATTCATATATCTTTGAGTTTACAATGACTGTAACAGCAGTTCTAAGGTGGACAAACAAATCTGAAATTACTTTAACTCTAACCTGTAGCCTTCTTTGGTGTCTCGATTTTTCTTTGGTGTCTGCATCCAGCTCCTCAAAACAACCCAAATCGTCTTCTTCTAAGACTCCCTTATTATGCTTCAGCGCCCTCCTTCACTACCCAGAAACATAACAAGAAGGAATACTACAATGAGAGTACCCAACAATGTTGTAGGTGTCAATATGGATTGCAGCTCCCTTTTTGGCTGTAACAACCCTTGATATTGTCCCAGATGAAGCGTGGGGATCACTATAGATGTGGAACTGTAAGGATATGTGCCCAAGAGAAAGTAAATCATCCTCACAAACAAGACTGTGTCCTCTCCAGACGATGTCACGGCCCACGCAGTCCAAACTTAGCCAACAAATCAAGAATACGGCCTCCAAAAGATGAAATCAGGCCCTTTGTTACTCCTTTTTTTTCAAAAACATAGAAACCAAGAAAGAAAGAAAAAAAGAATATGCATGAATCTATAGCATCTTATATCTAGATGGGCCTAAAAATTTGTTGTATGTATAACCACGGCATGAGCCTATAATCCTAGGTATAATATAATATTGTTACTTGTTAGACTCATAGGAAGACCCCCTTGGGCTAAACCTTATTATAGAATATGCTATGGGGATGGCACTAGGGAGTGCTAGTTTATTATAATATTCTTATTTTACTTATTGCATAATAGTTTCTAGCTTTTATTCTATTGCTTGTCAAGGATATTTATAACTTACATCGTAGGGAGGCTCTATGGGTTAAATATAAATTTGTTTCTAATGTGGAGATATCCCAACCTTTAGACTAACTAATATATGTTTTATGTTGTTAGTATGAGAGGAGATAAAGATGTTAAAGTTGTCACCACCATTTTGACATATCAATGTATTTTTAGGAGGAGTTAGAACTGGCTTCGATCACCTTGTTTAATGGCTTGCAAGGTATGGGAAACTTCATTTCCTTTAGAGCTCAAGAAATCTCACTTGGGAGTGAGTAAATTACTCAAAGGTGCAGTGCAATGGCCATAACATTATTAGAGATCACTTGGTTCAATAATTTCATATGCCACCTGTCGTTGACTCTCCAATGACCCAAATAGAAATTCCCATGTAGGCATGTTGTTGCAGCAACATTCCCCCCCACAAAATTTTTTGTACATATTGGGGCCCCTCCTTTATTTTTCTAGAAAGGCTGCTGTAAGAGGTCAATTCTCCTTTTTACTTTGTTTTCAACTGAAAATCCTGCTTTGAGAATTCCAAGTTTTTTCTTCTATGGATAAAATTCATGAAATCTTCCTGAAGTTGCGGAAGCATTTGAGAAAGCCCCCGCAGTTGCGGAAGTATTCAAGTTATCCTCCCGAAACCACGAGAACCGTTCGGGTTTCCCTCTCAAAATGACGGGAGCTATTTACATAAGCTTCTCAAAAAGGACTTAGAAATTTTCTTTCGAAGTTGCGAAAATTATTTGGGAAAGTCTCCCGAAGCGGCGGAACCTTTTGAGTTACCCTCCCGAAACTGCGGGAGCCGTTCGCATATCTTTGCTGGGACCGCCGAAGGACTTCTCTTTAAAAAATCTTAAGTCTTTCCTCTCGACTTGCAGAAGCCATTCAGCTTATATTTCCGAAACAGCGGAGCCATTCGCCAATCTGTTCCGAAACTGCGGAAGCTATTTGCGAAAGCTTTCCGCAACTACGGAAGCATTCACGAAGCCCCGCCGAAAGACTTAACTTTTTGCGGAACCATTCAGCTTATCTTTCCGAAACAGCGGAGCCATTTTCCAATCCATTCCGAAACTGCGGAAGCTATTTGCGAAAGCTTTCCGCAACTGTGGCAGCATTCACGTTTTATTTTCGAAACCCTGCGGAGACTTAGAATTTTTTTTGAGTTGCGGAAGCCATTCGCCTATCCTCCCAAAACCGCAGGAACCTTCACGATATCATTCCGAAATTGCGGAAGCGATTGACTTATCTCCATTAAAATGGCAGAAAGAAATCGTATATTTCCCCGAAACTGCGGGACGACTCCATAAAAACGCTCGCAACAGCTCTCCTAAGGTTGCGTTTCGGAAGGATACACCAATCTCTTCCGAAACATCGAAGCCATTCACTATATCATTCCGCAATTGTGGGTGAAATTCGTGAGCCTTCCTCGCAAATGACGGTCGCGCACAACTACCGAGGCATCTTAAAAAGACCGCGACGTACAAATTTTTAAAAATCATTTTAATGGCGCCACCCACCGGATTTAATGCCACACGTGCCTAACCCGTTTAAAAGGACGGTGGGGGTTTGGGTCGACCGCATTATTTTTTTTTCGATTAAACAAATGCCGTTGGGACACCGTGCTAGACTGCTCCAGCTCAGCTCGTCCACGTCCGTGTCCACCTCATTCAGCCACATTCTCATTGCCAGGTAGGTCTTTTAACCATTATTTTTTGTCTTATCTCTACGTCAAATTACCTATGGGTTTTTTCCCGTCTTCAACGTGGCCGATAGACATTCGTGGCCATATATCATTTTTGTTTTTGTTTTTTAAGGCCGTCATGGCCCCTGTGGTTTCTCAGCTCAACCAAAGCCATGACCATGACCACCCGAGCTTTTTCACCGACCATATTCCAGGCATCGTCACCCCCATTCAAGCCCTGAGTTGGCCATACAAAGTCTCGTAAATATCAATAGTAGTGGTTGGGTCGGCTGAACCCCTCACCTTTTCATAAATGTGGAAAGCGGCCCCTTATTTCGTCGTAAGGTTGTTTCACTCCAGACTCACCCGCCACTGACCATTAGAAGTGCAATGGTGAAGGGTACCCTCTCTCCTAGGACTAGATGGGAAGCAGGTTGTTTCACGTCGTATGCGTGCCCTTTCGGGAACATTCCAAACTTTGATTCCTTAGGATAATCAAGTCTATTTTTTCTTGTTTGGAATAGTTTCTTTTGCTTCCCAACATGTAGCTTCATAATTTATTTATATATCTCATTAGCATGTTGAAATGGTCCTTCTTTTGTTAAAATCTCATAATAGGTTGCACATTTTTATGATGACTTGTATTTGGTTGCTAGCAGGGATAAGTCAAGATGTCAAAAGGTGGTAGGAAGAAGGCTAAAATGATGGAACCACAGCCAGCACCACTTAGGACTGAAACGATGTTCCAAGATACTAGATGCACCACCGGTATTCCTCTCGAAGTCCGCTGGGGCGACATTTACAGGATGATCCGGGACCAAGATATCCCGGATATGTTACTAGAGGAAGAACAGATCTACCACAACATTAGAACTTCAGGCATAGCTAGAGCTGCTACCCGCCCTGATTTGTTCCCATGTTCTGAAGTGATTGGGTGGATACTCAAGCATACTAATGCGGAGACAAGAGTATTACATGACAGCGGGAAAATAGCCATCGCCTCATTCCACCCAGCATATCTTGCCGCAGCCTATAAATTCTCACATCCCCAACAAGCTCTGAGTGATGAATGGTTGGGCCAAATGAACAATATTGAAATGGCCAAAAAATTATTGGTCGCAGGCAAGCACTTAAGAAAGAGAGGTAATGACAAATATGATGTCCAGAATCTAAGACCTCCTTTTAGGTTAATCGCCCTGATGTTATGTAGAATCTTCGGCATGCCCGATGGCACTGTTTACAAGATACAGTGGGTCCCCATCATCCACTTCGTGGCATTCAAAGGAACTGTGTTTGACTGGGCTACTATCCTGTCAGACAGTTTGGCATCAATGGTGGTTGCTGCAAGAGAAGGTTTGGCCTTAAAAAAGGCAGAATTTTACATGTCTTCATATCTCATTGATTGTATTTTAGCCAAGCTATCTTTTCCCAGCTTAGGTTGCACGTGGGATAAGGCCAATACCCCAGTTTACACTGCTTACAGAATGATGTGGGCTCAAAATTACAAACCCAGCTATAAGCTCATCTCTGAGGGGTTCGTCATGCCCCTATATGAGCAGATATTCAAGGAAGAGCCCAACTGTCTGTCCGAAAATGCCATGGAGATCCTAGAAAATTATGGAGATTTTTATTTCTCAGAACAAGGAACCTACATCAGAATGTTTGGAGGAACTAAAGCTCCATATATTTTGCCGAAGTAGGCTACTGACTATGTAGTCCTCAGAGAAGCAGTGAGACAAATTTTCCTTGATGGAATCGGGGCAGTGCTTAACAAACAGCATAAGGCTTCTTTCCCGCCTTTGCCCTTCTACATAGGAGCATACAAATTCTCAGGGATTGCCTCAACCGAGGAGTTTGTTCAAGAGATGAAAGCCTTCCACTTCGGCGAAGTAATTTTCCATAGGAATGATAGGCGGGGAAAAGTTGCCGAGCACTGTAAAGAAATTTATGCTCATTTTGAGTACGCTCATTATTATGATATTGAGGAGGAGGCATTCAGAGGCATCAGCAACATGACTGAGCTGCAGATTTGTCACCAAGGCAGTGGAGCAAGCTCTAGCTCTACCAAGGCCCAAAAAACCAGCCAGCAAAAAGAAAAGGAAGCAGCTGATGCCTGAGCCCAAGAAGAGCAAAGGTTAAAAGAGGAAGCAAGGTTGCAGCAAGAGGCTGAAGTGGCAAGCTTACAGCAAGAGGCTGAAGTGGCAAGATTACAGCAAGAAGCAGAGAATGAAAGGCAGTAGAAGGAGGCTGAGGAAGCCCAGCAGCAGAAAGAGGCAGAAAATGAAAGGCAGCAGAAAGAAAATGAAAATCAGCCGCAAGCTGAAGGAGAAGAGAGAAGGCAGCAAGCTGAAGTGAGGCAAAAGACAGAAGAAGAACTCAAGACAGTTGAAGATGCCCAGGCTGGAGGCTCCGGCACCCAGGATATGGAAATAGACGTATCTCAAGCAGGTGTCTCCGACACTCAAAATGTGGAGGCAGACACAGCACAAGTAGGTGTCTCTGGTACCCAAAATGTGGGGACAGATTCAGCTCAGGTATTCCAGATCCCACTCGCAGAAGCAGAGATAAATATTATAAATCTCCCAATCGTCCCTTACACTCCATCAGGATAGCATATCGTGTCCAGATGGGATGAATTTGTCTATGATAAGAAGAGGAAGGAAATGGTCCTTAAATCGGAAGAGAGGATAAAGAGACTCTTCCAAGAAGATATTGTTACCCACCGGGAGACCACAATAATGCAAAATATGAATAAGGATCCCCTAGCTATGGCATCCACCGCTGTAGAGACAGCAAAAGCAACGCTGGACAATGTGGCTGATATAGTTAAAGAAGTTGAGTCGACAAAGAGGAGAGCCCGCATGTTACAACACACTATGGCTAAGGAGCAAGCTTATAGAGACCTCGTAGTGAATAGGTATAATCACTTGTCTGTTGAGCATAAGGAATTGTCAAACAAGTATAACCTTTTAGAAGAAGAAAAGGAACACTTGACGGTCCAGATGATGGTCCTAGAAGCGGAAAAGAATGATGCAGAAGCCAAAGTATCCCATCTGGAGGCAGATAAACAGGTATTGGTTGAGCAATTAGAGCAAGCAACAAGCAGAGCGATAGATATGTCTCCTTTCCATGAGCTGTCTTGTAGCATCCTAAAGCAAATCCATGACACGCAGGAACTAATTACTGAGGAAGTATGCAAACTCAAGGCCATGGTGGTTAGATTAAAAGAAGTTAATGCAGAGGCCAATAGGCTTAAGGCTAAATATACTCGGGTTAAGGCCAACATCCTGAGCCAGATAGAATGGAGAGAAGGGAAAGTGGATTTCCCCAAGCATCTCCCATTCAAATCTGTAGATGGTTTTAATGAAGCCATAGCCCTTTTGGACTTTTGCAGAAATTGTAGCATTAAGCTAATGGCCAAGATCCGAGGGACATTAGATAAAAGTAAAGGTCTTTATCAAAGAATCCATGAAGCGCATGACAGATGCAAGTTGAGTTTCCCTCAGTCCCTTGATGATTTCCCAGGCAAAGAACAACGTTTATCTGACCTGAAGGAAGAGCTGGGCATCCAAACGGAATATGTGAAGAAGATTGATGTCTTAGCCATTGATGATCTCCAACATTATATTGGGATGTCATCAATACACAATCACCTGCTTAAGGAAATACACCAAGCGGCAGTAACAGAAATTCAAGGTATTGGAGCAGAGCTTGGTAAAGATGTATCTTCTCAGAAAATCTTACTCCCTGCCTCAGCAAATGTAGTTATAAGAGATACTGGCATATGGTTTAGTTACATTGCAGAAGAGGAGAAGAAAGTAGCAGCAGTAGCAGAAGCAACAGCAAACCCGGATTCTTCTCTCCCAGCAGCAGCAGCTGTACCAGCTAGTTCGAGTGCCTCTTTTCCAACTGGAGCACATGCCCAAGAGTGAAAGCGCTGATATTAGAGCATTAATTCCTATATTTTGTATTTTGGCTGTCATATGTATAAAACGTGGAGCTATGGGACAGCTGTCCTTTTCTTTTTTAAATAATTTTCTGTTAAAAAGGGGGTCACATTTTGTCTGTTATAAGGGGAAAAGTCTGTAGGTGACAAGTGTAAAGGGACAGGTGGCAGCCCAAAGGGAATTTTGTAATATTATAAATAGAAGTTAGGAAGTAATGTAAAGGACTTTTGGCAAGGAAATAATTTTCTGGACTTGTACGAGCTAGCTTGACTTGTTTCAAGAAAATAAAATCTTCCTAATAAGAGCCTGGAGAGGACGTCCTTTTGCATGGAAATGAAGATTGGATGTGTATTGGATTATTCTTGTGACTTCCATACTTTACTATGAGATCTCTCTTTACTGTTCTGAATTATTTCTTGGTAGTGAATGATCTTGCTTCTTTCTGTGCAAATGAATTCTCTCTTTCATGAGTAATGAAATGTGTTATATTCAATTAGAAGCTATCTTCTGATATCTCTTACCTTTGTTGTAGCTTTATCTTTAAGATTTAATGGCTGTCTGTTTATTCTTTAGATAACTCTTATAGCTCATTGCTCATGCTTTCAATTTGCTCCTTGCAGGGATAGTTAGATTTATTTCAGTTTTAGACATAGATCTGTGTTCCAGTTCTGCATTTAGATTAAATTTAGATTAGGCACTTGCATATCATTATAAAACATAAAATCAAAGAACGATGGATCGGGCCATAAACGGTATAATTAGAGCAAATCTCCAAACCCACGGTTGCCAAAACCGCTAACCGGATAGATTCCCCATACCAAACGGTAGATAATCTACTTGGGATAATCTATCGGGGAGAATCCCTTTCTGATTGATGCTGCGATCTCCGAGGCATCAACAAGGCATTTGTAAAAACTACTACACTTCCACCACTAAAATGGTTCATTGAACAATGCAAATACATAAATGAGGTGGAGGCTATAGATTGGCATCGCATGATATGTGGCAGATGTAAGGTAGGCATCATTGAAAATCGACTAGAGGGATATCTTAGTAAGTAATCAGATTTTCATTAGGAGAATAGTTTCAATGGTATAATACTAGTCTAAAAAATCTAGGTTAATGGTTCAAATTCCTTTTATCTTTATAAGAATTTCTTATGGTTGGAAGAGGTAATGATAAAAATTCTTAATATTTAAAAGGATTGTATAGGTTCTTGTAGGTTTTCTCCAAGTAGGACCTTAACCAATGTATTGAATTGTCAAACTTATGGAGAGCATATAGAGAAAATGTAGCACCGTATATCTCTTCTCATTATTCGAATATCCATAATTACCTAATTGATATGTCAATTAAGAAAGTAGATTTGTAAGGTATACCGCCATAGAAATTTTAGCTCATATTATTTCCATAAGAAGAGAGATCATAATGAGTCATAATTGTTTGAATGCATATGATAGATCTCTTTGTAAGGCTACAAGAAACAATAATGAGTCATATCATGCCAGTAGTTAGAATTAATAACATAAAGAGGAAATATCTTGTGTAGAATCATAAGAGAGTCTATGGAAATAGACTAATTTAGTACAATTATTTTATCCTTACTTATTGGCATGGGACATTGAATGATATATAAGTAATTTGATCAAGTAACCGGTAAATCCACCTAGGTATAAATGCAGTAGATACCGACTAGAAATAATACTATGTTTGGATGTAACCTCAACATCTAACCTCAAATGAAAATGACATGATCCCTTATGTGGTAGGCTAAAATTGATTACTAGTCATGCACTTGAATCCATTCAAATTAACAAACTCACTATTCCCATCCTTCTAGTACAAATAAACCTCACAATCAATGCCTTAGAAGCCATGCTTATTACATTATTTAAATTCATGTCATCCACCACAATAGGCTAATATACATAGTATACCCTCTCAACCTCCTTTTTGTATCAAGTCATTTTCCTTGTGAAATCCATTCATAAAAGGATTGTAAGTATGAATAATTGCTTCACAATCATTTTCCTTCATATGGCGCTCCACTAGTGCAAGAATATAAATTTTAGGCCTAAAGGTCTAACAATGATGTCTCCAACCACCAAAGCTAGAACCTCTTGAGGGGATATTTGTCCTTATAGTTAGAATATGGGAATTGTTAAGAAGTTTCTGAGCATTAGGTATGGGTCTTGGGGTTCTAGACATGGTTAAGGAATGGAAACTGGGCCTTAGGACCTAAAGAAAGCTTCTAGGTATCTATAGCCAAGAATGATATGTTGAAATACCACAATAGACCTTTCCATGGTATCTTTGGCCTATGAGTGGGTTTTTTGTGGCACGGTGAGAATTTTAAGACTAATTATAGGTTCGAACACCTTGGATATGGTTGGGGAGAAAAGAGTGGGACTTAGGTCCTAAAGGAAATTCCAAGCATCTTTGGCTAAGAACAATTCCTACAATCACCAAACATGACCTCCCAATAGCATATTATTCATATAGGTGGGGATATTAGTGCCATTAGAATTTTTTGAGAACCTGGTATAGATATTGGGTTCCCTAGACATGCTTGAGGGAGAAAAATTGGGCCTTAATCCCTGAAAAACATTTTGACAATCCATGGCCAACAAGAACAATGTACTTGAATGAACACACATGGACTCTTGAGAGTATCTTTAGTGTTTCAGTAGGGATGTTTATGTCATTAGATGGTTTTGAATAGTAGTTAGGGGTCTTGAGGCTTTATACATAATTAAGGAAGGAATTCGGAACTCCAAAGGTCTCAGCTTCACATAATCGTGTGGCCTCCAACTTTCGCGATCCGCAATCCGCGATGTGGGAGTCGGAAGTCGGAACTTCAACGCACGACGCTGAGAAATCACGCCTCCGAATTCCGAAATCCACAATCTACACTGCGGGTTCCGAAAGTTGGAAGTCGGCCATATACCACTGTTACTGCCAACTTCTCAGGCTAATAAATTTCGCATCCTAAGTCCATTTTTGGAAAACTTGGTATCATATATTGGAAAGATCTTGGAGATTCCCATGCAAGTGTATATCGATCTTCTTCCAAACTTGAGAACTCTGAATTTTCCTTCTTCCAACCAAGGTGTTTCCCCAATACTCATCCATGCCCCGTTACCAGTCTGTAAAGAGCTCTGATCCACTCTGCCATGTCTCCTTCCTTCATCTGACCCACAGAGGGAACATGAACACATAAGGGGTTTCTATTTCTCCCCCAAAGTCATGACCGAACATTCTGAACCTCCTGGACCTCAACAAGACTTGGCCCTATTCATCAATGAACAAATTCATAAAAACACATGATATAAACCGCAAAGAACAATTACCCTTTTATTGAAATATCCAAGCAACTAGCTATGGAATACAATGTTCCAACCCAACCATAGGTCTCTGCCCAACCTATATTGTTTCAACATCACTCAGAAACTACCCCCGAGATGGGGCTATGTATCCACTAAGGATGAACTACTCAAGTCCACTCATAGCCTTAGGCACAATCAATCAGGGTCATGCAACACACAATTGGCTCTGGAAAGCAATCGGGGAGACAGGGTAGGAGGTTTCTAAGTTAATGAGCTCAACATAAAGAGCTATAGGCATATCCAATTGACTTCAGATCACAGTCCAAGAACCCTATCCTTCCTATTTTACCACAGCTGCAACACCGACAAGTTGCCCATATTTCCTATTTCGAGCAACTGCGACACCTCCAAAAGTGCCTATTTTCCCTATTTCAAGCAATTGCAACACCCAAATCTGCCCATTTTTCCTATTTCGAGCAGCTGCAACACCTCCAAAAGTGCCTATTTTTCCTATTTCGAGCCGCTGCAACACCGCTAAAATTGACCATTATTCCTATCTTTAGCAGCTGCGACTCCGCTAAAGTTGCTTATCCTTCCTATTTTACCGCAGTTGCAACACTGCCAAGTTTCCCATATTTCCTATTTCGAGCAGCTGCGACACCTCCAAAAGTGCCTATTTTTCCTATTTCAAGCAGCTGCAACACCTAAAGTTGTCTATTTTTCCTATTTCGAGCAGCTGCAACACCGCTAAAATTGCCCATTATTCCTATCTTTAGTAGCTGCGACTCCACTAAAGTTGCCTATCCTTCCTATTTTACTGCAGCTGCAACATGGCAGTTGCCTGTTTTTCCTATTTCAAGCAACTCCAACACCTCCAAAAGTGCCTAATTTTCCTATTTCAAGCAGCTGCAACACCTAAATTTGTTTATTTTCCCTATTTCGAGCAGCTACGACACCTCCAAAAGTGCATATTTTTCCTATTTCAAGCAGCTGCAACAACGAAATTTGTCCATTTTTCCTATTTCGACCAGCTGCGACACCTCCAAAAGTGCCTATTTTTCCTATTTCGAGTCGCTGCAACACCGCTAAAATTGCCCATTATTCCTATCTTTAGCAGCTATGACTCTGCTAAAGTTGCCTATCCTTCTTATTTTACCGCAGCTGCAACACCGCCAAGTTGCCTATTTTTCCTATTTCAAGCAGCTGCAACACCTCCAAAGGTGCCTATTTTTCCTATTTCAAGTAGCTGCAACACCTAAAGTTGTCCATTTTTCCTATTTCGAGCAGCTACGAGACCTCCAAAAGTGCATATTTTTCCTATTTCGAGCAGTTGCAACACCTAAATTTGTCCATTTTCCTACTTTTGGCAACTGCGACTCCGTTAATTCCTCATTGAATACTAATTATTTATTTGCTCATCGATATCAACGCTCTCCATCAGCGATGTGACCGTGGAAAGGTGCCACCTTGCAATATGATAGTTTTGCATTACATTTAAAGGTACAACGTCTTAATCATAAACATCATTAGGCATGACTAAATGCAATAATCAATAATGAATATATTTTTTCGTTAGTCAATCCGCTGAGCCGCAACTACGTTTGATTCGTCCTTTGCTTTTGTTTTTTTACCACCATTCGAAAACCTGTCACCACTTTTTACCAAACATACCCAAACCAACCTTTGGCTATCCATCGCTCATTCTACATGTAGTAGCTCGATGTCTAAGACTGTAATTCATTCCACCGGTAGCAGAATTTACAAACAACTTCGTAATATGGGTATCCCGGTACGACACGAGCCTATCAGCATAGCGCCTCTGCGTGCAAACAGAGAGGTTTTTACTATCTTCTGGGAAGTTGGCTGGATTGACTATTTCCAGGGTTTGAATGATTTTCATGTAGAAAATGCACTTGAGTTTGCTCAAAATCTAACCAGCAATCATGGCGGAGGTAACAGGATTGCCCAGAACCGGGATGCAATGGTTTGGTCAGAAGTGCCATAATCCAACTGCAGCAAAAGAATTTTTGGCAGCCGGAGAAGTTGTTTGGCTGCATGGCCGACGAATAGCATTGGAATCCTTGCCAAATCCTTGGAACCAGGTGGCCACCTTCATAAATAAATACATTTCCTATGAAGGTAGGTACAAAGTGGTTTACATATATGAATTCTTCATCCTTTCACATTTACTCCACCGTAGATTGTTAAATATGTCATTTTATCTTTTACAATCTCTACAAACTATGGTTGGGTATGTCAAGGGTACTCAACACCCCTTATCTTCCCTCTTAAACCATGGGTTGATTAAACTCTTAATCTTAAGGGCCCTTGTGGACCAGAATTTGACATGGAAAGAGTTTGTTGCTCGGCCAAGGGTGCCCCGAGCACCTGCCATGGTAATAGGAGGTGTTGAAATGGTAAATGAGGACCAGAGTTCCTCCAACTCAGTTGGGGGGAGGGATGGAGCAATGGAAGACCAGGTGGAAGAGGTAAATATGGGGGAAGTTGCGACAGCATCAAACCCTGTTGCAGAAGGGGATATGATGGACCCAGTGGCGAATGAAGCAGTGATATTGGAAGCTACAACAACAACAAATCCTATAGAGGAAGAAGCAAACCCAATAGAAATTGCAGTTAGGGTGGCAGCTGAAGCAGTAGAGATGGAGTCATTAGCAGCTGCAACAGAGGAAGCGTAAACTGGAGCAGTTTTTAAAGCTGCGACAGTGGAAGCTGTAGCTGCAAGAGTTACAATGCAAGGGGAAGAGCATCAAGCAGAGGTGGTAGAAGGAGGAAATATGGAGGTGTTGGATGTCGAATCCTCCCCTGAAAGAAGGAGAACCATCATTGAACAAGAGGAAATGACCTCTCTTTTTGAAAATTTAGAAACCCCTATGTCACAGAAAAGAAGAAAAAGGTCAAGGAGTAAGGGACAGACATCTAGCTCAGCAAAGAAGAGAAGAACCAGAGTTGTTACAGTAGCAGCAGCAGTATGCAGTGAAGGTCAGCCATCGGGAATTGTGAATAAAAGAAGGACTCAGTCTGTTGCAGCAGCTAAAACAACATGTGCAATTGGGGCAAATAGTGATATTCCCACAACAGAAGCAGCATGTGCAACCGCGGTAGGCATAGAAATTCCTATTTTAAACCCCAAATCACCGGCTGTTACACAAGAACCTGCTGTGGAAAAACCCCAAATTGAAAACCTCCTTTTTGAAAATGAGCTGCTAAAGGAGGAGGTGCAAATGCTTCGGAATGAATTGGAGAAATGGAAGGAAGTGACTGGAAAACAGGAAGAGAAGAATTTGAATATATTAGTGGAGGCTGCAGATCTGTTAAAAAATTCATCTCCTGTTTTGGAAAATGAAGAACAAGGAGACATGGTATGCTTAGAATGTGGTGACATATTTAATTCGGCAGGGCACAAAGTCATAGTGCTGGGTTTGGTAGCACAAAAGCCTGCACAGGAAGAGCAAGAAGAAGAAAAAGCACCGGCAGTGGAGTTGATGGAGGGGAATGAGCCAGAGATAGACATAATCCCTGATTTGGAATTAGGAGAAGATGAGGAGATGCAATCCCAGCCAACAGGAAATACTGAACTATTACAGGACCAGCCTCATCATCCAAAAGATATCGAGATAATTCAAGAACAACCTCATCAATCTAAAGAAATTGGAAAACAGGATGTTGTTACACAAGAACCAGCATCCTTGACAATATTTAGTGAAGTTGCAACCCAGACAGCAATTGCTGATATTGAGGTACAAGAGGAAGACACTGTTACAAAAGAACCAGTGTCTTTAAAAATGTTTGCTGAAATTGCAACTTAGACTGAGGTTGCTGAGATTGAATTGAAGAGAAAGGATGTTGCCACACAAGAACCAGCATTCCTAAAAGTAGTTGTTGAGACTACAACTAAGACTGAAGTTGCTAATATTTATTTGGAAAGGAAGGATGCTGCCACATAAGAACCAAAATTCCTAAAAGTATTTGTTGAGACTGCAACTCAGGTAGAAGCTGCTGAATTTGGTATTCAGGAAGAGAATGTTGTCACACAAGGACCAGTGTTCTTGAAATTAATGATTGATTCAGCAACAGAAACTGAGGCTGTTGAGGTACAGGAAGAGGATGTTGTTACACAAGAACCATCATCCTCAAAATTAACTGCTAAGATTGCAACACAAGCAGAGGCCATTGCAACACCGATGGAAGAGGAAGCTGCTACACTACCACCTGAAAATGAGGATGCTGTAACATCTGGTGGCAGGGTAGGAATGCAATTTTCTCAAGAATTTGTTGCTTTAGACTCTGATTATGAGAAAGATGTGGAGGATAGAAGGATTCAATGATTGGAGAAACAACTTTCTTTGTTACAGGTGGAGTTAGCTAAATGGGAAAAGTACATTGATCAGTGTCGAGCAAGGATGGTCCCTCTCTCTGAACATAAAAAGACTATCAAAGAATTAAGGGAGAAGTGGGCAAAGGAATCAACTATTCAGAAATCTCAATTGGAAGAGGTGCAAAAAGAATTGCAGGAGTTGAAGGAATTCAAATCCATGCAAAAGGAGAAAGACCAGATGTATGCCCTCTCTCGGGAGCTGTTGAGTTCAAGAGCCCCATCTCCTTCCTACCCGGTATTCCTGTATGAGCAAATGACCCTGTTCAAATTGAAAGCTTTACAAGAGGGTAGACCTTATCAATTGTTGATCCCTTCCTAGTTTCTAGAGACCTTTTTGTCAAGCAGTTTTCTTGAGCAACACCTGTTGTGTGAATTGTATTTGCACAATATGGCATGTTTTGGTGATTCTTGCTCTAATCCTATTCCCTATGTAGGGGATGTTCAGTTGAGAGCCTTTGCCTCTTTTGTTAATAATCATGTGCAGTGGGAAGATGCCTTTCAAACAATCTCTAGGAATGAGGCCAATGCCAATTTATGGATTAGGAGTGAACCCCAATCTCCTCGTGCTCTCATCATAAACCATGGAAGATGTTTCTTATCTCCTCCAAAGACTCAGCATATGAAGAAGATGCAAGAGAAATTCATCTCTACCTGTGTTGACCTGATCTCCAAACAACAGCATCTTGCCTTAGAGGGTAGCAAGCACAGGGATCCTTACTGCCTTAAGAATTTTAAACAATCTCTTGGCAGACTTCTTCTCCAGCTTTGAAGAAAAGGGATCCTTGGCAGACTTCTTCTCCAGCTTTGAAGAAAAGGGATCCTTACTGCCTTAAGAATTTTAAACAAGCTCTTCCCATGGTAGTAGGGTATGTCAATTGCATGAGAACGTGTGGGTTACACTGGTTGGGACTCAAGTTCAAATTTCCACTGATATGGTGGCCAGGAGGGCAGTACAGGGCCAATTATACACTGACTAAGGCAGAAGAGAAGCAGTGCTGGGAATATTGGGCTGCTTGTAATGGGTTTTTGGAAGCAGGCAAGGAACCTGACATTTCCTTCAACTTTTCCTTTCAACATGAACGGGGACCAGATTCAGACTCAGATTAGTTGGTTGTTGCATGAGGACATGCAATTGGATAATTGGGGGGAGATGTTGGGCCCTAGAATGGCCCCTTTTTTCCTACACCTATCTACACATTTTTCCCTGTTTTGCCTCACTATTCCCTAATTTGGAATTAGGAGAAGATAATCATTCAAGACTACTTATGGCTGCAACAGTTCCATTGTAAATCGGCAGCCTAAAGATCGTAGATCTTCATGGCTGCCCAATATTTTGTGAAACGAATTCATGTCATCAGGGTATAAATGTAAAGAGGCGTTCTGAGCCTGGGGTTGGAAAATTTATAATTGTATAAGCTGAAACAGAGAGCTGTGACTGTGATTCATTATTTCTAACACAAGGAGCAGAGTTTCTTATATCTTGGTGCTTTTAATTTGTGTTAGGACATGACATCTCTGTTAGAAGGCCAAGGCTCGCCTTCTCACAGAGATCGCCGAGTTAAGTAGGTAGTTTAATTTCTTTCCTGTTGTGTGGTGTGGAATTGCATTAGATGTGTTACTGTGAGCTGCAACAGTGAAATGATAATTGCATTCGTCTTTGGTAGTTTATGATTGCATCCTGAATGATTCATATCAATATCATGGACATATATCATGTTATTATGCTAATGATTCATATCAATATCAATATCATATATGTAATTTGAATTAATGTGCAAGCAGCAATACCAATGTCAAATGTGTGTTACTTGTTGAAAACTTATTAACTTAATAATAAATATATTAATATAATTATTAATTATAATTTAAACTTGAAAATTATATATATCTTCCAAATGGAAAATACCCATCACCCTAAATAAATAATGCAGACTTGTCAACCAACAAAATGGGTGTAACTAAACAGTAATAGCAAGTAATATCAAACTGAGTAAGAATGATAATCCTCTACTTATGAACTCAAGCTAATTCATCAGCTGCAAGGGAATGTGTCCTAATTTCATGCATTCGTTCAATTATATTCCTTGCTTTTCATTCCATAAATTGCATCACTTGTATTGCTGAAACTCTAGTGGAAAATTATAGGTTGATTACAGTCACATTCAAAATTCATCCAATAAGAGTTCAATACTGGTTTTTTGGTCTGCTGATCCTTATTATGCATTCAATCGGTTTGCTTAAACTGTCATATTGATTGTTTGGACTGTCAATGGGGTGTCTTCAAATGTGATTAGACTCTTTAACCAACTTCATATGTTCTTCATTAATTAATCCTAATGACCAAACTTGACATCCTGTGTATGAAATATGGAATGGCATAATTACACATTTCTGAGCCTACTCATCCATGAATCAACTCTTTCAAATTGTTGAAGAAAAGTGCATTAGACAAATTAATAACATCAAGAAGAAACCCTGAATAAGAAAAAAAATACCTAAAACAAAAATCAACTTTTTAAAAGCAGATACGGTACTTACAGTTACTTAAAACAAAAAAATACACTTATGACTGTGATATGGAAGAATAATCCTTTGGGAATACTAAACACCATTCCAAGGAGATTTTGGAAGTAAGGAGATTTTGCATTATATTAAAAGGAGGAATTACAAAAGGAGCAATCTGGCCAAAGCTTAGAATTGTTCATCAAAACATACCAACTTGGCACATCTGTTTGAACAAAACAGAACAAAACTACTACCCGAATAGACAAAAACCATAGAACCAAAAACCACAGCACCAAATATTTTCTTCCCATAGGCTCGCAGGCCAAAGAGCATAATGCTTCATAACCAGCTAGCCCCAGACCCCCCAAATAAACACCCACCCAGATATCAGCGAACTATATAAGGAGCTTCTGGAGAACTCCGAGGATGGCGAAAGCTGGAAGAAGAAGCAGCGCACGAAGGAGGTTGAAGCGCCATGGCAGACAGAAGGAAATCCAGCTTCTGGTGAATCGTGCGAGACTCTTCAAAGAGAAGCTGCGCATTGTCATCTCTGAGAGGATGCCTATCGCGAATGGCATAGCCAACCAAGTTTTTCATCATCCAAAATAGTGCAACAGTGCGCTCATAAAGACTAATGCGCCCAGCCGTGTTGCCGGGATCTAGGATCCAATTCTCCAACTTCTTACCCTCCCCCACCATGGTTTCCCTACTCAAACAAGCCCACCATTGTTTTTCATAGTCATTGATGTCCCTCTGGATTTCCAAGGGGATGTTAAGAGTGAAGGAAGTTGCCTCCCTACGCGCCCACTGAGAGGCATGAGACAGACCACCACCCAGCTCCCCCGGAGAATCCCCATGCCCTCTCTTCCTATTGCGACTGGAATTATCTCCAACCTCAGGATGACAGTTAGTATCTTGCGGCTCCTTCATCCTCTCACCGGAGATTACCAAAACTTGCATGCATGCAAAAAACTAGCAATGACGATCACGATTGCCACCTTGAGCCTCCATATATTCTCGCCTGCCACCGACTGTTATGATGAATCGGGTACATCTTAATAACTCTTAATAACAGAAGGAGGTACAACGAGTGATGCTTCCCCCATCAAAGAACTGCGAAGGAGGATGAAAAGACTGATCAAGAACTGCGAAGGAGGATGAAAATACAAGAGTTAAAGGTCGAATATGTGGACAGCTACAAAAGGAAAGAGTTACGTGTCCTGATTATCGTCAGCATGATGTCTTCTCGCACGAAAAACCATCATGTCTTGGTCCTAAATAACTCTACAGCTATCCTGAAAAACTACTTTTGTCAAATCGTCCCATGTATAAGCGCATGCGGCCATGTGAACAGATCAGCTTGACGTGGGAGAAGGAAAGTGCTACGCCCAACAAGGAAGATAGAGCCTTCCAACCGCCACGATGACGCCACTTTGGAGCTTGATTTTCCACGGTGCATCTCAATAGCCATGTGGAGAATGATGTTGGAATCAACTTCCATGGTTAGAGGGGTCCATCTTTTTTGACATGCGAGCAGTATTCCTTGGTGAATACCTTGATCTAGTTTGGAAACATTATTAGACTCTATCCCCAAAAAGCCAATTTTGAACCCGGCACAAATTGTGTGTTGAAGAAAATGTTGGCAGCACATGGTCTCAGTTTGTCCAAAGAAATCACCCTGAAGAAGAATTTATGGACCTACCAAAACAGTGGTTTAGGGAAATTAGACCAAGCCTAGGAGAAGATAAAAAATTGTCCAAGTATGGTAAAATCTGCCTAATTGGCCTTAGGGAAATGCTTGCCACAGCTCATAGGATGATGATAAAAATATTCTGAGGGTGTGGATCTCCAAACCCCCCTCCAAAAGTCCAAAAGTCCAACAAGACTTTTGGGGGGTCTTTCCAACCCCCCCCCACAAAAGTCCAAAAGTTCAACAGGACTTTTGGGGGCGTCTTTCCAAACCCCCCCAAAAGTCCTATTGGACTTTTGGACTTTTGGGGGGGTTTTTTAAAAACCGCCCCCAAACGTCAAATTCTAAGGAATTTTGAGGGGGGTTTTTAAGGACCGCCACCAAATACCTTCAAAAAACCTTTTTTGGGGGGGGGGGGTTTAGCAAGACCACGGCAAGCCACTTTTAGGGGGTCAAGACTTTTTGGGGGGGGTTTCCACAGCCGTCCCCAAAAGTATTGAAAATTGGACTTTCGGGGGGGTTTTTAACCAACCACCCCGAAAAGTATTAAGAATTGGACTTTGGGGGGGGGGGGGGTTTACAAAACCCCCCCCAAAAATCCTAACAATTGGACTTTTTAGGGGGGTTTTTTAAAAACCGCCCCCAAAAGTCCAATTTTTGGGACTTTTGAGGGGGGTTTTGAAGAACTGCCCCCAAAGACCAAAAAAAACTTTTTTGGGGGGGGGTTTAGCAAAACCGCCGCCAAAAGGGTATTTTGTTGTAGTGACATAAGATGGATAACACCATATACTATTATTTATCACCATAATAGATCGATCCATAAAATCATCTATATATAACAAAAACTATAACTAACTCCCATAAGACAAGGAATGCATGGTCAACTTCGATCACCTTAGATGCACCCCGATCTTATGCTTTTCTTCCTTGACCTGCACACTATTTAGTTTAGTAGGGACTGTTACCTCCCAAACTCTTACTTTATATGTGTAAAATATCCAAGCACAAAATGAAAACCCAAAGGTAACTCGGAGGGTCTACCCACTGCCACCTCAGTAACTCCCTCTCCAACTTTAGGTTGGCTATTCTCCAACAAAAGGGGAGTGTCCATAAGGATAGGATGGCTAAGACTATGAAAAGGAGGCTCAAGGTGATGTGAACATATATCTCAACAAAACATGGTCTTCTTGTAGTATAGAAATAAGATGATGGGATATATTTGATTTCACAGAAACATCTCCTAGTGAGGATATTATGTGGGAAATTACTCCATCACAAATCTTAGTTTACATGACATTTTATGCCTTAAAACATAGAGATGGTTTTCTTTTGTCAAAATTATCTACCATAATCACAAATTCAACATTCCCATAAACACGGTAACAATACTACATATGTGAACCGAGCCTTCCCACAAAGGATCATTAATTAGTTTGTTGCGCATTCAACTTATTGTCACCAATAATCCCTATAGGAGAAAGATCCATCCTTGAAATGATGGAAACGATTTGTATCTCTTACCACAGTTTCTCTCTTAGCAACCTTGGATATGAACTTAAAGGCATTGTGGAAGTAGCCACACATTCGAAGATTATTCATGATCCTTATAGTTCTTTCTGTTGGTGTACTAATAATCCCAAAGGCAACTACCAACTTCTCACTATGAAACCAAAGAAGGGATTCCTTCTGGACCTCTTTCATACCATGAAGTACAAATTTTGTGTCAGGCACATATCCTGCTTCCTCCATTTGCTCATTCAATGTCTTTAACTTTGCATAGATTTACTCTGCTTGAGGGTGCGAGTTATTGTTTGAAACAATTTTGATTTATTGTGTTTTTTGCATGATGGAATTGTAGATTCCACATTCCAACTAAAAACATGTAGACTGAGCACCCTAAATGAACACTCTCAACATACTCTCAACATAGATTTGTTTTTATAAGCAGTGTGTAATTAGTCAATACATCCCTACAAATCAAGATATTCACTTATGTCTTTACACCAAATATAAATTTATTAAGCACCTTCAAAATTTACATATGTCAATTGCAAACATTTTTCTTTATCGTTTCGATGTTAGTTTATTATTAGGTGTAACTTTTTTTTTACGTGTAAAAAATTTAAGATGAAAAAAAGAAATTGGATCCCTCTCAGTATTGCTTGATAGATTAGGGTTTAAAATGGATCTATATTGGTTTTATATACACACCTCTTCCCCATTGAGCTTCAATGATCAGGCACTTTTCTATAACAAATTGATCAAGTACTTTTCTAGGAAACATGTTAAGAAATGGCATAAATTTAGGAACTTGATGAAACCCCAGTTTTGTTGCAAGGTTTTGCGCTCTTTTCACTGTTTCATAATTTGGAATACTTGCATACCCTGGCATAATACTAACCATCCCATTGACAAGTTTCATATTTCATGTTGTTGTAGTTGCAAGCATAATGGTTGATGCAATCATTGTAGCTTTAATTGTAGTTGATGCAATAAGTGATAAAGGAAGAGAACTTGATGTTGATGCCGCTTCCATTAATGAGGATAATCATGATGTTTGACAAGGTGCCACATATGGTGTTGCAACATAACTTGAACTAGCAGTTTTGATTAACTACATGGAGGAGTCACTTAATGTAAGCTTAAAATCTAACAACTTAGACTTTAGCCAAGCAAAAAGGAATAAAATGAAAAATATGTAAATTTCATGCAATACTTGCTTAATTAGAAATTCACTTGAGACAATTTCTTCAAATTTTCTAAAAAATCTTTTTGTATTTGTAGTACCTTCTTTGCTTTTTCCAAATCATCAAGGGACAGACTACCACCTTTTCCAAAGAGGCACTTTCTATAGCCTCGGTGGATGTGATGTATCACATATGTAACATATAATATAAAATAATAAAAATAATATAAAACAAAACAAAATCTGTAATGTCTAGACTGCTATGTGGACAAGATAAATTTAAAGCTTTGGATTTGTTAGCTCTTCATCCTTAAGTAAGAGCATTTGCAATCACACAAACCCGAAGAAAATCCAAAGACATAAGTAGGCATGGACTTGCTATCATTTTGGAGATCTTTGATTTTACAAAAAGCATATCCTAATGAGGATATTATGTAGGGAAGTATTCCATTAGAAATCTTAGTTTCCACTACATTTTATGCCTCAAAACGTAGAGAGGGTTTTCTCTTGTCAAAATTATCTGCCATAATCACAACCTCAACATTCCCATAAACAAGTTCACAATAATACATATGTGAACCGAGCCTTCCCACAAAGGATCATTAATTAGTTTGCTACTCATTCAACTTACTATCATCAATAATCCCTACAGTAACAAGCTCCATCCTTGAAATTATGGAAACGATTTGTATCTGTTACCACGATTTCTCTCTTAGCAACCTTGGATATGAACTTAAAGGCATTGTGGCAATCAACGCACGTTTGAATATTCTTCATGATCCTTATAGTTGTCTCTGTTGATGTACTAAAAATCTCAATGGAAACTACCAGCTTCTCACTGTGAAAGCAAAGAAGGGCTTCCTTGTAGACCTCTTGCAGATCATGAAGCACAAATTTTGTGTCAGTCACATATCTTGTCGCCTCCATCTGCTCATTAATTGTATTTAAATTTGCATAGATTTATTCTACTTGAGGTTGCGATTTATCATCTGAAACAATTTTGATGAATTGTTTTTCGCATGATGAAATTGTAGATTCCCCATTCCAACTAAAAACATGCAAATTGAACACCCTAAAAGAAGAAAGAAAGAAAAAGTATCATGTTTTAGTTAACACTTAGCACACTCTTATGATAGATCTGTCTTTATAAGCAACATGTAATTAGTCAATAGATCCCCCTACAGATCAAGATATCCACTTATGTATTTAAACCAGTTATAAATTTATTAAGCACCTACAAAATTTACACATATGAAATTGCAAACATTTTTCTTTATTTTTTCTATGTTAGTTTATCATTAGGTGTATTTTTTTATGTGTAAAAAAATTAAGATGAAAATAAGAAGTTAGATCCCTCTCAGTGTTGTTTAATCGATCTGGGTTTGAAATGGATCTAACTTTTGTTTTTATATACACAACTCTTCCCAATTGAGATGCAACAATATCATTGCAGATCAATTGTGATAGGGCTATGATCTAGTAATTGATTTGATTAGTGAAAGATTGCCACAACTAGCCACCCTTTTTCCCAAGCAAGTAAAGAGAAAAATAGTATTCATTCCAAACCAGCCACCTCACTTCCTTAACATCTCTAAACAACGCAAACAATAACAATACCAAATTGCAAAACCATGCATTTTTTATTTATATATCTTTCACATCTTGGTGTAGAAACCTACCCACAACTGAATAATGGTACATTGGTTGCTATCTTTGAACGTCCTAGGAGTAGTTTTCCAATCATAAGCAATTTAAAGTCTTATTTTTAAGGTTATATATGCTAACATGAGAAGACATGTCTAAAAATAAAAACTGTTATTTTGAGAAATTTAAAAAAAGCATTACAACCTGTTAGATTTCTAGTCAATTTTCCTTTGAATTATAGCAGTGTTGCCATTCGAAAAATTGCAGGGACTAAATAAAATGTTCATACTCATCAAATTAAAAAATTCATCATCACAATGAAAACATATTATACAACTTGACGAGAATCCGACATTGTTCTCGTTTTTTGGGGGATCAATTTTAGTAGTTGTTTTTACTTTCGTTTCAAAAAACGTGTACACTGGTAGCACCATTTTTCGTTTTGAGCCCTTTGTTTTGCGATTTTGTTTTTGTTTTTTATTTTTATTTTTTATTTTTTAATTTAAAATTTTTAATTTTTAATTTTGGTTAAAAGTTTGTGTTTAGTTTATTTTTTTTAATTTTTAATAAATTTTCATTAATTTGTTTTAAAGAATTTAGCTTTTTTTTATGTTTTTAAATTTTTTTTAATTTTTTTCAATATTTTTTAAATGAAATTATATATATATTTTTTAAATTGAAATTAAAAAAAAATCAAATAGTTTTTTTTTAATTTCTTAAATGTTTTTTAAACATTTAAATATGTATTTCATTTTTTATTTTATTTTTACATTTTTTTAATATTTGTTTTGGATTTATTTTTAAAAAAATTTTGTTTATAAAGTTTTTTTAAGGGTCGCAAGTATTTTTTAAATTTGGTTTTTGATTTTTTTTAATAAGTTTTGTGCTTTTGAAATTTCATATTTTAAAATCTTTCTTTTTAATTCTGTTTTTTTAAGTTATTGTTTTTTAAATTTTAACCTTGAATAAAAATAATAGTGATTTTATGAGATTCACTTTTCGATCTGGAGATCAATTTAAGAGTTTGTTTGCAACGATACCCCCTGCTTTCCAGAAAATTGTAAATGTAGCCCCCCCATAAAAGAGAGTGATACTGGTATCACCATTTTTCGTTTTGGGGTTGATTTTTGGTGTTTTGGTGCAAAAATATGAAAGATATTTAATAAATACAATTTTAAATTATGATACAATGATATAATAATGTCATTTCTTGAAAAAGTGTGTTATCGGTAGCATTAGTTTTCAATTCGGGGCTTGATTTTAAGGTTTTTGTAAACAACAATAAATGATTGTCTTGGTCCATGTCTATATTTTTAACCAAACAAAAAGTGGTGCTACCGGTAGCACCACTTTTTGATTCGTGGTTGTGTTTTGGTGTTTTGTATGCAAAAATATGTGTTTTTATGGCTAGAATTCTCATTTTGAGTATAAAGTTCTTGTCAAGTTGTATAACTTGTTTGAAGAGGAAGAAAACAAAAATGACATAATTATTCCATGAGTTACGAACTAAACAAAGATGAAAAAACATGTAAATAATATTAAAAATGAGACTTTATGAGAACATATAGCACATAGTATCAATAGGAAAGTAGATTTGAATGTAAAACACACACACTTAAGGGGAAAACACATGCAATACTTTTTTAGCAGAATCCAATGCAGAACCACACAAAACCCATTTGTTGTTCTAACGGCCATGTCCAACCTTGACTTTCCTGGAAACCTTTATCAACTTGTCGTGTACCTGGGATTTTGTCTCCTCTGAAAACGTTGAATGGGTAAAAAAGATAGACAAGTGAAATCCAATAAAGTATTGAAGTTAAAAATCAAATACTCCCACAACTTAAAAGAAGATTTAAAAGAAGATTTACAATATGACCTAAGCGATGTTCTCTTATTAGCGAATTGTTTCCCTAGGAACTATTGTGCTTTGAACTTGTACATGATATCCTTTCATTTGGAAACTTGCATGATGAATGAATAGGATGGAGCATTACAAATTTATCCTATAGAAAACATGGGAAACAACAAGGCACAATCCCCTCCTAATTTTTATGTCTATAAACTTGAAGAATGTTCTTCAAAATACTTAAGAGACAAGGTTTCAAATTCTTACAACATTCCATCGGCATCCTGGAGTAGAAAGGACACATGGGACTTGAAATCTCTTATGACACTTTGTGAAGCAACAACCCAGTGCAGCTCCCTTGACTTCACAGATAGTGCATTTGATTTTTTTCCCTCTTACAACCTCCACTTCTAGATTCATCACACAATCATCCTTGAAATAGAAATCTGGTGCCCTAAATTTGTCCAAATTTTAATTGAATTAAAATCCATGCTAAATTTCGAAGCATGCATTAAACACAAACAACATAGACTTTGTGAACCATAATCATTCTAAAGGATATGCTGGAATGGACTTCCTTTGTTAAAATTTGATCAGTATGAATAATTTTAATAGAATGTAAATCCATGTAAAATTTGAAAGCAGGAAATAAACATAAAGAAAATAGATTGTCAACAGAAATCGTTTTAAAGGGTACGTTTGAATGGCCTTCCTATACTAAAAATTAAAAGTTAAAATCAACTGAACATTCACAACTAAAAAATGAAAAACAAATTAAATTTTATTTTGTAATTGCTTACCATTCGGCAGAGATCTTATTCATATGTATAACATCTGATGGCATTTCTTCTTTCTCTGTTACATAGCTCCCATAGTTGTAATGCATAATCTTCCTTGTAGTTTGGAAGATGCATTGTTACTTAGTAGTTTCGAAAACCCCATTGTCTCAAATCTATTAGCACGGACAACAAAATGCAATATTGCATCACCTCTGAGTTGCCAAAAGTTCGAAAAAAAGCACATAAAAAGTCATCCTTTGATGTACTAAGTTCATTTCTGCAGTAATTTCCAAGGTTTTGTGAACACATCTCTAAAATTCTATCCTATGTAGTTGGTCCAATACTACCGCCATTTTTAATAGTTTGGACATCATGTTGATGCTTTGGTGTTAGGTTGATAGTAGAGTTTGTCATGTCACCATTTTGAACAATTTTGTGAAGATCCATAGGATATTGGTGTTGTTGGTTTGTTAATTTAGTACCAATTTGGAACTTCACTTCAACAGAATTGTATGTAACATCTTTATCAGTGGGTAATCCAAACATGGCATTAAATATATCAGTTACTGTGAAAACCAACTCCTTATCTACACCATTGGTATTTATCTTGCCACTTTCACAACCAACTATAAAATCCTGACAGGAGAAAGCATTTCTTTAATTAAAATCTGGTCACTTTTGATTATGGAGTTCCTTTGTGTCTCCCTTTTGCAAGCTCTCTTTACATCCTTTATTCCTCATATAGACTTGGGACTGATCTTTCTATGTGCCTTTCTTCCATGCTAAGCATTTCCACTTTTCTTGGTAAGCCCAATTTCTTCTAAAGATGTCTTCTGTAAAACATCTTTAGGTTCAATAATTGCATGGGTTAGATTATCCTTGCAAGCTTTATCCGAATCCTGCCTAATTTCCAAGATATGTGTATTTACAATTTCATCTATTGGTATGTTCATAGATGGAATGGAGGTTGAAAAAGAACCTTCTAATGTGGCATCTTCAACAAATCCGACATCATTTACTTGATCAATTTTAATTTGGCCCTTATTTAAGCCATTAGAAAGAAAAATAAATCTGGCATGAAAATATAATTCTCACTTTTCTATCAAATTTTCTGAGGGGAAAAGTGCACTTTTTTAGTATGTGATGGATCACAGGTCTAGTATGGTATTAGCAGTGGTATCGATCCACTCCCTCTAACCTGACTAAGTTGTTGTGTCAGAATTTGGAAATGATAGGCAAAGTATTCTTCATCTAGTTTCCCCTTTCATCTATTTCAATGCTTTTTGGCATGTTGAAGGAACAAGAGAAGATTTTGCTCGGTTCATGTGTTCTAGTTGTATACAAAATATCACAGATATAGGTAGGACCCTGCTAATCCGTATTGGTTCCTGGGAAGTTTTCATCTTTATTAGTTAGACTGGCCTTTGAAGGGGTGGTTTTCAAGATAAAATGTCCACATGAAGGGCTCTGAAACTTCCAATTCTATGAATAGAGATAACCAAATATCTAACATGTCGGAATTGCATGGTGACACAACCACCTATGATAATTTTTGGCTCTGCATCTCTTAATACAAAATGAATGAGAAATCAACCAAAAAAATAAATTTCATGAACTCTAGCCCAAACACTAGAAGAAACTTAATGTAATAACTAAATACCTGTTATTTTATAGGGATGGAGTAGAGCTCCGATGAACATGACATTTGTGTCCATTCAAACACGTCACTATCAAAGGTGTCAGGAATTGTAATCCCAGTATTCACTTGATCTGGTATGACAAAAGACCATAACCAAAACTTTCAAGGACATGGTAACAAATTTAATCCACCCACGCCCATGATAAAGACAATAATATTGAATTTGTGAGAGAAAAAAAGAATAATCGGATATTTGGAGTCATATATGCTACCCTGTTGATGAATACTTCTTCGAATATGGTCTCTTAGAGCTGCACGCTCTCTCCAGAGTTTTAGGGTTTCAAAATATATCGCTCTTTTGTGTTTTGATCTCAACCATCTCTAGCTGTGTGAGACAATGCAAAGTGTGTTTGTTTCTCACCAAATCATTCCATTTTGTTTGTTCGGTTCCCAACAGGTATCTCATCAACATAGTTCCTGCTCTATCTGTTTTTCCTTGGTCACAGGGAGGTAAGTGCCATGGCCTTCTAGGAAAGTAAGCTAAATAGAGACATTATAATATGATCAACCTACCAAGTTCTTCTATATGGAAGGAAGAATAAAAGTTTTCTTTCTGTTGTTTAATCTCAACGTCCAAGTTATGTATCAAGCAGGATTTGAACCTGTCAGATGCATTGGCCAGAGACCGTGTTACTATCTCCTTGCCTGGTTCCTGCCAGAAGAAAAGTAAGAGCTTCAATTTGATAAGATAAAAAGAGGAAGGTTAAGGACTTGAGGCAAAAATACTTGAGGTTAAGGTTAAGGTCATTTGAGGGGAAAAGACATGAGGCGAAGGGGTTTTGGGAAAGGAAAAAATGAATAATTTTGAGGAATAATTTAAAAGGGGATTTTTTTTCTTCTGTTATTTGAGTGGGATATGAAATGGATAGGGAAAACAAGTAGTAAATAGAATAAAGGGGTAAATAAATGGGAGAGGAAATGGGAAGTGTTTTTATATAAAAGGAGGTTTTTTTTATAAATAATTTAATGGGTTTTTTCTATCTCTTTTCAAAATTTTGAAAAGGGTAAATGATACTTAAGAAAATAGGGTTTTGAAAAGGTAAATGATACTTAAGAAAATAGGGTTTTTTGACATGAAATTCAAAGGGGATATGAGATAGTCATAAAATAATGGAGAAGTTTTAATAATTTTTTTTTATTTTTTTAATGATGAAAATTTGGTTTTAAAACAAAGGAAATGGGATAATTTATTTGTTTGGGTAAAACATAAGATAAGGGAAATGATATAGGGGAAAATGAAAATGGGAAAAAGACAACAAGGGTTTTTTATTATTTGAAAATGGGGAATAGTGTCTTTTTTGCAAGGAGAGGGCCAAGGAAGGTATTTTTAAACTTTTTAGACATAGGCATGATGAGAATGATGAAAAATGGATGCATCTGGAAAATTAATGGAGGACACGATCTTGACAATTTTTAGTTGTCACGATGCAAAAAAAGCATGTACTTGTCGAAATTTTGACAAACAGTCGAAAGGGTCAAATAGACCCAAAATTTGGAAAAAAAATATGATCGTGATCAACACGACGAGCTAAACACAATGACATTGACTACATAACATGGTGATTCCTAGATGAAAAATCGACTAATCCCCAAAACTTATGATGACTAATTTTGAATGCACATGATGATGACAATATTGCACTTACAGAAGAGGCTTGAGGCCAGCGAATACATCACCCAACATATGGAGATGTAGGGACCTCACTGGATGTCTTGAAAGAAGAAAATGTTGCTGAGTGACACAAGGGGGACTCTCATGAATCCATCTACAATGTTACAATTTACTAAATTTTAACACTACAGATGGATTCAGAGGGTCTTTGAATCCATCTGCAATGTTAAAAATTTAGTAAATTGTAACAATTGATTGTCAAAATTGCAATTTTCCATTGTCGAATGACACAATTAACATCACTTAGGTTTCTAAATCCATCTACAATGTTACACTTTACTAAATTTTAATGGGGTCTATGAATCCATCTGTACGAATGACACAATTAACATCACTTAGGTCTCTAAATCCATCTATAATGTTACAATTTACTAAATTTTAAGATAGTCTATGAATCCATCTGTAGTGTTAAAATTTAGTAAATTTTACAAATTCATTGTCAAAATTGTGATTTTCCATTGTCAGGGTGACTCAACTAAAAATGACTAACATAAAAGGATAATTCATATTCTTAGTCTTTGTTAGCTAGTCATATTTGTATTCTTGTGACTAAATTAGTCATTTATGTTAGTAATTTTTATTTTAGCTACTTGTTATCTAGTTGTATATTTTATCCCATGACTAAATTAGTCGTTTATCTTAGTCGTTTTTAGTTGGCTCAGTTAAAATTATTCAATTTTAGTCGTTTATCACTTAAAAAAATGTGATGACTAAATTTTTTAGTCACCTGGTCACTTATCTCTCATTTTGTACTAGTGCTTGCCACATGTTCTAGGAATTTTAATGTTGGATCTAGTAGCCATTAAGGCTTCTCTTTAGATCTAGACATTCTGCAGTTGGATCTTGTTTCCACATGTTCTGTTGTATTGGCCATACACGTTTTGGTAGAGTTCATCATACAACTTGGTTCAGGTGCAATTTCATGGTTCAGTGAGAAGTGGTTGTTATCTTCATCTACTCCATGAAGCGAAGTATGTTTTTATTCATAGCTTTATATGGACATTTTGGAAGTTTTCATCGAGGGTGATGATATGTAATGTCATCTTCCTCTATTTTTGTATTCTATCTCCCAGTCATCATTAAGGGAGAGTGTTGGAATATGTAATGATGACTGAATGTATTTGGAAGGTAATTATGTCCAACCTTATGTAAAAGAGTTATCCCACATGTAATTTGTAATAAATTACTCTTATTACCTTTTATTATATAAAGAGGTGAAATTACATTTATCCCACATGTGTTATGGGATGTAATTCCTCTATTACCTCTTGGTATATAATGAGATGAGGATTCATTGTAAGATAATCAAGAATTCAAGAATTCACATATGAACACAAGGATGTGTCAAGATTAAGAATATTTCAACATTCCCGTGGATGTTTCCCCATTTGGGGTTTTACCACATACATTTGGTGTCCTCTTATCTATTTGTTTATCTCTATTTTATTCATGTTTATGTTATTTGTTGCTTATTGTGATAGAAGGCTAGATCAGCTCATGCTATGCATTTTTTTTTATTGTTGTATGACTTTATCATACTCTCAATATTCTAACACCTTTTACTAGCCATTGTCATGTTTTTACTTTCAACCTTCATTGCCAACATGAAATCATTCTCTAAGGATGTTGGTTCGAAGAGACACAACTCGTGTTGAATGTTATCCTTCAAGGTTCGAATAAAGAGATCTAACCATTTATCATCTAGTATGTCCTCCACTCTGAGACTCAACTTTTTAAATTGTTGAATGTGCTCGATTACTGGATCCTCTTGCCTTATATTTATCAATTGGGTAAAGAAGCAATTATTATTAACATCATCATGATATGAGATCAATTCTTTTGTAAAAATGGACCAAGAGATAATGGAGCTCTTTTTGCGTTCACAAAGTCATTGCTACCACACAAACTAACCAGGTTCTAAATATAAAGATGAAATAGTTACCTTTTTTAGATTTGGCTCCTGGTGAATATCAAAGAATTGCTCCATTTGGTTAATCCATGTTATGGGGTCCTTGCCATTAAAATTCCTCATGTTAATGTTGGGGAGTTGGATGCTCCTTGGGGACCATCCCTAATTACTTCCATTGTTAGAATCAAATCCTCTTGGGGTATGCTTATTAATAGAAAGTTGCTCAACATGGACACTATCTTTATCTTCTTGAGTACCCTAGGACACATTATCACCTTTAGGGAGATTTTCCTTTGGATTTTGTATGATCTTAGCAATATTTTTCGATATTATTATCCATATGTACCATCATCTTAATCTATATATGTCCCATCCTTTCCTCTATATTATGCTCTAAATTAAATAAATAAATCGTTCTCATAGTCCCTTTAATCAGATATTCCAACTTGGACAGTACCTTGGCGTACCCAATTACCATGTTTCAAAAAGTGGCATCCCCGTACCCAAGTACCTTGGCAACTTATATTTTTCCATATGGATTCAGGTGAAAAGGTCCTAGTTCCACCATTGCTCCATATACAAGTGACAAACATCTCCGTATTGTAGTTGTTTATGAGGATGAGGAAAGCTAGGCAATAGAATTAGTATTGGTAGTAAGAAATAAATAAATATTAAAATGTTTTCACTACCATTAATCCATAGAAAAAGTCCAATTTCCTCGTGACCTACGATACTGGCTGCGATATACTCTGCTTCTACTGTAACGAGTGCTACATAATTCTGCTTCCCACTAAACCAAGATATAATAGCCAATCCCCAAGATGAAGCATCACCCCAAGGTGCTGTTTCTATCCAGTGCACTCCTTGCCCAGTCAGAATCTATATATCCTACAGCCTCACTTCACCACCTAAGACATATCTCAGACCATATCCAACTGTACCACGCAAGTACCTCAACATATGCTTCACTACAACCCAATGTACATGCCTCGGCTCAATCATAAACTGGATCAAGGTGCTCACTACAAGGAAAATATTTGACATGGGGTTAACTAGGTACATCAAGGATCCAATTAGCTACCTATACATAGTGGCATCCACCAAATCTAAATCTGAAGCATAATCATTCAACTTCTTATGATTTTTTATCATGGGTGTAGCCATGGAATTGCAGTCCATCATACCGAATCTGCTCAAGATCTCAACTGTGTATTTCCCTTGACTGAGGAAGATTTCATCTGGTCTCTGCCACATCGCTAATCCCAAGAAATATTAATGCATCAAACCAAGATCCTTCATTTTCAAATTCTGAAGCCAATTTTCTCTTGGTGAGGGAGGTACTACTGACTGAGACACCTCCTCCATTATTAACAAATCATGCTGCAACTACTCCCTCTATGCTGGAGCATCCTGCTCCCTCTGCACCTGAGTATCCTTCTCCCTCTACATCTAGACACCCTGCTCCATTTGCAATAAAGTATTCTGCACTAAAGCAACCTTGTGTATCCATTTGTGTCATCTCCCACCAAGTGGGTCTACTAAGATGAGACTCATGCTCACTCATGAACACTGAATACCATCCATGACTCTCTTTGATTTTACAAACTGGTTCACCTCATAGATTATATAATGTTTCATCCCTGATGCTGATCTAGACTGCATGCTTGATCTTATAGATCCACTTGGAAGTCATCCCTGACTTCCCCTCTGGTCTCAGAACCATCTCACACATCATTCTTCATGATGGACTGATACTCTTCCATCATGGCATCCTTCCAAACCTATTGGTATGTTGCCTCCTCATAACTGGAAGGTTCGGAATCAATGATGTGACTCATCAATGGCATATAAATCGAGAACCTCTAAGGTCGCTTGTTCTCCTTGAAAGTACCACTAGGAGTTGCATACCTCTCTACATTCTACAAAGTATCATGAAGCCATGCTAGCCTCTTCCTGATAAGTTCCTAATAGTTTGAAGTATGAACAACTGGACTAGAGGGATCTGTACCACCATCCTTCAGAGCCTCCTACTCCACATTATCAATCTCCATGTGAGGCTCTCTAGACCTCCTGAATGCTACCTCTTCATAAAAAATAACATCCTAGCAAACCTCAATATGATGTTGTCCTGGAATGTAGATCCTATAGGCCTTCAGAGTCTCGTTGTATCCCACAAAAGTACCCTTCTTCCCAGAAGGTTTTAACTTCGTCCTCTTCTCCTTGGGAACATGGGTGTATACTGGATAACCAAAGATTCTCAAATGACTGACCTCTCGCTTCACTCCTGTGAATGCCTCCTCATGATTCTTGTCCCCCAATATCCGGTGAGTACTCTTGTTCTGAGCATAAACCGTTGGACTGGATGCCTTTGCCCATAATAACATGGGTAAATCTTGATTGTGGATCATCGCTTTGACAGCCTCCACAATGGACCTGTCCTGCAATACATGACAAAATTTGTCCACAAGAGTTAACCAATACCAATTAAACATGTATACTATTCATCAACAAAATATAAATTCAATTTAAGTAAATAAAACTCCTTGCATAAATTATTAAATTCTTATATTACTACCGACCATGTCAACATCAATGAGTTCCTCCGACAGAGTGCAGGTTCTAGAAGTAATTCAGATTCCTTCCCTTCTTTATTTAACTAATAACTATGTAGTCTGTCCATACCCACTTTATTGAATCAACCAATAGCACACAACATAAAATGTGCTTGCAATAAATACCAAATAAACTTCTTTCATAATTCAATACAGGGTAGTCGATGCAACTTCCAGTCGAGGGTGATTCCATTCAAGCGAAGGATGATTCGACTTCACGCCCAACAGTCATCCATCTAATCAACAAGTTGAAGAATGCATCCAAGGGCATATTGCATTAAAAAAATAGCCAGTCACGCTCCATGTTGTTGATGGTTCCAGGTAGTGAATATCTCAATCGATGGCTACCCAGTTATTTACTTAGTCAACACTCCAATCGGCTTACTAGAAACTATCGAGGAACCCAGTCTGTAGTCAACAAAGGCGCCTAGAAAGCAAGTTGACGGATGATGTCTCTTCGTCAACAAATTTGGGCATCAAAAGTTGAAAGCGCCAATTCGTACCCAGGTCAATTCATAGGTATCCAATCAATCAACTGTCGACCGTCGATCCAAAGAATACGCAGCTGTGATTCACCATCAATTCGAGCCCATAAAAATGCAATACAAGCTCATCAAGACCATCAATGGAACTCCAACTTCTTAAATCTATATCCATAGTGCAGGTTCCCCAAACAAATGAAATTGTGACCCCTGTTGGCACAAAGAAAATCTGTGAGCATCGGGCATCGGTGAGAAGTTTCGATGACTGGAAGCTACCATTGATTTAGAAGACACCTTGAATATACTTTTGGCTCTTTGAAGATGGTGGCATATAATATATTGGCGGTAGATTTAAAAATTTGGCGTCTCTTCTATAATGGAAGCTCAAGAGGATGCGTCTTCATTTCTTAAGGAAACTTGTTGGCAATCGACGGTTCCATACGTTCTTTGTGGCAGGGTCCATAACGATTGATCTATTAACCCGTACGATCCCATAGTTACAACAGCTAACTGGTGTTTGGATATTTGATGAACCGGTGCCCTCTCCAAAAATGTTACTTCAGAACTGATAAATTTGCTCTTGCTGTTGTATTTGCCAAAACGATTCTTGTAACTTCTTTATGCTGAGGGCCATATATGCTGCCAAAGAAAATGTTTCATTCTCCCAACACATTCCAGAAGCTCAAGTATCTCCTTCCAAAATTCATCTTTTGTTTTTTTGTTCATTAAAAACACTGCTCCGATACCATGTTGAATTTTTCTTATAGCAGTGAAAAATACAATTTTCAGATTGATAATTATTTTTTAATGATTTCAAACAATAATTCCATCCCATTGTTATCATTGAGTAATTACATACTGACATTTCAACTTTAAATGCACTGGAAACAATAGAAGCATAGAAAGATAGCCATGCACAATAGACACATATTTTTACCCTCGGAAACCCAACTGTGGGAGAAAACCCAACTTTTCTTAGAAGAAATTAATACAATACCAATCTTGAAGAAACCCTAACATAGATAGCAAACCTCATTCCTGAGGAAACCCTAGCAAGGATAGCGAACCTCCTAGAGATGTTCAGATGTCTTCTTGCTCCTTGTGCCTTTGCTAGGCCTTCTTGAGGTGTGCATTCGGTGAGAAGAGAACATGTTTTTTTGTTGTGTGATAAAATGAAATGTTAGATGCTTATTTATACACATCAAGTCACCTTTATTTCACTTATGGGGACCACTTGTGCTTTTTGTTTTCACTTTTCGTTTTAACTTTAGGGCCGACTTGTACTTTCTGTCTTCAATATTTCTTGGGGCCTTCTTCAATGCTTTGAGGGTCTTCTTCAATGGTTAAATGGCTTGACTTGTCTATTGTTTATTTCTTCTTTACTACAAAAGTTGTCCATGAGCCTTGTTGATGTTATTCTTATCCTCACATGCACATCTATTAATATAGAGCTCTAATGTTGAATAGACCCACTAAGAAGTCTCTAACACTTCTTAGAGTCTATGCCAATTCAACATTAGACTAGACTTGTATATTCCACAAGGGGATGAAATCCCCTATCAAATAAACAAGTCAAACTTGCTCTAATCTAGAATAGATCACTCTGTCCTGGAATAGGCAATGTGCAAGCAGCCATGGGAAAATATCCCCAAGCCATATGACTCAGGCGAATGGGAGAGGGACCACCCCTGCTTGGACCATTCACCTCTATCCATATGACTTGGGCTCCGAGGATGAATGTTTCTTTCTGCCTTGGTCAAATCAGCATGACCAATATGGGAGAATGTCTGCCCGATGCTGCAAACTGGAGAAACATCAACACACAATGCATTTCTTTGAGTAGTGTGCTAATGGGAGGTAGCAATTGTTGTGCCCAAGAGGAGGACCAAAATAAAACACTTGATGGAATGATTGCAAAACTTATAAATGCAATATTCACTACATTGTTATGCATTATTTATAGTTGTAGGTTGTGAAGAACTAGCACAGGGATGGCTAAAGTCCTATAGAGATTGATAGCAAGCGACTGAATTCCTTTGGGTTCCAAACCACCTACACTTATTCATGAAGGATTCTATGATCTTCCTGCAATCTCGACCCAAGTTCCTTTTTCTTACGCCTATGTAATGCACTTAACTGATGGCATTCTGTCAGCACCATTGCACTCCAGGAGCACACGCTATCTATTACCATCTCCATTTGTCTCTTGCGAGCCATGAAGAGCCTACAAATGGAGTAGGAGAATAAAAAAAATATGCAACTCCATTCCATTCTATTAATAATAGAAAAGAGGAAAGGATATCACCAACCAAAAGATAGAGAGTGAATGTGAGATCTAGAAACCACCATTGCTGAAAATCAGGGGAAATGGGGTTGTAGACACTGCCATTACTAGAAATTCAAGGTGAATGGGAGTTATAGGTTAAATTTAAGTGGACTAAAATCAATTTTCTCTAATAATCGCGACAAATACGGTTGGGATAACCATTTTTGGAAGTTTTTTTAAAATAAACAATGGGATAATTAATAGTAATTATATAAACTCCTTCTATATAAAAAATTCTCCCATTAAAATTTTCAAACCCACTAATTTTTCCCATGGGCGAAGTTTTCCCCATAAATTTTTATTTGATTTCCTCTCGTTATGAGCAATTATTCGTCTGGTAAAACCCCAAGTGTTGAGTGCCATAATCTGGGATTAACTTCGACATCTTATTACCCCCCTAACCCTCCATTCTCACCCTCCCATGTCAGAATGAGTGTAAGTTTTAAACCTTAACAGTGAAGTACAAACTTATACGATTCTTAAGCATTAACAGAAAATACGCAATGGCACACACATTACACAGAGATTTTCACCTGGAAACCCTTAACCGGGAAAAACCAACAAAACTTAGAGCCGCATAGCTCCTTTTTCATTATATGTTTATTTTACATGTACAATACAATAAATGGTATTCTGCAGCATCTAAAACCCTAATTCGTTTACCCGAATTAGGTTACAACCCTAATTCCTTTTACCGGAATTAGATTAGAGTACAATGGGTCGAAAATCGCGAAAAAGCAAAAAGCAACCCAAAAAAATTTGCGCTCCGCGCGGACTCCGGGGGCCTAACGGCCCCCTCCGTGTCGTTTCGGAACCTAACGGTCCGAAACGAAGGGGGTGGACCCTGTCGGGCTACCCCCCCCTCTAAACCCCCCCCTCCGGACGCGCCCGGCGCAGGCGAATCACTAGTGCCGTAGGGATCGTGTTGTACACGCAGCGACCATGTGAAGAGATATAACATACCCAACAATGAGTACCTACTACTCGTCTCCTCCTTTGGCCCACCATGTTCATGGTCCCTCGTCAAGTGGCACTATCTGTGGCTATGATTTTACTAGATATGTGGCCACTCCGGCCATCAACTCCTATTACCCATTCCTTCGCTCTCCACCAACACCTCTAATTCAAGCACACTCTACAACTCCCCCTTTTCCTCAAGGGCAGGTCTACACTCAACAACATATGATTGCCATGTCTGCGCCCAATAACCAACAAGCATAACCCAATCCTAATAAGAAGAAGAATAAGGGAAAGAGCAAGGGTAACAACCAACTCGAAGATGGTGGTGGCCAATTCCATAATCCTCCTACTGACACTGGAGGTAACATGAACCCCGTAAATCAGGACCCGGACAAATCCCCCAAGTAGGGTAAGAAACCCTAGTTACAGACTAACCATTTCTATTCCTATTTTGGAGTTTATGGACATTACATGCACCATTGTCCGCACCTTTCCAAGGCTCGCCAACTATGGGATGAGACCAACAAACATGAAGCTATTAATGCCTCCCAAGGGAAAACTAACACTCCACCTCCTCATCTAGCCACACATTAACTGATGGTTCTACAAAACCCCTTCCCATCTCAAGGGGTGGTTATAGTGAGATCTACAGTGCCTTACCCTTCTTAGTCATCTATGCCAATTCACCTCGATGATCCTTCTTTCTAGAACATTTACATGACCTTGGTTGATGTTAACCTCTAGACACGCAATAATCAATACATTTGCTCAGTTGAAACTCTTAATTCCAATGAGGACAAGGATCCTCCCTTAATGGAGGGACCAATGCATCTATTGCACCATAATGTGGACCCTCTTTTGAAGACCCCTAAGATCCCTTTGCATTGTACTACCCATAACGCCAATGCTATAGATTCTCCTAACTATAGCGGTATCTATGGCTTAGCTTAGTCCCCAGCCTTCGTGTCTACGTTGCATGTTCTCTAGAACTACCCAATGTAATACAAAGCTCTTTTGTCCACCTTAGGTGAGATCAATCCCTCCGGCGCTCATATGATGACCATTGATTTATATTGAGCAAAGCCCTATGTTCCTTATTTAGTCACATTTTAGATCTCGATCACCGTAAAAAATTGATTATTCATCGATTTATCATCGTTGAGGGTGCATTCACCTATGTCATGGCCACTCATGTTTGTAAGAAAAACGGTTCACCCGACTTAATTTCAATCCTCATGACATTATGCATGTACGATGGCCGTGCTTCCCAACCACAAGGTCTCCTTTAGAATGTCCATGTCCAAATTGTCGTGAAGATGGTCTTGATAGACATAGAGGTTGCCAATTCCCAATTATACTATAATCTCCTCCTTGGTCGTAGCTACGTGTACACTATGAGAGTGGTCACCTCAATGGTGTTTAGACTAATGATGTACTCCATGAAGGGAAAATCGTCCCTCTTGATCAAATTACCTATTATGATCCCAAGGGACTGATTTTTCCAGATCACGTCTTACCTAGGATTGAAGGCAACCTTTCTATCCCTTCATTCATGAGTGTGAGTCCTAGGGTTTTCTAAGACACCTCCCTTATTAGAAACTTTTCAAACCCTCCTCCTCTTACCTCCAAAGAACATATATTAGAGTTGTGCACTGTCACTTTTGAGAAAATCATGGCTCAATTGGATCCCTCTCGTAATCCACCCCTTCAATGGGACACCCATTCGCAGGAGTGCCTATCCAACAAGACACGCTCCTCTTTTCTACTGTTGGAATTGTGGGAACCTCTGTGATGGCTATCTTAACCTTCCGAGTTTGACTCTAGGCCTCCTTGTTTGGCATATAACACCACCAAAACCACCACCTACTCCACAGGTCGTCTTAACATTTTCCCAATCGATTAGAACTTTCAATGCCCCACCCCTATGGTTATGAAGGAGGCCATACCCTCCCCTCATCCTTCTTCCAAACCAAAGGTTCGAGGTAAGAGAAAAAACACGTCAGCACAACCTTCCCTTGGCATGGCCGTGTACCCTCCTACCCTTACACCTTCTAGATCCCCTATGCCTTGTGTCATGCACGATGTCCTGCGTCATGCCACCCATTAGTGTCCACAATTATCGATTTTTCATTTTCATATCCATGATCAGGAGGATAAAACTAACATGACTACCCCTACGGTTCACATCACTCTTCCTGACACAACTAAGCAAGGCAATAAGGAATTATGTACTAACCACCCATTAGCATTGTGTGGCATCTATGGTCATTACTCACACCATTGCACCAATATCCCAAAGTTTTGTACAACTTTGGTTGACCTTTGACATAGATCCCATGAATATCAGGTCGATGTCATTAAGTAGGTACCTCCCCCTAGTCCATTGTTTGAAGGAATAATTCCCTCTATTATATTTATTCCTCTAGTGAGGCTTCCTCTTCTACATATTCTACATCTGCATCCACCTCCATGATTATGGACCCCCTATATTTCTCTACCACCACCTTGTGAAGCAATGAGGAAATCCTTGGATTCCTTACTAGCCCTGAGTTTCTATGGGATGATCTGCATCACCTAAAATATTTCATCCCGTAGGAACCCTCGTTGGAACGCCCTCCTTCAGACCAAATCGAAACACTTCATCCCCCGAGGCATGTTGATTGGTTCAAGAACCCTATCCCTACTCTATATTCCTTTCAAGAAGGTAACATGGCTAATATCTCTCCCACTATTCAAGTGAAAGTTTTGGTTACACAAAGAACATCACGTTGGGTGCTTCTTGTACTCCTGAAGAAGTTGCCACCTACAAGGCTCTTTTCCAAGAGTTTTGTGATGTCCTTTCCTGGTCCTACGCTTAGATTCTTAGTCTCAACCCCACCATTATTGAACACCACATTGATACTTGGCCCGACATCAAACCTATTCCACAGAAGTAAAGACCTGTACACCCGTCCAAGGCTCTAGTCATCAAAGGTGAAATTTATAAGTTATCGAATGCAAGATTTATTTATTTGAATGTCTATATCACATGGGTATCCAATATGGTCCTAGTCAAGAAGAAGCAAGGCACCATTCATGTTTGCAATAATTTATGCGAGCAGAATAAATCTTGTCCCAAAGACAACTCCCCCCCTCCCCCTTCATAGACCAAATTATCGATGCATGCATCGGGCGTGAAGTTCTATCCTTTATGGATGGTTTGTCGAGATATAATCATATCCATATCCACCCTCATGATCAATATACAACCGCCTTTACCACCCCATGGGGAGCCTTTTCCTATCAAGTCATATCTTTCAGCCTCAATAATGTCGAACCAAAATTCCCACACCCCATGTCATATTTCATTCATGATATGGTTGATATTATCCTAGAATACTTGGATGGACTCACAACTCATTCCAAGAAATGCTCACAACACTTGGAAGATCTTCGCAATGTTTTCCTTAGGTGTAGCAGGTACAATATTCGCTTGAATCCCCTCAAATCGGTGTATTCTACATTTTCTCCATTCATGTCGACTTATTGTTAGGATTTATAGTCTCCAAGAAAGGGATCGCTATTGATCCTCTAAAGGTTCAAGCCATTCTTGAACTACCCCATCCTAACACTTTACACCAATCGCAAAGCCTTCAAGGCAAGACGAACTTCTTACATCACTTTATTCTAGGTTATGCCATGTCTATTTAAGGATTCTTGCACTTGCTCCATTAGAACATTCCATTTGTATGGGATGAGAAAGCTCAAGATTCTTTTAATTCCCTAAAGCATGCTCTTACTTCGACACCCTTGATTAGCCCCTGGACATTGCGAAGGATTTCATCCTTTATGTTTCAACATCAACTTATGTTGTTGTTGGAGTGCTCATTCAAGAGGATGGCGACCATCAGGAACATGCCATCTAATATGTTAGTAAGAACCCATATGGACCCTCTATATCATATAACCATGAGGAGAAGAGCCTATCCTTAGCCGTCATTTTCTTGGTTCAAAAACTTTGTCATTACATCCTTGGGAGCAAAACCAAATTCGTTGTGAATTCGAACCCCATGTTGTATCTCTTGATACGACACCTCATTCAAGGCAAGGTCGCTAAGTAGATTGCTATCCTTTAACAATATGACCTTGACTTTGTGACCCCAAAGAGTAAAAAGGGTTTGGCCTTGGTGGAGTTCATCTTATATTTACCAATATCTAATACCACCAACCCCCTATCAATTATGATCTTCCAGATGAGCACCTATTCACCATTTCATTGGGTGATGCTTGATATGTGGATATCCTCATTTATCTGTGCAGTCAGAAGTTCGGACCTCATATACCTCATGCTAATCATCGTCAAATTCATCACCAAGCACCCTAATACCTTCTTATCAATGATTTTTTAAATCAACGAGGAGTTGACATTATTTTACACTTATGCCTCACTTTTGATGAGACCGACATGTCTTGAATGACTGCCATAGCAGTTCCTTTTGTGCACACATCTATGGAATTTTTATTTCCCAAAATATCATCCGTGGTAGTTATTTATGGCCTACCTTATTTTTTATTGCATAGAGGCAATGAAGCATTTCCAAAACTGCTAGCTCTTCGCCCCAAAGGTGAGGACCCCTTCTGCTACCCTACATCTAGTCATCACCACCAATTCATTTTTTAAATGGACCATTGACTTCATGGAATGTAAACTAGTGTCTTTGTGGCATGCCCCCTATGTCATAAAGTACTATCTCGACAAGGGGGCATACCCCGTCGCTAGTTTGGATGGTCAAGTCCAGGAGAACCCTCGCAATGGGTTGTATCTCAATAAATAATATCCATGACATTGACGCATCCTTTTTGCTTGTAATATAGTTGTTTTATATTTTTCCCTTTTAGGTTGAACCTTACAGTTTGTTTTCTTGTCCTTTCCAGATGAATCATCATCCTCTCTGTTAGGTCGGTTATGTTGATGTGACATAAATTGCTTTTACACATAAGTATTCTTCAATAAATATTGTAGATATATTAAAGTATATTTGATCATGAATGATTGATGAATGCAATTCTCTTGTGACAGTATACCTTTATAGGCATTGAGTAGCCAAGAAAGTGAATAGATGTGTCTTTTGACTCTTCATTAAATACTAATATTATTTATTAATTATTGACTCTTTCTATTTATTATTATGTATTATTATGTTTGTAACATTTCCACCCCCTTATGGAATGCTTTGTCCTCAAAGAATAATAAATTGGATTCTCTCTAACTGAGCATGCTTCCTTCGTGGAAACATATTTGTCCTTGACTACATTTAGAAAATTGCTTGGGATTCCATTTTGTGAATTCACAAGATTCTTTTGCAAGGTGTGCATCAGACCTTGAAGTATTTTGACCTGGTGATTTAACTTAAAATTTTGATTCTTCTTGGCCGTGAATTTCTCTTTACTTTTTTGTTTTATGCTTTTTCGTGCTTCTTCCTTTTTTCTCATGGTTGTAGTTCACCTTCCTTGGGAATGGAATCTTTACCATATAATTTATAATGTTTACCACGTAAGTGAAATTCCATGGATTTTTTTTTCAAGGTTAGTAGTATAAGTTCCCAATTGATATTCCAACCATTCTGCACCTAGCACCATATCCATCCCATTGAGCGATAGTGCATAATGTTATAGTATTTTTCAATCGATATGGACAAAGATCAATGTCCCTAGTCTGAATGGTTCAGATCAAGAACAAAAGGGAACAAATCGTACAAAACTCCACCTGAGTCAATAAAATGATAACAATGGACGAGTATAGAAGATACATACCACTGATATAATGGTCGTTTTAACTATCCAAGAGCAGTCACGATCTAGCTTCACATGCAAAGGAACCTGCCAAATATTAGAACGAGACAACAACAAGTGAAGTAAAAACAATACAATTGACTTATGCGGGTGACCAAGGAATCTCACAATACACCATCATATGTATGGAAAGGAAAATACAATTGTATTAATCAAATACATAAAGAAATTACAACCGTTTAGGACTTGGTGTTGTAGCTTCCTCCTGATGATTTATTCTTGCTCCAACGAGTCATTTTCACCTTGAATAAAAAATATCAAGATTCTAGAAGTCTAGAGAAATTCTTCCAGCTTTTCCTTACTGCCCCCCTTCCTCCTCCCTCACCCATGGCCCTAAGCATCAATTTATAGGACAATGTGGATAGGGATAGGTTGATATAAATGAGGGGAGTGGATGAGATATGATCTCCCTCAATGGTGGAAGTCGATCCATATCCATAACAATAGGAGGGAGAGGCCAAGTTTCAAAATTTCGCTCTAGAAGCTTCTAGAAAACCTAGTTTTTTTCCCGTGGGGACATTGATGTGACCTGGGTATTGAGCAAAACGCACCAAATGATCTCAACATGGGTTGACATGAATGCAATCTATGTCATCGATGGGGGTTGACACTGAATAAAACTACGTTGATGGAATTCGACGTGTGTTGCTAGCGAAGCAAAGTGCGTCGAAGCCACAAAAAAGGTTAAGTTGTAGGGAAAACCAATCAAAGATCATTCACTATGAAAGTGATTTCAGGGATTACGACAAGTCAAGATCATAAGGTTTTGTATGAGTGACGAAAAATCCATGTAACGGATTCCCACCCAAAGTACAAAGCTACAGAAAAACCGATAGGTGGTGTACTTTGACGTGACTGTTAGAGAGAAGAACCATCGGTCAGAGAACTGACAATGATGATCAAAGGCTTTGCAATACAAGTTCTGAAATTGATGAACCAAATATCTCACTGAATCAAAACATGGATGTCGACCAATACACCGCATATCCATGATGGTACTGACCGAGGATATGGCCACATAAATACAATGTGGATCCATACCTGAATGAATAAACAAAATCATGGCTACTAATAGACAATCGTATATCCATGATGAGATAATGACACAACCATGGCCAATATAAGAGTGGATCTATGTGACAGTGCAACAATGAAGTATCCATTATAACATCAGTGTGGGAACCCACTACAAATATCCATCGTAACCTGGGTGCAATAATAAGACACCAGAACAACCTAGGGTCTTCAACCCGTCCCGAAATGATACGAATCTAACCATGTGATTACAACATGTTGAAGTCGAACATGGCAGAAACCACTTGATTATTGGTCAATGATGTGAACCGTTAACAAGTGCGAGGAAATCACCAATGATGAGAATGATCCCCAAGGTATCTCAGTACATCCCAACGAATGCGAATAAATGAGTTGGAGTCGAACATTCGTGGGATCATTCAATCAAAGGTCAATTATGTAAACCCACTGTCGAAAGCGAGAAAACATACCATTGAGGCATGCAGGTTTCAAGGTACTAGGTAGTTCCTAAATCCAATCCCTAGGGAAATTGGTTAAGTACTGAAAAAAAGGGCTTAAGTAGCCTTGGGAAAATTCCCACCATTTCTCATCTATGAGGGAAATTTTTTTTTACGAAAGCATCAGCTTGCAGGTGGATGATTTATGCACTTAACCACTAGCTTAGTTTTGAAAACAAGTCTATGGTCAAGAAAATATTGGCCTACAAAAATAAATAATTAGCCTATTTATCACCTAAAACTGGCCTAAATGGCCTTAGGAAAATGCCCGCCATTTCTCATATTTGAGGGATAAGAAATTTCTGAGAGCATAAGTTTGTAGGTGGATGATTTATTCACTTGAAAATTGACTTCTTTTTGAAACAAAGTCTTTGTTCAAGGAGATATATTCCTGCCAAAAAAAACCATTCAACTTTTTTTGCACCCTCCCAAAAAAATGATCGCCATTGGAAAAACTGGTTAAGTATTGAAAAAAAAGGCTTAAGTAGCCTTGGGAAAATGCCCACCATTTCTCAGTTGTGAAGGATCATTTTTTTAGGAAAGCATTAGCTTGCAGGTGGATGACTTATGAACATGACCACTGGCTCAATTTTGAAAACAAGTCTCTGGTCAAGAAAATATTGGCCTACCAAAATAGCCACTCAGCCTGTTTTGCACCTAAAACCAGCCTAAATGGCCTTAGGAAAATGCACACCAGTTCTCACCTTTGAGGGATAAAAATTTTCTGAGAGCATGCTTTGGTAGGTGGATGATTTATTTCCTTGACCATTAACTAATTTTTTAAACAAAGTCTCTGGTCAAGGAGATATGTTCCTGCCAAAACAATCATTTAGCATGTTTTGCACCCTCCCAGAAAAATGCTCACCATTGGAAAAATTGGTTAAGTATTGAAAAAAAAGGCTTAAGTAGCCTTGGGAAAATTCCCACCATTTCTCATCTGTGAGGGATAAATTTTTTGGAAAAACATAATATTGCAGGTGGTTGACTTATGAACATGACCATTGGCTCAATTTTGAAATAAAGTTTCTGGTCAATAAAATATTGGTCTGCCAAAACAGCCACTCAGCCTGTTTTGCACCTAAAACTAGCCTAAATGGCCTTAGGAAAATGACTGTCATTTCTCACCTGTGTTGGATAAAAATTTTCTGAGAGCATAAGTTTGTAGGTGGATGAGTTATTCACTTGACCATTGACTCATTTTTTTTAAAAAAGACTTTGGTCATGGAGATATTTTCTTTCCAAAACAACCATTCAGCTTGTTTTGCACCCTCCCAGAAAAATGCTCGCCATTGGAAAAATTTGGTTAAGTGTTGAAAAAGGGGCTTAAGTAGCCTTGGGTAAATGCCCACCGTTTCTCACCTATGAGGGATAAAGTTTTAGTAAAGCATCAGCTTGCAGGTGGATGATTTATGTACTTGGCCATTGGCTCGATTTTTAAAACAAGTCTATCGTCAAGAAAATATTGGCCTACCAAAACAACAACTCAGCCTATTTTGCACCTAAATTTGGCCTAAATGGCCTTAGGAAAATGACCGCCATTTCTCACTTGTGTTGGATAAAACGTTTATGAGAGCATAATTTTGTAGGTGGATGAATTATTTGCTTGACCATTGGCTGATTTTTGAAAAAAGGCCTCTAGTCATGGAGATATTTTTCTGCCAAAAAATCCATTTAGCTTGTTTTGCACCCTCCCAGAAAAATGATCGCCATTGGAAAAATTGGTTAGTGTTGAAACAAAAGTGCTTAAGTATCCTTGGGTAAGTGCCCACCATTTCTCACCTGTGAGGGATAAATATTTTAGGAAAGCATCAGCTTGCAGGTGGATGATTTATGAACTTGACCATTGGCTCATTTTTTAAAACAAGTATATGGTCAAGAAAATATTGGCCTGCCAAAACAACCACTCAACCTATTTTGCATCTAAAATTGGCCTAAATGGCCTTAGGAAAATGCACATCATTTCTCATATTTTAGGGATAAAAAATTTCTAGGAACATAAGTTTGTAGGTGGATGATTTATTCACTTAACCATTGACTCCTTTTAGAAAAAAAGTCTCTGGTCATGGAGATATTTTCCTTCCAAAACAACCGTTCAGCCTGTTTTGCACCCTCCTAGAAAAATGCTCAACATTGGCAAAATTGGTTAAGTGTTGAAAAACCGGGCTTAAGTAGCCTTGGGATAAAAAATTCTCTCCTGTGAGGGATAAAGAATTTCTGAAAGCATAAGCTTGCAGGTGGATGATTTATGCACTTGACCATTGTCATTGCATTTCATAAAAACATCATTTCCATAAATTAAAACATCATTTCCATAAATTTAGAGACTCAACCAATCATTTTATATAATCACTGTTAAATTTAGAATTCAAGTATAAAATAAATTTTCATGAAAATTATTTATCATTCCTCTAATTTTAATTGCAAAGAAATAAAAACAATGAACAGTTGATAGGGTTTCCCATTTTTTCTTGTCCATCACAAAAAATGCACATCGCCCAATCCAAGTACACCCCATGTATGAAATCTATTCTGAGGCATAAATACACATTTATGAGCATACGTATCCATGAATCACCTCTGCCAAATTGGCTACATACACATATCTGAGCCTACTTATCCATGATTTGGCAGGAAAGCCAAATTTTCATGATTAGCACAAAAATGCACACTTCCTCAACCAATCAACCAATGATTTTTCTTACTATCATCACAATCATCTTAGAATATCATGTGAATGGGATACACATAGAAGCAACGATTTAAAATTTTCTATAAACATCAGTAAGTACATGCTCTTATTGCTCATATTTCTTGTTTTTATTGATAAATAGTAACATGCAAGTGAATTTTTATTTCCTATTGAGATTAAAATGGCTTGATAGAATGGTTTATTTATAGCCTACATGACATACCTTCAACACAATGAAATTATCAAAAGAATTTTTTGCTTGGGTGAATTTTCAGAAATTGCCTTTGCTGTGAGTCGTCTTGATGGCCAAAGGTAAGGATGAAAACAATGGCATGTTTTAGTTCTTTCATCACCATGCCAAATATCACCGCCAAAAAAAGGAATTTCAAAAAAAAATCTCATTTTTATTTCTTCCATAAAACTTTTTTTAAGTTGCCTGCCAAATCGTTGATTCAACCACTTTGATTTTCGAAAATCATTATCAATTTAATTTCTTCCCTGAATTGTTTTTACGTTGTACGCCAAATGGTTGATCAGGTTTGGATGCTCAACCAACTTCAATTTAGGAAACGTTTCTCAATTTATTACCCGTCAGATCATGATTAGGAATGGATGTTCCACCACTCCTATCACATAATTGCGCCACCCTTTTCTTAAATACGTAGAAATTAAAAAGTAATTTACTTACAGGTTTCACTCTTGGAATACGGTGGTTGTTGAATGCGATTTAGAATTTCAAGACCCTTTAACCCACCTTCGTCCTTCCTAACTCATGTTGAACCTACGTTAACTCTTCCTTTTGCCGGAAAATGTCCCGATTTGTCGAGCAATTGTCCCCATTAAATTTTTTTTGGCCACATACTTTTCCGATTAGTTGACTCACTCACTGTATTCACAATAAAAAATATTATTTCCTCAACCATGTGGAGAATTTTAACCAATCAAAAAAAGAATCTGTTGACAAAGAAAGAATCTTAAAAGCATCTTTTGGCATTATTCCTAATGAAATAGGATACATGCTAGTTATGGATAGAATGTTATGGGGCTAAACCAACTGGGTTAGGGTTTTCTACTATGACTGGGGTTCCTACCGTGTAGGGGTCAAAGGTGAGGCCGAGGATTTTGGGTTTGAATGGTGTGGGGTCTTGTGTGGCTACTATTCAGGTGACTTTGGTTAAACTAACTTCTCCACTAGTTCTGGGGCATATCTTGCCAGATGTCCCAATGGTGCTATAGTTGATATTTCTAGTGAGGTTATGAATGCAAAAGATGCATTGCATCTATTGGGGGTGGTGGAGAATGGGGGATTTGATGTGGGGAATGGTAAGGATGTTGTCAAACACCCTAAATCAGTTAGGGGAAGTCTTTTTGGGGCACATCCTAGGGCGTGACGTGCTAAGAAAACCCTTCGGGAGTTGGAGGAGCCGATCCATATGGTTCTGCGTCGAGACGTGAATATGGATAGGGATGCGGGTTTGGTTAAGTGAGCTTTGGTGGGGCGCTTAGTGTTCATCAAGAAGTCTAATATGGAGATGGTTGAGTGGGTTAGGAAGACCTTGTCCCCCTTTGTTGATCAGGTACCAAAATTGGCCATTTTAGTTAATTCCTGGTATGTTTTCCATTTTCTCGAGCGTGGATCATCAGTAGAGGCTCGCTTGTTTTAGACCAGTGGCATGTGGATTTCAATATATTAAAAGAGAAGGTGAGGAAGCGTAACATGTGGATGCAGCTCTCGAGTTTTCCCCTCCAGTTGTGGGCCCATCCCATCTTCGAAAAAGTGGCAAATGTGGTGGGTAGATTTATATCGATTGAGGACATGGTTTTCTCGGATGTTGACAAGAGGGTAGATTCACTGTTGGTTGAGGTGGATAATACAAATGGGCTTCTGGAAGAGCTGAAGATATCCTAGTGTGGTTTGGAGTTTCTTCAGTGTATTGATTTTATTGAGGTTCCGTTTAGATGCTTCTTGTGCCGAAAAAAAAGTCAGATGAAGTTGGCTTGTCCCAGATTGTCCAAGATTCAAGTGGATTATGGATCTTTGGATTCAATGGGATCTTCGATCAGGGACCTGGAGGATAGTGAGGCACCCTTGACCTCTTTGCACCAAGATGGATTGACGTCTGATGAGAATTCCTGTGTGGATGTAGATTTATCTTCACTCATCAATAAGTTAAAATTGGAAAACCCTTCCTTCTTTAATTCACTGAATGATGAAAAAATTAGTTTGTTGCAAAGAGAGGATGCGGGGGGTTTTGTGAAGTATCCTTGATCTCTGGATATTTTTTCTCTTGTTGTGCTTGATGTTCTATCCACTGGGGTTCATTTGGAGGGAGCTCATAATAGTGCTTTTAGTGTTGATTCTGGTGTTGGAATGGGGTCAGGTTTTTCCTCTAAACAACATATTGAGCCTATAAACAATGTAGGTGTTGAAATTTTGGATGCCTCGTCACCTCCACCTCCTATTATGAATGATTTTGAGCTATCTCCTGGGAAATTTGGTGTTGGGGCACAAACTATTGAGGAGTTTCCAAGCTTACTTGAAGTGGTCTCTGGAATGTAGGTTGTTGGCAACAAATATTCCTCGCCTCCTTACCAAGGTATATGGGACAATACCCTATTACAAGTGTACTTTCACAAACCCTTGCGACCCTCAATGGCTTCGTCTTCCTCGATCCATTGTGACAATGTTACCATTCGATGAAGGAGGAATATCAAAGCTCCTAGTAAGGTTGTGATTGCTAACCCTTCCCCTGGTTGGGATTATTTTCTTGATTTTGTGCCCTTATCTATTTATCTGGGGTCCTTAGAGCCAAGTTGACCTCCACTTAGTGGGATTAATGTTAATTATGTCCTATAATATTAGAGGGATTAGAGGGAGGTCCAAGATGCTATCCCTTAGATGTTTCTTTCATATAAATATGATGGACATGCTACTGGTGTAGGAAACTGTTGTAGTTCCCTGCCTGTTGAATATTTCCTTAAGATCTTCCTTGGGTGGTAATGTTGTGCCTTGCTAATGCTTCTGGGCATTCTGGGGGACTCTTAGCCATAGGGAATCCCTCTGGTGTTGTTTCCAAACCTTTTTCACTCTCTTGCAAGCATTCTCCTAACTAAGAAGTTCAGAGGGTTCCCCCATGAGGTGAAAGTGGTGAATTGTTATGCCCCTTATAGTGGAAGAGAGGAGTATTGGTGTCAGGTCGATGGCAGTGGTATTCTCAATGAGGATTTTTTTATAGTTTTTGGGGATCTTAATATTACTCTTTCTACTGGTAAGATCTGGGGTGAATCTTCTTGCTTGGATTGTTTGTTTGAACATTTTTTCATGAGACATAACCATTCTGATGTTGTTCCTTACCATATGACTCTAACTTGGTGAAATGGAAGGAGTGGGAAGGATAGGGTTTTCAAGAGGCTGACATGTTACTTTTATCTAAGGTCTTTAAGGACTATGTTGGGATATTTAGATCCTAGGTCATCAATTTCGGTATCTTGGATCATCATCCTATCTACTTTCAATTTGATGTGGAGTGAAAGTACCACTTTAATTTTAATCATGTTTGGCTGGAAGACCCGGAGTTCCTCTCTTTGATTAAACATTACTGGCTTTCTTCCTCTTTGGGATAGGAGGAGTCTCCTATGGATTAGTTATCAAGCAAGTTGAAAAAGATTAAATTTTTTGTTAGTAAATGGAAGAAATATAAAAAGGAGTAGTCCATAGAATTGACCTTGATTGAAGATCATATTTCGAGCATTTTTTCTCGTCACCCTACATGTATATTATCTAGAGATCTAAAGGATCAGTTGGTTGAGCTGGAAGCTATGAAATTATGCCTCTTAAGAATCCAAGTAGAAACCCGGAGGCTCAAAAGTAGAGCTATTTGGATCAAGTATGGATACTGTAACTCCAAATTATTTCATAAGTTTGTTAGTCAGAGGAGGAACTTCAAATCCATTTGGGAACTCAACGATGCTGAAGGGATAACATCAGTTCTTATAGGGATTTGGACCTTACTGTTGTTTCTCATTTCTAAAATGTTTTCAATGACCCTAAACTCACTAAGATTGACTCTTAGCTTAAGGTTTTATAGGATTATCCCATAATTTTCTCAGAGGAAGAAGGGGCAAATGTTGGTAGATCGGTCCCGTTGTCTGAAGTTGAATCCACTATTAAAATTTTTGACAAGTCAAAAATCCTTGGACCCGACGGCTGGACTGTTGATCTTTTTCTGTATTTTTTTAAGATTATGGGATAGGATCTCATAAGAGTGGTTGAATAAGCTAGGGTTAAGGGATCCATCACTGGATCATTAAACTCTACTTTTATAGCATTAATTCCCAAGAAATCCAAGCCATCTTCCTTTGATGATTTCAGATCGATAACCTTGTGCAATTTGGTATATAGAATCATCTCCAAGATTATTGCATACAAGATCAAACCCAAGCTTATTGAGTTTATTTCCCAAGAGCAATTTGGTTTCCTAAGTAAGTGTCAGATTTTGGATGCAATTGGGATATCTCAAGAATGCCTGCACTCCATCAAAAAAAGAAGTTGGATACTATGGTGCTCAAAGTGAATATTAGGAAAGCATATGATAGGGTGGACTAGTATTTTTTGAGACTTATTCTTTTTCAGATTGGGCTTCCTCTGATGGTAGTTGATTGGATAATGCCCTGTGTTACTTCTGCTTATTTTTATGTGTTAGTCAATGGGTCTCCTTCCAAGTTCTTTAAGAGTTCAAGGGGTTTGAGACAAGGCTTCCCTTTGAGCCCCCTTTAATTTATACAGGTAGTGGAGGGTTTCAGCAGGCTCATCAATCATGCAAAGAAGGAAAAGTCATTGAAGGGGGTTAAAGTGGCGTCAATCCACCCAATCACTCATTTACTGTTTGTTGACGATGTACTGTTGTTTGGAAATGGTACAGTCGATGACTGTATTTCATTTTCTGAAATTATTTTTCTCTTTATAGAGGCCTTGGGTATGGAGATCAGTCCACAAAAGTCTTTTTTTATCATCATGTTGTTGATCCCTCAGTCCTATCTCGGGTAAAGATCTTATTTCCTTTCAATTGGAATGTAATGGAGAATTAATTTAGGTACCTTGGCTATTACTTAAATCCTACTCATTATGCTAAATCTAACTGGCGATGGCTCCTTAGGAAAGTGGAGAAGCGGTTGGAGTGTTGAGATTACATATGGATTTATTTAGGTGGTAGGCTTAATATACTAGTGAAAGTGGTCTTGGAGAGTATATATGTATATTGGATGTCCCTAGCTCACATTCCTACTATTATCCTTTAAGTTATTCAAAATGAAATGATACATTTCCTGTGGTCAGGGTGGGGCAAAAAAAAGTATTATTTGGCTTGTTGGAACATGATTTATCTACCTAAAGCTTTGGGGGGGTGGGGAATCAAGAACCTCCTATGGTTTAGCGAGGCTCTTAGTATTAAAATAATATGGATGGGTTTCTTCATAGATGGCCTCTGGAAGGATATACTCCATGCAAAATATTTGAAGAGGTTGCCACTTATATAGCGGATTAGGTATTCCAAGAAGACTCCTACAAAATCCTATAATTTTTGGAGGGGATTCATGAAGCTTTATCATTTGATGGGGTCCTTCCTATCCAAGAGGGTTGGGGAAGGTAATTTGGTTCACCTGGTGTGGATCCTATAGTTGGTGGATCGAATTTCTTCTGCTTATCAAAGTCACTTTGTAATTGGTTAAATGTGAGTGGCCTCCATAGACTTGCACATGTTACAAATGTATTGAATAGTGAATCTTCATACTGGATGATATCTAAGTTTCTGGGAATACCTAGTTCACTTGCAGATGAATGTAAGTTATTATTTGCAGGGCTTAACCATCTAGGAATTAGACTCTCAGAAGGTGTAGATTCCCTTTTTTGGGAAGGGAATAATACTACTAGCCAAATTACTGCAAAATATGCTTATGAGGTTATTTCTTTAGCTGTTGTGGATATTCAGTGTAAGTGGTGGTTCAAGAAGCTGTGGAACTAGCATATGCCACTTAAAATAAAGTGTTTTATTTGGCTATGTATAGAAAACAAAATTCTGACCTGGGATAATATCTTATTCAGGGGTTTCTATGGACCAGGTCTGTGCTTCCTCTGTAAAAATAGTTTAGAAAATATTTTTCATTTGTTTGTTGTATTCCAATTTTGACGTTCAGTCTGTGAAGAGGCGCTTATTGCACTAAATATTAAAGCTTTATGGAGGAGGGATTCCTTTGAGTCCAGTTTGATATTTTGGGTTCAACTTTTTCCTGGTCATAAGGAGTTTCCCTCTTTTATTTGTTGGGGAATCTGGAAGGCAATAAACAGTTGTATTTTTTATAATATATTTGCATAGGTTCGGTTTTACAAGTATCAAAATATTTGGTTTATACAAGGAGTAATGCAAGCCCCTCGTGAAGAAATATCCTAAGGTAGGTTCATGCTATTATTTACCCTGTAGATGGTGCCTCTGGTTTTTTTTACGGTGCCGCTACAAATAATAGTTGTGCTTGTGGCATGGTTTTGAGGATAAATGGTCGCTCTTCTTTTCTGTTGTGTATGGTGGTTGGGCATGGTACCAATACTCGGGTTGAGCTTCTTTCCTTATGGGGTATCCTTCAGTTTGTGTAGGGACAACACTTACCCTTCATTCATATTATTTGGGACTCAAAATTTGTTGTGGATTGGGCCAAGAATCGCAGGACTTTGCAGGTGGTTGAACTGGATTAGTGGAGAAAACAGTTTCAGGATCTTATCTCGCGGATTCCTTCTATCACCTTATCTCACATATACAAGGAAAGCAACTTACTTTCATATTATCTTTCAAAAAATCCATTGGTGTTGTAGAAGGTTTTGTTTTTTGAATAATATGTCGACAATATGCTTGTGGACAAACTAGAATATAGGAATTATTAGCAGAGAGGATATTAATTGCCATTTTTTGTTAAGAGAGGTTGTGTTATTGGGACTATATTTTTTGGTTTAAGGTGGTTGTTTTTTTTTTCAATATGCAATGGCAGCCTATTTGTTTTGGGCTTGGTATATCCATGTATCTTATCTAGGTTGGTGGTGTAAATGTTGGTCACATTTTTTGTTGTGCTTGGACCAACACTGATAACTAGTCTTCTATAGATACTTACTGTGAGTTCACTTCCCAACTAGATTGTTTGTTGGTACTCAACACATGTTGTCCTTTTATTATTGGCATTGTCATGAGCAACCTTTCCTGGTTCCAGATTGGACAACCCTTCATGTTTCTTGTACAAATAACTTTGATTCCATTGAATAGCAATTTAATGTTTTTTTTTCTCCTGAAAAAAATATAATTGGAAACACCGACAACATTTTTTTTGCAATGAAACATTTTTTTTGACAAGCTACAAAAACAATGTTGTTAAAAAAAATAATTCAACAAAAAATCCTTCAAACTCTAAACCTAGAGGCAATGTGCATGAAAATGAAAGTGGAAATGCTCAAGGGAGCTAGAAGGGGAAAACCCAAACATAAATTCACTTAACACACCACTCTGGGATCAAAATGATGAGATCCTAACCAAAATTGGCAATTTGAGATGCCTAGGTGTTGCATTTAGAGAGGGATGCCATTTACGTCATTCTCTCGACAAAATATTGATTCTGTGTTTGCAATGAAATGTTTTTTGACAAAATGCAAAAACATTGTAGTTAATAAATATTTTATTTCAACAAAAAATCCTTTGAACCCTGAACTAGAGGCAGTGAGCATGAAAATGAAAATGATCAAGTGAGCTAGAAAGGGAAAACCCAAAAAGAAATGCACATAACACGCCATTTTGGGATCAAAATGATAAGATGCTAACCAAAATTTGTAATTTGATATGCCTAGGTGTTGCATTTAGATAAGGAGACCATTTACACCATTCTCTCAACAAATGATTGATTCTTTTATTTACACTATTTAAGCCTTCCAAGTAGCATTATTTAACATCACATCTGTAAATAGGGAGAAGATGTGGTTGTATTATACCAGTGGTGTTAGTTATTGGGATGTGCAAAAAATAAAAATAAAATAAAAAGGTGATTTGTTAAACTCTTCATATACCCTCACACTAGACAATGTTATACCATCGAAAAAAAATATTTCCATCAATTCATGTGTACCACTGTGCATTATAGATAATTGGATGGATAATTGGTGCATGGTATTTGAATAACCCCATGCAACAATCGAGATATGCCATTGTAATTTAAAACAAGAGCCACGAGGTGGCAATGACCTCGACATTGCCACTGCACTCCACTGAGTACTTTGGGGGAAAGCTTTTCTCTATTGAAATTTGTATGGAAACATCCACTGTAATAAATGATGGTTTGCTAAATAAGTGACAAGGTCTCAAACATGAATCTGACAAGGTCTCAAACAAGATTCATGAAGTACCTTTATCTAAATTATTTTAATTCTAATAGACAAAAAAATCTTGTATTTAAGACTATTGTTTGATATTGATTATGAATGTTGAACAATTTTGTTGCTGCACTTTTTTGGGTGAGATTTGAGTCAGATGAAAAGGGTGCATGGTGACCTAGCATTCTTCCACTATAAATAATTAGGATATTCATTCACAAACCGGCTTCTGCACAAAAATGTAAATAAGCAATGCACTCTTACAAAGTTTATGTGTAAAATTGTAGGTTTTTTTTTCTATGAATATATTTGTTATATAAATACTAGTAACTTTTGTAGTTGTGTGATTATAATACTGCTGTGGATTTGGAACAACTATCTTAAATACCAAGCATTTCTCCATTTGAACTAGCAAGGAAAGTTTTTGTTGTGTCAATTCAAAAATATAGCAGGCCAACTAATGGACTGTGTAATTAATAACATGATCTCTTTTTACTTGAATAATGGAATTAGTACAAAAATGCATCGCAGATTACAAATTAAAAAAAAAAACAAAAACAAAAAAAACATTGTTCATAGATCTTTTTGAAATTCTCAGCACAAAGGAACAATTTCACATTCAACAAAAATAACTATGTATATATTCAAATCAAAGATGAAATGGCATCTGCAAGTTATGGGGAAATTGAATCTTTGCTATCTTTCTCAAAGTTACAACTATGACCAACCAAAAAAAATGTCAATGCATGTGCAGATAAAAAAGCACACTATGACCAACCAAAAAAAATGTCAATGCATGTGCAGATAAAAAATAATGTAACAAGAAGCTCTTTAGAATGAAGGAATTGCAATCAAGCCAGTGGCAAAGAATAAGAAAACATTTTTTTCTTAAATGCAGCAACAGGTTTTTATATAACTGTAGTTGACATTCAACATGACATAAAAAGATATTCTGAGATAGAAAACTACGCTGATATTTCACTGCTAGCATTGTGTAATGCTAGGGCATATATAAAGACAAAGAAATGTATTTGGGATGCAAGTGCCATGAACTATTGCGAAGGGCAGTGAAAATTGCATTTAAAGCTATTTAATACATGGAGTCAATTGCCCTATAGACAACATACAATGTATAGAACTATGTGTGACTATTTCTCGGGTTAAAACAACAAAAATTGCAAAAATGCTACATCTGGATCATAATTTTTTCCATTCTCTAAAATGCCTTTGCTAGAACATCTTGTCTACTTTTATGGTACAAAATTGGCTGCAATTTTGTTTGGTTGTTTCCTTGTTTTCGTCTCTGCATACATGTATTTGACCTACATATATTGTGCAGATCATGGTCAGAGCAATGAGCAAAATTGCAATAATGGATATATGTGCAAGGCATTGAAAAAGTAGCTGAAACTGAGCAATCATACCTAAAAATTACAATAGTGCATGTGTGTAGAGCAGTTGTGTATGCAAAAGTAAAAGTCATTTTGTATTTTTAGAGTCCACGCCTTGCTTATAATTTTATTTGCTATTAAAGCATTAGAGTCCACACCGTGCTTCTATTATATATTGATGTCTACACATATCAATTCTTATTGACACAACCAAATGGGTCCAATACATACCCACTTTGCATTGTGCAAAGGAATAGATGGCTAAATTAACTGGCATAGGGTTTCAACCCATTACAAAATCTTAGGGTTCCAAATTGTTTTCCCTTTATTCATATTACCGATTGAAACTCTACAGCGGGTGCAATGTTCAACGAACACTATGCAGTTGAATCTTTTCAATGCTTTCGTTCCATCATAATACTAATACTAGTCTTTTTGCAGCACAATGTTATCCATTCTGCAATTTAATTTGGCCCATTTATTGCATTGATAAAAAACAGAGCATGCATAGCATTATCGAATTCCTATGCAACCTTCAACACATTTGAGCTCTAACCCCGTGAGAGTTCTACTCCTCCAGGATTGATTTCTATTGACAGTTTGTAGTATCACTATCTAGCGTTTGTTTCGGCTTTATTTTGCACACAATGCTTCTTAAAAAATATCATTACAGAGTTTTATTTTAGGGATTGAATTGTAGGCAATGTTATGAGTACTGCGCAGGAACACTACCACCCGCTACACCCTTTTGTTACAAAACCACAGGGAAAAACCGGCCGACCACTGTCCCAATACAAATCACTCATGCCTCCTGTCGACAACACGCAATTTCAACCCAAATGCGAAATTTAAACTCTACCATACACATAGCTTTAACGCATTGTTATGCTGGCCAGCACACAAGGTCTCAACTCTGACCTGCAGCTCTGATAATAGTTGTGGGAGGGCCCAACGGAGATGGACCCAACAAATAATCTGACTTTATTTATTAAACCAAAAACTGAATATTTATACAATGAGAAAATTTCGGTGACCATGAATATAACACATGTCAGAATGACCAGAGAAGTTGGACCAAAAATCTATTGTGTGCAGATATCAACTACATTTCATAAATTTATATCGCAGTCAATAGATCGTTTATTTTATTGCCAACCACACAAACAATGATCTATTGACGGATAAGAAAACAACAGAACAACGTAGGAACATACCTGGCCAGAAATGTCGACGAAAATACCAGGAAACCGAGAACACCTTCTCCAAATATAGCGACATCAGCTCGAGCATATAAAAGCAAAACTTGTCACAGAACCACCAAGTAACGAAAAGGAGCACTGCAAATGCAGCATTCTTGCCAACCTTGTCAAAAATGTAATTAACAAAAAAAATACAGCTCACCGATAGCGCCCCACCGAAAGAGACCACGACCACCACAAGGGGAAAAGAAATCGTGGAAGCCACAGAAAAGCACACCCAAAGCAAACAACAACAACACACCAATGAGAACACAGCAAATAGGAGAACGCGATCACAACAATCGACAACATGAATGTACCTCCAGACGACCGCGAGGAATGTACCTCCACAACTAAACAGGTGCACGCTTCCACAAGAAAAAAATAAATGAACTGACCACAACACTGAAGGCCATACCCTGCCAAAATTCTATGTCCTCCACCCCGAAAACCCAGTCATTGGGCAACCGCAAGAGGCATTGGGAAACCGCAAGAAGCATTGACCCACGATAGCAAGATGTGCCATACTGCACCATTAAAACAACTCCATGCTCTGCTCTGCCATACCGCCTAACAACTCCTCATTCAACTGCAATAAAAACACTACCATCATCCATGCTGTGCCATACCGCCGACACAACCCGCAATAAAAAATGCTACGACTACATTTAATCCTGCTGACGAAAGAGTGCCGCCGTGTCCTGGGGCACACAGCCCCAAGACGTCAGAGACAAACCAACCAATCACAAACCAAATAAAACCTCAATCCAGTAAAAAGAAAAAATACGCCAAAAATAAATCTAGTTCGAACCTTTGTTAACGTCCTCTCTGCCCTCCTCCCGCAACCAACTAATATCCCCGACCCAAAAATAAATGTCGAGGACATAATAAAATGTATGTTGAGTTCATTTTAGATAAACACATCAATTATTTTGATATTTTAGAGTTGTAGGGGGTTGGCATTAGGATACCCAAAGACATAACTATTACTAGTTTTGATCCCAATCATGTATGTTTTCCTCATTCTAGGATCATAATCATCCTTGAAAAAATCTTGTTGAACCGGCCATTCTTCTTGCACAAGTCATGTCGGTGTCGTTTCTATAGACATTATCCTTCATTACTCATTTGTTCAACATGGTCAAGAGAAGGGAGCAACTATGGGACAACCATCTTACATTACTCATGTTAGGGATATCATGGATGATATGTTTATGCATCCATGTATGTTTTGCTACATATATTTCTATGATGTGGTGCCTAATGGATCCGTTCAATTTGCAAGTCCTCAACATTTAAAGTTTTGCTTTAATATTTCATTGCTAAATATATTCTTTTGGCATGTAATTGTTATTATCTTTTTAGCAATTGTTGTGTCGTATCTAGTAGTGTAATACATATGTGATGCACAAATAATTTGTTTTCACATAGAAAACCCCATGTGCCACAAGATTTAGATGCAATGATCAATGATGCATGTTCTCTATGATTATTGACAACATGACTTATGCTTGAATTTATTTTTTAACAAATAAATTATTGTATTTCTAAGATTATAAGACACTATTTTTGAAAGTTTTGTATGTAGTTTGAGGCTTGTTCCGTCTCATTTTTAATTATCTTCGTACAATCAAGGTTGGGCATGATGGGTAGGTAATATGATTGGATTAATATTAAATTGTTGTTGTTTTTTAATTTGTGATCTTAATTTAACTTTGTTTAGATGGTTATGTTTATGGTTCATTGATAGAGACATTCTAGTGTCTCGAAAGACTCATGTCTCAACTATCGCCTCCATTACTATGAATAGACAACTGACTCTGGAGTATCCTATTAATAAAGGGATGAGTATGCTAGATCAACCATTCTCTTTGCATGATGTTAGGTTGACAACTTGGATGCCTAGCTCGTAAAACCAATGTTTGCAAACAAAACTTGTCTTAATGAGAACTTTAACTTGATTAGATTTACCTTTTCTTAGTTGTTTATAGGAATCTAACAGGTATGAAATGCTTGTGTTATGACTATAGGTCAACAACTCTGATGCCTAGCTCGTAAAACTAATATGTGCAAACAAAACATGTTTTCTTAATGAGAACTTTAACTTGTTTAGATTTAGCTTTTTTAGTTGCTTATAGGAATCGAACATGTATGAAATGCTTGTCTTGTGACTATGAGTATTGTGTCAAATTCATTCCCTTTGATGTTGTCAATGGATTGTGGATTTGTCTACAATCGAGGAGATTAGTGTTCCAACTCCATTGATCTATCAAGTACCTACAACTCCCACTCTTGAGGAATAATGCAATGGAGACTAGTGGTCACACATGATTTTCAATTTTTGATATGTATCTAACTTGTTTGATTTGCATGTCTTTACAACCTATAGCTAGGAAGATCCTCATGCATCGATGACACGAGTCTTAGTTGGATGTTGGGTAGATGACTCTGGTGACTAGCCCAAAGATTAGTATTTGTTGGCATAACATATTTGATTGGTGACAAATTTTGTTTTATTATATTCAATAGTTGATTTCATTTTTTGATGGGAATGTAATATATATGAGATCACCCAAAGATTAATATTTGTTGACATGGCATATTTGATTGGTGACAAATTTTGTTTTATTATATCCAATAGTTGATTTCATTTTTTGATAGGAATGTAATATATATGACATGCTTGTCTTGTGACTTAGGAGTCTCATGTACCGTTTATTTCCTCTACTACTATAGAGGATCAATTGGCTATAGAGTAGCCTACTAATAGAGAGATCAACATGCCATCTCGATTGATTTCTTGGGTTACTTGAAACACTCACTCTTAAGGAACAAGTCCTTAGAAATTAGTGGCAAAACATAATTTTCAATTTTTTATATGTATCTAACTTGAACTTGTGTGTGTTTGTAGCTAGTTACTAGACATATTCATGTGTTCTTGTAGCATGATTCTTTATTGGGTGTTAGATTGGCATCTTCAACCCCTAGCTAGGAAGTTTGATATGTACAATCATAATGGATTTTCTCAGTGAGTAAATGAGTATATCAATTAACCACCTTTGAATTACTAAATTTATTACACTCCTAATTGGTGTTTAATTTTTATTTTTTTTTGCAAAATGTAACCTTACTTTGCAAATAGGGTTGCCATGAGAGTCAGATACCATCAACCTCTGTGCTTGTGATCTCATCTATGGTGAGTTTGTATTAATTTGAATAATAACTCCTTTTGTATGTTTGTGATTTCATAAACTTATTCAATTTATTTTAAATGATAATCAATGCATCCTTTTCAGTGTTTGACCTATAGCTTTTCATGATTCCCTAGACAATTAAGAGAAATATTAGTCATAAAGAAAGTGAAGATTAATTTTGATGGTTCCTCTAACCATGGCAAGGGTGTGGTGGGTCATTGATTTAATCCATTTTTTACTTTACATGAGCATGTAGTTGGCATCACATTCTTATCTGGTAGTATATTTTGTATTATTTTTGTGAACTTCTGTGTTGTTGTCCATTAGGTCCATTTGGATTATTGATAATTAGTATACCATTAATTTTAAATGCATCAATATACCTATTATTTAAACAATACACTGAAGCCTAAGATTTGCAAAACCCTCCACCTTACACGTCCATAAAATTATAAATAACTTTGAAGCATAAAATTTGCAAAACCCTCCACCTTACATGTCCATAAAATTATAAGTAACTTTGAAAACCACCTTTGCAAAAACTAATGCTAAAGGGAAGATTCCTAGTATTTTGTATAAAATATCAGCTCATATAATACACATAGGCAAATAGATGTTCATACATACATTTGAAAAATTCTAAATAGTTTAGTATTGTTTGTTACCAATGTGTACATATAAAAAATATATACCACAAAAATATTTAAAATGCAAGTATATGTAAATGTCAAAATGACATGCCACAAATAGGAACTTTCCAAACAACAATGTGCTCAATGACCCATAGTGCATTATTGAGGGAATTAAGCACCAGAAGATTGTTGCATATACACCATAACAAGATGGTGTGGCTAAGCGGATGAATCACACAATCATGGAATGTGCAAGAAGCATGCTCAACGCATCTAGGTTGGATTATTATTTTTTAGGAAAAGGTTGTTAATAAAATTGCATATTTGATTAATAGATCACCGACAACTGCGTTGGATGGAAAGATTCCATAGGATGTTTGGTATGGTAAGCCAGATGATTATTCTCATTTGCATATATTTTTTTCTATGATGCATTTTCCCATGTGCCTAAAGAAAAGAGGTCTAAGATTAACCCAAAGTCAAGGAAATGTGATTTTCTTGGTTATCATAATACATAAAAGGGTAGTTGTGGGATCGTGTTGACCACGAGGTATTTGTTAGCCGAGATGCTATTTTTAATGAAAATCCATGCAAAGGAAGGAGGTACTAATAGACACGTAAGATTGTACAAGTTGAATTAGAAATGAGTGAATATGAAAATGAAGCTTCCTATCAACATGAAGAACATCGATTTTAGCATCCACAACCCAAAAAATCTACATGTCCTGAGAGATGTCTAGAAATATATCTTCTTGATTTTCAGTCGTCTTTTGCTTTGTTAATTGATGATGGTCAATCTATTTCATTTCAATATGCTAGAGAATATGAGAATAAAGTCATGGATGAAGAAATGAAAGCATTAAATAAGAATAAAACATGGGAACTTGTGGTTCTCCCACTAGGAAATAAAGTTGTTGGAAATAAGTGGGTGTATAAAGTAAGAAGAACAATGATGGGTTGCATGAACGCTATAAAGCTCGCTTGATAGAAAAAGGCTATGTGAATAAATCAGGTTTAGATTTGAATGAAATCTCCTCTGCAATTGTGAAGCCTAGTATTGTAAGAGTTTTACTTGCACTTGTAGCAGCACATAGATTTAGAGTTGGAACAACTAAATGTAAAAATTGCTTTCTTGCCTGGTGATTTTGATGGAGAAATTTATATGGATTAGCCCGAGGGATATTTAAGAAAAGAGGCAAAAAGAATTTGGTTTGCAAACTCAAGAAACCTATGCATGTATTGAATCATGTGTCAAGGATGTGATATAGAAAATTTGACACCTTGATGAAGAGTCAAGGTTTCAGTAGAAGTGAAGTTGGCCATTGTGTATATTATAAGAGGTTTGATGAGGATAGTTTTATTATCATGTTGTTGTATGTTGATGATATGCTAGTTTCCATCCCCAACATAAAAATAAAAATAAAAAAATTCATTGGTCTCAACGCTCAATTGGCTAGGACATTTGAAATAAAGGATTTAGGAGCAGCAAATCACATTGTAGGGATGAAGATACACAAGGACAAAAGGAGATTTTAAATAAAGGATTTAGGAGCAGCAAAGAAAATTGTAGGGATGAAGATACATAGGGACAGAACACGTAGGAAGGTCTGGTTAAGTCAAAATTCATATACATAAAAGATTCTACAATGCTTCTATATGCAAAATGAAAAACCAGTTAGCACCCCACTTCCTATACACTTTAACTTGTTTTCCAAACAATGCCCTAACACATAAACAAAGAATACAAGCATGTCCCATGTACCATATTCGTCAGTAGGAGGGAGCCTCATATTTTCCATGGTGAGCACTAGATCGGATATTGCTCAAGCAGTGGGAGTTGTTAGCCGGTTCATGTCAAATCATGGTAAGGAGCTTTGAAATGTTGTGAAGTGGATACTCATATATTTAAAGGGCACTTCAAGCGTTGCTATTTGCTATAGAACAACAAATTTACAAATTAAATGTTTTGCAAATTATAATTTTGGTGGAGATGGAAATGGAAGAAAGTCTACTACAAGATATACTTTCACTCTTTTTGATGGAGTTGTAAGCTAGACATCTAAGTTGCATCTAGTGGTGGATTTATCAACCATTAAAGCAGGATATGTGGCAACAATTGATGCCAGTAAAGAGGCAATATGGCTAGATAAACTGATGGATGAGTTCAAGATGATACAGGGGGGAGATCACTTTGCACTACGATAGTCAAAGTGCTATTCACTTAGTGAAAAATTCAAGTGGAAGAAGGTAGGATCTTGTTGGAGAAAAATGATACTGTTGAGAATACTACAGATATAGTTACAAAGTCAATAAGGACAAAGAAGTTTAAATGGTGCAAAGCTTCTTTGGGATTACTGAAAATGTGACGAAGGAAGCATTGAGAAATGGCGTGTGGGTGGAAAACAATGGCAAGGAACTTCTTGTATATTGGCTTCAAGTGGGAGAATGCTAAGAGATGAATCCAATATCAAAATCTCCAATATTCTTCCTGTAAAGCTCTCGACTAGGTGCAAACATGATTAGTATTCGTCAAGCATGTGGGGGCGGCGAGGGATGGGAGGGTTAGAGGGGATTCTGCTAGGCCCCCTCTCTTGGGGTGCAAGGGAGAATCCCTTGAGGCAAAAATTTCTAGACCCTTCTAGTGTATTTACCTTCATATATATTGTATAAAAGTTGAATGACCCTTCAACATCATAACACAAGAGAGATAGAAGAAAACATTGTATGTCTTTTGTGGAGTAATAATACAAAATTGAATTTTCCATTGCTCCGTGGTTTTACCTACATGGAACAAGGTTTCCACGTAAATCTCATGTTCTATTGTTATTATTGTTTGCTTCTGTTTTTATATTTTTCTAACAATATATACTTTCTAACTGACCAAAACCCTAACCACCTTATTTTTCAATGTTAGTATTCATCATCGTATTTATGTTTGTGTCAAACCTATCAAATGACCTTGTGGAATTAATATACATTTGGGTTGGTGCCCATGTCCATCACTAGCCAATGAGCCATTTGAACTTGTTCAAAACCTTGTTTCATTACAAAATCATGTACCATCAAATCCAACATTGTTCATTTATGAACTAGTCTAACACTAAAAAAACCCTACCTGCTTATATCATTCCTGCCACCAAGCCTCTCAAGTTCCCAGAAAAGGTGAAGTTGCATGGATTGAAGTCACACAAAAAGAGAAAAGGGTAGACACAACTAAGAGCCAACGTGCAAAGGCCACAATCATTAAACCACCCGCTACAAGGCCTTACTTGTAGCTGGCCCAATTAGGTTGATGACTCTAGTGGCTTCTAAGACCACTTGTGAGAGCCAACAGAAAGGAGTGGGTAGCCAACATGCTCGCTCATAACTGGATTTCCTATAGTGTCATGAGAATGATGAAACCATTGATCTTTTATAGTCATTCAAAATGGTTGAAGAAAACCACCCTAGGAGACTTCTTCGCAAGGAGTATTTTAGTGTGTAATTCCTTTGGTGGTATTTAATGCTTCAAAAATAATGAGGAAGAGATGCTCGACATTATTAGCTTTCAGTGAAAGTGAACCCCTAGAATGTTCGAGGTCTCAATGATCTTCATAGAGATTTCATTGTCCGTCAACTGCTAACCTTGTTGGTTGGGACAAATATCCTCTATTTGCAAGAAGTCAAAATCGTGAGTTCATAATTTATACCACTTATGAGTTATTTGGCCAACAACTAAGGTTTTGTACTCTGATCACTCTAAAGGTAAGGGGGGCTTGCAATCTTTGTTTCCCCCTAAATGGATAATAGTGGTGTGGGGTGGGGTGTAAACCACACCCATTGGCTTCTGTGGGTGCTCCTTTAGCTAGATGGTTAACTTATTTTCTTGGCTAAAATATATGCCTCCAAAAATGTAAGAGCGCATGTGGCATTTTGACGTTGGATGGTCAACGATGTTCCCAACATCTCTCGTCTTATTTGTGGTGATTTTAACATGCCGGAATCTCAAGAAGACAAAGAGGGGCCCTTTCATGTATGCATGCCAAACAATGAAAAAAGTATAATGGTTAATCTTGAAGGTCCACCACGATGTTTTGTATCTAACCACAATTGGAAAAAATACTTCCCTAAATTGTGGTTCACATGAACCAACTTTTGTAAAGTCACTAAATGAACCTTCTAAAGGCTATATAACACTTTGCTCTCTTAGTAGAACTCATTTTTTTACTCATTTGAGGGCCACCCAATTCATGTGGAGAGCATATCTACTCTTTTTTATCATCAACCCATTTAGTTCTCTATTTATTGGCACACTAAAATGACTTGCATGGCCCAATCTCACTACATCCTTAATGTCTCCCATCTCAAAATCCTTGGTTGTTTGGTATGCATTTGCATGGTGTGTAACCTCATCCCCTTGTCACACAGGGAGCCAGATCAGTGGGAGGTTGCTATCTCCAAAACCATGGCCTTCCTAAGATGCCATTTTTGATGAATTGCAAAATTCTTTGTGATTGCAGCTATGTGGTGTGTAAGGAGCTAGAAGGGATTTTAGAAAATCTACAATGGGGCCCTTGTGATGAAGATAAGCAAGCCTAGCCTACCAAGCTTCGTTATCCCTTGTGGATAGAAGATGCGTTTCAAGAGAGGTGCTTAATTTTATAGTCGATTTCATTTACTTAAATTCAGTGACAAGGCCACCGAAGCCTTTTTCAAAACCCTAACCACCAAGAAGGCTAGGGAAACCATATTTTCTCTTAAAACTACCAAGGACTAGACAACTAACTTAGCACACAATAAACATGAATTTGTTGGCCACTATCATATCAATTTTCAATTCTAGGACCTCTCCTATGAAAGACAAAAGGCTATTTAAAGTGTCTCAACGAAAAAACCACAAACTTGTGACCTAGACTTGACCTAGCTAGCTGCGGTGCTTCATACAATGGCGGATGACAAATCCCTAAGGCTAGATGGTTTCTCCTATGAATTATACAAGGTTACTTGGAATTTTCTTGGCCCTTACTTCCTTTTTGTATAAGGAAGGATTTCACCAACATTCTTTGGGTGCGAAAATCAACCAAGGGCTCATCAGGGTTATCCCCAAGTCTAGGGATCCTGAGATGATCACAAACTTGCAACCTATGCTCAACACCTCTTACAAAATTTTGGCCAAAGTGCTAGCATTATGGGTAAGCATTCCTTTATTTCATTTTTAATTTATTTCAGGTTAGAGGTTCGACCTCCACAATTGCTTTAGTCTAAGTCTCCTAAGCAATCATAATTTACCCACCAGATGCAACTTTGGAGGTCCATTACTTTTGTACTTGTCACACAATCCAAGACCCATCACAACTAGTTAGTTAGACCACACACCCCTTGGTGGCACACAAGGTACCCTACAATGGTTGCAAAGTGTATTTGAACTCATCACCTCCTACACTCTTGTGGATTAGTACTGGAGGCTTGGAAACAAACTAAGCTATAGGTGGAGCTTATCCTCCCTAAGATTATTTGACTAAAACAAACTAACCTCATTTTAGGTCAGTGCATTCTAGACAATGTTATTGTTGTGTGGAAGTACATGGAATAGGCTCATTCTTATGGCCTAGTCCTATGTTTGTCAAGATTGATTTTGAAAAAACATATAATAGAGTTGAGTAGCCCTTTAACTTGGCCATGCTAAAAGCCCTCAAGTTTGGGCCCATCTTTCTCAACAATTTTGAAACAAATAAGTTTGGGCCAACACTTCAGTCTATCTCTATCTCTCTATCTGCAGCTGCAAATCCATTCAACAAGGTTGTCTCCTAGCTCCGAACTACTTGTAACGTAATGGGAGTAGAAGCTCTTGGATACTTGATTTATTCGAGGGCGTCTCTTGGAAGATTGGGGGAATTCCCCTTCCAAGCCCTCGCAAATGGTCGACAGCATGAACAACTGTAACCGCTAATATTAGTTTTACAAGGTTAATATCCCTAAAAACTCAGTCATAAAGTGGTATTGGATTAAAATCCCAAATAACCCTTAAAATCTAGTGTTTTTTCTGGGGTCATGATAGACGTTTGTGTAAATTTTATCTCTGCCTTGACTCGCCACATATGAGTTCTAGGTAACGGCCGCTACCAACATTGCTTCTGCACTTTTTTATACTCCACATTACATTAATGAAATCACAGTGGATGACACCATAGTAGCATAATTCGGCCGTATTGGCATTTCCCGTACGAAAATTCGGAACAATTCAAATAATTCAAATTCTGCTGTATTGGCATTTCCCGTACGGAAATTTAGAGCAATTCAAATTCGTCTAATGTTCGGTATAGATAACATTCAATTTATTACTTTCTTATAAAAACAAATGGTTTTTAATGTACATTCATGCTAATTTGGTTTATATATTTTCTTAAAAGTATTATATATAAGAAGTCTACTTCCATATTTTATCAATATTGGATTTTTTTATTACTTATTTTTTCTGTATCAAATCTTATTAGGTATGCCTCTCTTTTCGTATGTCATGATTGTTCATTTGAGATAATAACGGTGTCTATATTTTTTAAGTTGTTTGGCATCCATCTTGCTTGGAGTTATTTCATTGTTCAGGCAGAGAATAGATTGGGTGTGTGCAATGCTCACTAATGAGTACCAGCTACAATGTCTCTAATGTTAATAGAGAAGTGGAGGTGAAAAAGAGCTACAAGCATGGCCTATAATCAATGAAAATATGTGCAGACGACACAGACACAATGAAAATAAGTACGTCAGCCTTCTGTTACTTTGATTTCAGTAATGCAAATATGTGCAGAAACAATGGAGGTTGAAGTACCTCTTTCACATCCTTAATAATACTGTTAACTTCCGAAATCCAATTTATGTACAATGAACCTGAAGATTTCCTGCCTCACCTATGGTCCAATTCACTGATAGTGACATCATTTATGGAAGGAACCAAAGGATTCTGTGTAGAGGCAGATGACACAGATGATGCGGTGGCAGACGACCGTGACTGGTGAATCCCACTGCTAGAGCTGCCGGTCGTGGATCCTCCATAGCTGCTCTCACTACTTTTCACAAATGCTGGCTTTGTTGGATTTGCTAATGTCACAGAAGCACTGGAGATCATCAATATAACATTAGAGATAATTGGACGGAGGCCTGCATCAGCTTGCGTGCATAGAAGGGCAACGTGAATGCATCTTAAAGCTTGCTCCTGCCTGCATGTTTCTGTTAATGTCGAATCTATCATATTGGGAAGACACCCTCGCTTGTATGACCTCCATGCCTGCATCACATCAAGGCAAATGCATACTTAACATCCTTATTATCTTAAACCACTGTTACTTGTACAAAAAAGCATTCATGAACTGAAGTCTTACCCATTCTAATAGGCTTTGCATTTCATGGGGAAAATTCATGTCACTGCTTTTTCTTCCACTCACAATCTCAAGGACTAACACTCCGAAACTATAGACATCAACCTTTACGGACAGTTGCCCCCTCATTGCATACTCTGGCGCCATGTAACCGCTACATACTCCAATGAGAAACTTTTCAAATGAGTGGTGATCGAGGATTGCATAAATGCTCAACTTTTAGTAAATTGCATTAGAGAAGGGTTGAGGGAAATGTTCTTACTATGTTCCTGCAGCTCTTGTTTGGATATGAGTTTCGTCTTCAGGAAACAGTCTCGCTAACCCAAAGTCTGCTATTTTGGGATTTAATCTCTCATCAAGCAAAATGTTGTTTGCTTTAATGTCTCTATGAATAATTCGCAACTGTGAATCCTCGTGAAGATAAAGAAGACCACGAGCTATACCCATTATGATGTTATAGCGCTTTTGCCAATCAAGATGCCCCTTCTTCTCTGGATCTATATTTGTAATTTAAGAATAACAAATTTGAAAACTTTTAAATAATGAATTCTATTAAATTTATGAAAGATTCATCTTCTTTTCCTCAACCAAAAAAACCAATAATGACGTACCAAATTCGCTATTTTGTATTTGAAAAATAGTGAATTTGAGAACTTTTAAATAATCAATTTATGAAAGATTTATCAACTTCCCCTAACAAAGAAATCCAAAATACCCACCAAACAGGAAGGTGTCAAGACTTTTGTTTGGCAAATACTCATAAACCAGCAACCTTTCTGGTCCCTCGGCACAACACCCAAGCAGCTTTACCAGATTTCGGTGCTGAACATTGGCCACAAGCTTCACTTCATTCATAAACTCTCGCTTGCCCTGTCCAGATCTTACAGACAGCTTCTTCACTGCTACTTCTTTTCCGTCTCTAGTTATTCCCTGAAAGAATCAGCCCCATCAACAAACTATTGAAAAACCCCTCTTCATCTTCCTCTATCTGAAAGATGATGTTGAGTCATGTAATTCCATGGGTTAAAAACAAAAGGTAGATACATACCTTGTATACAGGGCCAAAGCCTCCCTCTCCAAGCTTGTTGTTTACATCAAAATTATCCGTTGCTTCTACGAGTGCTTCTAAGGTGAATAGAGTTTGCTCCTGCTTCATTAGTGTCGATTCTGGATCACTTTCATGTGTTTCTGTGTAAACAAAAAAAGTGAATAAGAATCTAATTTTTTAGATACCACAAGTTTGGTCGTGCGAAACAGAGACCAAAACCTGCAGATTCTACCTTCATTCTGCGCACGGGTTTCTGCCCTCTGTGAAATGGCAGATTTCATTTTCCTCCGCATGGCAAACAAACAGACCATTAACGCTAGAACCACGCCTCCCACAATCCCCAATATTACGGGTAATGTTTTTGAAGAGGAATCTTCTGTGAAGTAGATCATGCAATATATGTAGTCTAGTTATTTACAGAAATTGAAATTACAATCAAATTGTATAATACACCAAATGGGCAAACCATAAAACTAGATGCAGCAGAGAGATATTACTTGACGTGGTGGGTAAAGTTCCATTCGCCGGAGGAGTCTGACCAGCCTCTGTGGGAGGGTTTGCCCCGGAGGAGGCGGAGGATGGAGGTGGAGGTGGACTAGTACTATTCCCTCCATTACTAGTGTCAAAAAATGGGTATATTTCATATCGGACCGTGCAGCTTCCCAACATTGCTTGAGCTCCTTGCTTGAGAGAACAACAGCTGTAGAGGTTATTCCTTCCTGTTTGTAAACAAGATCTGCAGTCCTTGATGGATATATCTCTCCAACATTGAACAAGACCGTAAACGGTGTTAGCAGAATATGGAGATGACCCTTCAGCGAATCCTTTATTTGCAGAATTGTAAGCCTTGTTAGACAGATTGGAAAGGAGATTTGAAGTGGTGGTCCTAAATTTGCTTAGATAACTTGTACTGATATCGTTTATGTTCATCAGATAAGTTCCGTCGGTGTCTAGCTGTGAAAAGAAGCTATAGTTCTCGTATCGCAAGAAGCAGTTATCCAGCCATACTCGACCGCCTATGCCGATTCCGCAAAGTTGTAGAACGTTATCGTTTGCTTGCTGTGAACAAATTGAGCAGTCTTGTTGAGAAATGTTACCTGTGCACTGGAGGAGACCATAGATTCTGTTGGGACTTTGGCCATTCGAAGAAGTGTTGAACCCTGTTTGAGGCGCGTTCTTCACTAGATCACCCATTACCCTATTAAGATTGTTCGAAAATGTACTTCCATCCGGGTAAATAGTATCATTACTGCATTTATATGACCGCAAATCTGATACAACGGAAGGAAAACTGCTAAAAAATAGTAAGCCGATCAACTGCAAGATAATAGTTGCATGCTTGTTGCAAGAATTAGCAGAATTAAAAATATATATATCTAAAAATATTCTCATGATTTTCGAACTTGCAAGCTTTGTCAAGGATTCTGGTGAATATGGGCTACAGTCCGCTATAAAATTGGTGGAATCAGTTCACTGAGATACAAGAAGCAATGGTCTAGATGCGAATGGGCATTGGGTATCAATCACAACTGGGCAAGGATTGCAAAATCGACAAAATTGCTCTGAAAAAATAAGTATAGGCTTTATTTAAATAACAGAAGCCCTGAATTAGGACAGTCGACTGGAATTGAAATTCTGAAACTATTTAGACATCTCCAAAAAGAAGCTTCCACAGGCCATTCCTATTGACAAAGCTTCCTTTCTTCCAGTTCCAAGGAGGAAGATGGGCGGTGCGGTAGGTAAATAAGTTATGTAAACTGTACTTCGAGACCGGAGCAGGGCATCTAAGTCCTCAGCTTTTCAAAGTTGCAAGTTGGAGATACTCTCTTCCACTGTTCCACACATTCACATGGTCAACAGTCGTTCATATTCTCTCGTCTTGAAAAGTAGTCAATTGTCTGCCATTCTTTCTCGTCTTCCCTACTCGTCCAATCACAATTCGAGGAAATCGCTAGGTGTCCGTCAGTGATAGTTCTCAAGTTTCAATTCAATGAATTAGTATTTTATGTTATTTGACTTTGAAATGAAATGGTTACGTTTCACATTAACAAACCAGAGTTACATTCAGATTAGTCCCTGCTTTTAATTAAAAGAAACAAACCATTCAAAATCATTTTAAAATAAAAATAAAAACCAACTAAACTTATATATAAAACATGAAAATCATTATATATTATAAAGTGATTTATATCATTACTAATATATATTAAAGCTAATATGACGAGTCACTCTTTCACGATGTGAGTTTCTCCCAAGAGCTCTGCAACTAGGGTTGTGAGTTTCTCCCCAGAGCTCTGCAACTGGGGTTTTGAGTGTAGACTTCCGAAATGAACTTGGCAGCCATGGATCCTTCTATGGCCGCTTCCCTCCTCCTCCCCTGAGTTGCTATTTGTCAATGGTCATTTGAAGGCGATTATAGACGGTTTATCTCTATGCTTGGTATGGTGGAGGGCACGACGACCCATTGGGTAGTGGGCTCCTCCTGCTTCCCAGTGGCGGTGGTGGCGGTTTTCTGTGTTGTGGAGAGCAGATCCAGGGCTAGGCGTCTTGCAATGGGGCAACAGCGGCATCAAGTGGAGCACACAGATTCCAATGACTGCATCCATGCTGGGGATGCCGATCTCTGGGGCGCCCATGGCTCTGCGACTGTGGAGCATGCTCCTCTCAGCTTTCGCAGGATCCAGTTCGACGACAGCGACAACTTGGTGATTCGGATCTGTGCGTTTTTGTCATCGGGCTTTTGCTTGTGGCGGCGGTTGCTCCCTTGCCGAGGGAAGACTTTCGGCTGCCAGGAGCGGTTACGGCTGACTGCAGTATCATTGTAGTAACCGGTGGCTCTGCTTTCTATCCATGCGTTCTAGGAATATTGTTTTTTTCCTGCTTTGGTCGACATTACATTTGGCTTCTTTCTTAATCTTAGTTCTGCAGTTCTTTATGAGCTGGGTTTTTACATTGTTTATGAGCCAATCATGGTTTCCCTAATATAGGGAGTTTTAGATGTAGGTTTTTACTTTTCTGAGGTGCTTTGCAACTACAATTCTTATTCTCTGAAGCTGAAAATATGTTTATGGAAAGTGCTCCTAGAAGCCTTTCTACAATATGTAATTTGATTACTCTTAATGAAATTACGCATTTTTCCTTGGGAAAAAAAAAAAATATTAAAGCTAATATTTAAATTATAAGTTTCTTAAAAATTGTAAAAGTATAAATTTGTTAAAAAGATGAATAGATGACATAATGATGATGATGGAATTTGAATTATTTTCCGTGCTAAGTTAAAATTACTTTTCAAAAAAAATTAGAATACTATTTATATCGGTGCAATTAAGGAAGGGAAACTTTTTAAACTATGCATCAATAATATTAATTTCAATTTACGAACCCTTGGACGGTTGGGAATTGGGATTCATGAGTAGGAATCCATTCTTTTCGGTTCAAATTTCTTTGGAATGGTCTTTCTCATCCCAAAATAATGAAATATTAAGTCCTACTTCGAGTTTTTGAGAAATGTAAGCAATGTAAATCTAGGAGAAATCCATGAGAGTTTAATGGTGTAACCGGGGACTTACCATCTGCTAGCACCATTTGTGACTTGAATAGGTATAAGTGCACACCACACATTCTTGTAACATATGAATACCCTGCATACACAAATACAACATATAGGAAATAGTTTAAGCGATTGGATCTCTATATATAAGGTCCAAGTTTTTCAGTCCTCAACATTATTATGAGGAAATGGATGATAGAGACTCTGGAATGAAAAGATGGTTGAAATGTTTATGTGAAAAGTTTAGTGTTGAGGACTCACCTATTGTGGATACTGCTAAATGTTTTAGTGAAATGGATGAATTTATTTGTACTATTTATAAATCATACCCTAAAAAGCATATGTTTGGATCATGTGATCTATGTGCAGATCAACCTGAATGGTGTGAAGGCTTTCCCTATTTGATGTGATTGTGACAAGTTATCTTTGGTATTCCAACAAGTATATGTGTGTGTGAAAGGGGCTTTTCAAAATTAAACATGACAAAAATGATGATAGATCAAGATTTTCACTGGAGACATGGATATGTTAATATTTTTATCTCGTAGTGCACATTATGCTCTAAATGAGGTAGATTGGAATGATATTTTTTTATGTATGGGAAGAAATAAAAAAAACTAGAAAGTCTCTTCCATTGAGTAAATAGATTGATGTTTTCAATGATTGCTTTGAAGATGCACATTCTACAACCCAGTAAGGGAATGTATAACTATTTACGTGCTCATCTTGGAGCTGACATGTGTCCTTTTAAAAAGTAATAAAATATTATAAAAAATAACATGTCCGCTCAAATTACATTTAAAACATTTACATTTACAATGACATATATATAAAACTATACAAATTAGATAAATTAAAACCATTTCTCAGCATTTGCACTCTAAAAAGGGGTTTGTGCCTTGAGAGATTTGATCCCTCTCCGCACTTGGTAGATCCCTTTTTAAGATGGATCTATGCTCGTGTAAGTTCAAATAATTTTGAGCGACATCAAATGAATCCAAGAAAAATATGCTTACTTAATATTTTTGTTGGAATGTGTTCATTTATGTAAAATAATAATAATTTTTTGGACCTTACTAATTTCAAAGAAAATTTTGTTTAGAGTGTTCAATTGTTTAAGATTGTAAAAATTTGGAAGGGCACTATTTCTTTTTGCATTTTTTTGAAGTGTTTAGTTAATTTATACATGTCAATTGAAGTACAATTATTTATATGGCCCTTCATCTTTGAAGGGCTGGAAGAATATATGCCCTTTAAATTGAAATTAAGACCCACCTTCAAATTTGATCATAGTCTCACAATGTTTTAGGAATTGTCCAACATCGTGTTTCACTATAGAACTCATTGAAGCTCATAAAAATTACAAATATAAATATTACCTTTTTCCCTCACCTTTGTCATAATTTTTCCTACACATAGCAATCTTATATTCTCTCTGTTAATTTGGTGATTTAAGAAATGAAAGATTCAATCAATGTCGACTTTTGAGAGATTATCAAATCTCGATTAATTTAGTTAACCAATTTTGTAATACATATACTTGTAAGTAATAACATAAATACAATATTTATTTTTGGAAATCATATGTGTAGGTAGGGCTAACTCATCGGAGAGAAGCACCTCTTGAATCCCTTTGTCGTATCAGGAGCCTCTATTGTCATATCTATCTAAGTTATAGATATGGAAAAGTTTCAAAATCATATTTTGTTGGCCTCCCCCCCCGCAAAAAAAAAATCATATAATTGCTTGACACAAAACAACAACAAAATTTTAAATCACCATCCAATACAAATGCAATAAAATTCATATAAAAAGAAAAAAGAGTGGAGCCGAGGTAGGGTTTGAGAGTCAAGGTAGGGTTTGAGAGTCAAGGTAGGGTCTGAGTGCCGAGAGTTTCGATATACTGTTTGTTGGTTGGGCATTCTTTTACCCACTTTTAACTCTTATGTATCACGGCTGATTATCATTTATCTAGTGTTTTCCTGTCATTTTTACGTCCATCGTTTTAAATCCCCATGGAAGTCGTTTACTAGTTGCTTCTAGGAATTGTATGCCAGTGGTTTTATCTGTTTTTATGATGACCTGGCCCTACTGTACTGAATGTAAAGGACTGAGGTCATCTTTAACATTATTTTCCCTTGTTTTTTGAGTATTAATTGTTCTGAGTCAGGCTGAAAGGGCACCGGGAAAGATGGTGGGATTGAAGTTAGGATCAAGCTCCTATTTCGTTGGACATTAATGATGGTTTCGCTTCCCCAAGGTCTCACCCTCGGTGGACACAATCTGAACTATTCTCTCATTCTATAAGTGCAGAGGGCGTTCTTGCAACTAAGGTTTCTTCAACCCTAGATGTTTCATAGCCCTCGCTTGGTTGTAGTCCGTCGAAATCTCACGGGGATGCATTGAGGGATTATAGGGAAGTGCTATATGATGATAGATTGTTTGGTGATGGTAATTATATGGTTAAGTTTTCCTTGGAGGGGCAACCGTTAAATAACCAAAGTGATATCCCTCCTTATTGGAAGAAAAGTGGTGAAGCAATGCGTCATAGGAGCCCTACAGAAGGTAGCCCGAAGGTTTCAGCTGTGGAAGGAATCTTCGTAGGAGAAGAGATGATATCTCAAATCACTGCTCGTATTACCAGAAAGAAAGATAATAAACGTGTAAAAAGAAACGTTGAATAGATTAACCTAGTACTCGGGAATGATGTGGAGATGCATGAGTTTTTCTCTCTATCAGAATATGCATTCGTCGTTTGGTTCAGGGGACACAATACCTCACTGGTGACGTTTAGGGTTTGGGTGGTGGAGAATTGGAATGAGTTGTTGGGTTATTCACCTAGAAGTCTATTGCTTGCCAAAGGGTGGTTGGGGATCATTCTCCAATATCTGGAGGATGCTGCTAAGCTACTCAGAGGAGTATGGATGTTAGATTATGTTGTGCTGAATTTGCGAAGATGAAACCCATCATTTGATGCGAGGAGGCAAAGGGTTTTCATACACCCTACTTGGGTAAAATTGTTGAGCTCCCACCGAAACTATGGTCTATGGATATTGTTAAAAGGATTGGTGACTCTTTGGAGGTTTTCCTTTCGACAAACCTCTCTTACCAATAGATAGGGATGATGTTGATCACCAAGATTCTAGTGGACATAGACTTAAGGGATGGCCTCCTTGATCATATGCTTATCTCAAAAGGAGTCGTTTCTCTTTCTCAAGATTTGGACTACATAGGTGTTCCCTTTTGATGCAATAGATGTCATTTTTATATACATTTGGTTAGAGACCACACTCTCCCATTCTCCAAATCCATCTAGAAGGTCAAGTTTGGTGAGGGTTTGATTGATAAGGAACAATTGTAGACGTTAGTTGTTCAACCCATGGAGGAGTTCCATGCAAAAGGAGATGCATTACATTCCCTTATTGTTATGGACTTGGGTTTACAGTCACAATTTAAAGAGAAGCAAAAGATGTTGGATCATGTTTTATCAATTGGATGGCATGCCTCTTCTACAATCCATTTGGATGAGGACACTAATTTTCAGAAGGTACTTGTTGTTTTCTCGCTAGGTAAGGAAATGGCCTTTTCTCCTTATTCTTCATTGATAAAATATTTTCTAGTTTTCTCTTCATCTTTGAGGTTCGTGACCTTCGGGTGCCCATGATCCTTGTTCACAACGAGATGGTATAGGTGGAATCCTCAATGGCCCTATTTTAGGACCCTGAAACAAGTCCTCTCGACTAGGGTGCACCAACAGTTGGATCGTTTTCTTAGGAGTAGGGAATTTTTTTTCTCCAGATAATTGGTTGGGCATTCACATTACTCAACATCTATAAACCCAACACCCACATAATGGCCTATTGGGAGAGGTTATTCAGTATCGACCTTCATAGAGTGGATAGGCTTATCATAGGAGGGGATTTGCATTTTTCTCTTGGTGAACTGGAGACATGGGGATTACATGACCATAAGGACCCTCTAGCATATTATTTTGTGAATAAGTTTGAGTAGGTTAATATTTTTTTATCTTCCTCCTGTATCCCTACATCCCACATGGAGAAATGTGAGGCTAAGATGTAATAGGATTGCTAAGAGATTAGATAGATCCTTGATTAATGTGGGGGTTTTATAGATGGTTCCTTATATTAAGCAGTGAGTGGGGGAAGGGGGAGATTCAGACCATTTCCCATATTTATGGAGTTGAAGGGGGACCAAAGTAAACCACCTTTTCCTTTTAAACTTAACGCATCTTGGCTTGAAGATGAAGATTACTTATAGAGGGTTAAGCTTGCTTCGAGGCCTTATGATTCAAATAATCATCTATATGTAGTTGTCCAATTTTTAAGGAATCTTAAAGAGATAAAATATATGACTGTTACTTGGGCCGAAGAGAGAAGGAGATCCCAATATATAGAGCTACGGGGATTTTTTTCATATGGAATTCCCTAAAGGTTTTCTTTCTCTAGATCAAAAAATAGATATTGGGGTAACTGAGGATAGAAGAAGGAAAATTTTATTTGAAGAGGAGGAAGCCAAAAGATTGAAAAGTAGAGACATATGGATTAAAAGCAGTGATGATAACACTATTTGTTTCCATAATTTCTATTGACACATAATCAATAATAATTCCCTGTGGAATATGGAAGATGAAGGTGGTAGGAAAATCACTGGTTTTAAGGAGCTAACAAAGGCTATTGTGTCTCACTTCAACAATCTATACAAGGAATATGAGAGATAATATATTTCTTCAATGATGAATATGATTGATCATTACCCATCCATGGTCAACGATGAACAAAATATTTCTATAAATGAAGAAGTCTCCTTAGATGAGCTCAAAGTGGTTGTGTAGGATATGCAATTTGACAAAAGCCCGAGCCCTGATGGCTTTCCAGTGGAATTTTTTTCAAGCTTCAAGGACCTATTTTAGGAGGATCTCCTTACCGCGATCAAAGAATCAAGGGCTAGGGGAAAATGTTTAGCAGCATTCAATTTCTACATTCATTTCCCTACCCAAAATGGACCGATCGATTTCCCTGGAGCACTATAGGCCCATTTCTATTTGTGAATGTATCTACAAACTAACTGGAAGGATCATAGCCAATAGGATTAGAATCATATTATCGAAGGGTGTATCAACATAAAAATTTGCTTGTCTTGAGGGGAGGCAGATTCATGATGCAATAAGAATTGCTCAAGAAGTAGTTCATTCTGTCAAGGTGAAATATCTCCTTGGTGCATTATTTAAAGTTGATTTATCTAAAGCTTATAATCAGGTCAATTGGACCTACCTTAGATTGGTATTGTTCCAGGTGGATTTTGATCTTCCAATGGCGAATTGGATTCTTTCATGTGTTCAGTGAGTATCATTTGTTTCTCTCATCAATGGATCAAACTCATCCTTTTTTAGGCATGGGAGAGGCCCGAGACAAGGTTGTCCACTTGCTCCTCTTCTTTTTATTTTAATAGTGGAGGGACTAAGTATATCTCTTCTCCATGATAGAGCTAATGGTGTCTTGAAGAGGGTTCAGATTGGTGGCAATGTGTCTATTACACATCTACTTTTTGTAGATGATATCCTCCCTTTTATTGATGGAACAAGAAGGGACATTGTGAAGATCAAGACTATTATGCGTCTCTTCTCAGAAGCTATAGGTATGGTTTTAAACGTGAATAAGCATTCAATTTATTTTATGAATTTTGATCAAGCAATTGTAGATTGTATTTTATCTTAGTTTGACTTTACAATGGTTGATATTAACAATGGGTTGAAGTACCTGGGTTTTATTATCAAACCCAATGATTATATGAGAAAGGATTGGGTTTGGATGATCAATAGAATTGAAAGCAGACTTAATCTTTAGTGTAATAAATGGCTATCAAGAGGAGGTAGAGTTGTGATGATGACATATGTCCTTGAGGTTATTCATGTCTACTAAGCCTCTATAGAATATGTGCCCATAGGTATCCTGGACAACATTAGGAAGTTATGTTTCAATTTTCTATGGCGTGCGGGTGAGGATAAGAAATCGTTTCCTGGATTTCTAGGAGGAAACTCATTATCCCTAAAGGATCCGGGGGATGGAGATTGAAGGACTATCCTAGTTTTTCTAGGGATCTGGATGCTAAAGGCATTTGGAGGCTATTAAAAGGCGATGAAATATGGGTTAGTCATACACAAAAATATATACACCGACTCTCCATTGATGATTGGTTCAGAACTAGGAATCATTTTGTTAGGAATGTCTCAAACATGTGGAAGGCTATGATTAAGGATTTTGACCTCAATGGGTACTGGATTGCTTGGGACATTGGAGATGGAAGGAAAGTAAGGATAGGACAAGATCCTTGGATAGGATGCTCTGCCGTCTACAACCTACCAAATTTGATGATTGAGATTTTAAGGTATTATAATTCTATATCATATTTAAGACCACCAAAATTCAACTCCATTCAAGAAAAGTTGGCTTTCTACACAATTTTTTTGCTTTGAGGATGAATTCAGGATAATATGGGATCAATATATCAAATACCTACAAGAAAACCATATCCTCATAAAATCCATGGAGGATAAACTCTTATGGACAAGGAATGCTGGTGGTGGCACATATCTCCCTAGTTTGGGATATAAAGTGGCCCGGGAAGAGGATGATTTACGTGAGACTCATTGGTGGACTCAGATTATTTGGAAGCTACAGTGTCCATTAAAGTATAAACTATTCTTATGGTTGGCTTTGGATAGTAAGGTCCCTGCTTGGGACATAATGAGTAATATATTGAGATGTGGGCCTAGAAGATGCCCTTTATGTCTCAATGATACAGAGTCTATTATCCATATTTTCATTCAATGTCCTTATCTAAATAGTATGTGGACTTATACTTCTCATTTATATGGCATACAATTTATTTGGCACAGAGATGGACTTGATGTGGCTTTATAGGACTAGATGAATAATGAGTTATATTCAGATTATCGAGCTTTACTAGTTTTGATGATTTGGGGGGTTTGGCTGACTAGGAACAAGGCCACTTTTCAGGACTCCATTATACCTCCAATGGTCTATGCCTCTAAAAGTGTGTCAATTTTGGATCTTTTTCTTCAGTCTTCTGGAAATCCAAAGCAGAGAATCAAGTTAGGGAGGAGGTCATTGATAAACCTACCAGTTGGTGTTACTTCGACGATGCATCTCAGGGAAGAATAAGTATAGGTGGTGCATGTGACATTGTGTACCTATCAGATAATCAAGGGTTCAAATTTGTTGTAGGGATAGAGAGGGATACAAAAAACAAAGGTGATTTGAAGGCATTAAATTTAGTCCTATTACTGGATTCTTCAAAAGGGGTTGATAAGCTACATGTATTTGGTGATTCATTGTTAGTGATAGACTAGTTAAAGTTGAGGAAACCCCCAAAGAATATCTTCTTGAGACCTATGTATGAAGACATTCTCAGATACATTGTACTGTATCATTCTATTACTTTTCATCATATATATAGGGAAATAAATATGGAGGCCGACTCACTCTCAAAACATGGACTACAGATAGGGGATGGATTATGGAAGAATGGGAAGGATATGAGGGTATGGTCAATGAGATTAATTTGGGACCTCAATTAGGTTGATATTGGCGACTAGACAACCTTACTGATTTTACATTTGTTCATATGTCTATACTGCTCTACTTATTTAAGATTATTATATGGCACAAATTTCAGATATAAGAAATCTAATATGAGAGTTTTTGTATGAGGAAGATCATATGATATTTTGATGATCTATTGATATATCAGACTAACACATAAACATTTCTCATACTTTTTTGTTGATGAGGCTATTTATATGGCTATTGGCCTCTTTTGAACAATATGGTTTATTATTAATACAATGAATTATACTCTTTTTTCTTTTTTTTTTACTATCAAAACAAAAAACAAATGAAATTCGAAGGAAGGAAGTGGAGAAAAAGGCACTTCAACCAGAGTGAATTCTTATAGTTATCATTGAAATCAGAGAAACCTTAGAATATGAGATTACGAAATAAACAACAAAGCAAATGATCCCGAAATCTTATAATGGACCCCAATTTACAGACCGTAGGGAAGCAAACAACAAGTTTTAATATTAAATATTAATATGTGAATATTTGTATTTTTTTTCACAGAAAAATTTAACTTACTATTAATATACGAAATAGTAAACAGAACCATCTGTCCGAAATACATGCAACTCACAAATCCTGTCCGCGGGTGCATATCATGCCAGATGTATCAATGACAACATCAGAAAAGACCCAATAATGTCCATATGACCACATAATAACATCAGGAATCCCTCCAGCAGGAGAAACGGATCCAATAATACCCAGCATATCAAAGTGTCCAGAAACAAATAAATATAAGGTCTGTTTCAACAGTCAACCATAACAAACAAAAAATATAGTCCGCATATAATGCCAAACATAAAATAAAACCGAGCCACAGCCATATGTGGCTGTCATATGAGCCGTAAAAATGAAGAGGATGTATAACAAAACCGTCCAACAAGTAGTTGGAGTCAGCCTCTAGGAATAATCTGCACATAGAGATAAAAAACATATAAGTATCCAACTGCGAATAACGGGCATCAATAACATATAATGACAAAAAGCAAAAACAACCAACATCATGTCCAATGTAAATCATAAGAACCCTCAGAAGTAAGTAAATCAGCCTGCCATTCTTGCCACATGATGATCCCGATCGGATAGTAAAGTGCCCTCTTAGAAAGTAAGTCCGCCTCCATATTAGCCTCCCTATACACATGTTCAAAATGTATATGATGGAAGTGCCGGATAAGCATCTGAGCCGCATCCATCCAGTGTTTAAGAAGCAATACATTGAGTGTTGTCTTGCCACATGCCCAAGTGATGGTAGATAGCGAGTCTCCAAAAACAACAAGAGAAGAGATCTTTCTCATCTGAGCCCAAAACATTAAGAGCCAAAGTGCACATAACTCACTCCTAGAATTGGATCCACTGCCCAGGTTCAACCAGATGTGAATGGATACATCGATGGAAATGTGTAAAGTGGCGCCCGCACCACCCCCCCCATACCGGCTCACAGCAGCCCCATCGAAGAATCCACAGGGATATATCAGCACAGGGGGGGCGTGACGAAGGTTCCTATCCAGTTTGGCATTATCATCAAGAGTACAATGGGCCGAGACATATTCTTTATGTGCAGCAAGGGTTTTTGAGCAAATCCCATCCATATAAAGTAATCTATTCTCAAATATATAAAGATTACGAGCCTTCCATATCTCCCAGATCATAAAATATGGGAGTTCTGGACACCTAGCATCAAATCGAGACCAAGCATTAAGGCACGCATTAAGTGTACAGAAGTTCCATCTAAATTGTACACCAAATTTGTTAGCTATCAAATTCCAGAGGTTCCTTGTGTACTGGCATGATGTAAATAGATGATCTACCGATTCCTCCTGTGAGCAGCATAGGGAGCACCATCCCGGGCCACAAAATCCGCGGCGACATAGATTATCCCAAGTTAGCATTAGTGACGAGTAGTATGTAATTATTAGTGTCATTATTAGTGTCATAGGATCAAATCATTATTATTCTCTGTTGGCTGCCATACCATGGATTTAAAGACAAATCACTTTAATTTCTTATTAGTTTGTTAATTTTTTATACATTTTTCAGTTTTTGTTGAAAAAAGTTTTTTAATTGATTAAATAAATTAATGATGTTAAATTTTTAAATATTCTCCGAGAAGAAAACTACGATGAAATTAAATATCCCCACGTGAATGTGATATATTTGAAATATTTTTCACTTACAAAATACCTCTAAAAATTAAAATTAAGAAAATTTTACTAATGTTCTTAATTTAATTAATTGCTCTTGACATGATATAGATATTACATTAATGAATTGCATTAAAACAAAGAGTAGTCTATTTATTCTACGTTTTGGATTTTATGGTGGGTTTTTGTCGTAATAAAATCTAAATTTGAGAGTGTTTAAATTGAGTTTTTGAATCCTTAAATAGATTCAACACCCTCAAATACCCCCATGGCACCCAAATTATGCAATTTCCATAGCTAATATATATAATTCTAAGATTTTTTAAAGAATTCCAACTAGACTTCAAACAAAACAAGACAAAAAAAATACTCGGATCTCCGAGCAAATCCAATTTATCGCTAATTACACCAATTATTGACGTTGTAGGTGAGAAATATATTTTTGGGATAAGCTAAACATCAGACGATTTGCACCCACTGTATAGTCAAAATTCAGTTGAAATCGATGGAATTGCAATTTTAGGTTGTTTGGATTGCATAAGTCGTGTGCTCAGCAATAACTAAGGGGCGTTGAATCCATTTCTACAATCAAAATTGTAATTCCAACATTAAAAATCGTGATTTCAACAAAAATCACATCGTTTGACAAAAGTTGCCGAAAAAGTGCAAATCATCTAATGATTAGCTTACCCCTATATGTTTGTTGGCACGGGATAAGTCTGCAGGAAGTGAGGAAGCCGACAAGCCGCGAAAGGGATAATCTACGAAAGATGGACCATTTGCGGGTATCGTGCAAAGTAGTTAATTAGTTAGATAAGGGTCATGCGGACCGTTTTGTAACCATGTAGTTTTGTATAAATAGGGAAATGATTGTAAGCCTAAGGGCATAGTCGATTGATCGATGAATGATATAAGCAAGTGATAAGAAGTTGATACATCGTTTGATCTATTTTTGTATACACAACATGGTGTATTGACTGTTTCTGCGAGGTTCATTCCACAGGTTTTAATGAATGCATGAGGATGTTCGATTATGGTTCCATTTATGTCTCTGTCTTTGTGCGAGGATGAATATGGATGTTTGCAACATGTTTAATACTCTGTGGGCTGAATGATTATTGTTGATGCGAATAAGTAGGTTAAATATTTTGTTGCGAATGATGAATAGTTTACTGCGGAAGATATAATCTCTGGTTTCTACAAAGGTAATGTGTGTTGGATGCATGTCCTCGACTCCACTGCGGAAAATTGGTTCCTGCATCCCCCTTGTGCATCTCGGGTGAGACCGTTCATTCGCTCTGCGAGTGTTGCTGGAAGGGTTAACACCCTTATGGGTCAGTGCGTAAGGGAGTTTGGGTTGGTGTTTGTTGGCGATAGTGTGCAGTGAACCCCTGTTGATAGTCATTGTGTCAACAAATGGTTCCATTGCCGGGAACAACGGCCCTACCAGTTGAACCCTAGGCAAAAGGAGAAAGTATAGGCCAAGAGTAGGCGAACAATGGACGCAGAAAGTAAAGACCCAGTATGTGATGAGATCAGGAAGTACATGACACCACGCAAAAAAAGTTGGAAGGCAGTAACGAAAACCACAACAACTGCGAAAACATGGACAGAGTGTGACACCATGACACTGCAGAAGTGGCCGCACTGCTAAAAAAAAAATAAAAAAAAAATGCACACATAGGAGGCATCTGTCGACAAGCAAGTATTGGTCGACAGAAACCGCACTAGCCGATAGACGAACCGCAATAACCTGGAATTGGTACGAACGAGTCAAATCTCGTCATAAATACAACCATTAAACCACAACGGACAACTGCAAAAATGAAAAACTAGCATTCAATACCCAATGCATGCGGTAGATTTGGCAAATCACCACCGGATTTGGTAATCATGGTCCAAAATTAGCCAGATGCGGCCAACCCACATTATAAATATAGGAAAAGGGGGCAAAGGAAAGGCATTGTGAGATTAAGTAAGAGGTTGCAGAGCTATATGGAGGTTTATGTTTCTAGCACCAGCACTGTGTGACCATAATCGATGCGAGTTACAAAGGAGCATCCAGAAGTCATGTCCAGCATGACAGTGAGAAAAAAGTGAAGCGCGGTCTGGACTCTAGACATCGGTCGTGCCAAGAAGAAAGGAACCCGGGCCTCAGCATGGTTCACCGATGGAGCTACAGGCCCCTCAGGCACCGAAGTACTGCAAGAAGGGCTTGATGGCCCAATGCTACCAGATTATGTTTCGCCAAGCAAGAAAAAAACACCTGTGCTGCGGGTAAACAAGAATGAAAGGTATAAAATTGAGGTGCCTCCAGTATCGGAGGGCGTTCCCCACGTTGGAGACATCACGACCAAACTGCAGTATACTGACCATGACGTCGCAAAATTCCCAGGATACACAGAAGGTTGCATTGATGTTCCCCACGAAGGCGGCCCAACCAACAAAGAACCTGCAGGATGGGACAAGGGACTGGAACAATCGAGGCTGTTAGGCCTCACCCTCATGCCACACTTCGGGCGGTTGGGGTAGGTCAATGCATGTGTCAAACAACTGATTTCCTGTTTTCATGACGGGTCTCTTTGGCTGCATGAGCGGATCCCCGTCACAGTCGACTTGATCGCAAGAATCACCGGGCTACCTAAAGATGGGGCCGACCCTTCTAAATTCTTCCATGGGAAGGATAACAACAAGAAGCTTGTGGAACAGTTGACGGCAAAGTACGATGTGGAGAAAGATGGACGAGGATACCTCATCCACACTATCAACAACCATCCTTTCAGGGTCGGGGCCAAGATAATAGCAGTCAAAGTGACATGGAAGAACAGGCCCAAGGAATGTAACTTAGGGGTCATCACCGCCGCAGAACGATGCGCAACAGGCGAGCAGATGAATTGGTCCCAATTCTTGCTACATGAGTTGATCGACGATGTGTACGATGCCCAAGAGTATGAGAAGGAATTTATGTACTCCTGGCTCATCATGCTCATCGCATTAGCAAGGTGGAGAGAACCCGATGACTATCTGGTATGGACACCCTAGAGGCCCGGGCATGCGAAGGTGCATGGTACCAGAATTTATCGGCCACTACCGATAAAGTGCGACATAATGAAAACATTATGCAATTTTATGTGTTGTTGGAGAGGATGCGGATGGATGCACAGATGATACCGTGAATCTTGGAGCAAGCCGCAACAAAGTATTGATCGATTGCAACCTATCTGTTGAAGCACAGACGATTTACCTGCAAGCCTGTAGAGATCCAGGGAAGCAATGGCTGCGGACATATTACAAGCTCAATGCTATTATCGCTAAGTGGCCGGAGGAATGGAAGGTCCCAACTGTGGAAAAGGACATAGTGAATGGCCAGAACACAGGTGCACTGAACCCATCCATGGCAGAAGAAGTTTTAGACAATCAGAAGAAAGGCGCAGGACAAAGTAACCCGATGGAAGATCAGATGGAGGCATCTAGCCACGATGGAGCCTCAACAACAAACACTCTGATAGATTCAGAGTTCGAGGCGCAGCAGGATGAGCTACAGACAAAGAACAGGATGGATCGCACTGGAAGAAGCACATGGGAAGGGATTACTGTGCAGTAGGTCAATAGACTTCTAGAGAGTATTACAGCAGTAGTGGAAAATAGTCGCGATCAGATTACGCAGCATTTAGCTGAGCAATTCAAGGAGATTGGCGAGATACTCACTATAATGGTGAATATGATATCTAATACAAACGTACTGCATGGGGATAATCGACAGAATCGGTCGACTCCCAGCATAGAGGTAGAAGTCGAAAACCACTCATGGATAGTCCAAATCGAATCCCATGCCATCAGACAGGTGATGCGGCTTTGTATTCCAGGGTACAGCAGGTTGACCAAGTTATGGTAGATTTCAACCTACTTCCGATGTTGACATTACACCGAACCCAATAAGCAGCAAGCGCGGAAATCCGCAATCGTGAGGCTGCGATGCATAACAAGGTGGTAGCATATAAGAAGCAACTGCATGCCAAAGTGACAGAGGCACAACGTCTCCACAACGAACAAGATGCAGCGCTGGCTACGAAAGAAAAGGATGAGGAGGAACGGGCCAAATTAGAAAAAGCACTTGTGAAGGAATGTGAATCGACAGCGCTAGATACAAAGGTAGACCCGAAAGCACAAGCGGTTATGTTAGGGGTGGCTCTTATTGAGCTCAGGAAGGGAAATGCAGAGCTCCATACTAGAGTGACAGCCATACTAGAGCTCCATACTAGACCAAGGACGCAGTCACAGAGATCCAGGAGATGGAACAGGCGGCAAAGACGGTCATAGAAGGCATCACAGAGTTTTGGGGTGGCGTAGTCGAGGATGACCAGCTGGCCGCGCTGAAGGGACAACTCAGCGAGGCAGAATCCTAGTTAGAGACCTATAAGGGATCGCTCAAAGAAATGGCCCCAATGGTACAAATGACAAAGGCAGTAGAGTTGAAAAGTATGCAACAATGTGTAGCAAAGGCCCAAGAATGACAACAGCGAAGGGCCACACAACTAAACGAGCTCCAAACGAAAGTCGAAGTCCTCATAACACGGGTAGTAGAGGTTATGAAACAAGTTACAGTGCAAATGGAGGCAACACAACATAAGGGTTGCGAACACCCAATGGAGGAGCAGGTCCAAGAATGTGCACAGACTCGAGCATTAGTAAAGGAACTGGTCAATCAGCTCCAAACATAATATGATGACTTCTGATAGCAGGTGCATGCACCAGTGGTGTTTAGATGACGTGGTTGGAGGGCGAGCCACAAGTTTGTGTTGGGGGCCTGTTGGCATGGGATAAGTCTGCAGGAAGTGCAGAAGCCGACAAGCTGCGAAAGGGATAATCCGTGAAAGATGGACCATTTGCGAGTATCGACAAAGCGGTTAATTAGTTAGATAAGGGTCATGTGGACCATTTTGTAACCATGTATTTTTGTATAAATAGGGAAATGATTGTAAGCCTAAGGGCATAGTCGATTGATCGATGAATGATAGAAGCAAGTGATAAGAAGTTGATCCATCATTTGATCTTGTTTTGTATCTACGACATGGTGTATTGACTGTTTCTATGAGGTTCATTCCGCAGGTTTTAATGAATGCATGAGGATGTTCAATTATGGTTCCATTTCTTTCTCTGTGCGATGATGAATATGATTGTTTGCAACATGTTTAATACTCTGTGGGTTGACTGATTACTATTGATGTGAATAAGTAGGTTAAATATGTTGTTGCGAATGTTTATTATCTGTTGAATCTGTGAATGGTATGATGTGCAAATGATGAATAGTTTACTGTGGAAGATATAATCTCTAGTTTCTACAAAGGTAATGTGTGTTGGATGCATGTCCTCAACTCCACTGTGGAAACCTTGTTCCTTGCAGCCCCCTTGTGCATCTCGGGTAAGACTTCATTCACTTTGCGAGTGTTGCTGGAAGGGTTAACACCCTTCTGGGCCTGTGCATAAGGGATTTTGGGTTGGTGTTTGTTGGCGATAGTGTGCAGTGAACCCCTGTTGATAATCGCTATGTCAACAGTGTTTTCATGAAATTATCAGCTCTTAATTTTCTAAGTAGTAAAATGAATGCACTACCCAGTGTGTTTACTTTAAATGTTCATTCTCTCACAAACCTTCAACAATAGAAGCATTGCCTACAACTTTTCTTCATTCAATATTTATTAAACATTTAACATGGAGAGGTAATGGAAATTGACGTTGAGGTAGTGGCCTTGTTATGTCTTTGGTGGAAATGCACTAGAAGTAGTTGTTAATATCCTCATAGTCCAATATGTAAATATCTGGGATCAACCTGGATCAAAGATGATCCTCATAATAACATAAGAGAACATCTATTGATTTGTGTGAATAATTACATGAGAGTGCCTCAATCTATAGGATTGAGGAGGCCCAACAAACAACAAAGAATAGTTGGGCGGTTGAGAGTGTCTATGTGAGCTTACAACTCACACAAGCTAGCATACATTGGAAATTCCAACACCAACACCCCCCCATAAATGAAACACAGGGAGGAAACAAAATAAAACAAAGATGGTTCCCGACAATGAGGCCCGATCAGTTACCCATGTACAAAATCTCAGAAGTAGAGAAAAGGAGAAAAAAACGTAGGATAAAAACTCCTCCCCAAAAGAGAGAAAAACACCAATGTTGGAAAATGCCTTGGAATTGAAACCGAAGAAGATCTCACAATGATGCAACGAATGGAAATAGTAGGAGGCCCACATAAGCTAAAAGATCCAACCAAAACTATGAAGAAGATATTCAAATAGCCTCAATGAACATGGTTAAACTTTGAAGAATTGGATAGGTTGCAGAGGCACGAAAATGGAAAACATTGACAACCACCACATGAATGTTCCAAACAAATAGGTGGTGGTTAGGAACTAGAACAAGGCTTTGGATAGAAATGAACACCATCAACAATCAAACAAGCAATGAGGCCTATGGACACCATAAGATCCAAACATGAAGTATGGAAAAAATTCTAAATAGGATCAGGAAACCCCACACTACCAACACCATCAAAGATACATGTAGAAATCCAAGAAGCAAATTTTGAACTCCTAAGTATGGAGTGCACATTCCGAACAATTGAGTCAATGAGAACTGAATGGACATCCCCAAAATAAACTGATCTTCTAGAATGAACCCCAACACAAAAGGTTTGATGAGGTACTCATTTACAATCGAGAAAACATCATATGATGAGTGTCCCTATGGATTCCAATCCATCTTGCTAGATTGCATGGTTCGCTATCCACTGCAACTCTAGAGTCAATATAGGAATTGGTGTTGTGTACAAAGTTCACTTTGAATATGCTCGATCTCGATTGAACATGGTAAATAAACAAATCACCAGAGGAATCATTGCATACCCCCCCCATAATTATGAACTGAGTGGCAAAGATGATGGCAATGGATGTCAGAACTGATGTAAAAAATATGGAGTACGAGCTAAAGACAAAAAAGATGAAAACAACCTAAGCAAGAAACACTCCAAAGTGGAGATCTCCAAGACACCATGAAACAAAGTAGTATAGGGAGATAAATACCTAGTTACACTCCTAAAACTATCTGCACAAGTGGCACAAAATATACTACGCAAAGGTGCAGAACAAGAGGTACCATTAACCATCCTAGAAAACAATATCAATATGGGTCCCGACAAACAAGGCCATGCTAGGTACCCATTTACAATAGAGGAATCAACACAATTACATTGAGCTCATGATGAGAGAAAACAATCTCAAATAAATAAATTAGGGTGATGTGCAACCACTCATTGAAAGAGCACGAAACACTCTTCACAACACCCCATATTTCAAATGGTATGGAAAAGGGAGACTACGGTGCAAAGTTATGGAAAGCATGGTTTCCAATAACCACTTTACAATAAATTGGCAAAAAAGGAGTTATGACAAAGACCTCCAAAATAGAACACTGATCCACCTCCATAACAACGAAAGGTGCCAACCAACTATCAACAAGTCTAGCTTCACAAGAATAAACACTAAAAAAGTTTAATAAATGTATCCTCAAGAGGAGATGAATAGTTGATTGTAATTACCATCACTTTCTGATGATGCTAAACGTAAGCACCCTAGTGTGATAAACTGCCTTTGTGCTGAATAAAAAACTGAGGATTACGTTGCACCAATCCAAAGTTACTTGGAAAACACAGTGGGACTTTAATTCATGATGCACAAAGAAATCAATGCTCAACAAGAAGCGCCATTATTGCTCAGAGACGAGGCATATCTAGAACACCAAGAACCTAAAAAGACTTATTGCTTCGATGTTGATCATATGACCTCGAAACAACATGAGTGGAAAGCATTGCAGATATGGAATATGGATTCAGGATCAAGCATGATGTTGTTGGCTTTCATGTCTTAATGAATCACCTTATTCCACATTCCTCATAGAGGTATAACAGAGCTAAGGAGACGTCAGAGACGTTGTTGTACATGAAGCAAACATCAAATGGAGTGTGGATCTGGCAGAAGTCAAATGCGATTCAGACTACATAGGTCGAAAGACAGGATGAGAAAATATGTGACCGTGAAAAAGAAAAAACATAACCCATAAATTGTTGGAGATGGGGATAGTGGCCCTAGGATTTCTTCATGCCCAAACAGATCTCAAGTTATTTTGAACCATTTTCTCCAAAATTTAACCATGAAAAATATCTTCTTGTCCACAGCTAGCAATCCACTAGATTTTCTTTGTATGTGCAACAAATTGATCGCAGTTGGAGCCCTGGTTATATAGAATGGACTGCGGATGGTTCAGGAATCGAATCCCAACAAGATCAGAGACGCTTTCATTAAATGAACCAACAACAACATGAAGAGAAAACATAATATCTAAACATGAATTCCTAATGGATGGCATGGAACGTGTGGCTGAGCTCCAAGATCAAATCCAACAAGTTCATGATCCTGCTGGTGGCTATCTATAGCCTGATTCGCTTAGCATCGGACATTCCCATGATGAAAAAGGAATACAAAGGTGTTCCAAGTGATAATAGCATTTAAGATAGGGATGAATATACATTAAAAATCTATTTTACTATGAATAGGTGAGGTTCATTGTCAGAAATCCACAATTATCTAACATTCCTTAAGATCTTTAACCATTTAGAGTTCAAATCAAACTTGGAAGAAAAACTTTAAACTCATGAATAGAAAGGGAATTGAAGTGCTTCATATTATACCAAGGAAGAAAAATACTTACTTACAATAGTGCTTGAGATGCATCCATCCTCCCTATCTTAGAGCCATCCTTCTCCATCCTTGCTTTTGATGAAGATGATATTAGTTCAACCTCCAAATCTCTCCAGCATGCCTTTGCTTTCAACTTTTGACTCCTCTTCCATGTCCCAAATGCCTTTGTTTTATAGTATTAGGAAATGGGGTCTCAAGTTTCATCTTTCAATGTGGGATCATCCCTTTTCTTGATTTTTGATTCTTTTTACCCAAAAACTTAGTTTCCATAGTATTTTTAGGCTTTTGTCACAACTTTAGCATTATTAAGTACAATTGATGCAATCTTATGCACTTCTTTTCACTATTAACTAGTGGAGACTAGATTTGAGCCTTCAATTGAACAGTTCAATCACTCAATCATGTCTCTTCAGGATCCTTCTTTCTTCACTCAATCCTTCCAATCATGGAAGCAATGATTAGATAAGAGAGGACTTTTCTCTTATGTACTTGTCTTCTGTCTTCATGTTGCGGGTGAATAGTAGAATGTGCTTCTACCTTTCACTTTGTTAAGGGTGTTAATTTGGTTGTTAACAGATGCCCCTTAATGTGTGAGGTCTGAAGCGGAGATGAGGGCCGAAATACATTATTTTTTATACTGATACTCTTCATACTGATACTCTTTATTGATCAAAGCAAGGATGAAAAAATATTAGCTCATGGGCGCAGGATTTAGGATAACACTTGCAAGTCAAACACAGCAATTTCTAAAATATACAATATCTTCCTAAGGCAGGCATACCCATGCTAAACAGTAAACAAGCATGGCCACGAACAATACACAGTGGATCCATGTCAAAAGTATTTTTTTCATAAGTGTAAACATGCACTTTGATGAGTGCGAGAATAAGGTCTTCATCAAACTTCTGACATGGTAGTTTAATCTTGTGCAACTAGGGCAGTGCATCAATGAGTGATACAATTGTTTTTCCCAAGGTCTTCAATACAAACCGATGATAGTACGAGTTTATATCATGCAAATAAATGAACTGATGTCGAGCATAATAAAACACCATCTGATTACCGATCATTGATGTATACCGTTAACATATGCGAAGAGACCCACCGATAATGATGATGGAATCTAAGGTACTTAATACAAAATATAAAGTGTGAATAGATGTTCTGAAGTCGAACACTTATAGAATCAAATAATCAGGGGTCATTGATGTATACCCACTGTCATTTGCGAGGAAACCTGCCACTAATGACTGCAAGATCCAAGGTACTCCCGAGTTTCTAGATACATTTCCTAGATGATGATTTTGTGTCGACAGGAATAGATCCATCGGAAGGAGGGCATTAATGCATCCCACATCAACCGAAATAAAACAAAGATCAATAGTCTGATATAATTTGGTAGAACTGCGAGATCCAACATTGTATACTGACATGATTGGTCATGAGTATTTGAGGAATGGCCAACTCTATTTGAACTTCCATTGAACACATAACGCGTTGTAGAGTGGAAACTTGGCAACATAGGACTTTGAGTAACCGACCTTAATGAAATACGCCAATGCCAGATGCATTAACGAAAGCTCCATTAGTGATGGGAAGGATAACCCATCAATGGAGATTTGTTCAAAATACTTGTACAATTTCCTAAGGAAAATGTAGATGGTGTACTTACAGCAAATATCAAATTATGTGCTATGTTCAAGGGCGATAAGGACTGACTGTTGCCATTTTATTCAAGGACATAATATGAAATGATTCAATTCTCCCTCTTTTTTGGTTTTTGTATTTTTTTAATTTTTATGGATTTTTCATTTATCAGCTTGAAAAAGAATAAAGCATGCTATAGTACATGGGAGGGATGAGTGTTGCATGGGCGTACTCCTATTTTTCAAGGACACGAGTCAGGATGAGGCAAAGGTCCATATTGAAAACAAGGGCTGAGCTGGTTGTGCACACTCTTACAGATGTTCTCTCCATGGGTAGGCTATTTGAAGAAGGGTTATGTGTCGACGGACGGTGAAGTAATACCATGTAACTGAGGTTATCCAATTTGGTATAATGGCCAAGTAGGAATGGGTCAATGAGGTTCACTTCATATTGATTTTTCTGAAAAATGCCAAAATCATAAATCATCATGAATCATGGTCTATCTCCAACTACCTGAATCAAATAGTTTGAACTGTCAAAGTCTCCAAGTCCTGTAATCAAAACCATTTCACTACCCAACTATTTAGTCAGAAACCGGTTCAATTGTGCATTTAATATCTAAAAAGAGAGATAAAAGTGAGGAATTATGCATCTTTCTATCATTCAAAAGGATACAATTATACATGTATGAATAAAAGGTAAGTAGAAACACTCATTTTTTGTTGTAGGTGCATCCGATGGATGAGATGAAGCATCTCCTTGCAGCATGAATTTCTAGAAGCTGTGAATCATTATTCAGTGATCTTCCAGTTGTGGGTGAGTTTTCATGCCGAACTAGGAAATTTTGAAACAATTTCAAATGTTTTTGAATTTTCCGAATATTTTCATTGTTTTATAAATTGTTTTGGGTTTTATCTCGAAGAAAAAGAAACAAAAAGAGAAAAGTATTTACACTATTCTTTTTGGTGTGTGCAAAGTTACTATCCAAAATGTCTAGAACCTCAACACACTTTTTGGTTTATGATGTAAGCTAGTTTATTTCGGCTTTTACTTATGTCCTTAAATGATATGTTCAATTAAATGCCATGAATAATGTACATGCTTTCTTTTTTCAGTATGATGTTAATGAATTAGATGCCAATCAATTACATAGTTGGCTAATGAATCAACCAAACTATTCAAACTTCTAAGAACGTGAATATATTCAATGACCTTGAATTGACGTTCTAAAAGATGTACCCCTAGAAAATTTCTAAACAAAACAGGAATCTGAACCCGATACTGACCATTTAACTGAGATACAACTAATTCTGAGTCCAGTTTGACGATTATTCATCGGATGCCAAGGGTGATAGACTCGATAAGAAGCTCAATGACTGCGCTATATTCTACAACATTGTTGGTTGCAGATCCAAGAAAAATGCCTCCTGAACTTAAAAATTCGTTATTAGGTGTGAAAACCACCCATGCGGTGGAAGCAATGTTCCAAGAACTACGGCTGGCGCCATCCACATATCCCAAATATGTGAAGGTTTCTTGTGCCATCTGCCAAAGTGACAAGCCAAGCAAGACAAGTGTGTGCTCAAAATAACTAAAGTACAAAAGTTTATACAAAGAATACAACATAATACAACAAGTGTTGTGAGGCATCAGTGCCTATGCGAAGTATTTCTTCAGATAGAGACCATTTCTGATCCCCGACATAGGTTACCAATCATAATTGATCAATTCATAAGCTCCCCTCTTTAACACAATTTTGACTACAAGTGGGCCAAACCATTTTGGTACAAATTTCCCTTCTCCTATTTTGTCTTGGTCTTGGTCATAAACTAAAACCAGATCGCCTTCAGAAAGACTCGTGTACGGGTAGACTTGTCATATTGTGTTTTCACCCTTTTCTTGTGTGCTTCTACGTTTAGAGAATCTTCCCTCATACTTTCATCAAGAGAATGAAGATGGAGAATCTTTTCTTCTTCTGCATAAGTGTTAGGTAGGAGTTTGACTGCTATTTTTAATGATGGGATTTCGCATTCAATCAGAAACACAACTTCCTCTCCATAAAAAATTAGAAAGGAGTGAATCTGGTTGCGGTTTTAGCAGTGGTACGGTAAGCCCAAAGAGCGGTAAACAACATTAAGTTCCAGTTAGTTTTGTTCTTATTAATCGTCCTATGCAACATAGTTTTCAAAACCTTGTTAATGGCTTCGACTTGTCCATTAGCTTGAGGGTAATATGGCAAGGAAAAGTCCTTCCTCAATCCTAAGCTATTGGTAAGTTCATCCATAAAGGAATTCATAAAATGAATTTTGTTATCAGTAATGATCTCTTTGGGTACACCAAAACTTGCTATCACGTGATTGAATAGAAAATATGTTGCGTTTTTACCCATGGAGTTGAATGTAGGCATTGCCTCATCCCACTTGGTGAGGTAGTCCACTGCTACGTTGATGTAGTGGTGGCCATCGACCAAAGGCAGGTTGATTTTCATAAAATCAATAGACCATTTTGAAAATGGACACATGGTTACTACAGGGTGTAATGGAGCAGGATGTGCACGCATTTTTCTTGTGTAGATTTGGCAAGGGTGACACTTTTTAACCGCATTGATGCAATCTTTAAATATTGTAGGACAAAAGTATCCTACATGCAATATTTTTTGGGTAGTTGCCAACCCAGAAAGATGACCACCACATGCACCAGCATGGAAATCATTCAAAACTCGTCCAGCTTCCTCGTGTATTAAACAACGTCTTAAGATCAAGTCTACTCCTCGAAGGTACAAAGTATCCCCTATGATGAGGTATCTTTGTGCTTGGTGCCAAATGCAATGCCGTTCAATGCTAGAAAATTGAGTATCAATCCTTTGGGTTTGTAGATAGGTGATAAATGTTCCATACCAAGGATATGATGTTGCAATGAGGAATACATGTTCATCTACCCAATATTCAACAGATACAATATCCTCTTTCTCACAGGGTAACCCAGACATAAGTTTAACAAATGCCAACGACTTCTTGGATTTAGAGTTTTTGAACTCGAGATCAAATTCTTGAAAAATTACTATCCATTTTGAATATTCTCCACTGATGATATGACGAGACATAATGTGTTTCATGGGGTTCATTTAAGCCACTATGGTCATTTTTCTTGGAAGTATATAATTTCTAAGTCTTTGGACAACATGAACTGCTGCCAAGGCTATCTTCTCAACCTGGGAATATCTCAATTCGAGACCTGCAAGGCCCTTACTAAGATAGTAAATAATATGCTCTTGTGATGATTCATCTTCTTGTGCCAATACCATTCCTATGGTGGAATTAGATGCTTCCAAATATATCAAAAATTCTCTACTATAGTTCGGTGGGATAAGTACCGGGGCAAAGACCAAATCTTTCTTTATTGCATCAAATGAGCATTGAGCTTGGTCATCCAATATGAATAGTGCATCCTTTTTTAGGAGACACATGAAACCTTTAGCTTGTTCAACAAAATCCTCAACAAATCTTCTAAAGTAATTAGCTTTCCCTTGAAGGCTTTGAAGTTGTGTTATTATTTTCAGGGAAGGAAACTAAAGTGTTTCCTCAACCTTGAGGGGATCCACCATAATCCCTTTTTTCGAAACTATGAACCCAAGTAATCTCCTAGAGTCCACACAAAAAATGCATTTGTGTGGGTTCAACCTAATGTTATATTTGCGATATCGAATGGAAATGGGACGTAAATGTGCACTATTTTCAACTCTCCTTTTAGATTTGGCTGCCAAGTCATCATGATAAACGTCAACACTTTTCTTAATATCATGAAATGCATATGACATGGCTCTTTGAAAAGTAGCCCCGACGTTTTTAAGACCGAATGGCATTTTCTGATATGCAAAGGTCCCCCAAGGGCATATGAAAGTTGTTTTATGCTGGTATTACTTTTTTATCTGGATTTGGTTGTAACTGTAGAATCCGTCCATAAATGAAAATATTTCGTTCCTGGCACACTCGTCTATAATATGATCAATGAGGGGTGTGGGATAGTTGTCTTTGGGACAAGCCAAAGTTAGATCCCTAAAGTCAGTACAGACTCAAATAGTTTCTTGCTTTTTATGAACCGGAATAGGATTGGATACCCATTCAGTTAAAGAAACATGATAGATGAATCCAACTTTCAATAGTTTCTCAACTTATGCTTTGATGGCAATCGATTTCTTAGGGTTGACTGGACATAGCTTCTGTTGCACTGGTTTAACATTATCATAGGTTTTTATCTCGTGTTCGACTATGTTGGGATCGATGATCGACATTTCTTTGTAAGACCAAGTGAACACATCGCAAAACTCTTTGAATATAGCAATATAATGTGCGATTTCCTCTGGAGAGAAATCCACACCTATATTAATGTTTTCAATGATGCCAGGCTTAATGGATATATTGATTGGGATGGTTTTTGAAATATTTTCCAAATTTCCTTCCGAACTCACATTGTGTGTTTGGATGGTGCATTGGTATTTTTCCATGTCATCATCAAGGTAAAATTTTTTGGGTTTGACCTCTAATGAATCAATCTTTGGAATAAATGAGTATCTATGATGTATATATTCCCAGGTTCGTTCAGAGATATTCGTGACTTCAAGGATGGATTCATCTGATGAAAAATTATGATCTAGGATTTAATGAGTACTAGGAGTGTTCATGGACCATATAGGTGAAGTTTAAGGATCATATTCCTCCATATGGGAAGGATTTTGATCTGAATCTGCCGAAGACATTTGAATAGATTGATAAGAACGATCTATGACCGAAAGGGGAACACTATTGTCGGTTTCATTATGTTGCATAGAAGTTGGTATATTTCCATCACTTTTTTCAACTAAGATGTCCTCTTTCGAGGTTCCCTCCGATGAGGTGGATCCAACTTCTTGTGTGGACTTAGAAATTTTTTTCATGGAAAGTATACTTCTGATGCAATAGTGAAAATTGGAGCAGTGTTAGGGGTCAATACCAGTGGTGGAATCATGAAAGTTCCCATGAGGGATGAATCTTTGAATATTCCTACCCCAATATCTTGAATCACCACTTTCGAATCCCCTACAAAAGGTACATTTGAGTGGAGACCAGTTTCAAGTGTGCAGTAGTCTAGTTGATCGATCATGACAATATTCCCTTGGTGGGGGAACCGAATAACTCAGAATATTGAAGATACTATAGCTGTCATCTTATGTATTCAACTATGTCCCAATAGAAAATTGTAATCTATGGGCGCGTCCACTACCTCAACATCTACTTGAATTGTTTTTCCTCCCAGTTCAATTGGGAAAGCCATGATAAGTCCATGAGGTGGGAACGAATGACCATCAAATGCTTTGAGTATTGTATGGGATGGTACTAGGGTGGGTGATCCCAAAGCTTTCCAACATGCTAGTGACATGAAACAAGTTGAGGCTCCTTCATCCACCATGGTTCGAAAAATGTTCTTACCATGTGAAGTCACTTTGATCTGAAATGCGATTTGTGATGAAAGCCTACATGCAGACTGTTCTACGTCAAAAGTTATCAAATTGCTGTCAGATGGATCGATATTACCGATAGAAGACAATGGTGCCTTTCGTTGAGAAGGACAACTTTGCAATACTTCCAAGGCAGACATTGTACAAGGAGCTTGAGCTAAGTCTTCAACCACATTGTAGTTTTGAGTAGCTTGTGCATTAGGATCGTGTGTTGTTCTATGGAAAACCCCTTTTGGAGGTCAAGGTACTATTTCTATGGTTGGATTCTCAATGGTTAGAGAACCACTAGGTTGAGATCCAGTTGTTTTTGCATCTCTCGAAGGTATGCCATAAGAACGAGCACTTGTTTGAATGCTTATTTCATGTTCACCAATCATGAATATATTAGCATTGGGTGCATTGCCCCCTTGTGGGGGGTTTTCCTGGTTTCCTCCTGGTGGAGGTATTGGTGCCACAACAAACATCTATTGTTGCTGGGATAAAGGTTGAGTTAAGAGGACAGGTTGTTGTTTCCTTCCTCGTTGTGCCAACATTCGATGAATATCATCCATATGAGGACAAAGGTGAGTAGGATGATCCCCTTGGCAAATTTTGCAAGGTTTTTTTTTTTTTGGTTTTCCTGATTGCCTCCAGTAGGATTATTCATCTTAGGCTCATCTCCTATCCTAGAATTAGCATTGGGATTCTTCTTATGTTTCTTCTTTTTACCTTTTGGGTCCACAGTATGAACCGTAAGTACTTCAGAAGTTTGGGTGGGAGTTGCGGGTTGCTGTGTTTCCTGGCCAGCTGTGGGTTGCAAAGTCTGAACCATCATTTGTCCCAATTGCTTGGTAATATTATCAAGTGGGTTGATAGATCCAATCACACAGTCGTTATGAGGTCCTTTTGGTGGCCCAGCAGGATTAGACGCAGGTCTTACAACATGAGGTATTAAATAATAAAATGTGCCCAATTGGGAATATATCAAATCCATCTATTGAGCACTTTGAATGAGTTGTTCTTCAGTCATGGCTCCTGACATGGCTACATATTTGGAAAGAGTAGGTAATAGTGATTTTATGAACCAATATGATAAGAATTGATTAGGGATTTCGACTTTTATAAGCCTTCGGCGCCTCCTCTATTCGTGGATATGATCCGATATGTGAGTAGAAGTGGACTACTAAGTGAAGTTAAAAGTTATGTACTTGTCTCATAGTGGATATGTAGTTGAAAATGTGTCAGAAAGACCATAGCTAAAGATGAAATTACATGAACGTATTGTGGGGAAAATCAATGTGCCATTTTGCAGCAGTTCCCGTTAGTGTCCACTGAAACAACCTTAACCTAACACTATCATCAACTAGGGAATTCGATGAACACCACAAATGGAATGGCATCACATGATTTGATGGATATTCCCCTGGTTTTTCATCAAACTTGGGTATGTTTGAGGGTAGTTTAGGTGGTATGGTTGGCCATCCATTCAAATGTAGAATAAGATCATTATTCAGCCGGGATAAATCCGGTAGATTCAATGTGGCTGGAAATGGTGATTTGACTGGTGTCGTAGCAAACGTTTGATATGTGGGTGAAGATTGATGGATCCATTGTTGTTGTCCTTGGGCTGGAAAATCATTCCAAGCAGGATTACCTCCTTGCAGAGATGGCATCCAAAAATATTGGTTACTTCCCGAATGTTGTCCATTCCATTGTGGAACATGATGCATGTATGGATTGCTCCCTTGCGGAGGTATGTTCCAATAAGATTGGTTACTTGGTGGATTGTTACCATTCCATTGCGGTATAGGATTATGTTAGGAACCCATGTCAACCCTTCTCTTTACTTTGTTAGTATATTGTTGTTGGACGCATATGCATTGTAATTCGTCCCATAGTATTATATGTTGATCCATAGTTTGTATTATCCCATAGTATTGATCCATAATATTGGACGCATATGATTTGTAAGTCGTCCCATAGTATTATATGACCCATGGTATTGACCCATATTATTGCCACATAGACTAGTATATAAGTTTGTGTTGAGGCCAATGGAGGCATCGCAAAGTTATTTGTATTGAGCTTGCTCAAAGGAGGTTTCCCCCTCGAAGTAGCCCGCGGTCAATAAATCTATTCTGAGTTCTGTTATTTCTGCTATCTCGTGCATTTTCATTAATTAATTGTTGAAATTTCCTCTCATCTAGTATTAGAGCACTTTCTTGGGCTCGTTGGGTGGAATTTCTGCCAATTTTTTTTCACATCTGTTGCAGGTTCGGATCTGGGAATAATCCCTATTCGCTTAACTGTGGTAAGTACTTGGGCATAATCCCTAAAACTCATTTTGAGGAGTACCACATGAACCCTGAAGTAGCTGGCCCATTGAGAGGACATGCCAGCGAAAAGGGCAACGACCCCTACCTGATTGACTAGTTCCCACCCTTGAGGTAAACCAAGAGTTGTCGTTTGTGGAAAAGCGGTTATCAGTTTTATCTGAGCCGTGGAGTGAGGGGTACTGCCCCAATACGCAAGCCGTCAGACAACATTGGTGGCTGAGTGAATCCCCTGAACCGTTAAGAAGCTGAGCATACATGGGGTCCATATATATTTTCAGCTGAACTAGTTTCGATCACTTTTGCGCCATTGTAGATCCATCTGTTGCCGATCACTTCCACGTCGTTGCAGATCCATTTTGGAAAAAAAACTGTTTTTTCGCCATATCTCCTTTTTTTTTAACTCTGTTTCCCTTGAAACTTCACTGACACCTCTACAATCCCATTCTGCATATTTCATTCCTGAGGACCCTATCCCAAATTCCACTTCCCAAAGCCAGAAATCCCACATTTGTCTATTTTTAGGGTTTCCCATAACTTTTATTTTCACTCAATCGTCCTCAAATTTTTCCACAATGTTCACTTCCTATTTCTGCTTTTTTGTCCCTCTCTGACAAATTTCTTCATTCTTTCACCCCGCTTTTGAAATCCTCATTTTCTGCTTCCCTATCCATTTGAAAGTGTCAAAAACCTAGTCAAACCCAAATTACCCATCATAGTTTTTCCCAAATCCAAATTTTCCTCTACTAAAACAGTTTTTGTTTTCGTTTTTCTACCAACTCAAAAAAAAAAATCTCGGTTATGGTTGTCACCCGTGCAGGAGAAAAAACCATGGAGGAAGAACTTGCAACCCTCAAAACCAAAATCCGGGATATGGATGAAAAATTTCATGGCCTCCATCTTGAGCATTCAACCATGAACAATAAATGACAGTCAGAGTCTTCTGCAGACACTGGGTTCTCTTCTTCCAGCACTTTTCGTGGTCTGAAGCTTGATTTTCCTCGCTTCAATGGTACTGATCCGATTGGATAGATCTATTGGGAAGAAAAATATTTCAGTCTACATAATAATTTTGATGTCAACAAAGTTCCACTTATATCTTTTCATTTGGAAAAGGAAGCTCTTGAATGGTACTATTGGTACATCAAGGCTCATGAAGAGCCAAAATGGCCATATTTTTTCCATCTCCTTTTGCAACAAGTTGGTCCTAGTGCTTTTGATGACTTCACAGGAGCCCTCACTAAACTTCTCCAAATTGGAAGTGTGAGAGAGTATCAAACAGAATTTGAGAAACTAGCCAATCACACAGAAGGATTACCTGATGATTTCTACAGGAGTTGTTTTATCAGTGGTCTAAAGGATGCAATCTGATCGTAGGTCAAAATGTTCTATCCCAACACAATGATGGAAGCCATGGGGTTGGCTAAGTTGGAAAAGGACAAGATCGCAGCCCAACAACGCTCCAAACCCACTTTTGTTTCCTTCAGAAAGATGGGTTCCCAACGACCTCCCATCCTGCTAGCTCCTAGACCAACTCCTATCAAGAATTTGTTTGAAACAAAGATGCGGGCACGTAGAGAAAAATGGATTTGCTATAATTGTGATGAGAAATTCACTCAGGGACATAGATGTGTTGAAAAAAAGCTCTATCTTTTGGATGTGGATTCTTTTCTTGCCTCTAAAATTGGTTAAGAAGCTCCAGATACAATAGATGATCAGGTCGACATTCATGAGCCGCTTATTGACCCTCCGTCTCAGGACGAACACCCAGAGATATATCTCCATGATTTAGCTGGAGTCACCACCGCCCAAACAATGTGGGTCATGGGTTAATTCAAGAAGCTTCCTCTTATAATACTCATTGATTCTGGTAGCACTCGTAACTTCATTGACCCTCGGATCGCTAAACAGGATGATTGTTTTGTCCATCCTTGCTCCAACTTTGAATTCATGGTTTCCAATGGGGGCACCTTACCTTGCAAAGGGAAGTGTCGCAATGTGCGTATCTCTATGGGAGATTATAACCTGTGCTCTGACATGTTTTCCTTGGCCTTAAGCGAATGTGATGTGGTTTTGGGCGCTCAATGGCTACGCACATTTGGCCCCATCTTATGGGATTTTGCTGAACTTTGGATGTAGTTTTAAACCAATGGACAAAAACAAAAATTGATAGGCTTACAAACAAGGTCTCTCAGAACATTAGTTCACATCGCATGGAGAAACTCCTTAAGAAGAATTCAAATGGTGTCATTGCTCAGATCCATTCCATTCAGATGCAACCATCAGCATTCTCCACTACTCCTTTGGATCTACAACAAATTCTGGATAGATATGCAAGTGTCTTTGTTGAACCAGTGGGATTTCCACCTTCAAGGCCAGAGTACCATCATATTCATATCCTTACTGGAAGCATTCCTCCCAACATCAGGCCCTATCTCTACCCATTTCACCAAAAAATAGAGATTGAAATGCTCGTTCGGGACTTACTGAAGCAAGGTATTATTCTCCCTAGTACTAGTTCCTTTTCTTCACCAGTTCTTCTTGTCTGAAAAAAGATGGGTCATGGCGCCTCTGCATTGACTTCTGAGCACTTAATCACCTCATAATCAAGGGTAAGTTTCCAATTCCTGTTGTTGATGAGCTTCATGGTGCTTTATTTTTCTCCAAGTTGGATCTTCGTTCTGGGTATCATCAAATTCGAGTTCATGAGGATGATATCCCTAAAACAAATTTCCGCACACATGATGGCCACTATGAGTTTTTGGTCATGCCATTTGGCATCACTAATGCTCCTTCCACCTTCCAGGAATTGATGAATAAAATATTTCGGCCCTATTTGTGAAAATTCATTCTGGTCTTCTTTGATGATATCCTCATCTACAGTAAAACATGGGATGAACATCTCTAGCATTTGGATCTTGTAATGCAACTTTTCTCTGACCATCATCTCCACACAAAACAACCTAAATGTTTTTTTGGATAGAAGGAATTAGATTATCTCGGGCGCATTATTTCAGCCCAAGGGGTTTGCGTGGATCCTGCCAAAATAGCTGCCATGAACAATTGGTCGCCTCCTCAGACACTCAAGAGCCTTCATGGTTTTTTGGGATTGACTAGCTACTACCGCAATTTTGTCAAGGATTATGGGAAGATTGCAGCTCCATTAACTCCTCTATTGAAAAATGATCTTTTACATGGACACATGCTACTGAGTGTGCATTTGACAAACTGAAGCAAGCTATGTGTACTACACATGTTCTAGCTATGCCTGATTTTTCCAAGCCCTTCACTATTGAGAGTGATGCTTGCGGCAATGGACTTGGTGTTGTTCTCCTTCACGATGAACATCCCATTGAGTTCACTAGCAAAGCCCTTTCCGGTAAGAATTTATCTGCCTCTACATATGAGAAGGAAATGAAAGCTATTTTGCATGCAGTCCAAAAGTGGCGACCATACCTATTAGGGAATCATTTCTGCATCAAGACTGATCACCAGAGTTTGAATTATTTCCTGGAACAACATGTATCCTCCCCAGCACAACATAAATGGTTTAGAAAACTCATGCGTTATGACTATGAGATCACTTACAAGAAGGGTAAGGACAATATTTTGGTGGATGCTCTTTCTCGCACATTTCATGACCAAGTTTCTCTTTCAGCTATTTCTATGCTTGTTCCAAATTGGTTGCAATCTGTTCAACAGGGCTATGTCAATGACTCTTCATTATCTCAAATCATCCAACGCTTGGCCAACAACCCTTCTGTTGTACCATATTACTCTTGGGATGGTGCTTCCTTGAGATACAAGGGTCGTCTGGTGCTTCCCCAAAGCACAGATCTTCAACAGGATGTCTTCTATATGAAATCCATGCTTCTCCATCGGTAGGGCACTCTGGGTTCCTCAAAACGTATGAGCGGGAATGACGTAACTTCTTTTGGAAGGGAATGAAAAGGTCAATTCAACAGATGGTGGTTGAATGTGATACCTTCTAGCGCAATAAGGGTGAAACGACACTCCTTTCGGGATTGCTTGAACTCTTTCCCATCCCTACACAGATTTGGACAGATATTTCTATGAATTTCATTGAAGGGATCCCTAAATCTGAAGGGAAGACAATTGTTTTGGTTGTGGTTAATCGCCTCTCCAAATATAGTAATTTTGTGCCCTCAACCATACCTATACAACCTCCTTAGTCGCACAAAGTTTCCTGGACCAGATCTTTCGTCTTCATGGAATCCCTTCTTCCATTGTCTCGGATCGCAATGCAACTTTCACTAGTCATTTTTGGATAGAACTATTTCGCCACACTGGCACCAAACTGAAGATGAGTTCAGGGTATCACCCACAAATAGATGGTCAGACTGAAATTATCAATAAATGCTTGGAAACTTATCTTTGTTGCTTCACCTTAGAACAACAACATCAGTGGGAAAAGTGGCTCCCTCTCGCTGAATGGTGGTACAATACCTCTTACCATACTGCCTCTAAAATGACTCCATATGAAGCAGTCTATGGTCAGGCACCGCCATTTCTTCTTCCTTACACCCCCAGAAGTTCACCAGTTCAGGCAGTTGACACGGTCCTTCAAAACCGCGATCAGATTCTTCACATTTTGCGGGACAATATTCACATGGCAAGAAATTGAATGAAGCAACAAGCCGATCAACACCGTTCTGAGTGCACTTTTCAAGTAGGTGATATGGTTTTTCTTCGTTTATATCCTTACAAGCAATCCTCCCTGAAACTAAAAGGGCATCATGAGCTCGCTCCAAAGTTCTATGGGCCATATAGGATTCTTCAGAATATTGGTTATGTTGCTTATAAACTGGAACTTCCTCCTTCTTCCCACATTCATCCAGTATTTCATGTCTCTTGTCTGAAGAAAGTTCTTGGCACCAACATCAGAGAACAGACTATTTTACCAGAACTGGATAATGAAGGATCCATCCTTTTGGATCTAGAGGCCATCCTCAATCGGTGCACTCGTCAGCTTCATTCTCGCTCTATCACAGAGGTCTTAATTCAATGGCACGGAATGCAACCAGAGGATGCTACATGGGAACCACTCCTTCAGATTCAACAACAATTTCCACATCTAAATCTTTGCTGACAAAGCTTCTTCTAAGGGGGAGGGGATGTTAGGAACCCATGTCAACCCTTCTCTTTACTTTGTTAGTATATTGTTGTTGGACGCATATGCCTTGTAAGTCGTCCCGTAGTATTATATGTTGATCCATAGTTTGTATTAGCCCATAGTGTTGATCCATAGTATTGGATGCATATGCTTTGTAAGTCATCCCGTAGTATTATATGACCCATGGTATTTACCCATAGTATTTCCGCATAGACTAGTATATAAGTTTGTGTTGAGGCCAATGAAGACACCGTGAAGTTATTTGTATTGAGCTTGCTCAAAGGAGGTTTCCCCCTCGAAGTGGCCCGCGATCAATAAATCTATTCTGAGTTTTGTTATTTCTGATATCTCGTGCATTTTCATTAATTAATTGTTGCAGGTTCCTCTCAGATTAATGGGTGGATTTCCCCCTTGCAGAGGTGGGCCCCAATAATGTTAGTTACTTGTCAGAATCTGACCACTTCATTGATTGTTTCCTTGGTTTTGATAAGCGTTCCAAGGTTGAGTTTCCCCTTGTGGGGGTGGTTCCCAAGAAGATTGGTTATTTCCTGGAACTTGCCCACTACATGGTGGAATGGGGTTGATAGGTGGATTTCCTCCTGGTGTGCTACCAGTTGGGGGTATGGGATTGCCCCCAGGATTTATACTAGGAAAAGTTGGATGATGACGTCCCGAGGCATTTCCACTCACATGTGGATCATAACCCAAATTTGCATTACTGTTCCATGGTCCATTAGTTCTTCCAGGAATATTAAGGTTCCATGGTAAATGGTTTCCCTTAGAAGTAGAAATTGGAAAAATGTTAGGTGTACCAAGAGGATTTTGGTTTATTCCTTGATTGTTTTGACCTTGATTAGCCAAACCATATGGAAAACCCATATTTGGTAAAGCACACCCCGCAGTAGGGATTCCTGCAGACGAGGTGGATGTACTTCCAGGATCAGAACTTGAAATTGTACCAACTGGCACTGAAGTGTTGGTTGAACTTGTGCTAATGGAAGGCATACTAACGGTTGGGATTGATGTAGAGGACAAATTGGAAGTATTGTTACCTCAAGCAACTGTTTGAGGTTGCGATGATGTAGTCCCTTGTGCTCCCAATGAAGCCATAGGGTCAATTGTTGAATTTTGCATATCAGTCCAATAATTGAAAAGAGGATTGATGTAATCCAATGTCTCACTGATGTGAAGTACCACTGCGTCTAAAATATTTGTCAAAAGTGGGTTTACATGAGTAGCTGTCTTGTTCTCTAGTGTTTCAATTGCAAATGGAGCAATATTATCAACAATGTATGTGTTTTCCTTGTTAGGTGATGTTTCCGTATTTGTTTGATGTTGTTCTTCTCTATTGTTGTTAATTGAATCTAGAAGTTGTTCGGTTTCCAAGTCACAAGGTTGGGTGTTTTGTATCCGTCTTCGTGATGTAGTGGGGCCTTCAATTTCTAGTGAATTACCTCATTGCTGCCATGATTAGCGGATCGAGAGAGTAGCCACTTTGAATAATTTGATAAAATGATGTGTTTAAAATTATTTTAATCGAAAAAAGAATCAAACAATCCTAAGGAAGTCTAGACTCAACAAAAAGAAAAAGTGTCCACACAGTAAAAAGTCCTATAGATCCAAGCAAACACACTAATTTTCCAAAGAGATGAAGCTTAGTGATAAGCTGGATTAGAGGTCCTTCCGAAACTAGTAGATGTTGAGCTATATGAGGCCTCAAACAATTACTAATAGCGAAGGTATGAGAAACATTTACAATAAACTTTAATCGACAGGGTTTAAAGTATTGGTTCTTGAACAATCACCCTCCCAAGTAGTAAAAGCTTCAAAGTCTGCCTCAGGTACTGCAAGTGTTCCCCACTTACAATAGCCTATGTGATATCCTAGGAATAGAAACTAAGGTTACCACTTCACAATCAAAGGTAGGGTGGAACAGTTGTAAGTCTAGGACAACTCTCATAACCACGTACTCTATAAAAGTGATGCCACCCCGAGGACTTGTCACTTTACATAGAATTCCATGATGAGATCATGTCCCACTTAACAAGCAAGAGGGTGGGAACCACCCTTACTCATCTATATTGACCTCATTCTTGACACATGTGTTAGATGCGCTTTCCCGACAATATTAGATTACATTAATAGATGCGCTTTCTCGACAATATTAGATTACATTAATAGATGCGCTTTCCCGATCGTATTTTTATAAGAATAATTGTTGGATCGTATGCAATCACTTCAATTGAACCTTGTTGGCTTTAGAGGGCCCCCATGTACTAAAAATATTTTATTCCTAAGTCTCATAGTGATTTGCTAAGTTTCGGATTGACTAGTTATGGAGTTTACGCATAAAAAATTGATATCTTTCACTATTTTTGAATGGATTTGAATATATGTTGATATATAGCTGTAACAAGACCTGAAATTGAACCCTTTGTGTCTGTATCATGATTCCATAGGTTCACATATTCATTATTTGACTTACAGATGATTTTGCAGGGGTTTCAGAAGCTTATCAAATGTTGGGTTTGTAATTAAACTACTAGATTGTTCATATGATATTTTGTTTGATTTCATGGATGTATATGGTATCCATGTATATATTGATTATAATTATTAGATGTCTGCATGTGATTATTTAAAATATGGTTCGATAAGTGTGGCTTAATTGTTAATCAAACTGTCGAAATCTGTATTTACTCAAGTGTTGTAAATTGCCTAATTTAACTTGTAATACCCCTATCTTGCCTTAATAATTATTGGCCTCAATGTGAATATTGTGTATATGAAAAGTGTGTTTTCCCTAGTGTGGATATCAAGGCCAAGGCCCCACTAGTGGCTGCTTAAAGTTGTTGCATTGGAAAGTATTTAACATTTGAACTATTCATGTGCTACTAAGCCATGAGATATTGTAATTGAGGTGAATGCTTAATATTGTAATGAAATACTAAGGAAACTGGCTAAGTGAGGAAGTTAATGAGAAGGGGATAGGGAGAGGTGAGGGGGTTATGGGATGGGAACCCATGCTGCCACCTGTACAAGGGAAAATCATTCTGAATCCCCATCATGACCGAGAATTCGGTTACAGAGAGTAGGGGGGAGGAAAGTCGGTGCAGGGGGATTGGGGGGATAAAAACCTCCATGAGATCCAAAATGGGGGTTCTGTTCATTCAACCTGGAAGTCATTTTCGATGATCTAAGAATACAAATCCTCGTTATTCTATGCTATAGTTACCCAGAATCCCATGGGGCAAGAATTACAAAACCCATCCGTGAATTAGAGAAGGAAAATGTGATTCTATGTAAAACCGAAGTTACAGAGCGTTAATAGCTGAATGAAGTCGTGAGAAGACTGGAATCGGTGTGTAGAGAGTTGAGTTGTGGGACAAAGTTGAGTCCATAGCACTGTGAATATCCCAGCTTGTCTAACAGGGGTAGAAGGTCAGAATTAGGGTTGGAATGGTTGATAATCCCAGTGAAGGTTGTGATCTGATAGAACTAGCAGTTGTACCTTCTTATGCCCACTCTGAATTGCACTGGAAGGGAAGGGACCTTGAGGGAACGTGTAACAGAGAAGAGGGCCTTGCTTGTGTTGGTTGAGGTAGATAATGTGGGTGCCTTGTTTGCCGAGTGTTGAGATGCCTATCGTTCTGTGGATTGAACTCACTCGCTTAGTATTATCCTTCGTGCTACCCTGTATGCTTGATAAACCCAACTGTAGGTTGGCTTAGCATTGAAGGGGATATTGACTGTTAGAGAGCCTAATTATCCCTCCTTAGTGGATACACAACCCAGCTCGGGGGTAGTCTCTCAGCTGAAATATTATAGGCTGGACAGAGACCTAAGGTTGGGTGGAATGTTTCTCTCACTTAACCAGTTGCTCGGACAACTTCAAGATACAAAGATAAGTGTTCTGTGGAGTGAATTATGTTATTTCATGTGTTATTCTTCTGTTGTTTTGCTTAAGTTGTTGAATGAATGTTATTTGAATGTGAGAAATAGGTAGACCATGTTTCTACCTTAGTGGAAGGATGAGTGCAGGTTGAATGCTTCATTCAGTTGCATGAGTTTAATGCATTGCTAATTTTACATGTGTTAGATGTATGGTTAGCCTTAGCTTCATTTATTATATGTATTTTTTTATGAGGTGTTTAGTCTTGTAAATGGACTGCTTAACCTCACCTAATCATGGGAAATGGTTATATGGCTTGTGGTATTCTTAACCCTCTCTATGAGTCAAAGTAAATATGGGGCTATGGCAGGAGACAGGTAGAGACCTATTGAGGGATGGAAGGAACCTTAGACGGTTTATAGAAAAAAATTCATAGGAGAAAATGAGGAGGTTATACCCTCAGTTTGGAATGGGATTGTACCACTGGATATATCTCTCCAAGAGCTTTCCAACAATACCAAAATTGCCTCATTTGGACCCAGGATAAGGAATTTATGACCATTGGAAATTGATTTGGAAACTTGTTGGGTAAGGGTTTGGAGTAGGACCTTTTTTACATCCACAATGCGGATTACAGATTGCGGAAGGTAATTTGGCAGGAAGTGGATTTGCGCATTTCCGCATCTGCAATGTGGATTGCGAATTGTGGAAGGTCATTTGATGGGAAGTGGATGTCCAAATCTCCGCATCCGCAATGAGGATTGCGTATTGTAGAAGGTAATTTGAGGAGGAGTAGATCTCCACATTTCCGCATTAGCAATGCAGATTACCGATTGTGGAAAGTCGTTTGACAAGAAGTGGATTTCCACATTTTTGCATCCGCAATGTGGGTTGTAGATATCTGAAGGTCGTTTGGCATGATAAATTACAGCTCCGCATTTCCGAATTCTGCAAGAGTGATTGCGGATTGCGGATCGACGACCATTGTAGCTATGTGCGGTTTTGGAAGTAAAAAAAAAAAAGAGAAGTCATTAAGGATCTTCGGTGGCCTCTGAAGGCCACAAGGGAGTTCATGGGATGTTACAAAGTGGTATCAAATCTTTAGTCACAACACTGGGTCTATTAGGGTCGAACCATGGAAGAAATCGCATGCAAGGAAATTCCCATGGCACTGTTTTAACCTAATAGAACTCTTATTATTAACTGTTTAATGAATAATTTCCAGATTGTATGGATGTTTCAAGTCCTATGCTGTCTAAGAAACATTTATATCATGCACAGTGATTGCAGCAGGTATAGTTGAATCGTACAACAAGACCATGTGCCAGAAAGAAATAATGGTGACCGTTAATGATGCACATGATCCCTACGAGCCTGAATAAGACGTGCTAGGGGAAAACGTGCAGGAAGAGCATGTTGAAACAATGTGTAATGGAAGAAAGGAGCAGGAGAATCCCCATAAATTTGTTGAGACCATGGTAATTTTAAATGAGAGGATGATAACGACTCAAGAAGAGTAGCACCAACTCAATGCAGCCATTCTGCAGAGCCTCATTGCCATGCATCAAAGGGTAAATATAGGTTCCAATCCAAGTAATATGGGCAGAGAAGAAAGGAATGTAATTAGTCACTCTAGATGCCATTCTAGGAAAAGGACTCCAAGCCATAGAAGGGGTTCTCTGAGCAGAAGGCATAGAACATCCTCTTCGGGATCCCCTCCCAGCATATTAGGACACTGTATGGACTCTCAAAGAAGTCCAAGGTACACTTACAACAGGATTGAGAGAAGAAGGAAGTTAGAGGGATCCCACAAGGATAATTTAGGAAAGCAAGACCTCCTATCTTTGATTGAGAAAGAAATACAATACAAGAGGCAGAGACATGGCTATTTGGAATGAAAAAGTACTTCAAAATGAATGATTATTTTGAAAGTGAGAAAGCTAGGGTTTCCATTTACAATCTAAATGGAATAGCTTCCATTTGGTGGGAACACCTCATGAAAGTGAAGAGAACTAGTGAAATGAGGATCAACTAGGAGCGGTTTAAAAGATGCTTCAAGGAAAAATACCTATCAGCTAGGTATTATGAAAACAAGAGAAAGGAGTTCAATGAACTCAGATTGGGGAAGAATTCCATGGAGGAACATGTTCATAAATTCTTGGAATTATTGAGGTATGTGGACTACATCAAGGATGAAAGAGTGAAGATTCAATGTTTTCTTGGAAGCCTACCATGGAATTTCAAGGATAGGATTGAGTTTGTCCAGCCACCCAGTTTGGATGAAGCCATTAGAATGGTGATGCACTGTTATGAGAAGAATAAAGGAAATTCAAAAACTCAACCAGCATGGAAAGGGAATCCCAAGTGAAATTTTGAACTAAGGAGAAGTGGCTTCAAGCCACCATTCATAAATCATCCCAGAACCTTTCCACAAGGAAAAAAAGCAAGAAGTTGATTCAAATCAATTGTGGCACTAGAGAAAACATCAAAGGGACCACTTTAGTGTTGGGGATGTGGAGACAACCACATGCTTAGAGATTTCCCACACCGAAGGGAGAACAACCAAAGCTTGCACCACCTAAGAGAAGCAACCATAGTAGAAGATATGGCCAAGATAACACCTCGAATCTATGCAGCATTGGATGATCACCAAGAAGACCACCAGCCAGCAGTAGTATAAGTTGAAGGTGAGGTTGCTAAGCAATCCATTTCCGTTTTAATTGACTCGGGATCTACTCATAGTTATGTGTCTCTTAAGGTGGTTGAAAGTTTCTCTCTTATAAAAGTGAAGCATAGTAAATCTTGGTTAGTTCAAATAGCCACTTGAACTAAGAGGAAGGTGAGTGAGGAAGTGGTGGAGTGCCCCATAGAGCTTAATGGGATTCTCACCAAGGTAAACTTGAATGTCCTACCCTTAGGATCTTATGATTCCCTAATAGGTATGGACTAGTTGGAAAGACATAGAACCAATATTGAATTCTATAAGAAGGTTCTGGAGTGCATTGATGATAAAGGAAGACCAAGGTTGGTTAAAGGAATCCCAAAGCAAGTTTCCGTAAGGGAGATTTCAGCCTTACAACAGAGAAAGTTCTATAAAAAGGGATGCCAACTATATGCTGTGCATATATCAGATTCAACAGAAAATAAAGGACCAAAGTTACAATACTTTCAGTTGTTACAGGAGTTCTAGGATGTATTTCCAGATGAAGCACCAGAACTACCACCTGAGAGAGACATTGATTTCTCCATTAATCTTGTTCTAGGGGAAGCACCAAGTTCCAAAGCTCCTTATAGGATGAGCACACCTAAGCTGATAGAATTGAAGATGCAAATACAAGAATTAGTGGGAAAAGAATATATCAGACAAAGTGTATCTCCTTGGGGTGCACCTGTGTTGTTTTTTAAGAAGAAGGATGGGACTTTAAGGATATGTATAGACTACAGGATGCTAAACAAGGTAACAATCAAGAACAAGTATCCATTGCCAAGAATTGATGACGTGTTTGATCAGATGAAGGAAGGTAAAGTATTTTCCAAGATTGACTTGAGGTATGGTTACCATCAAGTGATAATAAATGATGAATACATTCACAAAATAGATTTCCGAACCAGATATGGACACTATGAGTTCAGTATGGTGCCATTTGGTCTCACCAATGCACCTGCTACTTTCATGTGTCTTATGAATAGTGTCTTCAACAATTACTTGGATAAGTTTGTGATTGTATTCTTGGATGACATTCTGGTGTATTCAAATAATGAAGAAGAACATACTGATCATTTGAGAATGGTACTGCAAGTCCTTAGAGAGCACCAGCTTTATGAAAAGTTAAGCAAGTGTGACTTTTATCAAGAGAAGGTGCAATATTTGGGTCACATTATTTCAGCAGAAGGTATTGCAATTGATCTAGAGAAGATTGAGGCCATAATGGATTGGCCTACTCCAAGAAATGTTACAGATGTTAGATATTTTATGGGCCTTGCAGGATACTACAGAAGGTTCATTGCAGGTTTCTCCAAGATAACTCACCCAATCACATCATTGCAAAGGAAGGAAGTCAAATTCACTTGGACGAAAAAATGTGAAAGAAGCTTTCATCAGCTAAAAGAATTACTCACCAATGCCCCTGTTTTAAATATTGTAGATCCAAGTAAGGACTTCGTGGTGTACACAGATGCTTCTATTGAAGGGCTAGGTGGAGTGCCCATGGAAGAAGGGTTTGTAATCATCTATGAGTCATGGAAGTTGAAATAAAATGAAAGGAACTATGCCACACATGACTTGAAACTAGAAACCATAATGCATGCTCTCAAGAAGTGGAGACATTACCTTTTGGGGATAAGATTTGAAATAAGAACTGATCAGATGAGCTTAAAATATTTATTTGACCAACCAAATCTAAATTCTAGACAAACTAGATGAATGGAGTTTCTTTGTGAGTATGATTTGGAGATTAATCATGTCAAAGGTAAAGAGAATAAGTTTGTTGATGCACTCAACATAAAATTTCATATTGCAGCAATGAGTGTTTGTATATCACATTTGAAGGAAAGGATCCTTGAAGCTCAAGCTAATGATGAAGCTTACCTCCAAATCAAAGAGAAGTTGCAGCAAGATGATGTGGATGAGAAATGTACAGGATATCAGATTGGAAAATACAATGTTCTTATGTATCAAGATACCAGACTGTACATTCTAAATTGTGCAGAATTGAAGGAGCTTGTGTTGGGTGAGATACACCAAAATCCATATTCTGGCCACCCATGATACTAGGAAACTATAACAGCAACAAGGAAGCAGTAATTTTGACATGGAATGAAGAAGGACATAGAAGAGTATATTGGTAGGTGTCAAAAGTTCCAACAGGTCAAGGAAGAGCACAAACATACAGCGGGATTATTGCAGCCATTTCCCATTCTAGAGTGGAAGTGGGAAGTAATCTCTATGGATTTTACACCAGGCCTTCCCATGAATGTAAAGAAACATGATTCCATTATGGATCTAGTGGAAAAGCTATCAAAAGTAGCTCACTTTATCCCAGTTCAGTCTACTCACAAGGAAAATGATATTGCAAATATCTTCATGAAGGAGATATTCAGGTTGCATGGATTTTCCAAGGAAATAATTTCAGAACGAGACACAAAATTCACTTCCAATTTATGGAAAGGGTTGTTTCAAGAGTTGGGGACTAAGTTGAATTTCAATATAGCATATCATCCTCAAAAATATGGCCAGACTGAGAGATTAAATCAGATTCTTGAAGATATGTTAAGGATGTATGTGATGGATAAACCATCCTAGTAGGAAGACTACCTACACTTGGTAGAATTTTCCTACAACAATGGATATCAGGCATCATTGAAAATGAGTCCTTTTGAAGTCTTGTATGGCAGAGGATGCAGGCCTCCAATGAATTGGGACAACCCAGTGAACAGGGTAGTTCTTGGACCAGAAATGATTGAAGAGATGGAGCAAGAAGTTATTAAGATCAGGCAGAATTTGAAGGAAGCTCAAGAAAGGCATAAGAGTTGTGCTGATTTGAAGAGAGTGCACAAAGAATTCCAGATTGGGGATCATGTTTACTTGAGAGTGAGACCAAGGAAGAGCTCCATGAAGTTTTGAATTTGTGCCAAGTTTCCACCCATATATTGTGGACCATTTGAAGTCCTTGATAAAAAGGACCAGTTTCATATAGGATTGCATTTCTTGCTAGCATGAGATCTCATAATGTTTTCCATGTCTCTTTGCTTAAGAAGTATGTATATGATCCTAATCACCTCATTGATTGGCATGTGATACAGGTGGAATCCGAGGGAGAGTTCCAAGTGGAGCTTGTGTGAATTCTCGACAAGAAAGTTACCTTACTCCGGAAGCGATCCATAGGACAGGTAAAGGTGCAATGGAAGCACCTTATCCTAGAGGAGGCTACATGGGAGCTGGACGATGCAATGAGAGAGGCATTCCCATTTTTGTTCCATTTTGAGAAAAATGAGGACGGTGTTGTTCTAAAGAGGAGGGAGTTGTAATACCCCTACCTTTCCTTAGTAATTATTGGCCTCAATGTGAATATTGTGTATATGAAAATTGTGTTTTCCCTAGTGTGGACCTTAAGGCCAAGGCCCCACTAGTGGTTTCTTAAAGTTGTTGCATAGGAAAGTATTTAACATTTGAACTATTCATGTGCTACTAAGCCATGAGATATTGTAATTGATGTGAATGTTTAATATTGTAATGAAATACTGAGGAAACTTGCTAAGTGAGGAAGCTAATGAGAAGGGGATATGGTATCCACTATGGAGAGGTGAGGGGGTTATGGGAAGGGAACCCATGCTGCCACCTGTAAAATGGAAAACCATTCTAATTCCCCATCATGATCGAGAATTTGGTTACAGAGAGTGGGGGGAAGGAAATTCGGCGCAGGGGGATTGGGGGGTAAAAACCACCCTGAGATCCGAAATGGGGGTTCTGTTCATTCACCTTGGAAGCCATTTTCGATGATCCGAGAATACAAAACCCTGTTATTCTATGCTAATGTTACCTAGAATCCCATGGGGCAAGAATTACAGAACCAAACAATGAATTAGAGAAGGAAAACATGATTTTGTGTAAAACCAAAGTTACAAATCGTTAATAACTAAAGGAAGGCCTGAGAAGACCGAAATCGCTATGTAGAGAGCTGAGTTGCAAGACAAAGTTGTGTTCGCAGCCATGTGAAGAGCCCAACTTGTCTAATAGGGGTAAGAGGTCATAATTAGGGTTGGAATGCTTCATAAACCTAGTGAAGGCTGTGATCTCATAGAACTAGCAGTTGGACCTTCTTATGCCCACCCTGAATAGAAATGGAAGGGAAGGGGACTTGAGGGAATGTATAGTAGAGAAGAGGGCCTTATTTATGTTGGGTGAGGTAGATAATGTGGGTTCCATGTCTGATGAGTGTTGAGATGCCTTTTGTTCGGTGGATTGAACTCACTGGCTTAGCAATATCCTCCCTGCTACCCGACATGCTTGATAAAACCAACTGTAGGTTGGCTTAGCATTGAAGGGGATATTGATTGTTAGAGATCCTAATTAGACATCCTTAGGGTATACACAACCCATCTCGGGGGTGGTCTCTCAGTTGAAAGTGTATAGGTTGGACAGAGACCTAAGGTTGGGTGGAACGTTGCTCTCACTTAACCAGTTGTTGGGACAACTTCAAGATTCAAAGATAAGTGTTATGTGGAGTGAATGATGCTATTTCACGTGTTATTATTATGTTGTTTTGCTTAAGCTGTTGAATGAATTTTATATGAATGTGAGAAATAGGTAGACCATGTGTAATCCTGAGTGGAAGGCTGAGTGCAGGTTGAATGCTTCATTCAGTTGCATGAGTTTAATGCATTGCTAATTTTACATGTGTTAAATGTATGGTTAGCGTTAGCTTCGTTTATTATATGTATTTTTTTATGAGGTGTTTACCCTTATAAATGGATTGATTAACCTCACCTAATAATAAGGAATGGTTATATGGCATGTGGTATTCTTAACCCTCTCTATGAGTCAGAGGAAATATGGGGCTATGGCAGGAGAAAGGTAGAGACCTGTTGAGGGATGGAAGGCACCTTAGAGGGTTTATAGACAAAAATTCAGAGGATAAAATGAGGAGGTTAGATACATAAGTTGGGAAGGGTATTGTACCACTAGATAGATCACTCTAAGAGATTTCCAACGGTACCAACCTTGCCTCATTTGGACCCAGGATGACGAATTTATGACCCTTGGAATTTGCTTTGGAAACTTGTTGGGTAAGGGTATTGAGTAGGACCCTTTCCGCATCTGCAATGCGGATTGCGGATTGCGGAGGGTCGCTTGACAGGAAATGGATTTCTGCATTTCTGCATTTTTAATGCGGATTGCGAATTGTGGAAGGTTGTTTGACGGGAAGTGGATGTCTGCATCTCTGCATCCACAATGAAGATTGCGGATTGCGGAAGATCATTTAACGAGGAGTGGATCTCCACATTTCCACTTCCGCAATGCGTATTGCGGATTGCAGAAGGTTGTATGACTAGAAGTGGATTTCCGTATTTCCACATCCGCAATGCGGTTTACGGATTGCAGAAGGTCGTTTGGCACAATAAATTGCATTTCCGCATTTTCGAATTCCCCAATGTAGATTGAGGATTGCGGAATGTGGATTGCGGATCGACAACCATTGCGGTTGTGTGTAGTTTTGGAAGTAAAAAAGAAAAGAAAAATCATGAAGGATCTTCGGTGGCCTCTGAAGGTCACAAGGGAGGTGAGGGGACGTTACATAGCTGTTGAAAATTCTGGTTTGAAATACTTTGCAAAGATTTATGTAAATCTTATTTAAACATGTTATAAGGTTTAATATGGTCACTTTGAATGTGCTTAATAATTTTCATTTCCATATTGATTAAGCATGCATATCTGGTTTAAATTCATGCTTAGTTATCCTTGCATCGACATAAGCATATGAGGAAATAATTAAATATTAAGTGTTGCAACTGTTTTAAAGGTTCAAATGTTTTAATTATTTTGCATGAATGCATATTGGCCTAACCTTAGAGAACATTAATCCACTGTGCATAATATTAATTCAATATTCATTATATCACAAAAATACTTAAATAAATTCACCATTCATCCTTCGAAATCATTACTGTAAACATAAAGGAAAGGAGTTGTTTAAAAATTCAAGGATTTGTCCCAGATGGGGGCTTTTCACCTGAATCCAGCATTTTTTATTTTGAAAATATGAATTTAACTATGTTCTAATGGCGATTTTGATGGTAGAAATGGATTGAACACCATAAAAAAATCCTTGGTGCAAGCAAAATTTCAGAGTTTGAGAGTTGTAACCAGTATTTTAAAAAATTTATGTCATTTTTTTTCAAATCATGCTGTAAAAATCAAATTTTTCCATTTGAAATCGTAAAAATTTTAGACTAGGTGGAAAGGAAACATCATAGATGCATGCAAAATACAAAAAAATAATGGGGGTGAGCAACAAACTCCTTCATTCTTGCTGATGCCTCGGATATCGTAGCATCAATCAGAAAGGGATTCTCCCCGATAGATTATCCCAATTAGATTATCTACCGTTTGGTATAGGGAATCCGTCTGGTTAGCAGTTCCGGCAACCATGGATTTGGAGTTTTATTCCAATTATACCCGTTATGGCCCGATCCACCGTTCTTTTGATTTTATATTTTATAATGATATGCAAGTGCCTAGTCTAAATTTAATCTAAATGCAAAACTGGTAATAGATCTAAGTCTAAAACCGAAATAAATCTAACTATCCCTGCAAGGAGCGAATTTAAAACATGAGCAATGAGCTGCAGGAGTTATCTAAAGAATTAACAGATAGCCATTAAATCTGAAAGAGAAAGCTACATCAAAGATAAAGATATCAGAAGATAGCTTCTGATTTAATATAAAACACATTCATTGCTCATGAAACAGAGAAATCGTTTGCACAGAAAGGAGTAAAATCATTAGTTACAAAGAAATAATTCAGACAGCAAGAAAGATCTCACATTAAAGTATGGAAGTCGCCAGAATGATCCAATATACATCCATTCTTCATTCAAATGCAAAACGTCCATCTCCAGGCTTTTATTAGAAAACTTTATTTTCTTAGAACATATACAAGATAGCTCGTACAGGTCTGAAAATAATTCCCTGCCAAAAGTCCTGCTCATTACTTCCTAACTTCTATTTATAATTACAAAATTGCCCTTTGGGATGCCACCTGGCCTTTTACATTTGTCATCTACAGAAATTTTCTTCTATAACAGACAAAATGTGACTCCCTTTTTATTACAGAAATTATTTTAAAAGAAAATAGGGACAGCTGTCCCATAGCTCCACGTATCATACATATGTAGGCCCAAAATACAAAACAGCAGAAATAATGCTCTATCATCAGCGCTTTTACTCCTGTACACGCGCTTTAGCTGGAAGAGAGTCGCTCAAACTAGCTGTTGATGCTGATGCTGCTTGAAGAGAGGCACTCGAGCCCACTGGAGCTGCTGCTGCTGCTTGGGAAGAAGGAATTGAGCCGGCTGGAATATCTGCCACTGCTGGGGGAGAGGAAATCGAGCTAGCTGCCATAGCTGGTGCTGCTGGGAGAGAGGAATCTGGGTTTTCTGTCACAGCTGTTGCTTCTGCTTTCTTCTCCTCTTCTGAAATGTAGCTATACCAAATACCAGTGTCCCTTATGACTACATTTGCGGAAGCAGGGAGCAAGATTTTCTGAGAAGTCACATTTTTCCTAAGCTCCGCTCCAATGTCTTGAATTTCTTCTACTGCAACTTGATGCACTTCTTTAAGAAAATGGTTGTGGATTGATGACATTCCAATATAATGTTGGAGGTCATCAATTGCTAGGACATCAATTTTCTTCACATATTCAGTTTGGATGTCTAGTTCTTCCTTAAGTTCAGCCAAGTGTTGTTCTTCAACCGGGAAATCATCTAGGGATTGCGGGAAACTCAATTTGCACCTGTCATGCACTCCCTGGATTCTTTGATACCGACCATTGATCCTATCCATTGTCCCTCGTACGCTGGCCATTAGCTTACTGCCACAATTTCTGCAGAATTCCAAAAGGGCTATGTCTTCGTTAAAGCCCTCCACAGACTTGAATGGGAGATGCTTGGGGAAACCCACCCTTCCTTCTCTCCATTCTATCTAGCTCAGGATATTTGCCTTAACCCGAGTATGTTTATCTTTAAGCCTGTGGGATTCTGCGTTAACTTCCTTTAATCTGACCACCATGGCCTTGAGCTTGCAAACTTCATTTGTGATTAGATCCTGAGTGTCATACATTTGCTTTAGGATGCTGCAGGACAGCTCATGGAAAGGAAACATGTCTACCTTTCTCCCTCAGCCTGCTCTAATTGCTTTGCTAATGCTAGCTTGTCTGCTTCTAGCTGGGACACTTTGGTTCCTGCATCGATCTTTTCTCCTTCTAGAATCATCATTTGGACTGTCAATTGGTCCTTTTCTTCCTCTAGCAGGTTATACTTGTCTAACAGCTCTTTATGCTCGACAGACAGGCGATTATACTTGTTCACCACAAGATCCCTGTAGGCTTGCTCATTAGCCACAGTATGTTGTAGCATACGAGCTCTCCTCTTTGTCGATTCATTTTCTCTAACTATATCACCTACATTGTCCAGTGATGCTCTTGCTGTCTCTACAACTGCGGATGCCATAGCTAAGGGATCCTTATTTGTATTCTGCATTACAGTGATCTCCTGGTGGGTAATGATATCGTCCTGGAAGAGTCTTTTGATCCTCTCTTTCGATTTAAGGACCATTGCTTTCCTTTTCTTGTCATAGACAAATTCATCCCACCTGGACACCGTATGTTCTTCTGATGGAGTGTACGGGACAATTGGGAGGTCTATAATGTCTATTTCTACTTCAGCTGGTGGGGTCTGGACTACCTGAGCTGGATCTGTTCCACATTTTGGGTACCAGAGCCACCTGCCTGTGCTGCGTCCGCCTTTACATTTTGAGTGCCGAAGCCACCTGCCTAAGGTACGTCTATTTCCATGTCCTGTGCACCGGAGCCACCTGCCTGGGCATCTTCACCTGCTTTAAGTTCTTCTTCTACTTTTCGCTCTACCTCAGCCTGCTGTCTTCTCTCTTCTCCTTCAACTTGTGGCTGATCTTCATTTTCTTTCTGCTGCCTTTCATCTTCAGCCTCCTTTTGCTGCTGGGCTTCCTCAGCCTCTTTCTGCAGCCTCTCACTTTCTGCTTCTTGCTGCAATCTGACAACTTCATCCTCTTGCAGCAACCTCGCTTCCTCAACTTCCTGCTGTGCCCTTGCTTCCTCTTTTAATCTGAGCTCTTCCTAAGCTCGGGCCTCATCTGCTTCTTTGGCTTTCTGCTGGCTGGTCTTCTGGGTCCTGGTAGAGCTAGAACTTGCTCCACTGCCTTGGCGAAAGGTTCGCAGCTCAACCATGTTGCTGATGCCTCTGAATACCTCCTCCTCGGCATCATGATAGTGAGAGTACTCAAAATGAGCATAAATTTCCTTACAATGCTCGGCCACTTTGCCCTTCCTGTCATTCCTATGGAAGATCACCTCGTCGAAGTGGAAGGATTTCATCTACTGAACAAACTCCTCGGCTGAGGCAACCCCTGAGAATTTGTATGCTCCTACACAGAAGGGAAAATGCGGGAAAGAAGCCTTATGCTGTTTGTTGAGCATTGCTCCAATTCCATCCAGGAAGATTTGTCTTACTGCCTCCTTAAGGACCACATAATCTGTAGCATATCTTGGCAAAATATATGGAGCTTTAGTCCCTCCAAACATTCTGAGATAGGTTCCTTGCTCCGAGAAATAAAAATCTCCATAATTGTCAAGGACTTCCATGGCATTCTCCGACAGGCAGTTGGGCTCTTCCTTGAATAGCTGCTCATATAGGGGCATGATGAACCCCTCACAAATGAGCTTATAGCTGGGTTTGTAATTCTGAGCCCACAACATCCTGAAAGCAGTATAAACTGGGGTGTTGGCCTTATCCCATGTGCAGCCCAATTTGGGAAAAGATAACTTGGAAAAAACACAATCAATAAGATATGAGGACATGTAAAATTCTGCCTTCTTTAAGGCCAGTCCTTTTCTTGAAACAACTACCATTGAGGCCAAACTATCTGACAGGAGAGTGGCCCAGTTGAACACAGTTCCTTTAAACGCCATGAAGTGGATGATAGGGACCCACTGAATCTTGTACACGATGCCATCTGGCATGACGAAGATTCTGCACAACATCAAGGCGATCAATCTGAAAGGAGGTCTCAGATTCTGGACGTCATATTCGTCATTACCTTTCTTTCTCAAATGCTTGCCTGCGACTAGTAGCTTTTTGTCCATTTCAATGTTGTTCATCTGGCCCAGCCATTCATCAGTCAGAGATTGCTGGGTGCGGGGAAATTTGTAGGCCGCGGCCAGGTATGCTGGATGAAGTGAGGCAATGGCTATCTTCCCGCTGTCGTGAATTATTCTTGCCTCCGCATCGGTATGTTGGAGTATCCACCCGATTACTTTAGAACATGGGAATAGTTCAGGGAGGGTAGCAGCTCTAGCTATGCCTGAGGTTCTGATATTGAGATAGATCTTCCCCTCTTCTAGCAACATGTCCGGGACATCTTGGTCTCGGATCATCCTATAGATGTCACCCCATCGGATTTCAGGAGGAATGCTGGTGGTGCACCTAGTATCCTGGAGTGTGGTCTCAGTTCTAAGTGGTGTAGGCTGCTTTTCTGTCATTTTAGCCTTCTTCCTACCACCTTTTGGCATTTTGACTTATCCCTGATAGCAACCAAATACAAGTTATTATAAAATTGTGCAACATACTGTGATATTTTAAGAAAGAGCATCACCATTTTAACATGTTAATGAGATAAATACAATGTGAAGCTGCATGTTGGGAAGCAAAATACACCATTTCAACAGGAAACATAGTTATAGAAATTTGATTCTTTTAAAGGGACGGGTTTGGAATGTTCCTGAAAGGATAGATATGTTGCGGAACAACCTGCTCTCGGTCTAGCTCTAGGGGAGATGGTGTCTTCCATGGTTGCGGTTCAAATGGCTAATAGCGGGTGGGCTCGGATTGAGGTAAACTTAAGACGAAGTCAGGAATGGCTTTCCGAGTTGATGAATAAGCGAGGGATCCAGACGCCCTCCATGGTTATTTATCGCTAGACGAGAAAATTCATGGCCAGCTAGGAATTTGAACGGGGTGGTGGCTGGTGAATACTTGGGCGGCCACTCTATGGTTTGAGCTGATAGGGACGAGACCTTAACGGGGTTTGGTGACTTTAAACGCGAAAAATAACGACGTATACGATCAGGGTAGGAAGCTGGAAACATTCCACCCGTCAAAACTGACGGTCTTTACACCATATACACACATTTTTATAATTTCTTTGTTTTTTGTGACGGGAAATATGGAATTTAGACCATATTCGATGGGAAAAATAGCCCATGATGGGCATTTTGCCTGTCAAAATCAAACCCTTGCGACCAATTCCTATCTTCTCCGAAAAAGAACAACCTAAAGGTAAACTGAAGCGTAGAAGAGACAAAATTAATGGTTAAAACATCCTACATGGCACCGTGAAGATGGCTGAATGAGGTGGCCGTGGACGTGGACAAGCGAGCTAAGCTTGGAGCGGTTGCGGCGAGGTTTCCAACGACGTCAGTAAATCGAAACAAACACAATGGCTAATCTAAACCGCAATAGTTTATTTAAACGCTTTAGGAACGTGCGACATTCAATTTGGTGGGTGGTGCATTTAAAACAAGTTTTAATATGTTGTACGCCGTGGTCACGTCGAGTAGTTTCGATATGCGTGCGCGAACGCCACCTGCGGGATGAACTCGTGAACTTCACTCACCATTGCGGAAGGTTATGCTGAACTCCTTCGGTGTTTCGGGAGAGATTGGTGAATCTTTCCGTAATTTTAATGAAGATAAGTGGATCACTTGCGGAATCATTCCGCGAAGCTCCCCGCCGTTTCGGGAGGAATTGGCGAACGACTTCCGCAAAAAATGAATGTGAATGTCTAAGTCTTTCGGCAGCCCTTTTCGGGATGATAACGTGAAAGCCTCCGAAATTGCGGAAAGCTTTCGGAAATGGCTTCCACAGTTTCGGAATGCTTCCGCCAATGCTTCCGTAGAAGGCTCTCACAAAATTTCTCAGTGAGGTTTCGGAACAAAAACGCGAAGGTTTCCGCAGTTGCAGAAGGAAAACTCGAACGGTTCCGCAAAAGGTCTAAGGGCCTTGGTGTTTCGGAACGATAAGTTGAAAGGTTCCGCTGTTTCGGGAAGAAAAACCAAAAGGTTCCGCAAAAATTTCTCGGTGAGGTTTAGGAACGATTCCGCGAAGGTTTCCGCAGTTGCGGAAGGCTTTGGCGAATGGCTTCCGCAACTTCGAGACTTAAAATTTTTCAAAAAAACTAAGTCACTTAGCGGCCCTGGGGAAGGTTGGCGAATGGCTCCCACAAGTTTCGGGCGGCTTCCTCGAATTCTTCCACCGTTTCGGAAGGAATTCGACAATAGCTTCCGCAATTTTTTAACCATAACTTCTAAATCTTTTCGGGAGACTTATGCAAACGGTTCCCGCCGTTTCGAGAGAAAAAGATGAATGGTTCCACGGAGCTTCCTTCTTACGTTCCACAAACTTTCAAAAAGTTTCTAAGTCCTTTTTCGAGAATCTTATACGAAAGACTCCCGCCGTTTCGGGAGGATAAGTCGAATACCTCCGCAACTGCGGGGATTTCTCCAATGATTCCGCGATTTTCAGGGAAACCTCACGAATCCTATCTTTGGGAAGCAAACTTGGAAATTCTTTAAAAGCAAGATTTTCAATTGAGAAACAAAGCAAAAAGTGGAAATGGCCTCTTAAGGCAGCCTTTCTAAAAAATTGAAGGAGGGGCCCCAATATGTAAAAAATTTTGGGGGGGATGTTGCTGCAACAACAATTCTATAATTGGATATTCATTACAACAGGAATATCACAGCCTCAATCACTACATTCACCATGGAATTACCTGTCATGGGATACAATAGAACCCAAAAACCCCATTACAAATCCCATATCATATATCTATCTAACTTTGTCTACAACTAACTCTTTGGATGCTTGTGTATTCCTTGCTTAAATGATTTTGCAGGTTGTCTTCTCTCTCTTTTACCTTCATATTCCACCTCCTTTTATTCTTGCACGCAAGGTCCAAAACAGGTGCAAAAAAGTTGTGGATGTTACCTTTGTTCTACAACTTACAATACTTGCTGCTACTTCCAGTAATCTTCCGTGACTTCCTTCCTTTCTGCAACTTCTATTATTCTTTTGCTACTTTCCTCCTTTGAATTCTCTTCTTTTTCTTCGTTCTTTGTCCACTTCAAAATGAAGGATCCAACGGGCCATGACAAAAAAGGTTGAATTGCCCTTAGGTCAACTCTGCTTCGTGACTAATTCCTGAAATTCTTACACTATTGGTCCTTCAAAAAAAGGAGCCAAATCTGGTACTGAAAAATACCAGATTAGCACTTCTGGAATTAAACATAATCACTATTTGGCCTCTATTTTAGTTTCACTAGAGTGAAAATAATAGATGTTTATTCGAGAAAAATCCCTGCTAAAATGATGACATCCCTCCTCGCCTGAGACTTGATTTTTCTTCTTTAGAATATTCGTTACTGATGAGACTCCCAAAGGTGGTTTACTAAGCATCAACGAGATGAAGAAAATAGGATGAAGCATGGGAAATGGAATCATAGAGGGGAATGGTTGTGTCTTGGATTGTGGGGCATCCCTCTCTCAAACTCCCATGTTATTTAACACTGGTCGAAGGGTGTTTGAGAGTGTGGGAAGTGGAAATAATCCCATTGGAAATCATCAATGTCAAAACATTGATATCCCTCAAAATATTTAGATAATGTGAGCCTTGGTGTTCCCGTCGAGCGTGGGGCATCAAAATGTTTAGATAATGCGAACGAGTCTTGGGAGAGATCAATGGGGTGCTCAATGTGGGGATGATTGAGCGAAGCTTAAGAAAGAAAAGAATCTCATATAGAAACAAGTAAACATACATAGGGAGTGGTGGAACTAGTGGAATATTCTCACCATCATTTTTGTATTTTGCATGCCTGCATGAAGTCATCTGCATGCAATTGCATGCATCCAGTCATTGGTATGGTAGTCTATCAACACCTAGTTCTCAGTATTTCAGCCCCAGGAGCCTGTTTCTGCTCAGTTTTAGCGCTCCTAACCATTTATGAGCCGTTGTTTTCATGTAATACCGCAATTTTGACCCTTAGGAAATATTGGTTTTCATGTAAATATTGTATACATGTAATGTATGTTTTCCTAGCATGGAGCTCAAGGCCAAGGCCCCGCTAGTATATGTTCGGATTTTATTTAAAATGGACAAGTATTTGATATGTTATTACCCATGTGCTATTAATCCATGGGATATTGTAAATTGATGTAAATATTTAATATTGAAATAAAATTCCAAGACTGGCTATGGAGGCAACGAATGAGAAGGAGCCATGTGTATCCACTAGGGAGTGGTGAGGGGGTTGTGGGGATGAACCATATGCTGCCAAGTGTCATTGTGGGAACCCATTTGACTTTCCTTGCTGACATTTAATTTTGCTGTAAGAAAGTGGGTGAAGAATTCAGTCCATGGCTTCAATGGAGCATGGGCACCCCAGAAATTCGTATGGCAGGTATGGGCTCTGTTTTTCTTGTACCACAAGTCACTCTACCTCATGGGAATTGGTTCTTTTCTCATTCCCATTCCATTGTGAAACTTACCAGCACCATTTCCATCCAAAAACGAATTGCCAGCAGGGAGAAAAACCAGAAATCGCGTCCTTGAGAGAACCCACGTTTTGCAGAGCCATAAATGCCCAAAATTGGTATTTGACAGTGAAATCCAATGGGGGATCCATAGATATGAACCTTGGGGCGAAATTGAGAGTATTAGATACCCCGAAATCCATTGGAAAACCCAGTTTTTACAGCCCAGAAATGAAGTGACGGGATTGAGTTATTGGATAACAGAACTGTGAGAAATCCATGTGTGAATGACTGAGCAGAGGTTTGGTTTGCTTGATAAACCCAGTGAAGGCTAGAATCTCAAGGAATTAGCAGCTGGACCTTTCTATTCCCACCCTGAAGAGCACTGGAGGGAAGGGACGCCTGAGGGACTGTGCAGCAGAGAAGGGGACCTTCCTTGTGTTGGGTGCGGTAGGTATTGTGGGTGCCATGACTACTGAGTTCATTTGAGAACCCTGTAGCTTTGTGGTTGAGCTCACTGGCTTAGCATCCTCCTCATTTGTCATTTGTATGCTTGATAAACCCAACGGTGTGTTGGCTTAGCATAGCTGATGACCGAAACCATGGCTGTGAGTGAGCCCAGCTAGTTCTTCCTTAGTGGATACATATCCCAGCTCGGGGGTGATCTCTCAGCTGAAAGAATATAGGCTGGACAGAGATCAATGGTTGGGTGGAACGTTGCTCTCACATAGCCAGTTGTTGGGACAGATTCATCTCAAAGATAAGTGTTATCTCTGTATTGCAAATTACATGCATTATGTGTTCTGCAGTATGTTAATTGTCTATGTTTAATGAAATGAATTAATTATCTTAATTTGGAATCTATGCATGGCATTGGAACGAGATTGAGTCTTTATATGATAAATCATCCTCTGTTGTCATATATATATATATATATATGTTAGGCATTACTGTTTGTGTGCTTGCTAGTATGTTTATTCCGCTGTGCTTTATTGAGTTGAAGCTGCACATAGAAATGTTTAATTGTTATGAATTTTTGAGAAAGCAAGGATGTTGGGGCTAAGTCTGTCAAAAGCCCCGTATGATTGGTCATGTTCTCTCCCCTGCATTGTTTGAAGGCGAGAGGGGACGTTACAGGGTGGTATCAGAGCCCATGTTGCAACACTGGGGCTGCTTGGGCCAAATTCTGAGTTACAGGCAGGTAACAAAATGTTTTAACGAGGTATTGGTGAAGTTTGGGGCGTCATTTTGATATGGAAAAATAACAGGGTCAGATTTCTCAGATGTGGCAGAGGATCACACCATAGCATAGAGCTCTCCAAGAGCTTTCCAACGGTACCAAATTTGCCTTATTTGGTTAAGGGACGAGGGAGATATGACCCCCGCAAGCACGCGGATCACGTGCAGATTGCGCACAGATGGCGCGCAGAATGCGCGCGGATTGCGTGCGGATCGCGCACAGATCGCGCGCGGATCGCGTGCGGATCGCGTGCGGATTGCATGCGGATTGCGCGCAGATTGCGTGCGGGTCGCGCACAGATTGCGTGCGGATCGCGCACACTTCGCGCGCGGATCACGCGCAGATTGCGTGCGGGTTGCGCGCGGATTGCGCATGGATCGCGCACACATGGCGCGCAGAATACGCGCGGATTGCGCGCGGATCGCGCACAGATCGCGTGCGGATTGCACGCGGATTGCGCGCAGATTGCGTGCGGGTCGCGCGCGGATTGCGTGCGGATCGCGCACAGATCGCGCGCGGATCACGCGCAGATTGCGTGCGGGTTGCGCGCGGATTGCGCATGGATCGCGCACAAATGGCGCGCGGATTGCGCGCGGATCGCGCACAGATGGCGCGCGGATTGTGCGCGGATCGCGCACAGATGGCGCGCGGATTGCGCGCAGATCGCGCACAGATTGCGCGCAGATCACGCGCAGATTGCGTGAGGATTGCGCACAGATTGCGTGCAGGTTGCACGCGGATAGTGCGCGGATGGCGCGCAGGTTGTGCGCAGGTGGCGCACAGATGGAGCACAGGATGCAAAGGGAGTTAAAAATGTGAAAAGTAAGAAGTAGTTAAACCCAGAATTTTATAAAAGATGAATGGTTCATCGAAATTGAGATCTGCGAAGTGCTGAGTGTTCCTTGTTATATGGACTAACTTCACTCGATATAAAAGTTCTGTGATTCTTCATAGATTTTCTTCCACAGGTGGCTGAAGTTGGCATTCTGGACCAAAAACAACTGTATAAAATGTGCAGAATTATTAGTAAAAGTTGTCATTTTTGAAACAACGCTGTTTCCACACCCGATGTCGGAATGGAGCACAGGGACAGGCATTGGAAAGCTTGTCTAGTAGGGAATAATGGTGTATGACTAGAATTGCGATGAAGTTATCATACCCCACAAATAATTAGAGTAGAAATGTACCAGCGACTGTTTTAACAAATTATTGATAAATATGGGCAATTTCCAGAATTGCTTGAATGGACAAGGGAAAGGAATGCATAGCAACTGTGTGAATTATTCCATGAGTTCTATTATGTTAAATATTGATTGTGTATATTTCTATATGCATTCTTATGAGGTCTGACAAATATTTTCATAATGCACAGTGCTTGCAGCTCATAAAATTTGTATTGTAGCAGAGATAACATACAGGAAAGATGGTGACCATAAATGATGCTCAAGATCCTTATGAACACGAAGAAGATGTTCTAGGAGAAAATGTACATTTAGAAAATGCAGAGACTGAATCCAATGGGAGAAGGGAGCAGGTGACTCCTCAGAATTTGGTTGAAACCATGGTGAGCTTCAATGAAAGATTGATGAAGGCTCAAGAAGAACAACACCAACTCAATGCTGCTATTTTGCAAAGCCTCACTGATATGCAGCATAATATAAACCTTGGGTCCAACCCAAGCAATATGGGTGCAGAAGGAAGAGATGCAGGGAGTCATTCTAGAGGTCGTACGAAGAGGAGGACTCCAAGCCCAAGGAAGAGTTCGGTGAGCAGAAAGCATAAAACATCTTCATCAAGGTCTTCTTCCAGCAGGTCGTGTGACTCCAAATGTTCTAGGAGAAGTCCAAGACGTGCACCTAAGAGATTGGATGGAAGAAAGAAGTTCAAGGGCATTCCACAGGGAGAATTCAGGAAGGCAAGACCTCCCACATTTGATGGGGAAGGCAAGACTGGCCAAGAGGCAGAAGCATGGCTTCTTGGAATGAAGAAATACTTCAGAATTCAAGACTACTCAGGAAATGAGAAAGCCAGAATTGCCATTTACAATCTAAATAGCAGAGCTTCCATTTGGTGGGACAATCTCTTGCAAGTGAAAAGAATTAATGAGAGAAATATCAGTTGGAAAAAATTTAAGAGGTACTTCAAGGAGAAATACCTTTCTGCTAGGTATTATGATGGTAAGAGAAAAGAGTTTAATGAACTCAGGTTGGGACTAAAGTCTATGGAAGAGCATGTCCACAAATTCTTGGAATTACTGAGGTATGTTGACTACATTAAGGATGAGAGAGTAAAAATTCAATGCTTCCTTGGAGGTCTACCTCAAAGTTTCAGAGATCGTATTGAGTTTGTTAATCCACCAAGTTTGGATGAAGCCATTAGGATGGCAATGCATTGTTATGAGCAGAATAAAGGAAAAACAGAGGCTAACCCAGCATGGAAAGGAAAGCCAAGAGGGAAGTTTGATCAAAAGAAGAATGGCTTCAAGCCACCATTCAAAGGTCAGCCTAGAGCCTTTCCACAGGGGCAGCAAGCAAGGAGTGGATTCAAACCAGCAGTGGCAGCAGACAAAGCATCCAAGGGACCACTTCAGTGTTGGGGATGTGGAGAAAACCACATGCTGAAGAATTGTCCACATCGAAAAGACAATTCTCGGAAGTTGAACAACCTTAAGGGAGTAGCTACGGTGGAGGACATGGCAAGGACAGCACCTCGGATTTATGCAGCGCTGGATAATCATCAAGCAGACCATCAATCATCAGTGGTGGAATTCGAAGGTAAGATTGCTACGCAATCTATTTCTGTTTTGATTGATCCAGGATCCACTCATAGTTATGTTTCTCCAAAAGTGGTTGAAGGTTGTTCTCTTAGAAAAATGAAGCATAATAAGTCTTGGCTAGTGCAATTAGCCACGGGATCCAAAAGGAAAGTAAGTGAGGTAGTGATGGAGATCGTATTGAGTTTGTTAATCCACCAAGTTTGGATGAAGCCATTAGGATGGCAATGCATTGTTATGAGCAGAATAAAGGAAAAACAGAGGCTAACCCAGCATGGAAAGGAAAGCCAAGAGGGAAGTTTGATCAAAAGAAGAATGGCTTCAAGCCACCATTCAAAGGTCAGCCTAGAGCCTTTCCACAGGGGCAGCAAGCAAGGAGTGGATTCAAACCAGCAGTGGCAGCAGACAAAGCATCCAAGGGACCCCTTCAGTGTTGGGGATGTGGAGAAAACCACATGCTGAAGAATTGTCCACATTGAAAAGACAATTCTCGGAAGTTGAACAACCTTAAGGGAGTAGCTACGGTGGAGGACATGGCAAGGGCAGCACCTCGGATTTATGCAACGCTGGATAATCATCAAGCAGACCATCAATCATCAGTGGTGGAATTCGAAGGTAAGATTGCTACGCAATCTATTTCTGTTTTGATTGATCCAGGATCCACTCATAGTTATGTTTCTCCAAAAGTGGTTGAAGGTTGTTCTCTTAGAAAAATGAAGCATAATAAGTCTTGGCTAGTGCAATTAACCACGGGATCCAAAAGGAAAGTAAGTGAGGTAGTGATGGAGTGTCCCATAGAATTGAATGGACTCCACACATATGCTGAATTGAATGTGTTACCATTAGGATCCTATGATGCATTAATTGGCATGGATTGGTTAGAAAGTCATAAAGCCAAATTGGACTGTTATGAGAAAGCACTTGAGTGCATTGATGAAAAGGGAAGGCCAACATTGGTAAAAGGGATTCCCAAGCAAGTTTCAGTAAGGCAAATTTCAGCCCTGCAGTTGAAAAAGTTTTATAAGAAGGGTTGTCAATTATATGCAGTCCATATGCCAGATTCATTAGAGGACAAAGGGCCAAGAATAGAAGACTTCAGGATATTGCAAGAGTTTCAAGATGTGTTTCCGGATGAGGTACCAGGGTTGCCACCGATGAGAAATATTGATTTTACCATCGATCTTGTTCCAGGGGCAGCGTCGAATTCCAAAGCTCCTTATAGAATGAGTACACCGGAGTTGGTGGAATTGAAGATGCAGCTGCAAGAATTAATGGATAAAAGGTATATCAGGCCTAGTGTGTCTCCTTGGGGAGCACCGGTGTTATTTGTCAAGAAGAAAGATGGGACTTTAAGGCTGTGTATTGATTACAGGCAGCTCAATAAAGTGACAGTTAAGAACAAGTATCCATTACCAAGAATTGATGACTTGTTTGATCAAATGAAGGAAGCCAAATTATTTTCAAAGATCAACTTGAGGTCTGGCCACCATCAAGTGAGGATTAAAGAAGAAGACATTCACAAGACGGCTTTCAGAACTAGATATGGTCATTATGAGTTCACTGTGGTGCCATTTGGCCTTACCAACGCACCTGCCACATTCATGTGTCTCATGAATAGCGTATTCAGCAAATATTTGGATAAGTTTGTGATTATGTTTTTAGATGACATTCTTGTCTATTCAAGAAATGAAGAAGAACATGAGGAGCATCTAAGAATGGTGTTGCAAGTTCTTAGAGAACATCAGCTGTATGCCAAATTAAGCAAGTGTGAATTCTATCAAAAGAGGATTCAATATTTCGATCACGTCATTTCAGAAGAAGGAATTGCAGTGGATTCGGAGAAGATTAATTCCATCATAGATTGGCCAACTCCAAGAAACGTTTCAGATGTTAGATCTTTTATGGGCCTTGCTGGTTACTACAGAAGGTTTATTGAAGGATTCTCCAGGATAGCTCATCCGATCACTTCGTTGCAAAGGAAGAACATCAAATTTGTATGGTCTGAAAAATGTGAGAAAAGTTTTCAGAAATTAAAGGAGTTACTTACCAGTGCTCCTGTTTTGAAGATAGCTGATCCAAGGAAGGATTTTGTAGTGTGCACAGATGCTTGCATTGAAGGACTGGGTGGGGTTCTCATGCAAGAAGGAATTGTGATTTTTTATGAATCCAGGAAATTAAAAGAGCATGAAAAGAATTATGCCACACATGATTTGGAATTAGCAGCCATAGTGCATGCTCTTAAGATGTGGAGGCATTACTTGATGGGAAGAAGATTCGAGCTTAGAACAGACCACATGAGCTTGAAGTATTTGTTTGATCAACCAAACTTGAATGCTAGGCAAGCTAGATGGATGGAATTTCTTTGTGAATTTGATTTTGAAATTAAACATGTAAAAGGGAAGGAGAATAAGGTTGCCGATGCTCTTAGTAGAAAATTTCATGTTTCAGCAGTAAGTATGTACAAATCAGATTTGAAGACAAGAGTTCTTGAAGCCCAAAACGGTGACGAAACTTGCCTTCAAATTAAAGAGAAGTTGCAGCATGGTAATGTGGATGAAAAGTGTGAAGGATATCAGCTGGGTGAAGACAATATCCTCATCTACAAAGGTAGGTTGCACATTCCAAATAACGCAGATTTGAAGAAACTAGTGATGGATGAAATACACCAAATGCCGTACTCTGGACACCCAGGATATCAGAAGACTATAACAGCAGCAAGAAAACAATACTTTTGGCATGGTATGAAGAAGGACATAGCTGAGTACATCGCTAGGTGTCAGAAGTGCCAACAAGTCAAGGCAGAACACCAACATCCAGCAGGGTTATTGCAGCCCTTACCCATTCCGGAATGGAAGTGGGAAGTGATCTCCATGGATTTTATAACAGGTCTGCCCATGACAATGAAGAAGCATGATTCAATCATGGTTGTGGTGGATAAGCTATCGAAGGTAGCTCACTTTATTCCAGTGAAGTCCACTCACAAGGCTAGTGACATTGCGAACATCTTCATGAGAGAGATATTTAGGTTGCATGGATTACCTAAGGCAATAATTTCTGATCGTGATACAAAGTTTACTTCCAATTTTTGGAAGGGATTATTTCAGGAATTGGGAACTAAATTGAATTTCAGTACAGCTTACCATCCTCAAACGGACGGCCAAACCGAGAGGGTGAATCAAGTTCTTGAAGACATGCTGAGAATGTATGTGATGGACAAACCATCCAAGTGGGAAGATTGTTTACACTTAGTTGAATTTGCATACAATAATGGACACCATGCATCCTTGGGAATGAGTCCATTTGAAGCATTGTATGGCAAGGGATGCAGGACACCAGTGAATTGGGACGGACCAGTGAACAGGGTAGTGCTTGGACCAAAGATGATCAAGGAAATGGAACAGGAAATTGTTAAGATCAGACAGAATTTAAAGGCGGCTCAGGACAGGCAGAAGAGTTATGCAGATTTGAAAAGAGTACATAAGGAATTTCAGATTGGGGATCATGTTTATTTGAGAGTGAAACCAAGGAAGAGTTCCCTCAAGTTGGGGAGTTGTGCCAAGTTGTCACCAAGATATTGTGGGCTATTTGAAGTCCTTGATAGGATAGGGACAGTTGCATATAGAATTGCATTGCCTGCTAACATAAGAGCTCATAATGTTTTCCATGTATCTTTGCTTAAGAAGTATGTACATGATCCTAATCATATGATTGATTGGAATGTGATACAGGTGGAACCCGAGGGAGAGTTCCAAGTAGAGCCTATGCACATCCTCGACAAGAAAGTCACTTTTCTCCGGAACAGGGCCATCGGACAGGTAAAGGTCCAATGGGAACACCTTAGTCTCGATGAGGCTACATGGGAGCTGGAGGATGCCATGAGAGAGGCATTTCCATTTTTGTTCAGTTTTGAGAACACCGAGGACGGTGTTGTTCTAAGGGGGAGGGGAATGTAATACCCCAATTTTGACCCTTAGGAAATATTGGTTTTCATGTAAATATTGTATACATGTAATGTATGTTTTCCTAGCGTGGAGCTCAAGGCCAAGGCCCCGCTAGTATATGTTCGGATTTTATTTAAAATGGATAAGTATTTGATATGTTATTACCCATGTGCTATTAATCCATGGGATATTGTAAATTGATGTAAATATTTAATATTGAAATAAAATTCCAAGACTGGCTATGGAGGCAACAAATGAGAAGGGTCCATGTGTATCCACTAGGGAGTGGTGAGGGGGTTGTGGGGATGAACCATATGCTGCCAAGTGTCATTGTGGGAACCCATTTGACTTTCCTTGCTGACATTTAATTTTGCTGTAAGAAAGTGGGTGAAGAATTCAGTCCATGGCTTCAATGGAGCATGGGCACCCCAGAAATTCGTATGGCAGGTATGGGCTCTGTTTTTCTTGTACCACAAGTCACTCTACCTCATGGGAATTGGTTCTTTTCTCATTCCCATTCCATTGTGAAACTTACCAGCACCATTTCCATCCAAAAACGAATTGCCAGCAGGGAGAAAAACCAGAAATCGCGTCCTTGAGAGAACCCACGTTTTGCAGAGCCATAAATGCCCAAAATTGGTATTTGACAGTGAAATCCAATGGGGGATCCATAGATATGAACCTTGGGGCGAAATTGAAAGTATTAGATACCCCGAAATCCATTGGAAAACCCAGTTTTTACAGCCCAGAAATGAAGTGACGGGATTGAGTTATTGGATAACAGAACTGTGAGAAATCCATGTGTGAATGACTGAGCAGAGGTTTGGTTTGCTTGATAAACCCAGTGAAGGCTAGAATCTCAAGGAATTAGCAGCTGGACCTTTCTATGCCCACCCTGAAGAGCACTGGAGGGAAGGGACGCCTGAGGGACTGTGCAGCAGAGAAGGGGACCTTCCTTGTGTTGGGTGCGGTAGGTATTGTGGGTGCCATGACTGCTGAGTTCATTTGAGATTCCTGTAGCTTTGTGGTTGAGCTCACTGGCTTAGCATCCTCCTCATTTGTCATTTGTATGCTTGATAAACCCAACGGTGTGTTGGCTTAGCATAGCTGATGACCGAAACCATGGCTGTGAGTGAGCCCAGCTAGTTCTTCCTTAGTGGATATATAGCCCAGCTCGGGGGTGATCTCTCAGCTGAAAGAATATAGGCTGGACAGAGATCAATGGTTGGGTGGAACGTTGCTCTCACATAGCCAGTTGTTGGGACAGATTCATCTCAAAGATAAGTGTTATCTCTGTATTGCAAATTACATGCATTATGTGTTCTGCAGTATGTTAATTGTCTATGTTTAATGAAATGAATTAATTATCTTAATTTGGAATCTATGCATGGCATTGGAACGAGATTGAGTCTTTATATGCTAAATCATCCTCTGTTGTCATATATATATATATATATATATGTTAGGCATTACTATTTGTGTGCTTGCTAGTATGTTTATTCCGCTGTGCTTTATTGAGTTGAAGCTGCACATAGAAATGTTTAATTGTTATGAATTTTTGAGAAAGCAAGGATGTTGGGGCTAAGTCTGCCAAAAGCCCCGTATGATTGGTCATGTTCTCTCCCCTGCATTGTTTGAAGGCGAGAGGGGACGTTACATTTCATCACTAGAGTACAAGTGCACCCTCTTCAACCTATTGAGGAGTTACTTCAGTTAGTTCCATGATTAGTGGATCTATTCCCTGTTTTGGGGATCGATTGCTAGTTTAACTTACTAAACCACTTAGATAGACTTCCAAAGAGACTAGATCAGCTATCCTGACTACTGAAAACTCTTCATGCGCCCACATTGGAGTCTCCTTCCCTACATCAGTTCCCATGCACTCAGTTAGACTCAACTAGACTCATTTGACTGACTATTTGACTTTTGTGACCACTGCCACTAGTTTGGATGATGTATCCAATGCTATCCAAGACACACATTGAGGAGAATTTGAATGACCTTAGAGGCATTCGAATCCATTTGATTGTATTCCGTTATTATTCATTTTATAGAGTGACAACTCATAGTTGATGTATGATACAACAATTTTTGTCATTTCTTGTGTATGAGTGATTATTGAATCTCCATTTCTTCTTCTTATTTCTGCACTTCTTGAGTGAATTATTAGTGGGGTCTACTACTTTTGAGTGATCCTAACCCTAAAATATCACATGGTATCAGAGCTGACAACAACTATTCGAATTGCAGTAGTAGCTGTTGTAGCAATTCCTTGAGCAATTGTCTTTCATTGAGCACCAGAAGACTCTAGGTTTCCACAACAAATCCTGATGCTATTTCCTCAAATTCACTGGAGAAATGCACTAAGGTCTAGCCAGGTGTGAAGGACCCAGTCACATGTGCTCAGTGTCCTAAGGAAGTGTTCAATTCGAATTGCAGCATATCTTATTTTCATAATTCTCATTTGTTTTGTAGGAATCTCCCTCTTTCAGCTTCAAATTCTTCAGTATCATGGATCTCAAGTTGAACTCATTCAACTACTTCGAATGGAAGGAAAAGATGGACATATTATTTAAGTCGAAGAGCATTTCCAGAGTGGCAAATGGCTCTGCAGTTGAGCCCACTGGTGCAGTAGAGAAATCCAATTACTTAGACAAGGTTGATGAAGCAGTAGGATTGCTGCTAGTTAGCATTTATAAAGATTTGCACTTTCATGTTATCGATTTGAAGACTCCAAAGGAGGTTTGGGACAAGCTCGAATCCCTCCTTGGATAGAAAGAAGATTTGAAGGGTCATAAACTAGAAAATGAGCTCATCTCCTTGAGCCCAAGTAGTTTCGAAACTATCACTGATTTTCTCAACAATTTCAAGAACTTGATTTCACAGTTGAAGAGGTATGGGAATGAGAAGGAAGAAAAACAATCTATTCTTTCCTACATGGCCAAGACATTCTTGCAGACATCGTCCATAGATTGAAGGAAGATTGTACTTCTGACCATCCAGATGCTTTCTGGAAAAGAGAGAAGTATTATGTTACACTTCCTTATAAGCAGAATGCAGATACCAAGCCCCAAAAAGCTTCAGCTAATAATATGAGTCCAATAGAACAAGAAGCATGTAAAGAGTAAATACAGAAGTTGTTGGATAGACAACTGATAGAACCCTGCAAAAGTGCTTGGGCTTGCCCAACATTTTATGTTAATAAGCATTATGAGCAAAAATGAGGAAAGAAAAGATTGGTGGTTAATTATGGCGAACTGAACAAGGCTTTAGAACCAATCAACTATCCTCTACCTCACAAAGAATTAATTATGTCCAAGATTGCAAAAGCAAATGTTTTCAGCAAATTTGATCTCAAAAGTGGCTCCATTTGCAGTGTTAAAATTTAGTAAATTGTAACATTAATAGTATACAACTTGGATTATTTTTCAATACATGATGGTGACATCTTAATTATTATAAGGAGACACTTGCATATTCATGATGGTGTGACGTTGATGACTAGCATCATAATTATAATTATAATTATACCCACTGACGTACCCCATAGCCATAATTTTGTAACCATGTATATATTAATGATCATTATATATTCATCACATAATTATAATTGAATTATGTACTCGACCACAAACCCAAATACAATATTTTTGTGTTAGTGATAATTCTCAAGATTCCTTGGTAAAGCTTGTTTACATTTATCAAGCCACAAACCATTTCTTCCCAATATAGGCAATAAGGTAACAATTTAGGAAGGGAACAATTTTGTGGAATAATTAGTAGTATTGTATGCAATGGTTTAAGTTCAAAAGGAGTAACTAGTGGTTTATAGTGAAATTCTTAATGAATTGTTGTACTTCATAGAGGGTGTTTAATGGCACCTAAGATTTTTCTAGAAGTCGAATTGTCAATAGGATAGATATTATTTCTATCTTATTTTCTAAAAACTTAAAATTACATAACTATTGAAGCAATGCACTTCCAAAGACGAGGAACAAAAAAACGTTTTTCTCACTGCAAAAAAGATTTTAGATAATTTTGCATATTATATGGTAAGGAAGTTTCCACCATTTGAGAAAAATTTTCTATCTAGCATCATGTAAGAAAGATAACCATAAGGAGAAACTATTAGTTTAATGAAATGGTCATATTGGTCCTTTAGCTAGGATTTCTTTAATTTGTTATTATTTACCCAAAAGCAGAAGCCAAAAATATTTCTTAGTGGTCACATTGTAAATTTATTAACTGTCATTGTGGAACTTATTAACTCTTATGTGTTCATTCTACCATCTACACTTTTTCTAAACTAGAGATGTGAGAACTGATATCCTTTCTAAGGCCATCAATATCCATGATATGTATGTATGCCATGCCTTCAGAGTTGTAGTTCTTAATAGTAGTTTTAGCATGGGAAAAAATGAACATAAGTTCACCTTAAGAAATTACAAACCACTTATAGGGATTCCCAAAATATTATCTTCCAATGAAAACTCATATTTTGTTTTAAATAAAAAACAAATTGTTATTTGTGAAATAATATATAGTATTTGAAATAAAAAACAAAACAAACTATATTTTAAATAAATAAAAAAATGAAAACTCATATTTTGTTTTAAATGAAAAAACAAATTCTTGTTTGTGAAATAATATATAGTATTTTAAATAAAAAACAAACCAAAATATATTTTAAATAAAATAAAATAAAAATTGTTAAAACAAAGTAGCCAATTTCTTAGTGCGGAGACATAAAGTGAACCGGTACAAAAGCTAGCAAGTTGAACAACCCCTTGATTTTAAAGGCCTCTTAAGTAGATATAAAGCCTCCCCTGCCTTATAGCTGTAGGGGTTTACAATATCGATCGAATCAGATCAGAGCATGCTGAAGATCAGGGGTTTACAATATCGATTGAATCAGATCAAAGCATGTTGAAGATCAGGGGTTTACAATATCGATCGAATCAGATCAGATCATGTTGAAGATCAATTCAGATCAGAGCATGATGAAGATCATATCAGAGCTATTTACCCAAAAACTTGAATTCAGAATCTCTCTAAGTGAATCGATCCTGCAGACATATATCCTAATGTTGGATAAAGAATCTATGTTGAACTTTCTACTTTTGGTAAATGCCGTAGTGAAAGATTCAACAAGAATGGGAGATCTGCAGATGTTTACCACTACTCCATAGAAACCAATCCACTGGTGCAATCGCTGCATAGAAAGCAATCGAACAGAATCACCCACCGACTAGAAGCTTGAATTTGGAATCTCTCTCAGTGAATCCATTGTTACGAGAACAAGAGTATAAATAGAAAGGAATGTCCCAACATTCTCCCATTATAGATTACGATGTCGTGATTAAGGCAGGAACGGTTTAAATGCCACAGTAAGAGGGTTTTTCCCACACAAAAGTACGAGGGTTCTCATTTTAGATCCGAAGGTATTCTGGCATATATTGCTGCATTGCTCAGTGAATGATGTTTTCCATGCACACAATCAAGCAGATGCAGTTTTTCACTCCGACCATGAGCATCTTGCCATTCAATCCCACGGAGATAATGCCCAAAGGTCCAATACCAAATCTACGAAGAAGTTTCTATTGCTGGGGATTGCCCCATCCAAAAGGTACGGTTTTAATTAATCATCAAGGACATCTATACTTGTTTTCAAGAAATTAAGAAGGTCAACTCTGTGATATTCTGATATAGGTTCTACATTTGAAAGACTCTCCTACTAGGCTACCACTTTCCCAAACTGGCCAGGGCTTACCGTGCAAACTTCCAGAAGGATTTAGGGTAAGTGGCAAACCCTTACACTCTGCTTTATCCAAAAAATATAGAACTATTTAGAATTTATCAAGATAGAGGGATCTCAACACAATAGTTGGAGGCTCATAGGCTTTGAAATCAGGTAAAAGGATAAAATTATACCTGTAACTATTGAACACAACACATAATCTTATGATTTAGAATTTTCATCTATCACAGGTCGCCTTCCAGCATACAATACAATGAATTTTAGAAGGCATAATTTAGGCTATAAAAGAAAAGGGATGAATTCATGAATCGTAACCCCAACTTCATCAGCATATGCAGGTCTTGGGCTAAGAATTTGGGCTAAATCCTTGCCTTTGGCCAGCTACTTCTCTCATTCATTTGGCTCTACCCCTATAGCATGACCATGTTGAATGCTATTTTATCTCTCATCTCCTTTGTTATTACAAGTATTCCATGCCTTCCTTGCTATGCTATACGTCATATTCATCTTCATCATGCGCTAATCTGATTCGATCAATATTTGGTATCATGCTGGGGTTTACAATATCGATGATATGAATATTGTAAACCCATTGCTCTGATCTGATTCGATCAATATGAATATACATAGATGGTAAACAATGTCATGTTGGGACACCTGTATTGTAAACAATGTCATGTTGGGACACCTGGTAAGCTATCATGCTTGTTCCTGCCTTATAGCTGCTTTGTTCCCTTCCCCTTGTCATTCTTGCTTGCATGCGTGTTATTATTTATTCTTTATTTTTTATTTTTTTATGTAGGAAAAATACAATGGCTAAATAACTATTTCCAGATTTAAAGCATTAATCATGGACTCCAAGGGTAAAAGCTGGCCCAAAGTTTGGAGCAATGGGAAAACTGTGAATTATAATTCTATAGTTAAAATCACATGATTCTTTCATGTTTATGAAGTATTGGTGATTGAGTAAGGCTACTATTTAGCAAACGCCAGCAACATTCCATTGTCAGGGAGTCTAGATTCAAATTTCAGATACAATCTAACTTCACCATGTAAACTAAAATGTAATTCCATGTCACTGGGCCTACTGGATGTGACTATGTATGATATTTTTCATGCCTTGGTCACTTGTATGGTCTGGTTTTTTCCGAAGGCACTGACAGAGTCTTGGTCTTGGGCATTTTTGTTCTTCACCCACCCGTTTTTTGGTATGTTTGCAGTAGATGCTTAAGCGGCCAAGTATTTTTTGTAGATTTCATGTACATTATTGATACTATTAGTATAGGAATTTTATCAAAAAACAAATACATGTTAGAATCTCTTCAAAGTTACCGAGTAGAATGTAAACAGGTTACCTACATTCCAAGAAATCACTCACTAATGTGTATATTCTAATGCTAGTTAGGAGAAAATATGCAATTCCTGAAATCTTTATAATGACCTTACATCATCAGGCATCTTAAAGATGAATTTGTAAAAAACCCTTCAAAGATGATGCTTAATGTTAAGCTAAATTTGTATCAATTCCTTTCAGAAGATGGACTGCATCAATGAGCATGGGCCACTACATCATTACAATGATACTCTGACCCAAACAAGGTAAACCGTGCCAAACTCAAGAAGAGAGATATCAAAACTGCCAAATGATGCCCATGTACTTTGGTATCGGCGGCAGGGTATAAAGATCCTGACTCAAACAAGATAAACCATACCAACTTCTAAAAGTGAGATATGGGGAATGCTCAATTCCACTGAAGGTCCCCTACAATTTTTTCTGAGAAAATTGTATCCGGCATTAATGTCAAGCTTTTTGAAAAAAGATGAATCGTTTTTTTCTTTAACATAAGAGTGCCCTAGTATAAAGGCAATTCCAGCTTCCCTAGCTTGAAAAAGTTCTTGTAACTCATCTTTTACATCAAGATCAATATCAGGACTGCTAGGCAGCAGAAATCAGACTTTTTTTCTCTGAGCTAGATGAGGACAGTCAGTTTCTATAAGATCCTGCATGCTTTGGATCATTGGTGACATAATATAGGATAGATTAACAGACTGCATGCTCTCTTCTACTGCTTCATAACTTAGAATTCTCTCCATGCCATGAACATGGGTTCCAATAACATCGATTCTTCCATCTGTAGTGTAACTGTCACTTGAGAAAGAATGTTTTGCTTCCGAATGAATAAACTCTCCGAGGTTGAGAATAAGCTGATCCTCAAAATGATCAATATCCCCATGGACATCCCGGTAACCATATCTGACAATGCATCTGTATAACTTGTACTCTTTAGGCCCAACACGACCAATAGGAACTGTTCTTCTGGTGGGACATATGGCACTGACACTGATTTAATGCATATAAAGACAAGCATCTAATGGAATGATGAAATATTTGTTACAAAATGTGTAAAATTTGCAGGTATCCCAACGACAAGTTCTGTGTACATGAAGCCAATACCAAAAGCACGCACCATCCCCAAACTAGGACCAAGTCCAAGCAGCCATTTTATGGATGCCTCGTTTTGCAAGTCAAGGCCATACTTCTTTATTGTGCCATAATTCCACACATACATGATCATCATGAATATGAGATCAAAAAGCATAGGTAACCAGGAGCCTTCTAGAAACTTAATGAGAGAAGCTGAGAAGTAGAGGGCTTCGATAGATCCGAAGAACAGTAGAAAACATACTGCTAGCAAAATACTCTTATGCCAGCATATAATGATTACCAATGATGTAAGACAGGTAGTAACCAGCATAACTGAGATGACAGCTAAACCTTCCTTGACAATACCAAACATTTCAAAACTCTTTACATTGAATGTTGAAAACATATTCTTTCACTAACAACAAAATTGCTCCATTGTTAATCCAAAATATGTACATAAGTTCACAGGTGTAAACAACAAAACCAGCACATACCAGATGCATTTCCCATTCATTTAGTATCTTGAAAACCAATAGTAACATCAAGACATAGGATCATCAAAATCCATTTGATTTCTGGAATGTAGATTCATCCATGTATTTTGTCAGATGTGTGCACTACTTTCACCCTAGGAAAGCAACCTAGTGCCAAGCTCTGGTTGATAATTGAAAACGTCCCGGTGAAGATTTCTTGACTTCCAACAACTGATGCAAGTATTGCAACTCCTAGTACTGGCCACCATAGAGCCTTTGCCAAGATATTTACACAATATTCTATTATTTGATTCATTTTATCAAAATAAAGGCAACTTTCTCACTAAAATGAGCTAATGCAACAAATATGAATAAACGTGTAATGTATAGAGGCATAAGTAAATGTACCTGGAACAGATACATAGAATCCAATAGCATAGCTATTGCCTATATGATGGTGTTTTGAGAGATAAGCAGCTTGACCCATATAAGCTAAAATCAAAGCAGGATAAACTACAGAAGTGAAAGCATTCTGCAGTTAAACAGTCATCCGGAACTTGTAAGTCATCCATGCCTTCAGTATTCCTTTAAAGAGTAGATGCAATTTTAGTTTAGGTCTAAAAAATAAAACCATAGAAGTATAGAACAGTGGAAGTTGGAGCTTGCACAAAACCTTGATGGATAAATGGGAGAAATGTCCCAGATCAGCAAACATTTCCTTTGAACCTGCACATAAAAGTAAAAAAAGCTGTTATGTTGAAGGAACACAAGGATTATCAACATTGTATAGAGGCCTAAAGTACTCGCCTATACACTGCAACTCACCTGTGATGCACAATAGAATGCCACCCAAGGACATCCAACCTGCCTTTTTTGTCTTCCTTAAAAATTTGTACATGTAATATGGTGAAAGGGCTCGATAAACATGTGGGTTCTAGTGGATAATGTTGTAGAGACCAAGGGCACTAATGCACAAAATCCAAGCCACAATAATTGGTGCAAATATCGAACCCACTCTGTGTGTACCATAGTGTCGCAAGGAAAACGGACAAACTAATATGAAGCATGTGATAGGAACAACTGCATCTGGAAAATACAACTAAAAAGCATCTTAGAAGAACCAAAGTAGATAAGGTCAAGATTTCTAATGGGAACTTGCAACAAATCCAATCTAATCTACATAGGACATTAACATTAAATGCTATTATAATATATGATTGCATGGAAAGAGGTAATTTAGAAAGCTTACACTATATCATAATATAGCAATCTATAACATGCAACTCCACATGCCTGGGCTTCCTACACATTGGTAAATATAACTAGTATTTTCTTCAAGTGATATTCCACGCGTGGCATTACCAACGAAAAATGTTTTACTAAGATTCTATGCAACTGTGAGTTCCAGGTAAAAGCAAACATGGATTTGATTCATGGAGTGCATAGGCTTAAAGTATCTACAAATGAGTTAGAATGTAGTGTGAAAGAAAAATGTCAAGGGATGAGAAGAAACAGTAAATAGTCATTTAGAAAGCCAAAAATGCATAATCATATAACAATCCATGATGTGTGATTCAAGTTTCAATATTCATGAGCTTGTTGTATGAAAGAGAAAGATTGAGGGATGATAAAAAACGGGAAAGGGTTAGCATAAAAAGTTAGAAACAAGAAATATCAGCAATATAAAATAGCAAAAAAGAGGCTTTCAACAAATGAGGATGAGAAGCTAGCTTATAAATGCAACTGTTGAAGGCCTGCATATGATAGCAGCTGAGAAAGGCTTTTCCAGGTGTGTGGTGTTTACATGTACACATGGGAAATTATTGTTTAGTTTCTAACTTTCTACTATGCATAAGCTCATAATTGAAAAGAGAGGAATGAAACAGTATTCAATTCACTTGATCCATGAACTTGTAGTTGTAACTTGAAAAAAATGAAATAGGAAATAAATCAATTGACAAGGAAAAATATGATTTGGGGGGATTGAACATCTTAAAAGACAAACGAAAATATATATAATAAAATTAAACACGTCACATCATAAGTGCCAATAAGAAAATTTATTATTTTCTTCTATGATACTAGGAAGCTTTGTCATAAGGTAAGAATCAAGACCAACCATCCAGATAGCAAATATAGGTTCAGCATAATGTGGGCACTGCACAATGCTCAATGTAGATGGCTTATAAGATTTCAATTCTTCTGGAAAGATGGAGATCCTTTAGATCTATTCTTGGGATTTTGAGAAGCATAGTGCTTAGCCATAATCTGGTGGTTACGGCATGGCTAAGTTCCTCAGACATGACAAATGCTCGAGGTGACAAAAAAGCATGCCTTTTAGCAATGCAAGGTAGCTTGTTGCTTTTGAAACTGGAACTCAATGGAGTTTTCCTCTCCATTGGCTTGCTCCAGTGGAAGAGTCCATCCTTGAGAAACATTTGGATTAGAAGATAGCACATGAGAACCTTGGTGACCATTTTCCTTATAGGCTTATCTTCCTGTGGAAAATGTGTCGCGCAATTCTTTATGGTGGTTCCAACCTTATCCACCAAAGAGAATTTCCAACTTTCAGTGATGACCTGGACGGTCAATTAGTGCTAGTTTTGAAATATATTCAAGAAAATTGTTGATTCTATAGCGATTGGGGTCTAGTGCATAGAACAAGGATGTCGCCCTTCTTGCCTATTTTGGGCTAGTGTCCTTTCCTATGTAATGTAAGATGCATTTCCTCCAAAAATAAAGAGAACTGAAACAATTGAAACTATTTGGGCTCCGTGACACAAGTATTGGGTGCTAGCTGACACCGCCATGTTTCTCTTTTATTTATGGGAGATGAAATTATCTCTAGAACAAACTTACAAAGTGCAATGACATTTTTTGCGATATGATATAGATGTTCATAAAGTTGAAATCGAGAACACTATAGACATCATTCCATTTTCCATAGGAACAAAACAGTAAATAACAATTTAATTGCAAAGTACAGCCAACTATGAGAGATAGGATCATAAAAAAGAATGTAATTGGAAGCATGTAATAGCAATTGTTCATACTCAAACTGAAAACAATACAATTTAGGATACACAATATAGTCTCAAACATCACCTCCCCGTTGTTACAAGTGACTAGACTACAGATGGATGGACTTGTTTATGCTTGTTAGGTTTTGAACCTGGGTCATCATTGCTGCAACGGTTCCAACTTGACACTAGACTACGTATGGATGGACCTATTTATGCCATATGGTATAGTTAATTTAGAAGATGGATGGAATTTTCTTATGCCATATGGCATAGTTAATTTAGAAGGAATCTCATATTTAGAGGTCTTGAATATTGCATATTGCTTTCATAGCAGTGCAAGCAATTTGCAAGATAAAAAATGGAAAATAGAACCTGATCATAATGTATGTCGAAGATGTTAGGTTTGGCTTTCCATTTAAATAATCATTTCTAAATTTTATTCTCTTTAGGGCTTTAATAATTTCTGATAAGAAAGAGTAATATTATTGCACATTCATATACTACATTGAGGTATCGTGATTACTCAATGAGAATGCAATTGTCATGCCTACAACATATGCAATCCATTTTATTCCCAAAGTTGTAGGCATTCCCATCCTTAACTCCTAGCCACAGGGATTAGGCCCCAACCATACTAATGCTTTTATCTCTTATAAATAGCACGTTGCTTACAAAACCTGTAGACTTCTGCACGACCACCATTATAAGTCTTTTACCCTTTCTAGTAATCTAATCAATGGATTTTATTTCTCTACACCTAGATCAATGCACTTATTCAACATATCAAATATTTTTGTGGATACAACTTTGAGTTCATATTTTATTATGATTCCATTTTGTCTTTCTGATATATTTTCCTATAGGAAATCTCCATTTCTGAAGAAAAGGGACTGTTAATTTCTAATTGCTCTGTCTGGATTGCTATTCAGGTTGACGTTGCTCAGGAAGTGTAGCAAATAAATTCATATCCACTACAAGCGTTTGATTGGATTCCAGATGATGTAAACTTTACAATGTCTGGAGACCTAAATCACTGTAAATTTTTAAAGACTTTGGAAACATCTTTTGGGGAAGCAGAAATCATAGAGGAAATATTACATACTACAGAAGCATCTCAGGCAGATAATACTGAAGTTGATTATTTATTATTTAGTGATATTGATAACACTGATGAAATTTGGAGAGGAGAGGATCTTGGAGATGATATCTTACCCTCATTAGAGGAGTTGGAGAATCATGATAATTCTGTGGTGCAATGTGGAAACCACACTAATCCATAGGTTACTGGAATTCAATTACGCCAAAGAAGGTAGACATACCAGTAGGAACTGCCCTTTGAGGGTATTGCCATGAAGATGGTTCGATTGCATAAGTATCCAGTGCAAGACTCTGTTGTTGAACATCAATAAGATGGATACATTGCTTGCCCCAACAATGATTATGCCTATGATCTACAAGAGAAATTTATCTTATTTGATAGTTTTAACAGGCATAATCATAATTCAAAGGTATATATTTGAATTTAACTTACTATAATTACGCCAAAGGCATTTATTCAATGCATACACGTCCTTGCCACTATTCATGATTCCTCCTTGCTCTTTCAAATGGAATATTTCCATGTGGCTAGGTTATGTAATTTAATTCTGCTGCATTATGGTCTTTCAGGTTGCGTCTTCACAAAGTTTATTTGCAATTATACTTATATGAACCACAATTTCTAAGGTAGAACTTGCAATTAATACAGGGGCTTAATTTTTATGAATGATATGCTTCGATATTAGGATGAGGGGTTTGATATTTCATTTACCGAGGGTTCAAGAATCCAGGGTTTGTTCTCATGTTTGAGAAATTGCCAACCTCAAGACGCCATGGATGTCGAATTATGGGCCGCTCATGTCATGGTAGCCACTCACCATCACGCCGTTCATCATCGTTACTAGATAGGGTTTTTAATTTTTTCCTTTTTCAATTGCAAAGTGTTGATAAGGACTTTAAATATTGTGGCCTTTTGAGTTCTATGTGCTAATTACTGAGATCTAGTTGATTCTCTGGGTCATTTTGTAAAAATGTTAAGACCATGTGTTTTTGTTGGACTTATTTTTAGAAATCATGGTGTATATTTTGATAAAATCAAATACCCTTGTATGTATGAACTCATGTAGTATTTGCAGGACTTTGAAGGTCACTACTGTGGACTTATCGCTGCATTTTAACTGAAGTGGATCTAAGTTTGTCTTACATTATTATTTCCTCAAGCTTGTGGATGTATAGTTTAACTTTCATGAAAGTTTTTATCCATAGGAATCTAAACTCACCAAACGAGGCATCGCCAATTGCTCTATACCTTCACAATACCTTCTCGTTTGCTTGTGTGTATTTGGAAGTTGAATATGATTGTACGAAGAAGAAATCGAGAGCGATGCTAGGGTTGTGGGCTACAAGGGAGGCTTTTTCCATAGTAGTTATGGAACTGAGAAACAAAGGCACATGTGAACTTGTTCCTTAGATTCACTAGTCGATGCATAACATTGTAACATTCAATTATAAAACCCCACCTAGGAAAACAAAAAAAAAATGATATTTTTTTAGAAAGTCTTGCTCATATAAGTATTGATACATTACATTCATGAAGGATTTAGTCTGGCTCAGAATGTATCCCTTTTATTTTATTCTATATTACAATAATAAATCTCTGATCTTTTGTTGCCTAGTCTGATTGAGGGTTTCATTTTATGGCATATATGAGTAAGGGTTTCCTTCAATGGTACATATGCTCTCTATTATTTTTAGAAAGGGTTTCGGTCCCGTATGGGACCTCAAGAATCAGGCACCAACAATCGACCTATTTTGTCCCAAATCCAACTGCAGTGAAGTGTATTCTGGATAATATCTTATAAGACATATCAGATGGCATGCACCACTGAATTGAAAGTCATTACAATGGTGGTGAGGAGGTGATGAGATTGATCCCTTTGCAACCATCTTTAGATTCAACAATTTTTTCCTTGGAATGAGAAGGGGATGAGAAACCAAGGTTTTAGTCTTGCTTCTACGAGGGTCTTGTGCAATGTTGATGATATCTGGTTCAATTCCCTGGAGTAACATCACTTCCAGAACCATATAAGCCCCATGCCTACAGGAAAGGTATCATCCTTTGGTTTTCCCTTTCCAATTTCAGTGTGCATGTTGAGATCATTGGGACATAACTCCTTGCACCATAAGCATGGATCCTCCCATTAATGGAATGAAAAGGGGAGGACATAACAAGGTTTTATCCCTATTTCTGTGAGGGTATAAGGTTTTAGTCTTGTTTAGTGCAATGATGATGATATATGGTTCAATTCCCTAGAAGTAACATCACTTCCAAAACTATATAGGCGCATGATCCTTCAGTTTTCCCTTTTCCAATTTCAGCCTGCATATTGAGATCATTGGGACATAACTCCTTGCTATTTCAACAAAGATTGATCATCAGATCATGGCTTACTCATTGGGACATAACTCCTTGCTATTTCAACAAAGATTGATCACCAGATTATGGCTTACTTACTGCAGACGTTCACCTCTAGATTTGGAGTGGAGGTTTGGTGGCAGAAGGACATCATCCTCTCTGCAACCAAGTACAAGCAAATTCACTCAATTATTCAATCGTCCTTGTAGATCCTCCACGAATTGCTCTGTAAATTGTAATTTGTGTGCCAATATTTGAATTGCTTTGTATTTAGGAGTAATCATTGACTGAATAGGGTTCATGTTCTTCCCAAAACACTGGCTTAGAATAGGGTAATTTATGTGCCAATCTCTATGTTCAGGGGTAACGATTGACGGAATAGGGTTCATGTTCTTCCCAAAACACTGGCTCATAAGAAAATGCGGAAATTTCTTGTGATAAATCTTATTACGAATTTAGTGCCTTAGACGGTCCAAATCCTGTAAAGAATGAATTATGTCTTCTTAATCACGAGCCCTCCAAAATAGAATCTATGTCGTTATCTTTTTGGTCTTTCGATGGAAGCAGATCGAAGTTTTGCAGCATAAAATGATAGAAAGCTGACATGATCCTCATGGAAGGCCCTTTGTTCCTATGCTATTTTAGTAAGGTTCCGTGCCCTCAAGGATCTCACGATTCTCCCAGAGTAGCTCTCAGCTGGAAATACGAGTAATCTTCAGTTTCCCTAAATATCTCGTTGATCATTAAAAGAAAACCTCATGTGAACAATTTTGATTTTGTAGTATCATGATTGAAAATTTCCATTTTTGCTTACAGATAAAGTTCATCTTGTGGAGAAAATTGGAAAAGAAATAAAAAAACATGGAAGAATTTTTTTTAAAATAAATTTTGTGTTGTTTAATGTAAAAATAGATTTAGTGATCTTGAGTGATTTTTTTTAAAGAGATTTTATGTTGTTTAAACCATGATTATGAATATAAAAATGGATTTAGTGATGATCTTGAGTACCCAGAGCAACTAGATTATGTAAAATTCTAACACTGATTTGTTGATTTGTGAGAATTAAAAAAATTATTCTTGATTTTGTCAAAATAATGTTGTCGAAAACGGAAAATATTTGCATGTTTAGCCTATACGAAAAAGAAGTCCGCTAGTAGAAAAAAAAGCAGCATGTAAGTCTTCTCCACAGAAGGTTAATATGAAACTTTAGGATCCATTTTCAACGACGATTGAAGCTCTATTAAATCATAAGCTTATAACAACATTTTCAATTTGTGTGGTATTTGTGTGCAGTGAGAGAAAGTACTTGATGTTGAGGTTACCGGTGAAAATAATAAAAATGGTGGAGCGAAAATGTTCATGTTCAAGTGTTTGGGGAGCTTAATGTTTGAATGGAGCGCTAATTCCTTCAAAAAGATAAACGAAATTAATGCAATAGAAGATCGGATTCGAGATATTTCAAAGTTTCAACATTACCTTTAGTGTAATGCTTCCGCTGAAACTCGTTATTCATGGTTTCAAAATTTTCTTATATAGCACTAACCAAATTTCTATTTTCCATTATATATTAATATTGGTTTCCATGTTCATGTTTCAAGGTGCAAAAGGAAAAATCAAAACAAAATTCTATTCGACTTCTCTTTCATTTTAAATGGAAATATATACCGGTTAGGCTCACTTACATATAGAGTGAGCTGAGTGTGAAATATAGTTTATGTATGAAGTTTTTACTAATAATCTAAAAATAGCATAGAGAAGAATTTGTTCTTAATGTCATGCCATCTCATTCATCAATTTTTTTTTATAGTATTCTAACCTTTAACTGTTGGAAATTTTATTCTCATATCAATCCACAAGAAATTCTATTTAAGGGTGCTAGCTCAATGGTAGAGCACCTTCCTTATCGACAGGAGGTTGGTGGTTTGATTCTACCATGCCCTATTTATATTCTGAAACCACTAAAAAGAGATAAATGACTAAAAAAATGACCAAAATTTGCATATAAATGACCACCAGTACAACATGAGAGATAAGTGACCAAAAAAATGACCAAAATATGCATATAAATGACCACTTTTGAGTTGGCGATCGCTGGTTGCAAATTAGCAGTCATAAATTTGTTCATTAATTGTGACAATTAATGACCAAATATATGACCGAATTAATGACCAAATATATGACCACAAGATATGCTATAAATGGCCAAGCATTTTTTGTCACATGATATATGGCCACTAATTTGCTACCAGTGGTCACCAACTCAAAAGTGGTCATTTATATGCGGATTTTGGTCGTTTTTTTGGTCACTTATCTCTCATTTTGTACTAGTGTATCCTTGCCTTTCTGATTCCCCTTCCCATTCGCAATTTTTGGTTCTCTAACCAAAAGAGCTTGATTTTTGGAGGCCATCAAGGAGCCCATCTAGATCAACTTATCTTGTTCTTGGATGAGAGATTCAGTGAAAATTTCAAAGGAGGGCATATTCCAACGAGGGATTGAAATTCACCCAGAATGGAAGGTAGAGACAAAGATGGAGAACTTAGGACCTAGCTTGCTCATAATGGATAGCACCAACTACTCATCCTTCTTCTCAATGACACACTTCTTGCATTGCATAACCAAACATTTGAATTTTGAAAAGAATTGTTGGATGGTCTCGAAACTGTTGGGTTGAAGAGCAATCAACTCATTCTCCAGAATCTGACCTCTTAGCTCATCTTGTTTTCCAAAGAGGGTCTCTAACTTCAACCATAAATCTCTTGGAGTCTTCAATCCTTTAATGTGGAAGAGTAGATATCCGCAAATATGAATACACATGAAACCAAATGCTTCATCCAATCTATTCAGATACTTGGTTTTCTCCATAGCTAATTGTGGTTCGGGATGCTTCCCCATTGTTACCCTATATAGAGATTTGTTGCACAATACCATCTGCATATCAACTCTCCAATCAAGGTAATTGAAGGGTGTCAGGATCCTTGAAGAGAGAGGTGAGTTTGAATTTTCCATTACAACTGGTGCGGCGAATACAAGGTGAAAATGTTGCTAAGCAAATTGAGTGCAGAAACACTGGTGCAGAAAAACTAGTGCAAAAAAACACAGGTGTGGAAACACTAGTGCAAGTACATAAAACTACTGCAAGTGCAAAAAACTATTGTAACTGTTGCAACTGTTGTTGCACTCAAAAAATTTGAATAACCTGCAAAAAAACTCTCAATAATGGAGGTAGAATACTACTAAGCATTGCTTTAGGATAGTAGGTACTTTTATCTGGATCCTTCACACCTAGATAGACCTCATTGGATTTCTTTAATGAATTCAATGCAATGGCACCAGGAATTGTTGTGGAAATCCAGAGGCTTCTAGTGCACTACCGAAAGTAGCTTCTCAACCTATTCGCTCAATGGATCTGATACCATGTGAAATTCTATGTCACATCAGATCTAAGAGCTGAGTATACCTCACAGAGAAAGAATGAGCAGAAAAATAATTATGCAACAGAGCTCAGATAGGAGTAGAATAATGTCACACTATCCAATAATCAGTATAATAAAAAATGATGTTACAATGGAGAGAATTCGAATCACTCAAGAGAATTAGAACCTTATTTGGTCTATCATAGGAATTATCATCACTAGAGTGCTCCGGAAGACTCAAACTCAACTGAACTGAACCTAAACTCAACTAAATGAAGTCACAATTATATAACTGACTAATGAGGGTGAAATAGTGAGTTTGTCATGCATGTCAATCAGAAATGGGTGCACAAGGCCACAATCAGTGGCATCCAGATCTCTAACCCCCAACAATAGTCAGCTAACTCAGGTGGAATGCACTGGAACCCTCAGTTGGTTCCTATAAAATAGGGAACTGACTAAAGTGGTCCTAAAGTGATGCATGCAGGGCTCAGAAGGTGGTATATGGATCCTGGATGACATCTGCACACTACTAGGGGGAAAATGACATCATTAACAACTAGGAAAAATAAATAATGCTAGGTAGGACAAGGATGGAGTATTAAAATATCCTAACACAGGTGAGGAGGATGAGTGTTTTGGTTAGAGAGAGAGAGAGAGGTAAAGGGATAGACTTTAGGGGGTGGTAAGGGGTTAGAGGTAGAGAAAGAGGGGGGTTGTTAAGGGGTTAGAGGTAGAGACAGAGTGGGGTGTTAGGATATTGGGGGTAAGTAATAGTTATGGGGGGGAGAGAGATATAGGGGGTTAGTACGAGTTAGACAGAGAGAGAGAGACTGGGGGGTGGAAAGGGGTAGAGAGAGAGAGGGATGGTTAGGGGTTTGGAGATGAGAAGGGTGATTAGGGAGAAAGGGGGGTATAGGTGAGGAGCATGAGTGTTTGGTTTAGAGAGAGAGAGATAAAGGGAAAGAATTTACGGGGTGGTAAGGGGTTATAGGTAGAGATAGAGGGGGATTGTTAAGGGGTTATAGGTAGATATAGAGGCCGGTGTTAGGAGATTCGAGGTAAGTAAGAGTTAGGGGGAGAGAGAGAGAGAGAGATAGGGGGTAAGTAAGAGTTAGGTAGAGACAGAGAGAGAGAGAGAGAGAGAGATTGGGGGGTGAAAAGGGGTAGAGAGAGAGAGAGAGAGGGTTATGGGTTTGGTGATGAGAAGGGTGATTAGGGAGAAAGGGGGGTATAGGTGAGGAGAATAAGTGTTCGGGTTAGAGAGAGAGAGAGGTAAAGGGAGAGACTTTAGAGGGTGGTAAGGGGTTAGATGTAGAGATGGAGGGGGATTGTTAAGGGGTTATAGGAAGAGGCAGAGGGGGGTGTTAGGATATTGGGGGTAAGTAAGAGTTAGAGGGAAAGAGAAATATACGGGGTTAGTAAGAGTTAGGGAGAGAGAGAGAGAGAGAGAGAGGGGGGGGGGTTTGAGGATGAGAAGGGTGATTAGGGAGAAAGGGGGGTATAGGTGAGGAGCATGAGTGTTTGGGTTAGAGAGAGAGAGAGAGGTAAAGAGAGAGACTTTAGGAGGTGGTAAGGGGTTAGATGTATAGATAGAGCAGGCTTACCTGCTCCTCTCCTTGCAGGGGAGAAAGAGTCTGAGAGAAGGGGTTAGTAAGTGTTAGGGAAAGGAGGGGAGATAGAGAGATAGGGGGTTTGGAGGATTGTTAAGGGGTTAGACATAATGACGTAGTTGTATTGTTAAGGGGTTAGACGTAATGATGTAGTTGTATTGTTAAGGGGTTAGAGGTAGAGATAAAGGGGGGTATTAGGACATTGGGGGTAAGTGGAGCAAGGGAGAAAGAGTGAGAGGAGGAGTTAGTAAGGTTTAGGGAGTAGAGGGGAGAGAGAGAGAAAGGAGGGGGGTCACTGGTAGGGGGAGGCATATGGATGCATGTGTGTGTGTGTGTGTGAGAGAGAGAGAAGAAGGTGCTAGTGGGTTGGGGGGGTGTTTTATATTAATGTGAGGTTTTTTGGGAGTTTTAGGGGGTGTATTAGAGGGTTTGGCGCATTAGGAGCATAGGTAAACATAACACGCACACGTTTTTGTTAACAGAAATGCGTACGCATTTTTGATGAATAGAATATGCACGTGTTTTATGTTCACTAAAATGTGTATGCGATATGCAACATCACAATTATTCCACAATATTTAGCATGACAATTTTGTCGCTAAATTTAACATTACACTTTTATCGCTATATTTAACCTTATAACTATATTGTTTGGTTTGGTGAAAAAGATATTCAAAGGATTTGGGGGGTGGTAAGGGCTTAGATGTAGAATGAGAGGGGGGGTGTTAAAGGGTTAGAGGTAGAGACATAGGGGGTTTATTAAGAATTAGAGAGAGGGGTTAGAGGTTAGGGGTTAGTAGGGGTTATGGAGAGGATGTAGAGAGAGATATGGGGGGGGTGGCAGTTAGATTATATTTTAAAATTTGTTTCCCACCCTTATCCTGTTTCGTGGATTTTCGTCGATGATATTGATTGGATGGAGTTATCTCTCCCTTCAAGTGATAAATTCTGCAACCATTTTTCATTGGATTGTGTGCATCAAATTAGAAAAATTACAATCTTTCAAAGCATGGGAAATAACACGAAGATTGGATTTTGTGGGAAATAGCTTTGGAATATCTACTACACCAAGGTGTCTTCAAAAAATTGGTACCATATCATTAACTGAATTATACATCAAACCTCCTGGACAAGGTCATAATGTAAGGTAATCTTCAGAAAGGGTTGAAAATCCTATAGTAGTCCAGGGATTCATTTCCATTAACTTGGCCCAGTTACTTGTGGATGCACGCAGAATTTTTTTTTGGAGAGCCTTGTTCCCTACTAATATTCCCACATTCAGCTACGAGGAGAATAAATTACGGTGTAGATGGAAACATCTGATACACTTTCCAAATATGTGTTGTTGGAAGAACTTAGATACTTCAACAAAGGAGTGTTTTGCAGGTGACTTGAAACTCCCTTTAAATTTTCAACAAAGAAAAAAAAAAGTTCAATGTATAGATTTTTAGGCAAGCCTTTCAACCAACCAGATGAATAAATACAGGGAGAATACCATTTATGTGGGAATAAAATCATAGATTCCTCTCAACCGCCATATTTCCTCCTGTAAGTTGTTCGCGCAATGGAAAAGCTAATCTAATAGCCCATTTTTCGACATCTTTCCTCTTCTCAACCCTACACTCGGCTTCCACAGGAAACCGTTGCCTCCACATGTAATAACTACATCGTGTCGTTGTAAATTGATCTTCATCTGCTAACAAATGCAGAATGAAGGATTCATTGTCATTGCTCCGAAAAGTTCTAAGGTTAGTTTCTCATAAAACAAAGATTGCATAATTTCTGTTAAGATCCATATGTTCTAGCTCATGAACTAAAAGCTTTTTTATATTAGACATAAACAAAAGAAGTTCAGGACGAATACTAGAGAGTTGTTGCTTTACAGCTTCAACCTTATCAGGGAGTAGGGGTAGAACTACAACAGTATTGTGAAGCTATCATATATAAATTAATTTGAGTTGTGTTGTGCATGTCCCATCTTCTACTCATTTGGGAATAATATATCAAATATTAACATTGAGGGGGGTTCATTGAATCTTATCCTATATCCGTTTCTGAAAATGCAAGGATGGCTTGCAACTAAGAAAACGCTCTTAAATCCAATACCTACAATAAAAATAATAATTTTCCATTCAAAACAGGAAATAAAACTAGAGGGTTATATATTTGCACTAATATCTAATTTAAGAAAAAGGTCGACACACATATTGTTTTGGTTGTATCTTAAAATTTGTTTCCCACCCTTATTTTGTTTCGTGGATTTGTGCCAACAACATTGTTTGGAGGGAGTTATCCCACCCTTTCGGTGATAAATTCCGCAGCCATTTTCCGTTACATTGTGTCAATCAAATTAGAAAAAATACAACATTTATTGCCTTATGGTTATCCGCTTGAAGTCCAAGTTTGGTGATTTTTGACGCTCTAGGTTGGCTATATTTGGAATTTGTGGAATACCCCCATCTCACTTTACCTCCAAGCCCTTACCACCCCCAATGTGTCTCCATTCACCTCTCTCTCTCTCTCTCTCTAACCCATTAACACCACCCTCCCCCTTTTCTCTACCTCTAACCCCTTACCACCCCCCACCCCCTTTTTTCTACCTCTAACCCCTTACCACCTCCCAGACCCCTTTTTCTACCTCTAACCCCTTACCACCAAGAATTATTTTTAATGTTATAATCGATGCAAAATAAAATTATACCCCCCCTTCGGCAAAAAAAATTATATTGTTATAAAAGGCGCACGCGTTATGTAACTATAAAACATGCACGCGTTCTGTAAATATAAAACGTGTGCGTATTTTGTTTTGGTGGGATTTACAATTTAAATTTAAACAAAACGCAAGTGCATTACTTAGCACTATGCCCGAACCTCCACACGAGCTAGCGTGGCATTCCTGTGCCTATGTGTCTGCTTCAGACTTTTCTTTGGATTTACCATGCATGTGCATTGGAATATGATATACCATGGCTAATTGAGCATTGTATCCAATTTTTCAAGTGTTCCCGTGTTTAGCCTCTGGTTACAGTATGCTACACACCATCATTTTTGATGAGATTTTAGATGCAAATAACATTTTTTTTGCAGATTCCAAATATGTAATTCTTAAAAAGCATATATATATATATATATATATATTTCTTATTTTTCTTGTGTCGTGACTCAACTCAAAAAAGGCATTGTTAGTGTTTCATCCATAACTCTTGTTTTTCTCAACCATTTTGAAAAAAAATTGTATGGTGCACTAACAGACATTGAACTCTACATGCTATAAAGAAATCGTTTCAAAATAGTTGCATTAAGACCTTCAAAGCCTGCACTCACAATTGACATACTATTTTCGAGGTTTGATCACTTAGATAATTAAAGAAAAAATTATTAATTATTAATTTTTTTTTGGGGGGGAATAGCAGTGCACTAGTACTACTTGTTCTCTATATGTCTACCATTCTTCGTAAGTTGATTCCATCGATTAGGCACTCAAAGGATGCTCCCACAAAAACATAAACCTTATAATTTGTCTAAAAAAAAAAGTCCCCCTTTAATAGAAAAAAAATTATATACTCAGAAACTTCATTTAATTTCCTAGGTTTCATCTTTTTTACTCATTGCAAGATTCATTGTGTATGTGCCTCAAAAAATCCATGTAAATTGATGGATGTCTAGATTTTTTCAGTTTTATATTATATCTAGCACACACCCTAAAGTGCTTTTGGCTTTGAGAGTTTTCCTCTATGGGTTCATTATGCATGGTAAGACTAGGGTTATAATTAAAGTTATGTTGTGAGAGTGAGGTCGTTTACGATGTCTAGGATGTAGAAATTTATAATTTCATTGTACAAAGGAATATCATAAATAACACCTAATATAATACTCTATTGTTTTATATAATTTACAATTTTCTAAAGTTTTTTAATTATGTTAATGGTGTCAATTTTTTATTTAATTGATATAATTATTAAAAAATATTAATTTTTTAAAGTGAGTACTTATTGAGCTTTTTTTAAGTTTTATATATATATATATGGAATTTGATTAGGATTTAGTTTTAGTTTTTTTCTTTTAAGTTGCATTAAGAGTAGAAAGGCATTCTACAAGGGAGAAAAAACAATTAAAAAAATTTCATGTTGCCTCATAAAAAAAAACTATTATAGATCAATCTTGATTTTTAAGCATAGAGAGGGATCTAATTTCTTGAGGTGTAATTTTTTTCTTAATGTATAAAAAATTTAAGATAAAAAAGTAAATTACACCTCAAGGAATTAAATATACATTCATTTGGAAATATGTCAACATTTGCTATTTTAGAGAATAAAGATATGACCTAAATGGAAAGGGTAACAATCATTCTTCCCAACCACCCAAGCTACCACAAAGAATTGAATATACTTACTAAAGCTAATTTTAAGATAAATCATTATTTAATTTTTGTTTTTATTTATGTAAAAGTGAGTTCATTAAGATTATTCTATCTTAACCATTTATATTTACACATCCATATAAAACTTGTTCTACACAATTCGAAGTGAGATTCTCTCGTGAACATGAAAAATGAATGCTGTTTTAGCTTACATTAAGTCAACGGTTCATTCTGATCTTTTGGAGTAAACATTAAATCTAATGGAGTTGAAAGCCTCAGTTTAGCTCGATTAGGTAACAACGTATGAAATTAAATGATAATGGAGCAGAAAAGTCGTAGTAATTAGGAAGGTCTTGTCATATTTGAAGTGATCATACATCACAATTTTGTTTGAAACGATCCCTGTTTTTCTGCGTCTCTTCAAAATCTTTACGTCATTTGGATTGTCATCATGCTGCGAAAGAATGACTATCAACACCGCCTAAGATTCGAATTTATCAACCCTAAAATCCCATTTCCAACCTTATACGCAATTCTTTTAGATTAGATTAAGGCGCCGCCTATGTAAGCCTGACTATATATATTGAAGGACTGTACAGGCATCAAGTACGAGAAGTAAAGAGTATTTTTTTCAGTAATATAGCAGAGAGCCTGCACTCACAAAAGTGATCATGGGCCGCGCACCTTGTTGTGGTGATCATGAAGGACTGAAAAGAGGACCCTGGACAGAGGAAGAGGACCAGAAGCTCATCAATCATGTTAAACGCCATGGCCTTGGGAATTGGCGCACCCTTCCCAAACTTGCAGGTATTATTATTTACTTACAACTTTAAAATGCAAGGCATAGGATTAGCAAGGTTTTGCAGAAGTTGTTAACTTTCTTTCGAGAGTTATCATCCAATTTTGGAGAAAATTGAGTTGACATAAAATCAAGGGAAACCTCTACAACATTAGTTGGAGTTTTAATCCATCTAGGTCTTTAGCTTAATAATCATCCTTCAAGTTTGTGTCCAATACCTGCCAAATAGCACGGACAACCTGCTGAGATGATTATTTTGGGGTGCAGGACTTTCGAGATGTGGAAAAAGCTGCAGGCTAAGATGGGCAAACTATTTGCGACCTGACATCAAGCGTGGAACCTTCTCCATGCAGGAGGATCTCACCATCATTCGTCTCCATGCTGTCCTTGGAAATAAGTAATACCTTAATCTTTTACTGCCTTGTATTATAAGATTCTAGTGTTTTATACTTTTATGCTGTGCGTTTTTCTTGTCCCACAAAACATTCAAGGTTTGTAATTTTTTCGTTTTTTTATTTTTAATGTTAGATGGTCGTCTATAGCCTCGAATCTTCCTGGCAGAACGGATAACGAGATAAAGAATCACTGGAACATTAAATTGAAAAAGCAACTGCTTTTACTAGGAATCGATCCGGTGACCCACATGTCACTGCCTACACCAGATATGCTGTCATCTTTCATGGCGTCGTCTTCGACTGCTGTAGCTGCGCGTTTGAATAGTGCATTGGTTGAAGCTCAATTACGCAGACTGGCCAGAGACTATGTGAATATTACTCACCATGTCTCTGCTGGCAGTACTGATCAGTACTCGTGGCAGCTATCCCAAATTCTGAAGCTCTTGGACACACATAACAACCCGCTGAGGTCACATCCATCGGGGCCATTTTCTTCCATTTCAACGGATCAACTCCTCCAATCCGATGCATTAAGATGGCTTCATGGCTTCTATAACCAGATCAATCAGGGATTTGTTTCAGGGCAAAAAGATGATTCTACTGAGTATATTAATGTGTTTTCACAAGGACCTTTAGAAAATAAATCAGAAAGAAAGAACTTACCTATTAGTACTGATTACAGGAACCAGCATAGGACCATATCGTCCTTGATAGAGGACTCCCCCTCAACCTTTGACACAGAAATTACTGCTTGGAATTCGATGCCCATTCTGATGCCATCCAGCGACCATGATAGGAATGATCAGCTGTTTTATCACAGTGATAGGAAATCTTCTTGCAACTCATCTACGAATTCCTTTCATGGAGTATCAGAGATTATACAGAACACAGTTCAATATCACCAGGATGATCTGTTCGGACCAGAGATAAGGACTTCACATACCGTGTCGCTGCCAGCAGCAAGGGCAGATTTAAAGGAAAACGAAAGTAACTTCTGGGTTGATATCTTAAATTCAATTGAGGACAGCAATCCTGACCCTAATTATATAAGCTTACCACCCCGTAGTCTGTAAGAACATGTGTGTTGGAAATCTTTTCGCATTGTGATTATATAGTCCAGAACATTGGACAGCCTGCGTGCTGCCTGCTTCATCATTCACGTTGATGAAAGGCACATAAGAATTATTTGTGCATTGATTCATTGAGACTGTATTTATTTATATGTTAATTCAGATTATTTGACTGTATAAACTGGGGATGAAGGCTCTGAAATCTTCGGTAGTTCTTTTGCAGAGAACCAGAAACAAGCCACCATTGACTTTTTTTCTTCAGTACATTGTATTGGTTTATTTTCTACATGGACAAGTTCACAAGACGCAAGATATGTCTGGTCACCTAACTTTAGATTTGTTGTTTTCAGAGTAGAAATTATTCAAACATTGATAATGACCTATATTCTTTTAGGTCATTGAAATGATTAAAAATTAAACTGAGCGCAGTATTTTATTTAAAAAGGGTTCTTAATCATATATTTTATATCAAGGAAGGGTACTCCCATCCTCAATTTCACGTATCTTAAATCTAAGTGGTGCATTCATGTGCCAATTGATTTGGCTTTCAACCACTGAAGTTCGGTCTTTAATATAATTTTGATAATGAAATTTTAAATTTTAATTTAAAAAAAGAAAATTTAAACTTAAAATATAATATAATAATATTATATTTAAAATAAAGTTTTAACATTACATTATAAAAATATTATATTTCATGAATGTTAAAATATTACACTGAATTTTGGTTATACAAATATTATAAGAGATTTATTATTATTATTTTTATTTCTTTTTAAATTTTCTTTTTGTTTTAGTGAAAAAAATCATACTATTGGTATTTATATTAGTGAATCAAATAGTACAAAATGTAAATCTGGAGGGACCTATGATACTCACTTTCCTCATGAGAATATACATCCACCCCATACAACAAAAATATAAATAGCTACAAATTAATAATCAAATATCTGCTCCGAGCCATGATGAGTCTTCATTGTAGAATGAAATTCTTCCCAAAAGATTACTCCTTCTTCTTCCTTGTATGCAGCTTTGGACAATGAATCAGCCATTGAATTGTGTTGTCGATAGATATGATCGAAAGTGATTTTGTCAAACAGCTGAATTTTTTCCTGTATTCTGCAACACCACTTAAAGAGTGAGACGATTTTGATGTTGAATTCGCCTTTAGCCCATTTTATGGTCACCCTTGAGTCTCCAAAGACTGGCAGGTCAGGGATCCCTGCTTGCAACAGCAAGGACACACCAGAGTGCAAGTAATTCAGATTTCATATTAGTTCCTCTACCACCATTCATCTTCAGTGTATGCAAGAAAAAAACACACCTTCACATTGCTCTGAAGTCATAGCCTTGATTTTGTTAAAGGTGCACATCATATTTGGGGGTTGATTATCAAATAGAGCAGCATTCATGGTGTGCCAAATTGCCCATGATGTCACTGTTGGAAAGTATGGGAGGTCTGTGCGGTGCTTGTACCAATGTAAAACACATCTATCGAAATTATCATTACCCCATTGAATCTTTAAACCAGAATAGATCCAAGTCCTAGGCTCTATCAAGCGCGCCGAGAGGGATCAAATTTGTGGAGGTGCAAACCTCTCCATGAATAGCTCCTTCAGTGCGTTTATGGCAGACATAATATTTACTACTTTTTACTTTGTATTATTTTGTAACTAGACAAACACTCTAAAATCTCATATTTACTTTTTACTTTGTATTAAAAGTAAAAAGTAAAATCTCTAGTTTAAGTCTCATATTTACTTTTTACTTTGTATTATTCTTTTTTGTTTATGACCAACAGAATATTTATCACCTAATCCTAAGCTCTAAAGTCTCTAGTTTAAGTTTCATATTTACTTTTTACTTTGTATTATTCTTTTTTGTTTATGGTCGACATAATATTTATTACTTTTTACTTTGTATTATTATTTTTTGCTTACTTTATATTATTTTGTTACTCGTGGACAAACTCGACAAACATTCGACACACAAGATCTCCCTCATACTGGGCTGTAGAGCGCCTCTCGGCGCAATTAAACAAGTTGATAATTTTTGCCCACAGATTTCTAGTGAAGCCGCATTCAACAAAAATGTGTGTGACTATTTCTGAGTTGTTTAAACAAAGACAATATATACTAGGGCCCACCCACCCTCTTTTGGAGAGATTATCCCAAGTTGTCACCTCACCACGCATACCGAGCCACATGAAGCATTTGAATTTTAATGGGATCTTCCATTTCCAAAGAACTTTAAACCACCAGTTGGCTGGAAAATTGCATTTATAATTAAAAATAGCCTTATAAGCAGAGTCTACAGTCACAATACCTGTAGCTTTGTTGGATTCCCAAATTAATTTATCCTTTTCAGATGTTAATCTGCAACCTATAGAGTTAAGCTTCTTGATGTAATTTTCCCATTCTGTAGCATTTTGATCATAAAAGCCCAACTCCATCGCATTTAGCGAGTAGGATTGATTAGGTCCCATAATCCTCCTTTTGCTTTTGCTAAGGGTTGCATAATCGAAACAGTGGAGAGTATTTATAATCTCATTAGGCAATTTATAATTCTCATCCATACAAGATATCGGGTCTATGCCTACCATAATGTATCTTCCATTTCCTACTCTCCAGGTAAGATCTTTTGCGAGACAGTTGTAAATTTTCATAAAACCCGCCCAGATTGGGGAGACACCCTTAGTTTTCTTTGTTGGATTTCTGATCCAATTGATAACAAAATCGTTTACATATTTTACAGAGAGCACCTTAGTCCACAGAGTGGGACCAAATAAGCCAGGATCAAATAAGCCTCTCCAGAGGCTTTTTAATCTGAGTGCGCAGCTGAATACAAACAGATTCTGAATTCCCCATCCTCCACAATTGATAGGTGAGGCAATGGTTTCCCATCTTGACATCACCAACTTGATGTTTTCATATCCTCCAGTCCATAAAAAATTGAAGAAAATATTTCTTAAGCAAGTGATAATATAGCAGGGGACTTGGAGAAGGGAGAACCAGTATACCATAGTACCAATTAAAACTGATTTGACTAAAGTGAGACGACCACCAATGGAAACCAGCCTATAAGTCCAATGAATTATTCTATTTTCAACTTTCTTCAATAACCAGAACCAGTCAGTTTTCGTGTAACCATTTGGATTAAAAAATAGCCAAGATACTTGAGTCCATCTTCTAATGCCTGAAAATTATATGGCAAAGACACCTTCAGAATTTCGATCTTGTTGTTCTCCAGTTTGTGGTGATAAAAACAAGATTTCTTGTTGCTTACTATCATTCTGGATGCACTACAGAAAGTCCCAATGATTTCCTTATACTTCTTCCATTCATTAAAAGTATCCATCCCTGCAAGGAGGACATCATCGACGAACAACAAATGCGTGATGGACAGTTCTTTGGATAATTTTATGCCTGAAACTTTGCCTTCAGACTTTGAACAATTGATAATTCTTCTCAAACTCTCGATGATAAGCAGAAATAACGGAGATAGTGGACATCCTTGTCTCACTCCCTTAGAAATTTTGAAGAATTCTGAAGGCACCCCATTGATTAATACAAAAAAGTTATTGGTGAAAACATGAAGTTGGGAAACAATTTTGGCTTGTTTTTGACAAAAAAAACTGCTAATTTTTATGTTTTTCAACTTTGACCTATTCAAACCCATATATCCCTTAGGAATTTCAACTTGAAGTAAACACAAAGGTTTTACAGAATTGAATTAGCTTTCTACTCGTATTTTTTTTAATTTTTTTTATGGACATATCGTGGGACAAATTTGTTGTCAACGAATGGTATATACTTGAAATTTTTAGGTATGGATAATGAGTGACCCGTGTTGACCACGGTTTTTTTATATATGGTTATTCATTTTTGGGAAACAAATTGTAGGCTCATATTCTACACATGCTAAACTTGATCCTGGACTATATTTTGAGTTTTTTAAGACTTGGGAACTATTTTTTATTATTTATCGAAACATCATATGTTGAAAAAATGGTACATTATTGACACATGTTTTGTCTTCTCATTTTGTTTCAAATGTGACTCTTATCAAACAAACTAAAACCAACCCATTGAAGAGGACAATTCAAGGAACATACATGTATTTTTTTTTTAAAATTTGGCTTTGGCATTGTGATGATATTGAATTTTCATTGTGACTGATTTTTAAGTCACTAAATTTTTTAATGATAAAGTTTAGTAAAAAAATAGAAAAAAATAGTAATCCTAAACGAAATTCAAAAAATTTTATATTATGAGAAAGTAGATTGAATGACGAATCTACTGGTATAAATTCTAACATGTAATTCTCATTTTTTGCAGTGGCCGAGATACTCTTCCAAATTATTTCATCCGAGGATTTGTTTTCAGCGGATTGTTTTTTCAGCCGAGGGTTTGTTTTCAGCTGAGGTTTTTTCAGTCGAGGGTTTTTTTTTAGCAGATTTTTTTAGGTGAGCATTCTTTTCAACCGAGAGTCTATTCATTCAATTTCAACTATGCATAATGCTGCACTGGCTCTCTTCTTGGTTGTTGAACCTTGAACTCATCTTATACATTTACAAAATGTTAAATTTCACTTGAAAAGGGTTACAAATCACCACTTCTATCAAGCAAGGTTTGGAGATTAAACTCATTGGTATTTAAAGTAAATTTTTTGTGCTTTTAATGAAGACTATTTTTAGTTTGATAGGAAAAATATTTTAGTACATTTCCATTGAGAAATTTTTCATCACATTATTCTTTATTTTTTAGAATTAGTACTTGTGCGAATTGTATTGGTTGTTGCATGGTGAAATATTCCCTAAAAGAGGCCTTGTTTGTTTGTATTCACTACGTTTTCTCTTTAATCACCCATAATGAGCATTTTGATTACATTCGGAATTGTTTTAAGATTTGTAGTATCACATGTCTTTGATGAATATTTGAGATCTAAAGAACTGAGACTGAAGCACATAACAAGTCTTGCACTATTTTTAAATTGTTGTTTTATATGATCATGGTATTGTTGATATAAAGGTAAGGTTAGATCAATCAATGCTTTGTATTCATTTTACATGCATAAGAACTATTTCATGTTGAAGAGGTTTTTGGATACTATTTGGCCATAACAAGAACTATTTCATTTTGAATGAATAACACTTATTGGGTCAATGTACTGTTCTTTTTCTTTTTAGCATATAACTCTCGATTCTCATATGTTTTCATGCATTGGATTTTATGTCTTTATTTATTTCAACATGGGAAATCGAAAGAAACGTGAAAGAAAATATGATCGCACCAGAGTTAATGAAGAGGCAAGGAAAGAGAGATCTCGTGTTTCTATGAGAAATTTAAGAGCAAAAGAAGCAATGGAAATAAATGTGGAGGCACATTGCAATGATGAAGAAATGCAAAATGTGAATGCACATGGCGGTGACGAAGAAATGCAAAATGTGAATGCACATGGTGGTGATGAAGGAATCCAAATAGTCGAAAAGCACGTTGATGAAAGAAATGAGGAACATGGAGGTGACGAGGAAATGACAAATGTGGAGCAAACTATGGGTAGCATTGATATTGAGACCATGAGTGGTGAGTAAATATTTTTTTATATGTTTATAATTTACTTTATAATACTTGAGTATATATATATATATATGATTTGAAAGTGAACAAAATCTTATAAATTTATATTTATTTTTATGCAAGGTTGACATCCAACATACAACATCCTACCACAGTTAGCAATTTACAGAGATTAACTGGAAGCTGCAACAATATCGTCATTGAAGATATTTTTTTGGAGAATTCGGATCCAAGTAAAATTGAAGAAATGGGACCGCAGATGCTTGATCGTACAGCTCGTTATAGAGTAGATAAGATAGTCAAAAAATATTTTGAAGGTATTTCTGTCATACAACAAGCTCAAATGTTGCATAAATTGTTAAAGCGAAAATGTCTAAAAGACGCAATTACATTATTGGGCATTCAAATTGCCAAAGAGGCTAAGTCAAATCAGATTGTATCACAAAATATGACCTCGGTCCTTGCAAAAAAAGATCTCGCAATTTCATGGTTGCTCGTAAAGCAATTCTAACAGGGGTTGTGGCAAAAAACACTACAAACAGTCGTTTGTTCTCTACAACTGCAAGAACGTTAAAAACATCAAGAAAACATTTATGGAAGCATAAAAAGCTTTGGGTTCAGTTAGATGAGGATGATGAAGTTGCATGTTGGGGTGTTATCTGTAGGAAACCTTATCAAGATAGACTTCCGGATAATGTGAGGGACATGGTGAAAGAGTTTTGGGATGTAAACTCGCATGTCTTACCAAATGAAAAGGATGTTGTTCGATGTCGTATATCGAAAGGAAACTATGAAACTCATGCCAAACACATAACAACAATCACTCAAGTGGAAATGTTCAAAACTTTCATGGAGAGTAATGTTGATGTGAAGATTTCCCTTAGCACATTTGTGAAGCTTAAACCATGGTATGTCAGGCCCATCGTTGTTCGTGACACATGTTGTTGTCGATACCATGTAGAATTTGAATTATATTATGAGACATTTCTAACTTTTGGCATGTAGTGTTGGCCAAATAACCCTCCTCCTTCGAGTGTTCGTGAATTTGTATCTAAAATATTATGTGCTCAAGAGAATCATCAAGTATTCTATAAGAAACAATGCGTCGGAGGTAAAAAATGTGAGGAATGTTCTAATTTGGCCCTTTTTAATGCTAACTACCCCATTGATGGAAACGATCCTCAATTGTCAAATCGCATTGTCAAATGCAAGAGATATGTTTATGTTGACTATACTGCAGTTACAGATTCAACGACAACATCAAGAAAGCTTAATTTGGTTGAAAGTGATATCTCTTTGACAGATTTTATGAATTTGTTCAGGGATCAAATATATAAATATATCAAGCACTCTCACTCAACACGATGGCAGGACTTACAGTTCAAGCAATCACGAGATGTATTTCCAAAAGGGACAATATTATCCATTGTTGATTTTGCAGAAAATTACACTTTCACTCCGCAAAAGGAGATACAAAGTGAGTATTATCATTCAGATCCGGTATCTATACTTGTGCATATTACGTATAGACATGCAAAGCTTGATGTCGATGGTTTTGATAGCAATGAAAATAATCGTGAAGTGATTAAGGACTATCATTTCTACATCAGTGATGATCGTACACATGATACATGTTTTGTCTAGCATTGTTTTGGTATGTTTTTTCAAGAATTAAAAAGAAGAAGGGTCACTTTAAAGAACATTGGGTGTGGTCAGATGGTTGTGCTGGTCAGTTTAAATCGGCACAATCATTCTTATGGTTGTCTCGCCTTCATAGAAACACGGATTTTCACCACACATGGAGATTTTTTGAAATGGGACATGGAAAAGGAGAACATGATGGTGCTGGGGCCTGCGTGAAACGTGCACTTAGGAGATATCAAATGAATCATTCTGCTGCTCGCCTTGCAAATTCAAACGATGTTCTTAATTGGTGCAAACAAAATTTGAGCCATGAATTCAATGAAAGGATGGGTAATGTGAGAAGGTTTTTCTGGAATATTGCAATGGGTGATATTGAAAGATCAATGCCGCATAATTGTATTGCAATCCCGAAAACAAGGGGCTTACACTCCATTAGGAGTAAGAAAATGGAAAATATACGGGCAATCGAGAAATGGAAGTACTCTTGCTTCTATCTTGCATGTATTGATGATGTAGAGTCTTTGGATGAGTGTCAAAACCAAACTAACAAATTTGTGAAACCATGGAGACATCAAGAATTGACACCATTGCCCCCATTTGGAAAGATCAGCGATGTAGAGCGCGACAATGAAGTGGTTGTGATTGACAAAGATTATGATCATGTTTCTGATTTGGTTAGAGAAGGCAATGTATTTGCAGTCATTGCACTAGCAGATAATCCAGAAAATGTGCATTATTATTTATTGAGATGCACTAGGTCGAAAAGCACGTTGATGCAAGAATTTAAAGACCCGTCAAATTATACATATGTAGTGGGTTCAATGGTTTTAATGGGACATTTCTTTGCAGAAGTAAGGAAATGTAAAGACCATATTCTTTTTCAAGACTACAAGTCAGATGTTATATGTGCTCAATACAGTCATTTGGTCATAGCAGCCCGATTGCAGTTGAAGGCAGTGAACAGTAGGAAAAGTTCCAAGCATCGACAATGGAAATTGTCAATAGAAGATCATAATGCCATTCTTGAAAATATGCCACTGGCACATTTCATATGATTCAAGAACACATCAAGGTTGGCGAGTGTTTTCTTTTATTATAGGGTGGGTGGGTGGATGGGGCCAAATGGGCTTCCACCTTCACGTGGTTGGCCTCGTTAGTAGAGAATATGTATAATTCTAGAAACTAAGAGAATCTCTTTTTAACAACATATCCAATGACAACTCAAGGCTCATAGATGTTCATGGGAACAAGAGAGATGGCTTCACCCTTTGGGACACCTACCATTGAATGTCTTTGGTTATTTATAAAGTATAAGGGTTCTATATATTTTTTGTGTTCAATTTCTAGGTTAGGATCACTACAACTTCCTCCAAATTGTTTTCCTCCTTAACATTCATAGTCCCAACCTAGAGTGTCCCACCTTGAGTGTTAATAGGGGGAGTGGAAGCATATGGAAATCCCTTCAGGGACATGCATGGAAAATTTGTTATATGATCAACCGTATAAGAAAATGAGCCCATTTTTCTTTATAGTTCCAATTATAGAGACTTTTGTGTTTTCATGTCGACTCTTATGCTTTTTTCATCTCCTTTAAAGCTTATATTTATACCGCAACATATACCATATGTCTATTATGTTCCCGCACCTCTACAAAAATATTTTCCTTCTGCATTTCATGCAATTTGTTCCATTGCAATACCTATCTTGTCACCTCTTGACATTTATCTCTGATTCCCTGCTCATAATTTCTCATGTTCCACCTAATATCTACCAATTCACACATAACATGTCTCTTATTCTTGCAATGTGCCTGGCACCCACATACTACACCACCAATCTATTGTCCCATGCCACAAAGCAAAAGGTCATGATCATTTCTCAAACTTATGACTCTTATGAAACATGCAACCTCCAACATAGGGATGATGAGAAGAAGGGTTGTGATGAATCCAAAGATAATGATGAAGACAAGGGTGAATAGATCTCTTGATAAATTGAAGGATGAATCACCTTGTCTTTGTCATGAAAAAGGTCAACAATAATGAGCATCCTCAATTTGCATGTAAAAGTGTGGAATATTATGAATAGAATATATTTCTCACATCAATATGCCTCCAATTTCAAACCCTAGAATTTTATTTTTACTCCAATATAAATGGTCTCCAAGGTTGCATAGTCCAATTATCCTCACATAAAGAAAACTTATAGTAATAGGTCTATATATCTCTTTCGCTATAACAAGTTTGCAACCACCTACTTACATTTTATGAAGTAGTACATGTTGGTAATGCCAATTAATCTCTAAGCATGAGAGAGGGTGAATGTATAGAGCCATTCCTATTTGTTTGATAAGGATTTGGTAACTAAGGAAATATTATTAAAAACATTTTTAAACATAAATATCATATTAGAAGAATAACCCAAAATATGGCTATTTTATTTATTATTTATTTTAAACATTGTAATCACTTGCTTAAATTCATTTTACTTGGAAACATTCTTAGAACACTTCCTTAAATTCATTTTATGATAGTTTGTCTAGTTCTCATTTCCTGATATGAATTAGTCATAACATGTAACATTTTATGTTTATGATCAATCATATATTAGTACTTGACCTATTAAACATTAACATGGTTAATCTTCTAAATGGTTCATCGGTCACTGTATCTTCAATTAAACGAGATTAGCCCATAAATACATTCCTCCATTTTTAATGTACATTCATTCTAAAAAAATGAGTTCCTTAATTCTTTTATGATCTCAGTATCATTCTCTTAATATTGTCAGAAATTCTTGTCCTGCCTACATTCATCCATACATATTTTGGAACCTTGTGGAAACAAGAAAAATTCCTACTGAAATATGTTTAGATACTTCCCATATATATATTCCATGTTGCCAAGCTACCACTCTCCAGCCCATAAGCAAGAATGAGAGGATAACAACTCTCTACCACTCAAACTAAGAAAGGTTTATTTATAATTAACACTTGGTTTGGAAGACTTAGGAAAAGTGGGATGATTAATGAAATCCTAGTCTTCCTAATGGCTAGGGGAATAATTTCAGTTATTTCCCTAGCCTATTTTAATTCTAGGTGATTGAGTGAAGATTTATATTCTTGCTTGGTTTACACAAATTCAATAGATCATAATCGTGCGTGAGTTAAACTTTGTTAAAGCATAAGGTGAAAGATGACTCAATAACCCAACAATAAATTAATTGAACCAACCAAATACTTAAACCATTAGATTCCACATTAAATTAAAAGAAGTAGATAGCATCAACAAAATAATAGCTGGGATAAAGTGCAAGTGGCAAGAACTATTCCACCAAGCTCATGCAAATTATTAAGCACAATAAAGCATAAATTATAGATTTTGACCCCCAAGCGAATGCTCAATATGGCCATGTAATGAGGGCTTATGTGATTAGATGTATGCCTTGCGAAATTATGATTTGTCCAACTGAAGGGTGCGTTTTTATAGCTATACGTAGAGACCAAATGTCTTCAATAGAACCAATTGACAAATACTTCCCATATATGCTAGAAATAACAAATATTTGATGACATTTGGAATGGTCAAGATTTTCCTAATCTTTTTATTGTTTATCCTATGCTCAAAATGAGAGATCATTTACAATAAAAAATGATAGAAATCAGATGAGTTCAACAGGTTTCTATCAAATTTGACCATCTCCAAAAGCACTGAATCTTTTTTATCATGAGGAACTTTTATGATATCTAAAAGAGAATTATTTTGCAACTGTTTTAACATGACTTGCACTATAACCTTCTGCTACTTGGATCATGAATTTATCCAAATGGAAAAGGAGAAATCATATCTTCACCCTTTATGAACATCTTTATCTAGACTACATAGGAGCTCAGTATACTACAAAAAGAATGTTGATTGCCACGAAGCATTTGGAGGGCCACTGAATTCATGGGAAGCATTATTGGTCTTGAGTTGTCCACAAGTTTCTTGTCAACAAGGATGAATAGATAAATTGACAACATTGGCCTCCAAGCCATTAATTTTCACAATTTAATAGTTGTCAATATGAGTTCTTTCTGCTCAGGGGAAACTCTTGCAAAAACCTACAATAGATTCATCAAGGTCAATTGCAATGGATAACATTACAAATTATCAAGGTAAAATTTATCCATGAAATATTCATGCCAGAGAGTATACATGTTCACACCTTTACATATGGGATCACCGAATGTTTAGCATTTGTACGTTTCAATATCGAAGAATGGATGCAGCTTTGCAAGACCAGCCTCTAACAGTACTGCTGCCATATTTGTTTTGGATGCCCAAAGGGATCCCAAGTATGTGCTAGTCCGATCTATTGTTTCAATTTCAACCTGGAATCAAGGAGTACCGAATCTACCATTAGAATTATGTATTGGATCAGTCCTCCGCGCACATAAAAATGCAAATACGTTATGCTGCTATACTGAAAGAAACCCTTTGTGAACAACATAATTTATATCAAATGAGCCCAACATAATAACTATAAGCATTCTAAGCATAATAACTATAAGTGAAACAAACTGACTAGGACTCTTATACAACTGGATCAGTGGAACAATATATTTGCATTCAATCCTCTGCCACAACCCACATACCTCAACATCCCGCTATAGAAATTTTCTAAGCATAAATGCTCTGGCTTCATCTGCATATGGTTCATCACGGCCTGGGCATCTCACCCCTGAAAATGAAAATACAATAGCGCATGCTACCTTTGGAATTAGCAGCTTAAAACGATGTCCACTTAAGACATAATCAACAATAGTTGTTTGTCTTTTTGTTCGCTGCAAGAAGGATAGAAAATATTTTGGCTTCTTAGCTGGTGCCTACACAGAATTTTACTAAGAATGTTAAATTTTCAGACCAGAAAACATTTGCTTATTGCACAAACTAATAAATCAAATCAATTCAAGATTGTAACTTGCTGCTGGAAAATATCATAGACATTGTTCACAAATCAAAACATTTAAAAATATTCGCCCTCGAAAGATCTCCTCTTACAAAATATATCATCTAGATCTACTATGGGAATATCTTTGGTCACATCTTTTATCAAAGGCCCCACTGTTATACTGCTGTAGACTTCTACTTGCAACAAAGGTATAGAAAGTGCACTACTCTGATAAGTCTGAGGGTGATATTTTGACAAACACTTGGTGTGTTATCTATTGTAGGTCTCCTGTAGATTTCTTAGTTTATGTAACCTGGATTACTCTTTTGAGGAGTGTGTGGTTCAAGAGCTCACAACATACATTTCACATACATATACCAAAACAAATTGATCACAGCATCATACCAACATTGCATTGATCTCGAGCATTGAATATCAATAAATGATTCAGATCTGATTGAAACATTATAACACACCTGTAGATGACCGCTTTTAATACACAAGTTCCCACAGTGGCAAGATACATGGACTATATCAACACAAGAAATTTATTAACAAGTGTACCTTTGATCTCATGGAGTTGTAGGTGACAGTTAGATGATGTATTTGAGGCGGCAGTGAGTGCTTCTCAGAAATCAGACTTCTAAATGCATGCTTCAGCAGTGAATCTTCCCCAAATCGACCAACAATGATGGCAGCAGTGAATAATCCAATGATACAGCTCTCCACTAGAGGATCATGATCTTCCTTATGCAAACCTAGTACATAAATAACAAGTGTAGGTTGTTGTCGATAATTTTCCCTTTGGACATGTTGTGGTGCTACAGGAACCTGCTCAACCACACCACAATAATGTCTTCACACCCAAGATTAATTCACTAGAGAAGCAAAGCCCAGAACAATAGTAAACTTGTCTTCTTCTTAGCAAATGAAAGAAGATCTAAGGAAATATATAGTTGTCCATACAGCAGTGCGCCCTTCTTCAGATGGCAGTCACCATTCACTCTAATGAATTCGCCCTCAACAATACTTAGCAGTAGCAATAAGATCAATCTCTACCCCCACGATTTTGGCCAAGTTGTGATGAAATATGCATTTGCTAACTCAGCCTTGGAGTATATCTACAAATGGTGTTCTCGTCAGCTGTTTTCTACATGATTTATTTACATGGAATGGACTTTACAGATTTGATATATGTTAGTAATAGCATCTAATCCTTTAATAGAATCTAAAAAATATTTAGGTCTACTGATACTCAACCTTTTGATTACATGCACCTCAAATCCATCCTTAAAACTTTCTATAATTAATTTACTCTGGGATTTCCCCTATTACTATTGGCTTATATTAAACTAAACCTGTTGTTTCTTGATTATCTCCAATTCAATCCCAACTTTCTTTTGTGACAAATGGAACCAATTGGGATGATTTTCAATAAATTGCCCCATATTCTCATTTTCCTTCATATCAATCATAAGTACACAAAACTTTAAGAAATGTGTTATCTAGCAGGATTGATTTTATTTATTTTCAAACCATTCATAACTTTGGTCTCAGGCTCCAAACCATGGGGGCTTCACTCAATAAACCGCTATCATAGCACGTTCGTTCGTGGCATATGAAACAATACCCCTAATTTCACTAAATATTGGAAAATACCTTCCAAAATCATTTTTTTAACCCCCTCCCAATATGCCTTCCCAATTTAAAAAAACCCCTATTTTCACTAGATATTGTATGTATCAATTTTTTCATTAACATTTTTTATACCCCTTTATATTTCTACCTAGTATATTGAGATGATACCCCTCTTATGACCCCACATGAATTCTACAATGCACCTTGTTTCTTTCGATGTATATTGTGGATCCACATTACTTCATCCACAATGGAATTACTCAACCACATATCATTATGATTTGAAACACCCAATGGTCTAATGAAGAGATATGAGATCACTTCTTGTATGTCACTAGAGCCAATGCACATAGTACAACATTTAGATTGCATGTTGCAGTTCCCCAATCGCTGACTAAGCCTGTTGTGGGCTAGGTATCCAAGCCCCCAGAGCCTGTAACAAGCTCTAGGAGGATGAATAAACCTCCCAAGCCTTGTAATAGGAACGAGTGGTTGGTTATTCAATCCCCCAAGGCCTATCGAGGGCCTATAACAGGCCTTGGAGGCTTAGAGCCTCCCAAGGCTATTGGTAACAACTGGATGAGTGCTATTGGTAACAATTGGCTATCAATGACCATTGTCTCTCGACTATGATCGACTGGAAACCCACTTCACCATGAAACCCCCTAGCCTCAAGCATGCATCAAGACGTGATTTCCCTGTGTACTAGTAATCCTGAGCCTTGCCTCAACCCAATTTCTCATCCGCTGTGATCCCTCCATCTCCATTTGGCGGATATTTGTCAGCCCGCCCATATAAAAAAGACCCCAAAGTATTTTTGTATTGTTACATTAAATAAAAAAAACCCTTTTCCCCTTAATATATAAGCAATATAATTTTTAAGTTTTTCTTGAATATTTAATACCGCAATATGAATGAACGTGGTATTATATTTCCTTCTAGTGAAGCCCCGTGCTCCAAACTAGGAGCTTCCAACTTTTTTCCTTCCAGATTCTAATTTTGCATGTATTATCCATACAAATCTTAAACGTTTGTAACCTAGCATGAATTAGAGACTGCTGACTTGGTATATATACATAGTTCTAGAAAACTCATTTCTAAATATTAATACATAGCAATATACACCAAATGCCTCACCTGGATCCCTTCCATGAAAACTTGCACAAACTGAAATGTAGGGAGTAAATAAACCCGTATTGTATTTCTATCTCAAACTTGCGCCACAAGAGCTTCCATAGGTTTTCCTTTATTTCCAGATAAGAGGGAGATTGCATCTAAGTTGCTTGGATCTCCTATAGCTAATGGAGGCAAGTCCTGAATAGATGCCTTTGAAGCACCAGGTGTCTGTCACAAACACGTTTCATACTTCAGAGCATGCTCACTTGGTTATGAGTATGATCTAACCAAAAGCTACTTTAGTATTGCCATAATGGCTAAAGTCAGAAGTTACCTTTGTCCATTGGCCATGACTTTGTGTCTTGGCTTGCTCTTCAAGCCGCAGTAACTCTGCTAAATAAGGGATAAGTATGAAACTGCGATAAGTACCATAATGCTTCAAAAGGTAACAATGTTAATAGATGAAGGAAAAAATAATACATGTTACACTAGATGAATTGTCCCCGAGATCTTTGGTCTTATGCAGCAAAAATGTGCCAAAAAGGATTGTAGCAAAACCACACATCTTAGTGACGATCTGAGATGGATCTTGCCTGTCCCAGTCCCGAAACAACCAAGCAATATTCTAATCAATTGTTGTGCTTTAGCATTAATAAACAAGCAAAACATAAAAGCATTATGAAAGCTGATCAACCTCATCTGTTGCTGCAGTAGGATGATATTGACACATGGAAAAGCAGATCAAAACTGACATTGATAATCATCCAGGGTGAAAAATAGCATAACAACTGCCACAAGACCATAAAACGGCTGCAAAAATTGAAATAGGACAGATGACAAGGATTCACTCGAGATGCTGCAAGAGGAAGGAATAAGATGATTATATATGCGAGTAACCACACAGTTTCTAACCATACTTGACAAAAACAAAAGTGATATTCCAATACCTGCCATAACCAAATAATTTGATCACCAGTAGCTCAGTCACAAGGAAACTATGTTCAAGTAAACAAAAATGATCATTCAAGTAACCAAAAATGATCATCATGCCCTTGGCCATTTCTTACTATCGCAAAAAATGGTGACAATTGATTTACAAGTAGAGCAGATCGATCTCAACCTTCGGACCGGAACACCAATGGCTCCTGGGTTTCTGTGGGCTGCAAAGTCAAAATGAAAAGTTAATATATATATATATATATATATATATATATATATATATATGTATGTATGTATGTATACAAGTTTTGGGACAAACTATAATCCTGTACACACCCTCTAAGGAGGGTTCCATGGACAAACTAAGTTCCTTCATTGACCAACAGTTAAAGGAGCCTTGTTTCAATAGCCATACTTTAAATGATATCAAAATTACCCAGCTCAAAAACCTTACAAAGAGAGAAGACATGGAAATAGCAGGAAAGACAATGACTATGAAAGAAAAAGAAAAAGTGTGATATGCAAATGAAAACTACACTACCAGAAATGATGGAAATTAACACTACGACAATGTTACTAAGAAAGACATGAACCTATTTTATGGAAGAAGTTAAAAGACATTATCAATTGTCATAAACTGAGTTGAGAATATGCATTGAATAAAGAAGATATGAAGATACAAAAATTTGCAAGGAAAGCATGTTACAATACCATCTAGAAATTTGAGATGCAAAGTGGAAAAATGAAAAAGCTATGAAATGTTTTTAAACAATTGAAAATATATTCATACCTTATGCTTTTTCTAGTGTAGAATGTAAAACATGCTCATATGTCGTTGGTGTTTCACTATTACAGACTGAGCAGAATATAGTGTGTTCAATCATTGGCAATTTGCATTCTCTATAGGTGCATTGAAAAGGTGGCACAAATTGATTTTTTATTTTCAATGTCCCATATATCTGTCACAGGTTATAGCACAGAAAATAGAAAAAACATTTTATGATATATGAATATGTGCAAAACCTATTATAGGAAAAAAGAATGAAAACGAGAGTCTGAAATCAAGTGTGAGAGTGAGACTTTTTTCAAAGTGTCACTTGAAAGGATGCAAGTGAAAATACTGTTATTGATATTATCAGAAAAATTAGGGCCAATGAAAACTATGGAAAAAAAAGGAATCAAAATACATGTTGCATGGTCATATACATGTTGTCTAGATTATCAGAAGAAGCAAATTCATTGTATAATTTGAAATGGAAGCATAAAGCATATCTAAACTATGCTACGTTAGATAAGATCTATGGGCTAAGACCATGAAATTGAGAATAAGAGGTAATGCAGAAACATGCAAGTACTTCTAAGATCACAATGAAAAAACCTCCAAAGAGGAAATGGGGGAGGATGTAATGCCTGAAAGATGCAGGCCAACCATCCCTGAAGCCCTCTCTCCTAACATCTGAGGCTAAAGTGAAGAAGCTCATGATAGATGACCATTAAATGATCTAGATATGCTGGGGGATTTATTATGAGATATATCTTGCTTCCCAAATGATGTAGCCCTGTGTTGAGATGTGGAGTAAATCTCTTGTTTGTTGATGTTGTGTGAACTGTACCAGAATGTATTGCAACATCCTTGTACAAGTATCACTTGTTGGGTTCAGAATGCCTCCCAGGGTCTATTGTTTTGTCATAGCTAAACATTACAGATGAGTACAAACTTGGTTTCAAAAGGTGGAAAAGATATCTCATGTAATACAACTGAGTACAACCATTGAGGACCTTATGATTGATTTATCATATTTTTTGTCTTAATTAACTATTGTACAGAGTGTGCCTATTATTTTATTATTTTGTTTTTTCATTTTCGCATATTTTTGATGCAAAATGTAGTGCTACTTCATATATACTATATAATTAAAATCTATTATAATATACCCATGGAATTCTATCAATATTATTATTTATTCTCATATGAGATCAGGCTCGGGACTTTATTAAAATCAAAAGTCATTTCTGGCATTGTTATGGTGCTAAATTAGGCATGAAGTTCAAATATAAATCCAAATTTGTGGCACAATCTCAGTTAATTATTCTCTACTACAAGATTCCCTTTCCCATTTTCAATAATTGACTCAGTTGGAATACAATATGAAAACATTTCAAACTGGAGTTGATTGGGAAAGTCATCTTTCATGATTTCTAGAATGTGTTGGATTTTCTAAAATACCTTGTTTCCCTGTATTGATGAATATCCATGATTGAAACTCATTGAGGAAGGCGTTATAGGTGAGAAAAACCATGGCTAAATCCATGGGTGATTGAGACATGTTGATGAAGTAGGATTGGATTGGACTTCCTCAATAATAAATAAATTTTAGAAAACCCTGCTAATGATGAATAAAAACAAAAAAAAACACAAATATAATAACATTTTTTTAAAAAGGGATACACGCATACCTATGGTCTACCCATTTATTATTTTAGATTTAGGCAAGATCATTTGCATGTGACCAACTTTAGGGTCGAGTTGTTCTCCTAGGGTTTGGTTGTTCATCACACCCCACAAACTCTAGACTACTAGAGGGAGGTGCAACTTCTCCATAACTAGAATCCCTCGATTTGTATGAAAATTTTCCTATGGTTTGTTCTACAACTTTGAACACACCTAGAAAAGACTTGGAGCAATCTACACCCTTTATTCTCAGGATCCTACTAGGTTTAGGTAGAGAATTTTTGGGAACACTTTATAACCATGAGAATGTAGTATAGTTTTTCTATGCAATAATTTTGTTCTTTCTTTAGTTGTCTGGACTCTGTAGGGGTATAAAACACAAAAATAGGACAACACCATGAATTTCACTTCATAAAAATCGTAAAAATTCAAGGAGAAGATATTGTAAAACCCAAAACTAAGCAAGAATTTGTTATGCTAATGATTCATAGTTTATAGTGCTATACTTTCTAAAGTACAGGGAACAAGGTTGAAGTGAAATTTATGAATTTTCATTGAACAAGACTAGGAAAGGAAAAGAAAATCAAGTTCAAAGTCAACTTCAGCAAGCTCAATCATGGATGGAAGTGGGACCTTTTAATGAAATATAGACAATTAGTGAGTTGGAATCATGGCTCTAAATATTTGAATATTACAAGGAAAGAGGGGCTAGGATTAGGGGGTGCCTGTAATGGATTGAATCCAGGGATGTGCCCTCTAAATTCTATTTCTAGCACCTAAAGAGAAAACTAAATCCAGAGCAAATTTTAGTTCTACTAGATTGAAGTTGCAACCTTTCAGCAGATGAAATTGAAGTTTGATAGATTTTCAAGAACATTTCAAAAATATATTTCACTCAGAATACGATCCCTGATTCGTATTGACCTCATAAGAATACAATCCACCTCATAAGAAAAAGAGCCATTGAATTCAAGAACCAGTAATTTCAAGAAAAGAGTCAACCATAATGGTTGACATGGCATATTTGACCTTAAAAAAACTACTTTTTTAATTCATATTTTCAACACATCTCCTTGTCATGTTACCCAAATTTCGAGCAGGAGCACTTGCTAATTGTGGAATTAAATTTTGCATCCAACGAGTACCCACACTGCATACTTTTGAGGGGAGTAGTCTATTTATTCTACGTTTTGGACTTTACGATAGGTTTTGGTCGAAATTCGATAAAAATATTTTTGGTAAAATCCAAATTTGGAAGCGTTTAAATTGTGTTTTTGGATCCAAAAATAGATTTAGCACACCCTCAAATACCCCATGACACATAAATTATACAATTTCCATAGCTAATATATGTGATTCTAAGATTTTTTATAGATTTCCAATTGGACAACAAACAAAATAAGATAGAAAATATGCTCAGAAAAGGTTGAAAATGTAGAATATTTAGACTACACTCTTTTTGAGGTGCCCCACCCCAAAAAAGACTAGAAATACACAAAAAAAAGTGTTACTTTCAAGTAACACATTTTTTTGATGTATTTCTCATTTTTCATGGGGCGGGGCACCTCAAAAGTCATGTGGGTACTCGTTAGATGCAGAATTTAATTCCGCATCTAATGAGTGCTCCCATATAAAATTTGAGTACATCGATAAGGAGACATGTTGAAAATATAACGGGTGCTCCCGCTTAAAATTTGAGTAAACTATAGGGAGATATGTTGAAAATACAAAGGAAAAATGTAGTTTTTTCTCTTTTTCTCCAAAATTCATAGATATTATTTTATTATTTTAACTATTATTTTAATATTTTCCTTAGGAGGTCAATTTCAGACCTCAAATTTTCTCTAATGATAGATCCTGGTTTAAGATTGATCTATGGGTGATTCCACGAAGGTGGTTCACCATTTTTGGCGCGTGGGAGCAAAAAAAATTGTTTTCCACACCCTTGATCGAGGTTTTTTCAAGCCCTCGATCAAGGTTTTAAATGCTCGATCGAGGGTTTGAAAATACCTCGATCGAGGGCTTGAACATACCTTGATCGAGGGTTTTTAAATAGCTCAATCGAGGGCTAGGTTAGACCCTCGATTGAGCATTTGCTCGATCGAGGGTTTGAGACGAAAAAAAAAAAAAAAACAGGGCCCGGCCTGTCGGCCGACCCTGTTCGAAAACGATAGTGAACAGTGAGCGATAACGACAGGACGAAAGCCCTCGACCGAGTATCCGTAGCCAACACAACATGCCATGCCATGCCCCACGCCCCACTCCCAACTCCACCTCGACATGACGTCGAATCCACAAGGTAAGTGGAAGTCAACCCTGTAATTTGTTTTTTAAAAAAACTTAAATTTTATTTGTTATTTGTTTTAAAAAAAGCCCTAAATTTTATTTGTTTTGTTTTGTTATTTGTTTTTAAAAAAAGCCATCAATTGTATTTGTTTTGTATATAAAATTGTGTGTTTAAAACGTAAATTTTATTTAGTTTTTATCAATTTGTGAATGTAACCATTGAAAACGAAAAACCAACAATGAAACCAAAAACCATTGAAACTAAAACCACCATCGAAACAAAAAACCATTGAAACTAAAACCACCATCGAAACAAAAAACCATTGAAACTAAAAACCACCATTGAAACCAAATACTATTTAAAAAAAAAACCAAAACAAAAACCATTCCAAAACATTTTTTTGTTTTAAATTTATGTTGTATTTATTTTTTTAAATTATTAATATTTTTGTTTATGTCAACCGGTAGCATTTCACCGCATAAATGCTACCGGTTTTATTTTAAAATGTGTTTTGACAAGCAGAAATGCTACCCATTTTTTTTCAATCCTTTGAGAACAGTAAGAGGATTGAAAAAAAAATAATCATATTAGGTTGTCAGTTTAACAAAAACCATTAACATTAAAAAAACTCAACAACACCACAGTGACATGTAAAAAACTCATTTGGTCTCCACCTATAACCTTAGATTCAATGTTACTTTGGGGAATGACCTGCAATTTCTCTAATGGAAAATCGATAATTAAGTAAGTAGCATCATTATTATTAATTTATTTAATGAGATGAAGTGTCAATTTTATTTTTTATCACATAATTATCATGTATATTTTTATAGTTATACATAATATCATATATATATATATATATATATATTTTTTTTTTTATTTTTTTTTTAATTTTTTAATAATATATATTATATAACATTTTAAAAATAAATATTTAAATATTACAATTAAATTTAAATATGTTTATTAAATTCAATATTTATTAATATAATTATATGTTAATATAAACTAATAATTTTATATTTTGTTTACCGGTTTTATTTTTAAAGTCAACCCAACTATTCGTTATTGGAAAATAAAACACCAAGTCACAAAGTTTATGGAGCTCCTTACATATGTCCTATGGATCTACTATGTCCCTTAATTTTTTTAATTTTTTAATAATATATATTATATAACATTTTAAAAATAAATATTTAAATATTACAAGTAAATTTAAATATGTTTATTAAATTCAATATTTATTAATATAATTATATGTTAATATAAACTAATAATTTTTTTTTTTACCAGTTTCACTTTTAAAGTCAACCCAACTATTCGTTGTTGGAAGATAAAACACCAAGTCACAAAGTTTATGGAGCTCCTTACATCTGTCCTACGGATCTACTATGTCCCTTAATTTTTTTAATTTTTTAATAATATATATTATATAACATTTTAAAAACAAATATTTAAATATTACAATTAAATTTAAATATGTTTATTAAATTCAATATTTATTAATATAATTATATGTTAATATAAACTAATAATTTTATGTTAATATAAATTATAAATATATTGAAGTTAAAAAAAATCATTTTCTTAAAATCAAAGCTTAGGTCTAATACCTCAATAATCATCACATTAAAAGCTACCCAAACACATTTAGGTGCATACAACATGTCCATATCAAGATGACAAAAGCAAGCGCAGCAACATCTTATATTTTTAAGATTTGGACACACTCCCTTTGCCATGGTCTAAATGTCATAATATAATATGTAACCTAGTTGGTGAAGGAGAGGATAGGTTAAATTGATTTTGTTTCCCTGCACCTCCTATAATGAGAATTAGAGCGAAATGCATAGAACAAATTCGACTAGGGAAACCAGAGAAGTTGCAAGGTTGGGTAAAGTCGACCACCATGCAAATTCACCAATTTATCCACCGATGGGAGTGAAATCATACTGTGATTTTGAACCTTCTAGAATTCCACTTCCCACTTCATGATGGCCACACTAACCACTGTAATAAACTCCATATACACAAACCAAGAGATGATGATGAAAATGTAGTGGAGAGCAAAGAAAATGGGCAAGAGAGGGTAACCAAAATACCATAGAGAGAAAAGATGCATGAGGATTATTCTCAATACCTAGTACATTACATAAAAACTTAATATTAGTTGACAATGTTGATCATCTATTTTTATGGTCTTTGTGGGGACCAAATTCAAATCCTAAGTGATTTTGATGGAAGACTAACCCCATGTCATGGCCTCTTAGGTAAAGGAAATTGTTTGTGATTAGTGGTTTTCCCATCGAGGGTAGTAAATAAACATTGTTCAAAAGAAAAATCTACTTTGTTTACTAGTGGTAAATAAATATTAAAAGAAAAATCTAGTTTGTTTACTAGTGGTAAATAAACATTGAAAATACCCGCGCAACCTCTTAACCCTCAACTAGTAGATCTGTCCCTACAAGATATTGAGAATATATCATTCTAAAAATATTTTAGTTTCCCCCCCATATCCCAACCTCTAGTCCTAGTCCTAGTGTGACATTGAGGACTTTATCTAAGAAATCCAACTATTCTCAATGAATATATGTATCCAACATGCTCACATGATTTGAATGTGACCGCCACATTTTATCCCTAAAGATGTTGCACCAGCTGCTGCTTGAAACCAAACACCATCCTAATTCTCAAGGGTGTGTGTTGTCACAGATTTGTTTCAAGGACACAATTAATCATGTGACCCTTATCTAAACAGGAAGAATCTATCACTGCTAAATAAAAACTTTTCTATGTTTTCTTAACAACATTGTACTTTACCTCCATTCACACAACTCCTCAAAGCCTAGACACAAAGTAATTCTCTACCATGTAGATTAGCCACACAAGAAAAACCATATTTTAATTAGCAGATGGTTTGCTTATTGCTTCCTACTCAAGAGAGATGACCTCTTGGCACCTTGTGGGAGTTTTGATGTGGGTTTTCTTGCTTCCATTTTAGCCACAAGCCACTAAAGCCCACAAAATTGGGGTATAAACAATACTATGTATTTCCCAACAATTGCCTCAACATACCTTTGTAATACCCCAATTTTGACCCTTATGAAATATTCTCTTTTAATGTAAATATTGTATACATGCGATGTATGATTCCCTAACATGGAGCTCAAGGCCAAGGCCCCACTAGTGTATGTTCGGATTTTGTTTAGAATGGACAAGCATTTGATATTTTGTTACCCATGTGCTATTAAGCCATGGAATATTGTAACTGGATGTAAATATTAAATATATCAATAAAATACCAAAACTGGCTATGGAAGCAACGAATGAGAAGGGGCCATGTGTATTCCACGAGGGAGTGGTGAAGGGGTTGTAGGGATGAACCATATGCTGCCAAATGTCATTGTGAGAACCCATTTGAATTTCCTTGCTGACATTAAATTCTGTTGTAAGGAAGTTGTTGAAGAATTCAGTCCATGGCTTCAATAGAGCATGGACAGCCCAGAAATCCGTATGGCAGGTATGGGATCTATTTTTCTTGTACCACAAGTCACTCTACCTCATGGGAATGGTTTCTTCCTCATTCCCATTCCGTTGTTGAACATCCTAGAATCAATTTTCATCCATTACGAATTCCCAGCAGTGAGAAAAACCATAAATTGCAACTTTGCAAGAACCAACATTTTGAAGTGCCTTAAATGCCCAAAATTGAGTATTGACAGTGAAATCCAATGGGGGATCCATAGATATGAACCTTCGGGTGAATTTGAGAGTATTAGATACCCTGAAATCCATAGAAAAACCCAATTTTTATAGCTCAGAAAACCAGTGACGGGATGGAGTTATTTGATGACAGAATTGTGAGAAATCCAAGTGTGAATGACTCAGTAGAGGTTGGGAATGCTTGATAAACCTAGTGAAGGCCGAAATCTCAAGGATTTAACATCTTGGACCTTTTTATGCCCATCCTGAAGAGCATTGGAGGGAAGGGATGCCTGAGGGACTGTGCAGTAGAGAAGGGGACCTTCCTTGTGTTGGGTGTGGTAGGTACTGTGGGTGCCTTGACTGTTTGAATTATCTTGAGATGCATGTAGCTCTGTGGTTGAGCTCACTGGATTAGCATTGCCCTCCTTTGTCTTTTGTATGCTTAATAACCCCAACTGTGTGTTGGCTTAGCATAGCTGTTGAGTGAAACCATGGCTGTGAGTGAAACCATCTAGTTCCTCCTTAGTGGATACACAACCCTACTCAGGGGTGATCTCTCAGCTGAAAGAATATAGGATGGACAAAGATCTATGGTTGGGTGGAACGTTGCTCTCAAATAGCCAGTTGTTGGACAACTTCATCTCAAAGATAAGTGTTCTCTATGGTTGAGTTATGTTAATTATGTGCTCTCAATGTTTTAATTAATGACTGTTGTTTATATGTTGAATGCATGATGAAACTGTGTGTGTATATAGTGTTTAATTCCGCTGTGTTTATTGAGTATGAATATGCATACATAAGTTTTTATTTATCCATGAATTTCTTAGTAATGTATGGGGTTGAGATATCCAAATAAGCCCTAGAATATTCAGTCATGTTCCCTCTGTGGTTTGGAATGATGGGAGGGGACGTGACAATCTAGTGATAAATATCCATTTTAATATACTTCCCATGGATTATCTGATTCCATAAACATTTTCCCCATAGACCTCCCCACATACACTTAATGCTTAAAGTAGTGCTACACCATTCTAGATTTTTTATATCCCATCCACCTTTTTGTTTAGGCATAGAAAAGCATTTCCATCTTACACGATGAATTTTTATTCTTCTCCATTGTACCACCCCAAATAAAATTAAACATCACTTTATGCAGAGTCTGAATGATGGATTTTGGAATATAAGCCATCGAAAACCAATAAACAGGTATACCTGCCAAGACTAACTTCAAGAGTGTCAATATACCACCCAAAGAAATTAATATATAAGTCCAATTTGTAATCCTTTTCTCGGATTTTTGTATCAGCCATCTCCAATCATTTGACCTGTAACAATTGTGTTTCAGGAACTAACCCAGATATTTGAAGACATCTTCCAAACTGGTGTCCTGAAAAGGAAGGACATTTTTTATATCGACCAGAACTGTCGGGACCAATTTGTGGCACAAAAACATGATTTGGAGCTGCTGACTTCCATTCCTGGGGAAGGACAAAATATTTTTATAAGACTTGCAAAATGTTTCCATTCTTCCTTTGAACCCTTACCAAATAGAACAACATCATCCACAAAAAAAGAGAGTAATAAAAACAGAAACAATGATTTTAACCCCTTTAAGTTTTCCTTCCTTTCTAGCATTATGAATAAGGTTACTCAATCCCTCAATAATTAGAAGGGATAATAAAGGTGAAAGGGGATATCCTTGTCTAATACCCCTAGAACCATGAAATTATTTTGTAGGGGAGCCATTGATGAGAACTGAAGAGTTTGTAGTTGTAACACATGCCATTATTCAGTTTGTCACTTCAAGGGGAAGTCCAATATGAAGTAAGAGCAATCTTAGGTACAACCATTTTACTCTATCATATGCTTTAACCAAATCCATTTTTAGGATTGCAGAATCCATATTCTTCAACTGTATTGAGTGAATGCATTCCTGAGTAACCCCAACAACGTCTAGGATTTTCTTATTGGAAAGAAACCCTAATTGTTCCTTTGTCATCATATCAATAAGTTTTGGTACGACTCTATTTTTTATAAGCTTTGTGATGATCTTATAGACCAGACTGCATAATGCAATTGGCCTAAAATCACCAAATCTCTGCAGTTTGCTTTTTTTTTTAATAAGGGAAATATATGTTTGATTGAGAGATCTAGAGTATAGAGCCTGAAAATTGATTTTTAGATTACAGGAGCACGCGGGATCAGAATTGGATGAGTTCAGTGGCATTTTGAGGCCATTAACGAAGGCCATGGAAGGTCTAGTGAGGATCCCGAGCCCATTATGCTCCAATTTGGCATAAATTTGGGATTGATGGATTTTACAAATCGGTGTCTCGACGCTTGACAGAAGGCCAGATTGATCCGAAACGGATATGGAGCTGTCATGGAGCAAACACAGTGTTAAGTTTGAAATTTTGGAGCCAAAATCCAAAGGATGTGGAATCGGGGTGAGTGTGAAGGCCAAAAAGCACTATTCCGAGCCACTTTTTGGAGATTTTGAAAAGCTTGCATTGGATGAAAGTGACCCTGTAATTAGGATTCAAGAAATTTACTGAACTCAACATTTCATATTCTTAGTAAAACATTCATTTTCCATTAGACAAACATTTTCTAGAAGTGCTCAGTTTGGGAAATAGCCATTTTTGGCTCAAAATCTTGAAAATTTGGAAAATATCAAAAGTTAAAAGTAGACAAACCCATAATTTTATAGAAGATGAATGGAGCGTCAGAACATTTATCTGATAGTTTTTGAGTGTTCCTTGTTGTATGGAATAACTTATCCTGATAGAAAAGTTTTCGTGATTCTCCATATATTTTCCTCCACAGGTGGCTGAAGTTGGCAGTTCAGGATATTTTGCAACTGTGTAAAAAGTGCAGAATTTTGGTAAAAGTTGTCATTTTTGAAGTAATACAATTTCCACACCCAATGTTGGAATGGAGCACGTGGATAGGCATTGGAAATATTATCCAGCAGGGAACAATTGTGCATAGTCAGAATTGGAATGGGGTTATCATACCCCATAGATAATTAGAGCATAAAAGTGCCAGTGACTGTTTTTACATATTTTGACAATATGGGCAATTTCCAAAATTGCATGAATGGGAAAAAGAATGAAGACATATTAACTCTGTAAATTATTTCATGAGTTTGATTATGTTAAATATTGATTTTTTATGTTTCTATAAGCATTCATAAGATGTCTAACAAATATTTTCATAATGCACAGCGCTTGCAGCTCATAAGATTTAATAATGTAGCAGAAGTAGCATACAGGGAAGAGAGTTTCCAAAGAAAAATGGTGACCATAAATGATGCTTAGGATCCTTATGAGCATGAAGAAGATGTGCTAGGAGAAAATGTGCAAGAAGGGAATGTTGAGACTGAATCTAATGGGAAAAGGGAGCAAATAATTCCTCAGAATTTGGTTGAAACCATGGTGAGCTTCAATGAAAGATTGATGAAGGCTTAGGAAGAACAAAACCAACTCAATGCTGCTATTTTGCAAAGCCTCACTGATATGCAGCAGAGGATAAACCTTGGGTCCAACCCAAGCAATGTAGGTGAAGAAGGAAGAGATGCAGAAAGTCACTCTAGAGGTCTTTCAAAGAAGAGAACTCCAAGCCTAAGGAAGAGTTCCGTGAGCAAGAAGCATAGAACACCTTCCTCTAAATCTTCTTCTATCAAATCATGTGACTCCAGAGGTTCTCAAAGAAGTCCAAGGCATATGCCTAGGAGTTCTAATGGAAGAAATAAGTTCAAAGGAATTCCACAGTGAGAATTAAGGAAGGCAAGGCTTCCCACATTTGATGGAGAAGACAAGACTGGCCAAGAGGCAGATGCATGGCTTCTTGGAATGAAGAAATATTTCAGAATTAATGACTACCCAGTAAATGAAAAATGCAGAGTTTCCATTTACAATCTAAATGGAAGAGATTCAATTTGGTGGGATAACCTCTTGCAAGTAAAAGGGATCAGTGAAAGGAAGATCAACTGGGGGAGATTTAAGAAGTACTTCAAGGAAAAATACCTTTCTGCTAGGTATTATGACAGTAAGAAAAAAGAGTTCAATGAACTCAGGTTGGGACAAAAATCTATGGAAGAACATGTCCATAAATTTTTGGAATTACTCAGGTATGTGGATTATATTAAAGACGAGAGAGTAAAAATCCAATGCTTCCTTGGGAGTCTACCACAAAGTTTCAGAGATAGAATTGAGTTTGTTAATTCACCAAGTCTTGATGAAGCCATTAGAATGGCAATGCATTGCTATAAGCAGAATAAAGGAAAATCAGAGGTTAACCCAGCATAGAAAGTAAATCCAAGAGGGAGGTTTGATAAAAAAAAGTGGCTTCAAGCCACCATTCAAAAATCATCCCAGGACCTTTCCACAGGGGCAGCAAGAAAGGAGTGAATTCAAGTCAGCAGTAGCAGTAGAAAAGACATCAAAAGGGCCACTTCAGTGTTGGGGATGTGGAGAAAACCACATGCTAAAGGATTATCCAAATCAGAAAGGGAATTCCTGGAGCTTGCACAACTTAAAGGGAGTAGAAACAATGGAGGACATGGCAAGGGCAATGCCTCGAATTTATGTAGCATTGGATAATCATCAGGAAGACCATCAATCATCAGTGGTGGAAGTTGAAGGTAAGATTGCTAGGCAATCTATTTCTGTTTTGATTGATCTAGGATCTACTCATAATTATGTTTCTCCAAAGGTGGTTGAAGGTTGTTCTCTTAGAAAAGTGAAGCACAATAATTCTTAGCTAGTTCAATTAGCCACAGGGACCAAGAGCAAAGTTAGTGAAGTAGTGGTGGAGTGCCCCATAGAATTGAATGGACTCCATATACATGCAGATTTAAATGTACTGCCATTAGGATCTTATGATGCCTTAATTGGCATGGATTGGTTGGAAAGACATAGAGCTAAGTTGGACTGTTATGAGAAAGCACTTGAATGTATTGATGAAGAGGGAAGACTAAGATTGGTAAGAGGAATTCCCAAGCAAGTTTCAGTAAGATAGATTTCAGCCTTACAGTTGAAATTTTTTTATAAGAAAGGTTGTCAATTATATGCAGTTCATATATCAGATTCGTCAGAGGACATAGGTCCAAGGATAGAAGACTTCCAGATATTGCAAGGGTTTAAAGATGTGTTTCCGGATGAAGTGCTGGGACTACCACCAAAGAGAGATATTGATTTTACCATCGATCTTATTCCAGGGGCAACACCAAATTCCAAAGCTCCTTATAGAATAAGCACACTGGAATTGGTAGAGTTGAAGATACAGCTACAAGAGTTAATGGAAAAGAGGTATATCAGGCCTAGTGTGTCTCCTTGGGGAGCATCGTGTTATTTGTTAAGAAGAAGAATGGGAATTTAAGGTTGTGTATTGATTACAGGAAGATCAATAAAGTGACATCCAAGAATAAGTATCCATTTCCAAGAATTGATGACTTGTTTGATCAAATGAAGGAAGCTAAAGTGTTTTCAAAGATTGACTTGAGGTCGGGTTATCATCAAGTGAGGATTAAAGAAGAAGACATTAACAAGATGACTTTCAGAACTAGATATGGCCATTATGAGTTCACTGTGGTGCCATTTGGTCTTACCAATGTACCTGCTACATTCATGTGTCTCATGAATAATGTATTCAGCAAATATTTGGATAAGTTTGTGATTGTGTTCTTGGATGACATTATTGTCTATTCAAGGAATGAAGAAGAACATGAGGAACATCTAAGGATGGTGTTGCATGTCCTTAGAGAACATCATCTATATGCCAAGTTAAGCAAGTGTGAATTTTACCAAAAGAAGGTGCAATATTTGGGTCATATCATTTCTGAAGAAGGAATTGCAGTTGATCCAGAGAAGATTAAAGCCATCATGGATTGGTCTACTCCAAAGAATGTTTCGGATGTTAGATCTTTTATGGGCCTTGATGGTTACTACAGAAGGTTTATTGAAGGCTTCTCCAAGATAGCTCATCCAATTACTTCATTGCAAAGGAAAAATATCAAGTTTGTATGGCCTGAAAAATGTGAGAAAAGTTTTAAGAAGTTAAAGGAGTTACTTACCAACGGTCCTGTTTTGAAGATAGTAGATCCAAAGAAGGATTTTGTAGTGTGCACAGATGCTTGCATTGAAGGGCTAGGTGGAGTGCTCATGCAAGAAGGAGTTGTGATTTGCTATGGGTCAATGATATTAAAAGAGCATGAAAAGAATTATGCCACACATGATCTAGAATTAGCAACCATAGTACATGCTCTCAAGATGTGGAGACATTATTTGATAGGGAGAAGATTCAAGGTTAGAACAGACCACATGAGCTTGAAGTATTTGTTTGATCAGCCAAACTTGAATGCTAGGAAACCTAGATGGATGGAATTTCTTTGTGAATTTGATTTTGAAATTAAGCATGTAAAAGAGAAAGAGAATAAGGTTGCAGATGCCCTTAGCAGAAAATTTCATGTTGTAGCATTAAGTGTGTGTAAATCAGATTTGAAGACGAGAGTTCTTGAAGCCCAAAACAGTGATGAAACTTGCCTTCAAATTAAAGAGAAGTTGCAGCAGGGTAATGTGGATGAAAAGTGTGCGGGATATCAGCTTGGTGAAGACGATATCCTCATCTACAAAGATAGATTTTACATTCCAAATATTGTAGATTTGAAGAAGCTAGTGATGGATGAAATACATCAAATGCCATACTATGGACATCCAGGATATTAAAAGCCTATAACAACAGTAAGAAAGCAATACTTTTGGCATGGTATGAAGAAGGACATAGCTGAGTACATTGCTAGGTGTCAGAAGTTCCAACAAGTCAAGGAAGAGCACCAACATCCAGCAGGATTGTTGCATCCCTTACCCATTCCAGAATGCAAGTGGGAAGTGATCTCTATGGATTTTATAACAGGTTTTCCCATGATAGTGAAGAAGCATGAATCAATTATGGTTGTGGTGGACACGCTATCAAAGGTAGCTCACTTTATTCCAGTCAAGTCCACTCATAAGGCTAATGACATTGCAAATATCTTAATGAGAGAGATATTTAGATTGCATGGATTTCCCAAGGCAATAATTTCAGGAATTGAGAATTAGATTAAATTTCAGTACAGCATATCATCCTCAAACATATGGCCAAACTGAGAGGGTGAATCAGGTTCTTGAAGACATGCTGAGAATGTATGTGATGGATAAACTATCCAAGTGGGAAGATTACCTACACTTGGTAGAATTTGCATACAATAATGGACTCCAGGAATGCAGGACTCCAGTGAACTGAGACAGCCTGGTGAACATGGTAGTACTTGGACCAGAGATGATCAAGGAAATGGAACAGGAAGTTGCTAATATCAGGAAAAATTTAAAGGCAGCTCAGGACATGCAAAAAATTTATGCAGATTTGAAAAGAGTGCATAAGAAATTTCAGATTGGGGATCATGTTTATTTGAAAGTGAAACCAAGAAAGAGTTCTCTCAAGTTGGGGAGTTGTGCCAAGTTGGAACTAATATATTGTGGGCCATTTGAAGTCCTTAATAGGATAGGGCCAGTTGCATATAGAATTGCATTACCTGCTAATATAAGAGCTCATAATGTTTTCCATGTATCTTTGCTTAAGAAGTATGTACATGATCCTAATCATATGATTGATTGGAATGTGATACAGGTGGAACCCGAGGGAGAGTTTCAAGTAGAGCCTATGCACATCCTCAACAAGAAGGTCACTTTGCTCCGGATTAGAGCCATCGGGCAGGTAAAGGTCCAATGGGAGCACCTTAGTCCCGATGAGGCTACATGGGAGATGGAGGATGCAATGAGAGAGACATTCTTGTTGGTTGTGGAGCCAGATATTCCAGTCTCGTAGATGATATTGTCTTAGACATGCACTCCGAAGGACTGTACACCCATTCTGCATTTATAGGGGTTTGGTGGTAGCGCCCCTGAGAAAAAATTTTGGGGTTGTTTTCGCCAGTTGTTTTGTGGGCCCATGGTTTTGGGTATCCCGTGGTATTTTCCCATTGTATTTCTCTTATAAAAGAAAGACATTGTAATACGACTAGGGCATGATGTATTAGGTTTTATGAATTGTAAAGATCTCTAAGATCAGGAGGGAGACTGTGAGACAGTGAAGAGGAAGTGCAGCAGTTGTGCTGTAAGTTGTATCCCTTCACCTTACTGGATGATAATAATAATAAGGACTAGCAAATTCAGTGTGGACGTAGCCCAAGTTGGGGTGAACCACGATATATCTGTGTCACTCTTGTAATGTGTGTGTGATTATATTTTCATTTATGTTTATTGTTATTGCTCTGTGATCCTGTTTTTCTAACAATTGGTATCAGAGATAAAGGTCTATTTGACAGATAAACCTGCAGGAAGCTAGGGTTTCTGGTTCGAGTGGGAGCAATGGCGGAAGAAGGAAAGTTTAAGGTCGAGAAGTTTAATGGCCAAAACTTCTAGTTATGGAAGATGCAAATGGAGTACTATCTGTGCCAGAAGGATCTATTCCTACCATTGGGAGGAAGAGCAAAGCAACCGACGGCCATGAAGGAGGAAGAATGGGAGGTTCTTAATAGAAAGGCTCTAGGAACAATACGGCTGAGCCTGGCTTCGTCGATGGCTTTCAATATCTCAAAAGAAATGACAACAGAGGGTTTGATGAGCACACTGGGTAAGCTGTATGAAAAACCCTCGGCCTCCAATAAGGTATTTCTAATGAAGCATTTATTTAATATGAAGATATCTGAAGGTGGATCTATTATTGATCATTTAAATGAGTTTAATACGGTTACAACTCAACTAAGCTTTGTAAGTATGAACTTTGATGATGAGGTTAGGGCTCTTCTAATCTTGTGTTCATTGCCAGAAAGATCGAATAGCTTGGTCATGGCTGTAAGTAGCTCTATCTTTGGTTCAAACACCTTGAAATTTGATGATTTTATTGGTGTTATTCTTAGTGAGGAAATGCGAAGAAAAAACACAAGTGAGACATCAAGTAATGGGTTGACTATGGCGAGCAGGGGAAGACAAAAGGAGAGAGGAAAGAGCCAAGGTAATCGTGACAAGTCTAAAATGGGCAGATCCAAGTCCAGAGAGGGAAAGATACAGTGCTGGAACTGTGGAAAGAAAGGGCATCTGAAGAAAGACTGCAGATCTCTAAAGAAGAAAGGAGATGTACAGAAGGAAACTACCTAGGAAGCAAATGTAGTAGGTGATGTGTTACAAGATGCTTTGATTCTTGCATTAGATAATACAAGTGATTATTGGGTAGTAGATTCAGGGGCTTCATGTCATGCTACACCCCATAGGAAATACTTTCATGAGTATGTTTCTGGTGATTTTGGACATATTTTATTGGGTGATGATGAGCCATGTAAAATTGTTGGAATGGGTAAGGTATAGATAAAAGTTAAGAATGGAACTGACTAGCTGTTAAAAGATGTTAGGCATATTCCTACTATGAAAAGAAATCTGATCTCAATAGGGCAGTTGGGAGATGGCAGTTGTCTATCTACATTTGGAGAAAAGTGGTGGAAGATCACTGAAGGATCAATGGTGATAACAAAATGAGACAGAATAGGTACGTTGTATTTATGTCCTCATAATACTGATCATTCTATCTATTTAGCTTCCACAGGAACATATATATCATTGTGGCATCATAAGCTTGGCCACATGAGTGAGAAGGGGATGCAGATTCTCCACTCAAGGAAGTTGCTGCCAGATTTGAAGCAGGTAAGTTTGGAATTATGTGAAAACTGTGTTTATGGAAAACAAAATAGAGTCAGATTTCTCAGGGTTGAGAAATAGAAGAAGAATGAAAAGTTAGAGCTAGTGCATACAGATGTATGTGGACCGGCTCAGGTACAATCTCTTGGTGGCTCTCATTATTATCTTATATTTATTGATGATGCAACTAGGAAAACTTGGGTTTATTGCATTATACAAAAATCTGATGTGTTTGCTACTTTTAAGAAGTGGAAAGCTTTGGTTGAGAATGAGATAGGAAAAATGTTGAAGTGTCTCAGATCTGATAATGGAGGTGAGTACTGCGGCAAGGAGTTTGATAGTTACTGTTCATACCATGGGATCCGTAGAGAGAAGACAGTCCCAGGAACACCAAAAGAAAATGGTGTGTCTGAAAGGATGAATAGAACGACCATGGAGCATGCAAGGTATATGAGATTGCATGCAGGATTGCCCTTACAGTTTTGGGCGGATGTTGTAAATACTGTCGTTTATTTAATAAACAGAGGACCTTCAAGTGCTTTGGATGGTGGTATTGCAGAGGAGGCATGGACAGATAAAAAGGTAAACTACTCATTTCTGAGAATGTTTGATTGTGAAACATTTGTCCATATTGATAAAGAAAATAGAACAAAGCTTGAAGCTAAATCCAAGAAATGTACCTTTATTGGATATGGGGTTGATGATTTTGGTTATCGTTTATGGGATTATGAAAATCACAAAATCATTAGAAGTAGAGATGTCATATTCAATGAAAAGGTCATGTATAAAGATTAGTTGCAGGAAAGAAATAGGAAAAGGAAAACACAGAGTACACAGTACTTGATGAAATTAAAGAAAATGAAGTTCCAAAGGTGCTAGAAAATCAAGAACAGCAGCAAGTACCTTAAACTCCTGCATGTGTAAGAATATCTACTAGGTTAAATAGACTCCCTGAACGATACTCTCCTTTAATGTATTATTTATTGATGATTGATTCTGGTGAACTAGAATGCTATGAAGAAGCAATGCAAGTGGAAACTAGAAAGAAGTGGGAGCAAGGCATGAATGAGAAGATGGACTCATTGGTAGGAAACCAGACTTGGGATCTGGTTCAGTTGCCTATTAGTAAAAGAGCATTGTAGAACAAATGGATTTACAGGTTGAAGGAAGAAGAAGGAGGTAAGAAGCGGTACAAGGCCAAACTTGTTGTAAAGGGGTTTGCATAGAAGAAAGGTATTGATTTTGATGAAATATTTTCTCCTGTTGTTAAGATGACTTCAATCAGGACTATCTTAAGTCTAGTGGCGGTAGAATATTTGCATCTTGAACAGTTAGATGTAAAAACATCCTTTCTCCATGGGGATTTAGAGGAAGAGATATATATGCAGCAGCCACAAGGGTATGAGGTCAAAGGAAAGGAGGATTTGGTATGCAGGTTGAAAAAGAGCTTGTATGGCTTGAAGCAAGCTCCAAGGCAGTGGTATCTAAAATTTGACAGGTTTATGACAGAACAAGGTTATAGTAGATGTCATTTTGACCACTGTGTTTATTTCAAGAAGCTAGACAATGAAAGATATATTATCTTGTTATTGTATGTGGATGACATGCTTGTTGCAGGGTTTGACATGCAGGATATAAATGTACTGAAAAGGAAGCTAGCTAATTCATTTGCGATGAAGGATTTGGGTGCTGCAAAACAAATCCTTGGTATGAGAATAACTAGAGACAGGAAAAATCACAAATTGACATTGTCTCAGAGTGAGTACATACAAAAGGTGTTGGAGAGGTTCAGAATGCAGAATGCGAAATCAGTTAGTACACCTTTGGCCAGTCATTTCAGTCTAAGTAAGGAAATGTGTCCCAAGACACAGGAAGAGATAGATTACATGTCCAAGATTCCCTATCAATCAGTAGTTGGTAGCTTGATGTATGCCATGGTGTGCACAAGACCAGATATTGCACATGCAGTGGGAGTTGTGAGTAGATATATTAACAATCCAGGTAAAGAACATTGGAGGGCAGTACAGTGGATTCTCAGGTATTTGAGAGGTACCACCACTTAGGCATTATGTTTTGGAGGTTCAGACACTGTTCTATAGGGATATGTTGATGCAGATATGGCAGGTGATAAGGATAGCAGGAGGAGCACCACAGGGTATGTGTTTACTGTAGGTTGAACAGCAGTAAGCTGGATTTCGAAACTGCAGAAGGTTGTTGCACTTTCAACAACGGAAGCAGAGTATGTTGCTGTTACAGAGGCTAGTAAAGAGATGATTTGGTTGCAGAGGTTTATGGAGGAAGTGGGTAAGAAGCAGAAGGATAGCAGGTTGTATAGTGACAGCCAGAGTGCCATTCATCTTGCAAAGAACTCAGCATTCCATTCCAGGACTAAACATACATAGCTCAAGTACCATTTCATATGCTCTGTTATGGAAGATGAACTATTGAAGTTGGAAAAGATACATACTAGCCAGAATCCTGCAGACATGTTCACAAAGGTAGCGACAAGAGAGAAACTGAGTTCCTATTCGGTTTCAATTAGCCTTTTAGTATGAAGGTGAAGAGGAAAAACTTGCCAAGTCCAAGTCTAGTAAGTACAGCAGTGATGGAGTTGTTGTGATCAGTCTCCAAGTGGGAGATTGTTGGTTGTGGATCTAGATCTTCCAATCTCGTAGATGATATTCTATTCGACGTGCATCCCAGAGGACTGTACACCCATTTTGCATTTTTAGGGGTTCGGGGGCGGAGCTCCCGAGAAATGGGTGTTCAGGGGCAATGCCCCTGAGAAAATTTTTTGGGATTGTTTTTGCTAGTTTTTTTGCAGAACCATGGTTTTGGGTATCCCGTGGTATTTTCCCATTGTATTTCTCTTATAAAAGAAAGACATTGTAATACGGCTAGGGCATGATGTATTAGGTTTTATGCATTGTAAATATCTCTAAGATCAGGAGAGAGACCGTGAGACAGTGAAGAGGAAGTGTAGCTGCTGTGTTGCAGGTTGTATCCCTTCACCTTGCTGGACAGTAATAATAATGACTGGCAAATTCAGTGTGGATGTAGCCCAAGTTGGGGTGAACCACGATATATCTGTGTCTCTCTTGTAATGTGTATGTGATTATATTTGCATTTCTTTTTATTGTTATTGCTCTACGATCCTGTTTTTTCTAACAATTCTCATTTTTGTTCAGTTTTGAGAACACTGAGGACGGTGTTGTTTTAAGGGGGAGGGGAATGTAATACCCCACTTTTGACCCTTATGAAATATTGGCTTTTAATGTAAATATTGTATACATGCGATGTATGTTTCCCTAGCGTGGAGCTCAAGGCCAGGGCCCCGCTAGTGTATGTTCGGATTTTGTTTAGAATGGACAAGCATTTGATATTTTGTTACCCATGTGCTATTAAGCCATGGAATATTGTAAATGGATGTAAATATTAAATATTTCAATAAAATACCAAAACTGGCTATGGAAGCAATGAATGAGAAGGGGCCATGTGTATTCCACTAGGGAGCGGTGAGGGGGTTGTGGGGATGAACCATATGCTACCAAATGTCATTGTGAGAACCCATTTGAATTTTCTTGCTGACATTTAATTCTGTTGTAAGAAATTTGTTGAATATTTCAGTCCATGGCTTCAATGGAGCATGGGCAGCCCAAAAATTCATATGGCAGGTATGGGCTCTGGGAATGGGTTCTTCACTCTACCTCATGGGAATGGGTTTTTCCTCATTCGCACTCTGTTGTCAAACATCCCAGCATCAATTTTCATCTATTACGAATTCCCAGTAGTGAGAAAAACTAGAAATCGCAACTTTGCAAGAACCCACATTTTGAAGTGCCTTAAACACCCATAATTGAGTATTGACAGTGAAATCCAACGGGGGATCCATAGATATGAACCTTGGGGCGAATTTGAGAGTATCAGACACCCCAAAATCCATAGAAAAACCCAGTTTTTATAGCCCAAAAAACTAGTGACGGTATGTCACTAGTTTTTTATAGCCCAAAAAACTAGTGACGGTATGTCACTAGTGACGGTAGTAGATTCAGGGGCTTCATGTCATGCTACACCCCATAGGAAATACTTTCATGAGTATGTTCCTGGTGATTTTGGACATGTTTTATTGGGTGATGATGAGCCACGTAAAATTGTTGGAATGGGTAAGGTATAGATAAAAGTTAAGAATGGAACTGACTGGCTGTTGAAAGATGTTAGGCATATTCCTACTATGAAAAGAAATCTGATCTCAATAGGGCAGTTGGGAGATGGCAGTTGTCTATCTACATTTGGAGAAAAGTGGTGGAAGATCACTGAAGGATCAATGGTGATAACAAAAGGAGAAAGAATAGGTACGTTGTATTTATGTCCTCATAATACTGATCATTCTATCTCTTTAGCTTCCACAGGAACATATACATCATTGTGGCATCATAGGCTTGGCCACATGAGTGAGAAGGGGATGCAGATTCTCCACTCAAGGAAGTTGCTGCCAGATTTGAAGCAGGTAAGTTTGGAATTATGTGAAAACTATGTTTATGGAAAACAAAATAGAGTCAGATTTCTCAGGGTTGAGAAACAGAAGAAGAATGAAAAGTTAGAGTTAGTGCATATAGATGTATGTGGACCGGCTCAGGTACAATCTCTTGGTGGCTCTCATTATTATCTTACATTTATTGATGATGCAACTAGGAAAACTTGGGTTTATTACATTATACAAAAATCTGATGTGTTTGCTACTTTTAAGAAGTGGAAAGCTTTGGTTGAGAATGAGATAGGAAAAATGTTGAAGTGTCTCAGATCTGATAATGAAGGTGAGTACTGCGGCAAGGAGTTTGATAGTTACTGTTCATACCATGGGATCCGTAGAGAGAAGACAGTCCCAGGAACACCAAAAGAAAATGGTGTGTCTGAAAGGATGAACAGAACGATCATGGAGCATGCAAGGTATATGAGATTGCATGCAGGATTTCCCTTACAGTTTTGGGCGGATGTTGTAAATACTGTCGTTTATTTAATAAACAGAGGACCTTCAAGTGCTTTGGATGGTGGTATTCCAGAGGAGGCATGGACAGATAAAAAGGTAAACTACTCATTTCTGAGAATGTTTGATTGTGAAACATTTGTCCATATTAATAAAGAAAATAGAGCAAAGCTTGAAGCTAAATCCAAGAAATGTACCTTTATTGGATATGGGGTTGATGATTTTGGCTATCGTTTATGGGATTATGAAAATCACAAAATCATTAGAAGTAGAGATAACATATTCAATGAAAAGGTCATGTATAAAGATTAGTTGCAGGAAAGAAACAGGAAAAGGAAAACACAGAGTACACAGTACTTGATGAAATTAAAGAAAATGAAGTTCCAAAGGTGCTAGAAAATCAAGAACAGCAGCAAGTACCTGAAACTCCTGCATGTGTAAGAATATCTACTAGGTTAAGTAGACTCCCTGAACGATACTCTCCTTCAATGTATTATTTATTGATGATTGATTCTGGTGAACCAGAATGTTATGAAAAAGCAATGCAGGTGGAAACTAGAAAGAAGTGGGAGCAAGGCATGAATGAGAAAATGGACTCATTGGTAGGAAACCAGGCTTGGGATCTAGTTCAGTTGCCTACTAGTAAAAGAGCATTGTAGAACAAATGGATTTACAGGTTGAAGGAAGAAGAAGGAGATAAGAAGCGGTACAAGGCCAGACTTGTTGTAAAGGGGTTTGCATAGAAGAAAGGTATTGATTTTGATGAAATATTTTCTCCTGTTGTTAAGATGACTTCAATTAAGACTATCTTAAGTCTAGTGGCGGTAGAAGATTTGCATCTTGAACAGTTAGATGTAAAAACATCTTTTCTCCATGGAGATTTAGAGGAAGAGATATATATGCAGCAGCCACAAGGGTATGAGGTCAAAGGAAAGGAGGATTTAGTATGCAGGTTGAAAAAGAGCTTGTATGGCTTGAAGCAAGCTCCAAGGCAGTGGTATATAAAATTTGACAGGTTTATGACAGAACAAGGTTAAAGTAGATGTCATTCTGACCACTGTGTTTATTTCAAGAAGCTAGACAATGAAAGATATATTATCTTGTTATTGTATGTGGATGACATACTTGTTGCAGGGTTTGACATGCAGGATATAAATGTACTGAAAAGGAAGCTAGCTAATTCATTTGCGATGAAGGATTTGGGTGCTGCAAAGCAAATCCTTGGTATGAGAATAACTAGAGACAGGAAAAATCGCAAATTGACATTGTCTCAGAGTGAGTACATACAAAAGGTGTTGGAGAGGTTCAGAATGCAGAATGCGAAATCAGTTAGTACACCTTTGGCCATCCATTTCAGTCTAAGTAAGGAAATGTGTCCCAAGACACAGGAAGAGATAGATTACATGTCCAAGATTCCCTATCAATCAGTAGTTGGCAGCTTGATGTATGCCATGGTGTGCACAAGACCAGATATTGCACATGCAGTGGGAGTTGTGAGTAGATATATTAACAATCCAGGTAAAGAACATTGGAGGGCAGTACAGTGGATTCTCAGGTATTTGAGAGGTACCACCACTTAGGCATTATGTTTTGGAGGTTCAGACATTGTTCTATAGGGATATGTTGATGCAGATATGGAAGGTGATAAGGATAGCAGGAGGAGCACCACAGGGTATGTGTTTACTGTAGGTTGAACAGCAATAAGCTGGATTTCGAGACTGCAGAAGGTTGTTGCACTTTCAACAACGGAAGCAGAGTATGTTGTTGTTACAGAGGCTAGTAAAGAGATGATTTGGTTGCAGAGGTTTATGGAGGAAGTGGGTAAGAAGCAGAATGATAGCAGGTTGTATAGTGACAACCAGAGTGCCATTCATCTTGCAAAGAACTCAGCATTCCATTCCAGGACTAAACATACACAGCTCAAGTACCATTTCATATGCTCTATTCTGGAAGATAAACTATTGAAGTTGGAAAAGTTACATACTAGCCAGAATCCTGCAGACATGTTCACAAAGGTAGCGACTAGAGAGAAACTGAGTTCCTATTCGGTTTCAATTAGCCTTTTAGCATGAAGGTGAAGAGGAGAAACTTGCCAAGTCCAAGTCTAGTAAGTGCAACAGTGATGGAGTTGTTGTGATCAGTCTCCAAGTGGAAGATTGTTGGTTGTGGATCTAGATCTTCCAATCTCGTAGATGATATTCTATTAGATGTGCATCCCAGAGGACTATACACCCATTTTGCATTTTTAGGGGTTCGGGGGTGGATCCCCCGAGAAATGGGGGTTCAGGGGCAATGCCCCTGAGAAAAAATTTTGGGGTTGTTTTCGCTAGTTTTTTTGCAGAACCATGGTTTTGGGTATCCCGTGGTATTTTCCCATTGTATTTCTCTTATAAAAGAAAGACATTGTAATACGGCTAGGGCATGATGTATTAGGTTTTATGCATTGTAAAGATCTCTAAGATCAGGAGAGAGATCGTGAGACAGTGAAGAGGAAGTGTAGCGGCTGTGTTGCAGGTTGTATCCCTTCACCTTGCTGGACAGTAATAATAATGACTGGCAAATTCAGTGTGGATGTAGCCCAAGTTGGGGTGAACCACGATATATCTGTGTCTCTCTTGTAATGTGTATGTGATTATATTTGCATTTCTTTTTATTGTTATTGCTCTGCGATCCTGTTTTGTCTAACAATTCCCTTTTTTGTTCAGTTTTGAGAACACTGAGGACAGAGTTGTTCTAAGGGGGAGGGGAATGTAATACCCCAATTTTGACCCTTATGAAATATTGGCTTTTAATGTAAATATTGTATACATGCGATGTATGTTTCCCTAGCGTGGAGCTCAAGGCCAGGGCCCCACTAGTGTATGTTCGGATTTTGTTTAGAATGGACAAGCATTTGATATTTTGTTACCCATGTGCTATTAAGCCATGGAATATTGTAAATGGATGTAAATATTAAATATTTCAATAAAATACCAAAACTGGCTATGGAAGCAATGAATGAGAAGGGGCCATGTGTATTCCACTAGGGAGCGGTGAGGGGGTTGTGGGGATGAACCATATGCTACTAAATGTCATTGTGAGAACCCATTTGAATTTTCTTGCTGACATTTAATTCTGTTGTAAGAAATTTGTTGAATATTTCAGTCCATGGCTTCAATGGAGCATGGGCAGCCCAAAAATTCATATGGCAGGTATGGGCTTTGGGAATGGGTTCTTCACTCTACCTCATGGGAATGGGTTCTTCCTCATTCCCATTCCGTTTTCAAACATCCTAACATCAATTTTCATCCATTACGAATTCCCAGCAGTGAAAAAAACTAGAAATCGCAACTTTGCAAGAACCCACATTTTGAAGTGCCTTAAACGCCCATAATTGAGTATTGACAGTGAAATCCAACGGGGGATCCATAGATATGAACCTTGGGGCAAATTTGAGAGTATCAGACACCCCAAAATCCATAGAAAAACCCAGTTTTTATAGCCCAAAAAACTAGTGACGGTATGGAGTTATTTGATGATAGAATTGTGAGAAATCCAAGTGTGAATGACTAAGCAGAGGTTAGGAATGCTTGATAAACCTAGTGAAGGCTGGAATCTCAAGGATTTAATAGCTTGGACCTTTCTATTCCAATCCTGAATATCACTGGAGGGAAGGGACGCTTGAGGGACTGTGCAGCAGAGAAGGGGACCTTCCTTGTGTTGGGTGTGGTAGGTACTATGGGTGCCTTGACTGTTTGAATTATCTTGAGATGCCTGCAGCTCTGTGGTTGAGCTCACTGGCTTAGCATTTCCCTCCTTTATCTTTTGTATGCTTGATAACCCCAACCGTGTGTTGGCTTAGAATAATTGTTGAGTGAAACCATGGCTGTGAGTGAGCCCATCTAGTTCCTCCTTAGTGGATACACAACCCATCTCGGGGGTGTTCTCTCAGCTAAAAGAATATAGGCTGGACGGAGATCTGTGGTTGGGTGGAACATTGCTCTCACATAGCTAGTTGTTGGACAACTTTATCTCAAAGATAAGTGTTCTCTGTGGTTTAGTTATGGTAATTCTGTGCTCTACAATGTTTTAATTAATGACTGTTGTTTATATGCTGAATGCATGATGGAACTGTGTGTGTGTATAGTGTTTAATTCCACTGTGTTTGTTGAGTATGAATATGCATACATACGTTTTTATTTATCCATGAATTATTAGTAATGTATGGGGCTGAGATATCCAAATAAGCCCTGGAATGTTCAGTCATGTTCCTTCTGTGGTTTGGAATGATGGGAGGGGATGTGACAACCTTTAACGCTGGTAACTTGCATGCAAATGAAACAAGACATGTCTATACATTTTCTAAACATATATACATGCTTGTCAATTCCACGTGAAAGGACTAATCACACTCTTCTTTAACGAGCCACACATATCCCATGCTCCATTTGAACATTCTTATTGGATTTACACAACCTCTTCAAATATGCGGTTACTTTAGGATGTGGTAGGTAGAGTCAACTTGTATCCCTAGGTGCAGATACATCAAAAAACCCACACTATCTCTTGGATTGGTTTGGATTCTCATGTGGTACGTGTCTCAAGCCAACACACAAATGAACCTTCCATTCGTTGATTCGTTCTCATGTATGTCAATAGATATAGAGTGTCGTGGCTCTCTATAATCATTCATATGCTATAAAATTTCTATCCTATCAAATTCGACTCATCATTCAAAATATTGGAAATATCATAAATTATAATCATTCACTCACTCATGTCATGTACTCACTACTTAGCTTAGCTTTAATTAGCCATTAACAAACTTCTTGTGTTGTTCTGGTTCAATTTAAAAGGTAGATTATCGAGACTCAAACATGTAGCGAGCCCCAGTTGACTTAGGCTTGATTCCATTTCCCCTCCATCCCATACCTGTATGTTGTTGCAACAAGTGTTGAACAACTAAATTTGATGCCTAGGCCCCTATAATGCTAGCATTAATGCTAATAAAAATGATATCGAAATTGAAACTGGAATTGAAATGTAAATTTGAAATTGAAAATGAAAATGATATTGATATTGAAAATTGATATTAAAATTGAATTTGAATTTTGAAATGAAATTCGAATTGAAAATCGAAAATTGAAATTGAAATGAGAAATGAAAATTGAGAATTGGAAATGTAATTAGAATTCAAATCGAAATTGATACTTGGAATTTGAAATTGAAACTTGGAATTTGAAATTGAAATTTGAATTTGAATTGTGAAATTTGAAATAGAGTTTGAAATTTGAATTGAATTTGAAATTTGAATTTGGATTTGAAATGCAAAATTTGAAATATAATTTGAATTTGAAATGTGAAATTTGAAAGAGAATTAGAATTAGAAATTGAAATGTGATGCAGAGAGTTCTGAAGATAGAACTTCATTTCTTCGTGCTCCGCGACGCACGAGAGGATTTGATGTTTCCCAAGAGGGCTCCCATCGGCAGCGCTCCTGTTCATCGAGGAGTGCGACCACGACGAGGTCGGCTACTGTTGGTGGCATCCGCAGGAGAGATAGTGTGTCAGTTCATCTCGATGACATACATGTTGATCCCCAGGTGGGGGATGGGCAGCAAGAATCGAGTGCATCAAGTGCATATTTTTTGTTCGATACATTTTCAGTAAATTTTTAGTATATAATGCATTGAATTTCAGTTGCAAGTTATAATACATATTTTTAGTAACATTTTGTGTTTTGGTTTGGATTGTAGGTGCCCCATCAGGGGGATCGTACGCCGATGAGGTCGCACGAATCACTCTCGGTGATATCACTTCCCAACGAGAGTGGGTGAACTCATGTGTGTGCACATTGAGGGAGGATTCTCCCACACATCGATCTTTATCCATGATGTTATCAACAGTGGATGCGATGTTGGCCCTCTACAAGAGGGTGAGACCTCTTAGTGACATTTGGCGTCATTCATGCCAGAGGAGGAGACGGGATATCATTGGGATCCACAAATGAGAGGATGTCAAAGTCGCCATAAGAGGGCATGACATCAAGGGTACTTTGTTCGACATCCCTCCTGACCGCCTTTTCGGTCAACTGCTTAGACTCAAGGAGTTTAAGTTGGAGGCCATTGCACCATATCTATATGATAGTTTCGTCAAAGCATGGGGCATGTTCCCCCACCATGAATAGGTCCCATTGTACTTTTCAAAACATATTTATGCAGAGTTTGTTTTGGATATGCACCCAGATTACACCAACACAGGGTCCGAGTTCTATGGGGCTGGTAGGGGACGCTCCTACCAACGTCCTGCTGCTCGGAGAGACCCTGTCTTCGTGCCACCCCCTCCGAGATTGGTACCATTTCTAGAAAGGACGGTTATCAGGTCGAGGGATGTGGCACAATCATCCCAGCTTGCTGCAAAGGCTAGATAGGACCTTACAGAGTCATTGTTCACTTTGATGGGCAGTGCTATTGTTGCTATGCATGGAGAGTCATATAGACCACCCCCTGCACCTGCAGATCCAGAGATAGAGTATGTCCCTAGTGACATTCTCAATAGTTTGGATGGCAAGGCCCTACTGGGGTATGCTGAGTCAGCCTGAGATGCATACTTTGAGTTGTATCGTAGATGCGTTGCTACAAGACAGGTATACTTTTGTACAATTATGTATATATGTTCTTCATGTTACATCATATTATATGTCGTAAATTGAATGGTTAATAATACTTAAGGGAGTTTTATTCTATTGCTCCATGCTGGGAAGCACATTCATGGATCAGCTCTTTGCGAGTGAGCCATCAGTTGGTCCATCCGCTCGTCCCAACCTACGGGTGGTAGTAGTCGAGGTAAGTTATAATTTATGTTCTAATTTAATTTGAGTTTATTATTTCCCAGTTTAAATAATTTATGTTTAATTTCTTAATTTTCAAGATTTTATGTTTTAGATCTTAACTTCAAATGAATTCCAAATTGTATAGAGAAAAGGAAAGGGCATTGCTCTTGATGATAGACATGAGGACCGCGAAGCTCCTGACCAGTCGGGTTCAGACACAGAGGTGAGTTTTAATTTATGTTCCAAATCATGTTATTTAATCACATTTAGTAATTTATTTGTGTACTTTGTGTTTTAATTTTTGAATTATAACTTAAATTATGTTTTAGTTTTAATTTTTAATAAATCCAGCTTATTATATCTAATGGCATATTACACAAGCATCGCTACGGGCGAGTGTCGATGTTGCAATGGATTTCACATATGATTGGGATGCAGCTCGAGCACGTGGTCTTGATGAAGGGCCATCTACCTAGATTCCTACCTAGATGCCGGATATCACCATTGACTCGATGGAGATCAAGGCATTCATTCATAGTTTACCGCCTCAGAGCCAGCATCGGCCTACTACACACGAAGGTAGCCATAGGGTCAATCAAGGGCCTCGTGGGGGTAGTGATCATTGAGTTGATGATCTATACATTTCCATGTTTTGAATATTTTCATATTTGATATATTTTCATGTTTTGGATGATCTATGTATACGTTTTCATGTTTTGGATATGGATTTCTACCATTTATACATGGACTTTTATCATATATGTACTTTGGATATGGAATTTTGGATATTTTGTTACATATTTTGTATATTTTATCATATTGATGTCTTCATGTGTATTTTGTATCTCATTTGAAATCAATCAAGTTTTTTATATTACATATGGATATAGTTATTACAGTTACAAATTTATGTTTTGTCGTTTCAAATGCAAATTTAATGTGCAGTGATTGCAATATAAAAGTTCAATCTCGATGCATAGTTACAATTTAGTTCAAGTTAAAATGCAAATTTCGACTACATTACAGAACATTTTCCAAAATTTAGAATTGAATACATACATTACAATTTAAAATTGAAATTACAATTCCAATTCAATTACAATATAAATTTTAAAATTTAATGTGTAATTTCAATTCCAATTCAATTACAATTTAAAAGCTCATTTTCACCTACATTACAATTGCATAAATAAAATAAAAATTTAAAATTAAAATACATTTGAAATTAAAAAATGAAATTACAATTACATTATGTTGTCTACACATTACAATTCAATTACAATTTACACATTCCAATTCAATTACAATTTAAAATTAAAATTTCAAATTTAATGTGTAATTTCAATTGAAAATTCAATGTGTTGTTCCAATTTAAAAGTTCAATTTCAATTACATTATAATTGCATTTGAAATAAAATTTTTAAATTAGAATACTTTGTACAATCTAAAATTTAAATTTTACAATTTTACATTGTATATATATATATTTTAAATTCTCAATTACATTACAATTGTATTTGAAATCAAAATTTAAAATTAGAATACATTTGAAATTGAAAATTGAAATTATAATTGCATCATGTTGTCTACACATTACAATTCAATTACAATTTCCACATTCCAATTCAATTACATGCAAAATTTAATGTGTAATTTCAATTGAAAATTCAATGTGTTGTTGTATACATGAATGTTTTTGTCCATTGAGAGTGTGAAATATCCCTTGAGACAAAATTATCTTATTACAACCAACCAATGATTGATTGATGCCATTTTGGTATTGTTTGTGATAGATTTCTATCAAATTCAAAAATATTTGGTGTAATAACAAGTTCTATTGTATGTAGGTGATCTTTATGTTCTTTTCTTTTAAGTGTGTGCTCTAATCTAGATGAAAAGCAAAAAACACCAAATCTTATTTAAAACATATGATACTTACTATTATGTTTCTTCCTTTTATTTAGCAATCATTTGAAGGGTGATGTTTGTGCTAATAACATTGGAGTATTATGAATCACCTCATTTTTTAATCCACACAGTCATTTAATGTTTTAAGAAAGGAACAAATTGTTATGTCAAAGCCTTGCCAACTTTCATTATTACTTTTCCATGTCTATAAAAAACAAATGTATGTACAAGTTGTGTTTTTATTTGATAATTGAGGTTTTTTTATGCAAGCATGGCCATATAATACTAACTAATTTCCCTCAAAGAGATTCCATGCCTGTACATGCAAAACTGCATGATAAAGATGGTTTTTGATGCATGCAATCCAAAAATTGAGAAGGTTTGATAGTTAGAAATTATAGTGAATGTTTGTGAGTTGTGCTAACAATGGGTATTGTTTGCATGAAAATATATTCAAGGATTATGTGTAAGTGCCCTTTAGTTTAATTGTACCCTCTATCTCCTATGTTATATTCCATGTAGCACCAAGTGCCAATATTTTCATTAAATGGAATGAGGAGACGCAAAAAAATTTGGTCCTAACTTTGATATGTTCAATAAAAAAACTAATTGATTATTGTTGAATGAAACATTTTTTCAATACATTGGTATTTGATAATATTTTTATATAATTGATAATGGAATACAATGTAATTGATGATGAAATGCAATGAATGGATTGTAATGTATATAATTTTGCATTTGAAATCAAAATTTAAAATTAGAATACATTGTACAATTTAAAATTTAAAATTTTACATTGTATAGATGTATTTTAAATTCTCAATTACATTAGAATTGTATTTGAAATCAAAATTTAAACTTAGAATGTACATTACAATTTAAAATTGAAATTTTACAATTACATTATATTGTCTAACATTACAATTCAATTACGTGAACAAGTGTATTCACATTGGAGCACCATGACCCAATTTTCACAAAAGCCTCCCATCTAGTAGTTTTATTCTTGGCATTAAAGCATCTACAAAAATACATTTATAAAACAACCTCCACAAAAATCTCCAAAAAAAATATTACACAAGACAACATGAAAACTATGTCAATGATGCAAGTGGCATACATGTAACTCATTCATCTGGCCAATGGGTTATAGGAATGAAAGTCTCCATAATACGATCATGGTCCGCTTCTGTCATCTTCCATCTCTTTGGATCACCTCTCTTCACCTTGATTTCTGTTAGATGTATCCGAGCTGCCACCACCAAATGACTGTATTGACATGATATATATTCAGGCATCAAATCTTTGTAAATAATATGCGCACCCTGTTTTTTGACTCTTTCAAAAATGTGTCCCATTAGAACCATGTCTCCAGTTCGGTATCTGAATTGTCCATCTTGGTAGGGTCGTACCAACCTACTTTTTATTTGTGTGCATTGCATCAAATAATATGCCACATTTTCTTCGTTGTGGGGGGGTGCAATGACAACGAATACATCACCTGCAAGATACATTACAAATATCATTCAAATGTCCTACGTGCATTTCTACAACATTTGTATACGTGTAATATATAATGAACTAATTAACTTACTGAAGTCTCTTGTACCTTCCCTAACCATATCATAAACTCGATCATGATCTAATGAGACCATTGCCTCTTCAATGTGCATATCTTGCCATGTTGGAATTGGATGTGGGCCCTTTGGATTAAGAGATACATATTTTCATGGTTTGACATATAAATCATTTTCACAGTGATCAAGCCCACATCCATTTGCATCAATGCAAAAATCACAAAAGTAGGCATACTTCCTCATTTCAATGGAAAATATGTCACCCATGTCTCTACTTCGAACATAATGTAATTCCCTCGTACCAGGTATGGTATCACTATACCACGGCATTGATTTATTCACATCTCCAAGGGAAACATCCCAAAAGAACCTGTATGGAATTTAGTTTGTCATATGTAAATTCCTATCGAGTATGTGTTCTTTTGGAAATGATGATATTGAATGTTATTAGCTTATTAATTGAGTTTGGAGTTTATTACCTGCACACGGCCTTGCTTGTTCCCGACCTTGATGTCCCAAATGACGTGTGCACCAATCAACTACTTCCATGGAGCATTTGAGTCGGGTTACACCATGAATCATCTGTTACCTCCGAAGTGCTCCTTTCACACATGCACCTGCACCATCATGTTCACCCTTTCCATGCCCTGTTTCAAAAAAGCTCCAAATGTGTTGGATTTCTGTCTCTTTGTGAAGGCGGCTCAACCAATAAAATGAGCATGTCGAGTTGAATTTCCCTGCACACCCATCTGACCAAATCCAGTTTTGAGCAAATGATACGCCTCTTGCCTAAATGAATCATAAATCAACCCAAAGCAGTGTTGAATGAACAATGTGTCATGCTCACGATCATCACTAGCATAAAAATGGTACTCCTTGATCACTTCACGTGACTGAGGAGTGTTATCCCTACCATGAATGCTTTCCTGAGCATGTCTGTACAATACATGTACGAAGATAGACACCTAGTCGGAGTGATAGTACTCACTCTATATCTCTCTTTGAGGCGAAAAAATGTAGTTCTCTGCAAAGTCTACCACTGATAAGATTATGCCCGGCTCAAATACCTCACAAGAATGTTTGAATTCTGAAGCTTGCGACCTGGACCTATGGGAGTGCTTTATGTATTTATAAATCTGACTTTGAAACTTCTCCATGAAATCTGAAACATGAATATCATCCTCGAGCAATTCGATCCTCTTAGATGGCACAGATGAAGAAGATGATGGATTCATGGAGACATACTCGTACCTATTCCACGTAACTGTGATATCTAACAATCCATGGTGTGTTGGATCGATAGGAAAGTTCCTATGGAACAATGTCAAATCACTGCATTCATGGCATTTTCTCCCACCTACACACCTCTTATTGAAAAACACATGTTCAGGATTCCTGTTGCATAGTATCATACAAATAAAATCTCCCACTGTGTGAGGAGCTAGTACATCGTTCCAGTGCCTTTTGAAAAAATCCAGAAATGTGTCATAGTATAGTTCAAATTCAACGTGGTACCAACAACAACAAGTGTCGTGAATCGTATTTGTCCTAATATACCACGGTTTCAATTTGTTGAACATGCTAAATGATATTTGAACACCAGGATTGGTTTCTTGGAATTCCTCTTAAAGTGCAACTCCCATCATCTCCATCACATGCTTACAGTGCTCCCGATAAATGCCTTTGGATAAACGTTGTCACAGGACATGCTTTCGATCTGGAATAGCATGAGAATGGATATCCAAAAACTCTATCACCTTCTCTCTAATGCTTGTTGCCATCCTGACTCGATAGGGTTCCCTACAAATAAGAGCCCAACAAGCAACTTCATCATTTTCATCTATCTAGGCCTTGAATTTAGTATATTTGAGAAATGTTCTTTTTGAAACATTGAGCAATGATGCCATTGCTGATACCATTCGATTTCTTGAGGTGCTTTGTGCCACAACAGCCGTTGTAATTTCCCTACGAGCAGCTCGGGTATCATTGTTTCTTGATTTTCCAAATGAAGATAATGAATTTCTTACATTTTCTATTGCATTCTCGCATGTCTTTTTTGTTTTAACATCTTGAAAACCCAACAACTTTGTGGCACGTTTCAATTTTTTGTGTTTTATCAACCCATGTAGGATTTGAGCTTGTGCCATCGTTGAATGTTGTTCAAAATATGACTTGATTATGTTACTGACATGCTCTCTAACTCTCCGAGTGGGGATCGAGTTCCCAATCTCTTCTTGTGCAGAAACAACTACACAATCCTCTTGAAAATTTCCACCCTTCCAACCCCACTGCAACTCCCAATTATACTTTCAATGTGAGAGGGAAAGGTGTCATGTGATGGCTGATCAAGATCATGAGGGGGCACAGGGTCATGTGATTCTTGATCACCATGATGTGATGTTTGTCCATAATCTCTCGCTACACAACATGTAAATTAACAAATTGAAAATTGGTTACTTGATAGTTGTGCATTGAACTTTAAAGTTGCTAATAATTTGAAATTTGATGTGGAAATTGAAAAATTGAAAATTGCGTGTGAATTGAATTTTCCAACTAATACATTTAGCTTGAGAATTGTTCTAAGTAAAAATTGAAATTCCTAGTGACTTGAAATTTGAAATTGCTACTAAAGTTTGAAATTGCTTGTAATTGGAAATTGCTATTAAAGTTTGAAATTGCTTGTAATTGGAAATTGCTAACTTAATTGCTTGAGAATTGTTCTAGAAGTAAAGTTTGAAATTGCTAGTAATATTTGAAATTGTTTGTAACTTGAAATTGGTAGTAACTTGTACATTTAACTTAAAAATTGCTAGTAACTTGAAATTTGTTACATGTAAATTAACAAATTGAAAATTGCTAGTGACTTGAGAAAAATTCGCTACAAGTATTGAAAATACATTAAAACAAGAAAATTGTTTGTAACTTAATTTCAAAATAACTAAATATGTACATGTAACTTGAAATTGTACATTTAGTTTGAGAATTGCTAGTAAAGTTTGAAACTGAAGTATATATATTTAACTCAAGATAATTATTAACAATTTGATATACTTGTGCATTGAACTTTAAAATTGCTAGTAACTTGAAATTTGATGTACAAATTGACAAATTTAAAATTGAGTGTGAATTGAATTTTTCAACGAATTATACATAACTATCAATTTAACTTGAAAATTATCCATTTAACTTGAAAATTGTTAAAATTTTTGAAATATAAATTATATACCTACTATAAGAAAAAAAAGTTAACTTATCCCTACATTAATGCATAGAAAAAATTGGTACATGAATTGGAAATACATTAACTATGAAAATATTTTGAAGTGTAAGTTGATTTGATTATAAACCTGAGAAATTTAAACAAATAGTCTCAAGAAAAACACATTTCTCTCAAATTTACAACATTGCACCCATTAAAATCCTTATAGAAATTCAGCCTCAAATATTTTTTAAAATAGTCTCAACAAAAACCATAAAAAATACACATAATTATCTTTGTGATGTCATGTTATGTAAATAAAAGTATGTGATAGATGGAACCTTTAAATGGATTTTTTTTAAAGTAAACATTATAATTTAGCTCTTTGAACATTCATTTGTTTTCAAATATTTATAACTATTAAAATATTGCCAACCACCATCACTATGAAAATATTGTCAACCACCATAACTATGAAAATATTCATTCATTTGTTTTCAAATTGAATTTTCTAACTAATACATAACTATCATAATTTTGATTTCAAATAAAATGCAGGTGTAACAACCCTAGATCTAAACATTTTTCATTTTTGAGAAAAACATTGATCAGAGTTTATTATAAAGTTTTTATGACCAAGGTGGTCAATGATGACTATAATAAACTATTTATTTTCTTTTATAATAAAATTTAAAATGAAGACATTCATCCACATGGGACTGTTGAAGAGTATTCACTAACCCACTAGGAAGAATGAAACTATTTAGGAGGCAAAGAGACAAGTGGCAGCATTTGGAATCACTTACTAGCTGTTGCAGGAAGCAACTACCCTATATTTATGGTCATGACTCTCCAAAGGTGGGAGAGTTGAGCAAGTGGCTCAATAAATGATATAACTGACCAAAATAGCTAGGAAAGCTATAAAAGGCCATCGAAATTGAGCAGGAGGCTCACAATTTTTATCTTCCCTTTATTCCTTGGGTTGGCTAGAAAAACTATTATTGTTTTGGAGCAGACAAGGAATTTCGATGAGGGGTAGCTAATTAGTGATTCCCGGAGTGAGTCTGTTCATCAGTGGAGAGCAAGTAAAGGAGAATGGCAGATCAAAAGGACTGCTGAGTTTTTCTACATAAAGGAAAGTCTCCCCTCCTATTCGGTGACTTCTTCCTGGTGATTTAGTGAACGAGCTCAGGGGTCCCAAGCATTCAACCGAGTACTTGAGGAATTTGGTTGGCTGGAACGGTTTCCTGTGGATGTTTGCCCAGTTTTTGGGGATTCAGGTCTCTTTTCTTCTTACTCTGCTCATCGATATTACAGTTGAAATTGTTTACAAATTTGCATTTATTTATGAGTTAGGATTTCTTGGTTAAAATGGAAACATATTACCTCTGCATTTTTCCTTCCACCCGAAGGTGGTGTACTCTAGTGCAGGGTAGAACTCAAGAATAGGAGTGATAAGTTTTCAATGCTCAGAACTCCAAATATTTCATTTACAAAGAAAAAAAAATATATCCAATGTTCTTTTCAAGCAGCTATTGACTTAAACTGTATATCTCAGGACTAATTTACATTTCAATTTTTCTTTATTTTTTTTTCTAAACCCTAGTTTAGCCATTCCAAGAAATTTCTGTGCTTTAAAAGCAGGTTGTCTTGTTCTCTATTGCATTGAAAGGGCTAGTTGACACCTTGTCTTCGACACCATAAAAAATTACTGTTTGCCACCACTATTTTCTTTATTTAAAATATAGCATTTCTTTTTCTTTGCTAACATGCCACAGGAATAACCATTACATGCAATAGGAATGCTTACATACGGTTTGCATACTTTAGATTCATGTTCTGAAACATCAATTAAAGACACAAGAAATCTACCCTTTTGGGCTAAGCCTAGAACGCTAAGATATTAACATAAAAACAATTAAGAAAACCCTTTCTTCTTTAAACAAGGTTTGCAAAACTATAACTTTCCTTTATACAAATTACAAAAGAGAGTATTGAGCCCAAAATTTTAAAACATCAAATTAACCTAGTTATTATTTTCTTTCTGTATGAGGAATGCTATACATGTTTGGCTCGAGATCAAGTCCCCACAACAAAATTTTCACACCATTAAGTTCGCTTGCAAACGACGCTCTCCCTCTTGAAGGCTAAAAATTTCAAGGACAGAAGTTCTAACTTTTTTACGATTATCACGACCCACATAACAACTGCACAACTTAAAAAGAAAAAGGGAACACAATCCTTAATATACAGTTTAACGTTTCAAACTAACATTTAAAAACGACGAGTGTTCAAATCCCTTCCATGGCCAGAATCCACATAGCTAAACAAAGGAAAGAGACCAAGAACTATAAGATCTTGGCAGTTCACCATTATGCTTTATCAAAACAAAGCCGAAAGGACCATCATCAAACCATCAAAACATGGCACTCCTGTTCCTCATCAACACTTTCCATAGTTCATTCCAGTGGGTACAAGTGTATCCCACAGACAACACCATCTCACGAAAGACTGAGATAAAAAATGCAGTATTTTAGCCAAGCAGGATGAACAATCCCAACCCCAGTATATGATAATTTCTTTAAGTACTCTAAGCCCCAACAAAGCTACCTATGACTGCGTTTTATTTCACTACTCTCACCTCAGAACAGTCCAGTAAAAACGACTCAACCATATCAGTCACAGGTTGAAAACGCCAAAGATATCCCATGGAGAAATGGGGGGCTTACCAGGGCTAAGACTTCTCACCATCCGGAGCCGCACCTCCACCTTTGATACTAGAGTCTCCTGCCATGAGAAAAAAAACCAAGAAAACTGGTCAGTAATAGTTACAATAAATGCAAACGATAACACAAGATAATACCAAGCTTTTGACTTATTATGAAGTTTATGTACCTAGTAGGCATTTTTCGATACCCTTCACGCAATAGCCATGTCCATGTGACGAATTCGGGAACAAGGGCCCATCCCAACGAGGACCTGAGAGATGGAGGAAAAAACTTGACCTCCCAAATTGCATAATTGACGAAAAACACTGTAACATAGAAGTTAGGGTCTGAAGGAGCCATGTGGTTGAAAGTGTTTTAACGATCCTGACAGTCCCGACAGGTGCAGTAAAGACCTCAAAGTTCTTCCCACACCTCATCCTTTTTGTATCCATTTGGAAGATCTCCAAAATCCAACCTTCGAATCTTCATAATTGCCAAAGACCTATGCATTAAAGTGACAAAACCTTGCCCCCCGAGAGCAACGTTGGACCATGCAAAAAACCTGGTTAAAGCCTTTAGTATGGACTTAATACAGTACCTAGCCAGCTGCGATAAAACATTCAATATTTAGGGAATAAACTTTGGTTTAGAAAAATTCTTTCCATCGACACTTTGATATTTAGTAAATGAACTCATGCAAGGGCCTAGAACTCTTTATGTTAGACCTTCACACTTATGGAAAGGAGCATTTCTTCAAGCATACATTTAATATTATTATGTTTCCCAAGGAGTTAGATGTATCTCTTAGACCTCTAGGTTTTAATAGGCTTAGTACCTTAAAGAAAAAGTGTTTAGTCCAAGACTTGACGGTTATGGCATCTTCCAAGCACAAGAAATTAAACCATAGAAGTCGTTAAGCAATCATACCTTTGTCGACGAAAGCTCTCACAGTGACGACGAATCTGCCATAGTATCAAGTGTAGCATTAGCTAGCAAGCTAAGTAAGCCCCAAGGATATCTTCACTTAGAACCCCTATACCAAAAGATACATATGTACAACAGCTGACATCAAGACACTCAGTCATGCGATTATAAGACTTTCAAGATTACATTTTTCTATTCAGTCATGCATTTCATTTTTTATTTATTTATTGATTTTCTAGACCTTTTTATGTTTGGGGATGTTACAAGTGGTATTAGAGAAAGGTTCAACTCTAGGCCTGGAAGAAGGCTCAACTCACGCATCCAATTTAGAACAAAAAAATAAAATTCTAACTTGTGTTGATTTGTCTTGTTTCAGCATATCAAGATCTTTTTTTTTACAGGAAATGAAGGGGGCAGAAGGATCTGCTGAGACTAGGCCAGATCATGGTCATGGTTTTCTGAATGATGATAACATCTGGGTAGAATTTGAAAACGATAATCCAACTGAATTATTAAAATCTATGAGAGAATTGAAAACATAACTACAACTAGCGAAGGAAGAGAATGAAAGAATATTAAAAGCACAAGAGGAATTGAACCATAAACTACTAAGTAAGACTAGTAACAAAGAACAAAGACAAGGTGGAAAACTTAAAACTGAAACAGAAGATAAAATCTTTGCACATAAGGACAGACAGATGGCATCATCAGATGAAGGACGTTTTTTGTTCTTCTGATAATGAGTTTAATCCACAAAGAAGAAAATATAAAATCTCTAGCGACAGTAGTGATAATGATTACCGACGTAAAAAGAAAAGAAATAAACCTTATGAGGAAATATCTGGAGAGTTTAAAAAGATAAAACCTCCGACTTTCGATGGAGAAGTTGAGAAAGGTGAAGAAGCCGAAGCATGGCTATCTGGAATGAAGAAGTATTTTCAGATTTACAATTATTCTGACAAACTAAAAGCTAAAATGGCTATCTACAACTTAATTGGAAAAGAAGACATATGGTGGAAGGATCTTAAAAGAGTAAAAAACATCAAAGAAAAGAATGTAACCTGGAATACCTTTAAAAGATATTTCAAAAAGAAATTTCTATCTAAACAATAATTTGAAGAAAAGGCCAAAGAATTTTATGAATTAAAACTGGGCTCAATGAGCATGAAGGAACTGTGTAGTAAATTTCTAAGTCTGTTGAGGTATGTGCCATATATAGTTGAGGAGAAGACTAAAATACATAGGTTTCTAGCAAGTTTTCCATACCATATTAAGGACCGAATTGAATACGATAATCCAAAAACCCTTGAGGAGGCAATGAGCGAAGCTAACTTTTGCTATGAGCAAGAGAAAAGAAAGGATAAAATATCGAATTGGAAAGATAAAAAGACAAGCTTTTATGAACAATGAAGAAAGAATTTTAATAATAACCGTAAGTTTGGTAATCCACGAAATTTCGCCAAACCAAATTTTAAGGGAAATGCGTCACATAAATTTTCAACAGCAAGGTCTATTTCATAGCCAAATTTATCAAATACCAGGTCTAATGTCCAGTCAAATGCACCCGCAATAAGGAACAAAGAAGCTTCTAATATACCCATAAAATCTACTGAACAAAAAGCACCAGTAAAGTGCTAGGAGTGCTAAGGACCACATTATGCAAACAACTATCCCAACAGAAGGAGAAACCTCAGCAATGTGCACACAGTTCAAGCGGAACCAACCATTGGAGATTTGGCGAATGAAGTGCACATGATCAATGCAACATTGGATAACCGACAGGAAGATCATCAAACATCTATGGTCGAAGTAAAAGGTATGATCTCTGATAGACCTATCTCTATTCCAATTGATCCAGGTGCCAGTTTAAATTATGTCTCACCTACTATAGTAGAAAAATGTGAGTTGCATGTTGAGAAATTTGAAAATCCTTGATTAGTCCAGCTAGCTACCAGAACAAAAAGAAGGGTGAACAATTTTGTCAATGAATGCGAGCTGTTGATGAATCAATCTAAGACTCGGGTAAAATTAAATGTATTACCTTTAGGGTCCTATGATGTTCTGATCGGTATGGACTGGATGGAAAGACATAATGTAGTATTGAATAGTTTTGAAAAAACTTTCACATATGTAAATGCTGAAGGACAGATTGTTTTAATTAAAGGCATACCTAGAAAGGTTTCTGTTAGGAAGATTTCTGCATTACAATTAAAAAGAATAGCACAAAAAGGATGCAATATGTTTGTTGTTAACATAATCAATGAAGAACGAACAAATAAGGAATATAAAATCAGACTTGAAGAGATACCAGTTCTAAAGGACTTTTCGGATGTATTCCCAGAAGAAATTCCAGGATTACCCCCGAAAAGGGATCTGGACTTCACTATCGAATTAGTGCCTAGTGCGGTGCCTAAATCCAAGGCTCCCTACAGGATGATATATTGGAGCTGAATGAACTTAAGTCACAATTAAAAGAATTAATCGATAAAAAGTATATCAGACCCAGTGTGTCTCCTTGGGGAGCACTTGTAATATTTGTTAAGAAGAAAGATGGTACGTTGCATTTATGCATCGACTACCGACAGTTAAACAAGATGACAATTAAAAATCGTTACCCACTACCCCGCATAGATGACCTGTTCGATCAAGTACGTGGGGCATCGATATTTTCTAAGATCTACTTGCAATCAGGATATCATCAAGTCAGAATTAAAGAAGAAGACATTTTTAAAACTGCATTCAGGACTTGTTATGGGCATTATGAATTCGCGGTTATGCCCTTTGGGCTAACAAACGCTCCGACAACCTTTATGTGTTCAATGAATAATGTGTTGCATAAATATTTAGAAAAATTTGTAATTGTGTTCATCGATGACATTTTAGTCTATTCCAAGACCAGGGAGGAACACAATGAACACCTAAGGATAATCTTACAAGTTCTAAGAGAGCACCAACTTTATGCTAAATTCCGTAAATGCAATTTCTATAAGGATAAAATACAATACCTTGGGCACGTGATTTCCAAAGATGGGATAGCAATGGACCCAGACAAGATAAAAGCAATAAACGAGTGGCCTGCCCCGAAGGATGTTACCGGTGTGAGGTCATTCATGGGGATTACCGGTTACTACCGGAAATTCATTAAAGGATTTTCAAAAATTGCACATCCCATCACCTCATTGCAACAAAAAGGGAATAAGTTTGTGTGGGATCAAAAGTGCGAGGAAATATTTAAAAGGTTAAAATAATTATTAACAACTGCACCAATCTTAAAAATCACAGACCCTAATGAGGACTTTGTTGTATGCACGGATGCATGTAACAAGGGTCTCGATGGAGTCTTAACTCAAGTGGGACATGCGAGAGATTTTGAGTCAAGGAAACTGAAAATTCATGAACAAAACTATGCTACCTATGATCTAGAATTGGCACCTGTAATTCATGCTCTAAAAGTATGGTGCCATCATCTGATTGGCAGAAAATTTACCTTAATGACAGATAATCAGGGTTTAAAATATCTTCTAGATCAACAAAATATGAATGCAAGGTAGGCTAGATGGTTATTCTTCCTTAGCGAATACGATTTTGAGATCCAGCATATAAAGGGAAAAGAAAACAAGGTCACATATGCATTAAGCAGAATGGCCAAATTAAATGATATTGCAGCAGTAAGCACTTACGAAACAGACTTGGAAAATCACTTTCAAGAAGCTATTAAATCAGATAAGAATTATAAAAAATTATATGAGAAAATTTCGGAAAACGAATCTGCAAACATAATTTCAGATTTCAATTTAAAAGAAAATGGCTTAATTTTATACAAGGACAGATTATATGTATCGAATGTACTCACACTAAAACTGTTGATTTTAAATGAGCTGCACAACAGTCCATATTCTGGACACCTCGATTATCAGAAGACCATCACAATGTTGCGAAAAGAATATTTCTGGCCGAATATGAAAAATGAAGTTGCAGAATTTATAGCCAGATGTTTCAAATGCCAGCAAGTTAAAGCTGCACACCAGCACCCAGCTGGTTTATTACAGTCGTTACCAATCCTAGATTGGAAATAGGAAGTGATTAGCATTGATTTTATAACAGGGTTACCAAAGAATCAAAAACAAAATGACTCAATAATGGTGGTAGTGGACAAGCTTACAAAAGCAACCCATTTCATACTAGTAAAGACTACTCATAAAGCTGCAAATATCGTTGATATTTTCATGAAAAAAATCTTTAGACTGCACGGGATACCTAAAGTAATAATTTCTTATCGTGACTCCAAGTTTATTGGTAATTTTTGGAAATCTTTATTTAAGAGTTTGGATACTAAACTCAATTTCAGTACAGCCTACCCTCCACAAAGGGATGGGCAGACCGAAAGAGTGAACCAAGTATTAGAAGACATGCTTAGAATGTATGTTAGCGATCAACCCAAGAAGTGGGAAGAATACTTACATCTTGTTGAATTTGATTATAACAACCACTATCAAACCTCAGCCAAAATGAGCCCTTTTGAAATAATGTATGGTCATAAATGTAACACTCCCATTTCGTGGAGCAAACCAGTTGATAGACTGTTGCTAGGACCAGAATTGATAAAGGAAATGGAACTAACCATGAAACAGGTGCAGAGTAATTTAAAAATTGCGAAGACAGGAAAAAAAGCCATGCATATCGTAAGAGAACTCAACAGGAGTTCTAGGTTGGTGAACATATGTTTATAAAGGTAAAGCCCCGAAAAAGTTCTTTGAGACTGGGGAGCTGTGCCAAGTTGGCACCCAGGTACTGTGGACCATTTGGAATATTATCAAGAGTCAGACCAGTGGCTTATTAGCTGGCCCTACCACCTAACCTTAAAGTGCCTAATGTATTTCATATTTCCATTTTAAAAAGATATATACATGATGCTACTCATGTGATTAACTGGAATGACATACAGGTGGAACCTGAAGGATATTTTCTGGTGGAACCGGACTGTATCCTCGATAGGAGGGAAATTTCACTTCGGAATTGCACCATTGGGCAGGTAAAGGTGCAATGGAAGAACCTTAGTCCAGAGGAAGCAACCTGGGAATTGGAGAGTCATATGTGAGCAGCATACCCAAATCTGTTCTAGGAGGACTCAGAAGACCCTTATGCAACATTGAGGACGATGTTGAGCTTAAGAGGGGGTGTTTGTAACAACCCTAGAACTAAACATTTTTCATTTTTGAGAAAAACATTGATCATATTTTATTATAAAGTTTTTATGACCAAGGTGGTCAAGGATGACTGTAATAAACTATTTATTTTCTTTTATAATAAAATTTAAAATGGAGACACTCATCCACACGGGACTGTTGAAGAGTGTTCACTAACCCACTAGCAAGAACGAAACTGTTTAGGAGGCAAGGAGACAAGTGGAAGCATTTGGAATCACTTACTAGCTGTTACATGAGGAAACTACCCTATATTTATGGTCATGACTCTCCAAAGGTGGGAGAGCTGAGCAAGTGGCTCAATAAATGATATAACTGACGAAAAGACCTAGGGAAGCTATAAAAAGCCATCGAAATTGAGCAAGAGGCTCACAATTTTTATCTTCCCTTTCTTCCTTGGGTTGGCTGGAAAAACTATTATTGTTTTGGAGCAGACAAGGAATTTAGATGAGGGGTAGCTAACTAATGATTCCCAGAGTGAGTCTGTTCATCAGTGGAGAGCAAATAAAGGAGAATGGTAGATTAGAAGGCCTGCTGAGTTTTTCTACATAAAGGAAAGTGTCCCCTCCTATTCAGGGACTTCTTCCTAGTGGTTTAGTGAACAGGCTCGGGGGTCCCAAGCATTCAGTTGAGTGCTTGAAGAATTTGGTTGGGTGGAACGGTTTCCTGTCGGTGTTTGCCCAGTTTTGGGGGATTCCGGTTTCTTTTCTTCTTACTTTGCTCATCAATATTTCAGTTGAAATTGTTTACAAATTTGAATTTATTTATGAGTTAGGATTGCTTGGTTAAAATGGAAACAAATAACCTCTGCATTTTTCCTTCCACCCGAAGGTGGTGTACTCTAGTGCAGGGTAGAACTCAATAATAGATGTGATAAGTTTTCAATGCTCAGAACTTCATTATTTCATTTACAAAGAAAAAAATATATCCAATGTTCTTTTCAAGCAGCTATTGACTTAAACTGTATATCTCAGGACTAATTTACATTTCAGGTTTTCTTTATTTTTTTCTAAACCCTAGGTTAGTCATTCCAAGAACTTTCTGTGCTTTAAAAGTAGGTTGTCTTGTTCTTTATTGCATTGAAAGGGCTAGCTAACACTCTGTCTTCGACACCATAAAAACTTATTGTTTGCCACCACTATTTTCCTTATTTAAAATACAACATTTGTTTTTCATTGCTAACGTCCCACAGGAATAACCATTACATGCAACAAGAATGCTTACATATAGTTTGCAGACTTTAGATTCACGTTCTGAAACATCAATTAAAGACATAGGAAATCTACCCTTTCGGGCTAACCATAGAACGCTAAGATATTAACATAAAAATAGTCAAGAAAACCCTTTCTTCTTTAAACAAGGTTTGCAAAAATACAACTTTCCTTTATATAAATTACAAAAGGGAGTATCGAGCCCAAAAATTTAAAACATCGAATTAACCTAGTTATTATTTTCTCTCTGTATGAGGAACGCTATACATGGAAAACCCTTTTAGCCCACGAAGTTTTGGGAATAGACCAACCCCCTTTACGCTATATATATATATATATATATATATATATATATCCCTCTAATAATAAATAAATTTACAAAAATGATTTAATTTATAACATAGATTAGACTGACACATAATCATCCACAATAAAGAATTCATTCAATTTATAACATAAAATAGCCTCACATATAATCATTGCATAAAACACAAGAATTTTCTATATCATTCTAGTGCATAGAAAATTCTATAGCAAGAGTTCTATAAAATACTTATGTCTTAGATAACATCAAAGTTTCAAGCCATGAAAAAATTGAAAAATTGCATCTTGTAAAATTGATTTTATGATTATTTTTACTTACAAACTTATAAATGATATGAAATTTTGAAAAAGATAATTAATATTTTACAAACTTGTAATTTAAAAGTTAAGATTGTACTAACCTTATATTTTTAAAGGAAAACTTATCTCACATAATTGACAATCCCTTAAAATTAGGTGGATTTCAATATGCTTATTATAAAAAAGAAATATATTTAATTATTATTTTTTATGAGTTATTATATTTGTAAATTGATCAAAATTCTTATTAATTATAAAATTATGTATAAATAAAATGTTATTTTTTTTTTCAAATTTTTAAATAAAGTTTAATATTTTATATATATAAATATTAATCATAAACCAATAAAAACAAATAACAAAATTATTATTTTTAATAAAATTTATAGGATTAATTGCATCATTTTTTAATAAGATTTAATACATTTTATATACCAGCATAGATCTATCTTAAACTCATATGTATCAAGCACCAAGAGGGATCCAATTTCTTGAGGTGTATTTCTTTTTTAAAATTTAAAGTCAAGAAATTTGATCTTTCTTGATTGATAGATCCGGGCATATTTTTTTATTTTATGAGCCGACATGAATTTTTTTAATTATTTTGTTACTAACGTTATAACGTTATATCACGTAAGAGGATCTCTCCGAGGATCTCTCCCATATTGGGCTGTAGAGCACCTTGTTTCACTCGGTGCAATAAATATAAATCATAAACCAATAATAACAAACATCTTATAATTTTTTGCAATGAATTTGAAATTTTATAACAATATTCATATTAGTCATGAAAATAAATGAGAATCTTGATTTTTTTTAATGATTCTTTGAATTTGATATATATATCTTTTAAAAAAAAGTCAATTTCTTTTAAATAAAAATGTTTGATCATAATAATAAATTAGATTAATAGCATTTTTAAAAAATTATTTGAATTTGATATACATTTATAAAAGAAAATCATTATTTCAATAAAAAAATATTTGATCACTTATATTTGTAAATGGCTTAAAAATTTACATAATATATCTAATTATAATAATAAAATTATTTAATTTAAACTTTGAATTTTGAACATTCTTTTTATTCTTAGTTGGGGAATAGATACATTCATCCAAAAAAATTCATTGTTTTTTAAATAAAAAATGCCTAACCAATTGTATTGATAACCAAAAAAAATAAATTTTTCACCAATATACTTTATAAAATTTACATAATATTAACACTCACATGAAAAAACAAAGATTTAGTGTAAACACCATAAAGATTATTAAAATAGTGTAATATTATAAATATAAATATTTGTATTCACAAAAAAGTTTTTTGAAATTGACATACAATTTTCTATTTATATGAACATTCTTATTCATTGTTATAAACATTCTTATTCATTTTTATGAATATTGTTTATTCACTTTCATGATTATTTTATGTATAAACATAACAAATATTACTAACCTTTTTCTTAATTATTATTATATTCATTTTAAATCTCAAAAACAATTCATCATGTCAAAAAAATTTAGAAAACTTTTACAAATTAACCCGGTTAAACTTTTTCTATTATATTTTCATGTAAATTATTTCAAAGCACAGCTATAGTTTAACCACATAATGGATGGATAAGATTAGTCTTTCTATAATGCAATTGAAAGTTTAGTAATACTCTGGTAACACTTTTTCAGCGAAAATACTCTGGTAACACTGACAAGTGGTGTTGCTATTTTTCAATGTATTAGCATATTTTATCAATGTATAATCAGATTTAAATCATGCACCAAATGCATTGAATATAAACAGAGATATCATGCACCAAATTCATTGAAGTGCTCAGGTTTTTTTATCATTATGGGTAGTTGCTGCCCTATGTCCTCTGGAATTGAATGCTTCCAGACAGCAAAAGTGATATTCACAGATGGCATCGTGACCGAATTTGGGAAGTAGTTCAAAGTAGAAGAGATTATTCGATAAGTGTTGTCTCTGCCATCTCTACGTATACCTCTTCATATTTCCACAAGCTGCCTTACCTTTTACTTGTGCATATTGCTACTCCAATTGGTTGGAGAGCATGAGAGAATATTGTCCAAGGTTTTGGACAATATTAAGAAGTTTGGTTATTTTCATTTTAATTCGGTCAATAAAGTTTCACCTTGAAACTCACCAAGATAGGATGATGTTTTGCGGTTTAAATCCATGAGAAAACACGAGTTTACGACTTATAACTCCTCATGTAGCACGCCTTTTATTCTACAATTGAATCTCAACATGGAATATGATCTGTAGTGTAGAATTTGGGGGTTGGAGATTTCTTATAGAATTATAAGTCTTTCTTCGATAATTAACAAGCAATCTAGATTGTGTCGCAAAGATTATCCATTAAAGAAGTTTCTCATCAGATTATTTATTGCAAAGATCATTCCTCAAACTATGGCAGAGGCCATTTTCCTATGATAGAGACCCTAAGATTGTTTGGAGATTTGTTTCCCACTGGACTTGTGGCATTGTTGTCTAGTTTGAATCCACAATCATTGAGTGTTTGGCCTTGACACTAAAATTGAGCAATCATCAAAGAACTATGAGGTAAAGCATATATTTTTGAAGACCAATTCAATTTTAGATACTTTAATTTGCGAAAAAGTGATATATTTTTTAAGACCAATTCAATTTTAGATACGGTAACTTGCGAAAAGTGAATTGTTGTAAGTTTTATTGTATTTTTTATACTTTCAAAATTTATTTTATAAGTGTCAAATTGGAATTGAGTTGAATTACATTGTACTTGGGTGCCTCACACCCTTTATTTTCCAAGTTGTAGCTATTAAGTCTATTTGTAAAAGGGTAGAGTTGCAAGAAACCCTTTGTATCTTTTAACAGTCCTTAAATGGCTCAAATTGAAGAAATATTAGATTTACTAGATACTATAATACTTACTGTTGTTAAAAATTCAATCACGGTGAGAAAAAAAAACTCTCCAAACTATTCTAATTCATTTGCAGGATTCAAAATATAAAGTGGATATTCTTGAGAATAACGATATACAACAAAGGAATCAACATTTTGAACTAGTTCTTGTTCAGAACAACTCTCTTTTTTAATATGATTATGATTCTTATCAATTGTCAGCGCACAAGTAAGCCAGTGAAATGATGTCAGGAGACAAAGCACCTCATGATCATGTTTAGCATAATATTTCCAATCCCATGATGAAACCTTGGGAAGAACTCAAGATCAACAAACACATAACAAGTATCATATATGATAAGGAAGTGACCTTTCATATTCTAGATTATTCGATACCGATCCAGTTTCAGAGTTCTATAGTTCTTCAAGATGAGTCCTCTTCACATGTTCGAGTTGAACATCATTGATAACATTATCAGCAAATTGGCCACATCGAAGATCAATGCTTTCATCTCCATCCTAGTGAGCATTCTCGGAAGAATAACCATTCTTCAGATAGATGGTGGACACTGAAGAAACCTGTAAGAATGAAGATTCACTATGGATGTATTCCTTCTTGGATATGATCAATAACAACCAAGAATATATATCATTCATATTGCAGAACCTAGTCTCAAATTTTGACACAAATTGTAGTAGAAAATTTCCCTACTTCTCATCTTGTACATGACAAGGGGGAATATTATGAATCGAGAGTCATGCTTCAAGTTGCAAATCCCTATCAATATGAAAACAAGCAGTCACAGCCTTCTTCAATTCTAGAACAAGTGATCCTAAGCCACAACCAAATTTGGTTTCCAGATTTAGAGTTGTAGCCATAAGACAAAAATAGAGCCATGCTCCAGAGCATTCATTAGATCGTGGTATTATATGTCTAGTTTTGACATTCATAACAACCATGAGATTTTAGTCTACTGATCCTCACTTTGCTCATGAAAGAGGGGAGTGATGGACTGTAAGAAACAAGCGAGCGAAAACAAGCAAGATGGAACAAGTGATCTTGAACCAAAACCAGAGCCATAGCCAAAACCTTGTGCCAAGTGCCAGAGCCTTGAGCTAGAGCCACTACCTAACTAGTGTCAGATTTTCATCTAGAGCCAGAGTTAGAGCCATGTTCCATTGAGCATGATTTGCTTTGTGGTTTTCCTAAAAACACCTATTTAGTAGAAGATGTCAACCTCTTGTTGCTTCTGTTAGACATTGGTTTGTCGTGATCCTTAAACCACCATTTTCCAGAAGGAACCATTGATCCCTAGAGCCAAGTTCCAGAAAGAACTATTGAGTGAGAACCAGAGTTAGTGCCAAGTTCTAGAGGGGATCACTAAGGTCGAACTAGAGTTATCCCCAAGTTCTAGAGTTTGTGGTTATCCTAAAACCACCCATTTAGTAGAATACATCACCTTCTACTAACTTTTGATTAGGAGAGCGCCTTCATCAATTTTCAACTATCCTTCTCAATATTTCATCTCTTTGCTTGAACTCCTATACACCCTTTCAGATTAAGGAGGCAATTGTTGGAACCCAATTTCCGTTAGGGTTAGGTGAAGATGGAGAGTCATCTCGGAAGTCCAAGACACTTTGTGGGAATACGAAACCAAGGGTCACACATCATTGTATTTATACATGTATATTCTTGATGAAATTTATGCTATTCATGCCTAATTATCTATGTTTTTGATCGTTCCTACTTGTCCTTGACGATCTTCCCTATCAGGCATTCTAACATGAAATTTGTTATACTTATGTAGAAAATTTATAGCTTTTTATCATTGGAAGTTTTAGTTTGGTCTAATTCGACTTCAGTGAGAGGCTTTGAAGATTTCTATTGTTAATATAAAATGGATTTTAATAAGTCGAGGATCAAGATATTCAATGACCACCACTTCAACTTATTGAGGGAGCATTGAAGGATGCCATTATTATTGATTGTTTTTTATATTAATACAATTATATTAACTAAATCACATTATTAATATAGATATCATTTAATTAATATTTATTATTTTAATTAATATTTCACAAGGCACGGGCTAAGTTGCATGCAATTGGTGTTGCTATTATGTACCACAAATGAATTAATTTGAATTTGTATACTAATTAAAAATATATAATCAATCAACTCTTCATTTTTAGTAATCCCACTTGGGTTAGAGCAATTGGTAATGAGTAAATGAGATGATAAATTGTAAATGAAAGGTCACAAGTTCAAATCCTAAAAAATCTATTTAAGTTGATCCCTTTCACACCATGTATTCATAAAAGCAAGGATTTCAACTAGTTTTTCATTTATTTGGCATTGCAATATGCTACAATGATTCATTTTACATGATGATATGTTATTCTGTATCATCCATTCCCACAACACAATTTCATCATTTATGTTTATGTCATACCAAAAAAGGTGTGGTTGTGAACAATGGCTTGACACTATGTAATATATGGAAGCATCACATTCTGGATTGCAGTTGAATACATACTACAACTGAAGTCGTAAGTCTTGTTTATGTGTTGGAGTATAACTATTTTCTAATTTAATTAGTAGTTTTGATTAGTCAAAATAAAAATGATAAAAAATTTGTAGTATTTTAACTTCCTTTTATTAATGATTTCATTGTTATTTCAAGTCTTATATTTAAATTTTATGGTACACAAATTTGATATTATTGATATTAATGTATCATCATCTTTCATGTTCCAATAGTTATGCCAAGATTGAAAATCTTTAGCCCAACTTGTTTGGATTGTGCTGTGGCTATAACTCATACAAAAAACAATGACAATGAGTCTATCCACTAGTGCAAAATGAGATATAAGTAACCAGGGGATCAAAAAATTTGGTCACCACATCTTTTCAAGGGATAAATGACCAAAATTGAGAAATTTTAAGTGAACTCACTAAAAATGATCAAGATAAATGACCAATTTGGTCATGGGATAAGAACTACACTAAAAATGACCAATTTTGTCACAAGATAAGAACTAAACTAAAAATGACCACATAACAATTGGTTATTTATGTGTTCATTTTTAGTTATCATTCCTGCAGTGAAAAATTGTAATTTTGATAATGAATTTGTACAATTTATTAAAGTTTAACACTGCAGATGGATTCAGATATGCAATGTTAAAATTTAGTAAATTGTAATATTAATAGTATACAATGTGGATTATTTTTCAATACATTTCTTCTAAGGGATCATTTATTTGAGGCCACCCCCGGTACCTATTCTACTGTTAGATGATAGGAGAATCATTGAAATGCTCATTTAGGGGTTTCTCTACTAATTAGTGCCTTGGGTGTGGTGAGTTGATATATAGATAATACATCATGTCTTGCATATAGTTTATCAAGTGATAGATGAGTTGTTCTACATGTGGTTGAATTGAGTAGACTTAAATATTTGTTGTCTTTCCCTTTTGGCATTTTCATGTCCTGAAGTTAGTGTCACTTCGTTCAACTTGTTGTACTGGTTGTGTTCATATTTTGTTTGAACAAAACCATCGCCGCTTGACCATTTGGGCAGTCTGTTAAAGTTTCGACAAGTTCATGTATTTTGTGTCATGTTAGCTAAAAATTGCCAATTTCACATTAACCTCCATTAATTCTCCATATGCATCATGGGACAATGGATCCCTTCCGTATAACAATTTGACTATTAAAGTCTATGGAGGTATATATACCTTAGTTTATGGAAGTATATTAATAACCATGGTGGCGAAGAGCGATCCCATGTGTGGAAGGGTGGTGGATTGAATGCCCCCTCTCCTTGAACTCCCAATCAAAACCACACCCCATCTGAAAAGTAATTTTATACTATTAATACATATTATAGGTATATGTAGAATACTATAATCAAAATATATCATCTATTAATATATAGTATATAGGTTAATAATATATAACATTAATATTATATATGTTATATATCTAATACATTAATATATTATATAATGTATCTAATATGTATATAATATAGTTAATATTTTATTGCACAGGACCATATTCAAAATAGAAAACTAAAACTTAAACCCAGATCTATCAAGCAAGAGAAGAATCAAATTTCTTGTATTTAAGATAGAAAATAAACTACACAAGAAATTAGATGCCTCTCCATGCTTGATAGATCCATATTTTATAGTTATTATACACATATTAATACATTATATAATTAATATAGTTATTTTTAAAATATAAAACTAAACATCCATAAGTCTTGTGCCCATAACAAAACAAATTTATTAAATTTAAAAATAATAACAAACAATTACATATACTATATGGTTAATAAATTAATATACTATATAATATATCTAATATTAATATAATGTAGTTATTATATATTAATATATTATATATTTAATATAGTTATTTTTAAAATATAAGATTAAACATTTTACAAATACTTTGTCCATCACAAAATAGATATATTAAATTTAAAACTGATAAATAACATAAACCCATTACGTTAAAACATATTAAAAACATTTTTCAAACATTGGAAGTTAAAGCAAATTACGCAAAGAGAGGCTTCATATATATATAATCACCTGCTAAAAGACAAAGGACTTTTTTCAACATCGAATTGAGACCAATTGGAATCATCCAAGCATATCAAATCAACATATAATTTGTTTCTCGCAATTTTGGTGGGGAAAAGCCTGCGATGGAAAAATCCCAACTCCATTTTTATCACTCCAGAAGCACTGCCCCCACAGTTCGACCAGATCAACATTGGATGGTGAAGACTTTTAGTTTCTCGCAATTTTTGTAAGGAAAAGCCTTCGATGGAAAAATCCCAACTCCATTTTTATTAGTACAGAAGCACTTTCCCCACAGTTCGACCGGATCAACATTGGATGGTGAATATTCTTAGTTTTTCGCAATTTTGGTGGGGAAAAGCCTTCCATGGAAAAATACCAACTCCATTTTTATCAGTACAAAAGCACTGCACCGGATCAACATTGGATGGAGAAGACTCTTAACTAATTTCCATCTAGTTCGTTATTTTTAGTAATCAAGACCGAGTGAATGGGAGGGTTAGTTGCAGATCACTTTAACGAAACTTCTTCTCATGGCAGGCTTCAAAACACTCATTGGATTTCTGGCGAGAAAACCAGGACGAGGGCTTGGTCTTTGAGGATTCGGCTGCAGGAAAATGCTTCAAAGAAGTTATCGCGAGATTCCCTAATCAATTCAAGAGAATTCCGGAAAAAGGAAAAGGCAGGTGCGTCAATGTGTTGAATCTTGGTGAGTTAAAGAGGTATATATATGTTTTTTCTTTTTCCTTTTCTATTTTTCTAAGTATGAAGTATCTATAATGACCTGAATAGATATATACCTACCCTATCTTGCGTGGGTGTCACCTGAACAAGGACGGGTCTATATGATCGGAAGGGTGGGTCTTTTTTTCCAGCATTAGAAAGAGAGATAAATGACTGGTTCGACTAATTCTCGGAGTCTCAGAACAAACGAGTCCAAGCCATCAAGTAAGCACATGCCCCAACTATGTAAATACTATTTATTCGTTGGAACGGAAAGTAAATACGGCTTCTTACCGCTATTTCAGTTAAGATTTAGGGTATAAGGAGGAACAAGACATGACAGGTGGTTCCAGTTCCAGGTGGAGATCCATATCCATATCGAGACCCGGTTACAGATCCACCTGCGGAGGCAGCAAAGGAATCATCTTAGATGCCGACATCCTTTCCAAGTTGACAACCAGTCGGTTAAGAAGATTAAGCAGTTTAAGTTCCAGCCGTAGATCGAAATCGTAAACCACCGGCAAAGGCAAGGGAAAGGTAGGTAGGAGCAGGAACATTAGCATCATCATCAGTAGCAAAGGTAGAGGCATCACCAAAGCCCGTACTAGTTTTATATAGTTGCAGATTGAGATGCCGTTACATCTATTGAAGATCCATCTTATGCATATCCTCCAACAACTTTCCTTCACCCGTATCCAGGATAAAATTCAATGAATAAAGAAACGACTAAGGCAACGTATCCAGATAAAATTCAATGAATAAAGAAACGACTAAGGAAACCAAGTAAGTGGCATCACTCCTCCATTTCAGTTAAGATTCAAGGTATAAGGCAGAACAAGACAGGACGGGTATCGATAGCGATATTTGAACCCTCTCTTTCTTATGGGTAGCTCTATCGGGGCAATAAAAGAGTTTATTGCTTGCTTTCTTTCACTTTCACCTCGGGAGTAAGAATCCAGTAGGGTAGGTACGTCTTCCTCCATGACCAGTTGAACGTGAACAATTATCTATCCACCGTATCCAGTAATCCGTGCCCAGTAGTCATACAGGAGTCGATGCACGCGATCCTGGTATCAATCCCAAGAACCGATTTCTGTGTTTATTTTTTGGCAAGTCAGCGGGATTTTGCTATCTATTTTGCTATATGGGGAGGGTTTGTAAGTTAACAAACAGAACCGTTTCCAATTTCTCATCCACATATCAGTTGGGAAAATCAGACATAGTTACTATAAAAATCTTAGATGCCACATTCCCTGGAAATTAATTTCATGCATATCTTCATTTGAAAAATAAATGTTCTGGCCTCAATCCTAACACTCAGAAACATGTTCTACTCTATCATGTTCCCTTGAAGTAGGTACTGTGATTCGGTAACGCGAAACCGATCTAAGGTCCAGTTTGATCGGTTTGTTGAACAAGGAAAGGTTCTTCACAATTATGCATCTATTTTGGAATTGCTTTTGAGGTTGCAGCAGTGTTGTGATCATCCTTTTCTTGTCATGAGCCGGGGTGATACAAAACAATATTATGATATGAATAAGTCGGCAAGGGGTTTTCTTCTAGGAATCCAAAAGTCTGTTAATGGAGATTCTTTTTCAGCACCTTTACGTTGAAGAAGTGGTCAAAGATATTCATAACGGTGAAAGAGGAGAATGCCCAATTTGTCTTGAATCAGTTGACGATGCAGTCCTGACTCCTTGTTGACATCATATGTGCCGTGAGTGCTTACTAGGAAGCTGAAGCAGCCCTTTGGGTGGTTCTTGTCCTCTATGTAGGAAAACTATGAGCATACAAGATTTAATCACTTGTCCAACAGGTAGCCGGTTTCGCGTTGATGTTGAGAAAAACCGGACAGAAACAACAAAGGTTTTGGCTCTACTTGAACATTTGTAACAACTCAAGGCCTGAGGCCTGAAAAGTGTTGCCTTCAGCCATTTGAGTTGTATTTACAGAGGAATTAGCTCAATGCAGATTGATTTTGAAGTGAAGGAATTTCACTAATTCAGTTAGTTACCTTCAACTGAATTTGGCAGAGATCTTCCTAGTATATAAGGTGCAAAATACTCTATTTAAAAGATGGGTTTGTAGTGGCTAGCTGACTTGTTTCATCTTGTTAATATTTGCATCTAAATATGGGGTTTTCACTTTCCTCCGTATTAGATGTACAACCAGGGAAGGTGGTTGTGTTGGCTTTCACATTGATGATAGTCACTTTTTTTGCTAGAACATTATTTGGTACCAAGCATGTGATCTATATGCAAGAACTGTTGATCTCAACTGGTATGACATTTTTTAGAACTTGTAGAATATAAAGATGACATTTTGTCCCTTTGTTTGTCTCCTTTCGATTTTTTTCAACAAAATCCTATTATTGTGAAGGACAAACTTGAAGATTTTGTTGATCATTTATACGAGTATTTTTCTTGAGCTATATAAATAATCATTGATGCTAGAGGGGGTCCCATCCCTTTCATGGCATCTCCACTAGATTTTTGATATCATATGTTGTATACCTGGGCATGTATAAAGCTATATCAAAAAATGAGATGTTTTACGAGTTTCAAGTTGTGGATTTCTAGAGGATGTTCATGAGATGTTTTACTCATGACTCCAAGAGTTCGACTCTTCAAAATATCGATTTGAAAGACATTCAAAGTATAGTTGTTTAGATGCCTTTGTGCACCATTTCCTTGCTTTAGGTAAGTCATACAAGCTCTTTCTTATAAATGGATTGGTGTAGTTCCCATAGATTGAATGTATAACCTGCTACTCCCATAATGGTGGACAAATAGGTGACAAACAGTAGCTGACTGCAGCTTGACAACATGCTACTCGACATTCTTTTCTTTTTCGATATAAGTATGATCTTATTTTTCCTTTGAGTACTTCTTAAGTGGGCAGTGATGAATGGAAAAAGTTATGAGTTCACGATGGACCTTAGAACTGTCATAAATGATAAAACCAAGCATTATAGTGACAATGCCCATGCAGTAGAGGAGAAAGGTGTTTAGAGTAGAGAACTATATTGCAGTAGAGGTGTCTACTTCTTAATGTAGTTATGATTTCAAGCAAAGTTAGAGTTTCTCTTTTAAATTCTGGGTATGGACTTTTGGGATGAAGCTCACGATCAGAAAAAATAAGGGTCATAGAGTGGTGAAGCTGCATACTAGGGTCTGGTTGTTGTTTGAAGGGAATTTTGAAGGAGATGGGAATCTTTGATCTTAGAAGATTGGAGCTGGGTCTAATTAAATATTAGAAATCTCGAATGTAATCGAGAGATTAATCATAACGTAATCGATAAAACTTGCAACTTTAGCTTGTGGAAAGAAAATATTTCCTCCAAACTTACGAAAATTTTAAAGACCATTAAGTAGAAATACGTGACTCACCCAAATTGATCAATTGCTTACTGTAAGCTAATTTGGTGTGGTCAGTGGACTGTCTCATCAAGTTCAAGTCATGTTTCTCCAACATGTAAGGTTGTAGAAGGTTGCACGATACAACATAAATGGAACATTGGCTATTCCATGTACTTGCATTGAAGTTCCCTAGAAGGGTGACAACACCCAAAGTTTGGCTATTCCATGTACTTGCATTGAAGTTCCCTAGAAGGGTGACAACACCCAAAGTTGAGAATTTGGATGTTTATGGAAACAAATCCAAAGTGGGGGAATATTTGTTATTCAGTAAGGGTGTTTGTGGAGTAAGTTACTGGGGAAGTAGTGAAGTACTATAAATAATCGCCCAAGGGATGAGCCTCTATGAACTGAGAGCCATAAGAATTTAGTATGCCAGTTTAAGCCTTCTAGGACTGTCATAACAAGTTGCTCATGGGAAAGACACATTGTATCCCCATAATCTTTATGGAATTTTGTCTTATCCATTGAAATATTCCAGTAAGGTAGGGCTTTCTGTCTTTGATGGGTCTTTATAATGAAGATAATATCCTTGTACCAATTGAAAGGATGGGCCATGGTTTGGACCACCAATGGTCATTAAACAAATTTTTACATTTCAAACACACATGCTTTAATTATAATACCAACAAGACATCATAAATGACAAAATGGATGAAAAGGAAAAGTAGGACTTATAGACATATAATAAGTGGGACTTTATAGACATATAGAAAGACCTTTGATGGAGCAATTTCCCTTCATGCATTTGTTGAAGGTATGTGCCCTCATGATGTCCCAGTTTATGGTTGCCACTGTCTCGTACTAATGGAGTATATGATGTTTCTCCTTTCTAAGTGCTTGACAGCCTGTTTGGACCAGAATGTTAACACATAAAGAGCAGTTTTCAATTTGAGAAGAGGTTTTAGTACCAACTCCAGATTCTGCTGCAGGTGCTTATCATGATATTACGAAAAATCAATGTGCTAATTTACAAGTCAGTTATGCTAATTCTAGCTCATATCTGAGAAGCAGTTGAGCAGTGATTACTCCAAGCATTCTGGGCATTGTTCAGGAAGTATATTTCAACCGAGGGAAAGAGATCGGAAGTTGGATACTGCAGGAGTTCTAAATTCTCTTAAAGGGAGGGTATCCTGAGACCTTTCCAGATCCAATGCCTAAACTGTAGGCATCATGGTCTTTTCCCAAACCTGATTTAATACTGCCAAATTTGATTGAAGGTGCATACCAATCATTCTTACTATGAAGAAGATCTTGTAGCAGAAGTAGAGTTTTCAGATCATAACCTGTCTATATTATTTCAAGTTATTAGTGGTTTCATTACAGCACGTAGCTTTTGAGTCATTTGTTGAGGAGGCACCCATGGTATGCCGATGCTCATCTTTGGGTTTGAAGATCTGTCCACTTTTAATTTAGTTCAGAATTTCAGCAATGAAGAGACATGTCACAATTTTATATTTATCTTAACAAGCATTGTAATAGGGGAAGGGTTTCGTTATGGTCATAGCTGATGTATTGGGCTCCAATTTGTGCCATCCTGCTGAATTGTATGCTCTTAAGCAAGCCCAGTGGATATGAGGATATCGTTGACATGTAACTGTGGTGAATCTAGCAGTGGAAACAACATTGGAATTTTTGAAGAAAGGTGCTGTAGATGTCTGTTGTCATAAGGTCTGAAAAGGTAGATTGAAGCACGGAGTTCCTTGAAGATAATCACCAAAGTCAATTGAAAAAGGCAGGTGCTATGAATGGGAAAAGATCAAGCTAATAAATTTTTTTCAAGCTCTTATCAATGTTAAATTCAGGGAATAAGATAAGATAAGATAATTGTATTAATGTCCAACATATGACAACAAAAGTCGGTCAATGGGACTGTGTGTTACCATGATGTCAATACAAAGTGGAAAAGCTAAGGTGGCTCCTATATATCTCTATGATTATAGCCTTTAAATATTGAATAACCCTCAAACACAATCATTACTTGAGGTTGGTCTATTGTATCTATTGGAAACCTAATGCGTTAGGTTAATATGAAGAGTCGTCAAGAATCCAAGAGACGTCTTGGGAATGTGAAACCAAGAGTCACCATATTGTATTTATATGTATATTCTCATTAATGGAAAATGGGCTTTACGCTTATCTTTAATTGGGTGTTCCAATTCAATGTCATACGAGTCGAGATCAACGGTTCTTGCATATAGATCACATGCTTGGTACCAGATAATGTTCCAACAAAAAAAGTGACTATCATCAATGTGAAATCCAACACAACCACCTTCTCTGATTGTACATCTAATACGGAGGAAAGTGAAAACCCCATATTTAGATGCAAATATTAACAAGATGAAACAAGTCAGCTAGCCACTACAAACCCATCTTTTAAATAGAGTATTTTGCACCCTATACACTTGGAATATCTCTGCCAAATTCAGTTGAAGGCAGCTGAATTAGTGAAATCCCTTCACTTCAAAATCAATCTGCATTGAGCTAATTCCTCCGTAAATATTTGCATATCACATTTGGTTCTTATACTTTATTATGTTTTCTAGTGTTTTGGGGTGATTTTCGCTCATTGGTCTTCACTTCAGAAACACAACAATGGGACATTATTGCTGACTTAGGTGTGTACTTAGTGGTTTTCCATCAGACCCCCTTTTCTAGGCATATCTTCTTGTTGCCCGCATATTTTTCTTGTTGATCTGCATCTTACTTTCTAGGATAGTTGTGTACTTGGTCACTTCTAGGTCATTATTTACTACTAGAACCCTTTCACTCATACTTTAAATCATCTTAGGTTAGTATCTTGCATATAGTGTTTTATCATCAAAATCATCATGGTTAGTTTGTTGATATTCATTATTTTACACAGAAATAGGAGGTTATTATAGTCATTTTCACATATTTGCAAATGTACTTGCATATAAATTTTACTTCTCATCCTTTTATTGTGTTTTCTAGTGTTTTTAAGTGATTTTTGCTTGTTGATCTCACGGGGGCTTCACTAGAAGGAAATAGAATACCACGTTCATTCATATTGCGGTATTAAATATTTATGAAAACCTGAAAATTATATTGCTTATATATTAAGGGGCAAAGGGTTTTTTATATAATGTAACAATACAAAAATAATTTGCGGTCTTTTTTATATGGGTGGGCTGACAAATATCCGCCAAATGGAGATGGTGGGATCACAACCGGATGAGAAATTGGTTTGAGGCAAGGCTCGGGCTTACCAGTACACAGGGAAATCACATCTTAAGGCATGCTTGAGGCCAGGGTTTTCATGGTGAAGTTGGTTTCCAGTCGATCATAGTCGAGAGATAGTGTTCATTGACAGCCAATTGTTACCAATAGCATTCAGCCAGTTGTTACCAATAGCCTTGGGAGGCTCTAAGCCTCTAGGGCCTATTATAAGCCCTCGATAGGCCTTGGGGGCTTGAATACCCAACCACTCGTGCCAATTACAGTCCTTGGGAGGTTTAGTTAGCCTCCTAGACCTTGTTACACGCCTTGGGGGCTTGGATACCTAACCCAAAACAGGCTTAGTCAGCAATTGGGGAACTGCAACATGCAATCTAAATGTTGTACTATGTGCATTGGCTCTAGTGACATACAAGAAGTGATCTCCTATCTCTTCATTAGACCATTAGATGTTGCAAATCATAATGATATGTGGTTGAGTAATTGCATTGTGGGTGAAGTAATGTGCATCCACAATATACATCGAAAGAAGCAAGGTGCAGTGTAGAATGCATGTGGGGTCATAAGAGGGGTATCATATCAATATACTAGGTAGAAATATAAAGGGGTATAAAAAATGTTAATGAAAAAATTGATACATACAATATCTAGTGAAAATAGGGGTTTTTTAAAATTGGGAAGGCATATTGGGAGGGGGTAAAAAAAATGATTTTGGAAGGTATTTTCAAATATTTAGTGAAATTAGGGGTATTGTTTCATATACCACGAACGAACGTGCTATGATAGTGGTTTATTGAGTGAAGCCCCCGTGGCTGATCTGCACTTTAAAAAAGCATAACAACAGGAGATTATTGTTCCCTTAGGAATGTACTTAGTGGTTTTTGCATCTAGGTCCCTTTTCTAGGCATATCTCCTTGCTGATCACATATTCTGCATCTGACTTTTTAGGACATCATCATACTTAGTCCCTTATAGGTCATTATTTACCCCTAGAACTCATTCACCCAATACTTCGAATCATTTAGGGAAGCCCCTATGTGGTTGGAAAAGCACCAAACCAAAGTGAACCAGGTTTAGAGAAAGTTGACATTGGCTCTCTACCTAGTTGTTAGTTGGAATCCTTCTTAGTTTTGCAAGTGAAATTTCTGGGTGATAACAAAGATCAAACCAAATACATTGTATTACTATGTGCAGGAAGGATGTATTGATAGTGTTTTTAATGTCAATGATGAGAAATACATTGGTCCATATGCAAGTCAAATGCATGGTTATGGGATGGTACATCTAACTGAAACTACTCTAAACAGATATTGGCAAAGCAATATTTTCTTCTACCGCAGTATCACTTCCCCTCTAGAATATTCTTTGCTGACAAAATCACCTTTCTTCCAAAACTGGTATCCATGATATTTTTTGCATTTAAAATATTCCTGCATCCTTTATTTACTGAAGAAATAGACATGTATTAAGTGAAAAATGTTTTAGTGAACTTGTGAATGTAACACCATTTCTTGTTCCATATGACTGGCAATATTAATGCCATGTACTCACCATCTCTTTTCCCGGTTCTTTTTTCCTATAAATAATCTCGCAAGCAATTTATTAATTTATTGCTATCAGATGATAATCCCATTCTGGGCTATACAGGTGCTTTTTATGGCCAATCATTCCTTGAAGAAATATAGCCTTTAACCACTTCAGGTTAAGGAAACCAATATTTTGCACATAGGGGATTCATTCCTTGAATCTGTCCGACTTCATTTTGTGAAATTGGACCTTGCTTCGTGAGTGTTATTCATTAAACTAGACTCTAGAGTGAAGCAAGTTATGAATAGGACATTAGATAACCTTCATCAGTTATTGAAAAGGGAGGCAAGGATGCTAGGATTTTATATTTCTTGAATGCATTAACATATAGTATTTCATAAGCATTTAGTTCTCTCTAATGAAACCTGTAAAATTGGGACAATCCTCCAAGAGTCCAAATGTTCTTTATTTGTTATTTTATATAGAGAGGCCATGGTAACCACTAGGATGCTCATTTTTTGCATCTTGCATAGGTTTGGAAATTGAATTTTGTTATCCTAATTTGATTATGATGAGCAATGGGAATTTGTCTGTTTTCCTTTTTTATGACTGAAGAAATTACTCCTAATTTTTTGTTTGTGTAGTGGCAGTCTGCATCCTAAATATTTCAATTCTATGTTTTTCTTACAGGCTAGTGTAAAGAAAGAAAATGGGTAAATTTTCTCGGTGCCTCTTTTTCAAAGCCAAGAAAATGTTGTTGGAGAGGTCAGCTGAATTTTTACACCACTTGAAAGAGTCTTACTTTCCTTCAATTCTAGAAAGTTTTGTTATGAAATTTGTGAGAGAACTAGCTGATCATAGGTTTAATACCAGTTCAAAACTTCAATGACAGACTCCAGTTACAGTAGAAAAACTAGAGGATTGAAACTTCTGTTTGTTAGTTTCTTTTCTATAAATATGCAACTGTTGTTTGTGATAACTATTATTAAGGAAGCGTAGGGTTTCTTTGCTATAAACATATAGTTGTTGTTTGTGACAACTCCACTATTTTCCATAATACCTTTTTAGCTAGACTGTTGAAACACATCAGGATTTTTGGTAGAGTTCGCCATGCAGAACCTGGAGCAATAGATGGATCTGGATTGGATATCACTCCCCTGTTTCCATTGAGAACCTAAGCAAGGACATGAACTCAATTTCTGTTGGAGACTTTAAATGGATTCCCTCAAATTGGATGATATATTAGTTCAAGAAATTTATTTAATTCCACCTAAAAATTATGAGCTTCTCTTATAATTGTTTACCAGTAAAAGAAAAGTTGGAAACATAAAGGTCAGTCCAAGACTATGAAGGGGATATTGATATAATCACGTCATGTGTAGGGCATCGTATTTTTAGGAAGCTAACATTTTCAACAGATCCTGCTTGGCATGGAGCTTTTAGGCTACCATGTAGCAAATTGTAAAATGTATAATTTAGTTGTACAATAATAGCAAGCGCATAGTCATTCTTCAGAAGTCTCGTGTATCTGCCTGGTTCCTTTGAAACTAAAATGTTTCTTTTTGCAATCTACTTAAAAATTTGACTCTTGATAATCTGTCATTAACAATGTTCTATGTAGCCAACGAGGTGGTTTCATTCTCTATGTAGTTTTCACCAGCAGAATGGCATGTCACATAAAGGAATAAGGCTGGGCATAAATCCTATGTGAGTTTGGTGGAATAAATATGGCGCAAAGGAAGTCAGAGCTTCCTAAGAATGAATATAGAAATACTGAGACACACATTCTAGTATGCACATCATCGTCGTAATTAGAACACCATAGAATATTATGATAAATATCTTATAATCAGATCTACCAAAAAACAAACAAAAAGGCATTCACATGAAATGGTAGCAACGACTTGTGTTCACATTAAGCCAAAGGAATGCATGATCATCGAATTGTCATCCATATGTGCAATTCCAGTATGTTATATATTTTGAAAAGGATCTCTAGGTTCTGAAGGAACCAACATTTTACATCTTTTGGTGATAATAACTATCGAGTACCAGGTTATTAAAAGGATCTCTATATTATGAAGGACTCATGGTAAGTTGGGTTAATTAGGTTTAGCATTTGAATGAGTGGATAGAACACCATCGTGAAGAAAATCAAGCAAAAATAGCAGAACATGGAGCCGAACTCTATTCCATTGTAAGTATAAGCTTGAAATATCATTTTCTGTTTGTAGAATATACTTGTTTTCTTCACATTTTGATAAAGGTTTAAATTATTTTGTACCAATTTTGAATGGATTGGTAGGTGAAACACAATATTTTTTTGTTGTGATTCTTTGCATGACTACATCTGCAAGAGATTCATAATTCTTTTGTTGCCTATTTCTGTTGTATTTTCCAAGCTTTTATTGATTATCCTTATAACCTTCCTTGTGAAATTATTCACAAGGTCTCTCAGCCTATCATCTATGGTAGAGAAAGTGCACATATTATAATCTCAAATAACCTTGTTTTTTAGCTTTCTCATATGGTATTTCAGCCTATCAACTATGGAAGATGCTCGACACCTGAAGGCATGACGATGGTACCCATGATGCTTCCAATGCAAGTGGAGCTTGAGCTTGGGGTGGCACTTTATGATTTTTTTCCATTGGTTTCAGTGTTGGCTGCATAGATAGCAACAAGAAATTTCTTGAAACAAATCCAAGTAAGGATAATGGGAGAAAATGCAGACGCCCAAGATCAGGAAAAGACAATTATGATTCTTGATTTGGTGCCACTCGGAGAAAAATTTGACAATACAACTGCATTCTTGATTTTTGAGAGATTTTGGAAAAATAAGGTTTTCATTAACATGACCCTTTTTTGTGACTAATGGGTAATCTTTGTTTCTTACCTAGATATGTGACCATTTTCCAGAATTTGGCAAGATGGTGTTAACTGTTGGAAATTTTATTCTCATATCAATCCATAAGGAATTCTATTTAAGGGTGCTAGCTCAATCGTAGAGCACCTTCCTTATAGGCAGGAGGTTTGTGGTTCGATTCCTCTGTGCCCTATATATATTATGAAACCACTAAAAAGAGATAAATGACTAAAAAAACGACCAAAATTGGCATATAAACGACCACCGATACAACATGAGAGATAAGTGAGAAACAAAATGACCAAAATATGCATATAAATGACCACTTTTGAGTTGGCAATCGTTGTAACAACAAAATAATAATAAATTAATATTAAATATTAATATTAATTTATTAATTAAACAAATATCAATAGTCATGACCTTTTGTCGAAAAGGTACATGACGGGCCTATAAAAGCCTCAAAACTATGTAACCATTATCATCTATCATACATTCCATTTTACATTACTACTTAGTCATTTATGGCTTTCTTACATTACTTGTACTGGTTATTTACCTAGTAAGGAACTCTTGTTCCTTCAATCGCTGGTAGCAAATTAGCGGTCATTTATCACGTGGCAAAAAATGTGGTCATTAATTGTGACAATTAATGACCAAATATACGACCAACTATATGACCACAAGATAAGCTATAAATGACCAAGCTAAATATGACCACATTTTTTGTTGCGTGATAAATGACCGCTAATTTGCTACCAGTGGTCACCATCTCAAAAGTGGTCATTTATATGCAGATTTTGGTCATTTTTTAGGTCATTTATCTCTCATTTTGTACTAGTGATCTTTACTCAACTCGAGTATTTTATACTTATAGTACATATATCTAATAATGACTTTGGACCTCATATAAGTACAAAACATCAATCACCAAAAGGGGGTAAGTCTTGCATTTAATTTTTTAATTATAGGTTTAAAATGTTTTTGGATTTGACCAATTTTATTCCAATTCTCACAAGAGACGTTGCATGCCCAAACTTTATATCCATTAGAATAATCATGCTAATTAATGTGTTAAAATTACTTTTTTCTTATTCCAACACCATAGTTGAATGTTTTGACATCTAGTTTCAAGACTGTAATGAAACTTCCAACCACCAATAATTATCTTCTAAATATTGATTGTATAATATTATTTTAATTATATTGATAAGAATGGTTGGATATTATCGGCCATAGTCAACTATGCTAGACTATAGTTCTCTAGGGTTGTTAACTATTGTTGATTATGGTTTACTTAAGTTTACCATTGTTGACTATGATTGATGAGATATAAATGAAGTTGGGTTACATTTTTTAAAGAACCCAACTTCAAGGTAATGTGTGAGTATTACTAGAAAAGAAAAATGTAGGTGTTATGTAAAACTAGGCTTAGGAGTGTCAAGCCTAACACCCAAGGTACCATACACAATACAACTAAAGTGTGTATCAATGAGTATAGTGTACTTGTTACCTAACATGTGAAAAACAAAAACTATTGCAATCAATAAACATATACATGCTATCTAACATGTAAAAAAAATGCTTGCAATCAACGAGCTATTTCACCTTTCTCCAACAACATGAAAACTAAAAATGTAGAAAAGTTTTAAAGAACCCTCCTTCAACAAATACCACCCCCGCCTTCCTCTCTCAACGAGTGCCATTCAAAACGTATGTGCCTATTAGGAAAATCATGTACACCATTTTTATCGAGAAACATTATTGAGGTAGGAGGGATTTTGTTTCTTATAATAGTGATTTCAAATTTACTGTTCATATAATTGGAAACACCAAAAACATTTGTTTTGCAATCAAACATTTCTTTTGACAAACTACAAAAACATTGTAGTTCATAAATTTTAACTTCAACGAAAAATCCTTTGAACCTTGAACCTAGAGGAAATAAGCATGAAATTGAAAATGAAAATGCATAAGGGAGCTAAAAAGGGCCAAACATAAATATGCACCTAACACACCACTTTGAGATCAAAATGACAAGATCATAACCACAATTGGTAATTTGAGATGCTAGGTGTTGCATTTAGAGAGGGAGACAATTTACGTCATTCTCTCAACAACTTATTGATTATTTTATTGACACTATTTCAAACATCCAAGGAGCATTATTCAACGTCACTTTTGTAAATAGGGAGAATATGTGGTTGTATTATGCCAATGGTGTTAGCTATTGGAATGTGCATAAATTTAAAATAAAATAAAAATATGATTTTTTAAACTCTCCATATACCCTCACACTAGGCAATGTTATAACATTGAGAAAACATATTTCCATCAATTCATGTGCACCATTACGCATTTGTACGCATTGTAGATAATTGGATGGATCATTGGAGCATGGTATTTGAATAAACTCCCCTTCACCCTGCAATAATAGAGATATGTCATTGTATTTTAAAATAAAATGTATGTTGAGTTCATTTTAGATAAACACATCAATTATTTGATATTTTAGAGTTGTAGGGGGGTAGAAGGGGATACCCAAAGACATACATATTACTAGTTTTGATCTAAATCATGTATGTTTTCCTCATTCTAGGAGCATATTTGTCCTTGAAAAATTCTTGTTGAACTTCTCATTCTTCATGCACAAGTCATGTTGGTGTAGTTGTTATTGGTATTATCCTCCTTTACTCATTTGTTCAACATGGTGATCAAAAGAAGGGAACAACTAGGGGAGAGCCATCTTGCATTACACATGTTAGGGATATCAAGGATTATATGTTTATGCATCCATGCCACGGGGCCTTCACTAGAAGGCAATATAATACCACGTTCATTCATATTGCGGTATTAAATATTCATGAAAACCTAAAAATTATATTGCTTATATATTAAGGGGCAAAGGGTTTTTTTATTTAATGTAACAATACAAAAATACTTTGGGGTCTTTTTTATATGAGCGGGATGACAAATATCCTCCAAATGGAGATGGCGGGATCACGGTCGGATGAGAAATCAGGTTGAAGCAAGGCTCGGGCTTACCAGTACGCAGAGAAATTGCGTCTTGAGGAATGCTTGATGCCAGGGGGTTTCGTGGTGAAGTGGGTTTCCGGTCGATCATAGTCGAGAGATAGTGGTCATTGACAGCCAATTGTTACCAATAGCACTCAGCCAGTTGTTACCAATAGCCTTGGGAGGCTCTAAGCCTCCAGGACCTGTTATAGGCCCTCGATAGGCCTTGGGGGCTTGAATACCCAACCACTCGTGCCTATTATAGACCTTGGGAGGTTTAGTCAGCCTCCTAGAGCTTGTTACAGGCCCTAGGGGCTTGGATACCTAGCCCACAACAGGCTTAGTCAACGATTGGGAAACTGCAACATGCAATCTAAATGTTGTACTATGTGCATTGGCTCTAGTGACATACAAGAAGTGATATCCTATCTTTTCATTAGACCATTAGATGTTGCAAATCATAATGATATGTGGTTGAGTAATTGCATTGTGGGTGAAGTAATGTGCATCCACAATATACATCGAAAGAAGCAAGGTGCATTGCAGAATGCATGTGGGGTCATAAGAGGGGTATCATATCAATATACTAGGTAGAAATATAAAGGGGTATAAAACATGTTAATGAAAAAATTGATACATACAATATCTAGTGAAAATAGGGGTTTTTTTAAATTGGGAAGGCATATTGGGAGGGGGTAAAAAAAAAACGATTTTGGAAGGTATTTTCCAATATTTAGTGAAATTAGGGGTATTGTTTCATATGCCACAAACGAACGTGCTATGATAGCGGTTTATTGAGTGAAGCCCCCGTGATCCATGCATATCTTGTGCCTATATATACTACATCTATTTATATGATATGGTGCCTAATGGATCCATTCAATTTGCAAGTCCTCAACATTTAGAGTTTTGTTTTTATATTTCATTGCTACATAGATTCTTTTGGCATGTAATTGTTTTTGTCCTTTTAGCAATTTTTGTGTTGTATCTAGTAGTGATACATAGATATGTGATGCAAAAATATATTTTTTTTCACATAGAAAACCCCATGTGCCACAATATTTAGATGCAATAATCAATGGCGCATGTTCTCTTTTTTTTTCAAATGAAAAAAACTTTTTTCTTGCTATTCATTGAATCAAAGAAAAAGAGTCAAAATTACATCATTCTTCTCCATACTAACAACAATTTCTCTATGTTGTATATAAACATAATTATGAAAAAAGACTTCAATACAGGAGGTATCAGAAGAAAAACCTAGAAAAACTCTTTTCCAGGAGTAAACTCCAGCCAATACATAAACAAGCTTTAAACCCCACAAAATTTTACTAGAAAAAATAAATTTAATAGATATTTTCCATCCCTTCCCCAATAATCAAACCTTGGCATATGCACTTCAAATAAAATATAATATTCATTGTTTGATATCTCTCTCTTGGAAAGTTGATCTTCCTCCATGTTGAAAGATCTGGAAATATGAGAAATATAGATATGAGAGAAAGATTTTATCAAATTCTGCACCTTGGTACACCATTGATTGAGTTGAAGTACATGAAGCTGAAACCTTCCCATTGCACATTCAGTTATCACCTTTGAATCACCAAATTTTTTATTGAATCAATTATGTTTGAAGCTAAAAACTAAAGTACACCCATAAACCAATCAATTTATCTCTAGTGTTGCTTCCTTTTCCACTCCCCACTGTAATGTCTCTTGTTAGGAATTTGATTAAAATGACAAATTTTCACTTTTTTCCCTAGTTAGACCTTTGAATAGTTTTGAGCTCTAAGTCCCCAAATTGCTCCAATTGCTCCTAAATATTCTGAGAAGGTATATGGATGATGTTAGAACATAAATATGTATTTCAGGGATGCTTTTAGAACTTTAAAATACTTCTTCAAATCCTCTTTCAATTCTGGCAATGTAGGGAACTTTACTAGTAATTTCTCTTTGACTAGTATTGGTCTCCAGGTCTCGAATTGACTCCAAATGCCTTCAAATATTCAAGGAAGGTGTATGAATGATATTAGGACTTGAATATTATACTCAGGGATGATATATGGCCACCAAAATACCTCTGAAAACTCTCTTAAGATTCTGGACCAAGTTTGCAATTTTACTAGTAATTTGGGGTTCAAATCCCCCTGGGGTTAGTACTGAAAATGGCTTCCCAAATGCCTCAAAACCCACTCAAATTTATGAACATAGGTAGGGAATGTATTAAGTATGTTATTAAGGTATCATGTGCACTATTAATTGATTATTATATCTGTTCCAACCCTCTCCCATTCAACTGCAAAAATCACCAATTCGACCCTTGGGGAAATGGCACTATTTCTTCTCCCAATGCAATTAAACTGAGTAAAAATACTTCAAATGCTCAAGTACAGTACATGAAACTTGTAAAATACATCCATGGAATTCCATTAATCACAAATTCATCAGATAATCATCCATTCATTCGAAATCACCATCAATACATTGGTTCCCAACAAGGTAGTGGGGAAATGGCATTGTTCTTCCATTAAAAATGAGATTTATACATTTCTACTTGGAATTTCGACCTGAAACTTTATGGAGATGAATAAAAGAGTATTTAATTCATATTAAAAAATAAATGGGGCATGAGAAGCTCCCCCAAAGAGTACAATAGCTCACCAAAAACGCCCTCCCTCAAGGATCAAGAATATCCCATCAAAACTGGAAATGGTTGAGAGAATGTGCTGCAATAGAAGAAACCATGAGCTTCCCTGTAGCTTACACCTGCAAATAAAGACTCCATTAAAGAACCAAATGAAAGTTCTGAATGGCCTTTCCAATTACCAACTTGGATGGGAATATTTCACCCTCGAAATTGGCTAAGGCAAGAAACTAGTCATCCACTAGCTCTCCCTCTACACAAATGCAATTGCAAATGCTACAAATGATCAAAAGATGCTTTCCTTCTTTGTTATTGACATTTATAAACTTCTAATGTCCTGCATGGGTCGAATTCCTTCCAAGAGACTCATGCCAACTCAAGTTGGGAAGAGATTCCAAAGAACGACACTTGTACAACAATTCCTAGTCTCCCACTTCTACCAAATCACATGTGGAAGCATCTTAGCTTCCCTAACACCCTTGAGCGCCCTCTTGGAGTCTATTTTTAGCCCTGACATGTGATATATGTCATATGTCAGTCTTCAAGTCTGATTTGTGTCATAGATCTCATAGCATCTTCATCATTGTTGTCTTAGAGCTAGGGGATCTAGCCCAAGTGTCTCACTAACTCCAAATTGCCTCGTCCTCTTCCATGGGAGTTACTCTTCCTCTATATTTAGACCTCATTGACTCATGACAAGTATTATTGACCTTATAACTCATCCCAAGAACATTAGGATTCCCATAGATTCGAAATTGCAAGAAGAGGATGCCATGTGGCACAGACATTCTAGCTTGTGTGGGTCCCACTTCCTCCATGTGTCTTCATGATCAAATGCCACTTTGATTTTCACTTGTATATATTTATTTATCTCCTTTATTAAATATTTATTCCATCCTAATGTTCCAACATCATTTGTTATCCCCATTATTCACAATCCCAAAGCTTCCACCCCAAACCTAGGAAACTAGTAATTTTCCTCCTTGGCAATTATTTGACCTTTAGCATCAATTTGACAACTCTAATGAATATGGCCAATGTGATTAGGCCATTGTGACCCAATTTCAAATTTAGGACATGACAAATCCTCCCTTCCCAATATTGCTTGTCCTCAAGCAATTTCAAACATGGGTGTTGAAGAACCTACTTTTTGTATAATTCTTTGAAGTTGCCATTGAATTGCCCAACCTTGAGTCTTTGAGTTTCCATGAAGATTTTAGAGAGGAACCACCATGCTTGCTACTGCACTACTCTGATAAAAATCACTTTATTAATTGGGAAATCCATCTCCCATACTGCTTGTTCCCCCCAAAAAAATGAAACCAATAAGACAAAAATTATTCTAGGGTCCCATTGCTTGTATTGCACCCCAACAATCAAGAGTGCTCTCCAACTCATACCATCAGATAAGAGGATTCCTGGATCCCATTTTCTTGTATGCATTCTTCCAAACATCATGAGTACAAAACATATATTATCAAAGTACATAACAACATAATGAAAATGTAAATCAAGGATATGCTTCATCAAAGAGTCATGATAGTGGTTATACCTCCAAGCAAGTAGACCACCATTTTCCAGGTGCATACAATCTTCAAGTGTCCAATCAAATCTGCTCCAATGACATAGGTGAGGATCCCATGTCCTATAATGCTGCTCCAAAAGGATGTGATATGCATCAAAATATTCAGCCATGTATTCTTTCATCCAAGAAGTGAATGAAGAATCTCCACTAAAATCTGAACCAAATAATGAACAGAAAAAACAAGGAGACTTCAAATGACTCAACGAAGTCTCACCCATACATCCCTGAATGTGAGAATCATAAAGATATAACAAGTATGTGGCTGCCAACAAATTTTTTTTCCAATCATAAATCTATTCACCCAAGTGTTGGATGAAGTTCCTCCAACATTAAATGAATCACGTGTTGAGCAAAAAAAACCATGAGTCTTCAAGTGACTCAAATGCATTTCATAAGTGCATCCATGTAGATGTGCATCATCATAAAGTAACAAAGGATGCTGCTGCAAATGTGAATGAGAATGTGCTCCAACCATATCATCATAAAAAGTAAATCTAGGAGTTCCATACTCCTCATGTGGCACCATAAAAAAAACCCTTTCACCCATATTTCCTTGAGACTAATGCTGCAAAACAGGGAATTGTAGGATGTAGGAGAATGAACTAACTCACCCAATTGATCAAAAAATGCAGAAGTTTCATCATGGGAAGGATCCATATGGGTAGTATCATGCAACTCCTTCAAAAGTGTGAAACTTTTGTAATAGATTGGTTCCAATGTAGAAGAATCATGCTCTTCTTTAAAAATTGCATAACCTTCATCAATAGACAATTCAAGTTCCTCTTCCACCACATCAAGTGTTTGGATCTCTTCAAGTTCATATTCAAACACATTAAGCACATTAAAATTCTCACATTTCTCATGATCCACCATGTCATGAGAATCCTCCAAACAATCTACCATTTGACAATCTGAAACATAGGAGGAAAAACAAGTATCTTGCAACTTTTCAAGAAGTTGCTCATTTTGAATTGTGAGCTTATGAATATCCTCATTATTCTTCAAGTATGCATCATGTAACAATTCATTAAGGTCAAACAAATGGTTTCTATCAAAAAGCAAATACATGAAATTACCTTTGATGTGGCACATTGCTCTTTGAATCTTCTCCATGTCTTCAAGGAAGGATGTTTTCTCCAATGAAGTAGCTCTCCAACAAGAATTTGACACCAATGCTTGAGTGTCATAGAGAATGCTAAGGGACTCTTGGATCTTCTTTTCATTCATCTTTAAGGACCTTTCAAGAAAATGAGGCTCTTTCAAATGAACCTCCTCATCTTCTTCATTTTTGCTTGGACCAACTTCATGAAGCTCAAGTGGTGATGGGGAAGTTGATCTTGGTTCTTCTTCAACTGCTACAAGGTCTTCATTATCATGCTTAATGGAACTTGGGCTTGAAGCAACACTTTCAAAAGTTATCTCTATGTCACCAACATAGAGGTGTGAGCACCCATCAGTAGGTACTCCTTCATAGTTTAAGCATCCATCAGTAGATGCTCTTTGGTTCATGTCTAAGCTAGAAGGTGTATCGAAATGATCTTCCATATTTTCAATAGAATCTTCTTCATGCTCTTGTGATGTCTCTTTATTTTTATCCTTCAAGCAAACTGATTCATTTTTCCCCTTGTTTTCCTTAGGATCAATATCTTTGGAATTTCCCAAAAGCTCTCCTCAAGTGGGACATAATTTCATGCACACATGTACGATACTCACTCCAAGGTTTTTTACAAGAAGGGCATAAACCTTTCTTTACTAAATCCACATATTCATGTTTGGGCTTATTTGCAAAAATATGTTCAGCATAGTACTCAAAACACATGGCATTTTGTGTATTTTTTCTCAAAGAAAGACATTCTTGATATGATTGATATTGTTGGGACAAGGTTTTATATTTTGCTCTCCATCTTTGTAAATCATCCATAGCATTATCCTTTGGTGGTGTGACATCCTCATATTTATCATACATAGGGTCATAATCATAATCTTCATTCCTCTTCAAATTGTAAGAAGTGTTGCATGATGGTGTCTCTTCCTCATACCATTCACATTGGCTTTCATATTGTTCATAAGCATCTGCATATTCCTCATAAGAATTGTACTCATAGGATTCATCATAATAGTAAGACATGGTTGCAAATTATTCTTCAATGTATGATATTAAATCACAGGTGCAAGGACCATGCTTTGATACCACTGTAATGTCCCTTGTTAGGAATTTGATTAAAATGACAATTTTTCACTTTTTTCCCTAGTTAGACCTTTGACTAGTTTTGAGCTTTAGGTCCCCAAATTGCTCCAATTGCTCCCAAATATTCTGAGAAGGTATATGGATGATTTTAGAACATAAATATTTATTTCAGGGATGCTTTTGGACCTTTAAAATACTTCTGCAAATCCTCTTTCAATTCTGGCCAATGTAGGGAACTAGTAATTTCCCTTTGACTAGTATTGGTCTCTAGGTCTCGAATTGACTCCAAATGCCTTCAAATATTCAAGGAAGGTGTATGAATGATATTAGGACTTGAATATGATGTTCAGGAATGATATATGGCCACCAAAATACCTCTTCAAACTCTCTTAAGATTCTGGACCAAGTATGCAATTTTACTAGTAATTTGGGGTTCAAATCCCCCTCGGGTTAGTACTGAAAATGGCTTCCCAAATGCCTCAAAACTCACTCAAATTTTTAAACAGAGGTAGGGAATGTATTAAGTATGTTATTAAGGTCTCATGTGCACCATTAATTGATTATTATATCTGTTCCAACCCTCTCCCATTCAACTGCCAAAAATAACCAATTCGACCCTTGGGGAAATGGCACTATTTCTTCTCCCAATGCAATTAAATTGAGTAAAAATACTTCAAATTCTCAAGTAAAGTACATGAAACTTGTAAAATACATTCATGGAATTCCATTAATCACAAATTCATCAGAGAATCATCCATTCATTCGAAATCACCATCAATACATTGGTTCCCAACAAGGTAGTGGGGAAATGACATTGTTCTTCCATTAAAAACGAGATTTATACATTTCTACTTGGAATTTCGACCTGAAACTTTCTGGAGATGAATAACAGAGTATTTAATTCATATTACAAAATAAATGGGGCATGATAAGCTCCCCCAAAGAGTACAACAGCTCACCAAAAACGCCCTCCCTCAAGGATCAAGAATATGCCATCAAAACTAGAAATGGTTGAGAGAATGTGCTGCAATAGAAGAAACCATGAGCTTCCCTATAGATTAAAACTACAAATAAAGACTCCATTAAAGCTTCAAATTAAAGGTCTGAATGGCCTTTCCAATTACCAACTTGGATGGGAATCTTTCACGCTCGAAATTGGCTAAGGCAAGAAACTAGTCATCCACTAGCTCTCCCTCTACACAAATGCAATTGCAAATTCTACCAATGATCAAAATATGATTTCCTTCTTTTTTATTGACATTTATAAACTTCTAATGTCCTCCATGGGTCGAATTCCTTCCAAGAGACTCATGCCAACTGAAGTTGGGAAGAGATTCCAAAGAACGGCACTTGTACAACAATTCCTAGTCTCCCACTTCCACCAAATCACATTTGGAAGCATCTTAGCTGCCCTAAAACCCTTGTGCGCCCTCTTGGAGTCTATTTTTAGACCTGACATGTGATATATGTCACATGTCAGCCTTCAGGTCTGATTTGTGTCATAGGTCTCATAGCATCTTCATCATTGTTGTCATAGAGCTAGGGAATCTAGCCCAAGTGTCTCACTAGCTCCAAATTGCCTCTTCCTCTTCCATGGGAGTTACTCTTCCTCTATATTTCGACCTCATTGACTCATGATAAGTATTATTGACCTTGTAACTCATCCCAAGAACATTAGGCTTCCCATAGATTCGAAATTGCAAGAAGAGGATGCCATGTGGCACATACATTCTAGCTTGTGTGGGTCCCACTTCCTCCATGTGTCTTCATGGTCAAATGCCACTTTGATTTTCACTTGTATATATTTATTTATCTCCTTTATTAAATATTTATGCCATCCTAATGTTCCAACATCATTTATTATCCCCATTATTCACAATTCCAAAGCTTCCACCCCAAACCTAGGTAACTAGTAATTTCCCTCCTTGGCAATTATTTGATCTTTAGCATCAATTTGACAACTCTAATGAATATGGCCAATGTGATTAGGCCATTGTGACCCAATTTCAAATTTGGGACATGACACCCACCCATAATTTAAAGATATTAGTTTTGTATATCATATGCCACTTCCACAATAACCATATACACATGCTCCATAAAAAAAACAATTGCTGATGAATCAAGTAAAACATGTGCAGATAGACCTTTTGAAAACTTTTTCTTCCCTTCTTTGAAATATTCCTTGTAAAAAATGATACTTTTGATGCAGCAAAGCTGGATATTTGGCTTAATATTTTCAAAAATAACCTTGTTTCGCATGTTCCATATCTCCTGGCAGATAAAAATAGGAAACAACTTATGTTTTCTTTCATTTATACCCCAATTCTTGAAACTTTTATCTAAATTTGAATCCCCCCAAGAAGTATGTATATTTAAATCTTCACACACCATAAACCATACGTTCTTACTAAAAACACAAAGGAGGAATAAATGATCAACTGATTCAGTATCCAACATGCATAAAGCACAATAACAAGGTGCAATGTCCCCAAATCAACCGTAAACCACATTTTCCTAAGTCACCTAGTCTGGTTCATGATTATGCACCTAGGTGGTGAATTAGGTTGATAATTTCTTGATCCAAAGATCCAAAAAGGGAAAATAATAACATCAATAGTGTATGTGGACTAGGACAACTGCATTAAAAGGATGAGGACTCCATGACTATTCTACTACTTAAACAACCCCTAAAGATTCTGGCCAAATCCTAACATTTGGGGGGGTCAATTTTGATGTATTAATTGCCAAAGTATTTAATATTTAGAGATAGGATTAAAAGTGTTATGTTAAATTGTAATATATTTTTTATAATATTTAATTTTTGTAATTAAGAGCATGTGCTAGGTGGCCAAGGTGGGCGCATGAGATCTAGTGGATCCAATGAGTTGTCAACCCAAATGGCAACTAGGAGAAAATCAAGAAAAATCCACAAATCCACAAAAAGATAGAAAGCAACACTGAAAGCAGCCAGTTCAGAAAAGTAGAAAGCAGGAAGGAAAGGAAATAAATTCCATAAAGCAGAAAGGCAAGCAAAAGCACATGAAAAACAGAGAAAATCCATGAAAGGTAAGATGTTACCAAAAGCAGGAAAATCAATCAAAAGTGGAAAGGAAAGGGATAAAGCAGGAAAAAACTTAGATGCTAAAACCAATCAATGAGGGCGGATGAGTAATGAAGGAGACCACATTCAATGAATCCATATGAAAAATTAGCTTATAAAAGAAGAGAAGTGCACCAATCTCACATATGTTTCCATTTTGATTATCAAATTGATGAGATTTAAGCTTTTCAAGACTTGGCAGATGTGACCCTGGTCAATAGTAGGGAGATATGCCCCTCTATAACCAAAACTACTTGGATTGTTTGATAGCATTCCAATGGGTGATTGAGGAGAAGGACATCCAGTCCTTTTCTAGAACTTCAATGCAATAGATTACATATTTTTCAGGTCTGATTTTAGTCTCAGTATGGTGTGGGAAAGATCCAGTGTGTTGGTGCTTCTATAGTGTGGTCAAATCAACTCAATCAGTGGAATCGGTGTCGGTGGGAAGAAAAAAATATTTTGGTTATAATAGTTCTAGTAATTTATAGACTTTGATACATATCCCATTGTGTCCATAACATCATTTCCAGTAGGAAACACTTTTTGTTTCATCAAAAAATGTATCTAGAGGAGCAAGTTATGGCCATTTTACTAGATCTGGGGGTTCCAGCTGTAAAGAGCACGCCATTGATTTTCTATATATAAATATTCCTGAGTTTCGAGTTCTATGAGAGCCATATATTAAGGATGGAATCCATTGTTTCTCACTAAGTGAATTATCATATCTGATTCTAGTGCATCCATGATCTTCTTCATCCAATGTTTCAAATTCCATTTAATGGAGTATTCTCTTTAGTAATTATTCTATGCTTCCTATATTGAGGTTGCTAGTGACTCTATGAGTAATTTCAATACTCCTGAGGCTCTGTAATATGATGTAATTTTTTTGATAAACAATATTTGATATGATCTACAGGTCTGACATTTATCTTTTGCATGAATTTGAGCTATTGTTATACCTATGCTCATTGGAATGTTTATTTTGACTAGATTTCCAGTAGTTGTAGTAGAATGCATTTTGTGAGCTCATTTTTATTTATGTAATATTTTGAAGGTCCATCAGAACATGATAAACCCATCCACAACATTAAGTCTGAATTCCGTGACCCTCTGGAGGTGTTGGAAAAGTCTGGTTGAAAACTAGTCAGTCAGTCCTAGATAGCACACTTGTTAATTTATCCTCCAAACTATGTTATACTATTACCAAACCTTTGTATTACTATTGTAGAAGGTTATGTATAAACCATTTCGTTTACCCCAGTTTTTTTTACCTTCAGTGAGTACCAGAATCCTTGGGTTTCCATAGAAGTCCTTGGGGAATGTGCATTGATAGCCTTGAGTTTTCTAAGGAAATATTCGTAGGCGTGAAGCACCCATAAATGTTCCATTGTCAAGGTATTGGATTTTTTCCCATCTGATTTATATCTTTATTAGGTCCTAAACCTTATTTTGTAATAATTTAGGAAGATTCTAATGGTGCTTGTAAAATCCTTCTTGAATCCTAGTCAAATTAACTAGCCTTGGTTTCTTATCATCCACTGCTTGTGTTTGAATTCTTGTAAGCTTGATTTAATGTGCCTTTGACCAGAATGGGTACATTACAATGGTATCAGAGCATGGTCCTCGGCACCTGCGAGCAGAAATACCAAGCTCCATAAACTCCCAGTTGAATATGTATTGCAAAACACATCTTCGAGTTGCAGCCACGCCTTTGTTTAGTGAAGAATATTCCTATTGGGACGAGGAAGAAGAGATCGTCTATATTGATGGAGGCCTACCCTGATATGAGGATGGTTAATTATGTGACCAATTTTACAGTGAATATATTAGGTTTGAGCCACCAATGGCCAATCCTAGGAAGGATTTTGTAACATACCCTTTTTGCCGAAAAAGATTTTATGTTGGAAACATTATCTTAACTTTTATTGTAAAGTTTTATATTGGACAAGTGTCCAAGGATGACTGTAATTTGCACAATATTTTATTATTAAATAAATTAAATAGGAGACAAACACCTAAGGGGACTGTTGAAAGAGTGTTTACTGACCCACTAGGTGGAATGGAATCTGGGGTAGAAGGCAATGGACAAATGACAGCTTCATGAGGCAAGTAACTAGCTGTTGGTATGGGATAACTCCCTTGAATTGTGGTCTTAGTGCCCTGAAAGATGGGACTGGAGCTTGATGCTCATTATTGAAAACTGACCACTAAAGACCCAGGCAATCATTACAAGAGCCATTGAATTTTGGACTGAGGTTCATCACTTTTCCTGACGAGGAAATTTACCTTGGGGTTTTGCTGCTTGCACCCAAGAGATTCGATGAGGGGATATGCTAGTTTTTTATCATGGTGTAAGTCTACATATTATACTGTTGAGTGTAGAGTTATACTGCTGAGTGCAGAGTCTTAAAAGCTGAGGAGCAAGTCTTAATAGTTTGCTTCCTGTACAATTTCTGAGTGCCTTGCTTCTACACAGAGTTTATCTACCTGGTGGTTCAGTAAACAGGCTCGGGGGTCCAAAGGAGGCAAGCATTTTGGCTGCTTCTTCTGGAAAAGGTTGGGAGGAACAGGCCTCCTTGGGTGTTTGTCCACCCTATCTACAGTTACAGGTTTCACTTGTTATCTTTAATCCTGACTAGTTAAATTATTTCTGTAATCACTGATTTAGTATTTCATTAGCTTGAAACTATTAGTCTACATTATGCAGAAGTTAAATGTGATTTTCTGAACTGTTTAGGAATTTATAAACTGTTGAATAGATTTATGAATTGATAAATTTCCTCCACTGTATTTTTCCCCATACTGTTTTCTGTATAGTACTCTAGTACAGGGAGGAAGAATTAGAAGTAGATGAATGATAGGCAGATTGCCAAATGAATGAATAGACTAATGCTGTTGTTTTTCTTTAAATTTCATTATCATTTATATTTATGTAATACAAATTATATGTTTAGGCCTAGGAGTTATAAACAACATTTAATATTACAGGCATGGTAATATGTCTTTTATTATAGCAATTGAAGTAAGATATATGAATCTATTCAAACCTAAGTTACTGAAAAATCAATTGTCATCCTACCATAGATAAACACTATGCATTTAATTTCATTTTCCTTTCTAATATTATACTATACAATCTTCATTATAAGATATCATCATTATCTTTTGACATGTAAATAGCTATTAGATGAACACATAAATATTCATAGTATTTGTGCACTTAGTAATGTTATTTTTGCAGTATCGCGTTTTAAAAATAGGGTTTATTATTTCCATGTTTTATTTACAAACCCTCTGCAAAAGATTTCTAATATTTGATATATATTTATACTATAACAGAACGAATATCCCTTTATTGTTATACTTAGACAATTTAGAAATCATTCATATCGTAAAGTATAGTCACAAAAACATTTTACCTCATGCATTGCTTAAACGAAGGATTATCTCAACATTAACATTTGACAGTGGTATTATTTTCCTATCTAAAACATTATCTTCAAAGCCATATAAATACACGAACACTAGATTTTATTTCAAGTTCGACATTACAATTCTCCAGAGTCATTTCCTGAACCGTATAGGTTAGGTTTTTCAAAAGTTACAAAACAAAATATTGAGTTTTGGCTCTCAGCCATCACCAAAAACAATGACAACATTGATATCAATCAACACAGGCTATCAAGCTACTAACGAAACCTACAGGTTAGGGTTTCGACTGCACAGCACAAAGCTAAACCCATGGCTCTCAACCATCTTTTAAAAATGCAACAGTTCATAAAACAACACATTTCATTATCACATATACTGGAGCATCGCTCACAGTCTCAAACACGCAAACACCATATAGTTTGGAACCGAATTCTTTTATTTTAACCAGAATAGCCGAGGGATAAAAACCCTCTCAACAGTTACATTCTTTTATGAATTATCTATGCTGAAAAACAACACCACAGGCTTAACGCTGAATGGGTTGAGGATTTCATCTTCCCCAGGCTGCCAGACATCTCACAACATTTTGACGGTGGTCACTTCCCATAGCCCAAGATAAACATGAAGTCTCATCTAAGAATACAAGAAGATCCAACAGTCACCTAACCGAAGCAACAGGGTAACCACCGAAGCTTACCATTTCATATGCAGCTGCCTATTATCAAAACTCAAGCTTGAGAACCGAATGACGAAGGAACCTGCCACACGAATAAGTTATGGTTAAACAAGTGACATGAAAGAAGTTTCAATAAGGAAAAATAACAATGACTGTAATTCTTAAAACAATTTAGAAGGAGATAGGTTTCGAACCCGATACATTACCTTTAAATAGCTAGTTCTGGAGCAGTAATGCCATAGCCACTGTAAACTGTATCCATCACTCCAACTTCAAACTATTATTGTAAACCCTCACAGAAGGTTCAGCCCTTTAAAGCTATCAACTGGTATAAAAAAAACATCAACAGGTCACGGTTTCGAATCGTGGAGAAGCTCCCAAACACCTGCTAACGAAACCCTGGAGTTTCTCAGCCTGCTGGCCTCTCCACAAAGCCACTTCCCAACACAATGAATGCCAAAGGAAACAATAACTTCGAAACATAGTGGAGATTAGGGTTAAGTTTCAAATCCCAAGAACCACGTATGATCAACGGTGGAGATCACTCGATAAGCACCTCGTATCCCCAAGCAACCACCATAGTTATGACAACATTAATAACCATGGCCACCGTGGAGACAACTAGAACAAATTTCAAACCAAATCAAATACAACTCGACCACATTGATTGCCCTGTCACAATACCTTCACATGTTATGAACCACGATGGCAGCCACGGTGATATTCCACTAAACCGATAGATGGGAGTATTAAATGCCAAGGGTGAATGCGAATGCCTGCCAGCACAATTTCCATTACATCATTAATATCCAAACCTTATCACACGTTGCCACGTTGTATTTATATTGCAACCTGTCATCACATATATCATTTGGTAAGTCATAGTTTGTATCGGTATCAAGTTACTAGGTATCAATCTTATGTTATAAAAGGGTCACAAGGATGCCCACTTTGTTTATAATGTTTGAATATAGGTGATACATAAGCCTTTGCATATAGTTGATATGGTATAGGTACTAAATAGAATTTGCATAAATTATTGCATATAGTTTAATGCCAATAGGAATTTCATACAAAATGCATATAGTTTGTAGGCTATAGATAATACAAAGAATTTGTATATAGTTACATTCTAGGAATTATATTGTAAAATGACATATAGTTCATCCTATAGGTTATGCATATGACTTTGCATATAGTTCTTGCACAATAGAAATGCACAATAGTTGCATATAGTCGACATATCAAAGGATTTGTATATAGTTTGCATTTTTTAGAAACGACGTGATAACTATATAATGATGCAAAAACATAGAGTAGAGCATGAAGTACATAGCTCACAACTTTTAAGACTTAGTCAAGTCATCATGATAATATGAACCTATATATATTATGAACAAAGTATGAAATCAATAGTATGGGAAATGAGAATAAGTATAACATACATGTACTTTTTGATATGAAAACTAGATTATAACTGAAGAGATCTCACCCGGATACATTTCAATATTATTCTCTAAAACCATTAAAACATTTGGAGATTACTGAAACTAGTTAGGAACTCTTCTGTCACACTTCGTAAACATTAATGCTCTTACTTGTAATTTGCGAAAGGAGCGATTCAAATGCTTTAGCATGAATGCTAAGTAAGCCTCGGGGTACCCTTAGGACCCCTTCATCATCAAACAGAAGAACAACAATTAAGCACTTATAACATTATATCGATTGAACATTGACATAAATAATATAGTTGAGATGAGAAGAACATTCTATAACATCGAAATGTAGATATTAATTATCACGTCGCAAACAATACATGTATGATCATTACAACATTTAGTACAGCAAGACGACATAGAAGCATTTATTACAATTTGGCACAGTTAATATATGCATTAAAATCTACATTGAAAAGTTTTAATTTTTTGTGAAATTTTGGGATGTTACAGATTTAGGAAAGATGATAGAAGAAAGTGACAACTTACCCCACCACTACCAAGAGTACCTTGCCTTGGGGGAAGAGATTTGTAAAGCCATTCCTTTCGAAGATTATTTTTATTGTAGATTTGGATTTGAGCCTAAGAATGTAGATGAGGATTTGCTCAAGAACAATAAACTATTAAGGAAGGAACCAAGTTACTCCACCTCTCAGAGCAAAGAAGAAGCACTTGAAGACGAGAGTGAATCCTTATGCATATATTCGCTCCAATCAAATGAAGAAGTGAAGCAGAGTGGGCCACAAGTGGTAGATGTGAGCGTTACTATGGTCTCCACTGAGAAAGAGCATGCTTCCACCCATCTACTTTAAGAAGAATATGAAGAGGCACCATGTGGAGTTGAAGACCCAGCAGCCCATCATCAAGTTGTTGGCAGTGTGGGAGGTGAATTCACTTCTAGCTTCTTTGTTGGTGATTTCAAGATCAGTTTAAAGGATATTGATTCTATTGATGGTAGTGAGACATCTGTTGGATAAGATCCAAAAGAAGAACACAAATCTGATTTCCAGTCACCACTTGATATTCATAGTGAAGTACAAGACAAGCACACACCATTTGGGTGTGAACCGGAAAAATTGGTGGAGAAACATGCCATCACAACTTCATCACATGAAGGGACAAATGTGTCACAAAGGTATTGCTACTATTGTGATTTTTGCATCCCCTTGTGTCATTCTGAGATGGAAGCCACTTATGGTGAGAATATAGGCATGGCAGAGCCTTCTAGTGTTGAGAATCAAAATTTTGAGAAGGCTAAATTATCAGAGGGGAGTTTGATTGACTCTCAGGAGTTGCATGATCACACTTGTGGCATCCCACATAGTGCTCTTAAGGATCCATTAAGTGACTTAGAGATCCAAAACTTGGTCATAGAAGAAAAGCTACTACAAACCTTGTCCCGAAATGATGGAGCACAAAAACTCATTGACAATCTGATCGATGAGAGACAAGAAGGAATGGTAGAAAGAGTCTCCGCTTCCAAAGTAAGCATCATTAAAAGAGAGCTAGGGATGATGAGAGCATAATACTTGCAGTTGTTTATGGATAGATATATTTCTCTCAAAGTTGTAGAAGACAAGGTAGCATAAGTAGAGAAACTCTACATGGCATTGAGAGAGTCACAGTCCTTTCCCAAAATTACATGTGGTCATATCTCTGTGGCTGATTGCACACATGACATATTGGAGAAGCCTCATGTGCAAGGTGAGCATGAGGATTTTTCTGATTTATAGGTGCTTGAAGGAAGCATTGACTTGCAAGATGATGGAAGAGCACTTGTTTCACACCAAGAGGATTATGAACTTTCTTTATGTGAGTATGGTTCATTGGTGGAGGATATTCTTGGTGAGCCACATCATTTGAGTGGATCATTGAAGGAGAACCAAGAGAAGCTCATCGCATCCATGAATAAATTTATTAACACCAATAACTTAGTGACAAAATGTTGTTGGAAGGCTATAGGAGGAGAGTTGGAAGGAGAAGCATTTTTAGAAGAGTTCATAGTACTCAAAGAAGCAGTGGTAAAGATGAAAGAGAGTTACATGAACTTACTTTCAGATAGAGATCATCTCCTCATGGTGGCTGAAATGTACCATAGTGCGCTCAAGTAGGAAGAAGAAGAATTAGAAAATATCACTAGTTAATTAGAGGCCACCAATGATTCATTGAAGAGAACACAAAGGGACCTTCAAGAATCAAGAATGCAAAATGATCAACTTCAAAATAAGTTGAGTTTATCACACCCTCCATCTTGCATAGAAGATAGTCATTTTCACATTGCAGGTGGCACAGTGGATTTGATGGAGGAACCTCATGTGATATTTGAACATGAGGTAAATTCAAATTTGCAAGTGCTTAAGGAGAATAGAGATGTATAATATTTTGTCCAAGCACTTGTTGGTATGCAAAAGGGCATATATAAGGACTCATCTATGGGAAAAATAGTTGGGGACATACCAATTGAGTCTGTAAGTTATGGTAATTGTTTATCCGAAGATTGGGTAGGCAAGTACATCACTGAGATGGAGGCCCAAGGATGCATAAGTATTGATTGCATTTGTAGGGAATTTTTTGACATGCATGCCTTGAAAGAGAGACCTCATGAGTTGTCTATATGGAAAGAATACTTTGTTTTGAATAATGTGGCTGACCACATCCCACAGGATCAACGAGACAAAGTGTTTATTCATCCATGGGTTGGGTCGATAGATACATAGCAAGAATGGAGATTCATCGAGGTAAAGATTCTTTTTTCCTATGTGATAAATTTTTTGGTTTGACTGACATTTCCTTACTATGTGAGCATCAACGAGGGTATATATGGAATCCCTTGGATAATGTCAGTACACATACATCCATGGATTGGGTGTGTAAGTACATGGAAGATTTGGAACTATCATGCAAGAGAAAATCATCTTGCATATATAGCATTTTGGAAACAACAAAGCATGTAAGCAATCTATTTGTATAAGAAGAGATCCAAACTTTGTTGGAACAAATGACAAAGACCTTTAGATGCCTTGGAAGTGATGAACTTTCAACATGGTCTTGGATGGATCCTAGCATACCATGGAGTGACAGGTTGTCACAAACAAAAATGATAATGGAGGGTATGAAACAGGGACCATGGGATCTAGGAATTAATGGGTGGTTCCAGACACCATTGATATTTTGGAGGGTGCATTTGAGGCAGTGGGATCCGGGCATTCCTTGGCATGATGGATTGTCTTGGTTATCATTGATGTTGTTCGAGTGTAGCGGTGGTTTTCATAGTCACATTGCATTCATCATATTTACTTGGTATTCTGTCATTCTTCTAAGATGTTTCAATTGGGAAGAACATGCATTTTCAGTTGCAAAGATAATGGAGTCAGTTAGTGGGGAGAAGGTTATGTTCAGAGTGGCACATAGGAAACATGGTTGACCAATTGAATTCCCATGGTATGTTAGTTCAGTAGAAAAATCTCGATGGTGAGAAGTCATGGATTGGTTTCATGATTTATATGGAGTTAATGTCTTGCTTTAGGACTAGAAAACTGGGGGGGGAATGTAATGTCCCCAAATCAACCCCAAACCACATTTTCCTAAGTCACCTAGATAGGTTCATGATTATGCACCTAGGTGGTGAATTAGGTTGATAATTTGTTGATCCTAAGATACAAAAACGGAAAATAATAACACCATAATGAATGTGGACTAGGAAATATGCATTTAAAGGATGAGGAATCCATGACTATTCTACTACTTAGACAACCCCTAAATATTCTGGCCAAATCCTAACATGTGTGGGGGGGTCAATTTTGATGTATTAATTTCCAAAGTATTTAATTTTTAGACTTAGGATTAAAAGTGCTATGTTAAATTGTAATATATTTTTTATAATATTTAATTTTTGTAATTAAGAGCATGTGCTAGGTGGGAAAGGTGGGCGCATGAGATCTAGTGGACCCAATGAGTTGTCAACCCAAATGGAAACTAGGAGAAAATCAAGAAAAATCCACAAAGCCGCAAAAAGATAGAAAAAATCACAAAAGTAGGAAGTTCGAAAAAGAAGAAAGCAGGAAGAAAGGCATGAAAGTCCATAAAGCATAAAGAAGTAGAAAAGCAAGAAAAATGACAGGAAAAGCAGAGAAAATACAAGAAAAGCAGGATGTTGTCGAAAGCAGGAAAAACAATCCAAAGCAGAAAGGCAACAAAGCAGGTATAAAGCAGGAAACAACTTAGATGCTAAAAACAGTCAAGGAGGGCACATGAGTTATGAAGGAGGCCACATTCAATTAATCTAGATGACAAATTAGATTATAAAAGAAGAGGAACGCACCACTCTCACCTATTTTTCCAGTTTGATTATCGAATTGATGAGCTTTAATATTTTCAAGACTTGAGAAATGTGACCCTAGTCAACAGTAGGGAGATGTGCCCCTTTCTAACAAGAACTAGTTGGACTGTTTTCTAGCATTTCAATGGGTGATTGAGGAGAAGAACATCTGATCCTTTTCATAGAAATTCAATGTAGCAAATTAGATATTTTGAAGGTCTGATTTGAGTCTCAGTATGGTGTGGTAAATATCTAGTGTATTGGTGCTTCTATAGTGTGGTCAGATCAAATCAATCAGTGGAAACAGTGTCAGTGATCCCAAAAAATATTTTGGTTAGAATATTTTTGAGCATTTATGGACTTTGATACCTATTCCATTGCACTCGGAGCTTTTGTTCCAGTTGGAAACACCTTTTGTATCATCGAAAACGATGTATGTATTACCAATATACAGTTATTTCACTAGATCTGAGGGTTTTAGTGTTGAAGAACGCACATGTTCATATTTATGTTTGTATTTCTTGATTTCCAAGCTATGTAAGAGCCCCATACTGTTCATGCACCTCCAATTAGATATATTAGGATGTTATCCTACTCATGTTTATGATCCAATAGTAAAATATCATCCTCTTATTCTCATATTCTCTTGTTCTACTTCTTATATGTTGTAAAATTCCAAGTATAACGGACATTCTGTCAGTTTGGATCCAATAGACTGTTGATTGCATCTATGAAAGTATGAATATATATTGATTCTATTCAATGACATGTATTTAGCTTCATATATGATATTTATTTCTAAATTTGTGAGCATTAAATGCCATTTGAAAGTCTTTGTTTCCTATGCTTGCGCAATGGTAGATAAATTTGACTAGTTTCCTATTTTGAAGGTTTTATCTGTCAAATGGTATACTAATATGTGATTTGAAGGTTCTATCAGTCAAATCAGATGTATTACAGACCATCCATGTCTCAATAACAAAAATTAGGAAGCTTTCCAAGCCATTCTAATCCATCTGTAAATCCTCACTTCCACTAGTCCAAGTCTAGTCTTTTGCACCTAATTAGATTTTTTAATGTTAGATATTGGTTTCCAATTCAAAGTGATTCCATATCAGTTTGGGTATAGTTAGTTAGGATTACCTAAGGTTATATTACTTCAAAATTGCACCAGAAGCAGTGGAGTTTCCGCCGAAGTCCCATGGGAAATTGCCTTGAAGCCTTGGGTTTAGACCAAAGAGTCTACTTGGGTGTGACAGACTCCCGAAATTGCACTATCAAAGTATTGTCCTTGAGTCCACCATATTTGCAGTTGTCAGTGTGTCTCATCCATCCTACTAAGATTAAGTTGTTAGTCTTGTGTCAAATCCATCTCAGGTAAATCCAAGTTTTCTATAAGTTTAAGTTAGTGTGCCTGATGGGGGGTTGGGTACATTACGCCAAGACCATTCCAACCCCTTCTCATAATATTTTTCCAATTAAGTAATCTATCCTCCAATGCAAGCCAAAAAAAAACATTTAATTATTTGAGGAAGAAACCATTTCCATATCTTAACATGCCACCATTTCCTTTCAAACACTAATACAAAATTAGAGATAAATGACAAAAAAAATGACAAAAATTCGCATATAAACAACCACTTTTGAGTTGGAAACCACTGGTGGAAAATTAGCGGTCATTCATCACGCAACCAAAAAAGGGTCATATTTAACTTGGTCATTTGTAGCTTACCTTGCGGTCATATATTTCGTTGTATATTTGGTCGTTAATTTGGTCATATATTTGGTTATTAATTGTCACAATTAATGATCAAATATACAACCAAATTAATGACCAAATATATGACCACAAGACAAGCTAGATATGACCAAGCTAAATATGACTACATTTTTGGTCGCGTGATAAATGACCGTTAATTTTCCACCAGTGGTCGCCAACTCAAAAGTGGTCATTTATATGTAGATTTTGGTCATTTATCTCTCATTTTGTACTACAATTATTCACTAATTGTTGTAGATAGGAAATGGAGGAATTTAACCAGCAACCTTCTTCCTATAAGGAAGGTGTTATTCCATTGAGCTAGTACCCTTGAAGTCTCATTGATGAATTCCACTATTTGCAAAGAACACATCAAGAACAAAACACTAACATAGGGAGAACAACATTCAAAAATAAAGTTAATCTCTCAATAGCCATATGGTTCAATATATAATATGTAACTCTTTCTCTAGGAGTAGAAGCTGATAAAACTTGATGCCTATGAAATACAACTAAATAACAATCACAGAAATTCCATGCAGAAATGAAATATGGAACATCTATTTCTAGAATTATGTGACCTATAAGAGATAACATATCAGCAAGACCATAAATAATTTATAGGTTTATTCATATGCAATATGATTATTATCCACCTTTAGAAAATTTATTCCCAAAGGAGATCTTAATTCTCCATATGTGGTAAAAATAACATTGGCATTAGAAGAAACATTCATTGACAGAACTAATAATTGACTTGCAAAATATTGTTTAACAACAGTTAAGCAATGAGTCAAGCATTGGGAGGTAAAATAACTTTCAACAATTTGAGAATTCAAGTGTCAGAGTCTAGATCCATTATTTAAATGTTTCCTTCACAAATAAAGACCCTTCAACTACTTATTGGCAAAGAGACACGAATAAAATATGGCGGTCCATCTTGGCCAAAATAGCATATATGAGACCATAATCTTACTTTGTTACTTTACAGTCAGAAAATAGAATTCTAAGGGTCTTAAATTTAGATAAAAAAATACACAAAGAATGATAAATGTTTAAGAACCAAAGTAAGTAATTTATTTTTAAGTTGGTGGAATCAAATATCATTTTTTGTACCAAACATTGTATCTGATTATTTCTAGCCATCAACTAGGGTATCATTCCATGAAGATAAAACTCTAAGTAAGTAGAAGTAGACAGTCCTATCAAAGCATGAGATGACTCATTTTTTTTCCATTTGGTTTTCATATCAATATCATCTAGGGTAGTTTTTGCGCTCAAGGTAATTATGTAAAGTCCTTTACTTTTAAATACATCTTCCTGTGGGATTTCCATTAGAAGTACATGTAACTAATAAGTGATGGCATATAAGGCTCCAATAAACCCTTCATGCCTCCCAATAACCTTTGTCTTATATCCCAAACTCTAAATCTCGTTATGGTTACATGAAATTCTATTTCATGTAGTTGCTACCAACAATGCATTCACATTATTAGGTCTTCGACCATGCTTCTAATGCACTACTCAAATACCTTCTCTAGGTCAACACTACCCATCCCTAGTGTAACTCTCGTTCACAAATACAAGCTCTGTATTATTTCAAAATATACCAAATTTATAAAGGGAAACTACAATACCTTTGTCCTCTATATATATCCATAATTGCAAGATTTAAATAGTATTAAAACTCTGGAAAAATTCTCATAGGTTTCATATTCTAAATCATAATAAAGAATAGGGGATCTTAAAAAGAAACTCAAAGCGCATAGTCAAAATATTAGACATACATTACACCAGCAATCTGATCCAAGCTACTTAAGAAATTTTGGAGTTTGATTAGTGAGAGGAAGAACAACACCTACATGAAGTTTCTTTGCAATTATAATTTTAACTCATAAGTTTGGATATTGTAGGAACCGAATGAAGTGTACCTAGATGTATCTATCAATCATTTATATGTGTTCCTAGATCTACATATGTTCTCTTCATGCGTGCAAGGGAAATATCTATTAATGATTTTTCTTATACTCATTCACTAATAAATCAATGCACTTAAAGTCACAAAGCCAGTTATGATCAGTTTCAAAATATCATTGATGCTCAGAAATTTAAACAGGGAAGAGGAGCTCAAAGAGTATGTGTTTGAATCATTAACAAGATGAGTAATAAAAATGATAAACCAACAACGACCTCATCATAAACCAAACCTCGAAATGACTTTTGACATGGTTAATTGTTAGCCCTTCCACACTCATGAAATTTAAGATACCCTTTGGCATTGCCCACTCAGTATTGACTTGATGATAAGTGAGTTACTCACTATCACTACCACCTAGTTGATTAATAGATTCTAAAAAATTCTCATGGATTTTAGGAGTCCATATCATATGATACGAGACATGTGGGGAACTCACGTTTCAGATACTATTGACTCTTGAGATGGAACCTATTTGTGTTCCTAAGAGAGTTGTGTAATGTTGATGTCCATAGTTGGTTGGTTGAGATAGAGTTGAAAATAATGAATATATATATGCCCCATTTCCTTCATAATATGATAAAGTATTTTGGGTAATTACGAGTAAGTTGATGCTAGAAGATCTTCCATCCTTATATTGAGAACAATTTATGTGAATGAATTATTTTCTCCAATCAACGAGAAGGTAATGTTGTTGGGAACCATAGAAATGATTCCTCATTCAATTCAACATTAATAGCTTTAAATATCCTTTTTCCGATATAAGACACATGAGAAATTAAAATACTAAGTGTAAGATACCTTCCATGAAAAAAATAAATATTTTATGAGTCAATCTTTTTAGCTTATGAACTCACAAATACAGATTATTTTCTTTTGTAAATTATAAAATATTGGATGGAGATGAGATATTAAAAGAAAATATATAATTTTTTACTTACCAAAACACGCCTATTGCCACTCAAAGAATATTGTAATAGATGAGTAAGTTTTGAATCCCTATATTGTACATGTGTTTCTTTCTCATGTGTCAACTTTGCAATAACTTACACAAAATACAAAATACAAAATATAGTTAAATGGATTGATTTAGAGCATTTAACTAAAATCTCATAGAAAGGAGTAATTATCTTAACAACATAAGTTGAGAGAGACCTTTATAAAAGACAAGACTATAATCCATCCATGAAATAAGAAGTTTCATAGTTGGTTCTCTAAAGACCTAGTCCAACTATTCCATAGACCAACAAATGATTGAATTTCCTCTTTATATTAATACAGAAAAAATATGAGTCTGTAGGTGTATGCTTAGAATTTAGACCTTTTCTAGGGAAATATAAATTAGAATGGTTTATAAAATACTCATGCAGTGACCTTACAAGGCATCCTAGTAACACATGTGTTTCTCATGTCTATTACAGGTTGACTTCATTGAAGGGTAAAACATCGAGATTCATTATTACTATTGTTCTCATTTATTACTCCAATGTCTTTCTATCAAATAGTCATAATTCTTTCAATTTAATGAAACTGTTTCCCTATTCAAACCAAAACTCATATAATGCAACATAGTTTATGCTTTACAAGCTTACGTAGTATATGCAACGTAGTTTATGCTTTACATATTATCCTGATGTAATGCAACATACATCAACGTAGTTTATGCTTTACAAGATTATGACATATGGGTTGTTCTAGGTGTTTGGAATCTAGAGGATTTGGATAGTTGAGAACTTGTGTATGTGATAGCTATGCTAAGCATATATTTAGGATTATCCTTTCCATCTTACAGTATGCTAACAATAGCTCTGTTGGTGTATCTTGTCTTTCATTCTTATCTTTTCCTTGATCCTTCCTTTTTGTAAATAGTACCTGAAACAAAGCGGTTCCAGTTATGAAAGAATCCTCAATCAAATGTGGATATACTATAGGGAATTTCACGACAATATGCACAGAATTAGGGAGCCTGGAGTTGTTTGTTTTCTTATCTTCCAAAATATTTCTTGCGAGTAGACTGTCATGACCGGATAAATTTTAATTTGAATGGCGACTGAACAACTTCTCTCAAGAAGATAAGCTATGTCATTCAAAATCGGATAGATGTCATATGGTATACAATGTCAGGCATCGAACTAGGATCGTATTTTTTCCACGTACATTGATTTTCGATGTAATGTGCGTTTACAGTTCAGACATCATCATGTTGTATGAAGAGTTTCTTGATCTCAGTGAACACATGGAATCACATAGCACTACGAATTATAAGTATAAGATGGTAGCAGTTATCAAGGCAATAATGGATGGAGATAGTGTTATAGCATATGTAAGAGATTCAAAGGATCCAAAGAGTAATGTTAATATTCCTTCTGGAGTTTATGATGAGGTGGCCGAGAAGATATGGCTTGAAATGGACGACGAAATTATAAATGTAGTACCTTTAAGCGAGGTGTTTACAGTTAAGTCTGATGAGAGGTGCATTTTACTTATCTATGAGCAGCTCAACTAAAAATAATGATTGAAAATTTGAGTTCATACGATGGATCTGGTTGTTATAATCATATGGGAACTCCCATTCAGAATTTGCATGTCTCCCAGCAACGGTTTTACTAGCAATGCAGTTTGTGCCCGAGTTTGGGTCATTTGTTTTATAAAAACATATATTTCGGCTGTACCACTATGTAAATGTTTTCTTGGTTATATGTATTGGTTGTAACATTTATGTTTGCAAAAGAATTAATTAATAATTCTTATTTAATTCTTTTACATATAACAAGTTTTTTGTGGTTCGAAATTTTGTTGTGGATTAGTATGTGGCATTGGTGATCAAATACAGTATAATGATAAAGGTAACACGATGTAACAGAATAACATGGGTATGTACTGTATTCAAGCATGATACTTAGAACTAATACCATATCCATTACAAATTCCAGGTTACAATGTAATATGGGTTAAGAGTTATTACTGGTACTTAATATTATCATTTATTATATAATTATAGTGATAACCAAAACCCCATATAAGGTGTAAAGAACATTCGACACACTTATACTACTCATATTACAATACAGGTTATGCGTAGTTAATACAGTGTGTTAGTACTGATATTGAATGCGAACTATTAGAAGACTACATACTCTATTGGTCCTGTTAAGCTTTGATCACTAGTCTGAATACCATTTCTTTACCGTTATAAGAGGTTTTATAGGAGAGCATTTTATTAGCTGTATTAGGCTTAATGGTCACTCTTACTTACCTATATCAAGTAACCTCTTGCTTCATTAGTGGTTACACTTATTATATCGATGGAATAAGTCTGATTTGTGTAATGACTTTTTGGATATGCAGTTTGTAGGATGACGGTACACCACATGTATCTTATAGCTAGGTTAATCCAATTATTCCACTTTTCTCTTTCATAGTATCATACAAGCAGTGGTTGATCTGTATATTAAAGAAATAAACAATGAACATTCAAGATAAACATGGAATGCATATGCAAGTTATTCTTTAAAATGAAAGAGGATTTAGAATAACCATATTTGCAGGGTATTTATATTATGGCACTACATTCATATCCATATCACACACAAAGAAGATGAGATGTTACAAGTAATAAAATAGTAAAGGAATAGAGTTCAATTGAAGCAAACCAATGCTCATGCATGCATCTTTGCTAAAGATCATCAAGTCAGTTCCGTTCACACAATGTAGGACGCTTCCCATCCATGCTTCTGTTTGTGGCAACACTCATAAATAAACAGACTATAAGCGGGATGAAAAGCTTTCGAATGCATATGATGATCGGTTCTTCCTGTGGAAAGGCAGTGGGGTGTTGCTCTTACTTCCAGCAACACATACGAATTTTCAGACTCAAAAATTTCACCTACACAATTGTTGCAGCTGACTGTTGCAGTTAACAGTCATCTACAGGACTATTGCAGTTGAGTTGCAGCTGACTGTTACAGCTACTTTGTGATGACCCCTACCTTCATAAACTTGTCTAATAACAATTAAATATGATTAACTCTCAAAATAACATTAATCTCTTAAGCTGCTACAACAAACTAACTTCAGAAATGAATATGAGTTTTCAAACTCAAATAACAGAGTATAACAAAAACATGCAGAAAAAATATGGATTTAACATAGACTTCATTCACTCCCTATATCAATCAGGATTACAATGGTAAGTATTTATAATGTTTCAAGATAATCATACATTAAATACAATTAACCCTTCAATATAAAATTATCAGTGCAGAAATAAATGCTCTGTTACATGCTAACAGAATGAAAATTGTGTTGGCCCTTCAGAACTGTAATGGATGGATGTATTGCTGGCATGGTTCTTCATGTTCTGCAGCGTCAAAATATATTAATGACAATGGCTTTTCATAGTTTTAATAATCTGAGCCAAGGCTGTGACTGCCTCTTCGAATATTTAAATAGGTAGGGCGGTTACAAATCTGACACTTCTCAAGTTATTATTAAAATAAAGGGCAACACCGCCCCCAATAGAGAGTGGGTTTTAATAATAAGACAACACATTATCTCCATTTCTCCCCCTGGAAATAAATAATGGTTGTAAGCGTGACTTGTTCATTTCTCCCCTGAGTATGAATACTTTGTTTTTTCTTTATTCCAGCCACACACTAACCTCGACTACAGCTTACAATACCTATTCCAATGATGGATTAAAAACACACGACGATCAGGATCCATTTGTGGAAAGATACTTAAGAGAGCCAGCAGATATATACACTGTTCAGGATTGAATGGACCTTCTTCAGTAGTACAATAAGCCTATTGAGGAGCTACAGAGAGGGATCCATAGGATAACGCTGTTGTTAACGCCATCCTGTATTTTATGTAGAAGTTGGACAAATTGAAAGAGATATAAGTTCCTTATGACCATATAGACGAACTTCACAAGGTATCTTTGGCGAGCAAAATAGCGTTCAGGAAAGCAATATAGCGTTCAGGAAATTCTATCCTACCACGTAGACTGCATACATGGAGCTACAACAACTGTATTTTTTCGCAGATTATGAGACAAACTATGTTGTGAAAAAATGATGCACTGAGATAGACAGTGATAAGTATGGGACAGGGGTTTTTTCTGCCATAAATCCAAAGATAGGTGTATTTGGACTCATTAGACACCTACAATCGAGGTTTATGGCCCCGCAAGAGCCCGTAGAACACGTTTTAGTAATTTATCCCACCATGAATGATTCGAGTTGGACCATTAAAGCAACAGTCGGATACTTACAACGGGACCAATAAAAGACCCACAGCAGTTGGGAGACTTCAGGTTAGTACCATTCCCAGGGTTTTAAATTTTTATAACCCCCGCCAGCGAGGAAAGCTGTCAACTTTCACTCTTTTAACCTCGACTACAGGTTACAATACCTATTCCAACATTTCAATATACCCAGATCCATAAAACAGGATCTGTCAACAAACTGTAGAAATCTACATTTCAAAATTAGACAAAGGCCCTCATTCTAGCTCTTTTTGGATTCAAAATCTCATTTTAATACCCTAAACAGAAACAGACCGCCATTTACAGAAATAGACCTCAAAAGAAACATTCACGGCAAAAAATACATCATCGTTTGATGAGGATCGAGGCAAAAGGCCGAATATACAGTTTACTCAGAAAGAACTGGAGCATGCATGGTCGCAAATGACGACTGCTAACAGTCCGTCGAGGGAGACGCAGTACAAAATCCGATCAATCACCGCCAATTTCGAAAATGATCCCATCAACAAGCTGAATAATGAAAGATTTGAGGATAGATGGGTTACTGGGTATTAGAAGCCAAAACAGTACTTAACAAGAACTCTTGAATCAGGGGTTAAATTTGACACCCGTATACCCGTTTTTTTGGCTTTTTACCCGTAATTTACTGGTCTACCTGGATTATACACGTCAACACTGAAGTCTATCAAATTTTTAAAACCGTCAATTTGACGGGCATGGTAAAAAAATGCCAGTATATAAATTTTATATATATTATAAATTATATTATATATATTTTATATTTTAAAATTTACACACATATATGCACAAATTACAAAATTGTGTTCGTGAAATTGCTCAAGCGGCAGGCGGCAGGCCCCACTCCCACGGTCCACCAACTCCGACGGACCACTGTACAAGGAAATTAATGCAGGGTTTAATCTATGTAAATTTGTAATGTTTAGGTTATATATATTATACAGTTACTAAATTAGCATCAATTTTAAAAATTCAAGCACGACGCGCTGCTGCATGAGGGTTGGCAGGCTTGGATATCCGTAAATTGTAATAGGTATCATTTAATGTGCAAGTTTAATGCCCAGGTTGGCAGCCTGCAAGTGCCATGATGCCATCGTAAATGCATTATGCACTGTGCCACCAACTTCCAGTGCCAAGTATAGCCAGAGGCTAGAGCCACCGCCACCGGCACCGAGTAGTGACTCCGTGAGTCATAGTTGTAGCCTCGCGGGGTAAACTGGTCCTTACTGAACTCAAAACCAAGCTCTGTAAAACCTTTAAGCTCCGTAAAACCTTGAAGCCTTCCTCTTTTTTCCTTTGTGAGCTGTGAGTCTATGAGTCGTGAGTCTCGTGACCCCATCTAGCGAGTTTGTGCTTCTGCTGTAGCGAAATTCTCAGAATACTTCCATTAATATTGTTCTGAAAAAGAAGATGCAGTAGTTCCAGAGTCGCGGGGTAAACTGGTCCTTACTGAACTCAAAACCAAGCTCTGTAAAACCTTTAAGCTCCGTAAAACCTTTAAGCCTTCCTCTGTTTTCCTTTGTGAGCTGTGAGCCTGTGAGTCGTGACTCCGTGAGTCTCGTGACCCCATCTAGCGAGTTTGTGCTTCTGTTGTAGCGAAATTCTCAGAATACTTCCATTAATATTGTTCTGAAGAAGAAGATGCAGTAGTTCCAGGCTTCCAGCCTCCAGGAGTAGCTGGACCGTGGTGCAGACAGTAAATGTATGGTTGGAAATTGCAGTTTAGAACATTTTGCCTCACGCGGAGATTGCAGGGAGCACTGGGCAGTGGGACACTGGGACTGGGCACGCTTGCGGCCTGAGCACTAACTCCAGTCTCTCTGGAACTTCCTTCAGGAATCTGGCTTCACCAAACTTTGCAAGGTTAGTACATTGTACACCATTCAACTTAAGATTTCTGTTAACAAGTTTCCCAATGTTATAAAATATCTATTTCGACAGGTCTCTGCGGTGTTTGGTTGCTATGGGCTATCTTATAAGTGATGCAAATATCATTAGAATTTGGGTATTATGCTCTTCATCCCCGAATTTTGATGCTTTGATGGTGGGTGTGTTGTGTTAGACCATACATTTCCATTCTATTGTTTGCAGTGTCGTTGCTGTGTTCTTCTCCTTTTTAAATGGGGGCGGGTCTAGGGCGGGTCTAGGGCGTGAGTTCTAGCCTGTCCAATTTTGAACATGGTATCATAGCCAGGTGTCGAGGTTAATTGGCGGCGACTGGGAGGCTTGAACCAAAAACCCTTTTAAAATGGGACAGGTCTAGGGGACAGGTCTAGGGTTTGGTTCTTAGCCTGTCTTATTTTCAACATGGTATCATCATATCTAGGTGTTGAGGTTGATTGGCAGCCACTGGGAGGCTTGAACCAAAAACCCTTTTAAATGGGACAGTTCCAGGGTTTGGTTCTTAGCCTGTCTTATTTTCAACATGGTATCATTATATCTAGGTGTTGAGGTTGATTGGCAATGGCTGGGAAGCCTGAACCAAAGTGTGGCTTGAGGGAGGTATTGGAGATAGCAAGGCTGCTCATCGTGACAGGGGCGAGGGCATCTTGCTCAGTGGTAGAAAAACTCTCGATCTTTTCTACAGTCCAAGAGCAGATATAAATTTTTCCAGAGAGCTTAGATTGCTAGAAGTTTGGCCAGTTTGATATTTTCAATCACGGTACATAACATGACTAAATGAGCACAGCAAAGGCCGAAGCAGTATACTTGATAAAAGCGCTGCTTTTCACTGTCTGATAGTATCTTAATGTGAAAGAAAGGTCAGTAGAATACTTCAAAGATAGATAATATTCCTTCAATAACTTAGGAAAAGACTTTTAAGAGATGGCCCAAAACTGTAACTTTTAGTGAAACCACAGTAAGCTCAACCTTGACAGCTTTCCTATCGAGTCTTTTACTAGTATTATGTGCCGAAGGGAAGTAAATCAATCCTGAATTTGATATTTCAAAGATAATATTCTTTCAAGATCCTCAAACGACACTGGTAAGAGATTGCCCAAAGGGCCAAAACTGTAATTTTCAGTGAAAAATAATTATAATTTCAACCTTGATAGCATTCTTTATTAGAATTCTGTGCTTTAGTAGAATTTTGTGTTGAAGGAAGTTGATCAATCTTGAACTTGATTTTTCAAAGATATATAATATTCCTTGAAGGCCCTCAAAAGCCACTTTTAAGAGATATCCCAAGGGCCAAAACTGTATTTTTCAGTGAACAGAGCTCAGCTTAACCTTGATAGCTTTCCTTATTAGAATTGTGTGTTTTAGTATAATTTTGTGTTGAAGGAAAGTAGATCAATTCTGAATTTGTAATTTGTTTTTATTTAACTGGATGAGGAGGAATCATAATGCGGTGAATTTATGAGTATTGATTTAGGAGAATGGTTAGATCTTTTTCAGATAATAATTCTCTGTTTTAACTGACATTGGAGTAAATTTCAATTGAAGGGTAAATTTTTTTATTAAAAGTTATATGCAAGGCAGTTTTGGGAACAAAACCGTCAAAAAAAAATTTGTTGATGGGTAGGGGTGCCCGTCAAATTTAACCCCTGTCTTGAATGATACACGATTAGAGTCAGAGCCCCTAAAATCCTTGTGAGCAACTAAAGCAAGAAAAACGCAGAAATTTGTGAAGATTTAAGACTAATGAAGTCCATCTCTTTGAAGTAACTTTTCCCATTTTACATTTCATATTTAGCTTTTGTTTTTTCCATTTTATGTTAATTTTTTTAATAAGGGTCGTGGGACTTCATGTTTTCCATTCTTTATTGCTACATATTTCTCCCACCTTTTTTAAGATTTTGGAACTATAGGTTTCATTTTTTATGGGGTTTAAGACTTTGAACTTGGGTTGTTGGCATGGTGCTCGGGTCTTGTCTCACCCACTAATCCATAACATAATCAATTAAGGTAGGTTTTGGGTTTGAATCTTTTTATATAGGTTTTATAAGGATTTCAAGTTTTAATGTTTTTTCTTCTAACATCTACATGTAAATAGAGTTTAGAGAGGCTAGCTAAGTTGTCATCAAGATTTTTACGTAGCCTTAATTACTTATTCATGATTTTGTGAGAATTACACCTTGATGGATATGACCTAACATGTTTGATTTATTGCTAAATCATGACAACAACAATTATTGAGCATGTTCACAATGGAACAATTCCATATTGTGCACATTACAATCCCACCTTGACCCCTTGAAGTTTCTAATTTGATTATTTGATTAGGGATTTCACAACTCGACAATGTTTACATAATTCATTTGAATTATTTATATCATGGATGATGGGTATAAGTTATACCGGAAATGAGTTGGATCTGCAAACATTATGACATGACTACAATCCAAATAAGTTATAGAGATATATCTAAAATAAATAAACTTTTATTGTGATACATAAAGGCAACAAACATTACATTGCTATCACAACAAATTTATACAAACATACAAATACTAGTGATCTATTTTAGTCTCATACGAGGATCCTAAACACCCATACTATAAAAGGACATGAAATTAACCTATCATGTTGACATTGAATTGGACCATTATCGAAGCAATTTCAATCCAAAATCAAGTAGTATACATAAAAACCAAATAACATATAATCAATTAAACAAAGAAGGTTTTTGCAAATTTTATAAAAAGATTACTACATGGAGCAATAATAAAGGAAAAATCAAAGGAGTGGTTATAATACATACAATCCAATAATATCAACAGCACTATGAAACCAAACTTGTAGATAGTACTATACACATCTAAATTGTATTGTTACTATTGAAAGATCCATCTACAATTAAAGTTGGACGTTATCAAAAATACATTTGGGGATGCTCATTTAATATTCAATGTCAACGTGAGGAAAATTTATTATAATTATGGTAACTCTATTTTAAAAAGAATTTTACAAAAATGGATGATTTTTTTTTCTTTTCAAAATGGAGGATATTGGTGATTTTTTGCAAGGGAAAGACCCGACGGGAACTTTATAACTTTCCAAACTTAGGTGTGATGAGAACCATGATGAATGGATGCATATGGAGAATTAATAGAGTTTGTGAAATTAACAATTTTTATAAGCTAACATGATGATGCAAATTAAATACATGAACTTGTCGAAAATTTAATAGACTGTCGAGAGGGTCAAACAATAATGGTTTTCTTCAAACAAAATACGAATGTGACCAATATGACAAGCCAAACATAATGACACCAACTTCATGACATGACAATGTCGAGAGGGAAAGACAACAATAAATATCCAAAACTTGACTCAACCACACTATGATGATGCACACGATGCAACTTGGAGGATTTGTTGAAGGGATAATACAAAATAAAAAAATGGTGAAATAAGATATGGACATGATAAGCACATCGAACTAGATGTGATGATAAAGATAAATGATATTGCAAAAAATTTCAGTAGGTTCACTTATGGCGTCATGTTTTGACACTAGCTTGTGTCTCTAAATCTATCTAAAATGTTACAATTTACTAAATTTAACACTGCAAATGGATTCATAGACCCCTTAGAAAGGGGTCTCTAAATCCATATGCAGTATAAAATTTAATAAATTGTAAAGGGGTGTCTCTGAATCCATCTACAGTGTTAAAATTTAGTAAATTGTACAAATTCATTGCCAAAATTGTAATTTTCCATTGTGGGAGTGACACAACTAAAAATGACCAATTTTTATTTGGTCGTTTTCAGTTTAGGTTTGTGGTACTTGCGATATCTCAGCTTGGAATGGTTTTTATTAATGTGTGTACCACATATGTATTGAAAATCAATTATGATACCTTGGGAAGGATGCAAAGCTTATAAGCAAATTGCTTCTGCTCCAAGAACATAAGACTACATATAAGGTTGTTAATGTAAGCGGTACAAATTTGCTTCATGCATTAATGCTGAGCTGTGACACATGAGGTGGTCTACAATTTATTAAATCCTAACACTGCAGATGGATTCTGAGATGCCCTTTCTAGGGGGTCTCGAAATCTGAACCCCTTTATAGGGGGTCTCATAATCTAACACCCTTTCTAGGAGGTCTCGGAATCCACCTGCAGTGTCAGAATTTATTAAATTGTACAAATTCATTGTCAAAATTGCAATTTTCCATTGTCGGAGTGAAACAACTAACAATGAACAAATAAATGACCAATTCATATTCTTAATGTTATTGTTATGGGGTCGTTTTTAGTTTAGTTATTTGCTATCTGGTCATATTTTTTATCCCGTGACCCAATTAGTCATTCCTCTGCTCATTTTTAGTTGGTTCACTCAAGTTTGGTCATTTATACCTTTAAAAAACTATGATGACCAAATTTTTTGGTCACCTAGTCATTTATCTCTCATTTTCTACTAGTGAAACTGATACTAAGAGGATACAATTACCTCATATGCATCTTTTGCAGTGCTATGTCATGTATCCTTGTTCCCTACCCAAATTAATTTGTCCTCCGAGTCTCTTAATCTGATGCCAGGCGAATTGAGGGAATTTGTATAATTGTCCCAAATATTTTCCCAACTACCATACATGCCAATATCTCTAAAATTAAGCCAATAATCACCATCAACTATCGACCACCATGACCTCTTGATATGATTAAGAGTAAAAAATTCAAGATCAGCAATATGATCCATAATTTCCTGTGACGGCTAGTAATTCCCATTGTCTCCTATGAAAGGGTCGATGCCAGTATAAATGTTTTTTCCATTCCCAACATCCCATGATGTTCACTTCCTGATCTAATGAATTTTTTTTATAAAATTGTTCCAAATGATTGATGCCTGCATACTCACATACTCTGCATATCTGAACCAACTTAATAAAGAAATTCCTTCGAGGTATTTTGATTTTGTCACCAAACTCCATAAACTTGTATCAAATATATTGTGCCACATACTCTTCATTCATAATGTTGTATTAAACCATTTCAATTTTTTTATGTCCCATATGCCCAAAGATTTCGGCAATGCAAGTCTCTCCCATGATACCAGGTGAAATTTGAGCTTTGTACCTGATCCATCCCCAACGAAATGGAAAATATTAGAACGTATGATATTGATAATGGCTTGAGGAATCATAACCGAAGGGAACAAATATACCGGGATACCCTGAAGTATAGCTCGAACTAAGGTCAGTCTTCCACCCAAAGACAATGATCTATATGCCCCATTTCCAATCCTTTTTTCAATTTTTTTAACTAACCACATTCATTCTTAATTCCTGTAGTTGTTAGGCTTCAGCACATATCCAAGATATTTAAATCCATATTCTAAAGTTTCTATTTTATACTGAAAAAGAGAGTAGACTTGTGTCAAAACATCCTCAGAAACCTTATGCTGATAAAAATAAGATTTTTCCATACTAATTTCCATACTCGAAGCAGAGAAAAAAAATTGATAAGAACTCATGAAGAACCTTCCATTCCTCCAATTTACCTAAACCAAATATAATCCGAATAAATTTGACAAATAACCACAAACTCTCTTATTGTCAAACACTTTGATTGCAACTAGGTTTATGAATTTTTTGAGTTAATAATTCATATAAAGTTTAACAATTATTTTGATTGTTAAATTAATAATAAACACAATGTAATCAACCAATTATTTGAAGAAGAAAATAGACACAGTAATTTAGGCCAAAAGACGGGGAAAAAACCCCCACACTTCATAGGGGGAAATCCCAGAGAACTAGTCCTTTTATTATAAAACTTTAAGATACAGTATGAGAGAGAGAGACTGATCATTTCCAGAAATACAAAAAATATTGTACAACAGAAATACCAGATTATTAAACTGTTGTAAAGACTGTCAGAGGACTGTACGACCTGCTGTATAGTTGGAAGAATTAAAATCTTAAAAACGATGAGATATTATCTCGAAAACTTTGCCAGATTACTAATAAACAGTTAGCGGGTCTGTACTTTAAAATTCGATCCAGAACATGGGCAGAATGAAGGATGTATGGACTGGTATGATGTATAGACTGGTATGGAGGCTATACAGAGTACTATAGATTGGTACGGAGGATGTACGAAATTGTATGGAGGTTGTACAAACTTGTACGGATCCATACTATATGGCTACAGTACTGCTATATGGAACAACAAACCCTTTCTCTTGAAAACTGTGTAATGGACTAATCTTGTACTTTTCACAATGATTCTCTCTCAATTAAATATGATTGTACCTCTCTCAATATTCACAATGGCATTTATTACTCATTAAATTCCCTATCTCTCTCTTTTCTCTTGATGCTTTCCTCGTCTACTTTCCAAGTGATTAAATAGTCACTTAATACCCTAATCAACCCTAACTACCTTCAATAACCCTAACTTCCTCAATGTATGACTAGGATTAGATATAATCTAAGGGTCATCATTAATTGCACATTTAATTTCTTTTAATAAATAATAAATGCACACTTACATAAGGGACCCACATTACTTATGTGAAACTCACTTTTAAATTATAAAATTCACTTTATTATATTTAAAAAGTAACACTAAGAAAGACAACTTTATCCCCCCCATGGAACATCAAAATCATGGCAAAAGACTATCTGAGTTACAAAAACTATCACTCCCTCTTAACGAAGGAGGTCCTTCCGATAATGCTTGTACCTCGACCACCTAGGTCTCTGTCCTATGGAGTAGCTCCCTCTTGCTCTGGAATATGACTTGGAGATCCATGTCAGAAAACAACTCTAAACTGAGAATTGTGGGGGGAATCCTCTCTAAACCCCTAAGCATGCTCATAACCTCCATACTAGTTGAGTATCCTACTTGAGTATTTCTCTCCTCATCTGTGCACCTGCCTCATCTTCATATTAAGTCTTAGATAATCATCCACCTGGACCTGGAAATATCATCTCTCCACGCAGAAAATAAAGTCTGCCTCTTCTATCCCCAAGTAGTATTGTGGTATCAATCAGGTTCCCTACTTGATATAGAAATGCATGACTTGAACTGATGCAAAATCCATACCCATCATCCTCCAATGATGACACAGGAATCCTGCTAACTTTTATACCTGGAACAAATAATACCCTGACTACTTCAAGAATCTTTCCAAGATATAGTTGGAATCTCATAGTCCCAACCCCTCTTATCTCTAGTTGAGGGTTTCCAATATCTGTTTCAACAAAGTTTCCTGGAGCTATCTCTTTTATATTCTGAAAAACTCCATATTTTCCGCTCATATGGCTAGTTAACCCATTTTCAACTATCCACTTGTCATGGTAATCTATTAAACTACCTACATTGGTCTGCACTGACACCAAAGAAAATTATTTTTCAAATTGGGAAACATATTCTTGTACTTATGTTGATGTTGCTCCCTCTTTCTCTTCATTCCCCTTCTTCTTGGGACAGTGACTAGCTTAATGACCATTCCCCTTCTTTCTCCTTTTTGTTCCCTTTTCCCTTGCCTTTGATTACAAGAGCTACATTATCTTCACTTCTCTGAGTGATATTCTGGAACGTCTCTTCCCGGGACTCTTCTTGAACAAATTCATCCCGTAACCTTGTCCAATCTGGAATTTTCTCACTAGCAACTACTCCTTGCACATATGTGTGCCATTTTGCAGTGAACTCATTAAGAGCATATCTGACTAGCTCTTCATCTTCCACTTTCTCACCAGCAACACCTAGTTCATCTCTAACTTGGGAAGTCTGGGTGAGATAGGTGGTTACTGTATCAGTATCAGTCATCTTAGTGTTCCTCATTTTTTATCTAAGAACAATCTTTTTGTCCTATTTCTTACTTTGATATAGAGTACATAAATCTTTCCAAATTTCAAAGTCATGATGCTTACCTGTGATGTGACGTATCACATGGCCTTTTATGGAATCCAAAAATATTCTTTGTGCCTTAATATTTTTCTTCTAAAAGGAAGTCTTCTAAGAAGCATCTGTGGGAACTGTGATGGTTTTGGAAGAACCAACAACATCTCATAGCTCCAACTCTTTGAATAATACAGTTATGTGTTCTTTCCAAGGACCAAAATTTCCAAACCCATCCAGGCTATCTTCATATCGTAATCTTGTTGAGGCCATGATTGCAACTTATAATATTTAACTGACCCTGACTTGAACCTCTTTTGTTTTGTATATAAAAAACTTAACACACCTTCTTCAACAATCAAGCTCTAATACCATGAAGAAATTTGACAAATAACCACAAACTCTCTTATTGTCAAACATTTTGATTGCAACTAGGTTTATGAATTTTCTGAATTAATAATTCATATAAATTTTAACAACGATTATGACTTTTAAATTAATCATAAACACAGTGTAATCAACCAATTATCTGAAGAATAACATAGACAAAGTAATTTAGGCCAAAATCTAGGGCAAAAATCCCCACACTTCATAGGGGAAAAAACCCAGATAACTAGTCCTCTTATTATGAAACTTTCAGATACAGTATGAGAGAGGGAGACTGCTCATTTCCATAAATATAAAAAATATTGCAAAAGAGAAATACCAAATTATTAAATTGTTGTATGGACTGTATGGCCTTCTATACAATTGGAAGAAATAAAACCTCAAAAACTGTGCGAGATTACCTCAAACACTGTGCCAGATTACTAATAAACAGCTAATAGGTCTGTAATTTGAAATTCAAGCAAGAAAAAGGGCAGAATGTCGGTTGTATAGACTTGTACGCGGGATCTGTATTGTACGGCTACAGTAATGCCTATACAGAACAACAAACCCTTTCTCTTGAAAACTGTGCAATGGAATGATCTTGTGCTTTTCACAATGATTCTCTCTCTCAATTAAATCTAATTGTAAGTCTCTCAAGTTTCACAATGGCATTTATTACTCATTAAATTCCCTAGTTCTTTATTTTCTCTTTATTCTCTCTTTTTCTACTTTCCAAGTGATTAAATAGTCACTTAATACCATCATCAACCCTAACTACCTTCAATAACCCTAACTTCCTCAATGAATGAGTAGGATTAGAGATAATCTAAGGGCCATCATTAATTGCACATTTTATTTCTTTTAATAAATAATAAATGCACACTTACATAAGGGACCCACATTACTTAAGTGAAACTCACTTTTAAAATATAAAAGTTACTTTATTATATTTAAAACGTAACACTAGGAAAGACAACTTTGTCCCCCCATGGAACATCAAAATCATGGGAAAGGACCGACTGAGTTACAAAAACTAACATAATCACATCATCAACAAAAAGAAGATGATTGATCTTCAGGGAAGATGATATTTTTATACCAGAGAGATTTCCATTCAAATTTTCCTCCCTAATCATTCTACTCAATCCTTCAATAACAAACAAGAAAAGTAGGGGGGACAAAGGAAAACCCTGTCTGAGACCTATGGAAATTCCAAAAAATCTTGTAGTTTCCCCATTAACAAGTACTACATAGTTTGTAGAACATACACAAGCTAGGGTCCAATTCGTAACTTCAACTGGAATTCCAATCTGCAACAAAATAAGCCTAAGGAAGACCCAATTTACTTTATCATATGCTTTTGCAAGATTCATTTTCAAGAATAAGGAACTCAAATTTTTTACTTTTACCAAATGAAGACATTCTTGTGAAACTCCAATAGCATCCAAAATTTTCCTATTGGATAAAAAACCAAATTGTTCTTTAGAAACCACTTCCGACAAATTTGGTTTTAATCGATTTGCAATAATTTTGGTTAACAACTTGTAAATAAAGTTACACAGTGTAATTTGTAGGGACCCCCATTTCGGGGTCCCCCAAAAAGAGACTTTCTAAACAATACTAACATCATATGATAATTTTAAAACTTGAAAAATCAAATGCGAAACCGTAAATCAAATGCTAAAACTCAACTTGTACATAAAATGGAACCATATACCTGATTTCCAATGGTTGTAGATGGTTGTAGCTGACATCCCTTGCCGCTCCGATCCATACATCCAATCTCCCGATTTACCGAAGACCTCTTGGTTGACCTCCCTACCATATCGGGGGTACTCTTCTTTCCCCCAAACCCCTGAGCATTCTGGGGTTGTAAGAACACACAATGCAAGCTTTCCGCGGGGATCCCCTAAACCCTGGAAAGCTCAACCCAACTCACAAGAATCACAAGATAATTTCTCAATTACGGTTCCCGTCCATCACTAGGGAGCAAGAGCGTCCATTCTCATTCTCCTACCTTTCTTTTATAACAAAAATATCTATGCCAAGTGTCTCTTCATGCAATATTATTATTTAATTTAATAATTTTCATAAAACAAGTGTCACTTTATCTTTACGTGTGCACCTAAATCCATACAATGTCTCCTTGTTGTCTCCTTAGTTAATTTCTCTTATCCCTAAATCAATGGGATGTAGGTGGGGTGGCTCCTATTTGAGTCCTAGTTGTATTTTGTTTACTAATTAGTTTATTCATAAATATTTTAATCAACTTCTAGTAGATGTTCTACCTTTCTCTCATTTCCAAAATAATAAATTTAAAAAGATATTGTTTTTTTTAAAAGAATTCCAATCTAAACAATAAAATCAAAGAAAAATAAAGATTTAATAAAATAATTCTTTTATTAATATTCCCCTTCATTTCCTATTTTTTTATAAAAATAATAAAATCATAAATAAAATAAAGTGGACTAGGATATTTCTTAAATGATAAACATAAGCTTAAATTGTTTCTTTTAGAGGGATTTCCCTAATCTAGTTCATGATTTCTCATTTCTTTAGAATAATAAAATTCAATAAAGTTATTTCTTCTAAATAGATTGTTTTCTAATCTATTTCAAGTTTTCTCATTTTCTTCAAATATAATAAAATAAATCTATTTCTTTTATTATATTTCTTTAAACTTTATATTATTGATTAATAATCTCTTCCTGTTCATGTCTAGGTACCTCTTCGGCGAACCCTTCCGACAATTTATTTTCTTTCTTCTTGCTTTTGTCTAGGTACCTCTTCGACGGGCCCTTCCGACAATTCCTTTTCTTTCTTCTTGTGAGGAGAACTGTGTAGCGATCGGGGAGTTGTTACCACGATCTCTCGACTACACTTCTTGGAGACTAAGGGTTACTGAGGGATAAGGTCCTCCTTATCACACGCCCCTCAACTCTTGTACGCGACCAAGTTGGTATGGCCTCGCCCGTACGGCACACGCTTCCCCGGGCCACCTCACAAGCTTCCAACCCATGCATGGAGTGCTAATTCAGGGTCGACAGTTTGTCGGCATACCCCTATGCGTTCTTTCCATTCTTACGACCCCTATAATTCGATTGTGGGTCATTCGGTAAATCGTCTTACTTGCCATTGCACACACATACTCAAGCGCACATTAATAACGCTACACTATGAAATATTTCATCATCCCTCATAATATATTAGTCAGTTGAGCATATATTTCATTCCTCATTTTCTCTCAATCAGTCAAGCATATCTATCATTCATCATTCCATCTCAATTAGTCGAGGATATCTAACATTCATCATTCTATCTCAATCAGTCGAGCATATCTAACATTCATCATTCTATCTCAATCAGTCGAGCATATCATTCTATCTCAATCATTTGACATATCTAACATTCAGTCATTCTATCTTAATCAATCGAGTATATCTAGCATTCATCATTCTATCTCAATCAATCGAGCATATCTAACATTCAGTCATTCTATCTCAATCAGTCGAGCATATCTAACATTCATCATTCTATCTCAATCAGTCGAGCATATCTAATTATTCGGTCATTCTATCTCAATCAGTCGAGCATATCTAACATTCAGTCATTCTATCTCAATCAGTCGAGTATATCTAACATTCAGTCATCATTCATTTCGTAAATTCGCAAATCATGAATCAAAGCATTCATTTATTAAGTAAAGTATTAATTTCTAGAACTCTCGTTCATTGCGTCGTTTTTGTTTATCATTTGTCGTCATGCAAATCATCATGTGTTCTTCAGTCGTTTAATCATTTTCAATATTCAAGGGACCAATTACTAAAGTTTATTCGGTCGGGTCACTTGGCAAGTGTCCTCAAGTCTACAGTGAGTCAATGTACTGAGGCGGGCGTTACATACACCCCATCTTGTTAGAACTTCGTCCCGAAGTTAACTTTTGTTCTTGTAATTTTGGTGCTAGGCTTTTCTTTAGCTTCCCATATTTTTCCTAAAGGGTCCAACCTTCTATATTGATATTAAAATACCTATTAAATGAGTGCTCTAAAAACATGTCTTTTGGTCAAATCGAGTCAAGGAAATGATAATTTTTTTTTTTTTTTGCACCTATAATCACAAGTAAAAATTTTAAAAATAAATTTATTTTACTTTTACGACGACTAGCTACTTAATTGTAAAATATGGTAAAAAAAAAAAATCTTTGATTGATATTATGGATTGAGTATGCTAACTCTTGCATCTTTGATCCTGTAGGTTCCACTGCTTTCAAAGATACTGGGGAGATATCAGTTGGCTACTTACCCATCAATTGCAGTAAAAGTGGAAGACAAATCGAGTCTATTCTATTCTCCTCCAGGCAGTTCGCTCATCCTTCATCTCTCAATCCGAGGTAGGAAATAACAGTTTCCACTACCGAATTCCTGTAGCTCTCTTTAAGGGAGAGCTAGTGTGTAGGGATGATTCCACCTAATAGCCATGGTATTCATGAATGGGTAGTTATGAGACATTAATAATTAGCCAGCATGTCTTAATAAACAGAGATACAACTCTCTCTCTGCAAGGATCCGTGATAGGTAAACTCGCAGAGATCATATTCCATTATACGGGCAGTGGTTACCACATTGAACCAAAACTGATTCAGTGGATGAAAACAATCACTTCATTGTAGGCATATCTTACCACGCCCATACTGATCCGTGATTGGGAGTGCCCTCAGTGACATGATAAAGAATTGATTAATGCTTTCCATGAGTAGGGACCCCCATTTCGGGGTCCCCCAAAAAGAGACTTTCTAAACAATACTAACATTATATGATAATTTTAAAAATTGAAAAATCAAATGCGAAACCGTAAATCAAATGCTAAAACTCAACTTGTACATAAAATGGAACCATATACCTCATTTCCGATGGTTGTAGCTGACATCCCTTTCCGCTTCGATCCAGACATCCAATCTCCCGATTTACCGAAGACCTCTTGGTTGACCTCCCTACCATATCGAGGGTACTCTTCTTTCCCCCGAACCCCCGAGCATTCCAGGATCGTAAGAACACACAATGCAAGCTTTCTGCGGGGATCTCCTCTTCCCCGGAAAGCTCAACCCAACTCACAAGAATCACAAGATAATTTCTCAATTACGGTGCCCGTCTAGCACTAGGGAGCAAGAGCGTTCATTCTCCTTCTCCTCCCTTTCTTTTATAACCAAAATATCCATGCCAAGTGTCTCTTCATGCAATATTATTATCTAATTTAATAATTCTCAATTATTTATTCTCATAAAACATGTGTCACTTTATCTTTAAGTGTGCACCTACATCCCTACAATGTCTCCTTGTTGTCTCCTTAGTTAATTTCTCTTATTCCTAAATCAGTGGAATGTAGGTGGGGTGGATCCTATTTAAGTCCTAGTTGTATTTTGTTTACTAATTAGTTTATTCATAAACCTTTTAATCAACTTCTAGTAGATGTTCTACCTTTCTCTCATTTCCAAAATAATAAATTTAAAAAGATATTTCTTTTTTTAAAAGAATTCCAATCTAAACAATAAAATCAAATAAAAACAAAGATTTAATAAAATAATTCTTTTATTAATATTCCCCTTCCTTTCCTATTCTTTTTTTTTAAATAATAAAATCATAAATAAAATAAAGTGGACTACGATATTTCTTAAATGATAAACATAAGCTTAAATTGTTTCTTTTTAGAGGGATTTCTCTAATCTAGTTCATGATTTCTCATTTCTTTAAAATAATAAAATTCAATAAAGTTATTTCTTCTAAATAGATTGTTTTCTAATCTATTTCAAGTTTTCTCATTTTCTTCAAATAAAATAAAATAAATCTATTTCTTTTATTATATTTCTTTTAACATTATATTATTGATTAATAATCTCTTCCTGTTCCTGTCTAGGTACCTCTTTGGCGAGCCCTTCTGAAAATTTATTTTCTTTCTTCTTGTTCTTATCTAGGTACCTCTTCGGTGGGCCCTTCCGATAATTCATTTTCTTCCTTGTGAGGAGAACTGTGTAGAGATCGGGGATTCATTACTGTGATCTCTCTACTGCACTTCTTGGAGACTAAGGGATGCTGAGGGATAAGGTCCTCCTTATCACGTGCCCCTCAACTCTCGTACGCGACCAAGTTGATATGGCCTCGCCCGTACGACACACGCTTCCCCGGGCCACCTCGCAAGATTCCGACCCATGCATGGAGTTCTAATTTGGGGTCGACAGTCTATCGTCATACCCCTATTTGTTCTTTCTGTTCTTATGACCCCTATAATTCCATTGTGGGTCAGTCGGTAAATCGTCTTACCTGCCACTGCACGCACACACTCAAGAGCACATTAGTAGCGTTGCACTATGGAATATGTCATCATCCATCATAATATCTCAGTTAGTCGAGCATATATTTCATTCCTCATTTTCTCTCAATCAGTCAAGCATATCTATCATTCATCATTCCATCTCAATCAGTCGAGCATATCTAACGTTCATCATTCTATCTCAATTAGTCGAGCATGTCTAACATTCATCATTCTATCTCAATCAGTTGAGCAAATCATTCTATCTCAATCAATCGATCATATCTAACATTCAATCATTATATCTTAATCAGTCGAGCATATCTAGCATTCATCATTCTATCTCAATCAGTCAAGCATATCTAGCATTCAGTCATTCTATCTCAATCTGTCAAGCATATCTAACATTCATCATTCTATCTTAACCAATCGAGCATATCTAATCATTCAGCCATTCTATCTCAATCAGTCGAGCATATCTAACATTCAGTCATTCTATCTCAATCAATCGAGTATATCTAACATTCAGTCATCATTCATTTCGTAAATTTGCAAATCATGAAGCAAAGCATTCATTTATTAAGTAAAGGATCAATTTCTATAACTCTCGTTCATTGCATGATTTTCGTTTATCATTTGTCGTCATGCAAATCATCATGCGTTCTTCAGTCGTTCAATCATTTTCAATATTCAAGGGACCAATTACTAAATTTTATTTGGTCAGGTCACTTGGCAGGTGTCCTCAAGTCTACAGTGAGTCAATGTACTGAGGCGGGCGTTACATAATTGGACTAAAGTCATAGAAGGGTTCAGGTTTATCCTTCCTTGGAATAAGTGAAATAAAAGTAGAATTTATACCACCAGACAAATACCCATGTCTTCTAGACAACTCAGCCACCTCCAGTAGATCATTTCCCATAATGTCAAAAAAAGTTGTAAAAGTTCCATTGGCCAGCCCTCTAGACTGGGACTTTTATCTTTTGCAAATTTAGATAAAATATTTTCCACTTCCTCCATATTGATAGGTCTCCCAATTTTTAAACCTTCCTTTCTTGAAAAAAAGGAAGGATAATGTCTTACCACTCTCATTTGATTACTTATATCTGATCTGCGAGAGTATTTAAAATGATTACTGAAAAAATCAACAGCTACCTTATGAATATCCTTATGAGTATTAAACTAATTTCCTGTAAGTGAAGTGATGTCCCAAATAATATTCAGATTATGCTTGAATTTATTTTATAAAAAATATTTGTTTATATTTTTAATATTATAAGACACACACTATTTTTGAAAGTTTTTTATGTAGTTTGAGGCTTATTTGGTCTAATTTTCAATCATCTTCATGCAATCAAGGTTGGGCATGAGGAGTAGGTAATACGATTTGATTAATATTAAATTGTTGTTGTTTTTCAATTTGTGATCTTAATCTAACTTTATTTAGATGGTTATGTTTGTAGCTCATTGATAGAGAAATTATAGTGTCTCAAAAGACTCATGTCTAAGATATCGCCTCTATTATTATGAAGGGAAAACTCACTATGGAATATCTTATTAATGAAGGGATGAGTATTCCAGATCAACCATTGTCTCAGTATGATGTTAGGGCGACAACTTGGATTCCTAGCTCGTAAAACCAATCTTTGCATTGAAGAAAACATGTTTTCTTATGATAACTTTAACTTGATTAGATTTAGTTTTTTTAGTTGCTTATAGGAATCTAACATGTATGAAATGATTGTCTCGTGACTATAGGTCAAAAACTCTTATGCCTAGCTCGAAAACCCAATCTTTGCAAACAAAACATGTTTTCTCAATGAGAACTTTAACTTGATTACATATAGTTTCTTTGTAGTTGTTTATAGGAATCTTATATGTATGAAATGCTTGTCTTGTGACTAATTATTGTGTCCCATTCCTTCCCTCTGACATTGTCAATGGATTGTGGATTCAAGTCTACCATTGAGGAGATTAGTATTCCAGCTCTATTGATTTATCAAGTACCTTCGACTCCCACTCTTGAGGAATAATGCAATGGAGACTAGCGGTGACACATGATTTTCAATTTTTGATATGTATCTAACTTGTTTGACTTCCACATATTTACAAACTATAGCAACAAATATTCTCATGCATTGATGACAAGAGCCTGAGTTGGATGTTGTATAGATGACTTAGGTGACTAGCCCAAAGCTTTATATTTGTTAACATAACAAATTTTATTCGTGACAAATTTTGTTTTTATTATATTAAATAGTTGTTTTCAATTTTTTTATAGGAATGTGATATATATGAGATTATTGTATTATGAATTAGGAGTCTCATGTACCATTTATTTCCTCTACTACTATAGGGGATCAATTGGATATATAGTAATCTACTACTAGAGAGATCAAGATGTCATCTCGAGTGATTTCTTAGTTGAAACTCTCACTCTAAAGGAAGAAGTCCTTGGAAATTGGTGCAAAGACATCATTTTCAACATGCCATCTCGATTGATTTCTCAGTTACTTGACACTCTCACTGTTAAGAAACAATTCCTTGGAAATTGGTGAAAACACATCACGATGAACCTTCTATAGGCTAGACAATGCTTTCCTCTTTTACTAGAACTCCCTTTTCAACTCATTTCAAAGCCACCCAATTCATGTGGAGAGCATATCTATTGATTTAAGTGGATATTGGTGGTCATCCACCTATTCCAGTGAGTTACAAGGGTTCTCTATCTTCTAGTTGGCATTTTTCTATGATTTTTTGGGTCCCAAACGTTCACGGTCATTTGAGGCTGTGAATGATGTTTTTTTTTTTAATTTGGAGGCCGAGGGTTTCCATGGCATGCCCCAGACTTAGTCAATGGTTGTAATTATTGGTTAGTTCTTTCCAACAAGCTATCGAGCTCCCTAACCAAAGATCGTATGCAAAAGTTACGTCCTTGGGAAGTTGACGTATTAGCTAGCCACCTCGTTGCCCAAAAATCCTTTTGGTGCTTCATCTCCTAGGGTTAGGTTTTTGGATGTTAGTATTTTTTCCTCTTTATGCTTATGAGAAAAGATCCTTTTGGGTCTCTTTGATCTCTTTCCAATTAGCATAGCCAACACATCTTTCTTTAGAGATAAGCTACCACCATATGAGCTAGTTTGTATTGCTTTGCACTTTACAATGTTTTTCCATTCCATTCATTAATAGAATTTGGCTTTTACTGTACTACTATGTTTTCTACAAAATATTTGTATGTATTTTTATTTTATATTGTTTCCTTCATTTCGTTCTCCAAATAATACAAATCAATGGTATCCTAGCAATATGATCTTGTTGTTTCTCAGTGCATGTCCCCAATGGGATCTAGATATCAAGAGTTTGGTCTTGAACTAGTTGAGCTTGGGGAAAACTACTCTCATCAGACCAAGCAGCCTCACATGGAGGGAGAAGAAAAGAGAGATAATGGAGCAGGAGATCCTATTAATCCGTTACTCAAGGAATCCCTCGTGCAATAAAGAAACAAGATGATGGATAGTTTCTCCCAAATCCTTCCACATCTATCGACGGTGGTGGAGACACCTTCAACGAGAAGCCATTTCAGAGGTGTGATTCCCTTCAAGGTACTAGTTAACCTTGACATTCCCTTATTTGAAGGCCATATATATGTAGATGCTTTGGAGAAATGGTTAAATATGTTAGGGGGTTACCACTCCATTCAAAAAAATTCTAACAATGAAAAGATCACCTTCACACTCTTTAAGTCCCCCCTTACGTCAAATATTGATGGGATGGTTACTACGAGAGGCATGCCACAGATGAGTCTAAAATATACAAAACAAAACCCACTTGGGTGACTTTTGTCGATGTCGTCAAGGAGGAATTCTACACTGTAAGAAACTATGATGTCCAATACATGAGATGGACAACTTTGCACCAGGAGAGAGGCTTGATGGTGTTGAAGTTCATCAATATAATCCATACCTTGTGCTCAAAGATGCACATTAGAGATGCCAACGACACTTGGTCCAAACGTACCGTAGTGGCCTACACAGGTACATCTAGACCAAGATGGATTTCTTGGGAAAATCCTCACTGGGAGTTGCTTATCAATATACTAACAAGATCAAACAAAAGTTTAAGCAAAAGAACAAGCGGCAGTTTGGGTTGCAAATCAACTGCAATATAATCTTGGTAAAGGTGTCCCTAACTCTCATAACAAAAGAAAGAGAAAGGATGGACAAAATCATGACAACTAGGCCAAGCCTTAGGTAAAGAAGGGTAACGGGAAATCAAAGAAGAATGTCGACAAGTGGTGTGAGTTCCACAAAAGCCCCTGTACAACATTGATGAATATTGCTCAAAAAAATCATTGTTGGTTAAGATGAAATCCTCAAAGTCAGACTCTAGGTTGGACTCTGATTAAGAGCAAGAAAATGGAAAGAATACCATTGAAGCAAAACCTAGTGCCACCATCGCAACCACAAAGATCCAACCAGAACAGTTAGAGGATCCAGAAGAAGGGGGCACATATTTCATTCACAATTGTGGGTGAAGATGAATCCACTACATTTCATTGTTAAAAGTGGTAGCTAGAAGAACCCGATCTTGGTTGGGGTTTTCAAGAGACTGAAGTTGTTGATGATTCCATACCCAAACCATACACCATCGGTTGTTTGAGCTGGGGACATGAAATTTGCATTAGTGAACAATGTTTCCTATCCGGTGACATCAAGCCCTTCAAACATAAGGTACTGTGTGATGTTTCCCCACCTGAATTTTGTGATGTTCTTTTAGGATAAATCCTATTTATGGAAAATTCATGTTGTTTGTGAGTCTGGGCCCCATAGTGTCATTGTTACCTTGGAAGGCCAACCCTACATGATACCCGAGGTAGTCCCAACTACTGCAGTTTCCTTGATCTCCATAAAGTAATGTCGGAAGCTCATCTTTCATACTGGGAAATTTTTCCTCTTCATGGTTCGGTCAGAAGGTGGATGAAAGGTCATTGCAACTGCCACAATGTCGGCACAAGGTCTCTCTAAAAAGTAGAAGTAGGTGGACGAGATTGTAGAAGAGTATAGAGATATATTTACCTCTCCTAAAGGAGTGCCTCTACACTTCCAGGTTAAACATTTAATTGTTTTGATCACTAGTGCTCGATCCATTTACCTGATGGGCCAGTATATAGAGGCTCTCTTTTGGAGAATGATGAAATAAAGCATCATATTCAAGAGCTCATCCAAAAAGACCACACTGTTTGATCAAGAAGAAGAATGGGACATGGTGACTCTGTATTGATTACAAATCCCTGAACAAAATTACCATCAAGAATCGATACCCAGTCCCTTGGATTGATGGTCTTCTTGATCAGCTTAAGGGTGCCAAGTTATTTAGTGAGATTGATTTGAAGTTAGGTTACCACCATGTCCCAACTGAGCATGTTGATGTAAGGAAGAACCTTCAAGTCTAAAGAAGGCCTTTTTGAGTGGTTGGTCATTCCATTTGGCTTGACTAATGCCCCAACAACATTTATGAGGATGGTGGATGATATCTTGTGCCCATTCAAAATCTCTTTTTTGGTCGTATATACAGATGACATCCTTGTCTTCAATAGAACTTGGGTGGAACACTTGGAGCAAATTCAACAAATCCTTAATACCTTGCTCCAAGACAAGTTATATGCCAATTTGAAGAATTTATCATCCATCATGGAGAGAATTCAGTATCTGGGATACATCGTGGTTGAACATGGGGTGCATGTGGACCCTGCCAAGATCGAATTCATTCGTGATTGGCCAACTCCGAAAACCCTAATAGAGCTTCGTAGCTTCTTGGGCCTTTCCAAATTTTACCACAAGTTTGTGTTGGGGTTCTCTCATATCACTTGGTCCTTAAGTCAAGTGACCAAGTGTGGTTCCAAAGTTAAGTTTGCTTGGGGTGCATCACAACAAAAATCCTTCAAGGATTTGAAAGGACACATCTATTCGACGCCAATCCTCACTATACCAGAATTGCAACAACCTTTTGAGATTGAGGTAGATGCCTCTGACTATGCTATCGATGCAATCCTTGCTCAACATGGACATACAGTGGCCTATCATAGTGAGACACTTTGATTCTGTTCATATGAATCCCACCTACGACAAGGATATGTACTCCATTGTGCATGCATGTCGTTAATGGAAACATTACATCCTAGGGAAAGAGACAATCATCCACATTGATCACAAGCCCATGCAATTGATGCAGATGCAAGGAAGGTTACATAATGACCACCATAATAATTGGTCCACATACATGCAACATTTCCACCTGAACATCAAGTATAAGGAGGACATCACGAATCACATTGCAGACTGCCTTAGCTGACCTCCAGTTGCTGAGCTAAATACCATGCTCAACTCTCGTGGACATGACATCTAGGTGGACCAAATTGTATGATAGTGACCCTAACTTTTCTATTTCCTATCAGGAATTACAAGCAGGAAGATCGGTCTCAAATTTCATCTATGGGATGTACGTTTACGCCATCTCGACCACCTCTGTGTTCCTTCAAGTGAGTGCGATGATTTTATTTAGGAGGCACATTACAATCGAGTGGAAGGCCATTTTGGCATGGAGAATATAGTCCCAGTGTTGCAAAAGTACTTCTTCTGATTGGAGCTCCAACATGACATTGGTAGGTACATTTGATTATACATTGCTTGTGCCATTTCCAAACCTGCCATCAAGAAGCAAGGATTGTAAACTCCATTTCCTACCCCAAATAGGCCTTGAGATTTTGTCTCCATGGACTAAATGTTTGGATTTACTTCAACCAAGAACAATGAAAACTATGTATTTGTGGTTTTTGACCGGTTCTCTAAGATGTCAATTTTAACTCTTTGTAAGAAGAGCATAACAACAAAGGCCACTGCTAAGCTCTTCTTCAAGAATATTTGGGTTCATTTTGGCCTCCCACAGATCATTTAGATCAAAACAATAGGTTCCTAAGTGCCTTCTGGTCCAACCTATGGTTGTTGATGGACACCAAGATGACCAAATCGACTTCGTTCCACCCCAAAATTGATGGGAATATAAAGGTGGTCATCGGGATGAGTGTGCATATCTTGAGAATGTACAACTCCAAACATCCCCACACTTGGGATGAGAGCCTTATTTATGTTTAGCATAGCTACAAAAATCCCTTCACATCTCTATTAGTCATATCCCTTTTGATGTATGCTCGAGGTTCCAATCATTAGCCCGAATTGATATAACAATGTCCATTGCATGTACACAAGAAGAGTTCTCCCATGCTCAAATTGAGTCTGATCAGGAATCCAAATTCTTTGAGTAGATCGAACGCATCCAACAAGAAGTTCATGATATATTGTAGAAAGCCATTGATAAGTATAAGCAATCACATGATCAGTATTGAGTTCCAGTTAAGTTTTAGGTTGGCGATAAGGTTTGGTTACATTTACAGAAAGAGAGCCTCATAGGGTCCCATCGGAAGCTCCATCCACTTTGAGATGGGCCTTACACCATCACCCACAGGGGGTTCACTAGTGAGGCAATATCATATCTTGTCCATTCATATTGGGGGTTTGAATTTTCTTAGAAACCTCAAAAATATATTGCCTCGTATTAAGGGGTCAAGGGGGCGTTTTAATTTGACATAGTAATATAAATATTGGGGGTTATTTTATTTGGGTGTGATGAGGAATACCTCCAAATCGTGGGATGGATCCATACCTCCAAATAATGGGCTCAATTCATACCCACCTAAAACTTAAGGACCCTCCATTTTTATTTGATATTGCTTATGATCCTAAGTTTTGCATAAATATGATAATAGTGTACCAATGATAATATCGATGGAAGTCTCTTTGGATTATTGGCCTTAAGCAATCCTCATTTAATAGCTTATTTAGGCTTGGTCTGAATTGATATTATATTGTTTTTCATATTTAAGTTAAGAGATGTAGTTAATCCGGAGTTCTGGACTTGAACAATTGTATTGTATTTTTTGTAGGCATTCAAGTAAAAGATCTAACTATTCATTTTTTAAGTTGGGGTTTAGGTGGGCATTGAGATTTAATTAAACCTTGCTCCAAAAAAACCAAGAGTGAGATCAATATTTCTTGGCTCACTGGAACCAAGAAAAGTTAGATCAAATTATGTTTATTGACTAATTATTTCTTTCAACTATTTTGTATTCTTCTTTAATATTTTCACATCGCCAATTAGGAATAGTTGTTAGATTGAGTTATATTTGGTACATTAAGAATTGTAATTTCAATTCTTGTATGCAAGGCATCCGTCTTAATATTGTATTGGAATTGACATGAACATAGGTGAAAATATAAATCCTTATTTACATACCCTATTTGTTATCATTACCATGGAATGGTATCATATAAGTTTCACCATCTATGTATCTTTATACTATATTACATGCTTGAAACATAACAATGTACTTTTGCCCCTCTCCTATAAAGATAAAAATAATTAGATATAACCCAAGAAAAGGTAACTAAATGTTGTTAATTCCCTTGATTGCAAGAATAAATGTAGAGGAAGTGGAGGCAATTCATTAGATCTTGTGAATGACCCAAATCCACGCTATGCACATGATCATATGGTGTTATTGAAAAGTAAAAGGATTTTTCCTATGTTCATTTGGGTTCAAACATCAATGATGTTTGTTTTGATAGGAAGGTAGGGGAGTATATCCACAAAAGGGTTTGAATTTTGCATTCTTATGGAGTTTAGTTTATTCAGCTTATAGAAAACATGAGCTCTCTATGGCTATATTTGTGTTTACTTGATATAAAATTGGTAGATTGGCAGGCTGTGGTGTGAAACATGTGCAATTCTCATATTTTCTAAGCATTGCACTAACAATTGGACTATCGGTGTTTTACATTCTTTGTTATGTTGATCTTTTGACTAGGTTTCATTTTATGCATTTTTCCTTCCCCAATACTATTTTGTTGGGTCTTCCACTATTCAATGCTACAAATTGATCAGTTGCCCCTGCAATCCTAGTGGGATCATTATTAGCATTATAGTATTATTTCATTTAGCATCGTGTTGGCTTATACTAATTTGTGTTAGGGATCTTTTTTGTTACAACTTGATAATATGATATAAAAGGGGTGTTAAAAATGGGTTGATAAAAATGGATACCTACAATATCTGGTGAAACTAGGGGTTTTCTTAATTGGAAAAGAATATTGGGAGGGGGTTTCAAAAATACAATTTTAGGATGCATTTTCCAATATTTAGTGAAATTAGGGATATTCTTTAATATCATGCGAACGATTGTGCTATGTAACAAGTTCACTGACTGAACCCCCCGTGCCATCACCAAGGCTCTGGGTGAGAATGCTTTTGAGTTAAGTATTACCCCTTTCCTCAGCTTGCACCCTATATTTAATGTGGAGCTACTTCGACCATATTTTCCACCTCTTTTGGACACCTTAGAGGTAGTTGAGCACTTTCCCCCTACGTAAATCAATCATGATTGCATTGAGAAGGTTGTAGTTGAACAGATCACAAACACTGAGATGAAGGGAACTTGCAAGAAGAACATCCAACTGTATTGAGTCATCAAAAAAGGGCAGCTTTACTAGGGAAAGTAGCTCACCGAGAGTCAAATTCAACAACTTTGTATTCATCTAATGGAGGAACATGACGTAATGGGGACCATTTCTCCCTAAGGGGGGAGTACTAATCTAGGTGGATACTGGTTTCCTTTCTAGGCATTTTCTACAGTTTTTCATGTCCCAAAATTCTGGGGTCGTTTTGAGGCCATAAACGATGTTTTTTGTCTAATCGAAGAGCCAGGGGTTTCCATGGCATGCCCTAGCCCTAGTCAAAGGTTGTAATTCTTGATTAGTTATTTCCAATGAGCTATCAATACCCCTAAACGAAGATCGTAGGCAAAAGTTTCACCCCCATGAAGTTGATGTTTCAACTAGCCACTTCGAGGCCCACAAATCCTTTTGGAGTTTCATCTCCTAGGGTTAGGTTTTTGGATGTTAGGGTTTTTGTCTCTTTATGCTTACTATAAAATTCCCTTTTCAATATCTTTGTGATAATCTCTTGTGAATGAGGGTAACCGACATATCTCTCTTCAGAGATAAGCTACCACCGTTTGAGCTAGTTTGTATTTCTTTGGAATTTACAATGTTTTTCCATTCCATTCATTAATATAATTTGGGTTTTACTGTACTATTGTGTTTTCTGCAAAATATTTGTATGTTTGTTTCCATTTTATATTGTTTCCTTCCGATTTTGTTCTCCGCATAATCAAGATTACATTTAACTCTCTATATTTTGGCACACTTAAAGGGCTCTCATGGCCCAATCCCACTACATCCTTAATGTCTCTCATCTCAAAATCCTTGGTTATTTGTCCTATATTTGCATGGTGTGTAACCTCATTCCCTTACCATATAGGGAGTGAGATCCATGGGAGGTTTCTATCTCCAAAACCGCGGCCCTCCTAAGATGTTAGGTTGATGAATTGTAAAATCCTTTGTAATTGCAACTATGTGGTGTGAAAGGAGATAGAAAGGATTCTAGAAAATCTGCAATGGGACCCTTATGATGGAGATAAGAAATCTTAGGCTACCAAGCTTCATTATCCCTTATGGATAGAAGATGTTTTTCAAGTAAGAGGCGCTTGATTGCGTTGTCCATTTCATTTACTTAAATCCGGTGACAAGGCCACCGAAGCCTTTTTCAAAACCCTAACCACCAAGAAGGCTAGGGAAAGGTCATATTTTCCCTTAAAACCGTTAAGGACTCGAAAACTAACTTTGCACACATTAAGCATGAATTTGTTGAAAATTATCATATGGTTTTCAATTGTAGGGCCCCTCCTTTGAAATACAAAAGGCGTTATAAAGTGTTTCAATGTTGTTCTCTAAAATATTTCAACGAAGCAACCTGAGGCTTGTGACCTAGACTTGACCTTGGATGAGCCAACTGTGGTGCTTCATACAATGGTGGATGACAAAACCCTTAGGATAGATGGTTTCTCCTATGAATCATACAATGCTACTTGGGATTTTTTTGTTCCTTACTTCATTTGTGTATAAGGAATCCTTTCACCAACATTCTTTGGATATGAAAATCAGCCAAGGGATCATAAGGTTATCCCTAATTCTAGGAATCTTGAGATGATAACAAACTTGAAACCTATGCTTAACACCTCCTACAAGATTTGGGCTAAAGCCCTAGCATTGTGGGTAATCATTTCTTTATTTCTTTCATTTTTAATTTATTTCTTGTGAGAGGTTCGACCTCCACAATTGCTTTGGTCTAATTCTCCTAAGCAGTCATAAATTACCTATTAGATGCTACTTTGGAGGCCCATTACTTTTGTACCTGTCACACAATCCAAGACCCATCACAACTTATTCGTTAGGGCACACACCCCTAGTGGCACACAAGGTACCCTGTAATGGTTGATAGTGGGTTTGAACTCATGACCTCCTACAATCTTGTGGACCAATGGAGGCGTGGAAACCAACTAAGCTATTGGTGGAGCTTATCCTCCCTAAGATTATTTAACCGAAACAAATTGGCTTCATCTTAGGTCAATGCATTCTAAACCATGTTATTATTGTGTGGAAGTGCATGGAACATGCTTGTTCTTATGACCTAGTCCTATATTTGTCAAGATTGATTTTGAAAAGGCCTATAACATATTTAAGTGACCCTTTAACTTAGCCATGTTAAAAACCCTCAAGTTTGGGCGCATCTTCCTCAACAATGTTGAAACCTCATTTGCCAACACTTGAAGGCTATCTCTCTATTTGCAGCTGCAAATCCATTCAACAAGGCTGTCTCCTCAATCTAAACTACTTGTAACGTAGTGGAAGTAGAAGCTCTTTGATACTTGATTTATTCAAGGGTGTCTCTTCGCAGATTGGGTGCCAAGGAAATCCCCTTCATAGCCCTCACAAATGGTTCACAGCATGAACAACTGTAACCGCTAATATTAATTTTACAAGGTTAAAATCCCTAAAAAGTCGGTCATAAATTGGTATTGGATTAAAATCCCAAATAACCCTTAAAATCTAGTGTTTTTATTAATTTTACAAGGTTAAAATCCCTAAAAACTCAGTCATAAAGTGGTATTGGATTAAAATCCCAAATAACCCTTAAAATCTAGTGTTTTTCCTGGGGTCATGATAGACGTTTGTGTAAATTTTATCTCTGCCTTGACTCCCCACAAATGGGTTCTAGGTAACCGCCACTACCAACAATGTTTCTGCACCTTGTGATACCCCACATTACGTTAATGGAATCACAATGGATGACATCATGCCTCTCTTTCGTATGCCATGATTGGTTGGTCACTTAGATAGTAATGGTGTCTATATTTTTAGAGTTGTTACGTGTCCATCTTGCTTGGAGTTATTTCATTGGCCAGGCAGAGAATAGATTGAGTGTGTGCACGGCTCGCTAATGAGTACAAGCTACAATGTCTCTAAGGTTAATAGAGAAGTGGGGGTGAAAGAAAGCTACAAGCATGGCCTATAATCAATGAAAATATGTGCAGAAGACACAGAAACAATGAAAATAAGTACGACAGTCTTCTGTTACTTTGATTTAGTAATGCAAATATGTGCAGAAACAATGGAGATTGAAGTACCTCTTTCACATCCTTAAAAACACTGTTATCTTCCGAAATCCAGTTGTAAAATTGACAATAAACCCTCAAGATTTCCTGCCTACCTAGCGTCTAATTCACTGATAGTGACATCATGTATGGAAGGAACCAGACTGGAGACTAGAGCTGCCGGCTGTGGATCCTCCATAGCTGCGCTCACTATTTTTCACAAATGCTGGCTTTGTTGGATTTGCTAATGTCACAGAAGCGCTGGAGATCATCAATACAATATTGCACATAATTGGACGGAGGCCTGGATCAGCTTGCGTGCATAAAAGGGCAACGTGAAGGCATCTTAAAGCTTGTTCGTGCCTGCAGGTTTCGGTCAATGTGGAATCTATCATATTTGGAAGACACCCTCCCTGGTATAATCTCCATGCCTGCATTACATCCAACATAAATGCTTACTCACTTATTAACATCTCCATTATCTCAAACCACTTTTACTCATACAAAATAGCGTTCACGAACTGAAGTCTTACCCATTCTAATAGGCTGTGCATTTCATGGGGAAAATTCATACCGCTGCTTTTCCTTCCACTCACAATCTCAAGGACTAGCACTCCGAAACTATAGACATCAACCTTTACGGACAGTTGCCCCCTCATTGCATACTCTGGCGCCATGTAACCGCTGCATACTCCAATGACAAATGAGTGTGGTGTTCGTGGCTAAATCACAGGATTACATAAATGCTCAACTGTTAGTAAATTGCATTAGAGAAGAGTAAAGGGAAATGGTCTTACCATGTTCCTGCAGCTCTTGTTTGGATATGAGTCTCGTCTTCAGGAAACAGTCTTGCTAACCCAAAGTCTGCTATTTTGGGATTTAATCTCTCATCAAGCAAAATATTATTTGGTTTAATGTCTCTATGAATAATTCGCAACTGTGAATCCTCGTGAAGATAAAGAAGACCACGAGCTATACCCATTATGATGTTATAGCGCTTTTGCCAATCAAGATGTCCCTTCTTCTCTGGATCTATATTTGTAATTTAAGAATAACAAATTTGAAAACTTTTAAATAATCAATCCCACTAAATTTATGAAAGATTTATCTTCTTTCCCTCAACCAAAAAAATCTAGAATGACGTACCAAACAGGAAGGTGTTAAGACTCTTGTTTGGCAAATACTCATAAACCAGCAACCTTTCTGGTCCCTCGGCACAACACCCAATCAGCTTTACCAGATTTCGGTGCTGAACATTGGCCACAAGCTTCACTTCATTCATAAACTCTCGTTTTCCCTGTCTAGATCTTACAGACAATTTCTTCACAGCTATTTCATTTCCATCTTTGGTTAATCCCTGGAAGTATCAGCGCCATCAACAACACATGGGAAACCCTCTCTTCATCTTCATCTATCTGAAAGATGATGTCGAGTCATGTAATTCCATGGGTTAAAAACAAAATAGATAGATACATACCTTGTATACAGGGCCAAAGCCTCCCTCTCCAAGCTTCTTGTTTTCAGCAAAATTATCCGTTGCTTGTACGAGTGCTTCTAAGGTGAAGAGCATTTGTTCCTGCCTCAGTATCATCGATTCTGGATCATTTTCTTGTGTTTCTGTGTAGACAAAAAGAGGTTAATAAGAATCTAATTTCATTAGGTAACATCAATTTGGTCATGGGTAAAAAGGGCCAAAACTGCAGATTCTACCTTCATTCTGCGCAAATGTTGCTCGCCTCTCTGAAATGGCAGATTTCAATTTCCTCAGCACGGCAAAAATACAGACCATTAACACTAAAACCACGCCTCCCACAATCCCCAATATTATGGGTAATGTTTTTGAAGAGGAACCTTCTGTAGAGTAGATCACGCAATATATATATCGTATTGTTATTTGCAGAAATTGAAATTACAATCAGATCATAAAAAAAACTAGATGCAGCAGAGAGAGATTACTTGACGTGGTGGTTGAAGTTCCATTAGCTGGAGCCTGGGCAGCTACTGTGGGAGGTTTTGCCCCGGAAGAAGCGGAGGACGGAGGTGGAAGTGGACTAGTACTACTCTCTCCAGTACCAGTGTCAAAAAAGGAGTATATTTCATATCGGACCCTGCAGTTTCCCAACAGTGCTTGAGCTCCTTGCTTCAGATATTGGAATCTATCCGTTACTGATTGTAAACAAGATACGCAGTCCGTGATTGATAGATCTCTCCAACACTGAACTAGACCGTAAACGGTGCCATTAGCAGAATATGGAGATGACCCTTCAGCGAATCCCTTATTTGCAGAATTGTAAGCCTCGTTAGACAGATTGGAAAGGAGATTTGAAGTGGTGGTCCTAAATTTGCTTAGAGAACTTGTACTGATATCGTTTATGTTATCAATATCATTTCCACCGGTGTCTAGCTTTGAAAAGAAGCTATAGTTCTCGTATCGAAAGAAGCAGTTATCCAGCCATACACGACCGCCTATGCCGATTCCGCAAAATTGTAGAAGGCTCTCGTTTGCTTGCTGTGAACAGATTGAGCAGTCTTGTGGAGATATGTTACCTGTGCACTGGAGGAGGCCATAGATTCTGTTGGGACTTTGGCCATACCAAGAAGTGTTGAACCCTGTTTGAGGCGCGTTCTTCACTAGATCGCCCATTACCGTAATCAAATTGTTCGAAAATGTACTTCCATCCGGATAAATAGTATCATTATTGCATGTATATAACGGCAACTCTGATATAACGGAAGGAAAACTGCTAAAAAATAGTAAGCCGATCAAATGAAGGATAATAGTTGCCTGCTTGTTGCACGAATTAGCAGAATAAAAAATATAAGTATCTAAAAATATTCTCATGATCTTCGAACTTGCAAGCTTTGTCAAGGATTCTGGTGAATATGGGTTACAGGCCTCTATAAAATTGGAGTTAGATCATTGAGATAAAAGAAGGAATGGTCTAGAGGCGAATGGGGATTGGATATCATCAGCTTGGCAAGGATTGCAAAATCGACGAAATTGCTCTGAAAAAGTAAGTATAGGCTTCATTCAAATAACAGTAACCCTGAATTAGGACAGTCGACCGTGATTGAAATTCTGAAGCTATTTAGACATCCCCAAAAATAAACTTCCACGGGCCATTCTGTCTTTTTGTATATGTATGAAGATGAAATTGAATCCACTATTGACAAAGCTTCCTTTCTCCTATAGGAGGAAGATGGGCAGCGGTTTATGTGAACTGTACTTCTAGAGCTGAGCAGGCCATATCAGTCCTCAGCTTTTCAAAGCTTCAAGTTGCAGATGCTCTCCACCCCGCACATTCCCATTGTCAACAGTCCCTCATTCATGTTTTGAATCCCTGAAAAACTATGGTCAACAGTCTCTCATTCATTTTTTCTCGTCCTGAAACTGCATAGCCTACACGTTCGATTTATTTCGTCAGGATTTGGAAGGAATCTGGATGTCATTGTTATTTGAGGTTGTTAGAATTTTTATATATTCAAAAGTTTTAATAACACAAAATTCTGATTAAAAAAACATCAATAAATTTTAATAAAAAACTCTTCTCACTAACAAAATTGTCAACTATTTATACTTGAAAAAGTTTGATCATATTTTCTCCGCTGATGCTGATTTAAAAACTCGAAGATTCGATCGATAATAAAAAACTCATATAATTGCGGATCATGTTTTCTCCCCTGATGCTGATTTAAAAAATCGAAGATTCGATCAATATTAAAAAACTCATGTAATTGCTGGAGACAAAACAGCAAAAACTTAAAAAATATTATTGTCTGCCACAAAACAGAAAACCTAACCAACCAATACAATTGCAATAACATTCATATAAAAAAGAAAAGCAAATGAAATACAAAGGAAGTGGAGAGAGAGAGGCAGTTAAATCAGAGTGAATTATTATAGTCAACATTGAAATCAAGCAACCTTGAGATTACGAATTAAGCATTAAAGCAAATGACAATTATTATTTTATAAGTGTAATTAATAAATTATAAATAAATGATAGTATTAATTGATTATTTAAAAATTAATATTATCTTAACTATTTTATAAAAATTATTAGTTTATAATTATGTTTAATAAATTATAAATAATTATTTAAATTTTTTTTTATTAATAATAATAATAATTATTAGTATTATTATAAAATAACAAATATTGAAATAGTTTATTATTATAATAATAATAATTATAAAAAAAATAATATTCTATTATAATAATTATTATTATTATAAATAAGAAAACATAATTATATTAAAATAAGAAAAATAATAACAAATGAAAATAATTTAAATAAAGATCGGTAATAATAATATTATTATTATATATTCTATTTTTTTAATTATTCTTTATAATAATAATAATAATAATATAATTTATATTCTAATTTTTTTTATTAATAATAATAATAATAATAATTGTTTATATTCTAATTTTATTATTATTATTATTATTATAATAATAAAATAATAAAATTTATAATATTTTATAATAATAAAAATAATTAAAAATAAGAAAATATAATTATAATAATTATTAATGTTTTTCTAATGTTTAATACTAGCAAGCCATATTAATATTAATAATATGGCTTATATACGCCGATTGGGGTATATAGGCCACACATTTAAATGTGGTTGATATACGACGTATATAAGCCATATTATTAATATTAATATGGCTTGCTAATTGACAGAGGGGAAGGATTGCTGAGTTTTAATTATTATTTATTATAATGATTAAATAATTATTATTATAATTATAATTTTTATAATAATAATTTTTATTATAATTTTTATAATAATAATTTTTATTATAATTATAATTATAATTAATAATTTTAATTAAAATTAAATAATAAGAAATAATATGGTTAATAATAATAATAATAATAATTAAAGATAAAGGTTAACCATGGTTGATCATGTTTGGTTGACCACTGATGACAATTGTTAAGCATGGTTGACCATTATTAAGCATGTTTGAATTTACTTGACCAAAGTCAATGATGGTTTACCAAAGTCAATCAATGGTCAGCTTTGGTTGACCGTGGTCGACCATGGATGACTTTAGTTAACCCTCGTTGACTTTGGTTGTCTGTGGTTGAACATGGTTGACTTTGGTTGACCATGGTTGACTATGATTAACCCTGGTTGACCATGGTTGTCAATGGTTGACTCTACTTGATATTGGATGATTTTGGTTGACCATGGTTGACGTTGGTCAACCATGGTTGACCATAGTTGAATTTAGTTGACCATTGTTTGACATGATTCACCATGGTTGACTTTGGTTGAACACGGGTGAACATGGTTCACCATGGGTGACTATGGTTGACTATGGTTGAATTTTGTTGACCATGGTTGACCTTGAATGACCATTGTTAACCATGGCTAACTTTGGTTAACCATGGTTGACTTTGGATGACCATGGTTAACCATGGCTAACTCTAATTAACCATGGTTGACTTTCGTTGACCATGGATAACCATGGTTGACTATGGTTGATAACGGTTAACAATGTTTGACCATGGTTGACCCTAGTTGACCATGGCTAACTATGTTTGACAATGGTTGAATTTGGATCTTGGTTGAACATGGTTGAATTTGGTTGACCATCATTCACTATGATTTACCATGGTTTACCGAAGTTGTCTTTGGTCGACTATGCATGATTATGGTTGATGATGTTGACCATGGTTGACTTCGGTTGACCATGGCTAACCATGGTTGACTTTTGGTTGATTTTGGATGACTATGGTCGACAATGGTTGACTTTGGTTGACCACGGTTAACTTGAGTTGACCATGGTTGACTTTTGGTAAACTTTAGTTGACATTATTTCTACATGGTTGACCGTGGAAGAGCATGGTTGACTTTAGTTGATTTTGGTTGTTTGAGAATAGTTGACTTTAGTTAACCATGGTTTCTTATATTTAACCATGGTTTACATGTAGTTGAAGGATAGAGAACAGGTAATTATAAGTATGCATGGAGAACAAGTAACATAAAACCTATTTGTGGCTCATTGGTATTCACCTACCACAAGAAGTTAAGTGGTTGTGCTAGTATATATTTTGTGTCTATATGAACAAAAATATCATTAGAGTTTGTTTTTATAAGTATGATTTTAATGGAACACATTTGATTGTGGTATTGATTATTTAATATCAATGAATATATATATAATTTTATTTTTTAGTTTGTTGGATGTGGTTTAGTAGTGATTTTGGGGAATTGTAGTGATAAATATATCCAAATTCAAATTTCATGGGCATGCTCCATACTCAAGGGTGTGCATGTGGATTCATATTAATGTAAATTTGAAATACAAAATGTGGTATTCTTAACTTATGTGTGGAAGAGAATTATGAAGGTTCTTGTATATCGTTAATGATATTGATATATCTTTAAAGTGAAAAACCACATATTCTTTTTATATATAATAGGATCTAGGATGAATTGTTTTCACTTGTAAAAAATATTTTTATTTACTTAAAAAACAAAATATCAAAAACCAAACCAAATCTTGTATTTCAATCCATCTTCACTAATAAATAAATAAATTTATCAATAATTAATAATTTGAACTTTTGAATTTTATCATTTAAACACTATTAAACTTTTGAATTTTATCTATTAAACACTTCTAATTAAATGAATTAATAAATTGAAGTAAATTTATCAAATTTCAATCCATCTTCACTCATAAATAAATAAATTTATCAATAATTAATAATTTGAACTTTTGAATTTTATCATTTAAACATTATTAAACTTTTGAGTTTTTTCTATTAAATACTTCTAATTAAATGAATTAATAAATTGAAGTAAATTTATCAAAAATTAAAAATATAAACTTTTGAATTTTATCTATTAAACACTTCTAATTAAATGAATTTTATGTGAATTGATAATCATTATAATGTAAAAAGATAAATAAATCCCAAATTAATCTCTTAAAATAAGATTAAAGAATATGTAAACTTGAGAATTTTTATACCTCCAAAAAGCTACTATGCTCTAGCTAATTTAAATTTCAAATACAAAATTAAAAGTATTTTAAATGAAAATAATTATTAGGTAAAATCATACCTCCGTATGTTGGTTGTAAGCAAAGGAGTTACTGACATAGTGAATCGTTTTAACATTAAATAAATTTAATGCCCCACAATTTTTATGGTTTTCTTCATCAAATCCAATATGAATTGGTGCATTAGTTGACCGTTGAATTTGAATGATTTTATTTATCATAAAATTCCTTTGATGCCAATGTTTGTCATTAGCTCTTTTCCATTCGCAATGTCAAGATTGGCTTTTGTCCATTTGTCTTTAACCATTTGCAGCGCTCGCTCGGTAAAAAGTTACTACTTCAATAATTGAATTTCCATGATCATGAGGCGGTAATTTCTCTTTAAAAATTTGCATTGCTCGTTGTGTAAGAGGTTTGGTGTTTTGCATCAAAACGCAGTCTCTTAATTCTAAGGTTTAGAAATCTTGGCAATACGTGCTATTTATTTCCCATCTTAGTGGCATTGAAAGCTTTGCACGGATTTCTATGGATTAATCTTGACAGTATTGACAAACTCATCCTGTAAATTTCTCAAACAAATAGCAAAAATTAACCAAAGATTATAATAGGTCCCATTCGAAATCAAGATAAAATGATTTTCTATAAAACATATGGTTTTCATTAGACTTACTGGTGATATGAAGGTTTGCATGTTAAAAAAGAAACCCCATGAATAATTGCCCCTGTACGTGATGTCTTCCTAGGGAATGAAAGAGGCCGTTGAATGCAGTGAAGAAATAGAAGCTGCAAATGGGAGGTACCTGCCAGATCACCCTCCCTAATACCCGCCTGCTACCCCTAGCCCTAATACCATTGCAAACCATTAATATAAAATCATAACCGTTTTTCTAAAAGCCAAAAAATTAACTGATCGGCCGAAACTGTAATTGAAGACATATTTACAAATAAAATAAAAATAAACCAGTACTTGATAATACTGAAAAGATAAGATAATTCTGAAAAGATAAATTCATTAATTGGGCATTACTTACTACATTTGTATTCACCGCATTGATTGAATATATGCCTAAAATATTCACCGCATTGATTGAATATATGCCTAAAATATTCAATGCATTCAACTGAAGGCTAACAAAATAATTTTATTAATATCATTCTCTTTCATTGTGCTTTTGCATGGATGCCGCAATTCCCCAATTCCCCAGTTCGACAAAAATATTCCTTGTGTATTTTGCTTAAATGATTATAAAATAATAAAAATTAATAATATTAATCGTTGTTGTGTGAACATGCTTTCTGAGCTGTTTGGAATGCAGCATGCATAAGTATTTTAGTTTTATTCTGTGGCAAACGTATCATTGGCTTGATCACGTCGATCTTTTGGAATACTCATACATGTTGTTAAGGCTAGCTACAATTTCTTGGTCCTTTGGCATGTAGAACACCAATCTTTGGGGATTGATATCCAATGTTGAACAACCTTTATGGTTTAGTTGAAAAAGAAAATTGCCAATTATTAAAGCTGTGAGGGTCATTCTAATCTAAATCAGAAAACTTAAATGAATGTCATTATATATCATTGACACCATTGTTGGTGTCCATCATTTGCTATTTTTTCTGTAACATACATTTTATATTTAACTGTCCATCAAATAAACCAAAGAAACAATAAAAAAATTCTGTAAGAAACCAAATAAATAATGAAAAACTTGTCTAAAATCTTTAGACCTATACAATTTCATGATATAGAAAATGGTAAGATTTGAAAATAACTCAATCTTTAGACCTATATGCTAGGTGATTCTACGGTCTCCTTCCTCGCCTCTTGAAGGTAAGGCAACTATCATCATTTCTCATGCCTAGATAGTGCCCTAAATTATATTTGGTCCAGCTTTACGATTCATTTCTCATGCGTAGATAGTGCCCTAAATGAAATAAGATTGTCCACAACCATCCAGATGCAAAATAATCACTATAAGCAAAGGAATTCAAGAGATGGGTCACCCACCTGGAAAGATTTCAAAAAGTTACCGCACATTCTGGTCAAAGAAACTCAAAAATAACCCTAAAACAGACAAACACGGCCACCTCTTCCTGATCACAACAACGAACGACAGGACAAGAAGAAGGGATACCTATTCTCCACAGTTGAAATCGCAAAAACAAAGCCAAGCCCCTATGATGCAGGTATCCGTTATGATACCCTCTTTCACTGCATCTCCAAACTTCTTAATTCTTCAGTCACTCCGCAGGCAAGAGACCAGCCGTCAATCTGCTCAACATGAAAAAGGCTTTCATTCAAACATTCACGGGGCTCCTCAAAATCCCGTTTGGACATTAGACTCTGGTAGATTTTTGAAGTAATTAGACTCTGGCAGACGAGTGACCTAATATGGCTTTATGAGCTTCATGATTCAACACCATGGTTCGTTCTGAGAGCTGTTTGGAACAAAGAGGTGGGCTGCCATTGCCCCCTTCTATTCCTGGTCGAATAGGCAAACAGTGTCGTGAAGGAGTGTAAAGAAGAAACGGGAATGTTCAGGAGCATGCAAAACTTGGCAGCTGTTACTAACATTACCGTGTTATTTGAATTTTTCTTTTTTTTATTAATCAGTGGGGACTCTTCGAATTAAACATGCAGCCTAGTTAATTCATTAAATCTCAATCGTTTATTCATGCACCAGACAAAGAATATTCCGCCATTCTGTAAATTTGGCCATTCAATTTTTAAAAAATGAAAAATCATCCACCCCAGCCTCACCCCAAAGTTGAAATAAGACGCCTTACGGAGTAATTAAGTTTTAAAATAAATAAATAAAAAAATTAAAACATATTAAAATAAACTAAATTAAATTAAATAAAAAAATAAAGTAATATTAAATTAATTAAATTATAAAAATAAAATAAAATAAAATAAATTATAAAAATAAATTAATTAAATAAGTAAAGAAATAAAATTAAAGTAAAAAATAAATAAATAAATAAAAGTGAAAAAAAACTTAAATAAATAAAAGTAAAATAAAAATAAAAATAGTAAAATATATTAAATAAAAATAAAAATTAAATTAAATAAATGTAAAAAAATTAAAGATAAGTAAAATAATTGATATTAAAGGTAAATTCAAAAAAATAATTAATTGATATTAAAGAAAAGTAAAATAGAACCACATTTTTAAATAGTTAGCTATGATTGGTCGTAGTCGACTATGGTCAACTTTAGTTAACCATGGTTCACTATGTTTAGTCATGGTTGACTGTTGACTACGGTTGACTATGGTTGACCATTGTTGTTAATGGTTGAGTGCAGACTATTGATTAGTTGTTGATCATTGACTCCTAGTTCTTGATTATTATTATTATTATTATTGTTGTTTTGTAGGTTCGCACCCATAGAGTTTCAAACCGATAATGTTACAAAAGGAGTGTATTCTATGCTTATTATTTATTTACTTTGCTTGAAAAAAAAAAGTGTAATTTTATTTCATTTCGAGTACAAATTTACATTTGATAAGCTTCACTCTTGAAGAGGATAATTCTTGTTAAGCAATACCAGAAATAATCTAGAATCTGTGACCATGAGAAAAATCGGAATAAAAAAAACCCGTACATATGTTCAGACCAGCCATGAATGGAAAAGCCCTAAATCGGATCAGCAAAACCCTAGATCGGATCAACCAAAGATTGGCACGAATATAATTAAAAATCATCTCGGAAGGAGCTGAGTAAAGAAGAGATGCCAAAAAAAAAAAAAAAAAAAACTTTCGCTGAAAGAAAGAGAAACGATAAAACAGAAAAAAACACAGGTGTGAATAGGGCCATTGGATCTGAAAGATCACCATCGACAGAGGGTAGCTGGGCCCGTATTATACAGTCACCCTCTACCACCGCAGACAATACTGCACACTGCCGACGAAAACAAAGCTCACCGTCACAGGTTCTCTGAGCTCTCTGCGCTCGCTGCCATGCCGACACTACCAACTCGCTGCGCTCGAAGCCATGCCAGGCCATTGTGGAAACATAATGTTGCCACCGCCACTGGATCTTTGAGCCAGATCCAATGGGTTTCCGCGCAAAGGCGCCAACCTCTCACCAACTCCTGAATAAACCGTCCAATTCCAAAGCGACAGCATCAGCAAGCATTGCAGGGGGAAGGAGAAGAGGTGGCCATGGAAGGAGCCATGGCCGCCAAAGTTCTAAGCTGCAGCCTCTCAAAACCTAACCCTCGGTCGCACCCGAAAAATTCCAATGCATATTATTATTATTTTCAATTTAAATTTTAAAATTATTATTAGTATTCAAAAAAATTAAGAATTACTTATTAATGAAAACATATAAAATAAATCATATAAGTAAATAGATAATTAATAAAAATTAAATAATTAATAATAATATAAGTTCAATTATTTATACTGTGTTTCATAATGGTTGACCTTAATCCATAGTTGACGCTCAACCAACGTAGACTTTGAACCATGGTTGACCATTGTTTAGGCATGGTTGAATTTAGTGCTTCATGGCTAACATAACCAGGAGAACATTGGTGTTGACCATGGTTGACATAACGAGGAGAACATGGCCAACCATTGTTTGACCATATTATGAAACCATATTAAGAAGCCAATCAACAGTTGACTTTGAAGTAAGGCTAACATCAATCCAAGGTTGACATCAAACCATACATGAAATCAATCAAATGTAGACTCCAAACCATGGTTGAATTCATTCCATAGTTGACTTCAATCCAAGTTTGACTTCCATGGTTCACTTTAATCCATATTGACTTCAATATAAGGTTCATCTTGAACCATGGTTGACTTGAATCACCAACCACATTTTTAAAAGTGGATGATTGACTTTGAACCATGGTTGACTTCAATTGATAGTTGACTTGAATCAATAATTGACTTTTAAGAAATTTTGACCTCATGCTAATGGTGACTTCAATTCATGGTTGAATTCAATCCATGGTTGACTTCAATCCATAGTTGACTTTTAAGAAAGGTTGACCTCAAACAAATGTTGACTTCAATCCATGGTTACCTTGAATCCTTTGTTGAATTCAATCTAAGGTTGGATTTAATCCAAAGTTGACTTCAATCCAAAGGTGACTTCAATCCATGGTTGACTTCAGTACTTGGTTGGATTCAATCCACAGTTGAATTCAACCCATAATTTTCATTTAAACATAGTTGAATTCAATCCATGGTTGATTCACTCCAAAGTTTCCTTCAATCCAAGGTTGAATTTTAAGAATAGTTGACTTCAATCCAAGTTTGATTTCAATCCATATTTGAATTCAAAATGTGGGTGATTTGAATGGAAGGTTGACTTCAATTGAAGATTGTCTGAAAGGTTGACCATGTTCCAATGGTTGATTTTAGGTCATTAATAATACCAACATTAATTATTTCAATATGTGGTTGCCTTCAATCCATATTTGACTTCAATTCATAGTTGATTGTTAATAAGGTTGAATCCAATCCATGGTTGAATTTTAAGCAAGGTTGACTTCAATCCAAGATTGAACTTAATCTATAATTGATATCAATATAATGGTTGACTTCAACCAAGTTTGACTGCAATCCTTGGTTGAATTCAATCCATGGTGGACACTGTATCATGGTGAACTATGAGTAGATGTGGTTGAATTTGGTTGACTAATTGATTATGGTTGACTTTCATTTACAATGTTTGGTTGACCATGTTTACATTATTTACTTTGGTTGACTTTGGACTTTGCATTGTTTGGTTGACCATGGTTGACCTTGGTTTACATTGTTTAGTTAACGATGTTAACGTTGTTTGATTTGTTTGGTTAACCATGGTTGACTTTGGTTTAAATTGTTTGGTTTTCCATGGTTCACTTTGGTCGACCTTGGTTGTTTGGTTGACTTTGATTAACTTTGGCTGTTTGGACATGGTTGATTGTGGTTGACTTTTATTGTTTGGGCATGATTGAATTTGGTTGTTTTGGTTGACTTTGGTTGTTTGGGAATGGTTGACTTTGCTTGACTCTGCTTGAATTGTTTACATCATTCACATTTTTTTGTTGACCATGTTTATATCGTATGCTTGTGTGTTGTTGACTTTGGTTTACATTATTTCGACATGGTTGACTTTTTTTTATTCGACAGGGTTGACCTTGGTTATTTGGATAACTTTGGTTGTTGTGGTTGACTTTGATTAATTTTGGTTCTTTGGACATGGTTGAGTGTGTTGACTTTGGTTGACTTTAGTTGTTTTGGCATGGTTGAATTTGGTTGTTTTAGTTGATTTTGGTTGTTTGGGCATGGTTTCCTTTGGATTACTTTGGTTGTTTAGGCATGGCTGAATTTGGCTGACTTTAATTTACATTATTTGTATGAATTTGGTTTACATTGTTTAGTTGGCCATATTTTATTATCTTTAACTATGGTTTACATTGTTTGAGCATGGATGGATTTGGTTTAGTTTGAACGACTTTGGTTGTTTGGTTGAATTTGGCTATCTAGGCATGGTCGTCTTTGTTTGAATTTGGTTGTTTTGGTTGACTTTGGTTATCTAGGCATGGTTGACCTTGTTTGACTTTGGTTGTTTGGGCATGATTGACTTTGTTTGACTTTGTTTGGGCATGGTTGAGTTTGTTTGACTAAGATAGACTATATTAATCCATTGTTGACCATTTTTTAGGCCGCATGGTTGACTTTAGTGCATCATGGTTCCATATGCTTGCATCATAGTCGACTATAGTCAACTTTAATTAACCATGCTTCGCTATGTTTAGTCATGGTTGATGAAATCTTATTTTTTACCATGGTTAACTTTGGTTAACCATGGTCCACTATGGTCGATGTTGGTTAAACACGATTGACTTTAGTGAACTATGGTTGACTTCAAATGGTTAGTTATGGAGGACCATGTTAAACCATCATTGATCATAGTTGAAATAACCAAAAGAACCATGGTTGACTTCAATCCATGGTTGAATTCAACATGAATCGATGGTTGACTTCAATCCAAGGTTGACTTCACTACTTTGTTCACTTCAATCCATAGTTGCCTTCAACCCATATTTTTTGTTTAAAAACATAGTTGAATTCAATCCATGGTTGACTTCAATCCAAGGTTGAATTTGTACTTGGTTGAATTCAATCCATAATTGACTTCAACCCATAGTTTTTCATTTAAACATGGTTGTTTTTGACGACTTTGGTTGTTTATGCATAGTTGACTTTGGATAACTTTGGTTGTTTGGACATGGTTGAATTTGGTTGACTTTGCTTGAATTGTGTATATCATTTAAAATGTTTGATTGACCATGTTTATATCATTTGGTTTACATTGTTTAGCTCACCATGTTAACATTGTTTACTTTGATTGACTTTCTCCCTTACATTATTTGGTTGACTTTGGTTTTCATTGTTAAGTTGACCATGTTGCCTTCAATCAATGATTGACTTCAATCTAAGGTTCATCTTGAACCATGGTTGACTTCAATCCCCAACCACAATTTTAAAAGTGGATGATTGACTTTGAACCATGGATAACTTCAATTGATAGTTGACTTGAGTCAATAATTGACTTTTAAGAAATTTTGACCTCATGCTAATGGTGACTTCAATTCATGGTTGACTTCAATCCAATGTTGACTTCAATCCATAGTTGAATTTTAAGAAAGGTTGACTTTAAACCAATGTTGACTTCAATCCATAGTTACCTTGAATTCTTGTTGAATTCAATGTAAGGTTGGATTTAATCCAAAGTTGACTTGAATCCATGGTTGAATTCAACTTGAATCCATGGTTGACTTCAGTACTTGGTTGACTTCAATACTTGGTTGGCTTCAATCCATAGTTGACTTCAACCCATAGTTTTCATTTAAACATCGTTGAATTCAATCCATGGTTGAATTCACTCCAAAATTGCCTTCAATCCAAGGTTGACTTTTAAGAAAGGTTGATTTCAATCCAATGGGTGACTTCAATCAAAGTTTGACTTCAATCCATATCTTAATTCAATTCAAAGTTGAATTCAATATGTGGGTGATTTGAATCGAAGGTTGACTTCAATCGAAGCTTGTCTGAAAGGTTGACCATGTTCCAATGGTTTATTTTAGGTCATTAATAATACCAACATTAATTATTTCAATCCGTGGTTGACTTCAATTCATAGTTGACTTTTAGTAAGGTTGAATCCAATCCATGGTTGAATTTTAAGCAAGGTTGACTTCAATCCAAGATTGAACTCAATCTATAGTTGAGATCAATATAATGGTTGACTTCAACCAAGTTTGACTACAATCCTTGGTTGAATTCAATCCATGGTGGACAGTGTATCATGGTTAACTATGAGTGGATGTGGTTGAATTTGGTTGACTAATTGATTATGGTTGACTTTTGTTTACATTCTTTGGTTGGTTTTTGTTTACATTGTTTAGTTGGCCATAGTTTATTATCTTTAACTATGGTTTACATTGTTTTGGCATGGTTGACTTTGGTTTAGTTTGAACAACTTTGGTTGTTTGGTTGACTTTAACTATCTAGGCATCGTTATTTTTGTTTGAATTTGGTTATTTTGGTTAAGTTCGGTTGTTTAGGCATGGCTATCTTTGTTGACTTTGGTTGTTTGGGCATGGTTGGCTTTGTTTGAATTTGTTTGGGCATGGTTGAGTTTGTTTAACTAAGATAGACTATATTAATCCATTGTTGATCATTGTTTAGGGATGGTTGACTATGGTTGACTTTGGTTTTCATTGTTAGGTTGACCATGCTTACATTTTTTACTTTATTTGGTTAACCACATGGTTGACTTTAGTTTACATTGTTTGGTTAACCATGCTTGACTTTGGTCCACCTTAGTTGTTTGGTTTACTTTGATTAAATTTAGTTTTTTGGGCATGGGTGAGTTTGGTTGTTTGGGCATTTGAGCAAGGTTGACTTCAATCCTTGGTTGAATTCAATTTAAGGGTGACTTCAATCCATAGTTGACTTTAAAGCAAGGTTGGTTGAATCGAATGGTGATTTCAATCCATTGTTGACTTCAATTCAAGGATGACTTCAATCCATGGTTGACTTCAAACAATGTTTGAGTTCAATCCAAGGTTGACTTCAATCCATAGTTGAATTTTATGCAAGGTAGACTTCAATCCAAGGTTAATTTCAATCCATGGTTGATTTCTATCGGTGGTTGATTTCAATCCATAATTGACTTCAATCTAATGTTGACTTCAATCCAATGTTGACTTCAATCCATATTTGACTTTAATCTATAGTTGACTTTTAATTTCAATCCAAGGTAGACTTCAATCCATGGTTAATTTCAATGTGTGGTTGACTTAATTCCATGTTTGACTTCAATCCATAGTTGATGGCAATCCAAGATTGACTTCAATCCAAGGTTGACCTCAATCAATAGTTGGCTTTTATCAATGGTTGGCTTCAATCCATAGTTGAATTCAATCAAGGTTGACTACAATCCAAGGTTGACTTCAATCTAAGGGTGACTTTAAGCCATAGTTTCAACTTTTAAGCATGGTTGACTTCATTCCATAGTTGAATTTTATGCAAGCTTGACTTCATACCAAGGTTGACTTGAATCCATGGGTGACATTAATCCATAGTTGACTTTTAAGTAAGGTGACTTCAATCCAAGGTTGACTTCAATCCAAGGTTGACTTCAATCCAAGGTTGACTTTAATCCATAGTTGACTTTCAAGCAAGGTTGATTTCAAACCAAAGGTGACTTCATTCCAAGGTTGACTCCAATCCATGGTTGACTTAAACCCAAGGGTGCCTTCGATCCATAGTTGAATTTTAAGCAGGGTTTACTTAAATCCATACTTGACTTTTAAGCAAGGTTGAATTCAATCCAAGGTTGGCTTCAATCCAAGGTTGACTTTTATTAATGTTGATTTATTTTTAAAAAATAAATATTTGGCTTCGCAAGGTTCACTATGAACATCTCATGGTTGAGTACACCGTATCAATGACCATGTTTAAATTTGGTCAACACTAGTTAACTATGTTAATGTTGGTCAACCATGGTTGACTTTAAACAGTTCTTGAGATTTTAACATGGTTTACATTAAAACAAAGTTAACGTGTTTTTTTATAAATGTTAAAAAAATTATATGATTATTAATAATAATGTGAGTTTTTATTAATGTTAAAATTATTGAAAATTATATGATTATTATTAATAATGTGAGTTTTTATTAATGTTAAAATTATTGAAAATTATATGATTATTATTAATAATGTGAGTTTTATTAATGTTAGAAGTATTGATATGAATATTATTAATAATGTTTTTTAATTAATGTTAAATTTTTTTTTTAACAGAAACAGGGTATTTTAGATGTATATATAAAAGGCTGTGCACAGCCATTCATTACAAAATTTGAGCCATAAATCCGCTTCAAAAAGAGGTAAATTGCAGATTTTACAAGGAGTTTGTCTCTGAGATTCTTTGCTCCTAATTATCCTAAAACTTCTATTAATTCTACTGGGATATACCCTTACATACTGACTGCATAACAGAATACAAAAAAACATTCAAAAATAGATATTCTTTGAAAAACCTGCTGTGAACATTCCACAAATTCTGAGAAGATAATCTATCTGTAATGCTGCTGCAAGAAGGAGGCAGCCTCCCTCATTCCCTGGTTGACAGATGGCGCTTCCTGCATCTGGCTGCACTGGGTTTTGCTAATGAAAACTGAAAGGTCCTCCTTTATGCTGTCGATCTTCCCCAGTATCTCGATGGTGTTTCTTTCAATGTCGTCCAGGCGGGACTCAACACAAGAAAGACGTGAGTGCATATACTTGAACTCCATGGTTTTTTCTTTGTTCTGGTCTGTTATGGAGCAAACCGCCGAGTAAGTCCGACTTAAATAAACCTTAACTTCAGACGTAACCTGACTGAGAGTGGCTAACGCATGCCTAATCCCCTCCATTTTGCAACGGTAGGCACAGCAAACACAATGAACCTCTTCAGGCTGCCGAGACTCGAAGTCTGTTGCGGAAAGGCTGAGCTGCTGAAAGCCAGAGCCAAGCGAAGGACAATTATGTTGTTCCATGTCGAAAAGGGGCCTTCTATGACTGCCCTGCAGCAATAAATGCTGAGGTGTGGGAGCTCTGCAGTTAGGTGAGACGCGCAGGCGTAAGAGACCATAATCCTTACACGGGATGAGAACCTCCAATTCAACCATTTCGAATTTGAATTCCTTTCTAGTTCGATGGAGTCTATGACATGGTGTTTAGGGGATGAACTTGTGGCCCAAAACATTGTTTTGAAGAAGCTGGCCTTTCCTCAATGTGACTCCAATATTGGCAAGCCTATCTGCTGCTGAGTTAAGGCTTCTAAGGACATGAAAAAAGAGAATATCGCTTGGGAGGGGAAGATTTTCGATCCTTTTTCGAAGATTTTGTCTCTTTGATCCTTTCAAACTGTTATTTTTCATGCTTTGGATTACATGCCTAGAGTCACCAATCACTTGTAACTTTGCTATGTTTAAAGATGCGGCTAGTTCAAGTGAATAATATATCGCCAACCATTCTGCTTCATTGTTAGTCTGTGCACCTAGACCCCAGGAAAATTCTGCAACTTTTCTTCCTCCGGGATCGTAAATGATCCCCCCCGCACCTGCCTCCCCTAATTAATGTTAAAATTATTGATAAGAATAATAATATTATTAATGTTTTATATCAATATTAATGTTTACTATTATCGTTAATGTTTATGTTTCTAATAATGTTAATATTATGTATATTAACTATCTTAATGTTGGTCAACCATGGTTGACTTTAAACAATTATTGACATCTTAACATGGTTTACATTAAACCAGAGTTAATATGTTTCTTTTATAAATGTTAAAAAAAATTATATGATTATTATTAATAACGTGAGTTTTGATTAATGTTAAAATTATTGTTATGAATATTATTAATAATGTTAAAATTATTGATAGGAATAATATTATTATTAATGTTTTATACTCATATTAATGTTTTTTATTATTGTTAATGTTTATGTTTTTTAATAATGTTAATATTATGTATATGAATATTACTAATAATGTTTTTTTTAATGAATAACATTATTATTAATGTTAATATTAATATTATTGTTTTTATTAATGTTAATGTTTTTTTATTAATGTTAATATTATTGATAGAATAATATTCTTAATATTAATATTCTTAATATTAATATTCTTAATAAATTAATGTTTTTTTATTATTGATAGAGTCTATGGTTCTCCACGGGACAGTAGATATGGAACACATAACATTCTTACATAAATCTTGGAGGGCTCTTAAGATATGGCTTGCAACTGTACCAATATGAAGAGGACTCTTGCATGTGGGAAGGCAAGGGGGTGTTGTAGCTACTCACAGCAACACTCACGATTCTCCAAACTCAAAAAAATCACCTACAGGACAGTCACAGCTGACTGTAATTTTCAGCACAGTCACAGCTGACAGTAACAGTTGATTGTTTTACTCAACAGTAACCTACAGGACTGTTGCAGCTGACTGACTGATTCAGCTATATTTTGATAACCCCTGCATTCATAAATTTAACTAATAACAACTAAAAATAATTAACTCTCAAAACAACATTAATCTCTTAAGCTGCTACAACAAACTAACATCAAAAATAATTTTGAGTTTTCAAACTCATAACATAGAGCATAACAGAAATACACAGAAAAAATTATGGGTTTAACATAAACTTCTTTTACTCCGTATCACTTATCGAATCACGATTACAATGGAAGTATTTATAGTGTTTTAGCCTAATGGATCATTAAATGTTAATTGGCCCTTCGTAACAAAATCTGATCTGCAAAACTAAATGCTCTGTTACAGGCTGTTACAGACTGACAGAATAGAAAAAACTACGTTGGCCCTTCAGAACAGAAATGATTGGCATGCGATTGTTGGCCTGAGTCTGTAAAGACAAAATGTATTAATGATAATGGCTTTTCACAGTTTAATAATATAATTTTAGTCAATGAATGCCTCTTCAAATAATTAAGTGACTAAGGCGATGTGGTGGTGGCAACACTTCAAGAACTTTGCGGTTACAAATCTGGGCAATGCTGCCTCTTCAAAATTCCGGTGGACATCTGTGCAGGCGGTGGAGTAATTAAACGTTGTTTCTGGCATTCTCCCCCTTAATTACTACACTCAAAAAACAAAATACTGGATTTCCATTACAGCTTACAAACCCCAGTATTTTTCCTATGAAACTCAAACAACTCTTTTCCCAGAGGTTTTGTAAATAGGTCTGCAAATTGATTTTATGATCTGCAAAATTCCATGTTGATTTCATTCTTGTTTATCAGTTCTCGAATGAAATGATACCTTGTATCAATATGCTTACTTCTCTTATGAAAGACGTCATTTCTTGATAGTGCAATCGTTGATTTGTTGTCACAGAAAATCTGTGTTGGTCCATCTTGTTCATGCTGCAACTCAGAAAGAGTTCTTCTCATCCACACAGTCTGACATGCAGCTGCTGTTGCTGCAACATACTCTGCCTCTGCAGAGGATAATGTCACTATGGGCTACTTCTTTGAAGCCCATGCTACTGATCTCGATCCAAAACTGAATTCATATCCAGATGTACTCTTTCTATCATCTGTAGAACCTGCAAAATCACTGTCAGTATATCCAATCAACTTAAAATTTGAATTTGATGTATACTGGATACCAAAATTTGTTGTTCCAACAATATATCTCAAAATCCTCTTTCCAGCTTTCCAATGGGTATTCTTTGGAGACTCCATAAATCTCGAAATCATACTTACTGCAAACACTATATCAGGTCTTGTTGCAGTCAAGTACATGAGACTTCCTACCAGTCTCTTATACATATTTGGATCAACTTTTGACCCATCATCCTCCTTACTAAGTTTTGTACCAGTTGCAATTGGAGTTACAGCTGGCTTACAATTCATCATTCTAAATCTTTTCAGTACATCATTTGCATACTTAGCTTGATTTATAAAAATACCATCCTCAGATTGAGTTACTTCAATACCAAGAAAATATTTTATCATTCCTAAATCATTCATCTCAAACTCTGTTTTCATGGCTTTCTTAAACTCATCTACTGAAAGATCTCCAGTGAATATCAAATCATCAACATATAAGCAAACAATCAGTATCTTATCATCTTGGTTTACCTTTGTATACAAGGTTGGCTCACTTGGACTTCTGCTGAATCCTTCACTATTCAAATATTCATCAATCTTGTTGTACCAAACTCTAGGTGCCTGCTTCAATCCATATAGTGCTTTCTTTAATCTGTAAACTTTGTCATCGTGTCCATCAATTTCATATCCAGGAGGTTGTCTCACATAAACCTCTTCTTCTAAATATCCATTCAAAAACGCAGACATTACATCCATTTGACATACATACCATTTATTATGAACAGCAATAGCTAATACCATCCTTACTGTATCAAGTCTGGCTACAGGTGCAAACGTCTCATTATAATCAATACCAGGTTGTTGACTAAACCCTTGAGCTACAAGTCTTGCTTTGTATTTTTCAACTTCACCATCAGCATTTAACTTAGTCTTATAAATCCATTTGACACCAATACAATTTTTGTTATCAGGAAAATCTACAATATCCCAAGTATTATTTCTTTCTATGGCATCAATTTCTTCATCCATTGCTTTTATCCAAGCATCCTTTTTAACAGCTTCATCAAAACTTACAAGATTACATGCTGTTAATGCAAAATTTGAAACTTGATCTACTTCATCATCTTGCTCATACAGTTCTCTTAAACTTCTGGTATTCTGACCTCTAACTATATTTCTTAATGAAGCTAATGTAGGATTTGATTCATTACTTACCTCTGATCTTGTTTCTTGCCATCCACCAACACTTGATGGTTCATCACGTTCCTGAGTTCTGGGCGTTCTGGCAGGTGTCCTTACTGCTGGTGTAGACGTATGTGGAGTTAAATGTCCACCCTGTACGTCCTGCTCATCACCTTCATCTTCTGCATGAGATGTAACAATGTCCTCTACAACCAACTTATCTATGCTGCCATCCCATGCTTCTTCTTCCTTAAACATCACATCTCTACTGATGACATACGTCTTGGTGATTGGATTATAGAGTCTATATGCTTTAGATTCTTCACTATATCCAACAAAAATACATTTCTAACTTCTGTCATCTAACTTTCTTGTCATCTCTTCAGGTACATGTGCATAAGCTACACAACCAAAAATTCTTAAATGAGATATGCTGCTACACTTACCACTCCATGCTTGCTGGGGAACTCGATCCTTAACGCTCTTAGTTGGGATTTTGTTCAGAATGTATACTGCACAGGAAACAACGTCTCCCCAATATTCATTTGAAATGTGTTTCTCCTTCATCATACTTCGAGCCATGTTCATAATGGTTTGATTCTTTCTTTCTGCTACTCCGTTTTGCTGTGGAGTGTAGCGAGCAGTAAACTATCTCTTAATTCCATGATATTTACAAAATTCTACAAACTCATTCAACATATACTCACCTCCTCTATCTGATCTCAAGACTTTAATACTTTTGTCACTCTCCTTTTCAACCATAGCTTTAAAACTTTTAAACACATCAAATGCTTGAGATTTCTGTTTCAGCAAATACACCCAAGTTTTTTGACTGAAATCATCAATGAAAGTAATAAAGTAAACATTACCAGTCAAGGAAGGTGTTTGCATTGGTCCACACAAATCTGTGTGTACTAGCTCCAACGGTGCTTTTCCTCTGTATGAGACTCCAGAGATGAATTTCTCTCTATGATGCTTTCCCAATATGCAACTCTCATATGAGCTTGTTGGCTGCTGGATACTGGGAAACCCTTTTACCATCTGCTTCTTCTATAATAGATCTAAGCCACCAAAATGTAAATGGCCATACCTTAAATGCCATAACCATGACTGGTCTAAACTCTTAGTTTTATAAGCATTCAAAGAGTTAGTCAAATCATTCCTCATAATCAGCGGAAACATTCTATTCTTTGTCATCTCTACTCTGGCTATCAACTGCTTACTTGGAAATTTGTCATAAATAGTACATACCTTGTTCTTAAAGAACACTTTGTACTTCATCTCCAACAACTGTCCCACACTCAATAAATTACACGTTAAACCAGGAACATAATAAGCATCATGAATTGTTCTTCTTTTACCATTCTTGGCATATACAACAATCACACCTTTACCATTAACTTTTACCTTACAGTCATTACCCAACATTACTTCAGACTGAATGCTTGTATCTATACTTGAAAATAACTCCTTATTTCCAGTCATGTGATTGCTGCATGCACTGTCCAAGAACCATATATCCTTTGAAATTTCCTGGGTGACATTACAAGTCAAAAACATAGGCTTCTCTTCATTTTCAGCCTCCTCTGTAACGTGTGTAGACAGCTTACCAGTATCTGCTTGCTTCTTCTAACACTTGTTAGCATAATGCCCAAGTTTCTTGCAATAGAAACATTGAACTTTAGATCTATCATACCTTTGATTCTTTGGCTGCCACGTTCTGCTGCTACTCCCCCTTGCGCTAGGATTATTCTGCTGTGACTTCTCTTCAGATTCTGAATCATTTCTGCTGTCACAATGATCAGCAGTTCGACCTCCTCTTCCTCTGCTACTAGATATTCCTCTGCCTCTACCTCTAGTAACATGTAAATGAGATTTAAAATCATTTTCTAATGGAGTCTCATCATACCTGTTCATTCTTGATTCATGAGCAATCAGAGAACCAGTCAGCTCATCAATGTGCATTTGACTGAGATCTTTAAACTCTTCAATTGGAACAACCACTGCTTCAAACTTCTTTGGCAAACATCTCAACAATTTCTCTATGACATGCTGATCTGGGAGGTCTTCACCATACTGTCTTAGCTAGTTTACAGTACTCATAACTTGAGTCATAAAATTATCAATAGTCTCACTGTCCTTCATCTTCAGATTTTCAAAGTCCCTTCTCAAGCTCTGCAACTTAACATTCTTCACCTTGGGCACACCTTGATAGCAGGTTTCAAGAGTGTCCCAAGCTTTCTTCGAAGACTTAGCACTTGATATCTTCGGAAATATTGATTCATTTAGGCCTTGCTGAATAAGGCCAAGAGCTTTGTTGTCCTTCTTCCTATTCTCCTTCAATAGAACACGCTCAGCATTTGACAGAGCCAATTCAACAGCTTGATCAACTCGCTCTGGATAACCAATCATAACAAACTCCCAAAGATCCTAAGCACATAGGATAGTTCTCATCTTAATAAACCATGTGTCATAATTCCTTTTAGTCAACACAGGAATTTGTGGCTGCACTGAACTGCTGTTAGTAGCCATCACTAATTAAATCCAAATTACTCAAAACAAAAACGAGAAATAAACCTTAATCAGGCTTTGATACCACTGTGGGCAGATAGGGGGGTGTTGTAGCTACTCACGGCAACACTCACGAATCTCCAAACTCAAAAAATTCACCTACAGGACAGTCACAGCTCACTGTAATTTTTAGCACAGTCACAGCTGATAGTAGCAGCTGACTGTTTTACTCAACAGTAACCTACAACACTGCCACAGCTCACTGTTTTACTCAACAGTAACCTACAGCACTGTTGCAGCTGACTAACTGATTCAGCTATATTTTAATAACCCATGCATTCATAAATTTAACTAATAACAACTAAAGATAATTAACTCTCAAAACAACATTAATCTCTTAAGCTGCTACAGCAAACTAACATCAAAAATAATTCTAAGTTTTCAAACTCATAACACAGAGCATAACAGAAATACACAGAAAAAATTATTGGTTTAACATAAACTTCTTTTACTCGGTATCACTTATTGAATCATGATTACAATGGAAGTATTTATAGTGTTTTAGCCTAATGGATCATTAAATGTTAATTGGCCCTTTGTAACAAAATCTGATCTGCAAAACTAAATGCTCTGTTACAAGCTGTTACAAACTGACAAAATAGAAAAAACTGCATTGGCTTTTCAGAACAGAAATGATTGGCATGCGATTGTTGGCCTGAGTTTGTAAAGACAAAATGTATTAATGATACTGGCTTTTCACGGTTTAATAATATGATTTCAGTCAATGAATGCCTCTTCAAATAATTAAGTGACTAAGGCAGTGTGGCGGTGGCAACACTTCAAGAACTTTGCGGTTACAAATCTCGGTGGTGCCCCCTCTTCAAAATTCCGGTGGACATCTGTGCAGGCTGTGGAGTAATTAAACGTTGTTTATGACATTGCATTGCTATGCAAGATGCATGATTTTTTAACTCATACCCTTATCCATTATAGAAAAATATCTGACATTGAAGAAAGAAACTATAATAGAATATAAATCTTTTATTTAAAACAATATAATTCTATTAGTTGAGTAAGACACCGATATTAAACAATTAATTATATTGATATCACTAAATTAGATGCAGATTTTGTAAATAGTTGCAGACAAACGTTTTTAACTAATGACTATTTATTTAAATACTAAAATCATATATTTTTTTCAAATAACAAAATCATTTAACCTTAACAATTAACATGAACCACAATATTATTAAATTAATTTGACCTTATGATAAGGCATGTGTTGTTCTTAGTATTTTTTTGTGAATGTTCTTGTGCATATGCAAGAACATTAAGTGAATATATTGTCTTATGTTTTTGAAACATATAAAAACTATTCAAAAGCATATATTTATATAAAAAGAATCATAATCCACACTAATGATAATAAAAAGTGAATCCGCGTGAAAGAAAAAGAATCATAATCCACAGCAATTTATAGAAATATCTCATAAGATTATCTTGACTCCATTCAACTATCATGAATGAAAGTAAAAGGTAGTGCCCCTACTAAGAAGAAAATGACTCTACATGATAACAATGGGCGCCAAAGAAGTTGAACCCAATTCAGCGATGGAAACATCATTTCCCAATGAAGTCTAGACCAAGCTAGGACTTGGGCATCAATTGGAGAATGAAATTATCAGATTGAGTCCAAGTTACTTTGATACAATCGAAATCTTTTTCATAAAATTTAAATATCTTTTGTGGTAGCTCAAAGCATGTGGGATAGCTAAGAAAGAGGATTAGCTTGTACTTTTCATTTTGCCAATACTAGGTCCCAACTATTTAATATTTGTTTCTAAATTCTTTGCTACTAGATTAGCCATAGGATCCACTTGAAGATGCCTTTTTTAGATGAATTTGCATCTTCTCTTAAACTCATGAGCAAGATAAGCTTGTTCAAATGGGTACTCTCAAGGCGGAAAATGCACATTCACTTGCAGTAAAAGTGGGAAGTAAGACCAACAACAATTCCAAGCATAAAGGAAAGAAGTAACAAGCCCGGGAGGAGGATTCAACATCCATAGATTCCGAAGGTGGGAAATCTAAGAAAGGTAAAGTTGTATGTTCTTATTGTAAGAAACCATGAAGAAACCCAATCATGAGTATGATGTATGCATGAAAAAGTAACTTGCCAAGTGCATACGTATCATTGAGAAACACAATCTCAAAATTCCTGATAATATCAGGGACATCAAACTAGTTGTGAATTTTGAAGAGCCGCTTGATGAAGACAAAAGCAAGGAGATGGGCCACACCTTGATTGTAACCACTTTTTCACCTACTAATTCACATGAAGGAAGGAGAAGATCATCTTCAGAGCATGCTCTCTAGTTCCTCAACACTTTCCTCTTTTGAGAGGGTGTTTTTCCCATGAGATTTTCTCTCTTGTCCCAGTTTATGAGGATATTATTTGTTGTACTTGGGTACCTAAAATTGGCTACATAATTGCGAGGACTCGATTTTGGTACATCATACTCACCTAATTTATGCTTAAGCTGGGGTGTTGGTGTACATGCACACTGTATAAGCACCCTTGCTAATTTTTGGAAGTTCTAATTTATCTAGTTGCTTTCTCTTAAGATAGCTTTAGTGCTTGCATGGTGAGATTTGAGTATATGCATTGCATGGCTTTCTTTCCCAAAATATCACTATGCCAAGCTATATGTATTGACTCAGTGATCATTATTAAATGGCAAGAGCTTTTAGATGTTAATGAGAATTGTTATTTACAAAAAATTTACTCTTCTCTCATCTTTTTCTTTGCAATTAATTAATGTATTGCTTCTTGCCTTGATTCTAGATCTCTTATAAATATTACATTAATATAATTTTAATGTTATTTCAATTTAACAGTTTATATTGTTAATTTTTATTATATTCCATATCATTAAAATTATAAATAATTAGATACATAGAACAAGGTTTCCATGTAAATCTCATGTTCTATTGTTATTATTGTTTGCTTCTGTTTTTATATGTTTCTAACAATATATACTTTCTAACTGACCAAAACACTAACCACCTTATTTTTCAATTCTAGTATTCATAATCGTATTTATGTTTGCATCAAACCTATCAAATGACCGTGTGGAATTCATATACATTTGGGTTGGTGCCCATGTCCATCACTGGCCAATGAGCCATGTCAACTTGTTCAAAACCTTGTTTCATTACAAAATCATGTAACATCAAATCCAACATTGTCCATTTATGAACTAGAGTCTAACACTAAAACAACCCTACTTGCTCATATCACTCCTGCCAACAAGCCTCTCAAGTTCCCAGAAAAGGTAAAGTTGCATGGATTGAAATCACACAAAAAGGGAAAAGGGTAGACACAACTAAGAGCCACCATGCAAAGGCCACAACCCTTAAACCACCTGCTACAAGGCCTTACCTGTAGCTGGCCCAATTAGGTTGATAACTCTGGTGGCTTCTAAGGCCACTTCTAGGATCCAACAGAAAGCAGTGGGTAGCCAATGTGCTTGCTCATAACAGGTTTTTCTGTAGTGTCAAGAGAATGATGAAACCATTGTTCTTTTATAGTCATTCAAAATTGTTGAAGAAAACCACCCTCGGAAACTTCTTCGCAAAGAGTATTTCAGTTTGTAATTCCATTGGTGCTCTTACCCGACATTAGTAGCTTTCAGTGAAAGTGAACTACTAGAATATTCAAGGTCTCAATGATCTTGACAGAGAGTACATTCTCCATCAACTGCTAACCTTGTTGGTTGGGACAAATATCCTCTATTTTCTAGAAGTCAAAATCACGAGTGCATAATTTATACCACCTTATGAGTTAATTGGCCAACAACTAAGGTTTTGTACTCTGATCACACTGAAGGTAAAGCACGGGGGCTTCACTCAATAAACTGCTATCATAGCACATTCGCTCGTGGCATATGAAACAATACCTCTAATTTCACTAAATATTGGAAAATACTTTCCAAAATCGTTTTTTTTAACCCCCTCCCAATATGCCTTCCCAATTTAAAAAAAAAAAACCTATTTTCACTAGATATTGTATGTATCAATTTTTTCATTAACATTTTTAATACCCCTTTATATTTCTACCTAGTATATTGATATGATACCCCTCTTATGACCCCACATGCATTCTACAATGCACCTTGATTCTTTCGATGTATATTGTGGATGCACATTACTTCACCCACAATGCAATTACTCAACCACATATCATTATGATTTGCAACATCTAATGGTCTAATGAAGAGATAGGAGATCACTTCTTGTATGTCACTAGAGACAATGCACATAGTACAACATTTAGATTGCATGTTACAGTTCCCCAATCGCTGACTAAGCCTGTTGTGGGCTAGGTGTCCAAGCCCCCAGGTCCTGTAACAAGCTCTAGGAGGCTGACTAAACCTCCCAAGGCCTTTAATAGGCACGAGTGGTGGGGTATTCAAGCCCCCAAGGCCTATCGAGGGCTTATAACAGGCCTTGGAGGCTTAGAGCCTCCCAAGGCTATTGGTAACAACTGGCTGAGTGCTATTGGTAACAATTGGCTGTCAATGACAACTGTCTCTCGACTATGATCGACTAGAAACCCACTTCACCATGAAACCCCCTGGCCTCAAGCATGCCTCAAGACGCAATTTCCCTGCGTACTGGTAAGCCCGAGCCTTGCCTCAACCTGATTTCTCATCCGGTTGTGATCCCGCCATCTCCATTTGGAGGTATAAAAAAGACCCCAAAGTATTTTTGTATTGTTATATTAAATAAAAAAACCCTTTGCCCCTTAATATATAAGCAATATAATTTTTAGGTTTTCATGAATATTTAATACCGCAATATGAATGAACGTGGTATTATATTGCCTTCTAGTGAAGCCCCTGTGAGGTAAAGGGGGGCTTGCAATCTTTGTTTCTCCCTAAATGGATAATAATGTTGTGGGGTGGGGTGCAAACCACACCCATTGGCTTGTGTGGGTTCTCCTTTATCTAGATGGTTAGCTTATTTTCTTAGCTAAACTATATGCCTCCAAAAATGTAGGAGCACATGTGGCCTTTTGGTGTTGGATGGTCAACGATGTTCCCAACATCTCTTGTCTTATTTGTGGTGATTTTAATATGCTGGAATATCAAGAAGACAAATAGGGCCCCTTTCTTGTGTGCATGCCAAACGGTGAAAAAAGTATAATGGTTAATCTTGAAGGTCTACCATGATGTTTTGAATCTAACCACAACTGGAAAAAAGACTTCCCTAAATTGTGGTTCACATGAACCAACTTTTGTAAAGTCACTAAATGAACCTTATATAGGTAGATAGTGCTTTGCTCTCTTAGTAGAACTCATTTTTCGACTCATTTGAGGGTCACCCAATTCATTTGGAGAGCATATCTACTCTCTTTTATCATCAACCTATTTAGCTCTCTATTTATTGGCACACTAAAAGGACTTGCATGGCCCAATCTCGCTACATCTTTAATGTATCCCATCTCAAAATCCTTGGTCGTTTGGCCTGCATTGGCATGGTGTGTAACCTCATCCCTTTGTCACACAAGGAGCCAGATCAATGGGAGGTTGTTATCTCCAAAACCATGGCCTTCCTAAGATGTTATGTTTGATGAACTGCAAAATTATTTGTGATTGCAACTATGTGGTATGTAAGGAGCTAGAAGGGATTCTAGAAAATCTACAATGGTGCCCTTATGATGAAGATAAGCAAGCCTAGCCTACCAAGCTTCACTATCCCTTGTGGGTAGAAGATTTTTTTCGAGTGAGAGGCGCTTAATTTTGCAATTGATTTCATTTACTTAAATTCGGTGACACGACCACCGAAGCCTTTTTCAAAACCCTAACCACCAAGAAGGCTAGGGAAACCATCTTTTCCCTTAAAATCACCACGGACTAGACAACTAACTTAGCACACATTAAGAACGAATTTGTTGACTACTATGATATCATTTTTCAATCCTAGGGCCTCTCCTATGAAAGACAAAAGGCTATTTAAAGTGTCTCAACGAAACAACCACAAACTTGTGACCTAGACTTGACCTTGGATGAGCTAGCTGCGGTGCTTCATATAATGGTGGATGACAAATCCCTAAGGCTAGATGGTTTCTCTTATGAATTATACAAGGCTACTTGGAAGTTTCTTGGCCCTTACTTCCTTTTTGTATAAGGAATCCTTTCACCAACATTCTTTGGGATCGTGAGATGATCATAAACTTGCAACATATGCTCAACACCTCCTACAAAAATTTTGCCAAGGTACCTAGCATTATGGGTAAGCATTTCTTTCTTTCATTTTTAATTTATTTTAGGTCAGAGTTGAACCTCCACAATTGCTTTGGTCTAAGTCTCCTAAGCAGACATAATTTACCCACTAGATGCAACTTTGGAGGTCCAATACTTTTGAACTTGTCACACAATCCAAGACCCATCACAACTAGTTGGTTAGACCACACACCCCTTGGTGGCACACAAGGTACCCTACAATGGTTGCAAAGTGTGTTTGAACTCATGACCTCCTGCAGTCTTGTGGATCAGTACTAGAGGCTTGGAAACCAACTAAGCTATAGGTGGAGCTTATCCTCCCTAAGATGATTTAACTGAAACAAACTAGCCTCATTTTAGGTCAGTGCATTCTAGACAATGTTATTGTTGTGTGGAAGTACATGGAATAGACTCATTCTTATGGCCTAATCCTATGTTTGTCAAGATTGATTTTGAAAAAGCCTATAACAGAGTTGAGTGGCCCTTTAACTTGGCCATGTTAAAAATCCTCAAATTTGGGCCCATCTTCCTCAAGTAAGTTTGAGCCAACACATCAGTCCTCCAAAACTTGTAAAGTAATGGGAGTAGCAGCTCTTGGAAACTTGATTTAGTCGAGGGCGTCTCTTGGCAGATTGGGGGAATTCCCCTTTCAAGCCCTCACAAATGGTCGACATGGTCGACAGCATGAACTCTAACCGCTAAAAATTATTTTACAAGGTTAATATCCCTAAAAACTCAGTCATAAAGTGGTATTGGATTAAAATCCCAAATAACCCTTAAAATCTAGTGTTTTTTCTGGGGTCATGATTGGCGTTTGTGTAAATTTTATCTCTGCCTCGACTCCCCACATATGAGTTCTAGGTTAACGGCCGCTACCAACATTGCTTCTGCACTTTTTTATACTCCACATTACATTAATGAAATCACAGTGGATGACACCATGCCTCTCTTTCGTATGTCATGATTGGTCACTTTAGATAGTAATGGTGTCTACATTTTTAAAGTTGTTTGGTGTCCTTCTTGCTTGGAGTTATTTCATTTGTCAGGCAGAGAATAGATTGGGTGTGTGCACTGCTCGCTAATGAGTACCAGCTACAATGTCTGTAATGTTAATAGAGAAGTAGGGGTGAATTAGAGCTACAAGCATGGCCTATAATCAATGAAAAAGTGCGGACGACACAGAACCAATAAAAATAAGTACGTCAGCCTTCTCCTACCTTCTCCTACTTTGATTTTAGTAATGCAAACTGCAAATATGTGGAGAGCCTTCTGTTACTTTGATTTTAGTAATGCAAACTGAGAAACAACGGAGGTTGAAGTACTTCTTTCACATCCTTAAAAGTACTGTTATCTTCCGAAACCTAAATGATTTACAATGAACCCTGAAGATTTCCTACCTACCTAGCGTCCAATTCACTGATAGTTACATCATTTATGGAAGGAACCAAAGGATTCTGTGCAGAGGCAGACGACACAGATGATGCGGTAGCGGACGACTGTGACTGGTGAATCCCACTGCTAGAGCTGTCGGCTGTGGATCCTCCATAGCTGCTCTCACTACTTTTCACAAATGTTGGCTCTGTTGGATTTGCTAATGTCACAGAAGCACTGGAGATCATCAATATAACATTAGAGATAATTGGACGGAGGCCTGCATCAGCTTGCGTGCATAGAAGGGCAACGTGAATGCATCTTAAAGCTTGCTCCTGCCTGCATGTTTCTGTTAATGTCGAATCTATCATACTGGGAAGACACCCTCGCTTGTATGACCTCCATGCCTGCATCACATCAAGGCAAATGCATACTCACTTAACATCTTTATTATCTCAAACCACTGCAGTGATTTGAATTATCTCAAAACGATGCCTCCCACAATCCCCAATATTATGGGTAATGTTTTTGAAGAGGAACCTTCTGTAGAGTAGATCACGCAATATATATCGTATTGTTATTTGCAGAAATTGAAATTATAATCAAATCATAAAACTAGATGCAGCATAGAGAGATTACTTGACGTGGTGGTTGAAGTTGCATTAGCGGGAGCCTGGGCAGCTACTGTGGGAGGGTTTGCCCCGGAGGAGGCATGGGACGGAGGTGGAGGTGCGCCAGGTGGACTAGTACTACTCCCTCCTGTACCAGTGTCAAAAAAGGGGTATATTTCATATCGGACCGTGCAGCTTGCCAACATTCCTTGAGCTCCTTGCTTGAAAGAACAACAGCTGTAAATTGTATCCCTTGCTGATTGCAAACAAGATCTGCAGTCCTTGATGGATATATCTCTCCAACATTGAACAAGACCGTAAACGGTGTCAGTAGCAGAGTATGGAGATGACCCTTCAGCGAATCCCTTATTTGCAGAATTGTAAGCCTTGTTAGACAGATTGGAAAGGAGATTTGAAGTGGTGGTCCTAAATTTGCTTAGATAACTTGTACTGATATCGTTTATGTTCGTCAGATAATTTCCGGGATCGGTGTCTAGCTGTGAAAAGAAGCTATAGTTCTCGTATCGAAAGAAGCAGTTATCCAGCCATACACGACCGCCTATGCCGATTCCACAAAATTGTAGAAGGCTATCGTTTGCTTGCTGTGAACAGATTGAGCAGTCTTGTGGAGATATGTTACCTGTGCACTGGAGGAGGCCATCGATTCTGTTGGGACTTTGGCCATACCAAGAAGTGTTGAACCCTGTTTGAGGCGCGTTCTTCACTAGATCACCCATTACCCTAATCAAATTGTTCGAAAATGTACTTCCATCCGGGTAAATAGTATCATTACTGCATTTATATGACCACAACTCTGATATAACGGAAGGAAGACTGCTAAAAAATAGTAAGCTGATCAAATGAAAGATAATAGTTGCCTGCTTGTTGCAAGAATTAGCAGAATAAAAAATATAAGTATTTAAAAATATTCTCATGATCTTCGAACTTGCAAGCTTTGTCAAGGATTCTGGTGAATATGGGTTACAGGCCGCTAGAAAATTGATGGAGTTAGATCAGTGCGGTACAAGAAGCTATGGTCTAGATGCTAATGGGGATTGGGAATCATCGGCTTGGAAAGGATTGCAAAATCGACGAAATTGCTCTGAAAAAATAAGTATAGGCTTCATTCAAATAACAGTAACCCTGAATTAGGACAGTCGACTGTGATTGAAATTCTGAAACTATTTAGACATCCCCAAAAATAAACTTCCACAGGCCATTCTGGCTTTTTGTATATGTATGAAGTTGAAATTGAATCCACTAGGTATTGACAAATCTTTCCTTTCTCCTATAAGAGGAAGATGGGCAGCTGTTGATGTTGGGCAGGTAAATAAATTAATGTAAACTGTACTTCTAGAGCTGAGCAGGGGGCGCTGCAGGGCATATCAGTCCTCAGCTTTTCAAAGCTGCAAGTTGCAGATGCTCTCCACCCCGCACATTCACATTGTCAACAGTCTCTCATTCATTTTTTCTCGTCCTGAAAAAGTGCTGCATACCCTAAACGTTCGATTTATTTCGCGAGGATTTGGGAGGAATCTGCATTTGGAAGGAATCTGGATGTTTTTGTTATTTGAGGCTGTTGAATTTTTATATATTCAAAAGTTTTAATAACACAAAATTCTGATTAAAAAAAGTCACTAAATTTTAATAAAAAACTCTTCTCACTGACAAAATTGTTAACTATTTATACTTGAAAAAGTTTGATCATGTTTTCTCCCATGATGCTGATTTAAAAAATAAAAAATTCGATCAATCTAAAAAAACTCATATAATTGCAGGACACAAAACAGCAAAAACTTAAAAAATATCATATGATTGTCTGCCACAAAACAGAAAAACTAACCAACCAATACAATATCATATGATTGCAAGAACATTCATATAAAAAACAAAAGCAAATGAAATACAAAGGAAGTGGAGAGAAAGGCAGTTTAACCAGAGTGAATTATTATTGTCACCATTGAAATCAGAGCAACTTTAAAATATGAGATTACGAATTAAACAGCAAAGCAAATGACCTCGGAATCTTAAAACGGGCCCAGTTTACGCCCAGTAAGCAAACAAATTACAAGTTTTAAAATTAAATATTAGGATCGTTCTATATAAGTCATATTAATTAATTAATATAGTTTGTTAGTTGAAAGTTGTGTGCGCGTTGGTGCGGGAAAGAATGGTGTATTATTATTATTATTATAAAAATTAAAAATATATATTTATAAATGAATACGTACCAAATAATTAATATATAAATAAATTAAAATTAAATAATAATAATAATAATATAAGTTCAATTATTTATACAATGTTTATGCATGGTTCAGATTTTACACTTCTGTTTGGGGTGAATGTTCAGTGATTCTAGGTATGGGATGGTGCAGGTCGAGCGTGGTTGTTGGCATGCGCTGTGAACTCTGGTTGGCGCGACCTTCCCTTGAATAAGTATCAGCTTGGAGTCAAGATGGTTCGAATCGAACCATCCCAGTACCAGCCAAGTTTAAAAAAAGTGGAAAGTTTGGTGTCCGATGATTATTCTTGGATTGTCCGTCATTGCTAGTTTGTTTTCAGTGTGTGCTACTACTATTCTCTTTTTTGTGCTAGTTTCACTATTATTGCTGCCCTCCCTAGTTTGGTTGGGGTCATAGTTAGGTTGATGTGACTGTTTTGGCTTTTGGGCTAGCTGACAGCTGCAGAACACTGTTTTAGTGAACGGGTTTGGACCACTCGTTCCGGTGATTGGGGGTTTTGACAGCTGCCAGTTTTAGATGGTCCTGGAAGGGCGTAGTTTGGTGGGTGGTGGGTTATACTCATCGCAGGCTGGAGGCAATAGACTTTTTTCACCTGGTGATGTGGTCCGTGGAGGGTTTGGTCCTTTTGGTGTTAGTGGGGATGGTTTTGAGGGTTTTCAGTCCTTCTCTGGTGGTGGTGTTTCTGAGTCGGTTTAGGGCTGGAAGCATCGTTTTACAGGTCCTAAAGCCCATAAGAGGCATCAGGCTAGGGCTCTAAAGGTGCGCGAGGGTCTTGATCATTTTGTTATTCCAGAGGAGTCGAACCTTGATTGCATAGAGATGCTGTCTACTAGGGCTATAGTGGGTTGGCTTGAGTTTACCTCTGGGGTTCAGAAAGAATTGGTGGATTGGGTTTAGCGGCAATGGGTGCCGATTATTGGGGATATGCCTAGGGTTATACAGTTGATTAATGGGTGGATAATGTTTGTTTTTACTAAACCGGAGCATGTTGGAAAAATCTTGAAGAGGTTTTGGTGTTTTAAAGATGGGTCGATCTTTTTGAAGAAGTGGTATCTGAAATTCAATCCTTTGAAGGAAGCTCAGAGTGTATGCCACCTTTGGCTACTCATTCCAGGGCTGCCAATTGAGCTTTGGACGAAGAATATTCTGATGGGTATTGCGAATGCAGTGGGGAAATTTGTTCGACTAGATAACCGCTCCTTGTGTGGTTTTGATAGGAAGGCGGCGAAGTTATGGTCTCTTTTGAGATGGCTAAGGGTCTCCCGGAGGAAATTGAACTTGTTTGGGGAAATAAGACTTGGCGTCAGCGGTTGGATTATCTCCAGATGCCATTCCGATGTTTTCATTGTCAAGGGATTGGACACATTAGGGCACAATGTTCGGATGTAGTTTTTCATTCTTCTGGAGGGAGGAAGTGGGGATGTTCAAAAGCTTTGGCTCCTCCTTCGACGCCACCATCTGTTGAACTTTTCGATGGACAAACTGATTTGGGTAAGCCTTTTGTCTCTCCTAAACCCTCTATTCCTGATTTTTCTGATGCGGAGATTAATGAAATTTTTGACTCTAATATCTCCCATAAACCGAAGGGTCCTATAATTGTGGAAGTTTCAAATCCAGACCCTAGGGTGGAAGTTCAGTTGGCTAGGGATTCGACCTGTCGGGAACTATTTGGGGATCAGTCCGGTTTGGGGGAGGGGACATCTCAGGTTTGATTGTGGAACCCTCAGCTATTATTCCTTCTTCTGATTTGGGGGGGGGGTAACGAAGTTTTGAATAATGTGGATGATGGGGGGGAATTGTTGAGACCTGAGACGGATGTTCTGGGTAAGATTTCTCCTGCGAATGACGGGATTTTGGGGGATGTTGGTACTGGAGAGTCGAGAGGGGAGAGCACCTTTTTCCCTCTTTCTATTTATTCAAAAAACCCTAGCTCTAATCCCCTTGTTAAGTCTGTTCATTCTGAGAGATTCCAAAACGTTACTATTCGGAAATCTCGACGAAAAGGGGAACTAGTGGGGTTAGGGCAAGTGATGCTATACAAGGCCATATCCCTGTCTCGGAGAGAATTGACATGCTGGTCAATGATGTGGATTCACATGTTCATTTGCGGGGTCTTAGAGCTATATCCCCGGATAGGAGGGTTACTTAATGTCTATTTGTTCCTTAAATATTCGAGGATTGGGGGGGGTTGTCCGAGTCAGGGCCCTCGCTAATCTTATAGCTATTGCTCGGCCGAGTATCATATTATTACATGAAACTATGTGTTCAGATTTGGTTGCTATATCGAAGTTTGTTGGTCTTATGGGGGGTTGGGAAGTGTCGACATGCAGCTCAAATGGTATGTCTGGAGGTCTTCTTGTGGCTTGGGATCCTAGGGCTTATACATTCCAGGTTTATAAGTCAATTTGGGGTATTGTGATGGAAGGGTTCCGTAGATCTGATGATTTTCCGCTAACAATATTGAATTGTTATGCTCCATATAAAAACCGTGAAATATTTTGGAATGGGTTACAAGCTTCTAGCTTGTTGGAAAGAGAGAATATTTTGGTGGCTGGTGACCTAAACTTTACTAGGTTATCCCAGGAGATTTGGGGTACTTATGCTAAAATGGATATTTTGGCTGAAAATTTCTCTGATTATTTGCTAGTTAACGATTTGATTGATGTGTGTACAGGTGTCTACTCTCCTACCTGGTCTAATGGCAGAGAGGGTCATGACTCTATTATGAAACACCTGGATAAATTTATCATTAAGAGATCTCTTCTGGAGTCCTATGGCAGGTATCGTACATGGGTTGGCAAGACAAAGATATCCAACCACTGGCCAATGCTTTTGCAGTTGGATGAATGTTTTCAGCATCGATGTTTCCCTTTTAAATTTGATAGCTCTTGGATTGAAAATTCTGAGTTTGTCAGCTTTGTTACAAATGTTTGGCATCACATTAATCTGGAGGAGGATTTGAATCCTGTGGATCGGCTTTGTTACAAACTGAGGGTGCTTAAAGGGAAAGTCTCGGAGTGGATTCATAATAAGAAGAAAGTGGCTAAGCATAATTTATTAGTGATTGAAACTCAAATACATGTTTTATATGCGCAGTCACTACTAGATCCATTGGATAATAACAACTTTATCAAATTGAAAAATTTGGAGAAGGATAGGGAAAGCTTTTATTTAATGGAGGAGAATGAGTGGCGTTTGAAAAGTCGTGCTCTGTGGGTGAAATCGGGTGATAAGAACACTCATTTCTTTCATACTTACGCTTCGGCTAGAAGGAATAGTAGTACCATTTGGAAAATGGATGATGGAGCTGGAAATGAGGTAGCTGATGCTCAGGGTTTACACGGGTTAGCAAAAAAATATTTTAGTTCTATTTATTCGGTGGACCAGGGGTGTGACTTAATGTCCAAGTTGAAGGTTGCCAGATTATATCTGAAATTCTTTGATGACAGGGAAGGGGCTGAACTTTGCAAGGAGGTTACTTTGGAGGAGGTGGAGAGTACATTGAAATCATTTGCTAAGGAGAAGAGTCCTGGGCTAGATGGCTGGACAGTGGAGCTCTTTATACAATTTTTTGACATTATGGGTAAGGAGATTCTATAGATGGTAGAGTTTACCAGGACACAGAGTTATGTTTCAAGGGCATTAAATGCTACATTTATTACTCTTATTCCGAAGGTTAATGACCCTAAAACATTTGGTGAATTTCGGCCTATAGCCTTATGCAATCTTATATATAAGGTTGTATCGAAGATCATTGCATGTCGACTAAAGCCTATTTTTTCTAGATACATTTCTCAGGAGCAATTTGGTTTCTTACAAGATAGACAGATCCACGATGCTGTGGGTATAACTCAGGAGCTCCTCCATACCATCAAGTGCAAAAAGCTAAAGGCCATCATCCTTAAGATGTATCTGGAAAAAGCTTATGACCGGGTTAATTGGGATTTTCTCAGAATTGTTTTAATACATATCGGGGTTCCGGCTCTTGCTATTAGGTGGATTATGGCATGTGTTAGTACCATGAATATTTCAGTACTTGTTAATGGTGCTCCATCTTCTTTTTTTAGCTGCTCAAGGGGGTTATGTCAAGGGTGTTCACTGTCCCCTTTGTTAATTTTATTAGTGATTGATGGAGTGAGTTGGTTGATAAAAGAAGCTATTGGGGAAGGAATTATTAAAGGCCTGAAAATTTCAAAGAATTTATCGGTGTCCCATGCACTTTTTGTGGACGATGTTTTACTTGCGGGTATTGATACGGTGGAGGAATGGCAAGCATACCAGCGGATCATAGATCTATTCTGTTGCGCCTCGGGTATGAAAGTGTGTCTTAAAAAGTCTTGTATCTATGAGAATTTGGTTTGTTTGGATAGATTAAGACTTTTGAAAGTCTTTTTTCCTTATAATTGCTCAAAGATTGGAGATGGCTTTACATATCTTGGATTTCAGCTGAAGCCAAATGGTTATCTGGTAAAGGATTGGCAATGGCTCATAAAAAAATTTGAATCTAGGATTTCTCACTAGACTTATCGTCTACTTTCTATTGGCAGTAAACTTACTCTGGTTAAGTCGGTTTTGATTGGGACACCAGTCTATTGGCTTTCACTGCTTCTAGTGCTATGCTATGTCATCAATACATTGAGGAGATTGATTTTTAAGTTTTTATGGTTTGGAGGTCTAAAGAATTCTTACCTGTCTATGATAGGTTCAGATAAAATCTCAATCCCGATTGCTGCCGGTGGTTGGGGGATAAAAGACCTTTCTGTATTTAGCGTTGCCTTGCGATTGAAAAGCTTCTGGAGGGCCATTTTTGGCAAAAATCTTTGGACTCAGGTGATACAGGAGAAGTATATTAAAACAAAAGTGTCCCACTGGTCGAGGAAGCCGAAGAAAGTTTTAAGGGGTGTTTCCCCCATTTGGAATGGGTTTATGAAAGTTTATTGTTGGATGGCTGATGGTCTTTGCTGGAAGGTTGGAAATGGTGCTGAAGTGGCGATTGGGGTGGATCCGATCGTTGGCTTGAATGAACAATTGATTTTATCACAGGAACTGTTACTATTATTAAGGGATAACGGATTTATCACCCTTAATACTATTATTAAGAAGGAGCCACAGGGATATTGGATGGAAGCATCTGATTTGCAGTTGCCGCGACAGGTTTCTATGGAGTGGGATCAGTATATCAGATCACTGAATGTTGCTAGTATCCGATGTATTGATGGGGAGGATGAAATACGTTGGGCTGGTAATTCGTCTTCAGGTAAAATCACTGCATGCTCTACTTATGACTATATCATTAAGCGCAGATGTTTATTCCCCTCACATTGTTGGTTTAAAGCGATATGGAAGTGGTATCTTCCATTGAAGTTGCAGTGTTTCTTATGGTTTGTTTTAATGAACTGTCTGAAAACGTGGGATAATTTGGTACTGCTGGGGTGGACTAGACCGAGCCAGTGTGTCTTTTGTAGGTTGGAGTCTGAAACAACTATCCATATATTTAAGGAATGTGTCTTCACTAAAAGTGTTTGGAAAAAGTTTACAAGAAGTCTGGTTCTTTCTCATCATTGGACTGGGAGTAATATGGAGAATTGTATGTATGATTGGGTGAAGATTGGTAAATCCCATATTACATTGCCAGTTTTCATCTGTTGGGCAATTTGGAGAGCTCGGAATAGAGCAATTTTTGAAAATAATATGCCTTATGCTGAAATTGTGTACTGTGATGCATTAAGACACTATCTAAATTATCAGAAGGAAGGGATAAAACATGTGGATAGAAATATTGGTAGGTTCCAGATGACTGTTGATGATCTGGTATTATTTTTTGCTGGGGCAGCATCTTCGGGGAAATGTGGCATTGGTGGAGTCATTTTTCTCAATTCTGATAATTTTTTCACACTACGTATGTGTAATGACCCTTTTTCAAAATTTATTTAAAATGCCAATTTTTCCACTTTTTCCCCAATTTCGACCTTTGACTAGTTTTACTATTTTGACCTCCAAATCAACCAAAATGCTCCCAAATATTCTGTAGGAGTGTATGAATGGTATTTAGACTTGAATATTAGGTTCAGGGATGTTTTATGGCCCTCCAAATACTGCTGCAAACTTGATTTGTATTCTGATCAATATATGTAATTTTGACTAGTAATGTGTGCATCAAATCCCCTCGGGGTAACACTGCAAATGGCCTTCCAAATGCCTCCAAACTCCCACGAATTTATGAACAGAGGTATGTAATGTGTTAAGTATGTGATTAAGGTCTCATATGCACCATTAATTGATTTTTACTACTGTTCTAACTCTCTCACATTCAACATCAAAAACCCCCAATTCGACCATTGGGGAAATGGCACTATTTCACCTCTCAATACAAACAAACTGAGTAAAAATGCTTCAAATGCTCAAGTACAGTACATGAAACTTGTAGAATATATCCATGGAAGTATATGAATCACAAATATATCAGAAAATCATCCATCCATTGGAAATAATCAACCTTATAGTGTCATACATCAAAGCATTGGGGAAATGGACATTGTTTGCTCATTAATCAATAATTTTGCATACATTCAATGGGTATTTCGACCTGAGAGTTTTTGAATATGAAGAACAGAGGATATGAAGCTATTACAATCAGAAAAATATCATATGAAGCTCTCCCAATGAGTTCAAGATCTCACCTAAAGCGCAATCCCTCAAGGAGCCTGAATATGCCTTCAAAATTGGAAATGGTGGAGAGAAAGTGCTGCACTAAACCAAACCATGAAACTTCCTGTAGCTGCTACCTGCAAATAAAACTCCATTAAAGCACCATGAAAGACCTGAGTGGCCTCTCCAAACACCAACTTGGATGGTAATCTTTCACCCTCGAAATTGGCTAAGTCAAGAAACTAGTCATCCACTAGTTCTCTCTTCACAAATGCAATTTTTCTCAAATCATCAAAAGCCATTCTCATACTTCATTTCTAAATTTTATAACCAACATTAGCCTTCTAAGGGTCGAAATCCTCTCAATAGATTCAATAGATTTCCATTTAGGAAATATTCCATCATTGGCTATTGGTTGACCTTGTTGACTTTTGACTATGGTTGACAATGGTTGATTATGGTTCACTTTGGTTGACTTTAGTTGACTTTGTTTGACTATGGTTGATTATGTTGGCCTTAATTGACTATTGGTTGATCATGTTTGAATTTTGACTTTAGTTGAATTTGGTTGACTTTTGTTGGTTTTGGTTGAATTTGGTTGACTTTGGTTGGTTTTGGTTGAATTTGGTTGGCTATGATTGACTATAGACTTTACTTGACTTTGATTGAATATGGTTGACATAGGTTAATTATGGTTGACTTTGGTTGACTAATTGACAATGATCAACTATGGTTGACCACAGTTGACTATGGTTGAGTATGATTAACCATGGTAGACCATGGTTAGCCATGGTTGGTTGATTATGGTTATTAACCATGGCCGGTTGACCATTATTCACTGTGGTTAACCATTGTTGACTATGGTTGACTATGGTTAACCATGATTGGTTGACCATCGTAAACTATGGTTAACCATGATTGGTTGACCATCGTAAACTATGGTTGACTTTTACTTATTATGGTTGACTTTGATTGACCTTGGTTGAGTATGGATGACCATGGTGAACTATGGTTGACTTTCTTTTTCCATCATTGACTATTGGTTGACCTTGTGTGACTTTTGACTATGGTTAATTATGGTTCACTTTGGTTGACTTTAATTCACTAAGGTTGGTTATTGTTAACTTTGTTTGACTATGGTTCACTTAGGTTGACTAATTGAGTATGGTTGACTTTCTTTGGCCATAATTGACTATTGGTTGACCTTGTTTGAATTTTGACTCTAGTTAACTTTGGTTGGCTATGGTTGACTTTGGTTTGCTTTCATTGAATATGGTTGACTATAGTTGAACAAGGTTGAATTTTTTACTGTAGTTGACATTGGTTGAGTAAATCACCATGGTTGACTATTATTGACCATGGTCAACTATGATTGACCATGGTTGATTATGATTAGCCATTGTTGACCATGGTTGATTTAGTTTGGCCATAATTGACTATTGGTTGACCATGGTGGAATGTGGTTGACTATGATTACTATGGTTAACTTTTGTTGATCTTGGTTGACCATGTTTGGATATGGTTCATTATGGTTAGCTTTATTTTACTATGGCTAACTTTGGTTGACTAATCGACTATGGTTCGCTATGGTTAACCATGGTTGACTATAGTCGACAATGGATGACTTTGGTTTCCATAATTGACTTTGGTTAACTATGGTTGAACATGGTTTACTATGGTTGACTTTATTTGACTATGCTTGAGTTTGGTTGATTAATTGATGATGGTTGACTATGGTTTCCCATGGTTGGATATGGGTCACTTTGTTTGGCCGTAATTGACTATTGGTTGACCTTGTTTAAATTTTCACTATGGTTGACTATGGTTTACTTTGTTTCGCCACAATTGACTATGGTTGACTTTATTTGGCCACAATTGTTTGGTTGACCATGGTTGACTATGGTTAATTATGGTTGGCTTTGGTTGGCTTTGGTTGACTATGGTTGACCATGGTTGACTAATTAACTATGGTTGACTATGACTAACAACGGTTAAGTATGATTCGTTATGGCAGACTGTGGTTGACATGGTTGACTTTGGTTGATATTAATATCATATGGTTGACCATGGTTGACTTGTTGGCTTGATTAAGAGTCACACAAGGGTTGACTTTAAAATCATATGGTTGATTATAATTCCACTATGGTTGAGTTTGGTTCAATAAGGTTAACCACTGTTGACCATGTTTGACTTTGGTTGACCATGGTTCGCTATGGTTTTCTTTATTTGACCATGACTAACTATGGTTGACTTTGTTTAGGCATCATAGACTATTGGTTGACCATGTTTTACTATGGCTATCCATGTTTGGCTTAGGTTAACCATGATTGACTATGGTTGACTTTCGCTTACTATGGTTGACTTTGGTTCAGTATTACTGACCATGGTTGACTTTGTTTTTCCATCATTGACTATTGGTTGACCTTGTTTGACTTTTGACTATGGTTGACAAAGGTTGACTATGGTTAGTTTTTGTTGACTTCGCTTGACTATAGTTGACATAGGTTGACTAATAGATTAATTTTTACCATGGATCATATGGTTCCCTTTGTTTGACTTTTGACTTTGCTTCAATTTGGTTGGTTTTGGTTGAATTTTGTTAATTATGGTTGACTATGGTTGAATTTGCTTGACTCTGATAATTATTTGAAGGATAGATAGTGTACATGGTATAAAAGTGAAGGAAAGATCAGTGAACATGGTACAAACATTTCTAGGAGTAAAATTATTGGAATAAGTACAAGAGGAAAAAGCAAGAAACAACGGTTGAATAATATTTAGGATGGTTGGTCATCTTTGAAATTTTGCTTTCAACATATAATGGAAATAGCACACAGTTTTCAACGGTTAAGTGCTGAAAATGGAATAGAATGTGGCATTGATAGTTTTAAATTTGAGTTTGACAATTTTAAATTTTTAGTTTTCCAAATGTTACAAATTGAGTGGCTTTGCACATCTGATATGGTTGGATTCTAGTTTTTATAGAATTTGAACATGTTTATTCTCGTCAAAACTTACCAATATCAAAGAAAAGAAAATCATTCTCTTGTTTTTGTTCATCAAATGTCCTTGATTAGATCTTAGCTATCAAAAGCATGAATTGAGATGTGTAGTTCCTGCATTTTTTATGCTAACAAATGTATAAATTAGTTATCATGAATTTGATAATTGGTTTCCAACATCCTTTGTATTAAAAATTTGGCTACAATTAGAGAATATGCGATGAATTGCATATTTATAAGAATTAAAAATCTATCTTGAAATATGGAAATGATTGAACACATAGTTAGGTGCATTTGTAAATAATTTATTAACACTGTAAAACTTGACATTGTTTTTATTTAGTCAATCTTGAACTCAACTTGAGTGTGTTTTTGGGTGTCGCCTCCCAACTAAGTCACCCCTAAGGGGAATTGAACTTGGGTCGCCTTGCTGATAAGATCCACACCTTAACCGAATGAGCTAGCGGAAATTGACAATGGATCTTGTTAATGTCATATGATCAAACCATTATTATTCTCTACCGGCTGCCATGACAATGCTATAAGCCAAACCACTTTAATTTTTTCTTATTTTGTTAATGTTTTATAAAATATAAAATTTTCAGTGTTGATTGATTTTTCATTTAATTAATGATGTTAAATTTTTACATAGCCCTCTTTATTTCAATATATCGAGTGGGACATGTATGTTTCTAATTAAAAATAACAGTGTGTGGTGAGTATTTAATCACATAGAAATATTCTTAGTTGTGTATGCTAAATTGAACAATGTGATTAAATTTCATAACTTGCTTTCATCTATTAAAAAGAGATTCAACGTTATTTATTTAATGAAGGTTGATTTGTCTTAGCACCCACTCAGCTAAAATAATTGTAAGGATCAGCTCCCTATGGCTCCACTCCCCTCTATCAATTCCATTACCGGCATTCTGTTTCGTTGTCTCCATCCAGCTATCATGAGTTGTGCTTCTTCCACTGCTTTGTAGGTTGCTTAGTATGTCACATACCCAAAAATCTGAATATTTTATGTTGTGAGAAACACATTATGTTATAAGTTATTGTAAAGTTTTTATGATTATTGACCAAGTGGGGTCAAGGATGACTATAATTAAATGCTCTAATATTTTTATTATTAATAAATAAAAGAGGGGACAAATATCCAAAGGAGAATGTTAAAGAGTGTTCACTGACCCACTCCGAGGAATGAACTGGGGTGGAGAGAAAATTGACAATTGGCAGCATTTTCATTCACTTCCAACTGTTGCAGGTGGCAACTTCCCTATATTTATAGTCATGTTCCCCAAGAAAGTGGAACAGAGCAGGTGGCTCAATAATTATGAAACTGACCAAAAGACCTAGGCACTCTTTTTACACCCATCGAATTGAGCAGGTGGCTCACTAAGTTTTACTTGTGACAATTCTGAGAACAGAAAGTGGGAATGCACAAGAGATTCAATGAGGGGAAGGCTAGGGAGTGAATGATAGAGTAAGTCTGCAAATTTGAACTAGTACTGTTGAGTTCAAAGTTCATACTGCTGAATGCAGAAGTCATACTACTGAGTACATAAACCATTACTACTGTGTTGCAGAAAGATAAATACTTGCCTCCACACAGTATCTTCATCCTGGCGGTTCAATGAACAAAATCGTGGGTCTTAAGGCAAGTAACATTGGCTGCTTTCAGGAAAAGGTTGGGTGAAACGGTCTTCTTTGGGTGTTTGTCCCCCTCTACAGTTATCAGGTTCTTCATTGCTTCAGTTATTTAATTCTAGATTACTAGTCTACTTCTGAATGTTGCATTTTACTTAATTATTAGATTAGAATTGCTAAATTGATAGCTTATTATGCATAAATGGCTGAATGATTGAAACTACGAATTAAATGATTGAATAGAATTCTTCTCTGTATTTTTCCACTCACAATTTGTGAGGTACTCTAGTACAGAGAAGTTGGTTTAAATAATAGATTAGAATGATTCCAATATTAATAATAGAATGCAGGACATTTATTTTACAATTGATACAACTCTAGAATGTATGTTGAATGTTACTCAGAAAACTTACAAATACAACTTATTTCTTCTACAATGCATATGATTACAACCTAGTATATAGTTTAAATAATAATCATTTTTACATACTGATATATTCATAGAAATAGCTTATATAGTTATTAGTCATCGTATAGACATGATACTATAGAAACAACTAGGTTTGTATATTTCATATAGTTACAATCTCTATTTAAATTATCAACATAATAAATTTGTGCATCATCCTAAATCAGTATTTATACACTATAAGAAAACATTATACAGTCATGAACATAAATAGAGTAAATCCAATCATTGTTCATAAATTCCATTAAGATCTATATAATCGAACACAGGCTAAAGTTCAACATCTAGTTTCCAAATTACTTCTCAATAATTGCGTCGAGAGGCGCTCTACAGCCCAGTATGAGGGAGATCCTGTAACGTTTTCATTTGTCCTTATAGTTGGCCATTATGATTAAAGTTTGTCTTTAACATAATAATAATAAAAATTAATATTATGTTGGCCATTAATAAAAGGATGCGTATTTTCATTTGAATTAAATCCTAAGCTATATAATACATAGATGCAAAGAAAAAGAAACCAACAAAGACAAACAGCAAAAAAAAAAGTTACGGTGAAGAAACTGCAGCAAAAAGAAGGGAACCAACAACTACGAGCACGTAATTTTTGATTTAATAATATTCGTTTGTGCCTCGCAATCCTGCTATACGAGCTTCCCTCCCAGCTCCCATCCACGCAACTCCTCTCCGCGTGTTGTCTTCCACTCTGCTCCCCTCCCCCTCTGCTCCCCTCTGCGTGCTGTCCTCCCAGCTCCTCCCCTCCTGCGTGAGATCCCCCCACTTCCACGAGCTCCTCCACACACCTCTCCAGCTCCTCCCCTCCTGTGCAAGCTCCCCCCACGTCCACGAGCTTCTCCCACCTCCCCAGCTCTTTCCCTCCTGTGTCTGCTGTCCTCCCACCTCCTCCCCTCCTATGCGAGCTCCCCTCCACGCAGCTCCCCTCCACGTGCTCCCCCCATCTCCTCCACATCTCCTCCACACAGCTCCCCTCCACGCCTTCCCACCCACCTCCTCCCCTCCTGCGCGATCTCCCCTCCACGCGCTCCCCCCATATCCTCATCTCCTCCACGCCCTCCCCCCCATCTCCTCCACCTCCTCCCGTCCTGTGCGAGCTCCCCTCCATGCGCTCCCCCCATCTCCTCATCTCCTCCATGCCCTCCCCCCATCTCCTCCACATCTCCTCCACGTGCTCCCCTCCCCCCATCTCCTCCACCTCCTCCCCTCCTGCGCGAGCTCCCCTCCACGCAGCTCCCCCACATCTCCTCCTTCCCCCTCCATGCCGCCTCCCTCCCCTCCAGCCTACCCTTCCCTCCTACGCCATCCTTACAGCCCTCCCTCCTACGCCATCCCCCCTCCACGTCGCCTCCCGCCCCTCTAGCCTTCCCTTCCCTCTTGCGCCATCCCTGCAACCCTCTCTCCTGCACCATCCCTCCTCCACGTCGACTCCCTCCCCTCCAACCTTCCCTCCACGTTTGCTCCCTTCACCAGCAGACCTGAACCATATTTAATTTTAATATGTTAAAATAAAAATTAATAATTTAAAGTTAAATTATACTTTAACATATTAAAAAAATTTCTATTTTAACATATTAAAAACAAATCCTATTTAAAATTAATAATTAATAAAAATTAAACTATATGTTAAACTATTTTTTCATATAAAAACCTTAAACTATATGTTAATCTATATTAAACTATATGTTAAATCCAAATCCTATTTTAACATATAGTTTAATATAGATAATTTAAACTATATTTTAAAGTTCAAATTACAAAAATAAAAATAGAATTTAAAATAAAAAATAATAATTTAAAGTATGTATGGGGATTGTAGTTAAATACTAATATTATAATTATATGAATAAGAAGTACCTGTGGTTCAATGGTAAGAGTGTTGAGATAAAGGTTGTGAGGTCCAAGGTTCGATCCTCATAGATTACTTAGTTTTTGGGAAATTATAAAATAATTTAAATAAAATTTGGGGATTAGAGTTAAATATTATTATTTTAAGTATATAAACAAGGACTACATGTGGTATAGTGGTAAGGGTGTTGGGATAATGGGTGTGATGTCCAAGGTCCAATACTCTTAGAGATCACATATTTTTTTCGAAAATATATTAATTTTTTTATTTTAAATTTAGTGAATTTCATTATAATGTAAATTGAGTTTTATACTTGCATTGATTTCAGTGTATATAGTTTTATTCTCGCATAGATTTCAGTGTATATGTTAACGCTTGACATTCTTTATATAGAGTCTGACCTAGAAATGGAAGATGTGCATGCGGAAGATGCTACGAGACAAACAAGAGAAGAACAAGAAATACATAACGTCGAGCATCCTAAAGCATATCAAGGAAGAAAATCGAACAAAATGACAACAAAAGAACGAGAAGAAGACTTGAAACGGAAAGCAGAACAAAAAAAAGAATATCGAAAAAGAAAGTTGGACGAAATGACAACAGAAGAACGAGAAGAACTAAGGAAACAAAGTGCAGATCGACAAAGAGCATATCAACAGAGAAACAAGAAGCAGTCGGAACAAGAAAGAAATCAAAATCAAAATGTATAACAACAAAGAAATCAAAATGTAGAACAACAAAGACAATATTCGACCAATATACTCGTAGAACCAACTGTGGGAGATGCTCAAGGAAGAGAATCTAATGAAATGACAACAGAAGAACGAGAAGAACGAAGGAAACAAAATGCAGATCGACAAAGGGAATATCGAAAAAGAAAGTTAGACGAATTGACAGCAAAAGAGGGAGAAGAACAAAGAAAATGAAACATTGACCAACAAAGAGCATATCGAGAGAGAAAGAAGAAGCAGTTGGAGGACCAAAGAAATCGAAATGTAGAACAACAAAGTGTTGATGTATATGTAACTTCGGAATGTATTTCATCTGTGTATTTTATATATATTTATTGTACCCTTATAAGAGATGTGTCATTCCTCTATAAGGAAGTGTCGTCATGTGGATTGACAAGTGTCGCAAGTGTGTGTACTTGCTGATGGGTTATTAGACCACCATGTGGGGTCGGCCCTGAATTATATATAATATAATGTGGATGTATCTAGATAGAAAAGTCGGCCCCATAAGGTCACTGGGCAAAAAGGTAAGTATAAATAGAGATCGGAGATCTCTATTTTACACACTCGGAAAAGTAACTCACTCTCACTTGAAAAGTGGCGCACTAGTGAGGAGGAGGATCATCTGCTATCAGGAGACTATCTTAGTGTTATTTGGTTGTACTTTGGTTGAGCCATTACTCTCTCTATCTCTGAGGAAGTTGTGGGGTTTTTCACCTTAGGGTTTTCCCCACGGAAACTCTGTGTCTCTTGTCTCTTATGCTTTTGATTCTTGTGATGCTTGTCATATTGTGATTGTCATGCATTGATATACTGTAGATGCTAGTCTATCAGCAAATATCCTAGAGTATTGTGAATTAATGCTCAAAATTTAACATGGTATCAGAGCTAACCTGAGAAGAAGACATTTTGCAGTGACGAAAGCTTGAGTTCCTTGTTTATTGGGTTTCTCTCCACAGATTTTTGAAAATAAGTATAGTAGATTGACTCTACTCATCAAGGCGCATCTATCTGTCCAATCAGAATTCAATTCCGAGCATTTTCAGATTTGGCCCTAAAAATTAGGGTTTCCACAAAAATAGGAATTTCTGGAATCTGAAGACACAACTGGAAGCTCCTTGCAAAAATCGAAGTTTAGAGCTTTGGATCGAGATTTTTGGCTGGGTAGATCTCTGGGAAACTCAAACCCTAATTCAAAGTCCTCCCTAGTGAACCTGGGAGGACAAAAAGGCAATTCTGAAGGGCAAGACTTTGTTGATCTCAAATTCTGAATGCACCAGGCTGATCAGCTCACCAAGGCGCATCTTTCTATCCTTTCAGAAATTTGAAATTCACATTTTGAATTTTTAGGGTTTCTCTGACAAACCCTAATCCGAGACCAGATCCAGTTTTCAGCACTTCAAGTGGTAAGATCTAAATCTTTTCTATTTCCATTTGAAGTACTCTTTAAGATGTCTCTCCACACCAAGCTTGAGGATAAGCTTGAAGGGGCTGATAACTTCCGAGCCTGGAAGTATAGAATTGGGTTAATCCTGGAAGAGAATGAGTTGGACTCATATGTGAAAGAAGACATCCCTATCCCAGAGGATGAAGAGGCCAAGGCATTGCACAAGAAGAACTTGGTCAAGGAAAAAAGAATCATTGTTGATTCTAGCAAAGACCATCTCATACCCCATGTGTCTTCTCTTAAGACACCCAAGGAGATGTTTGACTCTTTGACCAAGTTGTTTGAAGGGAAGAACATAAATCGGAAGATTACCCTACGGAACCAATTGAAAGGAGTAAAATTTCAGAATGGAGAAACCATTCAATCTTATTTTTCAAGGGTCTCCCAGATCAAGGAACATCTAGAAGCAGTAGATGAAATGGTGGAGAATGGTGAAGTGGTAATGACCACTCTAAATGGCCTACCTAGGTCATGGGATTCCTTTATCCAAGGAATTTGTGCAAGGAAGAAGTTGATCTCCTTCAGTAGACTACGGGAAGAATGCTCACAAGAAGAAGCAAGGCTTGTGGCACGAGAAGAAAAGATGGGGAATGAATATCAAGCTCTCACAGCTCACACCAAGAAAGGGAAGTTCAAGAGAGAGCCATCTCACTCCAAGAAATCTTCACATCACTTCAAAGAAAGAAGAATATGCTTCACTTGTAATGAGAGAGGACATATTGCCATAAATTGTCCGAAGAACAAGAAGGACAACAACAACTCCAACAAGAAGAAGAAGGGCAGCAAAAGAAGGTTTCATGCTCATGCTGCCGAGGATGATGAACCACCCAAGAAGAAGGCTAGGGCAGAAAGTGATGATGACTCATCAAGTGAAGAAGAGTATGTTCTAATCTCTGCTCTCACAGGTACCATCTCCCATGGTTGTAATGATTGGTTGATTGATAGTGGGGCTTCCAAACACATGACTGGGTTTAAGGAATCTTTTGTGAATCTATCTGAACATGAATCACCCCATAAGGTGAAACTTGGGGATGATTATCAATACCCAATCAAAGGAAGTGGTGAAGCCTCCTACAACCTAGATTCTGGAAAATCTTTGAAGATGAAAGAAGTTCTTTATGTACCTGGGCTCAAGAAGAACTTACTCTCAATATCTGCATTGGATTGAAAAGGTACGAGGGTTGCATTTGTGGATGGCCAAGTCCTAATGTGGCCAAAGGGAAAGACCATAGATGATGCAGTAGTGATTGGAGAGCAAGAGGGAGGTTTGTATAAATTGAAGGGACAACCTGAACATGCCATGGTGCATGAATCCATGGAGCCAAGTGAACTTTGGCATAGAAGAATTGCTCATATGCACTATAGAGCACTTCCAATTGCAAGTAAGGCTGTAGAGGGTCTTCCAGAAATCAAGACCAAACATGAAGGTGTTTGCAAAGGATGACGATGATCCCGAGAAGAAGACTTGTCTAGCATATCTGTGTCGAGAAATACCTTCCTAGTTAAGAGGGAGTGTTGATGTATATGTAACTTCGGAATGTATTTCATCTGTGTATTTTATATATATTTATTGTACCCTTATAAGAGATGTGTCATTCCTCTATAAGGAAGTGTCGTCATGTGGATTGAAAAGTGTCGCAAGTGTGTGTACTTGCCAATGGGTTATTAGACCACCATGTGGGGTCGGCCCTAAATTATATATAATATAATGTGGATGTATCTAGATAGACAAGTCAGCCCCATAAGGTCACTGGGAAAAAAGGTAAGTATAAATAGAGATCGGAGATCTCTATTTTACACACTCGGAAAAGTAACTCACTCTCACTTGAAAAGTGGTGCACTAGTGAGGAGGAGGATCATCTGCTATCAGGAGACTATCTCAGTGTTATTTGGTTGTACTTTGGTTGAGCCATTGCTCTCTCTATCTCTGAGGAAGTTGTGGGGTTTTTCACCTTAGGGTTTTCCCCACGGAAACTCTGTGTCACTTGTCTCTTATGCTTTTGATTCTTGTGATGCTTGTCATATTGTGATTGTCATGCATTGATATACTGTAGATGTTATTCTCTCAGCAAAGATCCTAGAGTATTATGAATTAATGCTCAAAATTTAACACAAAGACAGTATTCGACCAATAATAACGTAGAACCAACGGTGGGAGATGCTCAATGTGTAACAATGACAGAATATGAGATTGAAATTGATGATAGTATATCGATACCATCAGAAGAAATGTATACTAGACATCGAAAATTTCGTTCACGAATTGATCAATTGGCACAACTTCAAATATGTCATGTCTGCCAAGAGTCATATGCTGGAATATAGGTACGTAATACAAGTACAGTTCCCATGTGCGTGTGATGTCTAAGAGAGGGATCTAATCACAGATTCTCAGCTAGAAACCACATGGATCCAGGAACTCAACCTCATGTCCTTCAGGATCTCACACAAGTGGAAGAGATGTTGATAGCATGTGCAAGTCCGATTTTGCAGGTGATGCATTCTATAGGTGGACAATACAAATATCGAAGACACACAATTAGCTTTCCACAGGAGATTAAAGATGTTGCCAAGAAATTGCCACGACATATTAACAACTTGGACTTAATGGTGGTTGTGCGGAAAAAAGGCCGACAAGGATCCAGTTACGATTTCACTGTTAGAAAAAAAAGAGTTATGGATGCATTACTATATAAGATTCAAAATTATCCGTATTATTGAGATGTTCGAGTCGATTATGACGCAGTAGAAGAGTTACCTAAAAATGCAACAGATATCTCACATATGCTTAATTCTGTTACTCTTCCCGATATTGACGACGACACAGAATTTGCAATGTTGGAAGGGATACCAGGGGTTGATGACATGTTAGATGGTTTACAAACAACTTCTTTTGCATCAAGGCTTCCAAGTGCACCACGAGAGATACAAATTATTAGAGCATGGGAAAATAATCCTAATCTAGATGAAAATAACGCAAATGATGAATCGAATGATTTGCTTAACTGGCCTGGCATTGGATCATCTCCGATTAACGAGTATAACACTGTCGGATTATTTGATATGGCATTTCCAGCATTGTTGCCTAAAGGAGAGGCTGATTGGTTACAACCACGAATTCGAAATGTCCATCTTCATGAGTACGCAAAACATCTTCTCAGATATCATGATAAAAGATTTGGAAGGCACCCTTGCTTAAGATATTTTTTATTAAATATCATAATGAGACATCGTGCTCAAGCTTCCTCAACAGTTTTTGTCAAAAAAAATATTGGTGAACTACCCACAACAATGGAAGAGTTATGACAACATTTACAAAATCTTCCAGATTCTAGATTGGGAGAAAGATTAATGAGATTTGGAACGGTATTAAGAGGCACACGTGCATATTGGAGCAAGTGTTGTCAAGAGTTATCTGATTTGATTCAACAGATAGGATGTCTGACAATATTCTTCACACTAAGTGCAGTGGATATGCAGTGGCCCGATTTGCATAAATTAATGCTAGGCACAAGTCCTACAGATCCACATGAAGCGATAAAATGGCGACGTCAAAATGTAATTGATAATCCTCACATCGTGGCACATTATATGCACTTGAGACATACAATGTTTGGAGAAGAGGTTTTCGAACATTTTCATCAAGCTACAGATTATTAGAGTCACTACGAATGGAAACATCGTGGATCTCCTCATGCCCATGGGTTTCTTTGGTTAAAAAATGATCCCAACATGGACACTCTGAATTGGGATGATCCTAGAGAACTTATATCTGCAAAAAAGTATTTCAACAAATGTGTGCATGCAATAAATCCACGTGAGCGACATGAACGAAAGATTCAAATTGGAGATAATGTAGATGATCATCCTTGTGTAAAAGGCACAGAACAAATATTTCAATCAGATCCAATGATTGATTATGAATAACTTCTTAATTGTGTTGAGCGTCATATTACCTGCAATGAGAGAAGTTGTCTTCAAAAGAAGGGAGGAAAATTGGTATGTCGGTACCATGCACCATGGGATGCATGTGACCGGTCAAAACTTTACATTGATGAACAAGGAGAAAAAAAGTATGAACCTAGATGAAATGATGATAGAGTGAATACACACAATCGTGAAACACTAATGATGTGGAGGGTTAATATAGATTGGTAGCCTGTACTTTCCAAGCGCGTCGTTACTAATTACATAGCAAAATACACTGCTAAATCAGAAAAGGGATCTGAAACTTTCCACAATATGTTGATGCGGGTCTCTTCTATCCAGAATCAGAATGAACCAACATCACGTGCATATAAAAGTTTGTTGTGTGAATCCATTGTTGATAGGGACATTGGTGCATAGGAGACATGCCATATGCTTCTAGAGCTTCCTCTTTCAGAATGTAGTCATCGTTTTGTGGTTCTAAATGTTGGTATGAAGGTTTTCAAACAAGTACAAGTTGAAACATATAATGTCGATGATGATAATTCTATGATTGATGCATATACTAAGCGACCGGAGAATATGGATCAACTTACATTGATATATTTTGAAAAATATTGGTCATATGACAAACATCGATGGGGGGAAAAATGGTTACCACGAAGTAATGCATCTATTGTACATGTGTTTCCTAGATTTAACTCTATTCCTGATCAAAGAGATGAGAAGTTTGTCGAATTCTGTTGGTCCGAATTGGTTTTATACAAGACATTTCATGACTTTCGAAGAGATATAGGCCACACATATGATGAAATAGTACATAATTGGCAAAATTTGCAATATGTACCTTGGCATGCTGATCGCCAATCTGTGCCTACAGATGCTCGACTTGAATCCAATGAAGAAGAAGAACATCCAATTCCACAGAGAGATTCCAGGCAACATGAATGGGAGATCATATGTGGATTATATAAAAATCAATTTATAAATTATAATGAGTTTGAGATGCTTGGACATAGGGATCTTGATCTTATGAATGATTGGAAGACTGCTTTTGTAGATGAAGAGACCTCCAGTCGTGCAATTCATTTCATCTCTGATATGTGAAAATTGAAAACGATTTCTACTAATCAACATGCAAAGTCTTACTCAATTGATAGTTTGGGGGATAAGCAAAGAATAACATACGATGTTATCCTTGAGCATTATAGAATGGGTGTTGATCCACTACACATGATAATCCAAGGAACTGCAGGTACAGAAAAGTCATATTTGATTGGAGACATTAAAAATACACTTGAAAATCTCTCTCATCCAGGGAAAAGTCCATTACTTCTTCTGGCTCCTATGGGGGTGGCATATTTCAACATATCCGCAAGAACAGTTGATTCTGCACTTCATATACCGATCAAAGAAATTAATCCTTTACGAGGAGCGAATTTAATTAACTTACAGGAAGAGTTAAGGAATGTTAGATATATTTTGATCGATGAAATGAGTTTTATTGGTAAAAATCTATTAATCAAAATAGATTTAAGACTTTGCAAAGCCTTCCTAGAAAATGCTAATATACCTTTTGGTGGAAGATCGATTATATTGGTCGGTGATTTGGGACAATTGCCACCTGTCCTGGATAGGCCAATATATGCATTGGAAGGTGTTGCAAAAGAATTGTGGAATACATTCACAACAGTTGTGACCCTTGATACTGTGTTTCGACAGAATGGACAAAGCAATGAACAAATATCTTTCCATAATGTGTTAATGAATATTAGAGATGCAAGTCCAAAAATAGAGGATTGGAAATTACTGATGAATCGTACAGATACTTCCTTAGATGCTACAATGAAAAAGTCCTTCGATAAGGCGATCCATTTGTTTGCGACAAATGATGATGTAAATTGTCATAACAAGCGTTTAATAAGAAGCCTAAACTGTCCCATTGCGACCAGTATTGCTACATTTGTAAGAAGAAACTATTCTATGGAAGGAGATGAAGAAGGGTTGGAACTTGAATTACTTATAGCCATAGGAGCAAGGGTAATGCTCACATCAAACCTCCGGACTGATGCAGGACTCGTCAATGGTGCTCTTGGAGTTATACGACAAATTGTATATAACCCTGGAAGTGCTCCTCCAGAACCACCCACATATGTTTTAATAAAATTTGATAATTATGTGGGGAGACCATGGGATGAATCGTTTCCTCAAGTTGTTCCTATTACACCTATCAAAAGAGGTAATAAAAAACAACTTCCATTGAAACTCGCTTGGGGTTTAACAATCCATAAATCACAAGGATTGACATTGGAGAAAGCTACTATTAGTATTGGAAAGCAAGAGAGGCAGGGTATAACATTTACAACAATATCTCGAGTTAAAGATTTGGCAGGTTTACAATTTCAACCTCCATTCTCATATGATCGATATGAGAAGATGTCAAAATTACCAGGTGTGAAGATAAGAAAAGAAGAAGAAGATAGATTGAGAATGATCACGATGTGAACCATATTTTCATTTATTTAACCCTTACAAAATTATTGTCTCTATTTTTCCAGTTTAACAACTTACTCAATCCTTAATACTTATTACTTACATTATGATAATCCTTGTAAATGTATCTATGTTTTCAACTTAATTTGTTCCTCACAATGCTGATCAAACTCTAGTTTTGTGTCATCGCCCACGACTGAAACCAGCCTAGATCCAAATCCTAGGCTCTATCAAGCGTCGAGAGGGATCAAATCTCCCGAGGTGCAAACCTCTTCTCAGGTATTGCACTCAAGGAGCTAACACCTATTTCATTAAATCTAGAAAAATTCTATTACAAGGACTTCTATGACATTGAATTTTTTTGTAAATATTTTATTTATTTCATTTAATTTGTAAAAATTATGCATTAAAGAAATATTCCATTAAAATTGGAAAAACTAATCCTAGAAAGAATGTTTTTATTGATCACAAATTTTATTTACTCCAAGTGTTTTTAATATACAATCATAAAAAATGAAATGTTGTATCATTTATAACTAGTTCGGTATGCCATAAATTAGGAGGAGTATATGAAAATCTGTAATTTGTTGAATCGTGAGAAAAAATATTCATGAAGATATAAAATGTAGGATTAATGAAGTTAAGTTGCACACATAATTGCATGTTTTATTACAAGAAGATCTCTATCTATATTTGAAGTGAACAAAGTATCATATTAAATATTTTCATTGTTAAATAACATATTATAATATAGCATGATTGGAAGGAAATCACAATATTAAATTAAAATAAAATAAATTATAAGAAATGTATTGATGTCACCAAATAATAACTATAAATTCGTCAAAATTGGGATAGTTGTTAGGTACAACATTATACATACACAATGAAAGTGTGAAGAAATCGAATTAAGAAATCATGGCCGAGAATTACTTTCACCAAAAGGCAAAGAAAATGATAAGATTTTTAAATGTCGAAGAAATAGATGTTGAAACATATTTTTCAAATCTTTTAGTTGAACTTTATATATGACCCCATGCTCTTTTGAATTTATTTATGGCACATATCGAATGAGTCTAAATAGTCCACTTAGTACTCATTATCAATTAATTATATGGTTTTACATTGTATTATATTCCAAAAATTACATACTACATTTATACATTCATTTAATGCATATAAGAAGATAAAAGATAAAACATATCTCGTGCTTTGTTGGCCTGTAAGAGATTATTTCAGTTAATCATAATTGAGTTAGTAATACAAACTTACAAAAAAATGAATTGAGAAATCAAATTTCTTATAGTTCAATGTCACTCACTTATGACCAATCACGTACTACCCTTAATACCACTTAGCACTCATTAGCAATAAAAATTACATACTGCATTGATAAACTCCTCTTATTAATGAATATACGCAAATAAAAGTCAATAATTTATTTCATGCCTTGTTGGCTTATATGAGATTATTGCAATTATAAACTATTAACTTAAGAATACACATTTACAAAACTTTGTGCGTGCCTTGTTGGCTTTTATGAGATGATTTTAATTACAAATATTTGATTTAAGAACGCAAATTAAAAAAATATTTTGAATGGGGAAATCAAGTGGTGTAATGCAAAAAAATGTCAAACTTATGGCAATCATAAATAATATTTTTTTTTGACACAAGCGGTTAGTTTTTGTATTAAAGGGGGTGGCAGAGCCACAAGCAAAATTACAACTTCAAAGTCTGTAAACTAACTATCCTGGAAACTGTTTAAAGCAATAGATGCCTGTGATTATACATATTCAGGACTTTTAGGAAAGCATATGCCTGTGTATTAACAAAAACAGGTCTTTCTAGGAATAGACATACAAAAAACAGCAGGGTTGGAAGACAGACTGGTGGCGTCGGTGTTAATCCCTTGAGGAGTGATTGCCTTCTTCTGAGACCTTGCCTGCGTCTTCACGCAGCTTCACCAGAACTCCTTCCATCTTGTCGAGCCTTTTGTTCATGCTTTCGATGGCAGCGGTTACCCTCGTCTCCAGCATTTCAAGAGCTTCTGCAAACTCTGCTCTCGAACTTCCAATTTCATCCTCCATTCTATCCAACCGGTGTCCTCCCTGCACATCTATTTGTCGCATGAACTCCCCCTGTCTTCGTACACGCCGGCGAAGGGTCCTAATGTCTGCTTCTAGTTCAAGGAGCGGGTCAGGGGATGACGCAGCCGAGTCCTCTGAGTGAGCCATTTTGTCCAGCGGGTTCCAATCGCTTTTCTGAGGAACCAGATTGCAGGAAGCGTAGAGCTCCCAATAGCTGTGCCAACCTGAGTCTACCTCCTTCAGCTTGGAAATGCCTCTCAAATTCAGGGATGGGCTGAGGGGCGCTTTGTGGGAGGTGCTGGAGTCATTTCTCTGTCCATAATGTGGATAGAGAGCCTTCAGGATGAGACGTGGCCCTTTTAACCACATGTTCATGCTCTTGCTTATGGTTCTCGTACAGTTCCATAAATGCCTTCGTTCATTACAGAGAGAGGGAGCCGCATGGTAATCAGTACCCCGAATGTCCATGTCACAGATTGCGGGCCCTGTGAGCCCAAAGCCTTTGGAAGTTATGGCACTTAAATCTCTGTGCTGATGTGAAATTGACTTCGCACGCTTGACGGGAGGAGGATGCGAGATTTTGGAAGTTATGGCACTTAAATCTCTGTGCTGATGTGAAATTGACTTCGCACGCTTGACGGGAGGAGGATGCGAGATTTCCTTAGCATGGGAGATCTTTCTGCGTAACTGCTCCAGTACGTCATCCGCAGGGACGAAGACGCCATCATTCTGAGGTGAGGTGAGCGCCCGTTCAGATGCGAGGAAGGAGGGGTGGCACGGTTAGAAATGGCTATCACACTTGGAATTGCCACGTTGCGAGTGGAGAGAGTTCCCATCCGTTGCCTGGAAATCGTTCCACTTGTCATGAGGTTCCTGCCAACGAGTAGCTCCCAAATAAACGTCGAACCCATAATGTTACGGGATTGGATCCAGGACATGGTCGTTGTTGATTTTAAGAATCCCTTTTCCAAGGGGAATTGCTTCGTTTGCGGCATTGTCGGCCTGAGCATTGTTTTGGACCACACATCACTGAACATTTTCTCATAAAATTGTATCACACTACATTATTTGAATTTTGTTTCCAAGTGACAATGAGAGCTGTCCCATATGAATTCAAAGTCACTTGTATCAGTATTTGATTTTTCAACTACTTGTGGAATGTTTTTACATTGTATTTTATTCCAAAAAATACATCACATTTATACATTCATTTAATGCATACAAGAAGATAAAAGATAGAGCGTATCTCATGCTTTGTTGGCTATTATGAGATTATTTCAATTAATCGTAATTGAGTTAATAATACAAACTTACAAAAAAATGAAATGAGAAATCAAATTTCTTATAGTTCAATGTCACTCACTTATGACCAATCTCGTACTACCCTTAATACCACTTAGCACTCATTAGCAATTAATTTTGTGTTTTAAAACAATTGCAACTTCAATTATATGGGGTTTTATTTCAAAAATTACATATTACATTGATAAACTCCTCATATTAATGAATATAGGCTAATAACAGTCAATAATTTATTTCATGTCCAGTTGGCTTATATGAGATTATTGCAATTATAAACTATTAACTTAAGAATACACATTTACAATAAGTTATAGATTGGGAAATCAAATGCCTATACCTTTCAAAATCATTCATCTATGACTCATCATGCTTCAATCTAAATTCTAGTACACTTAGCACTCGTTATCATTGAAGTAATATTTTTTGTAAGAAATGTGCTTTTATATAGGCGGAGGTTTAATTCAAAATTTGTGTGTCACTTGTATTAATCGATATAGATCAATAAAACTAAAGAGAACTTCATTCCTTGTTGGCTTTTGTGAGATGATTTAAATTACAAATAATTGATTTAAGAGTATGTAATTTAAAAAATATTTTGAATAGAGAAATCAAGTGTTGTAATGCACTTGTATTAATACATATAGATAAATAAAACTAAAGAGAGTTTCTTGCACGCCTTGTTGGCTTTTATGAGATGATTTAAATTACAAATAGTTGATTTAAGAGCACAAATTTAGAAAATATTTTGAATGGGGAAATCAAGTGTTGTATGATGCAAAAACTTGTCAATCTAAAAGCAATCATAAATAATACTAATAATTGTATTTATATATCATTGTCAATTATCATCTATCTAAAAAAGTTATAAAATCATACAAATTAATTCACTAAAAAATGTGTCCAACTTGTATTGAAATATTGCAATGTAATCGTCAACAAATTTCCATATAATAATATCTTCACTTAATACAAAGAACTCAATGTTCTATTGAACATTCGAATGTAGTTGCGTTTCTGTTTGATGCGATGAAGTGTCTTTAAAAAGGGGAATAGAACTTGCACAAGCCAAGTATCGTGTTCATGTCCTATATAAGCCTTTATTAAGATACAGTTTGACCGATATCCGAGGAATTGAGAAGTAGGCTTTGATGTATCTATTAGCAATACATTTGATTCTGTGTACTTATTTCCATATTGGGACCACACGTCGCTTAGCCTTTTCTCATAAAACCGTATCATACTACATGATTTGAATTTTGTTTGCAAGTGACAATGGGACCTATCCCATATGAATTGAAAGTCACTTGTATCAATATTTGATTTTTCAAGTACTTGTCGAATGTACTTGTTAGTAACATTTGATGTCCATATCGCAACATCATAATGTTTTAGGCAGTATTTTAATACTTCTAGTTGAAAAGGCCTACAAAAGTAGGATTTATCACCAAGCTCCCAATCTGGTTTTCTTTGAATTTGACAACTCGTATCATCTTTGGAATACGACGAGAAGAATACTCCTTGCATTTCAAAGATCAACAAGATCTTCTGACTGATATTAACTCCCATCTGCATTGCTGCCACATATATAACATTAACATATTTTCACTTCAAAACTTCATTGCTAAATGGCATCAAAACATATCCAATTTATTTCCACTCCCAAACAAACAACTTAATGAAAAAAATAAAAGTAATTTCAGTGGAATAGTTTTTTTATACAAACACATTCAACTACTACTCAAATCACTAATTTTAAGAATTGTAATGAGATAAACTACAATTTAAAAATATAATTACAATAGTCGAATTCATTTGAACTAATTATATGTTAATATCTACATACTACCTAAATTTTACAGTTTTTAAATTTAAATCAAGCAAACTATTTATATGTTCATTTTTACATACAACCTCATACGATATTTTAATTTTCAAGAAATTATAAGAAAAATTCATATAAGCACATTGCAATGAAATTCAAATCACAATTTAAAAATATAGTTACAATGGTCCAATTCAAACCAATTATATGTTAATTTATACCCACCACCTAGATTTACAATTTTTTAAATTTCAATTAAACAAGCTAATTATAGGTAATTTTTACATACAACCTGATATGATTTTCCATTTTTTTAATTTCTAAGAAATAAGAAAATTTCATATGATAACATTGAACTAACATTCAAATCACTGATTTGTAAGAGTTATAATGATCAATTAAGACGCAATTGATAAATAAACTGCAATTGCTCAAACATAGTAATTGTACGTTAATTTATACATACAACCTAATGCAATTATTTAATTAATATGGAATACTACATTTTTATGCAAACACATAAGACTATTATTCAAATCACTAACTTTTTATAACTCAATATCTCAATATAAATAAACAAAATAATAATATGTTAATTTATAATAATGACACAACAACAATCCTTATATGTGTATTATGAAATAATAGACATTAAATTGATAATAAAATAAAACACAGTAATAACACATCACATGTAGAATTAAGTCATCAAATGTACAATGACCAAGAATTTATATCATAAACTTCAAGATTTTGTTTATAGAGGAAATGAATAACAGTCATCTTAATGTACTATTAAAAGTCATTGAAGATTCTTCAAAATATCTCGAACATCGAGTGCCTTGTACAATTTATTCAATAAGCTCCACAGATCAGCGATCAACCATTTATCCTCATTCTTTCCATCAAACGAAGGGGCAATAATCACATTTTCTTTGGGATTTTCTTTCTTTGTCTCCATTGAACAATCCACTAGAATAGTGTTAGTAGCATCATATTGAGAATACATTCTCCACACTTTTTTCAGATGTTTTTTTGTATATAACTTGTGTTGAATTATCAATGTCATTTTTTCCCTTTTGTTGTTTGCAATCTGAAGCAATCCATGTAAACAAAAATTTAGCTTGTAATGTTTCTGAAACCATCTTTTTCATAACTCTTGTTGTGTTTTGTTTCAAAGATGTCTTCCAAATTGCAATGTCAAGAGATTCATTTCTGGAACACATTTCAAGAAATGTTTTTGCATGTGGACGAAACCAAAATGATTTTTTCTCTATCGTGTAATCTGCGGCCCTTCCCATTTTCTCGATAAATTCTTTTTGTGATGCATCACCATCAACGCTCTGATAGAAAATGTTATTCAATTCAAAAATAACTAATTTCTTTTGACTTATAATAGCTGCAAAACAATAATGGATCATAGTAAATTCATTTTATTCATGCTACATAAATTATTATTAAAAAAAATTGTTGAAGAAATACACTCACTTTGAGTATTTTTTGTACTAGTTATTGATAAGCCACACTTCTCTTGTATTGTCTTCATAGAACCTAGAGCCAAAATAACAAACCTTCAATCCAATACCAATAATACTTCTTTAAATCAATTTTTTTTTTATAAGACATATTTTATGTTTAATTGAAAATAAGAGACATGTGAAGTACCTGATATGATATCATGTTCTTGACTATGGCTTTCTGTCACATTCCCTTGATCACTGTCTTTTTTCTCCTCGTTTGCTACTGTAATAAACATATGAAATGTTATAAAATGTATCAACGAATGAAATTCATTAAATAAATAGGCATAGAATCCAAAGAATCACTAGAGAAAGAACAAAACAAGTACAATACAACAAAAGAAACAAAATAAATTATGTACCTGGTATGGTATTTTCTTCGTCTTGTATTTGCATCTCGAAAACTTCTTCGACATTGTGCACACTATGTTGATCATTGCTTTGTTGCAAAGTGTCGTTGTTTTCTTTACAATTTCCGCCATTAGTAGTTATAGTAAACATCTTTTTAATCAAGATATATAAATAGCATAGAATCCAACGAATCACTAGAGAAAGAACAAAAAAAGTACAATACCTGGATATTCCAACAGCAATATATTAGACATTGGTTTTTGCAATTGGAAGGATTCTTGATTAGTCAGCATGGTAGTCCTTTGTAACTCGTTTTCTACGACACATGCCATTCTTCTTCCATATGTACAGCAAGCCTACTGTAAATTTTTCCCCGCATAAAGAGAAATAATCAAATTTAGATCACTATGTTGTTGATGCATTTGCAATAATTCTTCCCAGAATTCAAAATCTCTCTCTTTTTCATCAGATATGTCTCTAAAACTGTGAGAGTATATTGAGGCCTGTAAACTTTTAGACTCTTCACTATAGAAATGTATAGTTAAAACTATATCATAACTATAGTTATTTTGTTCTTTATATTCATAAAGACCGGTAGCCATTTTATAGTTGACATTTGAGTCCTTGACAACAATCTCCAGAGCTTGGCGTACATCCTTACAAGACCAAATTTCTACTAATATAATCATAGTAAAATCTTTCAACCCATTTTTTTCGATTAAAAATCGAAACAATTCAATATAGTGATCCTTAAGGAATGATTCATCTTTCAAAGCCAATGTATCCAACACAACAAAGTCAGTGTATAACATTGGTTGAAACAAACAAGGAAAAGAGTGCAAAAGTGTTGACAAGAGGCTAGGACCCCCATAATGACAACCGAATTCAAAACTGTTCTCAATTTCCTGTATATCTGTCGATGCATCAATTATTCTATCAAGGACCACACAAGCTTGTGGAGAAAGGGACTCTATTTTTGTATTTCGTGATCCTTTTACATATTTACACCCTTCCATTGTCTTACAAAAGTTGGCAAATATGATATCAGTAATTCCATAATGCTCAAGAATATTGGATATTGTAAGAATCTTATCATTCAGATTCTTATCATGACTTTTGCAATATGTTACCATTGCCTCCAAAATTGTTCTTTTGGTTTTCAATTGTGAACAATAATCTTTCATTTTTATGGCATTGGTTGGATGGTTCACTGGAATAGAAAACCAGACAGTTCCATCCAATAGTTTATCTGCTACAGAACACATTTCTTCAGCGGTTAGTCCCTGAAGGGGACGGAAAGAACTTGATACCAAACTGTTCAGACTATTTGTCTTATAGTTTGGATCCTTAGGTTGGTTTGGAGAACACATTAATGTCCCTAGTTTGTAACAATTAAAAACAACTTCCCATTTATCCCAAGTAGTATCATCAAGATATAACAAGACTTTGTTTTCAGCAAAGTTTGTTAGTGGACAATCGAAGAAAGAGTACAACATTTCATCATCAACCTGTTAAAAAATAACAAATATAAATTAGTAAGAATGTGATATCAAAAATAAAATAGCCATGAATTTAGTTATAACAATATAAACTAAGTGCAAAAAAAAAAAAATTGCATACCTTGTCTTTAGTCGTCTTAGCATTCCCACATTTTTGTTTCTTTAATTTATTTGTGGCAATTAGGAATTGTCTTGCAGATCGCACAGAATCAATGAATGGAGTTTTGAAGGACATTGTGTTTGCAGAATTTAACTGGCAGCAAATACGAATCACCACACTGGGAGCAACTAATGGATCTAAGAATCGAGCATTACGTTCTTTGTACTTCTGTTTTGCCTCCCCAGATAGACTGAATTTAGGATTTGATAATATTTCTTTTGCTGCTTCAATGGTGTGTTGCCCATCAACTATCCAAAAATTGATGTTCTTGGCATTTATATCCATTTCATTCATGATTTTCACAGGGTTTCCAATCGGATCAGACTCTTTTTTGTCAAATGGAATCAGAAGAGCATCAGGCAATGATGCTTGAAATTTCTGTAGGAACTATTTTAATAATACTCGAACATTTAAATCATCCCGTGATCTCAATTTATATAACTTGGGTGCTTCTACACATCTTCGAACATCCACCTTCATGGTAAAAGAGCTTGAAAATAAATAACTGTCCTTTAAATTTTCATGGATTTCATCGCATTGGTCAGCAAGCTTCTCTATCTGAGAGTCTTCTTTTTGGGATTTTACAAACTCTGTAGTAGGCATGAACTCACTTTCTTTAATGCTCTGTTCTAGCTCAACTAAATATACCCTTCTCAAAGCAAGCATTTGAGCCTCGAGTTTATCATCTGGTATTTTATCAAGTAGTTTACCTCTTTGTTGCAAATAAAGAAACACGGATGATGTTTTCTTACATCTCACAAAGCGATATTTCATAACGTTGGTAATACGTTGTACAAGATCATCACAACTCTTTATTCCAGATTCATTGAAGCTCTCAAAACTGTCCAACTTAAACTGTGACTTTTTTATTGACTCTGGAAATTCTGTATTAGTATCAATCAAATCTGGTCTAAATTTTGTGTAATCAATTTGGCAAGAAAATAATTTCACTTCATTTTCTTCAATTACCTCCATTTGAAAATCGATCTGACTATGATTGAGAGCATAGCAATTAACAATTATCCCTAGCCTTTGTATATCATTTCCATCCATGGATCCAAATAGATACATATCTGGAAACATATTCATGGGACTTTCAATCTCAACATACCAATCTTCGACATACTCAAATGCAGCAGATGTTTTGAATTTTTTAATTATTTCAAAATTAGAACCCATTGTTGAATTTATAATCTGAGTTGAATGAAGCTTTTGTTTTTTGAATGCTGATTGTGGCATTTTACTTGCTTTGGAGACGACAACTTCAAAAAACAATAATAAGCAATTATTACTATAAATAAAATGAAATCAAAATCACAAATATTACCATATAGTCTTCTAGTCTAACCATTTAGAAATGAGAGAATAATATTTAAAACCACCATACCACATGGGGGAGACGTTGTTTGTGTGTCACTTGCAATTCGTTTTTTCTTCAAATTATTCCTTGGAATTGTCATTGCACCAGAGTCCATAGCTTCTAAAAACAATAATAAATAGTCGACTATAAGTTTAAATTGTTTTAAAAATACATGAAATAATGAGCATTATCAAAGAATATTCTATTACATGTCTTTTATTCACATGCACAAGAATAATAAGGGTCATGTGTTATGGAAACATATTAAATACTTAGAGATAAATAAAAATCCATTGCATCTAGCACAAGTAGGGACTCATTAAAAAGAAAAGTTTTCCTTCTCAAAAATGCTAGAAGGAAATGCTTATGCTAGAAAGAAAGCTAGCAGTCGCTAGTTTTCATTGATCTTTACCCATGTGCTTATTTCAAAATAGAGCACATGGCACAAGCTCAAGGTATAAGCTAGCAACCACCAATCACCATGGACAGGATTTTTCTATTGGAAAGCTAGCGATTGCTAGCTTTCTTTCTAGCATAGGTATATGTTATTATCCTATAAGTATTTTGCTTATGCTAAAAGGAAAGCTAGCAGTCGCTAGCTTTCCTTGATCTTATGCCATGTGCTTTTTTGAAAATAGAGTACATGGCACAAGTTCAAGGCTTTCCTTACCTAACTAATTTATGTTTTGTGACCTCATGTGAAGCTTGGAGGCTACACCAAGAATATAATTTTTGAGATAATTTCTATTGCTAATAACAAGTAAATTATACAAAGACACTACCTCTAGTTTTCTATTGCTAATAACAATTAAATGTTACACATAGATTACCTCTAGTGCAAAAATAGACATAAACATAGTAAAATATACATAAAGAAAACCTCCTTCGTTATAGCTTTTATACCAAATTAAGTTTATTGGTTTACTTAAAGACCTGTGAACAAAAAAATAAATAAATTGAACCCATATAAATGATAGACTATAAATCATCATATATTTTTTTTGAACAGAAACTAAAAAGGAGTATATTATAAAGGGGCTGTGCACAGCCATTCAGTACATAGCAAAAAGAGAGGAAGAATAGTCCTTCAGAGCAGAGATAGAGCATTGTAGACTAAGCCTGCAAAGGGTCCAAAAAACTATATACAGAGTTCTTCCATGATGACTAACAGAACGAGCAATATATACCCTTATATATCTTACATAATAAAAGACAAAAAAACATATATCCTTAAAAACCAGATTACAGGTGGCCCCTGAAGTGGAATGGCTACACCACTGATTCTTCCTCCATCTGACGCTCCCCTTCAACAGTTACTGCATTGTTCCTGCTGCCCTGGTTCATGGAAATGAGTCGCGCAAGGTCCTCCTGGATCATATCCACCTTCCCCATCATCTCGCGCAAGGAGCTTTCATTATCATCGATCCTGGAGTCATGGTTGCTGATTTGAAGGGAAGTGTAGCTCACAGTGTCCTCCATCTTTTTTATAGCGCAGGCTATCTCCCTGTTATCCATAAATCTTATGGAGACTATCTCATACAGCTGCCCCAAACATTTCTTGATGTCCTGGATGCCGGTATTGTCCCCTGGCTGAGGCATTCTGCCAAAATCAGAGGAAATAACAAGACAGTCAAACTGCCTGAGCAAAGAATCAGTAGTTAAATTACTACACGAACCCTCACGCGCTGAGCAATTAAGGATGCAACTGAGCACTAACAGTTCCTAATGGAGCACCGAACCCCCTTGTCCGTCAGAGAAGACCTTTAAATCATCATATTTTTATGTCATTAACCAAGTAGTTCTTTTATCATTACATTTTGTTAACTCATTAAACAACATAAGGGTCATGTGTCCTGGAAACATATTTCTTACATAATAAAAGACAAAAAAACATATATCCATAAAAACCAGATTACAGATGGCCCCTGAAGTGGACTGGCTGCACCACTGATTCTTCCTCCATCTGACGCTCCCCTTCAACAGTTACTGCATTGTTCCTGCTGCCCTGGTTCATGGAAATGAGTCGCGCAAGGTCCTCCTGGATCATATCAACCTTCCCCATCATCTCGCGCAAGGAGCTTTCATTATCATCGATCCTAGAGTCATGGTTGCTGATTTGAAGGGAAGTGTAGCTCACAGTGTCCTCCATCTTTTTTATAACGCAGGCTATCTCCCTGTTATCCATAATTCCTATGAAGACTATCTCATACAGCCGCCCCAAACTTTTCTTGATGTCCTGGATGCCGGTATTGTCCCCTGGCTGAGCCATTCTGCCAAAAGCAGAGGAAATAACAAGACAGTCAAACTGCCTGAGCAAAGAATCAGTAGTTAAATTACTACACGAACCCTCACGCGCTGAGCAATTAAGGATGCAACTGAGCACTAACAGTTCCTGATGGAGCACCGAACCCCCTTGTCCGTCAGAGAAGACCTTTAAATCATCATATTTTTATGTCATTAACCAAGTAGTTCTTTTATCATTACATTTTGTTAACTCATTAAACAACATAAGGGTCATGTGTCCTGGAAACATATTAAATACTTAAAGATAAATAAAAATCCATTGCATCTAGCACAAGTAGAGACTCATTAAAAAGAAAAGTTTTCCTTCTCAAAAATGCTAGAAGGAAATGCTTATGCTAGAAAGAAAGCTAGCAGTCGCTAGCTTTCCTTGATCTTTTGCCATGTGATCTGTTCTTGGACAGAAGGTATCCAAGAAGACATCTATCCATCCAGACCATGATCTGCACAAATGATGTATAATAAGGGTCATGTGTTATGCTAGAAGGAAATGCTTATGCTAGAAGGAGAGCTAACATTCGTTCAAAATAGAGCACATGGCACAAGCTGAAGGTATAAGCTAGCAACCATCAATCACCATGGACATGGTTTTTCTAATTGAAAGCTAGCGACTGTTAGCTTTCTTTCTAGTATAAGCATGTGTGTTTATTTTAGAAAGAAATGCTTATGCTAGAAGGAAAGCTAGCAGTCGCTAGCTTTCATTGATATTTTTCCATGTGCTTATTTCAAAATAGAGTAAATGGCACAAGCTCAAAGTATAAGCTAGCAACCACCAATCACTATGGAAATGATTTTTCTATTGGAAAGCAAGCGACTGCTAGCTTTCCTTCTAGCATAAGTATGTGTTCTTATCCTAGAAGGAAATGCTTATGCTAGAAAGAAAGCTAGCAGTCGCTAGCTTTCCTTGATGTTGTGCCATGTGCTTATTTGAAAATAGAGTGCATGGCACAAGCTCAAGGTATAAGCTAGCAACCACCAATCACCATGCCCAAGGTTTTTCTATTGGAAAGCTAGCGACTGCTAGCTTTCCTTATAACATAAGCATGTGTGTTATGCTAGAAGGAAAGCTAGCATTCGTTCAAAATAGAGCACATGGCACAAGCTCAAGGTATAAGCTGGCAACCACCAATCACCATGGACAGGGTTTTTTATTGGAAAGCTAGCAAATGTTAGCTTTCCTTCTAGCATAAGCATGTGTGTTTATACTAGAAGGAAATGCTTATGCTAGAAGGAAAGCTAGCAGTCGCTAGCTTTCCTTGATATTGTGCCATGTGCTTATTTGAAAATAGAGTGCATGGCACAAGCTCAAGGTATAAGCTAGCAACCACCAATCACCATGGACATGATTTTTCTATTAGAAAGCTAGCGACTGCAAGCTTTTCTTCTAGCATAAACATGTGTGTTATGCTAGAAGGAAATGCTTATGCTAGAAGGAGAGCTATTCGTTTAAAATAGAGCACATGGCACAAGCTGAAGGTATAAGCTGGCAACCACTAATCACCATGGAAAGGGTGTTTTATTGGAAAGCTAGCGAATGTTAGCTTTCCTTCTAGCATAAGCATGTGTGTTTATACTAGAAGGAAATGCTTATGCTAGAAGGAAAGCTAGCAGTCGCTAGCTTTCCTTGATCTTTTGCCATGTGCTTATTTCAAAATACATCACATGGAAAAAGCTCAAGGTATAAGCTAGCAACCACCAATCACCATGGACATGATTTTCCTATTGGAAAGCTAGCGACTGCTAGCTTTTCTTCTAGCATAAGAATGTATGTTATGCTAGAAGGAAATGCTTATGCTAGAAGGAGAGCTAGCATTCGTTTAAAATAGAGCACATGGCACAAGCTGAAGGTATAAGATAGCAACCATCAATCACCATGGACAGGGTTTTTCTAATTGAAAGCTAGCGACTGTTAGCTTTCCTTCTAGTATAAGCATGTGTGTTTATTTTAAAAGGAAATACTTATGCTAGAAGGAAAGCTAGCAGTCGCTAGCTTTCCTTGATCTTTTGCCATGTGCTTATTTCAAAATAGAGCAAATGGCACAAGCTCAAGGTATAAGCTAGCAACCACCAATCACTATGGACATGATTTTTCTATTGGAAAGCTAGCGACTGTTAGCTTTCCTTCTAGCATAAATATGTGTTCTTATCCTAAAAGAAAATGCTTATGCTAGAAGGAAAACTAGCAGTCGCTAGCTTTCCTTGATCTTGTGCCATGTGCTTATTTGAAAATAGAGTGCATGGCACAAGCTCAAGGTATAAGCTAGCAACCACCAATCACCATGCCCAAGGTTTTTCTATTGGAAAGCTAGCGACTGCTAGCTTTCCTTCTAACATAAGCATGTGTGTTATGCTAGAAGGAAAGCTAGCATTCGTTCAAAATAGAGCACATGGCACAAGCTCAAGGTATAAGCTAGCAACCACCAATCACCATGGACATGGTTTTTTATTGGAAAGCTAGCAACTGTTAGCTTTCCTTCTAGCATAAGCATGTGTGTTTATACTAGAAGAAAATGCTTATGCTAGAAGGAAAGCTAGCAGTCGCTAGCTTTCCTTGATCTTTTGACATGTGCTTATTTCAAAATACATCACATGGAACAAGCTCAAGGTAGGTATAAGCTAGCAACCACCAATCACCATGTACATGATTTTTCTATTGGAAAGCTACTGACTATTAGCTTTTCTTCTTATCATAAGTATGTGATCTTGTGACGTGTGCTTTCCTTGATCTTGTGACAAAATCTGTCTCAGGTACTGTCGGCTTCCACGACAGTCACCTATAAGGAATGACATCCTAAGTTGGTCACTAATTACCTTCGTCAAGTGGAGAAAGAGCAGTTATCCCTCGAACGGTATTGGGTCGTCTCCTTTTCAACAAGTGGTGGTGAGCCCACTTGAGAGAACATACACCCGCAACCTTGGGTTTGACCTCCTATGGCGCGGCGCCGCTCTTTCACTTGCCCCATGTGGCTATACACGACCACTTGATTTAGAAGGATTTATAAAGCACCCTAAGGACAACAACTATGTTTTTGGATTCCTAGCCCCAAAATCGTACCTAAACTACAAGATTCTTTTGTGCCCTCCTATGGAAGTATTAAGTGAGTAGATTTAAGCTATTTTTGAATTTAGTGAGTGACGAGAGAGTTTCTTGTATGTGTGTGTGTGCATCAAAGAAAGTGACGGTTTTGAGCGCACATGAGATATTGCATATAAATGAAAAGGCTTTTCTTTTAAAATGAAAATAATGCAACTCAACCTAATAGAAAAACAACTAAATAAACCATGTAAAAAAAACTAAATAAAATAAATTGTAAAAATAAAAAAAAAAATCTATAAACAAAATTGTAAAAGTAAAAAAAAATCTATAGACTTACCAAGATTTTCAACCTCTTTTTAATCAGGTCTTCTTCTTTACTTTTTGTTTGGATAAGACTAAAGCTAATGCCAATGCCAATGCCATTTTTTCCCATAACTTCATCTTCATCTTAGTTGGTCTTGCTTCTTTGATAGACAATAATCTAGAAGCTATGAAGCCAAGAATACTTGAATGGAAACTGTACAATATATTGAAACTATCTGTAAGTTACAAACTTATATCAAATAATTAAATATAAAAAACACTAGCTATTTAGCTATTTTTATATACAAGTAATGCTATATATTACATCTTATATACACGACAGTCACCTATAAGGAATGACATCCTAAGTTGGTCACTAAGTACCTTCGTCAAGTGGATAAAGAGCAGTTATCCCTCGAACGGTATTGGGTCGTCTCCTTTTCAACAAGTGGTGGTGAGCCCACTTGAGAGAACATACACCCGCAACCTTGGGTTTGACCTCCTATGGCGCGGCGCCGCTCTTTCACTTGCCCCATGTGGCTATACACGACCACTTGATTTAGAAGGATTTATAAAGCACCCTAAGGACAACAACTATGTTTTTGGATGCCTAGCCCCAAAATCGTACCTAAACTACAAGATTCTTTTGTGCCCTCCTATGGAAGTATTAAGTGAGTAGATTTAAGCTATTTTTGAACTTAGTGAGTGACGAGAGAGTTTCTTGTGTGTGTGTGTGTGCATCAAAGAAAGTGACGGTTTTGAGCGCACATGAGATATTGCATATAAATGAAAAGGCTTTTCTTTTAAAATGAAAATAATGCAACTCAACCTAATAGAAAAACAACTAAATAAACCATGTAAACCATGTAAAAAAAACTAAATAAAATCAATTGTAAAAAAAAAATAAAAAAATCTATAAATAAAATTGTAAAAGTAAAAAAAAATCTATAGACTTACCAAGATTTTCAACCTCTTTTTAATCCAGTCTTCTTCTTTAATTTTTGTTTGGCTAAGACTAAAGCTAATGCCAATGCCAATGCCATTTTTTCCCATAACTTCATCTTCATCTTAGTTGGTCTTGCTTCTTTGATAGACAATAATCTAGAAGCTTTGAAGCCAAGAATACTTGAATGGAAACTGTACAATATATTGAAACTATCTGTAAGTTACAAACTTATATCAAATAATTAAATATAAAAAACACTAGCTATTTAGCTATTTTACATCTTATATACATTCATAGAATTGATAACTATTTTTATGTACAAGTAATGCCATATACTTATATACATTCATAGGAACGATTAACATGCATTGACAGTGTTGGATTCTTTCCTTGGCATACAACTCAATTCATGATATCTATGGTAACAAAACCACTTTGGGGGTGTCCCCATTTTCCACTAGTTTCCCCTTTGGTAAACATGCAACCTTATTTGCAACCATGTTTTCTCAACTATTGTTTCTCCATCAAGTATGAAACAATTGGAAGAATTCAAAGGAATCAATCATACTCTAGATTCTCATTTTCATACGCTCAAGAACTACATCTTTGAGTTGAGGATTTCTTCTTATTAGTCCTATTAAAGATGAATATTAAATGATAGTAGCTATCGTATTTAAGGGTAAACAAGGGAGTCTCATACACCAACAAGATAGCTAACCGACATATATGAGGTAACTAAATTAAACCAAAATTAAACCCACCCAATTCTTTGGATTAAAAAAGGATTTGATATATGACCTGACATGTAACGTCTTTAAAAAAAATTAACCCCAGCAGATTATCTATAAATACTGTTTAAATTTATTGGTTTCAAACACGTTGAGACACGTTGAACTTCTTCCTACTTATCAAGATTTAACAATGATATAAGTTATCATGGATAAGTCAATTAAGTGTTTAGTGGATGACTTAATTAGTAAAAGATTATCAAGTTCTCATATGTAAAATAAATGTCATTAATTGTAAGTATCCTCAAGTAAAGGTGTCTTCAAGGTGAAGTATAAAAGTTAAACATTAATAATAGAGGAGTGTGCTATATAATTGTTGATCATGATTAATTAAATCATTTATTATATTTCATTGTTTATACACAGAGGTACTATGTTGACACTTATCCATTAACCAAATAAATATTTTAAATTACTATTCACAATTTAAATTAATTACTATTATTATTAATTGTTATTGTTATTATTATTATATTATTAATATTATTTAATTAATAATAATAATGATAATTTAATCCCTTTTATAAAGTATAGTGGGTTGAATAATAATGAATTTATTAAATAAATTATTAATTGAATTAACGGACGGAATCATCCCAAGTAAATTAAAAGGATATGTTTGAATATGTAGGATATGTTTGGGGTTGTTAAGGTAACTTACAGAATCCATTCCAGAAATCTTCTTATCTTACTGCAATCGACGGTTTCAGGTATTTTTCTGAACCAGCTTAATTAGAATGTATTTTCTTTTATTTCCAAGCTATGCATGTCAAACGAACAGAATTAAATGGAAAGTTTTAGGATTATGTTTATTTAACTGCAGAGACATGTAAACATATAGAAAACAGACAGTTAAACATTTACAGAAACAGAAATATAGATGGTTGAATCTCTTGTTTTCTTCTAACAATAATTAAGGGAAAAACTAGGTATAACCTGATAACCCGGAATAGACCCAGTGCCTAGATAGGGCACTACAGTTGGTATCAGAGTGCAAGGCTCATACACTGAGACCTTAGGGCCTAACTACACCTGGAACTTTAGTGAAATTTACTAGAAAATAACAAACCAGTATGATGGCTGCAAAAAGATAATTTGAAGAGCCTTTTCCCATTTATTCGTAAGGCGTAACAGAAACAGAATTTGAATGATATATATATATATATATATATAACTGCTTATTTAGGGCTCAGTCTAGACCCCATTAAACAAACCTTTCCAGAAAAACAACAACATTTCTATATACACTCTTTTAATATTCAAACCCTAATATTAATCCAATGCTAAAGCATTTGGGATAAAAAAAAACACTTCATTGCATTTATAGAAAGAAATTGTATTCATAATAAATACGAAACAATGAGTCTCGCACAGGATTTACAGAGGGTTCTCCAAATTTCAGACCTGCAGCCAAAGTGATCAGTTTTCATTTCCTATTATTTTAATGCAGATCTGCCTTCTTGCCTGTAACATTTTGCTTTAAACATTCATTTCAATAAATGTGGCATAAAACAAATATTCAAATAATATTGTTGCCTGCAATATTGTTTATAATACAAGCATCGCAGCAATTTCGACGCAGAAATCGTTTCATTTGAGCTCGATATGATCCATTTTGACCAATAACTAAGAAGATTTAAAATCATGGCAAATGCATGAAACGATTTCCATACTGCTCTCCATTGTTGCTGCTTGTTTTGTCCGAAACGAATTTCATACAAAATGTTGCTTCCTTTGAAACCCTAGCGCTCAAGCCAGGTGTACCAAGCGCCCGAAGCCCAACGCCACATCAATTGTCCTCCAAGCGTTTTTCTCAACAACTAGAGCCAATTGGCCCACGCACTTAACACATCAATGCCCACCATCGAATCCCATGCACTGAGTTCACATAAGAGGACGCGAATATATAAAAGATGCGTTGTGCTCAACGCCGAGGACTCATCAGGGAACCGAATGCCAAGCCAGGCGGGTCCCATGGATTTCATATCTCCCATCGTCGAAGCAGCCCTACAATGCCAAATAAAACCTTATTTCCTCCTTAAATAGGCATACTTTTGACGGCACGTGAGACGGTTTCCGTGTTGCCCATGAGCGGTTTACTATACCGCTTTATTGGAATGCGGACGAGTAAGGAATGAACACGTGGGATGGTGGTTTCCTTTCCGCGACCACCAACCACCCTTACCATGCGTACATGTTGCCGACGCGGAATAAGGAGAGCCGTCGATCCTGCGTTGGCGTCAATCCCCATGCGAAAAAGAAAAAGTTTTTTTTTTGCGTTTTATATTGTTTTAATTTTTTTTTTATTATTTTAAATTAATGTTTTTTAAATATTAATTTAATTTTATTAATTTAATGTAGTGTCTCTCAAGCATGCCCCTTTTTAAAGCTATAATTAATTAATTTCACCTAATACACTGCTGTGCAATCTTTGGTTCTCACATCATATCTGTCCATCGTACAGATAATAAATTTTGAATGAACACCATAATTAATGTGTAATTGCCAATGCCATTAATTAATTTCACCTAATACACTGTTGTGCAATCTTTGGTTCTCACATCACATCTTTCCATCGTACAGATAATAAATTTTGAATGAACACCATAATTAATGTGTTGCCAATGCCATTTCCCGGCTTCTTCCATCGTGATTCATGGCATTGGGCACACATTTTCCAGTTGCAGATTAAAATTTTGGCAGACTTTATCTCCAGGGTATTGAGCTATCCAATAAGCTATGGCAGTCAAACATCATTTGCACTGAAACAACCATGCCCCGGGGGACCAGAGCTTCTGGAACCAAATTGGACCATCAAGGATTTCGGATCAGGTACTCCGACTGATTGCACTTTATGCTTAAGGGAGACTCTCGCTACAGCCCATAGGCATCCGCATCAAGTTCCAATAAATCGCTGCGAATGCAAGGGTTCGGGCTCTTGGGGCAAACATCCTTCTCAGAGGTAGGTACCGTATTGTGAACCATGAAACTTCAACCCCCTTGCTGGTACCAATTTTGCAAAATAGTAACATTACAAATGTCCATTAGCTAAAGCTATAATTATAAGATTCCATTGGCGAAGAAAATAAGATTCCATTGGCGAAGAAAACCGTAGTAACCTTAAGTTAAGATGTTAATTTGTTAATAATATGGGGAATGGCCAGGGTATTTATTTGGTTCTCTCTGATATTGGAACTGAAGGAGTGTGAGATATCGTTCTAGCTCATGTCCATCGAGTAAAGGTCCTTGTCAAATACATTCGGCTGTGGGAGGTTGACAATAGCCGACGGCTGGGCCTATCAAAAATAAGGTAACCTCTTAACCAACATTTACAGTTTAGACTCTAAATAAAATTGTATTTTTCATAAAAAATTAAAATATATTGAAAGTAAGATTCCGAATTTAATAATTTAAAGGAAATAGAAATATATTTATGCTCAATTAAGACAATTTTGCAGTTTAGATGCAATTTTTTTTTTACAAAACTTATTCATTTTTTAGATATAGATTTCCAAAAAATTAGTTTAATTTGAGGGCTTGATTAATTCCCCATACTAACTACACTAACTGTGTTAAATGAGAGACTAAAAAACCAGTCAAATAGATAAACCTATGCTGATGAAAAATGACAATAGAAATGAAAAATTTACCTTGGGAAAATATATCCATAGCCTCAGCTCTGAATCTATTAAAATGATTTACTTCAACAAACAAAGGGAAAGTGGTGGCGGTTGGATTAATGGTAGAAGCAACGCATGCAAAGTTTGATCCATGTTTAAAGTTAGATCCCACCAATTTCAAATACTAGCTCAGTAATGTTGGATTCATTGCCTCGTCTGTAATTCATTCATTAACAAACAGTCAGTCTAGACTTTCAAATCTTTACATCAAGAAATTACCCAACAAGATATAAAACGTCCAGGTACATAAAAAAATAATCGATAACCAAGCTCTCCCCAGATTCGTAGTATCTCCAAGTGTGTTTTTCCTGGCTGGGAAGGAGAGAATGCAGCCTCACTCCTGCCACAAGGCCGCCTATGTCATAATTCGAGTGTCCAAAGTTGAAAATTGCAGTGAAATTACAAGCCCCAGCCCTCGGGTCTTGAATCTGCCACCCTACAATGCCAAATAAAACCTTATTTCCTCCTTAAATAGGCATACTTTTGACAGCACGTGAGACGGTTTCCGCGTTGCCCATGAGCGGTTTACTATACCGCTTTATTGGAATGCGGACGAGTAAGGAATGAACACGTGGGATGGTGGTTTCCTTTCCGCGACCACCAACCACCCTTACCATGCGTGCATGTTGCTGACGCGGAATAAGGAGAGCCGTCGATCCTGCCTTGGCGTCAATCCCCATGCGAAAAAGAAAAGGTTTTTTTTTTTCGTTTTATATTGTTTTAATTTTTTTTTTATTTAATTTTTTTTATTATTATTTTAAATTAATGTTTTTTAAATATTAATTTAATTTTATTAATTTAATATTTAAAAAACATTCATTTAATTTAATTCGTTTAATTTAATTTAATTAATTTTTCCTGGCTGGGAAGGAGACAATGCAGCCTCACTCCTGCCACAAGGCCGCCTATGTCATAATTCGAGTGTCCAAAGTTGAAAATTGCAGTGAAATTACAAGCCCCAGCCCTCGGGTCTTGAATCTGCCACCCTACAATGCCAAATAAAACCTTATTTCCTCCTTAAATAGGCATACTTTTGACAGCACGTGAGACGGTTTCCGCGTTGTCCATGAGCGGTTTACTATACCGCTTTATTGGAATGCGGTCGAGTAAGGAATGAACACGTGGGATGGTGGTTTCCTTTCCGCGACCACCAACCACCCTTACCATGCGTGCATGTTGCTGACGCGGAATAAGGAGAGCCGTCGATCCTGCCTTGGCGTCAATCCCCATGCGAAAAAGAAAAGGTTTTTTTTTTTCGTTTTATATTGTTTTAATTTTTTTTTTATTTAATTTTTTTTATTAGTATTTTAAATGAATTTTTTTTAAATATTAATTTAATTTTATTAATTTAATATTTAAAAAACATTCATTTAATTTAATTCGTTTAATTTAATGACTTTTAATTTAATTTGATTTAATTAATTTAACTTAATGTCATTTAATTAATTAATTCAATTTAATTTAATTTTTTTTATTTTGTTTTATTAATTATTATTTAATTTAATTTAATTTAGTTGTTGATAAGAATTAAAAAAAAAAAAAAATACCATGTAAAAGAAAAGGGTTTTTTTTGCGTTTTATATTGTTTTAATTTTTTTTATTATTATTTTAAATTAATGTTTTTTAAATATTAATTTTATTTTATTAATTTAATGTAGTGTCTCTTAACATTTATTTACTTTAATTCGTTTAATTTAATTTAATTTAATGACTTTTAATTTAATTTGATTTAATTAATTTAATTTAATGTCATTTAATTAATTAATTTAATTTAATGTCATTTAATTAATTAATTTAATTTAATTAATTCAATTTAATTTTTTTTTAATTAATTCAATTTAATTTAATTTTTTTATTTTTATTTTTTATTAATTACTATTTAATTTAATTTAATTTAGTTGTTGATAAGAATTTAAAAAAAAAAAAAAATACCATGTCAAAATAAAAGGGGTTTCGGCAAAATTTCATTTAATTCGTTTAATTTAATTTAATGACTTTTAATTTAATTTGATTTAATTAATTTAATTTAATGTCATTTAATTAATTAATTTAATTTAATGTCATTTAATTAATTAATTTAATTTAATTAAATCAATTTAAATTTTTTTTAATTAATTCAATTTAATTTAATTTAATTTAATTTAATTTTATTAATTACTATTTAATTTAATTTAATTTAGTTGTTAATAAGAATTTAAAAAAAAAAAAAAATACCATGTCAAAATAAAAGGGGTTTCGGCAAAATTTCTTATATAATTATATAATGCTAGTGTTATTTTATTTATATTTAATTAAATTTCGTATATATTTTTATTTAAATTTTGTGTATAATTATATAGCGCTAGTATTATTTTATTTAAATTTAATTAGATTCCATATAATGTTATAACCTAGGTTTCTTAAAAAATTAAAAGTTAATATTTAAAAATATAAAGCTACTCACGAACTTTCAATTTAAAAGTTCTGGTATCAGAGCCATTGGGGAAATTTTCACGTTAAATTCTGGTAATATTCTTTCACAACTTATGTATTTCTGCTAGTCAAAAGTGTACAAAATGCTTGGTTGATTTTTACAACATTCTATGAACAATTGTGTCTTGTAGTCGGTGGAAATGACCGATGAGGAAATTGTGAGAATCCCTAAGGTATAAGCGTGGTGTGGAAGAGTGAGTAGCCGTAAGGCCCGTGGAAGGGGAGTAAGTCTACATAGTTACCCACCACATAGAAGTCAGCCTTTGCCTTAAACAAATGGATCCCACAATGGACACAGTTCCGCTGACCAATTTAGAATGTGAATCAGCCAATGACCAAGAAGTCTCATTAGCAGAAAAAAGAAGCAGTCAATTCGATTCATCTGCCTCTGGCGATGATGCTTCTTATATCACTATACATGACCAGAATCCAAGTGAAAAATGGGAATTACCTCAGATCTTACCCAGAGACGTTTACAGATTAAACTGGTGGAATCTGTATTCTACCACTCAAATTAAAGTCTCAAGTATCGATGTTTCTTTTACAGACAATCAAGAACCTATTCACATCACTCTTCTTGATAAAGCACAAATTGATTGGGCTAAAAAATGTAATTTCAGATATGCACATTTTGGTGCTGTTAAGCTCGGTCTCGGTCCCCTTGTCCATCCGCGTCTTGCTATTTCTTCATTATGTTGTATTGTAGATACCCGTCATAATAAGTTTTCAGATGCCGTCATTGGAGGCTTCACAGCTCCTTTACATGATGGTCCTGCTTTTGGTACTGTTTATCCTCGTTTCTCTGTCAGTTTGGAAGATCCGCATATATACAATATTCTCAAGGCTTATATCCTCCCCAAAGGATTTGATATGCAATCTGGTTCTAAAATCATTCAATTAAAAGGTGGTGTTTGTGTTCGTTTTGGTAATGACACTTTACCCCAGCTCCGTTCCCATGTCCATCAGATATCTGCAGACTGCAGCGTGGTGGAAACTCCAGAAAATCCCCGCTTGTCCAAATCCAAATCCAAAAATGCCACTCCTATTACCTTTAACTGGACTGGTATAAAATATCCTCAAGCTTGGGAAATGAAATACACAGAGCTGAGACACCAAGAAAGAGTCAGAGCTACCATGAATCCAAAGCCCTTAGTCTTTGATGAAGCTTCATCCTCTTTCAGATCCCATCCTGAAGAACCAATCCCCAGGTTTGGTCCTCCATTGATCAAATCTGCATCTCTTGCATCCTATCACAATGCTAGGCGACAAGCCTTGTCCAATCAAGTAGAGAAAAAATCTCTTGAAGAATCTTCCTCTCCTGTACAAAATAATTCTGTAAATACTGAGTCTTATTCTGGTCTTTCTCAGTTTGAACATAGAGGTCAGCATGCAGATTGTCCTGCCTGCAAAAAGATAAAAACAAAATTGTTACAAAAAGAGAAACAAAAGTCATTGCATGAGTTTCCTAGCCTAGGAATGTTTTCCTCACTTCCTAGATCAAATGCTTCTGCCGAAGGAATAAATTCTTTAGGACAAAAGTCCTTTTATCCTGGTCGAAATCTTCCTGAAACCGGATTTCGGCAATATGCCTCAGATGGTTCGACAAAAAGAGAATTTATTTCAGCCAAGTCAACACTTTCTGATCAGACAGTATCAGATGAGATAAAATTAGCTAATTGGGGTAATATGCAGCAGATGTGTACTGCCCATAATCTTGATGATATGGCCTTTGATATCTTGCAGTTGAAATCTAGTTGTGATGCTCAAAAAGAACAGTTAGATAAAGTTATCACCAAACTTGAGCTCCTAGATCATCTTTTGCATGATACCACAGAGATAGAAAGAGCAATTTCTGTAGCCTCTGATAAGCTACAAAAAAGAATGGATGTTTTAGCAGATCTGACTGTTAAAACACAAGAGTTGAAAAAGAAGGAATATATTGTTCCTGATCATGTTCTCAGATTGGCCAAGAAAGGTCATTCTAAGGCAGCCTCTCTAGGAGTTCTCAGATCTACCCCAGATGGAGATAAACCAGAATGGGATTTTGGTGAATCTGATTTGATAAAGCAAGATATTCAAGAATGGATCGATGCTTTCAAAAATTATAAACCTGTTTTTGATCCAAAGTATATTGGTGACTTGAATATGATGGCATAATCCTCTAACCGAAGAATCGGTTATGAAAGGCAAATTCCTCATGAAGGTTTTGATACCCATATGCCAGATGCACAAGCTGTGTCTGTTACTCCTAAAGTCATGTCTTTTGGTATCAATAATCTAAACAATTTGATTTCCCAAATGCCAGAGCAGCCTGTTTTAAATATTCAGTGTCAATCTAGAGATGAGATTAAAAATGCAATTCAGTTGCTAACTCACTGGATATTATACAAAAAGCAACAAGACCACAATTTAACTGGACAGATGCTTGGTGCTCAGTTAGTTGCTGGTTTATCAGGTTTGGCTTACGAATGGTGGCGATGGTTACCACAAGATGCAAGAAATGAGTTATTAGCTGCTAATGACTCTGATGAGCAGATTCTCTCTGCCCTTGGGAGAGAATTTTATGGTCCTGAAGATCAAGAAGACTATGATCACATGGCTTCTTTATTCATGTCTGCCCGGCTGTGTAATCTTAGTAAGTCAGAAGAATATTTCTGCTATATGCAGAAATTAATTATATCGTCAGGTAAGTCAGGCGATCTAGCCTAATTAAAGCACTATCTCCGTAGTTTCCCTGGACATGTTCCAGATGCTGTGGAAAAGGCATTGAAAGATAAAAACATCCCGTTAAGGTCCCTCTCTTTAGCACAACTGCATAATCATATTCTTGAAACATGGCAAGAACATTGCCTACAAAAGAGAGTTGATAAAGATTTTAAAAGACACCAAGAGATGTTTTCTGCTTCCTTCTGCAAGCAGGTTGCAAAAATGCCAGATTGGGGATGTGGTGCTCATAACAGAGGTCACCTTGGCAAAGGAGATTGCCATTGTGAAGGTAAGAAAAAGAAAAAGAAATTTTTTACCTCTGAAGGTAGATATCACCTAGATAAACCTTACAAGCACAAGCACTATAGACACAAATCTCACAAGTTTTCTAAAAGATACCAGCGTTCCAGCAAAAGATTTGTGAAAAGAAGAAAAGAAAAAGGTTCTGGTGATACTTGTTTCATATGTGGAAAGAAAGGTCATTGGGCAAGCAAGTGTCCAGACAAAAAATCCCGTCCAAGGCTTGCAGCTCTCTGCACTACCCTGGATCCTGCTTGGTGGGATTTATACAAAGTTTCCTCTGATTCCCCTCATCCTTCCGACGAGATTATTTATTTACCTGATTCTGAATCTTCTTCATGTACAGATTCTGATTTTGAAGAAGATCCTCCTACATTAGCTAAATGTGGTCCATCCTCCTCATCCTCTTCTGAGTCTGATTCAGCCAGTGTCCCACATTTCGGGGGGTTGCCAGAATTTGATTATAACCTATATATGTTTTCTACTTCAGTATCTCCAGGACAGTTAGAAAAGAAGATTGCTTCTATTGATTTACAGATGTCTACTATTCCGATTTTTAGACACCATGAGAGAACTGAGTTAAGAGAGGAAAAGAAAGCACTGCAAGCTCAGTTGCAGACTTTAACAAAAGAAAGAGGAAAAGAGAAATTATCTTTAATTTCTAATCCTGCAGATCTATATTGTGATTATCCCAGTGGACATTCAGATAGACAGGCACATAGAGTTGACAGAGAAAGATTTCTAAAAATGAAGTTAAAAGAAAAGCAACAACAAATAAGAGCTCTAGTCAAAGAAGCTGATGAAATAAAAAGTGCATTGACAGTTCTGCTGATAGAAAAAGACCAGTCATCAGAGGATGAATTGTCAAATGAGATAGAAAGGGTTTGTGGCACAAAGAAAGGTTCTCCTGAAAGATCACCTGAAAGAACTCCCTCTCCTGATAGTTCTCCTACCCCTAAATCTCAAAGTATCAGCTTGTTAGGTGCAGTTTCTGGTCCTAAGCTGTTTATTACCTTACAGTTTTGTCCTGATGAATTTAAATCCTACCCAGTCCAATGCCTAATTGATTCAGGATGTCAATTTAATTTAGCAAGGGGTAATGCCATTCCCCAATTTTATTGGGAAAAAACTAAAGAGTTTGGATCTGCAATTGAAGGTTCTCCTGTATATCTAACTGGTAGAGTTGAGAATTTCCCTATTTCTCTATCTTCTGTAAAAAGCTCTATATCTTTATTTCGTTTAGATGAAGTCAAAGAAGATTGTGTTTTAGGGTCAGAATTTTTAACCACTGTGAGTCCATTTTCTATTGACACACAAAAGTTAATATTTTCTTGTACAATAAATAACCAGTCAGTTTCTTTACCTTTGAGTCATACTTTTGTACAGCGTTGTAAACCAATAACCAAGCCTTCTCCTCCTCAGTCCAAAGTTTCATTAGGAAAGATGGAAAGGTGTATTTCCTTTGCAGAAGTACACGCTGACAAGTTTCTTGCAGGGATTACTGAAAGATTGAAAAAGGATTGCTGCTCAGAAAGCCCAAATGCTTTCTGGACAAGAGAAAAGTATTTTGTTTCACTACCTTTTGATCCTTTGCAAAAGATAAAGCCAATGAAAGCTTCGGCTAGACTCATGAGCCCTAGCGAAAGAGAATTCTGCTCCAAAGAAATAAAAGACTTGTTGGCTAAAGGTCTAATTGAGCCATCTAAAAGCCCATGGGCATGCAGGGCCTTTGTGGTAAACAAACATTCAGAGCAGAAAAGAGGTAAGCCTCGTCTGGTAGTAAATTTTAAGCCTTTAAATGCAGTGCTCCAGAAAATTAGATATCCCTTGCCGGATAAAGCTAGTTTGCTTCAGAAAATTACTGGTTGCACCATCTTCAGTAAGTTTGATTTAAAGCCAGGCTTTTACCAGATTGGAATAGAGGCGAAAGATAGGTTTAAAACTGCATTTGTGGTACCCCATGGCCAATACCAATGGAAGGTTCTCCCTTTTGGAATTAACAATGCCCCTTCTGAATTTCAAAAGAGAATGGAAGATATATTTAGAGACATTCCATGGTTAGCAGTGTTCATAGATGATATTCTTATTTGCTCAAAGAATCTACAAGAACATCTAAAACATTTGCAGCAGTTTTATGATATGGTTTTTAAGCATGGGTTAGTTCTGTCTGAAAGTAAAATGGAAGTAGGCAGAACAGATATTGAATTTTTGGGTTTACATATTAAAGCAGGTCAGGTTGTTTTGCAGAATCATGTTCTTCAATCTTTTGAACATTTCCCTGACAAAATAATGGAGAAAACCCAGTTGCAAAGATTTTTAGGGTGTTTAAATTATATCAGGCCATTTTACAAAGGACAAGCTGCTGATATCCATTGCCTGCAGCAAAGGCTTAAAAAGAAGCCTATTCCCTAGTCTGAAAAAATGACTTTGGCGGTTCAGCAGATAAAGGCCAAAGTAAAAACCCTACCAGCTCTCAGCCTTCCCCAGGGAGTTGGAAAATTGATAATTGAGACAGATGCATCCAGTACCACTTGGGGTGGTGTTCTACTAGAAGAAATCGAAGGAAAAGCTAATATCTGTGGTTTTGCATCTGGATCATTTAAAGGAGCAGAGTTAAACTATCCCAGCAGCCATAAAGAAATCTTAGCAGTAAAAAAGACAGTCAGCTATTTTATCCTTTATTTAAAACCTGTCAGATTTGTTATTAGAACAGATTTAAAGATTATGCCAGGTATTTTTAAGAATGAAAATCTGATGGCTGAAAACAGCAGTCGAATATTAAAATGGTTTCTCTGGTTAAGCAACTTTGATTATGATATTGTTTATAAACCAGGGTATCTAAATTGTCTTGCTGATATGTTGACTCGTGAGACTGTGCAGAAAGATATTCCACAGTTAATGATGTTTTCTTCTGGATCGGGTTCTGGATCTGGACCTGGCCCACGTCAACATTTTAATTTCATGAAAGACAGGATAGTTGCTGATAAAGGCAAAGCTCCTATGCAAGAGGAAGATGAAGCGCTCAGAGCGCCTCCTGGATCTTTATTCCTAGCTCCATGGGATGAAGATATTTCGCAAGAAGAACGCCAACAGTTATTAGATTATGCTGATCGGCAGGAAGCCGATAAATTCCTGAGTCTTACCTTAATTAAGCAAATTCAAGAAATCCCCTGTAAGCTGCAAATTCTCGAACGTTGGGAAAAGGGTGCTTTTAATGGTCTCAGAAATGCCGAAGAAAAACTGCGGCAGTGTAAAGAAGTTTGGATAGATCGTAATGAAGAAGCAGAAGGACCAATTTGGTATGTAGATCTTGGCGAAGGAGATCTCACATGGACTACCGACAATTTGATTCTGCAATTCTGTCGTGAGCAAACTTCTATAATAATCTGTGCTGATCCAGCAAACCTGAAGCACAGAAAGTGGTCAGGATGGACAGAAGTTTTTCTGGATAAGTTCTGTCCGAGGTTAGATTGGGTGCAGAGAAGAGCTAATTTCATTCTACACTTAGAAGCTGATATGCAGGCCGCTGATCAACACAATCAGTGGTTCAAATTTAAGCTAAGACACCATGGTGGCAGGTATACCCCATTGCAGCATATTGTAACTGTCACTCAAAAGTTTATTAAACGTGATGACCAAGGTAAGAGGTTGGATACCAAAGTTCACCGAAGGACTCTCCCTTTAAACTATCGGGTTGAATCCCAATTCGCCTCAGAGTTTGTTTTTGGTCCAAATGAGTATCTTCATGGTTCCGATGTTGAACAATGTTTTGGTGATCTCCTGTACCCTGACATGGCTGATGAGTTCCTAGAAAATGAATATTGGCGATTCACAGAATCCCAGCCAAATTATATTGAAGATGAGTTAGCACGAAGGGAACTCGAAGAGCATATTTATGAACAAGGTGTATTCGACTGTGTGTGCGGTGGTGTTCCTGGTCCTGAAGGAACAAATGTTTGCGTGTGTGGTTCCGGTTATGACACATCCTGAAGACCCGTCGAGTTTCTCCGGGAATGAAGCTGCCGGTCCGTCTGAAGAATCTTTTCCCTGTACATATCTTTTAAGGAAGCCGTTGGTGGGCCTCTTCTTGTCTTATGCTGTCGACCATGTTTGATTTTCATGTTCTCATTCGGGATGCTTTATTCCCCGATATTTTGTAATAATAACTGATATAATAATAATGGGCCATGTTTGTCGGCCATTAGAATCTTTTCCAGTCAAGTAGATTGTCAGTCTGAGTACCGGGTCCCCATATGGCGCTGCCTTTAAGGGACGAGATAACATGGTGTGGTCCCACCATGCCCCGAGAATCAAAGCCTTTTACTGGTTAGTGTAAGTCATTAGTCACCGGTATACTGGCTAGGAGATTATAAATATGAGGCCTGCGAGCTCATTTGATTCATTCGAGTCTGCATGAGCAAGTAGTCCGCTCTGCAAGTTAGAGAGTCGTCTGAGCAAGTAGTCCGCTCGACAATGTCTAGGTGTGTGAGAGCCGAGCCCGTATGCTCTGCAAGTTGCCCATTTGGGTATAACATTGCACCAGAAAGGCAAAGACTCGTTCTGTAAAAAGTCTGTGTTTGTAAGAGCCGAGCCCGTATGCTCTGCAAGTTGCCCATTTGGGTATAACATTGCACCAGAAAGGCAAAGACTCGTTCTGTAAAAAGTCTGTGTCTGTAAGAGCCGAGCCCGTATGCTCTGCAAGTTGCCCATTTGGGTATAACATTGCACCAGAAAGGTGAGGACTCCCTCTGTCAAAGTCTGTAAGTGAGGATATGCTAGTAAGCATATCTTGGGACTCCCAGGAGCTTGAAAGTAGCTATATGCCTTCGGGAAATAGTGAAATCTAAATGGACCCAAGACATTGTGCTTAGGCATAAGTCCGGAGTGAATATTGTGGTGACGAACTTCGCAATCCGAGGTCGATCCACTGTGTCTGTAAAGATGAATGTTGTGGCATAAATAATAGCAGCAATTGCAATCTGTATCGTGTTGATGGCGTTTCTCTCAAAGCTGTTATTACATTCTCAATGTGTTGAATATTTCGGCTTTAAATTAGCATAGATAAAATTTAAATTATAATTTATATTTAAGGGAGAAATTTAAAATATTTAAATTTAATATATATAAATATTTAAAATTTTGGAAAAGAAATAAATAAATAAATAATAAAGAGTGGTTTAAGTGGTTTGGTGAAGATCTAGGGTTTTATAAATCTATGTATTTAATCAAATTGTCTTAGTATTTATTATATTTAACATCCTACATAAAATTAAATTCAAAAAATATGTAGGTGTAATTATATAATAATTTTTGGATGGTCAAATTACAATTTCTCATAAAAAAAATTACAATATCTTTAATTTTTCAATTCTTGGTTCATTGCATTTCATGATCGTTGAAATTGCATTTTCATTTTACAATTCATCCTACTCATATGGAGTTACAAACTTTTACAATTCAACCCAGTCATATGCCGTTAGTTTGGAACACAAGAATGAGTATATATTTCTTTTACAAATCAGCCTACTCATATGAAGTTACAAACTTTTACAATTCAATCGACTCATATAAAGTTAGTTTGGAGCACAACAATAAGTATATATTTCAATTGAGAATAGGTTATCATATATAACGGCCTATATTAAGAAAACCTAATAACGGCCTATATTAAATGCAATTGTGAAATTACTATCAGGTTATCATGTCAGTACCATTTGTCAAAATCCCAGATTCATGGTATTATAAAATTGAAGTTTTCACAATTATTTATAACATCTACATTTTTTAAATTTGATAAATAAAAAATAAATTATCTAAAAATAAAAGACATTTTTATTTTTGACATTAAAAGTTTCCAACCATGTTAATGTCAAAAGAGTTGTAACCAAAACTTGCATTGAGTTGGCAGAATAATCAAAAGTCTATAGTTCTACACCTGAGTGAACCCTTTCTTAATATATTTTTACGGAAGAACACTACACTAGTACCATTTTACTCCCATTTACAAAACCTGTAAAGGTTGGCGGTAAAGATTCACCAGGCCAGTGACAAAAAAATATCGTGTGCTCCTATCTATGAATATGTTCGAACTCAAACGAGGGCGGGAAGCGGCAATGTCACTTGTATCTGGTAGTAAGGCGGAACAAAAAATTTCAAAATTCAAAATTCAAATGGGCGATACAGGAAAACGGTTTCATGGAAAACGACGTTAATATAGACATCTGTAGATAGATTTAGGCCCATCTCCCTCTACAACGTTTAATACAAGATCCTCAAAAATATAATTGCAATCAAGTTATGGAAAATCATCCCTTCCATCGTCTCGATTAACCAAGGATGATTTGTCTTTTATTTTTTTGGAACCTTGAATTACCTTCAATTCTGTAGGTTTCAATATCAGAGATTGCTACTGCAAAAAAGGTTTTTATATTTGAGATGGTGCACTGGACTTGTGCCTTAAATATCATTCAACTAGCATTTTGAAGTTAGGGTATGCTTTGCACTCTGACCTGAAGCGTCTTTCTGATTCCTATGGAGAGCTGGAGTGTTTTCGCTACTGTGAAGCGCCTAAATTAGACCTTCAAAAGGTTTTTCCATCTGTTCCAGGGGGGCTTTCCGACCTTGCAAAGACTGTGCTGGGAAGTGCTTTAAACAAAAGTACTAGGATGAGTGACTGGAGGGAGCGTCCCTTGAGCAATAGTCAGGTACACTAAATATAAATCCATGCTACGTTATAAGTTGCACTACAAAGTATAAGAACGGTCCAGTACAAACCTCTAAAAACTGATAAAGTTTGAAATAAGAACATACAAACTACAAATTTAAACGTTGCTACGAAATTTATATGGGAATGTTCAGATCAAGATTTTCAAGCATACAACAGACTCGCAGATATCTCCAGTAACTGAAATATGCAACCTCTTATAACTTGAAGAAGGCACAAAAATACCCATACCCCATGGGCCTTGTACAAAATCCAGATACTAAACTAAATGGACGAGAATGATAGGAATTTGTAGGACGAGGAGTACCTGAAGTTCTAATTTACAGGAGGACGATTCAGCCGCTCCAGCTGCTCGCAATAGGATTCAGGTTCTAATTTGTATAGGACAAGAACAATGTTTCAGCAGCTCCAGCTATAGGAATTTGCAGGACGAGAATGAGGACCAGGTCTCTTGGCATTTTGCAATGGACTGCACTGCCTTGAATGCAGGTAGATGGGCGTTGAATGCAGGTAGGTGGGCGTTGAACCTTGAGAATATGGCGGGAGCGAGACTGTGTACGATGAGATCTCCAGGATATGGCTGCAGCTGGATCTTGATCAAGCTGCACGTTTTCGATGGGACTGTATGGCGCTTCGTGTGGTACTACGTCAATAATTATAATACATTATTATAATTATAAAAACTAGTTGAATGATATTGCAATATTTCTCATTTATGCAATGACATGAAATGGATGATAATGTATGGTATGTTCTTATTTCATATTCCTTTATGGCATGTTCTTATTTCATATTTCTTTATGGCATGGATGAAAAGTTAATGTATTATTATATTTTATAATACCTTATTATAATTATAAGATTTAGTTGAAAGATATTGTAATATTTTTTATTTATGCATGATAGTATAAAGTAGTGTGATATTACATTTTTTTTTGGGGATAACTGGAAGTAGAAGAAAGATTAATATTTTGTCTATATTTTGTACTTTCTTATGTAATTTGAAAAGTTAAATGTATTATTATATTATATTTTATATTACATTTATGTGATGAAATGAATTAGGTAAATTTAGGATAATGCATCACCATATTTCATATTTCGTTAATGGGATAGCAAGATGTAAAGGAAAGGTTAATGCCTTGTTTATAGTTCATAATTATTTTATGGGATACTATGAAAGGCTAATGTATTATTATATTTATACTACGTTTATATGATAATATGAACTGGTTGAAAGATAAGATACTGGTATGATATTTTTCTTGATGTTATAAAATGAACTAGATGAAAAGTTAACACATGCCTATATTTCACAGTTCACTTAGGGGATTGTAGGTTGTAAGACTAAAGACATAGCCTTCCTTTTTGTCAAATTGTACCCTTAGGGTTTCCGTTTGCAAGTGTTACTTATTTAAGATATATTTCAACTATGATAGAGATCCTTGCCAATTCACATATGGAATAATTGTTCCAGAACAAATGCTTTGGAAAGCCAAAGAACTATAACTTAGGAGTAGACACTTATAGTATAAAAAAAACAAAAAGAAGAAGAAGAAGAAAAAAAAAAATCATTCACTAACTACGAGCATTAAATTGTCGAATAGAGATGGTATCAATAACGTAAAATTGTATTTTAAGAAAAATCTACTCGGAGAAACTTGGATGTAATGTCCCCTTCCATCAATTTCGTGCCAGGAAGGAAACGTTAACCAAATACCGGGCGTATTGACAAACTTAGCCTCATTTATTGCTAAGAAAAGCATGGATTATTAAAACTTCTTGTGTGCAGATTCATACTTCAAATAAACACAGTGGAATAACATACTAGCAAGCACACAAACAGTAATGCCTAACACATATATATATATATATATATATATATATATATATATATATCATAGCAGAGGATGATTCAGCATATAGAGACTCAATCTCGTTCCAATGCCATGCATAGATTCCAAATTAGGATAATCAATTCATTTCCTTAAACATGGACAATTTAACATATTGCAGAACACAAAATGCAAATAATTTATAATACATAGAACACTTATCTTGAAGCTGTCCAAACAACTAGCTATGTGAGAGCAACGTTCCACCCAACCATAGATATTTGTCCAGCTTGTATTCTTTTAGCTGAGAGATCACCCCCGTGCTGGGTTATGTATCCACTAAGGAGTAACTAGTTGGGCTCACTCACAGCCATGGTTTCGGTCATCATCTATGCTAAGCCAACACACCGTTGGGTTTATCAAGCATTCAAGAAGATAGAGGAGGGTAACGCTAAGCCAGTGAGCTCAACCACAGAGCTACAGGCATCTCAAGTGAACTCAACAGTCAGGCACCCACATTACCTACCACATCCAACACAAGGAAGATCCCCTTCTCTGCTACACAGTCCCTCAGGCAACTCTTCCCTCTAGTGCTCTTCAGGATGGGCATAGAAAGGTCCAGCTGCTAATCCTTGAGATCCTAGCCTTCACTGCGTTTATCAAGCAAACCCAACCTCTGCTCAGTCATTCACACTTGGATTTCTCACAGTTCTGTTATTCAATAACTCAATTCCTGTCACTTAATTTCCAGGCTGTAAAAAACTGGGTTTTCCAATGGATGTCGGGGTAGCTAATGCTCTCAATTTTGCCCCAAGGTTCGTATCTATGGATCCCCCATCGGATTTCACTGTCAAATACCAATTTTGGGTGTTGATGGCTCTTCAAAACGTGGGTTCCTGCAAAGTCGCGATTTCTGGTTTTTCTCACTGCTGGGCATTTGTTTTTGGATGGAAAATGGTGCTGGTAACTTTCACAATGGAATGGGGATGAGGAAGAAGCAAGTCCCATGAGGTAGAGTGACTTGTGGTACAAGAAAAATAGAGCCCATACCTGCCTTACAGCAAAATTAAATGTCAGCAAGGAAAGTCAAATGGGTTCTCACAATGACATTTGGCAGCATATGATTCATCCCCACAACCCCCTCACCACTCCCTAGTGGATACACATGGCCCCTTCTCATTCGTTGCTCCCATAGCCAGTTTTGGTATTTTATTGCAATATCAAGTATTTACATCAATTCACAATATCCCATGGCTTAATAGCACATGGGTAATAACATATCAAATACTTGCCCATTTTAAATAAAATCCGAACATATACTAGCGGGGCCTTGGCCTTGAGCTCCACACTAGGAAAACATACATTACATGTATACAATATTTACATGAAAGCCAATATTTCCTAAGGGTCAAAATTGGGGTATTACATTGGAACAAAGACCAACAATATTTTAAACCTTTTTCTACATAGCCATGATGAGAAAACAAGTGGACGGATATAATCGGTGGATTTGCTGAATGACGAAAAATTGATCAATTTTAAATGATAAGACACCAAGATGCTCAGATTGACGAGACTTTGACGGATTGTCGAGGAAGAGAAACCAACTTAAAATTTGAAAACGAGATATCAATGTGATTGGTATGATGAGCTGAAATCAACGACATGCATTTTGCATTACGACAAAACCATTTATGAAAACTCATGACTACGAACTTGAAATTTAACCATGGTATCGAAATGGTCAAATGAAGGCAATGTTTCGTAAAACGAAGTATGGAGACGATTAGCATAATAAATAGAACGCAATGAAGCTAACCTTAGGTCATAATCAAACATGATAAAATGACAACTAGCCCTCGAGATGGAACTTGATGGGGTTAAGAAGACACTTTGTGCGACTTGATGAATCTGTCGAAGTGGTCTTATGATAACATAAACGAAGAGATAAGGGAAATACATTATAAGCTCATGGAGCTGAACATGATGATACTAATGACAAGAATAAGTGTTATCGAAAATCTAGTTGGGACCGACAGTTATTGAATGTACTATCGAATTGATATTATACACAATTATGATTGAGTTCCTGAGAATGTATTGGAACCATGTTGGAAAAAAAAAAAAATAATAATAATGATTAGAACCACTTGTGCTTAATATGGCCATGATTGTTGGAGAAAAATAGAAGGGAATGGAAAGAAGATGATAATAGGAAATTAAGATAAAGTTTAGTGTCGAAAGTACAAGAACAAAAATTAACTTCAGGATGAAGTTCTATTTAAGAGGGGGTGTATGTAGTGCCCCTAGACTACTGTAGACATTGAGGGCACCTGCTGAGTGACCTCACTATTTGAAACATTAATAAAATAACCCTATGATTTACGTTTGTGAGAAATGTGTGTAGCGACAGGTGAAACGGTTCACCGACGGACACACAAAGGAATATGAAGGGTCGTAGAGTACGGGTAAATCACACACAGGGAGAGCGACGACGATGTCGACTTCTGACGGAATACCACGCTTGAGCAGATAAGCACTGATCCGCTTGCTCCTAGTGAAAATGCTTATTAAACTTAACTGCATAAAAACATATAAGTTTGCACCTAGAGCATTACTTAGAAATGCATTTGAGTACTTTAGGCATTTGCATATATCTAAACATAAACAATCATGGGAGAATGTTATGGCAAATTATCACATCGTCGATCTACTGCGTATGGCTTGAGGGACTGTACAACAGTGAAGAGAATACTTCCTTGTGCTGGGTGTGTAGGTATTGTGGGTGCCAAGCTAGATAGATCTTGCAAGGTTATCCCTGGCTCTGTGCTGGAGCTCACTAGCTTAGCAAATCTTCCCTCCCATGTCCTAGCAGCCTGATAAACCCAATTGCAGATTGGCTTGGCTCATCTTGGTGTATGCTTGGCTATGTGTGAGTCTGTTGTTCCTTGGTTCCTTGTAGAGATCATGCCCAGCTCAGGGGTGGCAGTCGTGCTGAGATATTGAGGAGCACACTGGCCTATGGTTGGGTGGAACGTTGCAGTTGCATAGCCAGTTGCTTGGGACTGCCTTATTGAGATAAGTATTCTCCTGTATATTCTTGGAAAGATTTAATTGATGGATATCTGAATGTAGGGTGATGGTGTAAATGAATAATTTTACTTCCGCTGTGTTTTTACGAGTTTATGCAATTCCATATGATCTTTTATAAATCTGCAAAGGTCTTTAATTGGCTGTTATAGAGTCTTGAATGTATGATAGATATCAACAGCATTTAGTTAACTTCCGTTGTGTTTCCATTGTATAAACATATACTTGTATATATATATTTTCATTTTCACTTGAATGCTTGTTTAATGAATGGATATGGGGGCTAGATGCCCGGTTTAACCTCACGATCCCTCCAAAAATCCCCTCCTCCATACTTCCCACCATACTCATTAGATCTATCCCTTTGCTAATCTATGCCTCCCATGCTACCTCCCTCCCTCTCATCCCCCTTTCTATCCCCTTTTCCATAACAAACCACCTCTCTACCCCACCCCCCCCACTCTCTCTCTAACCCCATCTCTCTCTCCGATTATCTTTAACCCCCCTCCTTTATAACTCCCACACTCTCTCCCTCTCTCTCTTTAACCCCTCTCCTCCTCCCTGTTATTATACAAACTATCATCCCTAGAACACCTAGGCTGTGTGGACCAAGGGGCTAGTTACAGTAAGTGGGGAGGACATAGGTCCAATGTCACCATAACCTAACTCCTCATCTTCTTTGGTTAAGTCCTAAACCCATGGGAGAGTCCCTAATGGAGGAATAACACCTGTAAGCACCAACACACCTGGAAATACCATTCTACAATCATTATGGATAATATTAGTGCCTTGCATGGAGTCAACAATGGATAATAAAGACAAATAAGTAATATAAAAGGCGTAATTCAATATACCAATCAATGTCAATGAATATCACAAGTTCAACATACTTCACAATTCATACAATGCATCTACCTGATGCATACCAAGTATCTACCTGATACATATCATCATACATGATCCACCTGATCATACTGTGTATCCACCTGATACAAAATTAATACAAACTTAACCGAATATTTAGGGACACCTAAAATTGAAGTTATTGACATTTAGACACTGACCCATTATAATCCTCCCTTGACCCAACCTGACGATCATGTCTTGATACAACTAGATGTACCTTTTCCCATAGATCCCTTTAAATTTGTTCAAAATGTACAACATAATATGTCTAGAACCAAATTATGGTTAATCTAACAAGCATGGGATGTACTTCCACTACACCTAGTGTCTTTTGAGGAAACATGAATGCTTCTTATGTATATTTAGTTATCAAAATCATTTCTTCTACCCATATGCCACATGTTTCCAATGTCTCTTCATTCTTAATGCCATCTATTAGCAAACACATTCCAACCCTACGTTTTCCTAGTCTTGGAATACCTTCCACAAGTAATTTTATGCCTAGTTCGAGCTTCTCCTTTGGTGTATGTAATAATCTATTGATCCCTCAACAACTCCCCAAGTTATGTGATGTGGGGCCCCACCTGAAATTTTGAGCTAAAGGCCACTGATCCAAGTGTTGTTACTCTTTAATGATGTCTATACAACTACAATTTGGACGGAGTCCTTATAAGGTATGTTTTATCATACCATGTCTAATATTTCTCCTTTACAGGTTTTTTTATTATCATGCCATACACTTGGATATAGTAAACCCCCCCCACCCTTACTGCTTATTCTTTCTGTACAAGCAATTCATCCTTGAAAAGTTTGACAAAATATGAGTGAGAAAACTATCCCTGATTCCATAAGCTTAAATTCCACTTGATGAAAACCCTCAGTTTGTTTCACCCCTAAACCATCCAAAGAGTCGAGCTTGCACATTGTTATGGTCGATGGAGCCCGCACATTGTTATGTAACATTGGTTGAATGGTCGATGGAGCCCGCACATCATTATGTAACATTGGTTGAATGGTCGATGGAGCTCGCACGGTTGATGAGTCAATAGCTGTATGCTTGAAGTCGTTTTCTCACGCTCCTTTGGCTTCTGTCTCCATGAATACTGGTTGCTGGAACAGTGGAAACCTATTGGAACACAACCAATATTCCAATGAATCAGATCCCTTTTTTGTTTCCACGAACACCAATGTCAAAGAATGCTTGCCTGCATGAATTTCAAACATAGTTGTAACAACAAGGGGACTAGGACTACTTAAGCGACTTGGTACAGGCTTCAAGGAAGTACAGTACTTAGCATGTACCAGTACTTGGTACATGCTAGTGTTACACAAGCAAGTTTGATACAAAAGAAAACATAGAAGATATAATGTGGTACAGCAAGAGAAAATAACATAATGTCGATCATGGATTAACAAAAAAAAACATGCGATACTTTGAGGGGTGTGCTCAAGTGGAATGTGCATCCAAGGAGGATGCAAGTTAGTTATTCCAACTATGAGTCAAGTGCATGTGAGCAAATATGTGCATGACAATGAGTGCACATGATGAGCATGGGGTAACTGTGCATGACATATGAAGTGCACTAAGGGAAGATGAAATATCAATGTGGAAGTTGAAGCGACAAATATGTGCTGAAGTAGTCATATGGAAGTTAAAGAGTAGTTGAAGATGGATGAAGCGTAGGGGAAGCTGCACCACGAGTAGTCATTTGAGAGGGGTTAGCTAGATGGTCTTGAGACATGGCAATTGAGAGAGTCTACCATGGACCTCAAATATAGTGGTAAGGCAAATGTTGTAAATGTGTATATATATTGTTATGTTTGAGTAATGAAAATGAGTAGAGAAATTCCCTTATTATAATTTGGTTTTGTATGCCCTCTAAAATTGTTTCAACTTTTATGTTTGTAGTGCTTTTCTATTTTCAACTTATATCTTTCGAAGCATTGTACTTAGTCTGCATAAATATGATTTCATAGAATTATGCCCATCAACTCTTTAGTTTGCTGTAATAATAACCAACTTCACAGATTTAGTTCATTTAATATATTGTTAGCACTCTAAAGTCTGAGCTAGTTCAATTAAAAAATTTGTAACTCAATCTTATTTTGATCCTATATTCGAAGAAGAAATAAATATATAAAAAATAAAATAATCTTATATCAAAATAACCTATTTTGACCACAAATTTATTAAGAATCTAATGTATGTCATATACCAAGTCCATGCATATAATGCATAATATATATATCCTGTCCCTTCAATGTTCAGACACGGTGTTCAAAAAAGCGAATTTGAATTTCAAAACTCAAATGCCCGCGCTCCACGAAAGTTACCAAAGGACGGTTCCTCACCAATTTCCTCCATTCTTCGCCATGGCAGAAGATCCATCAAGGATACCTCAGAAAACTCACCGTCGGGACTCGGTAGTTCAAAACTTGTGCATTGGAGGAGCGCCTTCAGGGCTTGCAAGTTTCCTAGAAGGAAATGGGTGAAAGGATGCTGTTCTCTCCATACTAAGGCTATGATGAAGGTGGTGAGCATTTTGCAATAGTTCATAAGATTTTTGGGGCGAGCATTGTCTGAAAATATTTGCTATATATTCTCATAATCTAGCGCTGCGAAACAGTTGTCACACATCCTACAAGGCACATGCTCAACTACGAGATCCAGTCTATGCCTGCTTAGGGCACATTTCCTCCTTGCACCAACTGGTATATAAACTAAATAGCCTCAGCGTATGCATTATTTGTTGTTATTTCCATAAATTGCTTCTCTTGGTATCTCCAGATCTCAAGATATGTGTAATGAATTTTTTACAGAAGTTGGCAGGCCGAAATAACTAACCTTCACGAGCGTGGGTGGCCAGCAGCATTTCATTCGGTGTTTCATCCATCTCCATGAATCATCCTGACAGCACCACATTAGTTCCAGGTACATCTCTCTGCCATGTCATCCTATCTCCTAGTGCTACAAGGCATTCTTGTCTCATCAAATTCTCTGGCATTTTCTTAACAAAATTTCATTCCCTAAACCAAATACTATCCAATTTCTGGTCTAGTCGGGTTTAGTGCGTGGAATGTTCATAGAAACAACTGCAACATCTCATGGGAAATACCTGCGCACTTTGCCATCCTGCTTTCCCTTATATATTAACTCTAGCTAGCACATGAATTCATTCAAATTTTATTATTCAGTGTAATTCTTTGTGTATGATCATGTTAATGCTCTCGGATATGGTTACAATCAAGAATTGTTATATGTGTTCAATCCTTTCGTTCGCCTAAGTAAGTATGTGAAATGCAGGAAGCGAGCCCTAGACCGATCTATCAAAAGATTGTGAAATGTGTCAGGGACCTCGATTTAAAGGTTGGAGGGTTAAGTCGATTATTTTATATATTTGAAGTGATTTTGTGTTAAGTACCAAGTGAATTGTGGTATTAAGGCCTGTGTAATACGTTTGTGGAGTGCATGCGATGTGCAGATGGTCATGGTCTGCAAATAACTGTTAAATTTCGTGAACTTACTGTTAAGTGAAAGACAAGAACCCTCAATAACTTTTTGGAATGTTTCCCTACTTGTCAACTCGGCGTTTCCATGTTCTTCCTTGTGAGATCCGCCCATTATTTTTGGGTTGTGATGCAGCAGTTGAGTGATGTGTTTTGGGCAGAAAACAATCAGTCTATTATGGTGATGGTGCGATATAGTTGGGAATTAATACCCCCTCGGTTCTCGATCGTAGATCTTGTGGTAGAATCTTCATAATAATTTTCATAATATTTGAAGGTTGACCCTAGCGGAGAAAAACAGTTTGGTTAACTCCCTTGAGCGATCGCTCATTTATGTGACAACTCTTTTCTGCTCGACGCCTGCCTCTCACATTTTCTTGTTGAATCTTAGAGTCCATATGTACTTTAAGGGTTTAGTTGTCACCCTTGTCTCCTATGCCAAACTCCTGTTGAAGAAAAGGAAATAAAAGTTTTAAAATTTCTGCATTCCTTTTGTTTGGGTTGTTACATTTCCAATGCTAGCACATGTCCAATTTTTACATATTTTTTTAAAGCTAGAAACATGTTCAAGCATCTTTAAACACAAATATATGATATTTACTAGGAAAAAAACAGTACTAGGAAACATACATGTAGGAAATTTGAGTCACTTGGTTGGGCTCCCTAGTGAACCTATGTTGGTATCTAGCAATTAGTACCACATTACATAAAATATGCTTAGAGATTTAATCTTCCATGTGCCTTTGGGTATATAGGAAGTCCCTTATTTTCGCCTATACCCATGCTTCCATAAACTCTTCGATTATCTTACATTGCTATAGTACGTGCTAAGAATATCACTTTGCGGGGAGATCACTCTTAGGAATCATATAATATGACTAAGGATATGGTCTATGTCATTAGTTAGTATTTTGAAAGATTATAGATGAATAAACTACCTAAACACTTGAATATTATGTTGGCAAGAACGTTGAAGAAACCCTAAATTTTGAATATATGTCAAATTAAAAGTTCAATTTATAATCGAAGAAGGATAGAATGATGGATAACATCAACCATAATTTTAGTACAAAAGGAGAAGGATGAGAAGGTATAAGAAGGTCACCATAAAATAATTGTTGAATTTGAACATCATCTTCAGAATATGAAGGAAAAATATGATCTTATTATCTCAAAAGTAGAAGCAATTGAAGGTCAATAATTATAATAGTTGGAGCATGTCATTGTACCAAAAAGGAGAGGGGGTGATAAGGGCATCAAAATTTACGAAGCACCATTAATGGTGGAACCATATTGATACCTCTTTACAATGAAATATCGGAAAAAATACAATAAGTGTCAACATTACAAAGGATGAAAATGAAATAATCAATGGTTCATATAATGAGGCAAAAAGGGACCATTATTTAATGTGATGTTATCAAAGAACAAAAACTATAACAAATTGGAGAAGCTATAATAATGCACATGCAATCAAAGGAAAGGAAGCCATGAAGAATTGACAAAAAAAAATTAAATATAGATGGATGGATAATCAATAGTAGTAGCAAGAGAGAACAAATATAAATAACCATTATTATTATTAGGTTTCATCACATATAAAAGCCTTAGCTACAAACATTTGATGACAAATCCTTTTTATGGGGTGATATGTTATAACTCCATGGGATGTATATATGGGGTTGAATATATAGGTAATGTGGTTACATGAATATTTAATAGGGATAACCCTAATAGGGGACCCACAAGTACAATTGGGGATATGGAGAGATAGGGAATATTATATAGAGAGATGTAGTTACAATCATTATAATTAAGGATTCTCTTAATGAATATAATGATTTTTCTCTCTCAGGATTTCACAGTGTGCTTGTTTATTCTCCATGATTTTTGGATTCATTGTGTTAAGGAGGGGTTTATTGATGTTTCGGACCTATGATATGTAGTCCATCTTCATGATAGGTAAGAATATGGATTGCGTATCGTAGGTATGAAACATCGATAAACCCCTCCTTAACACAATGAATCCAGAAATAATGGAGAATAAATATAAGGATTTATTATTTAATTCATCTCTATTATAACTTTAGGATTTATGTTTCACTCTCATATTTGGTGTACATTGGTTTATACTCTATTTTATTAAGCTATTTTATTTACAAAATCCGTAACATGCTTCTTGAAAAACCTCCCACAAAATGCATTGTTCTCCCATGGTCTAGTACTTATATGTATATGTTGATATAAACCTTCCTTCCCATTGTTGGTCTTACTAGAGCAATGGCGTATGCATCCTCTAATGAACCAATCTACATCTTCCTGAATTTGGCACAAGACACATATCTACAAGTTATTATTTGTTTTCTCAAAACCAAAATGGCCTCCAACATCAGAGTTATGGGCCTCTGTTATTAGTTTTTTCCTCTCACCTATATAGGTGTATAACACTTATATATCTTGTTGAGAAATGCATCTTGGAGATGATACTAAATCTTGCTGTCACTTTAATTGATTCTTCATGACTTTGGCCTTGTATCCATGAAATATCTTCATGAAATTGTAATCTTATGTTCTTTCCTCTTTGTATGAATCATGAGTGAAAGGATCCATGTGCACCAAATTAGCTAAATCACTGATATCTATTGAGATATGATTTTAAATCTATGAGGCATTAACCATAAAGATATGGTTTAACACATTATAAGTTGCAAAAAGATGGCATTTAGAGTAGAATATTTTTATTTCCTCTCATGGAAATCCCATATAAAACCTATGCAGCATTAACCGTTTAAAATATATGGGACATTAGCCATTTAAAATCTATGGTTCACTGACCATGAGATCCCTCCAGACGTTACATTATGGATCAATCGAACTAGATGGAAAAGTTTAGTGTCGGGTCATAATAGTTTAGTCCTACCTATTAAGTTTATAGAGAGATTTAGGATTGATCGCCAATTTGGTGTGTAACTTGTAGTTGTTTGCCTTGCATTGGAAATGCTATGCAACTATAAAACAAAAGTAGAACAGAACATGGAGTAGAATAGAACCTGCTCGAGCAGCAGATGCAGGGGTCTCGCTGCAGAAGGGTGAGATGTTTGGTTGAGAAGCAAATGCAGGGGATGGGCTTCCACAACAGAAGAATGAACAGGGAGAGGCAAGATGCCAATTTTAATTCACCAACATTTACGACAAAGTGACAAGTGCATACCGAGGAAACTGACATGTCATACTTAGTTGGAGATTGGAATGCTTGGATTTTGAAATGCCAAAAATAGGTACAAAAGTTGAGAGTGGTGTAATGATCAAAGCATAATTATTGGACAAAAATTAATTAGACTAAGGTATAGATTAATTACAATTTGCATTCCCTTGTTGCTACAATTCAACAAACTTGCAACATCTACCGGCTTGGTATAGAGGTAGACCATCATAAAAGAGAAATCCAATTTTTTTAGATATAGAGAAAATACACCAAGAATTTGAGAGGATGGAAGATGTATTGAACTATGAAATGCAGATGGGTGCTAATTCTCATGTAAAGAGAAAAGATTGGCATTCTATGTGTTGACACTAAGGTTTGAGAATGACTAAATCCAAAAAGTTTGCTAAAATGTCCAAAAAAGGAAGAAATTATCACAAAGGAGGTTGAAGAAAAGGTTGACAATTCAAAAACAAGAGGAAAAAACCCACTTATGCAAAGTCCGAAAGCAAATTTGTGAAAAGATTAAACCCCGATCAAGTTTCGGTGGCGGAGATGTCAACAATCCCGATCAACGGCCGATATTGCTTCCCGCATCGCCAAAGTGATCGGCGGCAAATAGATGTGGGCGGTAGCGGACTCAATACCACCGGGACACGTGTCCAAACCTCATCCTTCCGCATATGTAATATAGCGGTAAAGGAAACCACCACAGCGCCGGGCGGAACCACCAAATATGGAAGCACGGTGGGGTCAGTACACGTGGCAGGGTGGGACCTGATACGTGGCAGATAGAGCAAGCGTGGCGGGGTCATATCACATGGCGTATACTTTGTAGCAATCGGAGGGCCGATATAAACCTTAGTCAAATCAACGGCCATTGTTTCATCCGCATCTAGGAAGGTGCACACTGGATATGAGGAAGAGCGGTCGCAGAGAATAAACCACTCGAACAGGTGTCAGCAGGTGGCTGATCCGCGCAGAGAATAAACCCGAAAAGAAAACAGCGTTTTGATCGCGGATACCACTTGATGGAATAAAGGGAGGCGAGATCTGACGGTCCAAAACAAAGTCTCGAGATCAATGGTCAGATATGAACCGCATTCATAAAGGTGAAGGGAAGTTAATTCAAAAGTCATATAAAACAAAATAGGCTCCACATAACGGCATTCTGCATGTGTCACTATCCAGAAGAGCTCTGAAGACTGGTGGAGATCTGCGATTGCGACAGAAGGCGAAAGGCGGGTACATACAGGTAGGGTCGGGTTACCTGTCCTACTTTTTTAAACAGAATTTTGTTTAAAGAAACGTTTAAATGGAGACTGTGCACGATATAGACATTTTTAAATCAAAAGAAGCCCTAGAGGATAGAGACGAAGACGTCTACGATACCCTAATTAGGTTTCCAATATCTGATATAAAAATTAGGTTGTGTGAATTGTTAAAGGAAGGGACAGACCCCCACAGAGTTCACCAGTCGTCTTTGATAGCCTTTTGCCCCGACCAAATTCCTTCTTTCCCAGAATTCGTATCATGGTGTGTCGAAAATTACTCCCGGGAAGAGAAAGTCGTTCTAAACAGCCAAAAGACCCAAGTCATTTGCGAATTAAAGCCAGCAGAGTTAATTAAAGCCCTAGAAGTAGATTGTTCCCAAACCCTTGACCCTGAGGTTTTCTCTGAAGTCTCCGTTATTGAAAATTATCATCATGTTTCTCAAAATGATAGGGAAATGATTTTGTCATCGTGTCTCAAGCCAGAGACCAGCATTTCGGAGGTCCCATACCCTATAGATATCAAGCTTTTTAATGAAAATACCCAGTTAGTTTTGACATTATCGGCCGTAGTTCTAGGTTTGGATACGGATTTGTATGTAACCGAGTTTCAATTGAGTTTATTGTACAAAATGAGTACAGTCCAGTCAGGGATTGGTGAAAATCAAATCCCTCGACTTAATTTTGAAGCATTTTTAACAGAAAAGATTCACGACCAGATGGTCAATTTTCCTACTCTTAGACATTTCAGGTTTCAGGCCTTTTTGATGAAAATGATTATGACAGCCAGTCAAGACGAGTTGCAGTTCCCAGAAATCATTTTCACGACTTTACTAGAAAATAACATGTTCAATTACACCAATTACATGCTTTCAGAGATTTATAGAATGATTTTTGGAAAAAATCTGCCTAGAGTACTACCGGAAATGCAGGCATCCATGCAATTGAGTACAGAATACGCAACAGGAGACTGGTTTTTGTCGAAAGACAGTACAGTAATCAGATTATATGGGTTCAGACATAAACCCTATGTGTTACCAGCTTTTCTTACTTTAAGGGTTTTTGCCTTGAAATTCTTAAGACAAAAGTTGATTGTGGAAGATAACAATTTTTTGGTTCACAGACAAGCTACAGACATTAAATACCCATTCACATTTGGTCCGTTCACAGTAAAAAATAAGAATGCTGTAGTGTATATAGAGAAGTTGTTGACGGATATGAATTTTGAGTCAGATACGGCTATGGAGTATGACCCGTTAAACATCATATCAAAACGAAGAACGGAGCATCGTATCAAGGCCCTGAACCATCAGATTGTTGAAGGAATGTCGGACAGAGCCAATTGGCTAGAATATAATGAAGAAATCATTCTGGATGCATCCGACAAAGAAATGGCATTGATTGACACAACAACAGGGACAAAAAGCGAAATAGATAGTGCATTGGTTGGATCTAAAAGACCCATACAGGACATAATGATCATTGAAGATGAAGAAACAGAAAGAGGTAAAAGATTGAAAATGAATGAACCACAAGAGTTAACAACAATTTCAGAAGAGACTAAAACAGCTGAAAAAGAAATACCAGAGGTTACAGTTAAAGAGTACAACATTGAAGAAACCCCTGTAGAGGGTGATGTAAATAGACCCCAGAGTATCATGGATGTGTTTGATGAGCATAGTCGAAATAAACAGGAGTCCGCGAAACAAACCAGTCAATTGTTTCCAAAGGTTAGAAGTATATCTGAGACTGATGTAAGCTTATTTACTAGCAGAAATATCAGGGAAAATACCTTGAAATTTTCAGTTGTCACAAAAAATAAGATTTCATAAATGAATTTAGATTTGTCTAAAATAAATGCCCCGGATAAAATTTTATTGCATAGACAAACTGGAGAAGTCATATATTCAGACTATTTGGGAGCCATATTAAGAGCAGACAAGTTGAAAAGTTCAGTGGATAAATTGAACAATCAATTGAGACAAGAGAAGGCAGAGAATCAGTCTCGACAGCAACAGATTAAAAAATTGCAAGCAGATTTGATAAATAAAGAAGGAGATGCAGCAACCAAACTGCTCAAAGAGAAAGACGATACGATCCAGGTGTTGAGACGAAAATTAAAAATTCCAGACACTGTACTCATCCAAGGAGCAGAATTGACAATATTGGAAAAAGAAAAAGAAGAATTATCTAATGAAGTCAATGATGTTACTGCTAAAATGTTAAAGCTTTCTGATGAAAAAGATCGGTGGGAAAAAGAGAAAATCATTTTAGAAGAACAGTTGGCAGAAGCGAGGAAAAGATTAGCAGGAAGTGGTCAGCAACAAGTACAAACAGACACACAGGAAGATAAAACGGGAGTAGATGATATTTTACAGGCTATGTCCCAGGTAAGCTTAAGGGAAAATGAAATCAAAGAATTGAAGGTTGAAATACAAAAGCTGACAGAAGAGAATGAAATAAAAAATAAAGAAATAAAAACCTTGCAAACAAAGAATCAGGAATTAAGTAATAATAATAAAGGATTAGCAGCTCATGTGACAGGGCAAGCTGCTATGCAAGGTTGTAAACACCTGGTGTGGGACCAAATTATAAAAGAAGTTGAGAAACTAAGACCATATCTGGATTACATAAGAGTCAAAGAAAAGGTGGTCAAAGATGCCTTCGAAAGTTGCAGAGCCGTCAGGGAAAGCTTAAATAAAAAGCCAAAAGACGTAGCCCAGAAAGCAATAACATTTTTAAACAGTCTAACTGAAGCAGACCTGACAGCCATGAATATAACGAACAGAATTTCAGTCATCACATGGGCCAGAAGGATCTTGGGTAAATACTCGCATGTTGAGAATGTTGAAGCTAAAGCTGGAGCAATACGGGAAGAAGTAGTAAAGTTCAAAAAGCAATTTGAAAAATTAGTAAACAAAGGGTTCCCTACTTTTTGGAATGAAAACAATGAATTAATTCCTCCGAATGATTATAAGAGATTGCTGTTTGATATAAGGATGGATCATAGAAAGTTCCACCAGCTTGATCATATGCTTACAGGGAAAATTTTAATGGAGAAAATATCAGAGGATTTTGAAATTTTAAATATGGTAATCTCAACCTGTGGAAACCTTCTTCCTGTTTCTTATGCAGGTCATGTTGAAATGCGAGTCTTGGTGAAGTAAATGACCAACTATGACTTACCCGCGGCCGACCAGTGGACTTATGTGGAAAAATATGGAAGGACAAGATATTCTGTCCATTCATAGAGGCTTTCAAAACTCTCACCAAGTGGCGAAAAGATGATATTCAAAATTTTTGCCAAGTGGCAAAAAGATACTTTTATTTTAAATTTGTAATATTATTTGGAGACAGTTATCTATTGCTCAAAGACAGTTATCTTTTAAGTTAAAATATTTTCAGTTATTAGTTAAAAGAAGCAGTAATGTCAAGCTTCTTCCAAATTTTGTATAAGAACAATGAGAGTCATTGTTGAGGGGGTTGGAAATTTTTTGAGAGACAGTGTATGTTTGGAGATCTATTTTTTGATAAATAAAAGCAGTACAGTGAAAATACCCATCTTTTGAGACCAGAGATTCATGTGTTGATCAGCTTTACAGTCCGTTTTTTCTTTATCTTTATATGTGCATGTTCACTTCCTTTGTTATATCTTCCATTATGTTTTTCTTCTATATTTAAATGAATGTCTGAAATAATTGGAGATTCATACTGGTTATGCCTCGTTTTATATCATTTAAATATTCACTATTTTCTCCAAAGTTGACAATGGAGAAAAGTTGGAACTTATTATGGTGGAGGAAGGGTTGTTGCAGGTTATGTTATGGTTTTGATAATTGATGTCACTCAACCACATTTGATTGTGGAATATGTTGATGAAGGGGACACACATCCATGGAGGACTACAGATTTGAGGCACACCATAGGTAAATCAAACACCAAAGCATGTGTTAAGAATTATTCATAGTTTATTGAATGTTTTTTTGAGAAAATACTAAGTTTGTTATGTTTGTACAGGTGCAAATGTTTGTTCAACATTTTCTATTGGAGACAAAGTAGATCTTTTACAACATGGAGTGAAGGTGGGTGAGGGCTCCATATTCAATACAGAGCATAGTGTTTATAAGTGTTTATAAATGACAAGCTTTAAATTCTAACCACTATGCATCCTTTCTTTTTTTTAGACTGAAACAGACTGTTGTGGAGATCCGGCTCGATTGCGATCTTGACCGTAGAGCTTAACAGATAAGCGAATAACACGGAAGTCCAGCAGATATTCCTTGTCAGGGTCTTTTTTGTCTTAAGGGAGATTGCATATTGATTCTCTGTCATTAATAGATAAAATACTCCTGCCCAGGAGCACGACCCTGTTTGCCTCAGCGTCAGCCTTTCTTTACAATCTTTCCATGAACCTTATTCTCATGTTGACATGTCCAAAAGTTATTCATCTAACGAGTTAAATGATGGTCTCTATGGGATAGGCTATTATGAATCTTTAGGAAATGTGAACTTAAAGAGATTCTTATTATTTTTCTATTGGACTGTTAGATTTCCTTCTAGCGTAAATATGTGTTCTTATCCTAGAAGAAAATGCTTATGCTAGAAGGAAAGCTAGCAGTCGCTAGCTTTCCTTGATCTTGTGCCATGTGCTTATTTGAAAATAGAGTGCATGGCACAAGCTCAAGGTATAAGCTAGCAACCACCAATCGCCATGGACAAGATTTTTCTATTGGAAATCTAGTGACTGCTTGCTTTCTTTCTAGCATAAGTATGTGTTATTATCCTAGAAGGAAATGCTTATGCTAGAAGGAAAGCTAGCAGTCGCTAGCTTTCCTTGATCTTGTGCCATGTGCTTATTTGAAAATAGAGTACATGATACAAGTTCAAAGTATAAGCTAGCAACCACCAATCACCAAGCCCAGGGTTTTTCTATTGGAAAGCTAGCGACTGCTAGCTTTCCTTCTAACATAAGCATGTGTGTCATGCTAAAAGGAAATGCATTTGCTAGAAGGAAAGGTAGCATTCGTTAAAAATAGAGTACATGGCACAAGCTCAAGGTATAAGCTAACAACCACCAATCACCATGGACAGGGTTTTTGTATTGGAAAGCTAGCGACTGTTAGCTTTCCTTCCTGCATAAGCATGTGTGTTTATGATAGAAGGAAATTCTTATGCTACAAGGAAAGCTAGCAGTCGCCAGCTTTCTTTTATCTGTTGCCATGTTCTTATTTAAAAATAGAGCACATGACACAAGCTCAAAGTATAATCTAGCAACCACCAATCACCATGGACAGGATTTTTGTATTGGAAAGCTAGCGACTGCTAGCTTTCCTTCTAGCATAAGTATGTGTTATTATCCTAGAAGGAAATGCTTATGCTAGGAGGAAAGCTAGCAGTCGCTAGCTTTCCTTGATCTTGTGCCATGTGTTTATTTCAAAATAGAGCAGATGGCGCAAGCTGAAGGTATAAGCTAGCAACCACCAATCACCACGGACAATGTTATCAATTGGAAAGCTAACGACTGCTAGCTGTCCTTCATGGCTAGAGTTTTTCTATTAGAAAGCTAGCAATTGTTATCTTTCCTTCTAAGCATGTGTGCTTATGCTAGAAGGAAATGCTTATGCTAGAAAGAAAGCTAGCAGTCGCTAGCTTTCCTTTATCTTGTGCCATGTGCTCTATTTTGAAAGAAGAACACGGAACAAGATCAAGGAAAGCTAGCATAAGCATTTCCTTCTGGCATAACCACACATGTCATGTGCTCTATTTTGAAATAAGAACATGGCAACAGATCAAAGAAAGCTGGTGACTGTTAGCTTTCCTTGTAGCATAAGAATTTCCTTCTATCATAAACACATGCTTATGCAAGAAGAAAAGCTCAAGGTATAAGCTAGCAACCACCAATCACCATGCCCAGGGTTTATCTATTAGAAAGCTAGCGACTACTAGCTTTCATTTTAGCATAAATGTGTGTGCTTATGCTATAAGGAAATGCTTAGGCTAGAACGAACGCTAGTAGTCTCTAGCATTTCTTGATTTTGTGCCATGTGCTTATTTCAAAATAGAGTACATGGCAGAAGACCAAGGTATAACTTAGCAACCACCAATCACCATGCCTAGGGTTTTTCTTCTGGAAAGCTAATGAGTGCTATCTTTTCTTCTAGCATAAGCATGTGTGCTTATGCTAGAAGGAAATGCTTATGCTAGAAGGAAAGCTAGTAGTCGCTAAGCTAGGAGTCGCTTATAATTCAAAAAACTTCTATTATGTATTAGTATACTAATAGTGGCTTGGGATTTTGTAGGACTCTAGTTCCATATAGATGTTATTCTTCACTAATCTACAATATAGGTTTAGATGACACCAAATAACTATTTTTGGGAGTACTTAAAATAGGGATGACTCCAATCAAGGATATTTGAATTTACTTTGAACAATTGATACAAAAAATAAATCTCAGTGAGACATGATTATACAAACTTGCATGATCAATCATGGTTGGATTCCAACCTACTTAATAACTACCTTCAATACTATTACAAATTCCATGATTATACAAACTTGCATGATCGATCATGGCTGGATTCCAACCTACTTAATAACTACCTTCAATACTATTACAAGTTCTTAAGTATGGAAAATTTTTAGACATTTTTACAAGTTTTTCTAAGAATAGTTTTGTGTTTGTATTAAGATTATATACATTGATAACCAATCTTGTTTTGATTACGCTTTGTAGCTCCATCATAATTTATATGTAAAGTCCCTTTTGGCGGTGGGGACTAAATGGTGGGGAACAAGGTTTAATTTGCACAACAAAATGATGCCATACCCTTTTTAGCTATTACAAGTACATTATTTTTTTGTAGATTGTGTTTTGCCTAAAATATAAGAGCACACTTTACATGGTTTAACCTTAACTACAAATTATAATTCAATTGTGTGTTACATAATTTGTAGGAGCGACAATGGAAAGTATAATTTTCACAAAAGGGGACTATGTTGACGTCCTGGTTAATGGTCAAGTTATTGGGCTAGGAAAGGTTGAATCTACAGAAGTTGGAACTTATTATGGTGGAGGAAGGGTTGTTGCAGGTTATGTTATGGTTTTGATAATTGATGTCACTCAACCACATTTGATTGTGGAATATGTTGATGAAGGGGAGACACATCCATGGAGGACTACAAATTTGAGGCACACCATAGGTAAATCAAACACCAAAGCATGTGTTAAGAATTATTCATAGTTTATTGAATGTTTTTTTGAGAAAATACTAAGTTTGTTATGTTTGGTGTACAGGTGCAAATGTTTGTTCAACATTTTCTATTGGAGACAAAGTAGATCTTTTACAACATGGAGTGAAGGTGGGTGAGGGCTCCATATTCAATACAGAGCTTGGGAATAAGGTTCATGGAAAGATTGTAAAGAAAGGATGCATAGTGGTTAGAATTGAGAAGGTGTTAGAAAATGATGCTCCTTTACCACATCCAACTGGATTTGAGGAAACACTAGGGGGTGCAATAGAATCTTATGAGATTTGGCCAGAAATAGATTTGAAACCTCATTGTGAAGATCAACCCATAAATATTCCACAAGATAGGGCTGCAAGTATAATTTTCACAAAAGGGGACTATGTTGACCTCCTGGTTAATGGTCAAGTTATTGGGCTAGGAAAGGTTGAATCTACAGAAGTTGGAACTTATTATGGTGGAGGAAGGGTTGTTGCAGGTTATGTTATGGTTTTGATAATTGATGTCACTCAACCACATTTGATTGTGGAATATGTTGAAGGGGACACACATCCATGGAGGACTACAGATTTGAGTCACACCATAGGTAAATCAAATACCAAAGCATGTGTTAAAAATTATTCATACTTTATTGAATGTTTTTTTGAGAAAATACTAAGTTTGTTATGTTTGGTGTACAGGTGCAAATGTTTGTTCAACATTTTCTATTGGAGACAAAGTAGATCTTTTACAACATGGAGTGAAGGTGGGTGAGGGCTCCATATTCAATACAGAGCTTGGGAATAAGGTTCATGGAAAGATTGTAAAGAAAGGATGCATAGTGGTTAGAATTGAGAAGGTGTTAAAAAATGATGCTCCTTTACCACATCCAACTGGATTTGAGGAAACACTAGGGGGTGCAATAGAATCTTATGAGATTTGGCCAGAAATAGATTTGAAACCTCATTGTGAAGATCAACCCATAAATATTCCACAAGATAGGGCTGCAAGTATAATTTTCACAAAAGGGGACTATGTTGACCTCCTGGTTAATGGTCAAGTTATTGGGCTAGGAAAGGTTGAATCTACAGAAGTTGGAACTTATTATGGTGGAGGAAGGGTTGTTGCAGGTTATGTTATGGTTTTGATAATTGATGTCACTCAACCACATTTGACTGTGGAATATGTTGATGAAGGGGACACACATCCATGGAGAACTACAGATTTGAGGCACACCATAGGTAAATCAAATACCAAAGCATGTGTTAAGAATTATTCATACTTTATTGAATGTTTTTTTGAGAAAATACTAAGTTTGTTATGTTTGGTGTACAGGTGCAAATGTTTGTTCAACATTTTCTATTGGAGACAAAGTAGATCTTTTACAACATGGAGTGAAGGTGGGTGAGGGCTCCATATTCAATACAGAGCTTGGGAATAAGGTTCATGGAAAGATTGTAAAGAAAGGATGCATAGTGGTTAGAATTGAGGTGGTGTTAAAAAATGATGCTCCTTTACCACATCCAACTGGATTTGAGGAAACACTAGGGGGTGCAATAGAATCTTATGAGATTTGGCCAGAAATAGATTTGAAACCTCATTGTGAAGATCAACCCATAAATATTCCACAAGATAGGGCTGCAAGTATAATTTTCACAAAAGGGGACTATGTTGACCTCCTGGTTAATGGTCAAGTTATTGGGCTAGGAAAGGTTGAATCTACAGAAGTTGGAACTTATTATGGTGGAGGAAGGGTTGTTGCAGGTTATGTTATGGTTTTGATAATTGATGTCACTCAACCACATTTGATTGTGGAATATGTTGATGAAGGGGACACACATCCATGGAGAACTACAGATTTGAGGCACACCATAGGTAAATCAAACACCAAAGCATGTGTTAAGAATTATTCATACTTTATTGAATGTTTTTTTGAGAAAATACTAAGTTTGTTATGTTTGGTGTACAGGTGCAAATGTTTGTTCAACATTTTCTATTGGAGACAAAGTAGATCTTTTACAACATGGAGTGAAGGTGGGTGAGGGCTCCATATTCAATACAGAGCTTGGGAATAAGGTTCATGGAAAGATTGTAAAGAAAGGATGCATAGTGGTTAGAATTGAGAAGGTGTTAAAAAATGATGCTCCTTTACCACATCCAACTGGATTTGAGGAAACACTAGGGGGTGCAATAGAATCTTATGAGATTTGGCCAGAAATAGATTTGAAACCTCATTGTGAAGATCAACCCATAAATATTCCACAAGATAGGGCTGCAAGTATAATTTTCACAAAAGGGGACTATGTTGACCTCCTGGTTAATGGTCAAGTTATTGTGCTAGGAAAGGTTGAATCTACAGAAGTTGGAACTTATTATGGTGGAGGAAGGGTTGTTGCAGGTTATGTTATGGTTTTGATAATTGATGTCACTCAACCACATTTGACTGTGGAATATGTTGATGAAGGGGACACACATCCATGGAGAACTACAGATTTGAGGCACACCATAGGTAAATCAAATACCAAAGCATGTGTTAAGAATTATTCATACTTTATTGAATGTTTTTTTGAGAAAATACTAAGTTTGTTATGTTTGGTGTACAGGTGCAAATGTTTGTTCAACATTTTCTATTGGAGACAAAGTAGATCTTTTACAACATGGAGTGAAGGTGGGTGAGGGCTCCATATTCAATACAGAGCTTGGGAATAAGGTTCATGGAAAGATTGTAAAGAAAGGATGCATAGTGGTTAGAATTGAGGTGGTGTTAAAAAATGATGCTCCTTTACCACATCCAACTGGATTTGAGGAAACACTAGGGGGTGCAATAGAATCTTATGAGATTTGGCCAGAAATAGATTTGAAACCTCATTGTGAAGATCAACCCATAAATATTCCACAAGATAGGGCTGCAGGTATAATTTTCACAAAAGGGGACTATGTTGACCTCCTGGTTAATGGTCAAGTTATTGGGCTAGGAAAGGTTGAATCTACAGAAGTTGGAACTTATTATGGTGGAGGAAGGGTTGTTGCAGGTTATGTTATGGTTTTGATAATTGATGTCACTCAACCACATTTGATTGTGGAATATGTTGATGAAGGGGACACACATCCATGGAGAACTACAGATTTGAGGCACACCATAGGTAAATCAAATACTAAAGCATGTGTTAAGAATTATTCATAGTTTATTGAATGTTTTTTTGAGAAAATACTAAGTTTGTTATGTTTGGTGTACAGGTGCAAATGTTTGTTCAACATTTTCTATTGGAGACAAAGTAGATCTTTTACAACATGGAGTGAAGGTGGGTGAGGGCTCCATATTCAATACAGAGCTTGGGAATAAGGTTCATGGAAAGATTGTAAAGAAAGGATGCATAGTGGTTAGAATTGAGAAGGTGTTAAAAAATGATGCTCCTTTACCACATCCAACTGGATTTGAGGAAACACTAGGGGGTGCAATAGAATCTTATGAGATTTGGCCAGAAATAGATTTGAAACCTCATTGTGAAGATCAACCCATAAATATTCCACAAGATAGGGCTGCATTCACATGTACAAGGGTTTCTCTTACACATGGATGCATAGGAACAATTATGTGCATTGCCAAAGGAATGATAGTTAATGTCCATGAGGATGACATGGTTGTGGGTGAAACACTAGGTGAAGATAACTTTGGTGTTTTTGTGGAAGAGATACATGGGTATTGTGAAAGATGCAAGATTGGGGATAAGTCTATACATGGATTGGTTAGATGGCCAATACATAAATTGGTGGACAACATAGGTGAGATGTTAAGGGTCAAGACAAAGTACAAAGAGCCACCCATGGAAATGCTGATATGGGATGTTATAGAGGATACAAGTCCTTTATACCAATGGGATGGGGATCTTTATAATCAAAAAGATCAAGATGTCAATGTTCTTAATGCATCGAGGCCATATAAAAATATTAAACGAGCTATGACAAGAGAAAAAGTTGCAAAACGTCAAACCAAGATAGATAAAGAGAAAGAAGTCCGACTTTTGGCTGCAGATGAATGTTGTAAACAAGATTGTCTTCAACATGTGGATAGGAATGCCATTGCAAATGCTAGAAGGGATATGGAATGCAAAGAGAAAAATGGTATCAGGGAATTTGTATTGAATTCACTTGTTTCAAACACTATCATGTCAATGAGCCATGGCCATGGCCTACCTCCTATTACTAGAAAAGTAAAGGACATGAGATTTGATGGTAATGTTATTTGTAAGAAAGCATGGTACAAGATACATAAGATTCCTCAAAGCACCTTCTATAGCTACCAACATAATTTTGAACAAGGACATATGGAATCCATTCATGGTAACACCAATAGATGTAAAGCACGTGCACAAACTGTGGCGGCCATAGAAATACTGCATAAAATTGTAATGGACAATTCAGATTTTTCGCCAAACCAAACACGTCAAGTCGAAGCAGATGGAACTTCTTCTCCTCTAAGATTGTTGCCTTCGACTTACACACAAAGCTCTTTGTTAAAAGAGATCAATGTGGGTTTGGAAAAGCTCAATTGTCCATTAATATCACAACCAACAATGAGCAAGATTTGGAACACTCATTTTCGAGACGTGGCATTCTCAAAGAACACCAACTTCAGTAAATGTGGTGAATGTATTGTGTTGAAAGCACAAATGAAGTCATCAACTACAAAAGAGTTGGAAGAAACGGCACGCGCTAGATTGAACAAACATAACAAGATCGTTATGTGCGGAAGACATTGCTACTATGCCCACAGAATCATGTCAGAGAGGTTTCCAAAGGAGTATTTGAGTATTATCCATGATAAAATGGATAAAACAAAGACTTCAATTCCAAGGCTATGCGTCAAATCAAAATCTATTGTAGGAATAAACTTGGGTTTGTCATTGACAGGTATGCTAACACATGGGCATAAGACAGGAGGTTTTGGTCATTTCTCCCTACCATTTGTACATATGGGATCACAATTTACCATTACATCACTTGCTAAGTGCTTTAGGGACCTTGAAGACCCACATCTTGATATGTATGGTGATCTTCTTTATGAGAGTGGAAGTTCAAGAAGCCCACTTTCAAATGCATTACTTGACACCTCTATTTACTCAAAATGTAGAGTGTACAAGGATGAATTTTTATCTCATGGAAGATTAGAAAATCAAGATATCGATTTTAAACCTCTTCCTCCACATTTATTGTTACAATTGGATAATGCAGCAAGTGATAATAAAAACCGTTATCTTTTCATGTTTCTATCACTTCTCACTGCACTTGGTGTCTTCATCACTATTGAGGTTGGGTTCTTGCTCGTGGGACACACCCATGAAGACATAGACGGGACCTATGGGAGAATGTCTTCCAGCTTGAAAAGTAAAGATATATATTCTCTACCTGAGATGATGGATACATATCGCAAAATTGAAGAAAAAAGAGTGTTTCCACCTAAACTGATTGATAAGGTGTATGACTTCAAAAGCTTCCTTAATGGATACATCAAGGAAGGAAAAAATGCACTAGTTGGACATCTTAATGTTCAGTACTTCCAATTTCTTGTACTCAATGATGTTCCGGTATTAAGATATAAAGAATCCATAAGAGATGTTGAGTGGTCAAAACCAGTTGAGTTATGGAATACAGACGATGAAGGTCGATCTAAACTGCCCATAGGGAAGCCATCTTTCTTACATCCCAAAGAGAATGAAATCTATTTAAAAGAACTAAAAGAAGGAATAACATCATACATAAAAATGTGGAAAGACACAATGGGTGGTGAGGAATTGCCAATTGTTACACCAGAATGGAAAAATAAGGTAGAGTATTGGGAAAGAGTTCTTGATACTTTATATGAAGATTACAATGATCATGATTCATCTTCTGAGGATTTCTGGCCCAAGACAAGGCAAACTCCAGATGTTGGTCGTAATGCGCTTCATGCAATCTCAAATATTATGGATGGGGATTTTGATACTATGACAGGTGAACCCGTGTATGTTGGACCCAAGTGCAATAAGCCAAAGACAACATTCAACCCTATTAATGATGTTGAGAAAGGAAAGATGTTGCTAGTTAGATCAGGAAACGAGGAAGAAGGGGAGATGATTTGGATGGCAAAAGCCACCTCAAATATATTTCAAGATGATGAAAGTGATACTCTTCATGTTAAAGTTGATTGGTGGAAGCCCGGTTCAGGGAAATACAATGGAAAAGTATTAGAGGAATATTGGGTACCAAATCCTGATGACATAGAGCTTGGATCTATTCCAATTGATACCATAGTTTGGGCATGGATGGCTAAGAAAGAACATTGCAAGAAGGCCAAGATAAATAAACATGGTGTACATGCTGTCCTTGACCTACTTGAACGAATAACATGAGATTAGGTGGAGATGATTCATGGATGTAATTATGTTCTTTGGAGGACCAATTAATACATGAAGAAACATTTTTCAATTTTTCTTGTATATTGAATATTTTCTTCAAATTTATTTGGGGAGTTTTATATTATTTGGTACAAATATGAAAATTTTGTTTAAATTGCAATGTATTCATGTGACGATACATCATGCAAATTACATGACACCATGAAATATTAAACTTTCAATGATTTGTTTATATTAACATAACTTCTCCCATAACTTGGATAATCAAGTCCAATAATGCACTTAAAATCAATATCTTCTAGTTTTGGCCTATTAAAACTATACTGGAGTCAATTTGGCATATTAAAACTATATTGGAGTTAATTAGCATTGTTTTCAATGTAATACGTTCAAACACCAAACAATATCTAACATGGAAATTACAAATTCCAATGCTTTGTCTAGATCGACATAACTTCTCACTCCATCAAACTTGGATAATCAAGTTCAATAATACATTTAAAAGCATCATCTTCTAGATACGATCTATTAAAATGATAATGTTGGGCTAGCTAATTCGTATTCTTTTCAATATAATACATTCAAACACTTCATGAATGTATATTATAATAAAATAAATTAAACTGTACTAGTTTGTTTCTATTCCAATTCATAACAAAATTATTTATTTTGATCATTAAAAAACACGCCTTGACTTATAAAATATTTTCTTTTGACATCTGTAAAATGTTTCCAATAAAAATTACCAATAAAAGTTCATAATAATTTGATTTTGATTGTTTTTTCTTTTGACAGTAACATAGGGGTAGATTGTATTAGTGCCGGTATTGAGCAACCAAATGCTAATTACATAGAGTTCCCAGATACAGTACACCTCCATAGAAGTACAGCGAGCTTACAGAGATCGCCCAAAACTTGGCAGGGCTCCACTACTCCCAAATGCCAGATATTATTTAGCTATAACAGAGGAGAAAGGCGTATTATACTGCTGGAGCGATATTCATTTTTCCAGCTTAGCTTTCAGAGTGGTGACTTCAGCTTCAAGTGCTGCGATCCTATGGCCGAATTTTCCATGAGTGTTCGCAGCATCCTTGAAACCAGTTCGCGTCTCATCTTTCATATCATCCATTTGTTCGGAGAAGTCTGCCCGGAGTTGCATGAGTTCTTTGTTCAACAGGTCCCAGGTTTTCTCTCCTGCCTTGGAGAGCGCCTCTAACTTTGCTTTCTGGTCATCGTGCTTTGCCCTCAGACGCCCCAGGGCAGTTTCCAGGGCTCGAATCCGTTCTTCCGCTGTGAATCCGGAGCTCGAAGAGCTGTTCGACGCCATCTAGTTCAGGAGCACACCGTGAACCTTGATCTGAGCTCGGACTTGACAGAGGGAACTCGAAATGCTTGATACCTTAAGCCTATTAGCAGAGCTCGCTGATAGAGATGAATGAGTTCGAGACAGGGGAGGAGCTCCTTTAAGAGCATACAGCGAGACTCCCGAGGGCGCAAGGACCTGTCTCTGAGCTGTGGTGCAGGGAATCTCTGCATTCGCATGAAAAACGTGTTTTGGGAAGCCAAAGAGCGTGCTGTGAGAAGATACAGGATCCCCTGCAGCTATGGGATGTCACATCGCTGACGCGAGCCATCTATGCTTAATATGCCTTGAGCCAGCTCGACCCCTTTGTTTGCTTCCATGTCTGCTTGCTTATTCAGCACCCGAAGCACATGGTAAAATCTGATTTTTTGGAAATGTTTGCTCACCTGAAGAATTCTTTGAAATATATGGCGCAGTTTGACATTCGGAGGGGTCTTCTTGGTTATGAGGGCTCTGATCAGAATCCTGGAGTCCCCAAAGACTGTTAAATTGCTAATTCCTTGATCACGCGCAATATTTAATCCTTGCCAAAGACTGCAGAATTCAGCAGTGTTATTCATAATAAAAATTCATAATAATTTGATTTTGATTGTTAAATGACACACAGATACTTATAAAAAAAATTGATTGTTAAATGCACTTTTAATAAGTTTAGTGGGTTTTCACTTTTGTATTTGTAAGAAACAAAAATGTACTTCAATGTTTCTATTCTAATTCATTGATTTCAAATGTAGTCCAGTAAAGCACTTACAAGCAACATATTATAGACTGTCCATAAAAACTTTATTATGGGAATAGCTAATTAATGTTTTTTAATGTAATATGTTCAGACATTTCAAAAATAAATACTGGACATACAACATATTATAGACTTTGTCTATAAAAACTTTACTATGGGAGTAGCTAGTTAATGTTTTTTCAATGTAATATGTTCAAACATTTCAAAAATAAACGCTGGACACTTGCAATAACTAGAATGGGTTTTCCCTCTTTCTTCATGTATTTGAAAAAAAACCAATTGTACCATAAAATTTATATTCTAATTAATAATTTTTTTTGACCTTAATCGGTATACTTAGACTTTATCCAATACAATATTTTCTCTTGTTGGCTCTAAAATAGTGCCAACCACATATCATAATATATAGTAGTATTGAATAATGAATATTTCTTTAAATGTTAGATGATTATATTTATATTATAAAAAGGAATCTAGGCTTAACCAATCAACATAATCCAAAGTAATAATTGATAGTTAACAATGTCCAAAACATGTAGAAACTTGTGGGCTCATAATAATCCCATAAAATGAAGGGAATAAGTGAAGTGCCTAAGTATCTGTTGTGCTATATACTTGACAAAAATGTCCTCAGGCATACAATAGACAATACATATAAAGGGAAGAAAATAAAATAGAGTACGACCTAATTTTCGATGTTGTTGCTCGTAGATATGTTATTGATTATTTTTCTAGTCAATATTCTAAAGATTATTAGGGGTAGTGTCATCATCCACAAGTACAATATTACAATGACTACAGGAGCTAATACGTCTTCATGGTATTAGAGGTTTCACCTAATTCCTAGACATTTCCAGTTCTCGTTGTCTCTTGAAGTTGAGCAAAACCCCCCATGTTCTAGCCATCCATTATCAAGATTGAGAATTACTAAGTTATTATGCCAATACATAAATTTGTTATAGTAACAAACACATTGACTGTTATGTCATTAAATAGCTTTCTAGGTCACTTTAAAATGGCGACAATCTCTTACTAATATGGTAATTCAACACATGCACAATATATGCTTTATCAAATTATAAATAAAATGGTTAATACTTTCAACATACAAATAATGCCATTAGATAAATTAATAGGAAAGAAATATTAATACAAATTACAAATTATAATAATAAAATAATGTAAAGAATCTAAGTTTAAGCATAGGAAGATATGCTTCAAAGTAATATAAATTTGATTTTATATAGCTTATAATGATAATATTGTAAAAAAAATGGTGAATATATAGATTGAAAATGGTAAATTAATGATAATGATAATATTGTAATAATAATGTAGATTGATTTTATATATATTGTAAGGAATCTAAGATTAATATTCGGAAGATATGCTTCAACTTTATATAAATTTGATTTTATATAGCTTATATTGATAATATTATAAAAAAATGGTGAATATAAAGATTGAAATGAGTGAATTAAGTAATTTTTTGGTTTTTCATTTTTCGAAAACTCAATCTTGTTGAAGTTCTAAATTCTAGATCCCTTGTATAATTCCAAATTTAATGAAATATGTGTTAGCTTTTCGAGGAGAGGTTTGCACCTCGGGATATTTGATCCCTTTCGGTGCTTGATAGAGCCTAGGATTTGGATCTAGGCGGGTTTAATCATACATATAGATATACATAACGAATAACATCATTCTGTAAATAAATAATTATGATCACAATTTTAGGGTCATGCTCATTTAAATCACGAATTTACAAATAGTGTATGATATTGTACTTAGGGTTTTAAATTTCTAAACAAATTCTTTAATGAACAAAACATTAAACAGACCTTAATACGTTAACACTTATGCTTAGCTGATTAAGAGCTCGCTGCCATCAAAAGGTGGTTAGTAACAAACAATAGGTTTTAATATTTTAATGTAATTCGAGGGATCGAGTCTCACTAAGACTCCCCCGTTCAGTAATATAAACATTTACAAACAAACCCAGTATACAGTAGGGTTTAGGGTTTTACCCTGTGACAACCTGATTCCATTAATTACAACATACAAACCAACATTATGCCGAAGAAAGAAGTGTTACATTTTGTATACAAGCGCAGTAATGCTGCCGGAACTAATGACTTGTTTTACCAAAAATCGACAAAGGAAAACCATATACTTAGTATCACATTATCTAAAACCAGTTTCAGTATGAGACCCTTAAAACATAATTTGTATACAACCGGCCGAATGCTCAGAGTTTCCACAATAGGGTCTAAGCCCTTATATATAGTCACGCAGTACTACTATAACAAGTCATTTTTACACAAAATCCAAATAGTAAAGGCCACGGCAAAAGAAACCAAAATTTATTGAAAATAATATAAACACAGCATCCTTTTATATTATCGAAAAGAGGTTGAAACCCCAAACTTTGGGTAGAAACATAGTGAAACGATACAAACATCTATTCAAATGCCATAGGACCTACTGTAATACAAACAAGTTTCAAACGCTACCAAATGAACGATATAGAAGTTGACAGGGGAACCGATGAGCAGGACCCGTGGATTACTGTGGATATTTTAAACCACATGGTTTATTTTCTATCCATAGTACCGTAGCCATGAGTACCATTCGAGACCCTAGAACAACTGAGAAGCCCTCCTGCCATCAAATACAATCTGGTTATAAAACGATATAATTTAATTTACAAACAAAAGAATTTAAAAGAAACAACGATTTCTTTAGCATGGTAAAACCCTTACCTCTGTAAAAGTTATGTAGTCAAGACAGAGAGAGCGTCGAACCCTTTCGACGCAGATAAATATTAAGAGCATAGCCCGAGATCAACTTTCCTTAACCGAGAACTCCTCGTTGTTCAAGTTTAACGCAGAGACAGTGCAGGTTTTCCATGGTGGCCATGGTAGCCGAGAGAGAGCTAGGCTCTCCAAATATAAAAAAATTCTGATAACAAATCAAAATACAACGGATCCTCCTTCCGGGGTAAGGCATTTTCCATTTGTTTACTACATCAAAACTAACAAGGAGATGTGTGTGATGGAGAGTTAAATCCGCTAGGGTTTGATTTTTTTGGCGACGCGTTTGGTCCACGACCAGCTTCATCTAGCTGCAGGTCGAAAGTATTGCTGTGGGTTTGGCTACCCTGGTTTCGCTCAGGGAAAGCATGCCAACCCCGTCCTCGGGACCTATGAATCTGTCTGGGGATGAGGATGTGGGATCTGGGGGAACTGGTGGATCGAAGGCAGGGCGGAACATGAGATCGAGCAAGGGGGGTTGCCTCCCCAAAACCCTTACTATTCCTGCTCTACAGGTGAGATCAGAAAAAATCAGAGAGAGGGTTGAGCAATGGAAGGAGAAATCCTTGATCAGTAATTTTGTGGGGATCTAGCCACGGGAGAGAGATCCGGTTTGCTGGATCAAAACTACATGGAACCCCAAAGGGCACTATGATCTTTACTTGGGTGCCAAGGGTTTTTTTTCAATTATTTTTTTCAATGTGGAAGACAGGGATAGGGTGTTGGAGGGAGGCCCTTATTTTTTTCTCTCCTCGGGTTTGTACCTCCAGCCATGGAAAGAAAGATTTAACCCTGAAACAGAGGACATGAAAGTTGCTCCTATTTGGATCAAGCTTTATTCTCTCCCATGTGAGTATTGGGATCTAGAGATCCTGCAAGATATCGACAATACCCTTGGAGAGTTTGTTAAAGTCGCAGAGCAGAATAAGCTCCAAATATACATTTCTTATGCTCGCATATGTGTCTATATGGATATGTCAAAAGACCTTCCCGAAGCAATCAGTCTCAACTGGGATGACGAGGAGTGGATCCAACCTCTCGACTACAAAAAACTCCCTTTCAGATGCAGAATCTGTCATGACTATGGTCACTTTGGAAGAAATTTCCCGAAGACTACCCAGACGCCCCCCCTCCATCCTGTCCCAGGAAGGGGGGAAGGACAAAGATGGATTTACCCAAGTTCGTAAGAAACGAAGGAACAGAGCTAGGGATCACCAAAAGAAAGGTTAGGAAAGAGCTAAGAAAGGGATCACTGGTAAAAACCCTTTTCAGATCCTAGAAGAACTCGATGAGGATGACCAGGCTGGAAACAAAGGGAAAAGTCCTCAGGAAACAGTAGTAATGGAAGCTGAAATCCCATTGCTTGAGGCAACCCCCTCTGAAAGTCAACCGGTGGTGATGGAGGAAGATGAGGACGAAGAAATGGAACTTGGAGATCTTGACCTTGATGAGATCGAAAAATAATGCAATAAAAAGGGCAAGGGTTATGTTTCGCATAGGAAAATAGAGCTTCTACAGGATGAAATCATCAAGTCCAAATCCTGCCAAAAGCTTGGGATTTCATCCGATCCTCACAAAGGGAGAAAAACGAAGTCCTTGGAGGAGGAATTGAAATAGGGTAGGAAGTCAAACAGACAAAGAATTGTGGAGATTGGAGTGAGACTCATCGAATCTAGCCAGTACTCGACGATTAAGGAAGCCTTTTCTGAATCCAACAAGGTTACCCAACGAAGCTCATATCTTGGAATATTCGAGGGTGTAATCACCCAAGGAAAGTGAAAACTCTAGTAAGAAAGATCAAGAAGGAGAAAACTGATCTATTTTTACAAGAAACTAAATGTAGTTTTGAAACCATGGAGTAGGTTGGCCAAAGGATCTGGAAAGGTTGTAAAGTTATAGCTACATATGCTTCAGGTATGGCAGGCGGTTTGGAAGTCTTATGGCTCCCTCATTCTATGCATATGTATGATTGGAGAGCTAATTGGTTTTTCATTTCTTACACCTTTATCGTTTTAGATTCGGGAGCAAGAGGTACCCTAGTTAATGTTTACGGTCCTAGTGCTTTTCCCCAGAAGCAGTCTTTTATCGTATTTTTATCCTGGTTGGATGAGCAGGATGCTTCTGGTTCTTGGATAGTGGGAGGATATTTTAACCTCATTTCCTCCCTGGATGAGAAGATGGGTGGAAGGAGAGTTCTGTATAGATACCAAGAAGCCTTTAGGGAGCTTCTTTCCCACAGCCCCTTTATTGACATTGAGACTAGAAATGGCTGGCATACTTGGAACAATAAACGGGGAGGTCAACACCTTGTTGCTTCCAAAATTGATAGATTTATGACTACTGAAGATATTTCCTGTGGCATGGGTGAAGTCAATGCCAGTGTGATGCCATCTGGGGGATCTGATCATTGGACTATCTGTCTCAATAGGTATTGATCAAATAATGTCCTTCTTAAGTCTTTTAGATTTGAGCAGTTTTGGTTGGAGCATAAAGACTTCAAATATTTGGTGGGATAGTGGTGGTAGGAGCTGGTCCCCCTAGAGGGCACTGGAATGTACCAATTTCAGAAAAACTTCAAGCTCTCAAGTCCAAAACCCATACCTGGAACAAGGAAGACTTGGCAACATCTTCCAAGATAAGAAGAAGTTGACAGAAGACTTGGAGCATCTCCAGCGTATTGGTATGAATGAGGGATGGGATGATGCTTTAAGGGAGAGAGAGCACCTATTGTTGGATCAACTAGAAGCCAGGGAGAGGCATGAGGAGATCTTCTAGAAAAAAAATCAGGGAATCAGTGGCTCCAATATGGGGAAAAGAATATGAAATTATTTCATAATGCGGTTATCAAAAACCACCACAGATCCAAGATCTTCAGGCTCAAAAAAGATGATGGGATTCAAGTGGAAACAAGAGGTGATATTGAGGATAAATTGGTTAACCACTTTGCTTCGGTCTTAAGGGAAGATAGGGAAGATCGGAGCCATGCTATCTCTCACATAACTCGTCTCATCCCCAGATTGGTCACCAGAGACCATAATGAGCTTTTGAACAAATCAGTGTCTTTGCAGGAAGTTGAGGAAGCTATGCATCAGATGGCCCTTGGGAAGGCTCCAGGACCGGATGGCTTTACCAACAACTTTTTTCACTCGTTCTGGGATATGATCAAGGAGGAAGTTTTGGGCATTTTTGAAGAATCCTATAAGTGCGGTGGGGTGCTAAAAGCCTTAAATGCGACCTTTCTTTCTCTCATCCTGAAGGAGGAAGGCGCTGACTCCCCTGGAAAATTTAGACCCATAGCCATGTGTAATGTTATCTACAAAATCATTACCAAAGTGATTTCCAATAGGCTCCAGCCTTTGCTTCCCTCTCTAATTATCCCAGAGCAGTCTGGATTTGTGGAAGGAAGACAAATTGTGGATGGAATCATTCTGGTGCACGAGACTATCCACTCCTTGAAGCTTACTAAGAAGCCCAGTATGTTAATCAAGCTGGATTTAGCCAAAGCCTATGATAAGCTTAGTTGGCAGTACATGTAGGGAATACTAGATGCTTTTGGTTTCGACAAGACTTGGGTGAATTGGATTATGAATCTAATTTCCACTCCATTCTACTCCATCTTGCTCAATGGCTCCCCCTCAAGAATCTTATAGGCTTCTCGGGCATTTGTCAAGGGGATAACCTCTCACCTTTCCTCTTTATCCTGATGGAAGAGGGCTTGAGAAGACTTCTCCAGAGCTTAGCAAATGATGGTAGTATCTGCGGCCTTCTCCTCCACCCTGGTCTAGATAATCAAACACATCAACAATTTTTGGACGATACCATGCTAATGGGGCACCCTTCAGTCCAAGAAGCCCGGGTCTTCAAAAAGGGCTTAAAAATTTTCGCGAAGGCATCTGGGCTTGAATTCAATCCGACTAAATCTCGAGTTTTCTTCTTTCACACTACTGAGATTACCCAATGAAATATTTTGAGAATTTTAGGCTATGCCAAAGGCTCCCTTCCTTCCAAGTACCTGGGCATTCCCCTCACAGAGGGCACCATCCAGAAGGTTTATTGGAAAGATTTGATTGATAGGATCTGGAAAAGGCTCGCATGTTGGACGCTGAAACCCTTAAATATCCCTAACCGACTGGTCTTGGTTAAGTATGTTCTACAGACTATGCCTGTTTACCTCTTCTCTACACTCTCTGCCCCTAAGTCTGTTCTTAAAGAGATTTAGAGCATCCAACAAAATTTCCTTTGGAGTGGTAGGGAGGAAAAGTCTAAGTTTTCTCTGGTTGGTTGGGATAAGCTCTGCAATCCTAAGGATAAAGGTGGCCTTGGCATTAGAGACCCGAAAATTCTGAGTGAAGTTTTTGGAGCCAAAATCTAGTGGAGGTGGTGTAACCACACCTTGGAACCTAGGCTCGATTATGGCATGTGAAGTATGCCAATGATAGGACCCGTGGGAATCTGATCCGTTTCAATGACATCAGGAATGGATCCCATATATGGGAAAAATCCTTCTATGGATGTACTTTAGTGCAAGATCATAGCTTCTGGGAAATATGCAATGGTGATTCTACATATTTTTGGGATGATTCGTGGAATCAATTTCCCAAATTTGGTGTTGATCCCAGATGGTAGGACATTCGGGCCAGAGGTTTGGCTGAAGGAAAGCTTAAACTTTGTGACTACTGGGAGGAGGCCCTAGCTGATGGGCATAGATAGTGGTTGGACTGCGGATGGATGGAAGGGCAGATCAATATTGAGGATCGCAGGGCTTTCGAGACCATTCTTAGGGATCATGTCGTCCATGTCAAAATGGGGCTTGATAAGCTCCACTGGGGCTACAACCCGAAAGGTGTCTTCAATATCAAGGAGGCCTACGACATCCGAATAAACAAAAATGATGGGGGTGACATCAACTAGAATAAGGTATGGGGGATGAACCCCTAGCCTAAATTTGCAGTTTTCTGTTGGCTGGTTGCTTGGGGAAGAATACTAACCAGTGAAAATCTCAGGAAAAGAGGGATTGTTGGCCCCTCCCGGTGTCCCTTATGCTTCTTTTCAGAGGAAACCTCTGGGCACTTACTGGATAGTTGCCCCTTTTCTTCCTCTCTTTGGGACCGGGGGTGCCATGATTTTCTACCGAAGTGACAGGGTTCGCAATCACCTAGCTCAGACCCTCAAAGATTGGAACCTCAAAGCCTTCTCTAATCCCATCATTGTGACCTTATGGCTTATGTTTCCTGGTATGGTCATCTAGAATGTATGGAAGGAATGAAATCACTGTATCTTCAGGGAAAAAAATCATACAATCGAGGATATATGGAATGTGCTCATCACCAACATGAAAGAAACTATCTGGAGTATCACTTGGGGGGATAAGGATCGCGATCTGTTGGAGGGAGATCGCTGCATTGCCCTGGGATGGGGAATTGGTAGTTCTAATTTGGAAGGCCTATGCATAAGACCAAAGATATGTCATCCCTCCAGTCCTTTGTTTTGGTCTCCTGCCCAGGATTAGGTCTTTAAAATTAATTTCAACAGGGCATCTCGGGGTAACCCTAGTGTAGCAGGTTTTGGTGGAGTTTGCAGGGATGGAGTGGGCATAATTCTCAAAGTTTTTTTTGGGAACATTGGTGTCGATTCCAACAACTCCGCTGATATGGAAGGTCTTTTACAGGGAATCATCCTGGTGGTTAACGAAGGTTGGTTCCCTACTATTCTGGAGGGGGAATCCCACATTATTATCCACATGGAAAAGCGACTCACCAATGGACAATCCCCCACGAAAGTTTCCACTAGATGGCGCTTTCTATATAGACTCAATCACCGAAATCGTTGCTGATGAACCACAATGCCATCACTTATTGTCACGTCCGCAGGGATGCCAATAAGGTGGAAGAATTATTAGCAAACCAAGGTACAAATGTTCGTAGGGCCATCTCGATGGGCACCCTGGAAGATTTTTGGAATAACACCTGGGTCGCTAATTGCCACGACTTGGACAATACAAATCTCGATAAATTCCGTCAGCATGAAGATGGCGCCTCTATCCCTCGTCATTTTGACAAGGGGCGCTCTGGGAGGAGTAATGGGGTGTACCATCACCAGGGATTTCCACGCGAGGATCGTCCTCCAACGGTTCAAATCCCGTCTGCAGTCCTTTCATGTACATATTTGGGCAGGTCCTGTATGATAGGATTTCTCTCTGTAGCTTTCCTCTTCTAGCCATAAGTGTCTATTTAGTGATCTTTAATGGTGCAAGAAGTTTCATAAGTATCAACTTGTACGAGATGGGAAAATATCGATGTTTTGATGATGGTATGGTCACGCAGCCTCTAGTTACTTATAGCCTCATTGAGCCTCTCCTGTTTGATAGTTGGCGGCCTCGGTTTATGCTCTTTCTTCCTTCTGTGAGTTGTAAGGTTGCTCGGGGGTGTGAGGGTGATAGTTTCTATTTACGTCAGCCGCCTGACTCTGTCTGGTTTGGGACGATGGCTCCAAAGCGTAGTGTGGGTGGGGGTTCTAATCTGGAGCTTGGCTTTGAGAAGTTGAAGGGTCCTGCTAAGATGTCTGTTTAGAGGGGTAATTCTCAGGTTTGGGTGACCAGGGCACAAGCCAAAGCTCAGGAGGCTGACCTTTTCTTTCATAAGTGTATTCCCTCCTTGGTTAGGGATGAGATTGACGATATTGAATTCCGTTTGCGGGATACCGCTCGGGCAATTCCAGTTGAAAATATGTGCCATTAGGTGGAAGACTGGGTAGTCAACCTATGAACTACCTCCGGTCTTGCTTTGGCCTATGATCGAATGCTGATGATCTACTGGGTTGTTAAGAATCTGTTGGCGCACGTGAATATGACAGATTATCTTAAAAAAAAAGGTGACGAGGAACCCATCAGGGCATGGAAGGTGCACAACGCCGATGCCAGGATGATGCACCTCAAGATAGATGTTATCGCCAAGAAAATTGGCCTGTCTTTTGTTTATCCTAAATCGGAGGATGCGGATTTGGTCGGGCCCAGCTCTCGTCGCAAGCCTGCCCTGGCTCAAAAGCAGTAGATGGAGAAGCATAAGACTCGGTGGATTCGAATGCTGGTCCAACTGAGAAAGGAATTCAGAGGTTGGATGGAGATGCAGACATCACCACTGCCCCCTGACGCCACTCTGCGGTCCCGGATGTCTATGATAGTTTTTCTTTTTCCTTTTTCTTCCTCTCGACACTATGGTTGGTCTTCAGTTGTTATCTTCGATCAGTATGTATTTAGGTGCAAGGTCGTATTCTGTGGTGGTTGATTTGTATCCTTTTTCACTTCTCGGCACTGTGGCTGATTTTTGGGTGTCTCCTCTAAGCAGTGTGTATTTGGTCGTAGGGTCTGGGTCTGGGTTTAGCTTTGGTTATTACTCCTCTTTTTGTAATACTGTGGGTGTCATGCAAAGACTGTCAACACTATGTAAGCCATGGGCTGTGGTTTAAGCACTTTTTGTAATCTGCTTTTTGTAGTAATATAGTTCCTTTTTATTTACAAAAAAGTAAAAACGCTCGTAGTGTATCATCATTAAAATTTATGAGAGCTAAAACGCTCACCAATACATTTCCGCATAGTAATTGTAGCATTTATACTATACAGAAAATTTTATATTTTTGTGAAATATGGGGATGTTACATGTGGTATCAAAGCGCAAGTTCAAACTCTAGGCCTGAAAGTGGCTCAACTCCCGCAAAAAAGAAAAATACAATTACTGATTTTTGTTTCAAATTTGTTTCTATACAACACATTCTATATTTAATTTGGAGATTATGGAAGGACCAGAAGAATCTGCTGAGGACAGATCCAAACATAATGATCAAAATAATAATGAACATGAACAGGTTAATGAAGAAAATATTTACGTAGAATTAAATGATAATTCATCGGAACTACTTAGAACAGTTAAAGATTTAAAAGTTGAAATGAGAACTGTTAAGGAAGAGAATGAAAGGATTTTAAAAGCATAAGAAGAACTGAATCAGATATTACTGGATAAATTTCATAATGACGAAAAAGATAAAAGAACAGAATTTAATTCTGAATCTGGAACCATGTCCTATCAACACAAAGGTAAGAAGCTAAAGTACTCTAATGATGAAAGTAGCTCTTCTTCCGAAATTAATGTTAAATCACGCAGGAAGAAGCATAATTATTCTAGCGACAGTAGTGATAGTGATTACCATTCTAAAAAGAGGAAGTACAAACCATACAAAGAGATTTATGGAGAGTTTAAGAAGATAAAACCCCCAACTTTTAATGGAGAAATAGAAAAGGGAGAGGAAGCCGAAGCATGGTTGTCCGGTATGAATAAATATTTTCAAATTTACAACTATTCAAACCAGTTAAAATCTAAAATGACAATTTATAATATGACTGGAAAAGTTGAGATCTAGTGGCAAGATATAAAACGAGTAAAAGGCATAAAAGAGAAAAACATAAATTGGAGTACTTTTAAAAAATATTTTAAAAAGAAATTTCTGTCGAAACAGTATTATGAAGAACGAGCTAAAGAGTTCTATGATTTAAAGTCAGGTTCCATGAACATGAAGGAATTAAGCAGCAAATTTCTAAGTCTATTGAGATACGTGCCTTACATTACTGATGAAAAACGCAAGGTACAGAGGTTTCTGAGCTTCCTACCTTTTCATATAAATGACATAATTGAGTATGACGACCCTAAGACCCTTGAAGAGGCCATGAGAAAGGCAAATTTTTGTTATGAACATAACAGAAAAAGGGAAAGTATACCTAGTTGGAACGCTAAAAGGCCCAATAATTTTGAACAAAGAAAGAAAAAATTTACATTTAATCGAAATTTTCGAAACAATAACTCTCGTAACTTTCCTAACAGAAAATTTCAAGGAAATAATCTAAGAGGCAATGTACAACAAAATTTGACAGCTGCAATAAATAGAGACCTACCTAATAATTATGTTAAAAATAATGAACAAAAGGAATTTGTAAAATGTTGGGACTATCAGGGACCTCACTATGCATCAAACTGTCCGAACATAAAAAGAATCGTCAACAACATCCATACAGTGCAGGAAGAGGTAATCGTTGGTTACTTAGCGAGGGAAATTCCCAGGATCAATGGAGCCTTGGAAAACAGACAGGTTGATCATCAAACTTCAATGGTTGAAGTAGAAAGTGTTGGCACCCAAAAAACTCTCACTAGCTCATCTCCCTAGTCACATGACCCACTTGTCCACTTTTCCTACCATTTTAGCCTATAAAACCTCAAATAACCTTGAAATGGTCACCAAAAAGGCCAAAATCCATCTTTTTCTCCTCAAAATAGTTAAATTTCCTCAAAAAATACCAAAAACCCTCCAAAGGGGTCCAAAATATCAATTAAAAAGGAATAAAATTCAAAAAAGGAAGAAAGAGAGAAAAAGAGGAAAAGAAACCATAAACCATTTTTACCAATACCATTGTTTACCTTAAACCATGGTTGTATTTTCCATCACCCAAAAGCTATAAAAAGGTGATAGAGGCTCCCCATTATTCATCCACATTCTTTCCTATCCTTATGTTGCCCATTTCATTCTTGAGAACCTAAGCCCTCCATTTGTGCTTAGATTCACCATTAGAGTGAGCCACTTTGGCCAATCCCCCATTGCATTTGGAGAAGAGAAGGAACCATTGGAGCATTGGAGCAACTCATCCTTACAGCTGCTCAAGCTCAACCAACCTCATCATTGAGGTAACCTTTCATATGTAAATCTATTTTTTATGAATACAATGTGTTTTACATGGAAGATTTGAATTTTTTACTGTTTACTGTAAGTTTATTCTACACATGTTAGATTAGTTTTTACTGTTTGCATTAACTTTTTTACTGTTTGATTTAAACTGCTACTACGAAGTTAGCAGGTGCCCATTTGCACAAGCTTGGGTGAAAACCCAAGCAACAGTTTTTGGAAACTCCGCTTTTCTTTGAATCTCTGGTTAGATTTAGATTTGTTCTTGTTTTTGTTGTTATTTTACTTCAATATTGTAGATCTGATCAACCCTTAAGCCTGCACCTTGTAGTCCAAGCCCATTTTTTTTTCTGCAAGTCCTGTAAACCCCATTTTTTGGTTTTGGCTTTCATTTTCGGCGACCATTTTCGCGCCATCGATCGCAGGTTTTCCCCCCTGAGCCGCGATTTAGATCGCAAATTCCTAGCCAAAACCCGCAACCCAGATCGCGCCTATTTGTTTCAAACCCGCGATCTACAAACTATATATGCATAACCCGATCATGACTATCCGACTGATAACCGCGATCCCGATCACGCCTATTTACCGCAAACCTGGGATCTACCATTCGGCTTCTGATTCCTAATCGCGCCATTTAGCCTCACAGCTACGATCCAGATCGCACCTTGTAGCCTTGCAGCCGCGACCCAGATCACCTCTTTCATCCTCTAAGTCGCGATCCAGAGCACAAGATTTCACCTGATACCCGCGACCCAGATCCCTAGTTTCGACCCGAAACCTGCGATCTGTTTTCTGAGTTTTCTTGCCCATTTTTGGGCCCATATTTTTGTACACCTTTGATAGCCACCTATTTTTCTTGCAACCCCATCTATCCCTTCTATTTTAATGTCATTTGCTTTACTGTACCACTTTACAGGTTTTTCAGTATTTTTATTGAGAAAGAATTTTTTTAGCATTTACAGTTAAATTTCAGCATTGGCAATTAAATTCAGAATTTACATTTGATAGATTGTTGGCCAAGCATGGCATTTTGTTAGATACATCATTTCACTTGCACACAATTTGTCACCTTAAAATAACTAAGCCTTAAAATTGACTTAACTCAACCAACCTTATAACCCCACTTGGGGAACATAAAAGAACTTTGTAGTTAGGTAGGACAGGGGGGATAGGTATCCAAATAACACCCCTCGGTCATTTTTCACTTGAAACATAGTTGTTGTACATTAGGGTACCAAAATCCCTTAGTATTTTTTGACACGGTTATACACCAATTTGTCGGAAAGGCCTCTCCCTTAGGAGGGTCGAAGTAGCAAGACTGGTTCCGGAGGCTTGAGTGGAATACCACAATCCATTTAGTAACTGAAGGCTACCTACTCATTGTTCCCGTTGTACCACCCTTGTGGGAGTACAATGGTGATAGAACATGAGCTACGGATTTACCTTTCTAGACGTGTCATGAACTGGGTATCTTAGTAGCCACTCTTCTAGGATTCCTTTAACCACTGTCCTTGTCGGTAGGGGGACATTTATCCAATTGGTTCTACTTTTTGTATTGTTTGACTTGGATTTCATCCCCATAGGGTACGTCTGGTTTGAGCTAGCATACCTTTTTAGTTAGGCGTTTGCATGCTCTCTTACCTCCCCTTGGTTTAGTGAGTACAACATTTTTTAATTTTAGGAGCCATTTGCTTGTTGGTATTCTAACCACCTTTTCTGGTCACTCCGCTTACCATAACACAATTGTTACAATGAGCGTTTTGAGTTTGTTGTTGGCCTAAGTGCCATATGTTTTGCACTCCCCTCCTGCACACTCGGTTGCATTAGGGTTTTTGAGCTTTTCACTCACCACTACCTACTAGTTTTACTATCTGTCTGTCACCATTGAGTCCCCGAGACGTTCTCGGTGCTTCCAGGGTGAACCACTGCAGCATGGTTCACTTGATACCACTCGTCACAAGTGTAGAGCCTTGTCACTTGACTCCACCCGTCACCAGCGTAGAGCCTCATCACCCGATTCTGACACCCCTCATTTCACATCTGACTCTGAGGCAGAATCAGAAAACCCTACATACAAAGCACTGACTAGATCCATGGATGGCATGAATTACAACCCATTCTTTGTAGGGACTGCTAGTGGAGCATCCACCACCACCCTAGCCACCACATTAGCCACCACTACAACAACTACCCTGGGTATTCCCTCAATGGGACCCACACCTACCATTTTGTCACTATTCCAATTCCAACAGCTACTGGACTCAATACCACCCCATCTCTGACCAACATTACACTTGGAGGCGTAGGCCCCTACCACACCAACCCCACACCTGCTTTTGGAGGTCACATCCCTGTCACGGCTCATATTCCCTTTGGGGGCAGTGGCCTGATCAACAATGCTACCACCAGCACAGATGCCCCAGTGACCATGTCACATTCTTCTGCCAGTTTTCCATGCATGGCTAGTCTCAACCTACCTGACCTGGAAAGATTAACGAACGATCCTATCCAACATGATCCCAATTAGCCTCACATGCCTACCAAACTCCCATCAGACATCCCTAAGTTTGAGGGGAAGGCTGGTGAGGATCCCCAAAATCACATCATGTCTTTTCATCTATGGTGTTCCTCCAACTCCATAGTAGATGACTCCATTTGCCTACGCTTGTTGCAACATAATTTCACTGGTTGGGAAGCCAAGTGGTATATCGAGCAGCCTCATGGGATCCACCCCACTTTTACATCCCTCGCCTCAACCTTCCTGCAATTATTTCAGCTACCCGTCCGTTACGACGCAGGAGTAGAGATCCTATTGTTTTGCAGGAAGAAAATGGCTACCCACATCACTGATACATTTATGAGTGGCGTAAACGCTGTAGTTTATGCAAGATTAAGCTAGATGACTGTATTTTCCTGGTACATCACTGATACATTTATGAGTGGCGTAAACGCTGTAGTTTTATGCAAGATTAAGCTAGATGATTGGTTCCTAAAATATCTCCTTCTAGCCATTGCCAAAGATGTGGGATCTGAACGAACCCAGTCGGAAGAAGAAGCCATTCTCAAGGCCCAACAGTTTGATCTTATCTATGCCTAGTCTGGATATTTGTATACCATTCTACCTGACACCCCCCACGATGATTCTTCCCAAAATGATGTGTCGGGGACATCCCACACCGCTGACAGCATTGTTGGCCATGTTTTATCACACAACCAACCCTTTTCCATTATGAGCAATGCTTCCGGCCCCGATCTTTTGTGAGCTACATCTCACTTCGGAGCTACAACTTAGTATGCTCCCATGGAAAACTCCAACCACACTCATGGACCATCATGTCCACCGCAGTGTTACGGTCACGCACCTTCAGCTTATGCCCCTCCTACGTATTATCATCAACATGACTGTCACGCTCCTGTTCACTCACAAGCACCAGCGGCTTATTACCCTCCATAGGTAGCACCTACAACACCATAACCTCAAGTCGCTCAGAGTTACCAACAACCACAAACAGCACCTAGACCACCTCCAGCCCATCCCACATACTATCCACTACAGCCTACTCTTGCACCTGCGCAACCTCAAAATACTCCTATTTCCTAAGGGTAAGTGTATGCACAGCAAAATCCTTCGCAAAACATGAATACCCAACGTAATCAATAGGGCCAACAAAACCGCGGAAGAGGACGCAACCGTGGGAACAACTAACCTCGAAACTAAGGCGGTCAACAACCTAATCCTCCAAACAACAAAAACGCTTTTCCTGCCTCCAAAACCCAGATCGGCCACCGAAACAGGGTGAAAACCCTAATTTAAGAACAAACCATATGTGTTCCCTATGTGGGGTATATAGCCATTACACACACTCATGCCCCCATTTGGAGCGAGCGCGCCAACTTTGGACTGATGACGCCCAACGCCAAGGGCACGCGGCACATCCAGCACCACCTCATCAACCACAACCAATGGTGTTGCAGAACCCTTTACCCACACAAGGAGTGGTGAACACCCATCCGATGGATCCCCCAAAAAGATCCATGGTACCACAACATCAATTCACTTATGCTGCAACTGATTACCAACACATGGATTCAGGTACTCACCATCTATTAATGATGTCATCGACTGATGTCCACCTCAAAACACGTCGAAACCAATATGGCTCCACCCCTGAAGCCATGCCCACTGATCTAGCCACCAACTCCCTTCCAACTGATAAGCCATTACGCATACCTACTACCCTAATGGATGAGGGACCTAAAGCCCAACGCTTCCCACTACGACGGATCAACAATAATCCTAACGCTCGTGCCACCTCAAATTATAATATTGTAGATGACTTAGCCCAGTCCCCCGCTACTATGTCTTCCTTGGAATTTTTAAAAAACTATCCTGCACAGAGAAAAATATTGTTATCCACCATTGGTGAGATAAACCCTTTTGACTCATGAATGATGGCATTCGGCTTGGACCAAGCCGAACCACGTTTTCCTTCCACATTAGCATTTCAGGTTTCTGTATCCATTCGGAACCTTGTCATTCATCGATGCATCATCGATGAAGGTGCCTCCACCTGCATGGTGTTGACATTTGTCTGGAAGAAGCTCAGATCTCCTACACTACAGCCATCCACCACCACATTACGAGCTTACGATGGTCGTTCAACTCAACCACAAGGTCTCTTAGCCAACGTTCCCGTTCAACTAGGTGGAAAAACGATCCTTATCGATATAGAGGTCATCAATGCCAAGCTTTATTACAACCTCTTACTTGGACGCAGTTATATTATGCCATGATGGCTATCGCTTCATCTGTCTTCTACACTACAATGTTCCCCCATGAGGGACGTGTGTTCAAGATCAATCAACTGACCTACTATACTAATGCCCCTGCCGCACCTAGAAATGTTCTCCCTATGATTGAACAACCCATTCAGAATGCACTAACATTGTTCGTCTCCTCAGTCGGACCCAGAATATACATGGATACACCCATGACTTCCACATTCCAATCCATTCCACCCCCTTTGCAAACAGCCGAGATATCATATTTATGCACCCTCTCACATAGCACTGAGGCACCTAACCAACAGACCCCTTTACTACCGCAACCACCCTTAGTGCCTAGTCATGTCGGAGCCACACCAATCCACACTATCCCATTCTTATTCCCCCCTTCAAGAGTAGTCAGCACCCGAGTAATGGCTACGCTCAATATTCCATGGTTAACTTTAGGAATACCCGTGTGGTACTTTCCTGGCCCAAATCCTCCCCCAACACCAACTGTCATTTTACAAGCTGTCCAACCTATAAATGTGATGAACCGACCACCTCCAGGGGTGAGAACCACATCAACATCTAGTAATGCACCTCCACCACCTCGTTACACTGGGGGCATAGGTCCACAAACCTACACTGCTTTACCTGCAACCCACACCACCCCACCTACTCCAAAGCTGGCAAAGAATCCCCCAACATTTCGTGCTCCCCCCAAATTATCTTTGTGCGAGGATTTAGGCCATGCTACCCATCAATGTCCACAACTACCAGCACTTCAAGAGCACATGCAAATGTTGGATGACGATTCTAACATCCCAGTTGTTAAGCTTGACCTTGCCACTAAGCCTCGTGATAAATCGTTGCATACTAATCACCCTTGTGCAATATGCAGTATTTACGGCCATTACTCACATCACTACCCCGATCTCCCAGATTACAGAGAAGCTCTCTATGAACTAAATAAATCCGACCTAGAAACATCCCCTCCTCTTATTGAGGAAATATATCCCCCAACATCTTCCTCCTCGGAAGAAATCAATACCATTTATATGATTTCATCCACTAGTGCGCCTTAGTTAATCGATTTGATGACACAGTGCTTCCGCAGTGACGAAGAAATACTTGAAGCACTTACCACACCCGACTACCGTTGGGATGATATGCACCATCGATCATATTTCATCCCTAAAAGCGTCTACCTCCTCCACGGCAAATCAATTCTCCGTCGAATCAAAATATTTCCTTCCAACCATTGTTGACTAGTTTAAATATCCCATCCTAGCTCCTGATGCCTTTAAGGAAGGTAGTATGGCCAATATTTCACCAATCATTAAAGTTGACATCTCTACCACGCCCAAAATACCTGAACTGATTTCTTTAGGCGCATCATGCACTGAGGATGAGGTTCAAGCTTATAAGAAGCTCTTCCAAGAGTTTCGCGATGTCTTTTCCTGGTCCTACACTAAGATGCTTGGTCTTGACCCCTCTATAGTAGAACACCACATTGACACTTGGCCTGATGTACCACTCGTTCACCAGAAACAACGACCCATCCACCCTTCTAAGCTTATCGCCGTCAAAGCAGATCAAAGCGGAAATTGAGAAGCTTCTTACAGCTGGGTTCATTTACCCCATCGCCTACACCACCTTGGTTTCTAACCCGATACCAGTTAACAAGAAGCAAGGCACTATCCATGTTTGTACTGACTTCCGTGACCTAACCAAGCTTGTCTCAAAGACAACTTCCCCACACCATTTATCGACCAGCTTATTGATGCATGTGCAGGGCATGAGATACTATCTTTCATGGATGTTTTCTCTGGGTATAACCAAATTCATATTCACAAAGAAGATCAGTACAAGACTGCTTTCACCACCCCATGGGGCACCTTTTCTTATCGTGTTATGCCATTCGGTCTTAAAAACACTGGCGCCACCTTTCAGTGGGCCATGACCTATTGTTTTCATGACCTGGTTAACATCATCTTGGTCTACCTTGATGACCTCATGGCCCGATCCAAAAAATGGTCTGATCATCTAAACGACCTCCGGCAAGTCTTTCTGCATTGTCGCAAATATCAAATCCGCTTGAACCCACTCACGTGTGTATTCTGCGTTCCGGCGGGCCGGTTGTTGGGTTTCATCATTTCACAGAAAGGAATCGTAGTCGATCCATTAAAGGTCCAAGCCATCCTAGACCTCCCATCACCACGTACGCTTTGATAGTTATAGAGCCTTCAAGGCAAGGAAAATTTCCTTCACTGTTTCATCCCCAATTATGCCATGACGTTCCATGGTTTCCTTCGTTTGCTCTGCACCCATGTCCCTTTTGTGTGGGACAACTAAGCACAAGGAGATTTCGAAGACCTGAAGAAAGCTCTTACACATGCCCCATTGATCTCCCCTCCGTATTTCTCAAAAGAATTCATCCTTTATGTTTCAGCATCCGACTATGCCGTTTTTGGGGTTCTTTTTCAAGAAGATTCTGCTCATCAAGAGCACGTCATTTATTATGTGAGCCAGACATTATCAGGCCCACCGCTACGTTACCCATATGAAGAGAAACTGGCCCTCACCGTCATCTTTTCAGTTCAAAAGGTGTGACATTACATCCTCATAAGCCACACTACAGTTATCGCAAACTCCAACCCCATGGTCTACCTCTTGAACCGTCGCCTTCTGCAAGGTCACGTCGCTAAATGGGTTATCATCCTACAAGAGTATGAACTAACTTTCACAACCCCTAGGAGTACCAAAGCCCTTACACTTGCTTAACTCATGATGGATCTACCATCTCTATCGCCATCACCCTCAGTCACCACTAATCTAACTGACGACCATTAGTTCATCATCTCGTCAGATGACCCTTGGTACAATGACATTTTGGTTTACCTCCACACACAAAATTTTTGACCCGATGTCAACCGTGATGGACGCCGTCGCATCCAACAACATGCTTCCCGTTACCTTCTTCTAGGCGATGTCCTATATCGACGCGGTTTTGACACCATCTTACGACGTTGCCTTTCACGAGAAGAAGCAGAAAAAGTTCTCAATGATTGTCATAGTGGCGCCTGCGACAACCATTTTTCGAGAATGGCCACTACACAAAATGTTATCCGTGTAGGGTATTTTTGGCCCGCACTATTTACTGATTGCCTCAATAAATAGGGTATTTCACGTCTTCCTCGACTCCCAACTTCTTGTTTCCCAACTAAGCAATTGTTACCAGGTACGCGATCCTTGCCTCTTTAGAAAATCCCTGCACACTAAACAAATGATTAGACAATTTGAATCCATTACATTCACTCATGTCCCAAAAAATCAAAATAGTGTGGCAGACCAAATAGCTAACAACATTCTAGATTTGCACGTCAACCAAACCATGTAGAACATCAACCATGCATCACATAACATCATATAGGCATCTAAAAAACCATAGAAATAACAAAAGAATCCATCATAACATTGCATCCACGTGCATATCATAATCATAAAATGTGCCTCCATGGGCATACAAAAACATAACAATTGCATCCACATGCAACAAAACATAAAAACAATGACAGAGATGCATCCACGTGCATACACGACTATATCATCAAAAAATGCATCCATGTGCATAAATATATATCATATAGTCATAAAATGTCAAAGAGTGCCCTCAGCACCCAAATATACAAAAATACATCAGCCGTATATAAAAAAAAATATCCCCATATACTCATCAGCATTTGGGTCCAGATCACGGACAGTCTAATCAGAATACCCTCCTCGGTCGGTGCCCTCATCATCACCTGCCTTTGTGGAAGACTCATCCTCTCCCCGCTCCTCCTCTGGCTCCTCCTCATCTGGATCCTCCTCCTCCAGATCCTCATCATCATCTACAGGAATGTATAGAAAGTCTCGAGCCCTCCTCTCTGCTGCCAAGATAGCAACCCGTCTCATGATCGATCTCCAACCTCGTGGAGCATCGTAACACAAATCCAAGATCTCTGGGTCTAACTCCCGCCAACCATCATCTGCTATATCACTCAATAAGCGATCAAAGCCAGCCCATAAGGTATACAAATCCACATCATCCTCCCGTCGACATGCGGCCCCTCGAGCAGGTGGGGATGCAATCACCATATGACCCCTCCGGGCCCGATGTCCCTCTGGTGGTTGTGGTCCCACATCTGCAACAACCAACAAAAAGAGGTCAAAATCATCTAACATCTCTAGCTATCATAAACTGACAAGTAAAAAATACAATATGATGTGCTAAGAAGAAACAAAAACAAACACGTACCGTCAGGCCCCCAAGCTTGTTCGGGAGGCCGCGGAAGCTTAGGGTCCCTCTGGTATGGATAATCATCAATCAAAACCAGCATCTGCAGCCACTGCCTGAAAGTCTCTGTCATAAAGTACTGTCCAACATCCCCACCACCATGATGGGGCATCATCGTCCCCCACCGCGCCATCTGTGGCTCCACCACTCCTCTATCTCGGACAAGAACGTGGGGTCGTAGCGAAGGCACCCGCTCAAAGAAGAAACAACACATAAAAGAAGCATAGCTAAAATCCCCCCAAGCTGCCGCACCATGCTCAGCTCACGCTGAACCCAGGCAAGGAATATCTGTCCCCATGCATAATAGGTCCCTGATATTACTCGCTCGATCAACTACATCTGCCCCCCCCGACACACGGTTGGGCGCCAATGATCCCAGTACTCGCACCACACAAGATACGACTGCTCGAGTCGACGGATCCAAAAGATCACTGACCAACAATGCATTTTGATGCACACAAGCACCCATAACACAATACCTCTGTAGCATATCCTCTATCTCCACATCCCCTCTCCTCCGAGGTTGAGTGTCCGCAATCATCCCCAAACGAGGAAATCTAGTCAAAAAGTATACATCTGTTAAGGTGAGACCTACTCTCTCACCATGGATCATAAACACTCGAAGGTTCGGGTCCCAAAACCCAATCAACTTGTTCAGCAAAAAGGACATTGAACGCATAAGAGGCAACTGTGCAAACTTTAGTAGCCCACCTAGTGCCAAAGTAGCCTGAACATGATGATTCGGATGAATGATCCTCATCAGGTCATTAGGTATCCCATGCTCCCTCCAGGACACCCTCGGCATCCTAAACATCCTGCCAATCACAAAAGGAAATTTTATCAAAACCATATCATATAAATCTACCATTTCCCCCCCGCAACGCTCTAGATCGCGGCTGTGGGAACCATAGTTGTGATCCAGATCGCGGCTGTGTGAGCCATAGCTGCGATCCAGATCGCGGCTGTGGGAACCACAGTTGCGATTTAGATCACAGCTGTGGGAGCCACAGTTGTGATCCAGATCGTAGCTGTGGGAGACACAGTCGTGATCCAGATCGCGGCTGTGGAAGCCACATACGCGATCCTAATTGCAGTTGTGAGAGCCACAGACGCAATCCCGATCACGGCTATAGAGGCCACAGGCACGATCTGGAACGCGCGAAAGGCCTTGGAAGCCGCGATATACCCCATGGGTCACCCCACGTGACCGGTACACCACCCCCGAGGACCCAATTTCCCCCCGAAATTAAATAAAATTAAAGCTAAGGGATAATAGAATTACCTGGAACTCGCAGAATGAAAATCCAACGGTTGGTTCTCCCACAAATGACGAAACACCTCTGACTAATTTAAATCTCGTGTCAAACTCAATAGTGCAAGTGACACGTGTAACTATGGGTCCACTTGCTATTTATAGACATTTGACCCATTTTCATTCAACCATTCCGGAATCATACGAAGTCTGTTTTCCAAACCATTGATACCATTGGATTCAGCGCAGCGATAACTTCGCGGTGGTCAAGTCAGTTTCTAGATTTCACCGACCCCTTTTTCGGGCAATTTTTTACATGCCCCTCATCACCTCGGTTTGCATGCCACATAGCCCGTTGTCCATTTTTGACAATTTTTATATTGCCGGATTTAGTTTTCCGTGCTCATGATGATGCTTGAGATCATTTATCGCTCTCACCACCATATTTTTGGGGCGTTTTTTGCCACGCCCCTCGTCCGCTCGATTTGCATGCCACATCGACCGTTGTCCATTCTTGACGAGTTTTATATCACCGAATTCATTTTTCCGCGCTCATGATAGTGCTTGAGATTGTCTCTCGCTTTCACCCAAAAACTCTTTGACATTGTGTCCACACACATTGCCTCCTCGATTTGTGTGCCACATTCACCGCTGTCGGATTTCACAAATTTATGCATCACATCTTATACATAAGCCCTCTGCTCCATCCAAACTACAATTATGGCATTGTTTTGCTCCCATGCATCAACCCGCAAGGAGGCCCCATCAGTGTTCCCCCCCTACCACCATTCTTAGTCCCCATACAGGTCCCTTGATTGAACATTTCCTCCTTGCCTCACCATTACTTTTGTTCGGTATAATTTTATCCCTTTTTCGGGCCGATCAATTCCTTTACTAAAAAGGCACTTAGAGAGTTTCTGTTAAGCTCTTTTCTGACTCCTAAAACAATGAAAAGATCGCTGAGAAATCTCGCTTCCTCTCATGCTCGTTAAAAGTATTTGAAAGGGCGTCTACCTGGTATAAGTTTACCCCTTTCATGCTCGTTAAAAGTATTTGAAAGGGCGTCATCATGCTCTGAACAAAGGAAGTTTAAGTCCCCCCACTCTATGACCCAAGTTATTCCCCATCCCCACAGTATGGCAGTCCCACCTTCAGTACTATCACCTTTTGGTTGTACACCTCGCACTCCTATTAAGGAAGCATCATTTCCTTGATAGTTGCAGGTCTCCCTTTGTCGACGCCAACCAATCTATTCTAGAGGATAGACCCAGAGGTCCTTATGCCTTGGACTCATCACCATTAGCGGTGAGTGCCTGCGGATCATTTTGAAAGGAGTCCTAGTGCCTCTCCAAATGATTGTTTCTCACATGCTCGATGTCAACACCTTGATCGCATCGTTGAGATTCGTGCAGGGTATCGGTCCTTTCAGTTATTAGTCGAAGACCCCGGATGTCACCCGAATCTAGCACATTGGTGAGTCTACTTTAGGAACAACCAGTTATATGTTCCTATTGATATCCAGGTTGTGCTTGGCGACCGTATTCAGAAGTACCCCTATTGTATAAATTCTTCGAGTACACAATTCAGATACAATTCAGTGTACCCTTGAGATTCTGACTCATAGTTACTAAATCCATCCAGTTGTTGGACACCTTCAGATCCAACAGTTCATCAGTCCTTCTGGAATAACATTCAGAATGACTGTTTCTTTTTTTCAGTGTATCAGTTCTTCAGATCAGTGATGGTATTGAACATGAGTATGTCCCAGCTTTGTGTCCCCTCTGGACCATTATGATGTACACAGCAGTTCTCCATGTATTGTTCAGGTCCCATTTTCGCGCCTCATTGTTATTTATATGTCTTGATACGAGCATGGGTATGCCCTCCTCGTCCATATATTGAGATTATTCCTCATTCACTATTGAGGCCATGTATTTTTAGTTTTCGCAGTTTGTATGGGACCGTTGTTTCAATCTCTAATCAGTCTCTTATCTCCTCCAAACCCCAGGAAAAAGACAAAGAAACTATGATGTATATTGGCCATACGATGAGCTCCTGCCCTCACACATTAGAGGAAAATCTGTTGACACCCAAAAAATGTTGACTAGCTCATCTCCCTAGTCACATGACCCACTTGTCCACTTTTCCAACCATTTTAGCCTCTAAAACTTCAAAAAACCTTCAAATGGTCACCAAAAAGGCCAAAATCCATATTTTTTCTCCTCAAAATAGTTAAATTTCCTCAAAAAATACCAAAAACCCTCCAAAGGGGTCCAAAATATCAATTAAAAAGGAATAAAATTCAAAAATATATTTAAAAAAGGAAAAAAGAAGGAAACGGAGGAAAAGAAACCCTAAACCATTTTTACCAATACCATTGGTTACCTTAAACCATGGTTGTATTCTCCATCACCCAAAAGCTATAAAAAGGTGATAGATTCACCATTAGAGTGAGCCACTTTGGCCAATCCCCCATTGCATTTGGAAAAGAGAAGGAACCATTCGAGCATTGGAGCAACTCATCCCTACAGCTGCTCAAGCTCAACCAACCTAACCATTGAGGTAACCTTTCATATGTAAATCTATATTTTATGAATTAAATTTGTTTTACATGGAAGATCTGAATTTTTTACTGTTTACTGTAAGTTTATTCTGCACATGTTAGATTAGTTTTTACTGTTTGCATTAGCTTTTTTACTGTTTTATTGAAACTACTACTACGAAGTTAGTAGGTGGCCATTTGCACAAGCTTGGGTGAAAACCCAAGCAACGAAAGGTATGCTGAAAGATAAACCCATCTCTATTTTAATTAATCCAGGAGCTAGCCTAAGTTATGTATCTCCAAGCATAGTAGAAAAATGTAAATTGCAAGTAGAAAAGTTTGAAAAGTATTGGCTGGTTCAGCTAGCTATAGGGACTAAAATAAAGGTAGTTGATTTTGTTAAAGATTGTGATTTGCTTATGAATCAGTTTAGAACACAAGTAAAAATGAATGTATTACCGTTAGGGTCTTATGATGTCTTAATCGGAATGGATTGGTTGGAAAAGCATAAGGTAGTTCTGAATTGTTTTGAAAATACATTTACATGCTTGAATGATAAAGGATAAACAGAAACAGTAAAAGGAATCCCTAGAAAAACTTCAGTTAGACAGATTTCTGCTTTGCAAGTGAAAAAGGCTATACAAAAATGATGTAAAATGTTTGTTGTAAATGTAATTAATGATGAACACATAACTAAAGAAGATAAGTTAAAATTTGAAGACATACCAATCCTAGGAGACTTTTTCAGATGTATTCCCAGAAGAAATTCCAGGATTACCTCCGAAAAGAGAATTGGAATTCACCATTGAGCTAGTACCGGGTGCGGTACCAAACTCAAAAGCTCCTTACCAGATGAATATCATAGAGCTTAACAAATTAAAATCACAGTTAAAGTGTAGTTAATAGATAAAAACTACATAAGACCAAGTGTGTCTCCTTGGGGAGCACGAGTCATTTTCATTAAAAAGAAAGACGGTACCTTGCGTTTATGCATAGACTACCATCAGTTAAATAAAATGACGTTTAAAAGCATATATCCTTTTCCCCGCATAGATGATCTATTTGATCAAGTACGCGGAGCAATGATATTTTCGAAAATAGACTTGAGATCTGGATATCATCAAGTCAAAATTAAAGACGCAGATATCTTTAAGACTGCTTTTAGAACCCGTTACGGGCATTATGAATTTGTAGTTATTCCTTTTGGGATGAATAACGCTCCAACAGTTTTCATGTGTTTAATGAATAACGTCTTACATCAGTATATGGATAAATTTGTAATTGTATTCATTGACAACATTTTAATTTACTCAAGGACTAAGGAAGAACATGACGAACACTTATGAATAGTTTTACAAGTCTTAAGAGAACATCAAATGTACGCTAAATTTAGTAAGTGTGATTTTTTCAAAGATAAAATACAGTATTTAGGTCATGTGATATCCAAGGATGGAACCGTAGTTGACCTTGATACAATAAGAGCAATTAATGAATGGCCTGTCCCTAAATATGTAACCAATGTACGATCATTTATGGGAATCACAGGTTACTATAGAAAATGTATAGAAGGATTCTCAAGAATCGCAAATCCTATAACCTCTTTACAGGAAAAGTGAAAGAATTTTTTTTGGGATAAAAAGTGTGAAGAAAGTTTTAAGGAATTGAAAGAGCTGTTAACTACTGCACCTGTTGTTCGGGAATTCTACCCTATAGCGAGGAGAGGGACACTACCAACTTCTGGGGTGACAGGTAAATACATTGATCATATCACATGGGCTTCTACAAGAGGAAAGAGAACAAGGTTCTTGAACGCATACCTTATTAACGAAGTTTGATCCTAGCTTTCGCTTACTCCTTTGATCGATCCTCCACTTGATCTTCCGTTTGACGAACTTGCAATACAAAGATACCTTCCTCAATGCATCTTGACTAATATAACAATGATGAAATTGAAATACAATTTAGACATCAAATACAATCAAGCATTTAATCTAAACAAACATGCAATCCATTAGACATTTGATTTTGACGGGAAGGGCATTTCAACCTTTATTGTCAAAAGCAAATAATCAGTACAATTTATACCTGATCATTCAGAGTGATTGTGAAACCAGATCCTGGGCTCCTGCTCTTCACACTAATTTTGGAATTCCTCCAGCGTAACAACCCTTAATGCATAGTTTCTCCTCCCCTCTCTCATCTATCCCCCTTGTATTTATGGGACAAGGTAGGCAATTTGGATCGAGAGGTAGTTTGATTGGGAAGTTGGGGAAGTTGCAAAACCAATTTCAACTAATCCCAATTCATCAAATTAATATATTTTTGATTACTTTTTAAGGTGTACGCTACTTTTCTTAAGTGGAGTAGCATTCAACATGCAACTTCCTTGCTTTACAACCAGCGTTTGCAAGATTTCGGAAGCTATACGCTACTCTATTGAAGCAAAGTAGAGTATTTCTGAGGGAAAACACTACTTTAATGAAGTGGAGTAGAGTATTTCTGGAGGCAAACGATACTATCATGCTTGTATGGTAGCATTTTTCCTTAAAAGTAGGTAAAAAGAGGGTTTTGTTCGCTGTAGAGGGGTAAGTCTATGCCATTCATCATCTAGGGTCATCATGCTCTTCAATCCAAGTTGTCATTTTGTGTGATCAACAACTAAATGTGATCATGGAAAGAGAAGTGTAGATTTGACCTATAATAGATGCCCCCTAATGTGTGAGGTCAGAGGGAAACGATGGTCGAAATACATTATAATTCCAAGTCAGCGAAGGAGCACGAAACCATAGAAACAAGTCACAAAAGTACCTGAAATAACGATCAAGGTCAGCAGGCAATTACAATCTTGACATCATATAGATGTGTAGCATGATAGAACATGATCCCCGATACATAACTAGGAGATGTATATATAGCATGGCCATTGAAATACAAGTGTGGATCCATGTCAAAATGAGAGATCATAGCCATAACAACAAACTGGATCTATGTCTCATGGAGAGCCAAAAAATGAGTAAGGCTCAGTCTTGCGCAGCTTGGGTGATAACATAATGAGGTAATGCTATCAAGATACCAAGGTGTTCATCCAAACAACCCAAGGTACAAACCCTAACCACGTGAATAAATGAGCTGAAATTCGAACATGGGGGGTATCATTTGATTATTGGTCATTGATGTATACCGTTAACAAACACGAGGGCTTCCACCAATAATGATAATGGGGCCCAAGGTACCTAGTATGATCCAACAAGTGTGAATAAATGGACTTGACGTCAAACACCTGAGGAACCTGTCAAATAAGAGACATTGATGTATTCTCATAATTCAACAGTGAGAGAGATTTCCACTAGTGAATGCAATCCTCAAGGTACTAACCGAAACTCTAAACTTCATTCCCAGAGAAAAATGAGTTGATGTCGATGGGGAGAAGTCCGTTGGAAGGGAGGCCTTAAGGCATCCTCCATCATCCAACATGAGGAACACTCAAATGGTATGAGCTAATGTGGAGTAGTACAAGTAACAAGACTAACACTAGGATAGACGACACATGAGGTCAAGGTAAACTGCAGAATGGCCGACACAGGGTGTATCCTTGAACAATGAGCACAACACAAAGTGACTTAGGTAGTTTTCAACATGATGGGGGAGTGATATAAGCCTGCGATGTAGGAGACATTAACAGACCCTCCATATGGTTGGAAGAATAACCAATCGGGGGAGTAAACAACTCGGAGATCAGGTTCACCCTAAGGTCAAAAACTAAACCCAACTGAAATGATAGACTCAAATAGGTGTTGTGTTCAAGGATAGGACTGACTGAATTGCCTTTGAAATTGTAAGATGTGAAATACCCTTCTTATCCCTTATTCTTTTTAGATAAAAGAATACCTTTGTTATTGTTTTAATGAGTCCAAGAAAGAATGAAAACTCAATAGATCCAACCATGTAGAGAGTTTAATGAGCCCATGGGAGGAAGACTCAGGACCTTCTTCATTGTTTACAGAGTTCAAAGAAGAGATAGAAGAATACTCTATTATACTGATATCTGGATTTTAATATCGAGCCGAGATCTATTCTTGCTCGCCGGTGTTTTCAATTTTAAGGAGTCTGAAAAACTTAAACAATAACTCCATTCACCTACTCGTGGATTTTAATATCGAGCCCAAGTAGGTTAATGCTCACCAGTGTTTTCCTGTTTATAGAGTCTGAAAAACTTAAACAATCCTCTATACACCCTCTTCTGGATTTCACATCGAGTTCGAGTAGTTGAGTGCTTGCTTGGTGTTTTCATATTTCGAGAGCCTGAAAACCCTAAAGAAGGCTCCAAAAGGTCCTTTTTCGTAAAGTTAGTCTCCTCCCCCGAAAAAGTGTAAAACAATGGAAGAAGAACTCTTCTAGCCATGGATGACTAGAGTATTCCTTTTTCGTAAGCAATCCGCAAAAGTCCGGAAAAGGGTTAAACTTATACTTAAGCGGATGGGCCTTCAGTTCCTTTAATGAGCTTGAAAAGGACAAGTTTGCTCGGCAATCTTGTTTAGGTTTCAATAGTCCAAAAAAGAGCTTAAAATGACTTAAAAGACAACTTCTAGGATCATAACTCATGACCTGCCAAAGACTAGGATCTCAATAACCAAGTTAGTATTAATGACAAAAAATATTCAATGACATAAAATTTCAACCATAAAGTACTTAATGTGGTTTGTCAATAAAGAAATTGAGTCATAATAGATTGATGCTACGAAAATCTAGTGAAAATTTGAGAAACATAGGTTAAATTCATCTCATCAACATTTATAGGTGTTAATGATTAAATAGAACCCTTTTTTATGAAATTTGAAACTATAGACTTTTCAAAAAGGTGGGTAAAAATCAAATTCAAATTCATATATGTAATTTCATTTTGAAAACTCAAATATCACATTTGGAAATTTGAAGGGCAAGTTTTGGAGCAAACCCTTGATCTTCATCCGTTCATAGCGGTCAAATCGGGCCACCATTCAACTTCAAACCTCTTCCAAGTAAGTTATTTTCATCTCTACTTGCATTTTGATGGTTCATTTGTCAATTTTCATGCTTAAAAACACTTATCTAGCCATGCTCAACTCGTGATTTTCGTGTACGCTACTGTATAAGCATAGAGTAGAGTATTTTTGAAGGTGAACGCTACTGTTCCTCAAGGACAGTAGCGTCCAAACGTTACTGCGTGGTTATAGAGTAGCATTTTTTCCTGAAAATGTCTAGAAAATGCTCAAAAACTAAGAATTGACTCTTCTTTTGAAAGGATGGCACTTATTTGGAGGGAGAGGGAGCATGAAGAGATGGATAGGGTGGCTATGCAAGATCCTACCACTCTTCATGGGATTAGAAGGTGTGGTTTATTGAAATTCTACCGAATCGTAAACATGAGGGCACTCAACCGCTTACTTCAAAGACTCATCCAGTATTGGGATGTCGATGCCAATGTGTTCAATATCCGGGGAGAGACCCTAGACCTCACTGTTGACGACATATACTTCATTACATGGCTCTCTAGGAGGGGAGATCCTGTTGTTACACCCAAAATCTACTCATCATGAGATTCAGTGTATACACCCCTGAAGATACCTAGACTAAGTAATCATCCTGGGAGGATTTGTACCCAATTGTGCTATGTTTTGAAAAGTCGTCGTAGTCTGCACACTAGCAACATGTGACGTCGCACCTTTCTCCATTACAGGGTGCGGTGACGTTAGTTAGGTGGCAAAAATATCTTCTTCGAGGTCCATCTCAAAGCTTGCTGACTTGGGACCCTATCCCTGACCTCTTGGAAGAGTTGGCACTCAGTTCCTAAACCTTTGGAGAGATCCCTTGAGCCTCTCCTACCATCTCTCAACCTATCCTATCCATACCCTATCCATTTAGTCCTATATAAATGAAGCTCACTCCCATCCCAAAGGGAGGAAGGCTATGGTATCTACATGCTGGTGAAATCACTCTTAGAACATCTCCACTCACCTATTGGAGAACTCATACTTCCTTGGAAGGATATGGCAATTGCCTTTGTTGGAGAAGGGCTACAATGTTAAGCCTTGGTTGTGGTTCTATATCTCTATTATGTACTCCTCTATTTGCAGTAATACAAATGCTTTCCACCAATATTGTTCATGTGTGTAATGATATTGAGTAGTTTACCTGCTTAACTATTTACTTAGATCTCTTATTGTATAGATGTCTTTTACTAGTTTCTCTTGTTTCTTGTCTTGACAGGTCTTCCAGCTTGGATCTGACGACCGTGAGACGTGGAGCAACGTTCAGGAGAAAGGATTGCGTAGTGAAAAGGTAAGACATCTAGTACTTGATCCTTAAGTAGATCTAGGAAATGCATTGGTAGTCTGTTCTATTTGTTCTAGACTCACTTTGAGCTAGGGAGATTCGGCTTGCGTCCGCTTGAGTGGATTGTCCGATAAAAAATCTGGCGACCATACTGGGGAGTATAGAATTTGGTCAGTAGTTGTCAATATGAGAGTCATTTTCAGTTGATTGCTTAACACAAGCCTTTTATTTTTTGCCATTTACTTCTTGGAGTTGATTTCACTATCAAATCTTTGTATTGAAGACTCTGATCTACTTCCTTCTGAGTTTATACAGATCATTCCCAAACCATTCCATGGTTCATTACTAAGATATCTGATTCATTTTTGAATCTAGACTTTGCCTGTCGCACCTGGGTAGTGGGAACAGAGTGACACTATGTCATTCTGGGTCTCTGTTCTTTACCTTTTAGATACTCATCGCATCCCTTGCATTGGCAGACTGCGACATCGTCGCACTTCTCATGTAAGCAAACTGCGACATCGCACTGTGTACAAGCACAGAGTGCACCGATTTGTCAAATTTTGGCATGCAGGCATCTCCTCTCCATTTGATAGTCTGGACTTTGGTTTGCTGTATGAACTCTCTCTGTGCTGCAAGATCCAGCCAGGGATCCCACCTGTGATTTGTGTTTGGAGTGTTTGATTTTGTTTGGATTGATTTTGGGTTCCATTTTGGACAAGTTTGAAGACCTGTAGTGGTGGATACTCTTGTCTCCTCCATCTTCATCCACCCACTCTTGCATTCCCTTCCTTCCATCCCTGATCTGATCATTACATTAGATCAGCTTCCAGACCTCGTTCTCATTTTGTTTGAGCTTTGCTTGCTTGGTTTGCTTGCTGCTGCTTAATTTTGAGTTAAGTGTGTCTTTCAGCTTGATCGAGTGCTTATCTTTTCTTGAGTTTTCTGAGTGTACTAGTGCTACAAGTAGTGTTTTCTTTCCATTCATTTAAATCTGAAAGCTCAGTTGTTATCAAGTTTATTCTTTGATGCATCCATTGAAAAGTTAAAAGTGCTTCTTTCCCATCGTTTCTTGAGCATTATTGAAGAAAATTGTTGTGCATTGGAAAATTCTCGTTTTTGTTTTGAAAAGTTGAATGAATGTATGATCTATTGTGTTTTTCTCGAAGTATGAATCGCTCATTTTCTTGAAAGACTCAAAGTACGCTTCAATTTTTGCAAAAGTTAATTCCATGCTAAGGAAAGATAGATACATTTTTAATTTTTGTTGCTTTTAGACCATTGAAAGTGAAATTGAAAAACTTGAATATTCCATTTCAGAATCCTCCCTTTTCATTACCTAGTGTCATTTTGATTTGAAAAGAAAAAGAAAAGAAAAAATGTTTTGATTTGGACAATAGTGTTTTGATTTTTTGTGTTTTGTCGAAAAGGAAAAGAATACTTCATAGTCAAGTTTTGTTTGAATTGGGATTGTGTCGCATTGAGTTTTTTTTGGCAATACTATTGGAAAAATATTTCTCCTTCCCATAGCTCTAATTCATTGAAAGAAAAGAATATTTTGTGCATGTAGCTAGGGTTTGCATTATGCTTCCGATTATGTACTCACCTCATTCATTCACCTAACCATCCAAGTTAAAATTAACGGTAGAACTAGGTAAACGTTTTAGCAACTTGTGTGTAAGTTAGAGATGTGTTCCAGCGTCATTAAGCGTGGCAGCTGTCGTTATTTGCCAACACTGTATCTCGGGGGTATTGTAGTCTTCCACGTACTTATCGGTATATCGAGCTCCTTCATGTACCCACCAAGTACCATAATTCGTACTTGGCGTATATTGAAGGGTGTGTCACGTACTCGGTAATATATCGGAAGGTCTCTTGCTGAACGGTTGTGCATTAGATAGAACCACTAAGGATTTTAGCTCCCACATACCTTGCATATATCAGGAGACACCACTAGGATTCCTGAAACCAACTGAGTTAACCACTTGGCTGTCTTGGCAAATCAATACACCGAGAACAACACTCGGGGAGATTAGCATGCACGTACTATCCAGGTAATTGGGTATGCAAGCAAGGGTATGGTCCCAATCCTCCTTGTCGTGTCATATTGTTGGACCCTACAGTATATCGTGGTTTGCGATGCCTTGATAATCCCATGAGGTTCCATAATTTTGAATCCACTCTGTCACATAAGTTTGCTTGTTGCCTTAGTTTGAGTAGGGTTTTTCTGGACTACTTTTCTTTTAGCATACCCTTAGGAGAAACATTGTTTCAGCCATCCTGGCTGATCATCCCGACACTCTGGTGGATTTTCCCTGGAGAAGATCCCGTAGGATCTTAAACTTATCACCCGAATATCCTCTTAATCCGGAGGTTATTTCGAGGGTAAGAATGGATCAGCGTAACGCGGTCGTAGTTACTGAAGTGAAAAACCCCAATCTAAATGTTGGAGGACTTTTGTTTCCACAAACTCCTCCAGATTCACCTGCCTCTCATCCCCTGCAGGATGAAGGAGCACAAATCCCCGCTTCACAAGACCTTTCTCCCGTCATCCCGGGAGAACCTGGATCGTTGGGATTGATAAACCAACCCCAGGACGACCCTACAACAGTTTTTGGTCCTTCAGCAGCTTATTAGACATCTTCTACAGACCACCCAGTGGCTCATTTCGCCATCTCATCCCCACCGAACTGGACTACTCCAGAGCTCTCTAGACCTTATTACAGGTCCGACCCCGTCGATATTTTCTACCCTATCCGTGAACATGTGGAACAATTCCATCTTAGGGGTGATGACCTTCGAAGACAGAGTCTCGAGCGACGCTCTGAAGAGTTTCGAAATCAAACTTTCAAATAAGATTCGATGACAGAGACATCCCGGTTCATCCGATATCTTTTGGATCACCAGAAAAACCTTCCCACCACAAGACCACTAATAAGACTGGTCAACCCTCACAAGAGTCCAGTCCTGCACCTCAAGTGAACCAGCCGGTGGAAGGACAACATTCCAACACACCTGTCACTACCATAGTTACTTTACCAATTCCTCCCCCACCTCAGAATTCGAGGGGAGGGTATTCCATTCCCATGGATTATCTTATTGGTAATTTTATTAGTACGGTAGCTAGTCAACAACCTACATTGGTTCAACCTTTGAATAGTGGTCAACCTGTTGTGGCTGGGGGGAAACCTCCGTTTCCTAACCAGAACATAGGCGGTGAAATCCCCAACGGACCTTTCGTTGGACCGTCCCAACCCGCTAGACCATCCACCATGGGATTATCTCATGTTGGGGGGTCGTCCAATGTAACTCAACCCTCATGGAGTCAAGTGTATCCAGGTTCTGTTAACCTCACACCGGGCCAATCTAATCCCGGAAACGCACGATACGGGATACCTTATCCCGGGAATCCATACACTCTATGGGGGAAACAACCTATGTTACAACACAGACCCCAACCAACTATCCCTCAAGTACCACCACCCCTGATCAGTCCCCCCCACCTCTTGCTAGAGGCGGCGGCCCCCCACCTAACCTTTGTGGAGGACCACCTCATTTTACCAACAATATCCCTCACCCTTCCGGTGATGGCGAGAATGGTCCACCACCCCCTCCTGGAGGCGGCGGGGGACCACCCTATCATGGTGGAGGAGGACATTTCCCTTCGGGTGGCGGAGGTGGTCCACCACCCCCTCCGGGCGGAGGTGGTGGAGGACCTAATTACTATGGTGGTGGCGGTGGTGGTGGAGACCCTCATCCTTCTGGCGGTGGAGGTGGTGGGGGGCCCCATCCTTCTGGTGACGGAATTCGTCCACCACCCTCTCCAGGCGGAGGCGGTGGTGGGCCACGTCATTACGGTTATGGACACCCACCTCCTCCCGATGGTGGTAGCGAACCTTCGCCCCCTCTCGGTGGTGGAAGTGGACCCCCAACTTATTGGAATGGACCACCTTATGGTGGCGGACCCCCTTACGGTCCGGGTGGCACACCCCCCTACGACCAGTTTTCTCCTGGTACACCTTACGGTCAGTTTGGTCCTTACACACCTTATCCGTATTATCAATAGGCACAGCCTAACCCACAACTGCCCTTCTTGGCTACTTTGGACCTGCTTGACCTATCCGGTTTAACCAACGATCCTATTTACCACGAATCTAACTGGCCACCGATTCCGGTGAAACTTCTGTCTGATATCCCTAAATTTGACGGCAAGCTGGGTGAAGACCCTAAAAACCACGTGATGACATACCACTTATGGTGTTCATCTAATTCCTTAATGGACAATTCAATTCATTTTAGATTGTTTCAAAAGACCCTCACCGGTTCGAGTGCCGAGTGGTACATTGAATTTCCACCCCACTCTTTTCCTGATTTTGGTTCTCTTGCCATGAACTTTTTGACACATTTCCAGCTGCCCATATGGTATGAAACTATTACCGAGATTTTAACCTCGCTCCGTTAGAATACTGCCACTCATATTTCAGATCATATCCACGAATGGCGAAGGAGGCGACGTCTCATTAAAGCTCCTATTATAGATTAGCTCCTAGCAGACTGGTTTACAAAATCCCTCATCCCTACCATAGCAAGAGACATTGCCATGCGAGGTGCTGTCACCGAAGAACAAGCCATCGCAAGTGCCCATGTGCTAGACCTAGTCTACACTCAATCCGACACTTTGTTTGATATTCTTCCTGAAGCACCCCATGACGTTAATGATCCTATGAAACCACATAAGGCACTCCAAACTGATGGAATCATCGGCTCCCTTAACACCCAGCCTGCTGCCAGCACTGTTGGATCATCCAACCCGACTCCGGCTGGCCACAGCACCACCAATTCCACCGCCCCTGCTGTAACTGAAGAGGTGAATTCTATCCAATTAGCTTCATCTCAGAAGTCCGGCGGTAAAAAGAAGAACAAGGGGAAACCCAAAAAGTCTTCCTCCCAACAGGAACAAAAGAGCACTCCTGATGATACCAAGCAGAAACGAAAACTAAAGTATCCTTGTTTACTACGTGGAGATGACCATTTCTCCAAAGAATGTCCCCATAGAGACGAAGTACAAAATTTTCTTAGGGGTAAACCAACTCCCGTAGTCCTCAATGACCCGTTTCCTACTCAGAACCAGCAGATGATTGCTCAACCTCCTCCAGCCCAGGGGGAACCATCCAATACTGCGCATGTTCTCATGGTGCGTAACGAGATGATCATTTTGAACACTCGCTGGTGATCTTACGAACCAGTCCCTTCGAAGGAATCCAATGGAAGTAATACTGAAAAAGATTCTGACTCCTTAACTGATGTCACTGTACCATCCACTTCTCTCACCATTGAGAAGCCCTCCTTAGACTCGATATTGCGACCGCCCAAGAGTACGACTCGAAAAGCTATTTTCAATCCCAACGCTCGGGTGGCACAAAATTACAATATCGTAGAAGACTTGGCCCAAGCTCCTTGCATGATGTCTACCCTGGAAGTTTTGTGGAATTGTCCTAATCAACACAAAACTCTCCTTGCAGCCATCGGTGCAGTCGACTCCGATTCCTCGAATACCATCATGTTCTGACTTGACAACTTTAAGTCGAGGCTCTCACACCAGCTCACATTCCAAGTTTCTGCGAACATTGTTGGGAAGATTGTCCATGGTACCCTTTTGGACGAAGGCGCTTCCACTTCTGTCATGTCGATCGCCTGTTGGAGAGCCATTGGCTCCCCTGAATTGAATCGTTCTCTCACCACGTTGAAAGCATTCGATGGGCGTGGCTTTCAACCTCATGGGCTCTTACAAGCTCTTGCAGTTGAGTTGGGCGGAAAGACTGTAACCGTTAACGTGGAAGTGGTCTCGGCCCCAATAGATTATAATCTCTTGCTTAGTCACAATTGGTTTTACACCTTGCAGGCGGTAGCCTCTTCAGTCTTCCGCATAGTACAATTCCCCCACCAAGGACTGTTAACACCCAAAAAGTGCTCACTATCTCATTCCCTTATTCACATGACCCATTTGTCCACTTTTCCACCATTTGAGCCTCTAAAGCCATCAAAAGGTCACCAAAAAGACCATAATACCCCTTTCCCCCCTCAAAATATGTATTTTTTCCTCAAAAAACACAAAAAACCCTAAAAAAGGGTCCAAAATTCCCAAAAAATATTAAAAGGGAATAAAAATATTAAAAATATTCAAAAAAGGAAAAAGAGAGAAAAAGGTACCTAAACCATGTTGGTTAATACCATTGGTTTCCTCAAAACCATAATGGTATTCCCCATCACCAAAAACTATAAAAAGGTGATAGGGGCTCCTCACTTTTCATCCACATTTCTTCCTATCCTTATGCTGCCAAATTCCCATTGAGATCCATTGCCTCCCATTTTGAGTTTGAAGACCCCCATTTCAGCATCTTGGAGAAGAGACCCTTGGAGCTTGGAGCACCTCAACCTTGGAGCTTCTCAACACCAAACATCCTCACCTTTGAGGTAATACAAAAAAAATCTATTATTTTTTTCTCTTGTTCTTCCATTTTTTTTTTTTTCCAAGAAAAAAAGAGCGTAATTTTATTTCAAGCCGAAGCGATACACAATTACATTCTGAATGTGCATAAGCACATCTGAGACAAGACCAAAGGTATTACAAAAAAAAATAGAAACAATATTATTACATAACTATCTAGGAATTAGGGCTTTTATAGTAATCCTCTAATTTCCCTTTCTTCTCTCTCTTCTTTGATTTTACTTCTGTCCATCCCCCCTGATGGGGTACTACCACAATCAGCTCTTTACTCGCCTGCGCCGCTGATGACTGAACAGAGGTTTTTTCTTTATCAGAATCTGAGTTTTCTGATTCATGTGCTCGTTTTGACCCGGTTAAGGAATTAGCCATGTGGTGCATGTTTTCCGTGAGTGTTTCCTTACCGGCATGTTTTGAATCAGAATGTGGTGTCTCCACTGTTTCAGCTTTATGCACTATTTCCTCATTGTTCTCCTCCTCTTGTTTTCCTTCTGGTTCACTTTCCTCACCCTCTGAATCCTCATTAGTAGGGGGAGCATAATCTGCCTGCCATGTTTTCCCCTTTGTCTTCATCCCCTGGTTCTTTTTGGGATGTCGTTTTGCAAGAGGGCACGAATCCTGTAAATGTCCGGTTAGATGACAAAATCTGCATCTAAAAGCCGTGTTTTCATAGTCCAGTGCCTGGATCCATTTGTGCTTTTCATATATCAGCTTGATTCTATCAGGAATACCTTTGCTAAGGTCTATCTCCACACAGATTCGTGCATAGGTAAAAAGACCCTGCTCATGTCGATCAATATCCCTTTTGATGTACTTCCCAAGCAGATTTCCAATGTCTTCCAGGACTAAATGATGCCAGAAAGGAAGGGGCAGATTTGGCAGCCTCACCCATACCGGCATTTTGGTAACCACCATAGTGTTGGCATCAAAATCGAGAAACCAGGGGGTTATGAAAAGCCCTGCTCTCCCCCAAAACCAAGGACCCTGTTCAATGATCTTCTCATATTCTTCCTTTGATTCAAACTGTACAACAAAAAAACCTTTGGAGCATAAAAGAATTTGACAATTTGTTGTCCAATTTGTGTAGATCCAATTATGAAGATCATAAGATCTGGGCCAGAAACCATTAAAACGACAAATGAGAGCATGTGTTTGCAGATTACTGAATAGTTGTGTTACCTCTGTATTCTTGACCTCCAGAGAGGGTATATCGTCCATTTTCTCCACGATATACGGCTTGGTTTGTGTAGAATGTTGAGTTGCTGTCGATTGTGGCCCCTTTGCACGAGCTGCATCTTTGTATGAAGAGGGGCCTGCTGATCCTTTATTCCCAATCGATCCTCCCCGCAATCGATATCTCACATGCAGAGTGGAATTTTTTGAGATCTGACAGTCCTTCAACCTATCACCCTCATTCAGTATTTTGCCTCCGATTAGAATGTAAATGGATATTTGAGAGCAACCCTCTCTCTGCGCAATCATAGATTTTAAGGTGTCCCCTGTATCATTACTAGAAACCCACACTAGGACTGTTTTCCCTGAAAGCGTTTTTATAAAAATCTGGAAATTTTCATCCTCTACCCCAGCACCAAAAGCAGGTTGTGATTCATACCATTTGTCAGCATGTAGATGGTCCGATGGTGTCCTTATAGAGCTCAAGCGGCCTGATCTCCAGCCCGTTTCTCCATTTTTTCCTTCATTATAAGGACATGCAGCAATAGTACTTCTCTCATGAAATGAACAGTAAAAAAAATATAAATCCACGACCTGTATTTTCGTCGAAAAAGGTTCGGTAGCCTCTCCACAGCTATAAAAAAACTTGAAGGACCCTGCGCCGGCACCCCAGGTAACCGAGTTAAAGAAAAAATGCTTCAAAAAATCCGATCCAGTGGATTATATTACCGTATTTGCCATTTGATGCTCCTCAGGTTCATTTAGCTAGTTTGAAGAGGGGGTCGACTAGCCATAGACACAGCGACCTCTTATCTCTGTGCTGGAGAAAACGCAGATGCTCGCCGCCTCTACAGGACTCATCACTCCCATTTCTTCCAGTATTTAAGATTGTATTTGACTCAGAAACCTAGCTATTCTGGATTATTGTATCGCCTCCTCTGCCTGGCCAAAGACGTCGACAGTCCTTCTCAACAGCTCCGTGAAGAGCCATCCCTGTAGAGTCCCGGCAGCCATGAGCACCGACGATAGCTAGGGCAGGAGATAGGGTTTTAGCCTCGCACATATTTTTCATTCCCTCTTGTTCTTCCATAAATCTCTTGTTATTGATTTATTTCTTGTTTATTTACACATGCTTAGATCATCTTAGTTTATTCATAGTTGTTTTTGTTTTATATTGAAACTGCTATTACAAGTTAATAGGTGCATCCTTGCACATGCTTGGTTGAAAAACCAAGCAACAAGGATGAATTGTTACTATCGACCAATTAGATTTTTGTACACTAGACACTACTACTCATCCTGGTGACCATGTTCCTTCCATTGGACAGATGTCAAAATAGTATGAGAGTGTAGGGGTTGGCCTTTTGAAAGATTCATCTCTCATGGGTATTTTTCCAGCTGCAGACCCCCCTAATCATGTTTCTACAGTGAACATGATCTCCACAGAGATTTAATCTCACTCTAACAATGCTTGGCTTGCACCGGATGAAGCCACAACACACCTTCTTGGAGACATAATGCCTCTTTCACCCGCTGAACGTATTTACGAGGCTATCCAATCAGCACCGGAGGACCACTTAACCGTGGCCTCTCCATCCTGTTCTCTATGATAGATGTCATCTCTACCTGATCTCTTACTTCAGACTTTTCATTCAGACGAGTCCATCATGGAAGTTATGAATGTTGACGACAGTCTGTGGGATGATCTCCACCATAGGTCATCTTTTCTTCCTCCTTTGGAGTACATAGAGGACAACATCCATACCCTCTTTTCACTAGATATCTACCCGTTCCCTCATTCCCCCATTCTTACATGTCTTACAGACACGGAGGGCAAGTTGTCCAATATTGAGCCAACCACCCCGGTAGACATCTCGGTGAAACCTGGTATAGTGGAACACAATCGCATAGGCCAGAAGTGTTCTCCTGAAGAAATAACTACTGGCATGGCCTTATTCAAGCAATTTTGAGACGTATTTGCTTGGTCCTATGAGGAGATGTCTGGGATAGACCCCACAATTGTTTCTCATGAAATAAAAACCTATCCTGACATCAAACCTGTACACCAAAAGTTGCGACCGGTACACCTCCGGAAGACTGCGGCCATTAAGGTAGAAATTGAAAAGCTCTTAAAGGCTGGCTTTATTTATCCTGTCCCATTGGCGGATTGGGTCTCAAATGTCGTCCCTGTGAACAAAAAGCAGGGTACCATTCGCATCTTTGTTGACTATCGGGACCTTAACTGGGCTTGTCCAAAAGACAACTACCCGACCCCCTTCATCGACCAGATTATCGACAATTGTGTAGGAAGCGTCATCTTCTCATTTATGGATGGCTTTTCTGGTTACAACCAGATTGAGATCAACCCCGCCGACCAACATAAGATGACTTTCATCTGCCCATGGGGAACGTTTTCATACTGCAAACTCCCGTTTGGCCTTAAAAATGCTGGCGCCACGTTTCAGCGGGCTATGTCGTATGCCTTCCATGACATTAAGGACTTTGTGGAACCTTACCTAGACTTTCTCCCTGCTCATCCAAAGCAGCACGAGTTCCACATTGATCATCTGACGGCCATTTTCCTCAGATGCAGACGGTACAATATCCGTCTGAATCCTCATAAGTGTATCTTTTGCGTTGAGTCCGGACGCCTCTCAGGATTTATCGTTTCGAAGGATGGGATCCGCATTGATCCCTTAAAGGTGGAGGCCATCATCAACCTGCAACCCCCGACTGATGTGATGGAACTTCAAAGTCTCCAAGGGAAGGCGACTTATTTAAGACATTTTGTTTGCAATTTCGCGGAAAAGACTCAGGGGTATATGAGACTGCTCAAGAAGGATGTCCCCTTCATTTGGGATGAGCAAGCTCAAAAGTCCTTCGACAGTATCAAACATGCCATCATGCATGCCCCTGTGCTCCAAGCGCCCAATTGTTATCAAGATTACATCTTATATCTCGCCGCTTCTGCTACCATTATCGCCATGGTTTTGGTACAGGAGCATCAAAATGCCTAGGAACATGTAATATCCTATGCAAGTAAGGGTCTTGCTGACGCTGAAACTAGATATTCACATGTCGAAAACCTCGCATTCACGGCGATCATCGCCGTCCAGAAGTTTCGGCACTATATCTTGCTCCGCACCACCACCATCATCGCCGACTCGAACCCCATGTACTACGTACTGACATGTTAGGTTCTTATGGGAAAGTATTCACACTGGATCGTGATACTGCAAGAATTTGACCTTCTTTTCTAGAAAGCTAAGTCTAAGAAGTCTTTGGTGTTTGCCGAGGTCATTTGCGACCTTCCCCATCCTGATGCAGAAGTTGAGCACAATGACTCCTTTCCAGACGAATCATTGTTTCTCATTAGTACGACTGATCCATGATATGGAGATATCTTATTGTATCTTCAAACCCAACACTTCAACCCTCAACTCTCTTGTGATGACTGTCGTAAGACACATCACCATGCGAAGTATTATTTAATCATCAATGATACTTTGTATCGCCGTGGCATTGATTCCATTCTTCGACGTTGTCTCACTCATGATGAGGCTGAATGCGTTCTCAATGACTGTCATGCTGGGGCATGTGGCCGTCACCTCTCTGGGATGGCTACAGCCTAGAAGATTTTGTGCGCAGGATATTTTTGGCCTACTATCTTCAAAGATTGTATTGAGGCTGTAAAAAATGTCCTCCTTGCCAACACTTCCATATGAAGAAGCGCACCCATCCCAAAACCGTTACACCCGGTTATTGCCGTGGGCCCCTTCGCAAAATGGGGCATCGACTTTATGCATTGTAAGCCTACATCGGTTGGGGGGCATAGTTACATCATTATAGCTGTGGATTACTTTACAAAATGGGCCGAAGCTATGCCTACATACCAGAACGACGGCAAAACCGCCGCACTCTTCATGTTCAATCATGTAATAGCGCGGTTCGGAGTTCCTGAGGCGATTGTTACCGATCATGGTTCCCATTTTCAGAACCATATGGTTGATGAACTGAGCGATAGGTTGGGTTTTTTCCATGAAAATTAAACACCCTACTACCCGCAGTCCAATGGACAGGTCGAGGCCATTAACAAGGTCTTGAAAACTATGGTCCAAAGGATGGTAGGGACACATAAGTCCAATTGGCACAACATGCTCTTTTCAACGTTATGGGCCTACAGAACCTCCGTCAAAACTGCCATAGGCTTCACTCCCTTCCAATTGGTATATGGATTGGAGGCTGTCCTACCTATAGAGTTCGAAATTCCATCTCTACAACTCGCTGTAGAACTTCTTCCTAACACTACTGTCGAGGAAGAACGTCTCTTGCACTTAGCAAAACTTCACGAGTCCCACTGAGATGCCACTCTTACTAATGAAGCACACAAGAAATGCATCAAATCCCAATACGACAAGTCAGTTGAACCTTGTATATTTAACGAGGGTGACCTGGTCCTCACCTATGACCAGAAGCACGACAAACTAGGAGCAGGAAAGTTCAAATCCATGTGGCATGGACCTTACATAGTCAAACATGTTTTGGAGAAGGGAGCTTACGAGCTTGAAGACTATGACGAAATCTCTTTGGGTGAACCCCACAACGGGCTTTACCTGAAGAGACACTACACCTAAATTCATCACTCTTAGACTTTCTTGTATATACTATACATGGCGTGTTTTTTGTGTTTTTGTGTGCTGTGATGCTTTTGTTTTTTGAGTGTCTTTAGATCTTGTTTCCCCTCCTTATACCATGTTCTGTCTGCGTGTGCAGATGGCAACGTGCTATGGATTCGAGGACGGCGCCAGCCGGCATACCTATAACCTTGCTTCGACAGCCTGGGTACTACCCCAATAGGTGAGCTCATTAGCTCAGGAGGAAGTTGCCTAGCGTTTGCGACCAACAATGCCGTAGAGTATCAGGCAGTAATCAGAACCCTAGCTAATGCCATTTCCTTGGGTATGAACCACATTGTCATCCACATGGATTCTCAATTAGTGGTTTCTCATCTTAACCGGGTTTACGCCATCCGTGATCCCACCTTACTCCGTCTCTTCAGATGAGTACGTCTCCTGGAAAGGTCATTTGAATCCGTTCGATACCTGCACATTCCACAAGAGTTAAACACGGTTGCTGACCTGATGGCCAACTTCATTTTCGATTGGTACATCACACACACATAATATTCATAATATGTAAAAGCATTCACAACATGTAAATAATGTAATGTATAAAAGCAAACATGTGAAAAAGATCACATCACTCATCATTTTAAAACACATAATGTATAAATCGCCGAGAATGTCTGTATATATAAATATCGCTCAAAAGTAGTGCTGGTACAAAATCTGAAGCACGATGGCTTTTAATAAGTCTCTACAAAATCTAAAGCATCATAGATTTCAGTAATACAAAATTTGAGGCCTCTAAGCTCTCAGTACAAGTATAATAATGTCATCAGACTTGACGCCTGACCCGTACACCACCCCTAGCGTGGACAACATGTTGTTGCTGAGTGAGGAAACAATCCACGGTCCTCGCCACCTTGCGGAGTAGGGCATTGAAGCGTACGGACGCTCCAACCCCAAACCTTTGCATAGGTATCGGCAGGTCATCTATCGTTGGCTCAGGAACCTCCACTGTCAGCTGGGACAAGTTCTTGTATGCCTCCTCCATCTCCTCGATGGTAACATGAGCACCTGGGGGCACAACTGCTTCCCCGCCTCTGTCTCTCCTCGTCAGGAGAGAAATTCCTACCGGCCGTATGGGCCCCACATCTGCACAAACATGGTATATACTTGTCAGCACTACATAAAAAAAAAATGATAAATATACAAAATTAAAAGTACAAGGGTTTTGTTCTCACCTATGTCACCCCATGCTGCATCCTCAGGTAGCACCAAGTCAGGATCCTCTCTGAAATCCGTACCACTCTACGGGAAGTCCTCAACCATGAGTAATTGGCCTTCCAGCCAGCTGAAGAACTCAGGACCAAAGCTGATGATGGGTCCTCCACCATGACGAGTCGTCACCTCAGCGCATCTGAGCATGTGGGGATCTCGAGGCTCCCTGTCATCTAGTAGCACCTGTGGGCGCAAGAGAGGGATCCGTTCCAAGAGAAACGATACCACGATTGACCCATAACCAAACTGCTTGAGCTCTCCCTGCCGACACTTGGTCAGCTGAGCTCGGAGGTTTGCGATGAGACCGTCGCACCAGTTGAAAACCATGGGGGACATGCAGTCCTTCGCATAAAGCAACTGGGTCCGAGTAGCCATGTGTGGGGCTTGGCTACCTTCCGCTCTAGTAATAGTAAGCAATATTGTACGCAGTGGGTGGCTCACCACATCCCTGATAAGAATCTTCTCACTGGAAGATCGAGAAGTAGCAATACAATGCTGTGACACCATGTCATCAACTGTGCGGTCACTGGCCCATGTTCCAGTAAGATGTACAGGTTCCCCTCTCTGGGAAAGACCGGTGAGAAAATAGATGTCCTCAACATCTATTGTGAGGATGTGCTCACCAATCACGAAATACTGTTGGGCTGCATCCCAACTCTGGAGCATGTGTGATAGCAATGGGATTTGGGATCTCATCCCCTGAATCTCAAAGAACTTGAGAAAACCACAGTTCCTCAAGGCATTCACACATTGTGGATCATTGGCAGCTTGTTCATCTTCTACTTCGTGTTCTCGTTGTCGCCACTCTAAAACCATGTTGGCTAGCAAGCAACCTGCCAAGAAGGGCATTTAAACACTGTTAAGTCCTACTTCAACCTCCGCAAGTTCATTTTTTGAATTAAATTTGATGGTTGGGAAGCGCAACTCCACCGTCGCACTGTACGTTTGCGTATAGTGCGATGTCATCGCACTTCATCCATTCTGGAATTGTGCCTAGTAGGTCTCGTCGCAGTTCCCAAAAGGGCCAACTGCGACAAGCTGAGAGCGCAGTAGCCCTCCATGAATCCATCAAAAAACCCAAAAATTGAACCTAAAAACAAAATCTAATCCACTGGAAAGTTGTTGGATGAAGTTTAGGCTTACCTGCTCCTAACGGTGGGTGAAATGGAAGATCGTAGCTCCTGGAATCGGCAAAGGAATTTTTGGCTCCAAATTGGTACTTCTCCTTCCAAATTGGCAAATGAAACAATGAAATCTATTTTGGCCCATTTTTCTATTTATAAATAGAATGAAATATTCCTTTTCAAATATTTTGATGCTCTTGGGCCATTTATCATAGTTTTTGACCATTTTTGTCATATTTGAGGCTATTTGACACATTTTCTAGTGTGCAGGAGTTGTAAGTGGTCTTTTGTGTCGTTTCTCATATCACAATGGTCATCACAGGTATGAACACTCCCTTTAACGTTTTGTCGTTATTTTTGCAACGATTAGTCTGTAATTATTGCGTGATGATGAGTTTACTCTTCGTTTGTTCTTGTCCTCATGGAACTATGAGAACAAGTACCGAGTTATGATTTATCACTTTTCCAGGCTCGTTAAACTTCCACGGAAAAGGACACCCCCAGAGTCTACCGTTAAGCTCTTTTCAGGCTCTCAAAAAATGAAAAGATTGCCAAGCGAACTTGTTGCGTTCACGTTGGTGATAGTTTACCCCTTTTTCAAACCAGGAGGTACTAATTACGAAAAAGGTATACTCTAGCCAATCATGACTGGAAGAGTCCTCTCCCACATTGTTTTACCCTTTTTCGGGCGGTGAGGCTAACTTTACGAAAAAGGACCGTTGGAGTCTCCTTTAGTTCTTTTCAGACTCTCTAAACATGAAATGACAACTGAGTTTACGTTCTATGGACTCGTTAAAATTTTCACATTGAAGGGCACGTCATGGGATGAACCCCTCCTATCCCAGGTTCATAAATTATTTGGGACTGGACTCATCTATGAGATGAGCTATACCAAGCATCTGGTTACCCTCATCAAGCTCATAAAAAACACATGAGGCACTCATCATTTATGATGGGGAAAAAGCAAAGTGTTTGTGTTACATACCTTATTAGTGGCAGTATGTAGTCGTTCTTGAACATGGCACTCATCTGCATTTGCATACAGCACTTGGGTCATCCGTTTATCCTCGAGTTCCACTTATTTCCTGAGTATTATTACTCCTTTAAGTCATTCAAAGAAAAGCTTCCATCATTAGTCGCTTTGAGAAATTGTGTCGCACTCGTCATGTCAATACTGCGAAGTCATGCCATGCCCATGTTCAAGAATGTGTCTATCATTTAGCATCTGTAGTCAGTACACCCGCCATTACGTCGGTCCACTCTGAGTCAGTCTTGCATGTTACTATACCATCCGATCTACCCTATACGTTTTTGTCATGTTTCGTGTCGATTGATGGGGGATTCATCATGGCCCTCCTTCGATGGATTTATCCTTGTCGACTTCAACACAACATCCGAGGATTGAATCTAGAAACCAGTCAAGTACCTTGGCCCTGCATGCCTCAATGGCAGGTTACCTCGCTTTCATCATGAGTTTACATCATTAACTCTTGATTGAAAGATTTCATCTTGCGTTCGACTTCAACTCATTTATTCATGCTTGATGGTATGTACTGTGATACCTTGGGAATCATTGACATCAATGGTGATCTCCCTCGCACTTGTTAACGGTTTACATCAATGGCTGGTAATCAAGTGGTTTCTACCATGTCCGACGTCAAGACATTTGTAATCACATGGATAGATTCGTATCATTGCGGGTTCAGCTTGAAGACCCTGGGTTGTCATGTTTTACCCAGGTTGAGATGGAGTTTGTATTGAGTTATATCACTCGGATCCACTTTTGTATTGGTCGTGGCTTTGTTATCATCTCAACATGGATCTATGCTTGTGTCTAGTAGCCATGATTGTGTTCAGTCAGTCATTACTAACATGGATCTGCAATGTATTGGTCAGCAACCATGTTGTACGTCATTTGAGATTGTCAGTTCAGAGTCAGTTGTACTGCAGCACTGTCCTTTGTCCGACGAGTCTATTGCCATTAATTCTATCAAAGCACTTCACCTGTCTATCTTCAACAGCTTCATGCTTTGCGGGGCATTCTGTTACACCCAAAATATACTCATCATGAGATTCGGTGTATACACCCCTGAAGATACTTGGACTAAGTAATCATCCTGGGAGGATTTGTACCCAATTGTGCTAAGTTTTGAAGGGTTGTCGCAGGCTGCACACTAGCAACATGCGACGTCGCACCTTGCTCCATTACAGGGTGCGACGAAGTCAGTTAGGTGGAAAAATAGCTTCTTCGAGGTCCATCTCGAAGCTTGCTGATTTGGGATCCTATCCCTGACCTCTTGGGAGAGTTGGCACTCAGTTCCTACACCTTTGGAGAGATTCTTTAAGCCTCTCCTACCATCTCTCAACCTATCCTATCCATACCCTATCCATTTAGTCCTATATAAATGAAGCTCGCTCCCATCCCAAAGGGAGGAAGGCTATGGTATCTACATGCTGGTGAAATCACTCTTAGAACATCTCCACTCACCTATTGGAGAACTCATACTTCCTTGGAAGGATATGGCAATTGCCTTTGTTGGAGAAGGGCTACAACATTAAGTCTTGGTTGTGGTTCTATATCTCTATTATGTACTCCTCTATTTGCAGTAATACAAATGCTTTCCACCAATATTGTTCATGTGTGTAATGATATTGAGTAGTTTACCTACTTAACTGTTTACTTAGATCTCTCATTGTGTAGATGTCTTTTACTGGTTTCTCTTGTTTCTTGTCTTAACAGGTCTTGCAGCTTGGATCTGACGACCATGAGATGTGGAGCAACATTCAGGAGAAAGGATTGCGTAGTGAAAAGGTAAGACATCTAGTACTCGATCCTTAAGTAGATCTAGGAAATGCATTGGTAGTCTGTTCTATTTGTTCTAGACTCATTTTGAGCTAGGTAGATCCGGCTCGCGTCCGCTCGAGTGGATTGTCCGATAACACCTGTAAACCTGAAATGGTCTTCACGCAATGTGGGTTCAATGCCTGTGCAAGATTACGTAAATGCCTTCTGTGTGGAAGGTACTGAGAAATGTGGAAGTCAAGTTCTCATTTCCACTCTTACAAGCCTCCCTCTGAAGGTTATTATAAGTATGTTGAACTGAATGGGAGGGAGTGCCGCACATCACTTAGCTTCAAAGCACTACATACATATTGGTGTCGAATGCTTACAAGGTCATGTATATGATTGGTGCACAAGTCTCTTAGCAAGCATGAAGCTTCAACTCTTAGGGTGTAAGACCGGGAGAATGAAGAACTTTAGATATGGCAACATTCTTTGTACCTTCTTCTTCGATAGGGTACTTGCTCTTAGTTTGGGCATGCCTTTGCCACCTGTCATTCCTCGTGATCCGAGATTGGGCCGTTGGGGTGACATTTTTCTTCGCCAGGGTGGTGGTGAAAGCCACTTTTGCTATCACACCGATGATTTCTGGGGATGGTGGGAGAGACAGGTGCCAGCATTTGAGCAGTTTCCATATGCTGGTTTAGACTTCCGTCATGATCCAGAGCTGGTACTTCCTCTAGGTGGTGCCTGGGGAGACATAGGTATGTTTATGTTTTGAAAAATATTTAATTTTTTCAACTTAAAGTATATTATTTTTATGGTGAGTTTGAAAATACTAAAACAAAGTGTCATATGCAGATGTTGGACCAATTCATCCCGAGGGACATACTACTACTTTCGTGAGGCCCGTTGATGTGGGTGCAGCTGATGCTACGCTAGGGGTTGTAGAGAGGAAGATGAGTCGATTGACTCATGATATTCCTACATATCGCATTGAGCGGATGCCCATTTCCATGCAGGAGGATGTAGTCGGTGTGCCCTCGGCTTGGATTAGATTGCTGCGGAAGGTAGCTTGGCTGGTCATATGTTACCGAGAGGTAGTGGATGCTAATGAGGCCCCACCTTCTCCATAGGAGAAGCATATTTTTATGTATTTTGAGGCCATTGAGCCCAATTTTGTATCTTATGACATGACTCTGTGATAGACCTATGTTCCAAACTCAAACTATTTTTTGATATAGTATCGGATATATATACAGTATCGACTTATATTTACATGTGTGTGTTTAACTTTATGTGTAAATGTTTATTTATAGATGTGTATGATACAAATGCCAATCTAAAACATAATTTGCAAATGAATCAGCTAATGCATTCAAATTTCTTGGAATATGTTGATATATGATGGAATCAAATTGTCTTTCCAATAATTTAACTCGCAAAAACTGTCGTAGCAAAACAGGATCTCTGATTTGATAAATACCCGTCAACTAAAATACAACTAGTTGCGAATCCAGTCTTACCTCCAAATATGAAATTCCCTGGACAAGAGCATCCCGGAGAAGTTCTATGACCGCACTGTACTCAGTTACGTTATTCGTCGTAGGACACAAACAAACCCCCCCCAAAGAACCCAATTGGCTATTCGGTGAGTAAATGAACCAAGCTGTTGAAGCCAAGTATTGGGTGTGGCGATTGGCGCCATCAGCAAATCCTAAAGAGTGTTTAGTCGACATCTGAAACACGAAGTGAAAAAACACACATAAGGTCAACTAACGATCACAAGCAAAAACTAGTTCTACAAAATGTACAACTATAATACATGAAAAAACACAAATGCCTAAGCGTAGTACTTCTTCAGGTAGAGCCCATTTCTAGGCTCAGGCAGCTTATTACCCTCGTGGTCTATTATCTCATAAGCTCCTTTCTTTAGTACCTTCAAGATTATGTAAGGACCGAGCCATGTGGACTTGAATTTTCCAGCCCCTAAAGGTTCCCTGTCCTGATCCCAAAGTAGAACAAGGTCTCCTTCAAGAAAAACCCTAGGTCTGATAGACTTATCGTACTGTCCTTTGACTCGTTTCTTATGGACCTTGTTTGTTGTAAGCGCATCGCGGCACTGCTCATCTAGATGCTCTAAATGTTGAAAATGTTCTTCTAGTACTCAAGTTTCTGGTAACAGTTGGACAACCAAATTTAATGAGGGAATCTTGCATTCAATCGGAACGACTGCTTCTATGCACAAGTTGGAAGGGAGAGAACCCGGTAGCAGTCTTTACGTTTACTCGATAAGCCCAAAGAGTAGGGTACAACATGATGTGCCAGTTATTTCTACTGACATTAACGGTTCTTTGTAGAATTGTCTTCAAAGTTTTGTTAACCGCTTCGACCTGACCATTCGCTTGTGGATAGAATGAAGACGAATGCTCCTGACGAAAACCTAGCATGGTATAAAGCTCAGTCATCATGTTGTTTTGGAAATGACGACCGTGATTAGTCACTATCACTTTGGGTATGCCGAACCTTGCGATAATCTGATTGAATACGAAATAAGCGGCGGTTTCTCCATCCTCTCTAACAGTAGGCATTGCCTCGGTCCACTTGGTGAAGTAGTTGACAGCAACGATGATATATTGATGGACTCCAGCCGAAACTGCATTACATGTCATATAATCAACCCCCCATTTGGTGAAGGGACCTGCTGTGATCACAGGATGAAGAGGAGTTGGATGTGCTCTCATTTTTTTGGTGAAAAACTGACATGGACGACAACGTTTCACAGCTTCCACACAATCTTTAAAGATTATAGGCCAAAAATACCCGGCACGCAGTATTTTCTGAGCTATTTCCAACCCAGAAAGATGAACCCCACAAGCTCCACTATGAGCATCATTCAATACTGACTCTGCTTCTTCTAAATTCAAACAACGTCGTAAGATGGATTCTATCCCACGTTTGTACAAAGTGTCAGAAATAATGAGATAGTTTTTTGCATGACTTTTCAGTTTGCATCGTTCTTCCCTAGAAAAAGTGGCAGGACACCTCAAAGTATGGAGATATACTAAAATATCTCCGTACCATGGGTCAAAGGAGGCAATAAGGAAGATATGTTCATCCGGGAATGATGACTCTTCCTCAATATGCACTAAGTCACTCGGAAATTCTGAAATTAATTCAGCGAACACTAGTGATTTCTTTGACTTGGCAGACTGAAAAACCAAATCGAACTCCTGCAGGATTACAATCCATTTATTGTATTTCCCATCGATGATGCATCGAGTGAGAACATATTGGAGAGGATTGATCTCTGCAATCACAGTAGTGGTTCGTAAAAGGATGTAGTGGTGAAGCCTCTGTACTGCATAGACCGCAGCTAGTGCTAACTTCTCAACGTGTGAATACTTAATCTCAGGAGCTATCAATGCACGCGAAAGATAATAAATGACATGCTCTTGGAGCGTGTCGTCCTCCTGAACTAGTACTATGCCAATTGTGTATACAGACGCTGCCAGATATAAGAGGAAATCCTTTGTATAATCAGGCGAGCTTAACAAGGGGGCTGACAATAATGCCTTTTTCAAGGCCTCAAACGATGCTTGAGCAGCCTCATCCCACAAGAAGTAGGTATCTTGTTTAAGAAAACTCATGAAACCTTTAGTAATTTTAGCATAGTTTATGATAAAGCGTCGCAAGAAGTTAGACATGCCTTGTAGACTTTGGAGTTGTCTCAAGGTGCGAGGAGGAGGAAGATTTACAATCACCTCAACTTTTAACGGGTCGACCATTATGCCACAACTAGATACAATGAAACCTAGTAATCATCCAGATTTGACACAGAATACACACTTAGTAGGATTCAATCGAATCTTGTATTGTCTGCACCGTTCAAACACAAGTCTCAAATGAATTGGATGATCCCGTCTCTTGCGAGATCGCGCCGGGAGGTCATCCAAGTAAGGTTCAACTATGTGCTTGATATCGTGAAAAGCGAAATTCATTGCTCATTAGAACATCGCTCCAACATTCTTTAAGCCAAACAACATCTTCCGATAGGAAAAGGTTCCCCATGGGAAAATGAAAGCTGTTTTATGTTGATCTTTGGGTTTGATTTGAATTTGATTATATCCCAAAAATCCATCCATGAAAGAAAACATCTCGTGTCCTGCACATGCATCTATGATCTGGTCAATAAATGGTGTAGGGTAGTTCTCTTTCCGACAAGCTTTGTTCAGATCCCGAAAGTCAGTACAGACTCGAATGGTACCTTGCTTTTTATCAACCGGAACAGGATTCGAAACCCATTCCGTCATGTCGATCGGATAGATAAATCCGGCTTTAACAGTTTTTCAGTCCACCTTAATGGCGGCCGCTTTTCGAGGATTCACTGGACAGAGCTTTTGTCTCACAGGTTTTGCATTAGGATACATTGTGATGACATGCTCAATGATGGTTGGATCAATGCCTGGCATATCCTCATAAGACCAGGAAAAAATATCGTAGAATTCTTTAAAAAGTTTGGTATATAGAGCGATCTCTTCTAGAGAGCAATCTGCTCCAAGAAAAAAAAATTCCATGACCCCGGGTCTAGCCGAAATGTTAATCGGGAAGGTTGTTGATATATTAGCCATATTCCCTTCAGTGTAAATAGTACTTGAAGTGGAAGAGGACAAATCAACATTACCACCAGGTCTCATAAAAAACTCACCTCTCTATCCTGTCTAGATTTGGAAGCAGGTAGGACCTGTGGTGCATGTGTTCCCAAGGCTGGTCCAGGCCCATCATGACTTCCAAAATGGCTTCGTCAGAAGGCAAAACCATGTCTAAACAGTCAAAAGAGTGGGTCGAGTCTACCGACCATGTAGGAGCATAGTCCATATCTGGCTCAGCAAAGACTGGCTGAGTCACGATATGTTTCGTTGCAGTATGTTGTGCTTCCATGTATGCTACTTCTGCAATGGATAAAGGCACTAGGGGTTCTGATACAGTAGGAAGGATCCACGGATCAGTCCTTAAACCGACCGTGAAAGTTTCAGTAGATGTACCTTCATTAGAACGCATGAAAAGAACAGGAGAGGGTAGGTCAAAAGTGGCTATTAATGACCCGTAAAGCCCTACTCCTAAACTCTCGTGTAATGGGGTAAATTGATCGACTAAAGGAACTGTGGATTCCGATGAAGTCTGGTTATTTCATCGAGAGAACAAAAGTTGATCAACCATAATGATCTTACCTTCAAGAGGGAACATAACAACTCAGAAAACTGTCGATGCAATAGCTCTCATGGCATATGTCCAGCTCCTTCCTAACAGCATATTGTAGTCAAGCGGAGCGTCCAGAACATCCATCTTTACAGTTACTGCCTTACCGGCCAGTGTGACATCAAATGATGGGAAGACTCCGTGTGGACAGAAGGTTCCGCCATCAAATGCAATAAGAAATGTGTTAGAGAGGGCTAACTCAAGAGAGCCCAAGGCTTTCCAGCAAGAAATCGACATTACACACATAGTCGCACCCTCATCTATGATAGCTCGTCCAATGTGTTAGTTTTTGAGCATTAATTCAATATAATCTAGGATCTTTACTGAGAGAATAACATGTACAACATATCAAGTATAACAATGCATATCAATCACACCAAGCAATCACATGAGACAATAGTCACACAGAGTTTCACTAGGGAAAACCATAAAGGTGAAAAACCCCACAACTTCTTCAGAGATAGAGAGAGCAATGATAGAACCAAAGTACAACCAAAGTACAAGAGATAGTCTTCTCCTAGCAGCTGATACTCCTCCTCACATGTGCGCCACTTTCTTAGTGATGGAAGAGTGAGTAAGTGAATGAATCAAATAGAGATCTCCCGATCTCTATTTATACATGTCATGTCCTGCCCAATAGTGGGGCCGTCTTGTCTAACTTAGCCTAATAACCCATGGTTAACTTAATCAGGGCTGACCCCACACATGGTGGTCTAATAACCCATCGGAAAGTTACGACACTTGCGACACTTGTCAATACAAATGACGACACTTCCGTATAGAGGAATAATAACATCTCTATAGGATTACAATATACATAGATGAAATACATAGGTGAAATACATTCCAAAGTTACATATACATCAACACTCCCTCTTAACTAGGAAGGTATTTCTCGACACAGATCTGCTAGCACAAGTCTTCTTCTTTGGATCATCATCACTGGATCATCGTCACTGCTGCTATCTCAATCAATCTCCAATATACTAGTCATAGGAAGTTCTACAGAGCCAGTCCTTTTTCATACTGGATGTAGGTCCACCACCTGTAGGTCTTCATCATCACTAGCCATACTGTGGAATCCTCAAGACTGATTACATGCATCAACAAAACCTCGAAAGAGCATCCCAGGACTGATTATAAGCTTACTTCTCAACCTATTGGATCTCTCAAGATCTTTTACATGTTGACCTTCACAAAAGCTACTCAAAGCATCCCAGGATATTACGAGCACACCGCTCTACCTATCTGGATCTCGATAGAGAATCCCAGGATGTTACGAGCACACCGCTCTACCTGTCCGGATTTTAAAGGATCTTTTCTTTGTGAACTTTCGCAAAACCTACTCAGAGAATCCCAGGATGTTATGAGAACACCTCTCTACCTGTCTGGATCTCGATAGAGCATTCCAGGATGTTACGAGCACACTGCTCTACCTGTCCAGATTTTAAAGGATCTTTTCTATGCTAAACCGTAGAAAAACCTACTCAGAGCATCCCAGGATGTTACGAGCACACTGCTCTACCTATCTGGATCTCAATAGAGCATCCCAGGATGCTATGAGTACACCGCTCTACCTGTCCGTATTTTAAAGGACCTTTTCTATGCTACTTGCACAACCTGTCCACGACCACAGAGTATCAACCCGATACTCACCATACATCATCCTGATGTACATCATCACATGATCAACCTGATCATACAAATGCATCCATCTGATATACATAATGTATCCACCTGATACATACATAAGTACATGATCTACCTGATCATACAATGCATCCACCTGATACATATACAAAAAATACATGATCCACCTGATCATACAATGTATCCACCTGGTACCAAAAAAATACATGATCCACCTGGTACATAAATACATGATCCACCTGATCATATTAAGCATCCAAAATGATGCATATACAAATATATCAAGCATCCAACATGATGCATATACAAATATATGATCAAACTGATCAAAGCATCCAACTAATGCATATACAGAGCAGTAACTGGAGCATCATCCTGATGCTCATTATCCAATTCTTACATCCACAGCCATGGGAAGGATCCTCCTCTCACCATGATTGGAATGGCTCCTACAAATGTGTCCATCACTTCTTCCTCGAAGTGTTGTCAATCTGAAGAACACCAAGCCTCTCTTTGAAGTACTCAAACTTCACTCTGGCTAGTGGTTTCGTTAACACATCAGCAATCTGCTCTTCCGTCACAACATATAGGAGCTTCACTGCTCCTCTCTGCACCATATCCCTAATATAGTGATATTTGATCTCAATGTGCTTCGACCTATCATGGAACACCAGGTTCTCAGACAACTTCACACAACTTTGGTTGTCACAAAAGATACCAGTAGCCTCCAGCGGGAGATCAAATAACTCCGACAGTAGCTTCCAGAGCCATATTGCCTCACAACTAGCCAAACATGCTGCAACATACTCTACCTCGGCTGTACTTAGTGCTACATAGGATTGCTTGCTGCTAAACCAAGAGATCACACCTGATCCCATACTGAAGCAGCATCCAGATGTGCTCTTCCTATCTGCAGCACTGCCTGCCCAGTCCGAATCAACATAGCCCTGCAGGTTAAACTTTTGATTCGTATCATACTTGAGCCCATAATCAATTGTACCCTTCAAGTACCTCAAAATATGCTTTACAGCAACCAGGTGAACACCTCTGGGATCCGTCAGGAATTGGCTCAATGTGTTCACCGCAAAGAAAATATCTGGTCTAGTGTTCGTCAGGTACATCAAGGACCCAATCATCTGACAATACATAGTGACATCAAGTGGATTGGATGAAGCATCACATAGAAGCTTCAGGTTCGATGCCATAGGTGTGGCCATGGCCTTGCAGTCCATCATCCCAAACCTCTTCAGGATCTCTACTGCATACTTCCCTTGCCCAAGGAAGATTCCATCTGCACTCTGCCACACCTCCATGCCTAGGAAATAGTGCATCATCCCCAAGTCCTTCATCTCGAACTCGGAAGTAAACTTCCTCTTGGGATCGAAAATCAATCCATCCTCACCTGTTACAAATAGATCATCCACATACAAAAGTAGTATCATAGGATTGCCTTCCTCAACCTTGTAGTAAAGGTTGGAATCTTCTTTACTCTTAGTAAAGCCCAAACTGGATAGAAAGCTGTCTATCCTACCATACCACGTCCTATGAGCTTGCTTCAAGCCATACAAGGCTTTCTTCAACTTGCATACATATGACTCCCTGTCATGTGTCTCAAAACCAAGTGGCTGCTCCACATACACTTCCTCCTCGACTACACCATTTAAGAAAGCTGTCTTGACATCCATCTGGTGTATCTTCCATTTCATCACTGCAGTCAGAGAAAGTACTGATCTAATGGAAGTGTATCTGGCCATATGAGAAAAAGTCTCTTCATAATCAATCCCTTCTTTCTGGGAGAAGCCACGAGCTACAATCTCGCTTTGTATTTCTCTATGCTGCCATTTGCAGCATGCTTGATCTTGTAGATCCACTTGGAAGTCACTACAGACTTCCCTTCAGGTCTTGGGACTACATCCCAAACATCATTCTTCATGATCGACTGGTATTCCTCAGCCATGGCATCCTTCCATTCTTTCTTTTCCATTGCTTCTTCATAACTGGAAGGTTCTTTGTTCATAATATCACAGAGTAGGGCAACATAATTGGTATGTGATCTAGTCCTCTTTCTTTCTTTGTGTTATTCTTCTAGAATGCCATATCTTTCTGCATATTGAATGAGCTCTCTAGCTCATGCAGGCTTCCTCTTATGAGATTTCTTCTCACGGGGTGGATCTACAAGTATTTGTGGATCTTCAACTTCACGATCTGCTTCTGGAATTGCTTCATTCATGGTGGTATCTTGGAATCTGTTTTCCTTTGGTTCTTCATGATCTTCAACATGTGTCTTCCTTGACTTGATGAAAGCTAAGTTTTCATCAAATGTTACATCCCTGTTGACATCAATCTTCTTGAACCCTGGAAAGTATATTCTATAAGCCTTCGAGCTTTCACTGTACCCCACAAAGATACCCTTCTTTCGTGAAGGATCTAACTTTGTCATTTTTTCCTTTGGAAAATGTGTATATACTGGACAACCAAATATTCTGAGATGGATGACTTCAAGTTTCTTACCAGAGAAGACCTCTTCTGGTGTCTTGTTGTCCAATATCTTGTGAGGTGTTATGTTCTGCACATATACAGCTGTCCTAGCTGCTTCTGCCCAAAGATGCATAGGTAGATCCTGGTCATGCAACATTGCTCGTGCTGCTTCCATGATAGTCTATTCTTCCTTTTTGTAACTCCATTCTATTGTGGATTGTAGGGAGCGGTAAACTCCCTCTTAATCCCTGAATCACTACATAACATCTTGAAATCACCTGAAGTGAATTCTTCGCCATTGTCAGGTCTGAATGTCTTGATCTTCTTATCAGTTTGATTTCCATTAAGGCTTTGAATTCCTTGAACTTGTCAAATACTTCATATTTTTTCTTCAATAAATAAACTCAAGTCTTCCTAGAGAAATCATTGTTGTAGAAATTTCTCCCTACGGATAGGTAGAAACTCTCTTAGGATAAAGCAGGATGTACTGACTCTATACTAAGACAAAAAGGAAACAAATGCTACCTTGAATCCCTAGATCTAACAAACATCTCAGGATTAAAATGCTAAGGAGAGTGGAAGGAGTTTAACTAACCTTCTATCCAAATGCTTGTTTTTGGTATTTGCTCCAGTCTCCAAGCCCTCACAAATGAACCTGTCAAAATGGAACCAAGACACAAGAATGCACTATTCTCTAGCAACCTGAAACATGAGTTAGGATCTAAATCTATGAAAGATACAAATCATATCATTAAAACAGAATTAACACAAATGATTTGGGAAAACAAGACAAGTTATCTTTATTATCAACTTGAAGAGTGCTTACAAAGGTTGCTTGATGTCCAAGCTAATCCTCCAGCTCCAAGTGCTTCCTCTAGCTATCTCTGCAGCAGTCTAAAGATCATAGGTTTGATGCCCCAAAAGTCCTCCTTTTGGCCCATGGAAAGCTTCTCTCTTATAGCACATGGGAAGGCTAACCAACAAGAGAGAAGTGTGGATCTATGGAGGGTTTAGTGGATCAGGCCAGCTAAACAAAGAAGGAGTTAGGATCGAACCAAAGGTAGTAATCCCAACAAAATCTCCTCGAAGGTCGAAATCCCAAAATCCAAGGCAAAAAGGCTAATTTCAGACTACCGCGCCCCTATAACTGAGCATAACGCGGTAGTACCGCGCCCCAGAGAAGGAGCAACGCGCGGTAGTGCTAACTACCGCGCCCTTGTAGATGTGCAAGGAGCGGCAGTGCTCACAAACAGGGCTAAGTTGGGCTGGAAGATGGCAGAAAAAGGTTTTGCTTTCAGTATTCAGTCAATGGTTTTCACTCTGGATGTTCAGATGATCTTTAAGGGAAACTGTCGTTTAGGTCGGTAATGCAAGGATGCGACACTAATATGTAATGTGTAATATTGAGGTATAACAGATGCCCCCTAAAGTGTGAGGTCAGAAGAGACTGATGGCCGAAAGACTTTACAAATATGGTTCGGAGATAGCATCGAGGAGAGCAACAAGGAGCTGAAAAATAGAGACAAAATGTCAGATATACCACCGAGGCGGGCATTCCCATGCTCGGAAACAAATGACTCAAAGCATGGCTGCCGACCAATACATTGCAGATCCATGAGTACTGAGATGATATAGACTGTAGACAAATCATGGCTACTATGAACAAGCGTAGATCCATGAGACAGTGATGACACAGCCACGACCAATACAAAAGTGGATCTGTGTGACAATACAGAAAAATCTCCATTGCAACCTGGACGTAATCAAAATACAAAAGGGTATCCAGGGTCTTCTACTCGATCGCAAACGATACGAATCTAGCCATGTGATTACAAGGTGTTGAAGTCGAACATGGTAGAAACCATTTGATTACCGGTCAATGATGTGAACCGTTAACAAATGCGAGGGAAATCACCAATAATGACAATGATCCCCAAGGTATCTATAGTACATCCCAACGAAATGCGAATAAACGAGTTGATGTCGAGCATTCGAGAGATCATTCAATCAGAGGTCATTGATGAAAACCTACTGTTGAATACGAGGAAACCTACCATTGAGGCATGCAGGTACCAAGGTACTAGTGGTTGACTCCTAAGCCTAATTCCTGGATAGTGATTTGGTGTCGACAAGAATAGACTCGTCGAAGGTGGGCCATAAAGATTCCCACATCATCGACACGAAATCAGAACGAGAGATAGTATGGACCGATGAAACAATAGAATATGTACTGACACAAAGGGAAGGTTTGACATGAAGTGGAGGTGGACTCAAGGTAATAACCCTTTGAACATATAACGGCATGAAACAGAGCTTGGCAGCAGGGATTACTTGAATAGACAGAACCACAGGAAGTGTGAACTCATAGCAATAATGAGGATGCATGATCATAATGATGACACTATCGAGACTGACTACCCAAAATAGACAAGGTGAGGATGCATGCCATGTTCAAAGGTGACGACTCACAAGCTGCCAACAAGGTAAACTTGACTCATTTTCCCATTTTCCCCCGACATGATGGACGAGTACCTCTTTGTTTTTTAACGAGCTTGAGGAGGATAACAGATGCTCGATATAGCTCATCTCATAGATGAGTCCAATCTCACATGTTTTTCGAACCTGAGAAAGGAGGGGTTCGTCCCAAAGTGGGTCCTTCGATGTCAAATTTTAACGAGTCCAAGGAAGGAAAACTCGATTGTCATTTCATGTTTAGAGAGTCTGAAAAGAACTAAAGAAGACTCCAACGGTCCTTTTTCGTAAGGTTAGCCTCATCGCCCGAAAAAGGGTAAAACAACGCGGAAGAGGACTCTTCCAGTCATGATTGGCTGGAGTATTCCTTTTTCGTAAGTAGTGCCCCCTAGTCCGAAAAAGGGGTAAACTATCACTAGGGAGACGATCATTCAAATCCTTTTACAAGCGTGAACGAATCAATTTCGCTTGGCAATCTTTTCAATTTTAGGGACTCTGAAAAGAGCTTAACTATGGACTCCATGTACAACTTTGTCATGGTTGATGACCGAGTACGACAAAGGAAAAGTAAACTCGGCACAGTTCCTTTTCCGTAAATAGTCTAGCGAGGCCGGATAAAGTGATAAACCTATACTCGTTAGACACACCTTTTTACTCCAAATTGTTTAACGAGCACGATAATGGTATCAAAAGCACTCGGAATCTTTTTCATGTTTGGATCCAGAGCACGAAAAAGGAAAAAGTAAGCTCAAACCACTTTTCATGTTTTTAACCAGAGCACGAAAAAAGTGAAAAGTAAGCTCAAACACCATCTTACTGTTTTTAACGAGCTCGAAGATAGGTTGGAAGAATGCTCATGATGTCTGCTTCATTTTTTAACGAGCTTGTAACAAAAAATGAACTATGCTCGGGATATTTTTCATGGTTTAATGAGCCCGAAACCTAAAAAAGGAAAGTATGCTCGAAAATGTTCCCAATGGTGAACTTCTTCCCGTCATGAAATCCAAAGGTTGGTTCATGCCCCCCAGCATGATTGCTAGAAGTAAGTGACTTAGCTCCAACGTGGTGTGGAGAGGCGATCGAGTTGACTTCAACGTAACTTCCAGAGGTTGAAGACATGCCCCCAAGCTTCATTTCATTCACCTAAGGTATAGGCGAGTGAAAAGGAGGTTCAGGTACTAAGTCTACGAGGAGACTCGATTCAAAGGGAAAGGATATGTTTCATTTTTTAACGAGCTTGACACAGGAGTAGAACTTTGCTCAGACTATTGGTTTTATTTTTTAATGAGCTTGAAGCCAATGGTAAACTCTGCTCATGATTAAGGCCCATTGATGGGTTCCCTCCCAACATGATGATCAGAGGTTGGTAAATGCCCCCAGCATGATTGCTAAAGGCTAAACATGCCCCCCAAGCTTCGTTTCGTCTGACTACTTTTCTTCCTTACCCATAAATCCTGGCTACTAATCCAAATGTGTTCACCAGGGGGGGTAGGGAGAACCAGGACCAAGTGACCCAGGCAGATGAAATGAAGGTTCAAATCCTAACTCTAGCAATAGACTCGAACAAATGGAAAGGAGATCTATTTCATTTTTACACAAGCTTGAAATAGATAATAACAATGCTTGAAAGGGTCCTTTTTATTTTTTAATGAGCTTAAAACAGAAAGAAATTATGCTCGAAGGTAGTTTCGTTTTTACGCAAGCTTGAAACTGAACGTAAACTATGCTTGGGATTTGGTTTCATTTTTACACAAGCTTAAAACCAAAAGTAAACTGTGCTTGAGGGTAGTTTCATTTTTATGCAAGCTTGAAACCGAACGTAAACTATGCTTGGGATTGGTTTTGTTTTTACGCAAGCTCAAAACCAATGGTAAACTGTGCTTGAGGGTCGGTTTCATTTTTTAACGAGCTTGAAACAAAGAATAAACTATGCTCGTGGGAATCTATTTCATTTTTTAACGAGCTTGACATAGAAAGGGAACTATGCTCATAGTGATGGTTGGTTTCATTTTTACACAAGCTTAAAACCAAAGGTAAACTATGCTTGAGAAAATGGTTTCATTTTTTAACGAGCTTGACACCAGAATAGAACTTTGCTCCAAGTGATGGTTGGTTTCATTTTTACACAAGCTTAAAACCAAAAGTAAACTATGCTTGGGATGATGGTTTCATTTTTTAACGAGCTTGACACCAAAAACTGGCGACCATACTGGGGACAAAAAGGAAACAAATGCTACCTTGAATCCCTAGATCTAACAAACATCTCAGGATTAAAATGCTAAGGAGAGTGGAAGGAGTTTAACTAACCTTCTATCCAAACGCTTGTTTTTGGTATTTGCTCCAGTCTCCAAGCCCTCACAAATGAACCTGTCAAAATGGAACCAAGACACAAGAATGCACTATTCTCTAGCAACCTGAAACATGAGTTAGGATCTAAATCTATGAAAGATACAAATCATATCATTAAAACAGAATTAACACAAATGATTTGGGAAAACAAGACAAGTTATCTTTATTATCAACTTGAAGAGTGATTACAAAGGTTGCTTGATGTCCAAGCTAATCCTCCAGCTCCAAGTGCTTCCTCTAGCTATCTCTGCAGCAGTCTAAAGATCATAGGTTTGATGCCCCAAAAGTCCTCCTTTTGGCCCATGGAAAGCTTCTCTCTTATAGCACATGGGAAGGCTAACCAACAAGAGAGAAGTGTGGATCTATGGAGGGTTTAGTGGATCAGGCCAGCTAAACAAAGAAGGAGTTAGGATCGAACCAAAGGTAGTAATCCCAACAAAATCTCCTCGAAGGTCGAAATCCCAAAATCCAAGGCAAAAAGGCTAATTTCAGACTACCGCGCCCCTATAACTGAGCATAACGCGGTAGTACCGCGCCCCAGAGAAGGAGCAACGCGCGGTAGTGCTAACTACCGCGCCCTTGTAGATGTGCAAGGAGCGGCAGTGCTCACAAACAGGGCTAAGTTGGGCTGGAAGATGGCAGAAAAAGGTTTTGCTTTCAGTATTCAGTCAATGGTTTTCACTCTGGATGTTCAGATGATCTTTAAGGGAAACTGTCGTTTAGGTCGGTAATGCAAGGATGCGACACTAATATGTAATGTGTAATATTGAGGTATAACAATCATCAATGAAAGAAACATAGTATACATACCCACTCAGAAAACTAGATGACATCGGGGCGCATACATCAGAGTGGATAATCTCAAAGATTCATTTTGCTTTGCTTTCACTGCTTGGAAATGCCTTCTTAATGTTCTTTCCTTTTGCACATCCTTTGCAAACACCTTCATTCTTTGTCTTGATTTCAGGAAGACATTCTACAGCTTTGCTTGCAATTGGTAGTGCTCTATAGTGCACATGTGTAAGCCTTCTATGCCAAAGTTCACTTGGCTCCATGGATTCATGTACCATGGCATGTTCAGGTTGTCCCTTCAATTTGTACAATCCTCCCTCTTGCTCTCCAATCACTACCGCATCATCTATAGTTGTACCCTTTGGCCACATTAGGACTTGGACATCTACAAATGCAACCCTCATGTCTTTTGCATCCAATGCAGATATGCAGAGTACGTTCTTCTTGATCCCAGGTACATATAGAACATCTTTCATCTTCAAAGACTTCCCAAAGTCTAGGTTGTAGGAGGCTTCACCACTTCCTTTCATAGGATATTGACAGTCATCCCCAAGTTTCACCTTATGGGGTGACTCATGTTCATATAGATTTGCAAAAGATTCTTTAAACCCAGTCATGTGTTTGGAAGCCCCACTATCAATAATCCAATCATTACAACCATGAGAGATAGCACCTGTGAGAGCAGAGATTAGAACATATTCATCTTCACTTGATGAAGTATCACTTTCTTCCCTAGCCTTCTTCTTGGGAGGTTCATCATCCTCAGCAGCATGAGCATGAAACCTCTTCTTGTTGTACCTTTTCTTCTTGTTGAATTTGTTGTTGTTATCTTTCTTCTTCTTGGGACAATTTGAAGCAAAGTGTCCTACCTCATTGCAATCAAAACATCGAAAATGAGATAGATCTTTCTTCTTGTGATGAGAGTGCGAATGATTCTTGTTATGAGATCTCTCCCTCTTAAACTTGCTTCCCTTGGTGTGTGCTGTGAGAGATTGATCTTCATTCCCCATCTTTTCTTCTCAGGCCACAAGCATTGCTTCTTCTTGTGAGCATTCCTCCCAAAGTCTACTGAATGAGATCAACTTCCTCCTTGCACAGATTCCTTGGATGAAGGAGTCCCATGACCTAGGTAGGCCATTCAATGTGGTCATGACAACTTCACCATTGTCCACTACTTCATCCATAGCTTCAAGTTGTTCCTTGATCTGAGAGACCTTAGAGAAATAAGATTGAATGGTCTCTCCATTCTGAAGCTTTACCCCTTTCAATTGATTCTGCAGAGTCATCTTTCGATTTATGTTCTTTCCTTCAAACAGGTTGGTCAAAGAGTCAAACATTGCCTTGGGTGTCTTTAGATATGACACATGTGGAATGAGATGGTCCTTGATAGAATCAGCAATGATCCTCTTTGATTTGACCAAGTTCTTCTTGTGAAGATCCTTAGCCTCTTCTTCCTCTGGGATAGGGACCTCTTCACATATATAAGTGTCCAACTCATTTTCTTCTAGGATTAACCCAATCCTATACTTCCATGTTCGAAAGTTATCAGCCCCTTCAAGCTTATCCTCAAGCTTGGTGTGGTGAGACACCTTTTAAAGAGTACTTCAAATGGAAATAGAAAATATTTAGGTCTTACCACTTGATTTGCTGAAAACTGGATTTGGTCTCGGATTAGGGTTTTTCAGAGAAACCATAAAAATTCAAAATGTAAATTTTAACTTTCTGAAAGGATAGAAAGATGCGCCTTGATGAGCTGATCAGCATGGTATATTTAGAATTTGATATTTGCAAAGTTTCACCCTTCAGAAATTCCTTTTAGTCTTCCTGGATTCACTAGGGAGGACCCTGGATTAGGGTTTGAGTTTCCCGGAGCTTCACCCAACCAAAAATCTCTATCCAAAGCTCTAAACTTCGATTTTTCGAAGGAGCTTCTAGCTATGTCTTCAGATTTCAGAAATTCATATTTTTGTGGAAACCCTAAGTTTTAGGGCCAAAACTAAAAGTGCTTAGAATTGAATTTTGATTGGACAAAAATATTCTCCTTGATGAGTAGAGTCAATATACCTTGATGCCTTTCCAAAATCTATGGAGAGAAACCCAATAAACAATAAACCCTAGTTTCCTCCATTGCACAATGTCTTCTTCTCAGGGAAGCTCTGATACCATGTTAATTTCTGAGCATTAATTCAATATACTCTAGGATCTTTACTGAGAGAATAACATGTACAACATATCAAGTATAACAATGCATATCAATCACACCAAGCAATCACATGAGACAATAGACACACAGAGTTTCACTGGGGAAAACCATAAAGGTGAAAACCCCACAACTTCCTCAAAGATAGAGAGAGCAATGATACAACCAAAGTACAAGAGATAGTCTTCTCCTAGCAGTTGATCCTCCTCCTCACATGTGCGCCACTTTCCGAGTGATGGAAGAGTGAGTAAGTGAATGAATCAAATAGAGATCTCCCGATCTCTATTTATACATGTCCTGTCCTGCCCAATAAACCAGTGGGGCTGACTTATCTAACTTAGCCTAATAACCCGTGGTTAACTTAATCAGGGCCGACCCCACACATGGTGGTCTAATAACCCATTGGCAAGTTAAGACACTTGCGACACTTGTCAATATAAATGACAACACTTCCGTATAGAGGAATAATAACATCTCTATAGGAGTACAATATACATAGATGAAATATATAGGTGAAATACATTCCGAAGTTACATATACATCAACACAATGGTCATAGGACCATGAACTACCTCTATCTGAAGAGAAATGTGGTACGGTAACTGGTATTTGATATCAGACATATCAAAACGCGCAATCATGTTGGATGATTCCATACTTCCAATCGCTGCCAGAAGTGCATTTCGTTGTAATGGACAACTTTGCAAGACTTCTAAGGTGGACATAGCACAAGGGGTCTGGGCTAGATCTTCAACCACATTGTAGTTGGCAGCAGCCTGTGCGCTAGGATTATGCGAAGCCTATTTCAAGACACCTTTCGGGATCTTGGGCACTGAATCCACAAGTATGTGGAGAGGAGTGTAAGATTCAGGAACCTCTTTATCCTTATTCTGTGAATCTGGGGTATAATTTCTTGCCCACATTTGTAAAAGAGCGTCCGAGTTAACCATATTAATAAAAGTTTGATCAACTGAAGCATGGGTGGTGCCCCTAGCATTGGAGGTGCCAGAAGTTGATCCCTGCTTTTTTGGGAATGGATCTTTAAGGACGGCAGGTTTCTTTTCTTGAAGCAGCTTCTGGGCTTCTTCGATTAGAGGGCATTGGTGAGTGAGGTGATCCTGCTTGCAAAGCTTGCAAGGGAACTTGACCTTCTTCTTTTCTCTGTTACCCTCCTCGGCATTTTCTTTGTTTTTGGGATTCTGTTGGTTCCCCTCTCCTTTATTGCCCTTATTTTTATTATTGGGATGCCAAGGGCCCTTTTGATTAGTCTGAACCTGTTGTACAGATTCAATAGTAGAAGGAGAGGCTGTGACGGGAGTCACTTATGCAGTCGATTGTTTGACCGATAAGGTATGAACCTGTTTAGTCAATGCTTCGAAGGCTACAGAATCAACTGAACCTACTATGCTGTCAACATGTGGTCCAGGTTTTGGTCTACCTAGATCAATGTTAGATCATGGTGCATCAGGTATGATCTCGTAAAGGAGCCCAGACTGAGCGTAAACCAAGTCTAGTTGCTGGGTCCTTAGAATGGCTTCTTCTTTCGATGACACCCCAGAAGTAGTTACTTCCTTAGAAACATAAGGAAGGAGTGATTTTAGATACCACTCTAATAAGAATTCTGGGGGGATATTGGCCTTAATGAGCCTCTTCCGTCTTCGCCACTCCTGAATATGATCAGATAAATGGGTGGCTTTGTTTTGTCTAAAGGTAGACAAAAGATCTGTTCCAGAATCGTACCGAACATGAAGCTGGAAGTGGTTCAAAAAGACTACGGCGAGATCCCGAAAGTTAAAAAAGGTGGCTGCAGGTAACTCAATGTACCATTTGGTTGCAACACCAGTTAAGGTTCTTTGAAAAAGTCTCAACCTGACGGAATCTTCGTTCAACGAGTTCGAAGAACACCAGAGATGAAAAGTGGTAACATGATCACCAGGATCCTCACCAGTTTTACCTTTGAATTTTGGAATGTCCGAAGGTAGCTTAGTGGGAACTAGTGGCCACGTAACGTTATGGCACACTGGATCGTTCGTTAACTTGGAAATATCTGGCAAATTCAGAGTTGCCAAAAATGGTAAACAAGGTCTATAAGATGGCATTTGATAAGCTGGGGTCATAAAGGGGGAACCTCCCATCATTTGACCCATAAAATGCTGGTTAGGGTTGCCCCCAGCCATTTGTTGGTAGGGGTTTCCCCCAGCCATCTACTGGAAGGGGTTGCCCCCAGCCATCTGCTGGTAGGGGTTTCCCCCAGCCATCTGTTGCTGTGTGAAAGTGTTGTTGAAATTCCCCCACCCAAATAAAAGCGGGTTGGTACCCTGTGTATTTTTCCACTGTGGATGGGTGTTAGCCCCACCATATTGTCGGTAAAAAATATTACCCCCTCCTTCAGAAAACAAAGAAAAGGGGATATTTCCTGCAGGTATATTACTTTGATTCATATTGTAACTTGCAAAAGTGTTAAAACCAGGGGTAGTCAAGGTGGACGGCGCAGTCATGGTACTCATGACAGGCATAGTTGCAGAGGCATTCGGCCCTACATTGGGTGTGGAAATCCAAGTACTAGGTATATGGTATGACTATTGAGTCATAGGAGGTGGAACGACGTTCACTGTATTACTGGATCCAAAAGTAGGGGTAGAGGCAGATGTCAAAGTTGTTGAGCTTGGCATGCCTAACGTACCAGCATTAAAACTGAAGGACGAAGTTGAAATAGAACTTGTCTGTGTCGAACTCGATGTAGCAGTGGAAGGAGGGTTTACAATACTTGTATTCATACTCATTGTGGGATTCTATGGGACTCCTTGTTTGTCTCCTGGGTTTGTCATAATATGCCCAGGTGTGAAAAAATATGCACTATACTCGGGTTGCTGGAAACCAATAGGTACCAGAAGCGGATCGTTAAGTCCGGTAAGAGGAGGGTTAAAAGGACTATTAAACTAAGCAGAAGTGATATCGTCAACCTCAACAGTATAAAAAACTTGTTGATCCGGGGTTCTAGGTTGTGGTTCACCAGGAACCTCTATTTCACCTGTAGATTCAAAAAGACCACTGGAGTTAGTCCTCCATCATGGTGGTGGCGGTAGTGGCTCCACACTGGGAGGGGGAATTTTTTTCAACCTTCGAGACCTACGAAGCTGTTGGTCTTCCACAATTATATACAAATAACACTAAGTAAAAACCTAGTGGCCACTAAGACTAAGGGGCAAATAGCATACCACTAAAAAATCCTAAGTAATCAAACCAATAAAATGGATAGCAAATACTCTCAGAAGTAAGTCTAGGATGATTAGGGCCCAGAACAGACTAACAGAGTACTGATGGTCAGTTTCGTGGTGTCCATCGGAGATCTACTGGGTGAAAGCACTTGAATCACCAAACCGCTTTCTCGGGAGTACTGCCAGAGGGTTACCTTCCACGCCTGTCCTAGGTGAGGTGGGAATAACCGCCCACTCTACCTATGTAGGATCCTAAAGGTCTGATACTATGGCTACCATACATATGAAATATCTTGGGGGGACAGTCGTTAGCCTAGTCATAACGCATGGGGAGGGTAGCAAAGCCCGAAGTCCGAAAGGACCCCCGTACGCGAATCGACTCTGGTTTATGGTCAAAAGGAAAGTGAGGGGGTTATCCTCAACAATTCTGATCTTCCACGGCCTCATGCTTAACTCTAGTTTGAGTAGAGCATCCCAGGGTTATTTGATATATATGGGTTTACCTAACTGAAATTTGTACTACGATTGTTGCGTATTGAAACTAGTTCCGAGCAGTTTAAGGTGTTTTAAGCTCGAAACTCTAACCTAAGCTAGTTGCTGTCGTGTATTCCTAAAAAGAAAATGTTTCTAATTTATTTTATTAAAATTATTTTTAAGGAAACTTTTTACTCAAGGAGGTAGTGCATTGTGTGGAAATAGTTTGATAAAGTAAAGTGCAAAAGAAATAACTTTCAAAGCAACAAAAGACTCTTTTTCTTTTTCCATTTATGCTCTTTCCAAAATGAAAACTTAAGCAATCCAAAAAAAACAAATCTCTTTTTTATTTTCTTTTCAAATTCAAAACAAAGTAAACTACACTACTTCGAAATGATCATAAGCCTTACTACTTTAAACTACCAAACTCATTTTTTGCTTTTTCTGATATACGTCAAAGAAAAAGAACTCGAAAATGGAAGCAAGTAAGACCTAAAAGAGCAATGTAAGTAAGGAAAAACAACTCTAAGGTTCACAACAATCAACTTGATTACTTGACAAAGACTTGTCCTACAAATTTTTTAACGGGAAAAAACCTTGGGCTTGGAAGACAAAGTAGAAAGAAAAGAAGGATAAGAGACACTTTACAATGGAAAGGAAAACTTCAAAGGTTGCTCCAAAGCATCAAGAACCCTAAAAACACTAAGCCAAGCTAACGGTAGGAAAGCGAACCAAAGACGGCCTTACAATCACAAAGACTCAAATGGAAATAAACTAAAAGACTTCAACTTACTTGAAACTGAAACTGACAACGCAATCAGGAAGTGTCTAGACTCAAAAACTTTTGAAAACACCCTAAAGACTGCAACTTGGGGTCAAACCCTAAATCAAAGGCCAAGACACCGTCAAAGTATGCTTAGTGTTGCAAAAAACAACAAATGTGGTAAACAAAGGTCTGTATATATGCAACAAGCATCTAGGGTACAGGAGTGCAGCTACGTCCAACAAGGAGCAAAGCACGGTCTTCAAAAAGAGCCACAAACAAACAAGACACCTCGCAAGTACTCAAGCAAGCAAAAGATGACCTAAGGGACTTAGGAGAGGTAAACAAGACTCAACAAAGGCATAAAGAACTCAAGGATCAGTTAATAAGACAAGGCAAGAGGCTGGAAATCAAACCAAACAAGTGGAAATCAAATCCCCAAAACAAACAGAGACCTACAGGAAAAAACTCTACTGTGCAGTATACAAACTTGTGTACACTGGGAGGTGTACTCTACTGTGCAAGAGGAAAATTAGCGTTTTTCAATAGGTGTACTCTACTGTGCAAGAGGTAAAGTAGCTTTTTTCAACAGGTGTACTCTACTGTGCAAGAGGCAAAGTAGCATTTTTCAGCATGTGTACGCTACTGTATGCAAGGGATACCAGCATTTTTTCCAGGGAAGGCTTAAAACAAGCTCTAAAACTTCAAACTGGAATAAGTCAAGCAATGGAAACAGGCTATAGTAACCAATAGAGCCTCTCAGAGGATTAAAAAGATAAAAAAGTACTGGAAGGAAAGCCAAATGAGTCTCCTAGAATAGAAAACAACTGGTCCCTAGCGGAGTTGCCAGTCTGTTGTTCGGGAACTCTACCCTATAGCGAGGAGAGGGACACTACCAACTTCTGGGGTGACAGGTAAATACATTGATCATATCACATGGGATTCTACAAAAGGAAAGAGATCAAGTTTCTTGAAGGCATACCTTATTAATGAAGTTCGATCCTAGCTTTCGCTTGCTCCTTCGATCGATCCTCCACTTGATATTCCGTTTGATGAAACTGCAATACAAAGATACCTTCCTCAGCGTATCTTGACTGATATAACAATGATGAAATTGAAATACAATTTAGACATCAAATACAATCAAGCATTTAATCCAAACAAACATGCAATCCATTAGACATTTGAGTGGGACGGGAAGGGCATTTCAACCTTTATTGTCAAAAGCAAATAATCAGTACAATTTATACCTGATCATTCAGAGTGCTTGTGCAACCGGATCCTGGGCTCCTGCTCTTCACACTAACTTTGGAATTCCTCCAGCATAACAACCCTTAATTCATAGTTTCTCCTCCCCTCTCTCATCTATCCCCCTTGTATTTATGGGACAAGGTAGGAAGTTTGGATCGAGAGGTAGTTTGATTGAGAAGTTGCAAAACCAACTTCAACTAATCCCAATTCATCAAATTAATATATTTTTGATTACTTTTTAAGGTGTACGCTACTTTTCTTAAGTGGAGTAGCGTTCAACATGCAACTTCCCTGCTTTACAACAAACGTTTGCAAGATTTTTGAAGCTGTACGCTACTCTATTGAAGAAAAGTAGAGTATTTCTGAGGGAAAACACTACTTTAATGAAGTGGAGTAGAGTATTTCTGGAGGCAAACGCTACTATCATGCTTGTAGGGTAGCGTTTTCCCTTAAAAGTAGGTAAAAAGAGGGTTTTGTCAGCTGCAGAGGGGTAAGTCTAGGCCATTCATCATCTAGGGTCATCATGCTCTTCAATCCAAGTTGTCATTTTGTGTGATCAATAGCTAAATGTGATCATGGACGGAGAAGTGCAGATTTGACCTATAACAGCACCTATTCTAAAAATTGCAGATCTAGACAAGGACTTTGTTGTATGCACTGATGCATGCAATGATGGCCTTGGCGAAGTCTTAACACAAGAAGGTCACGTAATAGCATATGAGTCAAGAAAGCTGAAAATTCATGAAAAGAATTACGCTACCTATGATTGAGAGTTGACTGCCGTGATACATGCTTTAAAAATGTGGCGTCATCATCTAATTGGTAGAATTTTTTTATTAATGACTAATCATAAAGGTTTAAAATACTTGTCGGATCAACCAAATCTGAACGCAAGGAAAGCTAGGTGGTTAGCTTTCCTTAGCGAATATGATTTTGAGATCAAACATATAAATGGAAAAGAGAATAAGGTGGTTGTTTCCTTAAGTAGAACTTCAAAATTAAATTTTATGGCAGCAGTCATCACTTACAAAACAGATTTAGAAAATCAGATTGATGAAGGGATAAAACTGGATGAAAATTATAAAAAATTAGAAGAAAAGGTTGTTGAAAATATATCTGAAAATTTAATAACAGATTACAGTCTAAATGAAAAAGGTCTAATGATGTATAAAAATAGACTGTATGTACCAAATGTACTTGAAATTAAGCTACTGATTTTAAATGAAATACATAAAATTCCTTATTCAGGACATTCGGGTTATCAAAAGATGATAACAATGTTAAGAAAGGATTATTTCTGGCCTAATATGAAGAATGAGGTGGCTGAATACATAGCTAGGTGCCTTGAATGTCAGCAAGTTAAAGCTGAGCATCAACAACCAGCTGGTTTATTACAGCCATTGCCAATTCCAGATTGGAAGTGAGAAATTATCAGCATTGATTTTATAATTGGTTTGCCTAAAAATCAGAAACAAAATGATTCAATAATGGTTGTAGTAGATAAGCTTAGAAAAGTATCTCATTTTATACCTGTTAAAACTACTTACAAGGATGCAAACATTGCTGAAATTTTTATGAAACAAGTTTTTCGTCTACATGGAATTCCTAAAGTTATAATTTCTGATAAAGACTCTAAATTTATGGGAAATTTCCAGAAGTCTTTGTTTAAAAGTTTGGATACTACATTAAATTTCAGTACATCTTTTCATCCGCAAACGGACGGACGGACAGACAGAAAGAGTAAATCATATTTTTGAGGATATGTGAAGAATGTATGTTAGAGATCAGCCAAGCAAATGGGACGATTATCTGCACTTAGTTGAATTCGCTTATAACAATCATTATCAAGCTTCAACTAAACTTAGTCCATTTGAAATTCTGTATGGTAGAAAGTGTAATACTCCTATTTCATGGAGTAATCCAATTGACATGTTGATGTTAGGACTTGAGTTATTGAAATAAATGGAACTAATAGTGAAACAAGTACAAGGCAATCTAAAAATTGCACAAGATAGACATAAGAGTCATGCAGATCTCAAAAGAACTCAGAAAGAGTTTCAAGTTGGTGAGCATGTTTTCATCAAGGAAAAACCCAAAAAGAGCTCCTTAAAGTTAGGGAGCTATGCTAAATTAGCACCCAGGTATTGTGGACCCTTTGACATATTGTCAAGGGTTGGACCAGTGGCATACCAGTTGGCCTTGCCACCGAATCTTAAAATACATAATGTATTTCATATTTCAATTTTGAAAAAGTACGTACATGATGCTACTCATGTGATCAATTGGAATGATGTACAGGTGGAACCCGAATGAGATTTTCTGGTGGAACCGGATTGTATCCTCGACAAGAGGGAAATTTTACTTCGGCATCGCACCCTTGGACAATTAAAGGTGCAATGGAAGCACCTTAGTCCAGATGAAGCAACCTGGGAATCAGAGAGTCATATGTGGACAACATATCCAATTATGTTTTAGGAAGGCTCAGAGTATAATGAATAAAGTAACATCAAGGACAATGTTGAACTTAAGAGGGGGTGTATGTCACATATCAAAAAATCTGAATATTTTATGTTGTGAGAAAAACATTATTTTATAAGTTATTATAAAGTTTTTATGATTATTGACCAAGTGGGGTCAAAGATGACTGTAATTAAATACTCTAATATTTTTATTATTAATAAATAAAAGAGGAGACAAATATCCAAAGGAAATTGTTAAAGAGTGTTCACTAACCCACTAGGATGAATGAACTGGGGTGGAGAGCAAATTGACAATTGACAACATCTTCATTCACTTCTAGCGATTGTAGGTGGCAACTTCCCTATATTTATGGTTATGTTCCCCAAGAAAGTGGAACAAAGCAGGTGGCTCAATAATTATGAAACTGACGAAAAGACCTAGGCACTCTTTTTACACCCATCTAATTGAGCAGGTGGCTCACTAAGTTTTCCTTGTGACAATTCTGAGAACATAAAGTGGGAATGCACAAGAGATTCGATGAGGGGAAGGCTAGGGAGTGAATGGTAGAGTAAGTCTGCAAATTTGAACTAGTACTGCTGAGTGCAGAGTTCATACTGCTGAATGCAGAAGTCATACTACGGTACATAAACCATTACTGTTGTGTTGCAGAAAGATAAATACTTGCCTCCACACAGTATCTTTGTCTTGGTGGTTCTGTGAATAGGATTGGGGGTCTTAAGGCAAGTAACATTGGCTGCTTTCAAGAAAAGTTTGGGTGGAACGGGTTCTTTGGGTGTTTGTCCCCCTCTATAGTTATCAGGTTCTTCATTGCTTCAGTTATTTAATTCTAGATTACTAGTCTACTTCTGAATGTTGCATTTTACTTAATTGTTAGATTAGAATTACTAAATTGATAGCTTATTCTACATAAATGGTTGAATGATTGAAACTGGGAATTAAATGATTGAATAGAATTCTTCTGAGCTGTATTTTTCCACTCACAATTTGTGACGTACTCTAGTACAAAGAAGTTGGTTTAAAGATAGATTATAATGATTCCAATATTAAGAATAGAATGTTGGACATTTATTTTACAATTGATACAATATGTATGCTAAATGTTACTCAGAAAACTTACAAATACAACTTATTTCTTCTACAGTGCATATGATTATAGTCTAGTAGATAGTTTAAATAATAATCATTTTTACATACTGATATATTCATAGAAATAGCTTATATAATTATTAGTCATTGCATAAACATGATAATTTCTATAGAAACAACTAGGTTTGTATATTACATATAGTTACAATCTCTATTATTATAAATTATCAACAGAATAACTCTGTGCATCATCCTAAATAATTATTTATACACTATAAGAAAACATTATATAGTCACGAACATAAATAGAGTAAATCCAATCATTGTTCATAAATTCCATTAAGATCTATATAATCAAACACAGGCTAAAGTTCAACATCTAGTTTCCAAATTACTTCTCAATAATTTAAACATACATATAGATATACATAACGAATAACATCATTCTGTAAATAAATAATTATGATCATAATTTTAGGGTCATGCTCATTTAAATCACGAATTTACAAATAGAGTATAATATTGTACTTAGGGTTTTAAATTTCTAAACAAATTCTTTAATGAACAAAATATTAAACATATTTTAATACGTTAACACTTACACTCAGCCGATTAAGAGCTCGACACCATCAAAAGGTGCTTAGTAACAAACAATAGATTTTAATATCTTAACGTAAGTCGAGGGATCAAGTCTCACTAAGACTCCCCCATTCAGTAATATAAACATTTACAAACAGACCCAGTATATAGTAGATTTTAGGGTTTTACCCTGTAACAACCTGATTCCATTAATTACAATATAAAAACCAACATTATGCCGAAGAAAGAAGTGTTACATTTGGTATACAAGTGCAGTAATGCTGCCGGAACTAATGACTTGTTTTACCAAAAATCGACTAAGGCAAACCCTGTACTTAGTATCACATTATTTAAAACAAGTTTCAGTATGAAACCCTTAAAACATAATTCGTATACAACCGGCCGAATGCTCAGAGTTTCCACAATAGGGTCTAAGCCCTTATATATATTCACGCAGTACTACTATAACAAGTCATTTTTACACATAATCCAAATAGTAAAGGCCACGACAAAAGAAACCAAACTTTATCGAAAATAATATAAACACAGTATCCTTTTATATTATCAAGCAGAGGTTGAAACCCCAAAATTTAGGTAGAAACTTAGTAAAACAATACAAACATCTATTCAAATGCCCTAGGCACTACTGTAATACAAACAAGTTTCAAATGCTACCAAATGAACGAGATAGAAGTTGACAAGGGAACCGACGAGCAGGACCCAGGGCTTACCGTGGATATTTTAAACCACATGGTTGCTTTTCTATCCACAGTACCTTAGCCATGAGTACCATTCGAGACCCTAGAACAGCTGAGAAGCCCTCCTTCCATCAAATACAATTTGGTTATAAAATGATATAATTTAATTTACAAACAAAGGAATTTAAAAGAAACAATGATTTATTTACCATGGTAAAACCATTACATCTGTAAAAGTTATGCAGTCAAGACAGAGAGAGCGTCGAACCCTTTCGACCTAGCCAAAGCTTAAGAGAACAATCCGAGAGAAACTTTCCTTAACCGAGAACTCATCGTTGTTCAATTTTAACGTAGAGACATTGCAGGTTTTCCATGGTGGCCATGGCAGCCGAGAGAGAGCTCGACTCTCCAAATATCGAGCAACTTCTGATAACAAAGAAAACTACAGTGAAGGTTTAGGGCCTTGTTCCCTACGTGTAACCTCCCACCAAAACTTCACGTGATGGCATTTAAGAGCCCGGTTGGCCTCCACTATCATTTTAATTTTTATCCACCTTCGTATAGTTGGCCATCAAAGTTTTTAAATTTGCATAAGCAGCCAAAATCCTTGGTCATTGATATATTCACCTAACACTATAATGCCAATACCTTATAAGGACCCTTAGGGTTTAAACATATCACTCATAAGTTGAGTTAGGGTCTCAATATGTACCTTGTAAATTTTATAAAGATTAGCTTATAATTTAGCTCAAGAAGACTCTAATAATTTAACCAAATTTCGTTGGAGACACCAACCTGTAACCTGAGCAAAGTAAGTCATTTGTGCATTAGCATCATAGCTAAGTAAGACCCAGGGTTGTTTTAGGAACCACTTGCCAACATAAGAAAGTAATTTCACAATTAGACACCAAGACATTAGATAATAAAATAGAAACGACATTGTAAATATTGAAGTCGGCGAAATAAATACGTCATTATATTATCATTTGAATTAAGGATTTCATAATCATTTAAATATGGTTAAGACACATTAATGAGTTACGGCATTATAAACAACAAGTGTCGATATTACAAAAATATAGACAAACAACTAACTAATACTTATGCGATATGTGAAACAATCATAAGTATTGCAGCATCAAATAAACACAAGTCTATCCGATTATAGATGTGTATCATCATTAAAGTTTATGAGAGCTAAAATGCTCACCAATACATTTCTGCACAGTAATTGTAGCATTTATACTATACAGAAAAATTTTAAATTTTTGTGAAATTTGGGGATGTTACATTCTAACTTTCTCTCTTATTCTTAGCCTTTTTCAGTTTTTTTCTTCTTCTGCTTTCTCACTTTTCTTCTTCACTTTCTCGCTATGGTTTCCAAGATCGATTTTTTCCTAAATTATGACTCGAGTTAGTTCATTCCCAAAGAGAATGGTTCCTAAACTTTGAGTGTTGGCCTTTCTTGTGCCAAATTATTAGTTTCGTTTCCTTCGGTTTTGGGCATGACTATTGATTCCAGACATTTACTCATGTGAGGTTATGAATAAGTTAGTCTTCTACAAAAAATAATTTCCTTTCATTGAATTTTAGGCACGGCAAAGTTTTATTATGTTGGTGTACACGCAAGCACTGTATAAGCACATTACTAATTTTTGCAAGTTCTAGTTTATCTAGTTGCTTTATTTTAAGATAGCTTTAGTGCTTGCATGCAGTTAAACTTAATTTAGCTGTTTTATTCCTTGCTTTCTGGTGAGATTTGGGTGCATGCCTTGCATGGATTTCTTTCCCAAAATATCACTGTGGAAAGCTATATGTACTGACTCATTGATCACTATTCAATGGGCAAGAGCTTTTAGATATTAATGAGAATAATTATTTGTAGCAATTTTACTCAATTGATTATTGTATTGCTTTATGTTTAGATTTTAGATCTCTTATAAAATATATTATTATTTGCAGTAATTTTACTCTTCTTTCATCTCTTTCTTTTCAATTGATTAATATACTGCTTTATGCTTAAATTTTAGATCTCTCATAAAATATATTATTATTTACAATAATTTTACTCTTCTTTCGTCTCTTTCTTTACAATTGATTAATATATTGCTTCATGCTTAGATTTTAAGAATCGATCTGATTAACCTTTTGTATTGATTAGCTTTTGTATTTTATTAGTTGGACAAAATAACTCCCGTAACAAATATTGTTCAAACAAACACTATACAATAACATGCATTACCTGATTTTATTGTTTAGTGATGTGATCCGTGCGGCTTTTTCAAAACATTTATTTAATCTTTTGAAAAATAAGTGGGTCACTGTTTTGGTGAAGTTGTATATTTTTAATTGGTTGAAAAAAGAAATACTAGCGTCTACCTTGCAACTGTTTTTAAACAAATGCAAGGTAGACTTTTCCATATCAACCTACAAGGCACCTGCAAGGTTTTATGGGTTTATAAATTTACTTTCTTGAAAGTCGACAGTGAAACTTATACATTAAATACATATTTAATAAATCGATGATTTTAAAATAATATTTAAATCATTTCTTTATACTGGAATTTAAAACCCAATGATCCAATCCACAAGGCACCTGCAAGGTTCTATGGGTTTATGAATTTAGTTTCCTCAAAGTCAATAGTGAAAATTACACTTATACATTATATACATATTTAATCAACCAATGAATTTAAAACAATTTTTAAATCATTTCTCTATACGGGCAATCAAAGTACCCAATAATCCAATCCATTATTAATATATCAACATGCGAGGCCCCCGCAAGGTTTTATGGGTTTATGAATTTACTTTCTTCAAAGTCGACAGTGAAACTTATACATTAAATACATATTTAATATTTAATCAATGAATTCAAAACAATTTTTAAACCATTTCTCTATACGGGAATTTAAGGTGCTCAATAATCCAATCCATTATTAACAGCATTGTGAATCAATTTTTAAATAAATTTTTATATGAAAATTTAAACGATCAACATTCAAATATTACACCAAAATAAATAATTGCATTATAGCTGTACAACCTGGAGAGATGTAAAGAGATGTTATAACATGTGGTTCTTCTAAAAAAGAAATGAAAATATAAATGATGTTCACTGAAACAAAAAATAATAAATTATATTGATTTCATCTTAAATCTATAAAGATTTAACATTAGAGAGATGTAAAGAGATGTTATAACATGTGGTTCTTCTAAAAAGAAATGAAAATATAAATGATGTTCATTGAAACAAAAAATAATAAATTATATTGATTTCATCTTAAATCTATAAAGGTTTAACATTATGTAACATGAAGTTTCTAAAAATATTGCAAATGATGTGGGCTTAAACAAAAAATAAATAAATTATATTAATTTTATTATAATATTAGATATACCAAACATGAGGGATCAAATATTTTAATGTATACAAAATTTAAGATAAAAATATTTTATACATTAAGAAATTGGATCCCTTTCAATACTGAATAAATCCAAGTTTAAGATGAATATATACTAATATGACAATTAACGATGTTTTGGATATCAATAAAATATTGAAAAAAAAAGTATTTTTCCATTCATATATATATATATATATATATTCTTTATCCTAGCCAAGCTGATTTATTCAATGTGAAGATCCATTAGTCATATCTGTCATTTCAGTCTTTGCTTAGTGTTTAATCTTAAGATCCATTAGTCATATCTGTCATTTAGTCTTTGCTTAGTGTTTAATCTTAGCGTAACGTTTTGATTCCATTTAGATTGAAAAAGTTATATTTTTGTTTTAAATATAGGAATGCTTATCTTTCAATGCTGTAATTTTTGGATTTAGTATAAAAAACGATATTTTTGTTTTAGATATGAGAAATGCTCATTTTTCACTGCTGTAATTTTTGGAGTCAGTGTTACACACTGATATTTTAGTTAAGTTAGCCATTGACTCTAACTTAGGATTACATTACTAAAGATAATTTATTTTATAATAAATACTAAAAAATTAACGTCATACAAATTAAAATTACAACAGCCACGCAATGAAGCAATTCAAGCAAATGTTTGATTGGTTAAGAATGTTAATTTTATTAATTTGATCCATTGATTACTAACTCTTTGAATTTAACTCCTTGATTTATATTCATATATTTTGTGGACACTATTAAATAAAAAATGGAAATATCAAATAGAAATATTTGATTATTGATAGTAGTTGGGACTCTGACTCTGAGAGGAAGTGAAGAAATTTTAACTATGACTTATTAATAGAAATATTTGATTACTAGTAGTCGGGGAGTAGTAATCGGGGAGAGTAAGTGAAGAAGCTTTAATTATGGTTTATTTTATTTTTTTATATTGATTTTTAACTTTGGTTTATTTTATTTTAACTATGATGTAACGATAATATTTGATTAGTAGTAGTGTGAGTGACCGAATGGTCAATACAACTTTGAAGAATTTTTAATTATGGCTTATTTTATTATATTGATTTTTAATGCTGGTTTATTATATTTTTGTTAAGGGACATATATGGATTTTTCTTGGACATTAGGTTAGGTTATGTGGGTAATAAAAATTAAATTGTTTTTTTAAATTGTGATTTTTTTTATATGTGATTGATGGGTGTGTGTGATGTATGTTTTGTGGGATGTGTTTCATTGGGGTGTGTTGACTTATGTGAATTGGTGGATAGCTTTTGTGCCATGATATATGGACGAGAATTAATGTTGACTATACAATTCTGCTGGGGGCATGTTGGTGTTTAGTTGTGATTTTGGTTGTACAATTTTATTTTATTTTGTAAGTAAGATGCAAAACCTTCTATTATAAAAAAATAGGGAACATAGTTGCAGAACATCAATTGGTAATCCCATATTGGGCCAACCGAAAGATGACTTTCCTTGACTGCCTCTTAATTAAACTAGCTTAAAACTCTGTGACACTCCCTTCCAACAGGGTGCTATCCTTGCAATGACAATTTAGGATCTTTTTTCTTTTTCCTGACTTCAATCCACCCTGATGACTGATAAGGGAGCATTTTGGAATGCCCTGAGAGCGTGCTAATTCTGCTTCTTTGTCACTATCCGAGTTATCATATTCATGTGGGCGCTTGTGGCCACCTGTGGAGGATACTCCGACTAAGGCCATATCCATTGTCTCCCCAAGAGTAGGAGGTTCTCTGTGGTCCCCTTGTGGTATTTCTGAATCACTGACTTGCTGATAAAATTGGTTGTACAAATTGGTTGGGAGTGTTTAAATAAATGAACAAACATTCAATTTGGCATTTAGTGGTGAGAATATGGGTTTCTCATTCTTCAAAATTGCGTGGAAAATGTTGCATCTCCATGGATGGTTGTGTCATGTTTTTGCCTATGCTTGAGCTCGTTTTTTCCTAAGTTTAGGTTGTAGATAGCTTGAACTGAGAGATTCAACGATTGTTCTATGTTGGGGTTCCTTTGTTGTAGTCCACTAACGACCAAATATGCGAGGGTGTCTATGTAACAACATTTTTAACAAAGAGTGGTGTATTTGAAATATATGATATGCATTTATGGGTGTCTACGCAACAACACTTTTAGCAAAGAGTGGTGTATTTGAAATATATGATATGCATTTATGGAAAGGTTCATTTTGTTGTTAAATTTTATAGAAGAATATGGATCTACGTTGTTTAATTTTTTTATTTTATTTTTATATTTAATAAATTTTAAAGGATCACATTCATTTAAAACACATATATTTACATAATTATAATCATCTACTATGTATAGTTTAATTTAAGATGGGTTTACTCATTGTAGTCTTTTTATAAATCCACAAATAGATTTAGGACACTCTAAACCCCAAACTATATATTATTTATGAAACAAGAGTCTCATAATATCCAATAAATAAGAAGCATGTTGAGTTTAATTTAATATATACTAGCAAAGATCAATCTTAACTCCGTATCTATCATGCACCTAGAGGGATGCAACCTCTCCTCAAGTTATCCACTCTAGAGAAAGGTTTGAAGCTCACAAATTTGATCCCTTAAATCCAGAATTAAGATGAATCTGCGTTAGTAAAGTAACATAAATTTGGTCATAAAAAAAAACCCCAAACTACAAATTCTACCTTCATTTTGTAAAGGGTTACTCGATTATATGAAGTGGTCAATTTCAATTTCCTCCACATGGAAAACAAACATACCATTAACCCTAAAACCACGCCTCCCATAATACCCAATGATATGGGTAATGTTTTTGAAGATTAACTTCTCTAGAGTAGATCATGCAATATATATTGTATGTTTATTTAGAGAAATTGAAATTACAATCAAATTGCATAATATAGAGAGGTGAAAATCATAAAACTAGATGCAGCAGGGAGATGTTACTTAATAGGGTGATTGAAGTTCCATTAGATAAATTCTGGGTAACTACTGTGGGAGAGTTTTCCGAGAGGAGGTGGAGGTGGACTAGTACTACTCCCTCCAATACCAGTGTCAGAATTATGAAATGAAAGATAATAGTTGTCTTTTTTTTTCACAAAAAAAATTGATAACTTTTATTGACAAAGTTACATTCCTAATGATCATAAAAAAATATAGTGATACTGTGAGCTACATAATTGCACCATTCCTGAATCAAGAGAGATTACTGATAGATTCTATGAATTTTCCAACATATATCATATGTCAAATATAGCTAGTCCTATTCTTGGTAGTTCATTTAGAAACATTAAGCATAAAAAGTTCATCAACATCAGATTTCGTTTATAACATATACAAAAATTAGAAAAAAAAACAAGTTAAAACTTTCATCATATGCTTAGATTGCATGGATCATGTAAATATTTTGTTATAATTCCTTCTTGAGCTTAAGTTATCATCCATAGACCAGGTTGTCTAGATGGATGCCTTCTTTTGAAAGTATATCTGCTTCAATATTCTGCTTCCTATAGATATGGCATAATTTGACATCCTCCAATTGTTTTTTTAGTAGAAAAATTTGTTGAAGAAGAGGTTGTAAGAAAATATTATGACATATATTTTTTCCCATGAGCCAATCAATGATAAGTTGTGCATCTCCAAATACCTATATTCGTTTTATATGGTTTTCCATTGCAAGATATAGAAGCATTTTTAGACCATAGAATTCAACATAATTGTTGGATCCTGCTTCTAATCCTGCTTTGAACCTTATTTCCTTTCCTGGCATATGTATTATACCTCCTGCACCACAAATACATCTGCCTTCCTTCACTAACCCATCAAAATATGACCACATCCAGTCCTTGATGATTTCTTCATTTTTAATGTGACAAATTTGGTTATTTTGGTATTTTGTGGATATCTATGTAGAATTGCAACACTTTTAGTTGCACATGTGAGGGGAAAGTAAATGATATCTTCAGAGATACATTTATTCCTAATCATCCAAACTTGCCAAGAAACAATTAAAGGTAGGCCTTTAAAATATTTGAGTTCAACATTTTGCTTCCAGTTGTAAAGATAATCACTCACTAGGTTTTTTGAACCCAAAATCCGACGACATATATGTCCTATTTTTGACATCCAACTGTCGACCATCCGACAACCTTCTTCTTGTTTAAACATCGGTCCAAATTCAGTGGATATCCGACATTAACATGAACCGTTGGATATCCGACACATACCTGTTGGATATCCGACCAAATCTCTTTCAATGCGCTCGTCGCCTATCTGACAAAGATCCTTTTTCAGGTGGTCGAATATCTGACACCCACCTGTCGGATATCCGACACCCACCTGTCAGATATCCGACACCCACCTGTCGGATATCCGACACCCACCTGTCAGATATCCGACCTAAGCTCTTTCAATGCATTCGTCGCCTATCCGAAAAAGATCCTTTTTCAGGAAGTCGGTTATCCGTCGACTACGACTTTATATGAAGTCGGATATTCGACAGCAGTTCCATGTAAAAATGGTTGATATCCGAAGTTCTTAGCCGTCGGTGGTATGGCAAGAATGTCGGATATCTTAGAAGGGGAAGTCGGATATCGGATGACAGTTCCATGTAAAAATGGTCGATATCCAACCTTCTTAGACGTCAGTGGTATGGCAAGAACGTCAGATATCTTATAGGTTGGAAGTTGGATATACAACGACAATAGTGTAATTTAAAAAAAAAAATACACTATTATGTTGTGATCAAATTTGAATGGTGGGTCTTAATTTTTATTGGAAGGGCATTTTTTCTTGGAGCCCTTCAAAGATGAAGGGAAATTTAAATAATTGTACTTCAATTGACAAGTATAAATTAACTAAACCCTCCCCCCCCAAAAATGCAAGAAACAAATATTGCTCATCCAAACTTTTACAATCTTAAACAATTCAGCATTCTTTAATATCTACATTATAAAATGGTGTCTTTTCAATAAAAATGAATTTGAACACATTAATTTGATATATATGTAACATTAATTTTATAGTTCATTAAAATAACAACTATTTTGTTGTATTTTTCAGGGTTAGACCACACATCATTATACATAAAAAATACTTGGACTATGCAATAACCATATTGGGGCATCTGCATGATCTTTTGCATAGTGCAAGACATTGTAACTAGATATAGTATTAAAATAAAACTAGAACCATGAGAAAATTACTTACTGTTAACTATGTACAAAACGAAGTCACTAAGCAAAACAAGGCTATAATAAACCTACAACCAAAATATACATATAAAACCAACCAAAACCTTAATTCAAACCCGTGAGAAGGAAACCATCCAAGCTTGAGAGGTGTAAGAATGATGGACATTAGGTGCCTAAGAAAAAATAATACATAGCTCAAAAAAACAGTAAAAACAATCGTCCATACCAAGCAAGTTAGCAATGCTAGCATCATAGGGGCATGGGCATCAAATTTTGTTGTTCAATAGTTGTCGCGACAATATATAGGTATGGGATGGAGGGGAAATGGAATCAAGCCTTAGTCAACTAGAGCCTTGTGACTCGCTGCATTTTTGAGTCTCGACAATCTACCTTTTATATTGAACCATAACAACAAAATAAATTTGTTAATGGCTCAATTTACGAAAATTGTAGATACATGAGTAATTAAGAGCTTGAGACTCTATAATTTGATGTGTATTTTACCAATCCATGATTCGGTGAATTCGTAGTCACTGGCATGAAATTTAAGTTATCTATTGAAAGAATTAATGTATCTACCTCTATGTCAATACTGTTTTCCATGTTGATGCGGGCCACTGCCCTCCTTATTGTCTTACCAAAAGGCATGAGAATGAGGAAGAAGACTTAAATAAGCCTTACAATCGCATTGGTAAGGAGTGATAAGAAGATCAAAACAATCCAACGTGTCAAATCTCAGATGATAGTGCCAATTAAAGACTTATATGGTAAATTTAATATAAGATTTACTTATAGTTGTCTCTTACTCTTTGCATACACATTTGATAATTTATGGTTGTCTCTACGCCTTGAACCAAATGATATTATAAGGTGAGGAGGTGCATGCATAATAATCCTTAGTTATCACTATGCGACGAGGATTTAAATGGAAGATGATGTATATACTTAGTATTTAATTCATACTTCCTTATTTATATAATGTACGCATGAGATGATAAAGTATCATAGATGATTATTTTACTTGACAGTAAATGAAATGTCATATGCAATACCTCCTCATACAATGATTTTTTAAGTATTAAGATTGATATGAGTTGACTTCATGTGAACATGGGAATGCGACAAATATAAATAATGCCAAAATTATTAACCAAGATAAGTTCATATAATTTGAACCATAAGATGACCAAACAATGGAATGAAGGAATGGTGATATAATTTATGGTTACCATTCATTATACTTTCCAATCAACACACAATCCAACCAAATAAGCAAATGCCACAATAACCAATTGTATGACCTCTAGGAAACAAGAGGTAGCCTACTAGCTTGCATATGGCCACCCACAAATTGTAGCTATCTTCTCAATGATGTGTTTTGATTGGTGAGGTTGGTACCACCTCTAGCTCAAGGAAATTACATGTGTATGTCACCTCTATTTCAACAATCGCTAGTTACAATTCATCTCATGGCTCTATCACCATCCAATACTTTACATAGTTGGGCTCTTGTGTGTCCTCACCTACTAGCTAGAAAAAAACACCTTTGTGAGTGGAATTTCAATAAGATATAGACCAAGTTGGGGGTAATGGGAAGAACAAATGTCCCTGTCCCTTCCATTTCTCATTCCCAACATTCTCTCCTATTATTATTATTATTTGTTTCTCTCTCTTTTTCCTTTCTTACATTTCCTTTCTTTATTATTGCATTATATTTCCTTGTTTTCTACTTTCATTAATAGTCTAAATTGTTTATCTGTACTGAGTGTTACAACTATTCAAGTTGTTTGGATCCATTTTAGATCTCACCTCCCTATTGAGAGGAATTTTGGTCGTTGAAATCTTTAAATGAAACCAACTCTAGATCAATATACCTTTTGTTTGCTTCTTTGGAACATGGCTCTAACTCTGGCTCCTAGCTATAGCTTTGGGCTCCAGCTCATTGTTCTACTATTTATGGCTATGGTTCTAGCTCCACTTGCTCCCACAGTGTAGAAGTATACTCACTAACCCTCGACTCTAAGCAATATTCATATTCAAAATCTTCAATTAGAATTCATTCCCATCTTTGGTGTGCAAGTATCTCTTCGTTATTAGACTTGGATACAAACCATCTTGGAAGTAAATGATAACCAAGTCAAATTCAAGTCTTCTCTTGTTCTATAATATCCCAACAAGCATATTCCATCATGCAACAAGTCAACTAAATGAAGCGTGGTATGCCCTCTTTTGCTAGGATCAATTTCTTATGACATGGGAACGATTCTCCAATGATTGCATCTCACTCAAAATTAAAGAGAAGGGTAAGGATATTGGTTCCAGTGCATCATTTACTCAGCCTTTGAAGTTGTGGAAACTCGAAATTGGTTATTAGGAGCAACCAAACATCACAACAAGCTCCAAGAACTTGTCAAAATTTAGATGACACACGAGTGGGTTGCAGAAAGGAAACACCATAGCCATTCATTGAGCTCCTCTTTGTTTCGAGATTAATTTAATATTCTCTACTGAATAGGGCCAACCATGTGAAGGTGGAATCTCTTATGGCCCCTCCCCCCCCTTCACATCACTCTCAATTCCCCATACCCAATGCATGTACTTAAAAAAAAACAATTACGTGCAAATTCATGCATATTTCATCATAAACAAACATCTACCATTCATTCAATAAAGGCTAACATTCATTAAACCATTGTTTCATTAAGTCAACACATTCATTCAATAAAAGATAACATTCAATAAACTATTCATTCATTCAGTGAACACATTCATTCAATAAAAGCTAACATTCAATAAAGGTAACAGTTTACTACACTGAATCATTAAACCATTAAACCATTCATTCATTCATGAGTCCAAAAATCATGGATGACATTTTATTATAAAAAATAATTAGACAATATATTTTCAGTCACTTATTTTTAATTCTTCTTCTCTTTAGTACAAAATATCTAAGAATATCATCTTCTGGAACTTGTCCTCCAGTTCTTGGTTCTTCATCAACTTGTTGTGATGTCTACATCCTAGAGTGCTCGCGACGTGGACTTTGCAGCAAGGGGTTTGGATTTGCTGCAACAATGTGAAAATGTTGCATCGATATATTTTGCTATTGTAATGACAATTATTTCATTTAAAAAAACATTAGAAAGGTGTTTTTTTACCTGTTGTGGCCACATCATGTTCTTCTTTTTCTTGTTTAGGCTCAACCTGTACAGTGTGACCCTCTACATGCTCTGTAGTTGAAATTAGGAGAAGTACAATTAATGTTCACCGTCTGCAATGCTATATATAAAATCGTAGCATATGAATAATTTCATTACCAAGATTCGAAGCATAATATTCGATTTGTTGCTGTCCCTCCTCGACATTAAGGGGATCATTGTTTTCCTGCTCAAAACAGAGTCAATATTTTATGTCAATTATTTATAAAAATTAGATTGCAAAAGTAATAAATCTTCATTAAACTATATAGCTTTTATATACCTGTGCACTAGATGGATCAATACCAGAAGACTTTATTTTCCCAGACAAGCTTTTTTGACATTTAACAATAGCTCCAAATCTGTGCTAGAAGCCAAGCTTCAAGTCTTCCTCAGTGGGCACTTCTTTGAATCGGTCGGCCTGCATATTTGCATAACGTCGTTAATTTACATTTTTCGATGCAATAAAAGGAAAAATAATTTGCAATTTATTATTTGGATGCATTAGTGGTTTTTCGAAACTTACAAATCATGCTACCAAATTGGAATAACCACCAGGCCCAAGCTTGTGCTGACCAATTTTTTCCAGTCTTTCCTTTGTGGCCTTTGATTTGTCTGACAACCTATGCAAGTGCTGAAATACGTTAGATGTTCCAAATTCGATATAGAAATCAATAATAATAAGGTTTAGAATTACATTGTGGAAAGTATTGCATACCTCCCTATGCCTGGTGTTATCTTTCCTTCTTTTCTCAGGCCCCTCTCCTTTTCATCGTCCACTAGAGCTTTCCACTCTCTTGTTGGAATCATGGGAGGGAACTCATACCTAGGGTTTTTTTCTAGGTGAACCCTATATTGGTATCGGACAATCTTCATATGTTTTCCAGCCTTTTTTAGGACCGCGACTTGATTGAAGGTCTCGTTGACGAACAGGCCAACCAACTGATTAGTGAGCTCATCCTTTAAATATTTCGGTTGTCTATCCCACCATGTGCAGATGGTGGGCCCAAATATATCCAAGGACAAATCATTCTTCTTTTTATAAAAAACATCATTTCCTGCAAAACGATCGTTCCATGATCATAATTAGTTGAAAAAAAATGTTTTATCGGTATATTCCAATCAAATTATAAACACTAACTTGCTCAACATATATTTACCTGGGATCTTCTCTATCTTTATTGGGACGAGATCTTCGTCCACCAAAAATGTTGTCTCGATTGTTCCCATGCTAGTGACATGGGAAGATCCTTGAAATGCAGCTTTGACAATATCAATACTAGGAGGCTCGGTGTTGACCCCTTCTTCTGGATGATCTGGTCTGCGTCGGTCACTAGCGGCCGGTGCGCTCACAATTGGGGTTGGTGGTGTTGCGGAACGTGTTTCCGACTATTCAGTCGACAACAATGACAAAGGAGTCGATGCAAGTGGAGTCTTTTGCTCATGATGCGACGTCTCTCCATGAGAAGCACTGGGGCCAACACCGCCTTGACAACTAGTGTGTGGTCTCAGAAAATTCTGTAAATACAAACCACATTTTATAAGTTCACTATCATATAAAAGTGAAAATTATAAAGTTATAAATGAATTATATTGTGATTCAATATTCCGCAACTTACTTGCAAGGTTTTAGTTCTCTGATTCAACACTACAATCCTAGCTTGAATCGCGTCTGTCTGCGGAATTTGGAATAGCAGACGCATAAGCTCCACACTAAGTTTTTCCAAGACGTTTTGTATCATCTTAATCGGGTCTATATATAAACCAATTATGTCAACATCTTTTAATAGCTCAGCCACTTCAAGATCTATTGAATGTTGTGATGTTGTTTCATACAATGATTCATTGGTCTGCAGCAAAAATATATAAAACACTACTGAGTTCTATCATGATAGATTCCTAAAATTATATTAACAAAACATATATATCATGATAGATTCCTAAAATTACAACTAGGTTTACCTGATGCCTAGATGATGGTGTCGTATGATCCACAGCTATGGACTTGCCCCGATCATCCATCCCCTACAAAAAAGAAGTAGAAAAACTATCATAACGAAACCAGTATACACACAAAAAATACGTAACAAAATAAACATTATGCTACGTATTATATTGGTACAATTCCAATGAATTATACCTGCAACCTCAAGGATCGTGATCCACTCATCGGATCAATGGTCATAGGTGACCTACCCCGATCTGCTAATAGGGAGCTGCCCCTACAGAACCCTAAAAAAAAAACATAGAGAAATTTTACCTAAACGAAACCAAAACACTCAATGAAAGAATACAATAACAAAACATCTTGACGTATAATTTAAATTGTACAATTACAATCAGGTTTACCTGTTTCCCCGAGGCTGTTGTCGTCTGATCAACAGTTGGGTGGCTTCCCCGATCAACGTTCTGCATCAAATATATATAACATTATATAAACCAAACTAATCTACTAATGAAAAAACAAAGCAAAAAAAAACTCTTTTTTCTTATTATATTTTTACTATTACAAAGATGTATACCTGCTCCCTCGAGGAAGTTGTAGTCCTCTAACCATCTGCTGGCAAGGATTTTCCCCGATCACTAGACTACGAAGTAAATAAAGAAAATTTAAACGAAATAAACTAATGAAAAATCCTTAAGATGTTAAATTCATTAATAAAAGGTTGGGTAAATTGTTATATGTACCACTCCCATAGTAATAGTGTTTGTATATACTCGATTCAAATTGTAATTAATAAGCAACTCTTCCCTTGCAGATATTGATTTAATGGCACATACAAAAACACGGTTTCCTTCACACCCCTCAAATTCGCAGTTGGGTTGCTTAATTATAGACCTTGGTTGTGTACTATTTATAAACCATGCAATATTCCTTGTGGCCTTTGGCCTTCCGTCAATGTACAACGTTGCTTCTTTATTTTGATCTTTGTCTTTCAACTGTAAATAGTTTCTTGACAATCCATATCTTTGCATACTTCGTGTATATTGGACTAGGCACATCCAATATTTATAGTTGTAATAGGGTCCAATATACTCCTTCAATTCTGTACATGTGCCGTAACCGACCTTTATGCCATCCACGCAAAACAACCCCAAACCATGTAATGACGACGATGCAATTTGATATATCCTCTCGCTCACACAAAAATCTGTGTTCGGTTGAGGAAGATCCTTGGGTACCCATTGTTTCACTAAATGTTTGTACCTCAAGGGCACCTTGATGTCGCCTATTGTCTCATCATCATAGGAACATGACCCCCTTGAGTGCGAAAAAATTCAATGCGCTTATGGAATTTTCTTATGGTCTTTTGACATCTAATTGATAAAACTCTTGTAGACCTACTAGATGTCTCACTTTCCTCTAGCCTTCCTAAAATCCCCTTGCTTGAGGAAGACAGATCTGAAAAATACCTGTTTGGTTCTACTTGCACCATGGGAAAAAATTTTAGATAGGACCGCAAGGCATAATGCCTCTTAAAAGGTGACGTGTAGCGCATTTTATAAGGTGACTTGTACCGCATGTGATAATCTACAGGGGATCTAGAAACTGTAACAAACTCATAATCAAAATCTCAAGAATGTTGCAAAGAAGAAGAGAATCATGCACTCAAGAATCCCTCATAAACACAGAATAATATACAATATTAGTATCATACAATGAATAATGAATGTAAAGAGTGTGTTACAATAAGCTGTGAAGTAGCATCATATAGGATTCGAATTAGCCAAGTAGGGCATTCAAATCTGAGCTCAAAGTCTAGCTTGGATAACTATGGAGACATCATCCAGTCAGTAGTATCAGTCATAAATGGTAAGAGTCAATCAAGTGTGTCCAACTGAGTCTAACAGGACCATCTAGGCATAAATCAGGGAATGGAGACTCCAAGGGGGGCACATGAGGTTGTCATAGGGTCAAGTGGCACTCCAAAACTAGCTAACTAGGAGCTACATGTAGTTAGGATGAGAAATCAGTGGAACAACTACTCAATCCATGCACTAACTGAGTGATAGATCCTGGTAGGTGAGACAAGGTGCCCTAACTGAGTGATAATTGAAGGTAGGTGAGCAAAGGTGCACTAACTGAGTGTGGTAGGTGAGCAAAGGCACACTTGGCATGCAAAAACTCAAAGAAGGTGCTTTAGGTAGGTGGGAGGCCAACTGGGGGCTGTAGATAGGCTCTAGAAAGCTAGAAGCAAGCTTTAGGTGCTGGGGAGACCACCATGATGATGACTGGATGCATGCAGTGGCATGCAACTGCATGCAGCATGCACAATATAAAAATGATGGTGTGAATATTCCAACGCCCCCCGCAAGCTATACTATGAGATAATAACTGAAAAACTGAAAAATAGGGCCGTGGTGACTAAGACCAAAGGTCACCTCGTACAATCAATTTAAATAAACTAGGCGAGGAAAGAGGGAAAACCCAGTGGGAAGAAAGCCCTCCCTCAAAATAGACTAAAGGATGCTAAAGTAGCATGTCATCACTCACCCATAAAGGAGGTAAGTGTCCTTCTCTTTCGAAGAAGGATTGATATATCTAAAATGGATCAGGAATGTCACAAGGATGAACCCTTACATGCTGAAAATATGATGTGGCAGATCGAGGAGTAGTGGTTTCCCATCAAAGAAGAGGATCAGTGAAGTAAGAAGGATGAAAGCTTCCATGCTGAAAATATGATCTGGAAGATCGAGGAGCGGTGGCTTCCCATCGAGGAAGAGGATCTGCAATGTCAGAAGGATGAAACCTTCCATGCTGAAAATCGGATCTAGCTAATTGGGGAGTAGTGGTTTCCCATCGAGGAAGAAGAGGACAAACATGTGAGAGATCTTTAGGTTCTTGTGTATCTGGATCTCCCATTTTCTCATCTTCATCATCAGTTGCTATACCTTCAGGTTCTTATAGATTTGGGTCTAGCATTCCCTCATCATCATCTCCATCTTCATATTTTGAATATGAAATATCATGTGAAGATGCATCATCACATCCAAACTCTGAATCTGAAATCCCATGTGAAAAAACAAGTAGAACTGGCTCATCATCACATCCAAACTCTGAATTTGAAATCTCATCAGGAGAAGCAAGTAAAACTGGCTCATCATCACTCAAAGGAGGAACATATCCAAAAATGTGGATATCTTGAAACTTCTCCAAAATGTGCACGTATTCCTCATTTGAACCATCATAGCTGTGATCATTATCAAAAGAACTAGAAGATGATGGATCTTCATTAATATCAAAGGAGGATGCATTAGTGGAGGCCCATTTTGAAATAGGAGTCGGGAAAATAGGTGCTAGATCTTCAGGTTCTTGTGGATCTGGATCTAGCATTCACACTTCTTCAAGAGTCCTCTTTTCCTCAATTTCTTTTGGTGTATCTTTGCCCTTTAAGCAACCTTTGAAGGTGCCATGAGCAAGCTTGTCACTTAGAGGAACATCAACCACATTTTGAGCTAACTTGTAGTTGAGATGAGATAGTCTACCCTCTTCAAGAGTATGAGAGAGAAGAGCAGACTCCTTTGAGAGAGGTAAGAAGTGTGAAAACTCATAGAGTTTTGTCTCATGATTTGCAACTCCTTTTGCAATGATTTCCCCTGAAACCATGTATTGTACCTTGACTTCATATAGAGAAAAGATCACTCTTTTGGGCTCTCCAGTATGATTCATTTGATACACTGAAAGAATATTAGCTGCAAGAGAAGGAACATAAAGCACATCAGAAAAGGAACCATGGTCAAGATCGATTCTTCCAATCCCTTGAGAGGAGACTTCTGAATCATTGCCCAATCTGATGGAAGGGTCATCTAAGCTGTCGAAACTAGAGAAGAGATATTTGGAGGAAGACATGTGTCTTGTAGCTCCAAAATCTATGATGAGAGAAGAATCTGTTGATGCACTTGCTATGAGAGCATGACATCTTTCTTTGTCTTCGGATCTAGAAGATTCAGTATCGGTATCTTTCTTCCTTGCACATGCAGGTACATGAAGATTGTTCTTCTCAAGTAACTAAGCCATCAAATCTATATTATTCTTCATGACAATATGTGCACTTGGATCTTTCCTTCTGAGAGTGCTTGGTCTTCCTTGAGTTCGAAGCACCATCTGACTGATATGGAGTATCTCCAGGCCTTGTATCATTCAATTTCTTATCATAAATCTTTTGCTTGTCTTTACCATTCACCCTTTTGGCCTCAGTAGTTGTAAGGGCCGAATCCAACTTGGGTTTGATCATTCCCATGAAGATTAACTTCTCTTCCTCTTGAGTAAGAGATTGTATGAAGTCATCAAGTGAGGGAAACTTCCATTTTGGAATGGACATCTTAGCTGACTGGAAAGTAGAGACAAATACTAAGAAGTTTGGCCCCAACTTTGAGAGAATGGCAAGAATAAGTTGCTTGTCTTCTTTCACTATCTCTTATCTTTTCAACTATGATATCAATCTTTTGAACTTGGTGAGGAAGGCATTGATAGATTGGAAGTTGTCTCGATTCAAAGAGATGAGTTCATTCTCCAATTTGTGACCTTTCATATCATCTTTCTATCCAAAAATGGATTTAAGCTTGTCCCAAACCTCTCTAGGAGATGTAAGATCGATGATATGGAAGTGAATATCTTCAGAAATTGAGAGAAGGAGAAGGCCAACTACTTCATCAAGCCTATCCAAGTACTTGGAATTTTCAAATGCACTAAGAGGTTCTACCATCGTTCCATTGAGTATTCTGGTGAAGCTCTTGGATCTCATGAAGAGAGCCATATTGGATTTCCACTCGACATAGTTGGAAGATGTGAGCTTTAGATCCATCTGAACATAGAAGGTCAAATAGTTGAAGAATAATTTGAATGGGTGAATAAACCTGCAAAATAAGAAGAGTTTTTGCTGATGGAGAATGCTACACGTCAACTGAACACTACCTTTTGAACACTGAGCACATAGACTAAGTCCTTCACACCTAGCTATACCTCACTAGATTTCTCCAATGAATTCAAGTAATAGCACTAGGATTTGTTGTGGAAACGCAAAGGCTTCTAGTGCTCAAGTGAAAGATAGCTGCTCAAAGAAATGCTACAACTGCTACAATGGTTGCAATTAGAATAGTTGCTGACTACTCTGATACCATGTGATAATATGCAGGGGATCTAGAAACTGTAACAAACTCACAATCAAACTCTCAAGAATGTTGCAAAGAAGAAGAGAAGCATGCACTCAATAATCACTCATAAACACAGAATAATAGACAATATCAATATCATACAATGAATAATGAATGTAAAGAGTGTGTTACAATAAACTATGAAGTAGCATCATATAGGATTCGAATTAGCCAAGTAGAGCATTCGAATCTGAGCTCAAATTCTAGCTTGGATAACTTTGGAGACATCATCCAGTCAGTAGTATCAGTCATAAATGGTAAGAGTCGGTCAAGTGTGTCCAACTGAGTCTAACAGAACCATCTAGGCATAAATAAGGGAATGGAGACTCCAAGGGGGGCGCATGAGGCTGTCATAGGGTCAATTGGCACTCCAAAAATAGCTAACTAGGAGCTATAGGTAGTTAGGATGAGTAATAAGTGGAACAACTACTCAATCCATGCACTAACTAAGTGACAACTCCCGGTAGGTGAGATAAGGCGCCCTAACTAAGTGATAACTGAAGGTAGGTGAGAAAAGGCGCACTAACTGAGTGTGGTAGGTGAGAATAGGCACACTTGGCATGCAAAAACTCAAAGAAGGTGATTTAGGTAGGTGGGAGCCCAACTGGGGGCTGTAGACAAGATTTGGAGAGCTAGAAGCAAGCTCTAGGTGTTGTGGAGACCACCATGATGATGACTGGATTCATGCAGTGGAATGCAAATGCATGCAGCATGAAAATTTGCATGCAGGCATGCAAAATATAAAAATGATGGTGTGAATATTCCAACATCGCATTCCATTTCTCAAAATGTAGGAATTCAAGTGATGAGGAAGAGGATCACTTTATCTTTCTTAGGAGTAGAAATTCATGCAATTATGAGTTGTCTTTTATTGCTCCTTTAGGTCTTGAGTCCCATAGAACACCATCTAACTATCTTTGTCATCATGGCCCTAAAGTCTCTCGCATCCCATCAGTTTGGGTTCATCACCTCGGTAATTGAATTACACTCACATTTAGTAAGATATTTATATTTAGCAATAATAATATAAAATACAAGTAACTAACCATTATGGAAAAATTCTAAAAGTTTTTATGACTTTCAAGACTAGATCTTTGAGGTGGTTAATAAGTGTTCACAAATCTTCAAAAACAATATTTTATATAATGTTGTGAAACTTGTATAATCTTATTCAAAATCTAAACTGAAATATTCTTAAGGAAAATGATGAACTCATTGAATATTGGAAACACATGGGTAGTTTTGTAATCAAGCATGGTCTTCTTAGAGGATTCCCTCTAAGATAGGAAATACCTCCATCTATGTCCTTCCCTTTGACCACTCTTCCCTTGTCCTATATATAAGATAAATGTTTTTGCGAACATACGTGAATACCTCTTCGGCGCTACTCCCAACTAATGCTTCCTTTGGACAATTACTCATAATCTTAACTATTGGTATTAATTGCATAACATAAATTTTCAATCATATTGACACAGAGAAAAGTAGGGCTTTCTTTTTATTATCATGACATAGTTACAAAAACTCAAATATTTTTCTGATGTCTTCTTTTAGCGCTCGTCCAAGAGACAGAGCATAATTCCTTGGATAGATACAAACTCAAGATTTATACTTAAGGAAGTATAAGGTTTCTGGTGTGATCTGATACCACTAGGGCTAGCCACAGATCATACTCCTGTTATTCCTTTTCTTAACAGACGCTAGACTTAAGGAGAGACAAGGTTTTTGTTGCAATCTAATACCGCAAAGGCTAGTTGCAGAGCATACACCTTTTCTCAGACTCATACATAGAGTAGAGAGAGACCAAAATCAAATGCCTCAGATGGTTCTCTACCTAAAACTTAGAGAGGACAGGGCCACTCTCTTAGCCGAATGGAATCTTATTATGACAATCTGAATGGACAGACCCCACTCATATCCAAATACTTTTGAGATATTTACAAATCATCAGAGTATGGGGGACCATATAATTCTCGAAAGTTGGGTTGAGTATCCCATGCCTTTGAATAAAGAGACCTCAGGACCACACGTCTATTCTGATGCATGTGGACTTATATGCGGGTTTTGACAAGACATTGTTCTTTGTTTTTAATGTAGTACTCAAGGGTTTGATCCTCAGTAACTTTGTCTGCAAAATATCTTTGACTTGTTCGAGATATTCTCCAACGTCCTGTTTTAGATTATAAATAACAGATGGTTCTAATGCTGTCAGGTTGATGCCGAATGATTGCCACCAGTATCTCATCCAATCAAGGCCATAGAATGGAGGATCCTCATGGATATGTGTACTTTGATGTCCAAAATTTAGCATGGTATAATATGTTCTATTTGTATTTTCTTTTCTCAAGAATTCTTACCATAATTTTTTTATATTTTTCATAAGTGTGGGTAGTACTTGGAAACCAGAGATTAGCATCTTGATGTGGCCATGCTTTCAAAGAACGTATCTGGTTAATGCAATAGTATTGACCTCTATCGTGATTAAGTTAAGATCATGTGAGAGGTGTGTTAACCAATTGCTTGCATCAGCTGCTTTTCTCAAGGAGTTGTTGTAAATCATCTCTAGTACAATACTGGATCCCATAGGAATTCTCTTGAGTTCTGGCACTAGTCTAATAAAAGTATCAAATCCATGTAAGCTAGCATCTAATACTTCAGTATGTCTCAACTCCCACCTAGGTTTCCATGTTTTCATATAATCAGACCAACTCATATTATCATTAATATTATAGATCTGATGTTTTCCTTCGGTCCAAGCACAGATTTCCATGTTTACTTGTGGGTTATGGGCCCACTGGATTCCGCTTTGACCTTCTACGCTTGCTTGCTTCGGGCTCGCTTTCTCTAGGCTCGCTTGCTTCAGGCTCACTTGTTCAAAATTAACAGCATACTTCTATGTCAAATATTCTCTTGTTAAAAAGCAAGGAATTCTATTTGCTTTCCCATAAATGTGCTCAACAGTATAGTTATAACAGGAAAACAATGCTTTCCATCTTGCAAACTTTCCTTTTGTTGTTGCCTTTTTTATTTTGTTGTTTAGCACAAATGGAAGACTAGAGCAACCTGTTCTTATGAGAAAGTCATGTTTCAACAAATGAATCTGGAACTTCTCTATGCATCCCACTGCTGCAAGGATTTATTTATCGATAGTGGCATAGTTCTGCTTAGTTTTATTCCAAGTTCCTGATGCAAACTGGACTATTTCCTCTTCTTTAGGTTTTCTTACTTTCTTTAAAACTCCTCCCCATCCTAGGTTTGAAGCATCTGTTTATATAATCTTGGGAAGGTTATCATCGATGACATGTAGTATAGGTAACATTTTTACCTTGCTCTTATATTCAAGACAGTTGTTTTTCAAAGTGTTCATGTTCTCATATGTGCACCAATTCCTCTTGTAACAAAAGGATGATCTAACCTAAGAAAGGAACCTTGTGATGACTTATTGTAAAAGAGTGTATGCTATCCCATGTGTTTCCCATTAATCATATACCTTCTTAGTCCCATGTCCCTATCATGATGTAACATCTAAATCTCTCAAGTTTAGTGTAAAACTCTACAAATCCATTTTCCACCTCTCAAGGATGGATTTGTCCTAATATATCCTATTAAATGATGGAATTTGCATGGTTTTCATTAAGTCACTCATCACTATAGTACTTGGTAATTGAAGGGGTCTCAATACAAAATCATCTCGAATAAAAATGACTATGTTTCTCAGAGGACCTGAGCTAGTCAGAGAAGGGTTATAAGTGATGAAGAGGAATACAAACGTGAAGAAGAAGAACCTGAATAGGAAGAAGTACTGGGGGAAGAAGAGGAGGAAACCATTGCAGACACCCTCTTGATATTGGGAAAGAAGGGACAGATATCCTCTAAAAAGAGGACCCTACAAACCAGTAGCCAGAAAAATCTTGAAAAAGAGAAAGAAGAAAGAAGAACCCCAATCTGTGCAAATATTAGAGACTAGTTCTTCTGAGAAGCAGCATACTTCTAAATCAGATGATGAATATGTGGAGGAAGTCTTCCCAGAAAAGGATGCTCAGCAAGAGGAAGGAAGAACCTATCCCCAATATCAGTAGTATTCATGTGATATTTTTCCTGGAATCTAACATAATGTAGAAAAACCCACAAATCTAGAAAACTTTCCTGGGTCTCTAGCAGTGAATGGAAAAATGACTAGAACCAAAATTTATGAAGCACTCGACAAAAAAGATGAGGAAATTGCAAAGCTCCAAGATCAGATCAAGGAGATGGATCAAGAAGTGTTAAAATGGAATAAAAATTCCCATACAATAGAAGTTCTAAAATCTTCCTCTTCCAACGTCACACAGGAACATCAAGAATACGAATTACACCCCTTGGAAGAAAAACTACAAGTCATTAAAATGAAGTATGAGCAGGAAAAACAATAGGTACTGAATGCAAACCTCATGATCAAAATGGATTTGGAAGGTTTTGAATCCAATCTCAAGGATGAAATCGGAGAGAAATCCAAATCAGATGAACAATGTAAGAAAATATTTAACATTATGAAGAAAATCATTCTATGTAGGCCACCATCAAGGCTATATTCAGTCTTCTTGAAAGAGAGGTGGATTTCGTATCAAACCAAGAGGATGCAGAGTGGGATATTAGAAGAGTTGTATACCCATAAAGACTACATAGAGACCTTCCAGGGAGTAGGATAGATTGGAAAAAACCATCTCTGTGACTTCTACCTCCATAATTTTATCCTGCCACACCCTACAGATGGTCACTGAATCCCTATATAGGAGATTTGCAACTCAAATAAATCAAGTATTTGCTCACCAATGAGGATACCGGAGCCACTGAAACACTTCATTACTTCAAGACAGATAATGACACCCAATTGTGGATAAGAGCAGAGGCACCCATAGTAGATAATGTCCTCACTTCCCATCAACTATTGGTCCATGACAAGGACATGATACTAGTCCTAAAAGAGAAACAAAATGATGCCATTTCTCACTTTAAAGACATAATAACTGAGGAAAATAAGGACCATATCATACAACGCATCACAAAGAGATGGAAATGCATTCCCCTCGAGCTCCAAAAACTTGAGATACACTCACCCTCTAACATGGAAAGGGCCCTCTACAGGTCCACTATGTACTTTCCCACAGTAGAAAAACTGGGACTCCAATGGGTTGGTATAAGATTCATCCCACCACTAGTTCTATCCAAGAATAATAAAAAATTGAAGCAGGAGGAGGAAGCAACAAATTTGGAACCGTTTAGAAAGTACAAAGGATTTTACCAGTCGAGGGCCATGAGTAGTTTCTATGCTTGTAACATCATACCTGTAGAAGTAGCAAAGAACACCCGAAGTCAAAAATTGATTGCACAAATACATGCAATTGAGATAGTTAGGGGGAGATGATGGTGTTGGTTGTGGAGCCAAATCTTCTAGTCTCATAGATGATATTGTATCAGCCGTGCTTGTACCCCAGTCTTATATGATATGTAGGTGGACTGTACAGTCACCCTAGCGGGGGGCTGTGGGGGGGCATCGCCCCCCCACAGGGTTTCAGGGGGGACCATCCCCCCTGGCTGGGGGGTTTGGGGGCCAGTGGTCCCCTAGCGGGGGTTCGTGGGCAACGCCCCCGAAAAAAATTTTGGGGGCTATTTTCTCCAGTTGTTTTGCGGGCCCATGGTTTTGGGTATCCCGTGGTATTTTCCCATTGTATTTCCCTTATAAAATAAAGACATTTCAATACGGCTAGAGATGATGATGTATTAGGTTTTATGCATTGTAAAGATCTCTGAGATCAGGAGAGAGACTGTGAAACGGAGAAGAGGAAGTGCAGCGGTTGTGCTGCAAGTTGTATCCCTTCACCTTGCTGGACACGGTTACAAATCAGCTAAGTTCTGTAAGTGTGAACTTTGATGATGAGGTTAGGGCTCTTCTAATCTTGTGTTCATTGCCAGAAAGCTAGAATAGCTTGGTCATGGCTGTAAGTAACTCTGTCTCTGGTTCAAACACCTTGAAATTTGATGATGTTATTGGTGTTATTCTTAGCGAGGAAATGTGAAGAAAAAACACAGGTGAGACATCAGGTAATGCATTGACCATGGAGAGCAGGGGAAGACAAAATGAGAGAGGAAAGAGCCAAGGTAATCGTGGAAAGTCTAAAACGGGTAGATCCAAGTCCAGACTGGGAAAGATAGAGTGCTGGAACTGTGGAAAGAAATGACATCTGAAGAAAGACTGCAAATCTCTGAAGAAGAAAGGAGATGCATAGAAGGAAACTACCCAAGAAGCAAATGTAGCAGGTGATGTGTTACAAGATGCTTTGATTCTTGCATTAGATAGTACTAGTGATTATTGGGTAGTAGATTCAGGAGCTTCATGTCATGCTACACCCCATAGGAAATACTTTCATGAGTATGTTCCTGGCGACTTTGGACATGTTTTATTGGGTGATGATGAGCCATGTAAAATTGTTGGAATGGGTAAGGTATGGATAAAAGTTAAGAATAGAATTGATTGGTTGTTGAAAGAAGTTAGGCATATTCCTGCTATGAAAAGAAATATGATCTCAACAGGGAAAGTTAGGAGATGGCGGCTGTCTATCTACGTTCGGAGAAAAGTGGTGGAAGATCACTAAAGGATCAATGGTGATAGCAAAAGGAGACAGAGTAGGTACGTTGTATTTATGTCCTCATAATACTGACCATTCTATCTCTTTAGCTTCCACAGGAACAGATACAGCATTGTGACATCATAGGCTTGGCCACATGAGTGAGAAGGGGATGCAGATTCTCCACTCAAGGAAGTTGCTACCGGATTTGAAGCAGGTAAGTTTGGAATTCTATGAAAATTGTGTTTATGGAAAATAGAAGAGAGTCAGATTTCTCAGGGTTGGGAAACAGAAGAAGAATGAAAAATTAGAGCTTGTGCATACAGATGTATGGGGACCGGCTCAGGTACAATCTCTTGGTGGATCTCATTATTATGTTACATTTATTGATGATGCAACTAGAAAAACTTGGGTTTATTGCATTAGACAGAAATCTGATGTGTTTGCTACTTTTAAGAAGTGGAAAGCTTTGGTTGAGAATGAGACAGGAAAAAGATTGAAGTGTCTCAGATCTGATAATGGAGGTGAGTACTGCGACAAGGAGTTTGATAGTTACTGTTCATACCATGGGATTCGTAGAGAGAAGACAGTCCCAGGAACACCACAGGAAAATGGTGTGTCAGAAAGGATGAACAGAACAATCATGGAGCGTGCAAGGTGTATGAGACTGCATGCAGGGTTTCCCTTACAGTTTTGGGCGGATGCTGTAAATACTGTTGTTTATTTAATAAACAGAGGACCTTCAAGTGCTTTGGATGGTGGTATTCTAGAGGAAGCATGGACAGATAAAAAGGTAAACTAATCATTTCCGAGAACGTTTGGTTGTGAAGCATTTGTCCATATTGATAAAGAAAATAGAACAAAGCTTGAAGCTAAATCCAAGAAATGTACCTTTATTGGATATGGGGTTCATGAATTTGGTTATCGTTTATGGGATTATGAAAATAACAAAATCATCAGGAGTAGAGATGTGATATTCAATGAAAAAGTCATGTATAAAGATCAGTTGCAGGGAAAGAAACAGGAAAAGGAAAACACAGAGTACATAGTGCTTGATGAAATTAAAGAAAATGAAGTTTCGAAGGTGCCATAAAATCAAGAGCAGTAGCAAGTACCTGAAACTCCTGCAACTGTAAGAAGATCTACCAGGTTAAGTAGACTCCCTGAACGATACTCTCCTTCAATGTATTATTTATTGATGACTGCTTCTGGTGAACCAGAATGTTATGAAGAAGCAATGCAGGTGGAAACTAGAAAGAAGTGGGAGCAAGCCATGAATGAGGAGATGGACTCATTGGTAGGAAACCAGACTTGGGATTTGGTTCAGTTGCCTGCTAGTAAAAGAGCATTGCAAAACAAATGGATTTACAGGTTGAAGGAAGAAGAAGGAGGTAAGAAGCGGTACAAGGCCAGACTTGTTGTAAAGGGGTTTGCACAGAAGAAAGGTATAGATTTTGATGAAATATTTTCTCTTGTTGTTAAGATGACTTCAATTAGGACTATCTTAAGTCTAGTGGCGGTAGAAGATTTGCATCTTGAACAGTTAGATGTAAAAACAGCCTTCCTCCATGGGGATTTGGAGGAAGAAATATATATGAAGCAGCCACAAGGGTATGAGGTCAAAGGTAAGGAGGATCTGATATGCAGGTTGAAAAAGAGCTTGTATGGCTTGAAGCAAGGTCCAAGGCAGTGGTATCTAAAGTTTGACAGGTTTATGACAGAACAAGGTTATAGTAGATGTCATTCTGACCACTATGTTTATTTCAAGAAGCTAGACAATGGAAGATATATTATCTTGTTATTGTATGTGGATGACATGCTTGTTGCAGGGTCTGACATGCAGGATATAAATGTACTCAAAAGGAAGCTAGCTAATTCATTTGCGATGAAGGATTTGGGCGCTGCAAAGCAAATCCTTGGTATGAGAATAACGAGAGATAGGAAAAATTGCAAATTGACATTGTCTCAAAGTGAGTACATACAAAAGGTGTTGGAGAGGTTCAGAATGCAGAATGCAAAACCTGTAAGTACACCTTTGGCTAGCCATTTCAGTCTAAGTAAGGAAATGTGTCCCAAGACACAAGAAGAGACAGATTACATGTCCAAGATTCCCTATCAATCAGCAGTTGGCAGCTTGATGTATGCCATGGTGTGCACAAGACCAGATATTGCACATGCAGTGGGAGTTGTGAGCAGATATATGAACAATCCAGGTAAAGAACATTGGAAGGAAGTACAGTGGATTCTCAGGTATTTGAGAGGTATTACCACTGAGGCATTATGTTTTGGAGGTTCAGACACTGTTCTACAAGGATATGTTGATGCAGATATGGCAGGTGACAAGGATAGCAGGAGGAGCACCACAGGGTATGTGTTTACTATAGGTGGAACAGTAGTAAGCTGGATTTCGAAACTACAGAAGGTTGTTGCACTTTCAACAACAGAAGCAGAGTATGTTGCCATTACAAAGGCTAGTAAAGAGATGATTTGGTTGCAGAGGTTTATGGAGGAAGTGGGTAAGAAGCAGAAGGATAGCAAATTGTATAGTGACAGCCAGAGTGCCATTCACCTTGCAAAGAACTCATCATTCCATTCCAAGACTAAACATATACAGCTCAAGTACCCTTTCATATGCTCTGTTCTGAAAGATGAACTGTTAAAGCTGGCAAAGATACATACTAGCCAGAATCCTGCAGACATGTTCACAAAGGTAGTGACCAGAGAGAAACTGAGTTCGTGCTCGGTTTCAGTTGGCCTTCTAGCATGAAGGTGAAGAGGAGAAATTTGCCAAGTCCAAGTCCAGCAAGTGCAGCAGCAGTGGAGTTGCTGTAATCAGTCTCCAAGTGGGAGATTGTTGGTTGTGGAGCCAAATCTTCTAGTCTCATAGATTATATTGTATCAGCCGTGTTTGTACCCCAGTCTTATATGATATGTAGGTGGACTGTACAGTCACCCCAGCGGGGGGGGGTGTGGGGGGGCACCGCCCCCCCATGGGGTTCCAGGGGGGACCATCCCCCCTAGCTAGGTTGTCTGGGGCGAGTGGTCCCTCGGCGAGGGTTCAGGGGCAGCGCCCCTGAAGAAAATTTTTGGGGCTGTTTTCGCCAGCTGTTTTGCGGGCCCATGGTTTTGGGTATCCCGTAGTATTTTCCCATTGTATTTCCCTTATAAAATAAAGACATTGCAATACGGCTAGGGATGATGATGTATTAGGTTTTATGCATTGTAAAGATCTCTGAGATCAGGAGAGAGACTGTGAAACAGAGAAGAGGAAGTGCAGCAGTTGTGCTGCATGTTGTATCCCTTCACCTTGCTGGACGGTAATAATAATAAGGACTGGCAAATTCAGTGTGGACGTATCCCAAGTTGGGTGAACCACAATATATCTGTGTCTCTCTTGTAATGTGTATGTGTGATTATATTTGTATCTTTGTTTATTGTTATTGCTCTGCGATCCTATTTTTCTAACAGATGGCTCCCATTTGTAGGTAAGAAAAGACATATAAACCCTTTTCTCAATCAATCAGTCTAATTCAAAAAAAAGGTCTTATGGTATCAAGTTGGTAAAAGATGATTGCATCCTAGTTAGATTTATAGAATATTTCAATTTACATATTATGGATGATGTAGTATTCCTTTATAGATTAAAAGTATGCATATGATACTAATATGATTGGTTGTTAGTGTTATCACCCAATATTTTCCTAAGTTGTGGCAGGAAATACCATGTGGTTACTGTTGCAAACCAATCTTCAGTGGTTGGAAACTAGCCTTTCCAACCATAGGGAGAGATCTCCCTTTGGGGGGATTCCAACAACATGATGCAGCTTAAAATGGGATGGGTTATTGGTAAAAGTGGTGGCTAGACCTTCAAACAATGAATTAAAAGGGGTTTTGGTTGGTTGGAGTTAAGAACAGGAGGACAGTTTGGAATGGAGTCAACTTCGGTGGGTTACTATCATCAATGGCATATTTGGACCATGATTGTAGGGGCAGGAGGCAAGGTATATATGTTTCTTTCACGTCGAAGTAATCAACAGGTGAAGGTAGAGGAAAGAGACAAGTTTAGCCACAAGTCTAGAGCATTTAAGAATGAATTCCAACCTTCAACTTCAAGAGAAAAAGGGTGGAATACCTAGTCATATGCATATGGAGCATGTGTGCATGAACTCCAGACCATGTAACCTTGATATTTAGGTACCACAGAAGTAAAAAATTAATGGAAATACAAAGCAAGAACACATACACAGGAAATAACAGACATCAAAACACACATCACAGGAATCTCAAGATCCAAAATCGGGTCTTCTCATTGAATTAAGAGGTCGAGTTTAATACAAGCACAGAGCAGTAATCTCTCTGAAACAAAAAGGTCCAACCTTTTGGTCTACTTTGGACCTTGCCTTTATAGGCTTACAAAATATCAAAATATCTTAACTGATTCAAAACAAACTTGGACTGGTAATTATGAGGTTGCTCGAGTTGGGCCGCTCGAATCAACAACCATTGATTCTGTCATGCACGGAGGAAGGAATCGCTTGTGCTGGTAGTGCAACATTGGGCCATGGAAACCACCTGTTCATCCTGCAGATTAGGTTGTTTTAGATTGATTAGGACAGGTAACTGAAACAGGCCCCCCTTCATCGTTCTCAAATGCGCCATTTCTCTGTGAAAGTATCCATTCCCTGTGACTATAATTTTCTCTGCAAAACTTCTTCAATCCACAATTTCCTTTCCCCAATGACCTCCTTGCAATTTCCCTTTCCACAATCCACCACGTGGCATGCGGGGATTGGAATTTCGGCCTCGTGCTTTCGGGAGAATCACCTTTTCGCAGTCCACAATGTGGAATGCAGAAACTTACATTTTCTCCATATGGAAAACTGTCGTTCCGCAATCTGCAATGCGGAATGCGGAAACTCATCTCTGTGCTCCCTAGAAAATTGCTTTCCGCAATCTGCAATTCGCAATGCGGATGTGGAACTCGGAAATTGGCTTGTGGAACGCATTTTCGACCATAGATCTGATCCTGCTGTTCAATCCTGGTCGTCGAATCTCCTTCTGTTGTGGAGGAAGCCCATATTACTAGTTTTTTCCCATTTTCTTGTTGCGGCTCGGTAATTTGGCTTGGATTTGTTTGACACTTGGCTGTTTTTGGGTTTCCTGATTCTTTACTTGATGTAACAGACCAATGGATGACATTGGGGCTTTGGGTGGGGGCTTTCCTTCACCTTCCCTGGTGGAAACCATAATAAGTGTTAACAACGGCTCCAACCGGGGATGCTATCCTCCCTGTGAGGTAGCAAGAGCATGCAGACTAGTGGCCTTTATTCCCTTCTTGTTTTTCCCTCTTCATATCACAAAACTAGAACACGACTAACTGCATATGAAAAATGGAAATGACAATGGGGGTGGGTCGACAGACTTGGTTTTTACTTGAAATAATGCTTCAAGAACCTCCCATCGATAGATCCTTTTCCAACTGGTACATTATCTTCGTCATGCAGGAAGAAAGCATTATTCCCATGGTAGGTGGTGATTGTATAGGGCCCTTGCCAAAGGTTATCAAAATTTTCGACCTGGTCTTCTCTTCTAGCATCCCATTTTAATACCAGATATCCCACCTGTAAATCACCCGCCTTGTTCTTTCTGTCAAATGTTTTCTTGATCCGGTCTCGAGCTTTTGTGGCTTCAGCCTGCACCCCTTCTTTAATTTCTTGCACTTGCACCAGCTGATTAGCTCTCCTCAACTCAGGGTTTGGCTCTTCTTCTTGCTCCTATAGCAATCTCATTGCAGGCCCTCTGAGGGAATCAGGGAATATTACCTCCATTCCATATACTAACTTGAAAGGAGAAGTTCCAATGGACCTTTTAGAGGTGATCTTGTCATCCCACACGGCAAGGGTCAGCTTGGTGTGCCAAGCCCTTTTATTTTCTTGCAGCAGCTTCTTGATCATCCTTACCAAACTTTTATTGGAGGATTCTGCCAATCCATTTCCCTGGGGGTAGTAAGAAGTAGAATGACCCAATTTGACGTGGAACTTGTCACAAAATTTGACCATCTTCTTGGATTTGAAAGCCTACGCATTATCAGTGATTATCTTAACAGGACGCCCAAACCTAGACATGGTATTCTCCTCCAGAAATTTGATGATGACTGTATCTGTGGCTTGTCTGGTAGGTACTGATTCGATCCATTTGGTGAAATAATCAGTGGCAGTTAGTATCCACCTGTGCTTTCGAGAGGAGTTGGGGAAAATATCACCAATGAATTCAATCCCCCACTGCTAGAAAGGGGCTTCCACTGATATTTGTTTCAGAGGAAATGATAAGAGTTTTCTCTTCCCTTCAAATACATGGCATTCATGGAAATTGGCTATTTCCTTATAAGCGTCTTTGAACATAGTAGGCCAATAGAACCCTGCCCTGAGAATTTTGTTAATAGTGGCCTTCCAATAGTGATGTCCCCCACAGACTCCTTTGTGAAACTCTTTCAATGTTTCTTTGGCCTCATCTTCCACTATGCAATTCAAGAGGACACCACCAGGGTCTTTCCAATAAATACAACCACTCTATATGCAATACTTCGCAGCCTTCATCATGGTGGATTTAGCTTTGTGTTTTCTTATCTCAGGGGGTGCTTGCAAGTTCTGCAAAACATATACAACATCAGAATACCAAGGAGAGGATAGGAATTTGTCTGATACCTAAGGCAGTGGATCTTGGGAATTTTCTCCCTGCACGTGTGACATCAAGTTCATACTCATTGAATCCCAATTTGACTCAGCCATGAGTCTGTCCAGGCCTTTCCCTTTAATAATCTTAGTAGGTTTGATCTCCAAATCATATTCTAGTAGCGTAGCTATCCACTTTGCTCTTATACCTTCTGGATTAGGTTGTATCAGTATATCTTTCACAACAGCGTTAGGAACATAAGCTACAACATGGGAATGTAAAACATAAACCCCTAAATATTTCAGAGTTTTGATCATGGCATAGGCTAATTTATTTTCCATAATGTTGTACTTGAGTTCAACATCTCTAAGAGCCCTGCTAAAGAAAGCTATGGGTTGCTCATCTCCTTCCTGATTTTTTTGTAAAAGCACACCTGCTATGGAATGCTCAGAGGTGAAATAAAACATAAGAAACTCCTTGTCAAAATCTGGGTTGATCAGTACATGGGCTTCCACAATTTCCCTCTTTATATCCTCAAATGCTTGCTTAGTTGTTGGGTAAAATACGCACTATCTATTTCAACAATTAAATTGTCAACCAGAGAAGGTAGCTTGTGAGATGCAAACACTATATGTGTAGAACTAAATTCTAGATTATTCTAGGATATCCTAACCTATGTGCTATCAAATGACACTTCATACGACGCTTCATTCAGAATCTACCTAATCATTATTCTGAGTGAAGCTAAAGACTTATATCTAAAGAAAAGTAAATCTTATTGCCATTCTATTTGTTCTAAGAAAACTTTCTATATAATCAAAGACTTCAAGCTATTTTATCGAATGCAAAAAAAAAACTAAACTCAAAGTTCATAAGCAAACCTAAGCATAAAGAAATAACTCAAATAGCTGAAAAAAAAATTAAACTTGTAAGCAAATCTATAATAGAAAAACAAAGTATTGCTACACTAAGCCATAAACTAAAGCATTTTAATCAACTATATAAAATATAATACAACTAATCTACAATTTGAAAAGTAAATCTACACTAAACAAATTACAATCAAACCATAGAAATAACTCACTACTGCATCTTTGAAATCCAAATGAAACTATTGAGTTTTAATTTAAAAATTAACTTCTATTCTCTTACACCTATAGAAATGAAATAAACTAAGCTACACTACCTAGAATTAATCAAGTAAATGACATTTAAAACTAGCTATAATACTCGGAAATGAAATACTACTAATCAAAACACAAATTCTAACTTTAATGAATATTTCGAAATTGAGACATGTAACACGCATGCAATGCCTATCTAATCTCTTATCCTACAAAGACTTGTAAAACATCAAATACAGAAATAACCCAAAGCAAATCCAAGCAACCCTAAGTAAACCTAAGCATATTCAAATGGCTGGAAATGAACTTGATTTGTAAACAAAACGGAAACAAGATATTTGTTGATCTGCTTCTAAGATAAATAAAACCATAAACTAAGTCATTGTAGGCAATTATGAGAAAGTGATGTAATTAATCTATTCTTCAAAAAGCAAGTATATGCTAGGTTAAGAATGGAATCAACAAGTTCTAGGATAATAACAACCTAAGAAAACAGAGGTAAGGGATTGACTACAAATTCAAATGCAAGCTGGAAAGGAAAAACTAAGGTGAGCTAAAGAGATGAACAAGGACTAAAAAATAGATATGAAGCTTAATCAAAACTCTATGTAGTTCAAAAGAAGGTTTTAACTACTCATGCAAGAACTGGTCAACTATGGGAAGTAATTGCAATTCAAAACCTGAGAAATTAAACTCTAATCAATCATAAAAACAAAACAGAAAATATTAAAGTCCGGATGACAGTCCGGATGACAGTTCGAAAGACAGGATGAATGATAAAAACTACACAAAATATAAATAAAAGCAAACTAAATGATTTTAACACCAGCTAGGTTTATGCATACTACTATAGGGCTTAAGCATGGAAACAAATAAACTATTTAAACCAAGAGCCAAACAACAACTACACTAACTTGTATTCAAATGAGAAAACCCTTTCTTATTGCTTAGCAGAACAGAATTAAAATGTAAATGAAATTAATCATAGCTACAGTAGAAACAACAGAACTAACTCTGACTGTAAATTAATCTTGAACTACTGAAATAACTTCAAACTCTATCTAATTACAGATATGAATCTAAATGACAGTCTGAAAGGAACACTTGAGTAACTGGTCGTGTAAACTCTAGAAATATAAATTATGTCAATAACAGAAAATATATTACAGGAACAGAAAAACATTATCTACAGGAAAACTAGGTTAAATACATACATTGAGAATTAAAACTACTTATCTGCAAAAAAAGAAATAATTAAATATACACAAGTGAAACCTCTGTTTGTTGAGGGGCCCTTGTCAGCGATAGGGGTTGTTCCTATGTCGATCAGTCACCAATCATCAAACGAAAAATGATTTAGCATGTACAACAGAACATAGCTTCTCTTAAAATCGAAATTAAAGTTTACAAGACATTTCCTTTCCTCTTCTTTACAACCCTGGGCATGTTTATATAGTTTTTTACAAAGAAGAGCACGTCGACCCTGACCTCTCTAAAAATAGAGGGCCTTCAATACTGAAAACCGACTCCATTAAAGCACAGGAACAAACTCAAAAAAACGGCCAACCCAGAAAATGCACATTTGGCAAAAGTTGGCAAAATGTCCCTTCGATAACTCTCTGGTGGTTGCAATTCTGGCGAAACGATTTCTGGGTTTTGTAGCTAGGTAGATTTTCTTCAAACCCATTTGTCTGATTGGAAAGATATTCTTGTACATGCACAAAAACCAAGGCACAATATGGACGTCCAGAAATATTTACTACTAAAAATTTGGGTTTTACATTATTGAAATTAGTTCATAAATCTGATTTCTAGGCTGGACTGGTGCAGGGGTTGACTGCTGAGTGCAGAGTTGCTGGATTGTAATTTAATTATGTGCTGGGTTCTATGAATTAACGGTATCTCGATCCCTTGGTGCACTCAGTTCTTCCATCACGTGAACCTCCAAAACAAAAAGTCCATTATATTTCAATTACTTGCATACGTTTCAAATGGCATATTCAAATGGAGTTACTTTAAATTGGCATCCATTAATTATTTGTTTTAATATGTGTTTATTGCCATAGTTGAAATGGTGCACACATGTTTTAAGAAAAAGCTTAAAACCAACGTATTTCCATTTAATCCATAACTTTCATTTCACCATAATGTCCATTAAAGCCACCTGTTATTTTAATGGTATTCCTTTTATGAAACATACGAATGATAAAGTGATTAAAGTTAAACCATTGTTTTAATATTTAATTCCTTTTTTAATGTTTAATATTTTTATTTTCTTATTAAATTTAAACCAATGTTTTAAAACTCATTACCACTTTATGTTTTTAATTTGTTCATGCAGGATCAATGGAACTAGCAAGAATCAGAAGAAGAAGATATCACGGGATCCACGAGAGTCGAAAGACAAAGGCAAGTCAAACTTAGTGAACCAATAAGAGACATGTCATCAAACCTAGTGCGGAACTTAGGACCAGAAGAAGGGCTGAATGAAAGGTCAGATGAAGTACCAAAATGTTTATCATTTGCACAATATTGCGTTTAATACATTAAAAATAACATATTAGGCTTCATTTACATTTAAGTGTTTTAATTGATGAAATACAATAAAAGATAGCCATTTTTAAGGATAGTTGTATCAAATTACAGTAAATAGGTTGGGAAATTAATGTAAATAAAACCATTATAAAACACAATTCCAGAGCCCAACACTAGCCTCGGCAGTCCATATGACCTAAATATCCTTCTTAAGAATGCATGTTATGGGCCTCATGATCTCTGCAAAATTGGGAATAAACCTCATGAAATTCATTGTGCCTAGAAAAGATTGAATTTCCTTTTTACTCCTAGGGAGTTCAATTTTATGTATTGCATCTATTATGTCTGGGTCAATTTTGATCCCATCTTTAGATATTATGTAGCCCAACAACTTTCCCTCTTGCATGACAAAATTTGATTTTTTAGGGTTCAAGGAGATTCCAAATTTCCTACACTTGATGAACACTTGGTGCAGATGCTTTAGGTGTTTTGCATCAGATTTAGAGTACACGGTGATGTCATCCATGTAGACAACCACAAATTTTTATTTCTGTCCTGCAAAAGCTATGTCCATAGCTCTTTGGAAGGTGGCTCCTGCATTCATCGGTCCGAAGGGAATCTTTGCATACATGAAAGTTCCCCAATGTGTGGTAAAGGTTGTCTTGCTTTGGTCTTCTGGCTGCACCTTAATCTGATTGTATCCTGAAAATCCATCCATCATGGACATTCTTTTATCCCCCACCACCTTATGCAAAATGTGGTCCATTTTGGGCAGGGGGTAGTTGTCCTTTAGGGACACCTTGTTGATATTTCTAAAGTCAATACACAGTTTGATTTCACCATTCTTTTTCCTTACTCGGACTATGTTGGCCACCCAGTGTGAAAACCTCAAAGAGACTATGATTTTGGCTTCATACAACGTTTTTTTACCTCTTTATCTATCAGTGGAAGCAACATGGGATTCATCCTTCGCATCTTCTTCCTGAATGGCTTCTCCCCTGTCTTGACTGGTATGGTATGCTGGATGACAGTTGTGTCATATTCCTTTAGATCTTCATAGCACCATGCGAACACATCAGAAAACTTTCTCATTAAATCTATATAGCCCTTTTTGACACCTGGGGCCAAAGACTTTGATATTTTGACAATTTTGGGTTCCTCATTGCTCCCAATGTTATAGTCTTCTACTTCCTTTGAGTTTAGAGCCACCTTGTGATATCTGGCTACATCATTTTCATCAAACAATATTTCTAGCCGGACCAACCCTTTGGGTATGCAGTTTCTCTTTAGCTACAAAATCTCCTTGACTCCCAAAGTGGTTTTGAGCTCTAGTGGGTCAGGTTCCCTTTCCTCCCCTTCACAGTCCTCTTCATCAATCTGGATATTGGAAAATTCCCCAATCATCTCCAGAAACTTCTTTATCTACTGGTCATCTTCAAATATTTTCCAGTGCTTAGTGTTGTCTGGGACAGAGGGCCTATGCCTTACATTAATCATGTGAGTTTTGGCAGGATAAGCAGGGAGCTGAAATATGCTAGCAAAACTGGCACGAGTGTCTGTCACTGTATTCTGATCTCTGGGAATGAAAAAGATATCATGCTCAGTGAAGAAATTGTCAAACATGTCCCACACAAGATTTCTCTAATATTTTATCCTAGGATGGTTAGCCTCATAGTCGCCTTTCACCTACTAGATTATTAGCTCTGCATCTCCATAGACCTTGATCTTCTTAGCTTTCAGTCCTTTGAGTACATTCAAGCCCAATAGTAGAGCCTCATATTCCGCCACATTATTTGAGCAGCCAAACATTAGTTTGAAAGTATGAAACCTGGCACATGCATTTCTTTCATCTGGAGGGATGATCCACATCCCTACTCTAGCTCCTTCTTTATTCACAGCCCCATCGAATTTCATGACCCAATGGTCCTCCTTTGGGAGGGTGACCGTGGCCGTTTCTTCCAAACCTGATTTCTCATTACCGCCTTCTTCCATCTGTCGCCCATCATTCTCTATGATCGTTGAGCTATCCATGCATTGTACCCCATTCCTATCATTAGATTCATCATTTGGTTCAGGCAACTTGGTAGCTTTCGCACTTTCTTCTTTTGAACCTAGATCATAGAAGAGAATTGAGGAACCTACATCCGTGTCTCTGGAAAATATGGGGTGGTTATCAGGCATATCCTGGTTTCTTACTACATATGACAGCCTATGCTCCCTGTACAAACTTTTGCTTTCCCCAAAGATGGGGATGGTGGCATAATACATGTCCATTGCATGGTTCCTTTCAACTTCACAATCCATGACGTGGACAACAACATCCTAAACTTAGGTGGATATCAGCCACTACCACATCCATGATAATATTCTTCTGAGGTATCTGATTCAGTGAGACCACCTTGTCTTTAATCATCCCTACGCATGGAACTCTTTTAGAATCCAAGTAGAACAGATCTTTATAGGGTCTGGTTATTTCTAACCCAAGATTATCCACCACTGAACTTGGCATGAGGTTATGAGAGGCTCCTGAATCAAACATGGCATTGTGCAGGATATGGTCATGTATGTCGGGACTGATATAGAAAGGGGGGACATCAATGTCTAAGGAATTTTCCACATGGGGTCCAAACCGAAGAGTGGGTTTATCATCATATAGATTGACGGTATCAAGTTGCTTCCCTTCTCCACCATTCACTACTTTCAGAATTTGGTATTTGTATTCTAATTTTTTGACCAACTTGTTTAAGGGGATGGAGATTTTGATCTTAGAGATTTCATTTTCCAAACTGAAAACAATATGGACTCTCTCTGTTGTTTTAGTATCAACTTCATCCCTCCCTTCTGAACTCTTCTTAGGAGGTTTTGCCCCCTTATGTAATGTCCCCCATTTTGACCCTTGTAATATTTTGGGCTATAATGTAAATAACGTATGCATATTATGTATGATTCCTAGCATGGATCTCAAGGCCAAGGCCCTGCTAGTGAACGCTCGATCTAGAAGAGGAAAGTATTTGATATTATGCTATCCATGTGCTAGTGCACCATGGGAATTGTAAATATGCATTTTAATATAAAAGCCCATAGCTAGCTATGCAATGCAACAAGAGATGGGGGCATGATATTACAAATTGGGAGGAGGACATTCAAACCCTTGGAGCCAATCAAGCCAAGCCAAGTGTCAATGAGAGAACCAATCAAACCCTCAACTACCCATATTGAATTTTGTACCCAATCATTGATTTCTCCAAAGAGTTGGTTGAGGTAGTTAATGCCTTGGGGAATGGGAGGTATGGCTGTCCAAATTCGGGTATGGGCAAGCCACCCTGCATGGAAATTTGTGTTTAACTTCTTGGGCAAGAAAAGAGCCATGAATTTCTCCCCAATCCATTACCCATCAACCGACTTTTCCCTCTCACGAGTTTAGAGATTCCTGGGCATTTCCCTCCATGAATTTCCTGTGTTTACCTTCGTTTTTCTAGCGGGGAAGGGCGTTTTTGGTTGTGGCTAACAGTGGGGAAGAGAGGGGAAACGATTTGGGCTTTAATTGAGGCCGTTTTGGCCCACTGAATGCTCATACATATATGGGAGAAATCGGTTTTCTTCCCTAGGGTTGATTCCCTCTTCCCATAATCTGTTTTTGGTGAGCCCATGTTTTGGGGAAAACCCATTGACCCTATTCTGTGAATCCATGGTTGAATTGTGTGTCCATGCCAGTTTTGAGCTACTGTGTGTAGAAGAATGTTGGGGTTGAGTTGGGTATCCATTGCTTTGGGTTGTGCTGTGCTTGAGGGTTCCCTTTTCCTTGTAGATATCATGCCCAGCTCAGGGGTGGTCTCTGAGTGCTGAAAGAACACAGGTTAGGCAGAGACCTATGGTTGGGAGGAACGTTGCAGCGACATGGCTAGTTGTTAGGGACAACATTGCATCAAGATGAATATTTTATTGGGTATTTACTTCTGCAAATGTGTTAATTTGTTGACTGTGTTAAATTGAATAACATTCATGTAATATGTGTGTGGATGAGGTTTTCATTCCGTTGTGCATGTTTAATTGATTTACATCTACACATATGTATTTCTTTGCTTTAAAATCTGATGAATTGGATGAGTTTTTATGAAAACTCCCATAGAATAGCATCAGGTTCCCTTCCTTGCATTGGGTCCAAGGGTGGGGACATTACATTTTGGTATCAAAGTTGTTGGTTGCAGCATTGGGCCTTCATGGGCTACCTATCACAGCTTGCAGGGGTAAGTATGCTTCCTGCTCATTATAGACCATTAAGAAAAATTTCAAACTTTCAAAATTTTCGAAAATTTTTCTAAGTGTTTTTGAAAAAAATTCTAAGTCTGTATCGGAAAGAACTTACGATTTTTCATCCTCAACGGTGACAAGACTCAGCGAGTTTGTCCGCAATGGTGGCGAAACTTAGCGAGTTCATTTGCAACAGCGACAAAACCTGGTGAGTTGCTCCGCAACAAATCGGCATAAAATCGATAAGTTCACCGGAAAAAGAAAAAAAAATTCGGCAGAAAGTTATGAGTTTTTCGCCGAAACAGCGGAAGAACTCGGCAAGTTTGTCCACAACGGCGGAAGAACTCAGCGAGTTGGTCTGCAACAATGGAAGGACTTGATGAGTTGGTCCGAAAAATTTCAAAATTTTTCTAACTGTTACGGCGGAAAGAACTCGTGAATTTTTGCCGAAACAGCGGAAGAGATGGACAAGTTCGTCCACAACGGCGGAAGAACTCAGCGAGTTAGTCCGCAACGATGGAAGGACTCGGCAAGTTGGTCCGAAAATTTTTCTAAGTGTCTTTCGGTGGAAGAACTCAGCAAGTTGGTTCGCAATGGCAGAAGAACTCAGCGAGTTGCTCCGCAACAGGAGAAGAATTGGATGAATTGCTCCGAAACAGGGAATTTCAGTCATTTTCCAGGGAAATTTTTCAGGTGCTGAAAGTTGAAAAATCGCTTTGAACTCATGCGCTAGATTGAGCGAAATTGAAGAATTTACAAAAAAAATGTGGGCGCTGCCCTCGACCCGCCCTGCAGTGGCGCAGGGAAGCCACAAGGGAGCAAGCCCACTTGACCCCCATTGTCCCCCGGAGATAGTCGTTGAAAGTGTGAAATGCATTCTTGGGATAAGAAGCAGGAATTCCATGGAAGGTTTGTGGAAGCCTTATTAAAAGTAATTGGCTATGATATGCATTGCAGAAGAGCAATGGGAGCAACAAGGCAATGTTGATAAGAGGGAAACTTCTCACCTTAACTATTTCTGCTTATAACATAAAGTATTGCATGTTTGAAAAATAGTAAGAATGAATGTTATACAAGTATGTATACATTGAATTGCTACTTGGTGAGAAATGACAACTAATGATTCCTTGCGTGCTTGGTAGGGAATCCAAGAAAAGGATCAGCTATGATGTGGAGGAGGAACTCCATGTCATGATAAGGAATTGGAAAGGGAGAATTCCTTAACTCCTCCTTACTATTGTATTTATATTTCCTAAGTTTCATAGGTTGAAAATTATGGCATAGGGATGTTGGAAATGCAAGAGAGTAATGCATATGAATTAATGGGCATGATTAAGGAGTCATTGCATAGTGCATGTGAATTGCTTATGCATAAAGCATGATGTTGCATATGGGTAAAGGTAGTGAAAGTTACACATGCAATAGCCCATTAATGGTATTGCTTATGGTTGATCACCAGTAATGTTGTTGATAATGGTTGTATGAATCAGACCATAGAAGCATGATTGAAAATGTAAGAGATTAGATAGCTTAAATGAATATGCACTAGATGGCATATTGATAAACATTGCACAGTGCATGTAAAAATACTTGTGTATATATATGATATTGCATATTGGTAGAATAGTGAGGTTTTGCATATGCAATGAGCCACTTAAAGATGATTATGGTGGTTGTTAAATACTAGTCGTGTTTGCGATGGTTATAGGACCAAAGACAACCAAAGCATGACTAAAGATGTGGATGATGATTGTTGCATATGACCAAAAATCTTATGAAGAAAGGATGGTGCAATAGATCTATGATCACGAGGTTGGAAAAAGGAGTGTGTAACCTTGGTGAGACGCCAACTAATCAGGTAACATCAAACGATGTTAATGACAGCCACGAAGGTAATGGATATTTGTGCTTGAGTGCATGGATGTTGAAAGAGAATTTGGTAAGATCCATTCAACTATGTTTAAACTATGTTGATTTGGTTTGCATGCGGTATCAAGTGCTTGAATGTGAATGTTAATCTACTTAGTATAATGAGGTGTGGGTAAGTGAGGGAAAGGATCCTTACACCCTATAATTGTTTAGAAACCTCAATGCATTCATATGATATTATAACATGCCATATGAATGGTTAGGCCATAATATGCTGAAATGCATAGTATCCGCAGATTGATGCAAAATTGTATTGAGAGATTATGCATTAAGTGAATACACATTAAAATATTATGTGAATGTTGTGAATGAGCATGCATATGTGTAAGTGCACATGTTGATATGCATTGCGATAATGCATGGCTGTGATATGTATAGGCTTCAATGCATTTAGATATTAGATGGAATGGTGAACCATTGTTAATACTGAGAGCATTTCATGAGCTGCTATGAATGCAAGAGAAAGATTGCATGAAGAAGGTGGACATGATGATGGGCTACCCGAGTGCTCTGTGGAAGGACAGAGATTGCATGGAATGTGAAGTAATGAGTATTTACAGATTATTTAAATTGCACGGATAGTGTACCCATGTCTTGCAATTTTATTTATGATAATGATGCATATATATATATATATATATATATATATATATTTCATTGCATCTCAAATGTTAACAGCTGAAGGTGTTTGAATTATTGAGTGTTATAATTCTGAGATCACTTCAGTGACTGTTGTAGCAACGAAAGGATTAAATGCATAGATACGCACAACATGTTTGGCTGATTGAAGTTTCGGATTTTAGGTAGATTGTTTTGGTCATGGAAAATATGGGTAAGTCCATGATGAAGATTGGAATCTACCGTGCGCAAGAGCCAAACAATATGAGAATAGACTCATGGCTAAGCAAATCAATTTCTATAGAGGACAGAATTGCAAATTCATACCTGAATTTAATTATTAATGCCATTGACTGATTAGAGAAATCAGATTTGAATTCTATTGTTAAATGATGCTAACCGTTCGTCTATTTGATAAATGTGCCAGGAAGACACATTGCAGAAAGACCAGGAGTGATGGCCTGCAAAAGCCAAACTATATGGGGAAGGACCCCATGCTTTGGAAATGGGTTTCAGGTGAAACTCCATTAATAATGTCATAGCCAAACCGCATGTCGGTAAACCATGAGAGTGAGATGGTAAATCTATGCCAAGAAGGCATGTGAGATACATCTTCAAAATGAATGAGTATTCTGTGACCCTAGACTAGAACATGCATGTCTAAATTATTAGGGTTAATATGCAGAGCATGCTCTACTTTATTTATATATATCATTTCAGACTACTTGTGTATGATTAGGGCCTACATGGCTCACATTGGAAAGGGGGTGCACACATTTTCTAGTGTCGGGTCATGATAGGGTTGTCAATATTGACTACACCCTAAGTGAATGGACGCATTCCTGGTGTTTCAATACTTGATAGTGAATGTTATGGAATGTGGTTGCGATTTTGAGAAGCAATACTGATAAGCCTGCTTATCCTTCTTGTGTTGTCAGCCTACACAAATTCCAATTGGTACTACACATTAAGAGGCAAAGTGAAGAAGGGTATGCAGAAGGACTGTATAGGAATTGGCAACCTTTCTATGCTCACATTAAATAATACTGGAAGGGATGGACAAACCCAGGAAGTTGTGTAGTAAAAAGGGATATCATCCTTATGTGAGTGGGGCCATGTTAACCTACAGTCAAGAAAGTCACCTATAAAATTCCAAAAAGGAACCATCGATTTGCACAATAAAAGGAGTGGCGTCCTTGTATGAATGAAAAGTTGATGTGTGTGTGAAGGGTTATGGTGCAAGAAGGTGTGGTGACATTGGTGAAGGCATAAAATCTCTATTGGGTTAGCAGTAGGAGAGTGAGCACCAAAGACTGACTGAAAACCCTGAGATGTCTATGCCTCCATAGTAGAGCCTTGACCTATAATGGTCAGGTGGCGCAGTTTCCTTCCATTGGTCGATGACCCAGACGAATGTGTTGGCTCGGCACTAGAGAGGGCCAACCAGGTATGGGATTGGTTGGGCACCACCAAATGCTTGGTAAATACAGCCGATGGGGAGGTGTACTGGTTAAGCATTAATTATATCCAAGTCCATAGGCGATTCCAAGGCTTGTAAAGCAAAGCAAGACCCTGTGGACCAGAGGGGAAACGCACAATACAGATAAGTATTCGTTTTCATTTATGTCTTGTTTGGAATAATGAAGATTTCAGGTATAAGTCTTCTAACAGCTAAGCTGATACACTATTGTTTCATTGTTGGAAACCTTGGTCATTGCAGGAAGGCAAGACCCTGAAAGACTATAAATTGCTGGTAAATCCAGAGAGTAAATGAGTGGGCAATATAAATTATTGAGAAATCCAGGGAGTAGCTGGTTGAACGCTATAAAGTTCTTGATAAGTCCAGAGAGTGACTAGTTGGGCATTAACTACTTGATATGGTAAAGCAGCGTGTACGCTGGCCCAAAAACCCCTTAAAAAAATTGATAAACCCAGTCAGCGTACTGGCCTAGCATTTCCTATTCAAATGACTATGGAGTAGCCTACGTGCTGGCCCAACATTCATAATTGTGTCCACGGGAAATCCAAGGCTTGCAAAGCAAAGAAGGATCCCGTGGAATAAAGTGAAGACATCCAATACATATAAGTATTTGGTTACCTTGCAGCTTCTTGCTTATGAATATATGTGTGTATATGATTTGGTTATGATTTTCTAAACTCTTGTTTAGAGATAAACCCTATGGAAATAAACTAAACATGTGAATTGTTTCAATGTTTGAGTGTATGTATTGTTGGAAGCAAGGACTATGAAGGCATCATAGGGATGCAAATGGACATGTGACCATCCTAAAGAGCTCAGTATGAGCCGTAATGAAAGATGGTGCTAGTGGACATGAGTGGGTCATAGCAGCCAAAGGTTCTGTAGGCAACTGTGGAGGAGGGTTCCTAGTTGAAAATCCTTAGACAGACCTTAGACACTAAGTGTCATAGCCAAGAAAGGAAAGTCAAAGCATTCACGTTGAAGTGAAAGAGACTAAGGAGCATGAAACCACAATGATGGTGTAGCTCCAATAGAATAAGACTAAGAGGGAGAAACTCCTACTCTTCTCTTTCCTTTCGATTGATACATTTATAAAACCAAAGATTGTTGAGTGCATGTCATGGCTAAAAATAGATTGTGTTTAATTGCTTGAGATGAATTGTGAATGCTGAAATAGTAAATTTCCTGTGAAAGAATGAACATGAATGAGTTCATGTGTATGTGGAAAGCATGAAAGTGTGGAAGTCCCATGAATAAAGCATGGACTTTCCTGGTCAATTGGGAAAATAATTGACTAATCTTAATGTTTATGTTATGCTTGTCCTAACAAAGAATTTTCATGATGAATTTCACAGGTAAGAAAGTGAAACAATTTGTTGCAGCCAGCACAAGAAAGTGTTGCTAGTAAGCAAAGTGTGTTCAGTTGTTTCCATTGACCATGGCAGCAAACCGAGGGCTATTAGAGTTGGCTGAAAGTCTTCTTCAAACAATTTCCAAAACCCAAGAAAATCTTGGAGAGATTCGCAAGCTACAGAGGCAACAGAATGAGATGAACCACAAGGTTTGGTTTTGGAGGACTCTATTCGTCTACAAAAAGAGGTAAAAAGCATTATGGGAGCAATCAGTAAAGGAAAGGAAAGTGGATCCATGAAGAAGCATTCATCCAATCGACCGATTAAGAAACGTTCCAGGTGGGAAGACTCAAGGGAATTTGAGAAGGAAAATGTAAAGAAACCAATGAAATGTTGGGGATGTGGAGGAAATCATTGCCTCCGTAACTGCTCAACAATGGAACATCAAGAGGGTAGCCACCATAAAATTTCCAAACTTGTAGATTAGCGGGAAGGTAGAGAAAGGGAAGGGATTGTTTTGAAACAATGCCCTCATGCAGAGCTAAAATGTTCTAGCCAGCAGGAGCCATTTGTGAAGACCAAAGGACTTGATCCCGAAAACCCAAGAAAAGGGTGAAATGCAGGATTGACCTACCATATTTTGTGAATATTGGACATGTGTATAGTGTGTATGTATTCCTAGGTATTGGAACATCGAGGACGGTGTTATTCCAAGGGGAGGGGAATGTAATGTCCCCCATTTTGACCCTTGTAATATTTTGGGTGATAATGTAAATAACGTATGCATATTATGTATGATTCCTAGCGTGGAGCTCAAGGCCAAGGCCCCGCTAGTGAACGCTCGATCTAGAAGAGGCAAGTATTTGATATTATGCTACCCTTGTGCTAGTGAACCATGGGAATTGTAAATATGCATTTTAATATAAAATCCCACAACTAGCTATGCAATGCAACAAGAGATGGGGGCATGATATTACAAGGAATTAGGAGGAGTACATTCAAACCCTTGGATCCAATCAAGCCAAGCCAAGTGTCAATGAGAGAACCAATCAAAACCTCAACTACCCATGTTGACTTTTGTACCCAATCATTGATTTCTCTCAGGAGTTGGTTGAGGTAGTTAATGCCTTGGGGAATGGGAGGTATGGCTGTCCAAATTCGGGTATGGGAAAGCCACCCTGCATGGAAATTCGTGTTTGGCTTCTTGGGAAAGAAAAGAGCCATGAATTGCTCCCCAAGCCATTACCCATCAACCCACTTTTCCCTCTCACGAGTTTAGAGCTTCCTGGGCATTTCCCTCCATGAATTTCCTATGTTTACCTTCGTTTTCCTAGCGGGGAAGGGCGTTTTTGGCTGTGGCTAACAGTGGGGAAGAGAGGGGAAACGATTTGGGGTTTAATTGAAGTTGTTTTGGCCCACTGAATGCTCATACATCTGTGGGAGAAATCGGTTTTCTTCCTTGGGGTTGATTCCCTCTTCCCATAATCCGTTTTTGGTGTGCCCATGTTTTGGGGAAAACTCATAGACCCTATTCTGTGAATCTATGGTTGAATTGTGTGTCCATGCCAGTTTTGAGCTACTGTGTGTAGAAGAATGTTGGGGTTGAGTTGGGTATCCATTGCTTTGGGCTGTGTTGTGCTTGAGGGTTCCCTTTTCATTGTAGATATCATGCCTAGCTCGGGGGTGGTCTCTAAGTGCTGAAAGAATACAGGCTGGGCAAAGACCTATGGTTGGGAGGAACGTTGCAGCGACATAGCTAGTTGTTCGGGACAACATTGCATCAAGATGAGTATTTTATTGGGTATTTACTTTTGCAAATGTGTTAATTTGTTGACTGTGTTAAATTGAATAACATTCATGTAATATGTGTGTGGATGAGGTTTTCATTCCGTTGTGCATGTTTAATTGATTTACATCTTCACATATGTATTTCTTTGCTTTAAAATCTAATGAATTGGCTGAGTTTTTATGAAAACTCCCATGGAATAGCATCAGGTTCCCTTCCTTGCATTGGGTCCAAGGGTGGGGACATTACACCTTCCCAAGAGTCTCCTTAGAGATTGCAACTTTTGGATATTTTATCCTAGGGATTTCCTTTCTTGGTGGCTGAGAAGAGGATGGATCAGCAGCAGCCTTTCCTCAATCTATTGTTACTTTTCTACTCCTCAAATTATGCTACCTCTCAAAAACACAGATGGTGTTGTGGAGCTCTCTTTAATACTGGTCAGATTATGATTCACATGGGACATCACTTGATCGCAGGGAAGACCAGTCATGTTCATCTTTAGTCAAATAGAACTGGGGTTGGATATGATCAAAGAGATGGTTTTGGTCTTCCACCTGTCTATCTTCTTATTCTTCATATATGAAATTCTCAGCAAAAGGTGGTATGATTGGATGATTGTTAGGGTTTCTTGTCTCTCTAGGTCTTCCTTGTGGGGCATGGGGTCTTATGAGATTCTTATTTCGAGCTTGAGGCTCTGGGTTTTCTCTGGCAGGAGGCCTGCTATCAAGGGAGATCCTATCCACCAGTCTCTCCATAGTTATCATCATCTTCTAAAATTTTGCATCCATGGACTGGGACGTGGAAGGCTTCATTGCTACATTGCATCTGTTCTTCTCACCTTTAGTTAGGTGCTTCATTTTTCCCGAGTCCATCAAGTTGGCTTCCACTTCTATTGCATCTTGAAACATATCAGGGAGACTGGTAGATCTCCTTTCTCTCAGCATGAAATCAAAGTCATTGTCAAAATAGTTGGAAAAATGAAGCTTGGCTACCCCTACAGGGGGTTTTATGTCCACAGGGATAGAATTGTACATTCTCATGAACCTGGCTGAGAATTCTTGGATAGTCTCAACATTGGTTTTCTTTGTACTTTCATACTGAGTGAGAATCTGGAGATGGTTTTGCTTATCCTACCATCTGGCTAGGAAAGCTTCTTCAAATATTTCATAGGTAGCTATTCCTCTATTTGGAAGGTTCTTTAACCATTTCTTTACTTCCCCTGTTAGGATTTGGTTAAACAACCTCATTGTAACATCATCTTCGTCCACCTCTTCTAGGTCTATGAAGTCATTGAACTGGTCAATATGTTGCTGCGCAGAGACTCTCCCCTCCCCATCAAATCTGATGAGGCGTTGGGCATAGCCCACATGTAGTTCATTAGGATTTACTGGGAGGGCCAAAGGAGCATATCTGGTAGAAGAGGGAGTTTTAGGAGTAGAAGGAGTGATACTCAGGACTTGGGTACTTTGGCCAACAGCTTTAGCGAAGGGAGACAGGCCACTAGTTTCTTCCTAGGCTTGTAAATTTTCCCACAAATCACTCAGGCAATGGGTCTGGAGTTTTCTTTGGTCAAACAGGGTTTCCCTTAGATCAATCTCAGACCTAGCTCTGAATGAGGAAGATTAAGTCCTTAAACTTGGAGGGACACTTTCTATAATATTTGCTTCTTTCTTAGGTAAAGAAAAGGACCTAGCTAATAGGGAAATACCTTCCTGGATTCTCTTTGCTTTCTTGATGACCTTCTCTAGGTATGAAGTAACCTTTGGTAGCTTAGGATCTGAATGACATCTGGTAGGTATTCTCCTGGGAGCCATACTTTCTCCTAGGGTTTGTCTTATTCGAAAGATGGACTTGCCATGAGATCCTCATAGTGTCTCACTACTATTCACCTCAGTAATAAGCCTTGAGCTAATACAAATATTTTGAAGTAAGCTCGATCTCCAATGGAATCGCCAGAATGTAAGTTGGAGTAGCCAGGGAAAATGATACAACCTTGGAACCTCAGATTCTTTGTTCTCCCCTAGAGGTCTGATTTTATACCGTGAAAACCAGATATTTTCCCCAGTGGAGTCACCAGAAATGTTATCACCCAATATTTTCCTGGGTTGTGGCAGGAAATACCATGGGGTAATTGTTGCAAACCAATCTTTAGTGGATCGAAACTAGCCTTTCCAACCACAGGAGGGATCTCCCTTTGGGGGGATTCCAGCAACAAGATGCATCTTAAAATGTGCTGGGTTATTGGTAAAAGTGGTGGCTAGACCTTCAAACAGTGAATTAAAACGGGTTTTGGTTGGTTGGAGTTAAGAACATGAGGACAATTGGGCATGGAGTCAACCTCGGTGGGTTACTGTCATCAATGGCAAATTTGGACTGCGATTGCAGGGGCAAGAGGCAGGGTAGATATGTTTCTTTCACATCAAAGTAATCAGCAGGTGAAGGTAGAGGAAAGAGACAAGTTTGGCCACAAGGCTAGAGCATTTAAGAATGAATTCTATCCTGCAACTTCAAGAGGGAAATGTTTGAATACCTAGTCATATGCATCTGGATCATGTGCGAATGAATTCCAGACCATGTAATCTTGATATTTAGGTACTGTAGAAGTAAACAATTAATGGAAATACAAAGCAAGAACACATACACAGGAAATAACAGACATCAGAACACACATCATGGGAATCTCAAGCTCCAAAATTGGGTTTGCTCATTGAATTAAGAGGCCGAGTTTAATACAAGCGCAGAGCAGTAATCTCTCTGAAACAAAAACGTCCAAACTTTTGGTGTACTTCGGACCTTTCCTTTATAGGATTATAAAATATCAAAATATGTTAACTGATTCAAAACAAACTCAGACTGGTAATGATGAGGTTGCTCGAGCTGAGCCACCTGAATCAACATCCACTAATTCTGCCATGTGTGAAGGAAGGAATCGCTTGTGCTGGAAGTGCACCATTGGGCCAGGGAAACCACCTGTTCATCCTGTGGATTAGTTCGTTGTAGATTGATTAGGATAGGTAACTGAAACAAGCCCCCCTTCATCGTTCTCAAACGCACCATTTCTCTGTGAAAATCTCCATTCCCCGCGACTGTAATTTGCTCTACAAAACTTCCTCGATACACAATTTCCATTCTGCAATTGCCTTTCCGCAATGACCTACTTGCAATTTCCCTTTCCACAATCTGCAATCCGCCATGTGGCATGCGGGGATTGTAATTTTAGCCTCGTGCTTTCTAGAGAATCACCTTTCCGCAATCCGCAATCCGGAATGCAGAATGCAGAATGCGGAAACTTCCTTTTTCGCCATTTGGAAAACTGTCATTCCGCAATCCGCAATTTGCAATACACAATGCGGATGCAAAACTCAGAAACTGGCTTGCAAAACACATTTTTGACTAGAGATATGATCCCATTGTTCAATCCTGGTCGTCGAATCTCCTTTTGTTGCGGAATAGGCCCATATCGCTAGTTTTTTCCCATTTTCTTGTTGCGGCTCGGTCATTTGGCTTGGATTTTCTTAACACTTAGCCGTTTTTGGGTTTCCTAATTCTTTACTTGATGTAACCGGCCAATGGATGACCTTGGGGCTTTGGGTGGGGTATTTCCTTCACCTTCCCTGGTGGAAACCATAATAAGTGTTAACAGTTAGAAGAACCCTTTTTTACACAGGTTTAGAACAAATACAATGACCTTGTTTTGCTAGAAGAGCAATTCTACTTCGGTTAGTTGGCGCAGTTTTAAGGAATGTGAAAGACCAGTGCATAGGACAAGTGAGATCCAAAAGAGAAGATGCAGTTACTAAGAACAAATCCAATGTTTTATGATTCTAAAGACAAATCTGATTGAGGCCTAGTCCCTGAGGACGGGACTGAGATTAGTTGGACTACTAGTATGTGCCATCCTCCATAAAGCGCCACAAGCAGTTACTATTTAAATACTATTAGTTCATAGCATTATAATAGGTCTATTTAAAAAGACATCGTTTGGCTCACAAACACTAGTACAAAATGAGAGATAAGTGACTATGCGACTAAAAAAGTTAGTCACCATAGTTTTTTTAAGAGATAAATGACCAAAATTAAGTAATTTTAAGTTAGAAAACTAAAAATGACAAAGTTAGTCACGAGATAAAATATATGACAAGATAACAAGTGACTAAAATAAAAATGACTAATTTAGTCACACCAATACAAATATGAATAGCTAACAAAGACTAAGAATATGAATTAGTCATTTATGTTAGTCATTTTTAGTTGCGTCACCCCGACAATGGAAACTTACAATTTTTACAATGAATTTGTACAATTTATTAAATTTTAACATCTTAAATGGATTTAGAGACACCTTTTAAATGTTGATCATCAACATCAACATGGTTTCGAAGTTTTCAGAACATGATGCCAAAGGAAAACCTATTAAACATTTTTGCAAGATCATTTTGTTTGTTCCACCATGTCCAATTTGATGTGCTTGTCACATCCATATCTTATTTCGCAATTTTTGTTATCATATGACCCCTTCAATAGACTCACCAAGTCACATCATGTGCATCGTCATAGTCCGTTCGGTGTCATCTTTTTGCAAATGGTTGTTTCTCACCAAATGCTTCGTCATGTCATGGGGTCTATACCATTGTGTTCAACTCGTTGATCTGATCATCTCCATATTTTGTTTTCCAAATTCCAAGTCTGTTTGACCCTTTCGATAGTCAGTCAAAGTTTCGTCAAGTTAAAATATATTGCATCTTGTCAGTTAAAATTCATAAGTTTTGCATCCTCTGATTAATTTGTTGGTCACGTCCTTCGTCATTTTTTTTTCTATGCCTATATCCACAAAGTTTTAAATATTCCCCTTAGGTACCTCTTTTAAAAAAAAATCTAATATCCTTTTATGTTTGAAAATTTGAAAAAGACCCCTAAAAGCATCTCTTCTTTTAGGTTATCCTAAGCCCCTCCTTTTTATTTTTCCCAAGTCCTATCCTTTACCGATTTTCTCATTTAAAACCCCTTTCCCAAAGTTATTACCCAAAGGAAAAATGAAAGTTTTTTTTTTAACATCTCCCTATACATTCAAATACATTTTCTATTATTAAAATCCACATTGTGATAATAAAAAGAGTCTGTTAAAACTCCCTTTATGACCTATCCCTTTTGCTATCCCCTCCTTTAAAATTTTGTGGTTATTTAAAAATAAAACCTTTAAATTTCCATTAAGCATTTTCCCACCATTTGTTTAATAGTCATTCGCATTACATTTTAAATAAAAGATAAATAAAAAAATGACAAAGGGAAAAGCCCTAGCGACCAACTAGTGGGCGCTTAAACAAAAGTATCGCAAACATTGGAGGATCACCATGGCGCATCAACAAAGGAGAATTTGGTTTGAAGGGCTCAGGGCTTGGGGGAATTTTGTTTGAAGGAATCAAAGGATAAGGGTCTTAGGAATTCAGGCGGCAGGAATAATTCTCCAAGCTGTCCGACGGTGAAGATTTTAGGGGAGAGGAAAATAAGCAGATATGTGAGTCTCAGAACAACTCCATGCCATAATGGGCCGAAAAAAAATTGTGGAATGGACACTCGGACTGTGGTGAAAAACCCGGTTGGCAGTTATGGGTTAAGAAAGGGTGTTTCAACTAAAATTTCAAATGAAGTTCTGGGTCAGAAGCACCAAGAACAAGGTGAAGATGGGGCTGCTTAAATGTTTTCAAAGGGGGCTTTAAACTGAAGATGCCAAGAGCAGGTGGATGATATCCTTTCTAATTTAAGATGTGTGCCTCAAATCCAAGCTTCCAAAGAAGAGCTAAAGAGATGAAGGCTAATTTGACAGCAATTTGTTCACCTCGGGGAAGAGAAATTGTTGCAATTCAGATATTTTAAGCAACTTCATTAGCCAAGGTACATTCAGATTACTCTCATGTCACTCTTTTTCATAAATTGATTGAAAATGAGGGTGCTTCTACACCTGCACATAGATTGATTGGAAGGTATGAATATTTCACTCCTGCACACAAATTGGTTGCAACTAATGGAGATGTTACTCCTGCACATGCACATGCGTTGGTGGGAAGAAAATATGGATATTGTAATCCTACTTGTTAGTGTAGGATTGGGAAAGGAGGATATGTTACTCCTGCTCCCCATACAATTGGAAAAGGAGGAGGATACTTTACTCCTGCTCCAAATCAGTTTGGAAAAGAAAAATAAGAGTTTACTCCTGCTCAGAGATATTTTTAGGCCAGACTAAGAGGGATATTTCTTACATGATTCCCACATCTCACTGACAAATGTGGAAGAGAAAGTCCCCTCACAACCAATAGGCATTGAAGAATAATGTAGTAAGTGGGAGTCTCTTCTATCAAATTGTGTCTTGACTTGTTTGGAAAGTGGGAAAGGAGGATTCAAAAAAGAATTAAGAGGGGTTTATCATGTTTACAGTTTTTGATCCATGTGAAGCCTATAAATTATCTATACTCTTTCTCCCCATTGGCCTTAAAATGAATCCCATAAATCTACATTCTGGTACAGTGATTTTCTTGTAGCTACCTTTCTTCTATTTATAGCTTGTTTGTACACATATGATGTTGATATGAAGTCAAAAAACTCCTCATATTGTTCTACACAAGGATCCTCAAAAGGCCTTTGTAAACATGAATATCAAAATTTATCCTCTGCAAAAGTATAGGTTTGCAACAACAATTTCAAAATCCTAGAATACCACTTGAGGCATCATCCTTCTTTGTCATTGATGTGCTACTAAATATAGATCCCCAAAGCTCTTTTATTTTCTCTAAAGTCTATGCTATAGGATTGCTTTCATGAGGAAATCTGTTGGCCTTGGAAAATTTCCAGAAATCAACAATATTTAAGCTACCTTTCAATCTGAATTTAAGCGTGGATTTCTATCTCTAACATCCCCACCCCCTCTCTACCCACACTTTCTCTAAATATTCTTAGCAAATCTTGGCTCTAACAGTATTTTGAAAAGAGGTCAGGATAACAATCAAACCCAATACCTTCCCCTGGCCGACAGGGTTCAACTTCGAAGATCTTGTATGCATATGTGGTTTTATAAATCGATGGATTGTTCATATTTTAATTTAAATGTGACCCCGCATTTGAATGTGGTGGCTCCAATGGTTGAGAACACTTGCCACTTGATTGCAATATAGGTTTTCAATTTCACATCTGATCAACCAAAAGTGGATTGAATCTGCAAGCTGCAGGTCTAATTTGGAGGGTAAGTTGTCAGCTTTGAGAACTCTAACGAAGTATCTGCATTTTTTGGATGACACGTTTTAATTCCAATGTAACGAGAAGGCTTTGGCATAGTTGTAAAGCTTTTGTTCTGCACTTCAAGAGGTAGAGGTCTCTAGTTCCATCTTCATGCAGTCTCTATTTATTGAACCATGTACCTGCGATGATCATGTTTTGATATTCAGACCCTAAATCTCAGAAATAATAATATTTGCTTTGCTCAATGTTGTTGATGGAAAACTTGTTGCACCGAGAGTAGCGAGGTGCTCTATAACCCAGTATGGGGGAGATGTTGTCACATAACATAGCGATATTGCTATGTACCAAAAATAAAAAGTAATTAAAAAATTTAAGTCAGCTCATAAAATAAAAAATAAAACCACATTAAAAGTTACTAAAAAAATCTATGTTGGCTCATAAAATAAAAAAATAAAAACCAACATAGATCCATCTTAAACCGAGATTTGTCAAGCACCGAGAGGGATAAAAAAATTACACCTCAAGAAATTGGATCCTTCTCAGTGCTTGATAGATCGGGGTTTAAGATGGATCTATGCTAGTTAGTAAAATTTCAATAGTGCCAATGATGCAGTCACTCAGACTGTTCACTACAAAAATATGGAACTGACTTCAAATGGGTGCTGACCCTGGCTGCTACAGACACAGATCTGAAACTGAATTCTTCAAAAACGGGTATGAAAGAAAAAAAAGGTAGTGGTTCCATACCTTCAAAGCCTGCAAACAAAACTCATACAGTAAAATACAGCTGGGAACTTGATACATATATGGTACCTTGTTCATGAGTTAGTCAGGGCTAAGATTCAAAGAAATTATCATTGATAATAGCAGCTCAAAGACCTTTTTCTCTTATTAACTCTAAAAAAAACACTAATATAGAGAAGTATCTCCCAACACTCTCTCTCACTAATCTAAATTGGGACATAGGCGTAGACCCATGGCTTCTAACCAATGATTAATGCCCACAATGTATGGCTCCTCTAAGCACATCCTTTCTCTCGATGTTGCATAGAGACACGCTGGCCTTTATACATAGAGATTGCATTCAGTTATATCATAAATTTCTTAATAGAAATGCATCTAAACAACAAAATCTACTACTAGTTAGAGTGACAACGTAACACCCAATCCACCACATTTTTGGGTATTTAAGACCCACTACACAGTGCTTCGGATTCATGCTTCATAGTCTTGTTGTCATTTCTCTTTCCTCTTCTTGTTCCTCAATATAAACAGACCCAACAACTCCTTTAAATCTCTCAATAGATGTGGATGGGTGTCATACCGTCGAATTTCAACCTTGACGTTTCAAATTCGATGAGCCTCCAACTCCTCCTTCTCTTCTAGTTCAATCAATTGTCACAACTCTAGTTGCTCCACTTTTGAAATGGGTCCAGAAAAGCATTGGAGTTACTAGTAACTCAACTAGTCATTCAACTGATCCTTATGGGATTTTCTCTCAATTCTTTCCAATTGGTTCAGAGCTTATAGCCCAACACATTGACTAATGACCCTTAGTCTTATAAAAAAAGCAAATGGTCTACCAAAGTGGGAAGAATATGTGAATCGAGGTCGTAATATTTTTGTTGCAAGTGGGTCTACATAAAAAATTTCTTAGTAGACAAAAGTGTGGAAAAATTTAAACCCCATCTTAGTTGATTGTATTGACTACACAAACAAATTTTCCCTAGTTGCAAAGATGGATTCAATTTAGCTTGTTCTTTCACTTGTTTCCCAACCTAGTATGCTCTTAAACTTCTTCAATGGTTTCAATTTTTCAAATGGAAGACTACCCTACTCCTTATCGGTAGGACTCAAAATTTATGAAGCGCAAAGTGGGAGTGCAAAAACATTGAAAAAACAATTCTCATATCTAATCTATCATCAACAAGAGAAGATCTAATATTTAGGAATCAAGCCATAAACAACTAGGAAACTAGTCCAAGAAAGAAAAGGATAGAGACATTAATATTTAGGTAAAACTAAATTGTGAAATCATCATAACGAAGGTAAGGGCATAAGTTAGCTTTTTGATGTTGCAATGGCAGCATAAACTAGGTAGTATTTTATATCTAGGAACATTAAAAAAGGGGGCAAAGATAAAACGCTTTTAGTTAGTCACTCATATGGTTGGATGGGTAGATACCCAACTTTTATTTTAGATGTATCTATTTCACAATCATGGTTTGTGCATGCAGCCTTCTAGCATTCATATTGTTTACTATTGAAGTTTGTTCCTGAAGGCTGATAGGTCGCCTTTCCCAGTAATTGGTTTTGGCACTTTTGTTAAGAACTTAGATTATCTCTAACCCGTGACTTTTGAGAATTTGGATTATTTGACCTACTATTGCTATGACGTTAGATTTAATTTCTATGCATATTTCCCAATGTTGCTTTCTGTACTCTGAAATATCAGGTTTGAGTCTTGCAAATAATGGTATATGGGGCATTCAAGGATGCATATATGACAATTGCTCCTATCTTCACTGTCTAATTTCTGCCATATGTTTCAAAAAAATTTTTGGTGATGCTTGCCTTTAAATTTGTGTTGAATGATCAAATTCATTTAGAGTATAGCATACTAAGACATGGAAACACTAATCATTCCTCAAGTCCAGTGAAAAAGTAGTAATATTTGAGTATGTATATTTTCAAGCTAGCCATAATTGTTTTGAACTATTTGGATATGAACTGTGTTGGAGTTTAGAAATGTCCCAATGTTTCGAGTGGACACTCCCCCGTCATCATGGGATTCAAACGAAGCTTATGTAGAAAATGGATATAAAAATTCCATGGCATTGGAAGTTGGATAGATAACCAGTAAAAATGAAGTATGCTAGATATTATAAGGTGTACAGATGATGTTCTTGTTATATTGTTGTGGATTACAGGTGTTTTTGCTGGAATATTTAGTAAATTCAAAAAATGGTTTTTCCTTGGCATGGTAGCACTTATTGTAATAAGGTCCATGGAAGTTGCACCGATCCATGTGAGTTCCAAGCAACTTTGGCTACTAACCTTCCATTGAATGCATAAGCTAATGAAATGAATTTGTAGTGATGTCCACTAAGGACCAAACTATGTCAAAAACACTAGAGATTATGCACCATTCATGAGATGTCCATATAAAATAGTGGGTACAAAATCCCCCTAGATTAGATGAAATGAAATTTAAAACAAGTACATTAAGATAATTGAAACAGGATAATCTGGGTGTACAAGTAGCTATGTTGCACGAAACTCCTAAAATGCCCACGTACCGGTACTAGAAACTCTCGGAAACTTGGAAACTTCTTGGAAACTTCTGGGAAACCTCCAAGGGTCCATGAGCAGCTTGGGACCCATAGGGAATCTAAAAAACAAAAGGACTAATTAAAACACCAACTCACAGCATTGGCAAGAGTAAAGGTAGATGTGGGTGAACCATGACGCATGCCAAGCAGTCTGGTCCTCATGCCTTTCACGATCCTTGCTACTATATATCTAATGCGAAAGAAAACGGGTTGCTACAGGATCAGGTCGTGGAAATGATATTAGACTGGAATTGTAGTTCGTATCAATGAATAAAATACTGAGAACAGAGTATTAGTGTGTTGAAGTTTTTGGTATTTCCTAGTATTGTTTGATGCTTCATATATGAGTTCATTGTGTGTTTGAGTGCCATATCCTTTCAGTTTACACCTAGATTAAGACGAGGATGGTGATAATAACAACTGGTTTTCAACATTATCTCCACTGTCTGCCCATATCAGATTCTGTAGTAGCCCTTTTTCTTCTGCATCACTATTCGCAGAGTTGTATATATCTCTGCATCTAGGATAGGGGGTGGTAGAATGTATGAGTTCCAAGAGATGGTTTCAATAGTATACTAGTGACCTTTGTCCTAGATATCAGAAATTTACAATATGTTCTACACTTACCATCCATTTCTACAAGTAGCTAGCTCATAACCCTATCTCCTACAGATATTGCACCACTGTGATGTACCCGTGCTATAGCTAGACCATTTATCTCATCAAAAAAAATAATTGATGGAGTTGTTGCTCTTGCTTTTGCAAATAAAGACCATATATTGTTTTCTGATTCACCAACCCATTTGCTAAAAATATTTGGGCCCTTCACAGATAAGAAATTGAGACCTTCTTCTGAAGCTACTACACGATCCATTAGAGTTTTATTGCAACCTGGTGGACCAAACATCAATACTTCTCTGGGTGGATGGGTCCCAATACATAGAAAATCATGCTGATGCTTCTGTGGCCACTCCATAGCTTCCTTTATTTGTTGTTTCACTTCATCTTGTCCCCCACTATCACTCCAGCATACCTTGGGAATTTCCAACATAACCTAACATAAGGCAATGATAATTTAGTTAGAAACACAAATGATTCAATAACTAAAAGAGGGGATTAGTTATAGCCACTTGAAAGAGAAACTCAGTTAAGACCATGGATCATGTCTTCCACCTTTCTTGCTTTTTTATATGCACACAAGAAACTTACATAGCTAACAGACTGTTTTTCAACTTACAAGACAATGAACTGTTAAGAAATTCTCCTTTTTTGCAATAGTAATCAAATATATTTAATTAGTTGATCCTATAAATAATTTTCAGGAAAGAAATGAATTTTAAAACAAAGGGTATTATTAGTATTTGTCTTATAAATGTGACAAAACATCTAATAAAAGTAAGAAGAATCATCAGAAGTCATCTCACATGTTGAAGCGGACAACTAGAATCAACTTTGTATTGTTATGACATTTAGGATGACACAAATACCTTACTGGGCTTTACCACGCCCCTCTTTATTATTCATAACCCATGATTTAACACTCAATTTAAATGAACAATTTAATAGCACGATGCCCGTAAAATTTCAAAGGGAGAAGTCGGAGTGAACAGGTGAATTTTTTTTAATTACTACAAAATGAAGAAAGGGATGCCGCATGATCCAAACTATCCAAAATATTATCATTCAAAGTCCAAATCGTGCAAAGAGAGAGTAACTCCCAATCTAGAATAATAAATTACCTACCATAGGGCACTTGGCCTCACTTTCATCTTTGCTACTTCAAAGTCATCTATTGTCACTTTCAGAAATGGAGACTCTTTTAATCTGGTGCAAATAGCTTCCGATGATTTATCCCTTCCATATCCATATGCATTCGTAATGGGAGTGCAATCCCCTAACTGTTTCTGTGTATTATCAGAAGTTCAGAACAAATACTCATGTCTGAAAGAAGACCAGATACATATTGCTAGAATCTGAAGGAGCAATGTAATTTTGTGAGCCATAAGTATTTCTTATATCCTTCATACTAAGATTTCCATTTTCAAGAGGATCCTGTTGTTTGCAATGATAAATTTCATTAGGATTAACAGCATTACGCATGCTTATATATCTCTAAAGAGCAGGCATGGATGCCTCATTACAAAGAGCAGTTAGATCAGCACCCACAAACCCATGTGTATTTGAAGCAAGTGACTGCAGGTCTCGATTTGTAAGGGCATAATTCATTCGATGAAGAATAGCCTGCAGTATTTCAAATCTTTGACTTGGATATGGTACACCTGCAACATGTACATTATATCAGACTTGTATATGACCTAAAAACTATGAGTTGAAATAACTATTTCCTGCCCATATATATTGTATATATACTGAAGCTATATTAACAGGAAAATGTAGCAGCAGGTAGTTTTTCCATAGAAACTTATGTTTTGTCTGTGAGTTTATTACTTGTCCAATGGAATTTTCAGTGAAATATGTAGCAATTATAAGTTCAAACTTTATATTCAACTTACAATAATATTCCATCCTTATAAACTTGTTTCAAAATAATGCCTTTTGAATGTTAAGGATAGCCTGCGTTATCTTTTTGTCAATTACTTTTTGCAACTGTTAAGCATATCTCCCTACCCATGAATTGTTCATTTCTTATCCTTTCACCTTTGTCTATGTACAACTTAACATAGATGTTTAATTGTGCAGGATCCATGCAGACCTAATGTAAGAGAGCTGTGAATGTGTGTCAAATTGATGGTGTGAATGTTGATGTATATGTAACTTCGGAATGTATTTCACCCATGTATTTCATATATGTATTTTGTACTCCTATAGAGATGGCATTATTCTTCTATACGGAAGTGTTTGTATTCCTATAGAGATGTTATTATTCCTCTATACGGAAGTGTCGTAACTTATACTTGATGGGTTATTAGACCACCTTGTTGGGGTCGACCCTGTATAAGTCATGTGGGTCGAAGGGTTATTAGACCACCCTATTGGGGGTCGGCCATGTGGGTCAAAGGGTTATTAGACCACCAAGTGTGGGGTCGGCCCATATTAAGTTAACCATGGGTTAAGATAGACATGTAGGCCCCATTATTTTATTGGGCAGGACAGAACAAGTATAAATAGAGATCGGGAGATCTCTATTTGATCATTCATTCACACACTTCTCTCATTCAGAAAGTGGCGCACTTATGAGGAGGAGGCTCTGCTGCTAGGAGAAGACTATTTCTTGTATTCTGGTTGTATCATTGCTCTATCTATCTCTGAGGAAGTTATTGGGGTTTTTCACCTTTATGGTTTTCCCCAAGTAAACTCTGTGTCTCTTGTGTGCTTGCATTATTGTGTCCATGATTGATATGCTGTAGATTTGCTATACATGTTGTTCTCTCAGTTAAGATCCTACATCATATTGAAGTAAATTCTGAAAATTTAACATTGTATCATAGCTAGCCTGAAAGAAGGCATGATATGGCATGTATGACACTTGTTGCACTTACGATGCTAGGGCTTGATATACCAAAAACCAATCATCGTAGAACTTTCGCTATAAATCCAGTTTGGAAAAGTTTTCAGATTTGATCGAAGATTAGATACCCATGTACCTTGTGTCCAAAGGACAACTTCCAATTCGTTGTACTTTGTGATTTATGATCTGTACAATATAGGGTTTCTGCCTCTTCCAGATCTCAGTCATAAACAGGTGACCTTGTAAAAAAGATCATAACTTGGGCTAGGAAGCTCCAAATGAAATTTCGTAAAAAGTGACAAGTAGTACACAGACTTTACTATCTCAGAAAACGTTTTCAAAGGCCGAAGTTGAACCAATGACACGTGGAACGTAGTACAAGTTTGCTCTCTTGTTTTATCCCATAAACAGGTCATGTTGCGACACTTGGCATAACTCTCTCTCAAAGAATCCAATTGAGGTCAGACTTGTCGGGATGGAAAGATGACAGGTCAGGATATCTCAAGAAAACTTTTCAGACCCTGTGGATCGAAAAGTTCATAGTTACACCGGAAACAATCAGGTACATATTTCTGTCATAACAGAATTATTTTTGAGCACCTTCATTCATGGCTTCCGAAATTTAGGGTTTCGGAGAAAGTTGGAATTTTTGTAATCGGAGACTACGGCTGAATGCCACTCATCAAAATATAAATTTAGAGACCAAGTTCAAAATTTTTGGTTGGGCAGAAGACCGGTCTTGATCAGACCCTAGTTCAGGACTTTGATTGGAAAAGTGGAAAATTAGGGCTTCTGCAAAAATGGGAATTTTTGAAATATGTGACCACAGCTGGAAGTTCCTCAGAAAAATAGAAGCTTAGAGCTTTGGTTCAAACATTTTGATTGGGAAGAAGAGTGGGCTTCATCAAACCCAAGTTTGGGGTCACGTCTAGTGAATCCGAAAGTTTCAAAGGCAAAATTGAGGAATGAAACTTTGCAGTTTTCAAATTCTGAATATACCAGCTTGATCAGCTCATCAAGGCGCATATTTATATCCTTTCGAAAGTTTGAAATTCAAAGTTTGAATTTTTGGGGTTTCTCTGACAAACCCTAATCCAGCTCCAGGTCCAATTCTTACAAATCAAGTGGATTGGGTTAATCCTAGAAGAAGATGGATTGGTCACCTGCACAAGTGAAGAAGTTCCTGTTTCAGAGGGAGATGAGGCTAAGGCCTTACATAAGAAGATTACAAGCGATCTCGACAGGTATGACTCATCAAGGTATGTTTTGAGATTTGTTCATGATCAAGTTTATGGTATGTTTGTCTTCATGTTATTACGGTTAGTCCAATCTTGATTTTAGATTTGTCGTATCACCTTAACAAAATTATGAATGCATGATAGAAGATATTCATTGATTAGGGTGTTGACACTTATGATTGTACTAATGCATTATGGTGTTGTATGAGGTTTATGTTGTCTGCTAACATAAAAGGTACACCAAGAAAGACAAATCATGTTCTACTTCAAGAACATATGATCATGGTGACATGAATGCAAAGATTCATCCATTGTCATGGATCACATAGAATATCTACTTACGAGGTATGTATAACTTGGTTCTACAATGGTTAACTTATGAGACATGCAAGTTACTAGCACAAGTCACTGAAGAGAACCAGAAGACATTATGCAGGTATGTTAGACATAACTAGCTAGCATGTTAATCTAGGTATGTTTTCCTATATCAAGCTAGAATCCTACCTTGTGTTAGGATCTTATACTGTTGTGTTGTTGATAATGATTATTCATGAAGTCATAGGTTTGAATAGTCATGGTTGTATGCATATTATGTTTCTTACCATAATTGATGATATGACTAACCAGAAGAATCATGAAGGTATAGGTTTGAGTAATCACGGGTTTATGCATTGATGATTTAACTAATCAGAAGAGACCTATGATCAAATAAGAATATGCATGAGTAAAAGAAGACTTCCCTGAAACCTTAAATACTAATGTTTATTATCTGTGAATGATCATGACTATACATGTTTAAGATTATTGTGTTTTGATAGTATTAAGACTATACTAATAAATGTGTGATTATGTATGAGACCTCAAGGATAACACAATGATGATAATAATAAGCATGCATAGTGATTAAGGATGGATATAAGTTCAAGGACAGGTAATCCAAGAAGCAAAGATCAAGAGGGAGCACACTCCAGTTGTTCTTGCAAGAAAGCAAAGGAGCACACTTCAGTATTTTCTGCAAGGATGCAGATATTCAGAGGGAGTTGAACACTTCTCACAATCCACATCAGAATAGAGTTGCAAAGATTCAGAGGGAGTCCACCCAACAACCAAACAAAGATAAGTATTTGAATTGTCATTTCTTACATAATGTTATTCAATGATGTATATGCTTATGTTCCTAGAATTAGGTTGTGTATTATGCATATTAGAATAGTTGCATTGATGAACAGTATACTACTAATATACATGGGTAAGTGGCCTATGGCAATGTACAACATTCCATTGCTACTTATCTAGAATGAAACCTCTTTGCTGACATGCTAGGAGTTGTGCACACTCTTAACAATGTTCTGGTAGAGATTGGAAGGCATCTAGAAAGTTACGGAATATGGATAAATGTTGTATTGAAGCATTGGCTAAGATAATTGCATGACTGTATGACATATTTCTTTATGTGTAAGAATTTGTTCTGAAAACTATGAGATGTTTTCTAATCATGCAATTTAACTTGTTGTGTAGGAAAGATCGTATACCATCACCTACAAAAGAAGGACTACAACATTTGTTCAGCAATAAAGTTATCTATTGAAAATATTGAAGATATTGAAGTTCCCAGGATCTGGGAAGAATGCCATGATCGAGGAGTACCAGTTGATCATGAAGATGTTTTGGATGCAGTCCCAAGACCTGAAGGGGAGTCTATAGTGACTTCCAAGAGGATCTACAAGATCAAGCATGCTGTAGGTGGTAGCATAGAGACTTTTGCTCCTGTAGCCAGATACACTTCCATTAAATCAGTACTTGCTCTGGCTACAGTGATGAAGAGGAAGATACACTTTCTTGAATGGTGTAGTTGAAGAAGAAGTGTATGTGGTGCAGCTACTTGGTTCTGAGACACATGACAGGGAGTCATATATGTGCAGAACTTGGTATGGTAGGATAGACAGCTTTCTATCTAGTTTGGGCTTTACCAAGAGTAAAGCGTATTCCAACCTTTACTACAAGGTTGAGGAAGGCAATCCAGTGATACTACTTTTGTATATGGATGACCTGTTTGTAACAGGTGAGGATATATTGATTGCTGACATGCAGCGGAAGCTTGCTTTCGGGTTCGAGTTGAAGAACTTGGCGATGATGCACTATTTTTTTTGGCATGAATGTGTGGCAGAGTGCAGATGGAATATTCCTTGGAGAAGGGAAGTATGCAGTAGAGATCCTGAAGAGGTTCAGGATGATGGACTTCAAGGCTATGGCCACACCTATGGCATCGAACCTAAATATTCTGTGTGATGCTTCATTTAAACCGGTTGATATCACTATGTATCGTCAGATAATTGGGTCCTTGATGTACCTGACGAACACGAGACCAGATATTTGCTTTGCAGTGAACACATTGAGCCAGTTCCTAACGGATCCAAGGAGTGTTCACCTGGTTGTTGTAAAGCATACTTTGAGGTACCTAAAGGGTATAGTTGATTATGGGCTCAAGTATGATGCGAATCAAAAGTTTAACCTATAGGGTTATGTTGATTCATATTGGGCAGGCAGTGCTGCAGATAGGGATCAGGTGTGATCTCTTGGTTTAGTAGGAAGCAGTCTTGTGTAGCACTGAGTACAGCCGAAGCAGAGTATGTTGCGACGGATGAGCAGGTTGTAGATGTATTGACCAAGATGTTGGCTAGAGTGCAATTTGAGTACTTCAGAGAGAGGCTTGGTGCACTTCAGATCGAGGTTCCTTCCAAAGGGAAGTGATGAGTCTGGAAGATGCAGATGCACATGAGCTTTTCTGACATGGTTGATGTGTTCTCCCTTGGTCGTGATGTAATTTCTAAGCCATTTTTCACATGGTGGTAAAGGTGTTCTCCCATGGTGAAAAAGTAAGGGTTGGAGCCTTCCCAGAATGGTGGTAGATGTGTTCTCCCATGTTGGTGGTGTAAGTGTTGGATGATGTGCATCTGGGATGTGCTTCGTGGACGATGAGATGATATGAAGAGGATGATGCTATGATGATCAGGAGGATCATGGATGATCAGCATCGGGATAATGCTCCAGTTACTACTCTGTATATGTATGTGCATCATGTTGGATGCTTGTTATGATCAGTTGGATCATTTATGTATATATGCATCATGTTGGATGGATATGATCAGTTGAATCATTTATGTATGTATGCATCATGTTGGATGATGGATATGATCAGTTGGATCATTTGTACATATTTTGTATATGCATCATGTTGGATGCTTGGACCATGTATATCTATATGTATCAGGTGGATACTGAGATCATGTATGTTGATATGTATCAGGTGGATACATTGTGTGGATCATGTATATGTGTATGTATTAAGTGGATACATTGTATGATCAAGTAGATCATGTATGATGATATATATCAGGTAGATACTTGGTATGCATCAAGTGGATGCATTGTATGATCAGGATGATCGTGGATGACAAGCTTCTCTAGATGACATGTAGCAGGATGTTGCAGTGATGATGATCAGGATAATGTATGGTGAGTATCAAGATGATACTTTGTGTCCATGGATCAGGTTGTGCAGATGAGCATGTCTGGGAGATCCTATAGGTCGGAGTTGTGTACCTGTAACACCCTCGGATGCTCTTTCAAGACATTGCTCTGGGAGGACATGTAATTTGTGCCCTGGGAGATTTCAGGTCGGAGTTGTGTACCCGTAACATCCTGAGATGCTCTTGCGAGGTTTTGTCCTATGGCATGTAATTTGTGCCCTAGGAGATTTCAGGTCGGAGTTGTGTACCCGTAACATCCTGAGATGCTCTTTCGAGGTTTTTCCATAACCACATGTAATTTGTGCCCTGGGGAGATTTCAGGTTGGAGTTGTGTACCCGTAACATCCTGAGATTCTCTTGCTAGGTTTTGTGGTGACCACATGTAATTTGTGCCCTGGGGATATTTCAGGTTGGATTTGTGTACCCGTAACATCCTGAGATGCTCTTGCTAGGTTTTGTGGTGGGGTCACATGTAATAAGTCCTGGAGATCTAGACAGGATGAAAAAGGCCTCAGATGCTCTTTAGGGTTCTTGCTAGGAAAGAGATTCTTTAAAGGTTTTGTGACACACATAATAAGTCCTGAGGATTCCACAGTATGGCCAGTGATGACGAAGACCTGCAGGTGGTGGGCCTACATCCAGTATGAAAAAGGACTGGCTCTATAGAACTTCCTATGACGAGTAGATTCAGAGATTGATTGAGATAGCAACAACAATGACGATGACGATGATTCGAGGGTGATGATTCGCTGATGATGATCCAGAGAAGAAGACTTTTAAGAGGGAGTGTTGATGTATATGTAACTTCGGAATGTATTTCACCCATGTATTTCATATATGTATTTTGTACTCCTATAGAGATGGCATTATTCCTGTATACGGAAGTGTTTGTATTCCTATAGAGATGTTATTATTCATCTATATGGAAGTGTCGTCATTTATATTGTAAGTGTCGTAACTTATACTTGATGGGTTATTAGACCGCCTTGTTGGGGTTGACCCTGTATAATGCATGTGGGTCGAAGGGTTATTAGACCACCCTATTGGGGGTCGGCCATGTGGGTCAAAGGGTTATTAGACCACCAAGTGTGGGGTCGGCCCAGATTAAGTTAACCATGGGTTAAGCTAGACATGTAGGCCCCAATAGTTTATTGGGCAGGACAGAACAAGTATAAATAGAGATCGGGAGATCTCTATTTGATCATTCATTCACACACTTCTCTCATTCGGAAAGTGGTGCACTTATGAGGAGGAGGCTCTGCTACTAGGAGAAGACTATCTCTTGTATTCTAGTTGTATCATTGCTCTATCTATCTCTAAGGAAGTTATTGGGGTTTTTCACCTTTATGGTTTTCCCCAAGTAAACTCTGTGTCTCTTGTGTGCTTGCATTATTGTGTCCATGATTGATATGCTGTAGATTTGTTGTACATGTTGTTCTCTCAGTTAAGATCCTAGATCAAATTGAAGTAAATTCTGAAAATTTAACAGTGAAGGTAATAGTAAAACGTGCTATCATGTGTGCTTTGATGTAGTAGTGTTCTTGGAAGAGTTGTTGTGTGGCAAGTGTATAATATATTGTATAAATTGGCATGTTTCAGTTGTATTCAACAAGCAAATAATATGTTGCGGATTAAAAATTAGTCATGTTAACTAAAATCACCAGATGTATGGATTTATAGTTTTCCCCTTAAAGGTTTAGAAGATGATTTGCAGAAAATTATATAGATTTTGTCACTTGAAATGAAACGACTCATTATTATCTCAATTTATGTTCTCAACTTCCTTTAATGTATGAGTTTCAAGAAACATGCTTGGTTATAATGTTTTGGATTGGTTATTTGACTTGATAAACCTTATTAAATTTTGTGCTTTTATTATTAATTCATTTTTATAGGTTTGCATGGTGACTGGTGATAACATTTACACAACAAAAGCTATAGCTCTTGAATGTGGCATACTCCATATAGGACAGTTTATAGAAGAGCCAACTACCATTGAAGGAAGGGTTTTTCGCAGCTACACAAAAGAATAGAGGATGAAAATTGTGGACATAATTTATGTATGTGTACCAATTCTCTCCCCCAACCCCAGAAAAAATAGACATCGGAAAAAATATGCCTAGAAGAGCTTCTGGTAAAAGAAAATTCCAATGGCGCGAGGCACCATTTTGTTTGATTGTAGGTAATGGGAATATCCTCACCTACAGACAAACTTTACTTGGTTCAAGCACTGAGAAAAAAAGGTCATGTTGTGGCAGTGACTGGAGATGGAACGAATGATGCTCCTTACACAATTATGAAGCTCTATCAATCCCATTCGTAGACCTACTCCAAAATCCTATCACTCAACTTCCATCTACCCACTCTCTCATTTCATCTTGCTTTTATGGCTAGAGAATACATTTATGTTCAAATCTCATATCCCAAAAAACAAGTTCAGATTTGATTATACTTTAATTATACAAAGATTTGAAAGAATCACCATATATTATCTATAGATTATTACATTGAAGCATAGAGATATGGAATTGATAACCAAAACCCTATATTTTAGGTCAAAATACTTGAAATCGAATCATATCTTTGACTGATGAAAATAGTCCATGATTTCTATAAATGATGAGGATATATCCCTTGACTGCTGAGTTTGATGCCTTAAAATACTAGATCTGATGGTTGAAAGTGTTATCCTTTCATCTGAGTTGTTTCTCGAAACCTACGATTGATATTTGATACTAGAATTAAGGATATTCTTTCTGGAAATAAGGATCTGCTACCAATATGCTAAGATGTAGGTTTCCCTTGCTGCCAGGTGCCCTACCTAAAAGATCTCTGCCACCTATGACCATATGTGATCCATACTTTAATGTATTCTAATTCGAATGATAGAAGTGATGAATGCCAACTTTGGAGTAGTCTCTTCAACTCACATATTGTTTGGCTAGTCCATTCATATTTCTTACTTGCACTTAAGTTTCAATAGCCCAATTTCTAGGTCTCCTTTTGAAGCAAATTTGAAATCATCATAAATAATGATATTTGCACCTTCCTCAAGTTGTTTTAGCAAATTCTCAAGATAAAAACATCACTTTGGAGCGGGTATCAAAGAAGGAATTAGAGTGGATCCAAGTGCTAAGAAAATTATCCCATGCATGAACCATTGTAGTAGCATTCAACTTGCAGACACTATAATAGATTGTAATGGTAGGAACATCAACCTTGCAGACGTTTGTATCGACTTTTGAATCCTAGGGCCAAAACATACTTCAAGCTCAAGCCAGTAGTTATATTTTTTCCAGCTCATTATCATCTCCCATGAAAATCAGAAAATCTATATATATAGGGGCCATGTCCAATCAAAAAGCTTCATAGTGTAGATAAAATAACATCCAAGCAGCGTTCTGAACCTCAAGTGAATTTGATTCCACATTTTGATGGTCGAAGGTGAAACCACCATGCATGTAAAATTTATGATCATCTCTCAAATGTGCCACCAGAAAGGGTATATCTCCAACTAGCTTGCATTAGAGCTACCATAGGGACATTTGTATGGCCTAAAAGTGCACTGAGCTTCATGCCTTAATTTCTTGTAGTAAGGAAATGTATACCCTGGATTAATATTCAAAACATAGGGTATGAAAATCTGGGCACTCTGCTATAATAATTTGGAGGGGTTATATTACAGAAGATTCTCTTAATGAAGCTCCATCCAAGTCTCAACTGAGGGACTCTTTTATTGTCAGAATAGTAATTTATGCCTCAAATAAGGCTGATAACATGCCTCACAGAAGCCACATGGGTGAATCTCCTTTGAACACTATGGTCTTTTAGAATATTTTATTGTCTGAGGCTCTTCCCATATCAATTGATTTACCAAGATTTTCCGTCCAAGGAGTGATTGTCAAAAAATATTCATATGTGTTGCATGCCCTCATTACATGGGCATGATACTATCACCACATTTTCTAGACCTAGAAGTGTTTTCAGGAATGTTGGGAACTTACATAGGACACTTGGCATCATATCCCTTAGAGCAAACTTAAGAGATAAAATATTCCCTACCAAGTGATGTTGACTTCGTTGGTCCTCTTCATTTTGGAGGAACATGGCACTATATCAGAGTTGTTGCATTTTGTAATTAATGGAAACTTACATGTGATGTTGTCTTTAATGAAATTATAAACTTAGATGTGAGGTTGTCTTTAATGGATCTATGTTCTATATCTCTTCATTTAGAGAATGGATTTTTGATGAGTTAGTTGTAGTATGTACCATTCAACACTGAAAGCACTCTCTTTAGGATGGATGAAAGCACTCTCTTTAGGAGAGATGTGTGAGCTAATTCATGCCACAGTTTGACCTAAAGTCCATCCTATTATCCTAGGATGGACTTTCCTGAATTTTTCGGAGTTGTCTCTTGTTATCCTCGCAATAAGATAGCATTCTTGTCATCTTTTGAAATCAATGATGGAAATAAGTTGAATTTAGGAATGCAATGAGCACTAATATCAATTTTTTTTTTTAGATGCATAGAAGAATTGGATGCCTCTTGAACAGTTTCCAGTTCTGTATATTAGCCTACTGGAGGCAAATCCTGAAGTGATCAGTGAATCGAAAAGAAAAATCAAATTGACACTTGGTTGAGTAGATCAAAGGAGCACTTACAACATTGAAGTTATAGAATTGTATCTTCCGTGATCCAATGCAAATAGTGGGACAAAATGTTACTTCAATGTACGGAATTCTCTTGTTGACATGTATTCCAAGTACGGAAGTATCGACAACTCACAATAGGTGTTTAACAAGATGCCAAAATGAGATCTTGTCTCATTGATAGTGATAATCGTAGCATGTTCCCAACATGGTCATGCAAAGGAGGCCCTTGAACTGTTTTGGAAAATGCAACTTACTGGACGAAGCCAACTCATCCTTCCAAAGATAAAAAAATTCTGGTTTGCGTTATCGCTTCCTTTCCCTTACCTAAATTTTTTTGTTTTGTTTAATAAAATGCTTACTTTGAGTATAATGTGACAAGATCTATGTTATAGTATTATATATCTGTGTCTTATCTTATCCCTACTCATGATTCCCTCATCGACTGCTCTGCTTGTTGTCTTAGCCATCTTTTCCAAGGTTGCATGTTGTTCTGATACTTCTTCTAGATCGTTCTCTAGATCCCACATGATTTTTCTTCTTCATCTGAGCTAATATAGAGTTGAAAACTCCTGATTTTGTAGGCAGTTACTTTAATGAATTCCTTCCTTCTGCTGATGGATATTGACTTTCTCTAATTTGCATTATCTCTTCCTTTCTCTCACCTAATTTTTTTTCTTTTGAGTTAAATGATTCCTTTGAATCTCATATGTTATCAAATAATGTGCATACAAGGAATTTTGTGCAAAAACGTAGTCTGCTTAGCAACCACCATGAGCTATCTCAAAACTAGGTAGGATCCACTAATAAACAAAGTCACCACTTGGGTATACATAAATTTTGAATAGCTACCACAAAACCATAAATAGAAATAAATGGACTGTTGGGCCCTGGCACACATTCAAAATCTCCAAAAACAAATATGATTCTATGAAATATCCTCAATTAGTTTGCTGATGTGATGAGGCCCTACATTAGGTGGGGTGGATCCATGTCCTTGTTTGTGGGCCTCCATCTATCATTTTCTGGTTCTATTTCAGGGTTGGTTTCTCTCATTATCCACAGGCTCCTTGGGAGGATTCTCAGTCATGGGGATGGCCAATGTGAGCTATGGGAATTTATCATTCTTTTGTTGTGGTGGTGAGGGCCAACTATGGTGGCATTCCATCCTCACATGAAAAACATGACCAGCTCTAAGCTATGGCCTTCCATCAAATCCCTGTGACCGGTTGGATCGAGGTTCAACAGGTGGCTCCCCTTTGTATACTCCAGCAACTGGCACAAGTATGTCACATTGATTTCAACTTTCTACACCTGTGTAGTAATATGCATATAAATATTAGCACAAATAATTGAATTAATGTGCCCAAAAAAGCTTTAGCAGGCTGTGGAATACATAGCATCATTTCATTTCTTCCATATGAAGAAGAGCGTTTTTATTTTGATAAGTTGTGATGGTGTGTGGAATTAAATGGCTCAAGGATGTATTATCTCTTAACATGGTGGTTTTCTGAGAAATAGAGGAAGGGAAGAGTTGGATGCAGAATTTAGTTACTCAATCTCAGGCTAATTCGAAAAATGAACAGAACCAGAAAGGTGTTTGAGGGTTTCAGCGCCTTAATCACATAGGTAGCATTTAGTAGTGGATGCTCTGATGAATTAACTTGTTTCCTGTAGCCAAGCCCCCAAAAATCAGGCAATGAAATGAAAGCCTTCTTGTTTCAACCAACATTTTCTAGATGTTGTGCAACTGAAAGAGCTAGGTCTGTTGCTTAGATTTGAGCCTCCAAAGTTTGTCCAATTGATTGTCCATACAAAGTATTGGTATTTTAGTTTTCTCCAAAATTTTTGGTAATGTAGTTTTCCCATTTTTTAAGATATCACATATGAAGATATTGGTCACATACCATAAGATGTATTTGAAGGTTACAACTCAGCTATTTCAAGCACTTACCATTCCACAAAGCACATTAGCAATTTTTAAATATTACTTGTTTTAGCGGTCCAGGGTTCAGGTGATTATGATATAGTTTGGTACAAGGCTACAACCCTACTATTCTCAGTCTTGGAAAATTCTATGGGATTGCATGCATGGCTTGTGGTACAAAAGGATGAATTCCCCCTAATCACAATACATGTTTCAAACAATATTTCTCCCCACAAAACCATCCTTAGCTGGGACTGCATAGTGTCCCATGGTTCCAGTGCATAATAGCACCAAATTAGATCTTATGAACATTTAGAGTTTATGAAGACTTGCCTCTACTGGATTTTGAGGTCATCTGAGGTCTCCTCCATGTCATAGAATCCATCTTTAGTAATGATGACAATATAGGCGTTGGTTTGTTATGCTTGGGATTCAAGAATTCACCCACGACAACCAGCTACATGGGAATAATTGCCACTATCATTACAGATGGTTTCTTGATGGGGACATGGTCCAACAACATTTGGCATGCAATAGTAAATATAGATGGAAAAAATATACATTTTACAACATGAATTTACAAATCAAACATATCATTAATGTCTAATAGCTTTATGGGAATAAAATAACCCTTGGAATCAACCCATGTAGGTCAAATGCTTTGTGAGGAAAACGAACAACATGGATTCTCACATATGTATAGCATCATATTAGAAACAAGAACAGTGCTTCAAAATTTTGGAGTCATCCTCAAGTCTTTCTCAACTAATTCTGGTGATTGCATGCCACTTCCATACTGATTCCAATGTTGCAAAGATGGCTTAAGATACCATGGAAATCACTTGCTAAAGTAACCGTGCAAAAATGTTAATGCTTTTGTTACTGCATAATCACTATGCAACTTGTGCAACATTTACAACAAGGTAGAAATATCTAATCCTGGGAATCTCAAGGGAGAGATTAAAACCTAGAGAACAAAAATAGGAGGTGAAAATGCTCTTTTAAGACATAAAAATACCTTTGTAGCAGGGGACAAGCAATGAATTATCAATCATCATCCAAAGAAAATCTATTTGAAGGGTCACTTTACAAAATGTCACTTTGATTTCTGTTAAATTGCAACACATATGGATTCTGCTATGACAGGTCAACCAAAGAGACATCTTTTAACAACATGATGGAGTGTATTTGTAAGTGTGAAGAGACTTTTTGCTGGTGACTCTATTCTTTTTATAAGTTATTAGTGATGAAACTTTGGAACCATTTACAAATTATGTTTTCTTAATTGCCTTATGTTGTGGATTTATCTTTGTTTCCTGATTGACCCTAGTAGAGAGATACATGAGGTTGTGAATCTTTCAATTCTCTTTCGATATAAAGGAAGGTCTAAACCACATTGTTTTCTTCTTTCTATCCATTTATAATTTTATTGCATGTTCTTGACTAATTCTATTGTACAGCTATGGGACTCTGCATCCAATAGACAAGTAGAGTAAATTACTACTTTCATGTTTTCAATTTCTTTTTGTTTTGTTTAAACAGTGGCATTCCATGTGGGCAATTTGGGCAAAGTTGAACAGTTGTGGGAGATTTGCTAGTTCTCTTTCGAGGTATATATGATAGTGGGATTAGCATAGTCTATCTTTAAATTTTATTTTATTTTATTTATATATCAATTTGAACATGGTTTCTTGCCTTGATTGCAGGTTAGTGGCTGTTTAAGTCACCTATGAATAAAATGATCACATAAATATTCATACTTCTTGTCAGCAAGCAAACTCGAAGGTATTGTTGCTAATATTTAATCTCATTTCATTTCCATTTATCTAGTGGCTAAGAGTACTTAGATATAATTCCCATTCTTCTTGAATATCGTCATTTTCAAGCAATAACAACTTCTTAAAGGGTGTTAGCTCAATGGTAGAGCACCTTCCTAATTATAGGCAGGAGATTGGTGGTTCGATTCCTCCGTACCCTATCATAAATTAATGACTAAGAAAACAACTAAATTCGCATATATACGACTATTAGTAGCTAATTTCCAGTAACTTATAGAGCGACTAATGTTTAGTCATATTTAGCTTAGTCATTAATATGTTATCATCTAGTAGTTTATTTAGTCCTATATTTGGTCATTAATTGTGACAATCAATGACTAAATTAGTGAGTATCAATGACTAAATCAATGACTTAATCAGTGACTATCAATGACTAATAAGTCAACAAATTAATGACTAGTGAAATACGACTAGAGATAAGATAGTGGAAATCAGATACTATTAGTCACCGACTCAAAAATAGTCGTTTATAGTCGAATTTTAGTCATTTTTTTAGTCATTAATTTCTCATTTTGTACTAATGAAAGTAGGCCTGATTTTGTATAAGCACAGTTATATTTTCATCATTTGGAAGAGCACCATAATAGTTTTGAGACTTATTATGTTTTACAATGATTTTTAAGTAATGAAGATGTCATGTCCCCAATTTTGGCTCATTTAGTTCTCAGGGGTAAAGGGGACAAAATAACCCCTAACGAGATAAATTTATTTCGTCTTTGCATACTTAGAATAAAAATTATCCTAAGTTTAGTATAAACAAGAATTTTATTTTATTTTAATTATTTTTATGAATAATTATTCCTAAATATTGAGAAAGTGGGACAATAGGGCACCCTCATGAGGATAAGGCTGATAAAATAGAGCTGGAATCAAGAAAATAACAAAAGAGGAAAAGCAAAGAAGGTGTAAGAACATGCCAAAACCAAAAAAGTGGAAACAACCAAAAAAAGCTAAGGAGGGGCACAGTTTCTAAAGGGAGCTCAGTTTACAAATTGGAAACAAATAGAAAAGCAGAAGGAGGGAGCAATTTCCAAAAGGGAGGCCAGATTACAAATCAGGAAACTTTTACAAAGCAGGAAACATATGGATACAAAGGGGGGCGCAGTTGCTAAAGGAGAGAAAGGCTTGTGAGGAAAAAGCAATGCAAGTCTATTCATTCATGGGTGGCCCATTTGGAATGGTTCTCACAGGTCACCAAGCATGTCAAATTGCTCAGCAAGTCACCATGACTTCTATAAAATAATCCAAGCAATTCCAATTCACATCTTTTGGTTAATTATTTTTGTCATTGAGAGCTCTTGCTACTCACAGTTGAGAGATGTGCCTAAACCTTTGCTTGGGAGATGAGCCCCAAGGTCTTTCATGTTCCAGTCAGTCATTGATCAGATCTAGATCTATGGAGTACTAAGCTTCAAGTCCATATCAGTCTAGTATTGAATATTCTCAAGCTACCATAGATTGATCATCAGTTAGAGTGCCATTAGAGAGAGCATTGGAAGATTTCATTAGGGATGGGTGCTCCCATTCAATGGAGGAATCCAGTTCATATTAGAAGGATCAGCGTGCACCATATATATATATATCAATTTATTCTCTACAGATTCATATCAGTCCAACATTGAATATTCATAAGATTCCTTTTAGTGTGCATCAGTCTAAGTGCCATTGAAGAGGGTATTGGGGGATTTCACCAGAAGGAGGTGCTCCAACTCAGTGGAGGAGTTTAGTGAAGCCCATAATGATCAGTGTGCATTTCAAAAACATTCAATACCTTTGATATCAGTCACCTATAAGTTCCATAGTATACTTCCACCTCCTACTCCTCATCACATGCCCATTTTCTCAATAATGTAAGCTTTCTAGCATTGGAGATGCATTAATGGTCTAAATGATCAAATATATTTATTCTTTGTTCAAGACCAATTATTTAGACCTTATGTTGTTCCATATGATGTATGATAACCCTCATTAATTCCAGAACTGATATTTGTAAGCCTCTGAGGCATTTTGCAACACTAAAATGGAAGACTAGCTCTTTTTGCAATAATTAATGACTAGTTTTTCCATTGTGGCCAATAAAATTTATGTATGCATCTATTTTCTCATATAATGGATTTATGAGGTTCCTATGACATTAATTAAGCACCAAAAACCCCGTCCTTGATAATTTGGATCCATATGAGTCAATTTGAGAGAGTTTGGAATTCTACTAGGTGAGCAATCCTACATAGCGCACTTGATCATTTTTCTTCCAAACACCTTTGTAGCCTCCCAAATTCCCTAAATATATGCTCCAACATTTATTACAGAGTATAATTCCTGACATACCCCTATTCACATCCAATATAAACTCCCAATTCTAATATGCATATGATGGAAGGCCCAGAAAGCATCGAAGTAGACATCAGATTCATCTCATTGTTGAAAAGTAAATGGATCCAGTTCTTTGTGCATGGGAATTAGTGATTGGCCCTTTTTTACCTTTATGGTGAAAATTTCTCATACAAAAACCAGAATCAAAATCCATCCCCACCATCCTTGAGTTGAGAGACAACACCCGGAGTTACCACCTTGCAGGCCATAAACATTGTTAAAGTTACTACTAAGATTATGATTACAATTTGTATTTTACGTTGAGATTCTAGCCTTATCTTGGCTAGTATATTACAGTGGTATCTTCAAAATTTGCAGTATGAGGCTCCTACCTATGATTGAAGAATTTGATTTTGAGCCAGATGAAGAAGAGGAGATGTCCTTTGCGGGATATTATTGTTTGAAAAGGTTTGAATATGATTTCCTTGCTGATCATGTGTTTGAAGAGGACATATGATATGATCGACCTGTGTCTAAATGGGATAATCGAAAATTTTCATGTGGAAAGAAGATGAAGGGATCATTCCAGTATCTCATGGAATACTATGCTTTAAAGGAAGAGATCTGAGATCTCTTATATTTTCGAGATTATTGTTTACTTGAGGTAGTAAGATGATCAAATAAAGGAGGGTGGTGTCCCTTACTCTTGATAAGATGTTCCAAGAAGTAGAACATATGTTGTAGAAAAGTGAAGCATCACCATCACAATGCTTTGCACTTAATGAGCTAATGATAAAAGGGGCATCCATAGCTTCTCTTGGTTCAGAAAGAGGGGAGCCTTCTGTTAAAATGCATCCATCAAATGATCATGATGGAACTAGCACTATGAAATCTTACGAAGAGAAAGAAGAACCATGTGCAACACAAGATCAAGCAAAAAGTGTTGAAGAAGTGAACAGTGTGGGAAGAATTTCTTACTTGATGAGAAATTTTGGATCCTCTTTAGGAAGAGCCTCCAAGAATATTGATCCTAAGACAAATCAGCCACCAAAGGAGAAGATAATTGATACCATAATAGAAGAATCATGTGGTTCCCCTGGTGAGTTCATGAAGCATAAGGAAGCAAAACTTCCATATGTGAGTTTTCATGGGGACTCAGAGGAGGGAAATCACGCCTATGCAAAATTGCCACTTGGAGAGGATGAAAAGGAGCCACAAAGGGGAAGTACAAATTATGATTTTTGCAAGGGTCACTCTTCATGGAAAACCCTAGAAGGAACCTCCACCTCATGCCATGAAGAAAATTCTGAATGGCTACATCCACTAGAAGAACAATGTAGCAAAGAAAAAAAACACACATCAATGAGGTGTGAATCAGAAAATCTAGTAGAAGGACAAGCCACCATAAGTCTACATAATGAAGAGGAAATTTGGGCACAAAGGTATGAATTCCACTCTAATTTTTGTATTCATTTGATGCAGACCCATATGAAAGCCACTTATAATGAGAATGTTGGCATGGTTGAGTCCTTCGGTATGGAGGCTCAAATTTCCAGTGTAAACTATGAAGACAGTAATGGAGATAAATCATTGGAGGAGCCTGTGTCACTGCAAGGTGATATCAGTGAGGAAGGAAGATGTGTAGAAGAGGTTGCTACAAGATATAGTTCACATGAATATGAATATATTGCAGTTGGGAAAGATGAAAAAGGTCCAACTTCTCATTCACCACCTGAGCTTCATCATGAAGAAGGAAGAAGAAGATGTTTTGTCACAAGGTTTTTGAAGATGAGTGAAGTGAAGATCCATGAGGACTTGAAAATTATGCATGACACTAATGCATGGGTGTCAAAATACTGTTGGAGAGATACATCTATGGAGGATCCATCATCTAATGAAGACTTGGAGACCATTCTGAAAGCAATGATAGACATCAGAGGTAATTTTATGGATTTGCTTTCTGATAGAGATCATTTACTGGAGCTTGTGGATATGTATCATAGTGCTTCATTGGAACATGAAGCAGAGGTTAACAAGCTTACTCACATGTTGAAAAACACCCAGGATTCTTTGAAGAGTGTTCTTGGTGCACTACAAGAATCCAAGCGTAAGATTATAAAGCAGCTTGATGAGGAGTTGCAAGGATCACCTTTCACTTCTTACATTATAGACAATCATTCTCATATGGATGATTTTTTAATGATGTAGAGTAGGAACTGTTGAGATATTGTATCTTCAAAGAATATTATAACTGTACTTTATTATTCCGGAGATGTTTCATTCCTCCGTGAAGATCTTATTGTATATCCGGAGATGTTTATTCCTCCGTCGGAATGTGGTAACTTGGGTTATTAGACTTCCCTAGTGGGGGTCGGCCCTGTATGTGTTATGTGGGTCAAAGGGTTATTAGACCACCCTAGAGGGGTCGGCCCAGTCAGTTGTAGTGGGGTATTTAACCCAATGGTTAAATACGAGCCTACATGATTTTTGCAAAAGACAAGTCGGAGCAGTGTATAAATAGAGGAGGTGTATTCCTCATTTTACACACACTCACTCACTTGAGAGTAGCACACTTGTGGAGGAGAGGTCTGCTATGGTGGATGAGGATATCATGTCTTTGGTTTGCATCTTTGTATATTGTTGGTCATCTATATTGAGGAAGCTTTGCTGGGTTTTCTACCCCATGAGGGTTTCCCAGGATAAATTTGTGTCTCTTGTGTTTATGTTGTGCTTGTTGTTTCTTCAGTGATCCTGTATATGTTATTATTGTGAAATGGAATGAAATGCTGATATTTTCTATCTTAGCATATGAAATCTTAACATGGTATCAGAGCTAACCTGAAGGAAGGCAATGTATGGCACTTACGACACTTGCTTCTCTTGCAACAATTTGAAGGTTAGGGTTTTATATAGCAAAAACCAGTCATCGTGAAACTTTCGCTATAAATACATTTTGGCGAAGGTTTAGGTTCTGAAACCTTTAAAGGTCGTATATAACATCCCAAGGTACCTTGTGTCCAAGGGAACCCTTAGATTCGTTGTACTTTGTGAGTTATGATTAGTACAAGTTAGGGTTCCTTCTCTTCCAGATCTCAGTCAAAATCAAGTGACCTTGGCAAAAAGGTCATAACTTGGGCTAGGAAGCTCCAAATGAAATTTCATAAAAAGTGATAGGTAGTACACAGACTGTACTATCTTAGGAAACTTTTTCAGAGGCCGAAGTTGAACCAGTGACACATGGCACTCCGTACACATTCGCTCTCCTGTTTTATCCCATAAATAGGTCACGTTGCGACACTTGGCATAAATCTCTCTCAGAAAATCCAATTGAGGTCAGACCTGTTGGGATGGAAAGATGACAGGTCAGGATACCACAGAAAATGTTTTCAGACCCTGTGGAGTGAAACGTTCGGAGTTACAGTAGAAGCAATCAGGTACATATTTCTGTCAAAACATAATTATTTTTGGAGCACCTTCATTCATGGCTTCCGGAATTTAGGGTTTCGGAAAAAGTTAGAATTTTTGGAATCGAAATCCACGGCTGAATGCTACTTAGGAAAATCAAAATTTAGAGACCAAGATTGAATTTTTTGGTTGGGTAGAAGACCTGGCTTGATCAAACCCCAGTTCAGGATTGTGATCGGAAAGATGGAAAATTAGGGCTTCAGTAAAAGTTGGAATTTTTGAAGTCTATGACCACAGTTGGAAGCTCCTCAGAAAAATAAGAGTTTAGAGCCTTGGATCGAACCTTTTGATTGGGAAGAAGGGTGGGCTTCATCAAAACCTAGTTCGGGATCCTGTCTAAAAGATCCAGAAGTTTCGAAGGCAAATTTTGAGGGGTCAAATTTTGGAGATTTCAAAATTGAAGTATGCTAGTTTGATCAGCTCAGGAAGTCACATCCTTCCATCCATTCAGAAGTGTGAAAGTCAAAGATTGAATTTTTAGGGTTTCTCTAACAAACCCTAATCAAGCTCCAGATCAAGTTTCAGGGGGATTTGAGGCTAAGGCCTTACATAAGAAGACTACAAGAAGTCTCGACATGTATGTCTTAAGGAGATACAGGTATGTCTTGAAATCTGATTCCTGATTAAGTTCATAATATGTCTGTCTTCATATTATTTATTAGTACAATCTTGATTAATGTTAGAATTGTCTTATCACCCTAGTAACAGTATGAATGCATGTGAATGATAGAGGACATTCATTGATTAGGGCTATATGATTGTACTAATGCACTGTGGTGTTGTATGAGGTTGATGTTGTCTGCTAACAAGATACAGATACATCACGAAAGACAAATCAAGTTCCATGACCATGATAACATGAAGACAAAGACTCATCCATAATCTTTGATCACATAGAAGTTCTACTTACGAGGTATGTATGACTTTGTTCTATTATGATTAACCTATGAGATATATAGGTTCCAGCATAGGATCTCTAAATCATTGAAGAGAACAAAGAAGATATTGATTAGGTATGTTAGACATAACTAAGCAGGTATACTAATCCAGGTATGTTTTCCTATGTCATGTTAGAATCTTACCTTGTGTTAGGATCCCTTATATAAGTATACTTGCTATGATTGGTTATGCTTATTCGTAAAGTTAGTAATCAAGGGTTTATGCATATTATGTCTCTTATCTTGGTTGATGATTTAACTAACCAGATCAAACAAGAATATGCATGAGTAAAAGAAGACTTCCCTGAAACCTTGAATATTATCTATAATCATGACTATACTTTTTCAAGATTATTTAGAACTATAATGTTTTGATAACATTGAGAATATACTAATGAATGTATGTTTGTGTATGAGATCATGAGGATGACACTTGAGCTTGCACAGTGGTACAGAATGAATAGAAGTTCAAAAGATATACAGAAGATCAAGCGGGAGGCAACCACACAAACATAAAAGATAAGTATTTGAGTCGTTATTTGAAATAGTAAATGATATTGCCTGTAATCGGCTGTATGCATATTTGTATTCCTAGAATATATCATGCTGAGTGTAAACATTCATTTAGCATTGAACAATATACTACTAATATGCATATGATTGGTAAGTTGGACAAACATTCCATTGTTGTTTGTCTAGAATGAAACCTCTTTACTGACATGCTGAGAGCTGTGCACACTCTCGATAGTATGTTCTGGTAGAGATGGAAGGCATCTAGATAGCCACTGTATGCATACATGATATGGAAAAGTGTTGTGCCAAATTAATGGTCAAGATAGTTGCATAACTATGTAAATGATATCTGTATGCATAATAGGTTATCATGTCAACATGATTTCATGATTATGAAGTATTACTAATCATGTACTTAATTTTGATATGTAGGAAAGATCATGAAGAATGATGAACACCGAACAAGTGATGGATGTTCAACAAGAAGATTTACAAATCAAACAAAATATAGAAGACTCGTGGCTAGAAGATTCTCTTAGAAAAAGGAAGAGAATCATGAAGAGATGTTTGCTCCAAGTGACTAGATAAGACCATTCTCTTAATGATGTAATTAAAGAAGAAGTGTGAATCAGGTTCTGTATGGGTACCCAGGATCGATAATCAATTGATGAGATTAATGATCACCATGGGTGATGTGGATCTCAACCTTTGCCACAAGGTTGAATATGGTTTCTAGACACAGATGACATGGATGCAAGAAGGAACTCACCACAGAGTTTGAATGATATTGAGGCCCATATCAGTAGACCCATCTAATGAGAGATGGCACAGATAGATATGCAGAATATCATTCAATGCAGAGTGTGAATGATGTTCAGTCACAAAGGGGGAACTGACAGTTTCTTGATAAGCTTGGGCTTTACCAAAAGTAAAGTTGTTCCTAACCTTAAGGTTATGGATCATACTATTATTGTATGTAGATGATATCTTTCTGATAGGAAATGAGAAATAGAAATGAAAATGAAAGATCTCAGATTGATGCATCACTTGCTAGGTCTAGAAGTATGGCAAGGCTCGTAAGGAATATTTCTCAACTAGGGAAAGTATGCTGAGAAATCTTGAGAAGAATTGATGTGTTGGAATGGCCACTCTCATGGATTCCAACTTGAAGCTGTTAGCAGATGACTCATCAGAGTTAGTGGATATAACTCTGTACAGAAAAATTATTTGGTCATTGATGTATCTAACGAATACTAGGTCAGATATATGCTTTGTTGTGAACACCTTGAGTCAGTATCTAGTGGAAACTAGATGTGTTCACCTGATAAGTTGCAAATCATGTGATGCGGTACCTAAAGGATACAATAGACTTTGATCTATGTTATCTTGGAGATCATGACTTCAGATGGATACATAGATGTTGATTGGGCAGGAAGTGTATCAAACAGGAAGAGCACATCGAGAGGATGTTATTGTCTGGGATCAGCCATGATCTCGTGGTTTAGCAGGAAACAATCTAATGTGGCTCTTAGCACAAGCATAATATATGGCTGCTTACTCTACTAAGTTATGAAGTAGTATGGCTTCAGGAATGTTTGACTTAGAGATAGACTCAACTGTGATCCTATGTGACAAACAGAGTTGTACCAAAATGGCAGAGAATCCAGTATTCCATGATAAGTCAAAGCACATAGAGATCTGACATTTCTATATACAAGATATGGTGCAGAAAGGAATTAATGTTCAAATTTGTAACAAGTTACCAATGTACTAACCAAACCTCTACCGATCCGACGTACTAACCAAACCTCTACCTCAAGTAAAGTTTTCTGAGACAAACTTAATAAATTTTAGAAGGAACCTCCTCGAAAGGGGGAGTGATGTGATCACTTATGATGAGATTGCCTGCATCGACAGTGAGGTCGATGATGTGGATACCTATATTGGTGATGTCGACAGAGAGGTTGGTGGATGGTCCTTAGACAGGGTCTAAGGTGACAAGGGGATTGCATCATCCTTGAACACATGTTCTAAAAGGAGCCGTAGACAGGTGTCTCCGAGAAAGAAAAGGGATTGCATCATCCTTGAACACATGTTCTAAAAGGAGCCGTAGATAGTTGTCTCCAAGAAAGAAAAGGGATTTCATCATCCTTGAACACATGTTCTAAAAGGAGTCGTAGACAAGTGTCTCCGAGAAAGAAAAGGGATTGCATCATCCTTGAACACATGTTCTAAAAGGAGCCGTAGACAGGTGTCTCCGAGAAAGAAAAGGGATTGCATCATCCTTGAATACATGTTCTAAAAGGAGCCGTAGACAGGTGTCTCCAAGAAAGAAAAGGGATTGCATCATCCTTGAACACATGTTCTAAAAGGAGCCATAGACAGGTGTCTCCGAGAAAGAAGAGGGATTGCATAATCCTTGAACATATGTTCTAAAAGGAGCCGTAGACAGATGTCTTCGAGAATGAAGTCCTTCGTGGACATGAGAGGATTGAATCATCCTTGGATTTCAGTCCTAAAGTGAGTCATAGACAAATGTCCCCGAGAAAGAAGAGGGATTGTATCATCCTTGAACACATGTTCTAAAGAGAGCCGTAGACGTATGTCTTTGAGAATGAAGTCCTTGGTGGACATGTGAGGATTGGATCATCCCTGGACTTCAGTCCTAAAGAGAGCCGTAGACATGATGTCTCCGAGAATAAAGTCCTGAATGAACAGGTGGGGGATTGTATCGTCCCTAGACTTCGGTCCCAGAATTGAGCCATAGACATGATGTCTCCGAGAATAAAGTCCTGAATGAACAGGTGGGGGATTCTATCGTCCCCGGACTCTGGTCCCAGAATTGAGCCGTAGACTGGGTCTCCGATAATAAAGTCCTGAATGAACAGATGGGGGATTGTATCATCCCCGGACTCTGGTCCCAGAATTGAGCCGTAGACTGGGTCTCCAATAATGAAGTCCTGAAGGAACAGGTGGGGGATTGTATCGCCCCCGGACTCTGGTCCCAGAATTGAGCCGTAGACGGGGTCTCCGATAATAAAGTCCTGAATGAACAGGTGGGGGATTGTATCATCCCCGGACTCTGGTCCCAGAATTGAGCCATAGACTGGGTCTCCGATAATGAAGTTCTGAATGAACAGGTGGGGGATTGTATCGTCCCCGGACTCTCGTCCCAGAATTGAGCCGTAGACTGGGTCTCCGATAATGAAGTCCTGAATGAACAAGTAGGGGATTGTATCTTCCCCGGACTTCGGTCCCAAAATTGATCTGTAGACTGATGTCTCCGAGAATTGAAGATAGGACTGCATCGTCCCTGGACCTCAGTTCAAAATGTACGTGATGGGATTGCATCATCCCTAGACATGAGACTTGTCTTAAAGTGATAAGGATTGATCATCCTGGAACTTGATCTGGATTGTATCATCCATGGACCTATGTCCTAAAGAGAGCGGGATTGATCATCATGTAATATGATCGCGTGTGTTGCAGGGTATGCTGCTATGCATACTTAATTGATGAGGATACTTGTATTGATATTGATGAGGATACTTGTATTGATGATGTGTATACTTGTATTGATGAGGATACTTGTATTGATGATGTGTATACTTGTATTGATGAGGATACTTGTATTGATGATGTGTATACTTGTATTGGTGTGGATACTAATACAGATGATCCAGATGTTGTAGATCATGATGATCCAGATGTTGTAGATCGAGATGATCCAGATGCTGTAGATCATGATGATCCAAATGATGTAGATCGAGATGATCCAGATGTTGTAGATCGAGATGATCCAGATGCTATAGATCATGATGATCCAGATGTTGTAGATCGAGATGATCTAGATGCTGTAGATCGAGATGATACAGATGCTATAGATCGAGATGATCCAGATGCTGTAGATTGTGATGATCCAGATGCTGTAGATCGAGATGATCCAGATGCTGTAGATCGAGATGATCCAGATGCTGTAGATCGAGATGATCCAGATGCTGTAGATCGAGATGATCCAGATGCTGTAGATCGAGATGATCCAGATGCTGTAGATCGAGATGATCCAGATGCTGTAGATCGAGATGATCCAGATGTTGTAGATCGAGATGATCCAGATACTGTAGATCGTGATGAACCAGATGCTATAGATCAAGATGATCTGACGATGCTGATCGTGTTAATCTAGACGACGATGTTGATCATGTGATGACGATGCTGATGATTGTGTGATGACGATGCTAATGATCGTGTGATGACGATGTTGACGATCGTGAGGATTCAGATATTGATGTTGCTGTAGTTGTTTGAGTGCTGCAGAAGATAAAGACTCAGTACTAAAGATGTTGATGTTCCAGTATTGAAGATGTTCCAATAACTGGTTGAGTTACTGATGATGTTGAGAAAGCTTCCAATGATTTATAGATGTATCATGTATGATGTTGATGACTCCTTGCTCGTGCAGATGCTGTTATAATATCCTTCTCATTAATGGGGAGTGTTGAGATATTGTAACTTCAAAGAATATTATAATTGTACTTTATTATTCCGGAGATGTTTCATTCCTCTGTGAAGATCTTATTGTATATCCGAAGATGTTTATTCCTCCATCGGAATGTGGTAACTTGGGTTATTAGACTTCCCTAGTGGGGGTCGGCCCTGTATGTGTTATGTGGGTCAAAGGGTTATTAGACCACCCTAGAGGGGTTGGCCCAGTCAGTTGTAGTGGGGTATTTAACCCAATGGTTAAATACGAGCCTACATGATTTGTGTAAAAGACAAGTCGGAGTAGTGTATAAATAGAGGAGGTGTATTCCTCATTTTACACACACTCACTCACTTGAGAGTAGCACACTTGTGGAGGAGAGGTCTGCTATGGTGGAGGAGGAGATCATGTCTTTGGTTTGCATCTTTGTATATTGCTGGTCATCTATATTGAGGAAGTTTTGCTGGGTTTTCTACCCCATGAGGGTTTCCCAGGATAAATCTGTGTCTCTTGTGTTTATGATGTGCTTGTTGTTTCTTCAATGATCCTGTATATGCTATTATTGTGAAATGGAATGCAATGCTGCTATTTTCTATCTTAGCATATGAAATATTAACAGGAACTTCATGTGATGATGGCACATGAAGTACATTGTTATTTTCATGTGCTTGGGGAGTTTTAAGTTAAGCAATATGAAGTCCAAGAACTTGCTCTTTTGCAAAGAGATTATGAGTTTCCTCTAGGAGATTGTTACACAATTTTGGAGGAGGCACATGATCTCACTGTAGTTGATCCAACCTCAAGTATGATGGATGAATCTTGCAGAGATTTGGTTCACTGTTCTCCATCCCACACACATATGGCAGCCAACAGACATAGGGATGAATCTTGGGTAAAGGGATTCTTTCTTTTGGTGCCCCATGAGGAGCAGGACGCTCTCACATATCCCATTGATGACTTAATGGTCAAGCCACATGGTTAGACAAGTGCACCTTTCCCTTCCCAGTTTGAAAAGAAGAAACATATTCATCTCTCAGATGGCCCCATCATGCATATGAATGCATGGAAGTGCCACTTGGGCCAGCTTGGTGGAACATGTTGCAGAATGATGAGCCCTTGCACTAGAACAAGGATAGCACATGAGCTATCCTATTGGGTGGTAGATTATGTTCTAGAGGAGGTACTTGATCACATTCCATATGGTTCAGCAAATAAAAGTGCTTATTCATCCATTGATTGGATGGGCGGAGGAATCAATGAATTGAATACCTTGGGAGGTAAAAAAATTTGTGTTTCTGCAATAATTCTTTTGTTATAACTGACATTGTCCTGAATTGTGAGCAGCGACATTTGCAGCCATTAGATATATCTAGTACACATGCACAAGAGATGCATTTTGATTTGCATTTTCTCAAGAAGTTTCATGCTTGGTGGAGAAGTCTCACAGCTATTTAGTTTTGCATTGCAATTTATCCACTTCCAGCATGGTGGATGGATCCTGGCATACCCTGGACTGACAAGTTGTCACAAGTAATAGTGATGATGGATTGTATTCATCAGGGACCATGAGATCCAAGCGTTCCTTGGAATGATGGACTATCTAAAGTGTCATGGATACTATTGGAGTAGAGTGATAGTTCTCATAGCAACATGGTATTCCACATATTTGCATGGGATATCGAAATTCTTCTCAGTTTTTTTAACTAGGAGAAACTTACATTTTGTTGTAGAAAATGGGAGATGATAATAATCAGAGTAGTGCAGAAACATCATGGTGGATAACCCTCAATTAACTTGAATTTTGGGTCCCAATGTTATTAATTCCAAAATAACCTTGAGGCAACAATTAGAAGGAGAATAGTTTAAGCAACACCATGGATTGTTGTTACTTGAGGACAAGCAAACTTGGGAGGGGAGGACTATCATGTCCCCATTTTTGGATCATTTAGTTCTCAGGGGTAAAGGGGACAAAATAGCCCCTAAGGAGATAAAAAAAATTCATCTTTGCATACTTACAATAAAAATTATCCTAAGTCTAGTATAAACAATAATTTTATTTTATTTTAATTATTTTTATGAATAATTATTCCTAAATATTGAGAAAGTGGGCCAAGAGGGCGCCCTCATGAGGATAAGGGTTCTAAAATAGAACTGGAAGCAAGAAAAAAGAAAAAGAGGAAAATCATAGAAGGTGTAAGAACATGCCAAAAGAAAAAAAGTGGAAACAACTAGAAAAAGCTAAGGAGGGGCGTAATTTCTAAAGGGAGCTTAGTTTACAAATTGGAAAAAAACAGAAAAGTAGAAGGAGGGTGTAGTTTCCAAAAGGGAGGCCAGTTTACAATTCAGGAAAATTTTACAAAGCAGGAAACATATGGAGACAAAGGGGGGCACAGTTGCTAAAGCTGAGAAAATCTTGTAAGGAAAAAGCAAGGAAAGTATATTCATTCATGGGTGGCCCATTTGGAAGGGTTCTCACAGGTCACCAAGCATGTCAACTTGCTCAGCAGGTCACCATGAATTCTATAAATTAATCCAAGAAACTCCCACTCACATATTTTGGTTAATTATTTTTGTCATTAAGAGCTCTTGCTACTCATAGTTGAGAGATGTGCCTCAACCTTTGCTTGGGAGATGATCCCAAAGGTCTTTCATGTTGCAGTCATTCATTGATCAGATCTAGAGCTATGGAGTACTGATCTTAAAATCCATATCATTCCAGTATTGAATATTCTCAAGCTACCACAGATTGATCACCAGTCAGAGTGCCATTGGAGAGAGCATTGGAAGATTTCATCAGGGAGGGGTGCTCCCATTCAGTGGAGGAATCCAGTTCAGCTCAGAAGGCTCAATGCACACAAGATATATAGTAATATATGCTCTACAGATCCATATCATTCCATCATTGAATATTCATAAGCTTCCTTTGAGTGTGCATAAGTTAGAGTGCCATTGAAGAGGGTATTGGGGGATTTCACCAAAAGGAGGTGCTCCAATTCATTGGTGGATTTTAGTGCAGACGAGAATTCTTAGTGCGCATTTCAAAAATAGTAAATACTTCTGATATCAGTCACCTATCAGTTCTAGAGTATACTTCCACCTCGTACTCCTCATATCATGCCCATTTTCTCAATAACGTAAGGTTTCTAGCATTGGAGATGCATTGATGGTCTAAATGATAATATATATTTATTTTCTGTTAAAGACCAATTATTTCAACCTTTTTCTATTCCATATGATGTATTATAACCCTCATTAATTCCAAAACTTATATTTGTAAGCCTTTGAGGCATTTTGGAACACTAAAATGGAAGACTAGCTCTTTTTTCAATAATTAATGACTAGTTTTGCCATCGTGGCCAGTAAAATTTATGTATACATCTATTTTATGATATAATGGATGTATGATTTTCCCGAGACATTAATTAAGCACCAAAAACCCTTATCCTAAGAATTTGGAGCCATATGAGTCAGTTTGAGAGAGTTTGGAATTCTACTAGGTGAGCAATACTACATAGCGCACTGATCATTTTGCTTCCAAACACCTCTATAGCCTCCCAAATTCCCTAAATATATGCTCCAACATCTATTACAGATTCTAATTCATGACATACCCCCATTCACATCCAGTATAAACTCCCAATTCTAGTATGCATATGCTGGAAGGCCCAGAAAGCATTGAAGTAGACATCAGATTCATCTGATTGCTGAAAAGTAAATGGCTCCAGTGCTTTGTGCATAGGACTTAGTGATTGGCCCTGTTTTACCTTGCTACTGCACATTTCTCATACAAAAACCAGAATCAAAATTCATCCCCACCATCCTTGAGTCCATGGCAAGCACCCGGAGTTACCACCTTGCAGGCCATAAAAATTGTTAAAAGTTACGACTAAAATTCTGATTACAAGTTGTATTTTAAGTTGATATTCTTTCCTTATCTTGGCTAGTATCTTACATAATACTTTTTTTATCCTATATTATTGAGTAAATTACCGTTCCTGTGTTTCCATGGGTAAGGTCCCATCCATAGGAAATAACAAGGGCATGTGAGTTAGATTAGATTTATTTTCTTTCGAATGGATGAGATAGGTTAAAAAAAAACAGTGTAGATTCATTACAGTTTGTATCCAATGTACAGTATGTTGACAGAGTAGTGCTAAATAGATTATTTCTACAATTTGAATTCAGTTTGGATGATTTTTAATATTTCTGCAATTTCTCAATTCGGTATTTATTTTATGAGATATGGTATTTGATTATATGAGTTTGGTCAAACATAATATTTTCGAGTTTGCTTAATTACTCACTCAGATCTTGATGTCACCTAAAATTCGTAGAATTAATGTGTAAAAAAGGTATATCAGGACTCACTCCTCAAAAGGATTGCCTAAGTCTCGGCGAGCATCATCCTTAAACTGGTTCATAAACCATTGATAAATGGATAGGTACCTAAACAAACAATGGAATCCATGTCCCTTGCAACCCCTAAGTCATAGATCAGAATTCCCTTTTTCTTTTTATCTGTATTTTTCCTGCTTTAGAATACTACTAGGAATCGTTACAAGTTTCTTTGTAGTTGCACATATTGTGCAGGACCCTCATAATTTTGCATGAATCGATGGGTTGATAATTAAATCGAAGGTTCAGATACAACACCTTTGATGGTGTCTTGTCCCAACAAGATACAGTATTAATTGTTGATTAATTAAGCCTATCAGACATCATGGGTTTCAATTGATGACTGGGATGTAAATGGTGTGCACACCCATGGGTGAGCATGTTATTCTCAATAATGATGTTGATGGCACATCAAATATGGGAATGGGGGCCCTATGGTTATCAACGGGAATACCGGTAGATGCATTTTAAACGAAGGGTAAATAATGTCTATATTCCCATTTCTGAATGATACCTGTGGTAGGGTGTGTGACCCCTCTTGTTAGATATTGGAGTCTTATTATTATAATGGAAAAATAAGAGGCTCCACATTGTCCTGATCGACATCTTGCACATACAATGTACATACCCAAGTGTAGTAAAGAACATGACCAAGGTATTGACAATGCATAAATCATATAGCGAAACAAGGCGTACCTGTGGGGTACCTCAATAAAAATAGAATATTGGTGACACTAGTGACAATCTATATTGGTTGGCTTCATGTTGAAGAGATCAACATGATGATCACGACGGTGCAAATGGTTTTGGAAACAAAGCTACTTTTTGTTTATGGAGACAATTAGAAGTTTGGGTCAAATGACTATAAATAGGGGTCGAGCCCACTTTTTGAAATCATTTGTACTTCTTGCCGACGACCTCCTAGAGCAGGTTTTGAGTGATTTTGGGAGATATGTAGTACCTTTCGACGAGCAATGACATCCATGAATGGCTTAACATTTTACTCTTGAATTTTGTCCAAGTATAATTAGGGTTAGGGGTCCCTTGGATGGCCAAGGGGATTTTTTATATATTTTGGAACTGACACACGAGATTTTGAGAAAATCCCATGTTGTAGCATGATATTTTTAGGAAATCACGTGGTACCATAGTGTTGTATTTCCTGAAATTCACGCAAGGTGTAGCGCACCTCAATAGCACGGGAAAAATGTATTTTGTCGCGCGTAGCGTGGCATAGTAAAACTTCGGTTGCGCGATGGTTTAGAGAGACTGTTACGTGGTCAGGTGCACTACCCACATGACCAAGTGGTATAAATCCTGCGTGCTAGTTCCACTTGGCCAAAAGACGGTTTAACCGCATGGTGCGTGGATATATTGCAGGTAGTCATGCTATGTTTGGACCTTCTTAGGGCAGGTCGCGCTAATAAATTTTATGGATTTATATGTTTAATGGTTGTACATTTTCTTTGTGCAGGTTCTTGTTGATTATTCATGGATCATGTGGGAGTTTTTTACTGGAGGGAGAGAGAGTATGATGCTCTTCGTGACTTGGTGCTGGAAAACCTATTGGTGACATAGACTCTATACAATGTTGGGCTCTTGAAGTTCTTCAAGTGCCCCTAGATGCGATTATCAGATTATCTGTTGTGGAGGTTGCTTGACATGTGGGTCCTGGACCGAGGGGTTTTCTGAGTTGGAGAGGAGGACCTGAGTATTACCACTTAGGATATATACTTTTTGATGGGGTTGATGCATAGGGGGGTGAGAGAGCCCTTCCCTCCATTGGTGGTGGAAGAGACAATCCACACGCTAGTGGGTCACTATTGTGACGGTGACTAGAGTGTTGTGAACTTTGGTGGGATTTTACTGAGCCATCTGAGTGCTCTTCCAATTCAGAATGTAGCGACAGTTGTGGTGTAATTATTGGGGGCAACGTCCCCCAACCGAATTATGGAGGGGCAGTTCCAGCTGGTGGAGAGTGTCTTGGTTGGTCGATCGGTGGCATGGGGTCTGCTGCTGCTACAATATATGATCCGACAGATGAGGTATTTGCATCTGGGTGAGGTGCGGACCACCTTTTTCTATGGTAGTGTATTGTGCCCTTATTTTTTCGAGGGCTACCCTTCGCTGCAGCCATAGGTTTTAGTTCCATCAAGGGGTCAAAAAGAGCCTCGGATGGCATATAAGGGGCGTATTATGCCTCGTAGTGGTGGTGGTCCCGTGGGGGATTATTATACGTGCTAGGTATTGGATGTCTAGGAGGGCCATTTTGGCCAAATGGAGCGGTATTTTGGCCAAATGTCTAGGAGGGCTTACATCAAGTCTGTAGTTCCTTTCTCCTTGCTGCTCCAAGCTCCAAAGTATTCATATATTTAGCTACAAAACCATGTCAAGTGAGTGGAAACATACAAGCAGTAAAAGCATATGGACATGAATTGATTTAGATTGACAATTAAGGAGGAAAATCCTAAGCATTATCAATACAACAACACTTATGAAAAGAACTTGTATTAAATTAATAAACAAAAGTACATAGGGAAGAGATGTCACAACCGAATCCTTAATGTTGCAACTTCCATCCAACAATCCTAGCCTCGAAGATAGAATGCTTGCCTCCCAAAGGATGAATGAGGATCACCTAGAAAAATTTCACCAACATAAGAGTACTATGGTCCTTCCTCCCTTTACAATGGAGAGGGGGGTTGTATATATAGGACTAAAGGGATAGAGTAGTTTGAATATTTAGGGGAGAGGTCTAAGGGATAACCCCACTAGGTTAGGGGACCAAGAGCTAGATTTCCTAGCATCTAGGGATAGAACTCCATGTCACCAAGCTTCGAGAAATCGCTCAAAGATTCCTTTTATCCAACTTAACCAACTCCGATGCACCTTGCAAGAAGGAAACCTACATCAGAAGTGGACCGCCGCACTGTGTACGAAGGAATCATGGATCATTGACGTGCTCTGCTAAGATGCAGAGTGAGTCACCAAGAGATCGACGCTCCTTTCTCAAAGGCAGGGTGCGTCGGGGTGAAAAACAAAAGATGGAAAGGGAAGGACAACAACATTTATGTCAATGTTTTAGCTAGGGAACTTTAGAGATTAAGGCATGGATCTGATACGTGACTCATGATGATGATATTGTGGTGTAAAAGAATCCCCCCCAAAGCATGAAGCTGGTAAAATAAAACAAGTGAAATGCTTTGGAAATAAATTAAAGGGATGGAAGCCAGAGTCATTGGTTGGAGGATACTAATGCAGAACAACTGAATCTGAGATATAACTCATAACATGGCTGCCAAACCAATACACTGCAAATCTATGACAATAGAGATCAAGTGAACACAATCATGGCTACTAGACACAAGCGTAGATCCATGATGAGATGATAAAACAACCACGACCAATACAAAATGGATTTGTGTGATATGACTCAAAAACATTCTACAACACAACCTAGGTGAGATTTATGACTTAACCCAAGATCTTCAAGCGGAACCCGCAATGATACGAATCTAACCATGTGATTACAATGTATTGGAGTTGAACATGGTAGAAACCCCTTGATTACCAGTCATTGATGTATACCATTAACAAGCACGAGGGAACTCAACATTGATATCAATAGTTCCCAAGGTATCATAGTACATACCATCGATTGTGAATCAATGAGTTGAGGTTGAACACTCGATGGAATATTTCAATCATAATCCAATGACGTGAAATCATGTTGAAAGCGAGGTAACCTGCCATAAAGGCATGCAGGCCCAAGGTATTTGATTGGTTTCTAGATTTAATCCTTGGATGATGTGCTGAATTCGACAAGGATGAATTCGTCGAAAGAGGGCCATGATGAATCCCCCATCATTGACATGAAACGCAATCAAATATTTCTTGGAGTAAATCCCACTATAGATCAATGTCTGAGTGATACGTACGAAGCCAGGAAGCACGAGGGGGACAATAGTTCAAATGAATGAGTCGGCTCTGTTATAGCGGAAGCTTAATAATTAGAATGCGCAAAACATGAATACAATACACAGACAAAACAAAAATATACACTGATAATATGAAGGAATGCGAACTAAACTTCTCTTACTGGATATGAGATCATCGATTAATGTATGTTACAATATTATACATGATTATATAGAATGTGCTGAGATGCTTGGGTGCTTTCCCGTTATGTTCAGTTACAAAAGAAGTTAGAACGGTTCGACATTTCAACCGTTACAGTCGACTGGAAGACAGAGAGACAGTCTGTTGAAGTTCAACAGTCGCAAGTCGCAGATTGACACTGCATGTCGATGTCGCGAAACTGTGAGGTTGTGGAACTTGTTGAAGCCGTGGATTTGTTGAAGCCATGGATTTGTCGAAGCCATGTCGAAGTCGGAACATGTCGAATTTGTGTCGACGTCGGTGACTTGTCACAGATGTGTCGAAGTTAGCATCCAAAAATAATGCCAACTGCGATGTAGATCAGACCTCCTTCCTTAAGAAACAATAGGTCCCATTGTTTGCTCGGGAAGGTGAGGAAACGTGTTGGTCAGTTCAGTAGAAGAGTACCACTTTTCTTGTGATGGGATCTGTCCGGATTTAGCAACCTGAAACAAGGGAATTGCATTCGTCCTTGTATGGCATACTAGTCGTGCCACAATGGTGTCGCAAGGAAGAGGATCCTGAACATCTGGATGGATGTCTTCGGGTTCTTCTATCGGTAAGTCACTCTATTCCAAGAGGGGTGCATGGTAAGGTCGAAGTAAATCTACATTGAATACTAGATGCAGACCCAGGAAGGCAAGAATGTCAAGTTGGAAAGTGTTTTCTCCAATCTGTCAAATAATACTGTACTGACCATATCGCAAAGGTTTTAGCTTCTTGAATGGACCAGTGAAGTGCTCCTTCTTGAGATGTAACCATACCATATCCCAAATTTGGAATGAATGAGGAATACGATACTTGTCATGTTGGGCCTTAGATTTCTCATTTGTTTGTTGCAACATTTCATGTGCTTTCTTTTGGATGTTGCAGATATGATCTCAAAACTTCAAGGCTTTATCAACTTCTCGCTGGCTGTAGTTGATGTCGGAGTTCGACTGTGTCGAGGAGCTGATCAAGTCGATATGCGCTGAGGGTTGAAATCTGTAACAAATCTCAAACGGACTCTTTCCTGTAGATTTGTGCTGAGCACGATTGTAATTGTGCTATATGTATGGAATACTTTCATCCCATGTGCATCGATTATTGTGGTTGTACATGCGAAGTAGTTGTACTACCAAGCAATTCACAACTTTCGTATGTTCGTCGGTCTGAGGATGGAAAGCTATCGATAATGAGAGTCGTGTATCCATCTATTGCCAGATATTCTTCCAAAATATGCTGACGAATCTGGAATCTCGGTCAAAAGTAATGGTTGTGGGTAAACCAAAATGTTTCCAAACATGTGTGAAGAAGAGTTGAGAAGTCTGTTGCGTTGTCATGGTCTTCTTGCATGGTATGAGAATGCCCATCTTGGAAAATATGTCGACTACTCATAATATCGCGTCATGCTGATGTTTGGTAGTAGAATATCCCATCAAGTAGTCCATAGAAATAGATTCCCATGGTCGACTAGGAACTGCCATAAGTGTGTACAATCCCTGTCGTCGATTAGGAGGTTTAGCAATGGCACAAACCACACATGATCGAATGTACTTGTTGACGTCAGTTTTAAGTGTAGGCCAAAAGAAATACTTCTGGAGAATAGAAATTTTCTTTTCTACTCCAAAGTGTCCTCCAGTCTTGTTGTAGTGTGCGTCCCAAATGAGCTGCTGTCGATGCTCACCAGTCGGTACACAAAGCTGTCCAAGCTTGTATAGCAAGGTGTCTTTTAGGAAGTAGTCAGAGGTCGATGACTTGTCAGTCTGAAGTTTTTAGTAGACTGGTGAAAATTCAATGTCATCCTGATATAATTGAGGCCAAGTGGTTATGTCCTAACCCTGCATACTCATCACTGTGAAAAGGAGAGTAATGGGTGGTTGACTCAAATAATCAATGGTGGCTTTAGATTTACCTTTTCGATACTTAATCACAAACTAAAATTGTTGTAGGTAATTAATCCACTTGAGTTGTCTGGTTTTATGTAGTTTTGATTGGGTTGGAGCGAACTACAGAGGATTATGGTCAGTGAGGATGACCATTTCCTTTCCAAGGATGTAATGCCTCCATTGCTTGAGAGCTTGCACAATGGCATATAGTTCTTTTTCGTACATCGAATATCTTCTAACTGTGTCGTTAAAATTTTCATAATGAAAAGCGACTGGGTGACCAGACTAAGTGATCACTACGCCCAAGGCATAGTCCGATGCATCCATCTCAATCTCAAAGGGTTGATGCAAATCAGGTAACACAAGTACTGGTGCAGTGCAGAGTTTGTGCTTGAGTTGTTCGAAAGCTTCTTGTTGTGTCAATGTCCATTTGAAGACAAATTTTCCATTTCCCTTCGTCAACTAATTCAAGGGCCAGGCTATGTGATTGAAGTCAAGTATGAACCGTCGATGGAAATTTGGCAAACCAAGAAAGCTTCTTAGTTCTTGAATTCTTTGAGGAATGGACCAATATTTGAGGATTATTACTTTGTCTAGATCGACAGGAATGCATGTAGAGTCAATTACATACCCCAAATATTTGATGTTGTTCATCGCAAAGGTGCACTTGTCCATGTTCAAGTAAAGTCGATGTTGCTGGAGAGTGTCGAGGACTTGTTGAAGCTGTCTGAAATGTTCTTCCCATGATCGACTGAAAAATCAATATGTCGTCTAGGTAAACAATGACCCATCTGCCGATGAAAGGTCGCATAATGTTTTCCACTTATCGCATGAGGGTCGCAGGTGCATTGGTTAAGCTGAAAGCCATGATACTTCAAGAAAAGATACATAGTTCTTGTAATTTGGATAATCTGTCATAGGACGACCTCTAGATAAGATGTGAAATACGGTGCTTAATTGTGTCATCTTGGATAACAAATTTCTCTCCATTGTATTTCCAAATAAAGATGTGATGGTTCCCACACTTGCCTCAAGTTTACTCTTTCTTATTAAGTATTTATTATATTCTTCTTGATATTTGACATGTCGACATTCCTCAGAATATTTCCATTTGGTAATAGATTTCTCCTCACCATTTTCAATTTTCTTAACATACAACTTTCCTGCATGCTTCTCTATTGTATCTAACTTCATTTGCAATTTTACTACCTTTCCAAGTTTCCAACTACATACAATGCATTTAACTTCTTGTGAAGCCTCTTTCTCATTTATTGGAGGTATTGGTTAAATAAATGGAAATTTTGAGGGCCATTCCGATTGGAATTTTCTCCCTATGTCCCATTGGCATTTTTTCCTTTTTTGTGATGATGAATCATTTTTGTTTCCTTCCAAGGTAAAACCTTCAACATTGTCATTGCCAATTTCTAGTTGAATTGCATTTATCCCACTTTGTTCAGTAGAGGAACCCATTCTATCATCTGTTATATGGATATTAGATGCATTCTCAGAAGAGTTGACATCTCTCTCGTTGATGGGTTTCTCAAAAGAGTTTGAATCATGAAGAGAATCTGGATTCTTGGATTTAGGCTTGTGAAAGTATGATAATGCATCCCTCTGTTTTGATGCTTTCTTTCCACAGTCGTTGTTTGACATTTTGTTGAATATTCCACAATTATTAACATATCAAATCAATTCAGAAACCCAAAGTGAAACCTGCGTGATAAAAACGATATAAAATTAGTACAATTTGTAAGTTATCCATGATGACATGAATTCTAGAGGCTAGAAAATTTGAACCTAGTAACCTAAAACCATCCATGATTAAGTTCAAAATTAGACATAAATCCATCAAGATAAATACAAGTTTTTATTTCTTATGTGTTAAAAAACTATTTTTTTATTTACATTTTTCATTACCAAAATACCTAGTAGAAAAAGTGGCATTCATAAAAATCAAGATTCAAAATATATAATAGCATCACTTCCCTGGTACCCATCGCCTCTAAAATTTAAATTTATAAGATGTAATGGTGTCCACAAAGTCATGAAAAGAAAGAATTAAAAACTATGTGAAATAATAGAGAATTTGAAAAATTGAAAAATTGAATGCTATATGATTCATTAGACGGAGACTCCAAAGAAAGGGTGAGGAGCTTGCCTCCTAATTCCATAGATTCTATAGATATTTTTTGTGGCATTTTATTGGATACATGGACAAAGAAATAAGATCACTACAACAATAAAATAAACATGAGACATGGCTACCAAGTTTAAAGATGAGGATGCACCTTAAAAACCATTGAAGGAAGTAAGTATACCATTATAATTGCCAATGTTCATCTTACATCTTCTCTAGTTGTAGTGTTCCTTCCAAAACCACAATTGACCTTTTACAATTATGTTGATAATATTTTGGACATCAACAACTCTTTTTATTTCGATCCACATGATCATGGTGGGAATTGGGAGCACCATATTCAACCATTTGTGACAAAAGGAGTTGACATCAGTTTGTAGTCAACATGAGCACCTAGACACGTGACTCGAGTTTATGAACAATCTTCTTAGGCTGCTTCAACTTTGAGGCTAGACTTGTACACGAGACCTTTGCTTATGGATGGGATTCTAAAATGAGTTTAGTGTGGAAGACAAGGGTTTTACATGAGACCTAGGTTTATGGAAAATATTCTCTAACTACATCATTGTGGCTTGCCCTTATACATTAAATCCTTGTTCCTTGGACTACTTCAACATTACGATCAACACTTGTACCAAGGGCATAGGTCTATGGTTGTGCATCCTCAATACTAGTGTTGATGAAAACTCTTTTTGAAAGGGGATGGAGTGTTGGGATCCTCCCTAAGGGTGTAGTAGGGGATTAAGAATCCATTAGATTAATAATATTGTAGTTATGGTCTCCATTCAATGTAAATTGAACTGGGTCCAATATGTTTTTTATTATTAACGAAGGCCAATTAGTGAGAAAGCTTCTTGGATTGACACCATATTTTTGTGATAAAGCTTCTTGGATTGACACCATACTGCCCAAAATTCATGAGAATCCCTTCTTGATGATTTGCATTGATTTTCATGATTGTTTGCCACTATTTTGGAGGTCTAAGTGCACCCAAAAGTACTTTTCTTATCAAATTTTACACCAAAAATTACCAATTTAGCTTGAATTTATTAAGTAAATTATGGTCAATGGTTACATTATTTCGTGGAAAAGTATCTTACAAGAATTTATTTCAGGTCAAAATATAGCATCCAAACCAAAACTAGCATTTATCTTCTAACTAAGAAGTCAACAAAAGAAGGTGCCAGCAAATATTGTAAAACTAATTTAGGAGGACATTCCAAGGTCTTTGTGCTTATACTCTTATGGAATCCATCAAAAATGGAATTGGATATCCTTGAGTCTATTCTACTTCTACCCCATATTCACCAGTGATTGCACCTTGGATAGGACTGTTGAGTACTCCTTATACTTTGTTGCTTTAGCTTCATCTTACTTCCCATGATTTGCTTTGGTTGAAACACTTCCTTATCTCAAACCGAATACTGGTAATTCCCTCAGTTGTACTAGATAGGAAATATTCAGAGTTTATAGCTGCTAATTTTTTGTCCCCTTCCTTGGTATCCTTGGGGTTTGAGAGAAAGAACTAAGAAGGATCCCCATCCTTAACTAAGTGTGGCCCCACAACACTGCTATTCCTCAAATTTCTACTAGACATGGGAAGGACAATGAAGGTGAAAGGCCCAAGAAGGACCAAATAGTTTTACTATATTTGAATTTCTTCCTATAAGGTTTTTAGATTGGTTCCCTCCTAGATGCTTTATAGGATGCAGCATGCTTAGCCTTCGTCTCAAGAAAATCTTGCAAACACTCCTTACACTTGATTATGTCTAAATACCCCAAAATGTTCCCTCATTCCCAATATATGGCAAGAATTTAGGTTTCACAACTTCTTGATTGATGTGTCGATTTCCATGAAATCTAGCTTAAGCTATGTTTCTTGTCACTACCATTTCCATGGAATTCATTAATTGCATTAGTCTCATCATTCCCATGCGTTTTCCTTTGTTCCTTGGATCCCTTATTTTATCCCAAGTGGGTTTCAAGTGTTTTCCTCTCCAGTGTGTGTTAATGCCCATATTGCTTTGTATAGTCTAAAGCAAATTTCATATGTATTTGCTAGGCATTTATGTTATTAATTAAAGTTGTAGATAAGGATTACTAATGAGCCAATTAATCCTTCTTATACAGCTCTCAGAGAAACACTATTGAAATTAAGAACTCTATATTGCAAGGCCCCTTTTTCTAAGTGCGGGGAATCTCTTATTAGATTTCATTCATAGCTAAGGATGTGCAACAACACTCTTGCAGTGCTGAGTAGTTTGCCAATGCATCTTTCTTTGTTAATGCTTGCTTTTACTGAAATAGGAAAGAATATAGATCCTTCTTCCACTTTCTTTGTTGTTAATTTTTTAGCATTAATTCAACATACTCTAGGATCTTTACTGAGAGAATAACATGTACAGCATATCAAGTATAACAATGTATATCAATCACACCAAGCAATCACATGAGACAATAGACACACAGAGTTTCACTGGGGAAAACCATAAAGGTGAAAAACCCCACAACTTCCTCAGAGATAGAAAGAGCAATGACACAACCCAAGTACAAGAGATAGTCTTCTACTAGCAGCTACTCCTCCTCCTCAACTAGTACGCCACTTTCCAAGTGATGTAGAAGTGGATAATGATATGAACAAATAGAGATCCCCCGCTCTCTATTTATACTTGTCTCGACTTACCTAATACACTAGAAGGGCTGAATTCTCTAGAAGAGTCTAATAACCCATGGTTACATTAATCCGGGCCAACCCCTCACTAGGTGGTCTAATAACCCATCACAGCAAGTTATGACACTTGCGACACTTGTCAATAAAAATGACGACACTTCCGTATAGAGGAATAATACCATCTCTATAGGAGTACAATATACATAGGTGAAATACATTCTGAAGTTACATCTACATCAACATTTGTAGGACAATAACTGATAAGAAAGAGCTCTTTAATTATTTTTTTCTGATATCCATTGAACATATTGAATAGTGCAGTTACATTAATTGGTCTCTAAGTATGAAATTTCCATTAATGGCAGGTTCCTCAAGGGGGAAAACTTATTGAGCATATCCTTTGTTATGAGAGGATTTATTTATGGCTCTGTTTTATGCGCTATGTTGGCAGTGTGGAACATATAAGGCCGTAGTGATGCAATGCCAAATATTGTTTGATTGTGATATTTAAAGTGTGAATAACTGTTTTTAATTTGTGCATATGAAAGAGCTTTGGATGATATTTTGATTTTCTATTCCTTTTAAATGTAGTTTAAGAGATATGTATTGTAGTTGCCAAATTCTTGGATGAACACTAAGTAAATATTTGAGAAGCACATTGTTAATAACTAGCATAGATCCATATTAACCTAGGATCTGTTATGAGGTGATATTTACTACTGGCCCACAACAGGTCCAGTGCTTCTACCCATAATATGGGGGCTTAACGTGGAGACTATTATGTAGATAAGATAAGATAATTTTATTAATGTTCAAAAAATGACAACAAAAGTAGGTCAATGGGACTGCTGACTGCAATGATGTCTATACAAAGCCGGAGCACTAAACCGTCTCCGATAAAAAGAAAGATACAGAAAGTAGAATATGGATCTATGCTAAAGCCTGAAAACCCTATTCTCTGAGAGTGGGAAACTGCATTAGGAGAGAGATGCACAAAGGGGATGGCTCCATGCACTGGAAAGAAAATGATGATGTAGTTATGCCATGGTCTACTAGATCCATTTATTCTAACATCCAAGGCCAAATAAAAATGAACGACATTCCTATAGTATAGGTTATCATTGAGATCACTGACATTCCTAGGGTTCTTATTGAAAAGCCACATTCCCAATAAAACTTCATAGATTTTATCCTCTCATGCCAGTTAGTCAATTAATGTGTGAGGAGAGACTAAGCATTTAGTACTCAGAGTGAGGAGAGAGAGATCACTCAATTGGGTTGATGAAGAAATGGGATTAAAAAATGACTACCAAATGTGCATAGAGTGACCATCATTGTCGGTACTTAGAGTGAGGGGAGAGAGGGATTACCAACTTGGGTTAATGAAGAAATAGGCAAAAAAAGGATCCATTAAATGTGTGTGGATTTAGAAATTCATAACCAATCTTGGGTTCTTAACATCATCTTAAATGGAAATCTCATCCCTTGACATGATCTAAATACAATCAGATCAATGGAATCAACTTCAAGATGAGATCTAAAATCTATTGTCATTTCTAACACCAGTTTTAGCAGTTCATGCATATTGATGCATGGTAACAAATCAAGATTGACCCTGCAAGTTCATATTATTAGGTTTATGTGGTTGTCCACCTATCCACCTATTCCAACACAATGGCTTACGTTTGTGTTGCATAGATTTGAGTTTTGATAAAATCGCTTACCTTGCATACATTAACTTTAAGGTATGGACACCTAAGGTAATTTTTACCTTAAACTCTATATTACTGGACGGAAAAATGATTGTGGATAAAAATTCAGCTTCATACTTGTATAATTTACTGCTTGTTGGCTGGCTAGATGTCTGTAATTCTTTTGAAGGACAATCTATAATGTTTTTAGCCTTTCTTATGGTACTAATTTGTGTTGCCTCTCATTGAGGTTATACATTGGCTGCAGAAACAATGGAAAATTAAATAGCCTTAGGCTTGAAGTTATTCATGTTCTAGATGTAATTCAAATAGAATTTTATAATTTGTTGAACTGTTATCAGCCAATAAAGGTACTGTGGGATGAGAGGTTATATGAAGATGGTGCCAAAGTTGATTAGGAAACTTTACTGGCCCCATACATGCTAATAATAAGTTTCATGTTTCTCAAAGAAATATCTCTATTCACATAGTCAAGTAGAGATGAGCCTACAAAGGGCATAGAAATAGAGATGAAAACCCCAACTAAGCCAAGATCCTGACAAATTGGCATCCATACAATACTATCTATAAATAATATGGTCTGGCAATACTGGTTCTTATACAGGAAAACGAATTGGGTAAAATTTACCCAACCAGGATTAGGTCATCGTACAAGTTCCTTAACTGCCTACGAAAATCTATATCACATTGAATTCCATTTTGAACATTTTGTAGTATTATTAAGGGATTATGGCTAGAAATTAAACACAAAATTTTATAAGGAATGCCAAAATCGTTGATCAAATTCTATGTACACTGCTATAAATTAATAAAAAATCGTTTTTCTTCCTAGAAGTTGGGTCACCGGTGCTCTAATTATAGTGACCCAACAACTCTATTTTAGTGTGATGGATTATACTTTGCAACTTTCCTCGTAGTCATCCTCCTTTATAGTCATTCATCATTCACCTAGATTTTCGATAAATTGACAAACTAATAAATAGTAAACACCTTTTTGACAAAGACCTAAATATGGAAAAAAGACTAGCAGAAACCATGTAGACATTGTTCAGAATAATAAATTCTCTTAAGGACTGGATCAACATCCAACCTCCCTCATTTTCATCTAGTGTCAAGGTCGACATCAAGTTCAAGTTTTGGCATTGTGATTGGTAGTCATGAACAGGCTAGAAGTTCAAGAATCATTCACATGGAGACTTGGATTGAATACAACAACACATTTGAGATTCAAAAAGACGACATTGCCAAATTAAACCTTGTAGGGAGCAAGATCAGGATTCATAATGAAATTTTGAATTGGGATGACCTCATAAAGTCAATAAGACTACATTTTAGCTCTGCATGGTTGTACATGATTTGCACATCAGTCGGTTGGAACTTTGGAAAAGATTCAATGAAATGTACAAGAGAACATCCAAGAGTTCAACAAAAATAAATAAAACTTCATATTGATGTTCAAGTTGTTGATCTCTTCCTCAAGTTTGAAAGTGGCCTCCTTCCCCATCTATTTCCAAAGGTAAAATTTTAGAGGATAAATGTTTTATCTAGAACAACCTTCTAAGGAGAAGACCTAAGTGATGAGTCATACGAATGCCAAGATAAAAGTAAACAAGGTTAAAAAAAAAACAGGCTACATCCAAGGAAGCCTCAATACAATCATGATTAACATGCAAACTAGCTTCTACTCACTACAAATCCACTACAAAGACGAAAAGAATTCAAAGTGTGATTTAGTTCTTGAAGTTTAAAGTCAATGATTTGAACCAATACTTTGATTTATTTAACTTATCAAAACAGAGACCATTGGTACTACAAAATGACATGGAGAATGTGCTCTGTATCCCCCCCCCCATACCTTAGGAAGGAGAGACAATTAGTGTTTCAAACACCATGGATGAATGCAATTGAAATAAAAATAATACACTAGGGTTATTAGGAATATGAGAGACACAGGTATTATTATCATGAAGGATATCGTGAGCTATATGTTGAAACTTGAAAAAAGAGATATCTAACTATATTTGGATGCATTAATAGGATATAAAGATGAGAGTGGGCTCTATATTGGCTACTTAGCCAGGCTTAGTTTATATTCTAGAAGACTAAAAAATTCAGAAGGACATTTTTGTGGGCCAAGTATGCTGGTGAGCAAGGGTTGTGTTTGGTCGCACGGGATGTTTACATTTTTCTTAAGGAGGAGGGTGGCTTGGGATTGATTTATATGGCTTCTTGATGGAAAAATATTAACAACAAATGCATTGGAAGCAATTTGGAGGGCTCATCTCCTTGGAAAGTTCTATTGAGGTACAAGAAATTGCAGGCACAGCATGTTCATAGGATCCAAGGTAATTTCATCTTGTCCAATATTATTTCCACCCCTCAATTGTATGTCCAAGGATCTTTTTTTTTTAGAGCATGTGGACTGATTGGAATTTTGTGGCTAAGTATGTGAATTGGAATTATTCAGGTAGTATGTGTGGTTGGTACCTATATTTCTGCTCAATTTGGAGTTGGAAGGATCAATGCCAATGTGTTGCTGAAATCCCTTGGGATCAAACTCACAGAATAAACCAAGTGCATCTTCCATTGGAAGGACACATGGGATGTTGATTCCAGATCATGGATGGAGTGGAGGGTGTTAGCACATTAGAAGGATTTTCTTACTTCAATATTGTCTATTTTGGGCATTCAAAATTTCAAAGGTTGATCCCCCCGGAATATTTTTTAAGATTAACAGTCAAATACAACGCCCAATTTGGAGGGCTTAGAGTGAGTATTTTGGTAAGCCAATCCAGAATTATGACACAAAGCATTATAGTCCTTGCGGCATCAAACTTCCTTCTACTCCAAGTTTGAATGCCAGGTGGGCCTCTTCCAATCGGGAGAGTAGATGGATACAAAAAATCCAGTTTTTGGTCTTTTCACTTATCTTAAACAACAGGACAGACGAAGTATTGTCGACATCATTCGAAAGAAACACAGTTCTAATGGGTGCCTAATCTATTCCATTTGGAATTCATAACTCTTCTATAATATCCATTGGTAAATCTAGTAGAAAATATACCAACACTTGCTGGTTTATCATAATGGCTAGGTCCAATTGGTCATTAGACAACCTTTATAAGAAGTTCCGATTAGGAAGAACAATTAAACAATAGTTAGTCAAATCTATGAAACAAAAAAAATACAACATAGTTCATTGATGTCTTTTACCGACCATTTGGTTCCCTAATACACATAATTTGTTGGTAATAAAAGCTCAACAAGAAGTTATGACAAGTTCATTAGTTTCTACTTTATATTTCATATTACATTGTTTTAGAGCCTATTGAAATTAAACCAAAGTAACTATCATGTAATGGACTAAAAATTGGCACTTGACCAAGGACAACTATTGTATCAGGCTATGCAAATCCACTAGAAATATGGTGCAATCATGATGACCATTGTATCACAAAAAAAACTCTCTTGCCGAATGAATTCCATATAAATTCTTAGTTATTCAAAAGACATTGATGGGTTAGAGAACCCTCAACCATAAAGCAATAGAAATAACGGAAATGAAGTAACAAGTGCCATGCAACCAAAGCACCAAATTGAAGTATGAAATGATTTAATACATAAGGACATACCTCTCTTGGAATACCAAGTTCTCTATCACTTTCTGCCCCATAAGAAAGTACAACCTATCAAAGTCACAATGATATTTTATAGAGAGCTCTTGTTTGAGATCAAAATAATATGGAACATCGATGACTCTGTCTCTTTTCAATCTAATGTTAAACATAGTTCTTTGCCAGGTTTCTCACACGTTAGAATTGAAGGCAGATATGTTGATAATGGATTTTTTTTATTTGTTTACCTATTTATGCTTTTCCCCACTTTGACTCTATCATTCTTTTGTCTCTGCATTCATAGTTCGGGATAATTTTGGCATATGGTTCATGCATTTACTTCTATAACAGTGATGTGTATCCTCAACCATAAGGGAATTTGAGTAGTGTTGTAATATGGTCATACATTATGGAATCATTCTCTGGTTCATCAAAATCGTTCATTGTTTCGTCACCCTTCAAAACTTGAAGGAGATGACCTCATCCTTTTTATTTTATATGTTTGAAAATATTATATTTAGGACATTGACAGTGACACCCACAAGGGTTTTGAATCCATATTTTAGTGACCACTTCACTACTTGCCATTAGACCAGACTCCTGTGGGATCACCTCTTATTTCTTGCAACCCAGTTGACACCAATACCAATATAACTACCTTTTAAGAGGGCATGAAAACTCTGATTATATAGAATCAAAGTAAACTAAATAAAGCAAATCCACCATAAATCTGGTGCAATCACGATGATCATTGTATCACAAAACAAAATCTCTTGCTGAATGAATTCCATATAAATTATTAGTTATTCAAAAGACACTGATGGAGTAAAAATAAACTCAAATTTGTAGCTCAAACCACCAACATGCACAACAACAAAAATGTAAGACAATTTGCTAAGCTTTAGCTGCTAAGCGTTAGGGAAAACAAATTTTCTATGGAAACTAACCTCTGTAAAGAGTCAAATAATGCAAACCCCAGGGAACCTTGAACAAACGAAGATATTTTCCACTCATCCACCGTCGAATTGCTTTCCACTCAACCACTGTAAAATTGTAACCCAAATCAAGCTTCACGCAAAGATACAAATCATAGGATTCTTCATGTGGGTTTGTATGGGATAAATTGTGCACTCTTGCAGCGTTATATAGGGGAAAAAACGTCCCCATTTCACTGAATCACTAGACCGTTGCACATTTTCCCATGTTACTAACAAATTTGGGAACTAAAACCCCCGTTTTTCTCATTAACCGCGAAATGGGGAGGTCAAAAACAACATGGATACCTCCATTGATCAAATTCCATGGAATATTTGTCCCAAAATTTAGAAAATATATATTTGGGGAGCGAATTCAACTGAAAACCTCGAATCCAAAGAGAAATAACCAGCGAAAATGCCCTATGGTCCATAAATCGAGGTGAACAAACTAGTAATCCCCTCTATGAATGAAAACCATGGGCGAACGAACTGCTCACTCCTCCATGAATGAAAATTTACTGGCGAACCAACTACCTTTGGACTCCATTACGGGAATGACAGGGGCGAACCGACCATTTCCTCCCTCTTTCACAAGGCTAAATTGTGTTTTCCCTCTCTCACCGGGTGGGATATCCGATTTTTCACCATGTGGGGATTCATAAAATGTGGACTAATTTCTTAAATTTCAAAAAACCCGATTCATATTAAAAATTCGCCAAGGTTTATTGGTGACCCCTATAATTTCACCCATGGGCTATAATTCACCCCTAAAAAATTCCCTGATCTCCATCCCCTATTTTCCTATGCATTGATATATGTTTCCTGTTTCATTTGGATATCGGTTGGGGTTGTTGGATAAGATAAGCAGGAGGCAGAGAAGAGGTAATATTGTACTTTTTTCTACTATTTCGATAGATATTTGAATCTTTCTCTTCCCAAATTCTGAGTTAATTTCATGTTTGATGAAGAAATTAGCATTTTATATTGAAGTTTGATTCATAGATTCATGTTCTTTTTCATATTTTCAATTTATCAATAATCTTTATTATTGTCAAAAGTGTTTGAGGAAGGTTATCTTTATCAATTTCATAGGTTGAAGCTTGGGCAAGTTCGAGAAGATTCAAAGTAGAGCAAGAAGTGGCTTGGATCAACTATCATAAGAAAGGTGCATAAATCCTCTCTCCTTGATCTTTTTTAATCCAAATTTGCTTGGTCTAAATGTGATCATATGCAAGATTATTAGTTTGATTTGCTTATTGACAGAGTCTTCTATGTTAGTCTCCCTTATTTTAATATGTTGGTTACCTCACCCTAGTCACAGGATTGATTTATGTACAACAAGCCTTTGAAGGTTGGAAAAGGTAAGTTCTAAGATTATTTCACTTGTTCTTGGTTTTCCTTCCTTTGTTCTTGTTGGATGTATTTGTTGCCATGGTATTTGGTTTTAATATGTGATTCTTTCCCTTGTTCCTAGCTTTCCTACCTTTGTTCCTATTGGATTTGTTTGTTTCCATGGTCTCTAGGGTTTGGAGTTCCTACAATTGCTTGTGATTTCTATTATTAAATGAGTCCTCCATTGTATCAAAGTGTCTAGATTAATCTCTAACAGGAGGAAGGTGATACAAATGGGAAAATTTCCCTACAACACTCAGCTTAGAACTATAGAAATTGAGGAATTGAAATAATCGTGTTGTTGGGCCTTCAATTTGAGCTAAAAGCAATCGTCTCTGCAAGGATTAGGGTTTGGATATATCATGTGGCTTGTTTACGCTGCATTTTTTAAACAATTTTTCCCGTGGTGTCCAATGTGTGGTAGCTTTTGATAATGTTGCTAATATATATCACTGTACTAGCATAGCTCTTGATAGGTTGTCCTGGAAATGGCTTCCTGCTTCTCTGATGGTAGACCAAAAATGTAGTTTCCACTTATAATGATGGAATGTTGTCATTGAATCATTCTTTTCCCAATCAAACCAATGTGTGGTGTCATTAAATTCTTTAACCCATTATGTGAACCATATCGTGGATGAACCTTTAAGCAAGAATCTGAAAGGTGCTATCTAGACTAACGAATATGAATTCTTTGGTTGTAGATTGCATGCAACTAGATGTCTTCTTGAATAGATTTTGTGCCTTGTCTCCATGAAATCCATGAATCACCAATCATGTACATCCTTCGTTCCTTCATATTTGGATAGTAGGTGTAAAGCACCTTTATGTGTAGTCTGAGAAGAAAGTAAGTTCTCCTCATAAACGAATAGGGATTTGTCTATCACTCTTCCATGCAACATGCTCAACATAGGAAAATTTACACGCATGGCTATAGATTGGAAGACTATATAATCTATGGCACCATATGCGAGTGAGAGAAATCCCAAATATAATACATTCCCCCATGGAATATGGGGCCTTGCCTAGATATAGTGAGTGAATAGATTGCACCTACACTGACTCCTTACTTGTACTAATGCTTATCAATAAATAGGGAAGGTCAAAAATAAAAATAGTTTCAGTAGGGAGATAAGATCTGATTGCTTCCTCCATACTCTGGTTCTCTTATTGTGAACTAATTCATCACATACAGTCTTCACCATTACAAATTCACCTCTGCATTTCATTAATTTCAATTGACTGCATGTTTCTGAATTTTGCCTAGTATGTTTGAGTGATTATATTTGTAGTGTTATGTATTTACTATTGAACATGTTACAAATCCAATGTCAAATATTTTCTTAGATCCCATACAATAGTCTATTGGCCTCCTAAGATGTGCCTTCCTTGAATAGTGCATCCATGATGATAACATATGTAATCACGTTAGGGACATGAACTCTATCTTTCCCCTGATTAAATACTTTAATTACCTCCTCGACATTTCCCACTTCTAAGAGTGCATTCATCAATGTGATGTATGTGAGGAAATCATTGTTTAAACCATGGCCTTGCATATGATAGAAGACTTGTTCAACTTTGTATATCATACGATCCTTGGAGCATCCATTTATTAATGTATTATGGTTAACTAGGTTAAGTCTATAATATTTGTCTGACATGTTTTGAAATGTTTCCCTTGCCTTCTCTAAATTACCCACTTTATTAAATGCAACTATAAGTATATTGTATGTTATTTGATTGGGTGGAATGCATAGTTTTGGAATAACATCCAATGAGCCTAGAGCTCCTTGAAGGTTTACTTCTTTAGAAAGACCACTACTAAGTGAATTGTATACGACACTATTACATTTGGGCGGATTTTTCCACGAAATATTTCCACATTTTGAACATTTGTGGATTAATACAATGAAATTTAAGATGTCTTTTCATTTCTTTTTTATCATGGTGGAAAAACCATGGAAATATCAACGTGTTTTTAATTTTCGACGCAATTTCGTCTCTATATCGACGACCTATGTCTATCTTTGCACACCCTCCAAACCAATGCCAGCTTCCAACGGCTCTTGGCTTTTTACGCATGGATCAACTCATGCATTTGCGTCGATGGATCGACGATCGTTGATTTATAAATACATACTTTTAAGACAATTTTCGACACATTTGCTATATATATTCTTCATCTTTTAAACCTTGCATCTCTTCAAATTGTGCTCATGCCTTTTAGTTATCATGCCTCTTCAAATCAGATAATTAATCTTTTATTTGTGATTATGTTTATTTCATATTTTTAATTAATTAAAAAAAAATTCTTTGGATTTCTTAGGTCTGCGAGCTTCGTCCATCTGGGCTCTCCCTATGCGGGCAACAACCCTACGTCCCTTGCCTCTTCATGGGCATATGCGGACAAGCACCTTGCGGGCATGCTTAAGCTCCTGTAGCTTTAACTTTAGCCCCTGCGGGCATCCTTAAGCCCCGATGGGATTAACCTTACCTCCTATGGGTATCCCCTAAGCCTCAGCAGGCTTAATCTCAGCGCCTGCGGGCTTAACTTCACCCTATGCATGCATCCCTAAGCCCCTGCGGGCTTTACCTCAGCCCCTGTGGACTTAACTTCACTCCTTGCGGGCATCCCTAATCCTCTGTGGGCTTAACCTCAGCCTTTGCAGGCATAGATAAACCCTTGCGGGCATATTTTATCCCTTGTGGGCATTTCCTTAGCCCCTATGAGCATAATGGACCTTTTAACCCTTAATCATTTTTATAAATAATAAAGTTTTTCTCTGCTTTTGGGAGACCAATAGCTCGCACATGAGAGCACCAAGGAGGGAACTGATACCATAGTTGGATTGCCATATCACCAATGAACATGCCCATTGTTGGGCATTTCCAAATGCCCTTTCAACTTTTTGATCTTAACACTTAGCCAATTTTTCTTTAGTTCTTAATATGCAAAATAATACTTTTCCTACTTTTGGCAGATTGATCTTTTGCATATATGACCATCATAAGGAAGACTGAAAGTATGGATGGATAGCCACCTCAACAAGGACCAGATCCATGTCACCTTTTGAACTTTTTGATACACACACATCATCTGGTGGGCATTTGAAAATAGAGTACTTCCAAACTGTTAATTCAATACTTGGACAAAATTATCAAACCCTAGGTCAACATGATGAGATTTTTATTTTCATCACATTTGAAGTGTGAGACACCTAATGGGTAGAGGGAAACAAGGTGATTCCATCAAGACCAATGTCATCCTTTGAAGCTTCTTTCTCTCTCCTTGACGAGCATTTTACTAGAGTAGTGCAATTTAGTCTGGGAGGCACTTTTGGTAGATCAATATCATCACCTACAAAAACTCTTTGGACAAACCATTGATATGGTTGGATGCACCATACAACATTCTATAGATCCATACTCTCAAAATAATTTAACACATCAACCACAAGAGACGGTGGGAATTTTACTGAGGTGACTTAGGAAGTTTTAGTGATTTTACATTTAGACAATTTTTGCACTTTCCTAGACTTGGTCCAATCCTCCTAAAACATTGTTTTGGCAGATCCATAACTTCTCCCTCAGGAACTTTCAATTCAAGATGAGGACATGTTCAGGTAGACAAAACACCAACCTACAAGATGACCATATGGTGCGGGGAGTTTCTTCAACCCACAAACTATGGTGGCCATTTCCTTAGCTAAGGCCACGTGAGCCAGTTTTCCAACACTGTCATTTTCAAGAATTTCTCCAAAGTTTTTCCTGATACCCTATTTTGGAAGACTTATAACTTCCTCCCCAAACATGCTTGAGGAAAACTGAGACCATGTTCAGGTATACCAATCAACAAGCTACATCCTAACCAATGGTGCGGTCATTTACTTCAACCCATGAATAATGGCGGGCATTTTACTGAGGCAACTTAGGTATTTTTACTCCCTCTGGTGCAAAACAGCCTAAAACACTGTTTTGGTAGACTGTTAACTTTGTCATCAAACATTATTTTTGAGAACTTAGACCATGGTAGGATAGCCTCTTCAACAAGATATAGCATGATAGTTTCAGATAATTTTTATCATTCACCTATGAGGTATGGTGTGCATTTCCCTAAGGCTATTTGGACCAATTTTCCAACACTCAACCATTTTTCAGAATGTCTAAAACTGCTTGAACCCTTGTTTTGGAAGATCTATAACTTTAATGTCATAAAGAAATATTTTGAATAAATTAGACCATGGTTAGATAGCCTATTCAACAAGGTATATCCTAGTATGATGGTGCGGTCATTTTCTTCAAACCATGAATTGTGGCGGGCATTCTCTTAGAGTAGTTTTGACCAATTTTCCAACACTTAGCCATTGTTATTGAGTATGCACTCATTGGTAAGTATGCACCCCATACTAATGATTGTAAGTATGCACTCATTCTTTCTCTCCAATATACATAGTATTCTTTATCAAGTACTAGATGTCCGTGGGATGCAATATCTTCTTGGTGATCCATAGTGGTTTTTAATAGGATCTTCCTTCCAGTGGTTTAGACTATAGTGAAGGATGCTGCTCTGGTAACAATCGCTGGAATATTGGTCAATACTAAGAGGGGGGGTGAATTAGTATTGTTAACTACTTCAAGCAAGGAACATATCTATGTCACCCTATGAATTTTATTAGCACAAGGACACCTTCTTGCGGGCATTTCCAATTGACCTTTTTAACTGTTGATTTGACACTTAGACAAATTGTCAAACCCTAGGTCAACATGATGATATTTTTATTTTCATCCAATTTGAAGTGTGATATATCCAATGGGTAGAGGCCAAGATGGTGATTCCATCAAGACCACTTTCATCCTCTGAAGCTTCTTTCTCTCTCCCCGACGGGCATTTTTCTAAAGCAGTGCAAATCAAGCTTGGCGGCATTTTTGGAAAATCAATATATTCTCCTACATAGACTTTTTGGACAAACCAATGATATGGTTGGATGAACCAATCAACACTCTAGAGACCCATACCCTCATAATAATTTAATCGAATAACTACTGGAAATGGTGGGAATTTTACTGAGGTCACTTAAGCATTTTTACTAGTATTTTTATACTTAGACAATTTGTGCAATTTCTAAAGTGGATTTTTTATTTCATCGGAATTCTGAACCAATGCCACTAGATGATGTAGTATACCTCACTGAGAACACCCAAGCTGATTTCATTCTCATACTCATCTTCATTTTCCCTACGCGGGCATTTTACTGAACTTGGTGCAAAACTGCATAAAACCCTATTTTGGCAGACCTATAACTTTTTCCTCAGACACTCTCAAGAAAAAATGAGACCATGGTCAGGTAGAAAAATCAACAAGCTACATCCTGAACATATGGTGCATGCATTTACTTTAAGCTATGAATTATGGTGTGCATTTTCTTGAGGTCACTTAGGTAGTTTTACTATCTCTGGTGCAAAACTTCATGAAACCCTGTTTTGGCAGGCCTTTAACTTTGTCATCAGACACCCTCTTTGAGAGATGAGACCATGGTAATATATCCCATTAAACCAAATATAGCATGATAGTTTCATATATTTTTAACCATTCACCTATGAGGTACGGCGTGCATTTCCCCAAGGCTATTTGGACCAATTTTCCAACACTTAGCCATTTTTCAGAATGTCTAAAACTGCTTGAACCGTTTTTTTTGGCAGATCTATAACTTTGTCATAAAGCACTCTTTTGAAGAAATGATACCATGGTTAGATAGCCTATTCAACAAGGCATATCCTGATATGATGGTGCGGGCATTTTCCTAAAAAAATGAATTATGGCGGGCATTCTCTTAGAGCAGTTTTGACTAATTTTTTCACACTTAGTCAATTTCCAAAGTTCCACAAACTTGCCATAATTTTCCAAAATGATGTCAGATTGCAACACTGACTTCATGATAGCACCAGAACTTAGCCTCTGCGGGCTTAACTTCACCCTCTACAGGCATCCCTAAGCCCATGCGAGCTTTACCTTAGCCCTTGCGGGCATCCTTAATCCCCCGTGGGCTTAAATTCACTCCCTGCGGGCATCCCTAAGCCTCTGTGGGATTAACCTCATCCCCTGCGGTCATAGATAAACCCTTGCAGGCATCTTTTATCCCTTGTGGGATTTCTTTAGCCCCTGTGGGCATAATGGAGCTTTTAACCCTTAAGCCTTTTTATAAATAAATAAAAAATTCTCTGCTTTTGGGAGACCAATAGCTCGTACGTGAGAGCACCAAGGAGGGAAATGATACCACAGTTGGATAGCCGAATCACCAAGGATAGCCTCTATGAACCCTAGCAGCCAATATCTCCTATCAGTCACTTCAAAGGTCGATCGGGGTAAGGTCTCGCACATGGTCTCAGTCAGGGTAAGGTCTTGAGTCTAGACTCTCGCATAAGGTCTCTGACTTGTAATGTCATACAACCCTCTGTGAAGTACTTTGATATTTAATTTTGATGCTTGTGTCCGATATTTCTTCAGATCCGTGTTCGGGGTTTTTGGTTCATTTTCGCTCCTTTAAATTGGATCTACCCCTGTTCCTTGGTTTTTGCTGAAAATGTTGTCTAAAATAACTCTGTCTCCTATGGTTTTTCCCTCCACTAGCCCTCCTCAACATTTGGTTGTTGAATTTTCAGAAAAGAGTAGGTGCCGGATTCTGACCAGTGCTCTGCTTAGTGTCGGTGATCTCCTGTACTAGAAGCTTTCTTACAACAATTCTTCAGAGCTAGCTCTATGTCATATAATGGCGAAAGGTAGCAGTCGCGGCCCTATTGGAAGGACTAGCACCATTGATGCACTCACCCGAAGAATGGAGAAGTTAGAAAAGGACATGGAAGAGCTTCGGCATAAGATGGAGGGGAAATGTGACAAAGAGGAACTTGATTCCTTGAAGAAGTCAATCGAGGATACCATGGAGCGGAAGTTTGCAGATAACAATGTCGAACTGATTGTACATATGCGAAGGCTCCTTGATGAACAACGCGAAGCCATTCAACATCTCTAGTGCGAGGGGAGCCCAACCACTTATGTAGGTTCTGGATAGTCCTCTCCATCTGACATCCTTCCTTCCTAAGGGGCAAAACCAATGGAGACTAGTTGAGGGAACCATGCGGCCCACCCACCACAGTCTCTTGATATTTACTTGTCTGATTAGGTTTACTTGTTTCATTTTATGTTAATTTTCCAAGGCCCTTATGTTCGTCTATATTAATTTTTGGTATGCACACTATTATCTTTTTTGTAAAATAGAAGCTCATGTTATTGAGGTTCTAGGGAGTAGGATTCTATCGTATTAGTGATATAAACATTTGATGTAATCAGCAGCAAATATTGGTCTATTTGGTATATAGCTGTATATCGGCAATTGTAATCGAAAATATCAACAAAGATATATTAATGGATATAATATTTATGTATATTCCTCTCGCATTTAAATATATTTCTAAAATTTCTATATATATTAATGGATATAAGGTTTGTGTATATTCCTTCGGCATTTAAATCTATTTCTATAAGTATTAAAACACTTTAGCCCTGCAAGTAGAACGCTTTGGTTAAACTTCTTGTTTGTGGTAATTTGTAGGATCACTTAATTCTTCCCCTTCTCACTTTGCTACAAAGGCTAGTAAGTAAAGCATGACTAGTTTCATAGTTTGCACATGAGTTGTCGGTTCAAGAAGAAAGCCTCTTTGAAAGCCAATTTGTAACAAATGGATACTTCTATTGAAATATTGCATTATGAATTCTCAACATTCAAATCACTATAACACTAGTAACTATTTGTTGGGCTTGTGATTTGGTTACTTAAATGTAGTGCAATATTATTTTATACTTTGTTAATTGTAATGTTGTGATTTCTCTGTTATTTGATTCTATAGTATGTATGTTTGACTATTCAAATTTGAAGCACATTACTAATTATATAGTAAAGTCATTATGGTTCTATAAGTAAATTACCATCTTGTTGGAACAATTTCACGACTACTCTATACAACACATCTCTTGTTCTTTCAATCATAGAGTTGATTTATTGTTAAAGAAGGGATTACATTTGGCAGATGGTATTCTTCAAGTTAACCCTTTCACTAATCACCATCCAGGGGAAATGTTTTATGTTCGTCTTTATTAATTAGGCTAGCCTTTATGATCCATTTTGTAAATTCGATGCACCTGCTTTAGGGGATTTTTGGTTAAGATTTCCTCTGTATCTGTGTTATTTTTATGATATTATCAGTAGCCATGGTTATGATGGTATATTATTGAAAAGTGGCAAGCATTATCAGATTTATTGTAAAAGACGGCATAGTCTGTTTTCAAAGATTCTATCCTTGGGATAGGTTTTATTGTAAGTTTCTTTGATTCACTTAATGAATAACAAGGCACTTTTTTTTCGCTGAAAAAAAAGGTTCTATAAGTAAATTAATGATGAATTAATATGTTAACTCTTAACTCTTAGATCAAACATTAATAAATATTCTGAGAACTCTTAACTCTTAGATAAAACAATCAATAAAGTCATTTTGGTTCTTTTCATGATTTGGCTTCATGATTGCATGCAGGCAGGGTTGGAAATTCATTTTATCTTTACCCTTCAAATCAAATTTTTATGACATTTTGAACTCTTACTTTAACCATCACAAAACGTTTAGTTTTAGAACATGCCCTTCAATAGTAAAGTGTTATTACAGAAATTACCTTTCATTATTAAATTTTTATTAAAGATTTTAATTTTCAATAAAATATAGTAATAAAAATATCTATCCATGTTTTATTCAGTTAATCTTATATTCTAAATATTAAGACTCATGCATGCAAGATGGATTCTCTCATTGACACTAATTTAGTTGAAGAAAACAAACAATTCAAAAATACACCATAAGAAGGCAACTTCCCTTCAAAAAAAAATCCGAATGAAAAATCATCCAAAAAATTTATATTAATGAAAAGCTATGCATTTTTAAAGAGGAAGAATTAACTTCCTCGTTGTTTGGAGACATTTTGGGCTCCATCAATTACCTTGTTTTAAAAATTACTTTAAATTGAATATTCACATATTTAGTTTGTATATTTATTGTTTATAATTAAACAAAAAATTGCATTCATTTTACTCTTGAGTTAGTTAATCCAAACTTTTACCACCCAACTGATATAATCTAAAGATGGAACTGCATCAACTGTTGCTATTGAAGTGACATCAATGACAACCACAATCAACAATAAGCTTTCAGGTAGAGGAGTTACACACTTGACCATTGACTCATTCATGATAAAAGGTCTATGTCCAAGAAGATACTGGCATGCCAAAACATCCAATCAACACTAGCTTTTTAAACTACCAATTCAACACTAAGACAAAATTGTCAAACCCTAGGTCAAAATGAGGAGATTTTTATTTTCATCAACTTGAAAGTATGAGACACCCAATGGATAGAGGCCAACAAGGTGATTCCATATAGACCAATTTCATCCTTTGAGACCTCTTCCTCCCTCCTCAGCGGGCATTTTTCTGGAGCAATGCAAATCAAGCTAGGACACACTTTTGGCAGATCAATATCTTCACCTACAAAGACTCTTTCAACAAACCAATGATACGTTTGGATGCACCAATCAACAGTCTAGAGACCCATACCCTCAAAATATTTTAATACATCAACCACTAGAAATGGTGGAAATTTTACTAAGGTCACTCATGTCACATCCCCATTTTGACCCCCCTTCGCATTAAATCGTAAATGATGTAAATATTGTTACTTAATCATGGTGAGGAGCTCAAGGCCAAGGCCCCACCATTGATTTAGCGTTTTACGTATCGGCAATTAAAGAAATAGATGCCTATGGTTCTTGTGCTAGATGGGCACGATGTAAATAAGACATCATGTAAATACGAATTTTAATGAAAAATACCCACAACTAGCTATGCAATGCAACAAAGAGATGGGGCATGGTTCTACAAGGAATAGGGAGAGAAATTATCCAAACCCTTGAGCCAATGGCGTTAATCCATGTGTCAATGAGGAAACCCATAAACCACCAACTACCCATTTTGGGTTATGGACCCAATCATCTAATTCTTCCAAGAAATTGGTTGAGGCAGTTAATGCCTTGGGAATGAAGAAGTATGGCAGCCAATTTCGTGCATGGGTAAGCCATCAACCTGGAAATTCGTGTTTTTGCTTGTGGGGCAAGAAAACACCCACGAAATGGTGCCCAAATCCATTCTGAACAGTCAGTCTTCTCTCACTCACGCAGTTGGAGCTAGCTGGGTCTTTCCCTACACGTTTTTCATCCAAATCCTGCATTTTTCCATGCCTGGGAGTTCGTTTTTGCATATACAGTAGCTTGGGAGAGAAGGGCCACGATTTGGGGACTGTATGGAGGTCGTTTTTTCCCCCGAATGTCCAAGGACGTTTTTCTAAAAACGGATTTGGCTTCCCTAGGTTGTTCCCCATCTTCCCATTTCGTTTTGTGTGTTCCCACGTTTTTTCTGAGTTAGTTGAAACCCCATCTCATGCATTCCACTGTGGAAAACGTTTTCCTCATGCCCAGCAATTGTGGTTTTGTTGTTAAGTGCATCCAGTTCTGGATTTGAACCTGTGAGTAAGAAACTTGGACTGGTAGTGGACAGAATTGGCTTGATAAACCTAGTGGAGGGAGTGACCTCTCAAGAAGATCAAGAGGGCTTTGGCTGCTTTTCTATGCACACCCTGAGAGCACTAGAAAGGAAGGTATGGCTTGAGAGACTCTGTGGCAGTGAAGAGAATACTTCCTTGTGCTAGGTGTGTAGGCATTGTGAGTGCCAAGATGAATAGATTTGGGAGGGGTATCCTTAGCTCTGTGGTTGAGCCCACTAGCTTAGCAATTCTTCCTTTCCATCTCCTAGCAGCCTGATAAACCCAATTGTAGATTGGCTTCGCTCATCTTGGTGTATGCTTGGCTATGTGTGAGTCTGTTGTTCCCTGGTTCCTTGTAGAGATCATGTCCAGCTCGGGGGTGGCAGTGGTGCTGAGAGATTGAGGAGCACACTGGCCTACGGTTGGGTGGAATGTTGCAGTTGCATAGCCATTTGTGTGGGACTACTTTCGTATAAGATAAGTATTCTCCTGTATTAACTTGCAATTACTTATTTGATGAACATCTTAAATGTATGATGGAGGTGCAATTCTTAATATTCCACTGTAATTTTCTTAAAAATCATACATCTCCATATGTCTCTGTTATATTATGTGAATGCTTATGGTTAAAAGTTTCATGGGGCTAGATGCCCAGTTTAGTACCACGTCCGTTATGCACTTTCATATGTATAAGTTTATTTTAATTTGAATGTTTGTCTACTATGTATGGGACTAGATGTCCGGTTTTAGCACCACGTCCTCTCCATCATGCTGGTATCTGGGAGGGGATGTGACAACTCAAGCATTTATACCAATAATTTTATACTTGGACAATTTTTGCATTTTCCTAGACTGGAGTAATCTGCCTGAAACATTGTTTTGAAAGACCCATAACTTCCTTTTTAGAAACACTCAAGACAATCGGATACCATGGTCAGGTAGAAAAATCAACAAGATATAGCCTGACACTATGGGGTGGGCATTTACCTTAACCTATGAATTATGGAGGGCATTTTCCTGAGGCCACTTGGGCAGTTTTACTACCACTAGTGCAAAAATAGCCTGAAACCCTGTTTTAGCATGCCTTTAACTTTGTCATCAAAAACCCTCTTTGAGAACTGAGACCATGGTATGATAGCCTCTTCAACAAGCTATAGCATTATAGTTTTAGATGATTTTTATCATTCTCCTATGAGGTACAGCAGGCAATTTCCCAAGGTCACTTGGACCAATTTTCCAACACGGAAATTTTTAAAAATTTGGACCTCTTTTGTTTCTCTTGTTCTTAATATGCAAAACAATATTTTTCCTACTTTGGCAGGTTAATTTCTTGCACATGTGACTTTCAGGAAGTAACCTGTTAAGTCAACACTTAGACAAAATTATCAAACCCTAGGTCAACATGATGAAATCTTTATTTTCATCAAATATGAAGTGTGAGACACCGAATGGGTAGAGGCCAACAAAGTGAATCCATAAAGACCAATTTCATCCTCTGAGGTTACTTTCTCTTTCCTTGGCGGGCATTTTATTGAAGTAGTGCAAATTAGGCTAAGTAGCACTTTTGGCAGATCCATATCTTCTTCCTCGGAGTCTCTTTGGACAAACTGAGACCATGGTTGGGTAGAAAAAAAAACAACCTACAAGATGCCCATATGGTGCGGGCATTTTCTTCAACCCACAATTTATGGTGGGCATTTCCCTGAGGTCACTTGAGCCATTTTTTCCAACACTTAGTCATTTTCAAGAAATTCTTCAAGGTTTATCCTGAAACCCTGTTTTGGCAGGCTTATATATTTCTCCTAAAAAATTATAAAGATAACTGAGAACATGATTAGATAACCACTTCAACAAGCTATAGCATGGTATGATGGTGTAGGCATTATCTTCAAACCATGAATTATGGTGGGCATTCTCTTAGGGCAGTTTTGACTAATTTTCCCATACTTAGTCATATGGAGGGCATGATGATGATGATGATCATGATCATGAAGATGATGATGATGGTGGTGGTGATGAAGATGATGATCATGATGAAGATGATGATGATGGCGATGATGAAGATGACGATGATGATGAGCTCCCCTAAAATTGTGATGATGAAGATGATGATGATGATGATGATGATGGAGATGATGATGAATTAGATGATGATGATGATGATGATGATGGATATGATGATGAAGATGAATATGTTGATGATTATGATGACGAATATGATGATGATGAAGATGATTATTATGATGACGAATATGATGATGATGATATATATAACGAAGATGTTGATGATGAAGATGATGATTATGATGATGATGATAAGGAAGATGATGATGATGAAGAAGATCATGATGATGGAGTCGACGATGATGATCATTATGAAGATGATGATCATGATGATCATGAAGACGATGAAGACGAAGGTGATGACAACGACAAAAATGATGATGATGATAATGATGATGGTGATCATCGTCGTTGTTGTCGTTATCACCATCATCTTCATGGTCTTCATCATCATCATCATCAGCATCATCATCATCATCATCGTCATCATCATCATATTCATCCTTGAAGGGACTTATGCATAGGATCTCACTATAAGCAATGCATCCAATACAAATTATGACAAAATCCTAGTTAAATTAAATTAAATTGAATTAAATTACATTAAATTAAAAACATAGAGTTGTTTAGCTAAAATTAATTTAAAATGGAACAAAATATAAAATATGCAAATAAAAAAAACCCAAAATAAACTAAACAAAAAATAAATATGCAAATAGAAAAAGAAAAAGAAAAAACACAAAATATAAAATATGCAAATAAAAAAACAAAAAATATAGAGTGAAAAGACCCCCACGCACTAGCTCATTAGCAGCATCAAGAGCAAAACAACAAAGAACAAGTTCACTCCCGTGCACTAGTTCATTAGCAGCATCCAGAGCACTGGTAATTTGATGAGCAGAGCAGTGGTAAATTGTGGAGTAGGGGATACCAATCCAGAGCATACGGTCGTTCCCAGGGGAGGCAATCCGGTGACAGTCTAGAGGATAACAAAGGGCCCAATGAATTCGGAAAGCCCATCAACCCTAGAAGAGTAGGAATTTGGGAAAAATCCCACGGTTTTGACTGTTTCCACACTAAATACAGACGTTTCACTGTTTACTTCATTTTTTCTAAGGGTTTATACGAAATATAGGCCATATTTGAGGGGGAAAATGACCCATGACAGGAATGTTTGCCGTCAAATGCCAACCCTGAACCCATCCATTGTCCGTTTGATAGAGAACGGGCCTAGACCCTACCATCACGACCAAACAAATTCGGGATTTCCATGTTGCAGAACATCGTAGCAATGGTAAGAAAATGGTCTTGGGTAGTGTAAGATGATTCAGGATCCAACATCACCCTATCCGCATCCATGTGCAAAACCACTCAAAACTACCTAAAATTGGTCTAAATTTGGTGACATTTCACCTTGTTATCCTATTTTTAAAAAATTAGGCATGGAAGGAGGGAAAAATTTGCCAATTTTTGTGAGTTTTCTTGCATGGAGAGAGAGGAAATGATGTCTATAATCCTCCCCCTCCACCAAGGTTGATTCTTATCATTTAAACCCTCTCCCCATAGCTAAAATCACTAACAAAATGTTACAAATTTGTCCAAATCCTTTACAATTTCAAACATGCATGGTAGGGAGTGGGAGTCATACCCAATGTTATTCCACCTCATTTCATGCTTGAAATTAAAAAAACATGGTGTGTTTTTTGCAAAATTGACCTAATTTAGCCCAATTTTGGACAATTTTTTGCATGGGCCCACTTTCCCTCCATGTATGAAATTGCATGAAATTTGGAAAAAATGGGCAAAAGATGGTCAAATTTGGTGTAAGTTAAAGCGTTCTACGCTATTCTAAGGTGCCATATTATATGGGTTTCTAGCTGTTTAAGATTGTATACCAAGAAAGCATACAGACCCCCCAACCAATCAACCAATATGTTATTGGAAGACAACACTTTCATGTGGTTGTCTCCGTTGGTATAAGGGTGCAAACATGAAAATGGGTAATACATTTGCTTGTTGACGATTAAATTTGTAAATTTTTTTGTTCATTCAACTTCAAGCAATCAAAACTCATATCTACATTGAGAATTTCACTTTGAATCAAAAAGAAGTTTTGTAGAGAATTATGTTACTCCATACTCATTTTTCTTTTATGGACATGATGTTATAAATTTCATGTGTATTAACTACATGCACCTAAAATTTTTGGCAAGGATAATGGGTGAGTAATACACATGGCCACCTAGTTTTTAGATATAATTATTCATTTTAGGGAAAACTATGTGTTAGCTTTTTGGGATTACTCCAAAAGTGTTCTCACCTCGGTAGACGAGCAATAGGTCTCCTTGGCCTTGGTTAGCAATATCAATCTCTCGGTTTGGGTGGATGCTTGGCCTTGGTTAGTGTTTTGATATGGTACCCTTAGGATATTGTTACCTAATCGACATGTTGATAAACTCATTGGGTGCACACATTGGGGGATTCGATTGCTTGATCAAGGGAGGTACTTACCTAGGAGGAGGAGCATTGGGCACTTAACCCTTAGAGCTTGGGACCTACACACCTTGCAGGTTGGACACTTGATTTGATGATGCTTGGGTTGAGGAGGATACTTCATGGAGGTTGGTGATGGAACCAAGGACCTATGTTGAGGAGGATATTTGGACCTTTGTGACCACGTTGTCATACAATAGAGTACCATTGCGCACATGTAGCACATATTTAGAGAAGGAGTACCTTGCATGACGAAACTCTCATATCAAACCACTATGGAAGAGGGAGTGTTAGACTAACATCTTTGAGTTTTGGTGGGCAATCCATGAATGAAGCAATATGACCACCGCCCGTTCCAAATTGAATCCCCAACATGATCTATATGAGGGGGAACCCCATACCTCTTTCCATGCATTAACTAGTCAAGTGGCCCAAGAAACACACTTCTATATCCGTGTTGTGAGCAAATTCCAAATCAAATCAAAACGTGTCTTATACTTAAAAATAATTCAAATATAAATAACTCTAAAATAAATTACACCTTTGAGAGAAAAATAGCTTTTTATAACGTTTTTGGGAAGAAATAGCTTTTGATATTAAAACATTACAAGTAAATATATTTGCACGCTAAATTATATCTGCTTGGTAACTTATATTCTTGTTTTATCAAGTGTAGTTACCACCAAATAGGTATCTGTCAGATCTATCTTCCTCGAGTGATGATGAAGATATACTCGGAGAGGTTGAAAGTGAGACGTGTTGTACTAGATCTACCGGTTCTATATCAACTAGATCTGAAAAGGTAAGGAAAAGATTTCATAGACGCATGCAATATTTTATTGCCAACGGAGGGTCATGTAATTATGATGCTGAGAGCATAGGTGAAATTGAGTTTCCCTTGAGGTATAGACATCTAGTGCAACAATGGGTACCTAAAAATCTACCCCAAGTGGACATAGATTTCTTCATCAATGGGAGGATGTATCGCATTGCTCCTTCGTCCTTGCATGGATTGGGGCTATTTTCCATGGATGGAATAAAGGTCGGCTATGGCACTATAACTGAATTGATGGAGTGTGTCGGACCATTATACAGATACAATAACTGGTTGATCTCAGTCCAATATACTCAAAGTATGCGGAGATACGGAGTTGCCGCAAATTATATACAACTAGCAGAAAACAATAAAAACAAAGGGGTGACTATGTATATTGATGGGAGACCAAAAGCATCCAGAAATGTTGTTGGCTTTATAAATAGTACACGGCCAGTGACAGCAACTAAGCAACCGAATTGCGAATTTGAGGGATGCAAAGAACATCGTATATTTGTATTTGCAACAAAAACAATACTTCCGGATCAAGAGTTGTTGATCGATTACAACTTAAATCGAATAGATGTAGCTTCCATGGTCTCGGGTAACCGTGGAAGGTCACACACTATGCCTCATCAGGTAAATGCTAAATATAGTAACTAAACATGACTACAAAAACTAAATGTTTCTATTTTTTCTGTTAACATTCGATTTCCACTGAGGACATTCGCTTTTTTCGTGCTTATTATGAATATTTCCATGTGATAACATTCTTATTACATTGTTATTCTTATCTCATTTTTTAATGTTACAATTGTTGACTCAACTTTTACTGATTGATTTATTTTGTCAGGGTGGCAGCAGTGGAAAGCCACATTCTGCTTCCACAGTCCAGGGTGACCGTGGAAGGTCACAATCTATACCTCGTATGGTAAATATTAAATATAGTAAATAAATATGACTATAATAACAAAAAGTTTCGATTTTTTCAGTTAACATTCGATTTTCACTATTACCATTCGCTTTTTTTGTGCTTTATGGCACTTTGAGCTCTGTTTTGGCATGGCTAATCTAGAGTTTTCCATAACACTTATCCATTGCTTTTCCTCAACTTCATGCTTGCCAATTCTATGTCACCTTGTTCTCCAATTCCCTGTGTTGACTTCTTGCCATGTCATCTTGTCTTTTGTCTTGTCACTTTGCCATGTCATCATTCTTCTCTTCATTTGTTCATGGCAGCATTTGTCATTACTTCAAGCTCAACAATTTATTCATGCTTGCTTGCCTTCTCCAAGTCCTCATCCCTCTTGTGCTTATTATGAATATTTCCATGTGATAGCATGCTTATTACACTGTTGTGCTTATCTCATTTTTTTTATGTTACAATTATTGACACATTTTTTATTGATTGATTTATTTTGTCAGGGTGGAAACAATGGAAAGACACATTCTTCTTCCACTGCCCAAGGTGACTGTGGAAGGTCACAATCTATGCCTCATGAGGTAAATGTTAAATATAGTAAATAAATATGACTACAATAACAAAATGTTTTGATTTTTTCAGTTAACATTCGATTTTCACTGTTACCATTCGCTTTTTTCATGCTTATTGTGAATATTTCCATATGATAACATGCTTATTACACTGTGGCAAAGGTCTGCTCATCGCCATGGAGCAGAACATTTATCTTCTCCTTTGGAGGTAAAAGTAAATATTATTGCCATATCTCATTTTTGTTTATGTTACAATTATTGAGTCAACTAATTATAGTAACTAAATATGACTACAATAACTAGAAACTCCAACCCCAAAATATTTCCATGTCACAACATGCTTATTACACTGTGGTAGGGGACTGCCCATGTTCATCATGAAACAGAATGCGTGTCCTCTACTTATGAGGTAAAAATAAATATTATTGCAATATCTCATTTTTTATTATGTTACAATTATTTTCATAGTGTTTATTTAATGATTTATTGTGTCAGGGTGGCGCTAGTGGAAAGACACCTGCTGCTTCCATGGTCCAAAGTGGACATGGAAGGTCACACTCTGTGCCCCATCAAGTAAGTGTTAAATATAATAACTAAATGTTTCAATTTTTTCTATTAACATTCAATTTCCACTGTTGACATTCGCATTTTTCTGTGCTTATGATGAATTATTGATTGATTTATCATGTCAGGGTGGGGACTGTGGAGAGGCAGTTGTTGCTTCCATGGTCCAAGGTGACCGTGGACAGTCACCCACTGGAAGTAGATCAATACGGGGTGACCGTGGGAAGTCACCAGCCACAACACTGCATCAGGTAAGTGTTAGTTCTTAATAGTAACTAACTTTCATTACAATAACAATGTTTGAATGATGTTAAAATTAATTTGCTTAATTTTATTGTTTGATGAATTTGGTACAATGCACTTGATCTGGGTGATGAGGAGCTTGAGGATGAAATTTACTATTCCATAGACCCAACGGAAACTATAAAGAAGTCCCTGAAAAAGGAAAACATAGAAATGATTGCCTTGGCTCGCACAAGGCCCATGACACAAGAGATCAGGGCAAGGATTGAAGAGCTGAAAGAACAAATAAAATCTTATGGGGTAAGTGGAATCTTCACATATTTTTTTAAGCTATGAAATGATTTCATAACTTATATTCTGTTTTCTATTTTTCCAAGTGATATGATATAGTAAAGTTTTTCGTTTGTAGGAGTTTTTACAACCCATGACTAGAGAAACTGTCGATATAGGTATAGGTAGCAGTGATGCTCCAATGTAGCAACAATGTCGACGAAGGAATGTAACAATGAGGCTTTTTTACACTCTTGCGGTTGGCCTCGAATCCAATGATGAGGGCACTAATTTTGATCGGCATTACATGCCGGATCATGATGATATGGATCCTAGGAATCCACATGACTCTGGAGATGAACATACTGTAGATGACCAGGAAAATTTTCCTGGAGCAGCACGAGTTAAAAGCACCGGATCACTAGATCTCACCTTTCTGGTGGATGATTCTTGTGTTCCGATCAAGGTTCAAAATATTGCAGGTATTTATTAATTTATTTATTCATTTTAATCATGAAATTTAAATGGACATACGTTGAAATTATTATAAATTAATGGATTACACGTTTCTGCAGGAAACAATGTTTTCTACAGGAATTTGAATGACAAAGCATTGGAGTTGTTTGGCCCCACCATTCCCACACAGTGAAATAGCCAAGATAGCGCAAAGAGAGATGAATTCATAGACCACATGGTAAACTTGTTCGGTAATACATTCAACAAGAAAGTGGTTGCAAAGTTAGCCGACGAGAATTTAAAATATACCAGGGACCAATATAGGGATAAATTGCAACTTGACCTCAACCATGAACTCCCTCCCATGGTTCTGGAGAAAGAGTGGAAGGAACTCATAGAGGATGCAAAGGAGAACTTGCTAAAAAGACAAGGAAAACAACCACGGCCTGGAAAAGAAAGGTACAACACATATCATCTTCTTAGTGAAATATGCTCATTTATTTTTTTCTTTTCTGTTTTAAGTAAGAATTTGGATATCTAACGTTTTTCAAAATTTTCATATATAGGCTACCTGACACCTCCAAAGCGACCAAGGATAGAGTTGAAAAGCACGGGCAGCATAGACTGGGCCAGGGTGGCTATAGAAAACTAAGAGCTGGATCGTAAGAATTAAATGATTAACTGTGGAGAATATTTATTTGACAGTAGTGAACAAATATCTGTTTTTGATACTAGAAATTTTAAATGTGTTATGCATTGCAAAGAAATACATTCCAAGATGTTGCCACCGAGGAAGACTTGAAGCTTGGTTTCAAGTATGGTTTTAAAGTGTGATTGAATATCGAAAAAGATTGGGGCGGACTCCAATATCCCCAATGACGCAGATGCATGTAAATAAAATGAATAAGGACATCATTGCAATATACTATTAAACTCTATTCAGTTTTGATTATATCACCCATAACTAAATATTTATGTTTGCTTTTAAGCAACAATGCAACCGTAGCAGTGAATCTAGTGCTACTCAGCATGTACCAGTTGATGTTGGGTTGTGCATGTCCCATGATAGTGGGGAATAGAGTAGCCATCCTGGTAAGTCTGCTTTGGAAATAGAAAGATCTACTGTGATTATAGATATTTATTTCCTGACGTATACTTGTAAATTTTCTTCTTTCAATGGAAGACCATGTAGCTCAGGAGGGTGAACCGCAAGAGGAATTAGCAAGTAGAGAAACAATTAACACACCAACTGTCATAGCTACACAGACAAGTAAAGAGAAATATTGTAATTTTAATCAAAATAATGAACTATTAATTTCAATAATATTTCAACATATCGATATGCCCATTTTCATTATTGCAGTTCATGCCCCTTCAGAACTGCCTCCACGCCCTACTCAACGACGTAGAAGAAGTTGTATGATACATGAGGGCATGGAAACACAAACACTAGCAGTACATGTCTCTATAGATATTCCACCAAATGATGATGATAATACCCTAATCGTCAGTTATTACAATGCAAAAAAATAGAAAACAAAGAAAAATTAGATGTATAAATTCATGACTTGTATTTGGATGTATTTCGATGTTGTTAGTCTGAAACATTGTTTATATGAATTACCTCATTATGCTTAATGTTTTTCTATCTATATGTTTTGATGACTAGCCTAGTTATGCATGAATGTTTATATGTTTCCTATGTAAACAACATTATTTCTTGGGTATGGGGAATTAAGAGCGATATGAGGGGGGGGAGGGGCCATATGATCTTCCACCTTCATGTGGTTGGCCATGTTCAGTAGAGAATATAAAACTATTCTTGAAACAAAGAGGAGCTCAATAAGGTATAAATACTCTTTTATTACTATGTATTAAAGATGGTTGTAAATTTTTAAATGCATGTCTATTTCTTAAAATATTGTTAATAAATTTAACATTTCACGGTTCATTGATTTCTACAGGACTTTGTAGTAGGATTTAAATGACTGTTTATTTGCTTATATATTATTTACTCATATAAAAAATTTGTCTTTGATGATTTATGTGGGTCTTGCAGTTGGAAATGCATCTAGTAGACAACTATTATCAAGTTGCATGGGCGAATGGATCTGGCGAAAGGACAATGATAAGGTAAGGGTTTTGACGTGTTCTTTATCCTTAATGTGTTTGTCTTTATCCTTAAATTATATTTCATTCTATTAAGATACAAGAGATACAACCAATAGTAAATAACTACTTTTAGACTATCATCCAAACTAGGAGACAACCTTCTACATAAAACAAAAATGCTCCTTAGTAACGTAAGAATATGTTTGCTAATGGGAGAGTATCATCAAGTCTGGTGTTTCTATTTCTCTCGTGAAGCTCGGTACATGCCTTAGGAAATTAAAAACAAAATAACAAAGATATGAGAACTGCAAGTCAGAATCCAAGAATGAGAGATATGGTGAACCCTTCATAAATTGATATGTCTAGATTTTCAAAGATAGCAGATAAAGTGATGTTATTACATGAGGAGTGTCTCCAAGAAAATTATGATATGGTTTCTAAACTACAAATTGCATGCTCAGCTGTGCAACCTACTTCTCAATGCCAAAAGGTAATTTATGATGAATTTTTTGCTACATGAGATCATTCCTAGTAATAGAATAGAAATAAGTTGTCAATTTTTTGTTCCTTAACATGTATCTTTCCATCATGTGCTCAAGGGACTGTTTTATCTTATGGGCATATTTGATACTAACTTGACCAATTTTGGCCATGCTTGAGGTGGTTGCATAAGAAGGATCAACTTTTCATATTCACCTCTTCCAATAATGAGCAACATCAAAACAACTTACCACCAATTGGAACTACAAAGATCCTACACAGATTTTCTAGGTGAAAAACTACTCTTTTTCCCTGGGGGTTGAGTTATTTTATTAATATTTATTTATTTCTCAATAAAGACGAATTCAGTGCACCTTATGTTTTTGTAGTGTGATGAATTCAAACTAGTATCTCTTCACATGTAGTAGAGCAAGTGATGCTATTTCACGAGGAGTGTCTCCAAGGCAATTATGATATGGTTTCTAAACTACAAATTGCATGCTCAACTGTGAAACCAGCTTATGATCAATGCCAAAAGGTGACCTATGATGAATTTTTTGTTATATGAGATCATGCATAGTAAAATAATAGAAATAAGTTGTCAATTTTTTGTTGATTAACATGTCTCTTTCCTATCATGTGCTCAATGGACTTTTTTTTCTTCTTTTGGGCATATTTGGTACTAACTTTGACCGATTTTTTCCATGTTTGAGGTGGTTGGATAAGAAGGATCAGTTTTTCATTTTCATCTCTTCCAGTAATTTGCAAATTCAAAACAACTTACCATTAGTTGGCACTACAAAGAGCCTACAAATATTTTCTAGGTGAACAACTACTCTTTTCCCCTAGGGGTTGAGTTAAGGTCATTATAATGTTCCGTATCCTATATGTATGTACAATATTAAAAACTTTTCCAGTGGAATTTCTTGTACAAAATGCATGTGACAACCTATTCCAACTTCCACGATTGTATAATCTCTTCCTGCCTTAAGGAACTGAATCTGATCCCAGCCTAACATTCCGCTGATTTCCAACCAGTTTCCATGTCTTTTGGTTAAAGGTGGTTACCATATTGAAAAGAAAAAACATGAAACATGGGGATTCGTAGCACAAAAACTATCATGGAGTACTTCATCCTCCTAGGAACATTATGGGGCATTAACAACAACAATATAAACAACTAAATCTGTTGGTTAGAGACTAAAAATATCCATGCTTTCACCAGATTTAGATCAACTCTAGCTCAAACTTCAGTGTTGTTGTGACAATTTTAGATCCCAAAACAACTTAAGATTAGACAAAATTGAAATGTTTTGGGCATGAAATCCACTGCTAATGCTAGTTTTGCATTCATTTTTTTGTAACTTATAAGCATTCATTTCCAACCTCATTTGTTCATGGAAGGTTGAAGCATTTCTCTTCTAACTTTACAATTATATCAATCAAATGAGATATACTAGATCAATCTCTTTTTTCATTCTCTTCTTTTGCACTTGAAAATTCTAAAAACCATGATAAATCCACCATCAATTTCATTTAATCATCTTTGTTCTCAGAAAAGATGATAAGCTCTTGTCCAATGCCAAAATTCACTAATATAATGTCACCTTGCTTGCAAATTTAGGTTATACTCATAAGACATCAATTTCCACGGTTTTTTTTTTTTTTTTTAACTTACAGGTATCGTCTATATATCGACGCACTTTCGTTGAAGGTATAGAAAAACTGTGGAAAGGTATAACATTTAGGCTATACTCATAAGACATCATTTTCCATGGTTTTTGTTTTTTTTTTAACTTCAAGGTATCGTCTATATATTGATGGGATTTTGTCGAAGCTATAGCAAAACATCGACGAACGTTCATCGATAGTTGAGCCAAAACATCGTCGCCGGTATAGAAAAACTGTCACAACCTCGGGATTTGTTTTGGTCTATTCGACGAACCACCATCGATAGAGAGATAGTTTTGCGTGGAAGCGAAGATCTATGCTACGTTTTTTCGACATATGTTTGTCATTATAGGGATGGTTGTTCGTCGATAGAGAGACGGTTTGTAGAAAATGAATAAAAAAAATCATTTTCAAGACCTCTGTATAGAAGACATGTGGCGACCAGTGTTTGTCTCTATTGCGACGGATTTCCAAATTCGTTGTTATATCCACGAAACAGGTTCCACGCAAAATCGACTCCATGATCGTCGCAATTGAGATGATACAACGTGGCAATATCAACGCAAAACTGTGGCAAATTTGCTCATATGTATTAGTGCTATAACATTTGTATTGTACCCCTTGTCCAACATTTTAGGAATAAATTTGGTAGTCCCCTGCCATTTCTCTTGCTTTTACAATTCATCAATACGTCAATTGTATGTAACTACATTAGGGCATTTGTTTCTGTTGGGAATTTCACATAAGAGCTTACTAGCCTTGTGCAGCTTGCCTTCTTTAAATAACCCATCAATAAGCACAATTTATGTGAAAACCTTAGGCCATATGTTTCTATTGGAAATTTTCATGGAAGAGATTACTAACCTCGTCCAACTTCTCTCTTAGGTGGCAGTTTGATTTATTTTCGTATTTTGAAATCATGTATATTATGGTTGTATGATAGTTTATTTCTGTATTTTTTGGAAACTTGGGTTCCCTTGCATAAACAGAGTAGTGATAATTTCATATGTAATTTTGGATGAAGATTGCTTTGTTCTCATCCTATTTTGAATTTGTGTGTTTCATATTTATAAACTATATTGTTGTTACTGCAACAACAATTCCTCCAGAGTTGCATTCTAGATGCTTTAGCTAATACAACTTTTTTTTGGAATTGATGTCCTAGTTATTTTTCTTTGGCATTGATGTTTTTGTTTTCATTTTTCTATTTTGGTTGTGGTGATGAAAATTTAGTTGGTATTCAAGTATTGATCAAATATTTTTGGGTTGTTAGAGGTCTTTCTCGTGTATGCCTTCTTTTGCAAATATATTGAACTTTAGTTTAGGCCCTGCTTGCTAGAAATGTGTTGACTAAAAAATAATACTCTTATTATTATATTATAAGATTGCAGTTTCCTTTTTTTGTAGATTCATTTGTTGCATGGATTTTCTTGTACGGAAATCAATCCTATGACTAGGGTGAGGTCACCAATATATAAAACCAAGGAGACTGACATAGAAGACTCTATCAGCAAGTAAATCAAACTAATAATCATGCATATGACCATGTCTAGACAACATATTCTGATTAAAAAAGATTAACAAGAGAGGATTTATGCACCTTGTTTATGACGATTGATCCAAGCCACTCCCTTGCTCTGCTTTGAATCTACTCCAACTTGCCCAAGATTCAATGTGCGAAACTAATAAATATAACCTTCCTCAAACTCTTTTGACAATAATAAATATTCTTCATAGATTGAAAGATGAAAAAAAACATGAATCTATGAATCAACCTTCAAGATAAAATGTTAATTTCTTCATCAAATATGAAATTAACTCAGAATTTGGGAAGAAAAAGATGTCAAATATCTATTGAAAAAGTATAAACAAGTACAATATTACCTCTTCTCTACTTCAGCACCTTGCGAAACCAGGACTTCGGGCCTCCTGCTTGTCTTCTCCAACAATCCCAACCAATCTCCAAATGATTCAAGAAATGGATATCAATGCACATGGCAATAAGGGATGGAGATGAGATCATTCCTCCAACATAACCTTACTTGGGAAAAAGGTCCCTCTCTTGGCCTATCTCCATTGATTTTATAGTAAGTGGAGATAGTTATGATCGGATAAGAGGAGGTTGTACTAACAGATGGGATGGTTTCCAGAACCACCCTAACTTCCTTGATTTTCAATATTTTATTTATTTTTCATAATTTTGGGGGGGAAATTGCCCTTAAATCAAGGGTAATAGGTGATTAAATCGTTTTTAAAGCATAAACATAGTGTGATTACAACTTTTTCTTGAAATAACTCGTTGACCAAAGATTGAGAGCGATTAAATCGCAAGTTTCATGAATTTTAGTAGTGACTATGCTCTTTTCAATGGGATTTCAGAGAAAATGGGAATAGTTGAGGATATGAGACAATTATAAAGGCCATAACAACTGAAACCAAATCAAGGATATTCCATCCATAACTGCCCTTTTGTGTGACGAATAGTTTTCATTTGAGGTGTCATCTTTAAATTATCATCATGAGGGGAGAAGTGTCTATTTGGGCTATAACAAGGCTTCACCTGAACACCCATCTAAATCCCAAAACACTCATCACCACTAACAAATGAAAACTCCCTATTGCAACACTAAGTAACGCCTCTTCCAAACATGAACACCCGTCATAAGCCATCAAGTAATCAGACACAAACAACCAACTATGGCAACAACTCTACCACATGCCACCAACTAACCACTAGAGACCACGCACCATGTTAGAAAAACAAGATCGCGGAGCAATAACAATAAACAGAAATGCAAATATAATCACAGAAACACATTACAAGAGAGACACCAATATATCATGGTTCACCTAAGATGGGCTACATCCACACTGAAATTTCCAGTCCTTATTATTATACCATCTAGCAAATGAAGGGATACAACCTGCAGCACATCCGATGCACTTCCTCTTCACTATCTCATAGTCTCTCTTCACGATCTTAGAGATCTTTACAATGCATAATACCTAATACATCAACCCTAGCCGTATTACAATGTCTTTCTTATAAAGGGGAAATACAAAGGGAAAATACCACGGGTTACCCAAAAACCATGGGCCCGTAATCTGTTGGTGAAACAACCCAAAAATTTCCTTCGGGGGCCTGCTGGCCCCCGGACCCCCTGGGGCACGTGCCAGGATCATAACCAAACCTGGGGTACAACATGGCTGAAGCAAAATCATCTATGAGACTAGAAGATCAAGCTCCACAACCAACACACCACCATGAAATCCAAAGGAAATAATGGCAAACAACTGAGCACCAGAACCAGGGAGAACGACACCAGCTAAACAACAGAATAATCCATATGCAACAAATATAAATCTATCCCACACCATCGCTACACACCAACCAACGCAAATCAAATTTGCATTCAAGTATCCATCCATGAAGAAAATAAATCCATCCCACCTGCATTCAAGCCTCCAAACAAGAACACAATAAAACCAACACGTGTCAGCATGTTGTCGGTGCTCGAGCTCTAATGTCTGAGGCTAACAATACCGAGTGGGTGGCCAATGAGAACTGACATAATTCGGCATTTTCAAAACTAAATAATTGTCGCAACTTTTTAAAACCTTATAATTTCCCCTCACAAGAATTCCAATGTGTATAGAACCAAGCTATATGTCTAGGCATTCACTAGATGTCCCCCTACATACGCAGGGACATAATAATAAAATAGTCAACTTTGATATAATTTGTTCAAAAGTAAATAAAAGCTAATTATACAAGAGAGGGCACACAAAATTTTATTTTAGAAAGTTTGGGAATATGATTTCTCCATTTAAAGGCCACTAGGGTTCCACTTTTCATCTCTCAACTCTTATTAATACAAATGAACTAGTATTGCATTGACCTAATTACAAAATAAAAAACATATGCTAATTAATAATAACAAAATTCATTAAAAAAATGAAATTATAAATAGCCATATTAAAAATATGTAACAAGTTTATAATTTTTCATATCCATAATTATCTTAAGATCATTAAAATTTAGTATAACTTTTATTTTTATAATTTATTAAAAAACTCTATTTTCCAAAGTAATTGGGATACATTAAACAAGCTATATATAAATAATTAAGTTTAAAGTCATGGTCAAGCTTGACATAAAATTGGTGTATGAGACTCCATTATTTGTGGGACAAGTGACCCCCTTCACATAGTGTTTGACTACTAAATTTTATGGAGGTATACATATCCTACGCCCCCACGAATTTGCATTTGTCACCTATTAAGAGGAAACACATGTTCTTAACCATTAGGCCCACCCAAGATATATATTGGCCTTTGAGTAAGACCTAAAAGTGTTTTTGCTTGGCTAAGAGTTTGTCTTCCTCGAGTGTAAGGAAATAGGTTTACAACCTAAGAATTTGAGGCATATGGTAAGAGTGGAAGTCTGCCCCCTTGTGAATAATGATGATGAGTCAACTCACATTTGCGGATAGCAGCTAATGATGATTGTCCTCACTACTAGTTTGACAACTAAGTTATGATAGGTTTTACCATATTTGAAGAAAAAACAAGTTATAAAAAAGGTGAAGTGCTTTGGAAACCTTCCATAAGAGTTTAGAGTAGTCCTACACAACCAAAAATACTTTCAATTTTTTCCTTTGATTTTCAATGCTAGTTTAATTATAAATACAAATTGTAGTTTCTTTAAGTAGTAAGTTCTTTTGTTTATCAAGATGCTTAGTATGCTTCCCATTACAGGTTACATACAAATTTGGATGGGAAAGGTTTTGTGTTCGATTTTGAGTGCATTTGTTTTCATAGTTCTAACTTCAGTTAAATTGAATTGAGTATGAGAGTCGGGTCCATATGATGGGTTGTGTTTTGGGGATGCATGTGCAAATCAGAAGTGAAACACGCAATTAATTATTATACTTCTGACAAAGGGGCTGGATTTAAGCCTTTTTCTAGAAGCCAAGTATATGTTGGATGTGAAAGTGTTGATGAACTAAACTTCATGGAAGCACTGACTTTGCATACTAGTTAAATTGAAATAATCGTACTTAAGAGGTAATAGAATAGACACCAATCATTCGATAAAATTCAATTTATAATATTTTGGGATCATGGGTCACATTAATGCGAAAGGTTGTATTGAAAGAATTGCACATTAAGTTTGAAATGTATTGATAAATTAAATTAAATAAAAACATTAAAACTTGTGCGAAAAAATTGACACAATATATATAAAATGTTAATTCTAATTTGGATTAGAAGAGATATACCATCCTTATCCCATATTAAGATTCTCTGAATGGCTTGCAAGGTTCTCACCAAATAATCGTGATCACTATCTAATCGAAAGAATGTTAACAACTTTTTCAACTTTTGAGAACCCAAAAGACGGATGATGTTATAAAAATGGAACATTTTATAAAATATAAAATTAATTTGAGTGAATAACCATATATCATAATTATATACAAGTTGAAGTGGTGTGTTGCATTACTCAACCAGTGAAATCTCGATAAAGTAAGATTCTCAAATCTCAAGAGAGTATGAACACATCACTTATTTAAAAATATAAGATATCTTGTATTCTCAAATTTCAAAGAGAGTATGAACACACCATGGATTTATAATATATATATATATATATATATATATATATAATATCTTGTGTTATTCTCAAATCTCAAGAGATTATGAACAAATCATACGATTAAGATTATGAATAAATCATACCATTATTTTTTACTTCTTGTAATTTACATTAAAATAATAAATATATTATTGAATTTTTATTAATCTTTTTTCAAATAAAAAGAAAAGTAAGAAATTAAGATTGATATTATTTGTTTTATAGTTTACATTAAATTAATAAATATGCTATTATGGCCTTTTCTATTTTTTATTCTTTCGAAATGGAAAGAAAAGTAAGAAATTAAAATTGATATTATTTATTTACTTTTTATTTTCATTAAACTAATACATATACTACTATGACTTTATTCTTGGTCTTTTTCAAATGGAAAGAAAAAGTAAGAAAAGAAAAGTAAACAAAAAAAGATTCTCATCGTCATTACTTTATTGATTGTTAAAATACATTAAAGTTGATCAAAACTAAAAATTTAAATTACATAGAAATTTCACAAAGAATGACTGAATAAGTGTTGAGATATTTCATGTGGATCAAAAGGTTTTTAAAATCACAAGACAGGTCACATTATTGGATAAGCATTCAATGATAAAGTACCTATAAGAAGATTCTACGAAGGTTAATGGTTTTTTTTATAAATAATATATTCGAAAAAGATTAAAAACATAGAATATTTAGTCTATATTATTTTTTCAAATTAAATTTTCTCAAATTATAAACAAATATAATATCAACTTAAATTTAATATTATTGATTTATTTTTTGTAATTTACATTAAACTAATAAATATATTTGACTTTGCTTTGATTTTTTTTCTAATAGATAAACAAATTCGTATTCACATTACTTAATCGTTCAAATACTTTACCATTAATATAAAACTAAAAACTAAAAAAATTAATTACGTAGAAATTTTTTAGCAGATTGTATATTAATTAACCATTCTATATTTGGTGATAAAGAATGAGTGTCAAAGGTATTTTTGGTCAATCAAGGCTTTTAAAGTCACATCCATCCAATGACGTACCATCAAACACCTCGAAGTCCACAGAAATTCTATAAACGTCACTGTTCTTTCTACAAATTGAAAAATGCCACCAACAAACATTAAAGTTATAAAAAACATGATTCCATTGAAAAATATTTAGTTGCACAAAGAATTTTTTTTTCGCATAGATGAATTGTCGCGTATCCTCGAGTAGAGGCGTGCCTCGATACCGCTGGTCTCAGGGTCGATCCCGAGTAAGGATGACCACAGCCGACCTTCCCCAGCCACCCGACCATATCGACGACCCTCTCCACAAAGAACCTTAAAGGTAGAAGATACTTATTGTTGAAGAATGGCCAGTAAATTAGGAAGGAAAGTTCAAAAGGCATAAGTTGTCCATATTACCAAGGATTTTGAGGATTTAGAAACAGAGAACCTTTAGTGTAGGAGATATTTTTTTGTGAAATGAAACATCCTGCGTCATACTTTTAAGCACCTAAAAATGCACAAAAATGATTTAAAATGAGTTATTTTCTAACAAATTAGGAAAGAAAGTTCCAAAGGCATAAGTTATTTAAATGAGTTGTTATTTCCAACAAATTAGGAAGGAAAGTTCCAAAGGCTCAAGTTATCCATATCAACAAGGGTTTTGAGGATTTAGAAATCCAGGAAAATTCCAAAGGCTCAAGTTATCCATATCAACAAGGGTTTTGAGGATTTAGAAACCCAAAATGGCATGTGTAGTTTTTTTTTTTTACAAATTTTAAATAATAAAAAATTCATAATATAATATATTTTCATTTAATCAAAAAATAAAAGAATTATACATTTTTATTTAATAAAAAAATTATACACCTTCATTTAATGAAAAATAAATAAAAAAAATATACATTTACCATGATATAATATCTTTATTTAATAAAAAAATTGATATACATTTACCATTTCATATTTAACTCTACCAAAGACTTTGCATCCTTGGATTTTATATCCCGTTCACACCCTTAAACACCTAAAATTCCAATATATATATATATATATATGGAGCAAGAGCATACCTTAGACATCCTTCCTTTCACATCACTGGTGAAGGCGTCGATTTAATTGACTTTCATATAACCACTTGCGGCCTATTTAATTGGCTTTCATTTAGCCATATGCTTGGGTTCCATATTATACAACTACCATTCTTCTCACATTTTGCACATATATTTGTATAAACCAAATAAGTCTCAAGACCCCACCACCCACCTGATGTACCTCGGCTCGTCTGGTGTCGCAATTACCTGATAGCATACCTTCGTACCTATTGATAATTGTAATGCAATTACCTGGTAGCGTAGCTTCGTGTCAATTGATAATTGTGATGCAATTACCTGTTTCCACTATATATACACATAAGATTAACCACAAATATCACCGGAATACTCCATTGGCGGTGACTGCTGAAATCCTTAAGCAGTCAGGGGTTGGCTTAGAAGAATCAATATTTTATAAGATGGTGAGGTTCAATGGTTACAAATTAATATAATTACAGTTCATTCTCTTTATCTACATGCCATTCATTAGTTTTTCTTTGGGAATGCCATAGTTATGCACTTTTTATTGCAAGAACGATACTAGTTAGTCTTTTTTGAACTTTGGTTGTTATTGATGTCAACTAATGTCAAATATGATGTCAATTGATTTAGTTTGAATCATTGATACCATCTGATGTCAAAGTGAATACAACATTCATATGTCAGGTTAAAGAAATATATGGAAGCCACTTTGAAGAAATATATGCGAAGATGGTGAAGGACATGGATGCCAATTTGAAGAAGTATATCTAGAAGTTGCATCTAGTCTAAAGATGTGTGTCCAAGGATACATCATGCACGATCAATTTGAAGAAGCATCAAAGGAAGGTACATCATGCAGATCCAATTCAAAGAAGCACATAAGTAATGTATCCTACTACATGTGGTACCTGCACATATATCAATTCCACCAAGTCATACTCTCTCATGGTAGCAGTCAAATAATTGGTTGGACAAAGGTACTTGTGCAAAAGCAGCAAAGGAATTGGTTAAGCAAAGGTACAAACAGTAAGAAACAACTTATGGTCGGAGAGTCCTAAAAGTGCAGAAGTATTACCAAGCAGAAGATGCTTTCAGTTAGTAAAGGAGCACAAGTTCCAAGAGGGGTACAATAGTTGAAGTTGTTTATGCATAAATTCCACAAGCCAATGATACATCAGGTGCACAAGTCCCACATGTGATGATACTGCAAGGGTCAAATTCACACCAAGTAGAAGTCAGTTTATGTGCAGATTTCGTAAAGCATTAATACATCACGTGCACAATACCCCCAAGAGATAGTATAGCAAGGATAAAAAACTCACCAACTCGAAGATTAAGGATGCGCACATATCTCAAATCAATGGTACATCAAGAGCCCAAGAGTACACCACTAAGGTGTAAGTCCCACTAAGTCAAGAACCATGGATGCGTAAGGCCCACAACGAATGACACATCAACAGTGCAGAAGATGACATGTGTCAAAAGCACAATCTGTGAATTATGGAAGAAGGGATGCCACAACCAAATTGTGGACATACAATCCGTGCAGGACTTGTATAAATAGAGATACCAGTTGGATATTTGAAGTAAGCTTGATGGAAAGATCATAGAGCTTCAAGTGGAATATACATACTTATATTCGGGGCCTCAAGGGCTCGAGGACAAAACAACATGAGCTAGCGCGGAGCCGAGTGTGCACATGTAGCAGAATGAAATATTGATGGTGCACATAATGATGTTGTAGATCTGTGATGGATCAACAAAATACTGAAAGGCAGAAACACAGAAATATGCACAAGTGCATGAGGACCAATTGGCAATATTGTAGATAGCATGTAGACAATCACAGATGTTGTAAGTTTATAATTTTGCATATGCATAATTTTTTTAATATAATCAAAATTAAAATTTGGTGTAATGTTTATTTTTTATAATTTTCTAAAAACATCAATTCCCATTGGCATGATCGGTTTCAAGAGATTGTCTTTGTTGAGCATTCTGGGATTCGAAACTCCACAATAGTGGGAGGAGACACCTAAAGTCCAACGATATTAATTGTCGGTGCATTCCAAGCCATCCCGAGGTGATTTTGATGGCTTAAATCCCCCTAAGTCATGGTTTCTCATACATAGGATAACCCTAGAGGATAGGGGTTCTCTTTCCAACAAAAAAAAATATTAAAAAACTATTTTTTCAAAGTAATTGGGATACATTTAACTAGTTATATATATATATATAAATATATTTTAAGGGCATGGTTAAGATAGATATCAAATTGGTGTATGAAACCCCAATGTTTGTGGGATAAGTGACCCCCATTGTTTGTAAAGTCTATGGAGGTGTACATACCCTAAGAGGAAACACATGTTCTTAATCGTTAGGCCCACCCAAGCTATATATTGGTCTTGGAGTATAAGACCTAAAATGTTTTTGATTGGCTAAGAGTTCGTCTTCCTCATGTGTAAGGAAACAAGCTAACAACCTAATAATTTGAGGCATATGGTAAGACTGGAAGTCTATCCCTTTATGAACCACCAATGCGTTATTTAAAGTGTCATGGTTTTCCTTCAATAATGATGATGAGTCAACTCACATTTGCGAATAGCACCTAGTGATTGTTGTCCTCAGTGCCAGTTTGACAATTGAGTTATGATAGGTTTTACCATCTTCAAAAAAACAAACATTTTATAAAATAGGTGAAGTGCTTTGGAAACCTTCCAAAAGAGTTTAGATATCATTTTCATGACCTATAAATTCCTTCAAGTGATACTCAAATTTATCAAGAGCACCCTTGGTTAGAGTAGTCCTACACAACCAAAAATACTTTCAAGTTTTTCCTTTGATTTTCAATGCTAATTTAATTATGGGTGACAAATTGTAGCTTCTTCAAGTAGTAAGTTATTTTGTGTGTTAAGATGCTTCGTATGTTTCCCATTATAGGTTACATATAAATTTGGATGGGAAAGGCTTTATGTCCGATTTTGAGTGCATTTGTTTTCATAGTTCAAGCTTCTATTAAATTGGATTGGGTATGAGAGTCAGATCCATATGATGGGTTGTGTTTTAGGAATGCATATGCAAATTGGATGTGAAACATTGAGTTAATTATTATACTTATGACAAGTGGGGTGGGTTTTAAGCCTTTTGTGAACCCAGGTGCATAGTGGATGAGGTAAATTAGAACTCAATTATATTTTTTGTCTAGGATCATGTCACGTACCCACCCATTCAACCAATGCATGACAGGGTACATGATGCCAAATTCAGGGCTTTCCCATGATCTCATCCCACTAGTTAGATTCATATAAATAAAATTATAAATGTGCAGATGTAAAACAAATCAATTATGATGCACAGCGAAATTAAGACATCCACACACATTACTCATGCATACAACATATCAACAGTTATTGAATTACTATAGTGCAGAAGTAAATATAGAGGCATAAAAACACTTATCTTCATTTTTGAAACTGCCCAAGCAACTAGCTATGTCGCTGCAACGTTCCATCCATCCATAGGCTCTTCGACAGCTTATACTGAGTCCGTCCGAAGGCCACCCCCGAGTTGGGCATGATTCTCACAAGGAAAGGGAACATTCTAGCTCACACACAGCTCATTAACCATTTCATCACAGCCAAGCCAGTCCAACTGGGTTTATCAGGCTACACTTGAACAATGGATGCTTATTCTCAAGCTCAAGCCAAAGCTATGGGTACCCATAACACATACCCAACATACTCTTCTCTCACACAGCATGCACAGACATGGGGCAGGGATACACAATTCAAACAATGGGATTTTACAAATAATATGGCCATGGGTTTTCTCAAAAACGTTCCTAACCAAAAACGGATTGTGGAATGGGGCAAACAACCACAGGGAGGAAAAACGATTTATTCCCCAATATCTTAGCCTTCAACAGCCCAAAACGGTCTCTATTGAATCCCCCATTCGATTTCCCCTTCTTCCCCACTGGTATACAACACGAAAACGCACTTCTCTACAGGGAGAATGAAGAAAAACACAGCAGACCTGCCTGGAAAACGCCCAGGTGGCTCTAAACTCGTGAGGGAGAAAGAATGGTGGATGCATGATCCCTTAGAGAGCAATTTAGTGGCTCTATTCTTTCCCAAGGGGACAAACACGATTTTCCATGAAGGGTGGCTTGCCCATACCCGAATTTGGACAGCCATACCTCTCCATTCCCAATGCATTTACTACCTCCACCAACTCTTGGGAGAAATCAATGGTTGGGTACAAAAGTCAACATGGGTAGTTGAGGGTTTGATGGATTCTCCCATTGACACTTGGCTTGACCTGATTGGCTCAAGGGTTTGAATGTTTTCCCTCCCAATTCCTTGTGAAATCATGCCCCCATCTCTTTGTTGCATTGCATAGCTAGTTGTGGGTATTTTTATTAAAATGCATATTACATGATATTTGAATTTTCAATGTGCATTGCTAGCACGCATACCATATGCATCACTAAATCGATGGCGGGGCCTTGGCCTTGAGCTCCTCACCATGATTTCATAATAATTTTACATCAATTACATTTGAATGTAATGGGGTCAATAATGGGGACGTTACATTCCCCTCCCCTTGGAATAACACCGTCCTCGGTGTTCCAATACTTTAGATTATATACCCACTTTACATATGTCCAAAAATTCACAACTGGTGGCAGGTCTGTCCTGCAATTCGTCTCTTTACTTTGACCTTTCATGATCAAGTCCTTTGGTTTCCACAAGCTGCTCTTGCTGGCTTGATCTTCCAGTTCTGCAGGTGGGCATCACTCCACAGCAACCCCTTTTCGTTTGTTTATCTTCCAACTAATCTACAAGTCTGGAATTTCATGGATTTCATCTTCCTTGCTGTCCCGGCAACTATCTGTGAGACTTATCATGGCAATTCCTATTAGGACAAGCATAACACAATAATAAAATTAGTCAATTATTTTCCTAATTGACTTGGAACGTCCATGCTTTACTCATGAGACTTCCACACATTTCATGCTTTCCCACACACACATGAACTCATTCATGTTCATCTTTTCACAAGAAAATAACTATTTCAGCATTCACAATTCATTTCAAGCAATGAAACACAATTGGTTTTCATTTATGACATGCATTCAACAATCCTTTGTTTCTAAGATGCATCAGTCAAAAGGAAAGAGAAGAGTAAGAGTTTTCCCCCTCTTAGTCTTGTTCCAATCCGGAACCACATCATCACTAGTGGTTCTATGCTCCTTGGCCTCTTTCACTTCAATGTGAATGCTTGACTTTCCCTTTCTTGGCTATGACACTTTAGTGTCTAAGGTCTATCTAATGGCTTTCAACTAGGGAACCATTTCCCATTGTCGCTTACAGAACCTTTCGCTGCTAGGACCCACACAGTTCCACTAGCACCATCTTCCATTACTGCTCATACTGAGCTCTTTAGGACAGTCATATGTCCACATGCATCCTCCAGATGCTTTCATAGTCCTTGCTTCCAGCAATACCTACACTCAAACATTGAGTCAATTCACATGTTTAGTGTATTTTCATAGGGTTTATTTCCAAATGAGAATTTAAGAAATCATAATTAAATCATATACACATGTATATTCATAAGCAAGAAGTTGCAAGATAACCAAATACTTATCTTTATTGGATATCTTCACTTTATCCCACAGGATCCTTATTCGCTTTCCAAGCATTGGATTTCCCGTGGATACAACAATGAATGTTGGGCCAGCATGCAGGCTACTCCACAACCATTCGATCAGGCAATGCCAGGCCAGTACGCTGACTGGTTTTATCAATTGTTTAAGGAAATGTTTGGCCAGCACGCCGGCTGCTCCACAACATCAAGTGGTTAATGTTCCCACCAACTACCCTCTGAATTTACCAAGAATTTTATAGTTCCAACCAGTTACTCTCTGGCTTTACCAAGCATTTTATAGTTCCAACCAGTTACTCTCTGGCTTTACCAAGCATTTATAGCTCTCATCCAGTTACTCTCTGGTTTTACCAACCATTTATAGCTCTTTCAAGGTCCTTGTTTCCTGTAATGGCCAAGGTTTCCAACAAAGAAACAACAGTGTATTAGCTTGGTTGCAATAAGATTCGTACCTGAAATCTTCATTATTCCAAACAAGAATTAAATGAAAATGAATACTTATCTGTATTGTGCGTTTCCTCGCTACTCTACAGGTTTCCTTCTCTGCTTTACAAGCCTTGGATCACCTGTGGGGTGGATGCTTGGCCAGCACACATGCTGCTCCACAACATCATCTGAATAGGCAATGCCAAGCTAGTGCGCCGACTGGGTTTATCAGGCATCCCAAAAATCCGTATGCTAAGCCAGTATGCCAACTGGGTTTATCAAGCATTTCAAACATCAGTATGCTAAACCAGTACGTCGACTGGGTTTATCAAGCATTTCAAAAATCAGTATGCTAAGCCAGTACGCCGACTGGGTTTATCAAGCATTTCAAAAATCAGTATGCTAAGCCAGTACGCCGACTGGGTTTATCAAGCATTTCAAAAATCAGTATGCTAAGCCAGTACGCCGACTGGGTTTATCAAGCATTTCAAAAATCAGTATGCTAAGCCAGTACGCCGACTGGGTTTATCAAGCATTTCAAAAATCAGTATGCTAAGCCAGTACGCCGACTGGGTTTATCAAGCATTTCAAAAATCAGTATGCTAAGCCAGTACGCCGAATGGGTTTATCAAGCATTTCAAAAATCAGCATGCTAAGCCAGTACGCCGACTGGGTTTATCAAGCATACAATAACCATTTCCAAGCCAGTTCTCCGACTGGGTTTGTCAGTAAATAACACCCTTTCACCAATACCTCCACAACATGCAAGTAACCAATGCCAAGCCAGTACACCGACTGGGTTTGTCAGGCATTAATTTAACAACATGCCAAGCCAGTACACCGACTGGGTTTATCAGGCATCCAACAACCTTTCGCAACAACTCCCAAATAACCAATGCCAAGCCAGTACGCCGACTGGGTTTATCAGGCATACAACAACCATTGCCAAGCCAGTACAACAACTGGGTTTATCAGGCAATATGAACAACATAATATGATTACGTGGCTCCTTCTCTTGTGCAACCAGTGGTTCCCTCCAAAAACTCCATAGGTGATTCACTTGACTGCAGGATAGCATGGCCCCACAATACCCACTCACACTACACAAGGATGATACCCCTTTTCTGCAACACAGCTCCCCGGGCCTATCCATCCCTTCTAGTGTCCTTTAGTGTGAGCGTAGAAAAGTTACCACTGCCCATACAGTCCTCTTGAGCACCCTTTCTTCACTTTGTCTCTTATGTGCAACACCAAATTGCATCTGTGTAAGCTGATAGCACAAGAAGGATAAGCAGACTCATCAGTATTGTTGCTCAAAAATCGTAATCATATTTCATATCATTCACTATCAAGTATTGAAACACCAGGAATGCATCCATTTCCTTAGGGTGTAGTCAATATTGAAAACCCTAACATGACCCATCACCAGAAAAGGTGTGCACCCCCTTTCCGATGTGCGCCATGTAGGCCCTAATCATACTCAAGCTGTTTGCAATGATATAAATAAGATAGAGCATGCTCTGCATATTAACCCTAATAATTTAGACATGCATGGTCTTGTCTAGGGTCACAGAATACTCATTCATTTTGCATATGTGTCTCACATGCCTTCTGGGCATAGCTTTACCATTTCACTTTCATGGTTTACCGACATGCGGTTTGGCTGAGACATTATCAATGGCGTCTCACCCGAAACCCATTTCCAAATCATTGGATCCTTCCCATCTAGTTTGGCTTCTGCAGGCCATCACACATGACCTTCCTGCAATGTGTCATCCTGGCACACTTTATCAAATAGCCAAACAGTCAGCAACATTTAGCAATAAGCTTCAAATATGATTGTTCCATAACCAATCAATAGCACTAATAATTAAATTCAATATGAATTTACAATTCTGTCTCCTACAGAAATTGATTTGCTTAGCAGTGAGGCCCTCCTCATATTGTTTGGCTCTTGTAAGTGGTATCACTCTGCCCATTATGGTTTCACCCTTGCTACCATACCTGAACATCCACCTACAGCATGTCCTCCTGACACAATTCTATATAAGCCAAACAATCATTAGCAATTATAAGCAATTTCTCAAATCTGAAATTTGTAACTTTGTTTTCCTACAGAAATTAGATTTGCAACTATGAGACTATTCTCATAAACTTAAACCAGACAATTTTCAGATTCGTTTCATGCGTAAATTTACAACCATGAGAACCTTCTCATAACCTTTGGCTTTTGCACATGGTAGATCCCGATCTTTACTATGGACTTATCCTCACTGCCATACGCAAGACTTTTCTACCTGAAAACTGAAACTTCAATCAACCAAACACGTTGTGAGTATCTACGCACATAATCACTCATTGCCATAACAATCACTGAAGTGATCTCAGAATTATAATGCTCAATAATTCAAACACCTTCAGTTGTTTAACATTTGAAATGCAATGAAATATATATACATTTCCATATATGAATCATTACCACAATAGAATTTCAAGACATAGTCACACTATCCATGCAACTTAAATAAATCGTAAATACTCATTATTTCATAGTCTTATCATCCATACAACTCTGTCCTTCCACAGAGCATTCTAGCAGCCCATCGATCATGATTGGGCTCTTCATGCACTTACTATTCTGTACTCATAACAGCCCATGAAATGATCCTAGAATGATTATCAATTCATCATTTCATTCATTATTTATTTTGCAATAACATATGCATCACAAAATTTATAAAATTTCTTAATGCTCATCTACTTAATGCTATCTTGCATTGTTTCATGAGTACTATGCCTTCAAGCATATTATGATCGAAACATGACTATCTCATATAACTTGCATTACCATAATCAGGACCACCAATCCTCACTTGCTTTGGTTATTAAGCACATAACCAACATACACATGGCAAAATATAAATTCATATGAATGCATTGAGATTTCTAAACAGTCATAGGGTGTAAGGATCATTTCCTTCACTTATCCACACATCACCAAGCTTGATAGGTTAACAGTCCCAATCGGTATTCAATATCACATGCAAACTAACTCAACATAGCTCAAACATGGTTGAAGAGATCTTACCAAATCCTCTTTCAACATTCATGCAATTTGGCACCAATAATCATTACCTGCATGGTTACCATTAACATCGCCTAATGTTACCTGATCAGTTGGCCTCTTACCAAGGTTGCTCAGTCCTTTTGCCAACTTATAGATTTGTTGCACCATCCTTTCTGCATAAGGTTGTTGGCTTCATGCAACAACATCCTCAGCACATTTAACCATGCTCTTTGTTATCTTTGGTCCTACAACCAATACCAACATCAACAGTGATTATCAACCACAATGTTCTCCATTAGGGGTTCATTGCATATGCAGACTTCATTATTCTACCAATATGCAATATCTCATTCAGGCACAAGCATTTCCGTATGCACTATGCAACGTTTGTTAAGATGCCATCTAGTGCATATACATCTATGTAATCCCTTACATTTTAACATTTTTATGCCATGTGACAATTTCATAATTATAAGTATGATAATAAATAGGAGTTTAAAGAATTCTTCCATTTTCGATCCCTCATCGTAACATGGAATTCCTCTTCCATATCATGCAATTGTAAAAATTGCCCATATTGACAACAAAATTTGTTGGTCAAAACAGTCACTGGCACTTTTCTGCACTAAATATCTATGATATATATAGACCTCATTCAAACTCTGGTCATGCATCATTGTTCCCTGCTGGACAAGCTTTCCAATTCCTGTCTTCATGCCCCATTCCGACATCAGGTGCGGAAACTGCATTTCTTCAAAAATGACAACTTTCACCCCAATTCTGCACATTTTACACAGTTGCATTTTGGTCCAGAATGCCAACTTTAGACACCTGCGGAAGAAAATTTATGAGGAATCACAAAAACTTATCTATCGGGCGAAGTTAATCCATATAACAAGGAACACTCAGCAATTCACGGATTTCAATTCCGATGCACCATTCATCTTCTATGAATTTCTGGGTTTTACTACTTCTCACTTTTCACATTTTTCCAAAATTCCAAAATTTGGGCCAAAAATGGCTATCTCCCAAACAGTGCATTTCTGGAAAATATTCGTCTAACGGAAACTGTCCGTCTTAATAAGAATATGAAATGTCTAGTTCAGTAAAAAAATTTATTCCCACATCTAGGGTCACTTTTACTGCCCACAAGCTTTTCAAAATCCCGAAAAAGTGGCCCGAAACACTGCTTTTTGGCCTTCTTGCTCACCCTGACTTCACATACCTTGGAGTTTGGCTCCAAGATTATGAACTTAACATCGTGCCTGCTTCATGTCCGCGCCTGATCAATTTCGGCTCAAACCGACCTTCCTTCAAGCCTCGGGACTCCATCCTTCAAAAGTCACTATTATCCATTTTCTGTCAAATCGGAGTGTAATGGGCTTGGGGTCTTCACTGGTTCTTTCATGGCCCTCGTCAATGGCCTCCGAGCCCCACAGGAATCATTCCATTCTGAGTCTGGATGCTCCTGCTATCCAAAAATCAAGTTTTGGTCACTTTCTTTCTTTCTTTCCTTTTTTTTTTTTTTTTTTTTTTTTTTTTTTTTTTTTTTATTCGGGCTGGTTCGCCGATCGCTCCCGCAATTGCGGATCCATTCGCGGAATGCTTTCGTTGCGGAGCGATTCGGCGAATGCTCCCGTAGTTGCGGAGCCATTCGCAGAATGCTTCCGCAGTTTCGGAACGGTTCGCCGAATGCTTCCGAAATTTCGGGATGATTTGGTGAAGTCTTCCGCAGTTTCGGGAAGGTTCGCGGAAGCCTTCCGTAATTACGGAACGATTCGCTGAAGCCTTCCGCAATTGCGGAACGATTCGCCGAAGTCTTCTGCAGTTGTGGAACGACTCGGCGAAGTCTTCCGCAGTTGCGGAACGACTTGAGAAATCTTTCCGCAGTTCGGAAAAAAATTCCTTCCGCAATTTCGGAAGAGAATTCCTTCCGAAAATTCCTTTCGACGCCAAAAACTTAGAAAAATTTTCTGCTTTTTCGGAGCATTTTGCCGAATTTTTCCAGGTTGCGGGACAACTCGCAGAATCCTTCCGCAAATTTCGGAAGAGAATTCCTTCCGCAAATTTCAGGGCGACTTCCCAAACTCCTCCACGTTGCGGAAAAACTCGCGGAATGCTTCCGCAGTTTCGGAGCAATTCATCGAATGTTTCCGTAGTTTCGGAAGATATTCGGGAATTTTCTCCGAAACAGACTTTAAACAAATTTTTCAAACAGACTTAGGAAAAATTTGAAAACTTTCTTTCTTTCAGAGATGACTGTAATTGGATTTAGCCCATAGAGGCCCAATGCTGCAACCAGCAGCTCTGATACCATTCTGTCACGTACCCACCCATTCAACCAATGCATGACAAGGTACATGATGCCAAATTCAGGGCTTTCCCATGATCTCAGCCCACTAGTTAGATTCATATAAATAAAATTATGAATGTGCAGATGTAAAACAAATCAATTATGATACACAGCGAAATTAAAACATCCACACACATTATTCATGCATACAACATATCAACAGTTATTGAATTACTATAGTGCAGAAGTAAATATAGAGGCATAAAAACACTTATCTTCATTTTTGAAACTGCCCAAGCAACTAGCTATGTCGTTGCAACGTTCCACCTAGCCATAGGCTCTTCGACAGCTTATACTGAGTCCGTCTGAAGGCCACCCCCGAGCTGGGCATGATTCTCACAAGGAAAGGGAACATTCCAGCTCACACACAGCCCATTAACCATTTCATCACAGCCAAGCCAGTCCAACTGGGTTTATCAGGCTACACTTGAACAATGGATGCTTATTCTCAAGCTCAAGCCAAAGCTATGGATACCCATAACCCATACCCAACATACTCTTCTCTCACATAGCATGCACAGACATGGGGCAGGGATACACAATTCAAACAATGGGATTTTACAAATAATATGGCCATGGGTTTTCTCAAAAACGTTCCTAACCAAAAACGGATTGTGGAATGGGGCAAACAACCACAGGGAGGAAAAACGATTTCTTCCACAATATCTCAGCCTTCAACAGCCTAAAACGGTCTCTATTGAATCCCCCATTCGATTTCCCCTTCTTCCCCACTGGTATACAACACGAAAACGCACTTCTCTACAGGGAGAATGAAGAAAAACGCAACAAACTTGCCTGGAAAACGCCCAGGTGGCTCTAAACTCGTGAGGGAGAAAGAATGATGGATGCATGATCCCTTAGAGAGCAATTTCATGGCTCTATTCTTACCCAAGGGGACAAACACGATTTTCCATAAAGGGTGGCTTGCCCATACCCGAATTTGGACAGCCATACCTCTCCATTCCCAAGGCATTTATTACCTCCATCAACTCTTGGGAGAAATCAATGGTTGGGTACAAATGTCAAAATGGGTAGTTGAGGGTTTGATGGGTTCTCCCATTGACACTTGGCTTGACCTGATTGGCTCAAGGGTTTGAATGTTTTCCCTCCCAATTCCTTGTGAAATCATGCCCCCATCACTTTGTTGCATTGCATAGCTAGTTGTGGGTATTTTATTAAAATGCATATTACATGATATTTGAATTTCCAATGTGCATTGCTAGCATGCGTACCGTATGCATCACTAAATCGATGGCGGGGCCTTGGCCTTGAACTCCTCACCATGATTTCACAACAATATTACATCAATTACATTTGAATGTAATGGGGTCAATAATGGGGACGTTACAAATCAATTATATTTTTTGTCTAGGATTAGTTGAGTTCATTTTAAGCTTTTTGTGGAGCCAAGTGTATGTTGGATGTCAAAGGGATGATGAATTAAACTTGATGGAAGAATTGAGTTTGTATATTGGTTAGATTTAAAATATCATGCTTAAGAGGTAATAAAATGGATAATGATTCGATGAAATTCATTTTACAATATTTTTGGGTCGTGGGTCACACTAATTCAAAAGGTTGTGTTGAAGGGATTGCACATTAAACTTGAGATGTATTGGTGAATTATATTAAATAAAAACATTAAGTTCAAGATCCTAAAATATCTAAGAGCTTGTGCGAAGAGCTTGACACAATATGTGTGAAATGTTCAATAGTACTTCAATTAGAGAAGAGATTTGCATCTTCATCCCATATTAGGATTTTATAAGGCCTTGCGAGGTCCTCATAGAAGAATCCCAATGACTATCTAAGTGAAATAATATGGTTTTAACATGTGCATATAATTATGTTATAAAATATTATACTGGAATAAAAAAGTTTCACTTTTGGCAATGGCAGGTTTAAAGTGCATGAAGAAGTCCTGGCCCGACCTACGCGCAGTGATGAATGACGGCGGCTATGCGGTGCATGCAATGGTTTCCAACAGACGAATAGAGGGTGTTCCAGTTGTTACCTTTTTTCACAGAAATTCCAGTTGTTACCTTACGGAACATATAGCGGACGAGATCCCAGAGCCATTTTATAGGGATTTAGATGATGTTGGTCTTTAGGTAAGTAATAAGTATAAAGTTTAAAGTCGGAGTGCCCCAAAGACTTTGAATTGAAATTGAAGTAGTAGCCGGACCGGTCGACGGGTGGGAAAGAGCTAAACACACCTTGCCTTAACTGACAAATATTATCTCTAAAGACGAATAAGAATTTTGAAAACTCATAAGATGGATGATGATATAATGATAGGTAATTTTATAAAGTATAAATGAATTTGAATGTTTGACCATATTATATATATATATATATAAAAGTCGTCCAGAAAAAGAAACTTAAAGATTAAAATTTCCATAAATTAAGTTTCTCAAATCTAAATAGATTATTGGCCAATCATGTGTTAAAATAAATATATAATATCAAATTTCAAGAAATTAGGAACATATCATGTGTTTAAAAATATATATGATACCTTGGAGAAGTGAAATCACAATAAATTAGACTTTTTAAATTGAAGAGATATGGACCAATCATGTATTAGGATAAATATATGATAGCAATGAATTGAATTAAGATTGATATTATTTGTTTTGTTTTTATAGTTTATATTGAACTGATGTATTTAGATTTTTTTTAACTCTTAGTTTGTACTTTGACTTTTGTAACTCTTAGGTTTTTGGTCTTTTTCAAATAGAAAGAAAAGTAAGAGATGAGAACGAATCTCATCACCATCACTTTATTGTTCAAATACATTAATATTGATAATAAATTTATTAAACTAATAAATATAGTTACTCTGACTTGTTTTTACTCTTGGTCTCTTTGTCTTTTTCAAATAAAAAGAAAAGTAGGTTAAAAAAACTAAACTCATCACAATCATTGTTGTTCAAATATATTAATGTTTATAAAAAAGTAAAAGTTTTTATTATTGTTCAAATATATTAATGTATGACTTTTTCACGTCTCGTCTTTTTCAAATAAAAAGAAAAGAAAACGAATCTCATCATTATCACTTTATTGTTAATAAAACTAAAAATTTAAATTACATAGAAATTTCTTGAAGGGTCATCACTATCACTTTATTGTTCAAATACATTAAAGTTAATAAAAACTAAAAAATTAATTTACATTGAAATTTTTTTAAGGGTTGTACAAATTTCTCGTGGATCAAAAGGTTCTTAAAGTCATAAGTCACAACTTATTGGATGGGCATTCAATGGAACACCATCGAGCACCCATAAGTTCACAAAAAACTATGAAGGTTAACGGTTTTTTTTCAAATTGAATCTTCTCAAATCTTAAGAGATTATGAACAAATCATGTGTTAAAAAAAATTGATAGATGAATAAAGTAAAATAACATGAGATGGTAAAGGGTTAGGGTTTGTTGGAGGGTTTTAAGGAGAAGGGTTGGGGTTTTGGGAACATTTTGTTGTGTAAGGGTTTGTTGGAGGGTTTCAAGGAGAAGGGTTAGGGTTTTGGGAACATTTTTTTGTGTAGGATGTTCGCAGTCACGGATAGGGTGGAGTTGTAACGTCGTCCATTGGTCTCATGTTTCCCAGTTTTGCTTTGGGGAGCTTAGTGTTTTTTGTACGGATTCCCAAGAGGGAATTTTTTGGGAAGATGATGACCTAGAGTAGGAGAATGCAAGTATTATACAATTGGATGATGAATACTAGAATTTGTATGACAAAGCTCATGCAAAACACACAATCCTAGTGTGCCAGGAGTTGTTGTTGGAAAAATAATTTGGGGTTGACTTCTTGCATGTGGACATTTTGAGATTTTTAAGGAATGGTTCCAGTGAGAAGAATGTGTCTTATTTTGACCTCCCAGAACCACGTGACTTTGGAATTGGACCTAAGAATACTGATGAATCCTAGATATAACCTTTTGGTGGTTTGTGGAGAAGAAACCCTATGGTTTTGGGAGAAAATGCAAAATAAAAAAGGTTGTCAAAGGCACTACTTGTTGGTTCTAAGAAGGTTCAGATGACGATGGGGAAGGATGTGAACCTTAATAGGGTGGAGAGCCTTGTTGAGAGGGATTTGGGTGGCCGCCTCATGTACATCTCTATGAAAAGACTAGAAATGCTTAACTGGATCACCTAGACATGGAAGTCGATTTTAGGGTATTGTTTGCGGCTCAACATTCTAATGAACAATTTTTTTTTCTTTCAATTTGTGGATTAATACCACGTGCTAAAGATTTTGAGTCACCCTTAGGTAAAGGATAAATATTTTTTGTTATTTAAGTGTTGGAACTCAAAATCTAACCCTTACAAAGAGAGGTTCCATGGTAGACAAGTTTGGCTGCTACTCCTAGGACTTCCTTTAGAACTCTGGTCTAGAAGGGTGATTGTTGATTTGGTGAATTTAGTGGGTAAATTTATTTTCTTCAATGAATCCTTGATTCATCGAGTGCATAAGAGAGTTTCTTTGGTATTGGTGGAGATAGACCTCTCAAACAGTACGTTGGCCGAGGTGGTCATTATTCATTGGGGTGATAGGGTTATTTCTCATTTCATTGATTTCCGGAGGCTACTTTTTAGATGTCACGGATGTCATGAAACCGGCCACCTAATTCAAAAGGATTCCAAAGGTCGAAAAATAGTTGTTCAAAAGATGTCTCCTCGGTGTTGTATTTCACCTTTGGGATTGTTAGTGTCGGAGTATCAAGGAATAGATATTTCACTGGAAGGTGACGATACTCAAATGATTTCCAACCCTCATGTGGCCTCTTCTCCATAAGTTCCTAAGTCTCTCTGGCATGCTTAAGTCCCTATTTCCGTATTTCTACTATTCTTTAAAAGATGAATAGTTATCCTTCATATAATCCATAGAGACGAGAGGTTTGGTTGTGGATGGTCGACCCTCAAAGTTTTTGGACCTCGTAGGAGGGGTTTTCTTCATTATTTGAAGCTAGGTTTTCTCCTTCGGTGATCATAGGGGTGTTGGGGGAATACCTAGGGGAGGGAAATGACCTTTCTTTGATGGGGGAATCTTACAAGGATGAGAGGGGAAAAACCTCTCCTCTGTTGGTTCAGGAGAAGGAAGTTCTCTTAGATGATGGGGCCCTCACAAATGGATCTTCCCTTGGTTCACTAGAGACTCTTACAACAAAAACCAGCTATAAAGAAGTTTTGAGCAAGACACTTATGATGATTTATTCGGTTGATTCGGTGGGTGGTCGAGATACGAGTAAGATATCTTTGGATCAAAAATCCAATGTCACCAGTAGAAGGATGAACATAAAATCCATCAAAGGAGCTATCAGGGGGGGTTTAGCTATTTTTGGTTCGTCTCTTTCCAGACACCTATTGTTTGTTGTTAATGGTGGATTGGAGTCTTTGGGAACATCTTCTGTGGTATAGGAATCTTCATCCATGGGCCTTAGAAAACCAGTAAGGTTCTTAATGAAATTTTTTCTTGTAACATCAAGAGGGGGGGAGACCAAATTTATTTCCCTTAAGATACTTTTTTACTTAGAGAAACCTAATATAATTTTGATCTAAGAGACCATGGTCCTGGGGGACAAGGCAAGAGGTATTTTTCTTAAACTTCTGCCTAGATGGGAATGTACCTCATTTGATGCTCAAGGCCTTTCGGGAGGGTTATTGTCAGCATGGAATCCTAGGGCTATAAGTATTCATCCCTACCTATCCTTTGTGGGCATTCATTTGGAGGGTACATGCGATGATTTTGTTTATGACTTCAAGGTTCTTAATGGTTACGAACCCTATTATGAGAAACATAGTTTTGGGTAGGAGGAAGTGGATTGTGGGATATTGAGCTCTTCTTCCTTTACCCTGGTAGGAAATATAAACCTAGACTTGGGTGTTAGGGAAGTGTGGGGCTCCAATCCCCATCAAGATCCCCTGGCTAGTTGGTTTCAAAATATTTTTGAAGAAGCAAGCCTTGTTGACATTGAGCCCACTCCTCTGGCTTCGACTTGGAAGAACGGGAGGTCAGGTGTGGAAATTGTTTCAAAGAGACTCAATCATTTATTGTTGAATGAGAATATACTTCCTAGTATGGGTCGTTGTAGGTCTGTCTTGATAGTGCATACCCATAGAATTTCAACCCAAAGAGGCCTAGGACGACATGGATGGTCCGTATAATTTTTCCTCTAATTCTTTGATCTAGTGGGTGAGTATCTCCTTGATGTTATTGAATATGGAAGGACTATGGGAAAGGTTTCTATAGGTTTGATTGCAACTTATATTACCTTGATCCTGAAGATTAATTCTCATGATTCTTTCAATGACTTTCTCCCTATATCGTTGTGCAAATTGGTTCACAAGCTTATTATGTTAGCCAACATAATTAAGCCAATTCCAGCGCGGGTTATTTCAAGTGTTGAGACAACGATATCCCATTTCCTTGATAATTATCCTACTAGTGATTGAATGATTAAGCAGGTTGATAAAACAAGCCAAGAATGATAGGAAAATTCCAGGCATTAATTTCTCTAAGAATATTGAAATCACTCACTTGTTATTTGTCAATGATGTCCTTCTTTTTGGCTTGGGGACTGTGGAGTTGTGGAAGGCCTACAGAGATATCATTCAAGTTTTTTGCAAGGCTAGTGGTATGGAGGTAAGCCTAGAAAAGTCATATTTCTTTCACCACGAGATGAAACAAGAACTCTTAAATAATATGGCCTCGATTTTTCCCTATAATTTCAAATCCATTTATCTGGGTTTCAAGTATTTGGGATATTGTATGAAGCCTAATAACTATTATTCAAGGGATTCGCTCTAGTTGGTAAGTAAATTTTAGAAGAGGATTGATCATTGGGTAAACATGTGGCTCTCTTTCGGGGGGTCTTATTTTGGTCCATACTGTTTTGAAAAATATGCATGTATGTTTGCTTTCAGTAGCCAAAGTGTCGGTGTGCATTCTTCACAAGGTACGACAGAGGATATTTAGTTTCTTATGGAAGGGAAGCAAGGTTAAAGAAGGCATACACCTAGAAAATTGGTCATGTATTTCCCTTTCGAAGGAGCTGGGGGGTGGGGTTTAGAAAACTTCTTCTAGTTTTCCATAGGTCTATCCTGTAAAAGCTTATGGAAGGGGTAGTTTGGTAGCGGGTTTTGGTCCAAGGTAATTAAAGAAAAGTACATGAAAATAGTTCTTGTTGTTGATTGGATGAGAAGGATGAGAGAAAAATATGCTTTAGCTTCAAATATTTGGTGAGGTTTGCTATTGGCAGTCCCAATTATTAAGGATTGGATCGCTTGGAAGGTGGGAAACTGATGTCAAATTAGAATTTGGGTGGATCCTATTATTGGAAGTGCAAATTTGTTCAAGCTCTCTCCTGGAACTTAATCACTAGGCAGCCCGAATGTCAAAGAAGGCAGTGGGGAAGATAGAGTGGTTGTTGACATATGATAAATTCAGAAAGAATTTGATATGATCATCACTATTATGAGTTGAAACATTGATGAAATTACAGTGTGTTTGAGAGGATCATTGTTCTCACTTATTATACACATTGAATAAAGTGATATTATGAAGTTTTTCTATATATAGAAGTAGAATAGATTATAGTTTTTTGAATCATTAATCTTTCAATAGAATTTTTAGTAGTATATATAGTTATTGTAAAGATATTTGAGCACTATGTAGAATATATATATATAATTGTTTTTTATTCATATTTCAATAAATATTTTTTTTTCTGGTTAAAAAATATATATGATATCACTAAATTGTGTTAAGTTTGAAATTATTTATTTACATTTTATAATTTATATTAAACTAATAAATATACCACCATAAATTTTCTTAACTCTTGATTTTTTTGCAAATTGAAAAAATAAGAAAAAAAAGACTTTCATTCACATCACTTTATTATTCAAATACATTAAAATTGATAGTAAAATCCTAAAAATTTTAATTACATATAAATTTCTTAATATACCATATATTAATTAACCATTTTATATTGAAGATGTCTAAAATTGCGACAACTAGTTTTATATTTGATAACTCAAAGAATGAGTGTGAAAGATATTTCTTGTGGATCGGAAATCCTTTAAAGTCGCGTCAATGGATGAGTATTCAATGGCACACCATAAGAACCTCGAAGTCCACAAAAATTCTATCTGTAAGTCAACAAAATTCTATGAAGGTCAATGGTCTTTCTACAAATTGGAAAGGAAAAAACATCAACAAACATTAAAAAAATACTACAAGTCGTGATTCCATGCATAAAAGCTGCTAAAATACCAAAAGTCATGATTCCACGCATAATTTTTGAATGGTTGTATCTGAGTAATTTTATATTTGACTACACAAAGAACCTTAGAAGATCAAAATTACTTATTTGAATGGATTTATTTCACTTTTGACTACACAAAGAACCTTAGATGTAGAAAATACTTACGGTTCTGTAGAAAGGCCAACAAATTAGGAAGGAAAGTTCCAAAGGCCATAGGCGCCTATTTAATTGGCTTTCATTTAGCATATGCTTTGGTTCCAGATTATACAACTGTCATTCTTCTCACGTCTCTTTTGCATATATTTCTATAAACCAAATAACTCTCAAAACCCCACCACCAACGTGCTCGCCTGGTGTTGCAATTACCTGGTAGCATACGGTCGTACCGATTGATAATTGTAATGCAACTACCTGGTAGCATAGCTTCGTACCTATTGATAATTGTGATGCAATTACCTGTTTCCGCTATATATACACAGAAGATCAGCCACAAATATCAAAGGAATACTCCATCGGCGGTGCCCGCTGAAATCCACTAAGCATTCGGGGGTTGGCTTGGAAGAATCAGTGTTTTATAAGATGGTGAGGTTTAATGGCTACAATTTGATATCATTACAGTTGATTCTCTTCATCTGCCTGCTATTCATTAGTTTTCCTTTGGGAATGTCGGAGTTAATACGAGGTTACCAGTGCAAGAACGATAGTAGTTATGCTCATGGAAGTAGGTATGAGAGCAATCTCAAGACTGTTATGGATGATCTGCTTAAGAATGCACCAAAGACGGGGTTTAACACCTCTTCTCGTGGCGAGAATGCAGAAGAGAAGGTGTATGGCCTTCTCCAGTGCAGAAAGGACGCATCGCCACAAGAATGCTCCAGCTGCTCACAAGAAGCGATAATCACTCTTCCACAGCTTTGCAGGAATGCCATAGGCGGTCGAGTGTCGTTCTATATCTGCTCCTTGGGTTATGATAATTTCAGTTTCTTTTCAGTCTTAGATACAAATGTTATTTCAATTCTCTCCAATCCGCAGACTGTCAAGGACAATTCGGCTGGTTTTCAGAATGATGTAAATGGGCTACTTAACCGTTTGATTGAAAACGCATCCGATCCTGCAAGCAAGGGATTCGCTGCAGACTCTACTACCACTTCTTCTTCTGTTCAGACCAGACTTTACGGTTTGGTTGAATGCTGGAAAGATTTGCCCTTTAACCAGTGTGAATCGTGTTTATTAATAGGACACAAAAAGCTCTATCCTATTACTGGTAGAGAAGGGGGAGAAGCCTTGTTAGGAAGTTGCAGAATTCGGTTCGAGATATACCCTTTCTCTCCGACGTTATTTGCCGGCAGCGCTTCAGTGCATCAGAGTATTGTACAAAACCAGTTTCATTAAATTTCGTTGCTTTTAAATCGCTTTGTCTTTATTGTTAAGGCTCTGATTATCTGGGATTGAGAAAAAATTGAGTGCCCTGCTTTGTCTGAAAGATAAATGAACGTTTCAGCTACAGGAAAATCTTCGAAAAACGTGTCCATTGTATGCGGGGCTGTTTTAAGCGGATTGCTGATCGCCTTTGCTATATTCCTGTTTATGATGCGAAACAAGATGAGATCCAAGATTCTGAAGAGACCAGTCCTGCCGAGTCAAACGGAATTTCCAAAATTTGGTATTTTTATGAACATTGCTACAATTATTTTTCAACTTGGAATCGCATCGAGTGTTTATAAAATTTGTGGTATTTGTTTCTGATGTATTAACTTCTAAAGACCAATTTTTCAGATTCAGAAAGGGGTGATGGCGTCTCAGGATCGTTGTTCAATCCCCAAATGATGTTTAGCTTGGACGCATTGATAGAAGCAACAGGAAGGTTTCATGAAGATAATAAGCTTGGAGAGGGAGGCTTTGGACCTGTATACAAGGTAGGATATAGATTAGATTATAATTATACAGGTTTCTATTTCAGGAAGAAATGTAGAAGTTACCTATAATGTTATAATGATGTATTTCTTCTGCTTTCTCAGGGTATAATTTCGGATGGTACAGAAATAGCAGTGAAGAAGTTGTCATTAAGGTCTACTCAAGGGACAGGGGAATTTATGAATGAAGTGAAGCTTCTGGCCAAAATTCAGCATAGAAATCTTGTACAACTACTTGGTTGTTGCGTGGACGGACCAGAAAGATTGCTTGTTTATGAATACTTGTCCCATAAAAGCCTCAACACCTTCCTCTTCAGTAAGTAATCCTTGGATTTCTTTTTTGTTCCATGATATCATTTGAAATGACTGTATGTTTTGGACTGTGATTATGATGGAGAAATGTTGATATCTGAATGGATGGATGGATTTACAGACCCAGAAGGACGTAAAGTTGTTGATTGGCAAAAACGGTATAACATCATAATAGGAATAGCTCGCGGCCTTCAGTATCTTCACGAGGATTCACAGCTGCGCATTATTCATCGAGATGTTAAAGCAAGCAATATTCTGCTTGACGACAAGCTGATTCCCAAGATAGCAGACTTCGGATTGGCAAGACTTTTTCCAGATGATGAAACTCATGTTCAAACCAGAGCTGCTGGAACATAGTAAGCAACTGTTTTGGGTTCCTTGTTTTGGTTACTCTTTGAATACTTAGGTTAGGGATACAAACATATTACTATTAGGCATTTCTCACAGGATTTCTTGTGTGAATCTTTGTTATCAGCGGTTATATGGCTCCAGAGTATGCAATGTTAGGGCAACTATCTGTAAAAGCAGATGTTTACAGTTTCGGTGTCGTTCTTCTTGAGATTGTGAGTGGAAGAAGAAACACTGATATCCGCCTTCCTCAGGAAATGCAAAACCTTTTAGAATGGGTGAGCTGGCATTGTTTTTATGAATCACTTGGCTTGGCTTAGCTTAAACGAGCTTCCTAAATTTTGGGAGGGACCAACTTAAATTGGGGCTAGAATCTCTTATGTTACTGAATTTATATACTTGCAGGTATGGATATTGTGCAATGGGGGAAATCTGCTGAATATTGTCGATCCTACAATAGTTGAATGTTGTCCGCAGGAACAGGCATTGAGATGCATTCATGTTGGTCTTCTATGCGTACAGGCTGATGTAACTAATCGTCCAGCAATGTCAGATGTAGTACTCATGCTGTCCAAAGACTCAGTGGCCATACCGATTCCCACAAAGCCTGCTTTTGTCAGTCTTAGCTTCAACGGGGGTTCATATGCAAAAGACGGAGCTATTACAACTTCATCTGCCCCTTTGCAGATCCAACTGTCCTGCTCAGCTTTCTCTGGATGCGATTCTTCGTCAATCAATAGTCTGGAAGCTCGATAGAATATTGTTGGACCCAATTTCTTCCACTGCTGAAATGGAAATCTCCATTTGTAGAAGAATTGCAATCAATATTTTTACAGTAATATTAGATAGATTTTCTGAAACGCAATCAACTAGTAAGGTTGTTCATTATATTGTTAATTGCTTCTCGGTTTAGTTTGAACGGTGGGATGTATTCTTATTTTACGTACTTCGAATCATTTTCATTATGACGAACTCATAATGAGTATCTTATTTTAAGTTAAGTTTATTTCTTAGATGTTGGAGAGTTATCGTATGTAAGTGATATGTGGGATGGAGAGTTATCCTATGTAAGTGATATGTTGAGTTTACCTTTTTTTTATGTGACTTAATTTTTTTATGTTCAGGAGTATGTTTTTCCTCTAAATTTTTATGATATATACTTTGGCATGTTTTTTATCCAATTATATTGGTTTTGAGGTGTGACGAATCTAAATGGATGCTATGTAAGTTACAAAGTTTCAAGTTGTCTAGTCTTAATGTCACAATAGTGTATTTTTGCTTGGGACCAATGGGTGAACATTGATGTGACTTAAAGTAGATGAGACTTAAAATGAAATTTCTGATTTCAAATATTTATTTTATTTCAAAATGTAGAAGAAAGTTTTTTATTGAGTAATTTGAAAAACATGAAAATATTGACATTTACTTGTACATAAAGTACTTTTATGAATAACAAATGGTACCAAGTATTTCCACTTATATCTCCACTCCTGGTACCACAACTATAGAACTCTCTCCCCTATAAGTAGCTCTCTCCCCTATAAGTAGATGTAGGATAGAGTGTTATTCCCTAAGTGACATTTTGAACCTTGTTGTTGAGTATTAAGTATGAAATTTTCCATATTACTTGAACCTTGTTGTTGAATATTAAGTATGGAATTTTCCATGTTACTTGAAAAATTTGTTCATGACTAATTTATCGTTTATTGTTTTTTTTTAAATAAGGGAAAATAGTATAAGAGTCAACATGGTTAAATGGGACAATATTAAGGAAATTATGCTCCAAATCTTATCACTTTCTCGCCTAAATTTATCCACAATTATTTCAATCATACTTGCTAGTACTAAGTTTGAATTTAGATCCGGTATAATAAGTAAAAGAAGAAAAATAAATAAATGAAAAAATTTCAATTCGAAAAAAAAATCACCAATATACCTCTAAAAATAGTGAATAAAACTTCCATACCTCTATTCTAGGTTGGGTTATGGTGCTATGTTCAGCCCCTCGATGGCTCATGATGGATTTGCAAATTCAAGATGGCTTACTCAATGGTTGTTTGACATATGTTGGGTGCTTGTTTGGCATTCTTTCCTAAGGTGTTTGAGATCTAACATCTTGGGTGATCTACATGATGGCAAGATGGAAATGGATGTTTGTTTGGAGAGCACCCTTCCTATGAGAGGGAAATTTTGCATCTCATAGAAGGGTATTAGACACTAGAGAACACATGGTAGCTTGGATTCCTATATGGAGGATTTGAGTTGGCTAAGGGACGCTTGGGTTGCAACATTGTTCATGTAGAGGGAGTGGACCTAGTGAAGTGCATGTCTTTAGAGGATTGATGAAACCTTTGGAGGCTTGTAGGAGGAGTCTTAGACACAACTCATGGAGCACATTTACATTTGGAGCCTTGCTTGTGAATAACATCACAGTTGGAACTTGACATGTGTACCCTCAAAGTGGTGTGCTCTACATCTATGAGCCTAAATGTGTTATTGTAATTTCTTGTAAGGACATAAGACCACATATGTATTGTTGGCCTCCTTGACCTCTCATGTATATAGAGGAATGAGAGAGTCCTTAATTCTTGTTCATTCTTGTGTATAGATGTGTTCAAGAGGAGCACACTACTCTCTCTCTCTCTCTCTCTCTTGGAGTCACTAGGATTTTTTTAGCTTCATGGAGCATTTGATTGGTGTTAAGGTTTCATCCCTTGGGGATTTGGAGATTAGGATTTTGAGATGAAACACTAGGTTATACTTGGTGAATAAAAGAAAATAGGAGACATCTTTCCTTGGAGGGCATGCTTATTGGATCCCCTTGGTGGTATCTAGGGTTTTCATGGGTTTCCCTCACTAGGGTTTTGGATAGCTATCCTTCTGATAAGGCTACATGGTATTTACATAAAATTCATCTTTTGAATATTAATGGAGTTTCCAAATGTACAATACTTGTGTAAATTGTAGATTTGATTTTCAACCATCTATGTTCTTCATAGTTTCTAATTTTCAACTATGTATGTTTTGTTGATTTGAGTTAGTTAATTAAAAACAACTTAAGTGACTTAACAATGCAAATGAAGAAGATAAGGGTTGTTTTGTTGCTATATTTATAATCGTAAATAAGTGTTGTAACATCCTGTTTATGCATGATAAGATTGCCTTAAATGGCTTAAATTTATTTAAACACTTTGGTACATTTTCTTTTGGATTGCTTGTCTGCTCCAGTAATGTCTTGTGTGCATTTCATTAAAGCCTTAAGGCTAAAAATTCATGTAATGTTAATATCTAGGAAACCTCTAAGATAGAGGTGACATTTAAGTTTTACAATAAAACATTAGTACACAAAATTTTTAACATGCTACACAAAAAATTTAGCATGGTATTAGAGATTTTGTGGCTGAGATCACTCAAGTTGTAAGAGAGAACTTGCATTTTAGTTTAAGGTTACTTGAGAAATGTCTTGACCTTATTATAGATTGTTGGGTGTGATAGTTTAGATTGCTTGTGATAGTTTAAGGTTACTTGAGAAATGTCTTGACCTAACCTAAGTATTCAAAGAGTATCCCTAACAAAACAATAGAAATAAATAAATAAACAAAAACCTAGATCAAGAGTGAAAAAGCTAACCAAAAAATATATGTTTTAAAAGAAGGAAAAATAAACACCACATGCACCCACAAAATAGGATTTAGAGTGAGCATCTTAGAGACAAACTTAAGTAAATTTAGGAAAGTAGGTGCATTGATATTAGTAAGAACGGACTTACTCCTCAACGCCATTAGTCCGAAAACTATCAGAAAGGATTAATTGGTAAACTTTTTGCATAAAAAGAAAAACCATATAAATTGCATTTAGAACACTTGCTCATAAAAAATTACATTTTAGTATTAAAAATAGTAGAAATAATTATTTTTAGGAATTTGCACATGGAAATACTTTTTAGTATTTAAAATAATAGAAATAATTACGGGGTGGCAGGTGCGGGTGGGATTCTTTTTGATCCCGGCGGAAATAAAATCGCAGACTTTGCTTGGGGATTAGGCAGGAAAACCAATAACGAGGCAGAATGGTTAGCTCTCATCCTGTCATTTGAAATGGCCTCCAACTACAACATAGCCAATCTAAAAATCTATGGAGACTCCAGGCACGTCATCCAAATCATGCGAAGAGGATACGCCTCGCCAGGCTCAAAAGCAGATAGATACATGCAAAGAATTAAGACCAATACATTATTCTCAAAGGCCTCCTTCTTTCATATCCTCCGAGAGAACAACAAGGTGGCGGATTTAGCGGCAAATCAAGGAATCATGCTCACAGTTGGGCAAACAAAGGATCATAAAGGAGTCTTGGGATTTCATTTTATCCCCTAACACACCAATGTCTTGGCCCCTTGAATTTTTGACGGGGATTGTGGTTAGGGTCTTGGCCTTAAGGGACCATCCACCCCCTTTGCTAAACTATGGCCTTCCCCTCTTTTTAAACCTTTACTTGAACTCGTCCTCTGCGTACCCACTCACACGCTCCTCCATCTGCCTCCCCGTCCGACCCACCACCAGTCTCCTCGTTCTCTCCCCCGGTGTCAGCTCCCACGGGGCTTCCTTAACTCCCCCATCCGCCATCCCTTTTCCTCCCTCCACGATGGCCCTTCCTCCCCATCTCCCCGAAACTCTGAGCCGTCTCTCCCTCAGGGAGCTTGTTTCTTCTGCTCCTCGTCTCTCGCAGGCGGATATCTGGGATACAATGCCGTCAATTAGGGCGGCCATAGCCGCCTTAAGCAGAACCTTGATCGACATCAAGTTTGCAATGCGGAGAACATATGACGCGGTCTGCTCCAGCGTGAACCAGAATGCTGAAATGGCGTCGGTCATAACGCACGTTTGCACTCAGTTATCCTTCCAGGATTCCAGAACTGATGATCTGGAACGAAATATTCTTGAATTAATGGGGAAAATTGATAGAATGCAGGAAGACATGGCCGTTTCCTTCAGAGCGACGCAGGGAAGCTGGGTGCACGAGAATCCAACGGTTAATCAGGAAATAAACCAGGTGATGGTGGATGCTTCGTCTGTTAAGATAAGGAAGAAAGGCTAGCATAGCCCAGGTTTTAAAAAATTTTGCTCATTTTGCTTAATGCATTTTTGTATACTCCTCTGTAGTCAGTTTGTTAAGGTTTATTCCAGCTCTATGCTGGACAATTTCAGGAAGACCAAGCTCAGAGATTATAATGTAATGCAGATAGTTATAGTAGTGTTAGTTGGTCCTGACATCTCAGCACTATTAAAAACTCTGTTTGCAAGTCTGTAATGAATAGCTGTGCACAGCTTTATAAATATAATCCCTTCTCTGTTACTGTTAAAAAAAATAGAAATAATTATCCTAGGAGTACAAATGGAATCCTAGGCTAGAGCTATTAGCTAACACCACATGCACCCACAAAATAGGATTTAGAGTGAGCATCTTAGAGACAAACTTAAGTAAATTTAGGAAAGTAGGTGCATTCTTCTAGAAAACTTGACACTTGGATTTGTGAGATAAATTACTTTTTGAATATTAATAAATTTGGTATTTTGCATGAAGCGACATGTGTCGCATGGGATCTTCCTATATAAGGAAGGCCTTGGGAATGGGTAAAGGACCAAGTTTTTGGATGGTTATCATAACCTTGAAAAAGCGAGTGACTTGCTGCTATTGGGGTTTTGCTAGAAATTTTTGAGTGGGGGGGGGGACATTGAGGAGTTTCTTGAATTGTGTATGTGAGCTCTACGAACCGGAAGCTCGAGGGTGGCCATGTGACTGAAAGCATGAGCCTGTGGTTGGGTGGCGAAGCTAACAGTTGTTGAATGCCTATGGTTAATCGAGATTTGTTGGAGGGATCCTACGGAAGACGCAGACGATAATGCACAAGCTGGATCGGATTAACGACAACTTCTCCTTCGACAACGGTCACGACCTACGGTCGATAGGTTATCGCTTTGTCTATATTTGCTAAGTTATTCAGTTAATTTATTTTACTTTTCTAGTAATTATGGTATCTAATATGTTTGTATTAAGTTGCTGAGTTCCACGTATAGTTCGTGAGGACCCTACAAGAGGGGTCCCTACATTCAGCTTCGGAATTGGGGATTCCTTCTTCTTTAGTTGATGAATGGAATATAATTATAATGTTACTAAATAGAGCTGGAGTAAGACTATGCAGCATGGATGACAAACTGGTGTGGGACTAGAAATGTGCAAATGGGATTATCTCTATTAAGAAAGCCTATGAAGCAATTATAGATGATAATTTGTAGATCTCTTCAAAATGGTGGTCAAAATGCCTCTGGAAGTGGAATATACCTATAAAAAATAAATGTTTCATATGTCTCTGCATGGAGAACAAGGCATTAATGAGGGATATCCTTCTCAAAAAGGGATTTCTTAGTCCAGGTATGTGTGTTCTATGTAGATCAGAAATGGAAACTGTTTTCCATATATTTGCTCAGTGTATTTTCTTCAGTAATGTCTGGGTTGAATGTAGTAACCTCCTAGATTCCAATGATAGTTGGAAATCTCGAGATTTTAAGGAAAGTACACTTTATTGGTTTTAGCAAAAAAGTAAAATTTCAAGAGATCCCTTTGTTCATCATCCGGGAAGTATGGAAAATGAGGAATAGTCGATGTATTTTTGACAATGTGAAGCCTTCTCCTTCTTATGTTGTCACAAGAGCTATCGATTTTTTATTCAATATTTCAAAGTTGAGAAGTTCAAAAAGGAAGGAGCTCATTCCTTTCTTACATTGGTTGAGGCTATACCCATGGGTTATTTTTATGGGGTTGAAAAGAATGGACAATGTGGGGCAGGCATGGTCCTAAAAATCAAAAGAGACCATATCTTATATTTAAAAATGGGAGTTGGTTCTAGCACGAATACTAAAGCTGAACTACTTCCATTATGGGGAATTCTTTGGTTTGCACTCAAGAGGGGTATTTTTAATGTTTAGATCATAGGTGATTCCAAGATTATTACAGAGTGGGAAAATGAGAATTCAAATCTCCAGGTGCATGCTTCTGCTGGACTAGTGGGATGCTAGAGTGAAATATATGATTTCGAACTTTTCTTATATCACTTTCACTCATATTTATAAGGATTTTAATGGTGATGCTAACAAAATTTCAAAGGATGTAGTTGGTATAATGGATGGCTCTATTCTATTCGAGGAATATGTGGAAGAGACCTTGATAGACTCTGGCTCTGTCTTCTTCTCTTTTAATATTTTCAGTCTTCTCTTTCTGAGATGTTTTTTAATGGAAGGTGGAATCCAACTTTAAGTTAGATAGACAATCTTGTCTCCTTTTATTTGCAGTAGTTCTCTATGTTATCTAGATTTGAAGGTCTCTATTTATACCTTGTTTATGGACAAAATATGTATGTTCACTATATTTTTGGGTTTCCATGCAAGGTTGAGAAGAAGGGTTTTAGGTGATATTATATCTAGGACAACAAATGTTGCGAATCAATGACCAATTTGATGTAACTTTGACTCTCTTTCATATGAATAGCAAAAGTTATTTTTTTTTAATGAAAAAGAAAAACCTACCAACACTAACTTTTCAAAATCATAATATTTCTCTTTAAATTTTAATTAAGATACACACAACCCTTTAAACACTCTTGACAAGCTTTACATCAAATTAAATGTTAATATTGTGGAGAAAAAACTGCTTTATCACTAAATGGTTATGATTGAAAACTTATATATAAATAGTTTTATATAAATATAAATTAAGAAATAAAAAGGACCCGTACGTAATTGATCCTAAATTGGCCAGCCCTTACCCTTTTTCCAAAAATATTTTCAATCTTTACTTGCCCCCTCCTCCTTGGATTATGGATTTTTCCATCCCTCTCCCCCTAGTTTTACTTAGCTTCTTATTTTTTCTTCTTCTGAAACATATATTTTTTGGTTAGTTTTTTTATTTTTCCTTCTTTTAAAACATATATTTTTTGGTTAGCTTTTTCACTCTTGATCTAGGTTTTAATTTATTTATTTATTTCTATTGTTTTGTTATATTTTATTTTATTCTTATTTTTAGTTTTATTTGTATTTTATTTATATATATTTTTTTAATTTATTTATTTTTCTGTGTATTTTTATTTTGTTTCAAAGGAACTTTTTAGCTTTAAGTTATTTTTCTTTTATATTTATTTTTAGGTTTTTAATACTATTTTTCATAGTGATCTTTTACCGTACCCAATTTTTAACTTACTTTACCCAATTTTTAACTTAATTTCTATTTTTGTTTTAATTGTTTTTATTAGTCAAATTTCTACTAATTATTTACTTAATCACTTAAACCCAAAATAAGACCCTTACTAATCTAATTCTTCCTTTCATTTAAATAATTAGATTTTTCCTAACTAATCCACATTTTTCTCATTTTTCTCATAACGGCTACTTCTCCCTCCCACACTATTTATTTGTACCATTCTTATATTTTTTACTCACGACATATGGGTGGAAAGTCCATTCAAACACCTCGATCTTGATTAAACTTTGAAACAATGAATTCCAAAAAAACATACACAATGTTAATACACTATGAAAATCTACATACTAAAAATAAAAAAATGTTTTTTAAGCATCAACTCATATAATATACACGTAGACTTTAAAAAGTTTAAATTCCATACACATTTTAAAACTTATTAAAATGGATAATGTATCTATTAACACCTCACAACTATCATTTGTTAATTAAAATATCTAGTATACCTCTTACAAGAAATCCAAACAAATCCATCAAGAAATGCTAGGCTTTAACACTTTATTTGAATGTTTTAACAACGATTACACTTGCTTATTTATTCTAATAAGCAAATAGACAACTTTGATAAAATTTGTTCAAAAAGTAAACAAGAGCCACCAGGTGGCAATGTCCTGCCTCATTGTAAATTAGTTTTTTGAAATTTGCAAGAGACAAAAATTTGTGGCTAAAATGGATGAGGTTGTATGGAATTGAGAATAGAATCATGAAAGATTGAGTGTGGAGATCATAGTTTATCAGCAACAATTAAGACACTGGGACATAGGACAAGAAGCTATGTAGTGTAGGACCATCTCGCGCAAGCCAATTAAATAATAAATTTGTCTTTGTCTCAAGATCAAAGCTTGCATATCCAAGCTTGCATTAACGAGAAGCTCAACTTATTGAGTTGCTTGCTGGTGGGCATACATATATCCTATTGGGAGTCCCCCATCGAGGGATATAATATGTTGTGAATTGTGTCATAATGCGTTGTCAGGTAATTCAACATATGTCTTACTCAACGCACTCCGGAGGATATGTTCGGTCCTCGAACAGGATGGGTGTGACTGCCTCTTAAACCTTTAGAGCCAAGATGGATTGTTAACCTTTTATTGAACCTTTAGAGTTCAGATGGGATAGGCCAAAGCCAAGGATGGAAAGGCAGTGTAGGAAGGTGCAGTTGAAGCGTCTAGATCCGTTCATCAAAGATCTCGTTCTATAGACATATATACATATTCAATGCGAGTAGATACATGATAAAAGCCCGCGACATGCCTTTTAACCTCAAACAAATCTAATCTAAGTTATCTCATGAAACTTTGATAATTGGATTTTAACCTCTAAACTATGATTATAGGACTTCATAACAAGTGCAAAAAAACAACTATTTCAACAATTGTTTCCAAGATAGGTTTTGTATCGAAAATGGGTTATTCAATACATAAGTTTTTGTCTATAAGGCATTGATGTTCAATCGGTTTGGTTTGTGCCACATATCAACTTTGGTTAATGATTAATTTGAGGATTTAGAAGGGTTTAACTATAATTTTTTATTTGTTTAATAAAAATGGAAATCTATGCAAAGTTTTCTTTTTACTTTGGTTGGTGCCACATATATCAAGTTTGGTTAATGATTAATTTGAGGATTTGGAATAATTTAACTATACTTTTTTATTTGTTTAATAAAAATGGAAATCTATGTAAAGTTGATTTTTTACGAGTAGGTAAATTTGTGTAAAAAATTATTATTTTGATCATTCTCAAATTATTAATTTAAACAATAGATAAATTACATTATTTTTCTATTTTCAAAATTGATAAAAATTATTAAAATTCAAAATATAAATGATTGAAATTGCATAATCTAAATATATAACAAAACACAACAAAAGTATTGAAAACACTTTTACATTTAAAAATAGATTTTGAATAAAAATGATTAAAATTCAAAATATAAATGATTGAAACTGCATAATCTAAATAGATAACAAAACACAACAAAAGTATTGAAAACACTTTTACATTTAAAAATAGATTTTGAATAATATAAATTTACAAAACTGTTTAAAATTGATAATTGTTGAATTCAAAATATAAATTATTGAGATTGTTAAATCCAAATATAGTAAAGATATTCCAAAAACAACAAAAATATCAAAAAACATCTACACAATTAAAAAAAATCTAAATAATAAAAAATTATAAAACCTAAACAGATTCACATGACATCAAAAAAATATATACAATTAAAAAAAATTCTAAACAAGTATAGGAAATTGCATTTCTGGAGCAATACCACCACCACCGTCAATAAACCCATTGTAAATTTAATTCCTTTACAGAAGCCATGGTTTTTTTTGTTACTCCCCGCATGAGTAGTAGTAACAATGTAGGGTACTATTTAAAAATAACCCAGTGTAAATTGCACTCCTTTATAGATGCCCTAGTTTTCTCTTTTTAACTCCCATAGCAGGCTAAGTAAGAAAAATGAGTAATAGCAAAAACCTATCTTGCTATTTAAAATAACAATAACAAAATTAAAATAATAAAAATAACAATAATATTATCCCAAAATCGATAATGAATTAAAATTTTAAACATTCATAGAAGAGTGAATGATTATTAATGGGCGATAACTATAATATTCATCTTAACAAGGTAATTATGTTCATTGTCAGGTCATAACCTATATAAGAGTAAAAGAAAAATGAAAAGTTATTATTCACAGTGGTGTGTCATAGACCCAGAAAATACCAAAAAATTATTAGGAGCAAACCTAAAATTATAAATTTTACCTGGAATGCGAAAGATTGAACTTCCTTGCAAAGCTGGAGAAGGCACAAGGTACATATTTAGTTGAAAATTAAAGGAAATCAAGACTAAGATTAAATGAGGAAACTAAAGGAAAATTAAGAGACTCAAAGAATAATACCCTAGCCATAAACTAATAATGCAAATAGATAATGAACTAGTAATCTTGTTCCCCAATACAATTATAAATTTCACAAAAGAGTTATGAAATATCTCAAATCTCGATCTGATGGCGTCCCTCACTCCTGTAGTCATTTATTTTCATGGTTTTGTTTTCCTCCTTTCTCGGACTAGTTGCTTTGCTCTATGAGGCTATAACACTCCCACTTTGTATTACACTGATGGTACTCTTTAGTCCGATTGATCTACTTTTGTGTTCATTTGTTGGACATAATAAAATTACCTTACTAGAATCAATTAGTCCAATTGCAAGATCACAGAGGCCCATAGACATCAACTATAACCCCAAACTTTCTAAGTAAAATACTACAAAGTTAGCTACAATACAGCTTGAAAATCAAAACGCTAGGTTGTGGTGTAATCAAACATCACAAGACAAGGTTGCAGCACATGAGAAATCACAAGATGATCTTGTAGCACATGTAGGAACATAAGACAAGCTTGCAATACATACAAGATCGCAAGGCAAGGCAGCAAGCCAAAATGGATTCATAGGGCCATGATTATGGATACCTAAAACTCATGCAACCCATGCGGAAAAAGATGTCCGCAAGACATGTTGTGGAAGAGAACCCCTACAACCCATTTTGTGGGGGTAAAGCAAAGAAGAATAAACATGTTGTAGGAAATGGAAGACTCAACTAGAGAATAGGAAAAGGCCACACTTGTAGAAAAGAAACCAAATGGAAATGTTGTTTGAGCTTCCAACTTCCATGACCATTGGAGCAACATTGATGCCATCATTGCAAACCATTAGTAAAATTTAAATCAAATTCCATACAGTAGAACCCAACTTCAGGTAAGTGTTACTAAAAACAATAGTTGGTTCTTTCATTAATTGGACATAGATGACAAAATTTCATGATCAAGATTTGATCTAGAATGGAAAGCCATATAAGCACATGACAATTCTCTTTTCACATTGACATTGATTATAAATGAAATGAATATATATATATAGTATGTATGTATGTATGGCAAGTTGCCAACAAAAATGAAATGTTGTGATAACAGTATGGACAATATGACTTTCGACGGTTAATCCTAATTATGAAATGCATGAATTTATCTTATTAAAGTAAATATGTAAACATTTCCTAATGCCTCTTCGAAAAAGGTCCAATTCACATTGAGTATCGATGACGATAGAAGAAAACCCTTATACATTCATCGAACATCAAATTTCCTTACCCAATATTCAAAGCAAGAAATTTGTCATCTGAGGACACAGAATCACTATCAAAAGTTGAGCGAGATTGGATTGCTATCTTTGTAGCCTTATTATAGTCATCTTCTAGTGAAGCAAGTGGATTATGGTCACAACAAAAGCAGTGCCATTGTAAGTTAGTTATTTCCTTCATTTTCCTTTCTCCAAAATTTCATGTTATGTACTTGTCACAAAACATTTTTTTCACATAAGTCACAACATATTAAAAAACCTCCTTTCCCACAGCAACCGCAAAAAGATTCTGAACCATCAAGATCCTACATACCAAGTCAAAAAATCAACATCAAGAATTTGAAGATAGAAGGCATCTTTAGATCAAAGTGAACTATCAAACAATCTTACATTCTCAAATGAGGCACTCTCATAACAATATTTGCACTTTACATATTATAACACCAAGCAATGGATGTTGAAGCGCTCTGGATGCTTTAAGTAATCTGCCACATGCTGTGCACTGAAGTCTCTGGGACCCTTATATGTACCATGGTCTATGGGGAGAAAGCTCGTATCTTCTTCAATAAAATTAAGCATGGGTGGTGTATGTCAACAATGGACGCAGTTGGTCTTTCTGGTGGGCCCCTGGCTGCTTGGAACCCGAGGGTCCTTAAGCTGGAGCCATTTTTTACCTCGTTGGGCATTCTCCTGATTGGCATGTTTAGGGGATCTAAGAAAGTTATTAATATTGTAAATTGTTATGGGCCCTACTGCAACAGGGAGGCTTTCTGGGACCTGGCATGCTCGGGTCATCTATTGGCTTTGGACAATTTGATTCTTGCTGGTGATTTGAATTTTACATGGGGCGCTGAGGAGATATAGGATTGTGCGGCCAGGCGAGAGCCTTTGGGGACTTATTTCAGGAACCTATTTTCCTCATACTCTCTGGTTGATGTGGAGCCGAGACCATTGGCCCCAACTTGGTCAAATGGTCGGCTTGATGAGCATTTGATCTCCAAACGTCTTGACCATTTTCTGATTTCTAAGACACTTTTAAGTTCGTTTCATACATATAGAACATGGAGTATGCAGACTCATATCAGCGATCATAATCCCATCATACTGCAATTTGAAAATGATGTCAATCACCGCATATACCCCTTCAAATTCAATTCTGTATGGTTACAAGATCCGGTTTTTGATGTGGGTGTTCGCTCTCTTTGGGCAGATTTGGATGTGTCGGGGGAGCGGTCGGCCATGGACAAGCTGGCGGTCAAATTGGGGTCCTTAAGGGACTTTACTTGTAAATGGGAACGTTCCAAAAAAGCAAAACAGACCTCTGAACTAAACTCGCTGGATTTCAAAATTGGCGATCTTAGGGGCCAAGCCCTGAGATCAGGGATCTCTTCATCTGCCCGTGCCCGTCTTACAATGCTGGAGGAAAGAAAACTCAAGATCCTCCTTAATCAGGAAGAGTCCTGGCGTCTAAAGAGCCGAGCTATTTGGCTCAAAGCTAGGGACTTAAATACGAAGTTTTTCCACAGATATGCTGATGGTCGCAGAATTCAAAATAACATCTGGGATCTTAATGATCATGATGGTCGACGGATCCGTGGTGATGGGGAATTGAAGTCTGAGGCTTCTCATCATTTTCATGATTATTATACTGATCCTGAAACTACTTCTCTGCCTGTTCAATTTAAACTTATTAAGGAATACCCCCGGATGTTCTCTGATGTGGAGGGTGACAAAATTTTTGAGACTATTTCATGCTTAGATGTACAAAACACTCTTCGGGATTTTGCTAAGGACAAATCTCCGGGGCCTGATGGGTGGACGGTGGAGTTATTCATTCACTTTTTTGATATCATGGGATGTGACCTCAGAGATGCTGTTGATGAATCCCGATCATTGGGTTTGGTCTATGGGGCGTTAAATTCCACTTATCTGGCACTGATCCCAAAATCAACTCATCCTGAGTGTTTTAATGATTTCTGTCCGATTGCATTGTGCAATTTAGTATACAAGATCATTTCTAAGATAATTGCGCAGCATATCAAACCAATCTTGTCCTCATTCATTTCTATGGAACAATATGGATTCTTGGAGGGACGTCAGATTCATGACGCGGTTGGCCTGGCACAGGAGGTTTTCCATAGTATTAATCAGAAGAAAATGGAGGCACTCATCTTACAATTGGACTTGGTTAAAGCCTATGATCGTGTCAATTGGACTTTTCTCAAATTGATTCTTATACAAATTGGTCTCCCATGGAAAGTCATGAAGTGGATTATGGCATGTGTTTCTTCTATTAACTATGCTGTTCTTATAAATGGTCAGCCGACTGATTATTTCAAGGCGTCTCGGGGTCTCAGGCAGGGGTGCCCACTATCTCCCCTTTTGTTTCTGCTGATTATTGATGGGCTGAGCCTCTCTATTCACAAAGCTAAAAGCGAGGGCGCTATTGTGGGTATCAAGATCTTGGCTAGTGTAACAGCTACCCATTCGCTGTTTGTGGACGATGTGATGCTTTTTGGGCTGGCAACTCTGGCTGAATGGCTTCAGTATAAGAGAATACTTGATTTCTTCTGTCTGGTTACTGGTATGCTCATTAGCATGGTGAAATCTTTCTTCCTTAAAAACTCTTTGGAGGAGACTGTGGAACATGACATCGGGTGTATCCTTCCTTTGGAATTTAAGGAGTTATCAGTAGGCTCAAAATATCTGGGCAATTTTATAAAACCTGCCAACTATCGTACCAATGACTGGCTGTGGCTTGTTAAATTTTTCGATAAACGCATTAGTCATTGGTCCCTGCGATATCTGTCACTGGGCAGCAGGACTACTTTGGCAAAGGCTGTGCTCCAGAACTTGGGTGTATACTGGTTCTCCCTTTGTAAAATTCCGGCTTCAATTATTCACGTTCTTCGGGGAAAATTCGTCCGTTTCATTTGGACTGGTGGGGGTGAGAAGAATAGGTATCATTTAATTAAGTGGCAACATATGGCGCAGCCATATATTCTTGGTGGCTGGAATGTTAAGAATCTGGAGCTGTTTGTGTTGGCTCTCCATGCTAAGAGCCTGTGGCGTGTTTTATTTAATAATTCTATGTGGGGCTGTATCATTCGGGCAAAATACCTTAAAAATGCTACGGTGGCGTTGTGGTTTCAGTTTGACAGGAATCCTGTAAATGGTTCTTCTAATATATGGCGTGGGCTTATGGGTGCCTTTTCTGTTGTGGCAAAATGGCTATCATGGATTCCTGGCAATGGTAGAGATATCAGACTGGGAATGGATCCTGTTATGGGGGCATCACCCTCGTATTCTTTCACTCCTGAGCTACTTGCACACCTTCATGCTCGGGGGCTCTTTAATCTGTCACATGCTGTTTCATTCAATGGAGGCTGGATCAATGCTCGTCAACTTGGCATATTTGGGGCGATGGGATTGTAATGGACAGAATACACGAAGCACCTCTGTCTTACAAACATCCGGTTATGTGACTCCCCAGACAGGTTAGTTTGGTCATGGGATGTGGCCCGTGGAGGGGTCACCTCAAAACTTGCTTATGATTCACTGTTTGCTGATTATAAACCGATGGTGGAATGGTGGCACCCTGTGATCTGGAAGCTTGCCCTCCCTCCGCAAATCAGATGTTTTGTTTGGTTGGAAATGGGCAACTATATTCTTACCTGCGATAACCTCTGTCGTCGTGGATTCTTGGGTCCTGGCTGGTGTTCTTTATGTTGTTCACACCTGGAATCGGTTGACCACCTCTTTTCCTCGTGCCCTTATATTATTGAGCTCTGGACGCTGATTGTAAACTCTGTTGGCATATCTGTGCCTTGGCACTCGTCTACTTTAAAGGATAGCTTTGGGCGGTGGCTCCGCGACCCTTGCTCCATTCGATGGTTGGAACTCCCGTGTTATATGATGTGGGAGTTATGGAAGGCCCGTAACCGCTTTATTTTTGATGGTATTGCTATTAATCGGCAGTGGTTATGCAGTCGTATCATTGCTTTATTCTTGGAGAAGCATACCGACTCTGTTCATGCGGGCGGCAGGATTGCTTCACATTCTGGTTACCGTAATACTCCTCCGGTAATGATGTATCCCTGCGGGTTCTTTGATGGGGCTGCGGTTGGGGGGGGTGGTAATTGTGGGGTTGGTGCGGTACTTCATATGAACTGCAACGTTTCCTATAGAATCCATTTAAATTTGGGGGGAGGAACAAATACACGCAGTGAATTATGTGCCCTCTGGTTACTTTTGCACTTTGCCCGGCGCTTACAAGTCTCTCCACTTGTTGTTATGGGTGATTCTTAATCCATAATTTCATGGGCTCTGGGTTCTTCTTCACTTAATGTGCTGATCCTCACTAATTGGATGGATGTTGTTTGCAATTACATCAATGACTTGCAGCATATTCACTTTGCCCATGTTTACCGCGAGCAATGAATTAACTCTTCACGAGGTTAGTCACATGATCTGGCTCACCACTCAAAGCAAAATGCATTAAAGTAAGGCAGTTCGATGGGAATTATCTCACGCGCAAAAGATAATTGTACAATCTCAAACATTACTGCCGCCCAAAGATATTGGCTTGTGGTTTGTGAAATCGCCGGTTACCGTCACGGCACGGCGCCCTGTATCTCGAGGTTGATCAGGTAAACAAAGCTGGACAGTGAATTGGTTCGCATATAATCCTTGGTTCTTTACACAAAGCAATCTTTGCCTTAAATGAATATCGAATTTGGACAATTACTCATATATTTTTATCATTAACTATATTTTTATCTTTTAATATAACTATTTTTCTATTTGAAAAAAACAATATCGAATTTGATTTAATTTCAAATGTTTCAATCTTTGCCTTTAATGAATATCAAATTTGCTTTAATTTCACATATTCCAATCTAAAATCCCTATCCCTATAGATTCTTACATTAATTAAGAGGATTCACAAAGATTACATTAATTAAGATAGGATCCACATAACATGATCGAAGTACTCCGTTTTCAGAGGGTCTGATGTCTCCATTAATACCATCTATTAATGCTTCACTTCAATACTCATTTCACTGATCTTTTAAATATCAGACTCGTCGTTTCTATCTCAATATCTAGCTTCCCGCCAACGACGAAATAATCCAGGCCTGCTGGGTGGCAAGCTCGAGAATTACTTGCTTTTAGGTGACGGGACTTTGAGTCTGCATGACTATCCTCTGCCCAAGACCTGTAACATGTACAGGGTTTACGTAAGCCGGCCGCCCCCTCCTGGGAACCAGATTCCAAGGAATACGTCATCCTTTACCTGCCAATCAAAATTTAGATAATAAGTTTTTAAAGTTTTGAATTAATAAAATAAATTTTCAAACATTAGAAAACTTTGTATTTTGCTAAATATTAAACTTCAATACGGACAGATTAATATAGACTTCGCGATTCATATATATCCTGCTACGCAGGACATAATAAAAGCTAGATATACAGGGCTCACTACCTCTGCCTTGGGTTTGATTTTGCTCTACTACATTTTTGTTATTTATACTGCTTTATGGTTATCATCAGCACGCAGATTTTCTTACATATACTGTTAGTTCTTTGTGCAGATATCTCATAGAGGATGTGGCCAACCTCTCGTTGGACATTTTGTATGCTACCCCTATTTGCGGCATTATATTCGGCATTATTGCCTGTGTAGGCTAGACACTGCAGGTTTTTTTTGGTTTCTTGACAGTTAGTACTGATATTATTATGTCATACTTTATTATTTGATGGGATTCACAGATGTTATATTGTGTATCTGGAACCTGTTTCTCCTCCGGGAGGGGTTCATGGTTATATGTTGTGAACATATTGCTCCGTTATTTTTTCCACGTAGGATGTTGATGGCATCATGGCCATCGTTTTTAGACATGATACTTTTGCTAGGCAGGGCAGCGATGTGATGTATGTTACTTCTGACAGTTGGCACTATTTACTATTTCGTATATTAATAGTAAGTTATATTTTTCTATGAAAAAAATAAAAGCTAGATATACAAAAGAGGGCACACCGACTTTTATTTTGGAAAGTTGGGTAATATGATTTCTCCATTTAAAGGCCACTAAGGTTTCACTTTTCATCTCTAAACTCTTTTAACACAAATGAACTACTATTACATTGTTAACACTTTGAATACAAATGAAATTACATTTAACTAACAAAAAATGCGCTAAATAATAATAATAATAATAATAATAACAAATTCATTAAAAAATAAATTATGAATAATTATATTAACCATTTGTAATAAGTTTACAATATCGTATATGCATGATTTTTTTTAATATCATCAAAATTAAAATTTAGTGTAATTTTTAATTTTTATACTTTTTTAAAAAACATCAATTTTTCTAGCACGATTGGTTTCAAAGGATTCTATTTGTTGAGCAGGCCAGGATTCAAAACTTCGTGTTAGTAGGAGGGGACATCTAAAATCCAGTGATGATAATGGTTGGTGCGGTCGAAACCGTCCCCAAGTGATTTGGATGGCTTAAATGTCCTCGAGTCATGGTTTCTCATACACAGGCTAACCCTACAAAACAATAGTTCTCTTACCAACAACAAAAAAATTAAAAAACTTTATTTTTCAAAGTAATTGGGATACATTTAACAAGTAATATATATATATATAAAGTTTAAGGGCATGGTCAAGCTAGATATCAAATTGGTGTATAAGACCCCATTGTTTGTGGGATAAGTGACCCCCATAGTTTGTAAAGTCTATGGAGGTGTACATGCCCTACCCCCTTTCGGATTTGCACTTGTGACCTCTTAAGAGGAAACACATGCTCTTAACCATTAAGCCCACCCAAGCTATATATTGGTATTGGAGTAAGACCTAAAACTGTTTTTTATTGGATAAGTGTTTGTCTTCCTCAAGTGTAAGGAAACATGTTAACAACCTAAGAATTTGAGGCATCTGGTAAGAGTGGAAGTCTATCTCCTTATGGACCACCAATGGGTTATTTTAGGTGGCGTGGTTTTCCTTGAATAATGATGATCAGTTGACTCACATTTGCGTATAGCACCTAATGATTGTTGTCCTCAGTGCCAGTTTGACAACTGAGTTATGATAGGTTTTACCATCTTCGAAAAAACAAATAGGTTATAAAAGAGGTGAAGTGTTTTGGAAACCTTCCACGAGAGTTTAGAGATAATTTTCATGACCTATAAATTCCTTCAAATGATACTCAAAGCTATCAAGAGAACCCTTGGTTAGAGTAGTCCTACACAACCAAAAATACTTTCAAGTTTTTCCTTTGATTTTCAATGCTAGTTTAATTATGAATACAAATTGTAGCTTCTTTAAGTAGTAAATTCTTATGTTGGTTAATATGCTTAGTATGTTTCCCATTACATGTTACATACACATTTTGATGGGAAAGGCTTTGTCTTCGATTTTGAGTGCATTTGTTTTCATAGTTCAAGCTTAATTTGTTAAATTAGATCGAGTATGAGAGTCAATTCCATATGATGGGTTGTGTTTTAGGGATACATGTGCAAATTGGACGAGAAACATTGAGTTAATTATTATACTTATGACAAGTGGGGTGGATTTTAAGCATTTTGTGAAGCCAAGTGCATAATGGATGAGGTAAAATAGAACTCAATTATACTTTTTCTCTAGGATGAGTTGAGTTCATTTTAAGCTTTTTGTGAAGCCAAGTGTATGTTGGATGTATGACGAATTAAACATATGGAAGAATTGAGTTTGCATACTGGTTAGATTTAAAAGATAATGCTTAAGAGGTAATAGAATGGACAATCATTCGATGAAATTCAATTTATAATATTTTGGGATCATGGGTCACACTAATTCAAAGGATTGTATTGAAGGGATTGCACATTAAACTTGAGATGTATTGATGAATTGGATTAAATAAGAACATTAAGTTCAAGAGTCTAAAATATATAAAAGCTTTTTTTTCATAGAAAAAATCAACTTACTATTAATATACGAAATAGTAAATGTGTCCAACTGTCAGACCATATAGCAAAAGCATACAAACCCTGTCAAAGGAAGGACTAGGGAGAAAACTGGTCACAGCAGCAGCATGTGCCATCAAAGTAGTTCAGAAAGTGTCATCAAATAGTGCCATATGTCCCAACATCATCCAAATGACAATACAGAAATATATCCTGTAGCATAACAGTAGCTATATGCCACATCAACAAATATGTACATATCAAAAATAATAGGTCCAAAGTATAGACAGCCGCAGATACCAATCACCAATGGTATCGCCATCCATAGAGTAGCAGACAATCAACCCATAAACATCAGCATATAGTGAAAAAGTAAAGACGGGAATACATCCGATCTGAAAATGCCATGCAGCATCTGCATGAGGCTGTAATATAGGCTGCAAAAATAGATTATAAATAAATGCCCAACCAGTAGTTGGACTCAGAGCATTTTAAGGATCTGCACACAGAACTACAAGCCATATAATAGTAAAAATGCCGCATAAAATAGGAAAAAACAAAAGAGTGTAAACAGTAATGGCTATAATCAACATGTCCAATGTAACTGATAAGAACCATGTGTAAAAAGTATATCTTCCCGCCATTCCTGCCACATGATGACCCCCTCCTGAGAGTGAAGAGCCCGTTTTGAGAGCATATCCGCCTCCAAATTCACCTCTCTGAAGATACGTTCAAAATGAATGTGCTCGAATTCTAGAGTAAGTTTGCGAGCCGCTTCCATCCAGTGAGTAAGTTGTAGAACATTTAGTGGTGAAGTGCCCCTAGCCCAAGAGATGATAGATAATGAGTCACCAAATATTACAAGTGATGAGATCTTTCTCCGGCGGGCCCAAAATAGTAAGAGCCATAGAGCACATATCTCACTCCTTGTATTGGATCCATTACCCAGATTAAGCCAGATATGAATAGAGACAGTGTTGGATATGTGAATGGTTGCACCGGACCCACCCGACCCATTCCGACACACAGCAACACCATCAAAGAATCCACATGGAAATACGAGGATTGGAGGAGCCAATCAGTATTCCAGATTCCGAGCCTTTCTGCCAACAACAGCTCCATAAGTTGTTATATATTCCTTGTGTGCAACAATGGTTCTATAGCATAACCCAGCACGGTGTGGTGTCAAGTTTTCAAATATTCGAGAATTGCGAGCTTTCCAAACCTCCCAGATCAAAAAGTGTGGGAGCTCAATACAACCTGTGGAAAGGCGGGACCAAGCCTCCAGACATTCACAGAGTGTATGATATCCCCATCGAAATTGAACACCAACTTTATTTGCAATATGTCCCCAAATATCCCTGATGAAAGGACAGGAAGAAAAAAGGTGGTCAACAGACTCCTCCAAGGAACAACATAGGGGACACCAACCCAGACCAATGAAACCTCGACTACATAAGTTGTCCCAAGTAAGTATCTTATTACACAATGCCAACCAGATAAAACACTTTATCTTGAGGGGAATGACCAGCTTCCAGATAGTTTTTTCCCACCAACGAACCACAGAATGAGACTCGACAAACAATGCATCATATGCCAATTTAGCTGAGACATTGCCACATGACACATCCCACGACCAGGCTAATCTGTCCGCAGAATCAGATAATTTTGAGTTTGATTGATAGAACGACCTGATATAACCATCCCATTCATTGCCCAAAGAACCAGTTAAGCCCAGCTGTGAAGCCGAGATCCAAAGTGCCCGTCCATCCTTATACTGGCCAGCCGCATGAGCCAGAGTGCAAAAACCATTTGTTCTGAGATGAGTCCTTAATTCCATCGAAAGAATATGTCCCGTTGGCCCCCCCAAGATCGGATCAAGCCCCAGTTTAATATCATGACCATTGCCAGGAATCCAGGCAATCCATTATGTAATAACCTTGAAAGATCCCAACAAGCCATTCCAAATATTTGACACACCCAATGTAGTGGGATGGTCCAATCTAAGCCAGTTTGCAACAGGGATATTTTTCAGGTACTTAGCTCTAATAATCCTTCCCCAAACAGAATTATCGAAGAGAGCACGCCATAGGCTTTTTGCATGCAGGGCCTTTACAAATAGATCCAAGTCCTTTATATTCCATCCCCCCAACTTCCAGGGACGAGCCAAAGCAGACCATTTAATAAGGTGAAATTTTTCATGTGCACCACCACCCGACCATAAGAAACTGAACAGCTTTCGGCGAATAAGACAGAGGATGGATCTTGGGATTTTACTCAGTGAAAACCAATATACCCCTAAATTCTGCAAGACGGCTTTTGCCAGCGTAAGTTTTCCCCCCAGGGATAAATGGCGAAAGCTCCAGTGACTTATACGTCTTTCAAAACGTCTCACAATCCAAGACCAATCATTCTTCCGGTAATTAGCAGGCTTAATGTAGAAGCCTAGGTATTTCGTTCCAGCATCCATCTCCTTAAATTTTAATGGCAGAACAGAGCTTATCGAGCATTCCTCCTCCATCAAAATGGAATGTTTCAAAAATTGAGATATTAAATAACTGATGATCATACCAGAAACCGAGCAGAACAAGTCAAGAATCCTCTTATATTGAACCCACTCAGCAAGGATACCCTTACCGAAAAGCATTACATCATCCACAAATAAGGAGTGTGTAACAGAGATATCTCTTGTAATTTTAATGCCATCAATCAGCCCTTCCCTTCTTGCCTTATGTATGGATAAACTCAGTCCTTCAATGACCAATAGAAAGAGGAGCGGCGATAAAGGACATCCTTGACGAAGTCCCCGGGATGCCTTAAAGAATTCCGTTGGATGTCCATTAATCAATATAGCATATTTAACTGAAGTTATACAGGCCATAATCCATTTCATCACCTTCCATGGCAATCCTATCTGAATCAAAATTAATCTCAAGAAATTCCAGTCCACCTTATCATATGCTTTCACCAAATCCAATTGTAGTATGAGTGCATCAAGTCTCTTTTGTTTTACTGTGTGAAAAATTTCCTGTGTCACCCCCACCGCATCATGGATCTGGCGGCCCTGCAGAAACCCAGACTGCTCCATGGAAATGTGTCTGGAAAGAAGAGGTTTGATCCGATCTGCAATAATCTTAGAAATAATCTTATAGACTAAATTGCAGAGGGCAATAGGTCTGAATTCATCATAGTTATTCGGATGTGATGTTTTCAGTATGAGGGCCAAATATGTTGAGTTTAAAGCCCCAGAGGCCATGCCAATTTTCCAAGACTCATCCACAGCCATTCGGATATCCTCCCCCATAATATCAAAGAAGTGGGTAAATAGTTCCACCGACCATCCATCCGGACCAGGTGATTTATCTTTAGCAAACCCCCGAATGTGTTTTCCACCTCCATCAAAGAAACATCCATATATACATCGTCCCCCTCCTCCTCATTAAATATTCGAGGATACTCCATAATAATCTTAAATTGTTCAGCCAGAGATGTGTTTTTTGGGTCACAGTAGTATTCCTGAAAGTGACAGACCGCCTCATTCATCAATTCCTCCTCTCCCCAAATCCGCCTGCCCCTGTGATCGTTTAGATCCCGAATAGAATTTTGCATCCTTCTAGAATCCACATACTGATGAAAAAATTTTGTGTTCTAATCCCCAGCTTTGAGCCATATGGCTCGGCTCTTCAGCCTCCATGTTTCCTCAAGGCTTAGCCCAAAACCTACTGATCTCTGCATCAATGTCTTCATTTCCTTTTCGATCTCAGTAAGTTCTATTCCCAACAAAGCTCTTTTGTTTTTCTCCCACAACATAGTATAATCTTTAATAGCCTTGAGTTTCACCGCTAGCTTGTCCATTGCAGATCTCTCCCCCGAAACATCTAGCTGTTGCCATTTAGTCCTCACACCCGATGTGAACTCAACATCTGAAAGCCATATGGAATTGAATTTGAATGGGAAGGGTTGGTGTGAGGCCTCCACATCAAATTGTAGAATAATAGGTAGATGATCACTGATTTTTATTTGATGAATCCAGGACCTGTAATTCTGAAAACATTCCAGAAGGGATTCTGATATAAGGAAACGATCAATGTGTTTCTGAATAATCTTTTCTCCCATTCTGCCATTTGACCAAGTTGGAGCCATTGGCCACGGAGCCACATCAACTAGGGAGAATTTCATGAAAAGATTACTGAAATAGGAACCCAGGGGATCCCGCTGGGCCAAAGTGCCCCAAAACTCCTCATCCCCCCAAGTAAAATTTAAGTCCCCAGCCAGAACTAAATTTTCCAATTCCAGCAGATGACCCGAGATAGCCATATCCCAGAATGCCACCCTGTCACAATAGGGTCCATAACAGTTGATAATATTTATGTTTTTCTCCGATCCCCGAATATTTCCAGACAGCAAAATACCCAGTGAGATGTAAGATGGATTTAGTCTCAAAACCAGAGGGTTCCAAGCAGCTAAGAGACCACCAGAAAGACCAACAGCATCCATAGTGCATACCATCCAGCCTGGCTTAACTTTATTAAAAAAAATGCGGGCCTTCTCACCACATACCATAGTTTCCTAAAGAAGTACCAAATCTGGGTTGGTAATTTGTAGGACTCTCTTGAGGGCCAATTGTTTGGGTAGACCCCCCACACCCCGAATATTTAAAAAGAAAAAAATCATTTGCGAACCCTAGCTAGGGCTTTCATTCCTCTAAGAGCCCGGGTATCAGAAGAGTTGGGGGAGTCCACCTTACATCGGCCATCCTCATTCCCCCCCAGGGTGACCTTCTTGTTTTTCCTAGCACTCCTCGTTTTAAGAGGAGAGAAATCCGGGGCCAAACCGCCCCTATGTGCCCCCTTCTGTACACATATATCTCCGATTGTTTCAGGGGGGATCACAGAGGCATTGTTATTTTCCCCATCCAGATTAGAGTTCTTCAGAACCAAAGGGCCCCCCAAATCCCCACCTGTTGGCTCATTCACATCTATCATTCAGTTTTTGAAGAAAATAGGGATAGGAGTCTTCTTCACCATATCTGAATAGGATGGGATAAGTAAAATTTTCTCACAAGGTTCAGTAGATATGTCCAGTCCCACAACATGACCATCAGTCCCCGACTGATCCACAGGATTCATTCCACTGGACCCCTCCCTCTTTACATCAGACGCAAGAGAGGACCCATCGAGATATGTCTCCTCTCCCCCACCCCCACATACTTCCCGAGCCAGGATAGGTACCTCAGAGTCACAAGTTATAATAACAGTCGGGGTAATTGAAAGAGGAAGCCCGGGGGTAACGGAATGGACCGGAGAGGAATCGACAAGGCTAAGTACATTCGTTTTCTCAAACGGTTCGTTCTCAGAGATAGGGTCATCATTCCCAGAAGATTCATTAGTAACCTGTTCAGACCCGGAGGAATTTGTTGCCATGTGATGCCATCGACTCATGTAATTTCCATTGTTTCCATTGTTTAAATCTAATGCATTTATAAATGAAATATCCAACTCATTCAGTGAATGGAAGAAGTTAGGGTCCTGTGATTCTAACTTACGGAACAAAGCCCAGTCCGGAGCATCAAGAGTGGGTACCCTGTTGGAGAAGCCATCCAGTGTGTCCGAAGGATCCAACTCGATGTCGCTGCCATCATCCGAAGACCAGAACGGACCCCCATCCTTAAGTCGGCCAGAAGAAGCCGGAGCTTTGCATTGCCACCACAAGTGCCCCACCGCCTTGCAATTCGAACATCTAAATGGAATGCCCCAATAATCTATGATCTGTGTGAGTTTTCGACCACGCCAGATAATGTTAAGAACATCAATGAGGCCCAAAGAGAAGTCCACCTCCACAAGAACTCGACCCATACGGCGATCAAAACCGTTGAGGTGCTCCTCATCAACATGTAAAAACCGGCCAATGCTATTTCCAATGGCTTCAAAAGCCCCACGGTTCCAGAGTGCCAGTGGAAGACCAGGAAGAAGAACCCACAAATGTCTGAGACGAACCGAAGCAGATTCCGGGTCAAAATCTATTTGCCACTTCTGCAACATTAAGCTACCTAAACCGTAAAGCCATAACCTCTCCAAAATGAGGGAACAATGCGCCTCCTGTTCGAATTTGAAGCCATACCAGCCACATGCCAATGCGAAAATTTGTGGGGTGTATTTCAGAAAGGGATTCCACTTCTCCGAAACCCATTTAACAATGTCTCGACAATTCATCGCATGGTATGAGAACTTGCCAACCAGCACGGTCATATTAAACTCCACAATTTCTCCGAGCTCAATATCTCTACCAACAGTAAGCCAGGACTCACCTGGTCTGTAGAAATATTTTCCATTCAACCGCCTAGCCACGCGGGAAGATGTCCCAGTTTTGTCGCAGTTTCCCAAACCAGGTAAACCCCTGGCACTGCCGACGGAAGGGTCCGACCCCACAGCTTAATCAGGTGTCCTCCCCCTAGCCAAATGTCCCCTATGCGCCTTGACACGAGGCGCCACATGTCGGCTAGTTAGGTTTAGTGCCCTCTTACCCTTAAGCTGGTTTTTGAAATATGCGTCCGGTTTAAATAAACCGGCTTCTTCAATCATGTAGTTTGATACATTCAGATTATTATCCGCCGGGAAAATGGGTGCCGGTATCTGTTCCCCCATTCCGAAAGTTCGCCGACACACAACACCAATATATGAAAGTGCCTTCGACGGATTCTACTGTCAGGTGTTATCCCCAGTGCCAACAACCACGGTGACAACTTCAAACAAGAGAAAAACATGGTGACAGCAGCAAATAGAGGGGAATCTTTAATAAATCCAAACGGCATCCAGAAACGATAAATTAGGGCTGTTAACAAAGTGGACCACACGCCGATACCGACCGCACCGGAGTGAAAAATCCCAGAGATCAAGAAATAAGTTTGCCGATCGATACAGTGAAAAACCTTCAATAGCCTGTCGTTTTCACTGGCAGCCCGAAAAAACATGCACTATAGCCTTTTTTCCTTATTCCGGCACCCTCCCATAACCTGTGCAAGTCCTCGCACCGCCTATGGAATCCCCTGTAAGAAGCCCTCGCCTGAAACCCTCGCCTTGCTTATAAAGACATTTTTCAAAATATATAAAAGCTTATGTGAAGAGCTTGACACAATATTTGTGAAATGTGCAATAATAGTTTGATTCGAGAAGAGATCTACCATCGTCATCTCATAGGATTCTATCGAGCTTTACGAGGTTTTCACCAAATAATATCGATTACTATCTAAGTGAAAGAATATTAACAAGACTTTTTCTAATAGAAAGACTTTTTTTAACTCGGGGCCTTTTGGTCTTTTTTAAATAGAAAGAAAAGTAGGAGAATAAAACGAATCTAGAATTAAACGAATCTAGGCCTTTTGGTCTTTTTCTAATAGAACCACTTTTTTAACTCGGGGCCGTTTGGTCTTTTTCAAATAAAAGAAAAGTAAGAGAAGAAAACGAATATAGGCCTTTTGGTCTTTTTCTAATAGAAGAAAAGTAAGATAAGAAAACGAATCTAATCAGTAATCACTATCACTTTATTATTCAAATACATTAATGTTGATAAAAACTTTATTAAACTAATAAATATAGTTACTATGACTTGTTTTTACACTTTATTATTCAAATACATTAATGTTATAAAAACTTTATTAAACTAATAAATATAGTTACCATGACTTGTTTTTGCTCTTGGTCTCTTTGTTTTTTTCAAATAAAAAGAAAGGAAAACTAATCTCATCACAATCACTTTATTGTTCAAATACATTAATGTTGATAAAAACTAAAAGTTTTTATGATTTACATCAAATTAATAAATATATTACTATGATTTTTTCACTTTTATTTATTTTACAAATAAAAAGAAAAATAAGAAAAGAAAACGAATCTGATCACTATCACTTTATTGTTCAAATACATTAAAGTTAATAAAAAAAAATTAAATTACATAGAAAATTCTTGAAGGGTTGTACAAATTTCTTGTGGATCAAAAGGTTCTTAAAGTCACATTATTGGATGAACATTCAATAGCACACCATCGAGTATCCATGACTTTACAAACAAATTATGTAGGTTAATGACTTTTTTTCAAATTAAATCTTTGATTTTTCCAAATTAAATCTTCTCAAATCTCAAGAGATTATGAACAAATCATGTGTTCAAAAAAAAAAATTGATTGATGAATAAAGTAAAATCAGATGAGATGGCATAGGGTTAGGGTTTGTTGGAGGGTTTCATGGCAATGGGTTAAGGTTTTGGGAAGGTTTTATTGTGTAGGTTATTTGTAGTCACGGTCAAGGTAGAGCCATAATGTTGTCCATTGGTCTCATGTTTCCCAGTTTTCCTTTGGGGAGCTCAGTGTTTTTTGTATGGATTATTCCCAAGAGGGAATTGTTTGGGAAGATGATGACCTAGAGTGGGAGAATCCGAGTATTGTACAACTAGATGAGGAATACCAGAAGTTGTATGATGAAGCTCGTGTACAACACAAGACTGTCATGTGTTAGGAGGTGTTGTTGGAAAAAGACTTTGGGGTTGACTTCTTGCATGCGAACACTTCGAGATTTTTCAGGAATGGTTCTAATAAGCATAATGTGTCTCGTTTGAACCTCCCAAAACCACATGACTCTGGAACTGTACCTGAAAATACTAACGACTCCCAGGTAGAACCTTCTGGTGGTTTGCGGAGAAGAAACCCTATGGTTTTGGCGAAATGCAAAAGTAAAAAGGTTATCAGAGGCACTACTTGCCAATTCTAAGAAGCTTCTGATGACGTTGGGGAAGGATGTGAACCTTAATAGGCTAGAGAGCCTTGCTAAGAAGGCTCTGATTGGCTGCCTCATGTACATGTCTATGAACATACTGGAAATGCTTAGTTGGATCACCCAGACATGGAAGCCGATTTTAGGGTACTATCTTCAGCTCAACATTCTAATGGACAATTGGTTTTGCTTTCAATTTGTGGAGGAAGACCACATGTTAAAGATTTTGGGTCGCTCTTGGGTTAAGGATAAAGGTTTGTTGTTATTTAAGTGTTGAAATTTGGAATTTAACCCTTACAAAGAAAGGTTCCATGGTAGAAAAGTTTGGCTGCTACTCCTAGGACTTCCTTTAGAACTCTGGTCTAGAAGGGTGATTGTTGATTTGGCAAATTTAATGGGTAAATTTATTTTCTTCAGTGAATCCTCGATTCGTTAGGTGGATAAGAGGGTTTCCTGGGTATTGGTGGAGATAGACCTCTTGAATAGTCCATTGGCTGAGGCGGTTATTCATTGAGGTGATAGAGTTATTTCTTGGTCGATTGATTTCTAGAGGCTACCTTTTAGATTCCACCAATGTTATGAAACCGGCCACCTTCGAAAGGATTCCATTGGCTGAAAAATAGTTGTTCAAAAGATGTCTCATCATCGTTGTATTTCACCTTTGGGCTTGTTAGTGTCAGAGTCTCAAGAAATAGATCATTCACTGGAAAGCAATGATACTCAAATAATTTCCAACCCTCATGTGGCATCTTCTCCTTAGGCGCCTAAGTCTCTTTGGTATTCTTAACTCCCTATTTCCATCTTTCTATTGTTGTTTAAAAGATGAAGATTTATCCTTCTTAAAAGTCGTAGAGTCAAGAGGTATGGTTGTGGATGATAAAACCATGAAGTTTTTGGACCTCAGAGGACGTTTTTTCTTAGTTATCTGAAGCTAGGTTTTTTTCTTTGGGGATCGTAAGGGTCGTGGGGGAAAACATGGGGGCAAGAAATGAACTTTCTTTGATGGGGGAAGCTTACAAGGATGAGAGGGGATACACCTCTCCTCTGTTGGTTCCGGGGAAGGGAGTTCTCTTAGATGATGGGGCCCTCCCGGACGAATCTTCCCTTGGTTCACTAGAGACTCTTATGACAAAAACTAGCTATAAAGAAGTTTTGGGAAAGACTTCTACGATGATTTATTTGGTGGGTTGGTTCCGGGGAAGGGAGTTCTCTTAGATGATGGGGCCCTCCCGGACGAATCTTCCCTTGGTTCACTAGAGACTCTTATGACAAAAACTAGCTATAAAGAAGTTTTGGGAAAGACTTCAGGTTATTTGGTGGGTTATAAAGATCCGGGAAATATATTTCTGGATCAAAAATCCAATGTCACCATTAGAAGGAAGAACATAAAATCCATCAAAGGAGATATTAGGGGGGGTTAGTTGTTTTTGGTTCATCTCTTTCGAATCACCTATATTCTGTTGTTAACGGTGGATTGGAGTCTTTGAGAAATATTTTGTGGTATAGGAATCTTCATCCAAGGGCCTTAGAGCACCAATAAGGTTCTTAATGAAAATTATTTCTTGTAACATCAGGAGGGGATGCAAGACCAAATTTCTTTCCTAGAGAAACCGAATATCATTTTGATATAGGAGACCATGGTCCTGGGGCCAAGGCGAGATGTATTTTTCTTAAACTTCTTCCTAAATGGGAATGTACCTCATTTTATGCTCGAGCCCTTTTGGATGGGTTATTGTCAGTATGGAATCCTAGGTATGTAAGGATTCATCCCTACCTAACCTTTGCAAGCATTCGTTTGGAGGGTACATGTGGTGATTTTGTTTCTGAATTCAAGGTGCTTAATGTTTATGAACCCTATTATGAGAGGTATGTTTTTTGGCAGGAGGTAGTGGATTGTGGGATATTGAGCTCTTCTTCCTTGATCCTGGTAGGAAATCTAAACCTGGACTTGGTTGTTAGGGAATTGTGGGGCTCCAATCCTCATCAAGATCCCTCGACTAGGTGGTTTTAAAATATTTTTGAAGAAGCAACCCTTGTTGACATTGAGCCCACTCATCTGGCTTCGACTTAGAGGAACGGGAGGTCAAGTGTGGAAGTTGTTTCAAAGAGACTCAATCGTTTCTTGTTGGATGAGAATATACTTCCTAGTATGGGTCGTTATAGGTCTTATCTTGCTAGTGTATACATTTTGGATCATAATTTTTCTTATATTTTGAGGGTTCAACTCCTATTTTCAGATATCGATTCAAGTAGAATCATTCCTAGGATGAAAAGGCATATTTCAAGTTGATGATTCAGGAAAAATCGCACTCCCTTTCTAATGTGGAAGGTACCTCGGCCATGAAAAGACTTACTACCAAGTTGAAAGAGATACAGTGGGTTGTCATTAACTGGGAAAAGAAGAAGAAAGAGGATACAAAAGCACATATGAAAGATATTGAAATTCAAATTCATTCATTTTTTGAAAGGAATTCCTCGGGTATTTTTGCGTCTTTTGATAGAGACTTTTAGATGATCTTGAAAGTAGAAAGGCTAACCTTCTTCGTTTGGAGGAAGAGAGTTGGAGAATGAAAAGTCGGGTCATTTGGATATCACTTGGTGACAAAAACACAAAGTTTTTTCACAGGTTTGCGGATAATAGTCAAGTACAAAATTCAATTTGGGGGTTATATAATAGATCTGGTGAATATATTACTAGACAATGTGACTTGAAAAATGAAGCAGTGGAGCATTTCAATTCATATTGCAGGGATCCTGGAATCAACTCCTTAGATGCATAGATGAAGTTCATTAGAAACTTTCCCAAGTTTTTTAATGAAGAAGATTGTGGGGCCATTGGGGCTCCTTTCACTTTGGAGGAAGTTGAAGCTCTTCTCAAATCCTTTACCATGGAAAAAATCCCAGGACGGGATGGATGGTCCGTAGAATTTTTCTTCCAGTTCTTTGATCTAGTGGGTGAGGATCTCGTTGAGGTGGTCGAAGAGGTAAGGAATATGGGACAAGTTTCTATGGGTTTGAATTCAACTTATATTACCTTGATCCCAAAGATCAAATTCTCTCTATTCTTTCAATGACTTTCGCCCTATATTTTCGTGCAAATTGGTTTACAATCTTATTGCAAAAGCGATACCCAACAAAATTAAGGCAGTTCTAGTGTGGGTTATTTCAGGTGTTGAGACAAGGGTGTCCCCTTTCCTCGATGATTTTCCTACTGGTGATTGAATGATTAAGAAGGCTGATAAAACAAGCCAAGAATGATAGAAAAATTGCAGGCATTAATCTCTCTAAGAATCTTGAAATCACTCACTTGGAATATGTTGATGGTGTCATTCTTTTTGGCTTGGGGATTGTGGAGGAGTCGCAGGCCTACATAGACATCATTCAAGTTTTTTGTGAGGCTAGTGATATGGAGGTAAGCCTTCAAAAGTCATCTTTCTTTCACCACGAGGTGACATAAGAACTCTTAAATAATGTGGCCTCCATTTTTCCCTATCATTTCGAATCCATTGATCTAGGTTTCAAGTATTTGGCTACTGTATGGAGCCTAATAACTATTCTTTGGTGGATTGGCTCTAGTTGGTAAGGAAAGTTGAGAAGAAGATTGATAATTGGGTAAACAAGTGGCTCTGTTTTTTCTGGGGGGGCGGTCTTATTTTGGTCTAGTCTATTTTGCAAAATATGCTTGTATATTGGTTTTCACTAGCCAAAGTGCAAGTGGGCATTCTTCACAAGGTGTAACAGAGGACATTTAGTTTCTTATGGAAGGGAAGCAAGGTTAAAGAAGTCATACACCTGGAAAATTGGTCATGTATTTCCCTTCCGAAGGAGCTGGAGTGGGGTTTAAACAACTTCTTCTGGTTTGCAATAGGTCTAGCCTGTAAAATCTCAATGTGGCAAGGGTTGTTTGGCAGCAAGTTGTGGTTTAAGGTAATTAAAGAAAAATACATGAAAATAGTTTTAGTTGTTGATTGGCTGAGAAGGATGAGACCACAATATGCTTTAACTTCAAACGTTCGGTGAGGTTTGCTCTTGGCAGTCCCAATTATTAAGGATTGCATTGCTTGGAAGGTGGGAAACGAACATCATATCAGAATTGGGGCAGATCCTATTATTGGAAGTGCAGATTGGTTCAAGCTCTCTCCTGGAATTATTCGTCATCTCAATAACTTCATTGGGTTCTGTTTTTTGGCACATCTTTGTAATCCGTTGGTAGGTCCCTTGGGCACAAACTACTAGTTTAATTTGGTGGAGCTTGGGTTGGGTGGTAGCTAGGATCTTGAATGGGAAAATTACACCAAGGGATTGGAATGTTGTGGTGTTAGATTGAAGTACCATGAAGATCAATTTTTATGGTCGTGGAACACATCTTCTAGGCAGGTAATAGCTTCTTTAACTTATGAATTTTTTACTTCTCATTCAAATGGTTTGATTGACAAATGGTGGCATAAGGAATTGTGGTGATGGAAGGCTCCTCTGAAACTGCAACTATTTTGTTGGCTAGGATTGGAGGAGAAAATTTTGGTAGGTGTTAATTTACAAAAGCGTGGTTTTGTTGGACCCTTCCAGTGCATATTTTGTTGTAGGGGGGATGACTCTGTCGATCATTTATTTGTTGCTTGTTCATTTTCCCAAGACACTTGGTATGAAGTTATTATAGGATTATTGTCGAATCTTTCATGGGAAAACAAATCCTTCGAATATAGTCTAAACATTAGGGCACATACAATGGGCCCTATTTGCAACCTATCTTTGTTTGTCATATGGAACTTATGGTGCGATAGGAACTTGATTAGTTTTTTAGAATAAAAGACGCAATTTTGATAGCATTACTGGGCCAAGATCATTGGGTATTTCAACGATCATATATAGGTCAAGAAAAAGATCAGGACTCGTCAGATAAGGTTGCCACACATTATAGAGGACTTCTTGATCGACCTCTTTCATGGCACTGAGCAAGGAGGTCTCTGTGGTGCATGGATAATTTGTATTAAAATTGAACAAATACCACTTCTTCCAGTGTTGGATGGATTATGGTATAGGAACAAACTCCAGGGAAAAGTTAATGGTGCTATGGGGTCTACTAATCTTTGCAAGGAGGAAAAACATACTTGCTATTCAAGTGCTTGGTGACTCACATACTATCATTGGATAGGTTTTTGGTCATTCTCATCTATAGGTTCTTGCATGGAGGAATGGAAAGTCAAACCTATGGATGTGCTTAATACCTTTTATGCTATATCTTTTAAATATATATATATATATATATATATATATATAACTTAATCACTCGGTAATTTGAATGTCAAAGAAGGCGATGGGAAAGATAGAATGGTTGTTGAAATATAATAAATTCATAGATAATACAAATATTTCATTATGATCCTTTCAAACTTACGGAGGGGAGTAAAACTTGTTTTTTATTAGTACTTTCAAAAGAATAATGCACAAAACCAGTTTCAAAAGAATAATGATCATAATACAAATATTTCATTATGATCTTTGATGTTATTTGTCGGCAGCGCTTCAGTGCATCAAAGTAATGCACAAAACCAGTTTCATTAAATTTAGTTTCTTTCAGATTGCCTTGTCTTTAGTGTTAACGTTCTGTATATCTGGCGTTCAGAATAATTTGAGTGCCCTTATTCGTTTGAAAGATAAATGAACGTTTGAGGTACAGGAAAATATTCGAGAAATGTGACCATTGTATGCGGGGCTGTTGTAAGTGGATTGTGTATGATGCGAAACAAGATGAGGTCCACAGTTTTGGAGAGACCAGTCCTGCCGAGTCAAATGGAATTTCCAAAATTTGGTATTTTTATGAATATTGCTACAATTATTTTTCAACTTGGAATCGCATCCAGTGTTTATAAATTTGTGGTATTTGTTTTTGATGTATTAACTTCTAAAGACCAATTTTTCAGATTTAGAAAGGTGTGATGGTGTCTCGGGATCATTGTTCAATCCCCGAGTGATGTTTAGCTTGGAGACATTGATAGAAGCAACAGGAAAGTTTCATGAAGATAATATGCTTGGAGACGGAGGCTTTGGACCTGTATACAAGGTAGGATGCAGATTAGACTATAATTATACAGGTTTCTATTTCAAGAAGAAATGTAGAAGTTACATATAATGTTATAATGATGTATTTCTTCTGCTTTCTCGGGATATAACTTTAGATGGGACAGAAATAGCAGTGAAGAAGTTGTCCTTACGGTCCGTCCAAGGGACAGGGGAAGTTATGAATGAAGTGAAGCTTGTGGCCAAAATTTAGTATCGAAATCTTGTACAGCTACTTGTTCGTTGCGTCGACGGTCCAGAAAGATTGCTTGTTTATGAGTACTTGCCCAATAAAAGCCTCGACACCTTCCTCTTCAGTAAGTAATCATCGGATTTATTTTTTGTTCCATGATATCATTTGAAATGGATGTATGTTTTGGACTGTAATAATGATGGAGAAATGTTGATATCTGGATGGATGGATTTACAGACCCAGAAGGGCGCAAAGTTGTTGATTGGAAAAAACAGTATACCATCGTAATAGGAATAGCTTGCGACCTTCAGTATCTTCACGAGGATTCACAATTGTGCATTATTCATCGAGATGTTAGAGCAAGCAATATTCTGCTTGAAGACAAGCTGAATCCAAATATAGCAGACTCCGGATTGGAAAGACTTTTTCCAGATGATGAGACTCATGTTCAAACCAGAGCTGCTGGAACATAGTAACTAACTGTTTTGGGTCCCTTATTTTGGTTACTCTTTGAATATTTAGAAAGAAGATTGGTTAGAGGTTAGGGATACAAATATATTACCATTAGGTATTTCTCACTGGATTTTGATTTTTTGTGTGAATCTTTGTTATCAGCGGTTATATGGCTCCATAGTATGCAATGTTAGGGCAATTATCTATAAAAGCATATGTTTATAGTTTCGGTGTTGTTCTTCTTGAGATTGTGAGTAGAAGAAGAAACACTGATATCTGCCTTCCTCAGTAACTGCAAAGCCTTTTAGAACGGGTGAGATGACATTGTTTTATGAATCACTTGGCTTGGCTTGGCTTAAACCTTCTTAAGTTTTGGGAGGGACCAACTTAAATTGGGGCTATAATCTCTTATGTTAGTGAATTTATATACTTGCAGGTATTGATATTGTGCAATTAGGGAAATCTATTGAATATGATCGATCTGGCAATAGTTGAATGTTGCTGGCACGAACAGGCATTGAGGTGCATTCATGTTGGTCTTCTATGCGTACACGATGATATAAATAATCGTTCAACAATGTCTAATGCATAGTAGCATAATTCGGTCGTATTGATAGTTTGTGTACGGAAATTTGAAACAAATTCGAATTCGTCGAATATTCAATGTAAGTGTAATAAGGATAGAATTTTTTACTAGTGAACAATTAAATTTTTTAAACATTATTTTTTAAACCAAACTTTAATTATTTAAACACTAAAACAAAAATACTATTCAATTTAATACTATATTTATTAAAATAATTATTAATAACTACTTGCCCTCTCTCACACTTGCCATATTTCCAAGTTGTTGAGATTTTATATTTTTGTTTTTTCAAATAAATGATTGATTTTATTATATAAATGTCTATATACATTTATGGTGTATTTGTGAATGTTTGATTAAAAATGTTATATGTAATCAATCTACTTATGTATTTGATTCCTACTAGATTTTTCCATTACGTAATTTTTCCGTATTGAATTGTATTCGTACTCGAATTATGCTACTATGGTCTAATGTTGTTCTGATGCTGTCGAAAGACTCATTGGCCATGCCGATTCCCACAAAGCCTGCTTTTGTTAGTCTTAGCTTAAGCGGGGGTTCATATGCCAAAGACGGAGCTGTTACCACGTCATCTGCCCCTTCACAAATCCAACTTTCATGCTCAACTTTCTCTGGATGCGATTCTTCATCGATCTGTAATCTGGAAGCTCGATAGAATATTGCTGGACCTAATTTCTTACAATGTTGACATGGAAATCTCCATTTGTAGCGTTGTTGGTGGGAATTCCAGAATAACTTGTGATTGAAAGTTTAAAGAACCACTAATGCAGCATTGGATGTACTCATGTGTTCAAGTTGAAGAATTGCAATCAATATTTCTACATTACTAGCAAAGCCACTTAACTTGTGGCAGGTGAACACCAATAGGTCACAAGTTATGTGCCGCAAATAAGTTATCTGTTGCTTGTTCTCCATGCGTAGCTGTAATCACTCATTGTCTATGCCTCTCCTACATGTTATCACTAACATTCTTCTAATTAAACGGGTTGTCTACCACAAAGATCGTTATCCATGCATCAACTACCAATTATTTTTTTATATTCCTTTTTCTTTTATAATTTTGGAATGATTGTCGTAAATTCAATCTAGACAGTACACTTGTCTCACCCTCGTGTAATCTAAAAAAAACATAGATGCAAGTCCACCCCAAATTCTAAAATAATCTAGACAGTACACTTGTCTCACCCTCGTGTAATCTAAAAAAAACATAGATGCAAACCCACCCCAAATTCTAAGATATAAACACCTATCGATGTAAATATTAGATAGACTTTCGTGAATTGAAATTAGTAAGGTTGTTCATTATATTGTTAGTTGGGTCTAGTTTAAGTGGTTGTGTGGGATGCAGTGTTATCCTACTTACTTAGATTCAATAACCATAAATGACATGATGATCTCATAATTAGTATCTTATTTTAAGTTAGGTCTATCTCATCGATGTTGAATGGAGTGTTATCCTGCCACACCTAATTCTATTCTCATAAGTGACAACTTTGAGTTCATTATAAGTGGATGTGCTATGGAGTGTTATCTTACAACACCCAAGTTTTATTCTAGTAAGCAACATCTTGAGTTTCTAATGAATTTATAAGTGGATGTGGGATGAAGTGTTATCCTACAGTACCCATTGTTGTTGAATATTAATAAGCATGAAATGTTCCATGTAAAATAGAAAATTTGTTCAATACTACTTTATGGTTTATTGGTTTTTTTTTACATTTGGAAAAATAGTATTAAGGAAATCATGGAAATTATGCTCCAAATCTTATCACTTTCTTACCTAAAATTTATCCACCCTTAATGATGAATGTGTGCATAGTGCATACCTAACCTCATACTTTGCCAAAAAAACATTGATTTCAATCATACCTATTAGTGCTAAGTTTGATTTTAGATGTAAAATAAGTTTTAAAAAAATCAAATGAAAAATTTTTAATGCACAAAAAAACACTAATATATCTCTAAAAAAAATGAATTTAGTATATGGAAATTGGAGGTAGGCATATTGAATTACTAGCGTGGAAGTTTGTAAGGAAAAAAATGGAGGGCCATACAAAGCTTCAATGCCTTTGTTGTAGGTTGTTAGCTTTTGGGTTACTTTCAAAGTGTTTACACCATGTTTAGGGGTTCTTCATGAGATTAAATGTACATGATATATGTTCAACCCATGGATGGCTCGTGATGGATTTGCACATGTGAGAAGGTTTGTAATGGATTTTCACATTGGAGATGGCTTACTCTATAGTTGTTTGACCTATATTGGGTTCTTGCTTCGCATTCTTTTCTAAGGTGTTGGAGATGTAGCGCCTTGGGTGATGTTCTACATGATAGATGAATGGAAATGGATGTTTGTTTGGAGAATGCCCTAACTAGGATAAGGGACATTTATACATCTCAGAGGAGGGTATTATACACTAGACATCACATGATAGCTTGGATTCCTATATGGAGGCTTTGAGTTGGCTAAGGGATGCTGGGGTTGCAGCAATGTTAATGTATATGGAGTGGACCTAGTGAAGTGCATGGCTTTGGAGGATTGATGAAGCCTTTGGAGGCTTATATGAGGAGTCTTAGACACACATGATGGAGTACCAAGTTAAATTTGGAGCCTTGCTTGTGGATGACATCACCTTGGAACTTAACATGTGTACCCTTAGAGTGAAGCACTCTACATCTATGAGCCCAAATGTGTTATTGTAATTTCTTGTAAGGACATAAGTCCATATATGTATTGTTGGCCTCCCTTACCTCTCATGTATATAGAGTATTGAGAGAGTCCTTAATTGTTGTCCATTCTTATGTAGAGATGTGTTTAAGAGGAGCGCATGACTCTCTCTCTTGGATCTTCTTTTGTACTCTTTCTCTCTCTCTTTGAATCACTAGGGTTTTTTTAGATTCTTGGAGCATCTTAAAGACTAGTGTTAAGGTTTCATCCCTTGGATATTTGGATATTAGGATTTTGAGATGAAACACTAGGTTATACTTAGTGAATAAAAGAAAAAGATCAAATGTCTTACCTTGGAGGGCATGCTTGTTGGATCCCCTTGGTGTTATCTAGGGTTTTCATGGGTTTCCCTAGACAGGGTTTTGGAGAGCTAACCTTGTGATAAGGCTATGATATTTACATGATCTTCATCTTTTGAATATTAAAGAAGTTTCCAACTATACAATACTTGTGTAAATTGCATATTTGATTATCAGCCATTTATGTTCTTCATAGTTTCTAATTTTCAACCATGTATGTTTTGTTGATTTGGATTAGTTAATGATGAACGTATTAAGTGACTTAACATAGAAATTGAAGAAGATAAACATTGTTTTGTTGCTATATTTATGGCCATAAATGAGTGTTTTAAGATTTGAGTTATGCATGATAAGATTGCCTTAGAGGGTGTTGTAATCTATTTAATATTGAGAGGGGGGTTGAATCAGTATCAATACAATTATGAGCATTTTTTAACTTCTTAACTGATTAATATGAACTTTAATTATGCATACATCATAAATAAAACATTCATACACATACACACAAAACACAGAACACTAAACACACTGAATTTTACATGGAAACTCAAATGGGAGAAAACCACATAATGATCTTTTATAATGAAAATATTACATTCGAGGAAGCATTGACTTCATATGTTATCCAGAACTAACTGGAAGGAGGCACCAACCCCCTATTTTTACAGGAACTGACCTGAAGGAAGCATTAACTCCATGAGTTCTCCAGCACCAAATGGAAGGAGGCTATTACCCCCTAGGGGCTCCTTGCCCTGTCCTGTCTCCTAGATATATAAGAATAAGATATTGCATTACTGAACTTTTGATATGCACACACTTCGGATCTTCTGCTTTTCCTTTTGATGTACACACTGTCTGTACGTTGTAATATTGTTGTCACTGTGTTGAATACATTACTTGACTTCAACCTCAACTCATCACTTCAACTAAGCTCGCACTTCATATACTATGTGCTGCTTCATCAACTTCTACAGTATGCCCCAAGGTTCAATATTCCATTCTGCTACTACGCATCTGCAATCTCAACTGATATTGCGCATTGATTGATAACCTATTGTTTTGACTTTGTGCATTAGTATCAGATGGAATTGCGCACCTTCTTATATGTGTTCATTATGTTTAGGTGCAACAGTCTTCAGACAATCTACGAACCTCTATGCATCATATGGTTCATCCTTTTTGTTAAATGCACTTGTCTCATATCATCTTCATCATGACGTGCATCCTTCACTGTGTTGCAACTCTATCTTTGCGCATCTGATGGGATTCCTTATTTTGCACACATCAACTTTGTTCTTGTGTTTTAGTTAAACTTATTCGCATCGCAAATCACAATATATACTTCAGATATGTCTCTACTCTTTTGTCTTAGAACATCTATGACTAGCTGCGTGTTGTCTACAATAGTATCATTCGCTCCTCATGCACTTGCACATATTCTGTAACTCTAGCTTTCTGTCTTTGTGTAATCGTCATAGATTCACAACATCATTATGTGCACCTTCAACTATTCCATTCCTATGAATGTGTGCACTCAACTCTCTGCTATATCATGCTATTCTGGTTCCACGAGCCCTTGGTTCCCCGAGTATTATAAATCTATATCTTCCAGCTTTCCACTTACAAGCTCTTCATCCTTGCTATCAAGCTTACTTCAAATCTCCAACTTGCTTCTTATTTATACTTGTCTTGCATAGATTGTATGTCTACAAGTTGGTTGTGGCTTTCCTTCTTCTTTGCTTCATGGTTCATACTTCTGCCACATGTCATGTTCCACACCGCTGATGTGTCATCTCCTATGGGTCTTGCTCATACATGGTCCTTGACTTAGTGGGACTTTTACCCTCGCGGTGTGGTCTTGCATCCTTGATTTACCATTGCCTGTGGAATTTGTGCATATGATATCTTCAACCACCACACCCTTCTTGGTACTTGTGCGTGCTTCAACAATTGATATCATGTTCTGATTGGTGAGTCTTGTGCGCTTCGGGATTTGCATAACTGATTGACCATTCCTTGTTCCAAACTACTTGCACACTCCTAAACCTTGTTCAATCAATGCTTTGGCTAGCTTGCGCACTCTCGAGCCTTTGTCCAATCAACTCTTTGACGTGATTTTGCATTCCCGAACCTTTGTCCAACCAATCCTCTGTCTTTTACCTTGAATGACTATGATTGGGTGGACTTGATTCCTGAACCTGTGCCACATGTACTGGATGTACTCCTTATGTACTTCTTCAAATTGTATATGCTTAATGCACCTCTGGATATACTTCTTCAAAATGGATGCATTTTTTTATATACTTCTTCATACTGAAATCCATATACTTCTTCAAACTACCTTTCATTTACTTCTTTAAACTGGCACATAAATATACTTCTACAAGGTGGCTTTCATATGTTTCTTCAAGTTGGTACAGGAATACCGACTCCCCTTTGAAATCAGTTGACATCAATGACACAAACTGAAGTAGTTGACATCAATGACAACCAAAGTTCAACAATATCCCCCTTTGGTGTTGATGTTAACACCTTATGAAGACGTGCATAATTGTCTTGTGAAGTTATGTGCTTCATCTTTGCTTGTCGCAGTACTCCCCCTGTGCTCTTTGCCAGTTTGAACCTTTGACATCTATGCATTCTATTTCAATGTTTTTTCTGCTTTCTGTTACTTCTGTGCAGATTGCATGCTTCATGGTCATTCTTACTACGTTGTTGCATACTTCATAATCAACTTCATGCTCTCCATGATAATCTTCATGCTCTTTCTCCATAATCAGCTTCATGCTCTTACTTCTCAGCTTATTTCTCTTTCCCCCCCTTTGACATCAATGGCAAAGATGTGCCATCACCGTGCAATTATTGGTTCTCCTTTCTTCTGTTTTGCGTTTTCCTTCATTCATCTTCTTACAAGGATAAATCCCCATGTCTTCATGCTCCATTCTTTCATTGATACCCTACAATCTATACACTTATTTTATAGTCTTCTTAGATACGTTCCCCCTGAACAGTTTCTATCTTATGTTCATGTCATAACAGTTAATAATAATTCATCATTCCTTGCACAAATATTCATGCAATCATCATGTTGTGCCAACTGCACAGTACCAAGTCCCATCTGCATTTATGCCTTCTTGTTGGGGTTCTCATTATGTTGTGGATTGAGGACCACACCTATTTTTTCCCTGATATATTCAAACATGTTTCGTGGGAGAGGTTTTGTAAATATGTCCACAATCTATTCTTTAGTATCAACATATTCTAGCTTGACAATATTTTTAGTAACTTGCTCTCTAACAAAGTGATACGTGATGGGAATGTGTTTAGTTTTGTAGTGCATAGCAAGATTCTTGGAGATACTGACTGCACTTGTATTGTCACATAAAATTTGTATTGTCTAGTCAATATTTACTTGCATATTCTTCAGATTTTTTTCATCCATAGTACCTATGCACAGCAAGAAGCCGCTGCAATATATTCTACTTTTGTCGTAAATAGTGCAACTGGTGGCGGTTCTTTGCTGATCCAAGATACAAGGAGAATTCCTAAGAAAAATGCAACTCCACTAGTACCTCTTCTATGATCAACACTACCTTCCTAGTCTGCATTAGTGTATGCCACTAGGTGTAGATATTTCCTTCATGGATACCACAAACCAAAGTTCACGGTTCCTTTCAAATACCTGAAAATTATCTTGACAGCTTGAAAACGCATTTCCTTAGGTGTTACAGCGTATTTTTCCACCTTGTGAGCATTTATACTCTTTGGCCTCTGTTATTCATTTGATTGGCTCATAACCACTTTTTGTCCTCCAGGAACCCTTGTTTCCCTATTTTTGTTCCTGTACACGAGCTGCTTGATTGCAACTCGTGCATACACAGGCTGTACCACTATAGCCCACGTACATTGAGTTAAATGGTAAATGATAGTAAAAACTCTATTTTCTTACTCCAAAAAGGGGCCATTGTGACCTTTGGCCCTCCATGTATCCCGAAACGACTTGATTCGACCTTTCACCTACCTTTGGAGGGTTATATATTGAGCTCTTGTGGTGCATGGAAGGAGAGGAAAGAGAGAGCATCGAAACTCTATTGGATTTTTGCCATAGCTTGAGTCTACACCCATTGATCCTAGTTGTTGTGAACCTCTTATGTTCACCTACAAAAATATTCCATATCTTGAGTTTTCCATTGCATGGGGGATTGAAGTAGTGGAGACACAAGTGGAGGGACCTAGTTCTTGTTTCAGATGAGTTTCCAGCAAGAGGTTGTATCATGTACTTCTTGTTTACATTAATATAAATACTCATTTTCTCGTCCAATTGATGTTGTGAATGGTTTATTATCATTGGGTACATTTCCTTATTATATCATGGACTATGCTATTGTTTATGCTAACAACTTTCATATATCATATGCACTTGCTTGTGTTTATTATTGAGACTAAGCTGTAGGTTCATGTGTGGTGATTGGAAAGCTCAACGAGGATCTACATTGAACATCTGGTTGAAGGTTGGTCTTTTGTTCCACTTCTTAGCATTTACATTTATATAGCATGCATTGGGAATTGAGTTGATTTCTGGTAGTCATCTGTTTGTTGTGGTCTACCTCGAGCCATAGAAAGTTTTTCTCCATAACAGAAATGGCGACTCCGTTGGGGAGGAACCTCCATTTTGGGGATTTGGGGATTTTTTCTTTATTTTGATTCTCTGTTCTGTTGAGTTTCTGTGTCGTTGATTGGCTGTTAGGGTTTTCATAGAAAATCTTGATTTTTCTTGGTGTTTTGGTTCATTTTTGGTCGACCTACCTTTCCCTGTACGCGAGTCAGCCTTGGTTAGCTCGCATGGACGCGCTACTGTTAGTACAATAGCCTGCGTATACATACTACTGTTCTATGAACAGTTGCGTACAACTCCGGGATTGTGTTGTTTGTGATCTTTGGTTGTTGCTAGGTGAATTCTGGGTGTTCCTGAGTCTTATTAGGCCTATATTCTGACTGTTCCATGCCCTTTTACTGACTAGAAACTCCTCTTTCTTTAGTTTTTTGAGAATTTTGTTTTCAACCATTTTTTCTTTTCATAGCTCGTTGGCTTAGCTGAGTCTTGCTTTTTGGAGTTCGTTGGGTTGTCTGCTTTGCATTCTTTTCTGAAAAGTTTTGATTCCACTTGCATTTTTCATTCATTTATATTGAAAAATAGAAAAAACATTGTTTGCATTTTCATTTCATTTATAGTGAAAATACAAAAAAAAATCTCTTTATGTATCTACATTTTGCATTATAGTGCTTGTGCTTTCATTAGGGCTTTCTTGTGCATGAAATTATAAAGAGATTGCATTTTTATTTCCGAAAAACTAAACGTTGGTTTGACTGTCATATAGTGGCATACCTTTTCTATGAATAGATGAGTCTAGTGTTTTCCGGGTGTGCCTATCATTGAGTATTTTCACATCATTAGTTTCACGACCATATCCTTTGAGTAATCACAACCATTAAAATTAATGCTTAACTAAATAATTGATTAGAACATTTTTCTTTGTTAGGGTGCACCAACTAGTATAGGTTTAGAGTCTTGAAATAGATCACTGTGCATTAACAATCCAAGACTATTAAACAAACATTATGTGTCTGACCAGGGAGTGGTGAAACCCGTGGTATACATCAGTGTTCTTAGGACACTCTACTAAAACCAGAGTTAAGCACGAGGTCACGGGAGGTTGGTTGCGGAGATAGCCCTCCAATATTGGTTGAACATGGCTGAGATATTTCTAGGATTTGTTCGTATCTGGGGATTCTTGGGGGATTTGACCTTATTGAGTTTCGGGCTTAGTTACCCTACCCATACGACGGATCCCACCTTCGATTGTTCACCCGAGCATTGGTTATACGTGGTGGCCATAGTTGCTTTACCTAGGTATCACATAGGGTACTTGCAACGGTTATTATGTGACTGTAATGAGTTAGATATGGGTCGGACAACACAATTGTGTTCGCACAGTGAAGACTGAGGGACCTTATAACTGATTCTGTTACATCTAGTTATAGTTTGGGAGTCTCAAGCCTCTCCTAGGAGAGACATACCGGCTGTCGTGTCGAGAGGTCCCTTGACCCAGTCTTGTTGGTGTGCATTTGGCTGTAGTTTCTTTTAGGTGTGTGCCCTATGATGATATAGTAGGCCATTAGGAGACATTTATTTGTTGACATTTTGAAGTCATCATGGATTGAGATTTGCCTCTCCACCGATCTTGTCGGTTGGCTGGTTTACCAGCTAGCGATCCTTCATTGTCTCTTCGCAAGACACATCGGAGGACTACCGTTGGTCCTTTATTCACATCTCATGAGCTTCAGAGAGCTCCTATTATGAGTTCGCATCTGACACATCAGGAGTCCCCTTGACTCCATCCGCTAGTCCAAAGCGAACTTCCCCTCCTCACATATACTCTTCGAGGACTGATTGGGAGGGAGGTTGATCACACATCACTCGTCATGGGTTTGGGACATCCCATCCCACGAGTACGAACCCATTTGATGAAACATGGTCATTAGGCTATTTGTATGGGTCATCCTTGGGAATTCCAGGTTTCGGTTCTACATCCGTTTCTATGACCTCAACCCCTTTTTCATTGGGTATGCCCGGTTTTACACTGACTGTTACTTCCACCATGTCTAGTGGTCATGCTAGCTCTAGTGTCGGGGTTGGGGGCACCATGCCCCCTTACACCGCTCATCAGTTTGGGAGTGGCCACATCCCTCCATCTTTTCCTAGTGTTGGCGAAGGACCACCTCCTTCGTCAGCCCCTAGCGTTAGTATGAACCCATTCTCGTCTGGGAGTTTCACAATAGGTATTGGATCTACAACTTACATTCCATCTTTTAACCCACATGCTTCTATGCCTGTTCCCTCAAACGCTTATATGATTCTGAATTTTCCTGTTGTATCTAGTTTGTTGATTCCATTGAGTGGGAACATACCGTTTTCATACAGCCCTCACTCGTTTCCTTCCTCGAGTGGTTATATGGGACCCCATTCTTATGGAGGTCATTCTTATGGATTTTCAACTTGTCCTAACTATTATCCCAATCCTTCCTATGGAATCCCTGCTACACATGTGCCTGTGTATTCAAACATGGGCTAGTTTGGAGGAGGTTATCATCGTTATGGTCACGGTCATGGGTTTTACCAGAGTTCATCGGCACCTTAGGTTTCGAATTTGATGTACATAGTCCCACCATCCGATTCGCAGATTCAGTCTCTTTTGGGATCTTATAGTCAAGATTCACACCCTCAGCTCCCTTTTCTTGCTAGGTTAAATTTACCCAATCTCTCGAATCTCACGAATGATCTGGTGTGTCATGATCCTACATGGCCTCCAATACCCACCAAGATCCCTTCCAATGTTCCAAAGTTTGAGGGGAAGAAGGGTGAGTATCCAGGTGATCACGTCACCAATTTGCATTTATGGTGCTCCTCGAATTCCTTGAACCATGACTCTATTCGCTTGAGGCTATTTCAACGCACCCTCATGGGGTAGCTGGGAAATGGTATGTCGAATCGCCTGGAGGAACATATAGGGGTTTCAACGATTTAGCTTTGGTTTTCCTAGATCACTTCCAGTTTCCATTCCGTTATGATACTGGTACCGAGATCTTATCTACCTTCCGCCAGGACAAAGCCACACATATATCTGATCATATTCAAGAGTGGCGCCGATGGAAGAGGCTAGTGAAAGCCAACATTCCTCCTGATTTTTTGTTGGAATGGTTCCTTAATTATTTTCTCCCTTACATCTCAAAGGATGTTTCATTGTCCGGTATTATGACTGAGGAACAAGCTATTTTTAAATCCCAGCAGCTGGACCTAGTCTGTGCTCAGTCTAGAATTTTGTAAGACATTATACCTGACGCGCCGAGATCACGACATGAACCCAAGCCCGTTCCTGGACCACATGCATATGGCATAGTTAGCTCCACAAGTACTCATCTCGTAGATTTTGTTACGAATCAGATGCTCAATCTGTCTATTAACCAATCTACCCCTGGATAGGCTCACGCCTCATCCGTTTCCACCCAGTCGTCTGATGTTCACTCTATACAATCAGCGAACCCATCTGGTAACCAGCAACCCGGTGGGAAGAAGAAGGGGAAAAATAATCATAGGGGTGGGAACAATAGGAAAAATAACCCTAAGAAAGAGAACGCCAACCCTCCTTGGGATGATGGAAATGTTGGTGGAGACCGCAAACCTAGACGTGAAGTGAAGTTTCATTGTAAGATTTGCACGGAAGATCACCTTACACATTTGTATCCTCTTATTGAAGAAGCTTCGAAGCACCTTGCACAGAGCCCAACTGTGCTTAAGGATCCCCTTCCTCATCATCAAAATATGGCTTCAAGTGTTTCCGTCGCCAGCAGTGGGACTAATGAAACTTCGACTTCCTCTACCCATGCTGGTGGTTTTGGATGCGTTAACATGGTTAAATCGAAGGTTAGTGTTGCTACTCGCTCACGTGATTATGGAGCTCCACAACCTTCATTGGGGAATGATCCCCCTCCACCTGAGATCCCATTGCATATAGAGAAGCCAAACTCTGTGCCATGGATACCGAAAGGTGTTCTCAAGCGCTTGATGCACAATCCCAATGCTCGAGCTGCCAAGAACTACTCAATTGTAGAAGATCTGGGCCAGACTTTGTGTGCCATGTCAACTCTCGAGGTTCTCCAGGCTTGTCCTTCACAAAGGACCGCCCTTTTGTGTGCTTTGGGAGTCCAGAATCAATGTAGCCCAAATATTATCAAGTTCAACATTACTGATGTTCAACCTCGGTTTCCCTATCACGTGGCCTTCCAAGTCCAGGTTAGGTTCCTACAAAAGGTCGTTAAGTGTACTGTGGTTGACGAAGGTGCTTCCACTTCAGTAATGTTGTTATCTTGTTGGAAGGCTCTAGGCTCCCCTCCATTGTCGAAATATATGACCATGCTTATTGCATTTGATGGTCGTTCATTCAGGCCGCATGGTATTATCCCCTCCCTTGAGGTCCACTTTGGTGGGAAGGCCATTCCAATAGAAGTCGAGTTGGTTGATGCACCCATCGAATACAACCTTTTACTGGGTAGGAATTGGATCTATGCTATGAGAGCGATCATGTCCTCAATTTTTAAAGTTATCTGCTTTCCCCACGAAGGCAATATTGTGACTTTCGATCAGCTAGATTTCACTAGTTCCAATCCCACAGCATCACCAGGAACTGAAGTTCCTCATATTGAAAATTATCAGCCGGAAACTGGGAATATTGGTGTAGGATTGTATTCCTCTTTGATGGGATCTTTCGACTTTATTGCACCAATCTCCTTTATAGGAACCATTTATGATAGTGCCCCTTCCTCGTTGCATAATGTACCATTCCGGACATCATATTCTAGTGATCCGTGGAATGTACCTTCCATGAGTTCTCGTTTGGAGACATTTCACACGTCGGGATGGCTATGCCCTTATTTGTAGTAGAGCTTGCTTATCATGATATTCAACAAGCCACTGCAGAGCCAGATCTCTCCTCTTCACGGACAGAAGAAGAAGATCCCATTATGCTGCCCGCATGGGTAGTGGACTCATCTTGCTCACATGATTTCCTTGATGGTACTTTTCCTTCATATGAAGCTATTATAGAGGCCATGTATGGTAGTGATAAGCCTTGGGAAGATCTCCATCATCGATCTTATTTTCTTCCCCACCTTGACCTTATTAAGCAGGAGGCGTTTTGGTCGAATCTTACAGAGAAGGTTGGTCACCCTGTGGCTCCTTTAGATTCGCATGGTAATTACATGGAGGGGAATATGGCAAACATCTCCCCAACCATTCCGATCAACATTTCTCGCACTCCCGGAAAGATTAAAAACGTTTACATTGATGCCGATTGTTCCCCTAGTGAGATCCACATTTACACTGAGTTATTCAAATAATTTTGGGATGTTTTCGCCTAGTCATATGAGGAGATGCCAGGTATAGACCCTAGTATTGTCGAGCATGATATTAAGACTTACCCAAATGTTAATCCTGTTCGACAACGTCTTCATGTTGTGAATCCTAGGAAGGCAGCTGCTATTGAGGTAGAAGTAGAAAAACTACTCAAAGTTGGTTTCATCTATCCGGTTCCCCTTACCGAATGGGTATCCAACCATGTTCCTGTGGATAAGAAGCATGGAACCATCTGAGTGTGTACCGATTTTTGAGATCTGAACCTAGCATGTCCTAAGGATAACTTTCCCACTCCATTCATAGACCAAATCTTGGATGCGTGTACGGGAAGCGAAATGTTTTCGTTCATCGACGGTTTTTCGGGTTATAATCAGATCCAAATTAAACTGAGGATCAACATAAGACCACATTTATATGTCCTTGGGGTACCTTTGCATACCGAAAAATTCCCTTCGGCCTTAAAAACGCCGGAACTACTTTTTAGCGGGCCATGAACTATGCTTTTCATGACCTTAAACGCATAGTGGAGGCTTACTTGGACGATCTTGCTGGTCACTCTCGTAAGAGAATAGATCACCCCAGTCACCTCCACCTTATTTTCGAAATATGTCGGTGCTATAAGATTCGTTTGAATCCCAACAAGTGCATCTTTGTCGTGAAAACTGGTCGCCTTCTAGGGTTTGTAGTCTCAAAAGAGGGTATTAGAGTTGATCCTTTAAAGGTTGAGGCAATAATTTGATTGCCTCCCCCACGTAATTTGATTTAGCTTTAGAGCCTCCAAGGGAGAGTCACTTTCTTACGTCATTTTATCGTGAATTATGCCAATCTTACTAAGGGTTTTGCATGACTATTGAAGAAGGACACTCCTTTTATCTGGGATGAGCGAGCCCAGCAGTCTTTCGATGCTTTAAAGAAAGCCTTGGTATCGGCCCCTCTTCTTAGTCCACCAGACTTTGCAAGATATTTTTTGCTTTATGCGGTTGCGTCTCAAGAGACGTTTGGTATGGTATTAGTTCAGGCAGATGATGTGATTCAAGAGCATGGTGTCTATTATATTAGTAGAAACTCATAGATGTTGAACTGAGATATTCTCACGTTGCGAAATTGGCCCTTGTGACTGTTCATGCAATCCAACGATTATGGCATTATATTTTGCTTAGGAAAACCACAGTTATAGAGCATGTCAATCCATTTCAATTCGTGCTCTCACAATGCCTAATTGGGGGGAAATATAATAAATGGATTGTCATCCTTCAGGAGTTTGATCTTGATTTTGCTTCGGTGAAGTCGGTGAAGTCCTTGGTTTTCGTAGAAGTTATGTCAGATTTTCCGAGACTTGATGAGGAAGTAGTCCATGAAGACTCATTTGTGGATGAACATTTGTTTCTTATCTCGTCAACGGACCCTTGGTATGGGGATATAATTATATATCTCCAAACTCTGAAGTTCCCTTCGCACTATTCACGAGATGAGCGACAGCGTGTGAGACATCATGCCAAAAATTATGTCATCATCAGTGAAACTTTGTATTGCTGAGGAAAAGACTCTATCCTACATCGTTGTTTAACTCATGAAGAAGCAGAGCTAGTGCTTAACGACCTCCATAGTGGAGTGTGTGGTGGTCACTTATCCAGGATTGCGACAACCCAACGTATCTAGAGAGCGGGCTATTTTTGTCCTACGATCTTCAAAGATTGTGTAAATGATATGAAGAGATGTCACCCTTTCCAGGTGTTTGCTCGGAACATGTGCTCGCATCCTGATCCTTTACATCCGGTCGTCACCATTGGTCCCTTCACCAAGTGGGGGTAGATTTCATGGATTGCAACCCAACCTAGGCTGAGGGGCATCACCCTATCATCGTGGCCATTGATTATTTTACCAAATGGGCTTAGGCCATGCTGATCGTTAAATCCAATGGTGCAACAACATCCCACTTCATATTCAATCAAATTATAGCTCGTTTTGATATCCCGAAGGAGATTGTCACTGACCATGGAAATCACTTTCAAAACAAGATGATGGCAGAATTATCACTTAAGCTTGGGTTTCGACAAGATCACTCATCTTCTTATTATCCCCAAGCGAATGACCAGGTCAAGGAAGTGAATAATTCCCTTAAGGCCATTTTTTAGAAGAGAATCTGACAAAGCAAGAGTAATTGGCACATTATGTTGTATCCTGCTTTGTGAGTGTATTGAACTGCAGTAATACTTCCACCGATTTCACACCATTTCAGTTATTTCATGGTGTGGAGTCTATTTTGTCGATTGAATGTGAAATCCCTTCCTTGAAACTAGCTATAGAGCTCCTACTTGACACTTCATATATAGAGCAATGCTTAATCTACCTCGAGTAACTTGACGAGCAGCGTTGGGATGTAGCCATACCAATTGATGCCAACAAAAGTCGTGTTAAGGTTCAATATGATTGGTCTGTTCGTCCCCGACAATATGCTGAAGGTGACTTGGTCCTCCTTTATGATCAAGCTAAGGAACCCCTGGGGGCAGGAAATTTCAACCCAATGTGGCATGGTCCTTATGTAGTGAGGCGTGTCCTCGAGAAAGGAGCCTATGAGTTAGAAGATTATGAGGGGAACGCCTTGAAGTACCCTAGAAATGGGCTCTACCTCAAGCGGTATTATGCTTGAGCTTCTAGCTCGAGTTGATACTTTTGTATACTATTGTATAGTTTTCTGTACATAGTCTAGCTTTCTTTTGATTTTTCGAGTCTACTGATCCGCTTTTCTTTGGTTGACAGATGTCAGCAGAATCTCCAGTGTTCTTGGGATTCGTGGATGGGGCTATCCCTCACACGCAGAAACTTGCTTCTGATGCGTGGTTTATTTATTCGCCCGACTGACAGATTGTTTCTTCAGGAGGTGCTTGTCTCGGTCCTACATCCAACAATGTGGTCGAGTATAGTGTCATTGTCAAGCTACTTCGCGATGCCATTTCACATGGAATCCAGTATTTAGAAGTTCGCCTGGATTCGCAACTGGTTGTGTCTTAGTTGAATGACCAATACCATGTGAGGGATCCTACGTTACTAAGGAGGTTCTTAAGGGTAAGACTCTTGGAGCGTCATTTTGTTTTTATTACATACATTCATGTTCCGAGACGTTTTAATCATATAACTGATGCATATGCTAATTATGTCCTAGATTGGAATTTGTCACATCAATAAAAGAAGCACACAAATAACATTCATTCATACATTTGTACTTACACAATAGTAGAGTCGGAAAATCATAGTTTTTTGATCAATAATATATTCAAAATGTGGTGTTGTAATACAAAACTGGAGCCCGTAGCTCTCAAAATATACAATCCGATAAAAAAAATAGTGAGATCCCATGGCATCTAAGCCCTGCGGGGAGCCCTAGCCTCCTGAGCTGGATGAGTCTGCATGTAGTAGTGTATGGAATTGGCTATAGGCCGGAGCAGCTGCACCCATGTACTGGGTACCCCAACCACATGTCTCTGCATATCCTCTAGAAGATTCTCTACCTCAATCACCGGTACCCGGGCAGTCATACAGGTCAGGTTGACCTGCACAGTCTCCAAAGTGCGCTCTACCACTTCACCTACTACCTCGCCTCCCCTGCTTCTACGGCAATGTCGTGGGAAACCCTGAGGTCTTTGCGGACCCATATCTGTGAGCAAACAGTCATACATCAATATTTGATACCACAACCAAAAATATTTTTTCTTTCACTTAACTCAAAAATACAAAAATTAAATACACAAAACTTAAAAAGAGTATTCATACCTATGTACCCGAACGCGGCCCCTGGTGGGAGCGGCATGTCTCGATCCCCTCTGAAGTTTATTCCCTCATATGGGTAGTCATCTATGGCGATCACCTGTCACTGCCACTAGTGGAAAAAATCCTCAGAATATGGGGAAGCCTATCGGCCACCCCCTTTCCATGTCACTACCTCTACCCACGGGGTTTGGGCAGGATCTTGGAGACTATGCGGAGGGACTTCAACCCTCGGACTCAAGCCTAACACTCTCTCAACGAAAAAGCTGCATAAGATACTGCCAAAACCAAAGTTTTTGGCCCGCCCTAGCTTGAACTCTGTAAGTTGAGTCTTCATAGTACTCAACAATGTTGTGCACCAGTCATATACCGTTGGTCTTATGCACTCGACCGCATAGAATATTAAAGGCCTCAAAGCCTAATGAAGTACAACCAATCTTGTAATCCTCCCGAGGGTGAGGACTATGATCTCCATGCTTAGGCTCGCTATAGCCTCTATGGGGACCTAGATACCCACCTTCTGGGTGCCAACAATACAGTACTTGTTAATATAATCAATGATAGTGATTCCTCCCCGCACCCTGCGAGACCTAAGACTCGCCACATCCCCTCGGTGGGACAATCCAGTGATGAAGTATATATCTTCCACTCCAACGGAAGTGGTTTCCCATCTAGATCAAAATGTTGTGCTTCTGTATCCCAATAGTTGACCAACTGAGTGAGCAATTAGTTTTGGGCCCTCAAATCCCCGATGCTCCAAAATTTGCATAACCCACAAGCTTGCAATGCTTGTTGTGTGGCCAAGTCTTCGTGTACGTGCTGATCAACAATGTCATGTTCTCTCTCTCTCCATTCCAGAACCATCCTAGAAGCAAAAAATGCATTTTTTAGTGCCCACGTGTTTAATTTATATCACTCACGGCATTGTACACGGGCTATTTTGTATACAGTCGTGCGTATACGCTATCAACGCATGTGTTGACCGCGCACAAGAATCCCTCCACGCGACCCATATAGTTATATCCTACGTACAACAAACTATGGGTGTATCCCATGGAAAAAAATAAAACATTGACCATTAAAAAATGATATAGAAACCATGAAATTGAAGAGAAATATGAGAGCACCAACCTGATCCAGGTGGCTCGTGATTCCGACGCCCGTAGCTCCCAGAATCAGCAACTGAAGATTGGAGGTAAAAACTAACCAAAAGCACTATGTGGGGTGAAAAATGAAAATGATATGGTAAAAGTAATTCTTTTTTACTAGTTATAAATTTTCAAACTCACTTTCCTATTATTTTTGCCATTTTTGAGCTATTTTGGACTAATATGTCGTTGTAAAGTGCCTTTTTGAGCGATTTTTTCCGACGAGAGTGGATTTTTGAATCGTTTCGCGCCTTCGGAAGGTATTTTCTACACCTAGCATATAGGTTAGGATGTCATTTCTCCTGCATTTTTGCATTTGACCTTATGACCACATTCATTAACCTTAGGTGCGACCCCTCTTTTTAACTGACAGGAAACCTCTATGCTACTTTAGAAGTGTCGTTATTTGGTGGTAGGGCTTGTCCGATTATGGGTGCCCTAGTTAGATCCTTTTATGCCTTTTGGAACCCATGCTGTTGCTTCTCCTTAGGATTGGGAGTCCTTTGTAGTCACGCCATGACATTGTGATGAAGATTCATACTCTACTTCATTTTATTTTGGCCATATCCCGTGAGGACTCCCCATTTATGTCAAGTTGTGATTGCATTGCATTATCCTGCTTACATTTTGAGCCTTGTGTCAGCTCCCGCTTTTCGCATTTGTTAGCCATATGCCTATGCACTCCGAGCCAAGCAGAGCCTCCATTTATCTTTCGCAGCTTGATGACCCTTTACCTTAAGGGAACACCCCCCCGAGTGTCCACATCTTGCACATGCTTCCTTGCATTAATCATAGGTATGTTCCACTACTTGGAACTAGTTTGCTTGCACTTGACACTTGTTCCCTCACTTGTTGTACTATAAGCAATTTTAATCTTTTTCAATCTTTCATAACATGAAAAAGACCAAAAAAATCATATAACTGAAAAATCCAGACGGAAAAATCTTTACTACCTCTTATTGGCAGTTGTCGTGTCGCCTTTGAACAGAGCATTCATCTCCACTCCATTCATCATGAGTCGGGACATTAGTAGGACCTTATGAGTTGTACTCGTTTCTCATATCTTACTCTACTGGCTGGTTAAGCTTCTAGTCATCATGGAGCCTTTGTTGATGCCTCATGTGTCACAAAGTATTATTATCATCTAGTACTTGAGTCTATCCATCTTCTTGTGCTCTTGTTCAAAGGAAGTATTGAAACAAGATTCGGCCACTCCTCATATCTCTTGACTATTGCATGTTGGTCATCCCATACAGTTCAATCTGTTAGTCTGATTTATTCCAAATATTTCAGCGTAGCTGTTACCTCGTGTTGGCTGATGGGGGATTCATTAATGCCCTCCTTCCAACGATTTTCATTTTGTCAACTCCAACTCCTTTATTCCGGAATCGAGACTTAGATTCTGTGGAGTACCGTAGGTTCTCTCACCATCAATGGATTGGGAATTCATCAATGTCCCCTGATCGATGGATTCATCAAGTGTTCGACCTCAACACCTCTATCCATACTTGGTGAATGTACTCCGTGCCTTGATGCCCATTTTCATTATTGGTGGGTTATCTCGTATCTGTTAATGGTATACATCAATGACCAGTATTCAGACGATGCCACATCAGGTTCGACATCAACACCTTTATTCGCTTTATAGGGCATGCACCATAGATGATTTGTGTAGAAGACCCCAGACTTCAGTGGCATTCAATATGCTATTGGTGATCGTGATTATGATTATGAGAGATCAGTCTCATACATCAACAGTTTGGACCTTCAGTTTGTATCAGTGGTTTCCTCTTCAGCAGGAGACCATATCTTATTGTATATTGGGTCATGGCTATGACCACTCATGACGTGTACAGCATACTACCTATTCATGGCCATTGTATCAGATTGCTATGTATTGTACCGATATGTATCTAGAGATATCATTGTATTATGACGAGTGGGCTACTCCTTCCATTTGTGTCTCCATCACTCCACTTCTGAGATTTATAATGTATTTCGACCATCGTAGTACCTTCTCTGAACTCACACATTAGGGGGCATATGTTACAGTTTATTTTTCCACATTGTGAGCATTTATAATATTTGGCCTCTGTTAATCATTTGATTGGCTCAGAACCACTTTTTGTCCTCTAGTAACCCTTGTTTCCCTATTTTTGTTCTTGTACGTGAGCTGCTTGACTGCAACTTGCACATACGCAGGTTGTACCACTATATCCCGTGTACATCAAGTTAAATGGTAAATGATAGTAAAAACTCTACTTTTCTTACTCCAAAAAGAGGCCATTGTGACCTTTGTCCCTCCATGTATCCTGAAATGAATCGATTCGATCTTTCACCTACCTTTGGAGGGTTATATATTGAGCTCTTACGGTGCATGGAAGGAGAGGAAAGAGAGAGCATCGAAACTCTATTAGATTTTTTTTCCATAGCTTGAGTCTACATCCATTGATCCTAGTTGTTGTGAACCTCTTATGTTCAACTACCAAACTCTTCCATATCTTGAGTTTTCCATTGCATGGGGGATTGAAGTGGTGGAGACACAAGTGGAGGGACCTAGTTCTCGATTTAGATGAGTTCTTGGCAAGAGGTTGTATCATGTACTTCTTGTTTACATTAATAGAAATACTCATTTTCTCATCTAATTTATGTTGTTAATGATTTATTATCATTGGGTACATTTGCTTATTATATCATGGACTATGCTATTGTTTATGCTAACAACTTTCATAAATCATATGCACTTGCTTGTGTTTATTGTTGAGACTAAGTTGCAAGTTCAAGTGTGGTGATTGGAAATCTCAATGGGGATCTACTTCGAACGTCCGGTTGAAGGTTGGTATTTTGTTCCACTTCTTAGCATTTACATTTATATAGCATGCATTGGGAATTGAGTTGATTTTTGGTAGTCTTCTGTCTGTTGTGGTCTACCCCGAGCCATAGGAATTTTTTCTCCGTAACATTAGGTGTTGTCTGAAATCTTGCAACAAGTCCAACAACTTGCATGATATATGGTCTTGAGGGATTTACATATAACAGAATGCCAATCATTTCCCTATATAGTCTTTTATCTACTTCCTCAGCTTCATCCTCTTTACTCAACTTGCACCCAGTGACCATGGTTGTACAAACTGATTTGTATTCTTCCATGTTAAATTTCTTCAACATCTCTTTCACATACTTAGATTGAGAGATGGAAATGCTATTATCCAATTGAGATTTCTACAATCCAAGGAATTTAAAATGATAATTCCCCAAGCATAGACATTTCGAATTCCTTTTGCATATCCTTAGCAAATTGCTTACTCATATTTTCATCATTGCTTTCAAAAATAATGTCATCAACATATACTTCAACAACTATAATTTTTTCATTCTCAATTTTTATATAAAGATTGATGTCTACACTACCCCTTCAAAAACCTTGTTGTTACGGATATTTGTCCAATCTTGAATACCAGGCACTAGGATCCTATTTTGGTCCATATAATGCTTTCTTTAGTTTGCAAACATAATCTTTGTTGTCTGAAAGTGAAAATCCATCTGGTTTTTCAATGTATACTTCTTCTTCAAGATATCCATTTAGAAATGTTGATTTCACATCCATTTGATATATTTTGACATTTTATGCACAAGCATAGACCAAGAATAGTCTGATTGCCTCCAATCGCGCAATAGGAGCACAGGTTTCTTCAAAGTCTATTCCCTCAATCTGCGCATAACATTTGCACACCAGTCTTTCCTTGTTTATGAAAACTTTCCCTTCCTCGTTTAGTTTGTTTCTAAATACCCACTTTGAAACAATAACATTCTTGTTCTTGGGTCTTGGAACAAGTTCCCAGGTCTCATTCTTTTCAATTTGGTCTAATTCTTCATTCATGGATTTCAGCCAATGATCATCTATTCTAGCCTCTTTAAATCCTTCTATTTCTATTTGGGAAAGCAAGGAAAAATGAACTTCTTTGGTTGAATCCATTAGACTTCTTCTAGTTCGGAGCAGTATAAGAGACAACGAAAACGTCCCCTATTCGCCGGAATCCGGTAGGAAAAAAATTGCTGAAATTATAGTTTCTATTGCTCAAATCACAATTTCGTCAATTTGGGTAGTTTTAAAATGTGGCATTTAGTCTAGGAAAGATGATTGTGATTGCTAAGATTTTCGAATTAAATAACTGCAATTTTCAGGCATGAATTTGGTCGGTTTTGATTAAAAAATGGTCGGAAAGGAGGGGTGTTTTGGTGGGTTTTTGTCCTACGTGCTTCTAGTTCTTACCCCAACACTTTTATCTTCAATAATAAAATCTTATGAATGATTCTTTTGAACGTACCTAGAGGGAGCCTTTGTATCATGTCTTTCGTCTTCTAATTTGCGTTGATATATCACATCTTGTGGTTCTTCCGCTTCATTATTTTCCGATAGTTCCTCATATGACTATTCAAGCATAGGAAGATAATCATCATCTTCTACTCTCATGTGGGTAAATACTTCATCAACTTTCATGTATGGAATTTCCATTATCTTTCTGAGCCGTATATTATAACGCTTGTAAGCTTTTCTCCCGGTGGTCTATCCAAGAAAAATTCCTTCATTTGATCTAGAGTTAAACTTTCCAAGGTTTTCATCATTTCTTTTGATGTATCACTTGCTTCCAAATATCCTGAAATGATTAAATGTAGCTGGTCTTCGTAGAGTTCATAAGGTGTTGAACAACTATTTGTCCTAATCTAGCATCTGTTGAGGATGTGGACTATTATATGAATGGCCTGGGTCCAAAACATATCTGATAACTTTGATTCATTCAACACTATTCTAGACATTTCTTATAGAGTTCTATTTTTCCTTTTCGCCACTCCATTTTGCTATGGAGTTATGGCTACTGAGAATTGTCTTATGATTCCATGCTTTTCACAAAAAATGTCATATTTATTCGAAGTGTATTCTCCTTCATTGTCAAATTTCAAACACTTTATTCTTAATTTAGTTCCATTTTCAACCAATTCTTTAAAAGCCTTGAAACATTCAAACATTTTTTTTTTTCTCTCTGAAATAATACCCACGTCATTTTGGTATAATCGTCAATGAAACGAAAAAAATAATACTCACCATTCATCCCCTTGGTTCTCATTGGAAAGCAAAGATTTGAATGAACTATTTCTAAAGGTTTCGATGTAGTGAACTCTTTTGTCTTGAATGTAATCCTTGCTTTCTTTTTATGCACACAATGTTTGCAGAATGAGTTTGATGGTTTAGTAATTCTTGGAATGTCCTTCACAGCTTGTTTCCTACTAATTCTGACCATATTGTCAAAGTTGATGTGTCCCAATCTTCTATGCTAGAGCCAACTTTCATCTTTCTATCCATGTAGCACTTCTCTTCCTTTTCATCATCCAAAATATATACATTGTTAGGTGTTCTAGAGGTTTTTTCTACTACTCTTCCTGTATCTTTGTTTCTGATTTTGCATTTTTCTGAGTCAAAAGTGAGTGTGTGCCCTTCATTGCATATCTGGACGACACTTAGAATATTGTGTTTCATGTTTTTGATTAGTAAGACATTTTCTGCTTTGGTTCTTTTATTTCCCCAACTAGCCAAGCCTTTTCCTAAGATTTTGGCAGAGCCATTGTCCCCAAAGAAGGCACTACATCCCTTTTCTTCCCTGTACTTTAAAAAAGTATTTTTTTCTCTTGTCATATGCTTGGAACAACCACTGTCTACATACCATTGCCCCCTTTTATTTTGTGCACGTAAGTCTAGGTTGCATGCTTCCTGATAGACCCGATCCTTCTGCTCTTCAACAGATTCTATTGACTTCGTAGGTGGCAACTAATTTTCACAGTTCTGACTATCATGACCATGATTATGTCATTTACAACATTCATTGTCTAAGTTCAAAATACTGAAGGGATTGAGATATTCTCTTGGGGTCTCAACTATTTTCTTGAGGATGTTCTTTTTGGGGTTCATCTGATTAGAAAAACCATTCCTCCTAGCATATGCAAGTGCACGAGCTATGTAATTTATTGCTTTATGACCAAAATTGTGACAGTAGTAATAGTTGCCCCAAAATAGATTTTGATACTTGATTGGTTGAACTCTCCTAAATTGCGCAGGTTCGTATTTCATATGAATTGGCCTCCTGTGCTCTTCTTCAAACTTCTGATTGTTATTTGAAAATAGAGTTTTGAGCACGTCGGCGTAGCTCTTTACAAAGTTTGATTCTTCATTGGTTTAGTTTCTAAATTTATGTCCATGCTCCATTTGACTGCTTACCTTTGTATTTCTTCTCTTTGAGAAACAATTTCAGCTTCCATTTTCTCACATTTTTCTTTCCTTAATTTCAATTGCATGAGGGTGTCTGCCTCTAATCTCAGAAGTGATTCCTACAGGTTCTTGCTTCTCTTCCTTGAATTCTTCAGTTCATCTAGAGAACTGATTGGTTCTCCTTCAAAGTCTACTTCATCCATCTCTTCATATTTTGTATCCATGTCTATTGAATCCTCTTTACCCAGGAATTATTTTTCTTGCATGTTCAATTCTGCATAGGGATCTATCTTCCAGATGTTAATATGTTACTGAAGACACCCACTTTGATACCAATTGTTGGAATCTATTTAATACTGAGAGGGGGGGTGAATCAGTATTAGCATAGTTATGAAAAGTTTTTAACTTCTTAACTGGTTAATCTGAACTTTAATTATGCATCCATCATAAATAAAACATTCATCAACATATGCACAAAACACAGAACACACATAATTTTTACGTGGAAACCCAAATGCGAGAAAACCACAGGATTCTGTTTTATAATGAAAAGATTACATTCGAGGAAGCACTGAATTCCTATGTTCTCTAGTACCAACTGGAAAGAGGTATCGCCCCCCTGTTTTTATAGGCACTGACCTGAAGGAAGCACCAACTCCCTGATTTATCCAGCAACAACTAGAAGGAGCCTACGCCCCCTTGCGCCTTGCCCCATCCTACCACCCAGATATATAAGAATAAGATATTGCATTGCTGAACATATGATACGCACAAACTTCAAATCTTATGTCATTCCTTCTGTTGTACCCACTATATGTATGTTGTAATATTGTTGTCACTATGTTGCATACATTACTTGAATTCAACCTTAACTCATCACTCCAACTGACCTCGCACTTCATATATTGTCTGTTGAATCAACTTCTGCGGTATGCGCCAATGTTCAATATTCTATTCAGCTACTGCGCATCTGCAATCTCAAATGATACTATGCATCAACTAATAACTTGTTGTTTTGAATTTGTGCATTAGTATCAGATGGAACTGCGCACCTTCTTAGATGTGTATGTTCTGTTTAGGTGCAACAGTCTTCAGACAATATACGACCCTGTGTGCATCATATGATTCGTCCTTTCTGTTTAATGCACTTTTATCAAATCATCTTCATCATGACGCACATCCTTCACTGTGCTGCAACTCTGTCTTTGCATATCTGATGAAATTCCTTATCTCTCACACATCAACTTAGTCTTTGTGCGTCAGTTAAACTTCTTTGCATCGCGCATCACAACATATACTTCAGATCTATCTTTGTACTTCTGTCTTAGAACATCTGTGATTGTATGCGTGTTGTTTGCGATAGTGTCATTCAGTCCTCATTCACTTGCACATCTTCTGTAAATATGCCTTTCAGTCTTCGCGCAATCGTCATAGATTCGCAGCATCATTCTACTCACCATAGGCTATTCCATTCCTTTGTTTGTGCTCACTTGGCTCCCTGCTAGATCATGTTGTTCTGGTTCCACAATCCCTTGATTCCCCAAGTATTATAAATCTATATCTTCCATCTTTCCACTTACAAGCTCTTCATCCTTGCTATCAAGCTTACTTCAAATCTCCAACTTGCTTCTTATTTATACTTGTCCTGCACAGATTGTATGTCCACAAGTTGGTTGTGGATTTCCTTCTTCTTTACTTTATGGTTAATGCTTATTCCACAAGTCATGTTCTGTGCCACTGATGTGTCATCTCCTATGGGTCTTGTGCATACATGGTCTTGGTACTTGTGCGCGCTTCAACAACTGATAGCATCCTCTGATTGGTGAGTCTTGTGCGCTTTCAAGATTTGCATAACTAATTGACCATTCCTAGTTCCAAACTGCTTGTACACTCTTGAACCTTATCCAATCAATGCTTTGGCGAGCTTGCGCACTCTCGATCCTTTTTCCAATCAAATATTTGACTTGATTGTGCATTCCCGAACCTTTTTCTAACCAAACCTTTGGATTTTACCTTGAAGGACTATGACTGGGTGGACTTGATTCTTACACCAATTCCACATATAGTCGTTGTATTCCTTATGTACTTATTCAAATCATATATGATTAATGTACCTCTGGATATACTTATTCAGACTGGATGCACTTCTGGATATACTTCTTCATACTAGCATCCATATACTTCTTTAAACTACCTTTCATATACTTATTTAAACTAGCACATAAATATACTTCTACAAAGTGGCTTTCATATGTTTCTTCAAGATAACACAAGAATATTGATTCGTCTTTAAATCAGTTGAGATCAATGACACAAACTGAATCAATTGACATCAATGACAACCAAAGTTCAACATAGGGCTTAAATTATCAAAATACTTTGGTACATTTTCTCTTGGATTGCCTTGATGATTGGGGTTGTCAAAAGTATTGAAATGTTGTCTATTGCAACAAATGTCTTGTTTGAATTTCATAACAACCTTGAGGCTAAAAATTCATAAGGTTAATATCTAGGAAACCTCTAGGATAGAGGTGAAATATATGTTTTACAAAAACCACTAGTACACAAAAATTTATCAAAACACTTTGGTACATTTTCTCCTAGATTTCCTTGATGATTGGGGTTGTCAAAAGAATTAAAATTTTGTCTCTTTCCAATAATGTCTTGTTTTATTTCATAACAACTGTGAGGCTAAAAATTCGGAAGGTTAATATTTAGGAAACCTCTAGGATAGAGGTGAAATTTACATTTTACAATAAAACACTAGTATATCAAATTTTTAGCACGGTACTAGATATTTTGTGGCTGAGATCACTCTAGGTGTAAGAGAGAACTTGTATTTTAGTTTAAGATTAGTTGAGAAAAGTATATTTGACCTTATTATGGATTTTTGGGTGTGATAATCTAGATTGGTTAGGACAATGTAATACCCACAAGACTTTTGAATTATTTGATTAAACGTTTTTATTTTAGAAATATTCTCCAAACAATTATTTTGTAAAAGAGTTATAAAACTCTATGAGGCAAAATACTCACATTGGTGTGGATGAATATTATGAACAAGAAATATTATTTTATTATTAATAAAAATAGAAATTTGGAGCCACTAGTTGAAAGAGAGGACACCATCATGAGATAATGAACAAATGGAAAGCAAGCAACATATTTGATATCAATCAAATCCAAGTCAAAAGATCAACAAGCAAACCAGATCCAAAATTATAGGGATCAAGATATCAACTTGAGATTTGATTGAGATGGCATGAGGCCTGGGAATTTTTTTTTAATAATGGTGCACTGAGAAGACACAGGACGTTGTGTGGTGCATAGAGAGAATTGTTTCTATGTGGATAGTATGTTGCTAAGTATTATTTCTCTGTTTTAGAAATTCCATCTTTTGAATCTGCTACAGAATTTTGGGAAAAGTCTGCATTCAAATTGGCTTAGCTAAGTTCATTGGTGTATGGTGGTGGTCCAGGTCAGGGGTGAAGTTGGGCAAGTAAGTTGTTGAAGAATGTAACTTCAGAATATATTCTTATCTATATTATTTGTGTCATTTGTGTCATTTGTATCATTTGTATTGTACACCCTATGAGGATTATTATTGATGTAACCGATCATGTAAAATTCATTGAAAGAGTCAATGTAAACCCTAACTGTTAGGTTGGCCTAGAAAGATATAGAAAATAATATTTTATTGTAAATTGGACAGGTCAGCCCAGTTAGGAGTGTTAAGTTGGCTCTATTTGGTAAAAAGGTCAAGTCAACTGATTAGTATAAATGAGGAGGTCAAACTCCTCATTTGGTCACCTCACTCACACATTGAGCTCGCATCACTAGGAGAGATAGAGTCATACAGAGTAACTACTTTTGGAGTCTTCTTGTTTTTGGGTCTTTGCACATAGGATACTATTGTACATTCTGATGAATCTATATAGAAGAAGTTTGTTGGGTTTTTCTGCCCAGAGAGGGTTTTCCCAAGATAGATTTGTTGCGTACTATTGTCTATGATGTGCTTGTTTATCTTCCAGTAATCCATATTGTTATTGCACTTAAAATTTAACATGGTTTCAGAGCAGGCCCGAAAGAAAATAGTGTGCAACTACATAAACTAGGGTTTCTTATTCACATGAGAAGTCTCCATAGATCAACTGAAAAAGAGGGTGCATTCAAATCACCTTACTAGGGCACATCTTTTCGTCGAAGCAAAATCTCATTTCAATAATTTTCATTTTTGGGCCCACCACTTCAACTCGAAGAACTAGGGCATCAATTTTTTGGAGGATCTAGCCACAAAATTGGGAAAAGAAGTACATTGCTCAACTTTCCTTGGGGATGCACATCTTATCCTCCAATCAGTTTTGCAAGATCCCGAAGTTGAGAAATTAGGGTTTCTCTGAAAAACCCTATGTCACCTTGTAGTTATATATCAGAAATCAACCTTTGGTTGGAGCATCTAATTTGGTAAGTTATTCTTTATCTATTTCCATTTGAATTTCTCATTTATCAAGTTTATCAAGATGACAAACAATACCAAGATTGAGGATAAGCTTGAAGGGGCAGAGAACTTCCGAGCATGAAAGTGTAGGATGATGCTCATTCTAGAAGAACATGAATTGGACAAGTATGTTACAGAAGTAGTTGCAGAGCCAGAGGGAGATGAGGCCAAGGAAAAGCATAAGCATAATATTATAAAATCTAAGAGGATCATAATTGAATCCATCAAGGATCACTTGATCCCACACATCTCTTCTCTAAAGACTCTGAAAGAGGTGTTTGATGCATTGAAGGGACTATTTGAAGGAACCAACATCAATAGGAAGATGACATTGAGGACTCAACTCAAGGCTGTGAAGATGCAAAACAATGAAAGTATCAAGTCATACTTTATGAGGGTCTCCAACATCAGAGATCAGCTAAGTTCCATTGGAGATGAAGTGGAAAATGCAGAACTAGTGAGGACTACCCTAAATGGTCTTCCAAGATCATGGGATTCATATATTCAAGGAATATGCTCAAGGAAGAAACTTATCTTGTTCAATGCACTCTTGGAAGACCATGAAGAAGAAAAGAATTGCATCCAGAGAAGAAAAGTTAGGTGATGAGGACAATCAAGCCTTGGCAGCTCATGCCAAGAGAGGGAAGAAATATTACCATCATCACAAGAAATCCCACAAGAGTAAAATACCTCCTAAATACTATTCAATATTTAGGTGTTTTAATTGTGATGAGATGGAACATATTTCTAGGAATTGTCTCAAGAAGAAAGGAAACAAGAAAAGACATTATGCTCATGTTGCAGAGGATGATGAACCAACTAAGAAGAAAGCAAGAGAGGATTCTTCAAGTGATGAAGAATATGTTTTGACATCAGCACTCACAAGTACAGTCTCACTTGGTAATAATGATTGGCTTGCTGATAGTCGTGCTTCTAAGCACATGATAGGATTCAAATATGATCTCAACAACCTAATAGAAAAGGAGTCACCTCATAAGGTGAAGTTAGGAGATGACTATCAATATCCCATCAAAGGGGTAGGAGAAGCTTCCTACAAGCTTGAATATGGGAAGCCTATCAAGATGAAGGATGTTCTATATGTACCTGGATTGAAGAATAATTTACTTTCCATCTCAGCATTGGATGAGAAGAGATTCATAGTAGAATTTGTAGATGGACAAGTACTTATGTGTCCCAAAGGTAAAACCTTTGATGATGCAGTTGTAATTGGAGTGCAAGAGGGAGGATTATACAAGATCAAGGGACAACCAGAACAAGCCTTGGTTCATGAAACTATGGAACCAAGTGAATTGTGGCACAAAATATTTGCTCACATCAACTACAAGGCATTACCAATTGTGAGCAAGATGGTGAATGGGATACCCAAGATCCAGAGTAAGCATGAAGGAATATGCAAGGGATGTGAGAAAGGAAAGAATGTGAAGAAGCCCTTTCCAAGTAGCAACAATAAAGCAAAGGAGATTTTGGAGCTCATACATTCAGTTCTTTGCAGGCCTATGACTTCCAACTCATTAAGCGGGTATGCCTACTATGTTTCTTTTATTGATGATTATTCTCGTAAAACATGGATATATTTATTAAAATCAAAAGATGAGGTATTTAGCAAGTTCAAGGAGTTTAAAGCCCTTATAGAAAATCAAGATGGAAAGAAAATAAAAAATATTAAGATAAGACAATGGAGGTGAATTTACCTCAAGAGATTTCAAAACCTTATGTAAAGACTCATGGATTAAGAAGGAGATGAGCACTCCCTATAATCCAAAAATTAATGGGACTACAACAAGAAAGCATAGAACAATTATGGAAGCAGTGAATGCCATGATATATGATAGGGACCTTCCAATGCACTTATGGGTGGAAGATGCAAGAACTGCAATATATGTTCAAAATAGGACTCCACGCCGAGTACTTGAGAACAAGACACTAGAGGATATGTTTACAAAAGAGAAGCCAGAAGTCATCCATATCATAATATTTGGCTGCCATGTATACATTCATATTCCAAAAGAGAAGAGGATCAATTTGGAGCCTTCAAGAAAGAATGGAATCTTTGTCGGTTATAGTGATTCATCAAAGGATTACATAATATACATACTGGGATTCAAGAAGATAGAGACTAGCAGAGATGTAACCTTTGATGAAGACACTTCCTTCAGCAAGTCAAGGAAGATTCACTTTGATTAAGGACGTGATGAAGAACCTAAGACTAGTATAGTTTGAGACACAGTGATGGAAGAGTAGGTTCCAGAAGAACCTGAGGATCATGATATGACTGAGCCATAGAGACCTGTAGATCCACCGAAAGAAGTAAACTCACACAAGAGAAAACCAGCTTGGGCACGAGATCTTATTCAGGATGCAGAGAGGTATGGTGCCCCAAAAGGAAGAAAGATACTGTGGACCTACTCCAACTATGTGGCATTTTTGTGTGACATCATTGATGCTAAACCTTCTAGTTATGAAGAGGCTATTGAAAAGATGATCGAGGAATATTAGTCGATCATGAAGAATGATGTTTGGGAGGTGGTTCCGAGACTAGAAGGGAAGTCGGTAGTGTTTTCCAAATGGATCTACAAAATCAATCATGCAGCAGATGGAAGTGTCAATAAATACAAGGCAAGGTTTGTGGCTCGAGGTTTCTCCCAGAAATAAGGTATTGATTACAAGGAAAAATTTGCTCTAGTAGGTAGATACACTTCGATCATGTCTGTACTTTATATTTCCAAAGTGATGAATTGGAAGGTGCATCAGATGGATGTGAATATTGCCTTCCTGAATCACATAACAGAGGAGGAAGTGTATGTGGAGTAACCACTAGGATTCAAGACACATGACAGGCAGACTCGTGTGCAGGTTCAAGAAGGCCTTGTACAGATTGAAACAGGCACCTAGGACATGATATAACAGGATAGATGGGTTTCTGACGAGCTTGGGATTTACCAAGAGTAAATCATATTCCAATCTTTACTACAAGGTTGAGGAATTAAATCCTATGATTCTACTATTTTATGTAGATGAATTGTTTTTTATAGGTGAAGAGAAGCTCATAGCAAAAACGAAGAGGAAACTTGCTGCAGATTTTGATATGAAAGACCTAGGTATGATGCATTACTTCTTAGGTCTTGAGGTGTGGAAAAATCCAGAGGAACTTTTTCTGAGTCAAGGAAAGTATGCGATAGAGATCTTGAAGAGATTCGGGATGATGGATTGTAAGGCCATGGCCACACCTATGGCATCGAATCTAAAGTTGATGAGTGATACTTTTTCAGAACTGGTGGATTCCACGATGGATTGACAGATGATTGGTTCATTGATGTATTTGATGAACACAAGGCCATACCTATGCTTTGCGGTGAACACTTTGAGTCAATATATGGTAGAGCCGAGACATGTTCACCTAGTTGCGGCAAAGCATGTGATGAGGTACCTGAAGGGTACAATTGATTATGGCCTCAAGTATGCATCGGATTAGAAGATTAACCTACAGGGTTATGTTGATGTGGATTGGGCTAGGAGTGTCATGGATAGAAAGAGCACATCAAGGTGTTGTTTCAGTTTGGGATCGGGTATGATCTCATGGTTCAGTAGGAAGAACATGAGTGTGGCACTCAATATAGCCGAGGCCGAGTATATGGCAGCTTGTTCAGCAAGCTATGAGGCAATGTGGCTTAGAAATTTTCTATCAGGATTGTTTGATCTCGAGTTAGATGAGACTTGTGTCTTCTATGACAACCAGAGTTGTGTGAAGTTGTTGGAGAACCCTGTGTTCCATGACAAGTTGAAGCAGATCAAGATCAGATATCGCTATATCTAGGATATGGTGCAAAAGGGAGCAGTGAGACTCCAGTATATAGCAATAGAGTAGCAGATAGTCGATGTGTTTACCATGCCTCTGTCAAGGGTAAAGTTCGAGTACTTCAGGGATAATCTTGGAGTGGTCTAGATCAAGAGGGAGTGGTGATCTCGGATGAGGTAACAGGTAGTCACGGTTCATGTGATGTAATTGAGTCTCCTAGGCTACGAGAGGATCTCGACGAGCGGTGAGGTAACGTTGGTGGTTGCGTTGTGCAACGTAATGTGCACTCCTAGGCTAGACCCACTGGATGGCCTTCTCGGTTCGTGGATGAGGACAGTTGCATCTAGTATGAAAAAGTACTAGCTTTCCGAGAGAAAGTCCTAGACTAGGTATAGGCTGCATCCAATATGAAAGACGACTGGCTCTGTGAGAAATTCCTAGATTGGTTCTAGGCCCCATCCAGTATGAAAGAGTACTAGCTCTGTGGTGAGAAAGTACTAGATTGGTTCTAGGCTACATCCAGTATGAAATAGGACTGGCTCTATGGCGAGAAATTCCTAGATTGGTTCTAGGCCGCATCCAGTATGAAAGAGGACTGGCTCTGTGGTGAGAAAGTCCTAGATTGGTTCTAGGCCGCATCCAGTATGAAATTGGACTGGCTCTATGGTGAGAAATTCTGAGATTAGTTATAGGCTGCATCCAATATGAAACATGACTGGCTCTGTGGTGAGAAAGTCCTAGATTGGATCTAGGCCACATCCAACATGAAAAAGGGCTAGCTCTGTGGAGAGTTGCATCTAGCATGAAATAGGGCTAGCACTGCAAGGCACATCCACTATGAAAAAGGGATGGCTCTGTGAAAATTCTTATGATATATAGATTCAGGAGATGTTAGATTTCAATAGTCCGTGTCCAAGAAGTGGAGCAGTTGGAAGACGATGGTGATGATGAATGAATAATACCTTCCTTGTTAAGAGGGAGTGTTGAAGAATGTAACTTCAAAAGATATTCTTATCTATATTATTTGTGTCATTTGTATCATTTCTATTGTACACCCTATGGGGATTATTATTGATGTAGTTGATCATGTAAAAGTCATTGAAAGAGTCAATGTAGACCCTAACTGTTAGGTTGGCCTAGAATGATCTAGAAAATAATATTTTATTGTAAATTAGACAGGTCAACCCAGTTAGGAGTGTCAAGTCGTCCATGTGTGGTAAAAAGGTCAAGTCAACTGATTAGTATAAATGAGGAGGTCGAACTCCTCATTTGGTCACCTCACTCACACATTGAGCTCGCATCACTAGGAGAGATAGAGTCATATACAGTAGCTGATTTTGGAGTCTTCTCTTTTTTTGGTCTTTGCATAAGGGATACTATTGTACATTCTGAGGAATCTATATAGAATACGTTTGTTGGGTTTTTCTGCCCCGTAAGGATTTTCCTAAGATAAATTTGTTGTGTACTATTGTTTATGCTATGCTTGTTTATCTTTCAGTGATCCATATTGTTATTGCACTTAAAATTTAACCTAAGTGTGGTTGTCCTCTTCTACAATTGGGAGGAACTGAGAAGCTTCATGTGTTTTTCCCTTTCTTGTTTTATTCCAAATCACGCAGTATATAGGTATGCTTCGTCTTAATATTATATCTGAAAATGTATATATGGTCATGTAACTTCACTCCCAATCAGTTATTTAGGTTGTACGACACGTGGAGTATCGTCCTACCTTTATAATGATGGTGTATTTTTTATATCAGTGCGTTCTTTGTCTATTTTCGACTGTATCCAATAAATCAAGGAAGAAATCCTTCTCTTCTTGCTCTATCCAATAGAAATAGTAGAGAACTCTCCCGTAGCAATAATTTCCTTAAATATATATAATGTGATAAGATGCTGTGGTAACCCCGTGAACTCCAGGCAGTCCTAGAAGTTCATCAATGCTATTGTAACTCATACTTACATCGAGTTGCATTTAATTTACGATATGTTCCAAGTAAGTAATTTTTAGAAAGAAACAACAGTTATTATGATAAGTCTTCCCTCATTGCGCTAAAGAGTATCACTTAATCCACAGTCCAGCTGAGAGCAGCATCATGGATAGTGACTGTGTAGTTAACGATACGCTAGGGATGTTAGAAGACATGCCGACCGCTTGTTTTATATGTTACTTATGGCTCAGTCGTGACTCAAACCGTTATGTGTAGAATATTTTTTGAACATGGTACACATGGAGAAAACCTTTGACTCTGCAATGTATAAATTCAATGTGTTAAGATTAGGATATATATACATAAGATAAAATAATTTTACATGTCAATTATGTCGGAGAAGTAAATATTTTATGACAATTAATGATATAGTTGTATGCCTATCTTATGTGATCAAACAACTAAATAGAAGATGTGATTCTAGTTAGGATGGGTTATAATGTTTGATTATATTGCTTTGAAATTATTTTAATCTCTTTTAGTTGCTTGAATAATATATTATTAAGTTAATGTATGTGAATTATAACAATTTCAATAATTTTCAATATAGATAAATAGAGTTTAAGGTGCATTGGAGTCATATTTGAATGGGTATGGTTTTGTGGCATGTTACAATTTTTTATATACTTTAATTATATATTAAAATTTACAATCTATGCATTTTAGATGTAAATTTCCAAGAGCTCAGAACATGGATTGGATTATGAGAAGAGATAATTGGTTTAATATATATATATATATATATATATATTAGAATTTTCATTTTATATATATGATATATATTGAAAAGGCTTAATATATGCATTGGTATATGAGACTTTATATATTTTGGTATACAATTGTACTTTATACTTGATGTGAGATGGGAAGTTATACATATAAACATGTTGGAAGAATTGAGGTACTTTGGTATTGAAAAAATGATATAGTTATTCTTGCTTAAATGTAACTAGAAACGAATTTCATTATCCTGGAAAAATATTGTCATTCTTTATTGATAGTGGGGAGAATTGGAAATTATGCATTAGGTTGTAAATTCACATAATTTCTAGCTTCTTTAAGTATTTTTTTTTTCTTACATTTGCCAAAATTTACTATGTTGGGGTATGTTACATTGTGGTATCAGAGCCGAGGTTACAACACTCAACCTCATGGAGTCCACTTATGGAATGAGAGAACTAACTACGTGTGTTATTCTTTTCTTCTTACTATATAATAGAGAGTTGTGTTATTAAAAGTGCAAGAAAATGGTTGAATGATGATCCCCTACCCCACTATCTAGGTAGAACTTAATGAGGAAGAACAAAATATTAATAATGATGACAATCAAAATAGTCAAGTGGAGATTTTGCAAATAGTGAGATATTTACAAGCAGAACTTCAAACATTTAAAACTTAGCATAAACGAGTAATGAGAACTCAAGAAGATTTGAATGAGGCTCTTTTGTTTAAATTAATTGAGATATATAAGTATACGGGTCAAGCATATAATAAAAAGAAACATAAATATAAAATAATCAATTCCTCTTCTGAACCTTTTTCCTCTAATGATAGCTCTGTTGATAGCGAGTCAGATGATTCCAATAGTAGCACTGAATGTAAACGAGGGAAGAAGAAAAAGTATAAGGATGAAATAACTGGTGAGTTTAAGAAAGTTAACCTCCCATCTTTGACGGTGAAGTAAAAAATGGAGAAGAAGTTGAGGTTTGGTTATCATGAATGAAAAATTATTTTACAACATATAATTATTCTAAATCAATGAAAGCAAAAATGACCATATTTAATATAGTTGGAAAATCTAAAATCTAGTGGAAATATTTAAAGAAGGCTAAAGGATTTAACAAACGAAAAGTAAGCTGAAAATGGTTTAAGAAGGAATTTAAGAAAGAATATCCCTCAAAATATTATTATGAAGGGAAAGCAAAAGAATTTTATGAATTAAGACTAGGTTAGATGTCAATGCACAACTTTTGTACCAAGTTTCTATCATTACTAAGGTATGTACCCTACCTCATTGAAGAAAATCCAAAAATACAAAGATTCTTAAGCTGCTTACCAAGTTTTTATAAAGATAGGCTGGAATTTGATAATCCAAAGACACTTTATGAAGCAATGAGAACAACTAAATTGGCATATGACCAAACTAAGAATAAACATGAAAATCCAAAGTATTTTAAAAAAAAGAGAAAGGTATGATTTTAAAAGAAGAGAGTTCAAACCCTTTAATACACATAATAGTTACCAAAAGAACACTTTTAAAGATAAAAGATAGCCAATCATATATGAACTTAAAGATAATTTCGTTAATAAGAAAAATGAAGAAGTAGAAAGAGAACCCTTGGAGTGTTGGGGTTGTGGGGAAAGTCACTTCTATCAAGATTGTCCTCATAAAAGGGATGGTCAAAGCATTCACACGGTAAAAGAAGCTGCCACCATTGGAGAAGTTGCTTGAAATATTCCAAAGATAAGCACATCATTGGACACTACTACATTTTTTTTCCTTTAGGGGGGGTTGTCTTCTGCCCCCAAAAGTGACCTACGGGGGGGGGTTGGCTTTGGGGGCGGTTTTGGCAAAACCGCCCCTAAAGGCACCGATTTTAAAAAATTTTCCCTTTAAGGGCAGTTTTTGACGAGATTGGAACCGCCCCCAAAAGTGACTTTTGGGGGCGATTTCTGACCCCCCTTGTAGAGGTCTACGGAGGCGCTTTTAAACCCCCCTCGTAGACCACTTCATACAGACCTACGGGTGTGGTTTTGAACCCCCTTCATAGAGACCTACGAGGGCGGTTGTGAACCCCCCTCATAAGCCCCTTGATACAAACCTATAGGGGCAGTTTGTAACCCCCCTCGTAGAGGACTATAGGGCAGTTTCAAACCCCCCTCGTAGAGGCCTATATGGGCAGTTGTGAAACCCCCTCGTATAGTCTTATAGGGGCGGTTTGGAACCCCCCTTGTAGAGGCCTATAGGGGCAGTTTAGAACCCCCCTCGTAGAGGCTTATAGGGGCGGTTTTGAACCCCCCTCGTAGAGGCCTATAGAGGCAGTTTGAAACCCCCCTCATAGAGGCCTATAGGGGCAGTTTGTAACCCCCCTCGTAGATGCCTATAGGGGCGGTTTGTAACCCCCTCGTAGGTACCTACAAGGGTGGTTCTAAACCCCCCTCGTTGTAACATACAAGGGCAATTTCGAACCCCCCTCGTAGTGACATATGAAGGTGGCTTAGAACCCCCCTCGTAGTGACATATGAAGGTGGTTTAGAACCCCCCTCGTAGCAACATACAAAAACGGTTTGAAACCCCCTCTATAGCCATAATAAATCATAATAAAATATATTTTATTAAAAATGCCAATATTGCAATGTCAATAGGGCATGGAGGAATCAAACCACCAACCTCCTGCTTGTAAGGTAGGCGCTCTTCCATTGAGCTAGAACCCTTTCAAAATTGGGGAATTCCAAGTTAGTCAAGAATGTAATATAAGTGCTAAAAGCTACCATGCTGCAACAAAAAACAAAGAGAACTCACCCATAATAACTACTTTGGTTTGCATAAAGTAAAGATAAATTGTACCATAAAGGATGACGATGGAGGCATTCTCAAACCCCATACACCAGCAACAGTAAGCACATTAACAGTTTGAGAAGGTAGATTCTCATTAATCACGGGTCTTAGTTGCTAAGAATATGTTAAAGAAAGCACATGTGATGAAGGTGTTGGTTGAGGCTGCTGAGAATAGGATGCAAAAGGAAACTATAATGAAGGTGTTGATAGAGGCTGCTAAGGATAAGGTGTAAAAAACACTTTTGATAAAGAAGCTAGTGGAGGCTGGTGAGGTAAGGGCACATAAATCACTTGTGAAGAAGTAATTTGTGGTTGTTTCCCTTCAAGAATGTAACGTCCCCAGTTTGGCCCCATGGCATTAACATTATAAACGATGTAATATTGTTAGGAAATCATGGTGAGGAGCTCAAGGCCAAGGCCCCGCCATCGATTTCAAGATGCATATGGTTTGCGTGCTAGCAATGCACAGTGGAAATTCAAATAGCATGTAATATGCATTTTTACCCACAACTAGCTATGCAATGCAACAAAGAGATGGGGGCATGATTTCACAAGGAATTGGGAGGGAAAACATTCAAACCCTTAGCTACCCATGTTGACTTTTGTACCCAACCATTGAATTCTCCCAAGAGTTGGTTGGGGAAATTAATGCCTTGGGAATGGGGAGGTATGGCTGTCCAAAATCGGGTATGGGCAAGCCACCCTCCATGGAAAAACGTGTTGGCCTCTTGGGGCAAGAAGAGAGCCATGAAATGGCTGCCCAAGCCATTATTCACCATGGCCTTGCTCCCTCACGGAGTTCTAGCTTCCTGGGCGTTTTCCAGGCATGGGAAAAACGTTTTCTTCTTTTCCCCAGCAGAGAAGGGCATTTTTTTCCGTGTTGTATACCAGTGGGGAAGAGGGAAAACGAATGGGGGTTCAATAGAGACCATTTTGGGCTGTTGAAGGCTGAGATATTGGGGAAGAAATCATTTTTCCTCCCTGGGGTTGTTTGCCCCATCCTACAAATCCGTTTTTAGTTGGGAACGTTTTAAGAAAACCCATGGCCATCTCACTATAAAAATGCATTGTCTAAAATGTGTATCCCTGCCCCCTGTTTGTGCTTACTGTGTGAGAGCAGAGTATGTGGGATATGGGTGATGGGTAATCTCTTGTTCTGGCTTGAGCTTGGGAATAAGCATCCATTGTGCAAGTGTAGCCTGATAAACCCAGTTAGACTGGCTTGGCTAAAATAAAATGGTTAATGGGCTGTGTGTGAACGTGAATGTCCCCTTTTGTCCTTGTGAGAATCATGCCCAGCTCGGGGGTGGCCTTCGGACAGACTCAGTACAAGTTGTCGAAGAGCCTATGGTTGGGTGGAACGTTGCAGCGACATAGCTAGTTGCTTGGGGACGATTGCAATAAAGATAAGTGTTTCTGTCTATGTAATTACTTCTGAAAATGTTTATCAATGATTGAAATTGATATGTTGAATGCATATGAAGAGTGTGTGAATGTTGTTTCCGCTGTGCATAATTGGTTGTTTTATATCTGCACACCCATTTATTATTTATATGAATCTAAGAATGGGCTGAGATCATGTGAAAGCCCTGAGTATTGGCATCATGTTTCCTGCCTTGCATTGGGTCAGCAGGTGGGTACATGACATTTGGTATCAGAGCCCTAGGTTCAACACTACGGCTGTTGGGCCCTTCACAGAAATTTAAGTCATTGTGTGTGTACATGTATTTTGTATTTGAAACAAAAATGCATTAGAGAAACCTTAAGATCGCATCACTGTTGGGGATTGCAAATTGCTTGCATTTGATTGCATTGAGTGCATTCTATGAAATAGAGAAAGGAACATGGGCAACCTCTGCCATCTTATGCTGTTTTGAATTGCTGTTTCATGCTTAAAGAAGTGCAATTTTCGTTTCTTGGAATACTGTGTTGTTGCAAAAATAATGATCTCTGTTTGTTAAAATTTCCTAAGTGTTTTTGAAAATCCGTTTAAGTCTGTTTCGGAAAGAATTCCCGAATGACTTCCGCAGTTGCGGAAGCATTCGGCGAATTGCTCCGAAACTGCGGAAGCATTCCGCGAGTTTTTCCGCAACGCGGAAGAGTTCGGGAAGTCGCCCGAAATTTGCGGAAGGAATTCCCTTCCGAAATTGCGGAAGGAATTCTCTTCCGAAATTTGCGGAAGGATTCCGCGAGTTGTCCCGCAACGCGGAAAAAATTCGGCAAAATGCTCCGAAAAGAAGAAAATTTTTCTAAGTGTCTTCGAAAATTTTGTTTAAAGTTTGTTTCGGAAGGAGTTCGGGAAAGTCTTCCGAAACTGCGGAAGGATTCCGCGAACGGTTCCGAAACTGCGGAAGAGTTCGGGAAAGTCTTCCGAAACTGCGGAAGGATTCCGCGAACGGTTCCGAAATTGCGGAAGGGTTCGAGAAAGCTTTCCGAAACGGCGGAAGGATTCCGCGAAGGACTCCGAAATCGTGGGAGGCTTCGGGAAAGTCTTCCGAAACGGCGGAAGCCTTCGCCGAATGGCTCCGCAATTGCGGGAGCATTCGCCGAATGGCTCCGCAACGGAAGCCTTCGTCGAATGGCTCCGCAGTTGCGGGAGCATTCGCCGAATGGCTCCGCAACGGAAGCTTTCGCCGAATGGCTCCGCAGTTGCGGGAGCATTCGCCGAATGGCTCCGCAGTGCGGGAGAGTTCAGCGAATCGCTCCGCCATTGCGGAAGCGTTCGCCGAACTGCTCCGCATTGCGGAAGCGTTCGGAGAACCGGCCCGCGCGCCCGTGACTAAAACTTGATTTTTGGATAGCAGGAGCATCCAAACTCAGAATGCGATGATTCCTGTGGGGCTCGGAGGCCATTGGCGAGGGCCATGAAAAGACCAGTGAAGACCCCTAGCCCATTACACCCCGATTGGACAGAAATTGGATAATAGTGACTTCTGAAGGACAGAGTCCCGAGGCTTGACAGAAGGCCGGTTTGAGCTGAAATTGATACGAGGCAGTCATGAAGAAGGCACAATGTTAAGTTCCGAATATTGGAGCCAAAGTCCAAGGGATGTGGAGTCGGGGTGAGCAAGAAGGCCAAAAAGCACTGTTCCGGGCCACTTTTTCGGGATTTTGAAAAGCTTGTGGGCAGTAAAAGTGACCCTAGATGTGGGAATCAGAAATTTTACTGAACTAGACATTTTATATTCTCATTAAGACGGACAACTTCCGTTAGACGAAGATTTTCCAGAAATGCACCATTTGGGAGATAGCCGTTTTTGGCCCAAAATTTGGAATTTTGGAAAAATGTGAAAAAATGAGAAGTAGCAAAATCCAGAAATTCATAGAAGATGAATGGTGCATCGGAATTGAAATCCGTGAATTGCTGAGTGTTCCTTGTTATATGGAATAACTTCGCCCGATAGATAAGTTTCTATGATTCCTCATAGATTTTCTTCCACAGGTGCCTAAAGTTGGCATTCTGGACCAAAATGCAGCTGTGCAAAATGGGCAGAATTGTAGTAAAAGTTGTCGTTTTTGAAGAGATGCAGTTTCCGCACCTGATGTCAGAATGGAGCATGGGGACAGGCATTGGAAAGCTTGTCCAGTAGGGAACAATGATACATGAACAGAGTTTGAATGAGGTCTACATCTATCATGGATATTTAGTGCAGAAGAGTGCCAGCGGCGGTCTTGACAAACAAATTTTGTTGTCAATATGGGCAATTTCTACAATTGCATGATATGGAAGAGGAATTCCATGTTACGATGGGGAATCGAAAAGGGAAGATTTTCTTAAACCTCTGTTTGTTATCATACTTATAATTATGAAATTGACGTATGGCATAAAAATGTTAAAAATGTAAAGGATTACATAGATGTATATGCACTAGATGGCATCTTAACAAACAGTGCATAATGCATATGGAAATGCTTGTGCATAAATAGGATATTGTATATTGGTAGAGTAATGAAGTCTGTATATGCAATGAACCACTGATGGAGAATATTGTGGTTGATAATCACTATTGATGTCGGTATTGGTTGTAGGACCAAAGATAACAAAGGGCATGGTTAAATGTGCTGAGGATGTTGTTGCACAAAGCCAACAACCTTATGCAGAAAGGATGGTGCAACAAATATATGACCATAAAGTTGGAAAAGGACTTAGCAGCCTTGGTAAGAGGCCAACGGATCAGGTGACATCAGGCGATGTTAATGATAACCATGCAGGTAATGAGTATTGATGCCAAATTGCATGAATGTTGAAAGGGGATTTGGTAAGATCTCTTCAACTATGTTTGAGTTATGTTGAGTTAAATTGCATGTGATATTGAATGCTGATTGGGACTGTTAACCTACCCAGCTTGGTAAGGTGTGGGTAAGTGAAGGAAATGGTCCTTACACCCTATGACTATTTAGAAATCTCAATGCATTCATATGAATTTATATCATGCCATGTGTATGTTGGTTATGTGCTTGATAACCAAAGCAAGTGAGGACTGGTGGTCCTGATTATGGTAGTGCAAGTTATATGAGATAGTCATGTTTCGATCATAATATGCTTGAATGCATAGTACTCATGAAACAATGCAAAGTAGCATTGAGTAGATGTGCATTAAGAGATCTTATAAATATTGTGCTGCATTGTAGGAATGCATAGGGATGATGCATATGTTATTGCAAAATAAATAATGAATGAAATGATGAATTGATGATGATAATTCTAGGATCATATCATGGGCTGTTATTAATGCAGAATAGTAAGTGCATGAAGAGCCCAATCACGATCGATGGGCTGCTAGAATGCTCTGTGGAAGGACAGAGTTGTATGAATGATATGACTATGAGAATAATATCACAATTGCAAATCAATTTTCTGTGAGAAACGGATTTTAAAGTTTGATCTAGAGATTATGAGAAGGAATCTCATGGTTGAGAGCTCTAAGTTCTGACAGTTGTAAAACTCAGATTTGTAAATGTTTCGGATTTGAAATTTTGCTAATAATTGCTAATGACTGTTTGGCTTATATAGAATTGTGTCGGGAGGACATACTGTATGTGGCTGTTCAGGTATGGTAGCAAGGGTGAAACCATAATGGGCAGAGTGATACCACTTACAAGAGCCAAACAATATGAGGAGAGCCTCATTGTTAAGCAATCAATTTCTGTAGGAGACAGAATTGTAAAATTCATGTTGAATTTAATTATTAATGTTATTGATCAGTTATGAAACAATCATATTTGAAGTTGATTGCTAAATGTTGCTGACTGTTTGGCTATTGATAAGGTGTGCCAGGATGACACATTGCAGGAAGACCATGTGTGATGGCCTGCAGAAGCCAAACTAGATGGGAAGGATCCCATGCTTTGGAAATGGGTTTCGGGTGAAACGCCATTGATAATGTCTCGACCAAACCGCATGATGGTAAACCATGAAAGTGAGATGGTAAAGCTATGCCAGAAGGCATGAGAGACACATCTGCAAAATGAATGAGTATTCTGTGACCCTAGACAAGAACATTCATGTCTAAATTACTAGCATGCTCTATCTTATTTATATCATTACAGACTGCTTGAGTATGATTAGGGCCTACATGGCGCACATCGGAAAGGGGGTGCACACCTTTTCTGGTGCTGGGTCATGATAGGGTTTTCAATATTGACTACACCCTAAGGGAATGGACGCATTCCTGGTGTTTCAATACTTGATAGCGAATGATATGAAGTATGATTACGATTTTTGAGCAACAATACTGATGAGTCTGCTTATCCTTCTTGTGCTATCAGCTTACACAGATGCAACTTGGTGTTGCACGTAAGAGGCAAAGTGAAGAAAGGGTGCTCAAGAGGACTGTATGGGCAGTGGTAACCTTTATACGCTCACACTAGAAGGGGTGGATAGGCCCGGGAAGCTGTGTTGCAGAAAAGGGGTACCATCCTTGTGTAGTGTGAGTGGGTATTGTGGGGCCATGCTAGCCTGCAGTCAAGTGAGTCACCTATGGAGTTCTTGGAGGGAACCGCTGGTTGCACAAGAGAAAGAGCCACGTAATCATATTATGTTGTTCATATTGCCTGATAAACCCAGTCGATGTACTGGCTTGGCAATGGTTGTTGGATGCCTGATAAACCCAGTCGGTGTACTGGCTTGGCATTGGTTACTTGGGTGTTGCGGCAAAAGCTTATTGGATGCCTGATAAACCCAGTCGGTGTACTGGCTTGGCATGTTGTTAAATTAATGCCTGACAAACCCAGTCGATGTACTGGCTTGGCATTGGTGATTTGCATGTTGTGGAGGTATTGGTGAAGGGTGTGATTTCCTGATAAAACCAGTCGGAGAACTGGCTTGGAAATGGTTACTGTATGCTTGATAAACCCAGTCGGCGTACTGGCTTAGCATACTGGTTTTGAAATGCTTGATAAACCCAGTCGGCGTACTGGCTTAGCATACTGATTTTGAAATGCTTGATAAACCCAGTCGGCGTACTGGCTTAGCATACTGATTTTGAAATGCTTGATAAACCCAGTCGGCGTACTGGCTTAGCATACTGATCTTTGGGATGCCTGATAAACCCAGTCGGTGCACTGGCTTGGCATTGCCTATTCGGATGATGTTGTGGAGCAGCATGTGTGCTGGCCAAGCATCCACCCCACAGGTGATCCAAGGCTTGTAAAGCAGAGAAGGAAACCTGTGGAGTAGCGAGGAAATGCACAATACAGATAAGTATTCATTCTCATTTATTTCTTGTTTGGAATAATGAAGGTTTCGGGTACAAGTCTTATGACAACTGAGCTAATACACTGTCGTTCCTTTGTTGGAAACCTTGGCCGTTGCAGGAAGCAAGGACCCTGAAAGAGCTATAAATGCTTGGTAAAGCCAGAGAGTAACTGGTTGGAGCTATAAAAATATAGAGAATAAGTTGGTGGGAACATTAACCACTTGATGTTGTGGAGTAGCTGGCGTGCTGTCCAAACATTCCTTAATTAATTGATAAAAACCAGTCGGCGTACTGGCATGGCATTGCCTATTTGAATGGTTGTGGAGTAGCCTACGTGCTGGCCCAACATTCATTGTTGTATCCACGGGAAATCCAATGCTTGGAAAGCGAAGAAGGATCCTGCGGAGTAAAGTGAAGACATCCAATAAAGATAAGTATTTGGTTATCTTGCAACTCTTGCTTATGAATATACATGTGTATATGATTTGATTATGATTTCTTAAACTCTCATTTGGAGATAAACTCTATGGAAATACACTAAACATGTGAATTAACCCAATGTTTGAGTGTAGGTATTGCTGGAAGCAAAGACTATGAAAGCATCCGGAGGATGCATGTGGACATATGACTGTCCTAAAAGAGCTCAATATGAGCAGTAATGGAAGATGGTGCTAGTGGAACTGTGTGGGTCCTAGCAGCCAAAGGTTCTGTAAGCAACAATGGGGAAGGGTTCCCTAGTTGAAATCTACTCGACAGACCTTAGACACTAAAGTGTCATAGCCAAGAAAGGGCAAGTCAAGCATTCACATTGAAGTGAAAGAGACCAAGGAGCATAGAACCACCAATGATGGTGTGGCTCCGGATTGGAACAAGACTAAGAGGGGGAAAACTCTTACTCTTCTCTTTCTTTGACTGATGCATCTTAGAAACAAAGAATTGTTGAGTGCATGTCATAAATGAAACCAAATTGTGTTTCGTTGCTTGAAATGAATTGAGAATGCTGAAATAGTTATTTTTTTTATGAAAGGATGAACGTGAGTGAGTTCGTGTGTGTGTGGGAAAGCATGAAATGTGTGGAAGTCTCATGGGTAAAGCATGGACGTTCTAAGTCAATTAGGAAAATAATTGACTAATTTTATTATTGTGTTATGCTTGTCCTAACAGGAATTGCCATGATAAGCCTCACAGATAGTTGCTGGGACAACAAGAAAGATGGCATCCATGAAATTCCAGACTTGTAGATCAGCTGGAACGTAAACAAATGGAAGGGATTGCTCTGGAGCAATGCCCACTTATGGAGATGGAAGACCAAAGCTAGCAGGAGCAGCTGGTGGAAGCCAAAGGACTTGATCGTGAAAGGTCAAGGAGAGGGGACGAATTGTAGGACAGACCTGCCACCGTCTGTGAACTATGAATCATGTATAAAGAGGGTATATAGTCCGAAGTGTTGAAACACCGAGGACGGTGTTATTCAAAGGGGAGGGGAATGTAACGTCCCCAGTTTGGCCCCATGGCATTAACATTATAAACGATGTAATATTGTTAGGAAATCATGGTGAGGAGCTCAAGGCCAAGGCCCCGCCATCGATTTCATGATGCATATGGTTTGCGTGCTAGCAATGCACAGTGGAAATTCAAATAGCATGTAATATGCATTTTTACCCACAACTAGCTATGCAATGCAACAAAGAGATGGGGGCATGATTTCACAAGGAATTGGGAGGGAAAACATTCAAACCCTTAGCTACCCATGTTGACTTTTGTACCCAACCATTGAATTCTCCCAAGAGTTGGTTGGGGAAATTAATGCCTTGGGAATGGGGAGGTATGGCTGTCCAAAATCGGGTATGGGCAAGCCACCCTCCATGGAAAAACGTGTTGGCCTCTTGGGGCAAGAAGAGAGCCACGAAATGGCTGCCCAAGCCATTATTCACCATGGCCTTGCTCCCTCACGGAGTTCTAGCTTCCTGGGCGTTTTCCAGGCATGGGAAAAACGTTTTCTTCTTTTCCCCAGCAGAGAAGGGCGTTTTTTTCCGTGTTGTATACCAGTGGGGAAGAGGGAAAACGAATGGGGGTTCAATAGAGACCATTTTGGGCTGTTGAAGGCTGAGATATTGGGGAAGAAATCGTTTTTCCTCCCTGGGGTTGTTTGCCCCATCCTACAAATCCGTTTTTAGTTGGGAACGTTTTAATAAAACCCATGGCCATCTCACTATAAAAATGCATTGTCTAAAATGTGTATCCCTGCCCCCTGTTTGTGCTTACTGTGTGAGAGCAGAGTATGTGGGATATGGGTGATGGGTAATCTCTTGTTCTGGCTTGAGCTTGGGAATAAGCATCCATTGTGCAAGTGTAGCCTGATAAACCCAGTTAGACTGGCTTGGCTAAAATAAAATGGTTAATGGGCTGTGTGTGAACGTGAATGTCCCCTTTTGTCCTTGTGAGAATCATGCCCAGCTCGGGGGTGGCCTTCGGACAGACTCAGTACAAGTTGTCGAATAGCCTATGGTTGGGTGGAACGTTGCAGCGACATAGCTAGTTGCTTGGGGACGATTGCAATAAAGATAAGTGTTTCTGTCTATGTAATTACTTCTGAAAATGTTTATCAATGATTGAAATTGATATGTTGAATGCATATGAAGAGTGTGTGAATGTTGTTTCCGCTGTGCATAATTGGTTGTTTTATATCTGCACACCCATTTATTATTTATATGAATCTAACAATGGGCTGAGATCATGTGAAAGCCCTGAGTATTGGCATCATGTTTCCTGCCTTGCATTGGGTCAGCAGGTGGGTACATGACAAAGAAGAGGAAACTGATGAACTTGTGGAGTATACTATGCAAGTTGTGGTTGAATTGATGGAGACACGCCCATGGTTATCTGTAGTGTACCTTGCCTATTGGAAAAAAATTCTAGGTGAATTTGTTGGCTTGCTGGTGAATCTGTTGGTCTTCATTCGTATATTCCCTTGCAAATGATGACTGGACAATAGTAAATACTCTTAGATGCTAGAATTATGCTACATGCATTGGAAGTGTTTCTCTTTGGAAGAGGAATTTCTACTTCAACTAGCTGAACCTAGAATGGTTTTGTGATAAGCTAGTCATGGTCACAGACTTGTTGGAACATCAAGACTTGCACCTTCTCCCATTGCAAGCCCTTGAACTATTGAGACCTGGGATATAAAAAAAAAATATTATGCATGCAATGAACTATTTATAACCATGTTTGTAGGGTATTCCTTGTCACTGTCCTCAATAATTGCAGGTTTGTGTCAAGATGGTTTCAGATCCTTGTTTACAATTCGCAACATATTCATTAGTCCTAGATTTTTTATATTGTCACAAAAACATCTAAAACCTGCATTAAAACAAAGAATAAAAATTCATCTCGTCAAAATAACCTCAAAAATAAAGACAAATTAGAAGTTCCAATGCCATATTGAACATTCATTATGTTAGCTACCTGCTCAATGGCCACACGTACAGGTGCTAGGGAGTGAGGTAGAAAAGAAAGCAATGCATCTACTAGTACATCCATTAATGCAGGCACTTCACTCTCATCATCATCCTTGCTTGCAACAAGATCAATAACATTCCCAAAGGCCTTATTGCAGCATATCATAAGTTCAACAATTGTTTCACAAATTTCCCCATGCCTAAGGGGAATCTCAAGTAACAACTATATAATTAAAAAGCACATTACTTGCATTTTCCTAAAGTTAGATTCACCCTTAGAATCCTACGATGGAAAGACAATTATTAGAGATAATGATCATACTTTAAACAAACAAATTTATTAACACAAAGGATAACAAATTTCATTGAACACAACATGAAAAATATGAATCCTGCTTCTGATGAAAATTATCAATTTTACTCTCAAACTGTAAGAACAAACTATTTATATGGAAAAAAGAACAGAAAGGACATTATTTTAATTATTGATGTGATAAGTTATATCTTTTCAAGTTCATAAAATAAAGAAAAAATAGCTAAATCATGAGTCTACTTACAACTTGGAAAAGTTGTGCTTTTGCATTATGTACACTACAACAAATTTGACTTATAGGGGGGGTTGGAAAAGAACACACACAAGAGATCTTTGTATGTGAAGTGCCCATCTTTTTTGCTACAATGACTATGGAAAATACTTGTTGCACAGTAACCCTGAGCATTTGCATTGATGGACTGGGCGTTTTAGGAAAAAGGCCCCACAAAATGGTAGAAAAAATCACCTTCCTAGGTTTGGAAATACACCTTCCTTACTGTTGTAAGTGATTACAGTGTTATAAATATGCTAAGAGGCTTTCCAAACAAATGTTGGAGCAACAAATTGTGCACCCTCAGCCTTCTGTCATGATGCTACATGACTCTGATTTCTTTCCTCCTGGTTTTTTGCTTGAATCATAACCTGGAGAGACTGTTGACTATGGACCTAATTCTACTTGACAATAATGATACAACAACAGAGAACATGGAGCCTTGACCACTAGTACTTAGCCGTGTTGTTTTTATATTTTGTAGAAATGTCTTTGGGGAAATTATGCATGTAATAGCTTTAAAAACTAATTGCTTTTCTACCAATGACAACTGGGAAGAAGAATCCATTTTTTTTTTTAATGTATGAAAGGATTATGTCCTACCTAGATGCAAAACCACTCTAAGAGTCTTAGAATCTGTAGGCAAGCTACAATTCGTGTCCAATTTTGTGGTCAGGAAATACCTACGTAAACAGGAACCTAGGGAAAACTCTCTGAAGGGAAATTTGGAACATTTTTTCAAGGATGATTTTGACCAGTAGAGACATCAATTTTGGGGGATGGTTGGAGGAATCAATTCTAGAATGAAAGTAGAGTTAAATTTCTGATTGTTGAGAGAATGAAAAGCAAGAAAAAAAGGAAGCTAGAGTGAAGTGCTTACAATGGAAAAGAGAAAATGGTTGAGTGAAAGTCCTCTGAAAGAGTGGATCTCTAATCCTCATCACCCCCAAATTTCAAAGTACCTTATCCAGAACTAGAAGAGAAAGAGTAAATCTCCTTTCCAATGGAGCCTAGGAGTTGCAAGAGCACAAGGAGTAATCCTCTTGAAAAACAGAAAGCTAGCTTTAAAAAAAAAATTGAGTTGAGTCACTAACCACAATGGAATCTTTCAGACATATCGTGAGATGAGAATTCACAGGTCGTCATATTTGTAGGAGAATTTTGGAGTTTTCACTGCGATTGAGAAAGTGAGACAATCTCACTTTCTCAATCACAGTGAAAACTCCAAAATTCTCCTATAAAAATTTCAGACAATTATCTTTCCTAGGAATCAAGAATGTAGCCTACCTAGGCATCTCAAACTTTGTGGATCAACATTCAGAGAAGGAAACTTTCAACTAAAAGTTCAGGGCTGATTGGTCTGCAGGAAAAAGCAATCAAAATCCTTGTTTCTTTTGAGGAGATCAGTCTGAGACAAGTAAATGGGATCTACAAGATGGAAGGAAACAAGTTGGTTAAAGAAGGGAGAAACATAAATAATGGCATCCAGTCGAGGACGAGACAAATCCGAAGGCTATCCCTGCTGGACCTTGAGGAGATCTCTCACTAGCAAGGAAGCACCACATATACAGATAAATATGTGTGAGAGTTAGTGTATGTGAGAAACTGGCTTCAAGTTTGTTCAAGTACAGTCCTTATTGTCTTTAACAACAGACCAAAACAAACCATAGACATAGTTAATTGTGGCAGTTTAGTCACTCTTAGGCTGGGAGGAAACTCAACATGCTTTGCAAAGGTGTACCAGTGAGAATGCAACAGTGGCAGGGCTAAAAGTTCCAAGATAGATTTGGATAGATCTGCATGAAGACACAATCCAAATCCTTGTTTCCCTTCTAGATATCGCTTTGTGGAATGTACATGAGGTCTAGAATCAGGAAGAACATGGAATGGTTAAAGAAGGGAGAGACCTAAATAAAGGCAGCAAGTGGAGAAGGAGACAAATCCAAAGGATACCCGTAGTTAATCTCAAGGAGATGAGTCATCAGCAAGTAAGAACCACATATACATACAAATAGGTGTGAAAATTAATGGTGGCAATTTAGTCACTCTAACTTTAGGCTGGCAGGAAACCAAAAAGGATTTTGCACAGGCAACCATACCACTCAGAATGGCAGCAGTGATAGAGCTAAAAATTCCAAGGCAAAGTTTCAAGGCAATAGATTTGCACGAAGAAGCAAGCCAAATCCTTGTTTTCTTTCCAAATATCAGGTGAGGTCTAGAATAAGGAAGCACATAGACTGATTAAATAAGGGAGAGACCTAAATAATGATAGTCCCTTTAAAGCATTGCAAAGCATTGCACAGCTTTCTTCATGTGAAAAACAAGGGTAAAATTTGTAATCTTCCTATAAACCCATTTTTGTGTCACACATTCAAAATTAAAAACAAAAAAACAAAAACAAAAACAAAAACAAAAAACAAAAAAGAGCATTTTATGAACGTTATCTTATCAATTCAAATCATGGTACAAAAGCAAGAAATCCTACATAGAACAATAGTAAAAATAAAATGTAAAGAGTGAATAACATGTTTTTGGCATCGACGGAATCACGGGTATTAGTTGTCATGATTGTTTCAGAGCCAACACCTCCATCCTTTGAACCTCAGTAGATAACTGCAATACAACAAAAGAGTAAAAAATCTCTTCAGCAACTAGAAAATTTTATGCAACAAAACTTATAGGTCAAAGAAACAGAAATAGAGATATCAATACCTGAGGTGTGCGAGGTCGTGGGGGGTTTAGCACCAATGCCTCAGCCATATTCAGTCCACTTGTAGGAGCAAGACCATGCCCTTTGGATGAAACTAAGCTTCCTGGTGCAATTTGCTGACTTGTTGTAGATGGGCCATTTCCCAGTGATATAACCCCATTTGGAACTGGAGCATCTGCTAAAGCAGATTTCCATCCATCAATAGAAGAAACCCCACTTACTGGTGTGCCTGGCCTTCCAATGGACCCTTGTCCTTTCCAAATTGGGCTTGAACTTGAGTTCATCCCAACAACATTTTCCAGGTTCGATTGAATGATACATTGCTTCTCTTCAGCTCCAAGAGAGGGAAAATCTTTTTCAAAGGCAGCTTTCTGCATGTTACTCACAATACCACCCCGTACAAGAGGAGTAGCTATAATGGTTCGTATCTCATTTCCAATTTTCTTTTCTCCATTTTCTGAAATCCTATTTGATATTCCAGACTGGGAGCGCCTTAGAGTTGAATCACTTTCAAACCTGCCAGCAGGTCCTGGATTAGACCACCTTTTTGTAGTATCAAATAGTTCACAGCCATTGTTTTGATCATTTCCACTCACTCCTCCCAAAGACCTTTCTCTGTCATGAGCTTCCCATTCTCGACCCCATTCCCAATATTTCTCATGTTCTAGAGACTCATACACCTGGAGAGAAGAACTGCGACGAAAACTAGTATATGGACGCGAATATCCAAATGGATCTCTGTCAGTATTTGTACGATCACTACCCCCACTGTTATTATTTAGGCTCCTACGAGAGGACAAAAATGATCTCTCCGATGACCCTAAATATCAGGGTGAGCCGTAGTCACCACAAGTTGCTCTAGATGATTGCAATTGAAGAGATTTGTGTCTAGATGGAAATGGAGCATTTGTATTGTCTATATTCCACCATAGAATAAAGAATATTCTTTAGTAATATGATATATAGAGACAAATTAAATAACAACACAAATTTACATATTATACAATCTACAGACAAGATTTTGTCAAGCTTCAAAAGACTATTTAAGTAACATGTACTCAAGTTCAATTTAACAATTCTCAGACATTAATATAATGATTTGATTCTCTGGTTATAATTATTGATAGAGAGAAAAAACTTTTTCAGTACAAATAACAAACTCAAAGACCTTGAAGAAACGTAGAACCTGCAGTGCCCTGTGTTGAGAGAATATGTAACTGTCAAAAGTCTGCCATTCTGCAACAATCCAGAATACTAAACCCTAGGGCTCCTGTCGAAACGTGCAACTAACTCATCTAAGCACATTACATACATATGACTATAGTGTTTGCATTTAAAAATCATTATAGTTTACAAATAAATTTGGCATCAGTGAACCATTGACAACATCATACACGTGATTATATATTGTGGCTAACAGAGGTTTATTATAAACTGTGACAGCAGACTTATGATCACATTTCAATGAACAATTACAACTGTAATAGATATATAAATAATAAAATGTATTTATGTGTTAGACCCCTTGGCTGACTTGTTGTGTACAGTGCACTAGCAACTCTGTTGATGAAGTGCTATGTCCCCCTTTGTGCCATTATTGGTTGAGTATGATCGTTGGCAGCTGGTGAGGGAAGTAAGGAGTGCACAAAAAGATGGTACGGCATCGCTCTAAGAAACAGATGATAGAAAATGGTCAATGTTGGATGATACTATCTTTGGGTGATAACTTCTAGTCCAAATCGCCCTCTTTAGCAAGTTTCTCAACTCCAAACACCACCACGACTTCTCAGGGTCTGCACTCTCCCACAAAACACAGATCTGAGTGGTTCAGTTCTCCTATAAATGCCTCGCAACAATAACAAGAACAATAGCACCAGTTCGCCTCTTCCTTTTGTGATTGTTCCCTCAACCCCAGTGCACCTCTCTCCACACTTTCATAGTTCCAGATCTGCATATACCTCCATAAACTCTGTCAATAAGAGTAAGCGAACTCCCTCCTTGACTGTAGATAGCCAAGGAACTGTTTCGGCACCACTTTTGGACTATGATTCCTTCCACTCTGCACAATGTTGAATCGATGCCTGGGTAGGTTGAGTTTGTATTGCCATCCTGTATTCAAGAAAGGTATCTCTCCCAATGACCTTCCCTTCCACACTTGTAACACCTTGTCGGTGCCGTCGTTGATGGTTAGTCTTCAACTTCTTTTCCATTCCAATTCTAATTCCTTCCCCCTCTTCTCTCACCCTCGACCTCAACAGAGCAATTGCATATCCATTTCCATTTTCCCTCCCCTCTCTCTTTAGGCGAGAAAAATTTATATTAATTTATAAAAATAATAATCATTCACTATTATAATGATAATCCAATTTTGGCACTGCAGAGAGGTCATATTGATGTAGGAGATACTTGTTTGTGGTATGTGACATCCCTTTAGTTGAGTTATATGATTCCTTAGTTTAAGGAGTTGTATATATGCTCTACAACTTGTTGTCAATATATTAATATATTGTAAAGCCTAAATGATTTTTTCTAAAATATTATTTCAAAAAATGAATTTACCTCCTTGTGATTCAAGGGAGTTTTGGTACTGAAATTTTTTTATTTATTAAAAAATCATATCATTAGCACTATGTGAATGGAAATTAATTTAAGGGAGGTTTTCATTTTAATGTTCTTAATAAGAACTATAAAGACATCACTTTGGAATCTTGTGAAGCTGTTAGTGTATTGAAGCCCTTCTATGAGCTCCTATGGGATTTAACCTTAATCAATTTATTGGACCTTGGAATGTTCGATAGTAATAGAGAAGTGATGGGGTGTACCAAATTTTTCATTAGCGGAGTGCACAATAATTCTTTGTGGTTGGATAGTGCATACCCCAACAATCTATATGGTGCTCATTTAAATCTTTGGGATGCTATCTATGGTTCTCATTTCCAATTTAGTGGTCCAATGCGAAAAGACAAAGCCTTACACCAATATTTTCCTCCATGTCTCATGGGCAATTTGTAGGGCCTTAGCTATCACATAAGCCCTATCTAGGAAATTTTTAACCTGGAAGAGGAATATGGTGTCCATATCAAGATTTGTAACACTAAGGATGGTTGTTATGAACAAAGTTCACATTTATAAGGCCTATGTAGTGGCTAGGGACCCCACAAATTATGGCTCTTGAAACCTTTACTTGGGTATCAGGAATAATCCATGTTGTTCTAAACCTGAAAATGGCCATGAACATATCCAACTTGCATGCAAAAGATTCCCTATGTGGTGATAATTTGGGGCCCCACACATGGACGATGAGCTTTAGAGGCAAATTTTACAGCATAAGACTATAGTTTTTACTATATTTTAAGTCATGCATCAAGAACCATCCCCTATGCGCAAGTTCTCAAAATGATGGCTATATCTCACATGTAGACTAGAGATTTTCTATGTACATGCATGCTATGTGATGGTCAAGGGAATCATAATGGTCCATGGCCTCGTAATCAATTGGTATGAACTTAGGAAATAAATTTAATCCCTAGGCCATGGTATGGGCCAAGAGATCCATTATTGGTATTACAAATCTCAAAATCTCAAAATACCAACATATCCCACTTGTGGTTGAAGAATTTTCCCTCTATAGATATTAAGTGATGTCTTAAGGCCTTACGATGCATCACTCGTGAGTGACAAAGGGAATTGTGCTTACATGTAGGCTAGAGATTCCATACATAGTTCTTATGTGGTAGTCTAGGTTAACATGCATGGACCATCAACAAATGGCTACCATATCTCATTTGTAAGGTAAAGTAAATATGTGTAAAGTCAGCCTACACATAGACAATGACAACATAAGGTCCTATATTTTTCCTTATGCCGTGGAATGATCCTCAAGATCCATCCCTAGTGTGACCCTCCTCAATGTGGTGTCCATATCACATGTAGGATAAGGATTCCCTACACAGGTTCTATGCAATGATGAGGGTTACTAAGTAAATACCATGAGCCCTATAGACAAATGTTTTATCCCAACAACATGGGCTTTGGTATCAAACCATGGATTAGTGACCAAGAAGTTCCCATTATGTGACAAGCCTAAAAATTGCTACCATATCCATGTCATGGGAAAAAATGTTCTAGGGCCTCATGGATGGCCTATGTAGAACCCAAAAGCCACATGTTATGGACTAAAACTCTAGATCTTCACCATGGACCATGACTTGGGTCATGAGGACCACCCTTGGTGTACTAAAGCTTCGAATGTGACACCACATCTTACTCACATGCCAAAGATTGCCTATGTTGTGGTTTAAGGCCCCGCACATGGCATGTAAGGGTTTGATATAGAATCCATGGATTAGAACCTAGGTTTTTGCACCAAAGCATTCATATATGGGGCTTATGATTTATTTGTGGGGTCAAAAACCACCACATGGAACTAATTACAAATGGAATCTTCATCATGCCAATGAGATATGATTCTATAATGGGGATACTTCTTGGTGTCGAAGCTATGCTTGATACAAAAATACAAATTATTGTCCCATAAAATTTGTCTTTGGATCTCATGGTCCATACATGGGAACCTAAACCACCACACAAGTCTACAAATTAGGGAATATTTGGCATATGAGTGAGATGTGGTGTTTATTTCAAGGTTTATCACACCATGGATGGTCTTCAGGACTCATAACATGTTTTAGGGTTGAAAGCCAAGGTCTTGAGGCATAATTTTTTTTTGTAGAGCTCATGGGACATGTGTGGGTCCACAACAACCACATAGGAAATTAGTAGGAAATCTCATCCCATAAGTGCAATATGGTGGTGATTTTGAGGTTTTCCACATTAGAGGTTATTTTTAGTGCCTAAGGCATGGTTGGTGCCAAGATATAGGTTGTTTGGATGTAATATTTGTCGTTGAGGCTCATGGGCCATGTGTGGTGCCTCAAGCCACCATACTTTGGCATGTGAGATGGTGCTCATTTAAATATTTGGGATGCTAAGTGTGGTTCTAATTTCCCATTCAATGGTCCAATGCCAAAAGAAAAATCCTTACCTCAATATTTTCCTCTATGGCTAATGGGCAATGTTGTAGTGGATGGAGATTTTGACTCGATGGTGTTAACAATCATTCAAACAAATTTCCTTGTGTCAAAGTTAGTATAGTCCGACCCAACAAAGTATCATGTCAAAAAGGAAGTTCCAACCTCTACTCTTATCAACCCTCATCCATGGAAAGCAAAGGGTACTCTGTCATTATTGAATCAATAAACAATTGTAGACATTGTGTCTTCACTAGGTCCAGAGTGTAACACTTGTTCTGATGTGCATATTGCCCACCTTCATGATTCAAAACATCGATATGTTTGATTTCAAGTGTTTTTGACATGTTCATCCATGATAGGGTTGATTTATATCGGCACAAGATGTACCAGGTTGAGGTTAATTTGCTAAGATATTGTTAGAGGTTCAAGCAAAGGTGGAGGGTATGGATTCAGCGATTTGACGTTAAAGACTAGATGCAAGCCTAAGTACAGAGGTAAGTCAAGTACAAAGGTGCTCTCTTCTCCGACTCAAATAATGATATACGGTCAATAATGAAATGGTTTGATCCTTTGATGTAGGATTTTTAATCTATCCTATAAAATATATAGCCAAAATGTACCTTTGAATTTGAACTAACATAGCATGTGATGTATGTCATATTTGTTCTTATAATCATGTTGTTGCCAATTCAATGTGTCCTAGACCTGTAAATGTATCTTTTGGGAACTCTAAATGAATTATTTTGTGTTTTCGTGTTCCATGGTTTGTTGTGGAGTTGTTGTTGAAGTATAACGAGAAGAATGCTCTATTGTCTGAATCAACTAGGACAATTGAACTGACTTCAACTTGAAGTTCTATTATAGAATCAACTAAAAGTCAAAACCTCAAAAATGAATTAATTGATTGCAATGAAAGGAATACATGGACTTCTCCTACACAAGAAGCTTTTTTTCCTAATTGAGTAACTAAGATGATTGAAGTTGTCGTTGTTGTTCTTCCCCCAAAAATTCTCTGGCTTCCTTTTCCTTCTGAGGCGATGTATTGATCATCGTTACTTGTTGTCCAAAAGCTTTGCCAAATTGGACAGCCATGTGTCCCAAACCACTAAGCCCCAAAACGCCAAGGCTTCCTCCGAGCTGTGTCATTTCGAAGTGTTGCATGGGGTTGTATACAGTTATGGGGTACTAGTGGAAACATTGCTCTAGATTTCAAGGCGCATAGGGAGGCAATGAAGTGGAAAATTTGAGGCAAGACGAACTGCAAATACAAATCTATCTTCACAAATCCACGCTACCCTATTGAAGCAAAGAAAGAAGTACCTAATAAAATACGCCAGGGAAACTTAACTCAAACATGCATAATACCTACACGCATAATACCTATAGAAATGGTCACATAGCATCATCAATTAAAAAATCATTAGAATTACATTTTTTATTGTCACTAAAAGTCACCAAAAAATGTATTAGTGGGGGCCATTAAAGATTGTCACTAGAAGTGTCACCAAAGAGAGAATTTGTAACGTGCCCTTAACAACCCTCACCAAAAGTGTCATTGAAATGGATTTAGTGACAAACCTTAAAGGAATGTCTCCAAAGATGATTATAATGATGGTTCTTTAAGATTCGTCATCATATGTGAAATTGGTGATGGCCCTTTAAGGTCTTTCACAACCATGACCCTCACTAATGGATATTAATTAGGGCCATTAAAGGATCGTCACTAGAAGTGTCACTAAAGAGAGAATTGGCAACGAGCCTTTAATAACCCTCACAAAAAGTGTCACTGAAAAGAGTTTTGGTGACAAACCTTAAATAAATGTCTCCAAATACAATAAAAATGACGTTTTTTTAAGGTTCGTCATCATTTGTGACATTGGTGACGACCCTTTTAAGGCCCGTCACAAGCATGCCCCTCACCAATGTCATGTTTTGTAGTAGTGAATACAAGCATCACGGGCCTCATGGAACACTAACCCTTTTATGTGAAATACCTTGTAATCATAGTTGGCCAAAAACTTCACCCATCGCCACTACCTAGAAGTTAATGGTGGGTGAGTCTACAAGTATCTCAAGATCTCATGATATATTCATAATTCAAACTTTTTGATGTTTTATGGTGTTTTCTGGTGTTTTCTGGTGTTTTCTAGTGTTTTAGAAGTGCATAAAAACTTCTCCATTTAGATGTGTATATGTGGAAGAATGGAGTATTTGTTAGACGTGGAATGGGATGCGGAGACTTGAGTCACCCTTCACAAAAAGGGGAAACCAATGAGAAGAAAGGGTGATGGAATGAAAATTACTAGCATGTTGAAATTGGCAAGAAAATTTTCATTTTTGATGTGACAGATCTAAAAATTACCAACATATCCCACTTGTAGTTGAAATTAGATTCACTCTTTAGAGATTATGTGATGTCGCAAGGCCTTAATCATCACTCAAGAGCAACAGAGGGAATTGTCACATATAGGCTAGATATTCCATATGTAGGTCATATGTAGTAGTCTAGGTTAATATGCATGGACCATCCACTCCATAGCAAATTAATATGGTATTAGGCCTTAAAATTAGTTTATAGGCCATGGTATAGGCCACGAGAACCATCGTCAGTGTTACAAATATTGAAATGGACATAATATCTCGCTTGTAAGGTAAAGTAATTATGTATAGGGCCCTACAGATGGACCATGAATCATATAGTAAATTTATTAACCATGGACCATTATTTAGGTTATGAAAACCATTACTGGTTCACATAACCTATAAATATTAAACCATGGTTGGTTTATTGGATTACATAACCATGGACAAACCAACAACAACACTGACATCGACGATGGTGACAATGATGATCATGCCAATCTCACATGTAGGCTAAAGATTCTTATGTGGTAATCTAGGTTAAAATGCATGGACCATCAACCCCATGGAAAATTAATATGGCATTAGACCCTAAATTTAGTTCACATGCCATAGTCTAGGCCACGAGAACCATCCTTTGTGTTAAAAATATTGAAATGGCCACCATAAATAATGCCACTAATTAGACACTGACCTAACACAACCAACCCATGTAAATGACTCATGCACTTGGCACAATTGATCCATGCAATGAATTCATGCACCTAGGAAGCTTCAACCTCTAACCCCCTCATCTTGTACCTAATCTTAACATCTAGCCCCAAACTGAATAACATGATAACTTATAAACCACTTAACCACTAGTACCAACAAAACCAGAACCCCTTTCCCACTAACCCACTGATCCCTTAGGTGCCTCGCTTCTAATCCAAAAACTCCCCAAATCCTACCACATTATGAAATTGTAGAAATATCTTCTTAAGCCAGTGTCCCTCTAACCCTAACCCACTACCCCCTAAACCAATCACTAACATGACTACTGCACCAAATCAACACACTAACACAATAAACTTTGACCTTGGCTTATTTATAACCAATGTTTTAGATCAAAGACTTTGACATCAAGGTTTGAATGATCACTATATGGGATTTTATCAAACCAAAATTAGTGCAAAAATAAACATAAGAACTTAGACTATAAACAAAATATTCCCTAAATAGGGTATGTATGATGACTCAAGTCCCTATGCATGGCCCATGAGTCTCAAAATAAATTTTTATTGCCCAAGAACTTATATTTTGGCCCTACCATAACATAGGCTCCTAGAACCATTCATGACATGAAAATACTAAAAAAAATGACAATGTGTTACTCAAGAGCTAAATATTCCTTGCCTATGGCTTATGTGGTGGTACAGAGAAACGCCCATAGGTCACAAGACTTTGAGGTAACTACCGGTCATTATAAACTAGATCTTGATCTAACACCATGGACACCATGGATTAGGCTTCAAGAACCATCCATGATGTTCTAAATATTGAAATGGACACCATACCCACTTGCAAGCTAAATATTCCTTATGTAGGAATCATGTGGTGATTAGGTCCCTACACATGGCCCATTAGCCATAAAGGATAATGTTATGGCACATGAGTTTGTATTTTGACCATGGATCATGCAAAGTTGGAGTGTGAGAACCATCTTTGATGTGAAAAACCTAGCATGACTGCCTCAATTGTAGAGCTCTAATGGGATATGGTGTTGAATGATGATGCACACCCTTCCTAACACTACAATAACTTGTGTGCGCTTAGCTCCAATGTTTTGATGAGATGCATTGTTGAACCCATGTGACACACCTAACCCACGTACATAAATGACTTTTAGGGGGTTTTCAAAAAACTTCCTCGAAAATTTCAATTCACATGACTTTGAGGGGGGGTTTCAATAAACCACCTCTAAAAGTTCAATTCTCATTTCTTTTAAGGGGGGTTTCACAAAACCGCCTCCAAACATTCAATTATCATGACTTTTAAGGGGTGTTTTTAAACAACTGCCTCCAAATTTTTATTTTGCATGAATTTTAGGGGGGAGTTCAACAAACTACCTCCAAAAGTTCAATTCTCATGACTTTTAAGGGGGGTTTCAAAAACCCGCCTCCAAAAGTTCAATTCTCATGACTTTTAAGGGGGGGTTCCAAATAACCGCCTCCAAAAGTTCAATTCTCATGACTTTGGGGGGGGGGGGATCCAATAAACCGCCTCCAAAAGCTCAATTCTCATGACTTTTAAGGTGGGTGCCAAAAAACCGTCTCCAAAAGTTCAATTCTCATGAGTTTTAAGGGGGGTTCCAAAAAAACCGCCTCCAAAAGTTCAATTCTCATGACATTTAGGGGGGGTTTTGACAAACTGCCCCCACAAGTTATGAGAATTGGGATTTTGGGGGGGATTTTCAAACAACCGCCTCCCAAAGTTCAATTCTCATGACTTTTAAGGGGGGTTCCAAACAAACTGCCTCCCAAAGTTCAATTCTCATGACTTTTAGGGGGGGTTTTGACAAACCGCCCCCAAAAGTTATGAGAAATGGGCTTTTAGGGGGGGGTGTTCAAACAACCGCCTCCAAAAGTTCAATTCTCATGACTTTTAAGGGGGGTTCCAAACAAACCGTCTCCCAAAGTTCATTTCTCATGACTTTTAGGGGGGGTTTTGACAAACCACCCCCAAAATTTATGAGAATTGGGATTTTAGGGGGGTTTTCAAACAACCGCCTCCAAAAGTTCAATTCTCGTGACTTTTAAGGGGGGTTCCAAAAAAACTGCCTCCAAAAGTTCAATTCTCATGACTTTTAGGGGGGGTTTTGATGAACCGCCCCCAAAATTTATGAGAATTGAGCTTTTAGGGAGGGTTTTCAAAAACCTGCCCCCAAAAGTCAAATTTCATGACTTTTGGGGACGAATTTAAAAAAACCGCCCCCAAAAGTCCAATTTCCATGACTTTTAGGGGCAGTTTTAAAAGACCGCCTCCAAAGGTCTGAAAAAACTTTTAGGGGGGGTTTTACCAAGACCCCCGCAAGCCAAAACCACCCCTAAAGGGCTATTTTGTTGTAGTGTGATAACCATCAAGCAGACTATCAACCTTCTATGATAGTAGTTGAAGGTAATATTTTTTATAAATCTATCTCTATTTTGATTGATTTAGGTTCTACTTTGAGTTATATATCTCCTAAATTAGTAGAGATGTGTAAGATGAAAAAGCATGAGTTTGAAAAGTCATGGCTAGTACAGTTAGCTATAGGAACAAAAAAAAAACTAGTTTTATCATAATTGTGAGTTTATCATGACTAATTTAGTTACAAAAGAAGATTTAAATATTTTACCTTTGGGTTCATCTGACATGTTGATTGGTATGGATTGGTTAGAAAAAACACGAAGTTATACTAAATTGTTTTGAAAAGACTTTTACTTGCATTGATGAACAAGGTAATAGTAGGCTTGTTAAAGGTATTCCTAGGAAAGTCTTTACTTGAAAAATATATGCTTTATAGTTAAATAAATGTGCTAGAAAAGGATTTCAAATGTTTATTGTTCATATAACTAAAAATTATGATGAAGAATTCAAAACTATATTGGAAGACTATTCCATTTTGAAAGAATTTAAAGATGTCTTTCTAGAGGAAATACATGGATTACTTTCAAGGAGGGAGATTGATTTTACTATTGAATTGGTACCAGGAGCAGTACCTGCTTCTAAAGCCCCATATAGAATGAACACACAATAATTAGTAGAACAAAAAATGAAATTACAAGAATTTCTAGATAAAAAGTACATAAGACCAAGTGTGGCCACGTGGGGAGCACTGGTACATTTCGTTAAAAAGACAGATGGTACCTGAAGACTCTACGTAGATTATAGACAACTTTAAAAAAATGTCTGTTAAAAACAGAGACTCACTACCACGTATAGATGATATGTTTGATCAAGTACGGGGAGCTACGGTATTTTCAAAAATTGATTTAAGGTTTGGTTATCATTAAATAAGAATTAAAGACGAAGATATTTACAAAATGACATTTCGAACATGGTACTGGCATTTTGAATTCATGGTTGTTCCATTCGGTTTAACTAATGCTCAGGCCACGTTCATGTGCCTAATGAATAGTGCCCTTCATAAATATTTGGATAAATTTGTGGTTGTGTTTATTGATGATATACTAATCTACTCTAAAAACGAATAGGAACATGAAGAACACTTAAAAATGGTTTTATAAACTTTAAGAGAACATAAGTTATACGCAAAATTCAGTAAATGTGACTTTTATCAAGATAAATTTAGTATTTGGGACATGTAGTATCTAAAGAAGGAATCTATGTAGACCTAGATAAGATTAAGGCATTAATAGATTGGTCAGTTCCTAAATATCTAACCGGTGTTAGATCCTTTATGGGGATCACGGGTGACTATCGTAGATTCATTGAAGGGTTTTCAAGGATTGCCTATCCAATAACTTCATTACAAAAGAAATGAACAAAATTTATATAGTCAAATAAATGCCAAGAAAGCTTTGAAAAACTTAAACATTTACTTACAAAAACACCTATTCTAAGGATAGCATATCCATACAAAGACTTTTTCGTATGTATGGATGCTTGCTTAGAAGGACTAGGTGGAGTATTAGTACAAGATGATTATGTAATAAGTTATGAATCAAGAAAACTTAAAGAGCATGAAATAAATTGTGCAACACATGATATAGAATTGGCCGCAATAATACACGCTTTAAAAATGCGGAGACACTCTCTTTTATGGAATAAAATTTACCTTAATGTCTGATAACATAAGTCTAAACTATTTTTTTGGCCAACAAAATCTAAATGCTCACCAAGCCTAGGTGGTTAGCCTTCTTGAGCGAGTATGAATTTGAGATCAAACATATAAAAGGAAAGGAAAATAGAGTAGCGGATGCCTTAAGTAGGAACGCTATTCCAAATTTTTTAGCTACCATTAGCAGTTATAAAATAGATCTAGAAGATATAATCAAGGATGCATCTAAAAATGATGAAGAATATCTAAACGTTAAGCAAAAATTGAAGGAAAAACTAAATGGAAGTGAATCCACAGCTTTTTCTATGAGATCAAAAGACTTATTAACATATAAAAATCGGTTATACGTACCCAACTCTGAAGAAGTTAAACACTTAATCCTAAATGAATTACATAAGAAACCATATTTTGAACATTCGGGATATAAAAAATTATAACAATTCTAAGAAAATATTATTATTGGCCTAATATGAAAAATGATACTACTAATTATTTAGATAGATGTCTTGAATGTCAACAAGTAAAAACTAAACATCGGCATTTAGTCGGTTTACTTCAACCTTACCCATTCTAGAACAGAAATGAGAAGTGATAGGCATGGATTTTATAACTAGGTTTCCTAGAAGTGCTAAACAACATGATTCAATTATGGCAATTGTTGATAAATTGAGTAAATATGCACATTTTATACTAGTAACGTCTACTTTTAAAGAAATAAATATAGTAGATATCTTTATGAAAGAAAATTTTCACTTGCATGGTATTCCTAGAGTTGTAATATCTATCAGGGACGCAAAGTTTACAAGTAACTTCTGGAAATCTTTATTTAAAGATTTAGACACTCAATTAAGTTTTAGTACCTTCTTATCATCCTTAGACGGATGGGAAAACTGAAAGAACTAATCAAATTCTTGAATATATGATACATATGTATGTGATGGACAAGCCAAATAAATGGGAAGATTATTTACACTTAGTTGAGTTTGCTTATAACAATGGTCCATTTGGTCAAGAATCTCTTAAGATGAGTCCATTTGGAGTGTTATATGGTCGGAAATACCAGACTCCTATATAATGGGATAGCCCTGTTGATAGGATTGTTCTAGGACCTAATATGTTGAGGGAGATGGAACAAACTGTTAAACAGGTACAGCAGAATTTAAAAGTTGCTCAAGATTGAAAAAAAAGTTATGCAGATCTTAAGAGAAATCCAAAGGAGTTCAATGTCGGAGATCAAGTATACTTAAAGGTAAAGCCAAAGATAAGTACATTAATCTTGGGAATATGTTCCAAGTTAGCTCCTAGGTATTGCAGACCCTTTGAAGTGCTAGGGTCGGTAGCCTATCAACTTGCACTTCCTCCTTGTATAGAAGTTCATAATGTTTTCCATGTTTCATGATTGAAAATATATATACATGATTCTACTCATATCATCGATTGGGGTGTGATTTAGGTAGAACCCAAGGGAGAGTTACAAATAGATCATTTGTGTATCCTAAACAGGAAGGAGCTTATGTTATGGAATCGATCCATCGCTCAAATAAAAGTGTAATGGAAGCACTTCAACTTGAGGAGGCAACATGGGAAATGGAAGATCGTATGCGAGCAACATATCCTTCCCTGTTCCAAAATGAGAAATAAGACTCTGAATAAAAAACATCGATGACGGTGTTAAAAATAAGGGGGGGGATGTAATACCCCCAAGAATTTTGAATTATTTGATTAAATGTTTTTATTTGAGAAACATTCTGCAAACAATTATTTTGTAAAAGAGTTATAAAACTCTATGAGGAAAAATACTCACACTCATGTGGGTTAATTTTATGAAAAATAAATATTATTTTATTATTAATAAAAATAGACACTTAAAGCCACCAGTTGAAAGAGGAGACACCATCATGAGACAATGAACACATGGACAACAAGCATTTGATATCATTAAAATCCAAATCCAAATCTCAGCAAGCCAACCAAATCCACAATTATAGGGATTAAGATATAAACTTAAGATATGATTGAGATGGAACAAGACATAGGAAAAAAATTAGTATAATGGTGCACTGAGAAGATAGAGAACGTTGTGTGGTGCATAGAGAGAATTGATGCTATGTGGATAGTATGTTGTTAAGTATTATTTCTTTGTTTTAGAAAGTCCATGTTTTGAATCTGCTACATACTTTTGGGAAATTTTGTGTTCATATTGGCTTAGCTAAGTTCATTGGTGTATGGTGGTGGTCCATCTCGAGGGTGAAGTTGGGAAAGTAAGCGTGGATATCCTCTTCTACGGTTGGAAGGAACTGGGAAGCTTCAAGTATTTTTCCCCTTTATTCTTTTATTCCAAATCACACGATCTACAAACATGTTTCGTCTTAATATTAGATATGAATATGTATATATGGCAATAACTTCATTCCCGATCCACTGTTCAGGTCGGCTGATCTGTGGAGTATTGTCCTACCTTAATGATGGTATATTTTTTATATTATTGCGTTCTTTGTCTATTTTTGACCATATCTAAGAAACCAAGGAAGCAATCCTGCTCTTACGGATCTATTCAATAGAAATAGTAGAAAGCTCTCTCGTAGCAGTAATTTCCTTAAATATATATAAGGAAATGATCCTTGAGTTTAACACTCACTAAAATGCCAACAGCTAGGGCTTTGAGAACACCCACAATTATGGTTAGTGAATGGGCATTTGTTTTCAGCTTAACGCATCCACCACGGAGGCTTCACTAGAAGGCAATATAATACCACGTTCATTCATATTACGGTATTAAATATTCATGAAAACCTAAAAATTATATTGCTTATATATTAAGGGGCAAAGGGTTTTTTTTATTTAATGTAACAATACAAAAATACTTTGTGGTCTTTTTTATATGGGTGGGATGACAAATATCCACCAAATGGAGATGGCGGGATCATGGTCGGATGAGAAATCGGGTTGAGGAAAGGCTTGAGCTTACCAGTACACAGGGAAATTGCATCTTGAGGCATGCTTGAGGCCAGGGGGTTTCGTGGTGAAGTTGGTTTCCAGTCGATCATAGTCGAGAGACAGTGGTCATTGACAGCCAATTGTTACCAATAACACTCAGCAAGTTGTTACCAATAGCCTTGGGAGGCTCTAAGCCTCCAGGGCCTGTAATAGGCCCTCGATAGGCCTTGGGGGATTGAATACCCAACCACTCGTACCTATTACAGGACTTGGGAGGTTTATTCAGTGTCCTAGAGTTTGTTACAGGACCCGGGGGCTTGGATACCTAGCCCACAATAGGCTTAGTCAGTGATTGGGGAACTACAACATGCAATTTAAATGTTGTACTATGTGCATTGGCTCTAGGGACATACAAGAAGTGATATCCTATCTCTTCATTAGACCATTAGATGTTGCAAATCATAATAATATGTGGTTTAGTAATTGCATTGTGGATGAAGTAATGTGCATCCACAATATACATCGAAAGATGCAAGGTGCATTGCAGAATGCATGTGGGGTCATAAGAGGGGTATCATATAAATATACTAGGTAGAAATATAAAGGGGTATCATATCAATATACTAGGTAGAAATATAAAGGGGTATAAAAGATGTTAATGAAACAATTGATACATACAATATCTAGTGAAAATATGGGTTTTTTTAAATTGGGAAGGCATATTGGGAGGGGGTTAAAAAAACGATTTTGGAAGGTATTTTCCAATATTCAGTGAAATTAGGGGTATTGTTTCATATGCCACGAACAAATGTGCTATGATAGCGATTTATTGAATGAAGCCCCCATGGCATCCACCTACCCGCAACAATCCAAAGATACCAATGTTTCCATTAAATCACAATCTAAAGACCAATAGTTTGAGGACAAGAACTTAATTGATACATACTTACATCGAGTTGCCTTTAAGTTACAAGATGTTACCAATAAGTAATTTTTAGAAAGAAACAAAAGCAATTATGATCAGTCTTCCCTCATTACGTTAAAGAGTATCACTTAATCCACGGTCTGGATGAGAGCAACGTCATGGATAGTGACTGTGTAGTTACTGTTAACTGTACTCTACACCAGAACGATAAGCTAGAGAAGTTAAAAGACAAGCCGACTTATTGTGTTATATCGAACAAATCGATGTATCAATTAACTGTGTTAAGATTAAGATATATATACATAAGATAGAATAATTTTACATGTCAATTATGTCGGAGACGTAAATATTTTATGACAATTATATGATATAGTTGTATGCCTATCTTATGTGATCTAACAACTAAATAGAAGATGGGATTCTAGTTAGGATGGGTTATAATGTTTGATTATATTGCATTAAAATTATTTTAATCTATTTTAGTTGCTTGAATCATATATTATTAAGTTAATGTATGTGAATTATAGCGATTTCAATAATTTGCAATATAGATAAATAGTGTTTAAGGTGCATTGGAGTCATATTTGAATGGGTATGGTTTTGTGGCAGGTTACAATTCTTTATATATTTTAACTATATATTAGAAATTACAATCTATGTATTTTAGATGTAAATTTACAACGATCAAGGCCATAGATTGGATTATGAGAAGAGATTATATATATATATATATATATATATTAGAATTTACAGTTTATATACATGACATATATTGAAAAGGCTTAGTATATGCAGTGGTAGACAATACCATATATATTTTGGGTATACAATTGTACTTATATAAGATGTGAGATGGAAAGTTATACAAATTAAACATGTTGGAAGAATTGAGGTAGTTAAGTATTGAATAAATGATATAATTACTTTTGTTTATGTAACTAGAAACGAATTTCATTACTCTTGAAAAATATTGTCATTCTTTATTGACATTGGGAAGAATTAGAAATTAGGCACTGGGTTGTAAATTCACATAATTTCTACCTTCTTGAAAGTATTGTAAAACTTTTTTTACATTTTCCAAAAGTTACTATGTTGCGGTATGTTAGCACTTGGACCCTTGGAGGGGTTTTTGCCTAATTCATAAATTGTTAATTTGTGCTCTTGAGACTTGTTCAAGATGTGGAAGTTAACTCTCGATCTTATAGAGTGTGAGAAGTTAGATGGAGGTAATAATTTTGTTCCTTGGAATATTAGACTCCATTTACTTATGGAGGAATCTGATATTTGGGGAGCATGTTATGAAAGAGAGTTTAGAACCTACCAATCCAATACATTTGGTCACTCATCAAATGAAGAAAGTTAAAGTGAAGAGAATCATTCTTGATTCTGTGAAGGATCATTTCATATCCCACATTGCAAAAAATAAGGAAAGTGAGAAAATGTTTGAAACTTTGGTTTAGTTATTTCAAAGCTTGTGTGATTATTGATAGATTCTCTTGCGATACCAACTTTCAATTGTTTTCATGAGAAATACAAATACTATGGTGATATACTTGACCAAGATAACTCAGTTGACAGATCTTCAATTAGAACAACAATGGAGGATCAGGAGTTGGTATCCATTGCCTTAAAAGGACTTGCTCCTTCCTAGATGCCTTTTATTGAGGGTTTTTGTGCTCGAGATACCTTGCAAAGTTTCCAAAAATTTGGGTTGATATTCTACAAGAAGAAATTAGATTGTATTCTTATTTAAAGAAACAAGGAGAAGTAGATGGTATTGGTCTCATTGGGGAGACAAACAAGAGTAGTAATCTAAAGGATACAAGAAGAAGGAAGGTACATATACATGAAAGAATTAATTGATTATAATGATTTATTTTCGATGTCACAAGATGGGACATTAATCTAGTCGGTGTCCATTGAATAAGAAGGGAAAGTGTATGAAACATTGTGTAGTTGGTACTATAGCAGGGGTAGAGGAGAATCCCTCTCAAATTGAGATTTCCTTTTGTATGGATTCATGTTTATCCTCTATCATTGTGTCTGGTGTTGGATGGTATGTGGACAATGGAACTTTCAAAACATATGAAATGTGATAGGTCTTTATTTAGCAGGATTTATGAGAAAAATGGAGGCATGGGTGTTGAGCTTGGTGATGATGCCACTTCTCCTATGACATGAGTTGGTTCTATTTCATTTAAGATGCATCTAGGAAATGTTCTTGAGTTGAGTGATATTCTATTTGTTCTTGGTTTGAAGAAAATATTATTCTAGTTTCTTGCATGGGAAATTTACAATGGAGAGTTGTATTTGAGGAACAATGGTGCACCCTCAATAATTGTACCCTAGCTAGTTTGAGGACTTTGGCTAAAGGGGAGAGAAAGGGTGATATTTACAAGTTACTTATTGATCCATTAGCACATGCACATACTAATGATAGGATAGATGAATCTTCTAGTTTTGAGGATGCTTGAGAGAATATAAAAGCACATAGACCTTCAGTTAGGGCAATTATACCTCCTAGGAGATATGTTAGTCATGTTGCATTGGTTTTTCCATTCATGAGCCTTCTAATTATCTAGAGGAGGAAAGGTGTGATACCTTGATCGAGGATGATGTTGATAGTGATTTTGGGTTTGCATCCGATGGAAGTATCACAGAGTATGGCAACAAGATTGATTGATTCTCTCATACATAGGAAGTTGTTTGTGATGTTACTATTGCTTCAAGATTCTCTTGGGATGAGGGACTTGAAGTAGTTCAAGTTGTTTTAGTGGTTGGAGTATTTAAGGTGCATGAAATGGATTCCCATGTTCATTATAAGTTGTTGATAGCCTTGCATGGGTTGTTACCTTCACCACAATCTTGGTACTTCAAGATTGAGGACTTGACTTGTGTAGAGTTCTATCTTCAGTAATTTCATAGATGTGATACATGTGTCTTGGTCTTGTCTCGGGATATGATTATGCTTGTAGGATTCCCTAGACAACTCATGTTGTGGTGTCCATTGATTTTGGCCCATGATGTTGACTTGGAGGATATTGGAGTTTAGCAGGTTGCTTATGTTCCTTCATATTTACAGGTGTTTAGTATTCTTTGGAGAATCAAGATGTTGTGATAGCATGAATGTTAGTATCTTTACAGGTGATAGTGTTGATTCTAGGATTATAGTAGGTATATATTTATAGGTGGTAGGTTTGGTGGAGTTGCAAAGGGAGTCGATAGGCGTTGTTAACACTTTCTTTATAAAGAGGTTTTTAGATTTTGGGTTACTTTGAAAGTGTTTACATGACCATATTTGGGGGTGCTTCATGAGATTTGGGGCACATGGTGTATGTTTAGCTTGAGGATGGTCCATGATGGTTTTTCACATTGGAGATGGCTTACTCAATGGTTGCTTGACCTGAATTGGGTGCTTGCTTGACAAGTGTTTTTCATCCTAGAGGAGGGCATTGAACCTTAGACAACACAAAGTAACTTGGATTAATATAGGGAGGCTTAGAGTTGGCTTAGGGATGCCTAGGTTGTGATAATGTTCATGTAGGGGGAGTGGACACAAGGGAGGACATGGCTTAAGAGAATTGATGGAGCCTTTGAAGGCTTTTAAGAGGAGCATTGAGCACACCTTGTGGAGCACCCTTACCTTGTTTGTAGACAACATCACCTTGTTTTCTTATAAAAAAAGACAAAAATCCTAACCTTAAAAGTTGGAAGGAAAAATAGTGAGACTAAAGGACATTGAATTAGAATGGCACATCAACTTTTAAGGCCATAATATTTCAGATACCCATTGACCCATTTTTTTCAAATGTGGAGGATCTCACTCATTTTTCAATGTGAGAACTTCATTATTAATGTAAAAAAAAACCTTATTAATGTAAAATAATTTGATCCTTATGCACGAGTCATGAGAGATGCAATGGTCTCGAAGTAAGACTTTAAATTGCTTTTGATTGGCTAAGAGCTCATCTTCCTTGAATGTAAGGAAACAAGGTGACAACCCAATACCCAAAGGTACTTGGTAAAAGTGCAAGTTAATTCAAGTGTCATGGTTTCTCTTGATAATAATTATGAACTAGCACAACCACTTAACTTGTGGCTGGTGAACACCGATAGGTCACATGTTAAGTGCCACAAACAAGTTACTTGTTTTCCATGCATAGTTGCATGAAGTGCCCGTTATCCATGGATCAACTACAAGTTATTCATGCATCAACTACGAGTTATCTATGCATAACTACCACTTATTTTTTAGGTTCTTTTTTTATAATTGTTTATTTCGAATTTGGAACCATTGCCATAAAATCAATCTGAATAGTACACTTGTCTCATTTTTGTGCAATCTAGGAAAACCTTAAACTCTAGTCCACCCCAAATTCTAAGATATAAACACCTATCAATATAATCAACTTACATTTGTATATAATAACCAATAATAATTATCCCCATTATCAATTTGACAACTTAATGTGATTTAAATATATTCTTAATTACTTTTTAATTATTATATCTGCCGAAGGCAGTTATATAGCAATCAATTAGGATTTAATTTTTTATTTTATTTTTAATTTTAATTTTTTTTGCTATAATTTTTTTTTCTATAGTTTTCGAAAATATATATTAAATTTAATATTTGAAAATTAATAAATAGTTTTTATAATTTTAAAATATTAAATTACTCACCTATGATTGATTAAAAATAGTGATTTAACTAATTTCGCCTGGCTGAAGGATTAATTATCAGAATTTAAGAATATATTAAAATTTAAAAAATAATCAACCTACCGCGTCCTGCCACGTTCGAGGAGTTGCAGAGCGAAGCTCTCCAAGAACCCAAACGAAAATAATGAAGTCTCACGAGCAACGTTCAAATTTGAACCCTTCCCAGCCCTTCCCAAGGGTTCTAGCCCTTCCTAGAAGTGTAAATTTAAAATTGCTCTTCAAAAAAAATTTAAAATCTGGATTTTACCCTTCCAATTAAAAAGGACAAAATTATATCAACATTTCAAAAGAAGGACAACATTTGAAATTACCCATCCATATAAATTTCAATTTCTATGTTGAAATTCGTATGCTATAAAATTCAACTCGTCATTCAAAATATTGGAAATATCATAAATTATAATCACTCACGTCACGCACTCACTACTCAGCTATGCAAGATGACGAGTGATGATTTACGATTATAAGGCATTGGCCACTGGGATTTGACTCTGACTCCGAAGTCACTTCGGACTGAGATATAACATGTGACAATGTGTCAACGACTACGACTGTAACAACAAAGAACCACTACTAGTCTACTACTAGGGCCAAACGAGCTCGAAACTTTGTGCCTACTACATATGTGAACCTAGCTACCAATGTCCACTAGTTTTTCATCAAAATGAAATTCAAATGGCCGATTTGATGAGTCCTCCTCTACAAGACTTCATTTTTTGCATGAATGGCATGGACTCACAACAACTCTAAACAACCCTCAATGGCATGCAAGTACAAATAATGACATGCAGCTAGGACTAGGAACCATGCAGAGGTCGATTTATGCATTGATATAGAGAGGTGACAATGGGCACACGATATGGAGAAACAATGAGTTAGAAAAAACATTTGGACCAAAGCACCACAATGGTTATTAATGAAAAAAATTAAAATAGTTTTTGGCTCAAGAATAGTCTTCAATTTGATGGGTAGCATGATCATGATGTAATCTCCCTTTGTCCTTCCAAACATATGTGGTTTCTCACAACATTTGCCTTCGGCACTCACCACCAAAATACATATAAAAATTCCATGTCTTTACATCATCTTCTCTTTAAATCCTCATCTCATAGTCATAACTAAGGATTATTATGCATGCACATCCTCACCTTATAATATCAATTGGGTCAAGGCACAAAGACAACCATAAAATATCAAATGTGTAAGGACGCAAAAAGTACTTGAGACAACTATAAGTAAGTCTTATATTAAATTTACCATATCAGTCTTTACTTGACACTATCAACTAAGATTTGACACGTTGGATTGTTGTGATCTTTTTTTTTTTTAACCATGGGAACAACAACCTCCAATAGCCCGCAAGCCAAATATACCAGTAACTTGTGATCTTCTTATCACTCCTTACCAATGCGATTATAAGGCACTCTTTGAAGGTGAAGTCCATAATTTTAAGTCTTCTTCCTCATTCTCATGCCTTTTGGTAAGACAATAGAGAGGGTAGTGGCCGACAACAACATTTAAAACAGTTTCGACATAGATGTAAATACATTAATTCTTTTCATTAAATAACTTAAATTTCATGCCAGTGAGTGCGAATTTGCTAGATTGTGGATTGGTACAAAACACAACAAATTTTAGAGCTTTGAGCTCTTAATTACACATCTAGAATTTTCTCAAGTCGAGCCATTAACAAACTTCCTTTGGTGTTCTGGTTCAATTTAAAAGGAATATTTTCGAGACTCAAACATGCAGTGAGTTGTAAGGCTCCAACTGACTTAGGCTTGATTCCATTTCCCCTCCATCCCATACATGTATGCTATCGCGACAAGTGTTGAACAACAAAATTTGATGCCCCATCCCCTGTGATCCTAGGGTTGCTAACTTGCTTGGTATGGAGGATTTTTTTTAATGTTTTCTAAGCTATACTTAGGCCTCCAATGCCCATCATTCTTACATCTCTCGGGCTTGAATGGATGCCCTCTCTCCACTTTGAATTAAGTTTTTGGTTGGTTTTATATTTAGTTTTTGGTTGTAGGTTTATTATAGCCTCGTTTTGCTTAGTGGCTTCCTTTTGTACATAGTTAACGGTAAGTAATTTTCTCATGGTTCTAGTTTTATTTTAAGACTATATCTAGTTACAACGTCCTACACTATGCATATGTTCATGCGGATGCCCCAATATGGTTATTGCATAGTCTAAGTAGTTTTTTATATATAATGAAGTATGCTCCAACCCAGAAAAATACAATACAATACTTGTTAATTTAATGAACTGTAAAAATAATGTTACTTATATGTCAAATTAATGTGTTCAAATTACGTTTGATTGAAAATATACCATTTTTCATGTAGATATTAAGGAGCGCTCAATTACTTAAGATTGTAAAAATTTGGATGGACAAAATTTGTTTTTTTACTTTTTTAAGGAAGGGTTTAGTTAATTTATACTTGTCAATTGAAGTATAATTATTTATGTTGCCCTTCGTCTTTAAAGGGCTCCAAGAACAAATACCCTTCCAATTGAAATTAAGACCCACCCTTCAAATTTGATCACTGCTCACGAGGCTTCTCCAACGGAGAAAACCCTCGTTGCATTTTTCGAGGCAGAAGTACATGGTTTTAAATGAGAATAAGACCGGTGAACTACCACTCTTGCCTACGATGTGTCTAGTTACAGCCAAGTAGTTGGCAGACTTAATAACCATCGAAATCATAAACTCCATGTTGGCCAACATCAACGTTACTCACATTAAGATATGTGACGTGGATTTAGACTTAGGGTTATGCGTGATCATGTTCACGGTCTTAAGGATCGTTTTCATAGCTTTCATATCGTTGGAAACCTGCAAAACAAATAGTTATGAGTTAGCATAATCGCAAGCAAGCCACCCTATGTGGCCACCTTAAACAAATGAGAGATCAAATTAATGTTAAAGCCATGCATAAATACTAAACATTTAATACAAGCTTGATATGGTAAGCATGTCCCACCATTGTGGGCTAAGCTATCATAATGAGCAAATAAATATAAATCGTGCAAGCCAAACAATGGCTAAGTTAACCATACGAAATCGCCTATGTGAACACAAAGGTGGAGTTAATGGTTATAAGAAATATATATATATAATTGATGCATATGCTATGCATGAATTCAATGGGCAACCAAACAATCATGATTATGCTTAGGTGATGAGCATATATTAACGATAAACATAATTGTGATGGCAAAGAGTCTATGCTATATAGATAAATAATAATGTTAAGACAATACATTTAATGGTTGATAGTAAAGGCTAGTCGAGCTAGCAAGGGTCGAGGACCTTATGAGTTAAGGTTTAAGACTATTGATTTAAGATATAATAAGGGTTATAAAGAATCTATAATTCAAGAACTTAATTGTTTAAGTCCTAATAGCAATATTTTATCATGAAGTTGAGATAAACAATTTACGAATAACCATAAATATGCAGAATTAAATATGAAAATCTGATAGCATATTACGTGCAGAAAACAATGAAGAACTACAAGCTAGTTCGACAAATATCAACGAAGTTTTATTACTAACAAAATAATTAATAAATGATTAATACATTTCATGTCCGCTCATAAAATAAAAATTAAATTATGAAAAGTATTTTAAAAAATCCATGTTGGTTCATAAAATAAAATATTATGAAAAATAATTAAAAAATAAATGTTCGTTTATAAAATAAAAACTTAAAACTTAAACCCGGATCTATCAATCAAGAGAGATCAAATTTCTTGAGTTTAAATTTAAAAAAAAAAATACACCTCAAGAAATTGGATCCCTCTCGGTGCTTGATAGATACGGCTTTAAGATAGATCTATGCTGGTCTATAAGCACAACGATTCAACAAAAGGTTTAATAATCAAAAATTAAAAAACAACATCGTTTATACCATTAATATAAAAAAAAAGTGATAATGACTAACAACGTCGTTTTTACATTAAACTCTATTTTTTAAATTTTTTATTATTATTTAATTATGATTTTATAATTTTTTATTTATATTTTGTATTTTATACATTAATTTAATTGAAATTATGTTTTATTATTTTTATTTTATTTTATTTTTTTAAATTTTTATTAACATCCCACTTTTATTTTCATTTCTAATTTCTATACTAAAATTCTAAAAAAATATACATACTAAATTATTAATATTTCTTAGTATTACAATCTGAGCTAACCTTTCTTAAAATTTCCATTTAAATATTTTTAAGAGGTAGCTAATTTCACTTTTGAATTATGAATAACTAATATCTTACATTTCTAGAAGGCAGATATAAGCACCTTTGGTGCTAATTTTACTTGTTTTTTTTTTTTCATAGAAAAATTCAACTTACTATTAATATACGAAATACTAAATGTGTCCAACTGTCAGACCATATATCAAAAGCATACAAACCCTGTCAAAGGAAGAACCAGGGAGAATATTGGTCACAGCAGCAACATGTGCCATCAAAGAAGTTCAGAAAATGTCAATCAAATAGTGCCATATGTCCCAACATCATCCAAATGACAAAACATAAATATATCCTGTAGCATAACAGTAGTTATATGCCACAACAACAAATATGTACATGTCAAAAATAATAGGTCCAAAGTATAGACAGCCGCAGATACCAAACACCAATGGTATCGTCGTCCATAGATTAGCAGAAAATCAACCCATAATCACCAGCCTATAGTGAAAAAGAAAAGACGGGAATACATCCGATATGAAAATGACATGCAGCATCTACATGTGGCTGTAATATAGGCCACAAAAAGAGAGTATAAATATACGCCCAACCAGTAGTTGGACTCAGAGGATTTTATGTATCTGCACACAGAACTACAAGCCTTATAAGATTAAATATGCCGCATAAATAGGAAAAAACAAAATAGTGTAAACAGAAATGGCTATAATCAACATGTCTAATGTAACTGATAAGAACCATGTGTAAAAAGTATATCATCCTGCCATTCCTGCCACATGATGACCCCCTCCTGAGAGTGAAGAGCCCGTTTTGAGAGTATATCTGCCTCCAAATTCACCTCTCGGAAGATATGTTCAAAATGAATGTGCTCGAATTCTAGAATAAATTTGCGAGCCGCTTCCAACCAGTGAGTAAGTTGTAGAACATTTAGTGGTGAAGTGCCCCTACCCCAAGAGATGATAGATAATGAGTCACCAAATATTACAAGTGATGAGAGATTTCACCGGCGGGCCCAAAATAGTAAAAGCCATAGAGCACATATCTCACTCCTTGTATTACTTCCATTACCCAGATTAAGCCAAATATGAATAGAGACAGTGTTTGATATGTGAATGGTTGCACCGGCCCCTCCCGACCCATTCCGACATATAGCAGCACCATCAAAGAATCCACATGGGAATACGAGGATTGGAGGAGCCAATCGATATTCCTGATTCCGAGCCTTTCTGCCACCAACAGTTCCATATGTTGTTATATATTCCTTGTGTGCCGCAATGGTTCGATAGCATAACCCAGCACGGTGTGGTGTCAAGTTTTCAAATATACGAGAATTGCGAGCTTTCCAAACCTCCCAGATCAAAAAGTATGGGAGCTCAATACAATCTGTGGAAAGGCGAGACCAAGCCTCCAGACATTCACAAAGAGTATGATATCCCCATCGGAATTGAACACCAACTTTTATTGCAATATGTCCCCAAATATCCCTGATGAAAGGACATGAAGAAAAAAGGTGGTCAACAGACTCCTCCAAGGAGCAGCAAAGGGGACACCAACCCGGACCAGTGAAACCTCGTCTACATAAGTTGTCCCAAGTAAGTATCTTATTACGTAACGCCAGCCAGATAAAACACTTTATCTTGAGGGGAACGACCAGCTTCCAGATAGTTTTTTCCCACCAACGAACCACAGAATGTGACTCGGCAAACAATGCATCATATGCCAATTTAGCTGAGACTTTGCCGCATGACACATCCCACGACCAGGCTATTTTGTCCACAGAATCAGATAATTTTAAGTTTGATTGATAGAACGACCTGATATAACCATCCCATTCATTTCCCAAAGAACCAGTTAAGCCCAGCTGTGAAGCCGAGATCCAAATAGCCCGACCATCCTTATACTGGCCAGCCGCATGCGCCAGAGTGCAAAAACCATTTGTTCTGAGATGAGTCCTTAATTCCATCGAAAGAATATGCCCCTCCGACCCCCCCAAGATCGGATCAAGCCCCAGTTTAATATCACGACCATTGCCAGGAATCCATGCAATCCATTGTGTAATTACCTTGAAAGATCCCAACAAGCCATTCCAAATATTAGACACCCCCACTGTAGAGGGACTGTCCAATCTGAGCCAGTTTGCCACAGGGATATTTTTCAGGTACTTAGTTCTAATAATCCTTCCCCAAACAGAATTATCGAAGAGGGCACGCCATAGGCTTTTTGCATGCAGGGCCTTTACAAATAGATCCAAGTCCTTTATATTCCATCCCCCCAACTTCCAGGGACGAGCCAAAGCCGACCATTTAATAAGATGAAATTTTTCATGTGCACCACCACCCGACCATAAGAAACTGAACAGCTTCCTACGAATAAGACAGAGGATGGATCTTGGGATTTTACATAGTGAAAACCAATATACTCCCAAATTCTGCAAGACGGCTTTTGCCAGCGTAAGTCTGCCACCCAGCGATAAATGGCGAAAGCTCCAGTGACTAATACGTCTTTCAAAACGTCTCACCAGCCAAGACCAATCATTCTTTCGGTAATTAGCAGGCTTAATGTAGAAGCCTAAGTATTTCATTCCAGCATCCATCTCTTTAAATTTTAAAGGCGGAATAGAGCTAATCAAGCATTCCTCCTCAATCAAAATGGAATGTTTCAAAAAATGAGATTTTAAATAACTAATGATCATGCCAGATACCGAGCAGAACAAGTCAAGAATCATCTTATATTGAACCCACTCAGCAAGGATGGCCTTACCGAAAAGCATTACATCATCCACAAAAAAGGAGTGTGTAACAGAGATATCTCTTGTAATTTTAATGCCATCAATCAGCCCATCCCTTCTTGCCTTATGTATGGATAAACTCAGTCCTTCAATGACCAATAGAAAGAGGAGTGGCGATAAAGGACATCCCTGACGAAGTCCCCGGGATGCCTTAAAGAAATCCGTTGGATGTCCATTAATCAATATAGCATAATTAACCGAAGTTATACAAGCCATAATCCATTTCATCACCTTCCACGGTAATCCTATCTGAATCAGAATTAGTCTCAAGAAATTCCAGTCCACCTTATCATATGCTTTCACCAAATCCAATTGTAGTATGAGTGCATCAAGTCTCTTTTGTTTTACTGTGTGAAAAATTTCCTGTGTCACCCCCACCGCATCATGAATCTGGCGGCCCTGCAGAAACCCATACTGCTCCATGGAAATGTGTCTAGAAAGAAGAGGTTTGATCCGATCTGCAATGATCTTAGAGATAATCTTATAGACTAAATTGTAGAGAGCAATAGGTCTGAATTCATCATAGTTATTCGGATGTGATGTTTTCGGTATGAGGGCCAAATATGTTGAGTTTAAAGCCCCAGAGACCATGCCAATTTTCCAAGATTCATCCACAGCCATTCGGATATCCTCCCCCATAATATCAAAGAAGTGGATAAATAGTTCCACCGACCATCCATCCGGACCAGGTGATTTATCTTTAGCAAACCCCCGCAATGTGTTTTCCATCTCCATCAAGGAAACATCCATATATACATCGACCCCCTCCTTCTCATTAAGTATTCGAGGATACTCCTTAATAATCTTAAATTGTTCAGCCAGAGTTGTGTTTTTTGGGTCACAGTAGTATTCCTGAAAGTGACGGACTGCCTCATTCATCAATGCCTCCTCACCCCAAATCCGCTTGCCCCCGTGATCGTTAAGATCCCAAATAGAATTTTGCATCCTTCTAGAATCTGCATACTGATGGAAAAATTTTGTGTTCTGGTCCCCAACTTTGAGCCATATGGCTCGGCTCTTCAGCGTCCATGTTTCCTCCTGTATAAGAAGAATTTTTAATTTTCGGCCCTCCATTGAAGAGAGTTTCATCACATCCTCAGGGTTTAGCCCAGAACCTACTGATCTCTGCATCAATGACTTCACTTCCTTTTCAATCTCAGAAAGTTCTATTCCCATCAAAGCTTTTTTGTTTTTCTCCCACAACATAGTATAATCTTTAATAGCCTTGAGTTTCACCGCCAGCTTGTCCATTGCAGATCTCTCCCCCAAAACATCTAGCTGTTGCCATTTAGTCCTCACACCCGATGTAAACTCAACATTTGAAAGCCATATGGAATTGAATTTGAATGGGAAGGGCTGGTGTGAAGCCTCCACATCAAATTGTAGTATAATAGGTAGATGATCACTGATTTTTATTTGATGAATCCAGGACCTATAATTTTGAAAACCGTCCAGAAGGGCTTCCGAAATAAAGAAACGATCAATGCGTTTCTAGATAATAGCCAAACCTCCATTAATCAATAGCCATCAAAAGTGAAACTTGATCTTATCACTTAACTTTAACTGCATAATCATGAAAGTGAAACTTTACCGTATCGCTTAACTTTAAGTACATAAAATTGAAACTTTACCGTATCACTCAACTTTAAGTACATGAACTTTACCGTATCATTCAACTTTAAGTATATAAAATTGAGCTGAAATTTATTTGGTGAGATTTTTCAAAGTTGAGTTATCAAAGTGACACCGCATCACTTAACTTTAAGTACATAAAATTCAGAAATTAAATTGAATATTTTAGTGAGATTTTTCTGGGTTGTCGTTGGCCATTCTATCCATCAATAAATACTAGTCATGTGAACATAAAATTCCAACCAGGATAAAAGAAAACTAAAACGTTTCTTTTATTTTTGCTGAGTATTTTGTTAAAATTGTTTTTAGATATTGTTATTTTTGTAATTTTGTAATTTTAATAGTAGTAGTTGTTTGCGTTGGATTAAATATTGGATTTTAAAACTACTTAGATAGTGGAAATCACTCTTTAAACACTCCAAATTGAGATTATCTGAAATCGAGTGTGTAGGTATTTTTCTCTTTTGAAAATATAAATGAAATCGAGTGTGTAGGTTTTTTTTTTTTTTTAAATATAAATGAAATCGACGGCATGTATTTGTTATAAAAATTATTTGGTTTGTTTATTTGAAAAATAAAATTTCGACAACTTAAACGAAAATACATTATTGATGCATGTGTTTTTAAGGATAATCTAAATGAAATTGAGTGCAGTTTGAAAATAAATTATTGATGCATGTGTTATTAGATTTAAATGTACTTTTAAGATAATCTAAATGAAATCGAGTGCATTTATTATTATTGGTTTGTTTATTGGAAAAATAATATTTTGATAAATTAAATTTTTAAAAATAAATTGATAATAATCATAATGGTGGTTATTATTAATATTATTGATTTTTTTTTAATTTTTTTTTAAAGGTAAGGAGTTATTTAGTTTGTTTTAAAAAAAAAAAATTGTGTATCAAATTTGTTAAGAAAATTATTCATAAATCACAATAATTGTGATGAGTTAAAAGGTTTTTCCAACGAAAAAAAAAACTATTATTGATATTCAAAATGAATCAAATAGTACAATGAAAGCTCTTGATTCAAATAGTTGAATCATTTACAACTCAACTAGCAAATTCTGAACTGTATGAAGTATCAGGAACCACTCAAAACTATCAATGCTATCATCATAGCTCGGAAGGCGCTAAAACCACTATACATACAAAAAACTCAAAAATGGAAATCAACCGATACCAAAAAAGCCAGAAACATGGCAAACAACAGATCAGTTAAGAAAGTAAATAGATCCACTATCTAGGATGCTGCTGTCGCACCATTCCTCCCAGATCAACTGTCCTTCAATACCAGCTAGAGCATGTTTGGAGAGTTTGTCAGCCAGAGAATTATGCTCTCGATAAATATGTTCAAACTTGATATTCTGATGCTTTGAGATTTCAAAATGTGTTCTAATAGCCCAATGCCTCAGATTCATAACATTGAGTTTGAAGTCACCCGCCGCCCATTTGATGGTGACCCGAGAATCACCATAAACCTTGATATTAACCAAACCAAAGATATTAGCAACCTTAAGTACACACCAGAGCGCCATTAATTCAGCCTTCATGTTTGATCCTTTGCCACAATTGAGCTTGACAGTAAAAAAATGAGTATGATTAAGGTATATGACATCCCCAACTGCACATAAACCAGATTGTGAAGCACCGTCAAAGAAAAGGACAGGTTGATCCACTTTGAGATTAAAAAAACTAATTCTGTCAGACATCAACTTCTGTTTATCCACCTTGCATATAGAAAACATTTTTAGTGCAATCAAGCTGCAATGTATAATATCAGGCATAGAATTCCGGAAGATGGCACTGTTTCTGGTAAACCAAATAGCCCATGGAATACAAACAACAATATAAAAGTGCTGCTTGCAAAGTCTATACCAGTTTAAAAAGCACTTATTAAATTCACCAACATCCCAGCACTGGGTGATTTTTAGATTATAAGACACCACATCCCAGATTTTGAGAGTAAAGGAGCAATGGACAAACAGATGTTGACTAGTTTCAGCTGCATTTTTACAAAGAACACAAAAACTAGGACCAATCCAACCCCGTTTGCATAAGTTTTCCCAAGTCTTCAATTTGTCTTGCAAAACTAACCAAATGAAGCATTTCAGCTTTAAAGGAATAGCCCATTGCCAGATCCTCTTATACCACCAATCCTGTGGGAAGATAAACTTTTCCTGAAGAATTCTAGAGTATGCAGTTTGTGCCGAGACAATACTAGATGCAGGATTTCCACCCCAGACAAGTTTATCAGCATCATTGTTCAATTTGACACCAGCTGAATTTAAATTCTTGATGTAGTCATCCCAGATCCGAGCTAAATAACCAGATAGGCCAATCTCTCGTGCAGACAACCACTTCGCAATGACCTCATTCCCAAGTCTGTGATGATGAATTTTATTTAAAGTGGACAGCCCTAAAATCTGCAGATACTGAGGGATGATAGGAGGAAGGATGTATTCATGTTCAAACCCTATAATGGGATCATTCCCAACACGAATCTGGTTTCCACAACCTACTTGCCATAAAAGATCATTTTTAATCCAATGGAAAATTTTCATAAACGCCCTCCACATAGGAGAGAAATTCCAACATACCAATTTTGGATTTCGAATCCAACAGAAGACATCCGACTTTATATATTTGTTGTGTATGAGTCTAGACCAGAGGGTTTTGCCAAAAATACCCCTCCAAGCACTTTTTAATCTGAGGGCAATATTGAAAGACTCCAAGTCTTTAATGCCCCAACCTCCAAATCTATATGGTCTAGAAAGAGTATCAGCGGCAACCATAGGAATCTTTTCACAACAGGCCGTCCCAGACCAAAGAAAATTGAAGAAGTATCTTTTAATGGTCTTGATGATGTAAGTTGGTACTTCTAGCAAGGAAAACCAATAAACAGGTATGCTGGAGAGAACAAACTTTACTAATATAAGCTTACCACCAATTGACAAGAGCCTGTAAGACCACTGTGCTATACGTGCCTCAACTTTTCTCAGTAGCCAAAACCAGTCCTTAATTTGATAATTGTTCGGCTTAAGGATATAGCCAAGATATTTAAAACCTTGTTTAATGGGACAGCAATTATAAGGCAATATCGATTGGATGCCTCTAAGCTGATCATCATTTAGAGAATAATGATAAAAATTCGACTTGGCAGAACTGACTAGCATACCTAATGCTCTACAGAAAGTCTGAATAATTTGCTTATACATAGTCCACTCCTCCATAGAGTCAACACCAGCCACAAGAACATCATCAACGAACAATATGTGTGAGATCACACAGTCCTTTGCAATCTTAATACCTTTAATCTGACCACTCAATAAAGCATTATTAACTAGTCTGCTGAAGCCATCCATAATCAATATAAATAGTAGTGGCGATAGGGGACAACCCTGTCTAATCCCCATGGAGTAGCTGAAAAACTCAGATGGACTACCATTTACAAGCACTAAGATATTCATGGTGGTAATACAGGCCATAATCCACTTAATAATCAAAGAGGGCACCCCAATTTTGATGAGGATCATTCTGAGAAATGACCAGTTAACCCTGTCATAAGCTTTCTCCAAGTCCATTTTGAGCAATAGGGCTTTCTTCTTGTAGATCTTAATACTGTGCATCAGCTCCTGGGAAATGCCTTTCACATCATGTATCTACCTTCCCGCTAAAAAACCAAATTGTTCAACAGAGATGTGAACAGATAGAACAGACTTCATTCTGTCAGCTATAATTTTTGAGATGAGCTTGTAAAGTAGATTACAAAGAGCAATCAGACGAAATTCACCAAAAGATAATGGTTTATCTTTCTTCGGAATAAGGGTGACAAATGTGGAGTTAAGACCACCTGGGATGAATCCATTGATTCTGGAAAAATTCACTAATTCTTGTAATTCACCGCCCATCAGATCAAAAAAATGCAGATATAGCTCCACTGGCCACCCATCAGGCCTGGGGCTTTTATCTTTGGCACAAATTTTCAAAGTCTGTTCGATTTCTTCCAACGTGACCTCTGCTTGAAGGCAATCAGCTTCCTGTTCATTGAAGAAACGTGGATAAAGAGAAGCCACTTTAATCTGATCAGTCAAACAGCATTCTCCAGGATCACTATAAATATTGCCAAAAAAAGAAACGGCTTCTGATTTAATGCTATCAAGACTAGAAAGCTGATTTCCATTATCATCAGTAATTTCCCATATATATTTTGAGCTTCGCCTAGCAGATGCGAAAGAGTGAAAAAATTTAGTGTTTTTATCCCCATGTGAAATCCAAATGGCTCGACTCTTAAGTCGCCATTCTTTTTCTTCCTGGATAAGCAACTCTTCTTTTTTCTGTTCAAGTTGTTTCATAACTTCTAATGAGTCAAAAGAGAGAGAATTGTTAACATTTGCAGAGATAGAAGCCTGTAGCTTCCTTTCTAACAGATAAAGTTCAAGCTTATCTGCCTTCTTCTTATCCCTGATCTATTTAGAAACAATCTCTTTTAAACCCTTCAATTTAAGACAGAAATTCAGCACCGGGTTTGTATCAAAAACCCCACAGCTCAACCAGAAAGTTCTAACCATACCACAAAAGGAGTCATCACTAAGCCAAGAAGCATTGAATTTGAAGGGCGAAAATAGTGAATGATCAAATTCCTCTAATTGAAGACCAATGGGCCAATGGTCCGAGAATTTGCAGTTGTGAACCTAAGACCGATGTTTCTGAAAGAAGTCCAACAAATCCGATTTAACAAGGAATCTATCAAGACGCTTGTGTACTCCATCACGACCAAATCTACCATTAGTCCAGGTGGGGGCCAATTTATGAGGTAGAACATCCACAAAATCTATATCCAATAGTAACTGAGAGAAGAACTCTGCCAAATCATCCATCCTGGCAGAGGATCCCCAAATTTCTGAAGCATGGCAAGTGAAATTTAAATCACCTGCAATAATCAAATCATTTAAATTCATAAGACCAGAATTCTATAATGATGTCCAAAAACTCTGCCTCTCCCTGTATGGAGCATAGCAATTGAGAATGGAAAGAGAATGCTGGCACCCACGGAAAAGCCCCTTTAATAGTATCCCCCAAGGGGTAGAGAACACCTTAAAATCAAATACATTTGGATCCCAGGCTACGGCAAGACCCCCCGATAAACCACAAGAACTAACGGCAGACACCTCCCAATTAGGAAGAATTTTACAGAGTTTATGGATAGCAAATTTATCTTCACACATGGTCTCCTGAAGTAAAAAGATAGCAGGGCCAGTAGCTTTGAGCAGATTGGATAAGGCCTGTGCCCGAGTCACCTTACCCAATCCTCGAACATTCAAAGATAACATAGACATCAAGGAACTCTCTCAATGGGGGACGATGCTCTAAGCCCTAGGGAATCCACCATCTCTTTCTTACCCACCTCCTCTAATCTCCGCGATAAAGGAGTGTATGAATCTGTGTTGTGAAGGTCAATTTTTTTCTTTTTGCCCCGTCTAATGGTGACATTTTGGAAATTCAGGGATTGAATAGGATTAGCCAAAGACCCACAGCCTGGATTTCTGGTATAGGAAGGTAAAAGGGGAAATTCCTCCCCATTCGTCGAAATGAGATATCCACTTTCGGCTAAGATACCATTATCCAAAGACTTGGGTGCATCATCAGAACAAACCAAACTCTTGTGACCATCCAAAATTTTCCATGCATTAACACCCAGATTCAGAGATGAATCTGACAAACAGATCACAGATGAGGCTAGGCCGGACCCTAAAATATCTGAAGATTGTGAAGGCTTCACCAAATTACTAGAGAAAGGAGGCCGACCAAGGTTAGGTTTTGTCAAATCATCCCCTTCAGGTCGTGGCAACAAAAGCCCTAAATCATTAGTGTCTGACTCCAAATCACCAAAGAGCTTACGACCCAGTTTTGAACATGATGAATTATTCACCGGGCTAGATACAGGAAGACCCGTCACAAGATCATGACGCAAATGTACTTCTCCCTTAGATATACGGCTAGATAACAATTGTTCATAGGGTTCAATAAATGCAAGCTCTGCATTAGACAAATCAGGATAATTTAAAGGGGTTTCATTTAATAACTTACCAGAATGCTCGAAAGAAGATTTATGTATATCATCCCTGGGAGTGGAATGTTCCGAATCTGATGAAGCCTGAGAATGCTTACGGCTGGAAGGGCAAGAAGCCCTAACATGTCCAATCTTTCGGCACAAGAAACATCGGAACGAAATCTTAAAGAAATCCAGGGTTTGATTCCAAACCCTAGCACCCCAAGCAATCACAACTTCAACAAGTAAGCCCCCCTTCAAATCAATTTCTACCATTACTTTAGCGTACCGGTGGTCCATACCAAAGAGATTTTGCTTATCAAAACACACAAACCTCCCAACCGAATTCGCAAGCCCCTTAATAACATCTTCAGTCCAGAGTTCAATAGGTAGACCCGGAATGATCATCCATAGATGACGAAGGGTTTGTACTTCTTTAAGGGGATCAAAATTCAAATGCCAGCACTTGATAAACAAGGAACCCCGCTTGAATTCCCAAAAAGAGGGCAAAATCATATCGAGATGAGCTGCCTCCGAGAAGGTGAATAAAATCCACCGGTTCGACAGTAGATTGATACGAGGAGCCATTCCTGTAAGTGGAACCCAAAATCTATTGACCCACTCTGAGATTTCTAGTTTGGAGCCCGATGTAAACTCAAGTCTACCAACCAAAGCCCTCTCCGCAAGGGTGCGAATCCTGTCCAGATTGTAGTCAACATCAATGTCGAACCTGGCAATGTCTTTCTTTGCCTTGTATGTTTTCAATAATCTTCTATTTTTTTCCTTCAACCCACGAAGGCTTCCATATTGAGAACCTCCACCAGCGGCACAGTCAGAACTAACACCCAGCCCCGAAATGGAATCCGACTGATTAGGGTTAAGAATTTGACAAGAAACCACCATAGTGGACTTCAACCCCAAGAAATAGGAGAGGCCCACAGCTGTCAGTAGCCGACAGAGAGAAAGAGACAGCTGCCAATGAAAACGAAAACAGTAGCTGCCCCAAAAGTAGCAAGTAGGACCCCCAATCTAGCCAAAAAGAGATTAATAACTAAAAATGGAGGAGGCCCAAGATCCACAAAAGACCGACACCAAAGATAGAAACCAGATTCAATGCAGGAAAAACTGAAAAATCAAGCAGAAATGAAGAAAAGTAACCTCCGACTAGCATGTAAATTCCCACTTTTTTTAACCTTGGCTGGTACTAGGCTGATTCGACGAATCAGCTTGACTCCAAGTCGTCGTAGGCCACAAATTCTTCAGATCAACCATCAAAATCAGTGATTTATGTAGAATCGCAAAAAACCCTAGAAAGCCCCATGTTGTTCTCCATTTCAGTCTCAATTGTCAGTCCATACCTTATTTAAGTTCTCAAAATAACTCATTGTTATGATGAGTTAACCTTATAACTCATCATGAAGCACTTTCTTTATTCATGAGTCGCAATCAAAATAAGCACTTCATGTTTTAGAGTGACTTACAGATTTGCTCTTGCTTTTACAAGGGATCTGCGCACACATCCTACAGAGCATGTGACTCTTCTCCTCATAGCATTCAATGTATTCGTCATACAAAACGTAGAGCTCCCAAAATATTGAACATTGACTAGCTAATGACTTACCCACCGAATGGATAACTTATTCACTAACAAACTAAAAAATCCCAACCCATTACATATTTATAGGGTGCACATATCCTTCCCCTTTCCCACTCCTCCACTACTCAACTACTTGACTTATAAATCTAAGTAGAAAAAAATCCTAACTATCTCACTCAACTCCACCCTTGACATAGTAAAAATGCCCAACTTCTTGGATTCTCAATCGCTGCGTCGGAGTTGAATCTTCTTCATCGGACCACTTTGACTTGTCCCTATTCACACCAAAACTATGCAAAAATTTACCACAAAACTTTACTTGGCCCAACAGATGTGGCTTGTCACAAGCCATAGAGCTCATGGCACCAAAGCTACTACAGAAGGGAGGCGGGTGCATAGATCATTGACAAACTCCTGGAAACTATTTTGGATCAGCTAGAACTCTGCAATGATCTCATTGAGTCGCGCTATGAAGACTTCAACATCTTCATCCTTACTACGTCCAATCTCTAGATTCACCTCTTATGCAACAGGGATAAAGAGAGCAACGCATTCCTGAAGCTTTGATAGTTGGTCGAAGTGTTGTTGGTATTTCTCTTGTTCCTGAGCCACTACAGTTGCGATTGTCTACTACTCCACCCAGCTGGAAGAAATTTCTTTCGCGAGTGCCCAATGTCATCCATGGTTGCTTCCCTCGCGGACATTGGTAACTGTACCATGTTCTCCTTCTTAGTAGTGATCAATTCATCCCAGCTTGTAATGCATCAGTATACTTATTTTAACTCGGGTACATCCTGTAGGTGATTCCAAATGTTGAATATGTAATTAACGATGTTGTCCAAGGTCACAAAGGATTTCTTAGTCTAATCTAGTGCTTGCATAGTCTCAGATATCTTTTGAGCCAATGTAAATTCCTTTGGGGATGGCTCTAGCTTAATCTGGTACCATACTTTTGTGGTTTCTTTCCATAGCACATCCACTATATCAATGATCTGCATAATCTTCTAGGAAGGATGCATAGATGCAGTATTTGGATGGTTTAGACCTGAGAGTTCCTTGTAGGCTCCGTTGACCTCCGCTTCAAGATGTTGGTGCATGCGACACTCTTCATGGTGGACTTGCTTTAGCCTCACATATGATTGACTTAACTATGCATGTTGATCCCCGAGCTTTGCAAAGATCTCAGAAACAAAGTACTGCAAGACTATGTTGGGTACTAGGTTCAACTTCAAATCGTTATATGGGAGTAGTTGTGTATCTAGCATAGTAGGTGGCTCCACTACTATAATGGAAAGCGGGTTGAACTTCAAATTGCACTGAAAGGCCTGGTCAACCTTCTTCTATTATTCCTTAGCATGGCTCAGGTCGATAGTATCATATATATGTGCCATTGCTGTACTTGGGGAAAGTTGTAGGACCGTTTGAATCTTGTGGAGGTGGTCATGACTATCTTTTTGAAACAATTGCACAAGCTCCAGGGTATCCTTATCCGGCGCATAGAGACAGTCTTGGAAAAACTCAATTCATAGATAGGGCGCCCATGTTAACACTTGACCTTTGGAACATTGTTGAGCGGCTACTACCACGCCTGTTGGGCGCTCATATTTTCTACATTTCCTCAACAATTTGCACGCCAAAAAATACGTGGAAAAATGGACACGGCGCTCATATATTGCAGATATAACAGAACCTCTACCCCCCATCCAGATGTTAAAAATCATGTACATATATTCTGTTGAGATGTGCACCATCACCTGGATGGGGTCTTCCCCTCTTGTTGGGAGACTAGAGACCAAATGGATGATATGATCCATGATTACATATGGCTTATCCACCCATAAACATCCACCCTGTAATCATCTTAGGAGAAACTGAGTACATGCTCCAATATGTGTCCCTCTTCCAAAATGAGGGACATCCAGCAGGGACAAGATCCATGACAGGTGAAGATTGCATGCCCATGCTTATGGAACCAACTAATTTGTGCCATCTGGGTTTATCTGCGTCTCTGTGTAGGTGTTCGACTTCAGTTCCGGGAACTGCTTCTCGTTGAGGATGTCAAAATACTCATACTTCAGGAAAGGAACCTTGTTGAATAGTTCTTCCTTGACTGTTAATTATGTTGGGAGAAATAGTCTCGGAATTGTGTATTCGAACCTTACTACGACTCTTCTGTGCCACCAGTGCAGCTTCCATCTCTATGCTCCTAACTTCACTGAATCACAAACAAGCTTCACAAACGAAAACCTCTGGGCACAATCAAACTCTAAATACTAACTTAGCTCTTTGTTCACTCACTAGCACACTGGTGCAAATGGATTTTTTCGTTCCAACTCTTATAGCCAACTCTGGCAACTTGCCTTCACCTAACTTATTAATTTTTGTTCCTCCTCCACGTATATATTCTTAACTATTGGATGGGATGTAATTTGAAAAAAAATATACGCATTCTTGCTATGCTCCTCACCATGAATGCTCTATCTTATGGCCAACTTAGCACATGCTTTCTCTTTTCCTGTGCACCGTCCTTTTCATTCATGCAGACTACCTCTCTCTTTGTGCATAGGATTGGGATTCTTCTTGATAATGACTCTTCTTTATCCAACGTGTTGTTACCCTTTTTAGCAGTCCTTTCCTGACATTCTTTCTCTTAATGATAGTTTCCTTTCTCAATCTTTCTAAATCAAGCAAAATGGTTAGTACTAACACAAACTCTTATTGACAAGTGGGACAGTGCAGTCATCATGAGGACTAATAACTATATTGTGATGATTGGTGATCTATCAGAGGCATGGGAATGACCTTTGCATTAAAGAGTGATGTGGTGTACTAACGAATGGATGACTCGATATGTGTGATGATCCATTAGTGTCTATTTACCTTGATGACTCTACTGCTGACAGGTTTCTCCTGAATGAATCATACTCCATTTAGACAATGACCTAAGGCACATAGTGTGCGCATGACACTTGAATAGTTTCTTTGGATTGCAACCTAACTAGAATTTGACTTAGTCGGGTTTTAGGGTTTTAATTGACTTCCATTAACCAGTCCCTTCATCAGCTTTCCTGCAAGAGTGGCCAATTTTGTTGCGTTTGCTTCAGTAATAAATAGGATCCTAAATGGCCCTAGCCATCTCATGAGAGGATTTCCTGGGTTCTTCAAAACATTACTATCATACATCAATACTAACGTTCCAGGTTCTAGGGTCTTTCTCTTGATGTTTTTTTCATGTCAGTATTTCTGTCACTGTTTCTCCCCAGCCTGATTGAACCTTGCGATGAACCTGTCTTCTTCTAGTACCATAAGGTATTCTAATCTTTGCGCAAGTAATTCATCATTCTTCATCCTTATAGAAATCGCTAAGTGTTAAGCTAGTCCGATCAACCCACCTATCTTCATGTTGGTGGGTTGATTGGACCCATAAAATCAATATCCCACTTCTTGAATGGCTCAAGTGCACTGGTAGGGAAGAGAGGCATCTCGTCCCTGCATGATGGCTTACCCACTTGTTGACAAACATCACATTGTTTGCAGCATAAATTAACTTCTTGGAATAGTGAAGGCCACCATAGTCCTTCAGATAGTACTTTATGCATAGTAGCATTCCCTGCATCATGTCCTTTGGCTATACGCTCATGTGATTATATAGTAAAAAGTGATATTTCATGCTCTAGAACGCGTCGACGTAGGATCCCATTAGCTCCTAGCTTATAGATATTTCCTGCTATCAACTGGAAATCTGCACTATGCACCTCATGAGATGTCTACGAAATGCAATTGTGTACTCTTTCGGTATGCGACCAGAAGCCAAAAATGTTGCAATCTCATTGAATTGGTTTGGTATAGCCTTAATATGGAACAACTACACGTCCATCAAGTCGTTATCCAAAATACCATCTTCCTCGCTCGATTTGAGTCGTGATAAGTGATCGTGACCAACATTGTGTTTTCCTGGCTTCACTACAACTTCAAATTCAAATTCTTGGAACAAAAGTATCCATCGACAAATGCGCCCCCCAACACTGGCTTAATGAGTAAGTACCTCAAAGCAGAGTGATCTGGGAAAAACTTGAAGGAACTCCCCAATAGGTAATGATGGTACTTTTGTAATGCATATACCATCACCAAGCCTTCTCGCTCAGTTGTGGTATAATTCTTCTTGGTTGTAGAAAATTTCCTGCTTGCGAATGAGATAGGGTGATCAATTTCTCCTTCCCCAAGCTGATCTAAGACGACTCCCAGCACTATTGATGATGCATCATATGCATGTCCAGTTGGGAAAGATGATAATTGGCGCAGTCACTAGTTTCTCCTTCAACATATTTAGTTCCTATTGACACTCCAACGTCCAATGATACTTCACTTCTTTTCGCAGCAGCTAATTGCTTGTTTTGAGAATATATACAATGGAACCATGTTTGAATAGATAATAAGAAAGCCTTCAGAGCTAATTGCTTGTTTTGAGAATATATACAATGGAACCATGTCTGAATACATAAGTCACGATCAAAATTGATCGCATCAAATGGGTAATCCAGAAATTTACAGACTAGTTGTGTGAAAGGGCATATGACAAAAAGATGAAGGATGGTTTCTGGAGCTTGTAAGCATAGTGAGCATATCCCTAGTCCATAGACGCCCCGCTTCTGCAGATTGCTCCAAATTAAGATCTTCTCCTCCAATAATAACCAAATAAAAATGCGCACCCATGGAGGAATGCCCCATCCCCATACCGGCACATGCCACCATCAAGCAACAACTGGAGCATGTACACATAGTGCCATATAAGCCAGTTTGGCAGTGACCAATCCGCCCACAGTATTCCATGACCACAGCAGCTGATCGGTCCTTTGCCTGAGCTGGATATTCGCATGATAGAGATCGAGGGTATAAGCATCCCACTCGATTTCCAATGAACTAGTAAGACCCAACTGCGTCGAACTGATCCATGAATTAAAAGAGATCAATGCCCTGTCCATGACCATACTGTGATACAGATTGTAAAATCCTCCGCCATTAAGATGTGTTAACAACATAGGAGATAATTTGAAGTTTTTGGGCCCCGCAATAATCGGGTCGACCCCAATAAGTGTGTTACGTCCGTCACCTGGAGACCATGCATGCCAATCGACAACTACAAGAAAAACATCAATTAAAACTGCCCAAATGTTAGATACCCCTTTCTGTGATTTACGGCCCTGTTTGATCCATATTATGGTTGCAAGCTTTCCAAAATACTTGTCCTTGAGAATGTCTCCCCAGAAGCAATCCATCGCCAAAGCACGCCACATACTTTTAGCCCATAGAGCCATTGAAAATTTATATATGCTTTTTAAGGCCCAGCCCCCCTGAGTATAAGGCCGAGCCAACAATCTCCAATCCACCAGGTGCACCCTATGATGACCAATTCCAGACCATGTGAATTGGTGGATCAATTAGTGGATCTTAGATAAGATGGATTTAGGGATTTTACAAAGAGAAAACCAATACACCCATAAGTTCTGGAGAACATACTTTGCAAGAGTCAGACGACCACCACTAGAGAGCCAATGCCATTTCCAGTACCTGATACGATTTTCAAATTTTTTTACCTACCAATTCCAATCTGTCACTCTATAACCATTGGGCTTTAAGAAAAAGCCAAGATAGTAGGTTCCATCATTTAAATCCGCCATAGGTAGTGGAATGATAGTGGTAATCTCACTTAAAAAAAATTCCTCCAGATTATGTTTCAGTAATTTAGATTTCTTTTCATTGATCAACATACCCGAGGCCTTGCAAAATTTGTGTAACATCTACCATATCTGACTCCATTCCATAGCATCCGCAATACCAAATATCATAACATCATCAACAAAGAAGGAGTGCGTAATAGAGTGATGAGGGGATACCTGAATGCCGGAGAACAACAAGTTTTCTTTGGCCTTATGAATCATCCTGCTGAGCCCTTCAATCACAATAAAAAATAACAGGGGAGAGAGTGGGCATCCCTGACGCAGGCCCTGAGAGCATTTCATAAATTCTGTAGGACATCCATTTATCAATGTAGAATAATTGACTGATGTAATACAAGCAAATATCTATTTTATGGCATCCCATGGAATTCCAATTTGTACCAGAGCTAATCGAAGGAAAGTCCAGTTCACATTATCATAGGCCCGTGTAAGATCAAGCTGCATAATAAGAACCTGTAATTTTTTTGATTTTATGCTATGCTAGCCTCCTATGCAACGCCGACAGCATCCAGGATCTGTCGAGTTTCCAAAAATCCATACTACTCCAATGAAAGACCCCTAGATAGTACAGGTTTCAGTTTGACAGCTATGATCTTTGAGATGATCTTGTAAACCAGGTTGCATAGTGAGATAGGGAGAAAATCCATAAATGAAGATGGGTGAGAGATCTTTGGTATGAGTGTCAAAAAAGTAGCATTGATTGCCCTGTCCACCATCCCCAGAATCCTCGATTCTTCCACCTTTTCAAGTATGTTAGGTCCCATAATGTCAAAGAATTCCTGGAAGAGTTCCGCGGTCCAGCCATCTGGATCCGGACTTTTGTCTTTTGCGAAACCCTTAAGAATAGTTTGAATCTCCAATAAGGTGACAAATAGCATAATATCTTTACCTTCTTAATTAGAAAATATACGTGGATATTCTTTAATAATCCCAATTTGTTCTATAATGGATGTGTTTCCAGGATCCCAATAATATTCTTGGAAATGTACAATAGCTTCCTTTTGCAAGTCCTCAAGAGCTGAGATGGTTTCATCATTACTATCCTTCAAATCCCATATGGTATTGTAGATACGTCGGATGTTTGCAAAACGCTGGAAGAATTTAGTATTTTTATCTCCCAATTTGACCCATACAACCCTGCTCTTCAACCTCTAGGATGCCTCATCAAGGTTTTGTAGCACCAAACGTTTATTCTCCAGCTCCAACAACATTTTGCGAGCCCCATCCGGCAGGGGACCCCCACAATATGCATCATTTAGTGTATTAATTTGTGATTCTATAATTGCAGGCTCCCCATGATCAGATTTCTTTCGATCACTCACCCACTTTTTTACCACCACTTTCAAATGCTATAATTTCTATAATGGTCGTTTGGCAGCTGAGGTTGTCGCCCCAGTGTCAAATTTGACCATTCGGATCGTACCAATCTACAAAAGTCTTCAATCTGTAATAAAGAGTGATTAAATTTAAATGGATAAGGTGTTTTAACGACCCCCAGATCCACCTCCATCAGTATTGGCTGATGATCAGAGAGGGATGATAGAACAATCTAGGATCTATAGTTATGCTAAGTTTGTGACAAATTATCCGCTAGTAAAAACCTATCCAACCTTTTGGACATCTTTTGTTCCTCAAGTCAGCCATTGCACCAGGTAGGCTCCAAGGGAACTGGATGGATATAGATCAGGCCAATATCATCAAAGAAATCATGAAAATATGAACTAAGTGGATCCACCAGAGCACCATTGCCCCAGGATTCAACCGAAGACAGAATGAAATTTAAATCACCCCCCAGTAAAATATTTTCACAGTCCAATAGAACTTTGTCTTTGGCATTATCCCAAAAAAAATTTCGATCAGTATATGGACCATATATGATTATAAAATTTATGATATTTGAGGATCCCCTAATGTTACCTTCTAGTAGAATCCCCAGATGTGTAGTAAATGCAGATAATTGGAAGAAATTTGGGTTCTATGCCGACGGTAAACCTCCATATAGGCCCACTACATCCGAAGAAACTATGGCCCATTCCTTACGAATGCTGCTGAAAAAAACTCGAGCCTTCTTCGTCGATACCATTGTCTCCTGTAAAAATATCATATCAGGTTTCAAAGAATCCACAAGTGCTTTGAGGGCCAATCTCTTCTGAGGGCCCCCAATCCCTCTGATGTTTAGTGAGAAGAAAATCATCTTTTAACCCTTGCTAGGGCCTTCAAATCTGTAAGAGCCCGTTTATTATCCATAGATATGATTGAGGAAGATGAGACCAGTGGATTATCCAGTGAAGGAGAATCATCCTTTGACAGTTTGCCTTTCCTCTCACTCCTGGTTTTAATCGGAGAAAATTGGGCAATACCCCCCTGCCTGACACCTTTTATAAGTAAATTCTTTTCAGGATCCTCATCCCTTGGATGTAAGGGAAGATCCACTGAATCCGACATCATTGGAATATTGTTAATATATGTGGCTAATGGAGTCTTGGCATTCACAATCTCAGCAAATGACGGAGCCTTCCCCTTCAATCGAGAGGCATAAGACCCCACCACTCGAACACCATCACTACACCCCCCAAAAGGAGTCGATGAAGACCCCTGAGGCATATCAGACTTTGGTAATGGTACAGGCTCTATGGCGGTCGAAGAGAGTGGTGGAGAAGTGAGCCCCGGTGGCACAATAGATGGGGTCCCCTTTGAAACCCCATGCAATGGAGCCGATGTAATATTTAGTGGCAAAGGATCAGAGCCAACGACCGTAACCCCAATCTGTGATGTATTGGAAGTTGAAGTTATAGCCACCTGAGTACATTCAGGATTTTGCTGAAAACCTAGATAGAAAGTGGGAGGGCCTCCAACAATGCCTTCCCCGATATGATCTCCTTTAACATCCAACCTCGCTAGAAAAACTATATCTTCTTTGTTTAATGTAGATGAAAAGAAAGGATCGAGTTTGGTCAACATACTAATAACCGAAGAAGGGATACCCATATTAATAGATGGGTCAGTGGCAGGAGGAATAGGTAGATCCATGCCATCAACTGCATCATCCATATCATTTGAATTGTCAGATGTCCAAGCCTGAGCATCTCACGAGTTGAGTCCTAATCAGATCCCAAACTAGTATTTGGGCACTCTCTCCAAAGATGCCCAACAGTCTTGCATTTTGAGCATCTGAAGGGTACCCCCCAGTAATCTAGAATCTGAGAATACCTCCTGTCCCTCCAAATAATTTCCAGTGACTCAAATAATCCAAGTGACATATCAATCTCAACAAGTACCCTACCGACCCGGCGGTCCATTCCGTTGAGAATGCCATCACTGATGTGGAGGAATTTCCCCAGATGGTTTGCTACAGCCATAAATCCTTCTCGATTCCACATAGCCATTGGAAAGTCTGGGAGTAGAACCCAAAGATGTCAGAAACGTACCTTTTCAATAACAGGATCAAAACCCATGTGCCATCTCTTAAGCATAACGCTTCCGTTTCCTTTGATCCAATTTTTCTCCATGATTATGTCTGTGTGGATCTCCAATCTGAAATAAAAGATATACCAACCTTTGTTCATGATGTAAATCTCCGGTCTATAGCCAATAATTTTAGCCCAACTAGTAGAAACTCACTGATCTATATCCTTCGGGTTCGTAACCCCATAGGTAAATTTACCCACAAGTGCTTTGATGGAGAGGGCTGCAATACCCTCCAGGCCCAATTTCCGATCCATCAAGAGATCGGTACCCTTCCCATGAGATTTCAGTTTAAGGTTTTTTCTATTTATAACACCAGCTCGTAGTCTCGGACCAGTGGCTATGTTCCGTCTAGTATAGGGAGCATTTATCGGGTTGATATTAGGGATAGATGATCCCTCAGCAGAGGAATGAAGTCCAATGGTTCCTTGGGTAGTAGACAGATTCTGTGCAATCGCCGGTCTTTGGATATTTTCGGTTCCCATCCCGGGGACCTCATCCTTCCCATTCCCCATGAACCGTCCCTCATGTGATACACGTGCTCTCCAATATTATGCATCAGATTGAAAGGACCCCACACCATCCCACCATTCATTTGAGCTTTGTCGTTGTTCACATGATGGTTCAACCCTGCCCAGATTCTGACATTGCTCCATGCCCTGGATGTATCAAGTGGATAGTATTTGAATAAATAGTATATCTTTTCCCCCTTATTCCAAATAAATTCTTCTGTCTATAAGAATATTCCTGAACCAAATACTTCAAAAAATTATAAATCAGCTAACTCACATCTGACAAAACCTACCCATCAGTCATCACAGAAAGCTCATTTCAAAGCCAACAAAGTATACCACGAATCCATAAACCTACACCAACTTGCAAATGAGATTGTAGAACTCCAACTCTTTACTTCCCAGTGATTAGCCTGTCTACGCACACAATGGTTCCAGACCATGTTTATCCCGTGCTTCCCAACAATCACTACGAAATCTTGCAGGTTCCCTCATAGAGGTCGCGATGGTCGAGTCCCATGGTCGAGTCCTATTCTCATCAAATCCATTGTCACTCCTCCACCAATGGATTTGACAAAAAAAAAATCATTATTTGATGTGACTAAAAGTAATACTCTTGAATACATAAATTGCTTTTGAATATAATATGATGAATGTACTTATAAAGTAAAAAGTAATGTACTCATAAAATAAAATAAAGTATATTATTTTGAATTTTGAAATATAACCTATTCAATATTCAAAATATGATTATAATAGCATGTATAATTTTGAATTTTAAATTTTAAACATAAATTAAATTTATATCAATAAATTGTCATTTCTTTTAAAATATATATTCATTATATAAATTTAACTTATATTTCAATATTTATAAAATGTGTTCACTAACTATTATATAAACTATAATGTCCCTAAAATCAGTAAAAATTTAAAATTTTCTGCTAATGTAATAAAAGCTATTTTAAGGATTATGATTCGCAAATTAACTTCAGCATTGCTAAGAGCATACTACACTGATACTTCTTTTATGATATGTTGAAAAGTCTCAGTTTCATAAGTATCCTGGTCTTACTGGTTGTGAATCCTACAACTTTGCGGAAGAGTTTGTAATGAATAGAAGTGTAAATCTGTCACAAGCGTACAAATGTTTAGAGGTTAATATTGCAAATCTCCTTCTTACCACTTTAAGAGTTTGTGTGCATATTTATTAAAGTCTAACTAGTAATTCAGGTGGGATGGACCCCCATTGATGGCAGTTGAGGCCCATGATGTGATGTTTGGTGCTTCAAGGGACAAGGTACCCCAGCAGGGCTGTCAAGAGGTAGGGTGTAAGAACTGGAAATCTCTGACTTACTTAGCGAGTTTTGCTAATGCATTCAAGTTGTATATGGATTTGCAGGCGTACTTTCTATGACATCACCTAAGGCGCTTACTCCGTCCTCTCCAATGACTACTTAGCTAAAAGTGTGTGATATCTAAAGGTTTGGCATTTTAAGATCCTTGTTTCAAGTTTATAACACTTGTTGAACTTGTAATACATATAAGCCTTACAATTACTTGATGGTGATAAGTAATGTTTGTGGCCCTTGCGAGGTTTGTTGTATTTTATAAAAAAAACAACTCGTTGATCAAAGTGATTCTACAACTATAGAGATAGGGTCCATATTGAAATCTTTGGGGTTTGGTGGTAGCATTGAATTCAAATCCTATGATGGCACCTGGCCAACGCTGCCAACTATGATGAGGGTTTCTCCCTTGGTTTCTACACCCACGAATGTTCAACTTCGTGGTTCATTTCACTTGTTTTGCCGTGGATGAGTTTGAGGGTTTCGTGTACTGACTTGAGCTTGGCTCATGGTCAGCACACCATAAGGAGGTTTCGTATGCAGAGATGGCGTCTGACAGAGAAGGTAACTTCTCCCCTGGCATAATTACTACGTTTTCCTGCTATTTCTAATTGACAAATTTTGATACTACATCTTAGTGTTTTGACTTTGTATGGTTCCATGGTTTGGCAGGTGGTCGTGTGGCATCCTCCTTCTACATGGCTATCACTTGGTGGCCGGTTCTTCGACTTTGATTGCGTTACGAATGGTAAGTTCAGAATTCACCATTTCTTAACTCCCCCTTTCGCCTTTGTGGGGTGTACTGTTGGTGTTTTGCTGTGAAGAACCTCGTGAGCCTAGTTTGGGTTTGCTACAACAGTTTTGGGTTCCTTGAGGTCGTCGTTGGCTGGACCATTGTAAAATGTATCTTTTGGTTTTCTTAATGGACCTGGAGGGTTCTAGTGTAGGGTTTGGCCATTCAGCTCAAAGTTGAACTTTGTAGATGTTGTAATAATATTACCCAATATAAAACTGGGGTTTATATGTCTGCGTATTTTGTTTATGAAAGAATCCTTGGACTTGTGAAATGGAGGAAACGACTTTACTGCATAAATCTATAATTGATTGGCACAATGTCTTGTTTCTGCATATTCTATTGGTAAGAGTAGTAGTTTCAATTTCTGGGTTTGCTTGTTGGTTACTTTCAATCTGAAGGTCGTCGTTTGAGTATTTTACAATAGGAACTCGTGCTTTTGTCAAACCTGTGTTTCTTAAGAGCTGAGTTTGACTCCGTATACCGTTTAGAAGAAGAGTAGGGAAGGTATTGGCCTTTGCGTGTTCTATTAGTCTTTATACCTGAATTTAAAGAAATATGCCTTTACTGGTCTCATCATTTTCTTTGTATGAAGTAATGGTTATAAGTTTGGATTCCCTATGTGGCTATCGTGACCCTGTCTGTTGGAATGGATTTTCAATTCTTAGTTATGAAATCACTACCAGTCACGATGTGTTGGTAGGAAGAGGGAAACCCTGGTTTGGTTTCCTTACATGCCTATGGGGATTCACTTTGGTTCTTCTTTGTGTGTGTTGTCTGGTAGTTGCTTTTACATGGAAGTCTAGAGGGATTCCATCCCTGACCTTGCGTTTTATGTTGAAAAGACTGGTTGTATGTGTTTGCTAAATGGTAATGAAAACGCTTGTTTGGATGTGTAACTACTTCTGTGTACAACAATACACTATTTGGTTGCTTGGACTATGGCTTGGTCTTCCTGGAAAAGTCAATGAGATTTGATCCCAGGACCTTTATTTCGATGGTTAAAAGTACTATAGTTTAAAGATGTGGAATGCACTTGTTGGTAGTGGGATTCGATTCATGAGAAAAGTCTGATGTCACTTTCGATTTAGTGGTTTACTGTTTAAATGAAAAATGTAGAGATAGTGGACTGGAATGATACCATGGTTTGAAAGGCAGAAAAAATAATAATCATTGCTACTATTAAATCTATGTTCTGATGTGTAAAGTGACTAAGAGAATCAATGTTTGATTTAATGCTATGGTAATTTCTATCTAATGACTTTTAAGTATAAAGGCAATAACAATAAAATAAATTTAATAAGTAGAAGAAATCCCTACACTGCGAATTAGTGAGACGATTCAAACAGAAATCATTTCAGAAAATAAGATAACCCTAATCCTGGAAGTTAGTATGGGAAAACAAAGAGAAGTCTTCCAAATATTCATAGTAGGGTTTCTAAGTTGCTGATGGCGTGTTTTCTAGCACAGGCTAGCTTGGCTAGACCTGCTAGACCCTCCACTGGTTTCTAGGCAAAACCTCTAAGTGTTGATAATTTTTATAATGAGAACAATGCTGAAGTATTAATTCCAATTTAATAGCCTATGTCTACTATAACGGGAAAATGGAAACAATTAATTCTACATACCTGGCTGCCTTGGCGCTTGATCCTCTCCTGTAGAAGTCTGGTTGCTTGGTACTTGATCCTTTCCTGTAGAAGCTTGCACACTCAAACAATAATTAATGCAGAACCTGTTGTAGAGGTCTAACCTGTTATGATGTTTTCCTCAACTAGATAACTTTGGGACTACCATGTTCCTCCCAACCATGATGCTACAACCGTTCCTAGTTTTGTATGGATCCCCCCGAGTTGGATTCCAACATGCAAAAGAGATAGAGGCCCTAGGATTACTGCTGGTTCAGTTTCTTGGAGCCGAAGATTTCTCTCTGATTACCATAAGAGAATGATAATGAAAAAGATGGATGATCCCCAAAACTTGGGATCTACCCTCTTTATGTAGGGCAGTCTTGAATTATGACTGTTGGAATAATTAGTTTCTTTAAATTAGATAAATAATATTTAAAAGATATTGTTTAATAAATATCTAGTCTTTTGCACTAAGACTTTTTCAATGGTTTAATCTATCAGTGATTTCTGATTTAAGATCTTCATAATAATTATGATAACAATAATTATACTAATAATAATTCTAACCTAGGTGTTAATACGTTCGTAATACTATTTATAAATGTGGTTTCCCACTATGCATAAACTATATGCAATAATGTCTTTTATAAATAATTAATCACATCATTATTTATTAAATATTCTTAATAATAATATTAAATCTTGTATCTTTACATGATACTTAGTTTTAACAACTTAAGGGTAAGGTCCAGTTCTTTGGACGGTCTTTCGGTAAGCTAGGATAGGCACCTCTAGTCTCTCTCTTTGTATGTCGGATTCCCTCGTTTAACATGGTAGTTCCCGCAGTATTTGATGATAGATAAAGATGAATCAATTAATCCAATTAAATAAATGTGATGAAAGTGAAAGTGCTATTCAGAGTCTTTTCTGACTCAACACTTTGAGATCCAGTAACTCGAGTGCTCTTCAGAGCCTTTTAACTCAACACTCTCACATGGGCGTTACGCTAGTGCAATTACAGAGCCCCCTGCTCAACACTAGTGCTAGAATGTGGTTGTGAGGCATATCTAGAATATTTAAGTTGCCTCGGATCCGGTATTCATTTATCAAGCTTGGAGTGCTCCAGGGCTTAGGACCAACACTCAATGTACCTCAAGGCTTACTCCCAGTACATAAACATTCTTCTAGGTACATCAGGGATTATGCCCAATACGTAGGTTATATGTGTGTTTCTGAGTCCACACTCAACACACCCATAAGTCAAATCGTCTAAAATCATAGCTCTCCATAGTAAGTAACAAAAGATCATCTCAGTATATTAGGGTTTGTACCCATATCAAAGCTGAAGAACATCATTAGAACAATGGGGCCTTCTCACCCAGTATACACTCAAGTAAAGAAGTCATTCAGAGTCCATGCCCGATATGTCAATATATAAAAGAGTAAATCATAGGTGCTAGGGCTTATGCCCAATACTCAAAATAAAACATAGGTGCTGGGGCCGTGGCCCAATATAACAACAAAAATAATTAGTCCAAAATTCGGGATATTACATAAACCTAACTTAAATTCATTAAAACTAAAACTTAATAATTTATTTATATAAATATTAACATGATTTAAATACTAATAATCTATTTACATAAATATCTACATTATTTAAATATATTTGTATTTATAAAATACTTAATTAACTCATATATCTATATTGATATTACATAGCTATAATTTACATAACCAGATATTTATTTTATATATTCATTTGATAATCAACATATTTATTTTTCATTTATATTTTTTATAAATTTATTATTATCTTGTATCTCATAAAACTTATCTTACTTATATTAATATTCTTAAATTTAAAATTATATATTATATACATAACACTTATTCCCCATATATATATATATATATTCACGAATTACGTCTTCATAAAAATCCAAAGAGAGGGTCCCCATAAAGAATTGCCCCAATAGGTTATAATCCCTCCCGAAATTACGTTTATAAAGGCTCGTCTATCTTGTCCAATCAGGCACCAAGTCAATGTTCCCGTCGATCTGTGAAGCGTTTTGAAACCTAAGCTAATATCCATAATGTTTTAAAAGTTTAAATATCCTATCCACTACCCCAAACTTTAAGGTAGAAAAGTACGTATTCATTCAAGTTTTTAAAGTTTAAAGAATTTTAAATTATATATTATTTACATATTTTGATTTTAGTTGAATAATACATACTCTTACCTTAGGTTATTGTAAATTATACATTATTATTATTATATTGTAAATTTATTTATATATCGTAATTTATTTAAATAAGGTTTTAAAATGATATATATTTATTTATATATTGTAATTTATTTAAATAAGGTTTTAAAATTATATATATTTATTTATATATTGTAATTTATTTAAATAAGATTTTAAAATTATATATTATATATTGTAAATTATTTTTACCATTTTAAATAATTTTTTTTTAGTATTAATAATTTATTATTTGAAAATAAATGTTATATAATGAAAAGTAATTATATAATTTTGATTTTGAATAAAGCATTCACTTTTTTAGTATTTGTAATTTATTTATTTTATATTGAAATATAAATAGTACTTCTTTTCTAAGTACTTTAAGGTACTTTAATACATTTATATTATATTCAAAAGTAATATAAGAGTACTATTTTCATTATGAGTATTTTACTTACAACATTGATATGGTTAACTATGGGTTTTCATTTACCATTTAGAATTTGACAAATAAACATCTTTGACTCAACCAATGCCACCTCAACTATTACACGGGGGGTTCACTCAGTGAACTTGTTACATAGCATGATCGTTCGCATGATATTAAAGAATACCCCTATTTTCACTAAATATTGGAAAATGTATCATAAAATTGTATTATTGAACCCCCCTCCCAATATGCCTTTCTAATTAAGAAAACCCCCAGTTTCACTAGATATTGTAGGTATCCAATTTTATCGACCCATTTTTAACACCCCCTTTATATCATATTACCAAGTTGTAACAAATAGGATCCCTAACACATCTTAGTATAAGCAAACAAGATGCTAAATAAAATAATAGTATAATACTAATAATGATCCCACTAGGATTCCAAGGGCGACTGATCAATTTGTAGCATTGGATAGCGGAACACCCAAAGATAAACAATCAATGTAGAGAAGAAGCAAATGAATCATCTTTAAAATCCTCTCATAGCAAATGATCTCCAGGGAAAAGATAAACAATCAATGTAGAGAAGAAGCAATTCAATGTGCCTCTCCCAACAGACAAACTCCCTCCCACAACAATGTATCGAATAGTACAACTACGTACAGATGCATGGGAAATTGTAGAGATTGGAATTTGATTCAAAGGGGGAATTCAGACCTTGGATAGCTTAAGGTTCAGCTGAAATTTTCCCAGCAAGTATTTAATTCGGAGGAGATGAGATGCCATCCAGCAAAGAGAGAAGACAAATTTACTTCAGGAATTAAATGCTTGGCAATGGGAGAACGCTATCAATGAGAAAACAGTTTTTTTTTCAAGAAATAAATGCCTAGAAATGAGAAAAAATTCACCAAAGAGACCAATTTAGAAACTTCCTCATTAATTGCAACAACTCTATAACATGAGTCATTGATCTTTTAGACTAAGTGAGCATCCAATGAACGGAAATAACTAGTTGTTAGAAGGTATTGTGGCCTTGTTAATTCACCCAATAAGGAATTTTCGCATCAATGTATAAAAATTCCCAATAAGAGGAATCACATCCTCTAGCATTTGGTAACTCTCCCAACAATGATTAAAACGCCTTAGGCAATTTAGGAACTACTCTCAATGGTGTTCCCTCATTGCTGGCTGTAAAATGCTTCTCTTGATGAGACCCTATTTTGGATTCAGACACAAATCCGCTGAAAATGTATGCAAGGATTAACCGAATTAAAATCATGAGCGGCTGGTAATAACTATGACTAGCTGATGTAATAAGCTATGAATAATTGATGGTAATAATGTATGAATAACTTATGTAACAAAGATAAAGGTTCTGGAAGCAAAGCGGAACTAGTTCGTCTCTATAGTGTCACAACTTATACTTGGAGGTGATTGAAGCAGAAGACTAAAGCTGCTCCTATCAATCGTTGGGAGGAGCATTCTCCTCAAGCTGTTGTGTCTCAAAATTGTTCAGATATGTCTTCTATTTTTATATGAAATTTTAGTTAAATTATGTTTTTATTTCCTTTAAGAGAACTGTTATTATTCTATATTGTTAGTCAAAATGTATTGCTCGAAAAATAGAATATCTAGCATCTATTATTTCAATCTCAAAATGTATTGCTAAGAAAATAGACCATAAAGCATCTATTAGTTCATTCTCAAAATGTATGAACAAAAAGATGAAGTAGAGATATTACATAGGAGTTTGCATGCTAAACACTCAAACTTATGTAAGGTCTATGCACACGAATTATGCATTACTAAATGTACCCCTATTGTTCAGACAATTAGTAGATATTTTTCTTGGTAAAGAAAAGGAAGAATTAATTAAACTATGGAGCAACCTCCTCCATCACCTGTTCAGTTCCCACTTTGATCTCTTTTCAACTTGTACTCAAATCTCCATCTTTTGTCAAACAGAGGATGCAGAATAGACTAATCAACTTTATTCAGTTCATATATTTTTCTTTACATCATGTTTATTTGAGATTTATGCGTGATGGGTACGGTAGACTTTTAAAAGAAAAAATAGATAAAAAGAACAGAAAAGCAGAGATCAGAAAGAACCCTTCTCCACCTTCCATTGTTTTTGGCTTTTTATGTACTGCGAATTTGTTTAATAGACGAGTTAGATATTTTTGTTGGTAAAGAAAAAAAGGGAATAATTTGTTAAGCCACTCATTTTGATCTCTTTTGCTGCAATTCACAGGCTGTACTGAAATGTACATCTTTTGTCAAACACCCGGCATAGAAAGTCTAGACAAAATTTACTCTCGGTTTATATTTTTTCTTTATATCATGTTTCTATGAGTGTTATGCCTTTAAGATACATGGCAAATGCTTGATCAAATTTCTAATATTATTTATGCAGAGGTAGGGAGGACCATTGTTTTCTATCAGTCAATCGGTTCTAAAGGAGCATGAAGTTCAGTCAGACATAGACCTTTTATTAATATAGACTCTAGGGTTTAGACTGCTTAGGCAAAAGGAAATATTAATAGACCTTTTATTAATATAGACTCTAGGGTTTAGACTGCTAAGGAAAAAGGAAGTATTAATTTTATATTTAGACTGCTTAAGAAAAAGAATCTTCATTTTATATTTAGATTGTTCAGGCAAAAGAAAATCTTAATTTTATATTCTTTACACTTTGCAGAGCTTAATTAGTTTACGTAATCTAGTTTCATCTAATTTTTTATTGTGAAAAATAGTTCAGATCTTACTCTATATTATATTTAAATTTATGTACTATAAACTATAAGTTTAGAATTCAGTGTGACAATTTAGAGAAAAAAGGAAGAATGAGCAACAATTTAGGGAAAAATAGGAAAAATGAGCAAAATTTTAAACAATGTATGTTTTTCTTTTAAAATTTAAGCAAACATTGATTTTCTTTTAGCTAAACTTTACTTGCAATGAAAATTTAAAAATACTCAAAATATTTGGAAAACACATTAAAATCATACCTATTTCTTTGAGGCCGCATGGATCCTCCTGATGTCATCCCAAAGTGTTGCAAGATTTATTTTCCCATCATTCCAAACCTTCTGCCCATTGAATAAGGATGCGAGTACCTCCTCTTCCTCTACCATCCAAACACCTAGGTCTTTGGGGGAAATGGGGATTTGGGGAAGAAAATATATTTCACAGAGACCCTAAGCCCCCTTACCCTAGTTGTCTTCTTCATAGGGTTTGAAAATGACATCTGCCACAGTGGCATATTCTTCTTCCCTCCCATTCCTTCCTTATCTCAGAGCTTTCTTGTTTCTTTCAGACTTAACTTCCCACAAAAACCCTAAGCGTTGAAGATATCACCATCTCTTGGTTGATTTCATTTTCCCACTAAATAAAGAAGAAATGGGTGATAGCAGACCAACTCTAGTAGTGTGATGACATAGTAGATATTACCCTGCAACTCCCCTTTGACAGAGGTTACCTCATAAATCCCCACCTATACAAAGAGATTTGGGATCGAATCTTCAAACACCTCCTCAAAATTCGCCCCTCAGACTCTTCAGGCTTACTCTTGGTGGAGCCTATCTTCAATTTGAACTCCATTTAGAGGGCCACAGACGAGCTGGTCTTCGAAGATCTAGGATTTCAATCCCTTTACATCGAAGATTCCCCTTCATTGGCTCATTTATATGAGGCGAGCAGGTTGCCTATCAGCCTTTTAGCTCTCATAAAGTGCAGCCTTGTGGTGGGTTACGGGTTCTCCTTCATGCACGCGGCTTCTGTGTACCAGAACTTCACTATTAACTACTGGGTTAAAAGAATCGACCTCAGAGGATTATTTCAAGGAGCTTGTTTCCTACCGACTGTTAATGTGATGGACAATGTGAAGGAAAAGATCTGCTTCGTTTCCCTTGATGTTGCTCGTGACCACGACCTCGAAGTGGCCAAGTACCCTTGTTTACTTTGTACCAACAAAAAACATAGCTCTTTAGGGAAAATGGTGATTTGGGGAAGAAACTGTACTTCAAAAACCCTCAGTCCCCTTCCCCTCTCTAGCTTCTTCATCCTGGCTGATGGATATGATGGCCGCTATGCAGAATGTAGTAAAGTATTCTCTACAAAAATAATATGAAGAAACAAATCATGGACCCATACTCCGAAGAGCATTCGAGTGTTGGAAAGGAAATCTGCAACCTTGGCGTATTCCTCTTCCTTCCCATTCTTTCATGATCTCACATCATGCCTATTTCTTTTTTCATTCAGACTCAGTGCACAGCCCGTGAAAACCCTATTTTTTTACCCTCGGCGCGCGGCCCACGAAAACCCTATTTTTTTACCCTCGATAAATGAAAAAACAAATTAAATAGTTAATAATTGAAAAATAAAGAAGTCGAAGTTTGAGACAAAAATATCGTTTCGTCTTAAAGAAATGTCTTAAATTACCCCATTGTGTAGTAGTGTGAGAGTTAGACAATTAGTACGAAGAATTTGTGAATTGAGAGGTTGTGAGAGACAGACAATTAGTACGAAGAATTTGTGAATTGTGAATTAACTTTCTTCGAACGTATAATTGAGTTTTGTAATTGTTTTCATTTGGTGCTGCTCTAACACTACTTTACAATACACCCAACATTTATACATCTTGAAATTACCTTTCCTACATAAATAAATCTGTATATCGCGGGCTCTTATGAGAATTTGTAAACTTTACCTTTCCTACATAAATAAATCTATATATCGCGGGCTTTTCTAAGAATTTGTAAACGTCCAGAATAGGGATAAGGTATGTTACCTTGTATACAACGCCAAATCCTCCCTCTCCAAGTTTGTTCTTATCATGGAAATTTTCTGCTGCAGCTACCAATGTTTCAATCTGAAATACTGTGAAAACATTGGGGAGGTCGTCTCTGATTTGTGAGTCGATCCCCATATTGTCACCTACAAAAATGAAAATTGGCAGCCACAACAGCAAATGAGCAAAAAATATAGAATGATGTGTAATTCAATGGACTCTAATGCTAAATTACAGCGCAAGGGAAAACATTAAGAAAACTAATGCTCTGCATACCTCTCCCACGCCTTGCAAATAATAGATACTTCAATTTTTTCTGAGTTCCAAATACGAATATGATCACAAACAGGAGTAACAAACCCCCAAGAACACCTAAAATTATGGGTATTTTGCTTAAAGACTTTTGCGGTGGTGTTGGTGTTGGAGAAAATAGATTAAAGAAGACTTTATTTTCATATTGAACAATGCAACTACTCGCTAAGCCCCGAGCTCCAAGACTCCCAGCGTTATCTTTGAACAATTTGCTGATCGTTGTTGACAAACATGTCTTGCAGTGGCCAAGGGATATATCTCCCCAGCACTGGGCCAAAGCAAAGACTTGGGGAATCGAGGGATCCGTTGTTGAACGGGAAGCGTATTGATTTGTTGCAGATCCAGATGTAATATCAGATGACAAATCGGACAAAATATTCTGTGCAGCCGCGACATAGGCAGCAGGGTCGGAGGAGGTAGCATTATTAGTCCAATTATCATATATACCCAGATCTAGTTTTCCAATAAAGTTATAGTTTCCATTATATCGTAAGAAGCAGAATTTTTGATAAACTCTACTACCAACTCTATTCTGACAATATTGCAGAACGGCAACCTTTGCTGCTTGTGAACAATTGTAGCATTCTTCAACAATTGCATCTCCCCTGCATTGAAGGAGGGCATATATTTGGTTAGGATTCTGGCCATACACAAAAGTATTAAACGATGTCTTCACATTGCTCACAAACACACTGTCATTTGTATAGTAATTATCAGATGTCTTGTTGCAGTATGGAGTCGACCACCACTCATCTTCTAAGCTGCTGCAAGTGTGTATATTAACAGAAAATATGAACAACACAACAACAGTACATATAACCAAGAAAGACCATGAATGCTTTCCTTTGAAGTTTATCATCTTTGTTCTGGCACAAGGCAGGAGGGCTTTCAATATAATGCTTATAGTAGTAATACACAGAGTAGTAATACTTCCAATCTTTGTTCACCTCCAACGCTCAATTCGAATAACTATCAACACATAGAGTAGTAATACCTTTCAACGACGTACCTTTCTACACTTACAACCAGTTTCACACCATTAAAACAAAGGTGTCGAAGCACAGAGACACCAGAGGACAGTTACAGGCTTAACCCTTCATTTCAGCGGCTTGTCGGCCTCTCTCCCTAGAGAACCAGGCTCCAATTGAACACAATGCAAAAGACAAGCGATAGTGTAGTCAAACCCTTAAGGTTAGCTCTCATCAACCAGATCGACAGAGGAGATGGTGCCAACACAACAACGCAACAATCAAAGCTGGGGGTACATTCAACCACTTTATTAATTACACATTCAACCCTACAAACTTGTGGGAGGCCACGTCGACCAGGGCCAAGCTACAGCTTGGTAGGATCTTATCGTTTCACCAATGGCTATCACATGGAGCCATTTCCGGACGTGCCAACGCAACAAATCCGTAGGAGTTGCAGTCCCGTTTTAATGCAAAAGGATCCCGTATCACCTCGCCGGACAACGCCTGCAAAAACATTTAAGGCAACATCAGTATTGCATTTATTAATTCCAGCCAACTCTTAAATGTTGCATTCCCATATTGTATGCCCAGGGCTATCGCAACATTACATAGTATAGTCACATTAAATTGTATTTGCATTTTATTGTAATGTTTTTACATAGTAACATAAATTAGCATACAAATAGAATGTGATATACTTCAAAGTTTCGTAATCAGTTATGTTCACGCCGGGATGTTAAAACATTTCCTAGTTTCTAAGTCATCATCGAGGCCACGTTAAAATTTTATGTGTATTTGCATATCGTAATGTTATAACCCAATGTTTAGCATATTAATATGATCCCGGTTAAATGGTTAAATTATTTCATATATTCTCCAAATCCTCGACACTTAGCGCTTAGTAGTTAGGTTATATAAGTGTTGTTCCATTTATATAAGATTTCTATTTTACATGCTCATTATATTACATGATTTTGTTTATATGGTAACATATCCATGCCATGGAAATTCAAAAGGTTGATAATACTTTTATATAGTAGATAGGTTACATATTTATAGACAATATGTATTTTCATCTAGTAAATAATATAGTGTAAAATGATTGTTTATCATGTTGTTAAAATTACATTTTCATACTCGGGTAATAATACATCCTTTAAGTATGGTATAGTAATTGCACACTTTTGTAAGTAATAGTTTCCATAAATACGGCAACCCCTAACTTGTGCAGGTCGAGAGGACCTCATATTTTCTTATTTCATTCAAATCACTGTTTTGTAGAGATAGCAATGTTCTTACATTTTCATTTCTTTTACAAATAAAGGTTAGTACCAAGTAGCTTTATCCTTATTTCATATAGCAGAATATAAATACCCGAGTGTTGGAAAACAAAACTGGAAGTTTCTTACCGGCATCAACTTCATGCATGGCAGTACACAATCATTTTTATTTATAAAGACGACTAGCTGAAGCACACATAGTTCTTGAATGATTGGAAATATTTTAACCCTTACCTGCAGATCTGCGAAAGAAAGAAACAGTTCCAATGCTTTAGCTGTCAAGCTAAGTAAACCCAAGGGCACCCAATAGAAACCCCTTCAGAAAACATACAACAAAGTCGTCAACATTTAGTTAACCAATCTATAATACATGAGGAAGTATTTATCATTTATCTAGGTTAGCATTTGGACGTATGAATCAATCCGATGATTTGGAGGTTATTCCTCAGCACTCCCAAATAAAATAACCCCCAATATTTATATTACTATGTCAAATTAAAAACCCCCCTTGACCCCTTAATACGGGGCAATATATTTTTGAGGTTTTTAAGAGTATTCAACCCCCCAATATGAATGGAAGTGATATGATATTGCCTCACTAGTGAACCCCCCGTGAACTATTATAGATGATGTCATCCTCTAGAATGTGATTGGTTCTTTAAAAGTTGATTTTGATAGTATATTTTTTTTGTTTTGAGGCCCATTTTTTACATCAAAATTTCCCTAATGTGGTAGCCAGAAAATCCATGAGTGAATGAATAAACTTTGTGAGCCCCTACATTCTCTAGCACCTTATATGTGAAAAGTCTAAGGAATGGATCATGTATGCATGTTGCATTAAGGTTGTGCATATCGATTTAGATGCATATTTATCATGTCTTCTTGTCTTATAGCACCATGGGATGATCCATTCCAATTCTTCCATTGGGAAGATGATCCCTGCATCCAACATATTATCTAGCTCTTTGTGCACGTTCTCTTTATACTTAGGGTTCAATCTATATGGCCTTTTCTTAACTGGCTTGGCCCCTTATTTTAGATGGATCTTCATTTCTCCAAGTGCTTCTGTAATTCCTTTCATCTCAAAGAAGTTGCATGAAAAAATATCCTCATACCCCTTCAGTAAATCCACTATATGCATGACCATTTCCTAATACCAATAATCTCCAATTATGTCTAGCTTAGGCTCTTGCGATGTTCCTATATTATGTTTCTTTGTTTTGATTGGCTCCAAAAATTCTAGCACAGTGCTGGAAGATGCCTCATCCTGCACAACACATTCTCTAGTAGTTTATTTAATATGTACATTATGCAGATATTCTTCGTCATTTGGTTCTTTACTCTCTACTTTCCAATAATATATAGGTGTGTTCATCCTCGCCAAGTCCTGATGGTAGGCACAAATGATTCTTTGTGTCAGATCGTGATGTGGTCTTTCTCCAAAGATAACTTGCTTGATTCTATAGAGAAATTTGGTCAGGTTTGGATCTCTTATACTGAATCAGAATGTGGTGGTAAATTTGGTAGACACTTTAATCCAATCCTTTGTTTTCCTTCTTCTTTCCTATTGAACATACCAGCTATATGATATAAATTCCAATGTCATATAAAATCTATGTGCACATTGAATGCGCGGTACATTCTTCATCTCCCATCCTTGTTGACAGAATTCAAGGTGTTCAATGAGATTATTGTTTCCTTTGAATCTATTCAATGGTTCTAGATTAACAACAGGATGGAATCTCTCTTTATGATAGGTCTGCAGTGTTTCCCAGCTAGTCAAATCCTCCTTATTCATTTTCCACCAACGCCCAGGCGTTCCTCGAGTCACAACATCTATTACTTCTAATCATTGATCCTCTGAAATTCAAGATTGCATTTGTTCAAGGAAAGTGTCTACTTTTTCTATTCCATCGAACATAGGTGGATCACACAACTCTGATCCAATCTATCTCATGGATTTTTTTATGTGCACATATCCTTGTGGACACCTCATATAACTGATTTTTCCATCGGTCCATCGCATCCTGCAAATCTATCAAATGACTTGAGACTCCGCCAACTGATCTCTCCATTCACTGTAGGGTTTATATAATCCTCCTTCCTAGAAGTCACATGGTAGATGTTTTTTATCTCCCCCTCAACGATGTCTTCTCGAACCGGCTCAATATACCTTTCTCCTTTAGTAGCATCCAATGGAGCTATCATGCACACTTCTTCAAATTCAAAGGACATGTGTCTTTGCTTCAGTTTTAGAATCAAAATGTTATCAAAATCCCAATCTATTCCCAACAACGTAGGATAGGGATAAATGTCCTCCAGTATTTCTATTACTTCAAATTTTTCCATGGTTTTTATCCCATCAATGTTTACTTCCACATTGGTCATCTACCAATGGGAAAAACTTATATGGGTTTTCTCATTTGAGTTGAGTAGGAGACCACACTAATTTTAGTTTTATGTGACCACAAGAATATTCTCATTTTCTCCCAATCAATCATAAAATCTATCATCTGAAATCCTCCTAATTCAAGTGACAACATGAATTCGTTTCCAATTCTTCTTCTCTTACCGACTCTGCACACACTCCTTTCAGGAAGCAATACAGAAATAGGTTCTCTGCCTTCATAATATATTAGAAACTTGGCAAGTAGAGTAGTTGTTTTATTAACAACAAGATGATCATTTAATATATGTATACAATTTCACAGGAAAGTACTTGCTAGGTCTTCCTGGTGACTTTTATCTAATCCTTTGGGATGGTTTTCTTTGCATTGTGTGGAAGCACGTTGCACGGTCTGCTTCATCTTCTCATTACACATGTTGCACAGTATTTATTCTTCATATTGTCTTCTTTTGCAGTTTTCCTCTTCGGCACAAGCGCAACATGTGTCATCTTGTCTCTATGTGGCTTTTTTGACAACTCTCTGAGCTTTGCACAGGATCTGTAATTGGTCTTTTGCTTCAAATTTCAGTGGGGGTTGTACAACTTTTCTCACCTTTTTCTCTGTAGGTAATCCCATACTATAATATACAAGATGATCTTCACATGTATGAGAACCTCCTCTGGTTACTATATTTACGTGCAGTAGATCCTTCCCCTCGTTCTCATTTCTTGGTTCCATTGTGAATAAATTACAACGACCTTTCTTCTCTTCCCATTTATTGACGAGGTCAAGGAACTCTTGTGTTGTATGTTTGGTGCTATGGCAGTATGTGTACAGAGCTCGTGGTTTAGTAAAATATCTCTCCAAGTGATCTGGTTCCCCACAGTTGAATAAAATTACTTATCTTATGCCACTATATCATCTTATGTGGCCTCAGAGCCCACAGTGCGTTTCTCCCTACTATCCTATTAGGTTAGGTTTCCTTGGTTCTTCTATTCCTTGCACCCCGTAGGCATCTATTGTATTATCTTTCATTAATTGCATAGCACGAAAATCATTCACATCGTGGCCCACTGACTTACAGAACTCACAGAATGGTGCATGTGTAGACTCTGATACTTCTGCAACATAGGAAAATTAGGAGGCATATTTCCCCAAGCCCTACAAATTTCACAACATTCAAACTTCGGCTCTAGTGGAAAAGGACTAGGCGTGTTGGTACCCATATAATTATTCAGTGTCGGGCATTCATTTTTTGATGTCCCTCCATTCTACAAAAGCTACACTGTATGCTTTCTCTAACTGTCTTCGTAGTAGACATGTGTTGTAATTGTTCAGTCAACATAGTGAGCTTTGTCTAAACCTACGCCATTCCTTGTGATGCTTCTGTTCTAGGAGTTGCTTCCAATCTCATGGTAATATCTAGGGCATGGGACTGGGTCTTCACCTTCTACAAGGTCAGGGGAACTCTGATATGCGGCAACAGACCCACAATAAACCATTCCCAATGATGCACATCCATGATTTGGAAACTCAATTGATCTAATAAGATCTTGAATCATTTTCCATAGTCCTACACACACTCTCCAATATGTTGTTTAATTTATTTAATCTCGGCGATGCATTGCGACTCAAACTTCGACTTCTGAAATTATTTCAGAAGGTCAGGTTTTTTTTTTCGTCAAAAGGGCTATCCTATAGGCGATGTGGTCTTGTAATTCATGTACCACATCAAAGCTCTATCTTTGAACATGGTCTCCAGCTGCGCAATCTTAGCAGCTTCATTCGTAGCAGCTACTATGCATCATCTTTTCCTTCATGTGCAAGGACCAAAAATCGACGTTTGTAGACCAACTATTGCTCAGATATTTTAGTTATTAAATCTTTTCCTTGGTACAGAATATCGATCAAGGTGCACTCCAGGAAGTATTTATCTTAGCCTACCTCTGCACCCACTCAAATAGAAAAATAGGAAACTCACAAAAGAAAATCTTATGCAGATCAGAGTAAAAATACCTATCCTTCCAATCTTGAGCTGAAATATGCAAATATCTAGTCTCTTTCTGTATGAATTCATTCTCCTTACTCTCAAATCATTGTTCAATCTCATCTTTGGTAGGTTTCCACCTTATTACTTTGTCCTCCCAATGCAATCCCCGTCAGGTCCCAACAACAAAACCATTGTTATCTGCAGTTTTTTAGACCTAGGGTTCAACTTCATGTGAACAACAAAACCCCATGTGCATTGAAATCTTGCAATACCCTCTGAATAGAGTACAGTCTCACCAAAGATGCGCACAAAAATTAATAGAGACCTGAATTAGTGTTGCGCATGAATAGTAAGTCATGTTTATTCATCTTTTCGGTAGTTCTATTCATCACATGCATCATATCCACAATTCACATACATTTAACAACTTAGATAATTCTGAAACATTCATAACAGGTATAATGCGCAAGAGAAATAAACTGAAATAAAGAATTCATTATGTATATTACTTAGCCAAAATAGGTATCAACATGCCATTCTATAGATTCAACTCAACCGCTTATACAACTCATGGTTTTTTAGCGCAACATAGGCAGCTAACAAAACTCAAAACATGGTGAATCATAATGAATCTTGGGAAACACAATCATGGACCCGATCATCTCTCTCGAATAGAATCAGGTGAAGCTAACAAACAATGGATGACTAACTACTAGATGCAACATTACTTAGAGTGGAATCCTTTCCATATCACCTAGAAGCGATCGCACGGTTTCTCACCATGGGAAAGTGTAATGTCCCCATTCAAATAAGTGCATAGTAAGACAATCCCATCAATCCTACTAGTTTCCTAGGTTGGATGGGCACATGTGGGATGGTAATAAGGAAGCTAATAAATGATATTTAGACATTAGAAGGGTTCAAGCATTTAATAAATATGGTGAATAAATAAATTCAAGAGAAATTCTAAGTGGCAAGTGGTTTTGGAGACATATGGAGGTGGTGGGACCCCCACTAGCTTGATTTTTCAATGACACATGGAAGCTCTCTCTTGCCAATTCAAATTCATGGGAAGGTGAACACTATTGGGTGAGTTGGTAATCCATAACACATGGCATTGAGCATATTAGGTCGAAATGGGATGGAATAGTAACCTCCATGGGAGAGGAAGAGTCAAATTGGAGACTAGTGGACACTTGGGCTAGATTCCCTAGTTTTATGACAACAATAATGAAACATCTATGACATTTATGACAATATTCAGACCTGACTTCTTACACCTGACCATTATGACATGTCAGCCCCAAAAATAGGCTCAAGGAAGGCGCTCATGGAGTTGGGGAAAGCTAAAGAGACTCAAATTCGAATTTGGGAGAAGATGGAAGGTTGGAACTAGGAGACAAGTGGCAAATGAGGAATATTTTCTAAATGGAAATTTATTGAATCTATTGAGAGGATTTCGACCCCTTGAAGGCTAATGTTGGTTATAAAATGTAGAAATCAAGTATGAGAATATCTTTTGATGATTTGAGAAAAAGTGCATTTGTGAAGAGAGAACTAGTGGATGATTAGTTTCTTGCCTTAGCCAATTTCGAGGGTGAAAGATTCCCATCCAAGTTGGTGTTTGGAGAGGCCACTCAGGTCTTTCATGGTGCTTTAATGGAGTTTTATTTGCAGGTATCATCTAAAGGAAGTTTCATGGTTTGGTTTAGTGTAGCACTTTCTCTCCACCATTTCCAATTTTGAAGGCATATTCGGGCTCCTTGAGGGATTGCGCTTTGGGTGAGATCTTGCACTCATTGGGAGAGATTCATATGATATTTTTCTAATTGTAATAGCTTCATATCCTATGTTATTCATATTCATAAACTCTCAGGTCTAAATACCCATTGATTGTATGCAAAATTATTGATTAATGAGCAAACAATGTCCATTTCCCCAATGCTTTGATGTATGACACCATAAGGTTGATTATTTCGAATGGATGGATTATTCTCTGATATATTTGTGATTCATATACTTCCATGAATATATTATACAAGTTTCATGTACTTTACTTGAGCATTTGAAGCATTTTTACTCAGTTTGTTTGTATTGAGAGGTGAAATAGTGCCATTTCCCCAAGGGTCGAATTATGGGTTTTTGCTATTGAATGTGAGAGAGTTAGAAAAATAGTAAAAATAAATCAATGGTGCATATGAGACCTTAATCACATACTTAACACATTACATATCTCCGTTCATAAATTGGTGGGAGTTTGGAGGCATTTGGAAGGCCATTTGTAGTGTTACCCCGGGGGGATTTGATGCACAAATTACTAGTCAAAATTACATATATTGATTAGAATACAAATCAAGTTTGCAGCAGTATTTGGAGGGCCATAAAACATCCCTGAACCTAATATTCAAGTCTAAATACCATTCATACACTCCTACAGAATATTTGGGAGCATTTGGGTTGATTTGGAGGTCAAAACAATAAAACTAGTCAAAGGTCGAAATTGGGGAAAAAGTGGAAAAATTGGCATTTTAATAAAATTTTGAAAAAGGGTCATTACAAGTGGTATCAGAGCATGGTCTTGGCACCTGATGGTATTAACAAGAAGCCAAACAAATAAATCACCACCCTTTGAATCAGTAGTTGAAGAAGTTTTGGTTGAAGAAGTGATAGTAGCAGAAAAAGAGTTTTTTTCTAAAACAATGGGTAGAGAGGAGGAGGAAAAATTAAGACATAAGGAGGAATTTATTGAAGCCTTAAAACCATGTTTTGAAGGAATTACCATGGTTATGATAGATATGAATAAACAAATGATGAAAGGTTTCGAATTGTTGGGTAGCCAACTTTCAGGCAAAGGGATGATAGGAGATAATAGTGGTTCACACTCAGGGGAAAAGATGAAAGGGAATGAGCATATTTTCTCAAGTACAGGACCTCATAATAGACCCGATGAATTTAAAATCACACAAAGGAATACTGCACCTAAATTTCTCACACCCAAAGAAGAGCCCAATCTTGAATTGGATTACAAGAAACTAGTAAATGATTGGAATGATTTGAATGAAGAGTATAAAAGAGGTGTACCACTCAGTGACTACATTGATGCTATGCAAAAGATTAAAAGGAAGGGAGACAATAGGAGTCCATTCCAAAACAAAGAATTGAATAGTGCTATTGGAAAAATGTCACTTCCTACTTTTGATGGTTCTTCTCAAAATTCTGCTAACACTTGGGTGCAAAAATTGGATGTATATTTTCAGCTGAATCCTATGTTGGAAGAGAATGCATTAAAAATGGCGATTTTGCATTTGGAAGGAGATGCCAATGAATGGTGGTTTCATGGGATGAAAACCTTGGGTCATAATCATGTTAAAACATATGGAAAATTTGTTGATAGGGTACTAGAAAGATTTGAACAAAAAGATCCAGAATTGCCTTTCAAAGAACTAGCTCAATTGAAGCAAACTGGGTCCCCTACTGAATATATGTTGGACTTTCAAAAATTATCAGTCAAGGTGGATGATGCATCTATGGGAAGATTAGTATTGCTGTTCACTGAAGGTTTGGCTGAACCCTTAAGAGGTTTGGTCAAATCCCACAAGCCAACTACATTAAAAGATGTAATGAGCTTGACTAGGGATCTCCAAAATGTGCTTCCTAGAACGAGATTTCCTCCTAAGCCTAGCTACAAATTTGAAAAGAAACCTTGGCAAAGGGATGGATATGATAAGAAACCTTGGCAAAGAGATTCATTTGAGAGGAATAAAAAAGAGGGACTAAACAAGGATGAACTTAGAAAAAAGAAACTGTGCTTCACATGCTTCCAACCAAGGACACCGGGGCACAAATGTACCAAAGGAAAGGCTCAATACATAGAAGTATTTTCTGATAATGAGGGGTATGATGGGGGCATGGATGAAGATGGACATATTTCAGATCAAGAAGAGGCATATGAGACAGCAGTAGAAGAGGAAAGACAAGAAGAAAATCAACCTTCACTGGACAAAGCAAGAATGGCAGTGCTTTCAACAGTACCTCGCTATCATACTATCCGACGCAAAGGTGTGGTACAAGGACAAAGAACTTCAATTTTGGTAGATGGAGGAGCCACTCATAACTTCATTGATGTAGATATGGTAGAGAAAAGAAATATACCTATTGAACCATTTGATGGCTTCACAGTTGTCATTCTCGGTCACAACACAATGCAATGCAAAACATGGGTTCTAAAGCTGCAAGTCACCGTAGGTAATTATACTTTTGTTGATAGTTTTTATGTGGTTGATGTTGCTGATACTAATGTGGTTTTGGGAGTACAATGGCTGTATTCAATAGGAGAGCATACAGTAAATTATCAAATTCCCAAAATGAAATTCCAAGATTCAAAAGGAGTACAAAGAATTGTGAGAGGGCAACACACTTATCCAAATCAAGTAGTAACTTGCAATAGTATGAGATCTATATTGATGCATGGGGATATAGAATGGGCTGCTGAATGTCATATTACATCTCCCAAGACAACTATAAATATTTTCAAACACCCAAAGGAGATAGAGAGACTTTTGCAAAAATATGAAAAGGTTTTTAGAGACCTTCCACATGGTAGGCCACCGGATAGGGGGGTTGAGCACAGTATTATTTTGGAGAAGGGTACTTGACCCATTCAGATACCACCTTCTAGACATCCTAAAAAGTTCAGAGATGAGATTGAAAAAGCTATCCAAGAACTCCTAGAGTTGGGACTCATTAGACCAAGCTCTAGCCCTTATGCTTCTTCAGTAGTGCTAGTGAAGGAAAAAGATGGAACATTGAGAATGTGCATAGATTTTAGAGACTTGAACAAAAAGACTATCAAGAATAGGTATCCTATTCATAGGATTGATGAGATACATGGGGCCAAATACTTCTCAAAAATTGACCTTAGATCAGGGTATCACCAAATTCAAATGAAAGATGAAGATGTGCAAAAGACCGCTTTTCGATGTCATTTTGGCCACTTTGAATTTCTTGTCATGCCTTTTGGGTTAACTAATGCTCCAGCCACCTTTCAAGCATGTATGAATAGGATATTTGGCAAGCAACTAAGAAGGTTTGTTTTGGTTTTCTTTGATGATATTCTCATTTACAGTAAAACATGGGAAGATCATTTGCAGCAGTTAGAGATTGTGTTGAAAATCTTGCAAGAAGAGTCCTTATTTGCTAAGTTATCAAAATGTGAGTTTGGGATGAAAGAACTACTGTATCTTGGGCACATTATTGGGCAAGAAGGAGTGAAGGTACACATGGAAAAAATTAGGGCTATCTTGGAATGGCCATCACCAAAAAATATTACCGAATTGAGAGGCTTTATTGGCATATGCACCTACTACAGAAAATTTGTGAAAGGGTTCTCCAAGTTGACTTCTCCACTCACTAATTTGACTAAGAAGGATGCTTTCAAGTGGGATGAAGAGGCTGAAAAGGCATTCCAAAAAATGGAAGAGGTAATGAGTAGTTGTCCCATACTTGCACTTTCTGATTTTATTAAACCTTTTGTTGTGGAATGTCATGCTTCAGGTGGAGGAATAGGGGCTGTCCTAAAGCAAGGCCAAAACCCCATAGCCTTTGAGAGAAAAAATTTGCAGCCTCATGAAAAAATTTACTCCATCTATGATAAAGAAATGCTGGCCATTGTGCATGCATTGGCCAAATTCAGACAATACTTGGTGGGCAGCAAGTTTGTGGTGAAAACTGACCACAATAGTCTAAGACACATTCTCACCCAAAAAGATTTGAATGAAAGGCAACAAAAGTGGGTAAGCAAGATTCAAGCTTATGATTTTGATATTGAATATGTCAAAGTAAAGAATAATATAGTAGCAACTGCTTTGTTAAGAAGGCCTTCTTTTTCTCTCATAGATATTGCCAAGGATTGGAAAAACATGCTACTAGTTGAATATGCCAAAGACAAATTTGCTTGTGATGTGTTGGATGGAATCAAAGGGGATGATAATTATAGGATTTTGAATGGGATGATATATTATAAGGGAAGAATTTATTTAGTTCATAACTCCAAGCTCAAGTACCGAATTTTGCAAGAAGCACATGATTCCCCACTAGTGGGCCATCCGGGGATCTTCAAAACTTATAGACAGTTGAGGCAAAGATTTTTTTGGAAGGGGCTGAAGGAAGATGTTCAAAAGTATGTGAATGAATGTAAAGCATGTCAACAAAACAAATCAGAACTTACATGTCCAGCCGGCCTATTACAACCATTGCCCATTCCGGAGCAAAAATGGGACAGTATTTCCATGGATTTCATCACCAGATTGCCTAAATCCTTGGGTAAGGATTGCATCTATGTGGTAGTTGATAGGTTGAAACAATTTGCTTATTTCTTTGCTGTTACATCATCTCTTAGTGCTGCACAAGTGGCTGATATTTTTTTCAAATAAATCTTCAGATTGCATGGGCTCCCTAAGAGCATTGTCAGTGATAGAGATAGTAGATTAATAGGTGCTTTTTGGAAAGAACTTTTTAGATTGGTAGGCACTCAATTGACTCCAAGTACCATCTATCATCCACAAACTTATGGACAAACAGAGAGGGTAAACCAATGGTTGGAAGGATACCTAAGAAACTATGTGGGAGGGCAGCAAAAAGCATGGGCAAAATGGCTACACTTGGGTGAGTTTTGCTACAACACCACTTATAATATGTCAATAGGAATGTCTCCTTTCAAAGAATTATATGGTTATGATGCACTTACATTTGCTGACATTATATTTGGTGATAGTAGAGCCCCAAAGGCTAAAGATTGGGTGGAAGAGAGCCAAGAAATTTTAAAGCTCTTGAAAGACAATTTGCAGGTTGCTCAAAATCAACAAAAGCAATATGCTGATAGGCATAGAGAAGAAAGAACCTTTCAAGTCAATGATTTAGTATATTCAGGGTTGTAGCCTTATAAAAAAACATCTCTAAAAAAGAATGGAGTAGAAAAATTAAAACCAAGGTACTATGGGCCATACAAGGTAGTGCAGAAGGTTGGAGAAGTAGCATATGAACTAGAACTTCCGGAAGGGAGTAAAATCCACAATGTATTTCATGTTTCTTGTCTCAAGAAATCTCTTGGTCAGCAAATCATCACTTCAGAAATACTTCCTCCTTTGGATAATGAAGGTCAGCTCACACTTGTACCAGAAAAGATTTTGAAGACACGGGAAAGAAAGTTGAGGAGTAGAATCATCAAAGAATATTTAGTGCAATGGAAGGACTTACCAAATGAAGATTCCACATGGGAAGAGGAGAAGATTTTGCAGCATCGAAATCTGAAATTGCTTGAGGACAAGCAATCTTGGGTGGGGAGGACTGTAATGTCCCCATTCAAATAAGTGCATAGTAAGACAATCCCATCAATCCTACTAGTTTCCTAGGTTAGATGGGAACATGTGGGATGGTAATAAGGAAGCTAATAAATGATATTTAGACATTAGAAGGGTTCAAGCATTTAATAAATATGGTGAATAAATAAATTCAAGAGAAATTTTAAGTGGCAAGTGGTTTTGGAGACATATGGAGGTGGTTGGACCCCCACTAGCTTGATTTTTCAATGACACATGGCAGCTCTCTCTTGCCAATTCGAATTCATGGGAAGGTGAACACTCTTGGGTGATTTGGTAAGTCATAACACATGGCATTGAGCATCTTAGGTCGAAATGGGATGGAATAGTAACCTCCATGGGAGAGGAAGAGTCAAATTGGAGACTAGTGGACACTTGGGCTAGATTCCCTAGTTTTATGACAACAATAATGAAACATCTATGACATTTATGACAAAATTCAGACCTGACTTCTTACACCTGACCATTATGACATGTCAACCCCAAAAATAGGCTCAAGGCGCTCATGGAGTTGGGGGAAATAAAGAGACTGAAATTCGAATTTGGGAAAAGATGGAAGGTTGGAACTAGGAGACAAGTGGCAAATGAGGAATATTTTATAAATGGAAATTTATTGAATCTATTGAGAGGATTTCGACCCCTTGAAGTCTAATGTTGGTTATAAAATGTAGAAATCAAGTATGAGAATAGCTTTTTATTATTTGAGAAAAATTGCATTTGTGAAGAGAGAACTAGTGGATGACTAGTTTCTTGCCTTAGCCAATTTCGAGGGTGAAAGATTCCCATCCAAGTTGGTGTTTGGAGAGGCCACTCAGGTCTTTCATGGTGCTTTAATGGAGTTTTATTTGTAGGTAGCAGCTACAGGAAGTTTCATGGTTTGGTTTAGTGCAGCACTTTCTCTCCACCATTTCCAATTTTGAAGGCATATTCGGGCTCCTTGAGGGATTGCGCTTTGGGTGAGATCTTGCACTCATTGGGAGAGCTTCATATGATATTTTTCTGATTGTAATAGCTTCATATCCTCCATTCTTCATATTTAGAAACTATCAGGTCGAAATACCCATTGACTGTATGCAAAATTATTGATTAATGAGCAAATAATGTCCATTTCCCCAATGCTTTGATGTATGACACCATAAGGTTTATTATTTCGAATGGATGGATGATTCTCTGATATATTTGTGATTCATATACTGCCATGGATATATTCTACAAGTTTCATGTACTGTACTTGAGCATTTGAAGCGTTTTTACTCAGTTTGTTTGTATTGAGAGGTGAAATAATGCCATTTCCCCAAGGGTCAAATTGGGAGTTTTTGTTGTTGAATGTGAGAGAGTTAGAACAGTAGTAAAAATCAATCAATGGTGCATATGAGACCTCAATCACATACTTAACACATTACATACCTCTGTTCATAAATTCGTGGGAGTTTGGAGGCATTTGGAAGGCCATTTGCAGTGTTACCCCGGGGGGATTTGATGCACAAATTACTAGTCAAAATTACATATATTGATCAGAATACAAATCAAGTTTGCAGCAGTATTTGGAGGGCCATAAAACATCCCTGAACCTAATATTCAAGTCTAAATACCATTCATACACTCCTACAGAATATTTGGGAGCATTTGGGTTGATTTGGAGGTCAAAACAATAAAACTAGTCAAAGGTCGAAATTGGGGAAAAAGTGGAAAAATTGGCATTTTAATAAAATTTTGAAAAAGGGTCATTATAGAAAGGCTCTAGATGACTATTCACCCATGTAGAAAAGGCACTTAGCTGTAAGAAATACATAATATCAGTTAATTGCAGACCAATTATACAAGCTATGGATCGATGGAATCCCAAAGCGATGTGTATTAGATCATGAGTGTGAAATTATTTTATGGGAATGCCATGCTGGAGTTGCAAGAGGACATGGTGGCAGAAAATCCTCAAAAAGGAAAGTTCGTCAAGTAGGACTATGGTGGCATATAGTATTCAAAGATGCTAAGGAATACACCCAAAAATGTGACGTTTGTCAGTTTGTTGGTCGACCAACTCAAGGATATGAAATCCCATTGCATCGAGTCCTAGAACTACAACCATTTTAGAAATGGGCGATTAATTTTGTGGGACCCATCAACCTGTCGACGAAGCATTCGAAACCCATTATATTATCACTACAATATATTATTTAACCAAGTGAGTAGAAGCCACACCATTCTGAGATTGTTCCATAGAGATAACTAAATTCATTTATGAAAACATTATTACTCGGTTCAGGTGCCCCAGAAGTCTTACAAGTGACCAAGGAAAGCACTTTCTAAACAATACCTTTGAAGAATTGACAACTGAATTTTTTATTCAGCATCATAAAATCCGTCCATACCATCCTCATGTGAATGGCATGGTGGAATCATTCATCAAAATCATGGAGAATGGGATGACCAAAGTCAGTTGTGCAAAAAAATATGATTGTGATGAGTAGATTCCAGTTGTACTATGGGCCTACAAGAATACCACTAAGAAGCTTCACAAGCAAACTCCCTTACAGTTGGTCTAGAACAAAGAAGCAGTAGTTCCCACAAAATTTGTAAAAAATATGATGGAAGAAGAATCAATTGAAGAATGACTTGCAAAACTAGTGGAACTTGAAGAATCTCATTTTATGGAAAATATCATGCAACAGTGGAAAAATGACAACAAAAGGCATGGCACAATCGCCATATTGTTGGCCTCCAACAACTCCCCTAAATTTTGGAAAAAAATTAAGGAGCCCCCTATTTAATTTTGTAAATACTTGCTTTTGGTTTGATTTGTTTGAATTAAAGAGTTGATTTGGTGATTGTTTCCTTCATTTAGTATTTCGATTTGAGTTCTTTATAATTGATAATTTTTCTTTATGGGGTGATTTTATGATGGTTTGGTTCGTCTCTCAAATTCGAACCTTTTGTATTCTTGGTTACTCAATAATGTTTCCATGCCCTTATTTGATCTTATTTAAGTCAATCGCATGCTTTGGTTTGGTTTAGTTGGATTGATTTCATCTTTCCACAACCTCGCCAATCTTGGGTATTCAATGCATAAACGAATTAAATGAGCATTTTGGCGGATCAAGATATTTTAATTAAAGCTCAATTTCAATAATTTAAATCCATATCTTGGAAAATCACACATCAAATAATGAAACCATGCCTTTAACTCTGATTTTGGATGATTATCAAATTTCACGAGCTTTAAGATTTTAATCAATTTTTTTTCCTTTTTACAGTTTTTATAATTTGAGCAAATTTAAATATTTCAATTAAGATTTTTTCTTTAATAAATCAAAACTTAAATATTTCAATTAAGGTTTTTTCTTTAATAAATCAATTACATCTTTAAAAAATAGATATACAAATATGAAAAGGAATCAATAATTTTAATTTTGAATAGAGCATTATTCACAAAAAAACAAAAAAAAAACAAACACCTTTCATTAAAAGATGTTGCCTTTGCTCTTTAATCCATGAATCTCCTTTTATTGGAGGAATATAATTATTTCCTTATAGATTATATAATATAAAGATATATAAAATTACAAAACTTTTTATAATGTTATTTGATAATATTCTTAGTTTTTTTTCTTCATATAATTATTTTTATTAATAATTTCACTAATGACAATATTTTGCTTACATAACCCTTTTAATGAATGCAAATATTCCTTAATTAGTATTATCTTTTAGCATATCCAATCTAATTTCAAAACTATGTGTGATGTCATGTTCATCTTAACATAGTTGGTTTTAACATGATAGCTAAAGGGGCACTATTGGAATTAAGGGTTTTCATTAAAATATAATTTATTTTGTTAGAATTAAGGGTTTTCATTAAAATATAATTCTATTATATGCAATAATTTTCATTAAAATTTAAAGGTGTCAAACAAATATTATTTAAAAATAGCATTTGAATAGCTGAATTAAGAATTGGAGAGTTTCATCACCTTTTATGATTGCACAAATTTCATTGGCTGACCGCTCATAATGGTAAGTTTCACGAATTATTTTCATTTTGTATATATTAGAGTGAAGATCACTTGATTACATGAAACACTTATTAAATTTCTCATTTGCCAAACTAAGTTGATTGAATAACTGCTAACATTGTTATTTTTATTTTTGTAACATCAATAAATTAATTATATTTTAAAATTCTTTTTATTTCTTGGATAGCTTTATAAAGTTACATTAACTTTCTCATTTGCCAAACTAAGTGGATTGAATAACTGCAACATTGTTATTTTTGTAACATCAATGAATTAATTATATTTTAAAATTCTTTTTATTTCTTGGATAGCCTTATAAAGTTACATGATATTTGATATATACCTTTTGAAAGAGACTCTACACATGTAAGAAGCTCTACTATCATTTTAAGATATTCTATTGAGAGGTCTTTTGAAAAGTGTAACTTTATCACATGTGACTATACTTATAATTAAAAGAACTTTATTTTGTATTGATGCGCTTTTAATTGATGGTTTGAATATAGTTTTTGTGTTTTGTAGGAATTTTGTGTCACAAAGTTTATAAAGAGATTAAATCTTTGCTCTAATGGAAATGAAAGTCAAAGAATTACCAGGGGTGAATCGTGCTATGCCATCTCCATAGGATTTGTGTATAATATAATAAAATTGTGTGAGGTTTATGGAAATATCATAAATAGTAATACGATGCAACCTTGAATGTACATTGTAAAGGAGGAGCCGCTACACGGATTGCTGAATAGTGTGCACCATCGCATGTCAACTCAAAGAAATTAAATAGCTTCCAAATCAATCAGAAAATTGCTACGACAGGTTTCAAGCAGGCTCGATGCTAGATTCTGCCCAGATATGGCAGATCAATTGTTTGGGTTTTTGGCTCATTAGGGAGTGCGCCCCATTCAAGCCAACTTGATCATGACCTACCTAGACCTTGTTGTGATTTGGACTATACTCCCACGTGATATGACATCACTAATGTGTCATATCGGGAGTGTGACAAGACTACTAGTGAGGTGGTGGATAACTAAGAGCACTAGCTTCGATTAATCTTATGAGGTTGGTGATTCTCCACCTCCTCCTTATCTACTGGTTGATTGACCACCCTCTCCTCCACTATGAGAAAACTGAACACCCTCTCCTCCACTACAGGGCATTTGACCACCCTCTCTTGTTCACCTAGTTGACTTACCATAGGTTAAACAACCACCCTCTCTTCCTCACCCAGTTGACCCACCACAAGTTGTCTAACCACCCTCTCTTCCTCACCCAGTTGACCCACCACAAGTTGTCTAACCACCCTCCCCTACTCACCTAGTCAATCCACCATAGGTCGACTGACCTCCCTCTTCTCCTCACCCAATCGTCCTGCGACCCTTTCATCCTCACCTAATCAATCCACCACCCTCTCATCCTCACCCAGTCGAACCACCACTACCTCCTAGTACATTAGTGCCCAATACCTTTTTGGATACGATGATTGGATTGAGTTATACAGATCATCAAGGAGATATATTTCAGCTACTTTAATCTAAATTTGTACCTAGTGTGGGTACAAATGCCTTTGGTTATGTTAGCAAAGGTATTGATGTCTCTAGCTCCGAAGGTGGACCTTCTAGCTCATAGCAGCTATTGAGCACATGTATATATCTAACTTTTATATTTGTCTTGAGATGTATATTTGTCATATATTATGAGTTTTCATATTATTGTTCATATATATTATGCTTGTTTCATATTAGTTTATATCGATGTTGATGTATATCATGTTGTAGATATCATTCATGTATATTTCTGTAATTTCATGTTATGTTGATGTTGTTTGATTTATAAAATGCGTTTTGTGTCATTGATCTAAATTAGAGATGCAATATAATGTTTGAATGTAGTTAAAGATCATTTAATGTCATTTTTATGCATAAATTATTTAATGTCATTATATGATAACTAACTCATTTTTTATTTGAGTTATTTAGATGGCTAACTAGTGAATGTATGATTTTACAATGTTAATAGTTTATTTTGACAAAAGTGATGTTGAAATAGACACAGTGGTGCATGTGGAAGTAAAAAAAATGACCAAAAGGCAAAAAAACATAAAAATTAGTTATAAAAAATATATGGTGCTCCACATCTATCCAAACGCACTGGTGTGCCAACACAACACACACACGCACATATGCACATCAATAATCTCCATGACACCTATGATACACCCACCCCAGTCCATGTAATTGGCCCATGTTCATTCTATACATGAACCACACCCAAATACACATGTACCCCTTTAGTCTCTTAAAAACACACTTTTGAAATAGTTTAACCCATAACAAATACAACCCTAGACACATATGTCTTAATAACCACAATGATATTCTTGACACATGCAACCCCCTCCATGCATTTGATTACTAATGTATCATGCACACACTGCAGCCATTGTGATCATGCACACATTGCACCCATATTCAAACCCACCCATATAAATAATTATATACTACACTTATTAACCCCTAGGGCTCTAGAAATGGAAACTTACAACATTTCGCAAGATTTACATGGGAGTCCAATATGTTTACCATGTTAACTCTGTTGACTATTGAATGAGTTAATAGTATACATGTTCATCTATGTCATCGATGTAATCTATGTTGTCTCTTTTCAATATAAAAAATAAATGTAGGGATACAAATCTATGGTTATCCTATAAAGGAGCATAACCCAATAAATAAGGCATGGGTTGGGTCATATGCATGGAAGACATGGTCAAGCGACTTAGATAACATTTACATATGCCCTGGGTATTCTTCCTTTCTATTTATACCTTAGTTATTAATGAGTCTAAAGTTCCTTCGTCCTACTTTGGATAAGATGAAAGAAACTCTATCAAATTTGCATGGGATTCAAAATATGATCTCACCTTTTCCTTCTTTCATGCTTCTTGATCAAATTTGATTCTCCAACTCCTTCAAAACTCCATTAATTAAAACCTTTCCTTAGATGGATTTCTCCCTCTTTTGTCTTGGTCTCTCTCCCCCGCAAATTAGGATGGTGTTTGACACAAACTGATACTAGGAGGTTCCTTTTCTAAGTGTTTCTATTGTAGTGTTTATATAGATAAGGTCTAGTGGTTTTGGAGGAATATGCCAACAATTTTGGGTAATTAAGTGTGGATTTCTTTAGCTATCTATTGGGAGTTTCGTTTCTTCCTACACTTAGTATCTTTCTTATTCTACTCATTATTTCATTTCATCTCCATTTCATTGGATAATTATATTACACATATTAGTGGAATGGGTAAATTAAGTTTATCTATCACTAATATATATTTTTTATACTTAACACCAAGCACATGATAAAACCCTAATAATGTATAATAAAACTTAAGAAAAACCTCCTCATCAAGTCCTATCACACTCCCCTCGTTGACAATGATTATGTCGATGACGATGGCAATGATGATGATCATCATGCCGACGATGATGGTGAAGGGTATGGTGATAATGGTGATAATGATGATCGTCAAGATGAAGATGATGATGATGAGGAGGAGGATGGAGATGATGATGATGACCATGTTGATGATTATGATGATGTTGTTGTTGATGATGATTTCAATGATGATGAGAATCATGATGATCATCATCATGTCAACGGTGATGATGAAGAGGATGGTGATGATGATGATGACCATGTTGATAATTATAACGATGATGTTGTTGATGATGATGATGTTGATGATGATGAAAATGATAATGATGATCATCATGTCAATGGTGATGATGAAGAGGATGGCGATGATGATGGCAATGACTATCGTCATGATGATGATGATGATGATGATGATGAAGAGGATGGTTATGATGATGGCAATGTTGATCATCATGATGACGACTACGATGATGATGATGAGGATGGCGATGGTGATGATGATAATACTAATGATGACGATGATGGTGTCTATGATGATGAAAATATTCATGATCATCATCATATGGATGATTATAATGAAGAGGATGGAAATGATGATGGAAATGATGATGGAAATGAAAATCATCATGGTGACGATGATGATGATTATGAGTATGGCGACAGTTATGTTAATCATATCGATGATGGTGATGATGTTGTTGACGATGATGATGAAAATCATAATGATCATCATCATGTCGATGATGATGATCATCATGATGGTGGTGATGATGATGATGATGATGATGGCGACGACAACGATGACGATGATGACGATGATGATGATGATGATGATGATGATGATGATGATGATGATGATGATGTGTTACAGAATTCTTCCTACGGATAGTTAAACTCTCTCATGGACATAACTAAGTCCCTAGATACTTAATCCATGACAGAAACAGAACAAATGGTGATCTATTCTCCTAGATCTAGCACAATACATAAGCTATTGAACATGGAAGAATAAAGGAAGAAGTAAAACTTACCTCCAACCTGTAGGTTGTCCTAGCTCCAGCTCCAATCTTGATCTTCAAGGTTTGAACCTGTTAAACAAGACAAAGGACCAAAACTTCCAAGCAATATATGTATAAACAAAGATCTAACTATAAAAAATAGACAATTTCATGCATTCATCATTAAAGACATGAAAATGGGAGGAATAGGCTAAGTTATATTAATAGAAAGAAAGACATAAAGAAGCCATACAACATGTGTTATACTTGACTCATGCTCAATCATATCTTCTCCAAGCTCTCCTCCATCACCCTTGCAAGAATCTTAGGATCATAATTTTGTTTCTTCCAATATCACCCTCCCCCCTTAACTCATGGATGGTCCTCCTTAAGTAGGATTTGGGAAGGCCAACCACTAGGAGAAAATGATGGATCTAAGTGAGTAAGATGTGGATCAAGGATACAAACCCTGCCAAGGAGGGAATGTGAGATGGGATTCGAAGGGGTACCTCATCCCAAGAAAATATCCATGAGATCCAAGATCCAAAATCAAGGGATAATCCTAACACAAAATTTTCGCTTCCTTATAACTGAGCAAAGTGCAAAAAAGATGAAATTTTCGCTCCCCCATAGGCATGCAGGGCACGAAAAAGATGAATTTTTTGCTCCTAAGAACACTAGCAGGGCATAGAAATTCCACTAAGAGGTAATTTTTGGAGGTGGTTAAGGTGGGTTTCGACCCCTTTCTTGTTGGATTTGCTTCCAAATGTGACTAGGGAAGGGACCAACATTAGAATGAAGGGTCCTGAAACCCTTAGGAGGCATAAACATCATGTTTTCCATGGTGGTGAAACATGTAGATCCTCACTTACACATGGTGTGGCAATTTGAGGTATAACATATGTTTATGATGATGATGATGATTATTGATGGCGATGACGACGACGACGACGACGATGATGCTTATGATGACAATGATGTTCTTTATGATGTTGATGTTGATTATGATGACAATGATTATCATGATGAAGATGGTGACGATCATGATCATGATGGTGATGATGATTATGATGATGTTTATGATGATGAATAGTGATGACGACAACGATGATGTTGTTGTTGATGATGATGTTGACGATGATGGCAGTGATGATGATGATGATGATGATGATGATGATGATGATGATGATGATTATGATGGGTATTGTGATGATGAGGATGATGCTACTGATGATGAGGATGATGTTGTTGTTTCTAATGATGATGATAATGATGATAATGATGATAATATCTATGATAATGATGATGGTCGTGATAACAACAACAACAACAATGATTTAGTCATCAACATAGTCATCACCATCATCACTAAGATTTTCATTGTGAGCATGTGGAAATACATAGGATCACTAGATCACAATAATTCAATTTAGGGTCATTAATGCCCTAACATAATACTATATCAATTTTGGAATCAAGAGAGCAAGTTGGGTAATGTAACAAATAGTATTGAACATTATGGTCTTATGACCATACTTAGGTTCTTAATGACCATAGTTAATCAATGTGGACTCATATAATAGCATTTGAATTTATTTGGACCCATATGCAAGAGTTTAAGAGATCAATTTGGGATCATACGAGACACTAAGGATCATATGATACCAATTTAAGATCATATGTGAGCATTAGGCTCATAGTAAATCAACTTATACCATAGGAATTGAGCTTGACTTTTATTAGAGGTCAAATTTAGGCCTAGGGCCCTAGGTTCGTATGATATATGGTGCATATGACCATGCATGGGATCCCTAGATCATATTCATTCAAGCTAGAGTCATATATATCCCTAACATGATAGTCTATCCATTTGGGCCTCAACAAAACAATTTGTCTCGTCATGAGGTCATGAAAGAAATAATATTCATCCATAGAGTTATATGACCATACACAGGAGCTTTATGATCAACATTGAACTCATATGAGAGCCTTGAGAATGTATTCAATTAATTTGAGCTCCTATACAAGTATGTAGTAACCATTTTAAACTCATAAATAAGTCCAAGATTCACAATTAATCAATTTATACCCTCTTGGCCCAATTGAACTCATATTAAAACTTAATTTAGAACTTGAGACCTTAACAATGTACATAAGATTCCTACAATGTTACATCAAGTCTCTAACATCATAGTGATCCAAATCCGTGTCGTGTATTCCCTACCAACATAGTCACTAAATTCAACTTTAGAAGCATAATTTAATTCATAATGACCATAATACCAAGTCATAGGTTCATATTCCTAGACATAAGAACCCAACAATCATATGTGTTGATAAATTTAGGTTCATGTAAGAGACTTAAAACCATATTTAAATTATTCTATCAAAGATATGGTCTCCTTCAAGACCATTGTAGTTCAAAATCCCTATGGCTTTTCATCCCATGCATGAAATGAAAGATTAACCTCCTTAGGTAAGGAGAACATTTGGCAATGTATCTTCATTCTTAAGTTAGTAAATTATTTTATCTCTACTTCTTCTTTAATATAAATACTAATTATTTCTTTTATTATTTTGAAAGTATTACACATCACCTCTCTTTAAAATGGCCCCCCCTTATATATTGACTAACAATTATTTTTCAATTCATTTAATTCAAATTCGCATGGTTCCTATAATGATTTAATCTTAGGAAAACTTAACTCATATTAAATAATAAAGTTGAGAAGATATACTCAAAACAAAACCTATTTCCCTTACATAGATGCATGTGGTATTATGGCAACTTGCATAGATAATCAACAACCAACTAGGTTCACCTCTACCATATGCTAAATCCATAACTTGAATGGTGCCATGTAGGGAAAACAAGGATATGCTAGTTTTTATATCTAAATTGTATGATTGGAACATGACTATTGTTGTTTGATGTTAATTATAGGAACAATTAAATAGATATATGTTATATCTATCTTCAGATAGTGATGATTGTCCTGAACAAATTGGAGAATGGGAAGTGTCAAGCAATACGCCAATATCAACTAGAGGTAGTATTCTCAAAATAAATTTTTAAAAACATATAGAGTTCTTTCTAGCAGAAGGAGGGTCATGCTCTAATGACAATGGGTTCATCCAAGATAAGGAAGTTCCATTAATGTACAAGAATTATTTGAAGATTTGGGAACCAATCCCACTTCCTGAAATAAACACCAATTTCTATATTAATGGAAGAACATATCGAATTCTTCCATCTACTTTACATTGTATAGGGCTCTTTACAATGGATGGTGTGAATGTTATATACAACATTGAAGTGGAACTTATGGATTATGTTGTCCCAATGTATGATTACACGCATTGGGGTAAGATAACAAGATATCTAACAAGTATGCACATATACAGAGTTTGTGCAAATTATAATAAAATGAAAGAAAACAATCAAGATAAAGGATATTCCATATGTATCGATGGAAGGCCCAAAGCTTGCAGAAATGTTGTCAGGTTTATAAACAGTAGTCATCTTGGAAGCACAAACAAACTACCCAATTGTGTGTTTGATGAGTGTGAGGATAACAAAGTTGTGGTGACTACAACAAAATCAATACTTGTAGGGAAGGAGTTGTTGGTCAATTATCATTGGAATAGGATCTAGGAATCATGTTACTATGGTTTAACACTCATGTACATCATTTAATAAAAAAAATACATATTGTATATTCATTATTTGTCATTACATATACTTTTTTCATAATGTTGATGAAGGGAATTGAGAACTTACACCCATCTTTGGATATATGGTTAACAGATCATCGTTTATGTTACAAGTTGATCGAGGGGGAGGCATCAACCATGGGAAGGTGAAATAATATATGGTCATTTATATGTTCATTATTATATCCCATATCATTCTCTTTTATCTTAGCACAATGATTAATTTTACGTATAGTTTATCGAACAAATATGATATAATTATTTGTAGGCTCCGATTTCAACACCTCATCCGGATCTAGATGATGTAGACATCTTAGGAGCTCCTGACCCTCTTGCAACTATTATAAAAAAGGTTAATAAATTAGCTAATGAACTAGCGGAATCGGTGAGCACTAAAGATACTCTCGAGAATGAAAGAAGTCAATTCTTGATGGAACGCATCAAGAAGTATAGCATATGTTTTTTTTATTTTTTATTGTATTCCATTCATTTCTTTAAATAATGATATATTTTCTTAAAGGAATATGAAATATTAACTCAATGAATTCTATTTCATGGGAAATATTGAGAGACGAAGAAACTAGTGTCGAGAGTAACAAACATGCATCTATGCTTGCACCCTCTGATCCTGCTACAGATGTTATTAGTGCTTCAACTCTTGGTATTGCCACACATTCCCTTAATTCTACACCTAGTGTTGGTGTGATATGGTCCAACACCCCATATAGACATATGACCCTCGGTTCTAGTACAACTGCACCTCATTCATCAAAGGTGATACGAGTTCCAAGACGTTGGGATTACTCATCAATAGCAGCAGGAAATTATCAGTTTATTTACATATAGACCATGAATTGGTGCTAGTGAGGGATTAAAGATCCATCGTAATTACGTCTAAACCATTGGAATACTTTTATTTTATACAATGAAGAATAATTTATATTCATTCTATCTATCTAATCGGAATATTTTACTGCAATGTAGGAAATAACATGTTCTACCATAGTTGGATGAAAATACATTTTCTATATTTGCACCAACCATTACAACAATTTTTAAATATCAAAGCAATGACTTGAAGAAGGAGTTGACGAAACTTATGACCACATTGTTTAGTCCTATATTCAACCAAAAGTTGGTGGAAATTAAGGCGAAAAAGTACATGAAATCAATGAGGAAAATTACCACACTAATATCGGTCAATACCCCAATTATGTGTTGGAATATTTAAAATCCATACCTACGTCAATTAATACATTAGAGGCATTAATTAATCATTTTATGAATAATTACTATGTATTAGACTAGATAGTTGGCATATGAGTCATTGTGTGGACCATAAAGCATCTTTGGGGGGACCACAAGTCTTCCTGGTGTGGACTACAAGCTTCCTAAGTCAATTGGGCGCATTTCTGGTGATTCTAGTGAGAAAGGCGCATTACTACTTTTTACTACTTTTGGGTTAAAGGTGAGAAGCTAGTTGACTAGGGAAACTGTTTTTTGGACCACTTTCACTCCTTGATGTTTCTTCATTCTATTTTTGGGATTTAGAATGTTTTTTCATCACACATCACTATCTGATCACTAAATCATAAATTCGTGAGCCTTTGGTGTGACTTGGAGAACACACTTGCCACCTATGGGGGTTTTGCATCAATTTAGTAAGTTTGCTTTTGTGAGGATTCGAATGGACTCCTTATGCATTTGAATATCTGATATAAAATTATATATTGACATCCATTTGCTTTCCTAAGGTTGTCTGATGTAATGTTATTCTCTTGAGGAATTCATTGTGCAATTATTGTGAGTGAATTTCAGTGTTCTTGACTAGTTGTGTGAGATATTTCATGAGAGTGTGTAATTTATTGATCAGATCTTGGTGTGAACTAAATTTCACATGGTATCAGAGCTATCAAGCTATTCCTTTCTCCTTTTATTGTCTTGTAGGATCCAACCAGTCTTAAGGAGGGCGCAGTAATTCATCCACAGGGCGCATTCTATCATATAGAGGGCGCAACTAGGCATCTAGGAACGCACCCAAATCAATATAAAATCTATTTAAGAGCTGCTATGGATTAGTCACATCATATCATACTCACTCCATTCAATTATTTTGACTGGAAAGCGCAAATGGAGATCATGTTGAGGAGCAAAGGCCTCTACAGGGTGACTATGGCAACTGAGACTAAGCCAACCTCAGCAATTGAGAAATCATAGTGGCATATAATCGAAGAGTTGAAGCCTATGGTTTGTTGTGTCTCACTACATCCAGGGATATTCTATTCCATCTTGATGGTTTTATCTCTCCCAATGAAGTTTGGCTAAAGCTTCAAGAATTGTTTGGCAAGACTTGAATTAAGAGGCCACCAACTGGATAATGAACAAGTTTCATTGAGTCCACAGAATTTCGACAACCTCCAGGATTTCTTCTTAAAGTTAAAGTCACTTGTTCTACATTTGCAGCAATGTGGAATTGATAAAAAAGATGAGCAACTTGCTATCACCTATTTTGTACAAATAGTTGAACCTCTCATGAGCCGCCAGTTTCATGAACATGATTCATGTTCATAATCAGTGTTCAAAAGTTCAAAGGTCATTTTCAGGGAAATTTTGCCCCATTTGTAATAACTGCATGTTCATACCCCCATGGGGAAAATGTAAAAAGTTGGTCTAAACGGGGTCTTTTTATAAAAGACTCGGCTATCCGTAGGTTTAGCCATTTGGGGGATACTCTAGAGTGTTTTTTCCTTAGGAATTATGCGCTACTCATCAATAGCGTATAATCTCCGAGTTTTTCACTCAAACCTCCAAAGCTGGAGTATTTCCCATGGTGGTCAAAACCTAAGGTGGTTATTAGAGTCTTGTGTCTGGGATTTTTTACATGTTAGCCATCTTGATTGAGTCGTATGAACATGCACTAAGTCCCCTAGGAGTTCCGTTCCATTTCGAGAAGAATAATTTTTTCCATAATTTAGACCATTTTTTAATGGTTTAAATGGATTTTTTCTAAGTGTGATAAAAGCCTTATCCGGAGGTGGATTTTGGCATGGGGAGACTCGTTTTGATGCTCAGAGCATCCTCTTTACCTTAGTACACTCATTCTTCAGTTTCTGAGCAATTACGTCACCTCTGGCGAAGTTTTCACTAAAAATGCTACATTCTAACATTTAATTGCCAGAAAAAAGACAATTTGCACGAAGTACCAAAAAATTCAAATAAATCAAAAATCATAAAAAATTGATTTGGAAAAGGTTGAACATGGATCTCATGAGGAGTATGACCCACTTAAGTGATAAAAGCATGTGCTAATTAAATGTTTGGATAAACAATTCATTTCAATGAGATGACGTGAGCATTTTTTGGTGAGCGCGGGTCTACTCACATGAAAGACCACGAATCACTGAGTTGGCAAGCAATGAATGTTTTGGCAAGCAATACATGTTTTGTTGGGATGGCATTTAATAAATGGTAGGCGCCTTCTTAAATTGGTGGCCACATCATCAAGCTTGGATCCTCTTGAACTCAAGCTAACGTATACATCAACTCAAGCAATAACTCCTCAAAGCCTCACGTCATTCCTTCACGTTTTGATGAAGATGGCACGAATTGGTGACTTGGCAGTTAATTAATGGTTGATTGAGATTGCATTTATGATATGGTGGGCGCATTCCTAGTTTCAATGCCACATCATATGAGTTAACTACCACAAGGTCGAGTTAGCATTGATCACAAACTCCAAGCTTCACCGTGCTAGCTTTCACGCCCTCCTCATGAGTTCACGTCAACCTTATGTGGAGGTTGCATATTGGCACATTGGAGTTTCCAAAGAAGGGATGGGGGCGCCTTGCCAAGGTGGAGGCCACTTCCCCATTTCATTTACATCTCATTTACTTCAACCCGAGTTAGTGGGTAGGTCTCAACTCCAAAGGCTTGGATGTGAGTGACATTTGATTGGATTTTTGGCTCTCTATCTTTGTCAATTCGAATTAGGGTTTAGTGGCTTCTATTTTTGTTATAAAAAGATGGCATTGCCTCCTTGTTTCTCATGGAGATTTTGGGCAAGAACACTCTGTCAAAATTATATTGTAATACTTGTTTTATACTATTGGAATAAGAATCGACTTTGGAGGTCAATGCATGAGTTTTCAGACTTGGTTCACATTGTCTTGGTGATATCTCTCTCACCTCATCTTTTATTTCAAGCATTTCATTATTCAATTTATGTTCTAACATGTTAGAAGTATCTTGTTCAGTTTTGCTTGCTTGATTGTGAGGGTTTTGCAGATATCATTCAAGGTGGAGAGTGGCTTGGAAATCAAGCTTTTCTTTGCTCACACAATGGCTTTTCCTCTCTAATTTTTTTCTCTTGCAGGTTCTCCAAGTCATTCTATTTTCAAAGGAAAGAAACACAACAAGGGATCTAGCCATTCCTCCATCAACAAAGCTACTTAAATCATTAGTTACTCAAACTTTTTTAATCTTCTTTCTGCATTCTACTTCCAAGTCTTGACTTGAGATAGCAACCTTGGGATTTTATCCCAAGGGCCACATTGTTTTGTGGTAGCTTCTCTATCCCCATTAGCATCCTTGTGGACATCCAGTTGGCTGGAAGGTTTTCGGGACTAGTGGTTCTAGTGATCACCTTGTTCAGAGGTTGATCTCACCTTGTGTTTGATTGGTTTTCTTGATTTGCTTTGGCCCTATCCTCATCTATTCGTTTTTTGCCTCTCTTGCTCTTGCTTTGGGCCCTAGATTTATCTCTTCTTCTCCTATATTCGTCTCCCTTCACTTTTAGCCTTCTTCTAGCCTCGCTTTTTCCCTACTTATCCCTTTCATTTTCCTCCTTTGAGGCCTCTCCTCCTGCTTTCATTTTCTCTTAAAGTCCTTTCGCTTTTTCTTAGCTTCTCTCTTTTCATCCTCTCTTCTCTCCTCTTTCACTCCTCCATCTATTTCATCCATCCTCTTGCTTTGCTTTTGTTTGCCTTCATCTTTTCCCTTTCGTCCATCTCCTTCAGGCCCTAAAACACAATAAAAACAACAAAAAATGAGTTAAAATCAAAGATTGATTAGTGTTAGTAGTTTCATGCATTTGAGAAGTTAATAGTTAGGCCTTGTTAGTCTCTTAGTTTGCTTTGTTAGTTAGATCTTAGTCTTTTTTGCATCGAAGTTAGATCTCATATACGTTGCATTTGTTTTGTTAAGATCTAGTTTATTTTTAGTTTGTTAGCTTGCATTTCATGGTTAGAGCTTGCATTTAAGTCATTGTTAGTATTTGCATCTGTTTTATTTGTTAGCCATACTTGCATCCCGAAGTAGTTAGTTTGCATCCAACTTTCATTTTAGTTTAGATCTCATCAAAATTTAAAAAAAAAAGTTGCTTTTAAAAGTTTGGGCATTTAGTTAGTTTTCAATTATTAAGTAGTTTTTGCCTATCAATAATGGGTGCTTTGAGTTAAATCACTTGTGTAGGTGATTGAAGAAAAGAGCTTGAGAAAGCTTTGAAGTGAGGAGATCCAAGCAAAGCCAAACTTGAAGAAACCGTAAGGATGATCCAAAACATGAAAACACTTCTTATGATCCTTTGTAAAAGCTCTTAAGAGCTTATTTCATTTTGTTTTTCTAAGTTTTGTTATTCTTTCAAAAGTCCTCACAAGGGTTAAATTTCCAAGGCATTTGTACTCTAATTAATAAAATAAGGCTAAGTGGGATAAGGCCTCCCACATTTTGGTTTTTCTTCCCCATTTGGGGAAGAGTGTCTTTGTTTTTAGCTTAGATTTATTTCAAGTATTTAGAATAGTTTCAATTTTGCAAATAAATTCTAATTGCTAGTTTAGTCATCTCATTTTATCATTATTTGAACTTCATAGTTGTGTTCTTTTTGCTTTAAGTTGCTTCTATCTTAACAAAGAACCAAAGTCTCTTGAACCTGCAATAACACAAGTCAAGAGCACTTTCTATCAGAGAGCATTCCTACTACATATCCTTGCATCAAGCATATAGTTTAGCTAAATCTCTTGAACTTCCGTCTTAAGACGAAGTCAAGAGTGCTCTTTGTCGGAGAGTTGAATTGTGTGCTCTTAATAATACAATAATTCCAACTCACATCCCCCAATAAAATTTATCTTCGTTGCTATCCTTCACTTAGTATGCTCTGTCGACCCTAGGGGGTTGGGATTGTACTCAGAACGGTGTCGGATTTGTTAATCTTGCAAGTGATAACATAATAAAATTTTCACCCCACAATCAACGAACCGACGTTGCTAATTCGAAAAATACTCAGGTAGTGCGCAAAGTTCCTAAAATTGGTGGGGCCGGAATGCCGCTCTCTTAGACTTCGAGGGTGGTTAAATCATTGGACACCTATCCTTGATAACTGGATGGTCTGTCATACCACCAGAGGGGAAGCCACTGAAGGTATACTTTCTTGTTGGATGCTTTATCCTTGCTTTGTTAGCCCTAATAATAAAGATCACTAAAACTTTCAATCAACCAAGATAATCTGCAAAACGATCTCACGAATAGTTACTTTTGACTTGCACTTCTCAGCATCCAAGTACCACACATTTTTGACTCCATAAGGCACTGGTCTGTTTACATTTTCGTATTTTCTAAAGCTGGACCATATGTCCTTGTCTTTTTCATAAGTCATTTATCTGTGGATGCTTTATCTTGCAAGTCTTTATTATACTGCTAATCTTATAATCTTGTATCGCAACGTGGATTGCTTATTATCTTGTGCTTATTTCATCTCAAACTGTGATCATCATCATTTTAAAAAACTCCTAAAAAACACTCATCCGCATTACTCAACACCCAATTTTTTTTTTTAACATAAGATCCATAGTAAACTCTTTGTAGGGACTACCCCCCTTGGTTTCGTTAGGAGTTAACTTAAATGGAGGAGCTGGGATTTAGATGACAGTACCTAGCTCATTGCTTTCCCCCAAGGCCACACCTCTCCCCACTTCTAGTGAGGGAGACAACTTTCGAAAGATTTCCGCTGCTGGTGTGCATCTCGGCGGACAACATAGTTGGTCTTGGCCATCCTCTCCAAGCTTGGCCCATATTATTCGTTGTTTGTTTCGACCTTCCATGCCAAAAGGAAGGCAGTTTGAAACTAGAAGAGCCCCACACTCTCATAATTCATGGAGTCTCTTACACAAGAACATGACAAGATGATCTTAATGGGAGCCATAAAAAATCCATCAAAATACCACTGTCTAAATGTTGGAGATTCAAAGGGTTTGAAAGGAAAGAAGAAGGGCAATTTCAAGAAGCCCACCGGTGAGAAGAAAGACAAGCAGAAAGTTCTTGAAGACTCCTACCACTCAAAGAAGAATCCAAATAAGAAGAATGAGAAGGAAAAGTGTACTTATTGCAGTGGGGGATTTTATCCTGAAATCTCCTGCATGAAGAAAACCATTGATCAAATGGCTCTACTCCTGGGGAAAGCTAACATTCCTCTTCCTGAGAGCGCAAGGAGGAGGAGAATATTGTCTCTAGAATCTACAAGTTGTCTCATTTTGTGCCATTCCCATCACCTTCTGCTCTTTTAACCCATGACAATGAGTCAAGCAAATTGTGGCATGAAATATTTGGCTACCTAAACTATAAATACATTTCCCAACTTCATGAGAAATAAATAGTCATAGGGCTGCCCAATATCATATTTTCCAAAGGTCTCTCTCAAAGTTGCATCCTAGGAAAACACCCTGAGCATAAGTATGTGAGATCCAAAACTGAGTGAACCTATGCAACCTTGGAGATTATTCACATTGATATATCAGGTCCATTTCCCCATGAGCCATTGAACCATGACAAATACATCCTCACCTTCATAGATGACTTTTCTAGGCATTGTTGGATCTATTTAATCCACGGGGGCTTCACTAGAAGGCAATATAATACTACGTTCATTCATATTGCGGTATTAAATATTCATGAAAACCTAAAAATTATATTGCTTATATATTAAGGGGAAAATGGTTTTTTTTATTTAATGTAACAATACAAAAATACTTTGGGGTCTTTTTTATATGGGCGGGTTGACAAATATCCGCCAAATAGAGATGGCGGGATCATGACCGGATGAGAAATCGGGTTGAGGCAAGGCTCGGGCTTACTAGTACGCAGGGAAATCGCATCTTGAGGCATGCTTGAGGCCATGGGGTTTCGTGGTGAAGAGGGTTTCCAGTCGATCATAGTCGAGAGACAGTGGTCATTGACAGCCAATTGTTACCAATAGCACTCAACTAGTTGTTACCAATAGCCTTGGGAGGCTCTAAGCCTCCAGGGCCTGTTATAGGCCCTTGATAGGCCTTGGGCCCTTGAATACCCAACCACTCGTGCCTATTACAAGCCTTGGGAGGTTTAGTAAGCCTCCTATAGCTTGTTACAGCCCCTGGGGATTGGATACCTAACCCACAACAGGCTTAGTCAGCGATTGGGGAACGATAACATGCAATCTAAATGTTGTACTATGTGCATTGGATTTAGTGACATACAAGAAGTGATCTCCTATCTCTTCATTAGACCATTACATGTTGCAAATCATAATGATATGTGTTTGAGTAATTGCATTGTGGGTAAAGTAATGTGCATCCACAATATACATCGAAAGAATCAAGGTGCATTATAGAATGCATGTGGGGTCATAAAAGGGGTATCGTATCAATATACTAGGTAGAAATATAAAGGGGTATAAAAAATGTTAATGAAAAAATTGATACATACAATATCTAGTGAAAATAGGGGTTTTTTAAAATTGAGAAGGCATATTGGGAGGGGGTTAAAAAAAGTGATTTTGGAAGGTATTTTCCAATATTTAGTGAAATTAGGGGTATTATTTCATATGCCACGAACGAACGTGCTATGATAGTAGTTTATTGAGTGAAGCCCCCGTGATTTAATCAAGTTAAAGTCTGAATTTTTTGGTTTGTTCAAGCTTTTCAAGGCCTCAGTTGAGAACCAGTGTGGTAGACATATCAATATTATCAGATCCGATAATGGTGAGGAGTACATCAATTTGAGTTTCAACAATTTTGTGCCTCTTCAAGCATTTAGATGCAACACACAGTTCCTTATACACCTCAACAAAATGGTGTTGCTTAGAGGAAGAACATATCTCTTAAGGAGATGGCCACATGTATGCTTGAGGAAAAGTCTTTATCTTTAAGGATTTGAGATGAGGCAATAAATTGTGCCACATACATTCAAAATAGAGTTCCTCACAAATCTCTCAATGGAATCACTCCTTTTGAGGCTTGGACTGGGAACAGTTGGGGCATCAGGTGTGGCCATGGCTTTGAGCGGAGCTGGCATGATCTTAGATTGGAAATTGGGATTGGAGCCTTGGCTCAGAATTTCGGCCAAATTGCTTTAGACACATAACAAGTGGGAAAGTACTTTGCTGCCATGGACGAGGCTTACATAGATGGTGGATACATTTACAAAGCCGATGAGAAAGCACTGGTGCCTCTATCGGGAGTAGTCGTCACCAGAGTTAAAATGGCGGGCAATCAACTTAACGTTGGCTTCGACAACCAGTTCATATATCGAACTCGTCATGGCTCCACCGGGTCTGGAAGAATCAATTACTTCTTTTGGGTTGGTGACATGCCTGTGATGGTAAAAGACTACTCCCAAGCTATTAATGTTAGAGAGGGAATTGGTTATAAGAAGAACAACTCGAGGTTAAAGTTTGCTAGGGAGGTTGATATTCTCGTACTTCCTGCAACTCCCAAGTTGTTCATCAGCTATGAATATATGATATTACCCGGTGCAACTACACAACACGACACAGGATTTGATGTTATTAGACGGTTGGAAGAAGACGAAATGTTTGACTATGATTTTTACATCTTTCCTTCAGAATACATTATCAGGAAAATTTAGTTGGAGTATGTGGACACAAAGCTAGCCGTTGCGTTGGATAGGTCTATAAGGCTACAAATATATCCCGATATTCCCGAGGAAGTATGTGGACACCTCACCTACGAAGTGGAAGGTACCGGAGGAGAATATTGTATAGGTATTTCCAAAGGACCCTCCCAGCTGTCACTGAAAACCAGCGGTTCAAATGCGGAGAAGACAAGATGGATTATCGATAGTAGCACGCTGGAAGACAATTCGTTCAAGGTCAGGAAAGATTTCGTAAAGGTAAGTGGCATAAGCATTCATCTCCTCCAACAAACATTTAGCCTCCTATTGATGATCTCTCCGGTAGGCGAGGTTTCATAGGTGGACTTGGCATCTTAGGAGGCATTTATCATAGCACAAGACGCCAGTAAATGGATCGACAACAATGAAACTCTCCAACAGCACCTACGAAAGCTAGCTCGCGAACACAGGATATTAGAGAACTTTGTGGTAGTAAACAATTATATTGCCGAAGTCAAGGGACATAAGCATAAAGTGGGGCGTTCCTACTATGATGCTTTGAGCGATCGGATATTATACACAGACGTGGAGGCGGACATAGGCTATCGATTCATAGATGTTGATGTTTTTCCCGATTTAGATGAGCAATATTCGAGGCCAACTCGAAGGGTTTACATAGCAGCGGATGCTGAAAAGGATGCCAAGACCACTCGGGATGCTTTTCTTAGCACCGTTGTTGGAAACGATGCTTATTTCTTCAATACCCAGTCGAAATCCTTGTGGCGGGTGAATGCAGAAACGCACCGAATAACTGCCAAGTATTATACTTCCACACAATTTGAGGATGCGGACATCAAAATGTCAGCCATCTCCCAGCATGGAAACCTTCTATTGATGACCATCAGTCTAATCAATCAAGCAGCTCGTAGGGGAGTGGAACAAATCATGTACCTTATTCATCAAGACAACATGGTGCTTTCCACTGTCATCGGTGATTCGGACATGTTCAGACGGATCCAGCTCATGGAGAAAATTAGTTTGACTAAACTTATCGATGGAAGATCAAAAAATTCGGGCACCAAGATCACATTTTAGAAATTAGCTGGCCAGACTCTCGTTCTTCCTTCCATCGCCGAGTTTGTGCTTGTTTTATGCAAAGACAGTAGCGGCAGTCAATTCTGCTGTTGGCTCCGAACCAACGATGACACCATCATTTGAGAAAACATGCAGCCACGTGTTGACGACCTCATTTTGAAAACCTCTTCTCACAAAGAGAATGGACAGGATGTGTTTTATTTCTACATTAGAAAGGAAGAAGCAGTTTATTGTCAACAAGGTAACTCCCAAGCGAAACAAATTAAAATTATAAGCCTCACCAAGCTTTTCAGTGCTCTCGGCGACGTCTTCGCCGCAATGGTGGCTTGACCTGCCCAGCTTGGGTGGGAATATATTGGGCACAACAATTGCCGTTTTGGGTGTTTAGGACAACAAAAACAGAGTTGTGCCAATCTGGGGGTCAAATTTGCAAAATCGTCGATTGGGTACTTATGGCTAGCGTTCCCAGCTGGAACCTTCCTAGACACACTTGCAGGACTCCCCGGAACCTGGTTTTGTTGGATGGTTGGAATTCTATGCCCCCGATAGGTATCCAGTGGGTGTCCTTGAAGGCGTTTTGGATGCAAGACGAAACAAGCCGTAGAATGACGATCATGGCTCGGATCGACAAACCGTCGACTCTGTTGGATTCAGGACATCGGGATAGTGTAGGGGTGCCCCTCTCCTCTAGTCCCGTGGCCTAGGTGTTACCTTGTAGATCCATTTTGGAAACTAGGGTTTTGCTCAGTAAGGGAGTGCGCAATTTTTGCACACGGGGGTCAACTTTGCAAAATCGTCCACCGAGCACTTATGGTGATGATGATGATGATGGTGATGATGATGGAGACATTGATGATGGTGGTGATGGTGATGGTGATGGTGATGAAGATGATGATGATGATGAAGAAGATGATGATGGTGGAGATGTTGATGAGGAGCCTAGATATGGAAATGATGATGAAGATGGTGATGATGATGAAGACGTTGATGATGATGGTGATGGTGATGAAGATGATGATGATGATGACGAAGGAGATGATGATGATGGATATGTTGATGAGGAACCTAGAGATGACAATGATTATGAAGATGTTGATGATGATGGTGATGATGATGAAGATGTTGACGATGATGATGATGGTGATGATGATGAAGATGTTGATGATGATGGTGATGGTGATGAAGATGATGATGATGATAAAGAAGAAGATGATGATGATGGATATGTTGATGATGAACCTAGAGATGACAATGATGATGAAGGGTTTTTCTCAGTAAATTTATCAGAACACCTATTTCATTAAATCTAGAAAAATTCTATTACAAGGATTTCTATGACATTGAATTTTTTTGTAAATATTTTATTTATTTCATTTAATTTGTAAAAATTATGCATTAAAGAAATATTCCATTAAAATTGGAAAAACTAATCCTAGAAAGAATGTTTTTATTGATCACAAATTTTATTTACTCCAAGTGTTTTTAATATACAATCATAAAAAATGAAATGTTGTATCATTTATAACTAGTTCGGTATGCCATAAATTAGGAGGAGTATATGAAAATCTGTAATTTGTTGAATCGTGAGAAAAAATATTCATGAAGATATAAAATGTAGGATTAATGAAGTTAAGTTGCACACATAATTGCATGTTTTATTACAAGAAGATCTCTATCTATATTTGAAGTGAACAAAGTATCATATTAAATATTTTCATTGTTAAATAACATATTATAATATAGCATGATTGGAAGGAAATCACAATATTAAATTAAAATAAAATAAATTATAAGAAATGTATTGATGTCACCAAATAATAACTATAAATTCGTCAAAATTGGGATAGTTGTTAGGTACAACATTATACATACACAATGAAAGTGTGAAGAAATCGAATTAAGAAATCATGGCCAAGAATTACTTTCACCAAAAGGCAAAGAAAATGATAAGATTTTTAAATGTCGAAGAAATAGATGTTGAAACATATTTTTCAAATATTTTAGTTGAACTTTATATATGACCCCATGCTCTTTTGAATTTATTTATGGCACATATCGAATGAGTCTAAATAGTCCACTTAGTACTCATTATCAATTAATTATATGGTTTTACATTGTATTATATTTCAAAAATTACATACTACATTTATACATTCATTTAATGCATATAAGAAGATAAAAGATAGAACATATCTCGTGCTTTGTTGGCCTGTAAGAGATTATTTCAGTTAATCATAATTGAGTTAGTAATACAAACTTACAAAAAAATGAATTGAGAAATCAAATTTCTTATAGTTCAATGTCACTCACTTATGACCAATCACGTACTACCCTTAATACCACTTAGCACTCATTAGCAATAAAAATTACATACTGCATTGATAAACTCCTCTTATTAATGAATATACGCAAATAAAAGTCAATAATTTATTTCATGCCTTGTTGGCTTATATGAGATTATTGCAATTATAAACTATTAACTTAAGAATACACATTTACAAAACTTTGTGCGTGCCTTGTTGGCTTTTATGAGATGATTTTAATTACAAATATTTGATTTAAGAACGCAAATTAAAAAAATATTTTGAATGGGGAAATCAAGTGGTGTAATGCAAAAAAATGTCAAACTTAAGGCAATCATAAATAATATTTTTTTTTGACACAAGCGGTTAGTTTTTGTATTAAAGGGGTGGCAGAGCCACAAGCAAAATTACAACTTCAAAGTCTGTAAACTAACTATCCTGGAAACTGTTTAAAGCAATAGATGCCTGTGATTATACATATTCAAGACTTTTAGGAAAGCATATGCCTGTGTATTAACAAAAACAGGTCTTTCTAGGAATAGACATACAAAAAACAGCAGGGTTGGAAGACAGACTGGTGGCGTCGGTGTTAATCCCTTGAGGAGCGATTGCCTTCTTCTGAGACCTTGCCTGCGTCTTCACGCAGCTTCACCAGAACTCCTTCCATCTTGTCGAGCCTTTTGTTCATGCTTTCGATGGCAGCGGTTACCCTCGTCTCCAGCATTTCAAGAGCTTCTGCAAACTCTGCTCTCGAACTTCCAATTTCGTCCTCCATTCTATCCAACCGGTGTCCTCCCTGCACATCTATTTGTCGCATGAACTCCCCCTGTCTTCGTACACGTCGGCGAAGGGTCCTAATGTCTGCTTCTAGTTCAAGGAGCGGGTCAGGGGATGACGCAGCCGAGTCCTCTGAGTGAGCCATTTTGTCCAGCGGGTTCCAATCGCTTTTATGAGGAACCAGATTGCAGGAAGCGTAGAGCTCCCAATAGCTGTGCCAACCTGAGTCTACCTCCTTCAGCTTGGAAATGCCTCTCGAATTCAGGGATGGGATGAGGGGCGCTTTGTGGGAGGTGCTGGAGTCATTTCTCTGTCCATAATGCAGATAGAGAGCCTTCAGGATGAGACGTGGCCCTTTTAACCACATGTTCATGATCTTGCTTATGGTTCTCGTACAGTTCCATAAATGCCTTCGTTCATTACAGAGAGAGGGAGCCGCATGGTAATCAGTACCCCGAATGTCCATGTCACAGATCGCGGGCCCTGTGAGCCCAAAGCCTTTGGAAGTTATGGCACTTAAATCTCTGTGCTGATGTGAAATTGACTTCGCACGCTTGACGGGAGGAGGATGCGAGATTTTGGAAGTTATGGCACTTAAATCTCTGTGCTGATGTGAAATTGACTTCGCACGCTTGACGGGAGGAGGATGCGAGATTTCCTTAGCATGGGAGATCTTTCTGCGTAACTGCTCCAGTACGTCATCCGCAGGGACGAAGACGCCATCATTCTGAGGTGAGGTGAGCGCCCGTTCAGATGCGAGGAAGGAGGGGTGGCGCGGTTAGAAATGGCTATCACACTTGGAATTGCCACGTTGCGAGTGGAGAGAGTTCCCATCCGTCGCCTGGAAATCGTTCCACTTGTCATGAGGTTCCTGCCAACGAGTAGCTCCCAAATAAACGTCGAACCCATAATGTTACGGGATTGGATCTAGGACATGGTCGTTGTTGATTTTAAGAATCCCTTTTCCAAGGGGAATTGCTTCGTTTGCGGCATTGTCGTCCTGAGCATTGTTTTGGACCACACATCACTGAACATTTTCTCATAAAATTGTATCACACTACATTATTTGAATTTTGTTTCCAAGTGACAATGAGAGCTGTCCCATATGAATTCAAAGTCACTTGTATCAGTATTTGATTTTTCAACTACTTGTGGAATGTTTTTACATTGTATTTTATTCCAAAAAATACATCACATTTATACATTCATTTAATGCATACAAGAAGATAAAAGATAGAGCGTATCTCATGCTTTGTTGGCTATTATGAGATTATTTCAATTAATCGTAATTGAGTTAATAATACAAACTTACAAAAAAATGAAATGAGAAATCAAATTTCTTATAGTTCAATGTCACTCACTTATGACCAATCTCGTACTACCCTTAATACCACTTAGCACTCATTAGCAATTAATTTTGTGTTTTAAAACAATTGCAACTTCAATTATATGGGGTTTTATTTCAAAAATTACATATTGCATTGATAAACTCCTCATATTAATGAATATAGGCTAATAACAGTCAATAATTTATTTCATGTCCAGTTGGCTTATATGAGATTATTGCAATTATAAACTATTAACTTAAGAATACACATTTACAATAAGTTATAGATTGGTAAATCAAATGCCTATACCTTTCAAAATCATTCATCTATGACTCATCATGCTTCAATCTAAATTCTAGTACACTTAGCACTCATTATCATTGAAGTAATATTTTTTGTAAGAAATGTGCTTTTATATAGACGGAGGTTTAATTCAAAATTTGTGTGTCACTTGTATTAATCGATATAGATCAATAAAACTAAAGAGAACTTCATTCCTTGTTGGCTTTTGTGAGATGATTTAAATTACAAATAATTGATTTAAGAGTATGTAATTTAAAAAATATTTTGAATAGAGAAATCAAGTGTTGTAATGCACTTGTATTAATACATATAGATAAATAAAACTAAAGAGAGTTTCTTGCACGCCTTGTTGGCTTTTATGAGATGATTTAAATTACAAATAGTTGATTTAAGAGCACAAATTTAGAAAATATTGTGAATGGGGAAATCAAGTGTTGTATGATGCAAAAACTTGTCAATCTAAAAGCAATCATAAATAATACTAATAATTGTATTTATATATCATTGTCAATTATCATCTATCTATAAAAGTTATAAAATCATACAAATTAATTCACTAAAAAATGTGTCCAACTTGTATTGAAATATTGCAATGTAATCGTCAACAAATTTCCATATAATAATATCTTCACTTAATACAAAGAACTCAATGTTCTATTGAACATTCGAATGTAGTTGCGTTTCTGTTTGATGCGATGAAGTGTCTTTAAAAAGGGGAATAGAACTTGCACAAGCCAAGTATCGTGTTCATGTCCTATATAAGCCTTTATTAAGATACAGTTTGACCGATATCCGAGGAATTGAGAAGTAGGCTTTGATGTATCTATTAGCAATACATTTGATTCGGTGTACTTATTTCCATATTGGGACCACACGTCGCTTAGCCTTTTCTCATAAAACCGTATCATACTACATGATTTGAATTTTGTTTGCAAGTGACAATGGGACCTATCCCATATGAATTGAAAGTCACTTGTATCAATATTTGATTTTTCAAGTACTTGTCGAATGTACTTGTTAGTAACATTTGATGTCCATATCGCAACATCATAATGTTTTAGGCAGTATTTTAATACTTCTAGTTGAAAAGGCCTACAAAAGTAGGATTTATCACCAAGCTCCCAATCTGGTTTTCTTTGAATTTGACAACTCGTATCATCTTTGGAATACGACGAGAAGAATACTCCTTCCATTTCAAAGATCAACAAGATCTTCCGACTGATATTAACTCCCATCTGCATTGCTGCCACATATATAACATTAACATATTTTCACTTCAAAACTTCATTGCTTAATGGCATCAAAACATATCCAATTTATTTCCACTCCCAAACAAACAACTTAATGAAAAAAATAAAAGTAATTTCAGTGGAATAGTTTTTTTATACAAACACATTCAACTACTACTCAAATCACTAATTTTAAGAATTGTAATGAGATAAACTACAATTTAAAAATATAATTACAATAGTCGAATTCATTTGAACTAATTATATGTTAATATCTACATATTACCTAAATTTTACAGTTTTTAAATTTAAATCAAGCAAACTATTTATATGTTCATTTTTACATACAACCTCATACGATATTTTAATTTTCAAGAAATTATAAGAAAAATTCATATAAGCACATTGCAATGAAATTCAAATCACAATTTAAAAATATAGTTACAATGGTCCAATTCAAACCAATTATATGTTAATTTATACCCACCACCTAGATTTACAATTTTTTAAATTTCAATTAAACAAGCTAATTATAGGTAATTTTTACATACAACCTGATATGATTTTCCATTTTTTTAATTTCTAAGAAATAAGAAAATTTCATATGATAACATTGAACTAACATTCAAATCACTGATTTGTAAGAGTTATATTGATCAATTAAGACGCAATTAAGACGCAATTGATAAATAAACTGCAATTGCTCAAACATAGTAATTGTACATTAATTTATACATACAACCTAATACAATTATTTAATTAATATGGAATACTACATTTTTATGCAAACACATAAGACTATTATTCAAATCACTAACTTTTTATAACTCAATATCTCAATATAAATAAACAAAATAATAATATGTTAATTTATAATAATGACACAACAACAATCCTTATATGTGTATTATGAAATAATAGACATTAAATTGATAATAAAATAAAACACAGTAATAACACATCACATGTAGAATTAAGTCATCAAATGTACAATGACCAAGAATTTATATCATAAACTTCAAGATTTTGTTTATAGAGGAAATGAATAATAGTCATCTTAATGTACTATTAAAAGTCATTGAAGATTCTTCAAAATATCTCGAACATCGAGTGCCTTGTACAATTTATTCAATAAGCTCCACAGATCAGCGATCAACCATTTATCCTCATTCTTTCCATCAAACGAAGGGGCAATAATCACATTTTCTTTGGGATTTTCTTTCTTTGTCTCCATTGAACAATCCACTAGAATAGTGTTAGTAGCATCATATTGAGAATACATTCTCCACACTTTTTTCAGATGTTTTTTGTATATAACTTGTGTTGAATTATCAATGTCATTTTTTCCCTTTTGTTTTTTGCAATCTGAAGCAGTCCATGTAAACAAAAATTTAGCTTGTAATGTTTCTGAAACTAGCTTTTTCATAACTCTTGTTGTGTTTTGTTTCAAAGATGTCGTCCAAATTGCAATGTCAAGAGATTCATTTCTGGAACACATTTCAAGAAATGTTTTTGCATGTGGACGAAACCAAAATGATTTTTTCTCTATCGTGTAATCTGCGGCCCTTCCCATTTTCTCGATAAATTCTTTTTGTGATGCATCACCATCAACGCTCTGATAGAAAATGTTATTCAATTCAAAAATAACTAATTTCTTTTGACTTATAATAGCTGCAAAACAACAATGGATCATAGTAAATTCATTTTATTCATGCTACATAAATTATTATTAAAAAAAATTGTTGAAGAAATACACTCACTTTGAGTATTTTTTGTACTAGTTATTGATAAGCCACACTTCTCTTGTATTGTCTTCATAGAACCTAGAGCCAAAATAACAAACCTTCAATCAAATACCAATAATACTTCTTTAAATCAATTTTTTTTTTATAAGACATATTTTATGTTTAATTGAAAATAAGAGACATGTGAAGTACCTGATATGATATCATGTTCTTGACTATGGCTTTCTGTCACATTCCCTTGATCACTGTCTTTTTTCTCCTCGTTTGCTACTGTAATAAACATATGAAATGTTATAAAATGTATCAACGAATGAAATTCATTAAATAAATAGGCATAGAATCCAAAGAATCACTAGAGAAAGAACAAAACAAGTACAATGCAACAAAAGAAACAAAATAAATTATGTACCTGGTATGGTATTTTCTTCGTCTTGTATTTGCATCTCGAAAACTTCTTCGACATTGTGCACACTATGTTGATCATTGCTTTGTTGCAAAGTGTCGTTGTTTTCTTTACAATTTCCGCCATTAGTAGTTATAGTAAACATCTTGTTAATCAAGATATATAAATAGCATAGAATCCAACGAATCACTAGAGAAAGAACAAAAAAAGTACAATACCTGGATATTCCAACAGCAATATATTAGACATTGGTTTTTGCAATTGGAAGGATTCTTGATTAGTCAGCATGGTAGTCCTTTGTAACTCGTTTTCTACGACACATGCCATTCTTCTTCCATATGTACAGCAAGCCTGTTGTACAGTTTTCCCCGCATAAAGAGAAATAATCAAATTTAGATCACTATGTTGTTGATGCATTTGCAATAATTCTTCCCAGAATTCAAAATCTCTCTCTTTTTCATCAGATATGTCTCTAAAACTGTGAGAGTATATTGAGGCCTGTAAACTTTTAGACTCTTCACTATAGAAATGTATAGTTAAAACTATATCATAACTATAGTTATTTTGTTCTTTATATTCATAAAGACCGGTAGCCATTTTATAGTTGACATTTGAGTCCTTGACAACAATCTCCAGAGCTTGGCGTACATCCTTACAAGACCAAATTTCTACTAAGATAATCATAGTAAAATCTTTCAACCCATTTTTTTCGATTAAAAATCGAAACAATTCAATATAGTGATCCTTAAGGAATGATTCATCTTTCAAAGCCAATGTATCCAACACAACAAAGTCAGTGTATAACATTGGTTGAAACAGACAAGGAAAAGAGTGCAAAAGTGTTGACAAGAGGCTAGGACCCCCATAATGACAACCGAATTCAAAACTGTTCTCAATTTCCTGTATATCTGTCGATGCATCAATTATTCTATCAAGGACCACACACGCTTGTGGAGAAAGGGACTCTATTTTTGTATTTCGTGATCCTTTTACATATTTACACCCTTCCATTGTCTTACAGAAGTTGGCAAATATGATATCAGTAATTCCATAATGCTCAAGAATATTGGATATTGTAAGAATCTTATCATTCAGATTCTTATCATGACTTTTGCAATATGTTACCATTGCCTCCAAAATTGTTCTTTTGGTTTTCAATTGTGAACAATAATCTTTCATTTTTATGGCATTGGTTGGATGGTTCACTGGAATAGAAAACCAGACAGTTCCATCCAATAGTTTTTCTGCTACAGAACACATTTCTTCAGCGGTTAGTCCCTGAAGGGGACGGAAAGAACTTGATACCAAACTGTTCAGACTATTTGTCTTATAGTTTGGATCCTTAGGTTGGTTTGGAGAACACATTAATGTCCCTAGTTTGTAACAATTAAAAACAACTTCCCATTTATCCCAAGTAGTATCATCAAGATATAACAAGACTTTTTTTTCAGCAAAGTTTGTTAGTGGACAATCGAAGAAAGAGCACAACATTTCATCATCAACCTGTTAAAAAATAACAAATATAAATTAGTAAGAATGTGATATCAAAAATAAAATAGCCATGAATTTAGTTATAACAATATAAACTAAGTGCAAAAAAAAAAAATTGCACACCTTGTCTTCAGCCGTCTTAGCATTCCCACATTTTTGTTTCTTTAATTTATTTGTGGCAATTAGGAATTGTCTTGCAGATCGCACAGAATCAATGAATGGAGTTTTGAAGAACATTGTGTTTGCAGAATTTAACTGGCAGCAAATACGAATCACCACACTGGGAGCAACTAATGGATCTAAGAATCGAGCATTACGTTCTTTGTACTTCTGTTTTGCCTCCCCAGATAGACTGAATTTAGGATTTGATAATATTTCTTTTGCTGCTTGAATGGTGTGTTGCCCATCAACTATCCAAAAATTGATGTTCTTGGCATTTATATCCATTTCATTCATGATTTTCACAGGGTTTCCAATCGGATCAGACTCTTTTTTGTCAAATGGAATCAGAAGAGCATCAGGCAATGATGCTTGAAATTTCTGTAGGAACGATTTTAATAATACTCGAACATTTAAATCATCCCGTGATCTCAATTTATATAACTTGGGTGCTTCTACACATCTTCGAACATCCACCTTCATGGTAAAAGAGCTTGAAAATAAATAACTGTCCTTGAAATTTTCATGGATTTCATCGCATTGGTCAGCAAGCTTCTCTATCTGAGAGTCTTCTTTTTGGGATTTTACAAACTCTGTAGTAGGCATGAACTCACTTTCTTTAATGCTCTGTTCTAGCTCAACTAAATATACCCTTCTCAAAGCAAGCATTTGAGCCTCGAGTTTATCATCTGGTATTTTATCAAGTAGTTTACCTCTTTGTTGCAAATAAAGAAACACGGATGATGTTTTCTTACATCTCACAAAGCGATATTTCATAACGTTGGTAATACGTTGTACAAGATCATCACAACTCTTTAGACCAGATTCATTGAAGCTCTCAAAACTGTCCAACTTAAACTGTGACTTTTTTATTGACTCTGGAAATTCTGTATTAGTATCAATCAAATCTGGTCTAAATTTTGTGTAATCAATTTGGCAGGAAAATAATTTCACTTCATTTTCTTCAATTACCTCCATTTGAAAATCGATCTGACTATGATTGAGAGCATAGCAATTAACAATTATCCCTAGCCTTTGTATATCATTTCCATCCATGGATCCAAATAGATACATATCTGGAAACATATTCATTGGACTTTCAATCTCAACATACCAATCTTCGACATACTCAAATGCAGCAGATGTTTTGAAATTTTTAATCATTTCAAAATTAGAACCCATTGTTGAATTTATAATCTGAGTTGAATGAAGCTTTTGTTTTTTGAATGCTGATTGTGGCATTTTACTTGCTTTGGAGACGACAGCTTCAAAAAACAATAATAAGCAATTATTACTATAAATAAAATGAAATCAAAATCACAAATATTACCATATAGTCTTCTAGTCTAACCATTTAGAAATGAGAGAATAATATTTAAAACCACCATACCACATGGGGGAGACGTTGTTTGTGTGTCACTTGCAATTCGTTTTTTCTTCAAATTATTCCTTGGAATTGTCATTGCACCAGAGTCCATAGCTTCTAAAAACAATAATAAATAGTCGACTGTAAGTTTAAATTGTTTTAAAAATACATGAAATAATGAGCATTATCAAAGAATATTCTATTACATGTCTTTTATTCACATGCACAAGAATAATAAGGGTCATGTGTTATGGAAACATATTAAATACTTAGAGATAAATAAAAATCCATTGCATCTAGCACAATTAGGGACTCATTAAAAAGAAAAGTTTTCCTTCTCAAAAATGCTAGAAGGAAATGCTTATGCTAGAAAGAAAGCTAGCAGTCGCTAGTTTTCATTGATCTTTACCCATGTGCTTATTTCAAAATAGAGCACATGGCACAAGCTCAAGGTATAAGCTAGCAACCACCAATCACCATGGACATGATTTTTCTATTGGAAAGCTAGCGATTGCTAGCTTTCTTTCTAGCATAGGTATATGTTATTATCCTATAAGTATTTTGCTTATGCTAAAAGGAAAGCTAGCAGTCACTAGCTTTCCTTGATCTTATGCCATGTGCTTATTTGAAAATAGAGTACATGGCAGAAGTTCAAGGCTTTCCTTACCTAACTAATTTATGTTTTGTGACCTCATGTGAAGCTTGGAGGCTACACCAAGAATATAATTTTTGAGATAATTTCTATTGCTAATAACAAGTAAATTATACAAAGACACTACCTCTAGTTTTCTATTGCTAATAACAATTAAATGTTACACATAGATTACCTCTAGTGCAAAAATAGACATAAACATAGTAAAATATACATAAAGAAAACCTCCTTCGTTATAGCTTTTATACCAAATTAAGTTTATTGGTTTACTTAAAGACCTGTGAACAAAAAAAAAAAAAAATTGAACCCATATAAATGATAGACTATAAATCATCATATATTTTTTTTGAACAGAAACTAAAAAGGAGTATATTATAAAGGGGCTGTGCACATCCATTCAGTACATAGCAAAAAGAGAGGAAGAATAGTCCTTCAGATCAGAGATAGAGCATTGTAGACTAAACCTGCAAAGGGTCCAAAAAACTATATACAGAGTTCTTCCATGATGACTAACAGAACGGGAAATATATACCCTTATATATCTTACATAATAAAAGACAAAAAAACATATATCCTTAAAAACCAGATTACAGGTGGCCCCTGAAGTGGACTGGCTGCACCACTGATTCTTCCTCCATCTGACGCTCCCCTTCAACAGTTACTGCATTGTTCCTGCTGCCCTGGTTCATGGAAATGAGTCGCGCAAGGTCCTCCTGGATCATATCCACCTTCCCCATCATCTCGCGCAAGGAGCTTTCATTATCATCGATCCTGGAGTCATGGTTGCTGATTTGAAGGGAAGTGTAGCTCACAGTGTCCTCCATCTTTTTTATAGCGCAGGCTATCTCCCTGTTATCCATAAATCTTATGGAGACTATCTCATACAGCCGCCCCAAACATTTCTTGATGTCCTGGATGCCGGTATTGTCCCCTGGCTGAGGCATTCTGCCAAAATCAGAGGAAATAAGAAGACAGTCAAACTGCCTGAGCAAAGAATCAGCAGTTAAATTACTACACGAACCCTCACGCGCTGAGCAATTAAGGATGCAACTGAGCACTAATAGTTCCTAATGGAGCACCGAACCCCCTTGTTCGTCAGAGAAGACCTTTAAATCATCATATTTTTATGTCATTAACCAAGTAGTTCTTTTATCATTACATTTTGTTAACTCATTAAACAACATAAGGGTCATGTGTCCTGGAAACATATTGCTTACATAATAAAAGACAAAAAAACATATATCCATAAAAACCAGATTACAGATGGCCCCTGAAGTGGACTGGCTGCACCACTGATTCTTCCTCCATCTGACGCTCCCCTTCAACAGTTACTGCATTGTTCCTGCTGCCTTGGTTCATGGAAATGAGTCGCACAAGGTCCTCCTGGATCATATCAACCTTCCCCATCATCTCGCGCAAGGAGCTTTCATTATCATCGATCCTAGAGTCATGGTTGCTGATTTGAAGGGAAGTGTAGCTCACAGTGTCCTCCATCTTTTTTATAACGCAGGCTATCTCCTTGTTATCCATAATTCCTACGGAGACTATCTCATACAGCCGCCCCAAACTTTTCTTGATGTCCTGGATGCCGGTATTGTCCCCTGGCTGAGCCATTCTGCCAAAAGCAGAGGAAATAACAAGACAGTCAAACTGCCTGAGCAAAGAATCAGTAGTTAAATTACTACACGAACCCTCACGCGCTGAGCAATTAAGGATGCAACTGAGCACTAACAGTTCCTGATGGAGCAGCGAACCCCCTTGTCCGTCAGAGAAGACCTTTAAATCATCATATTTTTATGTCATTAACCAAGTAGTTCTTTTATCATTACATTTTGTTAACTCATTAAACAACATAAGGGTCATGTGTCCTGGAAACATATTAAATACTTAAAGATAAATAAAAATCCATTGCATCTAGCACAAGTAGAGACTCATTAAAAAGAAAAGTTTTCCTTCTCAAAAATGCTAGAAGGAAATGCTTATGCTAGAAAGAAAGCTAGCAGTCGCTAGCTTTTCTTGATCTTTTGCCATGTGATCTGTTCTTGGACAGAAGGTATCCAAGAAGACATCTATCCATCCAGACCATGATCTGCACAAATGATGTATAATAAGGGTCATGTGTTATGCTAGAAGGAAATGCTTATGCTAGAAGGAGAGCTAACATTCGTTCAAAATAGAGCACATGGCACAAGCTGAAGGTATAAGCTAGCAACCATCAATCACCATGGACAGGGTTTTTCTAATTGAAAGCTAGCGACTGTTAGCTTTCTTTCTAGTATAAGCATGTGTGTTTATTTTAGAAAGAAATGCTTATGCTAGAAGGAAAGCTAGCAGTCGCTAGCTTTCATTGATATTTTTCCATGTGCTTATTTCAAAATAGAGTAAATGGCACAAGCTCAAAGTATAAGCTAGCAACCACCAATCACTATGGAAATGATTTTTCTATTGGAAAGCAAGCGACTGCTAGCTTTCCTTCTAGCATAAGTATGTGTTCTTATCCTAGAAGGAAATGCTTATGCTAGAAAGAAAGCTAGCAGTCGCTAGCTTTCCTTGATCTTGTGCCATGTGCTTATTTGAAAATAGAGTGCATGGCACAAGCTCAAGGTATAAGCTAGCAACCACCAATCACCATGCCCAAGGTTTTTCTATTGGAAAGCTAGCGACTGCTAGCTTTCCTTATAACATAAGCATGTGTGTTATGCTAGAAGGAAAGCTAGCATTCGTTCAAAATAGAGCACATGGCACAAGCTCAAGGTATAAGCTGGCAACCACCAATCACCATGGACAGGGTTTTTTATTGGAAAGCTAGCAAATGTTAGCTTTCCTTCTAGCATAAGCATGTGTGTTTATACTAGAAGGAAATGCTTATGCTAGAAGGAAAGCTAGCAGTCGCTAGCTTTCCTTGATCTTGTGCCATGTGCTTATTTGAAAATAGAGTGCATGGCACAAGCTCAAGGTATAAGCTAGCAACCACCAATCACCATGCCCAAGGTTTTCCTATTGGAAAGCTAGCAACTGCTAGCTTTCCTTATAACATAAGCATGTGTGTTATGCTAGAAGGAAAGCTAGCATTCGTTCAAAATAGAGCACATGGCACAAGCTCAAGGTATAAGCTGGCAACCACCAATCACCATGGACAGGGTTTTTTATTGGAAAGCTAGCAAATGTTAGCTTTCCTTCTAGCATAAGCATGTGTGTTTATACTAGAAGGAAATGCTTATGCTAGAAGGAAAGCTAGCAGTCGCTAGCTTTCCTTGATCTTGTGCCATGTGCTTATTTGAAAATAGAGTGCATGGCACAAGCTCAAGGTATAAGCTAGCAACCACCAATCACCATGGACATGATTTTTCTATTAGAAAGCTAGCGACTGCAAGATTTTCTTCTAGCATAAACATGTGTGTTATGCTAGAAGGAAATGCTTATGCTAGAAGGAGAGCTATTCGTTTAAAATAGAGCACATGGCACAAGCTGAAGGTATAAGCTGGCAACCACTAATCACCATGGAAAGGGTGTTTTATTGGAAAGCTAGCGAATGTTAGCTTTCCTTCTAGCATAAGCATGTGTGTTTATACTAGAAGGAAATGCTTATGCTAGAAGGAAAGCTAGCAGTCGCTAGCTTTCCTTGATCTTTTGCCATGTGCTTATTTCAAAATACATCACATGGAACAAGCTCAAGGTATAAGCTAGCAACCACCAATCACCATGGACATGATTTTCCTATTGGAAAGCTAGCGACTGCTAGCTTTTCTTCTAGCATAAGAATGTGTGTTATGCTAGAAGGAAATGCTTATGCTAGAAGGAGAGCTAGCATTCGTTTAAAATAGAGCACATGGCACAAGCTGAAGGTATAAGATAGCAACCATCAATCACCATGGACAGGGTTTTTCTAATTGAAAGCTAGCGACTGTTAGCTTTCCTTCTAGTATAAGCATGTGTGTTTATTTTAAAAGGAAATGCTTATGCTAGAAGGAAAGCTAGCAGTCGCTAGCTTTCCTTGATCTTTTGCCATGTGCTTATTTCAAAATAGAGCAAATGGCACAAGCTCAAGGTATAAGCTAGCAACCACCAATCACTATGGACATGATTTTTCTATTGGAAAGCTAGCGACTGTTAGCTTTCCTTCTAGCATAAATATGTGTTCTTATCCTAAAAGAAAATGCTTATGCTAGAAGGAAAACTAGCAGTCGCTAGCTTTCCTTGATCTTGTGCCATGTGCTTATTTGAAAATAGAGTGCATGGCACAAGCTCAAGGTATAAGCTAGCAACCACCAATCACCATGCCCAAGGTTTTTCTATTGGAAAGCTAGCGACTGCTAGCTTTCCTTCTAACATAAGCATGTGTGTTATGCTAGAAGGAAAGCTAGCATTCGTTCAAAATAGAGCACATGGCACAAGCTCAAGGTATAAGCTAGCAACCACCAATCACCATGGACATGGTTTTTTATTGGAAAGCTAGCAACTGTTAGCTTTCCTTCTAGCATAAGCATGTGTGTTTATACTAGAAGAAAATGCTTATGCTAGAAGGAAAGCTAGCAGTTGCTAGCTTTCCTTGATCTTTTGACATGTGCTTATTTCAAAATACATCACATGGAACAAGCTCAAGGTAGGTATAAGCTAGCAACCACCAATCACCATGTACATGATTTTTCTATTGGAAATCTACTGACTATTAGCTTTTCTTCTTATCATAAGTATGTGATCTTGTGACGTGTGCTTTCCTTGATCTTGTGACAAAATCTGTCTCAGGTACTGTCGGCTTCCACGACAGTCACCTATAAGGAATGACATCCTAAGTTGGTCACTAAGTACCTTCGTCAAGTGGAGAAAGAGCAGTTATCCCTCGAACGGTATTGGGTCGTCTCCTTTTCAACAAGTGGTGGTGAGCCCACTTGAGAGAACATACACCCGCAACCTTGGGTTTGACCTCCTATGGCGCGGCGCCGCTCTTTCACTTGCCCCATGTGGCTATACACGACCACTTGATTTAGAAGGATTTATAAAGCACCCTAAGGACAACAACTATGTTTTTGGATGCCTAGCCCCAAAATCGTACCTAAACTACAAGATTCTTTTGTGCCCTCCTATGGAAGTATTAAGTGAGTAGATTTAAGCTATTTTTGAATTTAGTGAGTGACGAGAGAGTTTCTTGTGTGTGTGTGTGTGCATCAAAGAAAGTGACGGTTTTGAGCGCACATGAGATATTGCATATAAATGAAAAGGTTTTTCTTTTAAAATGAAAATAATGCGACTCAACCTAATAGAAAAACAACTAAATAAACCATGTAAAAAAAACTAAATAAAATAAATTGTAAAAATAAAAATAAAAAATCTATAAACAAAATTGTAAAAGTAAAAAAAAATCTATAGACTTACCAAGATTTTCAACCTCTTTTTAATCAGGTCTTCTTCTTTACTTTTTGTTTGGCTAAGACTAAAGCTAATGCCAATGCCAATGCCATTTTTTCCCATAACTTCATCTTCATCTTAGTTGGTCTTGCTTCTTTGATAGACAATAATCTAGAATCTATGAAGCCAAGAATACTTGAATGGAAACTGTACAATATATTGAAACTATCTGTAAGTTACAAACTTATATCAAATAATTAAATATAAAAAACACTAGCTATTTAGCTATTTTTATATACAAGTAATGCTATATATTACATCTTATATACACGACAGTCACCTATAAGGAATGACATCCTAAGTTGGTCACTAAGTACCTTCGTCAAGTGGAGAAAGAGCAGTTATCCCTCGAACGGTATTGGGTCGTCTCCTTTTCAACAAGTGGTGGTGAGCCCACTTGAGAGAACATACACCCGCAACCTTGGGTTTGACCTCCTATGGCGCGGCGCCGCTCTTTCACTTGCCCCATGTGGCTATACACGACCACTTGATTTAGAAGGATTTATAAAGCACCCTAAGGACAACAACTATGTTTTTGGATGCCTAGCCCCAAAATCGTACCTAAACTACAAGATTCTTTTGTGCCCTCCTATGGAAGTATTAAGTGAGTAGATTTAAGCTATTTTTGAACTTAGTGAGTGACGAGAGAGTTTCTTGTGTGTGTGTGTGTGTGCATCAAAGAAAGTGACGGTTTTGAGCGCACATGAGATATTGCATATAAATGAAAAGGCTTTTCTTTTAAAATGAAAATAATGCAACTCAACCTAATAGAAAAACAATTAAATAAACCATGTAAACCATGTAAAAAAAACTAAATAAAATAAATTGTAAAAATAAAAAAAAAATCTATAAATAAAATTGTAAAAGTAAAAAAATATCTATAGACTTACCAAGATTTTCAATCTCTTTTTAATCCAGTCTTCTTCTTTAATTTTTGTTTGGCTAAGACTAAAGCTAATGCCAATGCCAATGCCATTTTTTCCCATAACTTCATCTTCATCTTAGTTGGTCTTGCTTCTTTGATAGACAATAATCTAGAAGCTATGAAGCCAAGAATACTTGAATGGAAACTGTACAATATATTGAAACTATCTGTAAGTTACAAACTTATATCAAATAATTAAATATAAAAAACACTAGCTATTTAGCTATTTTACATCTTATATACATTCATAGAATTGATAACTATTTTTATGTACAAGTAATGCCATATACTTATATACATTCATAGGAACGATTAACATGCATTGACAGTGTTGGATTCTTTCCTTGGCGTACAACTCAATTCATGATATCTATGGTAACAAAACCACTTTGGGGGTGTCCCCATTGTCCACTAGTTTCCCCTTTGGTAAACATGCAACCTTATTTGCAACCATGTTTTCTCAACTATTGTTTCTCCATCAAGTATGAAACAATTGGAAGAATTCAAAGGAATCAATCATACTCTAGATTCTCATTTTCATACGCTCAAGAACTACATCTTTGAGTTGAGGATTTCTTCTTATTAGTCCTATTAAAGATGAATATTAAATGATAGTAGCTATCGTATTTAAGGGTAAACAAGGGAGTCTCATACACCAACAAGATAGCTAACCGACATATATGAGGTAACTAAATTAAACCAAAATTAAACCCACCCAATTCTTTGGATTAAAAAAGGATCTGATATATGACCTGACATGTAACGTCTTTAAAAAAAATTAACCCCAGCAGATTATCTATAAATACTGTTTAAATTTATTGGTTTCAAACACGTTGAGACACGTTGAACTTCTTCCTACTTATCAAGATTTAACAATGATATAAGTTATCATGGATAAGTCAATTAAGTGTTTAGTGGATGACTTAATTAGTAAAAGATTATCAAGTTCTCATGTGTAAAATAAATGTCATTAATTGTAAGTATCCTCAAGTAAATGTGTCTTCAAGGTGAAGTATAAAAGTTAAACATTAATAATAGAGGAGTGTGCTATATAATTGTTGATCATGATTAATTAAATCATTTATTATATTTCATTGTTTATACACAGAGGTACTATGTTGACACTTATCCATTAACCAAATAAATATTTTAAATTACTATTCACAATTTAAATTAATTACTATTATTATTAATTGTTATTGTTATTATTATTATATTATTAATATTATTTAATTAATAATAATAATGATAATAATCCCTTTTATAAAGTATAGTGGGTTGAATAATAATGAATTTATTAAATAAATTATTAATTTAATTAACGGACGGAATCATCCCAAGTAAATTAAAAGGATATGTTTGAATATGTAGGATATGTTTGGGGTTGTTAAGGTAACTTACAGAATCCATTCCAGAAATCTTCTTATCTTACTGCAATCGACGGTTTCAGGTATTTTTCTGAACCAGCTTAATTAGAATGTATTTTCTTTTATTTCCAAGCTATGCATGTCAAACGAACAGAATTAAATGGAAAGTTTTAGGATTATGTTTATTTAACTGCAGAGACATGTAAACATATAGAAAACAGACAGTTAAACATTTACAGAAACAGAAATATAGATGGTTGAATCTCTTGTTTTCTTCTAACAATAATTAAGGGAAAAACTAGGTATAACCTGATAACCCGGAATAGACCCAGTGCCTAGATAGGGCACTACAGTTGGTATCAGAGCGCAAGGCTCAGACACTGAGACCTTAGGGCCTAACTACACCTGGAACTTTAGTGAAATTTACTAGAAAATAACAAACCAGTATGATGGCTGCAAAAAGATAATTTGAAGAGCCTTTTCCCATTTATTCGTAAGGCGTAACAGAAACAGAATTTGAATGATATATATATATATATAACTGCTTATTTAGGGCTCAGTCTAGACCCCATTAAACAAACATTTCCAGAAAAACAACAACATTTCTATATACTCTCTTTTAATATTCAAACCCTAATATTAATCCAATGCTAAAGCATTTGGGATAAAAAAAAACACTTCATTGCATTTATAGAAAGAAATTGTATTCATAATAAATACGAAACAATGAGTCTCGCACAGGATTTACAGAGGGTTCTCCAAATTTCAGACCTGCAGCCAAAGTGATCAGTTTTCATTTCCTATTATTTTAATGCAGATCTGCCTTCTTGCCTGTAACATTTTGCTTTAAACATTCATTTCAATAAATGTGGCATAAAACAAATATTCAAATAATATTGTTGCCTGCAATATTGTTTATAATACAAGCATCGCAGCAATTTCGACGCAGAAATCGTTTCATTTGAGCTCGATATGATCCATTTTGACCAATAACTAAGAAGATTTACAAGCATGGCAAATGCATGAAATGATTTCCATACTGCTCTCCATTGTTGCTGCTTGTTTTGTCCGAAACGAATTTCATACAAAATGTTGCTTCCTTTGAAACCCTAGCGCTCAAGCCAGGTGTACCAAGCGCCCGGAGCCCAACGCCACATCAATTGTCCTCCAAGCGTTTTTCTTCTTTCCTTTGTGCCCAGCCCGAACTCAACAACTAGAGCCAATTGGCCCACGCACTTAACACATCAATGCCCACCATCGAATCCCATGCACTGAGTTCACATAAGAGGACGGGAATATATAAAAGATGCGTTGTGCTCAACGCCGAGGACTCATCAGGGAACCGAATGCCAAGCCAGGCGGGTCCCATGGATTTCATATCTCCCATCGTCCATGAGATTACCCACATATCTGCCCAGCACCGAGGCTCTTACATGAAACCAAGAGCCAAGTCGAAGCAGCCCTGCAATGCCAAATAAAACCTTATTTCCTCCTTAAATAGGCATACTTTTGACGGCACGTGAGACGGTTTCCGCGTTGCCCATGAGCAGTTTACTATACCGCTTTATTGGAATGCGGACGAGTAAGGAATGAACACGTGGGATGGTGGTTTCCTTTCCGCGACCACCAACCACCCTTACCATGCGTACATGTTGCCGACGCGGAATAAGGAGAGCCGTCGATCCTGCGTTGGCGTCAATCCCCATGCGAAAAAGAAAAGGTTTTTTTTTTCATTTTATATTGTTTTAATTTTTTTTATTATTATTTTAAATTAATGTTTTTTAAATATTAATTTAATTTTATTAATTTAATGTAGTGTCTCTCAAGCATGCCCCTTTTTAAAGCTATAATTAATTAATTTCACCTAATACACTGCTGTGCAATCTTTGGTTCTCACATCATATCTGTCCATCGTACAGATAATAAATTTTGAATGAACACCATAATTAATGTGTAATTGCCAATGCCATTAATTAATTTCACCTAATACACTGTTGTGCAATCTTTGGTTCTCACATCACATCTTTCCATCGTACAGATAATAAATTTTGAATGAACACCATAATTAATGTGTTGCCAATGCCATTTCCCGGCTTCTTCCATCGTGATTCATGGCATTGGGCACACATTTTCCAGTTGCAGATTAAAATTTTGGCAGACTTTATCTCCAGGGTATTGAGCTATCCAATAAGCTATGGCAGTCAAACATCATTTGCACTGAAACAACCATGCCCCGGGGGACCAGAGCTTCTGGAACCAAATTGGACCATCAAGGATTTTGGATCAGGTACTCCGGCTGATTGCACTTTATGCTTAAGGGAGACTCTCGCTACAGCCCATAGGCATCCGCATCAAGTTCCAATAAATCGCTTCGAATGCAAGGGTTCTGGCTCTTGGGGAAAACATCCTTCTCAGAGGTAGGTACCGTATTGTGAACCATGAAACTTCAACCCCCTTGCTGGTACCAATTTTGCAAAATAGTAACATTACAAATGTCCATTAGCTAAAGCTATAATTATAAGATTCCATTGGCGAAGAAAATAAGATTCCATTGGCGAAGAAAACCGTAGTAACCTTAAGTTAAGATGTTAATTTGTTAATAATATGGGGAATGACCAGGGTATTTATTTGGTTCTCTCTGATATTGGAACTGAAGGAGTGTGAGATATCGTTCTAGCTCATGTCCATGGAGTAAAGGTCCTTGTCAAATACATTCGGCTGTGGGAGGTTGACAATAGCCGACGGCTGGGCCTATCAAAAATAAGGTAACCTCTTAACCAACATTTACAGTTTAGACTCTAAATAAAATTGTAATTTTCATAAAAAATTAAAATATATTGAAAGTAAGATTCCGAATTTAATAATTTAAAGGAAATAGAAATATATTTATGCTCAATTAAGACAATTTTGCAGTTTAGATGCAATTTTCTTTTTACAAAACTTATCCATTTTTTAGATATAGATTTCCAAAAAATTAGTTTAATTTGAGGGCTTGATTAATTCCCCATACTAACTACACTAACTGTGTTAAATGAGAGACTAAAAAACCAGTCAAATAGATAAACCTATGCTGATGAAAAATGACAATAGAAATGAAAAATTTACCTTGGGAAAATATATCCATAGCCTCAGCTCTGAATCTATTAAAATGATTTACTTCAACAAACAAAGGGAAAGTGGTGGCGGTTGGATTAATGGTAGAAGCAACGCATGCAAAGTTTGATCCATGTTTAAAGTTAGATCCCACCAATTTCAAATACTAGCTCAGTAATGTTGGATTCATTGCCTCGTCTGTAATTCATTCATTAACAAACAGTCAGTCTAGACTTTCAAATCTTTACATCAAGAAATTACCCAACAAGATATAAAACGTCCAGGTACATAAAAAAATAATCGATAACCAAGCTCTCCCCAGATTCGTAGTATCTCCAAGTGTGTTTTTCCTGGCTGGGAAGGAGAGAATGCAGCCTCACTCCTGCCACAAGGCCACCTATGTCATAATTCGAGTGTCCAAAGTTGAAAATTGCAGTGAAATTACAAGCCCCAGCCCTCGGGTCTTGAATCTGCCACCCTACAATGCCAAATAAAACCTTATTTCCTCCTTAAATAGGCATACTTTTGACAGCATGTGAGACGGTTTCCGCGTTGCCCATGAGCGGTTTACTACACTGCTTTATTGGAATGCGGACGAGTAAGGAATGAACACGTGGGATGGTGGTTTCCTTTCCGCGACCACCAACCACCCTTACCATGCGTGCATGTTGCTGACGCGGAATAAGGAGAGCCGTCGATCCTGCCTTGGCGTCAATCCCCATGTGAAAAAGAAAAGGTTTTTTTTTTCGTTTTATATTGTTTTAATTTTTTTTTTATTTAATTTTTTATTATTATTATTTTTTAAATATTAATTTAATTTTATTAATTTAATATTTAAAAAACATTCATTTAATTTAATTCGTTTAATTTAATTTAATTAATTTTTCCTGGCTGGGAAGGAGACAATGCAGCCTCACTCCTGCCACAAGGCCGCCTATGTCATAATTCGAGTGTCCAAAGTTGAAAATTGCAGTGAAATTACAAGCCCCAGCCCTCGGGTCTTGAATCTGCCACCCTACAATGCCAAATAAAACCTTATTTCCTCCTTAAATAGGCATACTTTTGACAGCACGTGAGACGGTTTCCGCGTTGCCCATGAGCGGTTTACTATACCGCTTTATTGGAATGCGGTCGAGTAAGGAATGAACACGTGGGATGGTGGTTTCCTTTCCGCGACCACCAACCACCCTTACCATGCGTGCATGTTGCTGACGCGGAATAAGGAGAGCCGTCGATCCTGCCTTGGCGTCAATCCCCATGCGAAAAAGAAAAGGTTTTTTTTTTCGTTTTATATTGTTTTAATTTTTTTTTTATTTAATTTTTTTTATTTGTATTTTAAATGAATGTTTTTTAAATATTAATTTAATTTTATTAATTTAATATTTAAAAAACATTCATTTAATTTAATTCGTTTAATTTAATTTAATTAAATTAATTTAATGACTTTTAATTTAATTTGATTTAATTAATTTAACTTAATGTCATTTAATTAATTAATTTAATTTAATTAATTCAATTTAAATTTTTTTAATTAATTCAATTTAATTTAATTTTTTTTATTTTGTTTTATTAATTATTATTTAATTTAATTTAATTTAGTTGTTGATAAGAATTAAAAAAAAAAAAATACCATGTAAAAGAAAAGGGTTTTTTTTGCGTTTTATACTGTTTTAATTTTTATTATTATTATTTTAAATTAATGTTTTTTAAATATTAATTTTATTTTATTAATTTAATATAGTGTCTCTTAACATTTATTTAATTTAATTCGTTTAATTTAATTTAATGACTTTTAATTTAATTTGATTTAATTAATTTAATTTAATGTCATTTAATTAATTAATTTAATTTAATGTCATTTAATTAATTAATTTAATTTAATTAATTCAATTTAATTAATTCAATTTAATTTTTTTTTAATTAATTCAATTTAATTTAATTTTTTTTTATTAATTACTATTTAATTTAATTTAATTTAGTTGTTGATAAGAATTTAAAATAAAAATAAAAATACCATGTCAAAATAAAAGGGGTTTCGGCAAAATTTCATTTAATTCGTTTAATTTAATTTAATTAATTTAATTTAATGACTTTTAATTTAATTTGATTTAATTAATTTAATTTAATGTCATTTAATTAATTAATTTAATTTAATTAATTCAATTTAATTTTTTTTTAATTAATTCAATTTAATTTAAATTTTTTTATTTTATTTTATTAATTACTATTTAATTTAATTTAATTTAGTTGTTAATAAGAATTTAAAAAAAAAAAAAATACCATGTCAAAATAAAAGGGGTTTCGGCAAAATTTCTTATATAATTATATAATGCTAGTGTTATTTTATTTATATTTAATTAAATTTCGTATATATTTTTTTTTAAATTTCGTGTATAATTATATAGCGCTAGTATTATTTTATTTAAATTTAATTAGATTCCATATAATGTTATAACCTAGGTTTCTTAAAAAATTAAAAGTTAATATTTAAAAATATAAAGCTACTCACGAACTTTCAATTTAAAAGTTCTTCATAGATTTAAAGTTTTAAGGTCAATTATAGTAAGGTTGAAGTGGTTGGTGAAGTTATATTTAAATTAGCATAGATAAAATTTAAATTATAATTTATATTTAAGGGAGAAATTTAAAATATTTAAATTTAATATATATAAATATTTAAAATTTTGGAAAAGAAATAAAGAAATAAATAATAAAGAGTGGTTTAAGTGGTTTGGTGAAGATCTAGGGTTTTATAAATCTATGTATTTAATCAAATTGTCTTAGTATTTATTATATTTAACATCCTACATAAAATTAAATTCAAAAAATTCAAAAAATATGTAGGTGTAATTATATAATAATTTTTGGATGGTCAAATTACAATTTCTCATAAAAAAATTACAATATCTTTAATTTTTCAATTCTTGGTTCATTGCATTTCATGATCGTTGAAATTGCATTTTGATTTTACAATTCAGCCTACTCATATGGAGTTACAAACTTTTACAATTCAACCCAGTCATATGCCGTTAGCTTGGAACACAAGAATGAGTATATATTTCTTTTACAAATCAGCCTACTCATATGAAGTTACAAACTTTTACAATTCAATCGACTCATATAAAGTTAGTTTGGAGCACAACAATAAGTATATATTTCAATTGAGAAGAGGTTATCATATATAACGGCCTATATTAAGAAAACCTAATAACGGCCTATATTAAATGCAATTGTGAAATTACTATCAGGTTATCATGTCAGTACCATTTGTCAAAAACCCAGATTCATGGTATTATAAAATTGAAGTTTTCACAATTATTTATAACATCTACATTTTTTAAATTTGATAAATAAAAAATAAATTATCTAAAAATAAAAGACATTTTTATTTTTGACATTAAAAGTTTCCAACCATGTTAATGTCAAAAGAGTTGTAACCAAAACTTGCATTGAGTTGGCAGAATAATCAAAAGTCTATAGTTCTACACCTGAGTGAACCCTTTCTTAATATATTTTTACGGAAGAACACTACACTAGTACCATTTTACTCCCATTTACAAAACCTGTAAAGGTTGGCGGTAAAGATTCACCAGGCCAGTGACAAAAAAATATCGTGTGCTCCTATCTATGAATATGTTCGAACTCAAACGAGGGCGGGAAGCGGCAATGTCACTTGTATCTGGTAGTAAGGCGGAACAAAAAATTTCAAAATTCAAAATTCAAATGGGCGATACAGGAAAACGGTTTCATGGAAAACGACGTTAATATAGACATCTGTAGATAGATTTAGGCCCATCTCCCTCTACAACGTTTAATACAAGATCCTCAAAAAGATAATTGCAATCAAGTTATGGAAAATCATCCCTTCCATCGTCTCGATTAACCAAGGATGATTTGTCTTTTATTTTTTTGGAACCTTGAATTACCTTCAATTCTGTAGGTTTCAATATCAGAGATTGCTACTGCAAAAAAGGTTTTTATATTTGAGATGGTGCACTGGACTTGTGCCTTAAATATCATTCAACTAGCATTTTGAAGTTAGGGTATGCTTTGCACTCTGACCTGAAGCGTCTTTCTGATTCCTATGGAGAGCTGGAGTGTTTTCGCTACTGTGAAGCGCCTAAATTAGACCTTCAAAAGGTTTTTCCATCTGTTCCAGGGGGGCTTTCCGACCTTGCAAAGACTGTGCTGGGAAGTGCTTTAAACAAAAGTACTAGGATGAGTGACTGGAGGGAGCGTCCCTTGAGCAATAGTCAGGTACACTAAATATAAATCCATGCTACGTTATAAGTTGCACTACAAAGTATAAGAACGGTCCAGTACAAACCTCTAAAAACTGATAAAGTTTGAAATAAGAACATACAAACTACAAATTTAAACGTTGCTACGAAATTTATATGGGAATGTTCAGATCAAGATTTTCAAGCATACAACAGACTCGCAGATATCTCCAGTAACTGAAATATGCAACCTCTTATAACTTGAAGAAGGCACAAAAATACCCATACCCCATGGGCCTTGTACAAAATCCAGATACTAAACTAAATGGACAAGAATGATAGGAATTTGTAGGACGAGGAGTACCTGAAGTTCTAATTTACAGGAGGACGATTCAGCCGCTCCAGCTGCTTGCAATAGGATTCAGGTTCTAATTTGCAGAGGACAAGAACAATGTTTCAGCAGCTCCAGCTATAGGAATTTGCAGGACGAGAATGAGGACCAGGTCTCTTGGCATTTTGCAATGGACTGCACTGCCTTGAATGCAGGTAGATGGGCGTTGAATGCAGGTAGGTGGGCGTTGAACCTTGAGAATATGGCGGGAGCGAGACTGTGTACGATGAGATCTCCAGGATATGGCTGCAGCTGGCTCATGATCAAGCTGCACGTTTTCGATGGGACTGTATGGCGCTTCGTGTGGTACTACGTCAATAATTATAATACATTATTATAATTATAAAAACTAGTTGAATGATATTGCAATATTTCTCATTTATGCAATGACATGAAATGGATGATAATGTATGGTATGTTCTTATTTCATATTCCTTTATGGCATGTTCTTATTTCATATTTCTTTATGGCATGGATGAAAAGTTAATGTATTATTATATTTTATAATACCTTATTATAATTATAAGATTTAGTTGAAAGATATTGTAATATTTTTTATTTATGCATGATAGTATAAAGTAGTGTGATATTACATTTTTTTTGGGGGATAACTGGAAGTAGAAGAAAGATTAATATTTTGTCTATATTTTGTACTTTCTTATGTAATTTGAAAAGTTAAATGTATTATTATATTATATTTTATATTACGTTTATGTGATGAAATGAAGTAGGTAAATTTAGGATAATGCATCACCATATTTCATATTTCGTTAATGGGATAGCAAGATGTAAAGGAAAGGTTAATGCCTTGTTTATAGTTCATAATTATTTTATGGGATACTATGAAAGGCTAATGTATTATTATATTTATACTACGTTTATATGATAATATGAACTGGTTGAAAGATAAGATACTGGTATGATATTTTTCTTGATGTTATAAAATGAACTAGATGAAAAGTTAACACATGCCTATATTTCACAGTTCACTTAGGGGATTGTAGGTTGTAAGATTAAAGACATAGCCTTCCTTTTTGTCAAATTGTACCCTTAGGGTTTCCGTTTGCAAGTGTTACTTATTTAAGATATATTTCAACTATGATAGAGATCCTTGCCAATTCACATATGGAATAATTGTTCCAGAACAAATGCTTTGGAAAGCCAAAGAACTATAACTTAGGAGTAGACACTTATAGTATAAAAAAAACAAAAAGAAGAAGAAGAAGAAAAAAAAAAAATCATTCACTAACTACGAGCATTAAATTGTCGAATAGAGATGGTATCAATAACGTAAAATTGTATTTTAAGAAAAATCTACTCGGAGAAACTTGGATGTAATGTCCCCTTCCATCAATTTCGTGCCAGGAAGGAAACGTTAACCAAATACCGGGCGTATTGACAAACTTAGCCTCATTTATTGCTAAGAAAAGCATGGATTATTAAAACTTCTTGTGTGCAGATTCATACTTCAAATAAACACAGTGGAATAACATACTACCAAGCACACAAACAATAATGCCTAACATATATATATATATATATATATATATATCATAGCAGAGGATGATTCAGCATATAGAGACTCAATCTCATTTCAATGCCATGCATAGATTCCAAATTAGGATAATCAATTCATTTCCTTAAACATGGACAATTTAACATATTGCAGAACACAAAATGCAAATAATTTATAATACATAGAACACTTATCTTGAAGATGAAGCTATCCAAACAACTAGCTATGTGAGAGCAACGTTCCACCCAACCATAGATCTCTGTCCATCTTGTATTCTTTTAGCTGAGAGATCACCCCCGAGCTGGGTTATGTATCCACTAAGGAGTAACTAGTTGGGCTCACTCACAGCCATGGTTTCGGTCATCATCTATGCTAAGCCAACACACCGTTGGGTTTATCAAGCATTCAAGAAGATAGAGGAGGGTAACGCTAAGACAGTGAGCTCAACCACAGAGCTACAGGCATCTCAAGTGAACTCAACAGTCAGGCACCCACATTACCTACCACATCCAACACAAGGAAGATCCCCTTCTCTGCTACACAGTCCCTCAGGCAACTCTTCCCTCTAGTGCTCTTCAGGATGGGCATAGAAAGGTCCAGCTGCTAATCCTTGAGATCCTAGCCTTCACTGCGTTTATCAAGCAAACCCAACCTCTGCTCAGTCATTCACACTTGGATTTCTCACAGTTCTGTTATTCAATAACTCAATTCCTGTCACTTCATTTCCAGGCTGTAAAAAACTGGGTTTTCCAATGGATGTCGGGGTAGCTAATGCTCTCAATTTCGCCCCAAGGTTCGTATCTATGGATCCCCCATCGGATTTCACTGTCAAATACCAATTTTGGGTGTTGATGGCTCTTCAAAACATGGGTTCCTGCAAAGTCGCGATTTCTGGTTTTTCTCACTGCTGGGCATTTGTTTTTGGATGGAAAATGGTGCTGGTAACTTTCACAATGGAATGGGGATGAGGAAGAAGCAACTCCCATGAGGTAGAGTGACTTGTGGTACAAGAAAAATAGAGCCCATACCTGCCTTACAGCAAAATTAAATGTCAGCAAGGAAAGTCAAATGGGTTCTCACAATGACATTTGGCAGCATATGATTCATCCCCACAACCCCCTCACCACTCCCTAGTGGATACACATGGCCCCTTCTCATTCGTTGCTCCCATAGCCAGTTTTGGTATTTTATTGCAATATCAAGTATTTACATCAATTCACAATATCCCATGGCTTAATAGCACATGGGTAATAACATATCAAATACTTGCCCATTTTAAATAAAATTCGAACGTATACTAGCGGGGCCTTGGCCTTGAGCTCCACGCTAGGAAAACATACATTACATGTATACAATATTTACATGAAAGCCAATATTTCCTAAGGGTCAAAATTGGGGTATTACATTGGAACAAAGACCAACGATATTTTAAACCTTTTTCTACATAGCCATGATGAGAAAACAAGTGGACGGATATAATCGGTGGATTTGCTGAATGACGAAAAATTGATCAATTTTAAATGATAAGACACCAAGATGCTCAGATTGACGAGACTTTGACGGATTGTCGAGGAAGAGAAACCAACTTAAAATTTGAAAACGAGATATCAATGTGATTGGTATGATGAGCTGAACTCAACGACATGCATTTTGCATTACGACAAAACCATTTATGAAAACTCATGACTACGAACTTGAAATTTAACCATGGTATCGAAATGGTCAAATGAAGGCAATGTTTCGTAAAACGAAGTATGGAGACGATTAGCATAATAAATAGAACGCAATGAAGCTAACCTTAGGTCATAATCAAACATGATAAAATGACAACTAGCCCTCGAGATGGAACTTGATGGGGTTAAGAAGACACTTTGTGCGACTTGATGAATCTGTCGAAGTGGTCTTATGATAACATAAACGAAGAGATAAGGGAAATACATTATAAGCTCATGGAGCTGAACATGATGATACTAATGACAAGAATAAGTGTTATCGAAAATCTAGTTGGGAACGACAGTTATTGAATGTACTATCGAATTGATATTATACACAATTATGATTGAGTTCCTGAGAATGTATTGGAACCATGTTGGAAAATAATAATAATAATAATAATGATTAGAACCACTTGTGCTTAATATGGCCATGATTGTTGGAGAAAAATAGAAGGGAATGGAAAGAAGATGATAATAGGAAATTAAGATAAAGTTTAGTGTTGAAAGTACAAGAACAAAAATTAACTTCAGGATGAAGTTCTATTTAAGAGGGGGTGTATGTAGTGCCCCTAGACTACTGTAGACATTGAGGGCACCTGCTGAGTGACCTCACTGTTTGAAACATTAATAAAATAACCCTATGATTTACGTTTGTGAGAAATGTGTGTAGCGACAGGTGAAACGGTTCACCGACGGACACACAAAGGAATATGAAGGGTCGTAGAGTACGGGTAAATCACACACAGGGAGAGCGACGACGATGTCGACTTCTGACGGAATACCACGCTTGAGCAGATAAGCACTGATCCGCTTGCTCCTAGTGAAAATGCTTATTAAACTTAACTGCATAAAAACATATAAGTTTGCACCTAGAGCATTACTTAGAAATGCATTTGAGTACTTTAGGCATTTGCATATATCTAAACATAAACAATCATTGGAGAATGTTATGGCAAATTATCACATCGTCGATCTACTGCGTATGGCTTGAGGGACTGTACAACAGTGAAGAGAATACTTCCTTGTGCTGGGTGTGTAGGTATTGTGGGTGCCAAGCTAGATAGATCTTGCAAGGTTATCCCTGGCTCTGTGCTGGAGCTCACTAGCTTAGCAAATCTTCCCTCCCATGTCCTAGCAGCCTGATAAACCCAATTGCAGATTGGCTTGGCTCATCTTGGTGTATGCTTGGCTATGTGTGAGTCTGCTGTTCCTTGGTTCCTTGTAGAGATCATGCCCAGCTCAGGGGTGGAAGTCGTGCTGAGAGATTGAGGAGCACACTGGCTTATGGTTGGGTGGAACGTTGCAGTTGCATAGCCAGTTGCTTGGGACTGCCTTATTGAGATAAGTATTCTCCTGTATATTCTTGCAAAGATTTAATTGATGGATATCTGAATGTAGGGTGATGGTGTAAATGAATAATTTTACTTCCGCTGTGTTTTTACGAGTTTATGCAATTCCATATGATCTTTTATAAATCTGCAAAGGTCTTTAATTGGCTGTTATAGAGTCTTTAATGTATGATAGATATCAACAGCATTTAGTTAACTTCCGTTGTGTTTCCATTGTATAAACATATACTTGTATATATATATTTTCATTTTCATTTGAATGCTTGTTTAATGAATGGATATGGGGGCTAGATGCCCGGTTTAACCTCACGATCCCTCCAAAAATACCCTCCTCCATACTTCCCACCATACTCATTAGATCTATCCCTTTGCTAATCTATGCCTCCCATGCTACCTCCCTCCCTCTCATCCCCCTTTCTATCCCCTTTTCCATAACAAACCACCTCTCTACCCCACCCCCCCCACTCTCTCTCTAACCCCATCTCTCTCTCCGATTATCTTTAACCCCCCTCCTTTATAACTCCCACACTCTCTCCCTCTCTCTCTTTAACCCCTCTCCTCCTCCCTGTTATTATACAAACTATCATCCCTAGAACACCTAGGCTGTGTGGACCAAGGGGCTAGTTACAGTAAGTGGGGAGGACATAGGTCCAATGTCACCATAACCTAACTCCTCATCTTCTTTGGTTAAGTCCTAAACCCATGGGAGAGTCCCTAATGGAGGAATAACACCTGTAAGCACCAACACACCTGGAAATACCATTCTACAATCATTATGGATAATATTAGTGCCTTGCATGGAGTCAACAATGGATAATAAAGACAAATAAGTAATATAAAAGGCGTAATTCAATATACCAATCAATGTCAATGAATATCACAAGTTCAACATACTTCACAATTCATACAATGCATCTACCTGATGCATACCAAGTATCTACCTGATACATATCATCATACATGATCCACCTGATCATACTGTGTATCCACCTGATACAAAATTAATACAAACTTAACCGAATATTTAGGGACACCTAAAATTGAAGTTATTGACATTTAGACACTGACCCATTATAATCCTCCCTTGACCCAACCTGACGATCATGTCTTGATACAACTAGATGTACCTTTTCCCATAGATCCCTTTAAATTTGTTCAAAATGTACAACATAATATGTCTAGAACCAAATTATGGTTAATCTAACAAGCATGGGATGTACTTCCACTACACCTAGTGTCTTTTGAGGAAACATTAATGCTTCTTATGTATATTTAGTTATCAAAATCATTTCTTCTACCCATATGCCACATGTTTCCAATGTCTCTTCATTCTTAATGCCATCTATTAGCAAACACATTCCAACCCTACGTTTTCCTAGTCTTGGAATACCTTCCACAAGTAATTTTATGCCTAGTTCGAGCTTCTCCTTTGGTGTATGTAATAATCTATTGATCCCTCAACAACTCCCCAAGTTATGTGATGTGGGGCCCCACCTGAAATTTTGAGCTAAAGGCCACTGATCCAAGTGTTGTTACTCTTTAATGATGTCTATACAACTACAATTTGGACGGAGTCCTTATAAGGTATGTTTTATCATACCATGTCTAATATTTCTCCTTTACAGGTTTTTTTATTATCATGCCATACACTTGGATATAGTAAACCCCCCCCACCCTTACTGCTTATTCTTTCTGTACAAGCAATTCATCCTTGAAAAGTTTGACAAAATATGAGTGAGAAAACTATCCCTGATTCCATAAGCTTAAATTCCACTTGATGAAAACCCTCAGTTTGTTTCACCCCTAAACCATCCAAAGAGTCGAGCTTGCACATTGTTATGGTCGATGGAGCCCGCACATTGTTATGTAACATTGGTTGAATGGTCGATGGAGCCCGCACATCATTATGTAACATTGGTTGAATGGTCGATGGAGCTCGCACGGTTGATGAGTCAATAGCTGTATGCTTGAAGTCGTTTTCTCACGCTCCTTTGGCTTCTGTCTCCATGAATACTGGTTGCTGGAACAGTGGAAACCTATTGGAACACAACCAGTATTCCAATGAATCAGATCCCTTTTTTGTTTCCACGAACACCAATGTCAAAGAATGCTTGCCTGCATGAATTTCAAACATAGTTGTAACAACAAGGGGACTAGGACTACTTAAGCGACTTGGTACAGGCTTCAAGGAAGTACAGTACTTAGCATGTACCAGTACTTGGTACATGCTAGTGTTACACAAGCAAGTTTGATACAAAAGAAAACATAGAAGATATAATGTGGTACGGCAAGAGAAAATAACATAATGTCGATCATGGATTAACAAAAAAAAAACATGCGATACTTTGAGGGGTGTGCTCAAGTGGAATGTGCATCCAAGGAGGATGCAAGTTAGTTATTCCAACTATGAGTCAAGTGCATGTGAGCAAATATGTGCATGACAATGAGTGCACATGATGAGCATGGGGTAACTGTGCATGACATATGAAGTGCACTAAGGGAAGATGAAATATCAATGTGGAAGTTGAAGCGACAAATATGTGCTGAAGTAGTCATATGGAAGTTAAAGAGTAGTTGAAGATGGATGAAGCGTAGGGGAAGCTGCACCACGAGTAGTCATTTGAGAGGGGTTAGCTAGATGGTCTTGAGACATGGCAATTGAGAGAGTCTACCATGGACCTCAAACATAGTGGTAAGGCAAATGTTGTAAATGTGTATATATATTGTTATGTTTGAGTAATGAAAATGAGTAGAGAAATTCCCTTATTATAATTTGGTTTTGTATGCCCTCTAAAATTGTTTCAACTTTTATGTTTGTAGTGCTTTTCTATTTTCAACTTATATCTTTCGAAGCATTGTACTTAGTCTGCATAAATATGATTTCATAGAATTATGCCCATCAACTCTTTAGTTTGCTGTAATAATAACCAACTTCACAGATTTAGTTCATTTAATATATTGTTAGCACTCTAAAGTCTGAGCTAATTCAATTAAAAAATTTGTAACTCAATCTTATTTTGATCCTATATTCGAAGAAGAAATAAATATATAAAAAATAAAATAATCTTATATCAAAATAACCTATTTTGACCACAAATTTATTAAGAATCTAATGTATGTCATATACCAAGTCCATGCATATAATGCATAATATATATATCCTGTCCCTTCAATGTTCAGACACGGTGTTCAAAAAAGCGAATTTGAATTTCAAAACTCAAATGCCCGCGCTCCATGAAAGTTACCAAAGGACGGTTCCTCACCAATTTCCTCCATTCTTCGCCATGGCAGAAGATCCATCAAGGATACCTCAGAAAACTCACCTTCGGGACTCGGTAGTTCAAATCTTGTGCATTGGAGGAGCGCCTTCAGGGCTTGCAAGTTTCCTAGAAGGAAATGGGTGAAAGGATGCTGTTCTCTCCATACTAAGGCTATGATGAAGGCGGTGAGCATTTTGCAACAGTTCATAAGATTTTTGGGGCGAGCATTGTCTGGAAATATTTGCTATATATTCTCATAATCTAGCGCTGCCAAACAGTTGTCACACATCCTACAAGGCACATGCTCAACTACGAGATCCAGTCTATGCCTGCTTAGGGCACATTTCCTCCTTGCACCAACTGGTATATAAACTAAATAGCCTCAGCGTATGCATTATTTGTTGTTATTTCCATAAATTGCTTCTCTTGGTATCTCCAGCTCTCAAGATATGTGTAATGAATTTTTTACAGGAGTTGGCAGGCCGAAATAACTAACCTTCACGAGCGTGGGTGGCCAGCAGCATTTCATTCGGTGTTTCATCCATCTCCATGAATCATCCTGACAGCACCACATTAGTTCCAGGTACATCTCTCTGCCATGTCATCCTATCTCCTAGTGCTACAAGGCATTCTTGTCTCATCAAATTCTCTGGCATTTTCTTAACAAAATTTCATTCCCTAAACCAAATACTATCCAATTTCTGGTCTAGTCGGGTTTAGTGCGTGGAATGTTCATAGAAACAACTGCAACATCTCATGGGAAATACCTGCGCACTTTGCCATCCTGCTTTCCCTTATATATTAACTCTAGCTAGCACATGAATTCATTCAAATTTTATTATTCAGTGTAATTCTTTGTGTATGATCATGTTAATGCTCTCGGATATGGTTACAATCAAGAATTGTTATATGTGTTCAATCCTTTCGTTCGCCTAAGTAAGTATGTGAAATGCAGGAAGCGAGCCCTAGACCGATCTATCAAAAGATTGTGAAATGTGTCAGGGACCTCGATTTAAAGGTTGGAGGGTTAAGTCGATTATTTTATATATTTGAAGTGATTGTGTGTTAAGTACCAAGTGAATTGTGGTATTAAGGCCTGTGTAATACGTTTGTGGAGTGCATGCGATGTGCAGATGGTCATGGTCTGCAAATAACTGTTAAATTTCGTGAACTTACTGTTAAGTGAAAGACAAGAACCCTCAATAACTTTTTGGAATGTTTCCCTACTTGTCAACTCGGCGTTTCCATGTTCTTCCTTGTGAGATCCGCCCATTATTTTTGGGTTGTGATGCAGCAGTTGAGTGATGTGTTTTGGGCAGAAAACAATCAGTCTATTATGGTGATGGTGCGATATAGTTGGGAATTAATACCCCCTCGGTTCTCGATCGTAGATCTTGTGGTAGAATCTTCATAATAATTTTCATAATATTTGAAGGTTGAACCTAGCGGAGAAAAACAGTTTGGTTAACTCCCTTGAGCGATCACTCATTTATGTGACAACTCTTTTCTGCTCGACGCCTACCTCTCACATTTTCTTGTTGAATCTTAGAGTCCATATGTACTTTAAGGGTTTAGTTGTCACCCTTGTCTCCTATGCCAAACTCCTGTTGAATAAAAGGAAATAAAAGTTTTAAAATTTCTGCATTCCTTTTGTTTGGGTTGTTACATTTCCAATGCTAGCACATGTCCAATTTTTACATATTTTTTTAAAGCTAGAAACATGTTCAAGCATCTTTAAACACAAATATATGATATTTACTAGGAAAAAAACAGTACTAGGAAACATACATGTAGGAAATTTGATTCACTTGGTTGGGCTCCCTAGTGAACCTATGTTGGTATCTAGCAATTAGTACCACATTACATAAAATATGCTTAGAGATTTAATCTTCCATGTGCCTTTGGGTATATAGGAAGTCCCTTATTTTCGCCTATACCCATGCTTCCATAAACTCTTCGATTATCTTACATTGCTATAGTACGTGCTAAGAATATCACTTTGCGGGGAGATCACTCTTAGGAATCATATAATATGACTAAGGATATGGTCTATGTCATTAGTTAGTATTTTGAAATATTATAGATGAATAAACTACCTAAACACTTGAATATTATGTTGGCAAGAACGTTGAAGAAACCCTAAATTTTGAATATATGTCAAATTAAAAGTTCAATTTATAATCGAAGAAGGATAGAATGATGGATAACATCAACCATAATTTTAGTACAAAAGGAGAAGGATGAGAAGGTATAAGAAGGTCACCATAAAATAATTGTTGAATTTGAACATCATCTTCAGAATATGAAGGAAAAATATGATCTTATTATCTCAAAAGTAGAAGCAATTGAAGGTCAATAATTATAATAGTTGGAGCATGTCATTGTACCAAAAAGGAGAGGGGGTGATAAGGCCATCAAAATTTACGAAGCACCATTAATGGTGGAACCATATTGATACCTCTTTACAATGAAATATCGGAAAAAATACAATAAGTGTCAACATTACAAAGGATGAAAATGAAATAATCAATGGTTCATATAATGAGGCAAAAAGGGACCATTATTTAATGTGATGTTATCAAAGAACAAAAACTATAACAAATTGGAGAAGCTATAATAATGCACATGCAATCAAAGGAAAGGAAGCCATGAAGAATTGACAAAAAAAAATTAAATATAGATGGATGGATAATCAATAGTAGTAGCAAGAGAGAACAAATATAAATAACCATTATTATTATTAGGTTTCATCACATATAAAAGCCTTAGCTACAAACATTTGATGACAAATCCTTTTTATGGGGTGATATGTTATAACTCCATGGGATGTATATATGGGGTTGAATATATAGGTAATGTGGTTACATGAATATTTAATAGGGATAACCCTAATAGGGGACCCACAAGTACAATTGGGGATATGGAGAGATAGGGAATATTATATAGAGAGATGTAGTTACAATCATTATAATTAAGGATTCTCTTAATGAATATAATGATTTTTCTCTCTCAGGATTTCACAGTGTGCTTGTTTATTCTCCATGATTTTTGGATTCATTGTGTTAAGGAGGGTTTATTGATGTTTCGGACCTATGATATGTAGTCCATCTTCATGATAGGTAAGAATATGGATTGCGTATCGTAGGTATGAAACATCGATAAACCCCTCCTTAACACAATGAATCCAAAAATAATGGAGAATAAATATAAGGATTTATTATTTAATTCATCTCTATTATAACTTTAGGATTTATGTTTCACTCTCATATTTGGTGTACATTGGTTTATACACTATTTTATTAAGCTATTTTATTTACAAAATCCGTAACATGCTTCTTGAAAAACCTCCCACAAAATGCATTGTTCTCCCATGGTCTAGTACTTATATGTATATGTTGATATAAACCTTCCTTCCCATTGTTGGTCTTACTAGAGCAATGGCGTATGCATCCTCTAATGAACCAATCTACATCTTCCTGAATTTGGCACAAGACACATATCTACAAGTTATTATTTGTTTTCTCAAAACCAAAATGGCCTCCAACATCAGAGTTATGGGCCTCTGTTATTAGTTTTTTCCTCTCACCTATATAGGTGTATAACACTTATATATCTTGTTGAGAAATGCATCTTGGAGATGATACTAAATCTTGCTGTCACTTTAATTGATTCTTCATGACTTTGGCCTTGTATCCATGAAATATCTTCATGAAATTGTAATCTTATGTTCTTTCCTCTTTGTATGAATCATGAGTGAAAGGATCCATGTGCACCAAATTAGCTAAATCACTGATATCTATTGAGATATGATTTTAAATCTATGAGGCATTAACCATAAAGATATGGTTTAACACATTATAAGTTGCAAAAAGATGGCATTTAGAGTAGAATATTTTTATTTATTCTCATGGAAATCCCATATAAAACCTATGCGGCATTAACCGTTTAAAATATATGGGACATTAGCCATTTAAAATCTATGATTCACTGACCATGAGATCCCTCCGGACGTTACATTATGGATCAATCAAACTAGATGGAAAAGTTTAGTGTCGGGTCATAATAGTTTAGTCCTACCTATTAAGTTTATAGAGAGATTTAGGATTGATCGCCAATTTGGTGTGTAACTTGTAGTTGTTTGCCTTGCATTGGAAATGCTATGCAACTATAAAACAAAAGTAGAACAGAACATGGAGTAGAATAGAACCTGCTCGAGCAGCAGATGCAGGGGTCTCGCTGCAGAAGGGTGAGATGTTTGGTTGAGAAGCAAATGCAGGGGATGGGATTCCACAACGGAAGAATGAACAGGGAGAGGCAAGTGGCCAATTTTAATTCACCAACATTTACGACAATGTGACAAGTGCATACCGAGGAAACTGACATGTCATACTTAGTTGGAGATTGGAATGCTTGGAGTTTGAAATGCCAAAAATAGGTACAAAAGTTGAGAGTGGTGTAATGATCAAAGCATAATTATTGGACAAAAATTAATTAGACTAAGGTATAGATTAATTACAATTTGCATTCCCTTGTTGCTACAATTCAACAAACTTGCAACATCTACCGGCTTGGTATAGAGGTAGACCATCATAAAAGAGAAATCCAATTTTTTTAGATATAGAGAAAATACACCAGGAATTTGAGAGGATGGAAGATGTATTGAACTATGAAATGCAGATGGGTGCTAATTCTCATGTAAAGAGAAAAGATTGGCATTCTATGTGTTGACACTAAGGTTTGAGAATGACTAAATCCGAAAAGTTTGCTAAAATGTCCAAAAAAGGAAGAAATTATCACAAAGGAGGTTGAAGAAAAGGTTGACAATTCAAAAACAAGAGGAAAAAACCCACTTATGCAAAGTCCGAAAGCAAATTTGTGAAAAGATTAAACCCCGATCAAGTTTCGGTGGCGGAGATGTCAACAATCCCGATCAACGGCCGATATTGCTTCCCGCATCGCCAAAGTGATCGGCGACAAATAGATGTGGGCGGTAGCGGACTCAATACCGCCGGGACACGTGTCCAAACCTCATCCTTCCGCATATGTAATATAGCGGTAAAGGAAACCACCATACCGCCGGGCGGAACCACCAAATATGGAAGCGCAGTGGGGTCAGTACACGTGGCAGGGTGGGACCTGATACGTGGCAGATAGAGAAAGCGTGGCGGGGTCATATCACATGGCGTATACTTTGTAGCAATCGGAGGGCCGATATAAACCTTAGTCAAATCAACGGCCATTGTTTCATCCGCATCTAGGAAGGTGCACACTGGATATGAGGAAGAGCGGTCGCGGAGAATAAACCACTCGAACAGGTGTTAGCAGGTGGCTGATCCGCGCAGAGAATAAACCCGAAAAGAAAACAGCGTTTTGATCGCGGATACCACCAGATGGAATAAAGGGAGGCGAGATCTGACGGTCCAAAACAAAGTCTCGAGATCAATGGTCAGATATGAACCGCATTCATAAAGGTGCAGGGAAGTTAATTCAAAAGTCATATAAAACAAAATAGGCTCCACATAACGGCATTCTGCATGTGTCACTATCCAGAAGAGCTCTGAAGACTGGTGGAGATCTGCGATTGCGACAGAAGGCGAAAGGCGGGTACATACAGGTAGGGTCGGGTTACCTGTCCTACTTTTTTAAACAGAATTTTGTTTAAAGAAACGTTTAAATGGAGACTGTGCATGATATAGACGTTTTTAAATCAAAAGAAGCCCTAGAGGATAGAGACGAAGACGTCTACGATACCCTAATTAGGTTTCCAATATCTGATATAAAAATTAGGTTGTGTGAATTGTTAAAGGAAGGGACAGACCCCCACAGAGTTCACCAGTCGTCTTTGATAGCCTTTTGCCCCGACCAAATCCCTTCTTTCCCAGAATTCGTATCATGGTGTGTCGAAAATTACTCCCGGGAAGAGAAAGTCGTTCTAAACAGCCAAAAGACCCAAGTCATTTGCGAATTAAAGCCAGCAGAGTTAATTAAAGCCCTAGAAGTAGATTGTTCCCAAACCCTTGACCCTGAGGTTTTCTCTGAAGTCTCCGTTATTGAAAATTATCATCATGTTTCTCAAAATGATAGGGAAATGTTTTTGTCATCGTGTCTCAATCCAGAGACCAGCATTTCGGAGGTCCCATACCCTATAGATATCAATCTTTTTAATGAAAATACCCAGTTAGTTTTGACATTATTGGCCGTAGTTCTAGGTTTGGATACGGATTTGTATGTAACCGAGTTTCAATTGAGTTTATTGTACAAAATGAGTACAGTCCAGTCAGGGATTGTTGAAAATCAAATCCCTCGACTTAATTTTGAAGCATTTTTAACAGAAAAGATTCACGACCAGATGGTCAATTTTCCTACTCTCAGACATTTCAGGTTTCAGGCCTTTTTGATGAAAATGATTATGACAGCCAGTCAAGACGAGTTGCAGTTCCCAGAAATCATTTTCACGTCTTTACTAGAAAATAACATGTTCAATTACACCAATTACATGCTTTCAGAGATTTATAGAATGATTTTTGGAAAAAATCTGCCTAGAGTACTACCGGAAATGCAGGCATCCATGCAATTGAGTACAGAATACGCAACAGGAGACTGGTTTTTGTCGAAAGACAGTACAGTAATCAGATTATATGGGTTCAGACATAAACCCTATGTGTTACCAGCTTTTCTTACTTTAAGGGTTTTTGCCTTGGAATTCTTAAGGAAAAAGTTGATTGTGGAAGATAACAATTTTTTGGTTCACAGACAAGCTACATACATTAAATACCCATTCACATTTGGTCCGTTCACAGTAAAGAATAAGAATGCTGTAGTGTATATAGAGAAGTTGTTGACGGATATGAATTTTGAGTCAGATACGGCTATGGAGTATGACCCGTTAAACATCATATCAAAACGAAGAACGGAGCATCGTATCAAGGCCCTGAACCATCAGATTGTTGAAGGAATGTCGGACAGAGCCAATTGGCTAGAATATAATGAAGAAATCATTCCGGATGCATCCGACAAAGAAATGGCATTGATTGACACAACAACAGGGACAGAAAGCGAAATAGATAGTGCATTGGTTGGATCTAAAAGACCCATACAGGACATAATGATCATTGAAGATGAAGAAACAGAAAGAGGTAAAAGATTGAAAATGAATGAACCACAAGAGTTAACAACAATTTCAGAAGAGGCTAAAACAGCTGAAAAAGAAATACCAGAGGTTATAGTTAAAGAGTACAACATTGAAGAAACCCCTGTAGAGGGTGATGTAAATAGACCCCAGAATATCATGGATGTGTTTGATGAGCATAGTCGAAATAAACAGGAGTCCGCGAAACAAACCAGTCAATTGTTTCCGAAGGTTAGAAGTATATCTGGGACTGATGTAAGCTTATTTACTAGCAGAAATATCAGGGAAAATACCTTGAAATTTTCAGTTGTCACAAAAAATAAGATTTCAGAAATGAATTTAGATTTGTCTAAAATAAATGCCCCGGATAAAATTTTATTGCATAGACAAACTGGAGAAGTCATATATTCAGACTATTTGGGAGCCATATTAAGAGCAGACAAGTTGAAAAGTTTAGTGGATAAATTGAACAATCAATTGAGACAAGAGAAGGCAGAGAATAAGTCTCGACAGCAACAGATTAAAAAATTGCAAGCAGATTTGATAAATAAAGAAGGAGATGCAGCAACCAAACTGCTCAAAGAGAAAGACGATACGATCCAGATGTTGAGACGAAAATTAAAAATTCCAGACACTGTACTCATCCAAGGAGCAGAATTGACAATATTGGAAAAAGAAAAATAAGAATTATCTAATGAAGTCAATGATGTTACTGCTAAAATGTTAAAGCTTTCTGATGAAAAAGATCGGTGGGAAAAAGAGAAAATCATTTTAGAAGAACAGTTGGCAGAAGCGAGGAAAAGATTAGCAGGAAGTGGTCCGCAACAAGTACAAACAGACACACAGGAAGATAAAACGGGAGTAGATGATATTTTACAGGCTATGTCCCAGGTAAGCTTAAGGGAAAATGAAATCAAAGAATTGAAGGTTGAAATACAGAAGCTGACAGAAGAGAATGAAATCAAAAATAAAGAAATAAAAACCTTGCAAACAAAGAATCAGGAATTAAGTAATAATAATAAAGGATTAGCAGCTCATGTGACAGGGCAAGCTGCTATGCAAGGTTGTAAACACCTGGTGTGGGACCAAATTATAAAAGAAGTTGAGAAACTAAGACCATATCTGGATTACATAAGAGTCAAAGAAAAGGTGGTCAAAGATGCCTTCGAAAGTTGCAGAGCCGTTAGGGAAAGCTTAAATAAAAAGCCAAAAGTCGTAGCCCAGAAAGCAATAACATTTTTAAACAGTCTAACTAAAGCAGACCTGACAGCCATGAATATAACGAACAGAATTTCAGTCATCACATGGGCCAGAAGGATCTTGGGTAAATACTCGCATGTTGAGAATGTTGAAGCTAAAGCTGGAGAAATACGGGAAGAAGTAGTAAAGTTCAAAAAGCAATTTGAAAAATTAGTAAACAAAGGGTTCCCTACTTTTTGGAATGAAAAAAATGAATTAATTCCTCCGAATGATTATAAGAGATTGCTGTTTGATATAAGGATGGATCACAGAAAGTTCCACCAGCTTGATCATATGCTTACAGGGAAAATTTTAATGGAGAAAATATCAGAGGATTTTGAAATTTTAAATATGGTAATCTCAACCTGTGGAAACCTTCTTCCTGTTTCTTATGCAGGTCATGTTGAAATGCGAGTCTTGGTGAAGGAAATGACCAACTATGACTTACCCGCGGCCGACCAGTGGACTTATGTAGAAAAATATGGAAGGACAAGATATTCTGTCCATTCATAGAGGCTTTCAAAACTCTCGCCAAGTGGCGAAAAGATGATATTCAAAATTTTTGCCAAGTGGCAAAAAGATACTTTTATTTTAAATTTGTAATATTATTTGGAGACAGTTATCTATTGCTCAAAGACAGTTATCTTTTAAGTTAAAATATTTTCAGTTATTAGTTAAAAGAAGCAGTAATGTCAAGCTTCTTCCAAATTTTGTATAAGAACAATGAGAGTCATTGTTGAGGGGGTTGGAAATTTTTTGAGAGACAGTGTATGTTTGGAGATCTATTTTTTGATAGATAAAAGCAGTACAGTGAAAATACCCATCTTTTGAGACCAGAGATTCATGTGTTGATCATCTTTACAGTCCGTTTTTTCTTTATCTTTATATGTGCATGTTCACTTCCTTTGTTATATCTTCCATTATGTTTTTCTTCTATATTTAAATGAATGTCTGAAATAATTCGAGATTCATACTGGTTATGCCTCGTTTTATATCATTTAAATATTCACTATTTTCTCCAAAGTTGACAATGGAGAAAAGTTGGAACTTATTATGGTGGAGGAAGGGTTGTTGCAGGTTATGTTATGGTTTTGATAATTGATGTCACTCAACCACATTTGATTGTGGAATATGTTGATGAAGGGGACACACATCCATGGAGGACTACAGATTTGAGGCACACCATAGGTAAATCAAACACCAAAGCATGTGTTAAGAATTATTCATAGTTTATTGAATTTTTTTTTGAGAAAATACTAAGTTTGTTATGTTTGTACAGGTGCAAATGTTTGTTCAACATTTTCTATTGGAGACAAAGTAGATCTTTTACAACATGGAGTGAAGGTGGGTGAGGGCTCCATATTCAATACAGAGCATAGTGTTTATAAGTGTTTATAAATGACAAGCTTTAAATTCTAACCACTATGCATCCTTTCTTTTTTTTAGACTGAAACATAGGGTAGTTTTAATTGATAACCAGTGAAACAGCCACCGGGTGCTTGGTTACATAGTTATCGCTATCTGAAGTTACAAAATTCTTGGACTTGAGATAGCACGGCCCTGTTTGCCTCAGCGTCAGCCTTTCTTTACAATCTTTCCATGAACCTTATTCTCATGTTGACATGTCCAAAAGTTATTCATCTAACGAGTTAAATGATGGTCTCTATGGGATAGGCTATTATGAATCTTTAGGAAATGTGAACTTAAAGAGATTCTTATTATTTTTCTATTGGACTGTTAGCTTTCCTTCTAGCGTAAATATGTGTTCTTATCCTAGAAGAAAATGCTTATGCTAGAAGGAAAGCTAGCAGTCGCTAGCTTTCCTTGATCTTTTGCCATGTGCTTATTTGAAAATAGAGTGCATGGCACAAGCTCAAGGTATAAGCTAGCAACCACCAATCGCCATGGACAAGATTTTTCTATTGGAAAGCTAGTGACTGCTTGCTTTCTTTCTAGCATAAGTATGTGTTATTATCCTAGAAGGAAATGCTTATGCTAGAAGGAAAGCTAGCAGTCGCTAGCTTTCCTTGATCTTGTGCCATGTGCTTATTTGAAAATAGAGTACATGATACAAGTTCAAAGTATAAGCTAGCAACCACCAATCACCAAGCCCAAGGTTTTTCTATTGGAAAGCTAGCGACTGCTAGCTTTCCTTCTAACATAAGCATGTGTGTCATGCTAAAAGGAAATGCATTTGCTATAAGGAAAGGTAGCATTCGTTAAAAATAGAGTACATGGCACAAGCTCAAGGTATAAGCTAACAACCACCAATCACCATGGACAGGGTTTTTGTATTGGAAAGCTAGCGACTGTTAGCTTTCCTTCCTGCATAAGCATGTGTGTTTATGATAGAAGGAAATTCTTATGCTACAAGGAAAGCTAGCAGTCGCCAGCTTTCTTTGATCTGTTTCCATGTTCTTATTTCAAAATAGAGCACATGACACAAGCTCAAAGTATAATCTAGCAACCACCAATCACCATGGACAAGATTTTTGTATTGGAAAGCTAGCGACTGCTAGCTTTCCTTCTAGCATAAGTATGTGTTATTATCCTAGAAGGAAATGCTTATGCTAGGAGGAAAGCTAGCAGTCGCTAGCTTTCCTTGATCTTGTGCCATGTGTTTATTTCAAAATAGAGCAGATAGCGCAAGCTGAAGGTATAAGCTAGCAACCACCAATCACCACGGACAATGTTATCAATTGGAAAGCTAACGACTGCTAGCTGTCCTTCATGGCTAGAGTTTTTCTATTAGAAAGCTAGCAATTGTTATCTTTCCTTCTAAGCATGTGTGCTTATGCTAGAAGGAAATGCTTATGCTAGAAAGAAAGCTAGCAGTCGCTAGCTTTCCTTTATCTTGTGCCATGTGCTCTATTTTGAAAGAAGAACACGGAACAAGATCAAGGAAAGCTAGCATAAGCATTTCCTTCTGGCATAACCACACATGTCATGTGCTCTATTTTGAAATAAGAACATGGCAACAGATGAAAGAAAGCTGGCGACTGCTAGATTTCCTTGTAGCATAAGAATTTCCTTCTATCATAAACACATGCTTATGCAAGAAGAAAAGCTCAAGGTATAAGCTAGCAACCACCAATCACCATGCCCAGGGTTTATCTATTAGAAAGCTAGCGACTACTAGCTTTCATTTTAGCATAAATGTGTGTGCTTATGCTATAAGGAAATGCTTAGGCTAGAACGAACGCTAGTAGTCTCTAGCATTTCTTGATTTTGTGCCATGTGCTTATTTCAAAATAGAGTACATGGCAGAAGACCAAGGTATAACTTAGCAACCACCAATCACCATGCCTAGGGTTTTTCTTCTGGAAAGCTAATGAGTGCTATCTTTTCTTCTAGCATAAGCATGTGTGCTTATGCTAGAAGGAAATGCTTATGCTAGAAGGAAAGCTAGTAGTCGCTAAGCTAGGAGTCGCTTATAATTCAAAAAACTTCTATTATGTATTAGTATACTAATAGTGGCTTGGGATTTTGTAGGACTCTAGTTCCATATAGATGTTATTCTTCACTAATATACAATATAGGTTTAGATGACACCAAATAACTATTTTCGGGAGTACTTAAAATAGGGATGACTCCAATCAAGGATATTTGAATTTACTTTGAACAATTGATACAAAAAATAAATCTCAGTGAGACATGATTATACAAACTTGCATGATCAATCATGGTTGGATTCCAACCTACTTAATAACTACCTTCAATACTATTACAAGTTCCATGATTATACAAACTTGCATGATCGATCATGGCTGGATTCCAACCTACTTAATAACTACCTTCAATACTATTACAAGTTCTTAAGTATGGAAAATTTTTAGACATTTTTACAAGTTTTTCTAAGAATAGTTTTGTGTTTGTATTAAGATTATATACATTGATAACCAATCTTGTTTTGATTACGCTTTGTAGCTCCATCATAATTTATATGTAAAGTCCCTTTTGGCGGTGGGGACTAAATGGTGGGGAACAAGGTTTAATTTGCACAACAAAATGATGCCATACCCTTTTTAGCTATTACAAGTACATTATTTTTTTGTAGATTTTGTTTTGCCTAAAATATAAGAGCACACTTTACATGGTTTAACCTTAACTACAAATTATAATTCAATTGTGTGTTACAGAATTTGTAGGAGCGACAATGGAAAGTATAATTTTCACAAAAGGGGACTATGTTGACGTCCTGGTTAATGGTCAAGTTATTGGGCTAGGAAAGGTTGAATCTACAGAAGTTGGAACTTATTATGGTGGAGGAAGGGTTGTTGCAGGTTATGTTATGGTTTTGATAATTGATGTCACTCAACCACATTTGATTGTGGAATATGTTGATGAAGGGGAGACACATCCATGGAGGACTACAGATTTGAGGCACACCATAGGTAAATCAAACACCAAAGCATGTGTTAAGAATTATTCATAGTTTATTGAATGTTTTTTTGAGAAAATACTAAGTTTGTTATGTTTGGTGTACAGGTGCAAATGTTTGTTCAACATTTTCTATTGGAGACAAAGTAGATCTTTTACAACATGGAGTGAAGGTGGGTGAGGGCTCCATATTCAATACAGAGCTTGGGAATAAGGTTCATGGAAAGATTGTAAAGAAAGGATGCATAGTGGTTAGAATTGAGAAGGTGTTAGAAAATGATGCTCCTTTACCACATCCAACTGGATTTGAGGAAACACTAGGGGGTGCAATAGAATCTTATGAGATTTGGCCAGAAATAGATTTGAAACCTCATTGTGAAGATCAACCCATAAATATTCCACAAGATAGGGCTGCAAGTATAATTTTCACAAAAGGGGACTATGTTGACCTCCTGGTTAATGGTCAAGTTATTGGGCTAGGAAAGGTTGAATCTACAGAAGTTGGAATTTATTATGGTGGAGGAAGGGTTGTTGCAGGTTATGTTATGGTTTTGATAATTGATGTCACTCAACCACATTTGATTGTGGAATATGTTGAAGGGGACACACATCCATGGAGGACTACAGATTTGAGTCACACCATAGGTAAATCAAATACCAAAGCATGTGTTAAGAATTATTCATACTTTATTGAATGTTTTTTTGAGAAAATACTAAGTTTGTTATGTTTGGTGTACAGGTGCAAATGTTTGTTCAACATTTTCTATTGGAGACAAAATAGATCTTTTACAACATGGAGTGAAGGTGGGTGAGGGCTCCATATTCAATACAGAGCTTGGGAATAAGGTTCATGGAAAGATTGTAAAGAAAGGATGCATAGTGGTTAGAATTGAGAAGGTGTTAAAAAATGATGCTCCTTTATCACATCCAACTGGATTTGAGGAAACACTAGGGGGTGCAATAGAATCTTATGAGATTTGGCCAGAAATAGATTTGAAACCTCATTGTGAAGATCAACCCATAAATATTCCACAAGATAGGGCTGCAAGTATAATTTTCACAAAAGGGGACTATGTTGACCTCCTGGTTAATGGTCAAGTTATTGGGCTAGGAAAGGCTGAATCTACAGAAGTTGGAACTTATTATGGTGGAGGAAGGGTTGTTGCAGGTTATGTTATGGTTTTGATAATTGATGTCACTCAACCACATTTGACTGTGGAATATGTTGATGAAGGGGACACACATCCATGGAGAACTACAGATTTGAGGCACACCATAGGTAAATCAAATACCAAAGCATGTGTTAAGAATTATTCATACTTTATTGAATGTTTTTTTGAGAAAATACTAAGTTTGTTATGTTTGGTGTACAGGTGCAAATGTTTGTTCAACATTTTCTATTGGAGACAAAGTAGATCTTTTAAAACATGGAGTGAAGGTGGGTGAGGGCTCCATATTCAATACAGAGCTTGGGAATAAGGTTCATGGAAAGATTGTAAAGAAAGGATGCATAGTGGTTAGAATTGAGGTGGTGTTAAAAAATGATGCTCCTTTACCACATCCAACTGGATTTGAGGAAACACTAGGGGGTGCAATAGAATCTTATGAGATTTGGCCAGAAATAGATTTGAAACCTCATTGTGAAGATCAACCCATAAATATTCCACAAGATAGGGCTGCAAGTATAATTTTCACAAAAGGGGACTATGTTGACCTCCTAGTTAATGGTCAAGTTATTGGGCTAGGAAAGGTTGAATCTACAGAAGTTGGAACTTATTATGGTGGAGGAAGGGTTGTTGCAGGTTATGTTATGGTTTTGATAATTGATGTCACTCAACCACATTTGATTGTGGAATATGTTGATGAAGGGGACACACATCCATGGAGAACTACAGATTTGAGGCACACCATAGGTAAATCAAACACCAAAGCATGTGTTAAGAATTATTCATAGTTTATTGAATGTTTTTTTGAGAAAATACTAAGTTTGTTATGTTTGGTGTACAGGTGCAAATGTTTGTTCAACATTTTCTATTGGAGACAAAGTAGATCTTTTACAACATTGAGTGAAGGTGGGTGAGGGCTCCATATTCAATACAGAGCTTGGGAATAAGGTTCATGGAAAGATTGTAAAGAAAGGATGCATAGTGGTTAGAATTGAGAAGGTGTTAAAAAATGATGCTCCTTTACCACATCCAACTGGATTTGAGGAAACACTAGGGGGTGCAATAGAATCTTATGAGATTTGGCCAGAAATAGATTTGAAACCTCATTGTGAAGATCAACCCATAAATATTCCACAAGATAGGGCTGCATTCACATGTACAAGGGTTTCTCTTACACATGGATGCATAGGAACAATTATGTGCATTGCCAAAGGAATGATAGTTAATGTCCATGAGGATGACATGGTTGTGGGTGAAACACTAGGTGAAGATAACTTTGGTGTTTTTGTGGAAGAGATACATGGGTATTGTGAAAGATGCAAGATTGGGGATAAGTCTATACATGGATTGGTTAGATGGCCAATACATAAATTGGTGGACAACATAGGTGAGATGTTAAGGGTCAAGACAAAGTACAAAGAGCCACCCATGGAAATGCTGATATGGGATGTTATAGAGGATACAAGTCCTTTATACCAATGGGATGGGGATCTTTATAATCAAAAAGATCAAGATGTCAATGTTCTTAATGCATCGAGGCCATATAAAAAGATTAAACGAGCTATGACAAGAGAAAAAGTTGCAAAACGTCAAACCAAGATAGATAAAGAGAAAGAAGTCTGACTTTTGGCTGCAGATGAATGTTGTAAACAAGATTGTCTTCAACATGTGGATAGGAATGCCATTGCAAATGCTAGAAGGGATATGGAATGCAAAGAGAAAAATGGTATCAGGGAATTTGTATTGAATTCACTTGTTTCAAACACTATCATGTCAATGAGCCATGGCCATGGCCTACCTCCTATTACTAGAAAAGTAAAGGACATGAGATTTGATGGTAATGTTATTTGTAAGAAAGCATGGTACAAGATACATAAGATTCCTCAAAGCACCTTCTATAGCTACCAACATAATTTTGAACAAGGACATATGGAATCCATTCATGGTAACACCAATAGATGTAAAGCACGTGCACAAACTGTGGCGGCCATAGAAATACTGCATAAAATTGTAATGGACAATTCAGATTTTTCGCCAAACCAAACACGTCAAGTCGAAGCAGATGGAACTTCTTCTCCTCTAAGATTGTTGCCTTCGACTTACACACAAAGCTCTTTGTTAAAAGAGATCAATGTGGGTTTGGAAAAGCTCAATTGTCCATTAATATCACAACCAACAATGAGCAAGATTTGGAACACTCATTTTCGAGACGTGGCATTCTCAAAGAACACCAACTTCAGTAAATGTGGTGAATGTATTGTGTTGAAAGCACAAATGAAGTCAGCAACTACAAAAGAGTTGGAAGAAACGGCACGCGCTAGATTGAACAAACATAACAAGATCGTTATGTGCGGAAGACATTGCTACTATGCCCACAGAATCATGTCAGAGAGGTTTCCAAAGGAGTATTTGAGTATTATCCATGATAAAATGGATAAAACAAAGACTTCAATTCCAAGGCTACGCGTCAAATCAAAATCTATTGTAGGAATAAACTTGGGTTTGTCATTGACAGGTATGCTAACACATGGGCATAAGACAGGAGGTTTTGGTCATTTCTCCCTACCATTTGTACATATGGGATCACAATTTACCATTACATCACTTGCTAAGTGCTTTAGGGACCTTGAAGACCCACATCTTGATATGTATGGTGATCTTCTTTATGAGAGTGGAAGTTCAAGAAGCCCACTTTCAAATGCATTACTTGACACCTCTATTTACTCAAAATGTAGAGTGTACAAGGATGAATTTTTATCTCATGGAAGATTAGAAAATCAAGATATCGATTTTAAACCTCTTCCTCCACATTTATTGTTACAATTGGATAATGCAACAAGTGATAATAAAAACCGTTATCTTTTCATGTTTCTATCACTTCTCACTGCACTTGGTGTCTTCATCACTATTGAGGTTGGGTTCTTGCTCATGGGACACACCCATGAAGACATAGACGGGACCTATGGGAGAATGTCTTCCAGCTTGAAAAGTAAAGATATATATTCTCTACCTGAGATGATGGATACATATCGCAAAATTGAAGAAAAAAGAGTGTTTCCACCTAAACTGATTGATAAGGTGTATGACTTCAAAAGCTTCCTTAATGGATACATCAAGGAAGGAAAAAATGCACTAGTTGGACATCTTAATGTTCAGTACTTCCAATTTCTTGTACTCAATGATGTTCCGGTATTAAGATATAAAGAATCCATAAGAGATGTTGAGTGGTCAGAACCAGTTGAGTTATGGAATACAGACGATGAAGGTCGATCTAAACTGCCCATAGGGAAGCCATCTTTCTTACATCCCAAAGAGAATGAAATCTATTTAAAAGAACTAAAAGAAGGAATAACATCATACATAAAAATGTGGAAAGACACAATGGGTGGTGAGGAATTGCCAATTGTTACACCAGAATGGAAAAATAAGGTAGAGTATTGGGAAAGAGTTCTTGATACTTTATATGAAGATTACAATGATCATGATTCATCTTCTGAGGATTTCTGGCCCAAGACAAGGCAAACTCCAGATGTTGGTCGTAATGCGCTTCATGCAATCTCAAATATTATGGATGGGGATTTTGATACTATGATAGGTGAACCCGTGTATGTTGGACCCAAGTGCAATAAGCCAAAGACAACATTCAACCCTATTAATGATGTTGAGAAAGGAAAGATGTTGCTAGTTAGATCAGGAAACGAGGAAGAAGGGGAGATGATTTGGATGGCAAAATCCACCTCAAATATATTTCAAGATGATGAAAGTGATACTCTTCATGTTAAAGTTGATTGGTGGAAGCCCGGTTAAGGGAAATACAATGGAAAAGTATTAGAGGAATATTGGGTACCAAATCCTGATGACATAGAGCTTGGATCTATTCCAATTGATACCATAGTTTGGGCATGGATGGCTAAGAAAGAACATTGCAAGAAGGCCAAGATAAATAAACATGGTGTACATGCTGTCCTTGACCTACTTGAACGAATAACATGAGATTAGGTGGAGATGATTCATGGATGTAATTATGTTCTTTGGAGGACCAATTAATACATGAAGAAACATTTTTCAATTTTTCTTGTATATTGAATATTTTCTTCAAATTTATTTGGGGAGTTTTATATTATTTGGTACAAATATGAAAATTTTGTTTAAATTGCAATGTATTCATGTGACGATACATCATGCAAATTACATGACACCATGAAATATTAAACTTTCAATGATTTGTTTATATTAACATAACTTCTCCCATAACTTGGATAATCAAGTCCAATAATGCACTTAAAATCAATATCTTCTAGTTTTGGCCTATTAAAACTATACTGGAGTCAATTTGGCATATTAAAACTATATTGGAGTTAATTAGCATTGTTTTCAATGTAATACGTTCAAACACCAAACAATATCTAACATGGAAATTACAAATTCCAATGCTTTGTCTAGATCGACATAACTTCTCACTCCATCAAACTTGGATAATCAAGTTCAATAATACATTTAAAAGCATCATCTTCTAGATACGATCTATTAAAACGATAATGTTGGGCTAGCTAATTCGTATTCTTTTCAATATAATACATTCAAACACTTCATGAATGTATATTATAATAAAATAAATTAAACTGTACTAGTTTGTTTCTATTCCAATTCATAACAAAATTATTTATTTTGATCATTAAAAAACACGCCTTGACTTATAAAATATTTTCTTTTGACATCTGTAAAATGTTTCCAATAAAAATTACCAATAAAAGTTCATAATAATTTGATTTTGATTGTTTTTTCTTTTGACAGTAACATAGGGGTAGATTGTATTAGTGCCGGTATTGAGCAACCGAATGCTTATTACATAGAGTTCCCAGATACAGTACACCTCCATAGAAGTACAACGAGCTTACAGAGATCGCCCAAAACTTAGCAGGGCTCCACTACTCCCAAATGCCAGATATTATTTAGCTATAACAGAGGAGAAAGGCGTATTATACTGCTGGAGCGATATTCATTTTTCCAGCTTAGCTTTCAGAGTGGTGACTTCAGCTTCAAGTGCTGCGATCCTATGGCCGAAGTTGCCATGAGTGTTCGCAGCATCCTTGAAACCAGTTCGCGTCTCATCTTTCATATCATCCATTTGTTCGGAGAAGTCTGCCCGGAGTTGCATGAGTTCTTTGTTCAACAGGTCCCAGGTTTGCTCTCCTGCCTTGGAGAGCGCCTCTAACTTTGCTTTCTGGTCATCGTGCTTTGCCCTCAGATGCCCCAGGGCAGTTTCCAAGGCTCCAATCCGTTCTTCCGCTGTGAATCCGGAGCTCGAAGAGCTGTTCGACGCCATCTAGTTCAGGAGCACACCGCGAACCTTGATCTGAGCTCGGACTTGACAGAGGGAACTCGAAATGCTTGATACCTTAAGCCTATTAGCAGAGCTCGCTGATAGAGAGGAATGAGTTCGAGACAGGGGAGGAGCTCCTTTAAGAGCATACAGGGAGACTCCCGAGGGCGCAAGGACCTGTCTCTGAGCTGTGGTGCAGGGAATCTCTGCATTCGCATGAAAAACGTGTTTTGGGAAGCCAAAGAGCGTGCTGTGAGAAGATACAGGATCCCCTGCAGCTATGGGATGTCACATCGCTGACGCGAGCCATCTATGCTTAATATGCCTTGAGCCAGCTCGACCCCTTTGTTTGCTTCCATGTCTGCTTGCTTATTCAGCACCCGAAGCACATGGTAAAATCTGATTTTTTGGAAATGTTTGCTCACCTGAAGAATTCTTTGAAATATATGGCGTAGTTTGACATTCGGAGGGGTCTTCTTGGTTATGAGGGCTCTGATCAGAATCCTGGAGTCCCCAAAGACTGTTAAATTGCTAATTCCTTGATCACGCGCAATATTTAATCCTTGCCAAAGACTGCAGAATTCAGCAGTGTTATTCATAATAAAAATTCATAATAATTTGATTTTGATTGTTAAATGACACACAGATACTTATAAAAAAAATTGATTGTTAAATGCACTTTTAATAAGTTTAGTGGGTTTTCACTTTTGTATTTGTAAGAAACAAAAATGTACTTCAATGTTTCTATTCTAATTCATTGATTTCAAATGTAGTCCAGTAAAGCACTTACAAGCAACATATTATAGACTGTCCATAAAAACTTTATTATGGGAATAGCTAATTAATGTTTCTTAATGTAATATGTTCAGACATTTCAAAAATAAATACTGGACATACAACATATTATAGACTTTGTCTATAAAAACTTTACTATGGGAGTAGCTAGTTAATGTTTTTTCAATGTAATATGTTCAAACATTTCAAAAATAAACGCTGGACACTTGCAATAACTAGAATGGGTTTTCCCTCTTTCTTCATGTATTTGAAAAAAAACCAATTGTACCATAAAATTTATATTCTAATTAATAATTTTTTTTGACCTTAATCGGTATACTTAGACTTTATCCAATACAATATTTTCTCTTGTTGGCTCTAAAATAGTGCCAACCACATATCATAATATATAGTAGTATTGAATAATGAATATTTCTTTAAATGTTAGATGATTATATTTATATTATAAAAAGGAATCTAGGCTTAACCAATCAACATAATCCAAAGTAATAATTGATAGTTAACAATGTCCAAAACATGTAGAAACTTGTGGGCTCATAATAATCCAATAAAATGAAGGGAATAAGTGAAGTGCCTAAGTATCTGTTGTGCTATATACTTGACAAAAATGTCCTCAGGCATACAATAGACAATACATATAAAGGGAAGAAAATAAAATAGAGTACGACCTAATTTTCGATGTTGTTGCTCGTAGATATGTTATTGATTATTTTTCTAGTCAATATTCTAAAGATTATTAGGGGTAGTATCATCATCCACAAGTACAATATTACAATGACTACAGGAGCTAATACGTCTTCATGGTATTAGAGGTTTCACCTAATTCCTAGACATTTCCAGTTCTCGTTGTCTCTTGAAGTTGAGCAAAACCCCCCATGTTCTAGCCATCCATTATCAAGATTGAGAATTACTAAGTTATTATGCCAATACATAAATTTGTTATAGTAACAAACACATTGACTGTTATGTCATTAAATAGCTTTCTAGGTCACTTTAAAATGGCGACAATCTCTTACTAATATGGTAATTCAACACATGCACAATATATGCTTTATCAAATTATAAATAAAATGGTTAATACTTTCAACATACAAATAATGCCATTAGATAAATTAATAGGAAAGAAATATTAATACAAATTACAAATTATAATAATAAAATAATGTAAAGAATCTAAGTTTAAGCATAGGAAGATATGCTTCAAATTAATATAAATTTGATTTTATATAGCTTATAATGATAATATTGTAAAAAAAATGGTGAATATATAGATTGAAAATGGTAAATTAATGATAATGATAATATTGTAATAATAATGTAGATTGATTTTATATATATTGTAAGGAATCTAAGATTAATATTCAAAAGATATGCTTCAACTTTATATAAATTTGATTTTATATAGCTTATATTGATAATATTATAAAAAAATGGTGAATATAAAGATTGAAATGAGTGAATTAAGTAATTTTTTGGTTTTTCATTTTTCGAAAACTCAATCTTGTTGAAGTTCTAAATTCTAGATCCCTTGCATAATTCCAAATTTAATGAAATATGTGTTTCAGGCTCTTGAGTTTCATGATAGTGGCACCATTGTGGGGAGGGTGAAGAGGTAGTGTTACTTGTAGGGAGGTTAGGACATATTGGAGGAAGTGTCTAAAGGGTACATAGGATTTAGTGCTAGGGTTTGGGTGAGGGTCAAGGTTAGAGTTATAGAAGGAAATTGAATTAGGTCATTTCTCTAATGTACATTTTATATTAATGGTATGGCTTGGTCTAAGGTGATGCTCTCGAATAGGTATTTCATTATGAAATATTTAACAAGACATGAATTAAATTTAAGATAAGTGTGTTGTTAAATATAGTGAGCATTGAGCATGGGGAACCAAGTCTAGCCATATGTGTATTGTGAAATATAATTTTGTTGGGTGAATCCAATAACCAACTTAATCAACATAATATAAGAGTTTTTTGGGTTGGTGATATACCTCAAGGTACTCAAAGCATGAAAAAAGTTTGGGTGGGCACAAAACGAAGAGAACAAAAAATGTTGAAGAGGACATGTGGGGTGGGAGGTCGGCCTCCAAAAACTCAAGCATTGACATGAGTGAGGTAGGTCTAAAGTAACTTCTCTCATACCAAACGAGAGAAGTGGTAGGGAAGTCTCTAGGTCTCTAAAGCAGCTTCTCTCATACCAAATGAGGTAGGTCTAAAGAAACTTCTTTTTTGGAGTGGTGTTGCATTTTGAAGTTCCCTTGGTCATTGTGTTCTAATTGTATTGTTGGTTTTGGCTATTTGTTCCCAATGTTCGGAGTTTTTTTTTTTTTTTCTTTAACTTGTGTGTAGACCTCTAGGCATTCATCTAAAATTTTCCCAATCTATCACTCCAAGTTCATTCTACCTTCATTAATGAGTTTTGACCTCAAATTTCAATCTTCTTCTATGGTATTGTATTATTTATCTCGAGGAATTTATTTATATCCAATGTATTTGACTCTAAGAACCTCTCACGAGTGATTATAAAAAAACATGCCCTAGCGTGTGCAATAGTTAGTTGATTCCTTCTTGCATAATTTCTCATGTAATTTTCCAATTTACTTTACCACCACTAAATAGTCTCCTTCTCACACAACATATATGCATGTATGCATCCATTATACAATATGTGTTGCAATTAGTATTACCGGTATGTGTCATTATCCAAGATATATCTACATATTCATACACATAAATGGAAAGTGAGAAAGGGGAGAATGTAACTTTAGAATCATCAATAATTAGCCTTTTATTAATCCCTAACAAATATTTATTTTTACAATGATAGGATGATGCATCTTTATGATCTTTACATAGAGGGGAGGTAACTATAGCTATTGTAACTATCTTTATCAATCAGTCAACCTACATGACTACTGTTGATGTATTTGTAACTTCGGAAGATATTTTTCTATGTATTACACTTGTACTTTATTATATTCATGATGGAGATGTATTATTCCTCCAATCAGAAGTGTCGTCATTTGTATTTGTAAGTGTCACAAGTGTTGCAAGTGTCTCAACTTATATTTGATGGGTTATTAGACCAACAGTGTGGGGTTGACCCTGTATGAGTCATGTAGTTGGGTTATTAGGCTTCCTTAGGAAGTCAGCCCTGTTAGAGTTAAAGGAAGGTTAAGTTGTGTATAAATAGAGAGTGAGTGTGTCTCATTCTATTCATTCACTCACTCATCCAACTCACATTAGTTGAGAGAGGAGTGCACACAAGTGGAGAAGGAGTAACTGCTGGAGTCATTTATCTTTTTGGGATTGATCATTGTGATCTTTGTATTGAGGCTTATTCTATCTCTGAGGAAGTTGTGGGGTTTTTCACTTTCTTGGTTTTCCCCAAGGAAACTCTGTGTCTCTTGTGTTTCTGATTGTTATGCTGCTCTTGTTATTCTCCTAGTAGGATCCTAGATAATGTTTGAATGCAATTATAAAAAAATTAACATGGTATCAGAGTCGTGCTAAGAAGAAGTCACCGTGCAGCTGCGGAAGATAGGGATTCTTAATCTTTGGGTTTTTCTCCTCATATCATCAAAGGCAGGAGGCTAGGATGTCTCTCCTTGCAAGGGCGACTCTTTCTGTCAAGACAAAATTCAATTCTGAGCACTTTCATTTTTTGGCCCGTCACTACTGTGGGAAATTAGGGTTTCAGAGAAAGTTGGAATTTTTGGAATCTAAGACCAAGGATTGATGCTCCTCAAGAAAATCGAAGTTTAGAGACCAAGATCGAATTTTTTGGTTGGGCAGAACCCAGGGCATCATCAAACCCTAGTTCAGGATTTTGACAAGAAGATCCGAAAGTTTCAAAGGCAATTTTGAGGGGTCAAATTTTGCAGATTTCAAAATTGAAGTATACCAGCTTCATCAACTCAGAAAGGTGCATCTTTCCATCCATTCAGAAGTTTGGAATTCAAATTTTGAATTTTTGGGGTTTTTCTGACAAACCCTACTCCAGCTCCAAATCCAGTTTTCAGCAAATCAAGTGGTAAGACCTAAATCTTTTATTTCCATTTGATTTTCTCATTAAGATGTCTCACCACACCAAGCTTGAGGATAAGCTTGAAGGAGCTGACAACTTCCAAGCATGGAAGTATAGGATTGGGTTAATCCTAGAAGATAATGATTTGGAAACCTACATAAAAGAAGAGGTTCCAGTTCCAGAGGTAGATGAGGCTACGGCCTTACACAAGAAGAACTTGGTCAAGGCCAAGGGAATAATTGTTGATTCTATAAAATACCATCTCATACACCATCTGTATTCTCTAAAGATACCTAAGGAGATGTTTGACTCATTGACTAAGTTGTTTGAAGGAAAGAATATAAATCGGAAGATGACTCTGCGGAATCAATTGAAAGGGGTAAAGTTCCAGAATGGAGAGACCATCCAATCCTACTTTACTAAGGTCTCTCAAATCAAAGAACAACTTGAAGCTGTGGATGAGGTAGTGGAGAATGGATAAATTATCATGACCACATTGAATGGCCTACCTAGGTCTTGGGACTCCTTCATCCAAGGTATCTGTGCAAGAAAGAAGTTGATCTCCTTCAGTAGACTATGGGAGGAATGTTCACAAGAAGAATCTAGGCTTGTGGCCCGAGAAGAAAAGATGGGAAATGCAGATCAAGCTCTCACAACACACACTAATAAAAGTAATCCCAAGAGGGAGCAATCTTTTCACAAGATATCTTCACACCACCATCATCAAAGAGAGAAGAAAGATCTGAGATGCTTCACTTGTAATGAGAAGGGACACTTTGCCTCAGAATGTCCCAAGAACAAAAGGAACTCCAAGAAGAAGAAGAGCAACAAGAAGAGATATCATGCTCATGCTGCTGAGGATGATGAACCTCCCAGGAAGAAGACTAAGGTAGAAAGTGAAGACTCTTCAAGTGACGATGAATATGTTCTAATCTTTGCTCTCACAAGTACTGTTACACATGGGTGTAATGATTGGCTCATTGATAATGGGGGTTCTAAACACAAGACGAGATTCAAAGAATCTCTCATGGACCTATCTGAACACAAGTCACCTCATAAGCTGAAACTTGGGGATGACTATCAATACCCTATAAAAGGATGTGGTGAAGCCTCCTACAAGTTAGTCTCTGGGAAGTCTTTAAAGATGCAAGATGTTCTATATGTACTTGGACTCAAGAAGAATCTTCTCTCCATATCATCTTTGGATGCGAAAGGAATGCGAGTTGCATTTGTGGATGGCCAAGTACTTATGTGGCCAAAAGGTAAGACCATCGATGATGCAGTAGTGATTGGAGAGCAAGAGGGAGGATTGTACAAATTGAAGGGACAAACTAAACATGCCATAGTACATGAATCCATGGAACCAAGTGAACTTTGGCATAGAAGGCTTGCTCATGTACACTATAGAGCACTACCAATTGCCAGCAAAGCAGTAGAAGGTCTTCCCGAAATCCAGTCAAAGCATGAATGTGTTTGCAAAGGATGTGCAAAAGGAAAGAACACAAAGAAGGCATTTCCAAGTAATGAAAGCAAAGCAAAATGAATCTTGGAAATTATCCACTCCGATGGATGCGGTCTGATATCATCTAGTTCTCTGAGTGGGTATGTATACTATGTTTCTTTCATTGATGATTTCTCTAGGAAGACTTGGGTTCATTTCTTGAAGAACAAAGATGAAGTATTCAACAAATTCGAGGAATTCAAAATCCTTGATAGAAAACCACACTAAAAAGAAGATCAAGACCTTTAGATCCGACAATGGTGGAAAATTCACTTTAGAAGACTTCAAGAAGTTATGCAATGATTCAAAAATTAAGAGGGAGTTGACTAGTCCTTGCAATCTACAACAAAAAGGAGTAGAAGAAGCTACTTCAGAGTCAGACTCCAGTAGCTCTTGCAAGGAAGCAAATATTGAGAGGGAGTCCACCCAACAAACAAACAAAGATAAGTATTTGAATTGTCATTTCTTGTATATATGATTGTTTAAATAATATTGTTCAATAATGTATATACTTATGTTCCTAGACTTAGGTTGTGTATTATGCATATTAGAATAAATTGCATTAATGAACAATATACTACTAATATGCATGTGATGGGTGATGGGTAAGTGGCCTATGGCACTGTACAACATTCCATTGCTACTTATATAGAATGAAACCTCTTTGTTGACATGTTGGGAGTAGTGCAAACTCTTAACAATGTTTTGGTAGAGATGGAAGGCATCTAGAAAGTTACCATATGAATATGGGATATGGATGAATGTTGTATTGAAGCATTGGCTAAGATAATTGCATGAATGTATGACATATATTATTATGTGTAAGATTTTGTTCTGAAAAACTATGAGATGTTTCTAATCATGCAATTGAATTTGACTTGTAGGAAATTGCCTACAAAAGAAGGACTACAACATTTGTTCCAACAACGAAGTTCAAAGAAAACTATCTATTGAAGATATTGAAGAATCCGAACTTCCCAGGATCCAGGATGTAGTAATGGAAGAATGCCATGATCGAGGAATAGCAGTCGATCATGAAAAATGATGTTTGGGATGTGGTCCCAAGACCAGAAGGCAAGTCTGTTGTGACTTCCAAGTGGATCTACAAGATCAAGCATGGTGCAGATGGAAGCATAGAGAAATACAAGGCAAGGTTTGTGGCTCGTGGCTTCTATTAGAAAGAGGGGATAGATTATGAAGAAAATTTTGTACTTGTAGCTAGACATACTTCCATCAGAACAATGCTTGCTCTGGCTGCAGTGATGAAGTGGAAGATGCACTAGATGGATGTCAAGACAACTTTCTTGAATGGTGTAGTCGAAGAGGAAGTGTATGTGGAGCAGCCACACAGTTTTGAGACACATGACAGGGAGTCATATGTGTGCAGATTGAAGAAAGCCTTGTATGGATTAAAGCAAGCACCTAGGACATGGTACGACAGGATAGAAATCTTCCTGTCCAGTTTGGGATTTACGAAGAGTAAAGCAGATTCCAACCTTTACTACAAGGTTTAGGAGGGAAATCCAGTGATACTTCTATTATATGTGGATGGCATGTTTGTGACAGATTTCCGACATGAAGAGGAAGCTTGATGCCGAGTTCGAGATGAAGGACTTGGGCATGATGCATTAATTTCTAGGTATGGCAGTGTGGTAGAGTGCAGATGGAGTCTTCCTTGGACAAGGAAAGTATGCAGTAGAGATACTGAAGCGGTTCAGGATGATGGACTGCAAGGCCATGACCACACCTATGGCATCGAACTTGAAGCTATTGAGTGATGATTCATCGGAGTCATTTGATGTCACGGTGTATCGTTAGATGATTGGGTCCTTGATGTACCTGATGAACACGAGACCAGATATTTGCTTTGCGGTGAACACCTTGAGCCAATTTCTGACAGATCCTAGACATGTTCACCTGATTGTTGTAAAGCATATTCTGAGGTACTTGAAGGGTACAATTGATTATGGGGTCAAGTATGATGTGAATCAAAAGTTTAACTTGGAGGGTTATGTTGATTCAGATTGGGAAGGCAGTGCTGCAGATAGGAAGAGCACTTCGGGGTGCTGCTTCAGTATGGGATCAGGTGTGATCTCTTGGTTTAGCAGGAAGCAATCCTATGTAATACTGAGTACAACTGAAGCAGATTATGTCACAGCTTGTTCAGCTAGTTGTGAGGCAGTATGGATAAGGAAGTTACTGTCTGATTTATTTGATCTCCAGTTGGATGCTACCTATATCTATTGTGACAACCAGAGTTGCATGAAGTTATCTGAGAAATCAGTGTTCCATGATAGGTCAAAGCACTTCGAGATCAAATATCACTATATCAGGGATATGGTGCAGAGAGGAGCAGTGAAGCTCTAGTATGTTGCGATAGATGAGCAGATTGCAGATGTGTTGACCAAACCACTAGCCAGAGTGAAGTTCGAGTACTTTAGAGAGAGGCTTGGTGTTCTTCAGATAGAAGATACTTTGAGGAAGAAGGGATGGGACACATGTGAAGGAGCCATTCCAAGCATGGTGGTAGGAGGATACTTCCCATGGATATGGACGTAAGCGTTGTGTGATGAGAATCAGGACGATGCTCTGGTTACTGCTATGTATGATGATTAGGATGATCATGTGTGATGAGCATCAGGATGATGCTTTAGATGATAGGCATCAGGACGATGCTATGATGATGATCAGGATGATCATGTGTGTTGAGCATTAGGATGATGCTCCATATGATATGCATCAGGATGATGTTGTGTACATGATTAGGGTAATCATGTGATGATGATGTGCATCGGGATGATGTACTATATGATGATGATCAGTATGATCATGAGTATCAGGATGATACTCCGTGGCCATGGACAGATTGTGTAGGTAGCATAGAAAAGATCCTGGGATATCCAATAGTTTGAGCTCGGATACTCTTTCGAGGTTTTGCTACAAGTTTGTGCAGGTAGCATAGAAAAGATCCCGGGAGATATGATAGTTTGAGCTTGGATACTCTTTCGAGGTTTTCCTATAGGAGGCATGTAATCAGTCCTGGAGATCCGATAGGTTGAGCTGTGTTCCCGTAAAAGTCCTGGGATGCTCTTTATAGATCTTGTAGGTTGAAAGACACTCTTTTAAGGTTTTTCTTGACCACATAGAAAAGATCCTGGGAGATTCGATAGTTTGAGCTCGGATGCTCTTTCGAGGTTTTGTGGTGGTCACATGTAAAGATCCTGGGAGATCCAATGGGTTGAGCTGTGTGCTTGTAAAAGTCCTGGGATGCTCTTTCGAGGTTTTGTTGATGCACATTCCATAGGATGGCCAAAGATGTTGAAGACCTACAAGAGGCTAGGCCTACAACCAGCATGAAAAAGGGTTGGCTCTGTAGAACTTCCTATGACGAGAAGAATTGAGAGATATCCCAGTGATCGAGATGAGGATTACAACAACAGTGACGATGATGCTCCGTGATCTAGTGACGATGATCCAACTCCAAAATTGAAGACTTGTGGCGATATGTATTGATGACCTGTGTCTAGAGAATACGTTCCTAGTTAAGAGGGAGTGTTAATGTGTTTATAACTTCGGAAGATATTCTTCTATGTATTACACTTGTACTTTATTATATTCATGATGGATATGTATTATTCCTCCAATCAGAAGTGTCATCATTTGTATTTGTAAGTGTCGCAACTTATATTTGATGGGTTATTAGACCACCAGTGTGGGGTCGGCCCCGAATGAGTCATGTGGTTGGGTTATTAGGCTTCCTTAGGAAGTCAGCCCTGTTAGAGTTAAAGGCAGGTTAAGTTGTGTATAAATAGAGAGTGAGTGTGTCTCATTCTATTCATTCACTCACTCATCCAACTCACATTAGTTGAGAGAGGAGTGCACACAAGTGGAGGAGGAGTAGCTGCTAGAGTCATCTATATTTTTGGGATTGATCATTGTGATTTTTGTATTGAGGATTGTTCTATCTCTGAGGAAGTTGCGGGGTTTTTCACCTTCTTGGTTTTCCTCGAGGAAACTTTGTGTCTCTTGTGTTTATGATTATTATGTGTGCTTGTTATTCTCTTAGTAGGATCCTAGATAATGTTTGAATGCAATTATCAAAAAATTAACAACTACTTAGTTGAATCTTACATGTATACCTCCAGTCAACTCTTTATCCTAGTTGACTAGTTGAATAAAGCTCCTACAACAATGCCAATAGAGGATTTTCAACACAAGGGATGGGTCTCTAGACCTCGAACATGGTGATTAAAAACTATAAAGGTTATTAGGACCTAAATGAATATTTTCATGCTCATGAGCCATGAACAAGTCTTTGAATCACTATACAAGCTCTCTAGACGGGATACATGGCCTCTGTTTTGGATATGGATTCCATTTGGAGGTTTTGTGCACTAAGGATGGGCCTTTAGGTATTGACAATGATAAGGTGAGGACATAAGAGGCCTCAAATAGAATATAAATGTTTTAAGGATATTATCCATCAAGATTCCCTCAACCCCCAGACATGCCCTTTAAAATATTTTTTTTTATCTTTGAGTGTGATATGGGTTCCAACATGAGGTTTTGACTACTAAGGATGGATCTTGGCATCTTGACCATGGTTGAGGTGATGACAATGAGGTTCATATGACTCCAATGAATCTTCCATGGATCATGGGGTAAAATGATGTCTTGAACCATTAAGTTGACTATGTTCAATATGTGTCTTAACATAAAAAAATACAAGATACTTAAATTACAAAGAGTGATTATCAATATTACCAAAACATTGAAGACATTATCAACACTAAGGGTCTATGCCAACTTGTGCAAGTAATAGTTCAACACATTAACCATGCTTTCATTAAAAGAACATACTAACACACAAAGAACGATCCATATGTAACTACATTAACAACTCTCTTTTATTGCTCAATCCAATTGCACCTATGCACACCCCTCATGTTTGAACTAATTCAAGTGATATGGTTAACCCTTCCATCCAAGCACGCATATGAACTGCTCATATATCTAGGTTAATTTGATATAATATGTGATGCAATGCTTGTTATAATTGACTATTATAACCATTACAAGGTTAAATATGGAAGAAGTCATCGTCTCCTATTTATTTTTTTGTAGCCCTAAAGTCACAACACCTTGTAATATAAATATCACTCCTTAGTTTGCTTGGTTAGGTATGTTGTTGCTGAAAGGAAAAGATGCAAGACCCATTCAAATACAAGGGACTCATATTGATGTCACTTGGTGTCTAGAAATAACATCTATATGTATGTGGAAACTTTTCCATAACATTGTTGTTGAAGACAAAATCATGTATGCAAAAATGTAATCAAAGACAAAGTCATATAGACAAGTGCAAATCCATCTATTAATATGAAAAAATGATCCAATCATGTAAACTTTTTGGAAAAATGGAACATCATTCCCAATGTCTGTATAATGGCAACTCGTGCCCTGTACAAAATATGGCAACTTGTGCCCTATGCTAAATATGGCCCATGGTGCCCTATACAAAATATGGCAACTCGTGCCCAAAATGCCACAATGTGGCTAGTGTACATATGAAGGTCTGTCAATCCTCTTGCCCACCCTCGGAGCTCCCAGGTGCATCTCCAAACTCGATCTTCCTCTTCTTCATGCTAGAGGAAGCTGGGTCCTTCGGCCGTCTTGGACCACGTCCCCCTGAGTCCTGAAATGACAACAATAATATGTCAACTTTTCCTGGAAATTATACATGTATAAAAAATAATTTAAAAATAAAAATAGTTTTCAAATCTTAGATAACTCACCTCATGCGTGACTGTAAGTCATGAGGGGGTCTCCCTCCTCCATGTTCCTAGTCTCCCAGCAATGCCACCTTGCAACATTTAGAACAATCAGATAAATAATGAAATTAGATGCATATAGTAATTTTCGTTAAAATTGAACGAGTGTTACAACGTAATCTTCCACCTTGGGAGCATCAACACCCTTTGGCCTATAGGATCCATTTCAATGACTCAGATCTACTTTATATCCTTCAGACACACTATTTCCTCATTTTTCCCCTTGTACGCTTGCTGCATCATTACAGCGGGTATACCCGCGAGTTGCATCACTATAGCCCGCGAGTAACATGTAAAATGGTAAAAATCTCTAGTTTATTACTTTTTACTCCCCAAAAGCGGTTATTGGTTGACCTTTGACCCTCCATCTGCCCAAGAAACACCTCGATGTGTCCTTTCACTTACCTTTGGGAGGACTATATATTGAGCACATATGGCTTATGGACGGGAGGTAAAAAAAGAGCAAGAGAACTCTAGTAGATTTTTTCCCTATCTTGAGTCTACACTAATTGATCCTTGTAGTTGTGAACCCCTTATGTTCACCTTCCAAACTCCTACCATAGTTTGAGTTTTCCATTCATGGAGGATTGAAGTGGTGGAGGCACAAGTGGATTGATCCAGATTGGTTTTCGGTAAGAGGTCGTATCACATTGTACTTCTTCTTGTTTATTAATAGAAATACTCATATCCTCGTCCATTAATGTTGTGAATGTTGTTTATACATTGGGTTGCATTTACTTATAATATCATGGACCATTGCTATTGATGATGTTAATGTCGTTTATATATTATATGTACTTGTTGTATATTGGTTGTCAAGACTAATTTGCAGATTCAAGTGCACGTATTGAAAGCTCCAACGGGGATCTACATCAAATGTTTGGATCGAGGTTGGTTACATTCTCCATTATCTTAGCATTGCCATTTATAATAGCATCGTTTTGAGAATTGAGTTAATTTCTGGTAGTCAGCTTTCTGTAGTGGTCTACCCCAATCCATAGTGAGTTTTCTCCAATACAGAAATGGCAACTTTGCTGGGGAAAAAATCCATGTTTGGGGATTTTTGAGCATTAGTCCTTAATTAGAGTTGCTATTTGTCGAAGCTCTGTGTCACTGATTGGACGTTAAGATACACTATAGAAAACTTGCTTTTTCTGAGCCATTGGAATCTTTATTTTCCCATTTTCCTTTCCTCACCCGCGGGCTAGCTTAGCTCTGCCTGTGTCTACCCGCCTCTGTTTACTCTATTGATCGTGGGTACCTACAAGTTTTCCTTCGACAGTGGCGTACAACTCCGTCTTTGGTTGATTCATGACTTTTGGTTGTTGTTGGGTTGGCTTTGGATGATCCTGAGTCTTTGTTGGCCTGTTTCTTGATTGTTCCATGCCTTGGTTGTGACAAGAACTCTTCTTTTCTCTTGGTTGAGCCTTATTGGTTTTTTACCTATCTTTGGATTTAGCCTTGTTGGTTTTTTCCTTTTGAGCTTATTCCTGTGGCTGGGTCTTACTGTTTGGGATCTGCTGGGTTGTCTTAGTGATCTTCTCAGCACTTCAGTGACTAAATAGTAGGATTTTGCTTGCATTTTTCATTTCTTTATATTGAAAAATACAAAAATATACATATAGTTTTGCATTTTCCTTTTGCTTATAAGAGAAAATACAAAAAAAAAAGTTACTTTCATGTACTGCATCTTTCATTGAGTGCTTGCTGCCTTCATCCTTGTGCATCGAAAACATAAAATGATAGCATTTTTATTTCGAAATCATTGGGTTGATTTTGCATGTTAGTGACATTGTTTTATTGAATAGATGAGTCTAGGATTGGACGATTTTGCATAACTTTGAGTCATATACATCACTAGTTTCACGACCATATCCGTTGAGTAACCACAACCATTAAAATTAACGCTTAATCTTAAAATTGATTAGACTGATTTTATTTATAGGGTACACCAACTAGCATAGGTTGAGAGTTTTGGAATAGATCATTGTGAGTTAACAATCCAAGAATACTAGACGAAACATTAGGTTTCTGACCAGGGAGTGGAGGAATCCATGGTATATATCGGTGTTCTCAGGAATCTCTACTCAAACCAGAGTTAAGCACGAGGTCACGGGAGGTTGGTTGAAGGGATATCTCTCTAATACTGGCTGAACGTGGGAGATATTTCCAGGATTTGTTCGTATCTGGGGACTCTTGGGGGATTTGACCCTCATTGAGTTTCGGGCTCAGCTACCCTACCCATACGATGGATCCCACCTACGACTCTCCCCCTGAGCATTTGTTATATTGCGGTGACCATAGTTTCCTTACCTAGGTATCACATAGGGTACCTGCAGTGGTTATGCTGTTTGTGTCCTGATTCAGATAGCGGTCGGACATCACAGTTGTTTTTGTGCAGTGGACTTGACCCTGTGCATGCAGTGAAGTCTGGGGGCCGTTATAACTGATTTTGTTACCTCCGGCTATAGTTTGGGAGTCTCAAGCCTCTCCTAGGTGAGACATACTGGCTCTAGTGTCGGGAGCTCATTTAGCCACTCTGTTTGTCTGCTCTTGGCTATAGTTTCTCTATGTGTGTGCTTTTAATTTATTGTTTTTGATCGATAGTTGGCCTTTAGGGGACGTTTTGATTTTATATTCTCTCCGGAGATATCGTGGCGCGGAGCCCTACTCTCCACCGATCTCGTCGGTTGGCTGGTTTGCAGCCCACCGAACTTTCACGTCGCATTACTAAAGGACACCGACGAGCTCCCTCTGAGTCTTCAGATTCTTACGAGACTTACGTCCTAGACATCATGACCGCTGCAAAATCTGACACGAGAGAAATCCCTACGAGTCCATCAGGTAGAGTTGAACACACTTCTAACACCCCTACACCTCGTGAGGCATGGGGAGGTGATCCACCTGAGACCCAACCTTGTTTGTTTGGTCCAGACCCACCCAAGGACGACCCGTTCGATCCTTTGTTTCCACATAATTATTTATACGGGATGCTAGAGGTCCATGATGATATAGGCCCTACAGTCAACCCTACCGCATTCTCATATGGTATGCCATATTACACCACAGTTGATCCTTCCACTACTTTTGGTAGCCACGTTGGCGTCGTTCATAGTGTTAGCAACACTGCACCCACTAGGGGAAATACCCTTGCCGAGGGCACCATGTTGTCCACTCACACACGTAGTATGGGGACCGGTCACGTTCCTCCCAATAATGCTAATGTTGGAAGACGATCGCCTCCTAGGGTTATCCAACCTAATAGGAATACTATTCAAAACAAGACTCGCCATCAACCACCTAACACACATATCGCTACCCGTCAACCAAGGACCACTTTCGCAAATGTTAATGCTCCTCCTAACCATGGGGGTGGACATGTACCACACACTTTTGCATCCAGCACCGCTACTAGTAATACTAATGTAGGAGGTGGGAATATATCTTATCTACATGGTCATAACACCACCATTCCTGCTACTAGTAACACCAACGTTGGGGTTGGGAATACTTCTCATGCTTTGGGTCACCACACAACTGCTCATGCTAATACTAATGCTGGGGGTGGGAACATGCCTCACCATTATGGTTATTACAACTCGGTTCCCGCTACAAATAGTACATATATGCTCCATACTTATGGTGGCAACCCTTACTACAACACAGTCGGTGTTGGCCACCAGTTCAACCCACCTCAATACGGTGCCCAAAACACTTATATACCCGCTTACTCTCAGACGGGTCAGGTCGGAGGAGGTTATCAACCTTATGGCCATGGTCAAGCTTATGGTCTGTCAGGTCCTCATTGTCAGCAGTTTAATGCTCATGGTCAAGATTTTGGTCCACCTTATAATTCGGTTCCGTTCAACCAACCTTTTATGGGAGCTTATGATCAAGCTTTCCAGCCGCAGCTCCTGTTCCTTGCACGTTTGAATCTTTCAGATCTTTCGAAGCTCACAAATGATCCAGTGTGTCACGACCCTAATTGGCCCCTGGTCCCTACCAAGCTCCCTTCGGACATTCCTAAGTTTTAGGGGAAAGGTGGTGAGGATCTGGGTGATCATGTCACAACGTTTCACCTTTGGTGCTCCTTCAACTCATTGAATCACGATTCTGTTAGATTACAACTATTTCAACACACCCTCATGGGGGCAGCTGTGAAGTGGTATGTGGAGTTGCTTGGGAACACCTATAGGGGATTCAACGAGATTTCTTTGGTTTTCTTGGACCATTTCCAGTTGTCGGTTTGTTATGATACTGGTACTGAACTGTTGTCTACCATCCGTCATAATAAGGCAACACATATTTCTAACCACGTTTAAGAGTGGCGCCGACGAAAGAGATTAGTGAAATCCAACATTCCTCCAGAGTTTATGTTGGAATGGTTCCTCAAGTATCTACTCCCATACATTGCTAAGAATGTTTTGATGTCCGGCATTGTCACTGAGGAACAAGCCATCTTGAAAGTCCAGCAATTAGACCTACTATACTCTCAGTCTGGCATTTTATATGACATTATTCCTGACGCACTAAGAACACGACATGAGCCCATGTCAGTTCCTGGACCACATGCCGATGGCATCGTGGGATCCGCAAGGAATCGCCCTATAGACTTGGTAGCTAATCAAATGCAAAATTTGTCACTAAACCAGTCTACTCCCGGACAAGTTCACACCTTGTCCACTTCCACCCCATTGTCTGATGTACACAATGTGCAATCAACCAAACCGTCAGGTAACCAGCAACCTGGTGGTAAGAAAAAGTGGAGAAACAACCATAGGGGTGGAAATAATGGGAATAACAATAATAGCAATCGCAATACCCCTCGTAAAGAGAATTCCAACCCTCCTCGGGAAGGCGTAAATGCTGGTGAGGACCATAAACCTAGGCGTAAGGTGAATTTCCCTTGCAAGCTCTGTGGGGAAGATCATCTTACTCACTTATGTCCTCGAATCGAAGAAGCATTGAAGCATTTGGCACAGAGCCTAGCTTTGATAAAGGATCCCCTTCCTCATCATCAAAACATGGCTTCGCATGCTCCCACCACTGGTTACAGACCTACTGAAACGACAACATCTTCTTCCAATACTAGTGGTTATGGATGTGTTAATATGGTTCAATCGGAGGTTAGTGTTGCTACTCGTCAACGCGATTATGGTGCACCACAACCTAATATGGGGAGTGAGCCTCCTGCTCCTCCTGACAATTTCTTGCATATCGAGAAGCCCTCTAATATGCCACAGATACCGAAAGGTGTTTTCAAGCACTCTACGCATAATCCTAATGCTTGAGTCGCCCAGAACTACTCCATTGTAGAAGATTTGGGCCAAAATCCGTGTGCCATGTCAGCTCTTGAATTTTTGCAGGCCTGTCCTTCTCAGAAGCATGCCCTTTTGAGTGCGTTAGGATTTCAGGATGGGGGAAATCCCAGTGTTATCAAGTTCGATACTACTGATGTTCAACCTCGCTGAACTTACCACGTGGATTTTCAAATCGAGGTGGCGTTCCTTCAGAGTTTTGTCAAACATACTATGGTTGACGAAGGTGCTTCCGTGTCAGTAATGTCGTTAACTTGTTGGAAAGCTCTTGGCTCTCCTCCTTTACTCGCGTCTAGAACCATGCTCACTGCATTTGACGGTCAGTCATTTAAGCCACATGGAATTATCCCTTCCCTTATTGTCTGCTTGGGAGGTAAGTCTATGCCTATTGAAGTCGAGGTGGTTGATGTGCCCATTGACTACAACCTGTTACTGGGTCGGAATTGGATGTACGCTATGAAGGTTGTCACGTCCACTGTATTCAGAGTTATCTGCTTTCCCCATGAAGGCAAGATTGTGACCATCGATCAGCTAGATTTCGTTAACATTCATTCCACAACATCCATGGGATCCATAGTCTCACAAGTTACTGATTCTCAGCTGGCAACTGGGAACATAGGTGTTGGTATGTACCCTTCACTGATGGGTACTTATAGTTTTCCTGCACTTGTGAACTTCATCGGAACCATTTCCGACGATGCGCCTCCTCCTTTGCATAGTATGTCATTCCAGACTTCCTATTGTACTGATCCATGGAATTTACCATCCACGAGTTCTACGTCTGGAGACATTACGCATGTCGGGATATCTGTGCCATTGTATGTAGCTGAGCTTTCTTACGAGCATATTCAACAAGCCATTGCAGAACTGGATCTATCTTCTTCTCAGACAGTCGAATAAGATCCCTCTCTCTTCTTCTCAGACAGTTGAAGAAGATCCCGTTATGCTACTAGTTTGGGAAACCAACTCATCTTGCTCACACAACTACCTTGATGATACTTTTCCATATGATGAAGCTATTATGGAGGCCATGTGTGGTAGTGAGAGGCCTTGGGAGGATATGCATCATCGCTCTTATTTCCTTCCCAACCTCGAGCTCGCTGAGAAAGAAGAGTTTAGGATGACTCTAGAAGAGATGGTTGGTCACCCTATGGCTCTTTTGGAGTTGCGTGATGTTTTTGTGGAGGGGAATATGGCCAATATTTCCCCAACCATGTCGATCAACATCTCTCGTACTCTCGGAAAGGTGGAGAATGTCTACATCGGTGACGATTGCACTCCTGAGGAGATTGCTATTTACACTGAATTGTTTACAGAACTCCGGGAAGCTTTCGCCTGGTCATATGAGGAGATGCCAGGAATAGACCCACACATTATTGAACATGAGATTAGAATGTATCCTAATGCTAAACCAGTTCGACAACGCTTACGTGCTGTGAACCCTAGGAAAGCAGCTGCTATCAAGGTAGAGGTGGAGAAACTGCTCAAAGTTGGTTTCATCTACCCCGTTCCCCTTACCGAATGGGTGTCAAACCCCATTCATGTGGGTAATAAGAAGGGAACGATCCGCATATGCACCGATTTTAGAGATTTGAACCGTGCATGTCTAAAAGACAACTTCCCCACACCATTCATTGATCAGATATTGGATGCTTGTGCGGGAAGTGAGATTTTTTCATAAATGCATCTTCGCTGTAAGGACTAGTCGCCTTCTAGGATTCATAGTTTCGAAAGAGGGTATTAGAGTCAATCCTCTGAAAGTTGAGGCAATACTTCGGTTTCCTCCTCCGCACAACTTGTTACAACTTCAGAGCCTCCAAGGGAGAGCTACTTTTCTGCGTCGATTTGTAGTCAATTATGCTAATCTTACCAAAGGTTTCGCGCGCTTATTGAATAAAGACACACCTTTTATCTGGGATGAGCGATCCCAACAATCTTTCGACGCCATTAAGAAAGCTTTGGTATCGGCCCCTGTGCTTAGTCCACCAGACTTCGCACGAGATTTTATCCTTTATGTGGCCACGTCTCAAGAGACGATTGGCATGGTCTTGGTTCAGGTTGATGACGCGCTCATCGAGCATGTTATCTATTACCTCAGTCGAAATCTAGTAGACGTTGAGCTAAGATATACTCTCGTGGAAAAGCTGGTGCTTGCGACTGTCCATGCAGTCCAACGGTTACGACATTACATTTTTATTAGAACAACCACAGTTGTAGCTCACATCAATCCATTTAAGTTTGTGCTACCACGACGTCTTATAGGGGGGAAGTATAATAAATGGATTGTGATCCTTCAGGAGTTCGATCTCGATTTTGCTTTGGCGAAATCGGTGAAATCGTTGGTGTTTGTCGAGCTTATGTTGGACCTCCCGAGACTTGATGAGGATGTCATTCATGAAGATTCCTTTGTGGATGAGCACTTATTTCTTATCTCGTCCAAAGACCCTTGGTATGGGGATGTCATTGTATATCTCCAAACTTTGAAGTTTCCTCCGCATTATTCACGAGACGAGCAACAGCGTGTGAAACATCACGCTAAATACTATACCATCGTCGGTGACACTTTGTATCGCCGAGGAAAGGATTATATTCTCCGTCGTTGCTTAACTCACGAAGAAGCAGAGTGGGTGATTAATGATTTCCATGCAGGGGTGTGTGGTGGTCACTTATCTGGGCTTGCTATAGCCCAGTGTATTATGCGAGCTGGTTACTTTTGTCCTTCAATATTTAAGGATTGTGTTAACACTGTGAAGAGATGCCACCCTTTCCAGGTGTTCTCTCGGAATATACACTCGCATCCAGCACCCCTTCATCCGGTCATCACCGTCGGTCCCTTCACTAAGTAGGGGGTGGACTTCATGGATTGCAAACCAGCTTCGGATGGGGGGCATCACCATATCATAGTGGCTGTGGACAATTTTTCCAAATGGGCTGATACCATGCCTACCATAAAAGTCGACGGTGCTACTGCAACCCATTTCGTGTTCATTCAAATTATCACTCATTTCGGTATTCCGAAAGAGATTGTCACTGACCATGGTAGTCACTTTCAAAACAAGATGATGGAGGATTTGTCTCTCAAGATTGGGTTTTGTCAAGAACACTCGTCTTCCTACTATCCCCAAGCGAATGGTCAATTTGAAGCAGTTAATAAATCTTTGAAGACCATTCTCCAGCGTACCATCCAACAAAGCAAGAACAATTGGCACATCATGTTATATCCTGCTTTGTGGGCATATTGAACCACAGTCAAGACTGTGACCAGATTCTCACTGTTCCAACTAGTTCATGGTGTGGTGTCACTTTTACCGATTGAATGCGAAATCCCTTCTCTTAAACTGGCCATAGAGCTCATCCTTGATACGACAGTTTTTGAGCAACGTTTAATCCACCTTGAGAAACTTGACGAGCAACGTCGAGATGCCGTTGTGGCCATAGATGCCAACAAACGTTGTCTCAAGGTCCAATATGATAGGTCTGTTCGTCCCCAGTAGTATGCTGAAGGTGACTTGGTCCTCTTATATGACCAAGCTAAAGAACCCCTGGGGGTAGGCAAGTTCAACCCCATGTGGCACGGTCCTTACATCGTGAGGCGTGTCCTAGAAAAAGGAGCCTATGAATTAGAAGACTATGAGGGGACTGTCTTGAAGGAACCTAGAAATGGGCTCTATCTCAAGCAGTATTACACTTGAACCTCTGGTTCAGGTTGATACTTTTGTATACTATTGTATAGTTGTTTGTGTACATAGTTTAGCTTGTTTTTTGGTTTTTGGGTCTGCTGATTAACTTTCGTTTGATTGACAGATGTCAACGGGATCTCGTACGTTCTTAGGTTTTGCGGATGGTGCTAGCCGACATACACAGCAGCATGCTTTTGCTGCCTAAGTTATTTTATCACCTGACCACCTAGTTGTGTCCTCGGGAGGTTCTTGTCTCGGTTCTACATCTAACAATGTGGTTGAGTATAGTGCCGTCATTGAGCTACTTCGGGATGCTATTTCACATGGCATCCATTCTTTAGAGGTCCGCCTGGATTCACAACTAGTTGTGTCTCAGTTGAATGGGTAGTACCATGTGCGAGACCCTACACTACTATGGAAATTACTAAGGGTAAGACTCTTGGAGAGACATTTTGTTTCAATTGCATACATTCATGTTCCGAGAAGTCTTAATCATATATCTGATGCATACGCTAACTATGTATTAGATTGGCATTTATCACATTCATAATGAAGCACACAAACAAAAGAGACATTCATACATTATACATACACACATATCGTAGAACCAGAGAACCATAGTTTATATATAAATATGTCCAAAAATGGTAGTGTCATACAAAACTGGAGCCCGTAGCCCTAAAAAATATACATATCGATACAAAAATGAGATCCTGGGATATCTACTCCCTACGAGGAGGCCTAGCTGCCGCCCCGACAGGATGTGTCTCATAGAAATAATGAACTGCATTGGCTACCTGCTACAGTAACCGCACCCAGTCACCTGGAACCCCCACTACTTGGCACTGCATGGCCTTAGGCAGTCGCGCCACCTCTATATGTGGAACCCTGGAAACCATCCATGATAGGTTGCGCTGCAAGGTCTGTAGAGTGCTCTCTACTGCAGCTCCACCTGCCTCATCACCCCTGCCCTGGCGACCATGTCTTGGGAATTCATCAGGTCTCATTGGGCCCTTATCTGCGAGCAAACAGTCAACCATTAGCATTTGATACTACCACCAAATAGATTTTTGCATTCACATCTATAATAAAAAATCCCTAAAAATTTAATAACAAAAATTTAAAAAAAGTACTCACCAATGTCTCCGAACGCTGCGTCTGGTGAGAGTGGCATGTCCCGATCCTGGCAAAGTCTAGACCTGCATAGGGATAGTCCTCTATGGCAATGACCTGTCGGTCCCACCAGCGGAATAACTCCTCAGTATATGGTGATGCCAGATGGCCACCACCCTGTCGTGTCAAGATCTCATCCCACCGGGTCAGGGCTGGATCGCGTAGACTATGAAGAGGGACATCCACCCTTGGACTAAGCCCCTGAACTCTCTCAAAGAAGAAGCTGCACAAGATACTGCTATACCCAAATTTTTTGGCCTTCCCTTCTTTGCATTCTGTCAGTTGAGTCTTCATAGACCCCAGTAGTGTGGTACACCAATCAAATACTATAGGCTACATGCATTGTGATGCATAGAACATCACTGGCCTGGATGCCTGGTGCATAGCTTTTGAACCCGTTATTTGCACTAAGGTAGCCACAATGATCTTCATGCTCAGATTTACTATGGTAGTGATGGGCACCTAACTTCCCACCGCTCATGTGTTTGTGGGACAATACCGCGCTATGTAATCAAGGACGGTGATCCCACCACCCACAGTACGAGACCGAAGACTAGCCACCTCACCTCGACGGGACAAACCGGTAATGAAGTAGATGCCTTCCACTTCTAGTTTAAGGATTTTCCCAATGAGATTGAAGTTCTGTGCATCAACATCCCAATAATCTATCAAGCGGCAGAGTAGTAGGTTTCGGGCCCTCAAACCTCCTATACTCCAGAATTTGTACAACCCACATTCTTGCAATGCTGTCTCCACTTGCACATCGTTGCACACGGCCTCATCTACTTGGTCATGCTCCCTCTCCCTCCACTCTAGAACCATCCTGGAGTGAGGAAAAACAAGGATTTTAGTCAATTTTATTTGCAAAATCAACTTCATGGCCGTACCCGCGGGCTAATTTGTTTGGCCAAACTAAAAATCCCACCACTGAAAACTAAAATGAATGCAATGAAATTAAAGGTATGGATGAGACTACCAACCTTCTCTAGACGGTTCGATGAACGAACGCTTGTAGATCCTAGAATCGACAGTTGAACTTCAAGGTGAAAACTAACCACAAAGCTCCAAATGGGTGAATAGTAAAAATGAATTGTAAATTGTAAATTTTTATTACTATTTATAATTTTCAGGACCCACTTGTCTATAGTTTTTACCATTTGATGCCGTTATGGACTAATATAATGTCATGGAGTAGCATTTTTAATCAGATTTGTTCGGCGAAAGTTGTTTTGGACCATTTCACACCTACGACAGGTACGTTTCACACCCGATATATAGGTTAGATGCCATTTCCACATGTAGTATGCATTTGACCTTTTGACCATTTTCACAAGCCCTAGGTGTGACCCCGCTTCGTAACCGACACAGAACCTTCACAATGCTATAGAAGTGTTGTTATGTGGCGCTGGGGATTTTTCCAAACATGGGCACCCTAGTTAGATCCCCTTTGTGCATTCTGGCGCCCATGCCGTTGTTTGTCCTTAGGATTGGGAGTCCTTTGTAGTTACGCCATGACATTGCGATAAAGAATCATACTCTACTTTGTCTTATGTTGGCCATCTCCCTTAAGGGATCCCCTCATTTATATCATATTGTGATTGCATTGCATCGTCTTGCTTGCCGCTTGAGCCTTGTGCTGACTCCCGCTTACTCAGTTATTAGTTTGGTGCTTGAGCATTTTTCCCTATCGAGCCTTGCAGAGCTTCCATTCGTCCTTCACAATTTGATGACCTTTTTGACCCTGAGGGAACACCCCCCGAGTGTCCACATCCTGCATATGCTTCCTTGCATTGATCATAGGTATGTTCCACTGCTTGGGACTAGTCTGCTCGCTATTTGACACTCGTTCCCTCACTTGTTGTACTATAAGCAATTTTATTCTTTTTCAAGCTTTCTCCAAATATGAAAAAGACCAAAAAATCAAATAATCCAAAAAGCCGGATGGGATTATGATTACTACTTCTTGTTGGCAGCTGTTGTGTCGCCTTTGAACAGAGCATTCATTCCACTCCATACACTATGAGTCGGGACTGTAGTTGGACCTTAGGAGTTGTACTTGTTTCTCAGTTTCTCCACCGATTGGTTAATCTTCCAGTCATTATGGAGCCCTTTGTAATGCCTCCTGCATCGCATAGTCTATATCGAGTCTATGATGCCTACGTCTATCCATCTGCTCATGCTCTTGTTCAAAGGAAGTCCTGAAACCAGAGTCGGCCACTACTCAGATATCTTGACTATTGCATGTCGGCCTTCCTTATTGAGTCAGTCTGTTTCACCTCAGATCTTCCAAATATTTTAGCATAGCTGGTACCTCGTGCTGGTTGATGGGGGATGCATTAATGCCCTCCTTCCAGCGAGTCTCATTCCATCGACTTCAACCCATTTATTCCGGGACTTGAGGCTTAGAGTTCGGTTGAGTACCTTGAGGCTTGTAGTCATTAGTGGCAGGTTCTCTCACCATCGACAGTTTTGGGAATACATCAATGTCCCCTGATCGATGGATTCATCCTAGTGTTCGACTTCAACTCATTTATTCACACTCCGATGATTGTGCTCTGTGCCTTGATGCCCATTTTCATTATTGGTGGGTCATCTCGCATCTATTAACGGTATACATCATTGATTGGTAATCAGACGATGTCACATCATGTTTGACCCCAACTCCTTTATTCACTTGATAGGACTTGCACCGTCAAAGACTTGTGTAGAAGACCCCAGGCGATAATGGCATTCAGTATGCTACCTATGACTTTGACTTTACATCTGAGATATTACCTCTCAGATATCAGCAGTTTGTACCTCTAGTTTGCACCCATTGTCTCCTTTTCAGCAGGAGACCATATCTTACTGTAGAGGGATCATGGCTATGATCACTTATGACATATATCCATTATGTACTGCCTAATCATGGCCATTGTATCAGATTGTTGTACTATACCGACATGTATTCAGGGATACTATTGTATTATGATGAGTGAGTTGCTCCTTCCACTTGTGTTTCCATCACTCCACTTCTGAGTTTTATAATGTATTGCGGCCATCGTAGCATCAGTCTCTGACCTCACACATTAGGGGGCATCTATTACAATGTAATCTTCCACCTTGGGAACATCAGCACCCTTTGGCATATAGGATCCATTTCACTGACTCAGATCCACTTTATATCCTTCATACACACTATTTCCTCATTTTCCCCCTTGTACACTTGCTGCATCATTACAACGGGCATACCCGCGAGTTGCATCACTATAGCCCGCGGGTAGCATGCAAAATGGTAAATATCACTAGTTTATTACTTTTTCCTCCCAAAAAGCGGTTATTGGGTGACCTTTGACCCTCCATATGCCCAAGAAACGCCTCGATGTGTCCTTCAACTTACCTTTGGGAGGACTATATATTGAGCACATATGGGTTATGGACGGGAGGAATAAGAAGAGCAAGAGAACTCTAGTGTATTTTTTCCCTATCTTGAGTCTACACTCATTGATCCTTGTAGTTGTGAACCCCTTATGTTCACCTTCCAAACTCCTACCATAGTTTGATTTTGCCATTCATGGAGGATGGAAGTGGTGGAGGCACAAGTGGATTGATCCAGATTGGTTGCCGGCAAGAGGTCGTGTCACATTGTACTTCTTCTTGTTTATTAATAGAAATACTCATATTCTCGTCCATTAATGTTGTGAATGTTGTTTATTCTACATTGGGTTGCATTTACTTATAATATCATGGACCATTTCTATTGATGATGTTAATGTCATTTATATATTATATGTACTTGTTGTATATTGGTTGTCAAGACTAATTTGCAGATTCAAGTGCACGGATTGAAAGCTCCAACAGGGATCTACATCAAACGTTTGGATCGAGGTTGGTTACATTCTACATTATCTTAGCATTGTCATTTATAATAGCATAGTTTTGAGAATTGAGTTAATTTCTGGTATTCAGCTGTCTGTAGTGGTCTACCCCAATCCATAGTGAGTTTTCTCCAATACAACGAGATTGTCATAAACTAGTTAATCTCACCGTGAAAACAATCGGTTTGTCTTTGGGGCTGGTAGATGGAGCAGTTGATTGGACAACCTGCTCTGATGCTAGGGTGGACGGTATAGGGGAGGATGTAGCCACATCGATGGTGGCTACACCACTGGGGGGCACAGTGGAAGAATGGGGGGTGGCAGAAGGAGGCATGGACTGGGGTGGGTGAAGTGGAGATGCATGTCTAGGGTGATAAACCCCAGCTAGCTATAGTATGGATCGGGGCACCCTAGAAGGGGAAGCGAGTGTGGTGGGGGAATGTGGGGGGGGGGGGGGCGAGGTCTGTGTTGCGGTGGAGGGATGGGTGATTATGGATGGGTGGTGTGTCGTGGTCGGATGGGGGAGGGTGGGAACATGGGAAACTGATACAGAGGTGGTGGAAATGTTGGGATGGGGTGATGGGACGCAGGATATGAAACAAAAGGGGGAGCTAGATGGAACTGTGGTGCTGGATAGGATGGGGGGGCTGGATGGAAGGGGGTGGGGAGGCATGCATGGAATGGGGCATGTATTCCAGGGGATACAACTAGAATATACGGTGGTCGAAAGGCCAGGGAGGGAGGAATAATGACATTGCCAGGCCGAGGTGCTAGCACCTACATACACATTTATAACCTTATAGTTTAATATAAGAAAATATAAATATACACAGACAAGTTATCATATTTGAAATTAAATTTATGCTTTAATACACATGATACCTGCGCACGTGGAGATGTGCTGATCCCCGGTGGAAATGGCTGGTCGCTGGAGTCTGCGGACACCTGTGCGAACACTACAGTTTTTAGTCTGAATTTATAAAAACAATATTAACAATATTAAACATAATGCCAATGAGAATGACAACGATAGTACTTAAAAAACATGACTGCAATTAATTTATATTCAAGTTAGATGATAGTGGTTTGATGGGATTTTGATATTATATAACATTTTTATTGTATTGGTGCAGTCCATTTGTTCAAGACTTGGTAAAGAACATGGTTGTGGGGATCATGTCCTTTGACCTACAATGGATTTGGCCCATGATAATTTGGCAAAGAAGGTTGACAATTTATGCTTGAAGTGTTTGATGGCCAAAGTTGTCATTGATGACAACAGGTTAAGGACAAAGGGGGAAGTGATGACATGGCAAAGACTTGACTGGACAAATGGTAAACATGACAGGCTTTGATGACTTGACAAGTGGCAAGGAAACATGACAAGTGTAGAAGACTTGACAAAGGATTGATGACAAGGACTTGATAATGACATTGATGACAATACATTAATGACAAAGACATGGAAGAGTTAAGAACATGGAGCATACACATTATGTCAAGCACAATGGAGATGGTGACATGGCTTGAGGGATGGAAAAGGTGACAAGTATGACAAACATGGAAAGCATGACAAGTGTTTATGACAAGCATGGAAGGACATGGAAAGCTAAGGACAAGACAAAGACAAGTGAAAAGCAAGCAAGCTTGATGACTTTTCAAGCATGGTGTTTGATGACATGGAACATGACATGTTAAATTTTGAGCATTAATTCACAATACTCTAGGATCTTTATTGAGAGAATAACATGTACAGTATATCAATGCATATCAATCATAACAAGCATGTAAATCATCACAAGAAGCAAAAGCATGAGAGACAATAGACACACAGAGTTTCTGTGGGGAAAACCCTAAGGTGAAAAACCCCACAACTTCCTCAGAGATAGATAGAGAAATAGCTCAACCAAAGTACAACCAAAGTACAAGAGATAGACTCCTCTTAGCAGCTGATCCTCCTCCTCACAAGTGTGCCACTTTCCGAGTGAAGGAAGAATGAGTTTCTGAGCGATCCAAATAGAGATCTCCTGATCTCTATTTATACTTGTCCTGTTTTCCCAATAACCTTATGGGGCCGACTTGTCTAGCTAGGTACAATAAATTCATATTACATTATATCGGGCCGACCCCTTACAAGGTGGTCTAATAACCCATCGACAAGTTAACACACTTGCGACACTTGTCAATACAAATGACGACACTTCCGTATAGAGGAATAATACATCTCTATAGGAGTACAATACATATATAAATGAAATACATTCCGAAGTTACATATACATCAACACTCCGTCTTAACTAGGAAGGTAATTCTAGACACAGATCTGCTAGCACAAGTCTTCTTCTCCGGATCATCGTCATCAATGCATGTATCATCGTCATCGACATTGCTACTGCTATCTCAACCAATATTTGAATCTACTTGTCATAGGAAGTTCTACAGAGACAGTCCTTTTTCATACTGGATGTAGGCCCACCACCTGCAGGTCTTCATCATCAATGGCCATGCTGTAGATCCCAGGACTGATTACGTGCGTCAACAAAACCTAGTGCAGACTATAGGTTCTTTTACATGTTGACCTTCACAAAACCTACTCAAAGCATCTTAGGATGTTATGAGCACACAGCTCTACCTGTCTAGATCTCGATAGAGCATCCCAGGATGTTACGAGCACATCGCTCTACCTGTCCGGATTTTAAAGGATCTTTTCTATGTGAACTTTCGCAAAACCTACTCAGAGCATCCTAGCACAGACTATAGGATCTCGATAGAGCAACCCAGGATGTTACGAGCACACTGCTCTACCTGTCCGGTTTTTAAAGGATCTTTTCTATGTGAAACTATAGCAAAACCTACTCAGAGCATCCTAGCGCAGACTATAGGATCTCAATAGAGAAACCTAGGATGTTACGAGCACACTGCTCTACCTGTCCGGTTTTTAAAGGATCTTTTCTATGCTACCTGTAGAAAAAATTTGAAAGAGCATCCTAGCACAGACTATAGGATCTCCCAGGATCTTTTCTATGCTACCTGCACAACCTGTCCATGGCCACAGAGTATCAAACCGATACTCACCATACATCATCCCGATGTACATCATCACATGATCAACCTGATCATCATCATAGCATCAACCTGATGCGTATCATCTGGAGCGACATCCTGAAGCTCGTCATCTGTGATCATCCCGATCATCATAGCATCAACCTGATGCATATCATCTGGAGTAACATCCTCAAGCTCGTCATCTGTGATCACCCTGATCAAACAATATATCCATCTGATGCATACATAGTATCTACCTGATACATATCATACATGATACATCTGATCATACAATGCATCCATCTGATATACATAAGTACATGATCACACTGATCATACAATTATCCACCTGATACATACATAAGTACATGATCACACTGATCATACAAGTATCCACTTGATACATATACAAATATATGATCTACCTGATCATATCCAGCATCAACATGATGCGTACATACATACATATAAATGATCCAACTGGTCATATCCAGCATCCAACATGATGCGTACATACATACATATAAATGATCCAACTGATCATATCCAACATCCAACATGATGCATACAGAGCAGTAACTGTAGCATCATCCAGCGCTCACATCCACAACCATGTGAAGGATCCTCCTTCCAACATGCTTGGAATGTCTTCAACAAATGTGTCCATCACTTCTTCCTCGAAGTGTCGTCAATCTGAAGAACACCAAGCCTCTCTCTGAAGTACTGGAACTTCACTCTGGCTAGTGGCTTCGTTAGTACATATGCAATCTGCTCATCCGTCGCAACATATAGGAGCTTCATTGCTCCTTTCTACACCATATCCCTGATATAGTGATATTTGATTTCTATGTGTTTTGACCTGTCGTGGAACACCTGGTTCTCAGACAGCTTCACACAACTTTGGTTGTCACAAAAGATACCAGTAGCCTCCAGCAGGAGATCAAATAACTTAGACAGTAGCTTCCAAATCCATACTGCCTCACAACTAGCTGAACAGGCTGCAACATACTCTGCCTTGGCTGTACTCAGTGCTACGCAGGACTGCTTCCTGCTAAACCAAGAGATCACACCTGATCCCATACTGAAGCAGCACCCAGATGTGCTCTTCCTATCTGCAACACTTCCTGTCCAATCTGAATCAACATAACCCCACAGGTTAAACTTTTGATTCGCTTCATACTTGCGCCCATAATCAACTGTATCCTTCAGGTACCTTAGAATATGCTTTACAACAATCAGGTGAACACTCCTCATATCTTTCAGGAACTGGCTCAATGTGTTCACCGCAAAGCAAATATTTGGTCTCATGTTTGTCAGGTACGTCAAGGACCCAATCATCTGACGATACATAGAGACATTAACCGGCTCAGATGAAGCATCACACATAAGCTTCAGATTCGATGCCATAGGTGTGGCCATGGCCTTGCAATCCATCATCCCAAACCTCTTCAGGATATCTACTGTGTTCTTCCCTTGTCCAAGGAAGATCCCATCTGCACTCTGCCACACCTCCATACCTAGAAAATATTGCATCATCCCCAAGTCCTTCATATCGAACTCGGCAGCAAGCTTCCTCTTTGTATTGGAAATCAATCTGTCATCTCCTGTTACAAATAGGTCATCCACATATAGGATTAGAATCACATGATTCCCTTCCTCAACGTTGTAGTAAAGGTTGGAATCCGCTTTACTCTTGGTAAAGCCCAAATTGGATAGGAAACTTTCCATCCTGTGATACCAAGTCCTCAGAGCTTGTTTTAAACCATACAAGGCTTTCTTCAATCTGCATACATATGACTCCCTGTCATGTGTTTAAAAACCGAGTAGCTGCTCCACATATACTTCCTCTTCAACTACACCATCCAAGAAAGCAGTCTTGACATCCATCTAGTGTATCTTCCATTTCATCATTGCAGCCAGAGCAAGTACTGATCTGATGGAAGTGTACCTGGATATAGGAGCAAACGTTTCTTTATAATCTATTCCCTCTTTCTGAGAGAAGCCACGAGCTACAAATCTTGCCTTGTATTTCTCTATGCTGCCATCTGCAGCATGCTTGATCTTGTAGATCCACTTGGAAGTCACAACAGACTTCCCTTCAGGTCTTGGGACAATATCCCAAACATCATTCTTCATTATTGATTGGTATTCTTCGACCATGGCATCCTTCCATTCTTTCTTTTTCGCTGCTTCTTCATAACTGGAAGGTTCTTTGTTTATGATGTCACAGAGTAAAGCAACATAGCTGGTATGAGATCTAGTTCTCTTCTTTGATTTGTGTTCTTCTTCTGGAATGCCATATCTTTCTGCATCTTGAATGAGCTCTCTAGGCCATGCAGGTTTCCTCTTGTGAGAGTTATTCTCACGGGGTGGATCTACAGGTTCTTGCGGATCTTCAATTTCACAAACTGTATCTGGAATTGCTTCAGTCATGGTAGTGTCTTGAAATCTAGTTTCCTTAGGTTCTTCATAAACTTCAATAGGTGTCTTCCTTGATTTGATGAATGTTGATTTTTCATCAAATGTCACATCCCTGCTGACATCAATCTTCTTGAACCCTGGAAAGTATATTCTGTAAGCCTTTGAGCTTTCACTGTAACCCACAAAGATACCCTTCTTTCCTGAAGGATCTAGCTTGGTCATCTTTTCCTTTGGAACATGAGTGTATACTGGACAACCAAATATTCTAAGATGGCTGACTTCAAGTTTCTTACTAGAGAAGATTTCTTCTGGTGTCTTGTTGTCCAATATCTTGTGGGGTGTTCTTTTATGCACATATATAGCTGTCCTAGCTGCTTCTGCCCATAGATGCATAGGTAGATCCTGATCATGCAGCATTGTCCTTGCTACTTCCATGATTGTTCTGTTCTTTCTTTCTGCAACTCCATTTTGTTGTGGATTGTAAGGAGCAGTCAACTCCCTCTTAATCCCTGAATCACTGCATAGCTTCTTGAAGTCACCTGAAGTGAATTCTCCACCATTGTCGGATCTGAAAATTTTGATCTTCTTATCAGTTTGGTTCTCCATCAAGGTTTTGAATTCCTTGAACTTATCCAACACTTCATCTTTGTTCTTCAAGAAGTAAACCCAAGTCTTCTTGGAGAAGTCATCAATGAAAGAGACATAGTAAACATATCCACTGGATGACATTGGACCATATGCATCGGAGTGGATAATTTCCAAGATATCTTTTTCCTTGCTTTCACTGCTTGGAAATGCCTTCTTTATGTTCTTTCCTTTTGCACATCCTTTGCAAACACCTTCATGCTTGGTCTTAATTTCAGGAAGACCTTCTACAGCTTTACTTGCAATTGGTAATGCTCTGTAGTGCATGTGTGTAAGTCTTCTATGCCAAAGTTCACTTGGCTCTATGGAATCATGCACCATGGCATGTTCAGGTTGTCCTTTCAATTTATACAATCCTCCCTCTTGTTCTCCAATCATCACTGCATCATTAATAGTTTTACCCTTTGGCCACATTAGGACTTGGCCATCTACAAATGCAACCCTCATGCCTTTTGCATCCAATGCAGAGATGGAGAGTAGATTCTTCTTGAGCCCAGGTACATAGAGAACTTCTTTCATTTTCAAAGATTTTCCAGAATCTAGATTATAGGAGGCTTCACCACTTCTTTTGATAGGGTATTGATAGTCATCCCCAAGTTTCACTTTATGGGGTGATTCATGTTCAGATAGATTTATAAAAGATTCTTTAAACCCAGTCATGTGTTTGGAAGCACCACTGTCAATTAACTAATCATTACAACCATGAAAGATAGTACCTGTGAGAGTAGAGATTAGAACATACTCTTCTTCACTTGATGCGTCATCATCATCACTTTCTGCTCTAGCTTTCTTCTTGGGAGGTTCATCATCCTCAGCAGCATGAGCATGATATCTTCTTTTGTTGTTGTTGTTCTTCTTATTGAAGTTGTTGTTGTTGTCTTTCTTCTTGTTGGGATAGTCTGAATCAAAGAGTCCTTTCTCATTGCATTCAAAACATCGAACATGATATATATCTTTCTTCTTGTGATGAGGGTGAGAATGTTTCTTGTTATGAGATCTCTCCCTCTTAAAATTGCTTCCCTTGGTGTGAGCTGTGAGATCCCTTGTTGTGAGCTGTGAGAGCTTGATCTTCATTCCCCATATTTTCTTCTTGGGCCACAAGCCTTGCTTCTTCTTGAGAGCATTCCTCCCACAGTCTACTGAAGGAGACCAACTTCTTTCTTGTACAGATTCCTTGGATAAAGGAATCTCATGACCTTGGTAGGCCATTTAGTGTGGTCATAACAACTTCACCATTGTCCACTACTTCATCCACAACTTCAAGTTGTTCCTTGATCTGAGAGACATTGGAGAAGTAAGATTGAATGGTCTCTCCATTCAACATCTTGACCCCTTTCAATTGATTCCGTAGAGTCATCTTCCGATTTATGTTTTTCCCTTCAAATAACTTGGTCAGGGAGTCAAACATCTCCTTGGGTGTCTTTAGAGATGACACATGTGGTATGAGATGGTCTTTGATAGAATCAGCAATGATTCTCTTTGCCTTGACCAAGTTCTTCTGATGCAATACCTTAGCCTCTTCATCCTCTGGGATAGGGACCTCAGAGCTGATGTAGGAGTCCAATTCATTTTCTTCCAGGATTAACCCAATCCTATACTTCCAAGCTCGAAAGTTATCAACCCCTTCAAGCTTATCCTTAAGCTTGGTGTGGTGAGACATCTTAAAGAGTACTTCAAAAGGAAATAGAAGAGATTTAGGTCTTACCACTTGTTTTGTTGAAAACTGGATCAGGTCCCAGATTAGGGTTTGTCGGAAAAACCCTAAAAATTCAAAAAGTGAATTTCAACTTTCGAAAAGGATAGAAAGATGCGCCTTGATGATCTGATCAACTTCGTGTATTCAGAATTTGAGATCTGCAAAGCTTCACCCTTCAGAAATTCCTTTTAGTCTTCTTGGGTTCATTAAGGAGGACCGTGAATTAGGGTTTGAGATTCTCAGAGATTTACCTAGCCAAAAATCTCGATCCAAAGCTCTAAACTTCGATTTTTCCAAGGAGCTTCCAGCTATGTCTTCAGATTTTAGAAATTTCTATTTTTGTGGAAACCCTAATTTTTAGGGCCAAATCTGAAAATGCTCAAAATTGAATTCTAATTCGACAGATAGATTCTCCTTGATGAGTAGACTCAATCTACTATATTTCTTTTCCAAAATCTGTGGAGAGAAACCCAATAAGCAAGAAACCTTAGTTTCTGTGACTACACAATTTCTTCTTCTCAGGTTAGCTCTGATACCATGTTAAATTTTGAGCATTAATTCACAATACTCTAGGATCTTTACTGAGAGAATAACATGTACAATATATCAATGCATATCAATCATAACAAGCATGTCAATCATCGCAAGAAGCAAAAGCATTAGAGATAATAGACACACAAAGTTTCCGTGGGGAAAAACCTAAGGTGAAAAACCCCACAACTTCCTCAGAGATAGACAGAGCAATAGCTCAACCAAAGTACAAGATTATAGAATCCTCTTAGAAGCTAATTATCCTTCTCACAAGTGCGCCACTTTCCAAGTGAAGGAAGAATGAGTTTCTGAGTGATCCAAGTAAAGATCTCCCGATATCTATTTATACTTGTCCTGTTTTCCCAATAACCTTATGGGGCCGACTTGTCTAGCTAAGTACAATAACTTCATATTACATTATATCGGGCCGACCCCTTACAAGGTGGTCTAATAACCCATCGGCAAGTTAACACACTTGCGACACTTGTCAATACAAATGATGACACTTCCGTATAGAGGAATAATACATCTCTATAGGAGTACAATACATATATAAATGAAATACATTCCGAAATTACATATACATCAACATGACAAGGAGGACATGCTTGGTGACAAGAAGGATTGATAACTTGGTGACATGGAGGACGATGAATTGGTAAACATATGATTAGAGGACAAAGACAAGATGATGAGGTGGACAAGGAAGACGTGCGGGGATTTGGAAGGCCCCTTACGGGCATTTCAAAGCACCATTGCGGGCATAATCAAAAGGACCTTGCAGGCATTCTTTGAAGCACCCACTGTGGGCATTTTTGGTGTATTGCAGGCCTCTTGATAAGGGCCTGCAGGCATTTACATGAGACCATTGCATGCATAATCCAAGTCCAACACAGGCATGTGTTGATGGCCCTTGCGGGCATGAAAGTGGATCCCACTGTGGGCATTTTTAAGAGTGCATTGTGGGCATCTTAAGGGCATATGTGTGTCTCACATTTAATATTCTGAAAGGATAGAAGGTGACATGGCATGAAATTAAAATTAAATAAGGTGACATGGCATAGAACGTGACATGGCATGGCCATAATTAAATAAATCATATTTGATTTATTTAATCATCTTAATGATAAAACTATAAATAGAAGACAAGTTTTATAGAAGACAAGAGTATAAATAGAAGACAAGTTTCATTTTTAAGGAAGCAATGTGTGAAGATTTTGGGAGATTGAGGAGAGCTTGATGAATATGGTTGTCTATTATTGTCATCGATGACAACATTAATGAAAAATTTTAAGCTTGAAGAACAGATGGCATAAGGACATGGCAGCAAAGGTTGACCTGGTGGACAAAGTGATGGGCATTGGAGACATTGGCACACCTATTGAGCCAAGAGTCAAATGACCCATATTGTGGTCATTTGAAGATGATTTGGACAAGGAGAGTACATGGCAAAGATAACTTGGATGACATGGTGACAAATGGAAAAGCATAAATAACACACATGGCATTGGTCAAGTACAGGAAGAGCAAGCAAGCATTGGATGGTAGTCCGAGGATGAAGGACACTACGGGAATCACCAAAACCCCAGCTGCGGGCTCATCAATGGTCAAGTAAGAATGACATATTTTGGAAATTTCTCTCCCATTTCTATAATGATTGAGAGGTCTAGGATGCCTAAAGTGAACATGAACATATGTTTCTAGTTTTCTTAGGTTTTCATGTTTTTAAAGGTTTCATTTTTGTTTGGTTGGATTATATGAATTTATAGCTCTCAAATAATTTAGACAATATGATAAACACAACTGTAAAATATGATGATAATATGGTAATTACTCAGTGCTAATTAATTTGTAATTACTGAACACAAATTACTTGTAATAGGATCTAATTATTCAAAGTAAAGAATTTACCTATGTGTATGGTGTCGCAATCTCCTCTGTTGCTGCCATGGCTCGGTCTAGGTCAAAGGAACCGATGTACTCCCACCTGGAGGATGGAGACTCGACCTTGAATAGCTGTACATTAAAACAAATAAAGTCAACAATGTGTAATTCAAAGTTAAATATATTAAGCAATACGATATCAAATAAAATAAAACAAATACTTGAACATTAAATAAAACAATGGCTAACCTGGTCCATGTAGCTCTCTGTGGCATGCTGTTGCATAGGACCATGGAAAGAATGACCACAGTCAGAACAATGATTTGTCGTTGTTCCAGGTAGAACTAGAAGGCCCTGCCTGGGTTCCACCTGTACCCGACATGTCTCGACCACCACCCATAGAAGGTGCAGATGTGTTTGTTTGATCGATGTCCTCCCGGCTCTGTGAAGACATAACCACAAATGTGGTATGTCTAAGAAAATGATGTGTGACACGTCTAACTGAATCATCAATCTCATCTAGGCCGCTACCAAACCTGGGTGGCTGAGGAGGGGGCTTTGGCTCTCTCCTAGGTGCAGGAAGTCCTCTGAGTGGGTTGTGGCAGGCCTAAGGTCGATCTTGGGAAGAGACAAGATCGACACCCTGAAACTCAGTGATGTCAAAATAGTTGACATGGTAGCCTGACTCAAACTCAGCCCACAATTTCCGAAGGAATTATCGTGGGACCTCCAAATTGTTACACAGGGGCCTGTCAAAGACCATAAACCATCTCTTTCTCCAGTTATCTCTCCATGGATGGTAAATACACCACTCCATGCAAACCCGTCTCTTCCTCACATCTAGAGCTTCTCCTGTTGAGGGAACTATGAATTTGCTGTACAACTGGGATTTGGTGATGTTGAGGTCTTTTTGGTTCTTTGGACATCCCAGTGGAGTAGCGTTCCCTCATTCGATCCTTGTATTGGCTCAGATTTGTGATCTCATTGTGTGCAATTTTGATTGATTCATTAATGTTTTGTAATGATGAAGCCAAGGAAACCCGAGAGGGTTCCTTGGTGCTCTTCAAATCATTGCTTAATACCCTTAATTCATTTAAATATTCATGTAATTGATCTTTGGGGTTCTCATTCGGTTCATTGTCCGTTCCAACGTTGTCTTCTAAAGGTCGGGTTTCATTGGTTTCATCTGGTGGTTCAGGTTTATTTGTCATCTTGTTAGGTGTAGATGGCTTGCAAATAATGTTTTTTGGTTTTTTAATGGATTGTAATTTTTTTTTTAAATTAAAATTGAAATGGAAAAAAGAAAACAACAAATTCATGCTTCGTTGAGCACCTACCTAGAGACAATGTTGGCAAGGTGGTGGAGGTGCGAATTGGTGGCGTTGAGGAGGCCTTCGAGTGCTCCAAGATGCCCTCACGGGGTGCTTGTTTGGCCTCTGTGTGCTTGTAGGTTTGTTGAAAATGACAAACCCGTGAGATCTGTTTTTTTTATAAAAAAACAAGGACGCGCACGCGTCATTAACGCGTGCGCGACATTAACGCGTGCACGCCATTTTGTGTGTACGCGTTAATAACGCGTGCACACCATTTTGTGCGTACACGTTAATAATGCGTGCGTGCGCCTTTTGTCCATGTGGGATCAACCATGTGGACGTTTGGCATTTCCGAAGCCGAGATGCGTGCGCATGTTTGTAAGCGCGTGCATGTCACTTTTTTTTCCGCTCATGCGCTCCTATTGTGGCCTTTTTGGGTACCAGCTTCGTGCGGGTACCAAGAAACTAAAATCGAGTTAGTGTAAACCTGGCATTGTACCTTGAGGAAATTGGCTACAAGTTTTGTAGGGAAGGGAAATGAAGGGCCAATTGTAAGAATCCCTTTCCGGATAACACAACTTAATTACATGAATATTCACATAACAAACAAGCAAGCATTTTCCGATGGATTCCATTACTAGAAAGTAGGATATGCTGGTTTTCTTGTTTTTGATTTAATTTAGATGATTCTGCTTAAAGTAGATATAAAAGCTTCAAGAGACAAAATGCTCAGCTCCAAGGAAAGCTACCCCTCTAATTCAGAAGTTAGCCACCAAAGGGAAAATTACTCACCTCATAATGCAAGGAGCCTCTCAAAACCGAACAATTCGAGCATGAAACCTTCAACCTCATTGAATTCTCTTTTCTAAAATAAATGAGTGATGGCTTCATTGAGTATTCTCAACAAACCAAACACCAAAAGAGAAAATTGTCAACCTAGGAGGCACACAAACTCTCTCACCCATAAAAAGAGATAAATCACGCACTTGGATTTGCAATCTACCACCTTAACCCAATGAATTACTCACTTTGGAGGCAAGCAAGCACTCAACCTCAACAAATTGGTAGCCTGTTCATTAAGCTCAATGTTTACCTTTTACAATTGTCTCTTGTTGACTTGGTTCATCACTATTTCACCCTACCTTTTACAATTGTCTATTGTTGCGTTGCTTCATCACTAGTTCACCCTGCAACTTTTCTTTTACTTGAAAACAAGTGATCTAAATCCATTTATGGATTATTACACCAAAAAGTGATCTAGATCCATGATATTTTTGGTAGGGGTGGAAATTTACTCCCTTATAAAATCCTAGCAAGCCATTTCAAATGACATGGTTTTCCTTAAATAACTCTTCCCTAAAACATTCTACTGCCAAACCTAAGGTCAATTAAAATGACTTGGTTTTTCTTAAATATAAAGTGATTTCAAGTGACATGATTTTCCTTGAATAATTCCACCCTTAAAAACTATTCTACCAAAAAAATCAATTTATCTTAATAAAAAATAAGCGATACCGATATTAATATTACGAATCAACAATATCGATATTTATTTACAATTTAATATGATTTGATGTCTATTAACAAAGATTTAACAATTGTAGTGAAAAAATATTAGGTTTGTAACACAATGGCGACCGTTAAGAGACAAATAATAACATAAATGTTAGAATTAAATTACATGGATTTCTTGATAATGAAGAGTTACAGAGCAGACGGTGAACAATATTCAGCATGCTGCAGGCCATTTAATGTAGCTGTAGCAGGCCTGTTGATCGATCCAACGATCAACAGGTCTGCTGCAGCTGTGGCCTGCAGCAGGCTGAATATTGTCATACACAGAAATAAGACAAATGATTTTATGTTTACTGTTTCAATTCCAAATTCCGATGAATTTTCTCGTGATTACTTTAGACCCTAATGGAAAAAAACAAAGCATAATCAGTGATATTATAAAAAATACCATTTTAATTGACATCTTTGCAGAGTATATACATCACAAATATCATACGTCTTGACTCCTTATGAATCTCAACTTTCCCACTACATTTAGTTGCGTCAGCTACTTTTATTGATCCACGTTGGACAAATCATAGCTATCTAAATTTAGAAACATCTCTAATTTAAGGTCTTCTCATCTACTTTTACATATCCAAATAAAAAATATCATAGCTATCTAAATTTAGAAACATCTCTAATCGAAAATCTCCCAAAATTGCGTGGCTTTGAAGAAGAATTTCTCAATTTAGAAGGTAAAATGATGATAATAATAAAGGCAATAAATTGCAATGGAGAAATTATTTAGCTTCAATCAATTGTGTGTTCGATCCCATCCCTATCTGTGAGTAATCACCAGAGTTTCAACAAATCGCAACTCGTCAAACCTTGGCATCAAATTATCCTCAACGCTCTGAGAATTCGAATTCTGAGAAACAATCTTGTCAACATTCACCGATTTGGACTGTAAATTCCAACAGAAAACCACTAAATTCAAGACAAAATAAAAAAGTTTGAGTCTCCCTAAAATTTAGCGTTCATTGTTTCAAACAACACTGGAATGAAGCGAAGAAAGAAAGAATATAGCGTTAGAGTGAAGTATTGATTGATAGTAGGTGAGGATATAAAAATGATTTGGAAGGTACCAACTCTGGACTTTTACTCTGAAAGCACTTTGTATTCTTTACATGGAAAATACTCGCTCTTTATCCTGGTTGATTGGCATTCAATTCAATCTCCTCCATCTCAGTGTCCTATGCATTACTACATCTCATTTCACATACAATTTTATGGTTGAAGTTCTATTAATAATGTGGACTACTTTCCAAATATTGTGCATTACTATAGCTCATTTCACATACAATTTTATGGTTGAAGTCTTACTAATAATGTGGAGTGCTTGCCAAATACTAGGGGTAGTTCTTCTTGGATTATAAATTGTATAAGTTTGGGAATCATGCAAATTTGTAGAGGTTTTGAATTGCAAAATGAAGGCTCGTGTATTCTTCATTGCTTCTTTTGTCACTACAACCATCAACACAATCCCGAAAACTAGTAGGAAAACTAGTAGGAACTGTTAAAATTATGACAACTAATTAACAATTAACTATAACTAAGGTGGTTTCTTGTAACCGTTGATTGATTGGTAGTTTCTCTAACGGGTGGCAGTTCACTCATATACGTAACTCCTTCTCTCATGTATTTATATGTAGTTTTTGAGATGAGTAAATGTAACCGAGGAGAATGTATGGATAGAGGAATGCCTTATATGTAATCTCTGTTATTGAGAGGAATACGATATCAATACATTACCAAGTGGATGTTTCCCCAAGTGTTGGGGTTTTACCACGTTAAAAAATTTGTGTTGAATGTGTTTATTTGTCCATTATTCTTGTTTATTATTCTTCTTACAGACTTGATTACCAAGAAGTGGTATCAGGGCCAAGTGCCAGAGGAGTGCCAGAGTCCGTGGAACAGCCTGAAGTCTGTAGAGACAGAGATCCGCAGAGCCAAGTGCTAGAAAGAGAGCCCCATTGGAGATTTGTGTCTAGAGGGAGAGGCCGTTGGAGATTTGCCTGTAGAGGGAGAGAGCTCCATTGGAGAACCGTGTCTAGTGAAAGAGAGGAGCTTGCCACCACTTCTCGCGTGAAGTAGAGAGATAACCGAACCACCTTTGAAAGGGATCCGCGAGAGGCTGCGAAGGGCCACTGTGGAAGATTCGGAGCCTCGTAAGACTGGTGAAGGGCCATAAAGCTCTGTGTGGGAGCCGCCAAGCTCAAGAGGGAGCCCCAGAATGTAGAACGAAGATCAGAAGCCGATCTTTGCGTGGAGAAGCCAAGCCAGCAGAGGTTGTGCTCTATGATGGTGTAGAAGAGCTTCCCAGGTCAGTTCATGGAGGATCCAACTGTGCGGTGGTGAAGGAGGCATCTAGAAGAGCAGCTTGTTCAGAGAGAAGCTCATAGATGCGCATAGAGGAGATGTGTGGAAGATCTGCTGCCCCGAGAAAGTGTTCCTGAAGACCCACAGAAGCCAGGAGCAGTGTTCCTACGTTAAGCAGATCCAAGGTATTTTCTGGATTAATATTTTTATTGAAAACGATTATGGGTATATAAATTTTTTGGGAAGTCTGTGAACTTTGTAATAAAAATATGATGGCAAAATAATCTAAATGTAAATTTGAGATTGAGAAGTTTAATGGCAAGAATAATTTTGAATTGTGGAAACTTAAGATGCGAGATCTGTTAGTTCAACAGAGGTTGCATAAGGCCTTAGATGGCAAGAAAAAACAACCCTTATCTATGACAGATGGTGTATGGGAGGAATTAGATGCCCGAGCACTTAGCACAATTCGTTTATCTCTTGCGGATGATGTCTTATTTAATATTGCTGGAGAAAAGACAGCAACGAGTTTATGGAGCAAATTGGAAAGCTTGTATATGACGAAGTCTTTGACAAACAAAATTTACTCTAAGAGACATCTATACGGTATGAAGATGAAAGAAGGTATGAAGATTGCAGAACATTTGAATGTATTTAATACTAGTATTTTCCAATTGAGCAGTATGGATGTTAAGATTGAAGATGAAGATAAAGCAGTAAATATTTTAGTTACTCTACTTGAGTCTTGGGGTCATGTAGTGTCTTCTATTAGTCTTAGCACAACTGAAACTTTGGAATTTGACACTATGGTTGGAGCTTTGTTGTCTGAGGAATTAAGAAATATAACAAGTATTGAATCTTCTACACCAGAAGCTTTTTTGTTAGAGTTCAATCCAAAGAAAGAGAAGAAAAATCAAGAGGTTTTTCTAGATCTAAATCAAAGGAAAAAAAGAGAAAACTCAAGTGTTGGTACTAAAACAAGAATGGTCATCTCAAGAAGGACTGTTGGAAAATACAAGAATCCAAAAAAGAAGACTCCAAATCTGAGGCAAATTCAATTGAAACTGATTCAGGTATGATTGATGAGGTTTTTTCCATTTGTAATGTTTTTGAATACAATGAAGAATGGCTGTTAGATTATGGTGCTTCACACCATGTTTGTCCTCATAGAGAATGGTTTACTTCTTATCAGGTAGTTAATGATGGTGTAATTCTTTTGGGAAATAATTTTTCATGTAAGACTGTTGGGTTTGGAAGTATTAAAATTAAAATGTTTGATGTATCTATAAGAACACTAACAGATGTTAGACATGTGCCTAAATTAAAGAAAAACTTAATATCTTTGGGAGTGTTGGATTCTTGTGGTTATAAGTTTATAGGTTTAAATGGGGTAATGAAAGTATCTAAGGGTGCTTTAGTGGTCATGAAGGCATTGAAAGTAGGAAGCCTTTACAAACTGATTGGAAAAACTCAAGTTAATGAAACAACATTGATATCTGAAGTGGCATTAGAATCCACTCGATTATGGCATCAGCATCTTGGTCATATGAGTGAGAGAGGACTACAGGTATTAGTGAATCGTAAATTACTTCCAAATATGAAATATTTAGATTTGATGTTTTGTAGAAATTATATATTTGGAAAGTAGTGTAGACCAAAATTCAAAGTAGGGATTCATGCAAGTAAAGGTGTTCTTGACTACATACATTCTGATGTATGGGGTCCATCCCCTACTATTTCCTATGGAGGAGCAACATATTTTGTGTTGTTTGTTGATGATTTTTCAAGAAATTTTTGGGTCTATGTTTTAAAAAGAAAGGCTGATGTGTTTGATACTTTCAAATGTTTTAAAATTATGGTTGAAAAAAGAACTGGCAGAGGGCGATCAAGTGCTTAAGAATTGATAACAAAGGTGAGTTTACTTCTTTACAGTTTGAAAATGTTTGCAAAGAAGAAGGGATCGTAAGACATAAAACAAATGTATACACTCCTCAGCAAAATGGCATTGTAGAACGCATGAACATGACTCTTCTAGAGAGATCAAGGTGCATGCTCAGCGATGCTAATTTGGTCAAGAGTTGTGGGCAGCAGCAGTTTCTACTACTTGTTATTTAATAATTCGGTCACCTTCAATCGCAATAAATTGTAAAATTCCGGAAGAGGTATGGACTGGTTAACCTTGTAGTTATTCGAATTTGAAATTTTTTGGTTGTGAAGCTTATGCACTTACTCCTAAAAATCAGCGTTCTAAGTTAGACCCCAGATCAAAGAAGTGCATCTTTGTAGGATATGATGATGTGACGAAAGGTTATCGGTTATGGGATCCTACTGCTCGTAAAATTGTCATTAGCAGAGATGTAATTTTTTATGAATCTTCTCTCGCTAAATCAGAAAATGTAAAAGTTGATGTGGAACAGGAACATGTACCGTCAAAACAACTAGTTCAGTTGAAGTTTTCATCTTCTAATGACTCAAAGAAACAAGAATAATTTTATGGTGATAAAGAAGTCATAGAAGATGAAGAAATTGTGGAAACTCCACAAACTACACCACCTACACCAAGAAGATCTACGAGGGAGAGAAATCCTCCTAAAAGGTATACAGATTTTGTTTCGTCTGTTGCTTTATTTACTGACGACGAAGAACCTTCTTGTTTTCAGGAAGCCATTGATTGTGTTGACAATGCTAAATGGAAGATGGCTCTGGAAGAAGAAATGGATTCTCTATACAAGAATGAGACATGGAATTTGGTTGAACTTCCCAAAGATAGAAAAGTTGTTGGATGTAAGTGGGTCTTCAAGTTGAAGAAAGGTGTTGATGGTAAGATTGAAAGATACAAAGCCAGATTGGTGGCAAAAGGGTATTCTTATATGGAAGGTGTTGATTATCATGAGATTTTTTCACCAGTTGTTAAGCTTGTATCTATTCATATTGTGTTAGCACTAGTTGCATTGCTTGATTTGGAGTTAGAGCAACTACATGTTAAAACTGCATTTTTACATAGAGATTTAGATGAGGAGATTTTTTTGGAACAACCAGAGGGTTTTGTGTAGCATCGTAAAGGAAAATTAGTTTGCAAGCTCAAAAAATCACTATATGGCCTGAAACAGTAACCCAGGCAATGGTACAAGAAGTTTGATTCTTTCATGGTGAGCCACGGTTATACTAGTAGTGAGTATGATCATTGTTTGTACTTCAAAAAGTTGGATGACATATTCATTATCTTAGTATTGTATGTTTATGATATGATTATTGTGAGTAAACTCATGGACAAGATTGACAAGTTGAAAGCTCAAATGGCTAGGGTGTTTGATATGAAAAATCTTGGAGCTGTAAAACAATTTTTGGGTATTGAAATACACAGAGACAGAAGAAATGGTAAGCTTAGTTTTTCACAGGAGAAGTATGTTGAGAAAATACTTGTAAGATTCAGAATGAATAAGGTAAAACCTGTGAATGTTCTGTTGGCTTCCCATTTTAAGTTTTCTTTAGGTTTATGTCCTAGTAATGATGAAGAAAAGGATTATATGTCTCGTGTTCCATATGCCAATGCAGTAGGATGTTTAATGTGTGCGATGGTGTGTACTAGACCTGATATTTCACATGCAGTAGGTGTTGTCAGTAAATACATGGAAAAAACGGGAAAAGAACATTGGAATGCTGTGAAATGGGTGCTTCGGTATCTAAGAGGCACAAGTGACTATTGTATCACTTTTAATAATAACAGTGATTCTATATGCGGTTTTGTTGATTTAGATTTTGCAGGTGATTTGGACAAGAAAAGATCTACTTCTTGATATGTTTTTACTCTTGCAGGTGGAGCTATAAGTTGGATTCCAAAGCTTCAGGAAACAGTTTCTTTATCCACTACAGAGGTTGAATACATTGCTTCCTCACATGCTTGCAAAGAGGCAATTTGGCTGAAAGGTCTTGTTGTTGCTGCAACATCCCTCCCCAAATTTTTTTGGGAATTGTTAGGGCCCCTCCTTTTATTGTTTACTGAGAAGCTTGGTTTTGTCCAAGTCCTAGTTACTATGAAAATCCTCACAGCAGATCTAAGAGATGATGTATACCTCACAAGAAAGTAATTGATTAAGCAAGAAAATAGAAGAAGAGTGGTCAATATAGTATAATGAGCAACAGAATAATAATATAGTAGAACTTGGATAGAAGCAAAAATACTTCACACACACTAATTAATTAATCACAATATGGACAATAAGTAGTACACTGCATGAGGATTCGAATGCCTAAGGTGGAAATTCAAACTAGCCTTCATGGAGTGATCAAAAGATCACTGGAGTGTTATCGGAGCACAACTAGTAGTCTATCTCATCATCGGTGGAGTCATCAATGCACAAGTAACTGTCAACCATCAGTCAAACTGAGTCTAACTGAGTGTGGTAGGTGTAACTGAATGTAACTGGCACATGGAGACACTAACTAAATGAAGGAGGCTCAGTGGAGGAAGCATGAGGATTTAACTGGAGTCAGAACAGGTAGTCATGTCTCATCGGAGGTCAATCAGAGTGATAACAATAGTGAGGAGTCAGTCTGGCCTCAAATCAAGGAAAGTTTGGTGGATAACTAAAGTAAACTGGACTGGTAGGTGAGAAAGGACGAGTGGCTTCCTTAAATCAAGGAGGAAGGGCGCATTAAGCTCTAGGAGGGCTAAAAATGATCTAAGAGAAGCTCTCGGGGGCTAGCTAATTGAGGGCTAGGTGTTGGACTGATGACTGGAATGCATGCAAACCCTAAAAGTGCATGCATGACTGAAAATGTAAATGATCAAAATACTGGTGGGACTAGGATGGAGTATAGGAATATCCTAACACCCCCCCTTAATCCATCATGGGACCTAGTAACTAAGACCAAAGGTCACCCAATACAATGAATAATAACAGACAATAAACCAAGGAAGTGGGGAAAATTTCATGGGAAAAATACCCCCCCCTCAAAACAGACTGTAAGGCACACACAAAAAATAAATGCTCCAAAATCAAGCAGGTGTGATGTTTGGTCATATGTATGGAGGTATCTTCTTCTTAGGAAGAAGTGGATCATGCTCAAAAAGCATGTGCTTGTACTTGGTATTCAAATCGAATGTGATGAGAACAAATCCAAAAGTATGAGGATGATCCTTGAACCTATGATTTGAATCAGTTGAGGTAGGATAAAAAACATGAATATGAAGATAGTATTTTGTCTTCTCCTTTGAACCATCATGGGTGAGATTATGCCAAAAAGAACCATCAAATAATAATGATTGCTTGAAATCCAAATCAGATTTAAGACTTGATGAATAGTTTCTTGAGATCTCCTTTGAACCAGCAGGGGTGAGATCAAAACCATCATATGCATGAGAAATTATCTCAAGTAGTGTTTGCTTAGAATCCAAATTAGATCCAAGACTTGAATCATGGTTTATTGAGATCTCCTTTGAACCATGAGAGGTGAGATCAAAACTAGTAGATGCATGAGAAATTATCCCAAGCGAATGGCCATGGTCATATTCTTCAATAACCTTCTAAAAGCATGGAATAATGATCATATAGTAGTAAATAAGAGGTGATTACTTGAGGAGAGCGAATGCATTACCTCCAATAGCTGATTTTTCCTCCGAAATAATCATGTGATCATGATGCAAACCAACAGACTCTGGTGCAAGAGAGGATTTAGGACCTTCTGCAATATATAGAGTGTGAGCTGGCACAGAAAGAGAAGAAAGTTGGAGCATGAGTGTAGAATCTACAAGTTCTTTTTGGACAAATTCAATATGAGATGATACTGGTTCATGATATGAGAGACCATCAAGGGGAGCGAATGCATCACTGGGCTTGTTCTCGAAAGGGTTTGGACCAATTCCTTCATTATGTCTCCAAAATATTACATCCAGGTGAGCCCATAGCTCTTTTGGTGATGAAAAATCAGGGAGGTCATATAAAATCCATTCAGACATAGAAAGCATCATTGATCCAAAGGCTCCGTCACCTTTATTTAACCAATCAATCTTCTCTTCAGAAGATTTGAACTCTCTTTCAAAACAATGATCAAAGAGACCATTTTTCTTTAAATGTGCTATCATATTCGGTTTCCATTCACCATAGTTGAGTGGAGAAAGAAGATCATAGTTTAATGGAGAAAGAGGATAGATTTATTCTGAATACATTGAAGCTGTAGAAGACCTGCAAAAACAATAGAGAATATTTGCAACTGCTGCTGCTGCAAAAATGCAGAAACTGCTGCACTCGAAATATTGATAATAACCTGCAAAAAACCCTCAGGAATGGAGATAAACAATACTCTCAACATGCTTTGATACCATGTGAAAATCCTCACAGTAGATCTAAGAGATGATGTATACCTCACAAGAAAGTAATTGATTAAGCAAGAAAATAGAAGAAGAGTGGTCAATGCAGTATAATGAGCAATAGAATAATAATACAGTAGAACTCGGATAGAAGAAAAAATACTTCACACACACTAATTAATTAATCACAATATGGACAATAAGTAGTACAATGCATGAGTATTTGAATGCCTAAGGTGGCAATTCGAATTAGCCTTCATGGAGTGATCAAAAGACCACTGGAGTGTCATCGGAGTACAACTAGTAGTCTATCTCATCATCGATGGAGTCATCAATGCACAAGTAACTTTCAACCATCAGTCAAACTGAGTCTAACTGAGTGTGGTAGGTGTAACTAAATGTAACTCGCACATGGAGACACTAACTGAATTGGGGAGGCTCAGTGGAGGGGAGCATGAGGAGTTAACTGGAGTCTGAATAGGTAGTCATGTCTCATCGGAGGTCAATCGGAGCGATAACAACAATAAGGAGTCAGTCTGGCCTCAAATCAAGGAAAGACTGGTGGATAACTGAAGTAAACTGGACTGGTAGGTGAGAAAGGATGAGTGGCTTCCTTAAATCAAGGAGGAAGGGCACACTAAGCTCTAGGAGGGCTAAAACTAATCTGAGAGAAGCTATCGGGGGCTGGCTAACTGAGGTCTAGGTGTTGTACTGATGACTGGAATGCATGAAAACCCTAAAAGTGCAGGCATGACTGAAAATGTAAATGATCAAAATACTGGTGGGATTAGGATGGAGTATAGGAATATCCTAACAGTTACTCCTCTGATTCAAACTTTTCTAAAGCTTTATGTCTTTCCCTTTTTCCTTGATGTTTTTGTCTAAGGATTTTCTTTCTTTAAACTCAAAGCGCACTTTTAAGTTTCAAAGTATGCGCTAGAAGCACAGCTAGCATGATTAAATTTGCGTCAAAAGGTGTGAGTTTTAGGTCTGGACTCTATCACCAATGCAGAAATCGCAAGATTAATTTTGCGCTATAAGGCGCAAGCTTTAAAGATAACTTTTGTGCCCTATCATCTCATCCGCCCGTAGTGCAAAGTCTATCCCTAAAGTCCCCCATCATTGGCACATAGATTAACCTAAAGTCGCCACTGCGTCCGCAATCTCGTTCATTTGGTCATTGGCGCATCTTTTGGGCGCAAGACTTAATAATATCTCCTCCACCCGACGTGCAGAACCTAACCTCAAGAGCCCCGCCACCATCATTCTTTTTAAATAGACCTTGTCGTCGACGCATCTCTTGGGCGCAAGACCTAATGGTAGTTTCCCCGCCTCGATCGCAAGCACTATGCTTAATAGTGCCACTACACCAATCCCGCGCCATCGCAACTCTTGAGTGTTGAGAATGCCGTTCGATGCAATTCAATGCACCTTTGCTGGATTAATGAAGCCATTTAACTCGGCTTGTGTGGCGTTAATTCACTACGTTTTCGAGCCCCGTTCCCACCGAACTCACATTAATCCACCTATTGGGAATTAACTCTTCCCCTATAAACGCAGAGAATGGAGTTCAAGCAGCGCATTATTCTCAAGTTCGAGAAAGCTTCCAGGAGTGAACAGTGGACGTTTTATCAGTTTTATCATCTTGGATAGATGCACCAACCACAAAAAACCACTCTGAGAACACCAAGTAGGCACTCCTCTCCTCCTTTTTCTTGTTACGAGAATTGGCTCCGTTCGAATCTGTATTTTGACAGTCTAAAAGACAAAATTTGTCTTAGGCATAGTTTTTAGTCACCCACATTGCCGTTTTGTCTTTCATTGGCTATACACCCTGCGTGCTTTCTCTGCAGGCCATGAAATACTGCGTCAATAACGCCAATCCCCTTATCAGCTTGTAATAATCTCCTTCACGTAGGCGACGACACTTATCCCACCACCTGTGACATTTGTTTCAAAAGGAGGCTTCACCCCAAGACGTCAAAACCAGGTCTCCTTTTTTCTAGATGCATTTGTAAGACATTATAACAAGACTTTTTATTCCTGGCTCTGTGTTGCATGCCACCAGCAAGAGCTTTCACCCCTTAGCATAAGGTAAGAGTGACTCTAACACCTATAATGCCCGGTTCGTCTAATGCGCAAGCGTTCAGTCGAGCTGCTAAGCAGTAAAAACCCGCGCTGATGAACTGTAACGTGCGTTGGTTTCCTGCCTAACACCACAGTGACCTTCCCATGTATTTCCAAATCAACACTTATGCTACAAATTTTCTTTTAAGAAAATTGGTAACTTCCGATGATATGGTAAAGATACTTACTATTAAATTTCACATGGATGTCATACGACTTTTTTGAACACCCGCAAAATTTCTAACTTTCCTGTTGTTGCTTATTTTGAATAATTAGATAATGTCTGCGGTGTTATATGCTTATGAATATGCCGGATATTTATTTCGTGCCACCTTAATTAATGCAGGTTTGACATGCATAGAATGTCTGCAAGAAGGAAGGTCGCACAAAAGGTGGAGTCAGACTGAGAAGTGGAGATCTTGCTGGATACGTCACTTGAAACTATGTTCAGTGATACGCAAGCCACCACTAATGTGCCTCCAAGAAGCTCTGCCCTAGAGTTTAAATGGGGTGACTTGTATAGATTCATAAGGGATCAGGAATACCCAAATGGCTCCCTAGAAGACACCTTGGTATATGAAAATATTAAGAAGTCCTTTATACATAAAGCAGCAACCAGACCTAAATTATTTCCATGTTCTGAGGTCCTTGGTTGGTTGATCCCTCATGTCCAAACTGACAGTAGGTTTATAAATGACAAAAATGGGATGAATAATGCATCATTCACACCTGAACACATCGCAGCTGCTTACAGATTGCCCCCGGAAAGAGCTTGGTTGGACAGTAAATGGATAGCAGAACATCCCATGGATCCTCTGATCTTTGTTAGAAAAATGACGATAGACGACAGGCAGATAAGGCAAAGGCAGAACAATGAATATGAGAGTAACCTCCTTAAAACCCCCTATAGACTCATTGTTTTGATGTTGAGCCGAATCTTCGGCATGACCAATGGTAATATCTTCAAACTGGGTTGGGTACCGGTAATATTCCATATAGCCATGTCAGGCACTATTTTCAATTGGGCTGCTATTATTTTAGAGAGCCTGGAATCACAGTTAACCGCTGCCTAAGGAGGAATGACTCAGAAAAAAGCATATTTCTTTATGTCTTCCTATTTGATAGATTGCATGTTGAGCAAGCAACCCTTCCTAGATATGGGTTGCTCATGGAATAGGAAAGAGACACCTCTCTTCATAGCTTATCAACCCACATGGGCCAGCAAGTACCCAAGTTATTACAAACAACTTTGCGAGAAATTCATCATGCCTTTATACCAGCTTATCTTTGTAGAGGAGCCAAATTGCATGTCAGAAAATGCTATGCTCGTCATCGAAGCATATGGTGATTACTACCACTCCCAAGAAGGCACTTACATCCACATGAGTGGAGGATCCGTAGCTCCATTCTTACTTCCCAGATATGTTACAGATTTTGTGATACATAGGGAAGCCATAAGGCGTCTTTTTAGCATTGGTGGAGTCAGTAGGATCCTCATCGAAAGGAATAAAGGGCTATGTCCACCAATGCCTTTCATTATCGGCGCATACAGCCTACCAAGAGCAAAAGAGGGAGAAAATTATGTTCAGGATTTGGACATCTTTCATTTTGGCACTAAGTTTAACAGAAGGCACGACCCTTGCGGTAGAGTTGCGGAACATATTAGTCATGTTGGGAATTCCTTCGAGTATTCCCATCAGATTGACCTGAATTAGGAATTCTTCCGTAGTGCCAAAAAATTAACAGAACTAGGAAAGCACTACAGTAAGAAGAAAGGGGGGAAAACTTCTGCCCCCAAGCCTGTTAGTCTGGTACAGCTGGAGCAAGAGGCAATAGCATCCCAAGCCGGAGTTTCAAATGACATGGAACTAGGAGAAGGTGACACAATTCAAAATGAACAAGCTGCCAAATTACAACAAGAGCAAGAGCAAGTTATTCAATTGCAGCAAGAGGAAGAAAATGTTAGAATCCAAAAGGAGCAAGAGGAAAGAACCTGGTTGGAGGAAGCAAACAGGTTAAAAGTAGTGATAGCCGAAAGGTGAAAGAAAGAAAAGACTGCTAAGATTCAGAAAGAGCAGGAAGCAAAATCTCTGAGAGAAGAAGAGGACAGAATCCTCCAAGAAAAAAATGCCAAATTGTGAGAAGAAGAAAGATTTTTGTTAGAAGAAGCGGACAGATTGCAAGCAAAGCTGGCAGCGCTAATAGAGAAGCAAGAGAAGGAAGAGGCGAATAAATTTCAAGAACAAAACCCGATGAACCCAGTAGCCATGGACTTGGATTCAGCAAAGACTTCCCAACCAGGGACAGCTCATGAAGGGGTTGTCTCCACCGAAGAATTAGCACTCACCCCATACAACCCCAGGAAGTAGTGCCAAGTGGCCAACCTGGATTCCATCTATTTTCATGAACGAAAGAGGGCTATTGTTGACAGAAGAGTAAGGAAAATGGAAATTGGGGAGGACTTATATGATTTCAGAATATCAGAGACCACACTAGTCCAAGGGACCGATCTCGATCCGTCATTTCAGGAGGGCTGCATCGTAGCTTCATCCCAAGCAAGCAAAGCCAATATCGATCATTTGATTGAAACTGTTAAAAAGTACAGAGAACTGTGTCTCAAAATAAAAGTTGACAGGAAGGATGAGGTGTTAGAAAGTAATGAGATAAAAAGGAAATACAAACAGCTCGTGGAAGAAGAGGAAGAAACCACTTCGAAAGCCCTGTGGCTTGAAAATGAGAAGAATTCACTTGAAATGCAACTAGCAATCTCAGAGGATGAGCAAAAGAACTTGAAAGTTCATATATCCGAAGTGGAAGAACTTGAAGCCAACAGTGCCCAACAGGTCAATTCTTTCAAAACTCAATTCGAACAATTAGAGCAAGAAAAGGATGAACTGTTGGAACAACTTGAAAAGGAAAATAAGATGAAGGAAGATCTAGCCACATTCTATGAGAGAGCTTGTGAAGTGCAAGAAAGGATTCATCAACTACTGGTGTCGATTAATGAAGAAGTCTGCAATATGAAGAAAATGTTCACAAAGATGACTTCCATCAAAGTTGAAGCACTAATATTGAGGGACAAATATGAGCAACATGTAGAAGAGCTTGGAGAACAATTTGAGTGGAGTAAAGGGAAATCGGGTTTCCCTTCGAACCTGCGGGATAAAACGGATGAAGAATTTGATATGGACACAGGAGTCCTCGAATTCTGCTTGAGGTGTTGTAGCAGATTGAGTACTGAAATAAGGAAAACCATCAAGAAATTCCATGTTATTTACTCTAAAAATTGGGAAGCCCACGGCAAATGTCATATGGTTCTACCTCAGAATCTTTATGAGTTCCCAAGGAGGGAATTGCGCTTGGCCAAATTATAAGGAAGGTTAACCTTTGAGTTAGAGTATTTGAAGAAAATAGAACGTATAACCCCAGAAGACCTCCGTCAATTCATTGAACAAACTGCGGTTCACACTTGTTTCCTAGAAAGTATTGAGTAAGAAGCTGCTGCAAAGATGGAAAATATCAAATCAGACTTGTGCAAGCATGAGATAGCACGAAAAGCAATGATCTCAGTGAGAAGTAAAACAATTATAAGGGAAATAAGTCAATGGGCCAATTATATAGAAGAGATAGATCAGGCTACAAAAGAAAGCGAGCCTGTTGAAGGGAGCAAGCCAACAGAAGAAGAGCGACCCAATGAGATAGCAGAGCCAGCTAGACAATAACTTGCTTTATTCGATTTTAACAGTTGTTAATCGTATAATGTCTATACAGATAGTTGTCCTTTCCTTTGTCTTTTGTAAAAGGATTGTCACAAATCATCAGAATTCGGGTTCTTTAAGAATTTTAATGATAAATCAAAATTTCTAGGTTTAGGGTACACCTGGCAGCTCAAGAAGCTTTTTGTAATACTATATATAGGAGAATGAGAGGAGAATTATAGACTTTTGGCAGGTGAATGAAATTTCTTCCTAGTACATGAATTACTTTGCTACTTGCTCCAAGAATTCGATTTTGCCTAATGAAATCCTGGGAGAAGGCGTTTTTGCCTGAGGAATGTGTCAAGTGTGTGCTAGATTATTCCTGTATCATTTACATATTGCTGTGAGATCATTCTTTGCTATCACGAATTGTTTCTATGTGATGAATGCTCTTACATTTTCCTGTGCAAATTTGTTTATCTCAAATGAGTAATGGAATGTATTAAACAAAATTGAAGCTATCTTTAATATCTGTCATATTCTGCTGTAGGCACATCTTTATGATTAAATGGCTATCTGTGTTATCTTTAGGTGTTTCTTGCAGTTTACTACTCATCTCTACAGTTTGCTCCTTGGAAGGATATAATAGATTTGTTTACACAATTTTTAGACTAATTTATGTTAATTGCATATACTTAGCTTAGGGAACTTGCATATCATCTTAAAATAAAATATATAAATGGTGAATTGGGACGCAACTGGTGTAAAGAACCAAGATCTTTAAATATTATGGTAGCCAAAACCGTTAACCGGACGGATTCCCTACATCAAACGGTGGACAATCTAATTGGGACTGTTTACCGGGGAGAATCCCTTGCTGATTGATGCTATGATTTTCGAGGCATCAACAGGTCTACTTGAAGAAATTGGAAGGTTGCAGAACAATGTGCATGTTTCCTGTGATAGCCAAAGTGCTATACATTTGGCTACAAATCCTTTTTATCATAGTAAGACTAAACATATTGATGTAAAGTATCATTTTGTAAGACAAGGCATTAGTGAAGGTGGAGTAGATCTGAAAAAGGTTCATACTCAAGAAAATTTTGCAGATATGTTTACAAAACCAGTGTTGTTAGAAAAGCTACGATGGTGTGTGGCCTCTCTTGGTTTGAAAAGGAAGTGATGAATAGTTTCCGACAAAGTATTAGATAATTTGTTGTCAAGGTGGAGATTGTTAAAATTATGACAACTAATTAACAATTAACCATAACTAAGGTGGTTTCTTGTAATTGTTGATTGATTGGTAGTTTCTCTAACGGGTGGCAGTTCACTCATATACGTAATTCCTTCTCTCATGTATTTATATGTAGTTTTGGAGAGGAGTAAATGTAACCGAGGAGAATGTATGGATAGGGGAATGCCTTACATGTAATCTCCATTATTGAGAGGAATAAGATATCAATACTTTGCTGGGTGGATGTTTCCCCAAGTGTTAGGTTTTTACCACGTTAAAAACTCTGTGTTGAATGTGTTTATTTGTCCATTATTCTTGTTTATTATTCTTTTTACAGACTTGATTACCAATAGGAACTTGGGTTTCATAAGAAGAGCAATAAGTAGAAGAATGCATTGTAACCAAAATGTTGAAATCATTTCAAATGGGAAGCTCGAATATTTAAGTAAACTTATAGATAAATTGGAGAATTGAGAAGGAGATAGTGTTCACTGGGGTAGATCAATTCATTCATTACGTCTCTTGGGAAAGGTGGATGACACCTTTAAATTGTTGGATCACCTTCATTTCAAGGGTTATTGCCCCAACAATCTTACTCTCAACAACCTAATTCATGGACTATGTCTACAAGGTTGTTATATATAATCTCAGGAACAACTATCATTCTCTTTGAAATCCAATTGGGTTTCTGATGAACGGACATGAAATGTGCTTATTGGAAGACTCTGTGATGTAGAGATGCCTGCAAAAACCTGTAAGGTTATGAACTTGATGATTGTTTATAAAGAAGGGTATGCTCTATCCCTTATTAATTGCAATATCTCATTAATTCATTTTGTAAACATGGAAAATTCATTGATTCCCACATGGTTATATTGAGAATCAGGGAAAGAGGGTGTTTTCCAAATGAGGTTTCCTATACAACTATGATCAACGGTTTATGCAAAGCTGGTAGATCTGATGATGCATAGAAAGTGTTTGACCAAATGTGTTAGAGATATTGCTCTCCCAATGCACTTACTTGTAGTGTTATGATTACGGGTTTTTTCATGCAAGGGAGAGTTATACAGGGAAGGGAGTTGATGTGTAATCTATGGGACCAAATTCCCACATGTGATACTGCCACTAACTTGGAAGCTTATAGTAATTTGGTTATAGGTTTTTGAGACGAATGTTTTTAGGTTGGTAGATTACATGCCTCAAGGGGAGCATGTTCCTTTGTTTTTTCTTATGGGGCGTTAATTTATGCTCTATGCAAGGTGGGGCATGCTAATGGAGGGGTTTGAGTGATCTATGTAATGAGAAGAAGAGGGTTTATTCCTGATGCAGTCTAGATTACAACTCTGTAATTCATGGGCTTTTCAATTAGGTGAGTTTCATAAGGGCACATCAAGTGCTTGGGGAAGGAATTTAAAGTGGGCACACTCCTTCTGAGCCTACTTATAAGTTTTTGGTTGATGGGTTTTGCAATATGGGTGAGTTGGAGAAAAACAATGATATTTTAGATCTTATGTTGCAGAAGAGCATTGTGGAAAAGTCTCGCATTTACAACATATTTTTGCATTCTCTTTGTGCCACAATTAATCCTAGTGAACTTCTTAACATGATGATCATAATGTTGTAGAATGGATGCACTTTTGATGTATTTGTGCTCAACACTGTCAAGAAGGAAGGCATGGGAGTGTTTCTCTTAGTAACAACAACACTTAACGATCACTAACATCCAAAACTGTCACCTACAAGACGAGTTTCAACACCTTCTACACAAGTAACAATAAACTGCAATGTAAAGGAATTGAGTAACAATAAGTAATGTTAACACTGTTTTGATGACCCTTACATTCATAAACTTAGGCTGATAATATGTTTCAACAATTTGATTGATTTAAACTCCTACTATCAATCATACAACTCATAAAATTATCATGTGCTACTGCAAAATCACTTTAAATTAAACAAGTGTTTACAAACTCACAAATAAAAATAGAGCATAAAAAATACAAAGTAAAGAACTCTGTTTCTTAACTTCAACTGATAATTCGTATTCCACTCTATGTTTTACAATCAGGATTACATGGATATTTATATTGCATCAAGGTAATTGATCATTAAATTCATATTGACCCTTCACTAGAACTAAAACAAAATTTAACTCTTCATGAGTAAATACCCTGCCTCTTGTGATTTTGATAGGCTGAATTATAGTTGGTGAATGCCACTTCAAACTTTGATGTAATACACTTCATGTATTAACCTTCGATGAGAGGAGGCAGAGCCAATAAATGTCTCTTCAAAAATTTAATGACTGAGTCGGTGCGGCGGCGATGCCCCTTGTAAATTCCGGTGGCCAACAGTCAAGCGGTGAAGTAATTAATTTAATCTCCAACATGCTCCCCCTTAATTATTTCACCAAAAAAACAAACTTACTATTATTCTTGTCAAAATTTCAAAACTTTTGTTACTACTGTAACATGTAACAGGATTTAGAAACCTTCCATTACTTCATGCAAACCCCTATGTTTTCTCTATGAAATTCAAACAATTCATTTCCCAATGGTTTGGTAAATAGGTCCGTAAACTAATTTTCTGATCTACAAAATTCCACACTAATTTCATTCTTGTTTGAGTCAGTTCTCGAATAAAATCATACCTTGTATCGATATGCTTACTTCTTTTATGGAAGACATGATTTCTTGATAGTGCAATGGCTGATTTATCATCACAAAATTTGAGGTTGTTCTTGTTGTTCATGTTGCAATTCAGAAAGAGTTCTTCTTATCCACATAGTTTGACATGTAGATGATTTTGCTGCAACATTCTCTTCCTCATCAGAGGATAAAGTCACTATGGGTTTCTTCTTTGAATCCCGTGCTAATGCTCCCGATCCAAGACTGAACACATATCCTGATGTGGTCTTCCTATCATATGTAGAACCTACAAAATCACTATCAGTATATCCAATCAACTTAAAATCTGAATTTGACGTATACAGGATACCAAAATTTCTTGTTCCAACAATATATCTCATGATTCTCTTTCCAGTTTGCTAGTGGGTTCTCTTCGGAGACTCCATAAATCTCAAACTAAAACTTATTGCAAACACTATAGCATTCCTTGTTTCTTTCAAATACATGAGACTTCCAACCAATATCTTATACAATGTTGGATCAACTTTTGACCCTTAATCCTTCTTACTGAGTTTTGTGCCAGCTGCAATTGGAGTTATAGCTGGCTTACAATTTACCATCCTTAATCTACTCAATAGATCTTTTGCAAACTTAGATTGATTGATAAAAATGCCATATTCATATTGGGTTACTTCAATACCAAGAGAATACTTCACCATTCCTAGATTAGTTATCTTAAACTTTGTTTTCATGGTTGTCTTAAACTCGTCTACTGAAAGATCTCCAGTGAAGATCAAATCATCAACATATAAGCAGACTATCAATATTTTACCTTCTTGGTTTACCTTTATATACAAGGTTGGATCACTTAGACTTATGTTGAATCCTTTACTGTTCAAGTACTCATCAATCATGTTGTACCATACTTTGGGTGCTTGTTTCAATCCATACAATGCTTTCTTTAATCTATAGACCTTGTCTTCATGTCCATCAGTTTCATATCCAGGAGGTTGTCTTACATAAGCCTCTTCTTCCAGATATCCATTTAAAAATGAAGACATTCCATCCATTTGATGCACACTCCATTTATTCTGAGCTACAATATCTAATACCATCCTCACTATATCAAGTCTGGAAATAGGTGCAAAAGTCTCATTATAATCAACACTAGGTTGTTGACTAAACCCCTAGGCTACAAGCCTTGCTTTGTATTTTTCAATTTCACCATCAACATTCAATTTTGTCTTGTAAATCCATTTAACAACAATACAATTTTTATTATCGGGAAAATCTACAAGATCCTAGGTATTATTTCTTTCTATGGCATTAATTTCCTCATCCATAGCTTTTATCTAAACTTCTTCTTTAACAACCTCATCAAAATTTCTAGGATCACAAGCAATCAATGCAAAATTTGAAACTTGATCTACTTCTTCATTTTTCTAATACAATTCTCTTAAACTTCTATTCTTCTGACCTCTAACTCTGTTTCTTAATGAAGCTAATGTAGGATTTGATTCATTAATAACCTATGATCCTATTGCTTGTTATCTACCAACACTTGATGGTTCACCAGCTCTTGTGTTCTGGGCGTTTTGACTTCTAATGACTGTCTTACAGGTGTTATTGCTACTAGTGTAGGCATATGTTGAATCAACTTTCCACCTTGTACGCCCTGCTCATCTCCTTCATCTGAATCTGCGTGAGGTGTAACACCGTCATCTGCAACCAATTTATCTATGTTGTCATCCCAAGTTTCCTCTTCCTTAAACACAATGTCTTTGTTGACAACATACTTCTTTGTGATGGGATTAGAGAGTCTATATGCTTTAGACTCTTCACTATTGTAACACGCCCCACTTCCTTTCTACCATTTGAAGGAAAATGGGGTGTAAATTTTTTTCCTCTCTTTAACTTAAACATCCGATTGTGCTAGTCCTAAAGAAAATCATGATAGTTTATCCATAGGATTCAATCTTCATCAACTTAGTTGTTTGCATATGTTCGTTAATAACCAAGTATCTTCTATTTGAAGTGTAGATAATTCATGTTGGATTTTTATTATAACATAATCTAAATATATTGACTTAACTTCAAGCCTTAAATGTTATTACCAGCATAAGTAAATTATTCATACTTAACTATTGAAAATATTGTAACCATTGATAATAATTTGAACAACTGAAATAAACTCATTACACCTTTCTGAAAGATCCTGATATAAATCTCATTATTACACTATGAGAATCATCCTATTCACAACTTCATTCTTTGTTAAGTATATTAAATATAACATTCCTTCCATTATTGATACTTAGCTTATTTGAACATTGAGTGTGTTTAAAACTCTTTCGATCTATATAAGTAATTAGTTATAAAGAGAATACTCAATCTGAGTAATTATTTGAATAAAGTGATATAGGCTTACTATCTTTCTTCATGGAATGCAACCAATGACAACTCGATGAACTTGCAAGAATATTGTACAAATACTCTTAACTTCATAATGTTCATCCATAAGGTACTTAATAATTGTGATAAATTCCTCCTTTAGAGTCATACAAACTATATTACGATCTAGATTGCTACATGAGTATTATCCACTAGATTTATACAAATTATTCAACCATAGTTGGGACTACTTTATTCATGAATGGAAGAGGCTAAAATAATATTCCCATAGAAGCTATGATTCACTACTCATTTATGCATGATACTCTATCTTTACCCTCAAGTAACTATTACAAAGAACAAGATTAAGGAACATAAACAAATAACATTAATTTAAGATAGACCATATACATGTTAGTCATACGAATTTTTCAACATCTCAAATACATGTCTTTATAAAAAAACTTAATTAACCATAATTACAAAGCTTGAGTAGAAATATTTATTTGACTTTGTGAAGACCTAGGTACTGAAGGTTCTACTCCAACTTTCCTCCCAACCATTTGAATCTTTGTCCGGTGTATATTTATGCCACTGAGACCTAACAATGAATCCACTTAGAGGGAAAAATAACTGAACTCCAAGATATGCTAACTAAGTATGAAGATTTCTCTTTACAATAATTCTTAAGGAGAGACCTCCTAAGACCTTTCGACTAAAAATATATATAATAATCAAACCCATATTGAAAGTGCTCTCAACCTCCCTCATGGGCCATCTTTTCCACAAATATCTATATACATAAAAAATCAAACATAGACTATGCCAACCTTACCAAGAGATTTGCCTTGCATTTAGTAACATCAAGCGAATACTATTTTTCCTGTAAGCTTATTTGCATACAACATTTATATCAGTGTTTTAGATACACAACAACCATTACTAAAGTTGGAGTTGTAGTCAATTCTCAAGAATGAGATCGAAATCATAAAGCAATATAGTATATTTATACTCAGTGATCAATCCTGAGATCGAAAGCATAAATTAATATAATATGTTTATACTCAGTGATCAATCCTGAGATCAAAATCATAAGTTAATATAATATGTTTATACTTCATCGATCAATCCTGAGATCAGAATCATAAGGAATATAGTATATTTATACTCAACGATCAATCCAGCTGAGATCAAAATCATAATTAATATAATATGTTTATATTCAATGATCAATCCTGAGATCAAAATCGTAATTAATATAATATGTTTATACTCAACGATCAGTATTGGGATCAAAATAATAAATTAATATAATATGTTTATACTTGGTGATCAATCCTGAGATCGAAATCATAATTAATATAACATGTTTATACACGGTGATCAATCCAGAGATCGAAATAATAATATAATATGTTTATACTCGGTGATCAATCTGGAGATCGAAATCATAATTAATATAATATGTTTATACACGGTAATCAATCCGGAGATCGAAATCATAATATAATATGTTTATACTCGGTGATCAATCTGGAGATCGAAATCATAATTATTATAATATGTTTATACTCAGCGATCAGTCTTGAGATCGAAATCATAATTAATATAACATGTTTATACACGGTGATCAATCCGGAGATCGAAATCATCAAATAAAATGTGTATACTCGATGATCAATCCGGAGATCAAAATCATAATTAATATACTATGTTTATATTCGGTGATCAATCTTGGAATCAAAGTCATAAGGAATATATTATACCAAAATCAAATATATCTGACAATGCGTCACCACTGCAGAGTGTAATTACATATAAGTAGTAATCCATCTATGTGTAGAATATTCACACAAAAAAGTAATGTCAATGAAGCAGGGTTGCATCTATCTATCAAGGAATACGATATGCAGAAAATATTAACACCACAACAATGCCAACAATACACAAATGTCTTAGAATCAGGCTTCTTAAGAATCCCTCTTTCCAAAAAATTGCAGATATTTGTTTTAATAAGGAATCCTATTAATCGGTTGTAGAGATTGCTCACCAATGCCCAGGATAGATATACATATATTTAAAACAGGAATCAAGCAAAATAATCAATCAAAAATCATTTACCTTAATGCAAGATGTAGGGATTGCATGGATCACAATGCTAATTAGATAAGCAGAAGATTGCATGGCTTACATAAGCAGAGGTCACTGCGATGAGCATAGGATTACAGGGATTTTACCATGCAGAGATCGCTACACACCACCTGTCCCCCCCTTCTCGACCCGACAGTGTATATATATATATATATGGGTAATGTTTTGGGGCGAAATTTAGCCAATTGGTTATTTTTTGGGTTTTTTTTCAAAAACTAAATTTGCTAATTGGACAATTTTACTCTCTAATATCACCTATATTTACATAAACTATGATTTTTTTATTGTACTATTAGCCAAAATTTACAAATTTTAGTAGTAAATTGTATGTTTCATATTTAACATTCGCCTACCTATCCACATATATGATTTTTCCAACCCAAAATAATTGCCTAGAATACTATACTTAGGTATATTATTAGAATCCTTAAAAAATACCATGATATATATATTAGTAATTACACAAGGTTACTTCCCTTGGAACATCTTTCCAAGTAGAAAAGATCAATCTGGAGGCCGAATTCAAAGAGATATGAAGATGGTACTACCAAATGGTAGCTGGGAGGAGTTTTCTTTGTCCCGTAAGGGGACAAGGAAATAATATAATATATAAATATATTGTATAAACAACCAAATCACTCAATTATTCGCTAATAGATGCATGCTGCCATAGGAAATGACATAAACCAACCAAATATTCCTTTTGTTATAAAGTAGAGGTGCTCATTCATAGAATTGGTGTTTCTCTTAGTAGGGAGAATAATAAAGAGGACTAGGCATTACCCTCGGGGAGTCCTTCTACCATCATATCTACACCTCCTTTAGATTTGAAGGTGGTTGTGACAGTAGTAATTACTATTTGAATAAAAATCTTAATTGAAATCTTTCAAGTTTACTCCTTTTTAATTTAGAGTTGCTAGATTTTGATTAACTTATGGCGATGGCCTTTATAGCTAAATAATATATAATATAGTTCATATTAGTATAAGGTGAATTTCTCATTCCCTTTTGTATTCCTTTTTGATAGTGGAACCTAAACTCATCCCCTTATCAAAAGGGTGTTGACTAGTTAAATAGTTTATTTTCTTTTATAATATAATATTAGCTATTTCATATCTCAAGTCTATTCAATTGTCAAAGGGTTTTAATCGGATTGAAAGCACTAATTTCATGTTTTAGGATAGGTGTTAGCCATTCACTTAGTTCTCGTACACTCATAGGTTACCAAGATGACACTCAATAATCAACCAGATTCTCAAGGCTTCTCAAGCGTTTTTCCTTTTCCCGTAGTGGATTCATTGCCTCGTTGTTTAGTCGTGTCAAAACCTTCCGTCCCTAGGTCTATAATCAACCATTGCAACTTAGGACATAAATAACAAAAACTACAAGGTTTTTACTGATGGGGCCTTGGCCTTGAGCTCCTCACTAGAAACAAATACCTATTACATTTATAATTACAAAGAGTAGGGGTAGAAGAGCGATGTTACAACTATAACCAACAAAGATACACTTCTCACTTCTATCATCCAACTTTATCCTTATCTCTTTAGGTACATGTGCATAAGCCACACACCCAAAAATCCTCAAATTAGATATGCTGCTACTCTTACCACTCCATGCTTCCTGGGGAACTCGGTCCTTCACACTCTTAGTTGGACTTTTGTTCAGAATATACACTGAGCAAGTAACTACGTCTCCCAAATAATCATCCGGAAGATGCTTCTCCTTCAACATACTTCGAGCCATGTTCATAATGGTTCGATTCTTTCTTTCGGCTACTCCATTTTGCCGTTGAGTGTAGTGAGCAGTAATCTGTCTTTTGATACCATGGTATTGACAAAATTCCACAAAATCATTTGACATATACTCATCTCCTCTGTCTGATCTCAATACTTTAACAAATCTAGCACTCTCCTTTTCAACCATTGCTTTAAAACTCTTAAACACATCAAAAGCTTGATATTTCTATTTCAACAAATACACCCAAGTTTTTCGACTAAAATTGTCAATGAAAGTCATAAAATAAACATTACCAGTCAAAGAATATGTTTGGATTGGTCCACACAAATCCATGTGTATCAGCTCCAATCGTGCTTTTTCTCTATACGAAACTCCTGAGACAATTTTTTTATCTGTGATGCTTTCCTAATATGAAACTCTCGCACGAGCTTGTTGGTTGCTAAATATTGGGCAACCCTTTCACCATCTCCATCTTCTATAGAAAATCTAAGCCACCAAAATGTAAATGGCCATACCTCAAATGCCACAACGATGATTGATCTGAACTCTTAGTTTTATAAGCATTCAAAGAGTTAGTCAAATCATTCCTCATAATAAGTGGAAACATTTTATTCTTTGCCATCTCTATTCTAGCTATCAATTGCTTACTTGGATACTTGCCATAGATAGTACATACCTTGTTCTTGAAGAAGTTACACTCCGTAATTTGTCTATAACAATTGCCCAACACTCAATAGATTATGCATTAATCTAGGAACATAATAAACATATTGACTTTTTCTTCTTTCACCATTCTTGGCATATACAATAATCACACCTTTACCATTAAATTTAACCTTACTATCATTACCTAGCTTTATCTCAAACTGAATACTTTTATATAGACTTGAAAACAACTCTTTATTTCCAGTCATGTGGTTGTTGCATGCATTGTCCAAGAACCATACATCATTTGAAATTTCCTAGGTGACATTACAAGTCAAAAACATAGGATTCTCCTCATTTTCAGGCTCATCTGTAATGTGTGTGGACAACTTACTAGCATCTGTTTGTTTCTTCCAACACTTGTTAGCAAAATGCCAAAAAAAATTGCAATAGAAGCATTGAAATTTAGATCTATCATACCTTTGATTTATTGGATGCCATGTTTTGTTGCTACTCCCCCTTACACTTGGAGTATTCTACTGAAACTTCTCCTCAAATTATGAATCATTTTTGATGTCAGTATGATCAAAATTTCAATCTCCTCTTCCTCTACTACTAGACCTTCCTCTGCCTCTGCCTCTAGTAACACACAACTAAGATTTAAAAGCATTCTCTAATGGAGTATCATCATATCTATTCTTCCTAGATTCGTGAGCAATTAAAGAACCAGTCAACTCATCAATGTGCATTTGACTAAGATATTTAAACCCTTCTATAAACAAGTTACAACTTGACGAGAAATTGACATTATTCTTGTTTTTTTATATGCGTTAAAAACATCAAAATACAACCCCAAATAAAAAATTGGTTCTACTGGTAGCACCACTTTTTTTCGGGGCTAAAATTACAACTTTTTGGTAACCCCGAGCATTGTGACATGATTTCGTTGTAATAAAAATTGTAAACTAGACCCCCCAATAAAAAAATTGTAGAATATAAGTTTTTCTTTCTGGAGCTAAAATTACAAATTTTTTTACGTCATTACCTTAACAGCCAACGACTTTCCAACGCAAATGCTAAAATAAACCAGTGACTCAAAAAGAGGTGCCACCGGTAGCACCTCTTTCCTTTTTCAAGTTACATTTCTAGGTATTTTTAAACCATGGTTAGAAATTATTTAATTTAAAAAAAAATTTATTTAAAAAAAAAAACATAAAAGGAAAAAAACTAAAATTTTAACAAATTAAAACAAAAAAAAACAAACTTTCAAAAACTAAAACTATTAAAAAAAACAAATTTAAAACAGAAAAAAAAATTTAAAACAATTAAAAAAAAAACAAAACAAAAAACAAAATATGGTGGTGGAAGGGTGGTGAGGGGGGCGAGAGGGTGGTGAGGGTGTGGTTGGAGGGTGGCGCGATTCTGAGTGGAAGGGGCCGAGAGAGTGGTGAGGGGGGCGAGAGGGTGGTGAGGGTGTGGTTGGAGGGTGGCGCGATTAGAATCCCGCCACCCTCCAACCACACCCTCACCACCCTCTCGCCCCCCTCCCCCTCCCCCTCCCCCTCCCCCGTCAATCGCGCCACCCTCCAACCACACCCTCACCACCCTCTCGCCCCCCTCAACACTCTCTCGGCCCCTTCCACCCCTCCCCCTCCCCCTCCCCCTCCCCCTCCAATCTTGCCACCCTCCAACCACACCCTCACCACCCTCTCGCCCCCCCTCACCACTCTCTCGTCCCCTTCCACCCCTCCCCCTCCCCCTCCCCCGTCAATCGCGCCACCCTCCAACCACACCCTCACCACCTTCTCGCCCCCCTCAACACTCTCTCGGCCCCTTCCACCCCTCCCCCCTCCCCCGTCGGGTGGTGTGATTCTCCCCACCCTCCAACCCCCCCCCTCCACACCCTCCCGCCCCTAGAATCACGCCACCCTCCAACCGCCCCCCGCCCCTGCTACCCTCCAAACACACCCTCACCACCCTCTCGCCCCCCTCAACACTCTCTCTGCCCCTCCCCCTCCCCCGTCAATCGCGCCACCCTCCAACCACACCCTCATCACCCTCTCGCCCCCCTCAACACTCTCTCGGCCCCTTCCACCCCTCCCCCTCCCCCTCCAACCACACCCTCACCACCCTCTCGCCCCCCCTCACCACTCTCTCGGCCTCTTCCACCCCTCCCCCTCCCCCGTCAATCGCGCCACCCTCCAACCACACCCTCACCACCCTCTCTCCCCCCTCAACACTCTCTCGGCCCCTTCCACTGCTCCCCCTCCCCCTCCCCCGTCGGGTGGTGTATTCAACTTGAAATCATCTCAGATATTTTGAAATCCAACAATATAGCAATTGGACATGATTGATTAATGTTACACGAAGCATTTTTCTCAATGCCAATTAAAACATAAAATGCTTGGACATGCTGTTATGGTAAAAAAAAAATAGATAAATCATTTACCATATTTTCATCCATCATTTCTACCTATCAAAGAGTACAACAACCGTTTTTCCAGTGGCTTGCCAAGAATTACATAAAATCCGCTTTATTTAGGGCTCTTTCAGATACAAAGGAATGATGAGCATTCTAAAAAATTTCATTGGAAGAGATTTATGAACAAAACAACGGCCCTCATCATCTGACTTGTACAATACCCGCACTCACAAGCTTATGAGTCTTATGCATTACTTCAGGATTCCTAATGATCATGTGCTACCTTTTGGTTTTCTTGAAAATCCATGAGAATCTATGAAAAGGGACGTCATCGTCAAGTAGAGGAATATACCCAACACCAAAATCTCCAGTGTCAAATCTTTAATGCTCATGCTGAATTACCAAGCACCATCTAGCACACCATTTTCAAATGCCAACTTTAAAAAACAAGAATACTATGATCTATCATACAACCAACGAATTAGCCTTAAAATTTACATTACCTGTCTCATGACAAGATATGAAAGGATATGCTAAATATCAGGATCTTGCATTGCTTTGGACTACAAACAATACAAATGCACACTAATCAATAGTATATCACACTTATCATCACCATCAAATTCAAGACAAAGGAATCAGTGAAACATCTCCTAATCCCGACCATAGTATTTAAATGAATACAAACAAAAAGGTTCAAAAACACACCTCTCTCTCCTTCATTTCCTTGGTGCTTATGTCCGTCCTGTTGGTTTTGTTGATTTGCTCAACACATCTGCATGCAACATATAATAGGATGAAGCCTATATGTTTCAAGTAAAATAACTTGTTGCATTCAAAGGCCATATTTTAACAGAAACAAATAGTATTCAAAATATTTAAGTAAATGCATGACTTTAAAACGTAATGCTTATATTAGGGAATTTTCCTATACTAGTTATCATACCTCCGAACACTTTCTAATATTTCCTGGTTGTTTTAATCATATTTGAGATCTTCCTATTACAAGGAGATAATACATGAACACAAATTATAGTATAAGTAAATGAAGATAATAAAAGCAAAGGATACATAACATATGGAATTTCCCAACAATCTGAAAGGAACAAACAAAAATAAGGTAGAGACTCTTAAACTACCCTGAAAATTTACAAGTAGAATACCATACAAGAGAAATATAGCTTACATGTTAAGTTTCCAAGGCTTTGTCATATTAATCTTTCATGAAGAACTAAACAAATTTCCTTGAATAGCCTTTTGTAAATGATGGTTCCATCTCAATACACTTATTAGCATCCTTAAGACCTTCTGACAAAGCTCCAAACTGTGTAAGGATTTTCCTACTGTAGACCTGTGTTTACAGGTGCAGAGCACTGATCAATGAGCACTAGAATCCAGGAAACACTAAAGCAGAAGCTAATAAGACAACTTACCGATGCATTCTTGGGATTCCTTCTAAATTCTTCGGCATAATGCTTTATAGCCTCAGGATACTGCTGCTGCTTAAAGAATTCATTTCCTACAGAATAAAATTCTTAATCACTAAGATACAACAAACAATCTAGACAAAGCTAGAAACTGAAATGTCAATCACCACAACTTTATAGCAGCTGCAAGGTGCAACTTTTGAATCTCCTTCAAGGTCACATAATAGTGAAGAATTAAAATAGTAAGCAAATGAATAGCAACATAACATTGATATGAAAAAAGAATACAACCACCATGTAGCATCTTAAATTCCTTTCTTCTTTCAGTTACTATGAATATTATTCATCTTCATCCCTTCACTTATAATGCACCAAAATCATTAAGCATCCTACATGACAAATTCAGAGCCATGATTGTGATTTCTGCTACCTTTCTATCAAAGATCTTGTCAAATATCATATGTAACAAAAACTACATCTCATACCTTTCTCTCGTTCTTCATCTGCCAAATTTGGATCAAAATGTTCATGTTTATCCAAATATTTCTTTGCTTTCTCAGCTTCATTAACCTTCTTCAATGTATCTGGATTCCGATGTTCTGTAAATGATTTCTGGAAAGCTTCGCTTATTGGCTGAGCTGCCGGGGTTGATAGGGGCTCAGTGCCGCCGCATTGGCAAGAACATTTACTCTGAAATCACTTTGTATTCTTTACATGGCAAATACATATTATTTATCCTGGTTGTATTGGCATTCGATTCGATCTCCTCCATCTCAGTTCCCTATGTATTACTATGGCTCATTTTGCATACAATTTTGAAGTTCTACTAATAATGTGCAGTACTTGCCAAATACTATGCATTACTACAGCTCATTTCACATACAATTTTATGGCGGGAGTTCACTAATAATGTGGAGTACTTGCCAGATACTACGGGTAGTTCTTCTTGGATTCTAAATTGTATAAGTTTGGGAATCAGGCAAATTTGGAGAGGTGTTGAATCGTAGAATGAAGGCTCGTGTATTCTTCACTGCTTCTTTTGTCACTGCAGCCATCAACACAATCGCCAAAATTGGCAGGATCTTGGGTTTCATAAGAAGAACAATAGGCACAAGATTGCATTGTAACTGAAATGTTGAAACAATTTGAAATGGGTAACCTGAAGATTTAAGTACAATAACACGCAATTATTTAATGAATTTTTCCTATGAAATCTAATTCAACCTCTTTTCCTTCATCTTAGGGATGATCAGCGAAGTGTTTCTATTCACCATCTAGGGGAGAGTTGTCTATTCTTGAACAGGGACCAGTAGTTGACATAGTACTGGTCCCACATAACCACCATATATTGACACAAATAAACCCATAAATTAAACATACACATTCCATATTAAGTGCAGAAAATATTTAAATTATGTCCAAAAATTGCCCATTAACTGACTGGGCCAATAGCTGTCAATAAATAGTCTTTATATGACAAACTATACAAAACATCTTGTCCCAACAAAGTACAGATCTGCTCAAATATCCAGAAGTACATAAACAGCTAAATAACCCAACTCGTTTTTGCTACCTACTGCAAGGTACCTATCAAAGGAGGACCCACGAATATCTAATGGAGCCTAAATATCCCAGTATTCATTGAAACCTGTTCAAACATTCATTGATACCTGTTCAAGCATCAGAAAAGATAGTGTCAGCCATAACTGCAAGATTGTTCAACATTCCAACCCACTGTATTCAATAAATGACACCTACCCATTAAATGCACCCATTAAACAGATGGTAGCACACAAATCATGAAACAGATGAAGGCACAGGGATCCACAATGACAAGCTTCCAACCATTGGATCACTTTCAAATCAATCCACAACACACATTGAAATTTGAGAGATTGCAATCCATGTGCAACCTTCTTACCAACCCAATTCAATAGCAAACAACTATAAATGAACCACAACCCTTATGAAGATGCATTTCATAAATTCGACCTGCAGAGTGTGTGCACAGTTGCATTTCAGAAATTTGAACAACAGAGTGTGTGCACAGTGGAGGCATACCATCAGAAGTGTGTGCATAGTGGAGGCATACCAGCAGAACTGTGTGCACAGTAGATTCAGGTTACTGTTACTGTGATTTATGTTTCTGTTTATGTTATTTCCAGTTATGTTATTCATGTTATTTATGTTATTTATGTTTCTGTTATTCATATTATTTATGTTTCTGTTTCTGTTATTTACATTTCTGTTATAATCAACTTCCAGTTTCTTCTACATAACCAGCCTCCCTTCTAAATGTGCAGGTTGTTGTAGGCATGGAAAGAGTCAGCAATGCAAGGGGAACAAGTCGTCGACTGAGTAGGGGTGCCCAGCTATGCTGCACCTCATCGGATGAGGAGAGGTCCAATCATTCAAATGCCAACAATGCTCCCAGCAATGTTGTTGAGAATGATAATGTGGTGGAAGAGGACATTGTTGTCCCACCACCAACCACACAGTCACTTCCAACCACAGTTCAAGGAACAAGTTCAGTCACCAAAATCAGTGCAATAAGAGGTTGGACAAAAGAAGACATGCTAGCTGCTATTGATGATATAGAGTTCAATGGATATTCCATTCGTGCTGCTGCTAAAAAACATGGAGTTGCTACCTCTTCAGTACATTATTGGATAAATGGACTCACACATACAAAGCGCAGAGGGCCTGTTACAGTTATGAGTGAAGAGGAGGAGGCCAAGGTGGTTCAGTGGTGTAAGGAGATGGCTGAAATGGGACATGGGCTAGAGCTGATACAGCTAAAATCCACAGTAGCTCAAATTTGTCAAGGGAGGCCAAACCCCTTCAAAGATGGGTTCCCTGGTAAGTCATGGTGGTTTGGGTTTAAAAAAAGGCATCCAGACCTTGTGTTACGTACAACTGAGGGCCTAGATAGAGACAGGGCTCTAAATCTACGGCCTGCAATTCTAACTAAGTTCTATGCCACCCTTTCTAGTGCATATGAGAACCATGGGTATGCTCCAGACCATATATGGAACTGTGATGAAATAGGTTTACAGGCAGGAAGGAACTGTGGCATGCGTGTAATTTCCAAGAGAGGGAGTCGTAATGTGCCAAATATTTTGCCTAGGAGCAGGGAGTGGATCACTATTCTATCTTGTGTCAATGCAATTGGTGCTTCAATCCCAGGATTTTATCTATTTAAAGGTAAAACTCAACTCAAAAACTATATACAGAATTGTGAACCATGTGCATGCATGGTTGCACATCCCCATGCTTGGATGACCAAAGAACTCTTTTTGAATTGGCTTACTCACTTTGCTGCATCTATACCAGGCGGTGTCTCACCTGTAAATAGACACCTGCTGGTTTTAGATGGTCATGGAAGCCACATTGTTGTGCAAACAGTCGAGGAGGCTAACAATTTGGGCATCGACCTGTTGACACTGCCTGCTCATACCACTCACAGATTGCAAACCCTAGATGTCAGTGTGTTCGGGCCTTTCAAGAACTATTTCAGGGGTGAGCGAGCTTCGTGGATGTCACAGAATCCTGGGGTGGAGGTAAAAATGTTTGAGCTAGCCGAGCTTGCAATTAAAGCCTTTAAAAGGGCTCTCACACCTTCGAATATCAAGGCTGGGTTTAGGAGGACTGGAATATGGCCACTGAATTCTGAGGCTCTCATGCATGATAGTAGTTGTAGCCTGGGATTTGATCTGAATGGTCAAGAAGAAGGGGATGTCCAAGCACATGTTGCTGGCCAAGAAGATGTGGAGGTAGAGGAAGACGTTGTTGCTGCTGATCATATGATATCCCTCTCTCAAGGAGGACCATACTGTGGTGATGAAGAAGAACAGGTAAGTGAAACATAGTATAACAATGAACCAATTGACAGTAACATGGAGGTACATACACCTACTGAGACAACTGCAAATTCTGCTTCTAATCTTCTTAATGTCTCTATGCAAGAAACAGTTCCAACTTCTGCTTTTGTTCATGTCAATGAAAACGTTGACCATGCACCAGAAAGCAGCAATAGAGAATTGACTTTGCCAAGCCAGGTTACCCCACCATCATGGCTGGTAGAAGCCATGATGAATTTGGACAAAAATATTGTGTCAAGGACAAATGAAGAAAGCATAAACATGCCTTCACAGCCCAGAGAATTGGAAGAAGAAATTGTTCATTATTTTGTGGACAATGGAAACCTGGAAGAAGATAGTGTCCACAACGAGGTTCCAGCTGAAGAGGACAATATGGTTCAGATAGAGCAGGAGAACATTGACCCAAATATTGAGAGGCAAGTGTCAAGCAAGGAGAAGCAAGTGTCAAAGAAGAGCCAGTTGCTTGGTCGGTTTCTAAAGCTACCGGTAGAGAGAGTGTCAGCAAAAAGAAGGCAATTTACAGCAGACAATCTTCGTCTATGCCGAAGTTCACAGTTACTCACCTCAGAGGACTATATAAAACTATTGGTTGAGTCTGAGCATAGGAAACTTGAACTCCGGGATTTAAAGCAGAAAAAGAGGGACTTAGCTAAAGAAAAGAAGGCTGCAAGGATTGCTAAAGCAGAAATTCGAGCACAGGAGAGGCTTGATATAGAGAAAGAAAGACAAGAAAAGGCTCATCAAAAACAAATGGCAAGGCATGAAAAGGAATTGAGAAAGGCTCAACAATTGCTTCAAAAAGAACAAGGGGTGGCAAAAAGTTCTGCTATTGATGCAAACATAGTGGAGGGGAGTATGATGATGCCAAACACATTGGAACATCTTGCAGATAATACTCCATGTTTCCAAGACCTCCTAAACATCCAAGTCCCCCGCTATCAACAAGTGCGCATGCCCACTTTATTCCCTCCTACCAGTGCAGGTGTCAGACATATGTATGATTATCGGGGGGCTCAACCCAATGTAGGGGTTATTAGCACAAGTGTGCACTGTGGCTACTCAATTCCTCCATGGTTACAAGAAGCAAATTGGATTTCATATAGAGGCAACCATCCACAACCTAATCAGCCATTGTTAGGTATGCCAACCAACCTGGCTCAAGCAGGAAACTCAACAATATTGGGAAGTAAAGATCTTGGACGACATCAAGCATAGGAGTGTCATATAGGGATGCCAAAGTTTTTGTTGTGACCACATTGCATTATGGATTTTGTAATCACTGGGTCTAACTACTGCAACATGGCCATTTTGTATACAATCCTAGACACTTTTGGGTACAATCCTAGGTCATATCGTTCCCTGATGTTTGCGGCATTGTAATCAAGGGTTTATCATAAGGTTTAATATACAATTTCATCATTTCAAGAGCAAGCTGTAATGTACTCTGATTAAACATTTCATTAACATTTTTTAGGGATTATGAATTTAGTTTGCTGTTGGTTTATGTTGCAATTTATGTTTGGGATGAATTATTGAAGGTTCTAGGGTTTATGCACCTACAACCCAAAAAACTTATTGTCATCACTACCATTATGAAAGACCAACACATACACACCAAAATGATTAATCATCATTATTGATGGAATCAAAATATATTCTACAACCAAACAAACATTGTTGTATTTCTATATAAGGGAGGGATGCCAGTTGTTGGACACCCCACGTGGCTCCCTCCTCCATGCCACGTTGTCGAGTCGACATGAACGCAGCCCGGGCCCAGATGGCATTGCCACCTGTCGTGGTGGGTGGGCGCCATAAAGCGGCCTCTATGGCATGCTTTTTCCCGCTTTTCCAGCGCTTTTCCCGCGACCTCTCCTTCCTCCTGTGTATTGTTGCTCGGGCCCTGTCTGTGAACACTCCGCCACCCAGAGGGTATATGGCTTATGTTGCAGTAGTATGGGCTGAATTATTGAAGGTTCTAGGGTTTATGCTGCAGCAGGGTCCATGGCTTATGTTGCAGTAGTATGGGATTACAACCATATGCCCAACCATTGCAATCATAGTTTGTTGCTGGTTTATGTTGCAATCATAGTTTGGCCTGAATTATCTATCTTCTATGGTGTATGTTGCAGCCAGGTTTGTAATTTTTTTAGGGTTTATGAATTTAGTTTGTTGTTTGTTAATGTTGCAATCATAGTTTCGGTCGAATTCTTGAAGGCTCTATGGTTAATGTTGTAGCAGTGTTTATAATTTTATTGGGGTTTCTGAATTTATGAATTCTATGAATTATTGAAGGCTCTATGGTTAATGTTTATGAATTCTAGTGTTTATGCTGCAGTAGGGTCCATGGTTTATGTTGCAGTCATTTCGGCTGAATTACAACCACATGGGATTACAACCATATGCCCAAAATTCAAAGGGAGATAGAAGAATCCCAAGACCACTATAATAGCTTCATCCTAGATGATATCGTGGGCTATGGTTTATGTTGCAGTAGGGTCTAAGGTTTATTGAAGTTTCATAGTTTGGGATGAATTATTGAAGTTTCTATGGTTTATGGTGCAGTTGGTTCTATGGTTTACAACTCTTGACCCCTATATTTTCCTTAAACTAGCAGTTAGGAATGGGGTTGAACCATTGCATGGGTGTGATACCCATCCATTCGATGCTAACTGTACTGAAACATGGTCCATATTTCTATCCTATTATTAATAATGGTTCTATAAGGAATGTTCCATGGAGGGCTCTCATGCATGACTTATTACAACTTAATACAGTATCATACTAATCAACATAACATGCCTAAATTAGATCCAGTGTATGTACATTCCTATAAACAAATTCAATATCCTTTTGAAGGCTAGAACAACAGACAACAATAATCAACCACACAAACTATTTAATAAAACTATGTCTATATAAATGCCCATAATGCAACAACTAATTTACCTTCTTCTATTTTGCCCATAATGCAACAACTAATTTAACTTCTTCTATTTTGCCCAATATTTCAAGTTAATAGGTAAAAGTAAAAACTGCATCATACAACAGCAGATCATACAACAGCAGATAAGATGCAGCAGATCACTTCATGTTAATAGGTAAAAGTAAAAACTGCATCATACACTTATAATTTAACAATAGCATGCAACTTGTAAACTGCATCAACAACAGCAGATCATAAGGTGGAGCAAATCGCTTGTAAAATGCATCAACAATAGCCAATTTGGCAAACTTGCTGATATCAACAACTGAATTATGGGTATTCTTCCAATTAGATGAGACAATGGAGAAGTCATTGTTGTCAACTACCATCCATCCCCTGTATGATGCAGTTTTGCCTTTTAACTATTACCATTCCACTGCAACAAAAACAAACAACATAAACCAACAACAAACTAAATTCATAAACCAGATAAAATTTAGGGACACTGCTGCAACATAAACCAGCAACAAACTAAAATAAAAAACCATAGAACCTTCAATAATTCAGCCCAAACTATGATGGAAACATAAACCAGCAACAAACGAAATTCATAAACCCCAATAAAATTATAAACACTGTTGCAACATTAACCATAGAGCCTTCAATAATTCGGCCGAAACTATGATTGCAACATTAACAGACAACAAACTAAATTCATAAACACTAAAAAAATTACAAACCCGGCTGCAACATAAACCATATAAGATAGATAATTCAGGCCAAACTATGATTGCAACATAAACCAACAACAAACTAAAATCATAAACCCCCAAAAAATTACAAACCCTGCTACAACATAAGGCAGCATAGACCATAGAACCTTCAATATTTCAGCCCAAACTATGATTGCAACATAAACCAGCAACAAACAAAATTCAGAAACCCCAATAAAATTATAAACACTGCTGCAACATTAACCATAGAGCCTTCAATAATTCGGCTGAAACTATGATTGCAACATTAACAACACAACAAACTAAATTCATAAACGCTAAAACAATTACAAACCCGGTTGCAACATAAACCATAGAAGATAGAAAATTCAGGCCAAACTATGATTGCAACCTAAACCAGCAACAAACTAAAATCATAAACCCCCAAAAAATTACAAACCCTGCTACAACATAAGGCAACATAAACCAGCAACAAACGAAATTCATAAACCCAAATAAAATTATAAACACTGCTGCAACATTAACCATAGAGCCTTCAATAATTCAGCCGAAACAAATACATAAACCCTAAAAAGTTTGCAAACCCTGCTGCAACACAAACCATAGAACCTGCAATAATTCTGCCCAAACTATGATTGCAACATAAACCCTAGAAAAAATTTAAATGCAGCTGCAACAAAACCCTAATTCATACACCCTAAAAAAAATTTAAACGTAGCTTCAACATTAACCACAGAACCTTAATTACAAAACCCTAATTCATACACCCTAAAAAAAAATTAAATGCAGCTTCAACATTAACCACAGAACCTTAATTACAAAACCCTAATTCATACACCCTAAAAAACATTTAAACCCAGCTTCAACATTAACCAAAGAACCTTAATTACAACACCCTAATTCATACACCCTAAAAAAAATTTAAACGCAGCTTCAACATTAACCACAAAACCTTAATTACAAAACCCTAATTCATACACCCTAAAAAAATTTTAAACACAGCTTCAACATTAACCACAGAACCTTAATTACAAAACCCTAATTCATACACCCTAAAAAAAATTTAAACGCAGCTTCAACATTAACCACAAAACCTTAATTACGAGTGCAACGTAAACTATAGAACCTTCAGTAATTCAGCCGAAACAAATTCACCTCCAACCTAATAAATGAATAAACACTAAAACATTCATAAACCCTACTGCATTCATAAACCCTACTGCATCATAAACCATTCATAAACCCTACTGCATTATAAACCACTCCTAAACCCTGCTGCAGCATAAACGAAATGCATTTCACCATTGCCACAAACGCAACGTAAACTTACCATACACAATTCAAAGTGAGAGCAGGAGGGCACCAAACCAATTCACCAATAGAAATGCACAAATTCACAACCCAGAAAACCAGAATTTAACCTTTAAAAGCAGCATAAATGGTCCACTAAATCCCCAGAAGGTTGAGAGTGTTGACAAACAATGATGCAGGGAATGGCTGGTAGGAAACCTACCACCGAAACCAAAGAAGCGTGAAGGGACGAGCCACCGCCGTGAGCAGGAACAACCAACGCCACCGCCGTGAGAAGGAACAGCCAACGCCACCGCCGTGAGCAGGAACAACCAACGCAGGAACAGCCAACGCCACCGCCGTGAGCAGGAACAACCAAGGCCACCGCCGTGAGCAGGAACAACCAACGCCACCGCCGTGAGCAGGAACAGCCAACACAGGAATAGCCAATGCCACCACCGTGAGCAGGAACAGCCAACGCCACCGGCGTGAGCAGGAACAGCCAACGCCACCGCCGTGAGCAGGAACAGCCTGATGGAAGCCACCATCGCCACCAGCGAAACCAGCCGAGCGGAAACCCAACAACACCACCACCGAACCGATGAAAACCTCCAACGGGGTCCGCCGCAGACAACTTCGAGGGCCTGTGGTGCGCTATGGGCATGGAGCGAGTGTCAACATTGGGAGATCTAGCGGACAAAACACACAACAGCGGCGAACGCCATCTGTCGGGGGGTAAGGAAAAAAGCGTCTGCCATATAATAGTAGCAAAGCAGGATACCGGCAGAACGAGAGCGCCCATGGTGTAGAACCAGAGCGGGGGTGGTGCAGAACCAGAGCGGGCGTGAACAGGAAGTGGGGTGCCGGAGCGTTCACAGACAGGGCCCGAGCAACAATACATGGTTGGAAGGAGAGGTCGTGGGAAAAGCACCGGAAAAGCGGGAAAAAGCGTGCCATAAAGGCCGCTTTAATGCGCCCACCCACCACGACAGGTGGCGGTGCCATCTGGGCCCGGGCTGCGTTCGTGTCGACTCGACAGCATGGCATGGGGGAGGGAGCCACGTGGGGTGTCCAACAATTGGCATCCCTCCCCTATATGTTTGCCCATTTCTAATTCTGCCATGCTCTTGTTTTTCCCGTCTCATATGTCAAAAATTACAAACCTGACACTCCAGAAAAGCTAGCGTGCGGAGAAAAGACTAGCAGGCCCCAAAACTTCAACAACACACAAGAAGAGAGGATGAATGTGGCAGGTAGGGGAATATACATGTTGTCTAAATTGTATTGGGTGGAGAGAAGATGAGTCTAAAACAGTGTTTTACAAACCCACCCTCAATAGAAAAACGCCTTCAGCGTAATAAAGCATGGTTGCCTTGTGACACAAGTGAAGATCATTTTCAATGAACGCAGAATATGGCATATAAGTGTTGGAGATTACTTCAATTCAACGTGTTAATTTTATGTAGAATATCAATCCACTCTCAACAAAATGTCCCATGTGATTGATCATATAAAAATTGTGAACTCTCCTTTTTCACTAATTTATTAGTAACAACTATATTAATAATATTAATGTGTTTAGGGAATATAGCCCATGTAAAATAAATGTCACATGAATATGTTAAGAACAAGAAATTACAATTAAGACAAACAAAATGAGATGGAATTGCATATCCATCTAAAAAAACATGTTCGCATTTAACCAAATAAAATTCAGTGTATTGTTCAACGCAATGTCTATAATTTAGTATAAATATAAAAATATTTCCAAAATTTTAAATTGATAAACTACGAAGGCTTTGGTCATAATGCTAAAAACAAAATTTCCACAACAGCTAAGGTTTTGTGAAATGCCAGACATCAACCATGTAAGTTAGCTCGGGTGATGGGATGCGGCAAACAGGTTATGCAACCGACATGAACTCGCCGATCGATCTGGACTTGGCCCGCTTGCTCTCTGACAGATTTCCACAACGCCCTGATCAACGAGAAGGAACCTCGATCACGGCCTTAGGCTAGGGCTCGACCCTCAAGCTCTATGCCCCTCAATATGGCCTCTGATGGAGACCCTTCCCCCTTCCCCTCCATCTGAACTCAACGAATTCATGAAGCTCATCTATGCACAAGGAAAAAAGACATTATCAGCTTCTCAGAAAAAAAAATTTGTGAAAAAGCTTTCTGAAATACCTACGGTAACACTCCCTATCGAGCAACCTTGCAAAATTGCCCCTAACCTCTTGGAACGAGGCTTAATTGGTCAATTCACAGGTTTGTGGCCCTCTCCAAAAGCTACCGAAACATGGTTTCAAAAAAATTGGAGGCCCCTAATCTCGAAGGAAGTAAACTCTTATCTTCTAGGAAAGGGATTCTTCGCATTTGTCTTCGAAAGCAAGAATGATCAAGAGTTAATTTTAGGAAATGGGTCGTACTTCATGGGACCACAAGGGCTCTACCTAAACAAACGGAATCCAGACTTTGATCCAACCCAAGATGTCCCCTCTGCAGTTCCGGTCTGGGTGAGACATCCGTACCTCCCTCTCCACTGCTGGAATCCTGAATCACTAGAAGCCATTGGGAATGTCCTTGGAAAATACATAGACAAAAAAGAAAGGAAGAATCAATACTCATGTGCAAGGATCTGGGTTGAAGTTGACCTAGAACATGGACTCCCAGAAGCCATAAATCTCACCATGGAAGGCTGGTCTCACATCCAGGAACTAGATTATGAGAAAATTCCAGTTAAATGCAGATACTGCCATGAATATGGGCACTTCGCTCGATATTGCAAAAAAACCTGCAGATTTGGATTGAGGAGGGAAAAAATATCAATGGACAACCATTAGAAAAAAACATAATCCCAGATCTAGACCAAAGATCCTCTCAAAAGAAAGTCAAGGAACGAGAAAGATCCCTCAGCATCAAAAATATCTGGCCACTAATAATGAGAATAGATTCAAAGCTATCGAAGCTTCAGAAACTCAGGAAACCCCTGAAGCCCTAGAAGAAGGAGAAATCCATGAATATAAGGAATCCCAAGAAGCCCACCAGATCCAAGAATCCCCAAAACATCCCCAATCCCAGAAAATCCAAAGCCCTAAAAAACCTACCCCTGAGTAAGAAACGCCCTTTCCTTCTTACGCAGACATCACCAAATCCAGATCTATGGCCTCCCCCACCTCTTCGGAAGACCTAATAGACAAATCATCCAAAAAATGATGGCGTAAATCAAGCAAAGACACAAGGGAAGAAGAAGCTGAATGTGATAAGACACAAGGATATCAAGCAACAATAGACATGGCCTTCAGCAGAAACACCAGAGCTAGGATAATAGGAAAGAAAATGGGAGACACGCTCGGGGGGGGCTCCTCTATTTACAATAGTAAATAATGAAGTTGGTTTCTTGGAACTGCAGAGGACTGGGAATCCCCAGCAAATTAGATGCTGTCAAAGATCTCCAAAATATCAACGTGTCAGACATCCTCATTCTCCAAGAGACCAAACTCGATGAAAATACTATCCTCTCAATTGGAAAGGAAAAGTGGAAAAATAATATTGGCCTAGCAACCCTATGGTCCTCCGACAAGCTTCAACTACGTAATTCCTTTGCCACTCAACACTGGATATTTACAGAACTCATGCACATTCAAAGCAATATTTAGATCACACTCTTCAATTTGTATGTCCCTAACCTCTACTCTGAAAAAAAAAGACTGTTGGAAACTCCTGGAGGATTTCTTGGATGCAGATGTGCCCAAAAAAATTATTCTCGTAGGTGATATGAACATAACCCTCTCTGCCTCCGAAAAAAAAGGAGGAAATACTGGAAGGGACATTCTCAAATCACAAGTTGAAGCCATAATTCAGACTTGGGACCTACTAAATATTAAACCTAAAAAAGGAAGATTCACCTGGTCTAACAAGCGATTAGGAGAAGGGAACATTATGGCCCGGCTCGATATATTCCTAGTCCAAAGCAGCCTTCTGGTTGAGGGGAAAATCGTCTCTTAAAAAATTATGCCAAATCTGGCCTTGGATCACAAATTGATCCTCCTTCAATTTCAGGAGGAGGAGAACTTCAGACCGATCCCATTCAGATTCATACCTCAATGGCTAAGTCATGAAGGCTTTTGGGATACCTTAGATAAATCTTGGAGAACTCCTATTTCAAGATCCCTAGGATTTGTTTGGGAGTAGAAACTCATCACTACTAAGAAAGTGCTTAAAAATTGGGCTAAACATAACTGCCCCCCACCTTCAAATTCCAGGAAAAAGGCTGTTCAAACCTCATTGGACAAAGGCCCAACAGACAGTGCACTACTCAAAGAAGAGTTCAATCAACAAATCAAGGTCCATCATGCCTTTTGAAAAGAAGAAGAGTTATGGAGATTAAAATAGCGCAACACTTAGCTCAAGGCCGGTGACAGGAATACTTCCTTTTTCCACAAACAAATCAAAATCAAGCATTCGATCAACCATATCTCAGAAATTAGAACGAAAAATGGACCAATTGCCAAAGGGCATGGAAAAATCAAAGAGGTAGCGTATGATCATTTCTCAAACCTTTTCATGGAGGAAGAATATGCAGGAGAAGAAGATGATCAAATACTCCTTAACCACATACCAAAAAACATCACAGTGGATAACAATATCGAGCTCCTCAAACCATTTACCGAGCAAGAAGTTATCAACACGATCTAGTCTTTTGACCCTGACAAAGCCCCAGTACCAGATGGATATTCAATCCACTTCTACCAAGCTTGCTGGAAGTACATAAAGAAATATTACATGAGAATGTTGAGTGTGGAATGGAACCCTGTGTGGAGTTATTTAAATCGACGTTTCGGGCTAAATAGCATAGCCCATCATTACATGAAGAGATCAAGGAAACTCTTGAGAAAAATTGCTCATGAAAGGCTTATTAATATATATGTAAACTTAGCAAGTCAAGGTACCCTAAACTCATCTAAGTCGGCTCAAGGATGTGGGGAAGTCGTGAATTTTTTTTTGGTTTGACCTAAAATATTAAGACCTATTTTTTTGTAATATAAAATTAAATTAATAATTTTTTTATTTTATATCTATATCATTTATTTACTAAACCCTAAACAATAATGTTAAAAGTTTAATAAATTAATATTAATATTATTATTAATTAAATTAAAATATAATTAATAAAATTATAATTAATAAGCAATAAACAATAACGTTAAATGTTTATTAATTAAATTAAAGATAATTAATAAAAACTATTAAAAATTATAATCAATAAAAAATTATTTAATATAAAGTATTAAATATAAACAATATTTAACCTATGGATATACCATTTAGTAGTTAAAAGTTAAAGTTAAAGTTTAAAGTTTATTTTAAAGTTTAAAAGTTAACTTTTAACATTTTAACAATAATGTTAAAAGTTAAAGTTTAAAAGTTTATTTTATTAATACTAGCAATTGCACTTTGGGGTGCAATAAAAGAATGTTGTATTTGGAAGTGATTGAAAGAAATGTAGAAGTGCATACAAAGAAGACATATGGAATTAGAATTGTAATCCATCGATTTAGCTCATACTATACATAAAGCACATCGAAATAATTGCAACACATGGGAAGCCATGCACTATTGGCGCTAGTGAACACATGCAGAGAAAATGGATGAAAAGAAACTCTTAGGAACCAAGAGAATCAATATTACAACAACACATGGAGAAGAAAATGGATGAAAACGTTGACAACGTTGTCGTTGATTTTCAACTTCAAACAGGGGGTTGAGGATTGATAACAATCTGGCACAAAGTTAACAAGGAGACTAATTAAGGCTGCTAATAAATTATTATATAAATACTCAAATAAGAAAAAAAACAAAAAACTTATATCAGTCTGCACATAAACATGTATGAAAAATAAGAAAAAAAAAAAAATTTATATCAGTCTCCACATAAACATATATGAAAAATTGTATTTACCTGAGGCGCATCTGCAGTTTTAACACTGCAGCAGAAACCCCTCCCATTAAAGGTTACACAGCTATGCAAATGTGTCTATTTGAACTATGAATAGTAAAAAACATATATATTTATGAATCCGAAAACCTAGAAAAAGCCATTTTTCAATAATAAAATATAAGGCACTTAACTCTTGATTAATACATCAATAATAAATAGTGGTTTGGACGTGGCATTCTTTGACAAAGATTGTCACGTGGATGAGGAATTACGAAACCACTCTTCCCACTACCTGGTGCCACTTACACCCACTCAGTCGCTCGCATGCTTTTTAGTGAGGTAGAGTAGACACATGGTCGGCATGCAGCTTGGCCTGTCTGGATTCCAGGGCATGTGGTTCGAAGAGCTGCTGAGTATGGAAACATTGGTATCTGCGAGGGAGAAGAATGTGCCAGTAGCATCGCATTGGATGTGTAATGGTTAAGAAATAAGGTAGTCTTTTAATCAAAGCCTGCACATTGGAATTCTCATGCAAATTTGTTTTAATATATTGCATTGAAATCAAATGAAAGTTTGTCTTAACTCTATGTTTATTTATGCAGCAAATTTTAATATGGAGAAGGAGCATCTTAACAGACCATAAATTTTGCTCCAGTATCCACATAAAAAGGAAGTCTATGAATTGACAGTTAAAGAAATTAAATATCAAAACTGCTACATTATCCAAGTATTACATGGCTTGTGGTTCCATTGATTGAGCTTGAGATTATTAAACTATGGCGTGAGGACTCAGACGAAGCCAGCGGTGCCATGGAGGTGTTGAAGATGGGCTTTGAAGCCAGTGATGAAACGAACAAGAAGCTCGACTTTCCTGCCAATGCTTTTGGAAAAACATATAGTTTTATAATTGTGAGGCTCTGGCAAAGCTTCTGGGATGGAGGAAATTCATACTATTGGACATAATGGCATGGTAGACACTGATTATAGTTTCCCCCATATGTCTGGTAAAAGTAGGTCTATGTAGTTCAAAATCTATCAAATAGCAAAAGATTGCTGATAAGGAAGAATAAGGAAAATACACGAAAGTAGATCTATGTAGTTCAAAATCTATCAAATAGAAAAAGATTACTGATAAGGAAGAATAAGGAAAATACACGAGACAAATAACTAAACTTGAAACCCTGCCCACGAGAGCATTCAACAGGAAAATTTTGTGTTTTCAATGTGGTTTGTCAATGAGGATGAAGAGAGTGAGGGGAATTATACCCAAGAGACTATAAGGTGTTGTGGATAGTTCAATTTGTCTGTCCTCCCTCTACTCAATCTACTTTTAATTTAGGGTTTTAAACCCAGGTTATCAGACACTGGTTTTAAAAGGATTCCATTTCAGGAAATTCTATTTGGGGCTTTCTTCAAATTTGGATACGGTTTGGAGGTATAAATTTCTGGCCTTGTATTTTGCTCTTTTGCCTCCATTATTGTGTAATCTGATCTAAGATTCGTTGTGATTGGGATTTTTTCATGGGTATTCATTAAGGAAGAGGAGGGATATTTAGGAGTAATGAGTTTTGGGGATTCTTAAACAGTGGTTCTGGTGGAAAGTTGATATCTGCTTTTGATCACAACATGGTGTATGGTGCAATAGCTCAACCTTGTTTAGTGGTTTCTCCAATATTCCCAGTCAAATTATTACCATCAATATTCAAAGTATGTAAGAGAGAAAGGTTGCCAATATAGGGTGAAAGGGTACCTCGGAGATTTAATCCAGGAAGGATGATGGCAACAACTCTTCGAGTGTGTCATCAAATAGTAATACTTGGGCTGCTTTGGTGGCAGTCAAATATTAATACTCCTCAAAGGATTCAAGATCAGGCTGGTTTGCGCTCCTTTTCCCTTCAAAACAAGCTAGCATGTTTGGATTTTTGAAACTACATATGCGATAGTTATACTAGGGTTCATGAGTAATATCTCTGTTTTAAGCCTTAAACACTGGCTTCAGGAAAAATGCCCCACAGTAGCAAGGACTAAGAGCCTATAGCTGCCGAAGCTCTAATGATTATAAATTAAAATCCTTTCCAAACCAAATTGTTACTATCTGTATCCATAAGAATTCAGAGTGATGAGGAAATTTGGCTGATAAATTTACAAGGCATGATACATGTTGTCCCCATTAAAAAATACAAAGCTTAGCACTTCACATTGAATATAATAAACTGAAGAAATTACAAAAAAAGATATAAAATTATAACAAACTCTGAAGAAGCCTATCCATTTGCCACTTCAGGTGCCTTGCCCACAAAAGGATCATGTGTTGGACCAACTTCTTGCCCAATGTGTCGTTATAGCAAGCGCTGAAGATCTGAAATGACCTTGTCATATTAAACATTCAATAAATATCCATAGAAGGGATGGATATCGTCGAGGTGGGGGAAGTCATCGATGATGGTGGATAGCTTATCGTGGAAGTTATGTTGAGTGGACTTTACCTTTCGCATGTAAAAATGGCGGAGACGCGTGATGGCGTAGCCCTTGTGAACGATAGTGGGAGTCTGGTGCTGCATTCGCGAGAGGATTATGTCCACAAAGTTCTTCACCGTCGGCACCACCGTTATCCTTTTAAAATTGAACTGAACCATTGTTGCAACCCTCACGGATGAATTCAAATGGAAAATGACGGAAGTTCTGTGCTGGAAGAGTTTCAGAGAAATGCATTCAAATGGAAGATGGTGGAAGCTATGGGATGGGAAGAGTTTTAGTGAAATGGATTCAAATGGAAGACAGTGGATTGCCAATGCTTGTTTTTCCTCATCACTGTACAACACTGTACAGTTGGTTTTCTTTTCTAATACAAATAGCATGCATTCTTTGATCCCTTTTTCCACTCATGACGTAGCCCAGGATCTCAAACTTTTGAATCTCATAAGCAGACAACCCAACTTATCCTCTTCGAGGGATACACTTTCCTTGTTGGAGATATTGTGCAATTACATCACCTTCTCATGGCTGAAGTGCTCCTCCATAGCTTATATGACCTCTCAAGTCCTGCCATGGATTTTTTCCGAGATTCAATCCTCTCTTTGAACCTGAGAGCTTCATTGTCTATTTCAACGGGTTCGTCATCACCTGCTCTCTCGTCATGCTTTCAAGATTCAAGTTCTAAGGAACAAGAAATACCATACCACAAACGTACCTTGATCATACGCCCAACCGCACCATCGCTTCTGTCCTCTGTGCTTCCTCTTAAAACGGTTCTGAATTGGACTTGTTGTTCATGTTCATACTCATTTATTCTCCTCTCAACCCTACGCAGCATCCTCCTCGGGCTTCAAACCCGCAGAGAAACATTAGACCTGATGCTGTCATTCTCCTCTCAACCCTACGCAGCAGCCTCCTTGGGCTTCAAACCCGCAGAGAAACATCAGACCTGATGCTGTCAATGTTGCACAGTTTAGGTTGACAATGTTGTATAGTTTAGCAGGGCTGCGGGTGGAGGCATCAACGAGACACAGGGTGAAAGTTGGAGGCTTTGAGGAAGGAAGGAGGAAGGGTTAGCGGAAGTTTTGCTGCATTGAAGTTGTCAGCGAAAACTTAATGCAACATGTAGCGCCTCCCACCGCCATTTGGGAGCTGGCAGATCCGTTAGCCTAGCTTATCCCAATCATTGGACGATTGCATCGAACAACTTAAAATAAAATAAAATAAATTTCGGGGAGTAGATTCCCACTTGTTGAAACGCCTTACAGCGTAATTAATTTAATTAATAATAATATTATTAATATTAATATAATTAATTAGTAAAACTCACCAATAATATTAATAATATTAATTCCTAACTAAACAATGTTATCTTACCCTTATTAGTCTAGTTGTCTCCTCTCTTGCTTAATAATTGGAGCCCATGACCGACTAAGGTTCCAATCATCATCCTTGTTGAGGTTATTAGTATTTTTTTTCTATCTCAATGGCCTCCCGAACCTGTCTCTTAGTGTAGTGGTCTATGTTGTCGATAACTTTGGCGTCCTCTACGCATATGTGGTGTTTGGAAGCTAGAGAGTGTTCTGCGAGTGTAGATTTCTTAGTCTTCCCATGAATGATGTCTGCACTATGCTCCTTTAGTCTTGTGTAGATAGAGCGACTAGTCTCCCCAATATCGACCATGTCCTAGTCACAGGGGATAGAATATACCCCTTTTCCCTTTTTTGGGTCTTTTGGGTCCTTTGCGTGATCTAACATTTTCCCGAGCGTGTTTGGTGGAGAGAAGGCCACCCTAATTTGCTTTTTTTGTAAGACATGAGCTATTATGTCAGTGGTCCCTTGAATGTATGGTAAACTAATTGATTTGAGATCATTGTTCTCATATCTACCCCTATCACCTGATATTTTATCCCTCCTGGAATTCTTTATCATTTTGCGGATTAATCCTTCTTTGTAGCCATTCTTTTTAAAAACGTTTACCAAATGTTCCAACTCCTGATCCAAATGGTCTTTATCAGAAATACGTTTAGCCCTAACTGCTAGGGTCCTAATGACCCCTATCTCCTGAGTCAGGTGATGATGCGAGTAAGCTTGAATATACTTATCTGTGTGTGTCTTCTTTCTATAAACACTGTGACCCAAGGACCCATCATCATTTTTCTCAAGAAGTACAACCAAGAAGGGAATTTTTTTGTCCTCTTCAACCTCCAATGTGAATTGTATGTCTTGTGACTGACTATTCATGTGTTTAACGAAGTCTACGAGCTCCTCATTACCATGCGGCCTTCTCTCCACCAAAAACACTCGGGAATATGTTAGATCACGCGAAGGACCGAAAAGACCCGAAACTTTCTGGTCCCTCGGCACAACACCCAATCAACTTTACCATATTTTGGTGCTGAACATTGGCCACAAACTTCACTTCATTCATAAACTCTAGTTTTCCTTGTCTAGATCTTACAAACAACTTATTAACTACTATTTCTTTTGCTATTTCTTTTTCGTCTCTTGAAACAGTCATTCCCATCAACAACCTATGGAAAAACTCCTCTTTCATTTCCATCTATATCAACAACCCATGGAAAAACTCCTCTTTCATTTCCATCTATATGAAAGATGATTTCAAGTCATGCAATTTGGCGTTCAATATGTACACTACTAGACGGTGCATATTAAACACCAATTTCATAGATTACAGTTAATAACAATTTTAAATAAATTACTACATTTCTGTCCTATCCAAAGTTATACCCTATTCAGTGCTATTCTGTCCCATCCGAAGTTATACCCCTGAGAAGAAGAATAAATACATCATTATAACGTTATATGTAACTTCTAGTTTTCTTCCTGAAATAGAAACATGTATAATTATAGTCTACTCTACATCCTACCTTGTATACAGGGCCAAAGCCTCCCTCTCCAAGCTTATTATCTTCATGAAACTTTCCAGTTGCTTCTATCAATGTGTCTAAGCTAAACATCATTTGGGAATTGAACGACGATCCTGAGACGCCATCATGGCTTTCTGAACCTGAAAAATTGGTGTTTAGAAGTTAATACATCATAAACAAATACCACAAATTTATAAACAGTGGATGTGTTTCCAAGTTGAAAAATAATTGTAGTAATGTTCATAAAAATATGGAAAAAAAATGTTTACCTTCCATTTGTCTCGAGAGGGCTGGTCTCTCCAGAATTCTGGAACTCACCTTGTTTCAAATTCCAAACAGGCATATAGCAAAGGCGATCAACAATCTGCTTACAACAGACTCGCATACAATGGGCACGTTTCTCGAATATTTTTCTGTAGCTCAAACGTTCATTTATCGTTCAGACAATACAGGGCGCTCAAATTCTTCTCAATCCCAGATAATCAGAACGTTAACAATAAAGACAAGGCAATCAGAAAGAAACCAAAATTTAATGAAACTGGTTTTGTACATTACTCTGATGCACTGAAGCAAATAACGTCTTCGAGAAAGGGAATATGTCAAACCGAAAGACTTTTGTGTCCTATTAACAAACATGATTCGCACTGGTCCATGGGCAAATCTCATTCGATTCCAATGAAAAAAAATAGGGTCAACATTTTCTGTTGAAAATGATTCATATAAAATTTTGGTAAATTTTAAAATATTTTAACTTTTTTATATAAAGTGATGTGAATGAGAACCTTTTTTTTTTCTTATTTTGAAAAAAAATCAAAAGTCAGGAAAAGTCATGCGTACACCTTCTCTCCTGCATTCTCTCCATGAGAAGAGGTGTTAAACCTCGTATTAACGCTGACATTCGACCCAAAGGAAAACTAATGAATAGCAGGAAGAGAATGCAGTGTAATACTATTGAATTGTACCTATTAAACCTCCCCATCTTACAAAATACTTATTCTTCTAGCTAACCGGTCCCTGAGGATTTCATCAAGTATCATCAATGGGTATTTGATTGATATATTTGGTTGATATTCTTTATATATATACTGGTATAATTATTTAATTTGTGGTTGGTAAACATGATAGATTACAAGTTAAGTGTCACGAATAAGTTATTTGTTAAACGGGTTGTCTACCATAAATTTATCCATGGATCAATTACTGGTTATTTTCTATATTACTTTTTTTTACAATTGTTTATTTTGAATGTGGAACTACTACCATAGAATTAATCTCGGCTGGTGAACAGAGATAGGTCACAAATTAATTATTGTGGGAACTACTAATAGTTATCCATGCATATCTACTACCAATTATCCATGCATCAGCTACCACACATATCTACTAGTTTTTTTTATATTTATTTATTTTATAATTGTTTATTTACTCGTGCAATTTAGAAAAAACATAAATACTAGTAAATATGAGAAAACAAAATTATTAAAAATTCCATCCCAGAAAAATAAGATGAATTTTAGATGTGAGGGGTTATTTACTTGCTTTATTGGAATATGAGCAAAGTTAGATGTGAAAATAATGAGAGTGGTATAGATTGGAATCAAATTATATGGCTAGGGGAGGGTTGTCTATTCTTGAGCGTTTTTTTTTACCAGTAGTGGTGCAGCTTAATTCTCCATGTTCCCGAGCTTGTTTTTCCTCCAAATTTTTATGACATATACTTTGTCGTGTTCTCTATCTAACCATATTGGTCTTGAGGTGTGACTAATCCAAAATGATGCCATGTCAGCCACAAAGTTCCAAGTTGTCTAGTCTTAGTGTGCCTTAGTGTATTTTTGATTGGGACCAATGCTTGAACATTGATGTGACTTAAAGTAGATGTGACTTAAAATGATTTTCCAATTTCAAATATTCATTTTATTTCAAAATGTAGTTCAATTTTTTTTATAAATAGTTTTAAAAACATGAAAATATTAAGAATTACTTGTACATAAAGTGCTTTTATGAACAACTTATAGTAGATAGTTGTTTCAAAACTGAGGTCAACCAACACCATTACTATGTCCACTACTGATCACCCTATCTCAACTACTGATCTTCTTGTAAATAGAGACTTATGATTGCCAGTCATGATCTCACATGAAATGGAGCTGTCATTGTGTTTGCATGTAATGATCCCCCAGAGATGAAGATCATAATGATGAATTACTTATGAGAAACGATATTTTGCTTTATGCTTCTATACCATAAGAGTATGTGTTCTGCTGCTTTCCCTGGTGTGTTTTTAATTCTGACCTTTAGAAAATGAGAGGAAAATTAAAACCAATCAGTATTTTGTTGTATTGGATAGATTCATGGTTTCACTTTTATGTATCAAACTTAGTATGTTTTTCTCTCTCTTTTATTGTTTATTTCTCATTCTGTATATATAGAAAATATTTTTTTTCACAAAACATTTGCATAATCTTCTGCTTGTAAACTTCTCCTTGATTAGTGCACACGTTGAGTTGACTTTCTTCCATGATTGAACCTATGATGGCACTCGGAACTATGTTGTGGGGCATGTAGCCAATGAAGAGATATTAGAAACTATGTTACTGGCACATGTTGTGGTTGATATTTTCACCTATATTTGATTGGGAATGGTCAAATTATATTGTTTTCCTTGTAGGCTGTACTGTGTTTGCATGTGATCAATTTACATGCAATGGACTGATCAGGACGTTACGAGTAGTCAGTGTTTAGCATTATGTCCTATATTGCATGTGTAGATATATAGATGGCATGGAGAATAAGCTTGTGATTGTGGTTATATTATATATTCTTCTGCTTGTTTTGAGGTTTATATTTTTTCTGAAAAGATGTAATCAGACAAAACAACCAATTTATGCTCTCTCTAATAACCTCTGTTACGACAATTTTATTCAGTTCAAGTCCTATATAAGATCTTCTGACTTAGGGATTTCATATTACCAACCAATGCAGATCTGTCTCTTTTTCTTTCATCTTTTTGTGCCATTGCATCAATATTTGCACAAATAAAGATAGCAATGTACCATAACTTAAGCGTGCCTAAAGTTGTTCTGCTTAGATCATCAATGCACTAACTGGACGTGATCCTCTGACATCAACATTTACAATTGTAGCTAAAGCATTCATGTTAGTGCTATCAAAGTTCTAAACTAAGATAATCGGAATGCAGTCATATAACTATGTACTTACTTGTTCCGATAATAGGAATATTTGACAGGAGTCGCTACTAAAAGATGATAAATATCCATCTATTCCCTGATTGATATGCAATGGTTTTCCTTATTGGTTTGAGCGTTTTAGTGTATACATCTAATAAATCCATAGAGTTTGGATACATGATCATTTCTTGGCAAATGTTATCTTGTAATCCTCTCTGCTTTGTCTCATTGTAAAGCATTTATATGCAAGTGTGCAAGAGTTCGAATTTTTCAGCAGCTGACATAGCTGCTTCTCATCCAAGAGATGATTATTTACATTTTTTGGGGTGACTGTTTTTTGGCAGATGTATCTTAATTGTATCTTAATTTGCAGACACGGAAAAATACAAAATTAGGTGGTTCGAAGAACAAATCTACATTTCTGAGTATTGCCACAACCACCTTGCTTCACACAATTGGTGAATCTGAGAAGGTGGCATTTGTTGCTCATATCAACAACTACCTTAGAGATGATCCAATGATGAAAATATACCTTCCAATTGTACCTATGACAAATGATCTCTTTGATATAGCGAAAGATGGAATTCTTCTAAGGTACACGAATACTTAATTAACTAATAGTTAGAACCTTGTTGCAATTATAGGATAGCTTCATTTCATTAAGTATTGAGTGTACTTGGATTTTATGGTTTGTGCATACAACTAGTTGTTGTCATATTTCTGAGAATGAAGACATTGAAGACATTGATTGTTTTTCTTTTTGTGGGTATGATGCAGTAAATTGATCAATGTCGCTATTACTGGCACCATTGATGATCGAGCAATAAATACGAAATCAAAGCTTAATCCATGGGATATCAATGAAAATCATTCACTTTGCCTCAATTCTTCAAAAGCCATAGGATACATAATAATAAATATTGGAACACAGGACACAAGTGAAATGATCTGTATAGTTGTATATATATTGTTAAATTACATATTGGAACCGAGGATTTAGATGACAGGATGGTATGTCAAATAAGCTGTATAGTTGATCCCACCTTTATATATTAACACTGCCATACTATGTTAACTCAATTGCAATAGTTGAGTGTTCTAAGTTATATGTCCTAATCATGAAAGATTTAGGGTTGTTGTAATTGGCATAAATATATTTATGCTACATGTATAACTCTCTTTGCTTGGATTTGGGCTTTACTTGATCGTGTCATGGTTTAGATTTTTCAATTACTTGTTTCATAACTCATAAATTAAGGTAAGTGGATTCTTAATAATATCTTGATAAATTTGAAAAAAGTAAGGGTTTCTCTACCTATATATAATATGTCTATATGGTTGCAATTTCTAAAGATTCATTTAACTGAGGAAGTAAGTTGTGAGCATTATAAATGTATGCTCTTTTAGAAAGTAAGTACATTCTGGTTCTCTGACTGATAAGGACATGGAATCTGTTTTCTAACTCATATGATGTCTGGACCTTCCCTTTGAGGACTTTATAAATAGAGAGGCCCTTCTGTTTTGGAAATTAGTTGAATTGATGGGTTTCTGCATTTGATCTAACACAGTGTGCATATTGTATTTGCAGCCTCATCTTGTCCTTGGTTTGATATCCCAAATTATCAAGGTACGTTCTGATGAGCTTCAATTCTTACATTGCATGGTAGGAGCTGCAATCTGAGAATCTATTATGCCGAGAACCTACTTTCAAGCATGGAAGTCTTAAATTATGCAAATTACAATCCCTTGCTTGTCTTACTTGCTACATTTTCAAAGATATTAAGGTTAAACTGCATATGTTTCTTCACTTGCAGATTCAACTTCTACTGCATATGTTTCTTCACTTGCAGATTCAACTTCTAGCAGACCTAAGTTTGAAGAAAACACCAGCGCTTGTATCAGGGAACTTATTATTCCTGTTTGTTTGTTATTGTTCTGCCTAATTATTATCCTATGCTACTTCTAGCTTAGTGATTTTCTACTTTGAGGTAGTGCACTAATTCTTATGTTGGTTTGTTTATATATTCTGTGAATACTTTGAGGCAGTGCACTAATTCTTATGTTGGTTTGTTTATATATTCTGTGAATCAATGTACTAGGACGTGGAGGATCTCATGAATCTACCACCTGATAAGGTTTTGCTGAGATGGATGAACTTTCATCTTCAGAAAGCAGGTTACAAGAGAAACATTACAAATTTCTCTTAGGATGTGAAGGTAGATGAATATTCAAATTTTAAAACTCTTTACTTCTTGGTGAATTTGGTTTGTTCCATATATTGTTTCTTGGGCTTCGGATGTTTTTCAATGTGAAAGATCTTGGTCAACTCACATCCAGGAGTGGGACGTTGTCAACCAAATAATGGCATTTGAAGGATACATGAATAGGGGATGATGGATTGAATGCCTACTCATTTTTATTGCAAACCTTTGTTTTACTCAAGAATTTAATGTTCATTCACTACATCTTGTGTCTCTGCGTCGGCATGTGACTTTGTGAGAGCTCAGTGTCCTCCATAATGCATCTATCCCCTTGCATTAACTTTCACTTGTTTAGTTACTTGGATATATGGACGTGCTTATATGCTAAAAGTCAGTTCAACTTTTCTCTTGGGTTTCCAAAGAAGTGTAGATAATTTTTCTCATGTTTGTTATGTATGTGAAGTCTTGGTTGACTTAACATTACTGAATGAGATTAACTGGCATATTTTCCTGGTCTCTTGAAGTAATTGGATCAATTTTGTTTCTTTTTCTTTGATACAGGATGGAGAGGCCTATGTTGTTTTGTTAAATGTCCTTGCACCAGATCATTGTAGTCTGGCCACTCTGGATACATGTCAAATATTAATTTGAATATAAAAATAAATAAAAATTATGACGAAATAAAACATTAATCACATTTAACAACATAAACATCATTTAACATAAACATCATTTAAGTACTTATAGTATAAATAATGATAAACTTGTCCCCCAACCGATCCCTTGATGAAAAATCATTTATAACTCATGAACTCTTAATTAAAAGATCCTTTTTTCATCTTCTTAAACTCCATTATATAGTGAAATTAAATATTTTATTCCAATAAAAATTTTAGTTAATTTTTTTAATCAAAATTATTTACAAATCATGAGTTCTCAATTAAAAGAAGATCATTTTTTAATCTTCTTAATCTCCATTATTTAGTGTAATGAAAGATTTTATTCTTATAAAATTCTTAGTTAATTTTTCCTTCTTATTCTCTAACATCTTTAGTTAAATTTTTATTTAATTTTAGTTTATTTATATATTATTATTATATTTTTTATTATTTTTCTTATTACAGAATTATTATATTACCTAATATAGTATTACATGTTTAGGGGTGAAATTTAGTTTAGGGGCTAATTTTTAACCTTTATTTTCAAATTTTAACATGCAATAAACAAAGTTCAAATGACAACTTCCATTTTTTTAAAATTGATTCTCCCATATCCTATGGGATAATTTTTTTTACTCTAAAAATTGTCAAAATCAGCCACAAAATATATAAAAGCTTTAGAAATTTTTATTTTTTTTATATCGCCTAAATAGGAGACTTTACTACGAGAAAAGTACCACACCAATACCTGATCACAATCTATAGCAAGTACCTTGAACTTGAGAAATTGAACAAGCAAGATGTCCTAGTTATCATTTCCATCTTCAAAACATAAAATAGGCTCTCAGTCTCTTCAAAACCCACCATCATATGCAACTATCTTTCAAAATATGTAAAACTTGGTAAATATATCAGTAGTTACAAGTTGCAACAACATATGTCATTTACTATTGAAGTGACTCATAGCTTTAACCTGCAATAAACAAAGTTCAAATGACAAAATGAAAATATTTTTTTATTGTAAATATTCATAGAAATATTGTTCAATCAATAAAACACTTGAGAATAACATACATTACTTCATATTCTTACATAGTATAGTAATTAAAAACACTTGAGAGTAACATACATTACTTCATATTCTTACATAGTATGGTAATAAAAGTACAAAGTTCATTTCTAATTTTACCTTTTTTCTAAATGGTACACTAGCACTATCTTCTAAGGAGTGTCATTGAATATCCCATTACTTTTATAAAAAAAATATTGTAATATCCTATTACAAACTTTTTCCATTTTTCCTTCACCTTGTTATAATATTATTTCTAATATTTAACCAATTTCATTTTTATCTAATCTTAAAGTTATGATCTAAATCTTGAAGTTAAATTTAATTTCCACATAAATTTACAAAATCCTTATGGTGCCTATCTCATAATCTCACATAAACTTATAATTTGTAATTTGTTATAGGAAATTGGTTGCATATCCAAGTGAATTTAACTTGGAACAAACTTGTGTTTTGTGACTTTGCTTATGGAAAATAAAAGGCATTATCTTTTACTATGTACTTATTGTATGATAAATATAAAATAATTTATAATATTTAATAATATCAATTAAAGTTTTTTTAATATAATAATTATAAAATTGATTATAATATTTAATTAACCAAATATACATCCAATTAAAAGAGAGTAATATATAGTAAATATGGAAGTGATATTTGATGAACCAATATATGTCTAATCTTAAGTTAGATCTTGAAATTGCTTATACATTGTAGTAATAGTAAGAATACGATTACAAGTCACTCTAATCACTTGGGTATTTGTGGTTGCTTACCTTATGTAATTTCCATTATTGGTGAAGATGTTATCCATATTCCACACAAAGTAGTACTAATAAGCACCAAAGTAATGATTAGACCTTCAAATTCCTAGGACATCACATAATAGTAGCAACAATAATTCAAATACGATATAAAATTCTTTTGCAATCTTCATCTTTGAGGGAGTCACTTTCTACCTTGGTTTTAGATAAGGTACTTTACCAAATCATGTTCTGGGGTTGCTAATGTGAAGTAACACACTTTTAGGAGGAAATTATTTTTTACTGCTTTGGACTATGACTACGATATTTTTGACATTTAGTTTTCTAAGAGACATTTTACATCATTGTAATTAAGAGTGCATGCTAGATCCACATGGAGGCATATTTAGGAAAACATTAATTATTCAAAAATTGTTGTTGTGTGGATTGGAATCTAGATAGTAATGGTGGGGGAGTTTAGTTGTGAAATTCACAAACCATTCCCTATGTTTATCCATGCTAACTCTTCTAAAACATAGGGCTTAGAGATATTTCTTTATTTTTATACTTACTTTTCCTCATTAAGATTCAATCCTTAGATAAGACTTACTTTTCGTTTGTGTGATATACATTGTTATGAGCTCTCTAACACACCACTGACATATTGAAATATTTTTATCAATGTCTATGCTTTCAACAAAAAGGTAATGTACAATGAATTCATTTAGACACCAAGTGACTCGAAACTTGGCAAGACCCATTGTTCCTAATGTTACTTATGTTATAACCCTGGTTAGGAAATATATGTTTAAGAAATTAACTTATTTGGTGGAAGAGTCCATATGAAATATTCCCTAAGAAATATAGTATAGGTGGCTCATCATTTACCCCATTGTAAACATACATGCTTGTAGATAATTTGATGTACAATTTTAAAATGTGGATGTATGTAGTTTCTGTACTATGGATTTGATGTCCACAATCATATAAGATTATATAGCACAAGATTTGTTCAAATCTCACTTAATATTTGTGGGATTCCTTTTGTAGCTCAAATACAAATGTTGTGGTTTGATATACCCACGGTATTTACACTGGTGCCTTTTATGACTACAAGTGCATTTTTCTTGCATTTGAAGTGCTTATAAAAGGTACAAAAACTATCATTTTTCTTGTGCTTGAAATGTTTATACAAACTACAGAACTAACAATTTGACCGTAGATTATAACATTAATATATTGCACTTTCTTGGAACATTACACTACTATCATAATCCATACTTCTATTACAATTATTTTTACACAGAGTATTACCATTTTTACACTTGGCTCTTGTGCTAATATTTTATAAAATTCTTAGCTAGCCTTTAGCTCATCTTTCTTATTGTTATATATCTTGTTCCATTTATAGAAGTATATCAATTATAACATTAATTATATTGCATTTTCTTGGAACATTACACCAATATCATAACTTATACTTCTATTACAATTATTTTACAGTGAGTATTACAATTTTTGCACTTGCCTCTTGTGCTAAGATTTTAGATAATTCTTAGTTATCCTTTAGCTCCTCTTTCTTATTATTATAGATCTCATTCTATTTATAGAAGTATACCATTATTGTATTCGAATCTCAACACCCATCAAAGTTGAAAGGCCAATGACATATTGTATCTTGCAATTCGACTTTCTTTACATATTCATGTCATAATGATTTCTCTGGTGCTAGTTTGGTTTCTTTTGATATTTACAACCTCAGGGTCATGACTTTCTTAAGTGTTGCTCAACCTTGGGGTTGTGATCTTCATGGGTTTTTTGCAAACTTGTGGTTGTGGTCTTCGTGGGTTTTTTGCAAACTTGTGGTTGTGGTGCCCTTGGGTGTTTCATAATGTTAGATTTGCAACCTCCTTAGTAAGTTTTAAATTCAGGTTGTAAGTTTCTTAAGTATTGTTATTAGAATTATGAAAAGTATTGAAGAGCTTTAATACATCATCATAAAGACCATATAGTGATGCAGTGCATGTTAGAGTGATTAAGCATTGGTGTGTAATTTGCTATCATGAGTAATTGGTTTAACGTTCTAGAATTCATTTTACTCAACAAAAATTTAAAGGTTACCTTCAATAATAATTGGTCAATACAATACATAAAGTTATATGTATTTAATTTGAAAAGATTTCAACTTAGAAAAGCACCTAAAGGAAAAAAAAATCATAAAGACACTTAACCATCATTAGTAGTGGACTTTGGGTGGATGCCCACATCCTTTGAGATTAAATAACATGTTTGTAATTGATGAATCTTTCGTACTAAGATTCGTTTTACCACTTGAGGGAAGGCTTTGCTTAGCTTCTTACAATAAATATAATCTAATTATTATAAACCAACTCAACCCACTTGCAAAATGACATGTATAAATATGAAGTATGGTTAAATATGACCTTTAGATTTTTATGTTAAAGGTTGATTTAGTAATAGTGTGTTGTATAACTAATTTGTCAAACCAAGAAATAGTCATTTACTCAAAAATCACATATTAGTTTTTCCTATGAAAGAAGGCTATTCAAAGCAAAGTGCTAATTTATGTGTTAACAAACCTTCTATATCAAGGACTCTCTCCAATTAGAGTGGAATTTTTTATTACTACTATTCTCTCTTGCCTATATTTAATGTTGAAATATGCAACATCCAATAATATACTTTACCTCTAGGACATGAACAAGAGACACAAAGCAATGTCATGAAACATGAAACGTAAATCAGTTTAGCATCTTCTTGTAACCTATTGATACATTTGACACATGTATATGTATGTATCCTAGTCTATACTCAACTGGGCCATATGTTCATATTCTTTTTGTTAGACCACTTTTTATCCTTCTTGTGTTATAGATAAATATTGAGAGAAAAATATACTTGGGAGCTAGGATTAACAGTGTCTACCAAAGCTTGAGTATTTACTTTATTTCATTCTATTAGTTAGTAAAAAATTCATACTTCAACTGTGCTTTTGTTTCTTATTTTGATGTAACATATTGTCGAGAGTTTAACCAAATTAATTTTCTTTCCTTGTGCTCTTTTCCTCTCACAGTTCCTTTTGCTCCTCTTAAGACAAAGACAATTGCTAGATATTAATCTCATAAAAATAATAAAAATTAGGTAAATAACATCAATTATCTTCTTATATGAAAACAATTTGAAGAAAAGATTGAAAATCAATCAGTAATCAGTAATATGTTGTAAGATTTTGGAATAGTACACTATATTTGTAAATTTGGAAAAAGACAATTTTGTAACTTTCATTCTTATTGGAATAATAAGTTATTCTTTTTTTGTGTGAAAAACAAATAACATCAAATTAAATAGATTATATATACAATTTATTCTTACTTTTTAAGAAACCTAATTTGTCGATATCTTTTATGGTCTATTATATGAGGTCATCATCAAGAAAAATATAGGATAATAAAAAAAAATTAACATATTTATTATATTAATTTCTAATCAAATATTTATGGATTGTTGAATTAATTTAAAATTTTGTGCAAAATTTAAAATTTTAATTTATGTTCAACTTTATATCTTCACAATCTCATTCTTTTTTTTTTATGATGACGGGACTCATTTGTGTTTTCATTAAATTTTTTAATTAGAAAAACTAATCACTATTTTATATTTATTACTATAATATAAACCATATTATAGAATATTCATTCTTTGAAATCAACCAGTGACGATTTATAGCATAATTACATTAAGTATGTTATGGAAAGTAACTCAAATTTGAAGTGGATATTTATATAAAAAGTGAGTGTTTAATTAAATTATAATTTTTTTATTATTAATTTTTTATAAAATCGTGATTTTTAATATAATTTAGAAATTTTTACAAATTTTCCACATAATTATGACTTTGATTTAATTTTAAAAAATTTTAAAATTATAATTTTTACAATTTTTTTTGAAAATTATGAATTTTTTTCTTTATATCAATTTTATATATTCTTGATTCCTCATGATGATGAATATTTTTTAGATATAACTCTGACTTTGACTTAATTTAGAACATTTGATCAATTTTGACTTTTTAAAATTTTTCTATAAAATCATGATTTTTTTATTTATATCAACTTTATATCTCTAGACAATCTTATTCTTGAGTCTTTATGGTGAGGTAATGAGATTCATTTGCTTTTGTTTTTTATTTTTTTTATAAAAAACAAATGACCAAAAAGAAAGTTGATAGAAAATAAATATGTTCCTTTTCCTAAGTATGCATGTTCATGTTTCTTTGTTGTTGAAAAGAAAGTATGGAGGGCTAGTGTAAGTTAATGAGGGCATTGACTTGTTAAATGCAATAGAAAACTAAAAAAAAGGCATCATGTTTCGAACATATAAATTTTTACTATTGAAAATGTTCATAACTATCTCAAGTTTGATATTTTCTAACATGTACTTTTTATTAAAAAAAATAATTATCTAAGTGATCAAACCTCGAAAATAGTATGCCAAGTGTGGGTGCAGCTTTTGAAGGTCTTAATGCAATGATCATGAAATGGTTTTTATATAGCATGTAGAGGCCAATGTCGAGTAGTGCAACATACAAGTTTTTTTTTTTTAATTCTCGAGTAACGAAAAAGTCATGGAAAAAAACTCTAATAGTGTGTTTTTGAGTGAAGGAGTGATGAAACAAGAAAAATATAAAAAAAAATAATATATATATATATATATATATATATATATATTAAATTACATATTTGGAATCTGCAAAAAAAATGCTATCTCAATCTAAAATTTCATAAAAAATGATTGTGTGTAGCATATTGTAATGAGTGGTAAACACAGGCATCTTGAGAAAATGGATGAAATTTTCAATTAGCTATGGTTTACCATATTTCATAGTGCAGGTTTGGTTAACCCGAAGCTAACTCCAAAGTAGACACATAGGAAGAGGGATGACACCCGAACACGTGACGGGGCACGATTTAGGTTGTAAGGAACGTGAGTGTGTTTCATTTAAATTCAAATTTCCCTTTCCGGCCTATATCTAGGTTCCATGAAAACAAAAACGTGAACGTTTTAGCTCTATAAAACACGTATGCATTTTATCTCTACAAAATGTGTACGCATTTTGTAGACATAAAACACATGTGTGATCTTATATACATCAAATTTACCTTAGGAGTAAGGGGGGGGGATGGGGGTTGGGGAAGAGAAAGAGACAGAGATCGGGGTTGGTGGGGAGGGTTTTAGGGAGGATTAAGGTAGTTATAGAAAAGAGGGGGTATAGGGTGGGGGGTAGAGAGAGAGATGGGGGGGGTGGTAGGTGTTAGGGGGGGGGGGATTAAGAGAGACAAAGAGAGAGGGGTAAGGGTAGGGGCAGTAGGAGAGATAGAGAGAGAAGGGTAGGGGTAGGGGTAGGGAGAGAGGGAGAGAGAGAGAGAGAGAGGGAGAGAGAGAGAGAGAGAGAGAGAGAGAGGATGTTATGGGTAGGGAGATTAGGAGGGGGGGGTAGGGGTAGTGAGAGTGTGTGAGAGAGAGAGGAAGGAGTGTTAGGGGGATGGGGGTAGAGGTAAAGGGGTGGGGGGTAAGGTGTAGGTGGAGGAGTAGGGGAGAGAAAGAGTGAGATATGGGGTTAGTAAGGGCAAGGGGGAAGAGAGGGGAGAGAGACAAAGATGAGGAGGGGGAATTGAAGGTAGGGGGAGGAGTAAGTGGGTGAGAGAGTGAGAGAGGGGGTTAGTGAGGTTTAGGGAGATAAGGGGGGGGGGAGGGTGTAGGTGATTAGGGGTAGGGGGAGGAGGGCATTGGGGGAGATGAAGAGATTCAAATCACGGTGCGGGGACGTGTAGGGGGAAGGAGTGGGTTTGGGAGAGAGAAAGAGATAGAGATTGGAGTGGGGGAGGGGTAGGGGTTTAGGGAGGATTAGGGAATTTAGAGAGATGCTGGGGGGGTATAGGTGGGGGGGGAAGAGAAAGAGAGAGAGGGGGGGAGTTGTGGTAAGTGGTAAGGGGGGGTATTACGAGAGACGAAGAGAGAGATTGGTTTATGGGAGAGAGAAAGAGAGAGAGAGAGAGGACGGGGGTTAGTGGTAGGAGAGGAGTAGGTGTGTGTGTGTGTGTGTGTGTGTGTGAGAGAGAGAGAGAGAGGGGGGCGGGGGGCATAGGGGGTGGTTATGGGTAGGGAGAGTAGGAGGGGGGTTGGGGAGAGAGAGACGAGGGTTACGGGTAGTGAGAGTGTGAGAGGGAAAGGGGGGGGTGTTAGGGGGTAGGGGTGAGAGAGGGGTTGGGGGTTAGGTGTAGGTAGAGGAGTAGGGGAGAGAGAGAGAGTGCGGTAGGGGGTTAGTAAGGGTTAGAGAGAGAGAGAGGAGGGGTTTAGTAGTAGGAGGAGGAGTAGGTGTGTGTGTGTGTGTGTGAGAGAGAGAGAGAGAGAGAGAGAGAGAGAGAGAGAGAAAGGGAAGAGAGAGGGGGGGTTGGGGTTAGGGGTAGGTGGAGGAGTAGAGGGGTGGGTGAGAGAGAGGGACAGAGAGAGATGGGGGAGTGGTAAGTGGTATGAGGAGGGGTATTAGGAGATACATAGAAAAAGGGGGTTAAGGAGAGAGAGAGAGAGAGAGAGAGAGAGAGAGAGAGAGAGGATTAGGGGTGTTTATGGGTAGGGAGAGTATGAGTGGGGTTAGGGGGAGAGAGGGGGGGTTAGGGGTAATGAGAGTGTGTGAGAGAGAGGGGGGTATTAGGGTTTTGTGGGAAAGAGAGAGGGGCGGGGGTTAGTTATAGCTGAAGGAGTAGGGTAGAGATAGAGAGAGGGATAAGGGGTTAGTAAAGGTGAGAGAGAGAGAGAGAGAGAAGGGGTTAGTAAAAGTTAGGGGGAAGAGGGGGGGGGGAGAGTGAGAGAGGAGGTTAGTAAGGGTTAGAGAGAGATATAGGATGGGTTTTAGTGGTATGTGAAGGAATGGGTGTGTGTGTTTGAGAGAGAGAGAGAGAGAGAGATGCAGGGGTTAGGGGTAGGTGGAGGATTAGAGGTGTGTGTGTGTGTGCGTGTGAGAGAGAGAGAGAGAGGGATAGCGTTGAGGAGCAAGGGGGGGAGGGTGTGGGTGATCATGGGTAGGAAGAAGGATGGGGGTTAAGGGAGAGAAATAGATAGAGATCGCAGTAGGGGAGAGGGGTTTAGGGAGGATTAGGGAATTTAGAGAGAAGAGGGGGTATAGGGTGAAAAGTGTATATATATATATATATATATATATATATATATATATATATATATATATATAGAGAGAGAGAGAGAGAGAGAGAGAGAGAGAGAGAGAGAGAGGGTGCTTATGGACAGGAATGATAGGAGGGGGGTTAGGGGTAGCGAGAATGTGAGAGGGAGAGTGGGGGATGTTAGGGGATTTTGTGTGTGTGTGTGTGTGTGTGTGTGTGTGTGTGTGTGTGTGAGAGAGAGAGAGCGAGCGAGAGAGAGAGAGAGAGAGAGAGAGAGAGAGAGAGAGGTGATTGGTGTTTGGGGTTGGGGGAGTGAGAGAATTATTAAAAATAAAAGAGGAGCAAGAATAAATGAGTTTCTTGTATTGATAACCATCATAATATCCATTACAAAGAGTTAAGCCTTCAACATGTGTTTTTATTTGGGACATTGGTGTTTTCTGTACTCTTTATAAATTCAATGGTGCTTTAGTTGTCCATGTATTTCTTCCCTTTTAGGTTTTTAATATACTCAGTTTAAGACATAAAAGTTTTAATCTACTTAGTTGAATACATAAAAGAAACATCACCCTCTTACAAATATGACCCATCTTTATTCATTTGTGTTAAAGATTAAACTAAAATACCATGCTATTATCCAAAAATAAGGATACTGCATTTTTTTGGTACGGTTGTCTGATAAGGCCCTCTTTTTAGAAAACTATTCAGAGCAAAAACGCTTGTATGTTAAAGGTAACCAAGTACCTTAATGATGAGTTAGTATGCTTGAACTAGGTTATAAATGATAGGGTCCCAAAAGATCAATAATTCCACCTGAGCACCCCTTGCTCCTATGGCTAGTCTCTAGGGCTTTCATTATTTCGAAAGAAAAAAATATGCTTTTTGTACATTTAGTTACAGTCTTACACTAGAACTATTTCTAGTTTTCCTTGCTCCTTTAAAATTCTCAAATTATAAATTTTATTACTATTCCCCCAACCTCTAATGTTCCAAGATATATTTTGAATTTTCATTGTTTACTTTATTAGATTTGGAGATGAACTTCAAGTATCACAAGTTTTAGTGTCCTCACTTCTCATTCCTGATACTTCTTTTTTATCCTCAATTTTTTGTTTTTGTTTTGTGCCAAAGTTTTACAGTTTGTCCTTGTTTTGATCCAAAGGCTTCTCTACTTGTAGTTTTGAACCCTCCTTTATATCTTAACTAATTATCTTCTCCATAGGCTACTCAACAATAATGGGAGGTTCTTGATCTTTATCATCTAAATCTTCTCAAGTGGGCATAACAATAAATTATTCAATTTCTTTTTAGGTGAATTTTCTCCAATATCTCATGTTTCTAATATGTTTTCTTCCTCATTCTAAGGTTGAATGTTGAAACTTGATTGTTTGATACATGAGATTGAATTATTCATCCTAGCACTTCAAGGCATCCTAGTTCTTTATAGAGAGCACACTTTGAACACCCATCCATTACTTATTCTGTAGAGAATCTTGAATTCATAAATGCTCATCATATAAATCATTGCCTGATTTTGTAGAAGCTTGTCTAAAGCATTGTATTGAATCATGGAAGTGTGCCATATCTACTACCATAAAGTTTCCTTGGCTATAATCTTGAGGTGGTATATATATATATAAAGCCTTACATTCTAATTTCTCCTCCATCTTCATTACATAATGGTAAGTTATTCCCATGAAATCTCTAAGAATTCCATTCATGTTTTGATGTACTTGTGTAAGTCATTGGAAAATTTGATAATTTATGTCGATTCCAATCCTTGATACCTAATTTTGTAGACACTATATAGAAGGAATTAATGTCCTCCACATATTGATGTCATTCCCTATACAAAGTTATCCATCTAATGTATTGGTCATTATAGTTTCGTACATGGAAATGCTCTTCCTTGAGGTAATCTAAAAAGTCCCTTAAAGTGAGTCCTTCTATGCCTTCAAAGAATTTAGATTTCCATCACTTGCATGCAATGGAATTCTCAGTATTGTTTGACATGGATAAGGGTTTTTACAGGTGTGGAGGTAATATTTTCTTTGTCATAAAAGTTATTGATAGATGAATATCTTTCTATATGTTCTTTAAAGCTAACAAATACCTTAAAAGACATCATTACTATGAAAGCATTGCTTGTTGAAGGTTCACTTATTGTGATTGGGACTTACCAAAAGATCTAAGAAAAATGGTTTATCATCTTGTTAATGTACCTCTCAAGGGATTCTTGAAAAACAACTTGATATGGTCTATTTTTTTTTCATCTTTCTTTAGTACCATTTGAGGTACTTCCCATGCCACATGAGAAGCACGAGATATTTACTTGGATATGGTCTATTTCTTTTTCATCTTTACAACTTGAATTCCATGATAGGCATATGAGATGACAGATGGGATAGGTTCTAACATCACTCACTTCCGAGTAAAAATATATCATATAATCATTATATATATTCGAGTAAAAATATATCATATAATCATTATATATATTATTGTTATTACGTATAATTAATAATATATAATAGTTATATATTTTAATATATAATTATATTGCATTAGTGTTTTGTAATTATTCTGAAAAACGGTTTACCAAAAAGGATTTTTATTTTTAGGTAAAAACAATCCAACATTAATATAATCTCTCTTGCACATTAATATATTAATAGAGCATACATATAAAGACACGGAATGTGCCTAATGCAACCCGCTTTGTGGATGCACTTCCATTTTTAAAATCTTGATTTTTTATTATTTAAAAATTGATGGAATCAAGTTTCATTCATTTTCCCTCTTAAAGTTTTAGAAGGGGTATTAAAACACTAAAAAGCGCTCACAGTAGTGCTCTTCTATGCTTTGTACACCATGAATTTCTGACTGAAGTCCATATTGTTAAAAGTTAATTGCAAAACCAATGAATGAGATGTTGAACGAATTCTAGAAATGAATATTTCATCATTCGGAGATATAAGTTTGAAAAAGTTTTCTTTTGAAGAATTCGCTATAAAGGATTTTTAAAATGGGAGATTTTGTTTTTATATGGAAGGAATGTTGGAGGAGTTGGGTAATATTTTCAAAGAATCATTTTGAAATTTAAACTAAGACGTTGTGAAATGCAAGAGACGCCCTATGATATAGAAAAAAAGAACGAACTGGTTAGACAGAAGATAACCCATAAATTAGAACAACAAAATGAAGTGCACGAATGTAATTTTTAGCATCCGAAGTTTCGATCAAGTCATATGCTAACGTTGGCACATTGGAGGGACAAACAAGACTCGAACTGCATCTTTTTGAGTGAGAGATTGGTCCACAACGGGTCTCAAAGACTTGATGGAGCAGACTTATGATGCCCTGTATCTGAATTTTTCGTGTTTGTTCCTTATTGTGCCGTGTATCCAGTTGGACATTCTCAGTTGCTTGTATCACATCCTTTGTTGCCGTTGACGAATAAAGTATTTTCAGTCTATAGAAAACTTCAAAAGGTCACCATTGCTTGTGGAAAGATACAGATCGGGGATTAATTGCTCAGAAATGTTGAGAAATTTTGATGTTTGTGTTGAAGAAATTTGAACAATGAAGACCCTAATGTGAATGAAAAACTTATGAACAATGAAGATCCTAATGTGAATGAAAAACTTATGAACAATGAAGATAAAATCATTGCAAAGAAAAATGAATATAAGGTTTCAGCCAAGTGTTTAAGGCCTTGGGAAGAATTGTTGTTTAAAAGAAATCGATATGGTTTAGGATATGAAAAGTGTGATAATCTTTTTCATATTCTGATTATAGTAAACCAGTTAGCTTTGTGAGCGGAGGATTTCTGGCTGATGCTAATCGGAAAGAAGAATTTGCGGACAATGGACATAATGATATTGCAGTTAAGACTAATGGTAGTATAGCTACAATTGATGATGATAGGTCGAGCAAAGAATTCTTTAAGTGCCACCATTGTGATAGAGTTGGCCATGTTGAGTCTCATTGTTTTGATCTTCACCCCTGTCACCTTTGTGGGAAGAAAAATCATCTTTCCAACCACTGTTAGAAGAACAAGAAACTTTAGCGGAACATATAAGTTTTGAATGGTTAGGTGCATGGCGTTGGCATTTGGAAGCCAAGTTGTTGGCACGATCTTATGAGCGAGTTCATACTCATGTACAACCCAGTTTGCAGGGTGTAGTTTCTCGAGTTGATGGCTCTTTATGTTTTGTTGGTTTGAGGGCAAGCCAGATTGTTTCTGACAAGGGGGAAATGTCAATCAGAAACAATAGAGAATGTGAAGAGAGTGTGAATTCTCAACTTTTCCCTGATAGGGGGATGAGATAGTATTGTTGTGTGGGAATATTCAGGAATTTGAGAGCCTGTGATGTGATCAAAGTTTGTGTTGATATGGTTTATTAAAATTCTCCTCTTTCAACTGACAGGGGGGAACACAATGATGATTTTTAGACTTCAAGTTTTGAAGTTTGATGGATTGTAGATTATTCAGGATGATGTTGATGTTGGATTGATTTTGTAGATTGATTGATAGTTCAGTGTCGAAGCCCTATCAATCAAGAAGGAACAAACGAGCCAGAACCTGAGCCAGAGCTAGAACTTGTGTAAGTAGCCAGAGCCTTGAGCCAGAGCCTCCTAACCAAATTCAGAGTAGTATCCAGAGCCAGATTTAGAGCCATGTTGGTTTGTGGTCATCCTAAAACCACCGATTTAGCAGAAATTTGAGGTTCTGCTAGTTTTTATGTGGCAGAGATATTTTCAAATATTATTCTCTGAATTTGCTTGACACAGTTGATAGTCAAGTAGTGGCGGTTTTTTAGGCAAGAACGAACTTATGACTAAGGGGGGATGTCAAAAGAACCTAATCCTAGTTCGTTCTCTCTAACGGTTATACCATTGGACAGTTAAGAAATGTATTACTATATATGTACATTTTGATTAATGAACAAGAAAGTAAGCCTTTTCTGTCAGTTTTATGTTTTCTCTGCATTCTTGATTTGTTCAATATCTTCTTTATGAGCTAACACATATCTAGTGGACAATGGTAACTTTGAATTTCGCTAAAAGGTTTTCGCATTCCCGTATTTTTCTTCCCGACAAACTCAATTACTCAAATCTACAATTGGCACAATCAAGCTTTTCTTTAGGGTTCCCCATATCCAGGTAATATATTGGGACATTCATAATATATGGTCTCTATTTTAAATCATCTATATGGGGTGTTAATCCTTGATTTATGGTATTGAACATAAAATGGTAACGTGTATCTTCTTTGTGGTTTCAAAAATAGAATGTTCATAATGGTGCTTTAGGGTTTTGTTCTTGTATTTTTTGAAATGACAGAGAAGTTCAATCTTTGGTTTTATGCAGAAAGCTCAGAAGAGCCCAGATAGTAGGGATTCTACAATGGTGAGGGGATATTTTGATCTAGAGAACCTTTCACAAGGTTATATCTTCTTTGAGGTTCCATGTACCAACCCTAGCTCTAGGATTTTATTGATTGCCGATAGTTTTCTTACATAAATTTTGTAATCATCATTGCCATCAAAATCCTATTTTTTCTAGTTGCCATGATTAAAATCCTAAGGTCTCTGCATCTCCTTTTTTTATCAATTAGAATGTGGTATTTATGAATGCTTAAACTGTTGTTTTTTGTGAGTTATGTGAAGAATTAATAGTGGTACATTGTAATTACAATGGTTTACAGTTTCTTGATTTTACTTGGGTTAGAAATAGACTGTATATATTGAATTATTGACCAGGGAAGTACCCTATAAAAATAATGAATGCATAGATGAAATTATGGTGTCTCACACCCCTATACTTCTGTGAAGAAATGCATAACCTAGAGTGTCCAGTCATGTATAAATCCCTTGCTAACTAAATAGTGTCCAAAAACTAATGTGAATTAGTCTAAAAACCCTTCTTATACCAGTTGAATGAGGCGATAGTATGCAAACCGTTTTATGAATTAACTATTATGTTCTTTAGCAAGTAAAAATATTCACATCACTTATACATCAATATAGTACAAAGTTGGATGGTATTTCTAATCCCTGGACTTTTTACAATTTGTTCTAATTCGAAAGGTCCCTGGAGAGTTATGTCATCTTTTTTTTTATTTGATAACATGTTTAAAACTAAGATTATACATACTAAAAACAGATTACAAAGAACATCACCAAGTTTTTCAATAATAGGGTTTTGATTTTTGGCCTCTTACTTTTTTGTTAGGATGCAATGGAGATCACCATCCATGGTTTTCATCTTCTCCAATTTTCTGGATTCCAGTTCCGTCAATACATAGAAATTTATGCTGGTTACTATTATCAGAATATATTATTTCTTTATTTTCTTTTGCATATTACATCTTGAAAGGTTCTCCTGCATGCTCTACTAGAATCTACAATTACGTGTGACATTAGTTCTTCTGCATTGTCATAATTTAGAGCATCGAAAAGGTTTTCCATGGCTGTAGTTCTACATGGTTTTTCATTTATCTTGACTGGTTTTGTTTATCTATGGGTGGAGCTTCCTAAAAACCTGCCTCTTTATTTATTTTCCTAGTTCTTGATTTATATTGAATTAGCTTTTTATCTACCAAGATGACAGGAGTGAGGGTAACACATTTTTACTAGTACTTGTAATAGGTATAAAGATGAGATTTGTAATTGGTAGAAATCATGGTATTATAGAAAGCATCAACACTCTATCCATCAATGTTCAACTAGAGCACACAAAACATATACAAGTGCATGCAAAAATTGCTCTTAAAGGAATTGATTTGTTTCCCTTACCCTCACTTCATTTAGGTGAGGAAGGCCTTGGTTTCCAATCTAGAAAGATACTTTAGTTACCATCATGTGTTTACCTATGATACTTCCTTCACGAAAAGATCTCAGGGAACCCCAATCCTTTAGTTGCAGTGATTCACTAGTAGTTATGAAGGAAAAATATTTTTGGGATAAATAATTACCTTGAAGCAATGAGAACGCTCATTCGGGATATCTGGCATACTACTTTAATTAGTAAACTTGTCATGTTTGGAGATTGGTTTATTTTTTTTAGTAGTTTAATGTCTCCCTTGCTGGCCATAATGGAAGTTTAAAATGATTCCCTGCATTACAACCATGCCTCTTGGGATTCCTTCTTCTATCCATATTAGTCTAGTCTGGAGCCTCTGCAGTATTTTGCACGTACTATCATTTCCCATAGGGAGTGTTTGGTCAGGCCTCTCTAGAGTAGCTTATCTCTCAACATCTTACTGTCCTCATTTATCTATATGATAGGCATGGGTGCAGATGATTGACCGGCCCTCTGAATATGTCCTAGAGTGACAAGTGAAAATGTATTTTTGTGGAAATGCAAGCTGGTGGGAGAGGTGATGGAAACACAAAAGCAGAGGTCCAAATACTGAGGGATGGCAGAATTAGAACATTCCCACTAACATCACTACTAACCATTTCCATATCGAGGAATCTAAAAGGATTCACATGGAAAATAGATTCGAAGGGGTATTTCACTATTGACCTATCAATAAAGATCTCGGGGTTGCATTTTACACATCACCAATAAGAGTAAGGTTATGCCACCTAAATTTATCTAGAGCGACTTTAGCCTCAATCATTGTTTCTCAACCATAAAATAATGGATTCAAGTCTACATGACTCGTGGTATACATTTAGGACAAATTTATAGTGACACTTGGGTGCCATTTCAAACTGTAGGTATAGAAACGAAATTATGCAGAATGAGCGATCACCTTATCGCGAAAAATGTTGTTTCCTTGATAAGCCAACTAAATCATAATCAATGCTAAAAGGATAATAGAATTGCTCACACATCCAAATATCACAATCTTTAATACATCAGTAAACTAGGGTTTCCATCGTTATTCATTTTAATATTAATATTATTCATAATTTCGATGTATGAACCTTATTTAATTTAAGAACAATTTCCCAAAAATATAGCAAAAAATCACCAATAAAAGTACATATAAAAACTCTTGCTAGGAAGAGAGTCATGGTTAGTGTCTCTTGACTTTGAGATTTGAACACATACTCTTTGAATTCCAATATTCTTATGCTCATGACTTGGAGTTTGAGCACACACTGTTTGGATTCTTATGCTCATGAGTACTTTTTATCATAGTAGCAACATACGACCGTATTAGCAGTTGTTGTACAGAAATTCGAATCACGTTCAAAATACAATGAATATTCAAGATGATACAAGTTCAGTAAATTCAACCAGTTATTATAATTTATTAGCACGTAGTGTTATATTGTTAGAGTTATTATAATTGATTAGTAAGGCTTTTATATCATCTGGGTTACTAATAATAACTTACTAGTATACTAACTTACTAGTACATGAAGTTATGTAGTTTTTTTATTTAAGTTTTATTTTATATATAATTGTTATTTTAATTTTTACTTTTATGTTTTACTTTTTCGTATTTAGGTAGTTACTTTGTTCTATTTTTTTAATTCATTTTGTATACAATGTAATACCCTAGGAACAATTTACCCAGAATATCAACTCAATTCCAAATTCCTTTAAACTCCACTAGTCAAATTTCTGCTAATTTCTTCGAACCGTTTAGGGAGTAAGTGAGGTGTATTGGGCTAAAGACTGAGGATGGTGGGGTGAAAGTTTAATTCTGGAAATTATATGGGATTAGGTGCAGAAGCAGGTCAAAGTGCATATTGGATATGTCCTATGCACCATGTATTAGTACCTTTCACTTTTCAGCAATAGAGCTAGTCTATTGCCTACTTCGAGGCTTCCTGGGTAGCTGGCATATGCATACTAGACAAGTAGGGGTTCTGGGAGTTAGTGAAAGTGTATATATCATTAAAATGGTGGCCAGATATGTTCAGGAAGATACTGGAGCAGTTTGGCCAAAGTTTGGGAAGAATTGTGTGACAGGTGCTTAACGGGGATTATTGGGATAGGAATTTTGCTAGTTTCCCAAACATAACGCAGAAGCTTCCAGATTCTGGTTTTAAGGGATGATATGGTTAATATGTTAATTTATTAACCTATTTCAACAAACGGTAGGTCAAATGGATACACAGATTGCATTTTATGAAGAAAACAGTGAAACTAGTCTAGAAAAACCCCTCAATGAGCTAGTCTTAGAATTTAACTTTACAAATGACTCCCATTAACTAATTTTTCTGTTCTGAAAGGTTATGCAGCTCTTATATAGTATTAAAAACAGTAATGAATTGAAATAGACATAACATAACTCTCCTTTTTATTTCAATGGCTCATTTCTCAAAACATAGTGCGTCACAAGCTATAAATTGCATTACATTGGTGGAGAAGATGAATAGAGAGAAGGATTTTTATATTAGATTTGTTCTTGAAGTAATGATCAGAACCTATATGAATAATAGGTATGATTTGGCTGCTCCTTCTTTTGGTATTCTTCACTGGTACGTCCTCCTTCAACTAGATGTCTCCCTCAGGGGAAACGCCTCCAAATTTAGCTGGACGAACTGGAGCAATGTGAGGAATGGGAGATCAAGTCTAAATTCGACCTCTGGACATGGAATCCTATGACATATGCTGATAAAAACTACTAGAGCTTACTGGATGTCCTGGGAATTTTCCTCTACAACCATCTTCTTCTGCTAATGATCCTCCTCCAAAACTAGCTGCAGTTCTTCTTCAATAGTGGCCTCCTCTTCAATCTGACATTAGATCTTCATCGCTTAACTGTACTGGATATTACTAGTTGTAATATAACTTGTTGGACCTGCAAAACACTCTTGGATAACTCACAAAGTCTTGGGGCACATCACCCAAGCAAACTTATTGAGGCACAACACTCAAATAGAGAGGCTCAGAGCTCTCAAACCAAAATTGCAAATGACAAAAGTTCTTGAATGAAGTTAGAAACCTTCTTAAATAGAATTCATGTTGATCTATTGAGCAAGTTACTTAGCTTGGTGACCTGTGAGAATAAGTCACCCACGAGTGTACATTCTTTCCTTGCTTTGCTTGCTTGCTTTGCTTTGTCTTTCCATTCTTTCCACTTTTTCTAATTTTCCTTCCTTTTCTAAACTTTCCTACTTTCAAAACTTTCCTACTTTTCCAACTTTCCTAATTTTCCAGGATTTATGCTGCTTTTCCTAAAATAAGCCTCTTTTCTCCATTTTGGCAACATTTTTGGACTCTAGTGTTTACTTGACTTCTACTCCAAGTAATTCCTCCACCCTTATCCACCAATTCGAATTAGTAGGCCATGTTCTCCATTTATTCAGCATAATAAATAAAGATATTAATAAAAGATAATACAACTCATAATTAATTCCATCTTCATCATTTAATCAATTAATTAATGATTAATTAACTCCTGTGGTATAATTTCCTCCAAAAATACACCCTACTCCATTTTTGGCAACATCTTCCACATGGGTGCCCTCTTGGCCCACTTGTTCATTATCCATTAATTTTATTTATCAAAATTACCTTTAATAAATAAATTTTCCAATATGTGAGACTTAGGCTAAAAGTAATTCTAATCAAATAGAATTAATACCATTTAATTCCCTTAGGGGTTGATCTTGTCCCCTTTCACCCATGGTACTGGATGAGCCAAAATTTGGGACATGACAGTCATCCCTTCCCAAGATTGCTTGTCCTCAACCAATGTTAGGACTCCACCAAGCTTCTGTTGCACCACTCCGATTATAAATGTCCCCATCCACTGAACAGTCTGAAAATTAAATTTGGGCCTTCAAAAAAATGACTATGGAAGAAAATAAAAACTGCACTGTAATATATATCTATAATTAACCAGCAATGGACAAAATTTTCAACCCAGCTAGGATAACTTGAGTAGAATTCCTGAATCCCACTGTTTCTCCTGCAAGGACCAAAATTTTTCTGTCACCTTTGGCAATCTGTCACTCCCATTAATTCCAGGATCCCAAAGTATCAACTGCATTTTCTCAATCTCGAAACATGTGGATTCCCTCCACATAAGCCAACTTCTGCAAGTAATCATTAATTTATCTTGGCACATTGCCTGCTTAGATGCCTTCCCTTGACCATAAGCAGAAACATTTTTACAAGGAGATTTCATGCTTGTCAAGTAATCTTTCACCCAATCCATATGTGGATGAGTGACATCAAATGGTTGAAAAATACATCTTTGTTGCTGCTCACAATTCAAGACAATGTCAGTTATAACAACAAAGTTATTGCAGAAACAAGTGAATTTTTTACCTTCAAGATTTTCCATTTCAGTGATGCCTATATTCATCCATCCAGTGGATGAATCAAAGATCTTGCTTGCTGATTTATATGATCTATAATAAGCCATCTCTTCTACAATAGGATCTATCTCCCATGGGGACAGATCATGATCCTCCTGCTGTACATGTGACACAAACCATACAAGTTTCTTCACCCACTGTTCATTTCCCATTGGTGTTGTTGAATCTAGGACATGTGGGAAAGAACTGTGAACCTTCTTTGCATGTTTGCAACCTTCCGTAATCAGACTTATGGCTGCAACTTCTCCATTGTTGGCTGGCCCAAATTTGGTGCTCTCATCCCACTCTTCCATGGGAAAGTGACTTTCTTCAAGGAATAGCTCAAGTTCCCTTGGAAAAAAGTCAAGTGCTTGGTTCTCATCAAACTGTTCTACACACTCTTCAAGCACATATAAAAATGAATGATTCTCATGATCCACCATATCATGAGGTTCCTCCCTATGATCAAGAATGCTTTTATCCATATGAAGTTGACTGAATGGTGTGTAGGAGGGTAGAGGGGATCTTTGCAACTTTTCATGAAGCTGCAATATTTCTATCTTGGATTCTTGGAGGGCACTTTGAGTGCTTCTCAAAGAATCTTGGGTGGCCATTAATTCATTAGTGAGCTTGTTGATCTCTTCATCATCCCTCAAGGATGTACCATGAAACAATTCTACAAGCTCCAATAAACTATCTCTATCAGAAAGCAGGTTCAAGAATTTACCTTTTATGCTTGCTATGGATTTATGAAATTCTTCCATGTCTCCCATGGAACACTGCTCCCCCAAATTCCAACAAAGGTTATTCATTAAGGAGTGTGCGTAATTGAGGGTTTGAAGTGCTTCTTGGATCTTCTGTTCATCCATCTTTAAAGATCCTGCAAGAAGATGAAGTTCTTGCAGATGTTCCTCCTCTTCAATTTCCATCGCCGGACCAATTTCATGCAGTGCACTTGAGGTTTTAAAATCTGATCTATATGTTGCTGCTGCAATATATTCATCTCTTATGTCCTCAAAAACATAATTTGGGCTGCAACATAAGTGCTCATTCATCCTTGGTGCAACAAAAAGATCTTCTCTTAAAGTTTCATCCTTCACACTGCTTTCATTCTTTACACTAGAATTCTAAACCTCATCACTATGGGGGTCAACCATTCTAAATCGTTCAATGGAAATGGCTGCCATATCAGACTGAAATAATGACACATAAAAATCAGAATTTAATAACTCACCAGGTGTCATGTTATCCTCCTTATGAGGTGGAGTGTTGGTGGTTTGGCCTTCCATCAATTTCTCATTTTTAGTTTATGTTGTTGTCGGAACTTCTTCTTTCCCCATGGATATTTTACTCACCACACCTTCATCAATGGGAATCTCCATGTCCCCTACAAATATGTGAAAGTACACATCTTTAGATGCTTCCTCACACTTAAAAAATTACTCAATAGATTCTCTTCTGTCCATGTAGGCATCCTGCAAACATCCTTCTAGTGATTCAGTTTGGTCACTACATTCACCCCTATCACCAAGGATATGAAACTCAACATCAAGGGAATCCCTTATGAAGTAATCGTCTTCTGATGTGGCTACAACATCATCATGACACAAATTAGTACAAAAATCTGAAAGTGGTCCATACTTTTGCATCATGCTTCTCTCTTCAATGGGTGGCGTTATGGTGCCTTGTTCTACCACTGATTCTACTAGTTCACATCTAATTGATGTGTGGTCAATTTCTACTTCCTTGTGAAGCTCATGTGGTGTCTTTGGATCTGATCCAAAGTATGCCTTACCATCCTTAAGCTTACCAAGCTCCTCTGAGGAGATCTTGGAATCCTCTACATAGAATCTTGTAGTAGATTCTGCTCCCAATCTATCAAAAACCTCATGATTAGTCTTTGGTTCTTGCTTCCCCAAACAAAGTAGTGAAGCTTCTGCCTTGGTTGTTTTAGGGTCAGGATTCTTGGAGGCTCTTTTGGAAGAGGATCAAAACATTCTCGTGAGGTGTAAATAACATCCATCCACTGAAGCTCTTGCTTCTTTTAGGTACTCTTCAGAAGTAGGTTGATATTTGGTTGTAGAACATGCAACCTTTTCCTGCATATAGCTATCAGAATAACCATAAATTATTCTGCCAATCATGATTTCATGGGTCATACTTGTAGAGGGTACTTCTTGGATTTCTTCTTCCTCATACTGTCTACAATACTCTTCATATCGCTCAACAAATTCATCATCATATTTCTCATAAAAATCCTCATCGAAGTAAGAATCTTCTTCACTAAATATTGACATGACTGCCAATTCATTAAATTAAGAGTCTTCTTTCCACAGGAGTAGAGGAAAGAGCTCTGATACCACTGTAATATCCGAGGAACAATTTACCCAGAATATTAACTCAATTCCAAATTCCTTTAAACTCCACTAGTCAAATTTCTGCTAATTTCTTCAAACCGTGCAGGGAGTAAGTGAGGTGTACTGGGCTAAAGACTGAGGATGGTGGGATGAAATTTAAATTCTGGAAATTATATGGGATTAGGTGCAGTAGCAGGTCAAAGTGAAGATTGGATATGTCCTATGCACCATGTACTAGTACCTTTCACTTTTCAGCAATAGAGCTAGTCTATTGCCTACTTCGAGGCTTCCTGGGTAGCTGGCATATGCATACTAGACAGGTAGGGGTTCTGGGAGTTAGTGACAGTGTATATATCATTCCAATGGTGGATGGATATGTTTAGGAAGATACTAGAGCAGGTTGGCCAAAGTTTGGGAAGAATTGTGTGACAGGTGCTTAACGGGGATTGTCGGGCTAGGAATTTTGCTGGCTTCCCAATCATAAGGCAGAAGCTTCCAGATTCTGGTTTTAAGGGATGATATGGTTATTTATTAATTTATTAACCTACTTCAACAAATGGGAGGTCAAATGGATACACAGATTGTATTTTACGAAGAAAACAGTGAAACTAGTCTAGAAAAACCCCTCAATGAGCTAGTCTTGGAATTTAACTTGACAAATGATTCCCATTAACTAATTTTTCTGTTATGAAAGGTTATGCAGCTCTGATATAGTATTAAAAATAGTAATGAATTCAAATAGACATAACAGAACTCTCCTTTTTATTTTAATGGCTCCTTTCTCAAAACATAGTGCCTCACACGCTATAAATTGCATTACATTGGTGGAGAAGATGAATAGAGAGAAGTATTTTTACAGTAGATATGTTCTTGAAGTAATGATAAGAAACTATATGAATAATAGGTATGATTTGGCTGCTCCTTCTGCTGGTAGTCTTCACTGGTACGTCCTCCTTCAATTAGATGTCTCCCTCAGGTGAAACGCCTCCAAATTTAGCTGGGCGAACTGGAGCAATGAGAGGAATGGGAGATCAAGTCTGAATTCGACCTCTGGACATGGCATCCTATGACATATTCTGATAAAAACTACTAGAGCTCACTGTAGGTCCTGGGCATGCTCCTATACAACCATGTTCTTCTACTAATGATCCTCCTCCAAAACTAGTTGCAGTTCTTCTTCAATGGTGGCCTCCTCTTCAATCTAACATTAGATCTTCATGGCTGAACTGTACTGGAGATTACTAGTTGTAATATAACTTGTTGGACCTGCACAACACTCTTGGATAACTCACAAAGTCTTTGGGCACATCACCCAAGCAAACTTGTTGAGGCACAACACTCAACTAGAGAGGCTCAGAGCTCTCAAACCAAAATTGCAAATGACAAAAGTTCTTGAATAAAGTTGGAAACCTTCTTAAATAGATATCATGTTGACCTGTTGAGCAAGTTACTTAGCTTGGTGACCTGTGAGAATAAGTCACCCATGAGTGTACATACTTTCCTTGCTTTGCTTTGGCTTTCCATTCTTTCCACTTTTTCTGATTTTCCTTCCTTTTCTAAACTTTCCTACTTTCAAAAATTTCCTGCTTTTCCAACATTCCTGATTTTCCAGGATTTATGCTGCTTTTCCTAAAATAAGCCTCTTTTCTCCATTTTGGCAACATTTTTGGACTCTAGTGTTTACTTGACTTCTACTCCAAGTAATTCCTCCACCCTTATCCACCAATTCGAATTAGTAGGCCATGTTCTCCATTTATTCAGCATAATAAATAAAGATATTGATAAAAGATAATACAACTCATAATTAATTCCATCTTCATCATTTAATCAATTAATTAATGATTAATTAACTCTTGTGGTATAATTTCCTCCAAAAATACACCCTACTCCATTTTTGGCAATATCTTCCACATGGGTGCCCTCTTGGCCCACTTGTTCATTATGCATTAATTTTATTTATCAAAATTACCTTTAATAGCTAAATTTGCCAATTTGTGAGACTTAGGCTAAAAGTAATTCTAAGCAAATAGAATTAATACCATTTAATTCCCTTAGGGGTTAATCTTGTCCCCTTTCACCCATGCTACTGGATGAGCCAGAATTTGGGACATGACATACAAGTATTTAGGTAGTTTCTTTGTTCTTCATTTTTTTTAAGTCATTTGTATAAAAGTAGGTTTAGGTATATTTTTAAGTTTTACTTTTAAAGTTTTAAGTCATTTTATATGTACTATGTAGTTTGTTATTTTAAAATTTATTTTTATGATTTTACTATTTATTGAGTAATTCTCTTAGGATTGGTGAGGGAATGGGGATGATGACATCATAAATATGGTTATATTATATGATATGTCATGTATCGAATTTGAATTTGAGATATGTTTCAAATTGTTTTCAATGAATAGTGAATGATATGTTAAAATTTGGTATGATTTATGTATAATCTTTTAAAAAAAATTGCATGTTTTTTGTATTTATAAGATGCCTAGTATCGTATTTTAGTCGTACTTGATTTTTTCATTACGTATTTTTTCTGTATCGTATCTGAATTGTACTCGAATCTTGCTACTATGCTTTTTATTACGAGTATATGTTTCTTTGGACATTGCAAACTTCCATTAATGGAAAAACTCTTTTATGAGATTTAAAATGTTTCCCAAGTCAAATTCTGAGCTTTTCCCAAACTACAAGTCAACTCTTACTCTTCATCCTGGATGACTTTTTCTTTGAGTCGAATATAGTAACTATGGTATGGAGTTTTGGCTTCAAATTCCACAATGTAAGAGTTGGCTAACAAGATTTGGCATCTATCCGCTATATCAATTTTCTGATAACACCCTGGTTTCGGCTATATTATGGGATGTGATTTGGGTTCCAAGGAAATCTGGATTTGATCATTCTTAGATGATCCATAGGGAATCTTGGATCTATTTTTTGACTGATCCTTATGAGGGAGAGAGGTAGGTTTTGCCAAAATATTTATGATATGTTATGACCATCATTACTGAAAATTTATAAATTTGGAAAGAAGGTGAACACATTTAAAAGTGTTTCAACCCTAAAATGTTTGTATAGGGTTGTTATATTGTTTTAGATATATTCATATTTCAAAATTTCTTTTAGGTTTGTTATTGGAAGTGATAAATTATATTCATTTACACACGTTTTGTATTACCACCTTTTAGTATCCTAATCTCGAAAAATCACCAAATCACAAAATTTGTGAAGTTTGTTAACTATAGATTCTTTGCTATTGACATCCATACGTTGGTAATTCTATATCTTGGCAGGAGAAAGGGATACCAAAATAAACTGTGTGCACTCATTAATATATCTTAGTATGGATTTGCTGGCCAATGTTACTAGAGGATCCATAATCACTCAGCCTATGGTGGAGTCGAATCACTTGCAAGGATATTTATTAATTTTATGGAAATAAATTGTTGTTTTCTATACTTGCTATTTCACCATGCATTAGTTATTATTTGTTTAATACTTTCACATGGTAACTAAAAGCCTAAAACAATTCCAAGGGAGATCTACGCATTGTACATACTACTGCAAAATTATTGCCACTAGACAAAATCCTGGGTTCTTACTCAAGCATTATATGATAGAGCTGCATTATGGAATCATGGCTGGATGCAATTCAACTTGTAACCTTATTTTTATTTCTTTCCATGCTATTTTCTTGGCAGGAGTGATGAAGCACGCCATCCCCAATCAAGAAAGGTTCCTATATCCTCTTCGAAATGCTCATCCAATTTGGTTTAGTTCTGTAATATGTGAGATTTGGTTTTCCATATCTTGGATTCTTGATCAGTTTCATAAATGCTTCCCATCAATAGGGAAACTCATCTTGACATGATTTTTTTGAGTTGAGACTATTGCATGCAAAAATACTTCTCTTCACATAGTTCTAGATGTGTTTTTAGTTTCCTCAATACAATGTGTAGTCAATGAGAAGTTTGTACCAAAGTGCTTACAATCCCTTTATTCTCTGATAGATATGATAGAGAAGGAGAGCCCTCTCAGTTGGCTTTTGTTGATATTTTTGTCAGTATAGTTGATCCTCTGAAGGAGCCTCCTATTGTCACAACAAATACTATTTTTTCAATTCTTTCTATGGACTATCCAGTTGATAGAGTTTCATGTTATGTCTATGATGATGGAGCTGCAATGCTAACATTTGAAGCTCTTTTTGAAAGCTAATAATTTGCAAGGAAATGGTTGTCATTTGTTTAAAAAATTGATATTGAACCCACGAGGACAGAGTTGTATTTTGATCAAAAGATAGACTATTTGAAGGATAAAGTGCATCGTTCCTTTGTAAAAGAATCCAATGCAATGAAGGAAAGTAGATGTGTTCAAAATAAATGGATTACCTATTGCTTAGGTTTTGGTTACGTCCTTGCATGTTGTTTTTTCTCGATCTTTTGATAAGTACCTTGATTGCATGTTTTCTATCATTCCAGCGAGAATATGAAGAGTTTAAGGTACGAACCAATGCTCTTATTTCTAAAGCTCAGAAGGTTCCTAAAGAAGGTTGGATTATGCAAGATGGTAGTGTATATATTGGTTGGCATGGTGTGTATACATGTTGGCATAACGTATTTCAAAGTTGGCATAGCATTCACTACAACAAAAAAGGTCATTGGTGAGGGTTGAAAAAGGTCACCATAAGCTCAATGGTGAGCGTCAAAAGAGTGTTCGTCACCAAAAGCTGAACGTCACTAAAGGCCTTGTCACCAAAAGTATAGGTGATGTGGTGACATTCAAGGTCCATCACAAATAATGATTATAATGATGGATAAGGACCATCACCATTTCATATGAACAAAATGATTTATGGTGATGGACCTTTCATGGCCCTCACTATTGTTATGGTAACGTTCGTTGACCGTCACCATTGTATATTTTGGTGAGGGTTGAAAAATTTCACCATAAGATCATTGGTGATGGTCAAAAGAGCCCCTGTCACCAAAAAATGAACGTCGCCAAAGACCGCGTCACCAAAAGTATAGTTGATGTGGTGGCATTCAAGGTACATCACAAATAATGATTATAATGACGGATAGTGACCGTCACCATTTATTAACAATAATGATTATGGTGATGGACCTTTCATGGCCCTCACTATTGATGCATATATATGGCAACGTTCGTTGACCGTCACCATTTCATATATAAAAAATAACTTTAATGATGTATTTTAAACAACCCTCACTATTGATACATATTTAGGAATGGATTGTGATCATCACCATTCCCTCAAAATATTAGGGAACGATGGAATCGAACCACCAACCTCCTGCTTGTAAAGAAGGTGCTCTTCCATTGAGCTAACAACCTTCAAAGAATTAGATCTTGAAACTTTGTAAATTCTAAATTCTAAAACTTTCATTAAATTATAAAACTTTGTAAAGTATTGATGAATATTTTACTAAACAAGTGCCAAGATAGGTAGCATAGTTCCTTAATACCTACCTCTTATGTCTATAAACAATGTAAAAAATATAGTAAAAAATAAAATATTTCTTTTTAAAAGAATCAACTATTTTACAGCCACTAATAGAAAGGGGCTAAGGTACATGGACATCTTCATATATAATTCTTCCAAATTAATATTCCTTTCCGATAAAGTGACCGCCTTTTTTGTCTAGTTGATAACTGCTCCCTAAAAGTATACTTAAAAGCCTATATAAGCTTATGTAAGAGAATCCCAAGTGAGATTTATTAATCCTATCAAATCTATATATTTCCTTGCAAAGGCAGAAAAAGTTCCAAACAAAAAATGTACTTGCTCCAGATAAGGGATGTACAAATTCCAATAATCCAATTCAACACCTAGTTCATTTCCATAGCAAAACAGAATGCAAAATAATCATGTTATGAACAGATAACCCAAATATGATTGAGAATGGTGTAATTGACAATATGCTTTAAATATTTGTCAAACTGGTTAGCCTTATATCAAAGTCAATATAGTGTTAAGAGCCAGTGGTAAAGCCAAGAGTAGAGCATTGAGGCACCATTGTATTCTATACATGTATAATGTGTCTAAAGTATTTTTTTTGGTTTCTTTTTATATCTAGAGCAAGATTACACTATCAAGGGTGATGGTGCCTACTTGTAGATATTTGGGTATCATCTTTGACTCGATCAACAAACTTGTGTGTAAGTCATAACAGTTCCAACAAAGGATTCCAATTTAACAACACCTACTTGATTCCCAAGATGATGGTGTTGCAATTTCCCTGCAACTGTGCAAAAACCTACACTTATGTATTAGTGCAACAACCTGCAATTATGTATAATAACAAACCTTCGTGCCAATAGTTTCATCAAACCTTGCAACCTCAACAATTCTGCACATAGATTTTTTTTAATCATTTCTAACATTCCCAAACTAGCAGGACAATTGTTGGGGATCAACAACTCCTAAAAGAAGAATCAGAGATCAATCAAGTTTGTGAATAATGGAGTCATGCCAAAGACAAGTTCAACACAAAAAAACTGTCTAGGATGGGCACACAAGTTCAATCATTTTATTACCGGTGCAAAATAAGGCAGAATCATCAACAACGAATGCACATTGCAACCTATTTGTTGTGGTGGATGGAGTCGGGGAAGAAGCGAGGAAGGCCTCCCAAAGGGTCTACAATAAGTTATAACAAATCATTTTTCATAGTGGAAAAAGTGAGAAGAGAACTATGAAAAGTTTGAGATAAGTTGGGATTGTTGAGGGTAACATTGGATTCAGTTTACTCATTGTCTAAATGAAACATGATAGGACTCATAGAATATTCGTAGATGGGGAGGTGGGGAAGTGACGGGGTGCCCAAAATAGTAAAGGCAAGGTAATCTTGGTCAAAAATAGGGAGTGGGTGGGAAACAGATTTTTAATATAACGGAACAAAGACTAGTTGGACACAACATAATCAACAACACTAGAATTGCTACCATGAGGAAAAAACATGTATACCTATTTGAGCCTAAATAGCTAGGGATGCCATTAAGAATGATGAGACCGAAATTCACCAAATAGGAGAAGGTGTCTCTCATTTGTAAACAAACGCCATATCATTCCAACTCATGTATGCATATTGCATCCCTGGTCAAACCATGAATCAGTCTCCATAGAGTGTTAGTGTGGAAATTAAAATCACCCAAATGAATTATGTCACCCAAAGAGGAATGTTGAGATATCTCAAGATACAACTCAAGGGGTTTTCATTACTATGAGCCATGAAGTTCAAGTATGTGAGGGAAAACAATACACGGTGGGTTCTCTCTTTTGCTAAAACACAGTTATTCCATGTTGAATACAAACAATTAATAGAAGTGGAGCTAGAATAATGTTTCTTTTTAAACATTGATACAATGGAGAAATTTGAATGAGCCATAGAAAGAAATGAGCTTGTTTGATGTTAAATGAGATAAAATGTTATTTTGTTTATTTCTGGTGACAGTTCATCCAAAGTGACATGTAAGATCATATGGGATAAATATTTTACTACTCCTTGTACATTTTGATGTTCCGTGTGCACCTGAAGAATCTATTTTTCATTCCCAGAATAAAAAATGTAGGCCTCCCCAAAATGCCCTAGAGACGGCCTGTGACATTTGAATTGGAATCATTCAGCTTAAAAAGTTGCTCTTGATGACTATTTATTACACCTAAGTCACCCAACAATTTCACCTAGCCCCAACTACAAGCACGCGCAACTCACGGGGGGGAAATGTCACTAGAGATACTTGAATCGTTGCAGGTCATTAATAGCACCGCACTTTCACCAACGAGGCAAGCCCCTATTGACTATTGTCACAAATTTATATAAAAATAAATGTAATAGTGTAGGGAAACAGACTATTCAATTTAAGGAACCCTCGTGATGTGTGCTTTTTCTTTCCTCTATTCAACAAATATAAAAAAGCAGAAAAGTGGTCCATTGTGACAAGAGTGCATACATGCACAGGAATGAATTGCATACAAAGTAATCAAAACAGTTACTCCAAGGACAACTGGTCGATAAAAAATTACCTATACAAAGAAAAGGATGATGCTCAGTGCACAACATAAAACATCAATTAACATCAGACATGCTGACACCACAATGTGTTGCTAATATGTTGTTATAACTGACCAAATGAGCCAATACATAAACACACCAATGGTAATAGAACCAGAAAACAATAGCTTTACGGTCAATTACTACTACTGTTGAACGTATCAAGAAGGTTGATTATTGCTTACTTTTTTAGTAAATCTATAGCTGCAAGTCATGACCTAAAATGTATTAACTCAAAATCCACATAATTATAACTGAAATACTTCTCATTTACTAGTACATCTTAAATAATGGAAAGAATTAGCATGTAAATTGCATTACCTTCCTCCAATAGCATTAACTAAATTTTGCAGTTGTTTAATAGAGTATGGAAAAGGATTCTTTAGGAGTGGAGTTTACCTGCTGCAATAGGGTAGATTGCTGTTGAGATGAAAATTGCTTGGGGTTGGTCCCTGATAAATGAGACAACTGAGCCCCCAGGAGAGAAACACTATGAACTTGCTACTGATCCTATTGAAGTCGTTGAAGAAATTTCTCCCTTTGATTAGGTTCAATTTCATCCCATCCACGATATTGTCCCTAAGAAGACAAAATAAATTTATTGAACTCAATAGAAGATTTGACATTTCCTCCCAATATGGAAATATGAATTATTTGCTAATGATAAGAAAAACATCAAGGTAGAGGAATTCTAAAGTTTTGATGCATGCCACTACCCATAAACCCCATAAATGTGTAGAGCACCCTTAAGAAAAGTCCAAAACTCCCACAAAGAGGTTCTTTCTATAAAGACAAAGGGCATTTCCATTCCAAAGGAAAAATTAGTGAAAATAAGCATGAAATCAAAAGAAGAATCGATGTTGGTGGTAGTATTAACTTTCCATACAAGTCACCTCACATATGATGCATGAATTCTGAAGTACTATGCCATAAAGTTCTTTTGCAAAGCAGTGAAGAAAAAACGAGAATTTGAGATAAAATGAAGAATTTAATGGGTTAGTTACAGTACTTCAACATCACCAAAACACTATGTTGGTATACATAACATTCTACCCAAGTCTACACCAATACACCCTAGCCAACATCATCCTCTCCCCAAAATGTGGTCTAAGGATGGCTCTGCTTATGGTTGATATAAAAGTATAAATGAAGGGTCGAACAGTTTAACTTGTGAAGTGCTCAGAGCAGCCATGATTCACACCCTTTAAATTCCTCTCTGCTTTTGCTAGATGGGTTACTCACTGGAAATATGGTCAATACTCATAATTGTTCTGTTGAGCAGGGGTATGGGGGAACTGTTTATAGAGGAGTCTAGTAGTTGTATCTGTGGTTTCCAATATCCCACTTTGTGTCCTCAAGTAGATCCTACCCTAGTTGTAATTCATGTAGACTGACATCATTCTCAGATAGTCGTTTCCTTTAGCAATTAAGATACAAAGAACATGACTCTATAGGAAAATTAAGAAGGCATGGCGATGACCTTTCCCTCAACAAAATGAGGTATAGGTTAATTGTTTTTGCCCTAGTGCCCTACCCACAACATGTGTAAGTTTTTCCAGCAGTACAGTATTGTTTTTGCTGAAAATCTAAGTACCCTCTTTCATCTCTATTTCAACCATAACCGGCCACACATTGAGTTGGGTATCCATAAACTCAATCATGTGTATTTTGGCCATGACCAACCCTATATTGAATTGGGTATCCATAAACCCATTCTCATCTGTATTTCATCATTTTTATTTGTAGCCCCCTATTCAACTTGAGAGATGTAGAAAATGGTGTAAGCTTTACTTTCAACCACAACCAACATAATATAGTAATGATTATTGTATGCATTTCTAGAATTGGCTAAGATCAACCTATTAAACATTAATTTATTTTAAGGCCTTTACATTGGTTTTTCCTACTATTGGTTCCTTTCTAGTCTGGAGGTTGGCAATGGTTCTCAGGTGAGAGTGGGTTCTGATGAAATCATGGGCTATGGTAATGATATATTTATTCCAGTATGAGTAGAGTTAATTCAATTCTTACAAGATGTGGGTAGATGTACCATGAACTTACTAGGGATGTATGTTTCTCAGGTTAGAGATATTTACAATGCTGGAGAGTATTCAATCTTGGTCACAATTGATCGACAAAGTGCAGTTGATAGGATTCTAGCTTCTATGCCATTCAAGGGGTAGGTTATGTAACTACTTTGCTTCCTCATTTTATTTATATTTTTTTCTATCCTTGGATGAAATTGATGTGTTTGTCCAACTGGTTATTCTTCTAGTACATTATAGTTGGCTTGGTATTATCTCATCAACTTACCTATGACAAGTTAATGCTTTTATTGCGTTGTACTAGAAACTATCAAATAAACCTATCTTGTTAGTTTACTTTTCTGTGGTATTGGCACATTAATTTTCTATGTTATTCTTGTTTTAGATATTTAGTTGTGTTTCCTTATTTTTTCTTTCTTTTCTAGACACATATATTTAGATGTTTCTTTTATGGAAATAGATTATCAAGTCAATAGGTGTTAAACACTTTTGTAATAGGATATTCTAGTGGCCAAAATGGTAAGCCTACCTGTATAATACCAAATTTTCATAGAGTTCCTTCAAACCTCATTAAAAAACTCAATATCTGTTGTAGATATAGAGATGTTGCAATTGGGAATTCTAGTTGCAAAAATGGAAAGCCCACCTATAGCATAGCAAATAGTCCAATGAATAGATTGCATCAAGCCTTATATTAAAAGGAATACAAACAAGATGTGGAATAATAATGGAAATATATTATTAAACCAAAGGTGCTAAAGAATACCATAATAAGAAATTCTAGTTGCCAAAATCGTAAGCCCACCTATAAAATGCCAAATTGTCCAATGCAGAGAGTGCCTCAAAACCTCATACTAAAATACTTTGTAACTCTAGTACAAACATAAAGATTGCAATAGGAAATTCCACATGGAAATATAAGAAGCATAGAGGGATGGAAAGTGTGTGGGTATCACCTTTGAAATTGAAGGAAATCATGAATTAAGATTTACATTGGCATTTTAGGAAAAGATTCCAACAACCTACAAGAAGCACAAGCATTATATACTTAGTTTAGGAGGATTCAAGTTTCTGATTGTGTTAGGAGATTCAACAATCAAAATCCAAAAACTGTGAAATCAATTGAACCCCAAGGAAATCACTCTTGCCATGCTCATTTACAGAATTCAACAGGTGTCAAAGAGCTTTGTATCTAAAGATTTATTCCAAGTTCTGAGGGTCTTCGACAAGCAAGCAAGTCCTATGACAAATGAATATATCACTTGAAGGTTCATAAATCTATCAACGTGGTTGGGAGCAATGCAAGAAGGATGATTTGGGACTTTTGCTTTCCTTTTTTTATTTTCCTAGAGGAGTTTTATGAGTGGCCTCGAATGTGTGGTCTCAGAGGATGCTATAACCATCCTTTGGAAATTAGCATCTCAGTTGAGGTGGATCCATTTTGTCTGGATACTTAGGAATCTGTGGCTTCAAATGCTCCAAATATTGTGGTTTGGTTTTGCATGGGATTCATGGCTCTTGCTCCAAATTATGTCCAATGTTAATTATTGCACTCATCGGCATTGTGAATTAGACAGAAAGATCAATTAGTATTATGTCTTGGTGGTGTTGGTATTGGTTAAAGATGGCCAGTCACAACCATACTAGAGGTTTTTTTCATTGTGAATCTTTGGACCTACATCGAGCACAATAGAGAAGTAAGAATATTCTCGCAGGTGTCCAAATAAATTTATCTCATTTCGACAAGAGAATGTAAGTCAAATTAATACTCACAATTCTAGGCACGCAAAAAGTTCAGAGATAGTGGTCTGGCAGAGTAGGAAAAAAGAGATAGTGGTTCGATAGAGTGCTTAGTGATCTTATATCTCTCTGTATTGAGAGTAAGGTGTTTAATTATCGTTGAAATTTCAAGTGGAAATCATTTGGTTGTGATGGCAGTTTCTAAGTATGGGGTAAGGAGAAATCTATTTACTTTTGTTGCATCTATGGATAGCTCTGTTTGTGGAATAGATGTAAGTTTTTTTAATCTTGGTAGAGCAATCTCTTGAATTATTGTGTTGCAAATCGAAATCCTAGGAGATTGACAATATTCTGGATCAATTTGATGCCTCATTTCTATTTAAATGACACATTGATTATGCATCAAAACCTCTATTCTATTGAAACAAAGCTATTGAATACCACAAATAATTGGATCCTCTATTCATATATTGATACTATATTTGACTGTAGACCTAGAACCTTAGCTAGTTAAAGATCATTAACATCTATAATTCCTTGCATGTTTAATGATCACCATTAATGAGTGGGGTGTGAAAGATAATACAGGTAAGAACATGTTATTTTGTTACTGTGTTTTGTTAGAAATGGTAGTCTTCACAAACCAACAGTTTTACATTCCATGTTTACGAATTATACCCTTATTCAAACTCCCTCCCACCATTCAATATTTTTTTTTTAAAAACTCAGACTCATCGCTATAGTGATGGCAATCACTTAATATTGGTTTACCCAGTAACACCTTTCTGTGGCTATCGCACCGAATTGTTCGTTGCTATAGACAAGCAACCGTCGCTATAGAGACGTTCCATCAAACACTTTGCGACAAATTTTCTATACAAGCGACGGAATGATCGTCGCTTGTATAGAAAATCCGTTGCTAAGTGCTTGACAGAACGTTTCTATATCAACGGTTTCTTGGCTATAGAAACGAACATTCCATCTCTATAGCCACAACAAAGCGCTACCAGGTAAACCAATATTAAGTGTTTTCCATCGCTATAGCGACGCGTAATTGTTGCTATAGTGACGATTAGGTGTTGCTATAGCGACGACAAAGCATTACCGGGTAAACAAATGTTAAGTGCTTCTCATTGCTATAGCGACGCGTAACAAATTCTATAGTGATGAGTAATTGTTGCTATAGTGACGGTTGCACATCGTTATAGTGATGAAAAAGCGTTTCCGGGTGAACAAATGTTAAGTGTGTTCTATCGCTATAGCGACGCGTAATCGTTGCTATAGCGACGGTTTAATGTCGCTATAGCGACGCATTTTGGTTTTTTAAACATAGTTTACACACGCCACATTTCATATCTTTCTTGTCTCCATAGCAACAAACCTTTCAAAGTGTTTCTATAGCGATGAAAAATATTGCCACAAAAAAATGGGGTCATGTTTTTTGCTATAGCAACGCACAAGTGTTGCAATAGCAACGATTTTCCGTGGGAAAAATGTGCACATGTACTAGTGACTCTAGTAGGGATATTTGCATCCCATCTTCATAGGATTAAAATGCAGGGCTTCTTTATCCTTTATGTATTTGTGTGTTTAATTACTACCTTAACATATATTAAAAGAACAAAAGAAAAATCAAAACAAAATATTACAGTAGCTCATGGTTCATTGTCCCATTTATGCCACCCAGCCACTATGGATTTGGCTCTAGAGTGGGAGAGATTAGCAACAAAACCAAAAAAAACTGTGCTTATAACTGTATAGTATGGAATCAAGTGCTATCTCCTTGTTGAAGTATAAATGTTATGTGGAATAAGCCTTGATTTGACATAAAAATACTACATTCCAACAAAGTTATTCACTGAAGATAAGAGTTAGAACCGATAATAAGAACCTTCCAAGTATTGAAGCAAGAACCTCATGGTGCATTTGTTCATTGAGATGCCTCTATAATTTTTACCAAATAAAGTACATACAAAATTTCCTTGAAAAACAATGTCATTAGCTTCCATTTAATTGGTTGAATATATATTTACTTGCAGTGTGAAGTTGATAGAGATTATACAAGGACAATGAGCACAAGGTGGAAATACAAGTTGGCATCAAGTCGATGGGTAATCAAGCATGTGTTTAAACCATGTGATTAAAAAGGCACATGCAAATATAGCTTACTTATCAAGATAAGAATAGAGCATACTTTGATTTCAAGTCAAGTTGCTTCATGTGTGGGGTTATTTATAGCTTCTTCTCCATTTCACAATCATTATAAGATCAATAATGCATGTGAGGAAAACTCAGCAAGACAAAAGATTTTTGTATAAGATAAGTGGTGTTTCCTTGAAGGTCATGCCAATAGGTCCAAAGAAGATCATGATCAACTTAAAATAGTGTTTGCATGCAATAATTTAATCAACATATGCACATGATGATCACATCATTTTTATAGAGACATATTTTGTACTTCCACAAAAGAAGTTTAGATCAACAAGCTTGTGCAAATTTAGTATCAAGGAAATACCATTTTTTGGGTCCAATAATCTCATTATTAAGTAAAAAAAATAAGTTTCATCATTGAGTTGTACAAACTTTTCATAGACACCCCCCCACAAACCAGCCAAATATGGAAAAGTAGAAATCACCCAACTTCACTTCTCAATCAATCCCATGAGGAATGCGAAATTATATCTTCAAAACATTTATTTTGTAATGGTGTATGGCATCCACTAACAAACATGGAAATTTTTTTTTCTTGGTTGATGAGTAGATCTCATACCTCACACAAATCATTTCCATAACTTATCATACCACCATAACAAATCTACTCCAAGATAGGAAGTAGATCAAAATAAACACTCCAAAGGTTGGCAAAAAACTTATTAGGGAAACAAATTTATAGTGATCGTAAAAAAATCATTTTGACTCCACAATTTTAAAAGTGGAGAGGTTTTATAATCAAGCCTAACATATTTGCAGAGATAAAGTTGCAATGAAGTATAGAGGCCCAAGGAAAAGTTGCAATTGTAAGAAGGAAAGGAGTAGTAGGGAAATAGATCATTCTTCTATATGGTTCAGACATCTTGGTTCTAGAAATACTTCGGGAGAGAGGAAGACATTCAAGGAACCAAAGTGAAGAAAAATAAATATCAAGAGGGAAATATCATCTAACCTTACCCTCTCACAATTAGCAAGGCCGTGATCTAACTTCAAGATGAATGGTTTAAAAAATGCACTTGAGAGTTAGGAACATCAATAAATAAGGACAATGGAAGTCTAAAATATCAAGACACTAGCCAATTTAGAAATCATTGGAACATTTATGTTATTTCTTTTGATATAAATAAAGGAGTTCAACAATCCCCTATAGGTTGGGGAATTTCCCTCTCATAGTAGAATCATGATGTGTTAGGATATTTAGACACTTAGGATTTAGTTAAGACCAACTTGTGTAATATATCCAATAGGGATAGTGTGTTTCTTTAGTATGCGTTAGTATGCATTTATAAATACTTAATCCGACGGTCACGATATGTTCCCGACATAGAGTGATCCGACGGATCAACTTCTATTAAATCATACTTAACTTTGATCCGTGGCTTAACACCCGATTGGTCCATGATCTCTATTTAAAGAGCATGGAGGGTCATTGTTTAGTTGATCGATTATGAGAAGCTCATTTGTAACTTTCTTTCTTTGCATAATAAATTGTCCCGTAGAAGCTATTTGGCCAGGGCCGTGAAGTGTTTCCCTCAAGAGGGTTTAAACCATGTCAAAACATCGGTGTGTTGATCTGTGATCTGTTTGTGTGAAGTGGTTTCTCTTGGTGTTCGATCTTTTGGTAGTACCCTGTGTACTCGAACATGGTATCATATCTTTTATGAAGATCCGCTTCCGGTTATGATCTAGATCTTGAACTCTTGTTGCCGAAACTCAAAAGGGTTTCTGGTTCTAGTATTTTTGTGCATTTTTGGGCTGTGGAAGGTCTTCCATTGCATCCGGAGCATCGTTTCCATTGGGAAATAGTTTTTGTTTGATTGAAAACGGTTCCCGGTTACTCTAGAGACGCGTATTTCATCAGATCTGAAGGTATAATGTTAAAGTGACGCATTTTTTTATTTTCTGTTTTTAAAAGAAAAAAATCTCATATTTTATCTTTTTTTACTGTTAGATTTTTTTTGGGTTTGGATTGTTGCTTTCCCGTCTGCGTATGCTGTTTGCCATGCACCTTGAGCGATCTCGGCAAATCAGAAACATAAATGGAAAGGGTTTTTCTCGGCAACGTATGCTCTTTGTCGTGCACCTTGTGCGATCTCGGCAAATTAGAGACAGAGAGAAAACGTAGACTTTTCGGGCAAGCTAACGAGATCTAACTCCAGAAGTGTGGAAAAGTTTTTTTTTTTGTTTCGATTTGTGGTGTGTTTTGCAGGAAAAAGGGCAAGCACGCAAACTAAGCAAGAAGAGTAAAAAAAAAAGCCCCCTTCCTCATTCCCATATTTTACATACCTTTTAATCTAGCTCACTTGGTTCAAAGTTGCTTTATTCCTTATTAGGTCTTGAGTTCAAGTCTTAGGAAGTTACTTTTAAAAGAAAAAGTGCATGCAATTTCTATTTTCAAGTTACTTTATTGTAAAAGTGCATCTCACTTAAATAATAAAAAATAAAAATACAAGTGAGTCACTTAAGTTCTTTTTTATTGTTGCACTATTTAAAAATAATATCATTGTAAAAGTGAAATCACTTATTTTACAAAAGTGGTTCACTTAAAGCAACTTTCTTGTAACGTGATTGTCAAAAGGTTCATCTTGGGCAGAGGGGGGTTCCTTTTTTTTTTTGCTGGACATTCTCTAGCTGCCACATCACTATTGGGGACATCTTCAACAGTTTCTTTGTTGAAGCATAACTTCATCATACAGAGTCAGTTTTTAGTGCCATCTTTTTTGAAACCACCTATTTTTTCGAGCTCTTCACATCTAGACTATTGGTTTCTGCTTTTACAGCCATTAATTTATAAATATGGCTGCCCCTTGTGATATTCTACTTAACAGTTCCAACTATTTCTCATGGAAATCTCGTATGGAGGATGTTCTACGAAGTAGGGGACTTTTCAGAATTACCTCAGGGAAAGAAACAGAACCCATTGATGATGATAAGAAAATAAAATGGGCAAATAGATGTGACGAAGCTCATGGATTGATTGGGATGTCAATCTCTACTGATTTGCGATTCCACATATCTGGAATTGATGAACCTGATGATGCTTGGGACAAGTTGGAATCTGTGTTTGGTAAACACAATGAAATTCGAGGTCACCAACTCGAAAATGAGTTGATTTCTTTAAATCCAAGTGACTTTTCATGCGTTCAATATTATTTATCTAAGTACAAAACTCTTAAACTCTTATGTGCAGAATGTAGGATTAAGAGGGAAGACAAACAATGCATTTATCATATTCTTTCCAAACTTGGACCTGCATATTCTGTTTTTGTATCTACATTTTACTCCATGAAAGAATCCTTGAATGCAACTAGCTATCAAGAGCCTAGTCTTGAATCCTTTTGTGATTCCTTGATTAGAGAGCAAGATAAAGTCATTCATCTTGGAATAATCAACAATGCAGATACATCTGGGAAAGCCTTATTGTCCCAACAGAAAGAAAAGTCCAAGCCTCCCAAGAAACAAAATTTTCGCAATAATAAGTCAAACAAGGGTCCAAAACCCTCTCAGTCAGCTCCTTCTTTAAAAAATGACAAAGGATTTAAGCCAAAAGGCAAGAAGACTGAGCGTCATTGCAGCTATTGCGGGAAATATAATCATGATGAATCTAAGTGTTTCAAGAAGATGGCAGCCTTGGAAGCAGCAATGAAGAAGCACCACATCAACCTAGATTCGCCTTCAGAATCTGCCTCTCATGGACATGCACTTTGTGCTTCTGGTTATTCTTATAATGCATATTCTTCTTCTACTTCAAATGAATGGCTCACTGATTCTGGAGCATCTTATCATATGGATAAGGATCAAGCCATCTTTTCTACTATGCATGAATGTAACACCAAACAAATAGTTGTTGGTGATGATAGATCTCTAAGTGTTGTAGGCACTGGAATAGTTCTAGTAGATAATGGTCATTTTAGTGATGTACTATGTGTTCCAAGAATTTGCAATTTGTTATCAGTCTATCAGATCACTCATTCTGGTGAAGGTAAAACTGTGACCTTTACACCTCACCAAGTTGTAATCAAGGATTTTAAAGATCCTCAACAGGTCCTAGCTACCGGAATTGTTGATGATATTACCAAGTTGTACAAGTTTAACAACTTTGAGTCATCACCTTTCCCTTCAGTTTTTGTTGCTCATAGTGATAACTTGAGCAAACTTTGGCATGAGCGATTTGGTCACTTAAATTATCGCTCATTGCAACAACTATGTAAAGACAATATGGTGACAGGTCTTCCGAAGGTATCTTGCAGGGATGGTGTTTGTTCCGGTTGTGTACTTGGAAAACATCATCGGGACAGTTTTGACAAACGTGCCTCTTGGCACGCCTCGGTTCCCTTGGAGCTTGTGCATAGTGACTTGTGTGGTCCTCTTCCATTTGCTTCCTTTTCTGGTTTCAAATATTTTTTAATTTTCATTGATGATTACACCAGATGCACTTGGATTTATTTCCTAAAACTTAAGAGCGAAGTATTTAACATGTTCTTGGCCTACAAGGCCCTTGTTGAAAAAAAATCTGGTCATCAAATTATTAAGTTAAGATATGACAATGGAGGAGAATATGTTAACAAAAAGTTCACTACTTTCTGCATTGAACAAGGCATCCAACAACAACACACTGTTCCATATACACCACAACAAAATGGTGTAGCTGAGCGGAAGAACTGCATTTTAAAAGAAATGGTTAATTGTATGATCCAATCTAAGGGACTAAGTCTTCAATTTTGGGCTGAAGCCATTAACTGTGCAAATTACATAGTTAATTGCACCCCCACTAAAGCATTACAAGTTATAACACTAGAAGAAGCATGGAGTAAAACTAAACCTGATGTAAGTCACTTCCATGTGTTTGGTAGTGAAGTATGGGCTCACATTCTGGATGAAAAACAGAAAGCATTGCAGCCTAAAAGTGAAAAGTGCATATTTGTTGGATATTCTGAAGATGTAAAAGGTTATAGACTTCTTTAACCACATTCTCATGATATAATCATTAGAAGAGATGTTAAATTTGATGAAAATCTCTTGGCCTGCGAGCCTAAATCGGCGATTGTGCCATCTTTGGCCTGCGAGTTTGATTCGGCGTTTGTGCCTTCTTCTTCTTCTTCCAACTTCCTTGACAGGTTTCCAACTCCAGTTTCTGATGATGACAATGAGGATGAAAATCCACCTCCGCCTGCTCATGTTCCTCCAGTTGCACCAGCACAAGTGCTTCCTTGATGGGTCCGTTCAACATGTGAAGCAGCTGGTGATCTTGACGGTGATCCTAGAGATCAACGTCGAATACGTTCTCAGTTTCAGCGAGCCTCTTCTCTTTTGGCTCAAGTTTCCGAGAATCATGATCCAGAAACTTTTGCAGAAGCTTCAGGGAATCCAGATTGGGATGCAGCCATGGATGAAGAATATCATTCCTTAATGGCGAATGATACTTGGGATCTTGTACCTCTTCCAAAAGGAAGAAAACTTGTCAGATGTAAATGGGTCTACATAACTGAGTATGCATCAGATGGAAGTGTTGAAAGACTTAAGGCAAGGTTAGTTGCCAAAGGTTTTTCCCAAGTTGAAGGGATTGACTACAATGAAACCTTTTCTCCCGTCGCAAAAATGAACTCCATCCGCCTTGTTCTTTCCCTTGCAGCCTTACATAACTAGGAAGTCCATCAAATGGATGTCAAGTCTGCCTTCTTACATGGTGATTTACATGAGGAAATTTACATAGAACAACCTACTGGATATGTTTAGAATAACTCTAGCCTTGTCTGCCGCCTTAAGAAATCCTTATATGGCCTTACGCAAGCTCCTAGATCTTGGTATGCCAAAATGGATAACTTTCTCCTTGACAATGGTTTTTCTAGATGTCATTCTGACCCCAATGTCTATACCAAGAAAGTAGGAAACCATCTCATCATACTTGTTCTGTATGTTGATGACCTTATTCTTACTGGTAGTGACTCTAAGATTATAACCCATGTGAAATCCAGTCTTAAACAAAATTTTGAAATGTCAGACTTAGGACATTTACATTATTTTCTTGGTCTCCAAGTCCTGCAAACCAAACAAGGAATATTTCTTTCTCAGTCTAAGTATGCTTGTGACCTTCTTTGTTGCTTTCACATGAAAGATTGTACACCATCCCCTTCTCCCTTCCAGTCTAGAGTCAAACTTTCTGCCACTTGTACTTCACCTAAAGTCGATGCCACCTTGTATCGTCAGCTTGTTGGTAGTCTCTTATACTTGACTCATTCCCGTCCTGACCTTTCCTTTTCTGTTGGTCGTGTTTCCCGTTATATGCAGACACCTCATGAAAGTCATTAGAAAGCAGCTAAAAGAATACTTCAATATATTTGAGGTACAGTTCAGTTTGGGATTCATTACAGTACAAGGGGGGAACCTTTGTTGGTTGGTTTCACTGATTCAGGTTGGGCCAATGATTCTGATGATCGAAAGTCTACTGCAGGTTATGTTTTCAGTCTGGGATCTGGACCTATCACTTGGTCTTGTAAGAAACAACAAGCTCTTTCTCTTTATTCAGTAGAAGCAGAATATCGAGCCGTAGTTAATGCCAGTCAGGAAGCTTTATGGCTTCGACAGATCCTTTCAGAGTTTGGATTCAAGCAGCAGCAGCCTACTCCACTTTGGTACGACAATCAAAGTGCCATCAAGCTTTCCAAAGATCTAGTTCTACATCAACACAACAAATACATTGAGCTACATATGCACTTCATCGGAAATCTTGTTCATGATCGTGTTCTTGAAGTGCTCTTTTGCCCTACAGATGATCAAGTTGCAGACATCTTCACCAAGTCTCTTACAGAAGCGAAGTTTTATAAACTTCGATCTATGTTAGGAGTTTAGGAACTTGTCATTAAGGGGGGATAGGCTCTAATGCCTCCTTCCTTCTTCTAATAGTGTCACTTTTGTAAATCCTTCAATCCTATCCCAAGTTGTTCTTAAGGGGGGATGTTAGGATATTTAGACACTTAGGAGTTAGTTAAGATCAACTTGTGTAATATATCCGTTAGGGATAGTGTGTTTCTTTAGTATGCATTAGTATGCATTTGTAAATACTTAATCCGACGGTCATGATATGTTCCCGACATAGAGTGATCCGACGTCTCAACTTCTCTTAGATCATACTTAACCTTGATCCGTGGCTTAACACCCGATTGGTCCATGATATCTATTTAAAGAGCATGGAGGGTCATTGTTTAGTTGATCGATTATGAGAAGCTTATTTGTAACTTTCTTTCTTTGCATAATAAATTGTCTCGTACAAGCTATTTGGTTGGGGCCGTGGAGTGTTTCCCTCAAGAGGGTTTAAATCACGTCAAAACATCAGTGTGTTGATCTGTGATCTGTTTGTGTGAAGTGGTTTCTCTTGGTGTTCAATCATTTGGTAGTACCTTATGTACCCAAGCATGATGAGGGAAAGCTAGAGGATCTTACATATGAGACATAAGAAAGGGGATACAAGATGGATTGTTGGAAGGACATGCACTAGAGATGAGACTTGATCAAGGAGATCACTAAAAAATTGGAGGGGAAGCTAGACATGCTTCTGGATGAGACTATTAACAAGATTTTTTAGATACAATATGAGAATTTCATCAATGTCACCATGGACGGTCTTGGTGCTTGACTTTAATATTAATAAGGATTGTCTGACTAGAATATCAAATATCTATTCATAATATATTTTTTGTCTTCCTTGATGTAAGTAATGGCGGGTGAATTAGTCAACTGACCAAGATATGGGTATTTTTCTATAACAAATATGGACTAAAAAGATTTGGCGATGTCAAAATTCTCTCTTATCAGTTGTTTTATTGTAAACAATTATGTACTAAATAAGAGCGAGCACTCTCAAATTTCTCTTATTTATTCTGTAGACACAGATGAGAGGAAGGTTGAAATACAAAATTGTACTTTGTTTTGGGAAAAATCTAGGCTCAAAATCAAATAATATCTTAGATCTTTTGATAGTTTTTGTAGATCTTGCATAGTTTGGTATTAAAAGTAAATTAAAAAAAATAGGAAAGGCAATATTATTTACATAGTGCAAAGGTAATTTTCAATGGAAAGCAAAGGTTGAAATACAAAATTGTACTTTGTTTTGGGAAAATCCCAGGGTCAAAATCATATCATATCTTATAGCATTTGACTTTTTTTATAAATCTTTCCCAGTTTGGTCAGGATCAAAAGTATATTAAAAAAAAGGCAAGCCTGCAATATTATTTACACAATGCAAAGGTAATTTGCAACAAAAATCCAAAGAAAAAATAAGAAGCATAATGCTACAATCTTATAGCATATGGAACATAGAATTATGGATAGAGAACCTATAATCAAGCTTCTTGTTCATATTGCAAGAAATATTAAATATGTTATACATGCAACTAAAACATTTAAGATATATAGGATGCAGCATCAAAGTGATCTTGTATGGAGAGTTTGCTCCAAATTATGGACATTGGATAATTCTTCTTGCAAGATGGAATTTCCCAGTAAAGTTCCAAGTCTAACAGAAAAACACAAATTGATTTGTTGTATCCCAGACAACTTATGCTACTTTTATTGTCAATGAACTTATCAAGAGAAAAAATCTACCAATATAAAAAGAGCATGCAAAGTCTGCGAAATAATTGAGAGATATATGGATTATGATTTATTTGGTGCTATGGCAAATGCTAAATTTAACAAAATTCTGATACCACTCTGTAACATCCCCATCCATCAATGCGAGCAATAGAGGGTACATTAATTGATTACGAGATCTCAAATTTCGCCACATAACAATAATTATGAATTCATAACATTTAAATTTAGTGTTCAAATGGATAATAAAAATACATAGAAGAAATAAACTTGATCCACACACACATAATATGCATATACAAGCATAATCATCACAAGTATCGATTATAAACAATGCATATTCAAATACAATAAAATACTTATCTTTAAACAATGTAGATCCAAGCAACTGGCTATGTAAGAGTGATTCTCCACCCAACCATAGGGACTCTGTCCAACATATACTCATTATGCCAAGAGGCCAACCCCAAGCTAGGCTATGAGGCCACTAGGGAGAAGAAAACACCTACAAGCTTCTCTCTCTCATCCCATAACTCATTCTGCCCTTTATGCTTAGCCAAATGCTCATCTAGAGCTTTACATATATCTCACTCAGAAATCATAGCCATGGAAATCCTTCCAATTTTCCTACAAAACACAAGGAAGACATTCCCCTTCATTGATCCATAGTTCCCTTAGGAAATCCAACCCTTATGGTTCTTATAAGTGTGTGCAGTAAGAGTCTAATATGTGTTAGGATATATCAATACTCCATCCTTGTCCTACCTAGCATTATTTATTTTTTCTCGTTGTTGATGATGTTATTCCCCCCCTAGTGGTGTGCAGATGTCATCCAGGATCAATCTACCACCTTCTGATCTCTGTATGCATCATTTTAGGACTGCTTCATTCAGTTCCCTGTTTTATAGGAACCTACTGAGTGTTCCAGTGTAGTCCACCTGATTTATCTGACTCTTATGGGGGGTTAGAGCTCTGGATGCCATTGATTGTGGCCTCATGCGCCCTTTTTTGACTGGAAGAAATGATAGACACATTATTGCGCCCTCCTCAGTCAGCTAATTGATTGTGACTTCAGTTAGTTGATTTTAGGTTCAGTTAAGTTGACTTTGATTCTTCCAGAGCACTCCAGTGGTGATAATCCCTATGCTAGACCAACTGACGTTGGAATTATCCTTCATGATTCAAATTGTCCCCATTGAAACATCATTGTTTATTATACTGATAATTGGAACATGTGACATTATTATGCTCCTATCTGAGTTTTGTTGCATTATTATTCTTCTACTCTTTTTTACTGCAGTTTTCACTCTTCTTCAAATTTTCTGCTCATACATTCTTTGTGAGGTATCCTCAGCGCTTTAGATCTACTGTGAAATATAATTTCACATGGTATCATAGCCATTTGAGCGAATAGGTTGAGAAGCTTCTTTCAATAGTGCACCAGAAGCCCATGGATTTCCACAACAAATCTTGGTGCCATTGCATTGAATTTATTGGAGAAATCCAATGAGTTCTAGTTAGGTGTGAAGGATTCAAATAAAATTTCTACTGTCCTAAAGTAGTGCTTAGTAGTAGTCTACCTCCTTATTGAGATTTTTTGCAGGTTATTCGAAGTTTTTGAGTGCAGCAGCAGTTACAAAATTTTTCTGCAATTGCTGCAGTTACAACATTTTTATGCAGTTGTAGCAGTTACAACATTTTTTTGTAGTTGCAGTAGTGTTCTGCATTTGCAACATTTTTTTCTGCAGTAGCAGCAGTTTCACCTTGTATTCGCTCCAATAATCGCAATGGACAATTCGAACTCTCCTCCCTCTCCGAGGATCTTGACACCCTTCAATTATCTTGATTGGAGGGCTAATATGCAGCTGGTATTGTGAAACAAATCACTATACAAGGTGATAATGGGGAAGGATCCCAGACCAACATCAGCTGTGGAGAAAAACAAGTATATGAATAGATTGGATGAAGCATTTGGTTTCATGTGTATTCATATTTTCAGAGATCTACTCTTCCACATCGAAGGATTGAAGACTCCAAGAGAGTTATGGTTAAAGTTAGAGACCCTCTTCGGCAAACAAGATGAACTAAGAGGTCATATTCTGGAAAATGAGTTGATTTTTCTACAATCGAACAGTTTTGAGACCATTCAACACTGTTCTTTTCAAAATTCAAATCTCTGGTTATGCAATGAAAGTAGTGTGGCATTGGGGTGATTCCATGAAGATGGGTAACTCTTTTTGGCCAAATATGACGGTGAAAAACGAAAATTTTATCCATGTATCAAATTGAAGCCGTTGAAACTCATATTTTCCAAATGAATTTTGACATGCGGTTGAAAAACGAAATGTAGAGAATTATGTTGGCTTTCTAATGATATTTTTTTCGAAATATTCCAATGTCATTTATCGTGTCGAATTTTCATTTAATGAAATGTGTGTACTTAAAAATTTGAAGAGCAATTAACAAGTAGTTTGTGTTCGTGCACGATAATTTAATGTTAAAGTAATAATTAAAAAAAATGAAATATGTGAACATGATCTAGACAGAATGCACTAGGGCTTACGTATTTTCCTTTAATTTTTCTTGAAAAAATATATTTATTATTATTTTTCTAAAATGACCAATGAATATTTTAGTTGCATTTTGCACACATGTGTGTTCGTGCACCAAATCTTTTAATTTTTTACATAATTTGAAAAAGTAAAAATACCCTTTTGAAGATGACGCATTTATATAGGACTTGTGTATTTTTTCAAATTTTTCGGATGTGTATTTTGAATTTTGTGGATTTATCTTTGAGTTCAATCGAAGTTGTCGGCATGGTTTTTTAGAGCAACTTTTAGTAGAAATTTAAAAACAAAAGACATATGAAATTAAAAATTCGTAAATTTTATCTATCTGGATAGAGTATTCGTTGACGAATCCAATGGTATCAAGTCTGCTCATTAATGAGCATTTAATGACATGGCTTAACTCTGTGGAAGGCAGACAAAAAAGACATTCTGCAGGGAAAAGGTCTATCGACCTGTTTTTAAGCCCTCGATCGAGCTATTTGCTCGATCTAACTTTTTTCAATACCTCGATCGAGGGCTTAACAGACCCTCGATCGAGGGTTTAACAATACCTTGATCGAGGGTTTAAAAATACCTCGATCGAGGTGTTGTTAAACCCTCGATCGAGGTATTGCTCGATCGAGGGTCTGTCAAAATGGCTGGATCGAGGGTTTCCGTGTGTAAAAAAAATCTATAAACATCGGGGCGAAACCGCGAAAGGAGTTGGCAACAATTAATGTTTCCAACTACCCTTCCCTCGTAAAAACATGAACGGACATCTATATAACCAACAAACAAGAATTCACAAACAACAATTTACCTCATTGCTATTTTTTTCTCCATTAGAACTTTGTCAATTTGAGCTTGTTGAATTAGAGATTTGTAATTTTCATATTGCTAAATTAGATCTCATTAGACATGTAAGATTTCTTTGTAGGCATAATTCAAGATTTCATACTAACATTTTGTTGTTTGTTATAACAATTTGAAAAAAAAATTGTTTGTTTTCATTGTAAATTGATTCATGTAAGATTTCTTTGTAGACATATTTGAAGATTTCATACTAACATATTGTTGTTTGTTATAACATTTTGAAAAAAAATTGTTTGTTTTCATTGTAGATTGATGGGGAACAAAATAAAAAGACAAAGAAAACATGCTAGACAACAAAATGCCAATGAAGAATGTGAGAAGAGTAGAGAACGAATGAGACAACAAAGAGCAAGGTTGAGAGAAGAAGAAAATGCACATTTGGTGCAACAAATTTCAATGGAGCACAACCAAGGTAAATTATTGAATTACATGCTATCATAATTTAAATATCATGCTATATAATTTACAAAATTAGTAACAATTTTTCAATAAATTTAACTATATTTCATAATTTAATTTGTTTCATATTTATTTGTAATGATATTCTTATTTATTTCATCAATTTGCTATTTAAATTTTAAAGTTTGCAACAATTTTTATGTTAAATGAACAATTTTCAAGTGGCTTTAAATAAATGTTAAATTAAAACAATTTTCAAATGAAATGAAACATGTAAATTTAGATTCTACTTTCATGTTAAGATATGAACATATTTTTAAATATTTTCAAATTATTTCAAATTTGCTCACAATTTTCAAATTATGCTTCAAAGTTACTTTAACAATTTTCAAATTATTTCAAAGTTGCTAACAAATTTCAATTTTACTGTCCAACAATTTTCAAATGAATTTTGTACACAAGTAGATTCTATTTTCAAGTTAAAATGTATGTACACATTTACTATTTTCAAATTTATAAACTTTACTAACAATTTTTAAATTAAATGTACACTTGGACATTATTTTCAAGTTAAATTGTACATATTTAACTAATTGCAATTTTTTAAGTTACTAACAATTTCAAGTTAAATATAGATTCAATTTTTGTTTTGTTAGAAAATTTAATTTCAAAGCAAATGAATGAATATTTTGAAATGAACATGTTGTGATAGTTATATATTAGTTAGAATTTATTCAATTTGAAAACAAATGAATGTTTAAAGAGCTTTTTAATTATAATGTTTACATTAAAAAAAATTTCATCAATCACATGTACTTTTATTTACATATAACATAACATATCACCATGATAAGATTAATGAATATAATCATATGTTTTGTTAGGACAAATTAGAAATAATTATTTGCAATGTTTGCAACCTTGCATTGATATGTGAAACATTATTGATAAAAAAAATCCTTAATTTGCAACTTATGATAAAAATTACAATTTTCATAATTGTTTATTGTTGAAATTGCAAAATCATCAACTATTGAAATTCTAGAGTAGAAGTGTTGTAATCATTTATTCTTTTTGGTGATTTGCAATTTGTATTTTAAATATTTATTTGTTTATTTTATACCATAAAGTTAAAATAACATTTTTCTTGTAATGTATTTAACTAAAATGGACATAAATTGCATAAAGAAAAATTGCCCACAATTATGTACTGTAATGATTATAAATGATATTAATTTTTATGCCCACGATAAATTTTATCAAGTTATTAATAATTATCTTGAGTTAAATATATATACTTGATTTTCAAACTTTACTAGTAATTATCAAACTAAATGTACAATTTCAAGTTGCATGTACATATTTAGTTGTTTTGAAATTAAGTTGTACAAACAATTTTCTTGTTTTAATGTATTTTCAATACTAGTACATTTTTCTCAAGTCACTAGCAATTTTCAATTTGTTAATTTACATGTACAACAAATTTCAAGTTACTAGCAATTTTAAAGTTAAATGTACAACTTGTATTTAACATGACATATCACCATGATAAGATTAATGATTAGAATCATATATTTTGTTAGGACAAATTGGAAATAATTAAATTTGTAATGTTTGCAACCTTGCATTGATATGTGAAGCATTATTGATAAAAAATCATTAAATTGCAATTTATGATAAAATTACAATTTCCATTTAATTGTCCATTGTTGAAATTGCAAAATCATCAACTAATGAAAATGTTAGTTTGCATTAAAAATTATGAATTTCTCCTTAGTCATATCACTATATAATGTTTTTAATTAAATATCGTATTCATCTCTAAATCAATGTTTTTTTCCCCACATTTAAAGTATAATAGGTATGTTATCATGGGTAGAAAATCAATCTTAAATTTTTATTTCATGTATAGACAACATGGGATGCATGATGTTGTCCTTGAAATTCTAGGGTAGAAGTGTTGTAATCATTTATTCTTTGAATGATGTTTTGCAACTTATATTTTATATATTTATTTATTTATAAATTATACCATAAAGTTAAAATAACATTTTTCTTGTAATGTAAAAGTAAAATGGACATAAATTGCATAAAGAAAATTTGCCCACAATTATATAATGTGATGATTGTAAATGATATTAATTTGTATGCCCACAATAATTTTTATCAAGTTATTAATAATTATCTTGACTTAAATATATATAGTTGATTTTCAAGTTACTAGCAATTTTAAAGTTAAATGTACAAGTTACTACCAATTTCAAATTACAAACAATTTCAAATTTTACTAGGAATTTCAAACTTTACTCCTAGAACAATTCTCAAGTTTAATTAAATTAGCAATTACAAGCATCTGTTGCAAGTTTGGATCTGGGAATAATCCCTGTCCGCTTAACTATGGGAAGTACTTGGACATAAGCCCTAAAATGCATTGTGAGGAGTACCACAGGAACTCCAGAGTAGCTGGCGCATTGAGAGGACCTGCCAGTGAAAAGGGCAACGAAACCTACCTGATTAACTAGTTTTTCCCTGTGAGGTAAACTAGGAGCTGTTGGTTGTGGCCAAGCGGTTATCAGTTTTACCTGAGCCGTGGAGTGAGGGGTAATTCCCCAATACGCAAGCCGTCAGACAACATTGGTGGCCGAGTGAAACACCTGAACTTTTAGGAAGCCGAACATACCTGGGGTCCATATCTATTTTCAGTTAAACTGTTGTCGATCACTTCTACGTCATTTCACTAACACAGGTCTCAGGGTTTTGGTGTAACGGTTCGTATCATTTGAGCAATTACAAATTTTAAGTTACTAGCAATTTCAAGTTACTCAAGAGCAATTTCAAATTTCAAGTTACTAGCAATTTCAATTTTTACTTAGAACAATTCTCAAGCTAAATGTATTAGTTTGAAAATTCAATTCGCATGCAATCTTCAATTTTTCAATTTTTCAATTTCCATATCACATTTCAAGTTACTAGCAATTTTAAAGTTCAATGCACAACTATCAAGTAACCAATTTTCAGTTTGTTAATTTACATTTTATGCAGGGAGAGATTATGGTCAGACATCACATCATGGTGATCAAGAATCACATGACCCTGTGCCCCCTCATGATCCTGATCAGCCATCACATGACTCCTTTCCCTCTCACATTGAAAATATAATTGGGAGTTGCAGTGGGGTTGGAAGGGGTGGAAATTTTCTAGAGGATTGTGTAGTTGTTTCTGCACAAGAAGAGATTGGGAACTCGATCCCTAGTCAGAGAGTTAGAGAGCATGTCAATAACATAATCAAGTCATATTTTGAACAACATTCAACGATGGCACAAGCTCAAATCCTACATGGGTTGATAAAACACAAAAAATTGCAATGTGCCACAAAGTTGTTGGGTTTTCAAGATGTTAAAACAAAAAAGACATGCGAGAATGCAATAGAAAATATAAGAGCTGCGTTATCTTCATTTGGAAAATAAAAAAAAAAATGATACCCGAGTTGCTCGTAAGGCAATTACGACGGCTGTTGTGGCACAAAGCACCTCAAGAAATCGAATGGTATCAACAATGGAATCATTGCTCAATGTTTCGAAAAGAACATTGCTCAAATATACTAAATTCAAGGTCCGGTTAGATGAAAGTGATGAAGCTGCTTGTTGGGCTCTTATTTGTAGGGAACCCTATCAAGATAGGATGGCAACGAGCATTCGAGAGAAGGTGATAGATTTTTGGGATAGTCATTCTCGTGCTATTCCAGATCGAAAGCATGTCCTGCGACAACGTTTATCCAGAGGAATTTATAAGGAACACTGTAAGCATGCGATGGAGATGACGGGAGTTTCACTTTACAAGGAATTCCAAGAAACCAATCTTGGTGTTCAAATATCATTTAGCATGTTCAACAAATTGAAACTATGGTATATTAGTCCGAATACAATTCGCGACACTTGTTGTTGTCGATATCACGTTGAATTTCAACTATACGATGACACATTTCTGGATTTTTGCAAAAGGCACTAGAATGGTGTACTAGCTCCTCACACAGTGCGAGATTTTATTTGTATGATACTATGCAACAGGAATCTTGAACACGTGTTTTTCAATAAGAGGTGTGTAGGTGGGAGAAAAATCCATGAATGCGGTGATTTGACATTGTTCCATAGGAAATTTCCTATCGATCCAACACACCATGGATTGTCAGATATCACCGTTAGGTGGAAGAGGTATGAGTACGTCACCATGAATCCAATACCTTCTTCATCTGTGCCATCCAAGAGGATCGACTTGCGCAATGATGAGATTCCTATTTCAGATTTCATGGAGAAGTTTCAAAGTCAGATTTATAAATACATAAAGCACTCCCATAGGTCCAGGTGGCAAGCTTCAGAATTCAAACATTCCCGTGAGGTATTTGAGCTGGGCACAATCTTATCAGTGGTAGAATTTGCAGAGAACTACACCTTTTCTCCTCAGAGAGAGATACAGAGTGAGTACTGTCACTCCGACCAGGTGTCTATCTTCGTACATGTATTGTACAGACATGCTCAGGAAAACATTGATGGTAGGGATAGCACTCCCCAGTCACGTGAAGTGATCAAGGAGTACCATTTTTATGTTAGTGATGATTGTGAGCATGACACATTATTCGTTCAACACTGCTTTGGGTTGATTTATGATTCATTCAGGAAGAGAGGCGTATCATTTACTGAACACTGGATTTTGTCAGATGGGTGTGCAGGGCAATTCAAGTTGGCACGCTCATTTTATTGGTTGAGTCACCTGCAAAAACAGACAGGAATCCGACACACTTGGAGATTTTTTGAGATAGGGCATGGGAGGGGTGAACATGATGGCGCAGGTGCATGTGTGAAACGAGCACTTTGGAGGTACCAAATGAGTCATGGTGCAACCCGACTCAAATGCTCCACTGAAGTAGTTGATTGGTGCACACGTCATTTGGGACATCAGGGTCGCGAACAAGCAAGGCAGGTGTGCAGGTAATAAAATCCAAACTCAATTAATAAGCTAATAACATTCAATATCAACATTTCCAAAAGAACACATGTACTCGATAGGAATTTACATATGACAAACTGAATTCCATGCAGGTTCTTCTAGGATGTTGCCCTTGGAGATGTTAATAGATCCATGCCATGGTATTGTGACACCATCCCTGGTACGAGGGAATTGCATTTTGTTTGAAGTAAAGATATGGGGGACATATTTTCCATTGAAATGAGGAAGTATGCCTACTTTTGTGATTTTTGCATCGATGCAAATGGATGTGGGCTTGATCACTGTGAAAATGATTTATATGTCAAACCATGGAAATATGTATCTCTTAATCCAAAGGGCCCACATCCAATTCCAACATGGCAAGAGATGCACACTGAAGAGGTAATGGTCTCATTATATTATGATTGAGTTTTCGATATGGTTAGGGAAGGTACAAGAGTCTTCATTAAGTTAATTAGTTCATTATATCTTACACATATACAAATGTTGTAGAAATTTGCACGTAGAACATTTGAATAATATTTGTAATGTATCTTGTAGGTGATGTATTCGTTGTCATTGCACCCCTCCACAACCAAGAAAATGTTGCATACTATTTGATGCGGTGCATGCAAATAAAGAGTAGATTGGTGCGACCCTACCAAGATGGGGACTTCACATACCAGGTTGGAGACATGGTTCTAATGGGACACTTTTTTGAAAAAGTGAAAAAACAGGGTGCTCACATTATTTACAGATATTTTATGCCTAGATATATATCATGTCAATACAGTCATTTGGTGGTTGCAGCTCGGCTACCTCTAACATAAATCAAGGTGAAGAGAGGTGATCCAAAGAGATGGAAGATGACAGAAGCTGACCATGATCGTATTATGGAGACTTGCATTCTTATAACCCATTGGCCAGATGAATGAGTTACATGTATGCCACTTGCATCATTGGCATAGTTTTCATGTTGTCTTGTGTAATATTTTTTTGGAGATTTTTGTGGAGGTTGTTTTATAAATGTATTTTTGTAGATGCTTTAATGTCAAGAATACCAATACCAGATGGGAGGCTTTTGTGAAATTTGGGTCATGGTGCTCCAATGTGAATACACTTGAACATATACATGTTCTAATTTTAGATTTTGATTTCAAATACAATTGTAATGTAATTGAGAATTTAAAATACATCTATACAATGTGGAATGGTAAAATTTAAATTTTGAATTGTACAATGATTACCATTTTGTGCAACATTATTTAATATATGAATTTAGAAAATTTTGGGCATTATAATTATTGTTTGGACCACACATTCTTGTATTGATAACTTAGAATTTTTCCTATTTAGGACTATTGTGTTTCCCTTGATTGTTCATAATCTATCATTGAAGCTTCAACCAGAGGTCTCATACATACCCATGTGTGGTATATATGTGACTCTTCCTTAGCTATATTTTTTGTGACGTGACCGGAATCAATCAATAGTTTTTAATTTTGCTTAATAAGGGAAATGAAGGGCACCAAAACACTCCTTCAATTTGATTTCCTTACAAAGCAATTTATTAATAATTAGATTGACCTTGCTAGTAGAATTTTTACATTCGTGGGTGACATTTAGTTATGGTGATTTGGTGGTTGAAAATCCCTTTGCTTGAGACTTGTTATAATTCACATAATTCTTGACTTCATTTGTTATAGACACTCAAAAAATATAATAAATTTCTATTATTTCTTCGTCTTCCTCACTATTCACAAATGGTGGATATTTATGTGAAAAAATAAGTTATCAATGTTACATGGTACTTGTTAGACATGTCCATGTTTACAAAAAAATATGTATTGAATAATAAACAAAGATAATGATATTTCCATATTAACTTGACTTTATTATTTGAAAATTGTCACGCCTTTAACATATAAAGAGATAGCTTGTAAACTACTAACCTCTATTTCCATCCTTTACATATTCTTTGAAATTTGTCTCTATAATTACCTATATGAATGCAAAGGCTGAAACCAATATCCACCTCCAATAGAATGTTCACACTCAATATTCATTTAAATAATAAATCACAACATCAACTAATCTCATGAGGATGTTGATCCATCTTCCACATTTTACTTACATTTCATTTTATGAAGTAAAGATGTTATGTTTTCTCCCAACATAACGCCTCGAGACGCAAGTTCCATTAGTCCTCTTGAACCAATTATTTATAAAAGCATTAAGAAAACAATTTATTAATTAATTTGAAATAGTTATCATCATAATAAAATTTTAAAGAAATATCAATTGAATAAAATAATTTTTATTTTAGAATATTATTACTTAGTTTGAATGTTTACTTTCAGACATTATTAATTAACTTGAATGCTTATCATTACAATTAAGTTTTTGTTCTTAGCCAAATTATACTTAAGAGGCTAGAATGCTAACAATAAGTTATGTCTAATCATAAATTATTATTATAATAATCAAGTTTTAAAATATTTTAATTATATGAAATCATTTGTACAGAGGAAAAAACACTCATTAATTAACTTTGGATAATTATCAGAATAATTGAAAGTTTTTGTAGTAAATCATATTATATTTGAGAGTATAATAAGTTTTGCACTAAAGCATGTTATATTTAAGAGTACTTGGTCACATAATATATAGCCTTGAGGTAATTTACAAAAGGAATTGCAAGAATAATCATTAACTTTACAAAAGGAATTGCAAGAATAATCATTAACTTTACATACTTGCATTCAATAAAAAGTTATTTTGTACATGTTGATGTGAACATTCAACATACAAGCATAGTACATGCATCTACCATAAATCATAAATAGTTGTACATAAATCATATGAAATAGTTGTACAAACATAGTTTCTACCATAGTTGTACAAGCATCTGCTATCAACATATTTCCATTTCTTATATTAACTAGGTGGTTATGCCCATTGCCAAGAAAACAAACCATACCTTTATGACTTTAGATTAGAGCACACACTTAAAAGAAAATAACACAAAGATTACTTGTATACTATATAACTTGTAATTATATAATTTTGTCTCAAGGGGTATTTCACACTCTCAATGGACAAAAACATTCTTATATACAACAACACATTGAGTTTTCAATTGAAATTACACATTAAATTTTCCATGTAATTGAATTGGAATGTGGAAACTGTAAGTGAATTGTAATGTGTAGACAACATAATGCAAAATGTCAATTTCAATTTTCAATTTCAAGTGTATTCTAATTTTAAATTTTGATTTCAAATACAAAATTGAGAATTTAAAATACATCTATATACAATGTAAAATTGTAAAATTTAAATTTTAGATTGTACATTGTATCATAATTTAAAATTTTTATTTCAAATGCAATTGTAATGTTATTGAAATTGAACTTGTAAATTGGAACAACACATTGTATTCTCAATTGAAATTACACATTAAATTTGAGATTTTAATTTTAAATTGTAATTGAATTGGAATGTGTAAATTGTAATTGAATTGTAATGTGTAGACAACATAATGTAATCAAAATTTCAATTATTGATTTCAAATGTATTCTAATTTTACATGTTGATTTCATTTCTGCAATTGTAATGTAGTTGAAAACGAGCTTTTAAATTGCAATTGAATTGGAATTGAAATTACACATTAAATTGGAAATTTTACATTATAATTGAATTGGAATTGTAATTTCAATTTTAAAACGTAATGCATGTATTCAATTCTAAATTTTGGAAGATGTTCTCTAATGTAGTCGAAATTTGCATTTTAAATTGAACTAAATTGCAACTACACATTAAATTTGCATTTGAAACGACAAAACATAAATTTGTAACTGTAATAACTATGTCTAGATCTAATATAAAAAAACAATCGATTTCAAATCATATACAAAATACACATGAAAACATCAATATGATAAAATATACAAAATATCCAAAAGTCCATATCCAAAGTCCATATATGATAAAAGTCCATGCATAAATGATATAAATCCATATCCAAAACATGATAACGTATATATCGATCATCCAAAACAATATAATATATAAAATATGAAAATATCCAAAACATGGAATGTATAGATCATCAACTCATTGGCCACTACCCCCACGAGGCCTGTCATCGTCCCTCTAACTGCCCTCCTGTGCAACAACCCGCTGCTGTATCTGAGACTCTAAACCCTCAAGGAATTGTGCCATATTCATCGTGTCAATGGTGATATCCGGGATCTGGGTAGGAATACGGGTAGATGGCCCTTCATCAGGATAATGTACTCGCGGTACATCCCAACTATGTGTGAAATCCATTGCAGCATTGAAACCCGCCTGTTGCGATGCCTATGTAATATGCCAAATTACATGTAATAAGTTAGATTTATTAAAATTAAAACTAACTTTAACATAATTTAAAAGCTATCTGTAAAAAAATGAAACATAAAGTACAAAAATCAATTACTAAATGTGACTAAATAATAGGAATTGGAACATAAATTATAACTTACCCCGACTGGTGGACCAATAGATGGCTCACTAGCAAAGAGTTGATCCATGAATGGGGTCCCCTGCACGGATCAATAGAATACAACTCCCTTAAGTATTATTGACCATTCAATTTGCGACATTGATATGATGTAACATGAAGAACATATATACATAATTGTACAAAATTATACCTGTTGTGTAGTGACGCATCTACGATATAACTGAAAGTATGAATCTCGCACTAACTCAGCATACCGCAGTAGGCTCTCGCAATCAAAACTCCTGAGCATGTCACTAGAGACATGCTCTATCTCTGGCTCTGCAGGTGGAGGGGGTGGTCTAGATTCCTCTCCATGCGCAGCAACAGCAACATTGCCCAAGGCAGTGAACAACGAGTCTGCAAGGTTAGCTCTAGCCTCTGCAGCAAGCTGGGATGATTGTGCCACATCCCTCGACCTGATAACCTCCCTGTCTGGAAGCGGTATCAACCTCGGAGTGGGTGGCACGAAGGCAGGGTCTCTCTAAACTCTAAGACGTTGGTAGGAGTGTCCCCTACCAGCCCCATAGAACTGGGACCCTGTGCTAGTGTAATCCGGGTGCATGTCCAAAACAAACTCTGCATAAACATGTTTTGAAAAGTACAATGGGACATGGTCATGGTGGGGGAACATGCCCTACGCTCCCATGAATCTATCATATATATGTGGTGCAACGACCTCCAACTTAAACTCCCTGAGTCTAAGCGATTGACCGGGGGCGCAGTCAGGAGGGATGTCAAATAAAGCACCCTTAATGTCATGCCCTCTTATGGCGACTTTGACATCCTCCCATTTGTGGATCCCAATGACACCATCTCTCCTCCTCTGGCATGAATGTCACCAAATGTCACTGAGAGGTCCTACCCTCCTGTAGAGGGTCAACATATCATCAATCGTCGATAACATCATCAACAAAGATCGTCGTGTGGGAGAATCCTCCCTCAAAGTGCTCACACATGAGCTCACCCACTCTCACTGGGAAATGATGTCAGCGAGAGTGATTTGTGCAACCTCATCATCGTACGATCCCCCTAATGGGGCACCTGCGATCCAAACCAAAACACAAATGTTACTAAAAATATATATTATAACTTGCAGCTGAAATTCAATGCATTATATACTAAAAATTTACTGAAAATGTGCTAACAAAAAATATACACTTGATGCACTTGTGTCTTGTTGCACATCCTCCTCCTAGAGATCCACATGAACCGACACACTATCTCTCCTGCTGCCACCACCAGTGGCAGCCGACCCCGGCCTGGCATCACTCCTTGGTGAACGGGAGCGTTGTCGATGGACGCCTTATCGGGCGATGTTAGATCCTCTCGTGCTTCACGGAGCACGAAGCACCAAATCTCTCTCTTCAAGACTATCTGCATCACATTTCAATTTCTAATTCTAATTTTCTTTCAAATTCTATTCCAAATTTCAAATTTTCTCATTTCAATTTCAAATTCTATTCCAAATTTCACATTTCAATTTCAAATTCAAATTCAATTCAAATTTCAAATTCTATTCCAAATTTCACATTTCAATATATACATTAATGTATGAAAATTTCATTAATATTATGTGTTTGATACAAATCAATTTTCATAAAATAAGGTAATTTGTGGAAAACCTAGCCGGGCTTCTATCTTTTTCGCTTTCGATTCATCTAAAAATTTGATTGGAAAAAATTGGAGCAACCCTTCAATTGCAAAGTTATAAAATAATTTTCAATTTCATTATGGATAGGCTTGATGCAAAAATTTTTTTTTTGAAAGGATAAGGTTGTTGTGCCTTTCTATGAAGGGAAAAATGGGTTTTGATGTGCATTAAAGGTTTCAATTTCGAAGCATGATTAGATAACAATGTGCTCCACCTAGAGCATGGCTCTAATACCATAAAAGATTGTAATTACCAACACAATCATACACTGTATATTGGATCTATTATATAGCAATTGAATCCTACTAACAACCTGTAACAACATGATAATTGTTTTCTACATAATTGAAATAGCTCCATCCTAAACTAGTGCACACACACATCAAACTTTTGTTGGTGTAGTTATTGAGCATATAATATGTTGGTGTAGTTATTGGGGAGTGAATTAATAATCTAAACTAACAATAAAAATGTGGATCCATGCGATAACATAAAGAGTAGCGCATTGATCCCTCAAATAAATATGAGAGATACTCCCACCCTAGCCCTTTGCATTGCTTTATGGAGTTAATGATACAATGAAGGAACAATACACTAAACATTGTCCTCATGTTAAGAGTTTGGAAGGAAATAGAAAGTCATGAATGAGAGATAATTGGGATATGTGATCCCAATGTTGCAACTATGACATTTTCATTCAACCTTCGACCATGTCAAAAATGTCACAACCATTTATTAAAAGATTTGATTGGATGAAATTCCAAGGAGAATCTTGGTTTTGTGAATGCCTTCATTAGTTGGAGTTCTAAAATGGAAGTAACATGTGGTTGACCTTCCAACCAATCTCCATCCTAGATAAATTGTAAACCAATGAATGAAGAATGCCATTTTTTTTTATAGAAGTAGGATAAGGTGTAGGAGAAGCCCCAAAATCATATGATTCATATTTGAGATTTTAATAAGGCTTCTGAGCTTTGGTTATTGATATTGAATAAATATAGTAGACATTGTTGATATGTATCTTTTTTGTGAATTTAATATGATAATTGATTTGGTGTAATTTAGTCTATTTATCTTTTAAATTGAAATTACAATAATTATTTTATCTTTCAAATTAAAATTACAATAATTATTGGTAACCTTTGGTCTCGTGCCTACATCAAAGATAATTTGTTGAGAAAGCCTCAAGCTAAGTATTAAATACAAAGACATTTCAACATATGAAGGTTTCTTGATTAGTGACATCCAAACATTTTTCATCGAAGAATTGAAAAGGAAATCCCTCGGGCAAACTATATATACTATTAACTCCACCCATGTAGCTTTCATACCTACTTCATCTAGACATTAACCATGAACTTTACGATGTGCTCTACAGATTATCCAAATTGTGCATTTAATATATAGAGATACATCAATATAAATATCCTTAAGGGAACAATCATTACCTTCTCTAAAGTGTGTTTTCTAATTTGTATAACAATGTTGCTATAAAATAAAAATGACAAATCAAATCATCTATGTTTTGACATTGTTGAAATTTTAAATGGCTCTATGCAACTTTATGTCATAGTGGACCATACATGCCCACTAAACTAAATAAAATAATAAATACTAGCCAATAACAAATCAAACTACCCATGTTTTGACATTGTTGAAATTTTAAATGGCTCTATGCAACAACCTTATGGCATATTGTACTGTGCATGCCCAATAAACAATATAAAATAATAAATACTAGCCAAATCATAATTACATGTACACCACAATTTCAAACATAAATGCTAGCTCTTGTCCTCAACTTTGAGGATAAATTTATTTGATTTTAGAAAACAATATTATAATGGTAATGGCATAATTATGCTTCATCATTGCTAAAAATGAAGAAACAAAATAGGCACTCATGTGAAAACGTTTGTATTGCGTTGTATGCAAAGCAACTTTCTTCATGAAAGGCCACTATTGCTAAAATTGAACACACAAAATAGTGTCTCCATTAGTGGAAACCTTATATTTAATTGTTTGTTATGGAGAGCACACGTGATCATTACACATCAAGATGCATAAAATATTGCCCATAAACTACGTGAGACATAAAACAAATCGACAAACGTTGGAGAATGTCAACGACACTTCAAATTAATAAGGTTTTGTTTTCTCAAAGAGAAGGTGTTGTGGGAAACATAATGGGGCAATCTTTTACTAAATGAACTTTTTTTATAGATTATGTTTTGGGAAGAATTTATGTTTTAAAAAACATTTATTCTGAGGTAAGTTTTTGGTTTCATTATCAAATGTTGATAAGGTTGTCATTGTTTTAGTTTTGAAGTTCGATATTTCTCAAATCAAAGAAGAAGATATATAATTAATTCATAGGTTTATATGTAATTTTAATGGATTTTTTCAAAGTTGAAAGATTTTTTTTTTTATATTTAAGTTTTAGGTTTCCTTTTTCATGGATTTCGTGTTAATTCAACTTTATGATAATGAATTTTTTCATTTGAGAATATATTGTAGAGATGGATTTTTTTGTTGTTAGTGAAGCAAGCCTTTGGTTCATGAGAAAAACATGCATCTCTTCTTAAATGAGTGGATTCCTAGGTGAATTTGTATTTTGAATAAATGAAAAATGATCAAATCATGAAAGAATTATAAAAAAGTTGTGTTTTCACGATTTGGAAAATTCACTAAGTAGAACCATTTTCATAGTTTTGATTTGGGTAAAATTTCTTAGTCTCTCTTTCAAGTTAAATTCTGTCATATTCATTGATAATACTCTTGACTATGAATATATATATTTATTTTTACCAGGATTCCTTTGGACAAAGCCCCTTGGCACTGCCATTGTCATACTCAAATACAAACGTTGCCTTAACTAAAAAGTGAAGAAACTAAAACCGACTTAGTACATGGAGTTGATTGAATAAATTTATGATGCATGAGCACCGTTGGTTTCGAGCAATTGGCATCAACCAAAAAATATTTCAATTATGAGTTAGTAGTACTGTAGGTTGGATAAGATGGCTATGTATCCTTTTGCTACAAATCCATTCTATAAATTTGTGTTGATGCAAAACCTATCTTGTCATGAAGACATAAACCTACAAAACTCCTTGGTTGTGGGAATGGCCATGATACCAATCAATGCTATGGATCCCACATAGCCATGAGTGAATCTTACACCCTTACCCATGTGTCATGCAATGATTTGAAATACAAAGAATGGTCTAAGGCGTAGGTCAAGGGATTCAATGGTGGAAACAATTAGATGATTCAAAGGTGTTTTTATTGTTGAATTGTAGTTTGTATTCCACAAAGATGGTGGAAAAATATAATCCAAACACATGTAGTCTAGTCCATCAAAATGCATTTGTAGTGGCTTATATCATGCAGAGACATCATCTAATGACGTTAGGCCACCTGATGTTGGAAATTTTTCCAAGCTATCCATTATGGTTCCAGGCCAATTTATCTTCATTGATGCTCACATTGTGGACATACTTTTCATGGCCTGAGAGGGGATCCTATTTAGGACAATTTGGCAAGTTAGTTATGATTAATAATATATGATTATATATTATTAATATTCATTTTTTAATTTTTTATATTATATTATTAATATTAAATATTATTTTTTAAAAATAAATTAAATAAAAATTAATAAATAATATATGATTATATATATTATTAATATTCATTTTTTAATTTTTTATATTATAATATTAATATTAATATATGATTTTTTTTTCAATCTTTTTGGCGTTCTCGGAGGATTGAAAAAAAATTGGCAACATTTATGCTTGCAAATTCACATACCAAATAATTTTAAAACAAATAAATGCAAAATAAATTTAAAATCCTAAAAGTATTTCAAATTTAAAATAGTTTTGGTTTTTGTTTTGAAATGGTTTTCTGTTTTAGGTTCAAATGGTTTTTTTTTCAATCCTCTTAGCGTTCTCAGAGGATTGAAAAAAAATGGGCAGCATTTCTTCTTGTAAAATCACATTTTAAAATAAAACCGGTAGCATTTATGGGGTGAAATGCTACCAGTTGATATAAAAACAAAATAAATTAAATAATTTGAACAAATAACTGACAAATATGTAAAACCCTAAATCTATTTCAAATTTGGTTTTTGTTTTGGTTTGAAATGGGTTTTTGTTTTGGTTTCAAATAGGTTTTTGTTTTAGTTAAATCAAATGGTTTTTTTTTCGATAAATTTGGTTTGAATGGCGATTTTCGATTTCAATGGCGGTTTAGTTTCAATGCCTACATCCTAACCATTTCTAGAAAACCAAATTAAACCTAGATTTGATAAAAAAAACACAAATTTATACATAAATTATGAAATATATATTTTTTTAAATCACAAAACAAATGGGATATTTCTACCCACCTGGTGGAATAGATGACATGATGGCATTGTTGTGGGGAGGTGGCGTCAATGTGGGGGAGGTGGCGTCGGGCAGGTCCTCAGTCGAGGTCCCCGGTCGATCTGTCTCTGTCTCTGTCAACACATTGCACAAAAATAGGGCCGGTCGGGCCCTATTTTTTTTTTTTTCTCTGTCACATTCCCTCGATCGAGCAAACCCTCGATCGAGGGTTTGTCAACCCACCGCAAAACCGCCCGGACCCTATTTTTTTTTTTTATGGATCGAACAAACCCTCAATCGAGGGTTTGGTTAGACCCTCGATCGAGGATTTATCACATCCTCGATCGAGGTATGTTAAAGCTCTTGATCGAGGTATTTTTAAATCCTCGATCGAGCGTACAAAACCTCGATCGAGGGTCCAAAAAATGATTTTTCACCTTGCGGTCCGCTAAAAATGGTGAACCACATTCGTGGATTCACCCATTGAGAAGATGGATGAGCAGTTGGTGCTATCCATTCTGAGCAAGCTAGGTCCTGAGTTCTCTATCTTTGTCTCTACCTTCCATTCTGGGCGAATGTCAATCCCTGGTTGGAAGATTCCCTCCTTAGATATTTTCATTGAATATCTCATCTAGGAACAAGATAAGCTGATATAGATGGGCGCCTTGCAGGCCTCCAAAGATCAAGCTCTTATGGCTAGAGAAGTAAAAAGTGTGAATGGGAAGGGGAAGCACAAAGGAAAGGATAATAGGCATTCTGAACCTAATCAAAATTCCAAGTCAAGTCCATTAGAAGGATCCTCCAGCTCTAATAAGGATAAACATAAGGTATTTGAGAAATCCAAGTGTTCCTATTGCAAGAAAGGAAACTACCCAGAGAGATCTTGCATGCATAAGAAGATAGATCAGATGACCAAGCTTCTTGAACAACACAACATTTCCCTCCCAAAGGGTGCAAGAGAGACTGATTCTGGAAGTGAGTCTGATGGTCATGAGAGTTTCCATGCACTAAAGGTTGGATTTTCAAAATCACAAGCCCTCCTCATAGATTTAGGAGCCTCCAACCACATGGTTTCCTCTAAAGAATAATTTTCTTCTCTAGATCTCAAAGATGGTCCGATTATTCACATGGGAGAAAACTCTCAGATATCTGCTGAAGGGAAGGGCACAATAAGTATGGAGCATGGAAAGTTCAAGAATGTTCTATTTGTGCCTTCTTTGTTGGGAAATATGTTGTTTGTATATCAAATGACTCACACAGGTTCACCGAAGAAAGTGGTATTTGGTTCTGACACGGTTGAGATTGCAGAGATCTCCACTGGGAAGATTATAGTGAAAGGGTTTGCAAACCATGCCTCCAAGGAATATGAATTATCACATTTTTTTTCCATACTCTTTTCCTACCCCATCGGAATCTGATGAAGATTAGAGTGATACCTCTTCTAATGTAGATGAGGATCAAGATCTTGATGTTGAGAATAAAGTTAAAGGAGATTCAAATTCATATCTAGATCCAACGCATGCTCCCAATCCATGGCCAAGGCCAATATGGGCTCACAAAGTCCCTGTAGCTACTGGGAACATAGTTGGGGATCCATCTGACCATAGAACCACTAGATCTCAGTATCATGCAAAACTTGCACTGTGTCATGCAGATACACTTCTCTCAGAGAGGTGTTGCATGATGGTGGGGTTTCATCCACAATATCTTGGAGAGACTTTCCACATGGGATCTACAACCAAGAAATAATCTCCGTTGTCTTACAAAAGGTACTCAAAGGTTCATGATTTGGACCACAATGAGCCTTTCGCTCCAGTAGCAAGAAGGGTTCCTAAAAGACTTGTTTTGGAAAATAAAAATTCTACACAGCGGGAGGCACATCAGAGGAGCAGATCCAGATCTAGAACCTGCATTGCTATCCTACATAGGAGCAGCTTGCCAATGTTTTTGCAAAGGCTTTCACTGAGGAAAGTTTTTTCCTTCTCTGCTTAGCATGAAGGTTCTTTGAGTTCCCTACTGTTGTTATTTTTTAGGGGGGGTATTTTTCCCATGAGGTTTTTCCCCATTTCCTTGGTTCATAGACAATTCTTTATTTTTTATCATTTATTTGATTGTATGGGTTACCTTTGGTCTTAGTAACCAGGGCCCAGGATGCAAAGTATGGATTAAGGGGGGGTGTTAGTATATTTCAATACTCCATCCTTGTCCTACCTAGCATTATTTATTCTTCCTAGTTGTTGATGATGTCATTTTCCCCCTAGTGGTGTGCATATGTCATACAGGACCCATCTACCACCTTTTGAGCCCTGCATGCAACATTTTAGGACCACTTCAATCAATTCCCTATTTTATAGGAACCTACTGAGTGTTCCAGTGCAGTCCACTTGAGTTATCTGACTCTTGTGGGGGCTTAGAGCTCCGGATGCCACTGATTGTGGCCTCATGCACCCTTTTCTGACTGGAATGCATGACAGACTCACTATTGCGCCCTTCTTAGTTAGTTAACTGATTGTGACTTCAGTTAGCTGAGTTTAGGTTTAGTTCAGTTGACTTTGAGCCTTCCAGAGCACTCCAATGGTGATAATCCCTATGATATACCAATTGAGGTTCAAATTCTCCTGCATGATTCGAATCCTCTTAATTGTAACATCAATTTTTATTATACTGATAATTGGAACATGTGACATTATTCTGCTCCTATGTGAGTTCTACTGCATTATTATTCTTCTGCTCTTTTTTACTGCAGTTTTCACTCTTCTTCAAATTTTATGCTCATTCTTTCTTTGTGAGGTATCCTCATCTCTTTAGATTTGCTGTGACATATAATCTCACAATATGTTGTATCTAAATTAACATTCCTATGGGAACCATCTCTAACCCTAATGTTCCCTTAATAGTATCTATTACTGCAACTTAATTAAAAATTGAACTAAAATCATATGTGCCATTCAAATTAAATTTATAAGTTTGGTCTTCAGGTAGTTTGAACCCTTAATAGTAGTTATTATTGCAACTTAAATAAAATTTGAACTTAAATAAGATGTGTCATGAATTTAATTTAAAACTTTGGTATTTAGGGTAGTTTGAAAAGTAAAAAAATTGCCCCATTTTACTAAAATTTGACCCGAAATTATATTCAAAAGAAATGTTTAAAAATTTGTAAATAAATGCTTAAGTTTTAACTCAATTTATCTACAAGTGTGACCCCATCCTAACCCCACGACAAAGTTTGTAGCTTCTAACAACAAGACCTCCAAGAAGCTGGTAGCAAAAATCCCTTTGTTGTTCACCTTCTAAGTGTAAAGCTCGATGGAATCCTCGAGAAAATTGAACCTTTTCTAAAAAACAGACATTAAATCCCTAATTCTCCTCCCTTTCTCACCTGATAAATTCCAAACACCAAAATACCAAAAATCATTGATAAACCCCATCAACCTTTTCAAATCAAATATAATCAAAACCTCGTGAAATAGTAGAGTTGATCTGTATGCGCCCAGGTGCACGAAGGGGACAACAGTTTGATTGAATGAATCGGTACTGTTATGGTGGAAGCATAATAACAAGCAAAGCAGGAAATACACTACACACAAAAACATACACACACAAACAATATGCAAGAATGCGGACTCTGTTACTTCGTGATTCTTCTCTCTCTGCTTGTATATTACAATATTTTACATGCTTAAATAGAGCTCTGAGAACGCTTGGGTTGTATGCCCACTACGTTCAGTTACAAGAGAAGTTAGAACAGTTTCAGAAGTTTAACCATTACGGTCGAATGAAAGATAGAGAGAAAATATGTCGTAGTTCGTCAGTCGCCAATGTCGATGATGCATGTCAAAGTCGGTGCTTGTTGAAGTTGATGAACTGGTCGAAGTCGTTGAGCTTGTCGAAGTCGATGAACTTGTCGCACTCGATGAACTTGTCGAAGTCGATGTTGGCATCCGACAATAATGCCAACTGCTGGGTGTATCAAGAGTAAAGATAGAAAGCACATACATACCAAGAACGTTCTGGGTTTGATTGAATGATGATCTTAGTATGCATAGGAGTCACACATACATCCATGCTAGCCTATCCATCATTCGCAAACTCACATGTAAGGAATTAATTTAACTTAGAAACATATAAACCATCCACAACAAATTAGGATGTGCAATATGCATAAACACCATATTTGACATGTTACCCAATTGCCATGGAATCCCACCCATGCAAATATTGGACCCAAGCTCTAAATGTCTAAGCTACTACAACTTCCCAAGTTCTGCAAGGATTGGACCATTGATCACATTGCCTACCAAGCTCAGGCACTCCGGTCTAAACAATTCACCATACAGGCTGGGGATGCTCCCATTGAAGTGATTCCTGGAAAGGTTCAGTTTTTGTAGATAGCCGACCTTGATAAAATCCCATGGAAGGGGACCAATAAAATTATTGTTGTAAATAGTGATGTCTACAAGTTTCTTCAACCTTGAAACTCCCCAATGGGGGACCAATTGAAGGAATTATAGCTAATGTCAAGGATTCTTAGACTGGAAAATATCATGAAAATGGTTTCTGGTAATGGCCCAAAAAACTAGTTGTCTTTGATACTAAAGCTCAAAATGTGGGTAAGAAACTGGACTTCTTGTGATAATGTGATAATGAGGTTTTTTCTCAACGGAACTAGTGCCAACACCCTAGACTCATTATTACAAGTAATTATAGTCCATGAACGAGGATAAATAGGCATACCATTGACTGTATTTTTCTAGTCTGATAGTTTTCCGAAGCTGTCTACAAGGTCTGATTTGAGTGACTATAGGGCGTGGATCTAAATACAAACCCTGAAAAACAAATACAACTAATAAAAAAGAGAAATCGATGAATCCAACACACCTTATTTTGGCCTTCATACCCACCATTTCAATCCTAGGTTTATCTACCTTCACTGTCTATGTCCAATACCCACTTCATCAAAATTCTACATCTCCTTCCCAACTATTCTATGCATCATTGTTGCACCACCAACATCTCTCTTTACTTCCACACTCTTCCCACATACTCATTGAATATACACATATGGCATATCACAACACTATTCGATTTTTACAAACACCACATCATCATCATGTCTCCATGCACTTCCCACCTTCAAAAACAAAAAGCTTATAGTTCTCCTCAAATATTGACTAAGTAGATTTTGATCTTAGACTACTATATACCGAGCTAATTCTCTGATCTTAGACTTCTATATACCGATTGTGAATACCACATTTGGCCCTTCAATATTGCCATTAATTACAGAACATTGGACTCTATTGGTTCAAGACGCATTACGATCAATATAACATCGGAATTCTCCCATATACAACACAAATTTTCCTTGAAAATAGGCAGGTAGAATTTGAAGGAATTTCGATTACAACGACCATGTGAAATGCATGAAGACACGTTGATCTAACTCCTAGAACCCTCATCCGCAATAGCCATACTTGAAAAAACTTAAACATACGTAACTTTGGGGACACAAACCCATCATGTATTTAAAAAATATATGATATCTTGCATTATTGAATAAATGAAATTTCGATAAGTTAGGCTTCTCAAATCTCAAGAGACTGTGAACAAATAATGAGTTAAAAAAACATGATATGAATGAATTGGTTTAAGTTCAATGTTATTTTTTTTAATGTTTTTATAGTGACATTAAAAATATACAACTAAAAAGAAAAGATAACTACTCTCATTACCATTGCATCACTTTAGTATTCAAATACTTTAAAGTTGATAAAAACTAAAAGTTTAAATTACATAGAAATTTCTTGGGTTGTACATTAATCATTCTATATATATTTGATGACAAGAAGAATGAATGCGTGTCAAAGATATTTATTGTGATGAGAAGATCCTTAAAGTCGCATCATTGGATTAGCTAGCATTCACAAGCACACCATCAAGCACCTTTCACAAGAATTATATGAAGTTCAATGGTTTTTTCATATTGAATCTTCTCAAATCTCAAGAGATTATGAACCAATCATGTGTTAAAAATATATATATATAATATCAATTAATGGGTTAAGTTTAATATTATTTATTTATTTACTTTGGTTAACATATAGTTAACATTAAAATAGTAAATACATTAAAAAAAATTCATCACTATCACTTTATTGTTCAAATACATTGTAATTAGATTAAAAATCTAAAAGTTTAAATTACATGAAAATTTCTTAAAGGTTATGCGTTAATAATTCTATATTTGATGAGACAAAGACTAAGTCACTGTCATATATTTCTTGTGAATTTAAAGGCGTTTAAAGTCATATCATTGGATGAACATTGAACATTTAATGACACACCATTAAGTACCTTGAAGTCCACAAAATTAAGTTAATGGTCTTTTTTAAGAGATTATAAACTAATAATGTATTAAAAAAATTATTAATAAATTGATTTAAGTTTGACTTTATTTATTTACTTTTTATAGTTTACATTAAACTAAAAATTATCCCCATTGTATATTAGATAACACAATGAATGAGTATGATATATTTCTTATGGATAAAATTAAAGTCACATCATTGGATGAGTATTCAATGTCAAATCATCAAGGCCTTCGAAGTCCATACAATTTGTAATGAAGGTAAATAATATTTTTACAAATTAAAAAAGAAAAACACTTAAATCCATTAACTTTATAAAAACTAATAGTCTTTCTTGCATGGAAATTTTTTGAATGGTTGTACATTGGTCATTTCACTTGTACAATTGTAGAGAGGAAAGTTCCCAAGGTTATCCTTATCATCAAGGGTTTTAAGGATTTAGAAACCCTTTCTTTAGATTCTTTTGCTTTTCAAACTTTAATAAAAAAAAATTTAATGTCGTTATTTAATTAAAAAATAAAAAAAATTTACATTATCATTCCATATTTAACTACATCAAAGACTTTGCATAATTAGATTTTACATCCAATTCACACTCCTCAAATTCCACATTTCATATTTCAAAAGCGTAAGTTATCCAATCACCATTTTTCATAATGTCATTATTTAATTAAAAAAAAAAAATTACATTTATCATTCCATATTTAACTACACCAAAGACTTTGCATAAGTAGATTTTACATCCAATTCAAACTCAAAATCCAGATTTCATATTTGAAAGCATAAGTTATTCATTTGTACTCCTTATCATCAATGGTCTTGAAGATCTAAAAACTAAAAATATCTGTTTTAGATTTTTATTTTTTATATTTTAATAAAAATAATTCTCATCATTTTAAATGAAAAATATATTATATTTTTATTTAATAAAAAATTGAAAGAATTAAACATTTACCATTCTATATTCAAGTACACCAAAGACTTTGCATAGTTGGACTTTCCATCCAATTCACACCAGCCGAAATTTTACAGGGACCAATAGCATACCATACCTTAGACGGCCTTCCTTGCCCATCAATGACGAAGCTGCATATATAATTGGCTTTCAGTTAGGTATATTTAATTGATTGATAATGGTAGGTTGAGTAAACCATTAGCCAATTGTCAATTGAGTATAGATTGGGTGGTTGGAAGGAATGTTGTTATCCATCCTATTACTATTAAAGAAGGGGGAGAAGACATTTTAGGAAGTTGCCGAATTCGGTTTGAGATATACCCTTTCTCTCCTTTCTCTAGAACGTTATTTGCCAGCAGCGCTTCAGTGCATCAGAGTAATGTACAAAACCAGTTTCATTAAATTTTGTTTCTTTTCTTTTGTGGCCTTGTCTCTTTATTGTTAACGTTCTGAATATCTGGGATTGAGAAGAATTTGAGTGCCCTGATTTGTCTGAAAGATAAATGAACGTTTGAGCTACAGGAAAATCTTTGAGAAACGTGGCCATTGTATGCGGGGCTGTTGTAAGCGGATTGTTAATCGCCTTTGCTATACGCCTGTTTATGACGCGAAACCAGATGAGATCCACGATTCTGGAGAGATCACCAGTCCTGCGCAGACAAACGGAAGGTATACATTTTTTTCCAATATATATTTGGTATTTTTATGAACATTACTACAATTATTTTTCAACTTGGAATAGCATCCAGTGTTAATTAATTTGTGGTATTTGTCTCTGATGTATTAACTTCTAAACACCAATTCTTCAGGTTCAGAAAAGCAAGATGGCGTCTCAGGATCGTTGTTCAATCCCCAAATGATGTTTAGCTTGAAGACATTGATAGAAGCAACAAGAAAGTTTCATGAAGATAATAAGCTTGGACAGGGAGGCTTTGGCACTGTATACAAGGTAGGATGTAAAGTAGAGTACAATTATACTGGGTTCAAGTATTTCAGGAAAGAAATGTAGAAGTTACATATCATCATATATTTATTTTGTTTTTTAGGTATAATTTCAAGTGGGGAATATGGTATTAATCTATTTAATATTGTTATTAAATTTAATCTATGAAATTGGTGTTTAATATGCACTTTACAACAGTGTATTTATTTTAGATGGTTGGAACTGATTCAGTAGTCAATCTAAAGTTCAGATGCCTGCATCTACAACAATAAATGCACAACTATAATATGCATATTGAAGAACAAATTGCATGACTTGACATCATTATGGATAAAACTAAGAAGGGTTTTCCATGGGTTGTTCATGGTGCTGATTCATTCAGGGAATAACTAGAGACGGAAAAGAACTAGCAGTGAAGAAGTTGTCTGTAAGATCTGGACAAGGCAAACAAGAGTTTATGAATGAAGTGAAGCTTGTGGCCAATGTTCAACACCGAAATATGGTAAAGTTGCTTGGTTGTTGTGCCGAGGGACCAGAAAGGTTGCTTGTTTATGAGTATTTGCCAAACAAGAGTCTTGATACCTTCCTCTTTGGTATGTCATTTTGAGTGTTTTTATGAGGGAAAAGATGATAAATCATTCATAAATTTAATGAGATTGATTATTTAAAAGTTTTCAAATTTTCTATTTTTGAAATACAGATCCAGTGAAAAAGAGACAACTTGATTGGCAAAAGCGCTATAACATTATAATGGGAATAGCACGTGGTCTTTGTTATCTTCACGAGGATTCAAAGTTACGAATCATTCATAGAGATATTAAAGCAAACAACATTTTGCTTGATGAAGGATTGAGTCCCAAGATAGCAGACTTTGGGTTAGCAAGATTGTTTCCTGAATATGAGACTCATATCCAAACAAGAGTTGTAGGGACATAGTAAGGCCATTTCGTTCTACCTTTCTTTGATTCAATTTGAGTACTCGATTTGTTAACAGTTGACCATTTACGCAATCGTATTATTGATCCACAAACACCCCCACTTATTTGGAGCTTCTCATTGGAGTGTGCAGCGGTTATATGGCACCAGAGTATGCAATGCGTGGGCAACTATCAGTGAAAGCTGATGTCTATAGTTTTGGAGTGTTAGTCCTCGAGATTTTGAGTGGAAGAAAAAGCACTGATATAAAATTTCACCAAGAAATGAAGAGCCTATTAGAATGGGTAAGAATTCAATTTATGGTTGTTTTTGTTATAGCAGTGGATTGAGATAAATCACAATAAAGATGTTAAGAAACCATGCATTTACCTTTTCTATGATGCAGGGATGGAGATTATACAAGCAAGGGTGTCTTCAGGATATGATTGATTCAACAGTAATCAAAACATGCAGGCAGGAGGAAGCTGTAAGATGTATTCACGTTGCCCTTTTATGCACGCAAGCTGATTCAGGCATCCATCCGGCTATGTCTAGTGTTATATTGATGATCTCCACTTCTCTAACATTGCCAAATCCAACAAAGCCAACGTTTGTGAAAAGTAGTGAGAATAACCCAACGAGATCTGCAGCTAACAGATTTGGTAGTGGGTTTCACGAGCCACAATCGTCTGCCTTGCCTCAACACAAGATCCTTTGGATCTTTCTATAAATTATGTCACCATTAGTGAATTGGAAGGAACCTAGGTAGGGAAACTTGGGTTGGGTGTAAAACAAAATGTGGAAGATAAATCTATAGGTTAATTGCATCAAGAGTAGCAAGATGCTTCTCATATATTTGGGGAGATGTTGTAAAGTTATATAAGATAACAAGTACCGAGATAGATTCAATTTCCTAATGAGGTATACATGGATTAAAATGGATCTATACTGATTATAATCATAGATTGAAAAGATAAAAATAAATAATAGAACTTTTTTCTAACATTTTAGCAAAATATATGATATATACAAATCACTTGTATTTTTATATTTTTTTTTAATTATAAAAAACAAATTCTTTGAACATTAAGAAATTCTCAAATGTTTAGAATCTTCTTCTCAAATCTAGGTTTTTACCTCAATTCCAAATTAATGTAAGGATAATATAAAGATAAATCATTTTATAAAATATAAATGAATTTGAATGTGTAATCATATATCATTATTATAAATAAATTGTTTTAAAAAAACTTAGAAGTGATAATTTGATAAATTAAGCTTCTCAAATCACGAGAGATTATGAACAAATCATGTGCTAAAATAAATATATAAACTTTTTACATTATTTGAGAAGTGAAAATTTTAACATTATTTATTTATTTTTATAGTTTAAATTAAACTAATAAATATACCACTGTAACTTTCTCGTGACTCTTGAAAAAAATAAGAAAAAAAGAATTTACATGACCATCACTTTAATGTTCAAATACATTAAATTTTTTTATTAATGTTTTAAATACATTAAAAATTTTCTTTAATGTTCAAATATATTAAAATTAATAAAATGTAAAAAATTAGTTACATAGAAATTTCTAAAAAGGTTGTATATTAACCATTTTATATTTGATAAAACAAAGAACGAGTGTTAAAATTAATAAAGTGTAAAAAATTAGTTATATAGAGATTTTTGGAAAGGTTGTACATTAACCATTTTATATTTGATAAAACAAAGAATGAGTGTTAAAGATAGTCCATGTGGATCGAAAGGTCTTCAGAAGTAACATCATTGGATTTGTATTTAATGGTATACCATTAAGCACTTTAAGTTTAAGTTAATAGTTATTTTAAAAATTAAAAAATAAAATATTAATAATATTATGTTATATAATAATATAAAATATAAAGAAATATATATTAATTATAATAGTTATACGATAATTAAATGATATGGAGATTAGATACTAAACAACTTAACATTTATATTATATTTTGCATATATATAAATAAGCTTCCAACTGAGATATAATTGTGGGCTCTACAGGAGGAATGGTGGCGGAGGAGTGTATTGGGGTTTCTGATGTTTTTCTGCAGTGCTGGAGCTCGGTAGACTGGGTTTGTTGTCCTTTCTTGTATTGATTATTGGTCTTTTCCCCGGGGTATATGACATCTGTTCTCAGGTTTTGTTTTTACCTTAGTTTTCGGCCATGTGTCTCGCCTTTTTGGTCTAGGGTTTGGTGTTTTTGTGGTGATAGTGGATCACAGGTGGCTGCGGATCTGTACCTTTTCGCCGCGCTGTGGACAGGTGTGAGGTTCGTGGTTTACAGGTGGTTGTGGGTCACTGTCCACACGTTTGGTAACGGACAGGTGTGGGTTTCTCTTTTTATCTGGTTACGGGACCATATGGCCACCTCCCCTTTCCAGTTTCCTACTATTCCTTCGTCTCCGGTTATCTCTCCTGGCTCTGCAAATGTGGGGAAGAACTTGAGATCACAGGGAGATGGAAACCCAAATTTCTATGGCGAAAGGGCTAGGGTTCGTCGGAAATTGAAGGCTTACAAGGCTAGAACTACCCTTTCTAGGTTTGTGATCTCTGAAGATACTAATCTTGACAGAGTCGCCATGCTTGCTGACCGTGCCTTGGTTGGCCGCCTCGAATTTACTTCAGCAACGAAAGAGGAAATTCTTGCATGGGTTAGAACAAACTGGGTTTCAGATTCTGGCTTGACCCCGCGGGTAAATATTTTATTGAATCGCTGGATTTTATTTGTTTTCCCGGATGATGGTATGTTGATGAGGGTTTTGAAGGGCACTTGGCTATTCAAAGAAGGCTCTTTGATTTTGAAAAGATGGCATCTGGCCTTTGATCCTCTGTTTGAGAAACAACGTTTCCGTCACCTTTGGATGCTGGTCCCGGGACTGCCGATTGAACTCTGGACTGAGGATATTATTGTGGGTCTGGCCAACTCTGTGGGGCTCTTTATTCACATTGATAAAAAGTCATTATTTGGAATGGACCGTAAATATGCTAAGGTGATGGTTGAGATTGACATGGATGCCGAGCTGCTGGCTGAAATTGAAATGGTTTGGGGGCGCAGAAGTTGGAATCAGCGGCTAGATTTTTTCAGGATTCCTTTTTGCTGCTATGTTTGCAAAGACATCGGGCATGTATCAGCAAAATTCCCTCTACAGTTGAAGAAAGGGACTGCTCAGACTGGTTCTTTGGCTCGTGATGATCTTCCGATTGCTCCGGGTAAGTTTGTTTCTGTTCCTGACTCTGTCTATTCGGATCTTATAAAAGAAGACATGGATTTGTGGGAAGTATCTGAGAGGGTTTTAGATGCTCGTATAGCATCTGGGGATACTATTTTGAGACATGGTATAAAACCAGCTGTAGCTGGGAGTCTGCCTTTGTCATGTGATTTGTCGAAACCCTCAATTGTTCGTAACCTTTCCTCCGAACTAGCTTCTGTGGAGGATAGGGTTGATAAGGGTTTGGACTTTGTTGGGAACCCTGTTAATGATGATGTGGCTAGGGTTTCTATCCCTGAGGAGGTTATTGTTGTTGGTGAGGAGGCTAGGGTTCCCAAGTCTTCGACTGTTTTTGATTCTTGTGGTGTTATTGAGAGTGTGGGGAATGTGATGACTTGTTTGCATACTCCTGGTGACCCTGGCATTAATGATTTTTGTGATCTTAAGATTAATGGGGTACTAAAAACCCTAGCTCCGGTTCCTACATTCTCAAAAACTCCTTCAGAGGGCTCTGGAGTTCTTCCAATTCAGGCTGTTAAATTCCAAAATGTTACAATTAGGCGGGGGAAAAAGAAAAAGGCTGTTGGTAGGGAGCCTGATTATGTTGGTTCAATTGATCAGGGGGGGATTGGGAGTTCAACTGTTGGGGTTTCTATGGATACAGCTGAAGAGGGTCTTAGAGCAGAGACACCCTCTGTCGTTGGTTTGTGATGTCTATTCTTTCCTTAAATATTCGGGGGTTGGGGAGGGCTTCCCGGGCAAAGGCCTTCTCCAAACATTTTTCTGCTATTTGTCCTGGTATTGTTCTACTTCAGGAAACTATGTGTTTAAGCTCTGTTGCGGTTGGGAAATTAGGAGATCTTCTGCCTCAATGGGAAGTTGCGGCTTGCTGTGCAAATGGTCTTTCGGGTGGTTTGGCAGTAGCTTGGGATCCGTCTCTTTTCTCCTTCAAAGTATTTTCTACCCCATGGGGCCTCTTGTTGAATGGACTTTGTATTGGTTTGAATCTTTAGTTTCATGTCTTAAATTGTTATGCTCCATATGATGGTCGGCGCAATTTCTGGGAGGCTTTGGCAGAATCTGGGATATTGAATCTTTCTCATTTAGTGATTGCTGGTGATTTAAATTTTACAAAAGCTGCTGCTGAGATTTGGGGTGTTGGGGCGAGGATGGACCCATTGGCTGATTTTTTTGTGGACTTTCTTGGTCGTTATGATTTGGTTGATATGGCGCCTGCAAAACTTATACCAACATGGTCAAATGGCAGACAGGGGGTTGCTGGAATTCATAAACGACTCGATCGTTTTTTAGTTAAGTCTTCCTTTTTAGGTATTTTTCAGCAGACTCAGTCATGGGTACATGAAGTGAAGTTTTCCGACCATTGGCCGATTGTTTTGCAGTTCGAGGAATTTGGTCCTAGGGTTTGCTACCCTTTTAAGTTCAACTGTTCCTGGCTATTGGAGAAGGATTTTTGTGATCTGGTTAGAACTTTTTGGTTGCATACAGATGTTGAAAATCTAAACCCTGTTGATTTCTTTTGTCATAAAATGCTGATAGTAAAAAAGGAAGTTATTGCATGGATAAAGGAGAGAAAAAAGGCGGATGCTTCTGAACTAAAAAGATTGGAGAATGATATTCAATATGCATACATAAAAAATTTGGATGGATCTTTGGATCCAGATGAATTTGATCTTCTGAAACTTTTTGAGAAAAAGAAGGAAGATATGTTATTGATGGAAGAAAAAGAATGGAGGTTGAAAAGCAGAGCTTTGTGGATAAATCATGGGGACAGGAATACTAGATTTTTCATGCTTATGCATCAGCTAGAAGGAATTCAAAAAGGATTTGGGATATAATTGATGAATCTGGAAACTCTATCAAGGGTTTGGAGGTTTTGAGTACTGAAGCAGTGAGGTTTTTTAGCAATATTTATAAGGAGGCTGGTGATTGTGATTTGCTGGAACAGATCAGATTGGCGAAACTTTTTCCACGATGTATAAATAAAGATGCTGCTGTGGCTTTGGGAAAGGAGGTCACTTTAGAGGAAATTGAGCAGACATTAAAATCTTTTGCCAAGGAAAAAAGCCCTGGTCTAGACGGTTGGCCAGTGGAATTTTATGTGCATTTCTTTGATCTTCTGGGAAAAGACATTCTGAATCTGGTAGAGTACACCAGGGTCCATGGTATGATTACTGTTCTCTGAATTCGTCCTTCATTACCTTAATTCCAAAATGTAACAAACCTGTTACATATGGGGATTATCGGCCAATAGCGCTCTGCAATCTTATTTATAAACTTGTTTCTAAAATTATAGCTGTGAGATTAAAGGATGTTTTATCATTAGCTATATCTTCAGAACAGTTTGGCTTTTTGAAGGATAGGCAGATTCATGATTCTATTGGTCTAACTCAAGAGCTGCTACATACTATTAAATCCAAGAAGATGAAGGCTTTGGTATTAAAGATGGATTTAGAAAAGGCCTATGATAGGGTTAATTGGTCTTTACTCAGGCTGATTCTGATTCAAATTGGAACTCCTCCTTTGGTGCTAAACTGGATAATGGCTTGTGTGACTACCCCTTGCATTGTTGTTTTGGTTAATGGCAATTCTTCTACTTTTTTCCAGTGCACCAGAGGCATCAGACAGGGATGTCCTCTGTCGCCCCTGTTATTTATTTTAATTATGGATGGTCTCAGTAGACTCATACATAAAGCTAAAGAATGGGGATTGATTAAAGGTATTAAAATGGGTGATGATTGCTTTCTGACTCATCTACTTTTTGTTGATGATGTCCTTCTTGCGGGGATTGATTCGGTTACAGAGTGGAAGGTGTTCTCTAATATCATTAATTTCTTCTGCAAAGTCTCGGGAATGAAAGTCAGTATATCCAAGTCTTGTTTTTATCAACATCTGGTTGAATCTGACAGAAGAGATGAAATTTCTTCCTTTTTACCTTATAATTGTTTGGATCTAAATGAGGGATTGAAATATTTAGGTTTTTTGTTAAAACCTAACTCTTATCGGGCGAATGATTGGCGGTGGATTATCAACAAATTTGAGAAACGGATTGATCATTGGTCTTTTCGTCTGCTCTCTACAGGTGGTAGACTTGTTCTTGTAAAAGCAGTGCTATCCAGCATTCCGGTTTTCTGGCTTTCATTACTGGAGATTTCGAGCTATATCATTAATAAACTCAGAAGGCTTATATTCAATTTCCTATGGTCTGGCAGACGTGAGGGCTCGAATTTGGTGATGGTTAAATGGAATGTTTTAGCTCGACCTATTAAAGCTGGTGGGTGGGGTATCAAAGATCTTAGTATCTTTAGTAAAGCCCTTAGATTAAAGAGCTTTTGGCGTGGTCTGTTCAGTAAGTCTCTATGGTCGAAAGTGCTACATCTAAAATATATCAGATCTGATATTATATGTTGGTTAAGGAAGCCCAAGGTTTTGTCAGGTTCTTTGTCTCCTGTTTGGAGGGGCTTCTTAAAGGTTTATGATTGGATTGCCCAGGAAATATGTTGGAAAGTTGGTAATGGATATAGTGTTATTATTGGGGTGGATCCTATTCTCGGCATGGATGAACATTATGCTTTATCTGATGGATTGATAACTTGGTTAAATTTGCAGGGATATAAAACTCTCAGTGATATATATGATTCCAATATTTTTCAAAGTACAGGGAATGGATGGTTGTCCGAGATTGTTAGGATGTATCTGGAACATGCTTTGGAATGGGATTCATACACCCGGGCACTTCGCTCTGCTGGTGTAGTTATTACAAGATCTCCTGATGTGATTATATGGGCTGGCAATTCAACTGATGGTACTGTATCTGCAAAAACAACATATGAGAATATTATTCAGAAATAGTGTATTTATCCTTCTCATTGGTGGTATTTGAAAATATGGAATTGGTCATTTCCTTTGAAGATAAAGTGTTTTCTATGGCATGCACTAAATGGTAGTCTTAAGACATGGGAAAATTTACTCAAACGTGGCTGAATTGGTCCCAACTGGTGTTGCTTATGTAATTCTTCTATTGAGACTGCAGATCATCTTTTGATGAAGTGTTCTTTTGTACAAAAGATTTGGACTTTATGCTGTTCTGAACTATGTTTACAGTTGGTATGGGAAGGTATAAATTTTGGCTCGGGATTGCTTAATTGGGTCAGAAGTCATAATAAGCCTCTTTATCTTCCCATCTTTATGTCTTGGATCATATGGTTTACAACGAATGAAGTGATCTTTCAGAATATAAAGCCGGATATTGTAAGATGTGTAAAGTCTGTTTGCCTATTATTACAAAATTATCCTCATGAGGATCATGGAAAGATTGATAGGAGAAGGGGAGCCTTTTCTTTTGTAGTTTCACAACCAGTCATTTTTTTGATGGGGTTGCACAAGATGGATTATGTGCTATTGGTGGGGTTATCTATATTAATGATTGACATTACTACTCTCTTCGGCTTAATGGCGGCAGGGGTACTAATATGAAAGCTGAGATCATGGCGCCCTGGGTTGTTCTATTGGTGGCAAACTTCTTTGGATTGGTGAATCCTATTGTCTATGGTGATTCTAATGTTACCATTAAATGGGCTAACAATGAATATTCTCTAAATGTTTTGGAACTTGAATACTGGTGTGTTCGCATTCGACAGGAGATATCAAAGCTGGAGCATATTACATTCAAGCATATTTACAGGTCTCATAACACACTTGCAGATCAACTATCCAAAGATGCTTTTGCTGGCCTTGTAGGTGTCCTTTCATGGGATGAATGGATGGAGGATTGTCAAATAGATAGGGGTAATTTAAATATGTTTTAAGAAAATATGTATATTTGGGAAGAACTTATAGTTTTGTTATAGTTATCATATTTATGGGGGGCGATGATATCTAAGCATAAAGATCTTCTGAAGAATTTTGAGACAATGAATTGTAATGAATATCTGCTGATGATAAGATATTCTCACTATCTTTGTACTATTTGATTCCTTGGAATAGCAATAGTACGATTTTTTTTTCTGCTGGAAAAAAAAGTTATACGATAATTAATATTATAAAATATAATATAATAATATTATTATATAATTTCTATGAAATAAATATTAATAAATTTTAACAAGTATGGTTTAATCACAAGTAGTAAAGTGATAATAATATTAAATATTATTATATAATATTTTTAAAATTTACAACAAGCATTGAGTCTCTATAGATCTGAATATTTTTGTAATTTTTCTCTAAGGAAAAGTAAAGGAGAAGCTTTAGTGAGAGAAGTTCAGCTAAATTGTTTGAGCCCCTCCCAAGGCGCATTTGCATATGAAAATAATGATTTTTTGAAAGGTGATTAATTGTGCCACTGTCACAGACATGTTCTTTAGAAGCCCCGTCAAAATAAGCCTAAGGGATGGATTTGTTTATATGTTCTTCAATAATAATCATGGTTGAGTAGGTGTTTAATATGTTTGATAATGCATAATGATGGTTTCACCATGGATGATTACGTTCACGATCATTAATTATTGTCAAAGGTATTTGAGAATGTCACATATGACATTTGGCTTTGGTAACCTCATATCTAATTAATAGCTTCCTCAATGATTGACTATGTTGTTGGCCATCATTGATTGTTATTCACCTTGGTTGACCATAGTTGATTATGGTGGATATCTTCCATTAGGATAGCATTGGTGCTTCCAACACTAGCCATGGTTGAAAGTAACACTCCACCCAACCCTACCATAGCTACTCTCCCCCCATTAGTGTTTCCAGAAGATGATTCATCTCTAATATCTTGAGTACCTGCACTGATTCTTTCAGTTTGTTTTCATCTTCATTGGCTCTGAGATGGACATGGGCATTGGGTGGTATTAGTAATACAAGAGGGTGGTTGCAAATAGTTGTAATGTGACATCCCTCAATTGTTATGTCGAAAATGTGGCATTCCTTAAGGGGGCTAATGCACAATCATGGACTCCTTTAAAGACACTTTAGATGCCACATAATACTGAAAAAACCTGGAACCTATGACTTTAGGTGACAATTAGGGGTACCTCCGTAACGGATTTGAAGATGAAGTAAAAAGACAAAAGATAGGTAATTGAATCAGCTTTCATAATATATAACATTTATCTATAAAAAATTTGTGTAAATGATTATAAAATTAGTTTCCGTTAAATTGGGTTTTCAAATTTTCAGCACATCATAACATATATGTTTGTGCGAGTGCAACACTTATTGAGGTAAATGATGTCCATTTTGGATAAAATCTTGCAAACATATAAAGGACATATGGGCCTAGTGCAACACTATTTTTTCAAAAAATTTCATGAATTATTTTTTAAATTATTAATTATTGAAGTCAGAAAACCTTGAAATTAAAATGTTATGTGCGGGTGCAACACTTTAGGGGAAAAATTTAATGAAATCATTGTTTTCTATAGATGAGATTGTAGAGCTCAGTCTCCTCTAGTGCACCATATAGTTTTCTTGGGAAATGGTGAAGGAAATCAAAAGTTATATAAAAATGAATCAATTTATGTATTTTCGAAAACTGACATGTGTCATTTAGAAAATTAATAATAAATAAATAAAACATACATTTTTATGAAAAAATTACATATTCAGAATTGTTAGATCTCACTCTACAATATTCTATATTTTCATAAAAAAATATTGAGTTTTTCATAGCAAAACACGCCATTGAAACTGAGCATATTGATAGAGTTCAAAAATATAGGCAATGACCCTGGTTTTTTGTTCTAGCCATTAGGTTCAGTAGTCCGAAGCTATTTCCGAACATCATCCCAAGCCTTGTTCCCGCCGAGTTTTTAAATTTTAAATTAACGCATATGCGTTATAATGGATATGCGGTTTAGACTTGTTCATATCGCATATGCGTTATAATGCATATGCAATTCATATCGCATATGCGTTATAACGCATATGCAATTCATATCGCATATGCGATATAACGGATATGCGTTTTTGTTTAGTAAAAAAAGAGTAAAAAGAGAATAAAGATTATTAGATAAAAGAGTGGCATAAAGATTATTCTTTTGAAAGGTAAGATAGCATCCCATCATGGTTAATATAACATTGTTTAACATGACAAATGGGTTTCGGAAACAATACATCTCTATTTTCAACTAAGTTATATTTGATATATTAGGCAGTATGGTATAAAGTATAACTCACATCAAAGTGAATGGGACATCTAAGAAGCCAAATGGTGGATTGTTATTGATGAAGTAATTGGGATATCGTGGTGAGTATAATTTGGCTTTCAATCCATTTTCAAGGGTTAGGGATTTCATCCTCGCCATTTTAATAATTTTCCTTGTATCCTATCCTAGGTATGAGAGTTAATAGGCACCAAAGAAAAATCGATTCAAATATATCTCGAGAATTCCATCTTCACTATTATGTAGTCTCCTAGTATAGAACTTCACCTTACTACACTAAGATAGTTGAAGTTTGTGGCTTCGACCTATAGTTCACTATGCATCTATTGATTGATGTTATTGATGAGAGCCAACATATCTTTGCACTTATTTTGTTAATCAAACTTTCTTTGATATTAGTGTAGTTAAATGACTTCAAGTAGGGTTTTTTATTTAATGAGAAATTTATTATATAACTTAATAATGCTCTACTTGAGTTGATGATGATTATGGTTGTTATTAACGTCCATTGAGACCAATTTTGATCTATCAAATCTTTAAAAAGGTAAGGAGTCACTTGGTTTTCTTTAGAATTATATTTCTGTGCTCGAAAATTTTAAGAGAAACATTCATAAATCACCATAGTTTTGATGAGTTAAAATGTTAGGAAGGTTGGTATTGTAACAAATATTTTGAATTTGGGATGAAATGTGGGTGTACACATGACAATTTAATGTGATTTGTTTCTATATGATCTTTAATAGTTTAATCACATTACACTATTGATTCAAAAACAACAAATCATTTAACTAGAAAATTTTCAACAAATAATTTAACTAGAAATCTTGATTATTGATCCTCTCACTCACTCCATACCTCACTTTCTCCCCCTACCTCCTCTCTCCACCCCCTTCTCTCTCCCCCCATAATTCCTTCTCTCACACACACATCCACACACCCTCTAAAACAATTCCTTTGTTGCCCCTCCCTCCCACCAAAACTCTTTCTCCCTCCCTCCCTTCCTCCATGTGTTCCATCCTATCACTCACTCCATCCCTCACTTTCTTCCCCTACCTCCTCTTTCCACCTTCAAGCCTTCATCCCTCCTTCATCTCTCCATCTTTCTCTCCTTTCCTTGATATCCATGATCTCTCTCCCTCTCTCTCTCTCTCTCTCACACACACACACACACACACACACACAATCCCTCATCTCTATCCCTCGGTGTAACCATCCTTGACCATCCTTCATTTCCCTAAATCCCTACTCTCTCATTGTTATTATCCCACTCTCTCACCCTCTAACCATCCCTCCATCTATCATTCTCTCTCTCTCTCTCTCTCTCTGAGTCTCCCTCCCTCTCTCTCTCTCTGACTCTCCCCTTCTCACTCTTTAACCACCCCCCATTTGTCTCTCTCATTCACTCACTCTATACCTCTATTCATACCACCACTCCATCCATCCCTCTCCTCCCTCTCACTCTTTAATGACCCCCCCCCATTTGTCCCTCCATCCATTATGCTATATATCTTTCCTCATCCATTATCCTATATCTTTCTTGCACCCAATCATCCCTCCCTTTTATATATCACCCTTTTCTCTCCCACTTATATTTATTCCCCTATATCCCTCCCTCCCTCCATGTGTTCCATCCTATCACTCACTCCATCCCTCACTTTCTTCCCCTACCTCCTCTTTCCACCTTCAAGCCTTCATCCCTCCTTCATCTCTCCATCTTTCTCTCCTTTCCTTAATATCCATGATCTCTCCCTCCCTCTCTCTCTCTCTCACACACACACACACACACAATCCATCATCTCTATCCCTCGGTGTAACCATCCTTGAACATCTTTCATTTCCCTAAATCCCTACTCTCTCATTGTTATTATCCCACTCTCTCACCCTCTAACCATCCCTCCATCTATCATTCTCTCTCTCTCTGACTCTCCTCCTCTCACTTTTTAACCACCCCCCATTTGTCTCTCTCATTCGCTCACTCTATACCTCTATTCATACCACCACTCCATCCATCCCTCTCCTCCCTCTCACTCTTTAATGACCCCCCCCATTTGTCCCTCCATCCATTATGCTATATATATTTCCTCCATCCATTATCCTATATCTTTCTTGCACACAATCATCCCTCCCTTTTATATATCACCCTCTTCTCTCCCACTTATATTTATTCCCCTATATCTCGCCTCCCCCCCGTGCATCCCTCCCTCCCTCCCACTTATATTTATTCCCCTCCCACCAATCCCTTCCCTTTATATTTCTCCTCCCTTTAGTTCCCCCTCATATCAATGTCCAAAGACAAATCCCTCCCTTCCCCTTATATTTCTCCTCCCTTCATCCCCCCCATATCTCTGCCCTACCCATCCCTTCCTCACATGATTCCCTCTACAACTTCCTCTTCCTCCTTTGACTCCCCCCACACATATTTTAGCTTAATCAATGTAATGTTGGGGCATGAGCCACCCCATAGATCGTCTGGATGGAATCTTGGGAGTCTAAATTATATTATAAGGGGATAAGGGTGACATTATAGGGTTTTGGATGGTAGGGATGGGTCTCTGGACATTGACCAAAGTCATGGAAGAAAAGATGGTCCAATGAGTCTCTAAATAAACACACATGCACTATAGATGGAATATTTGGCCTTTAGTGGGATATGGGTGTCATTATGAGGTTTTATGCACTAAGGATGGGTCTCAAGGTCTTAACCATGGTAATGGGACAAAAGTGTAAGATAAACAAGTCTTAAACCACTACACATGCCCTTTAAAGGGGATATTTAGCCTTAATATGGGATATATGTGCCATTAGACTATTTTATGCATTGAAGATTGTTCTTGAGGCGTTGACCATGGTCATATAGGAACCATTACGAATATTTCCAAACAAAACATAGTTCTGAAGACACTACCATGGTCCAAGGATAAATCCAATCTTCTAGGGATTAAATGATGTTTTAATGGTTCATGGTCAAATGACGTTTCAATAGTTGATATGCACTCAATCGCATATGCGATTTAGTGATCACGTTTATAACAAACTGGCTGTTTGTAAAAAGCGTAAAAAGCATATAGTTCATATCGCAAATGTGTTAAAATGAAGATGCGTTATATCGCATATGCGATATTTGTTTAATAAATAATCTTGGGTTGCAGGCCGCGGGCCATTTTTACTGTACAGGAAAAGACATAATTCTTCTGAAACCCACGCAGAGCGTATTGTTCAAGCTGCACTTTAATCATTTATTACACAGATCCGTAGGTTTTGTACAATTTTGGGTGGATTTCAATGGGGAATCAATGTAATAGAGTTCGGAAGTCAGCAAGGAAGATGCTTACACCCGAAGAAGCTAAAATTAAAAAAGAAAAGAAGAGGGGACATTCAAGAAATCGTTGGCATTCATTGGATGAGCAAATACTTCCCATTCCTGCTCAACAGATACCTGACGAAGAGGCTGAGGAAGATATTGCAACTTTAATGCAAGCTAGTTATAACCAAGATGAAAATCTTGGTCCATTATTAACCGGAAAACCCTATGAAGAGTTGAATCATTATGTTCCTGACGAAACTCTGCAACAACCATGCTAGGTGGTTCAATATCCTAATCGAAGTTGTCAGCTTGCAGTGGATGTAAACGTCTCTCCAACATTTCAAACGACAAGAAATCTCGCATTAAAACGAAAGAGAACTCCTAAACGCATACAAGTGGACGAGAGCGAATTGACTTCCATGGAAGGTAGGGTGGCTAAACACATAATCCTTCGTCATTGTTCTCAAATAATGAAACAATATTTTGAACCAAAATATGAAGCTGGTAAATTTCAATTTTTTTTGGCTTTGATTAAATCTAGAAGTATGGCAAATGTTAGAAAAAAGTTAGGCATAATAACACTGAAAAATACAGAATCAAGTAATCACATTGTTAAATCTCTTGCTGCTGCATTCACATGAATTGGTCAAAAAACTCGTTCAAAAGACTTTAATGTGGCTCGCCGCATATTGGATGAATCAATTGTATCTAGATCCACAAGACAACATCATTTACTTAAATGCACATCAGAAATTGTCCCTTTACATCCAAAGACACTTAAAAAATATTCAGTAAGAAGAGACAACCTTGATGTAGAGGGACAAATGGATACATTATGGGCATTTAGCGATAGGTTTCCCCGCAAAGACATGAAGTTGGTCGAAGTAGTGAAGGGACTAGTGCACACTTTTTTGCACGATAACACTAGGCCTTCTTCTAACACAAAGGATGTGTTAAAACGTTGTAGGGGCTCTATGAACAATGAAGGGCATGTTAAACATTACCTTGACATGACACAAACGCAACTGTTCGAGATGTTTAAAGTTTCCCACGTAGAGCTAAGGCTCGGGAAAAGATCTTTTGAAAAATGCAAGCCTTGGTATGTTAGAATCAATAGAATCCGAAACACTTGTTGCTGTAGATGCCACATGGAGTTTGATCTATATTATCATACATTTGCACATATACGTCATTTTTTGCATCCTAACCATGTGCAGGAATGCTCAAGTATAGTACCGCCAATGTCATCTAGAGATTTTATCCATAGCATAATGTGTCCGAGGCAAGATGGGCAGACACATTACTTAAAACAATGTGTAGAGGGTTCTTGCAACAATTGTGGTGGGCTATCATTATGGTCCAATTGCATCCATGAGAGTGAAGATCAAGCATTTGGGAATGCAATTGTCAAGAAGCAGAACTTTCAGTATGAGACATATCAGCTACGTGATGGGAAAGAAAGCAAGAAGATTAAATTGGTGACTTCACAGGTGACAATCTACACGAAAAATGTTCATTTAATTGAGTGTACATTGTTTATATGTTGTTTTATAACATTGTTAAATATTGATGTATATTAATATTCATGTAAATATTTTTATGTTGTTTTATAACATTGTTTATTTTTTTCCACCAAGTGCAAGTATGTGATTTTATTCTAGAGTTCCGTGGAAAGATCCAATAGTACATTCAGCATGTCGATATGGCACGGTGGCAAGATGAGCAATTCATAATATGCCGGGACACCTTCCCTCTCGGAACAATACTATCAGTGGTTGACTTTGTGGAAAATTACACCCTACAACCACAAAATGAAATACAAAGTCAATACTATCACTCAGAGCAGGTGAGCATAATGGTCCATATCACTTATCGACATGGGCCAGATAGCAATGAAGAAAAACGTGTGATATTGAAAGAGAGTCACTTTTACATTAGTGACGACTGGACCCATGAAATCGATTACGTGCAACATTGATTTCAGTTGTTCTATGATCATGTGATAGCTATGGATATACCATTTTATCGTCATTTGATTTGGTCAGATGGTTGTGATGGACAATTCAAGAATGCACATGTATTTCAATGGTTGTGTTTGTTACACATAAAATACAAGGTGCCACATACATGGAACTACTTTGAAACAAGTCATGGCAAAGGAGAGCACGATGGTGCTGGTACATGCATAAAAACTACCCTTCAAAGGGAAGAGATGAAGTTTACAGGTGCTCACCTTTGAGACACTTCATATATAGTCGAATGGTGTGCATCTGTGATGGTAGAACAAGCAACAAGGAAACACCTAGTGCGGAGAATATTCTGGGAGTTGACAGATGTGGACCGATCCCAAACACATCGGGTAAACACAGTGCATGGAACTCGAGGTTTTCATTCAATTAGAAGCTCAGACAACTCGGCCCTACAAATTTGGATAAGATTGAAGGCTTGATTTTGCAGTTCCTATAGCATAGATGAATGGGATGATTGTGAGTATACAGATACAGTTGATACATGGGATCGAGTGACACTTGACACTGATTTCAACGGGGTTAATGAAATAGACCATTTGGAAGCTGATCAGACATATATTTCTACAGACTATGATCACATATTGGATCTCATACAAGCAAGTACAAAAAAATAAATTAGTAGTACCTAAATCACTACAAGCCTTTACATTGAAAGAAATGTTATTTATGTCACATGCAAGACCTTTTTTAATATTTATGTATTTTTAACCCTTTTCGATTTCCTTTCACAGGTCAGATATATTTAGTGGTTTCCCCAAAAAATAATGAATGGGGTTTTGACTATTGGTTGGCACGTTGCTTAGAGGGGAAACAAACCCTTCTCGAACCTGTTATAGATGATGAAAATATTGAATACCCAACTGGCTCGATGGTTATAAAAGGGGAGTACCTAACACTAGCAGCACAACAAAAAAGGAAGGGTGGGTATGTATATCAGGATTATAAACCAGGAGCTATTGTATACCACTTCACCAACTTGGTAGTTGGTATAAACATAAAGCCGCGCACAATTTTGAACAAAAATAGGTCACATGTATGATACTTGCTACCTCATTTAGAGCATGAGAGATTGATGGACACCATCGGAAGCAGAGATGATCCAGATGGCCTACTCGAGTGAGTGCATTGTCAAGTGTTACTAGATTGTCCAATGTGGCTAGATTGTCAGGTGCGTTAAATTTAATCCTTAATGTGTGTGTTGAAGCACAATTTCAATTATTTAGCCTTCAGTTTATTCCCAATGTACTAATTTGTGATTGTCGAATACCATTCATAGACATAATTTACTATTCAGAGGATACTGGACAAGTTATAAACATGATCCTACAACCTCAGGTGAGTTATCTATAAATAATGTTTGCACATTTTCTTTATTTTCTTATTAGAGTACTAATGTTTAGCCTTTTGTGTGCCTAGGATACAAACACTATTTATGGCACATTGGAGGCGCCAAGAACAACCGGTGTCTTTAGACACCACTAAATAGAAATCGGAAAATAACATGCTCTCGATTCAAGTTTATCTTCATCATCTTCATATGCCAAAAGTTCTCTTGTACAATTTCAATTATTTAGCCTTCAGTTTATTCCTAATGTACTAATTTGTGATTGTCGAATACCATTCACAGACATAATTTACTATTCACAGGATACTGGACAAGTTATAAACATGATCCTACAACCTCAGGTGAGTTATCTATAAATAATGTTTGCACATTTTCTTTATTTTCTTATTAGAGTACTAATGTTTAGCCTTTTGTGTGCTTAGGATACAAACACTATTTATGGCACATTGGAGGCACCAAGAACAACCGGTGTCTTTAGACACCACCAAATAGAAATCGGAAAATAACATGCTCTCGATTCAAGTTTATCTTCATATCTTCATATGCCAAAAGTTTATGAATATTTATGCCAATTTTGACATATGACCAATAAACCTTAAATCTAGAAATTATCAACAATTATGATAGTTCTCTTCTAACTTCTTTCAATACCTCATTTTGTTTCATGTATGTGCATAGCCTAGGTATATGGCCTTTTTGTTTCATGTATGTGCATAGCGTAGGTATATGGCATTTTGTTTCATGTATGTGCATAGCCTAGGTATATGGCATTTTGTTTCATGTCTATATGCATAGCCTATTCATTTTTTTCATGTATGTGCATAGCCTAGGTATATGGAATTTTGTTTCATGTATGTGCATATAATTCATGTACATGTGTTTCTACTTCTTAGTCATGCATGCATGTGAAATTCCACTTGTGATCCATGTTCAACCCTATTCATTTTGTTTCATGTATGTGCATAGCCTCGGTATATGGCCTTTTTGTTTCATGTATGTGCATAGCCTAGGTATATGGCATTTTGTTTCATGTATACATGCATAGCCTATTCATTTTGTTTCATGTATGTGCATAGCCTAGGTACATGATCTAAACCTAGAGAGTTCATAAAACCCTAGTTTTTAGTTCCATGTCTCAATTTGTGAACCCTAGTTTTATTATGCGGTGTCTAGTTCATGAAACCCTAGTTGGTTTGTAATTTGTAAGTGTAGCTTAGGCATATTCTTGTTGGATTATACTTTGGTACAAGAATAATATAGCCTATGATCTCTAGACACATAATGTTTTCTTAATGTTGCAACATGTTTTGCAGAGTTGACCCAACAATGCGAGATTGCATTGATGGAAATTGAGCAAAACCCTAGTTTACGAAATGAATGCACAATGAAATCACTGGGCCATGGAAACACGGGGGAGAGGCTACCTAGAGGTAATCACATGCCAGGAGAGCAACGGAGTCGACGGTTCGTCAATCTGACCTCTGGTTGCTGAGTTATGTCGAGTTGCAAGTCGTATGAAAATGTCGTTCAGGGACACTTGGTGACTTTTGGTCCGGGAGTGAAAAAACAATTGGAGTAGCAAGATTGCATGCCGTTGGATCCTGGTAGTGTGTATGGGCAATGCCAACGTGGGACCGCTACCAACACTGGCTCGATGGAGTGTTTTGCGGAGTTGACCCAACAATGCAAGATTGCATTGATGGAAACTGAGCAAAACCCTAGTTTACGAAATGAATGCACAATGAAGTCACTGGGCCATGGAAACATGGGGGAGAGTCTACCTAGAGGTAATCACATGCCAGGAGAGAAATGGAGTCAACGGTTTGTCAATCCGACCTCCGGTTTCCGAGTTATGTTGAGTTTCAAGTCGCATGAAAATGTCGTTCAGGGACACTTGGTGACTTTCGGTCTGGGAGTGAAAAAACAAATGGAGCAGCAAGATTGCATGCCGTTGGCTCCTGGTAGTGTGTATGGGCAATACCGATGTGGGACCACTACCAACACTGGCTCAATGGAGTGTTTTGCGGAGTTGACCCAACAATGCGAGATTGCATTGATGGAAACTGAGCGAAACCCTAGTTTGCGAAATGAATGCACAATGAAGTCACTGGGCCATGAAAACACAGGGGAGAGGGCTACCTAGAGGTAATCGCATGCCAGGAGAGTAATGGATTCAACGGTTCGTCAATCTGACCTCCGGTTGCCGAGTTATGTCGAGTTGCAAGTTGCATGAAAATGTCGTTCAGGGACACTTGGTGACTTTCGGTCCGGGAGCGAAAAAACAAATGGAGCAGCAAGATTGCATGCCATTGGCTCCTGGTAGTGTGTATGGGAAATGTTGACATGGGACCGCTACCAACACTTTCTCAGTGGAGTGTTTTGCGGAGTTGACCCAACAATGCGAGATTGCATTGATGGAAACTGAGCAAAACCCTAGTTTAGGAAATGAATGCACAATGAAGTCACTGGGCCATGAAAACACGAGGGAGAGGGCTACCTAGAGGTAATCGCATGCTAGGAGAGCAATGGAGTCGATGGTTTGTCGATCCAACCTCCGGTTGCTGAGTTATGTTGAGTTGCAAGTCGCATGAAAATATCGTTCAGGGACCGCTACCAACACTGGCTCGATGGAGTGTTTTGTGGAGTTGACCCAACAATGTGAGTTTGTATTGATGGAAACTGATCAAAACCCTAGTTTACGAAATGAATGCACAATTTGTTTCATGGCTCTAGAAGTCTTATTCCAACTATATCACTACATCCCTTATGGAAGAAACACTTAGCATGTTTACATAGCTAATAAGTTAATAACATGCCTAAAAATTAATCATTCATAGGAATTGAGGTACATACCTAGCTTTGAATAACAAAGATTTAGGTCTTATGACGATATGCCCAAATTTAGATTCAAAACTGCATTGTCAACTTGAAGTACATACAAATACATTTATCAAACATGATTCTTTACATCTAAGAATTCCTTGTCTCATTTAGAACATTTATACTCATTCATTAAAGTATTGGTAATCATAGCACAACGTTGAAGAATTACCAAAAATGAAATTACATAGTTTTACAAAGAGGATTTCTCCATACAATAAGGCATCTAGAGCCTTCCTTTCTATACCGAACACATTACATTCATTATTTGCAATGCCAACTCTTCTCCAAGTTTCTTCTTCATTAAATGAAAGCTAAGCAGTGAATGGAATTAGTTATTACTATTTACAAGAGTCTTGATTAAGTTGGGAAGCAAACGACCCTCATAGGAAGAATTTTGCTTAAAAATCAACACATAATATTCCATAAGAAGCCATGTACTTGGATGGAAACTTGTCCATTTGCAACTGAAATGTACCCTCAAACAAACACAAAGCCATAAACCAAAAAACATATTCAAGCATATATCTGCAAGGCATATAATACACATGTCTCCATCCCATATCAAGTCAACCATATATAGGTAAATCTGAAAGTTGCTTTATATTATATGTACATGTATAATGTTTTCAAAAATGGCATGCCATGGCCATAATACAAAATTGTGGATCATACTGTACATCTGTGTGTACATACAAACAAAACGGTACATGTATGTATTCCCCTATACTTGGATTCTATATGTACCCCCCCCATACATGATTTCTATTTATCCCCCTTTTCACTGCCAATGTCAGTGGCTAATGAGAATTCTATCTTTCTTTTGTGGCTGCTCGATGGTGTTCCCCAACGATCCGCAGGAGGACGCATTCTCAATATCGAAGACTGCACACAAACCAAAATTTGTAAGTTAGTTTACCAATCTATAAAAATAAATACAACTCTATGTACATTCGTTCAAATTCCAAGTAAACATAACATTTTTAATTACCATGCATGTGTAAGTCCTCAGCACTAAAACTACATGTACTTGGGTGGGGGGGCGTGCAGGGTCATCTGTGGCCCCAATTGGGTGCTCTTCAGGCACCACTAGCTCAGTAGATGCCTGAATAAAGTAACATACATGTCAATGTCAACAAATACAAAGAAAACAAGCCATATATACTACATGGACAGACAATGACTCTTTCAAAGAAAGCGAGACATACACGTACCTGGGGGGGGCAGAGGTGGGTCACCAACAACCTCAGTTGGGTGCTCTTCAGGCACCATTGCATCACTAGATGCCTCACATAAAGTAACATATGGACCAATGTCAGCAAATACAAAGAAAATGAGACTGTATATAATATGTATGGACATACAATGACCTTTTCAAAGAAAGAGAGACATGTACACACGTACCTAGGGGGGGGAGAGGTGGGTCACCAACAACATCGATTTGATGCTCTTCAAGCACCACTGCATCACTAGATGTGTGCACATAAAGTAACATATGGACCAATGTCAACAAATACAAAGAAAATGAGACTGTATATAATATGTATGGACATACAATGACCTTTTCAAAGAAAGAGATACATGTACACACGTATTTGGGGGGGAGTGGTGGGTCACCAACAACGTCGATTTGGTGCTCTTCAAGCACCACTGCATCACTAGATGCCTGCATAAAGTAACATATGGACCAATGTCAGCAAATACAAAGAAAAAGAGACTGTATATAATATGTATGGACGTACAATGACCTTTTAAAAGAAAGAGAGACATGTACACACGTACCTGGGGGGAAGGGAGAGGTGGGTCACCAACAACGTCAATTTGGTGCTCTTCAAGCACCACTGCATCACTAGACACCTACATAAAGTAACATATGGACCAATGTTAGCAAATACAAAAAAAATGAGACAGTATATATACTATGTATGGACGTACAATGACATTTTCAAAGAAAGAGAGACATACACGTACCTGCGGGGGGGAGAGGTGGGTCACCAACAACGTCGATTGGGTGCTCTTCAAGCACCATTGCATCACTAGATGCCTGCATAAGGTAACATATATGTCAATGTCAACAAATACAAAGAGAACAAGACTGTATATATACTACATGGATGGACAATGGCTTTTTCAAAGAAAGCGAGACATGTACACGTACCTGGGGGGGAGGAAGAGGGTCACCAGTGGGTGGAATACTAAACAGTGGCCTTAATAGACGATCAAACATAACCTGGTAACCATACTACATAACAAAACATATATATACAATTAGAAAATTTCTAATAATTAAACACATACATGTTTCAAATCATTAAAAGCATATAATTAAAAGCATGTAATGAAAAGAATACCTGAGTTTGGGAATCTTCCTCTACATGGGAGGGACTGACCTGGGATTCCACAAACTCATCATGCCCACCCTGCATAAAACATATTGTATCGAGTTTAAGACGTATTGAATGTTGCAATATCTAAATTATAAATATCTACATCACTCGATGACAAATTAAAAAGTAAGGGGTGAAATCATGAACCTGGGAAACACTTCTGTGACAAACGGAGTGCGAGTGGATGATCATGCGAAAATAAGTCAACCTCAAACTCTAGGCCGAGAGTTTAAAAAAATCTAGGCAGAGAGTTTTGAGATTTGAAACTCTCGCCCGAGAGTTTAAAAAAAACTCTAGGCCGAGAGTTTGAACCAATCGCCGCGCTGTATTTTTAAAAAAATTCTCGGATGAGAGTTTGAACTAAACTCTCGGCTCAAAGTTTGGAAGATATTTTTTCAACCGAGAGTTTATGGTCAACAAAACCTGTGAAAATATCAGGCATCTTTCTGGAACCTGCAACTTCAGCAAGCTCGAACCCCTGCAAATTTTAAGTATTATTTGTTGGACTTGGTAGCAATGGATTCATCTCCGAATCTAGTTTCCAATGATATAATAATTGTTTCATTTCGATTTGAATTACTATTTAATAATAATTTTTTTCTAAACCTTATCCTTTAAGAATTTTATTACTCTGAAAATCACCCAAAATGAAAATTCAATATCATAACGAAGACAACACCAAAAATTTTGAAATTTCACAGAGATCATAATTGGCTCGTCTTCTTCAAAAGGGTACTTTTAGTTTTTCCAATAAGAGTCACATTTGAAAGAAAATGTGAAGACAAAAACATGTTTCGATAATGCACCATTTTCTGAACATACGTTGTTTCAATAAATAATAAAAAATAGTTCCCAAGTCTTAAAAAACTCAAAATATAGTCCAGGATCCAGTGTAGTGTGTGTAGATTATGAGCCTACAATTTTTTTTCCTAAAATGAATAACCATCTATCAAAAAAACCGTCGTCAACACAGGTCACTCATTATCCATACCTAAAAGTTTCAAGTATGTGCCGTATGTTGACAACAAATTTGTCCCATGATATTTCCATAAAAAATTTTAAAAAAAATACGAGTAGAAAGCTAATTCAATTCTCTAAAACCTTTGTCTTTACTTCAAGTTGAAATTCCTAAGGGAGATATGGGTTTGAAGAGGTTGAAGTTGAAAAACATAAAATTTAGCAGTTTTGTTTGTAAAAGACAAGCCAAAATTGTTTCCCAACTTCATGTCTTCACCCTAAAGTTCTTACAGCTAATGGTGAAGCACCAAAATCATATGCAGCATTGACCACTGCATCAATGACATCAGCATCAATGGCCGAATTATGTGAATATGGGGTGTCATTGGACACCAGCTGTATATTTGTTCACGTAAATTGTTAGATAATTATTTAAATAGAAATAAATTACAAAACAATTGAAAACTGTGATATAAAACAAAATATATATACTATGTAAAGAATGAATTTTACTTACATATCAGAGTAATCCATCGCCTCGAAACTCTGAAGCAGGCCCATAGCATATGCTTTGACACGATGTGCAAGGGTGTGGAATAACTCGATGCTCTGAAGACTCCACTTCACCGGTGTGATGTGTAGCTCTGGTTTGGTATGGGGACCTAAAAGGTGGATCCTGACTGTGAGATGGTCCAACCCCAGATGGGCCAGCCTCGGAAGTGCCAACCCCTTGGCCTACATTGCCTTCGATGGTAGTCCCATGTTGAAGCAATGTATCAGCCAAATCGAATAAGGCCTCCTGCGTATCATCAATAATGGGACTCACTGGAGGATATACCCGAGGGGGGTTTGGTGTGCATGGAGGGCGTCTCACACGGTTAGTATCGGTCCTAGCCCCTTCCCTATCTTGGGGCATCCCATGACCTACACCCTGGAACTCTAGAATGTCAAAATAGTTCACATGTTTCCCCAGGATAAATTCTACATATAGCTTCCTAAGGAAATAAAATGGGATGTCTCTATTCCCGTGAGGGTCTTCATTGAAGACCATGTACCAACGATCCATCCAATTGGCTTTAATATTTGGTTCCACGCACCAGTCTATGGAAATGTGTGGTTGACTGGTGGGTGGAACCAATCCGGTGCTAGGGTCTTAGAATAATGAAAACAATTGGTCTTTGGTTATCTTTAGTTTTTTGACATCTTTGTAGCTCAACCCAGTGGAATAGTATTGCCTCTGGGAATCTTTGTATGAGCTAATGTTGTACAGTGCTCCTTGGGAATTGGAAATTTTATTTGTTATGGAGTCCAATGCCTTGGATAATGATCGTCTTAAGTGGTCCCCCCCCTAAAGAGTGAGCTAAGGCGCCTCAATGAACCCAAACGAGCCAGAATCTCTGAATTACGGTCGTGTTCCTCCTCGGTGTGTGGGTTTGTGTCTGGATTTTGGTTTGGGTTTGGGTTTGTGTTTAGATTTTGGTTTGGGTTTGGGTTTGTGTTTGGGTTTGTGCTCTCTGTTAAGAATAAAACAACAATTTCAAAATTTAATTAATCAATTTCATTGTTTGTTTTTTAATACATGTAACAAATTTTGTTAAATTGGTTTAAAAAAAAACAAAAACTAGTAAATTAACAAACACAATAACGAAAAATTCAAAAGGAATTAACAAACTAGTAAATCTTGCCACCCACCTTCCATTTTATCCGAATTGTGAATTGGCTTGCCTCCTCCTTCTCTCAAACGCAAATCGACTGTGCGTTTTTTCGCCTTCCCGATATCGTCGGCCTTCAGTGTGTAGATTGGGAAAATGAGGCCGTGGGCACTCTGTTATATATATATATATATATATATATATATATATATATATATATATATATATATATATATATATATATATATATATATATATATATATATATTCATTACAAATCGAACTTGCGATATATTGAAAGTAAGATATATCGCACTTGCAATATATCACAGTTGCGTTTTTTAACTCTATTAATCCTTTATATATGAATGAATAAATGATTGGGGATTTCCTTGGACCAAGGATGAGGGAGACAAGGGCACATTGAATTCTACAAATCCTTAATTAGTAGGTCGAAATCCCATCATTTGGACCTTCATTTTTGCTAATGTATAAGGATTTTCACCCCTTTCTCCTTGACTAGGGAGGGACAGTTACAACTTTGTCACTCCTTGCAAGCCTACTAGGGAGTGATAATTACAACATTTTCACTCTATGTCATGCTTTAGGGGAGCGATAATCATGTTTGCACCATTTGAGCTTGGACATCAAGTGAGGCCCTGCATAGCCACCCAGGTATTTCTTTTGCTTGCGATTACAACACTCAACCACTTGAGCTAACCCACTGGGATTTTGTGTCACAATTTCTCCTTTGCTATTAATGGTATTTATATTATATAAATTTATGGAGCCCCTTTTATCTTCCAATGGTTTACCCAACAATCAACATCCTCATATAAAATTTTACTAGATATAGAGTAATTCCAGGAATGCTCTTCTCCTTCATGTTAATTATCGTATGCTTGTGTAGAATACATAATTAATCAAAATAAAGTTTCATCGAAGAAAAGAACTCAAAATACCTTAGGATATGTATTATAAATTAGTAATGTTCATTATAAGAATTGATTACAAAACATCATTACCAAAATGTGTTATTTTATCTCCATGGAGTTTATTTGTAATTGAATTACCATATTTGTAGTCATCAAATATATTTTCATAAAGAGATCACGTGAGTAATGAGATAAAGATAGAGAATAGTTTTTTTCAAATGTCTAATTTTATATCTTCGTAGGATATGGGAAAATAGGTTTGAAGGGAGAAAAGGTAATGGTAGAAGAGAGGAAGTGGGTTGCTTATTTTTATGATCTATAATAAGAGATATTAGCCTCTATTTTAATAACTTTAGTTGAAATAGTGGGTGCATGGATGGGTGACATGGTTTGGTTGGATAAGCAAAGAGGGAGTTATATGGAGAAGGGTATGATAGAAGACATCAAAGGAAGAAAAAAAATTAGAGGAGAAGATATCGAAACAAGAAATCAATTTAGTGCACAAATTGTACATGTGACATTAGTTGTAGAAGAGATCCAAGGTGCCTTATACAGAAGGATAACATCTCAAATAAGAGTGGATATAAGACAAGAAAATTAATGTTTCAAATCATCTCTAGTATTCACATCTATATATGAAACAAAGTTTGTATATGGTCCCCTCTCTCATAAATCAATTGAATCTCTCTAACTACGCCTTTGCAAGTAAAATTATTTGCATAGAGACAAAAAAATTAGTACAATAAATGAAACTCTAATCATTCAAACAAACGGAGAAAAAAAACAAAAACACAAATGACGGTGAAATAAGACGACCATATGAATCGAACCCTAGTTCGACTACAACTTTGAAATATGGAAGAAATATGGAGGGATTCAATCCTTCTAGAGGAATGAGAGGAATTGGGAGTACATATACCATATACCATAATAGATCATGATTCTTAGACTGTATTTTGATCATCGTGAAAGAAAATAAAATTTAAGATGATCCACATGATCCAAATCACACTTACGATATAATGCAAGTGCGATATATCGCACTTGTGATTTGTAACTCTTAAAAAACGGAAGTCCGATATATCGCATATGTGATATAGGCTAACTAAGCTTAGCCTCGGTTTTAGGCTCGGGTTTTTTCGAAGCTAGCCACAATAACGCATATGCGTTATGGATTTCCGTTTCGGATTTGCGTTTTTTATTTCTAAAGTGGCACTAAAAAGTGGAACCAACTTCGTGTGCGTGCCCAAGGGTTATGTTGGATTGTTACATTGATATTGTGATGCTCATCTTGGTTTACTTATGTTGACTAGTCACATTCTTCAATGGTCATTATTGCATTGTGGTTACGTTCCTCAATGGATTTGTTGCATAATGACATTCAACAAAGGGTTATGTTGGATTGCAACATTCTTCTATGGTTATGTTTCATTGTGGTTATGTTCCTCATTGGATTTTGTTGCATTACGAGATTCATTATATAAACATTCATCTTTGCAATATTCCTCAAGGGTTTACTTATGTTGACATGGTACATTCCTGAGTGGTTTTTTGACACTTAAATGCTCATCAAGGATTATGTTGTGTTATGACATTCTTATGTGGTTATGTTTCATTGTTCATTAAGGGTTATGTAATTGGATTGTGACATTGTTGCATGGTTATGACACATTGTGACATTCATATTTGGAATGTTCCTAAAGGGTTTTGGTCGTGCTGACTTATGTTTACTTATTACATTTGTTAATGGTTTTGTCGCATTACAAATTTCATTAAGGATTATGTCGGATTGAGACATTCATCGAGGATTATGTTGTATTGTGATATTTGTCCATGGTTATGTTCCTCAATGGATTTTGTCACTTTATGAGATACATTATATAATCATTCATCTTTGTGATATCCATCTTTGCAATGTTCCTCAAAGGTTTACTTATGTTGACTTGATACATACCTCAATTTTTTTATCACAGTTTTGTTCATCAAAGGTTATGTTGGATTACAACATTCTTCCATGGTTATGTTTCTTTGTGGTTATATTCCTTAATGGATTTTGTCACATTATGAGATTCATTATGGGTGTTCCCATGAATATGGGTAGCAATTTTTGGAAAGAGGAGGGCATGAACATGAAAAAAAGAGCTCGGTCAAGATTTGGTTAAACCCTCGATTGAGATTTTGAAATCTCAATCAAGGGCTTGACCAAGCGCACGTTAGGTATTTTTATAAAAGCTGATCGAGGGTTGAGATAACCATTGATCGAGCTCAATAGCTCAATCAAGGGTTTTCTAAACCCTCAATTGTGCTATTATCAATTAGCTTTAAAATATTTAAAATATGAAAAAATAACTATTTGCTCGAATAGCTCGATCGAGATATTTGAGTTAATGGGTATTTTTCTGTAGAATTTTTTTTTGTTTGATGATTGATTTTTTTTAATATTATTTAAACATTAAATAATATGAAATACAAAATATTTAAAACCATATTTATTTGAAATCTTTTGTAATAAGGTAATTATTTGATGATCAATATAAACAAATAATTACCTTATTACAAAATATTTCAAATAAATATGGTTCTAAATATTATGTAATTGATATTTATAATGTTTAAATGGAATAAAATATATAAATAAAAAGATTTAAAAATTTAATTTTTCTATGGAAAAAATAACTATTACCTTAAATACCACGATTGAGCTATTAGCTCGATCAAGGTATTCAATTTAATAGTTATTTTTTCATATAAAAAAAATTAAGTTTTTTATGAGATAATAACTCGATCGATATTTTAGCTTAACCCAAGCTAAACCATCGATCGAGGTATTTAAAAATGTGATACAAACCTCGATCGAGTGTTTTTAAGACCTCAATTAGCTCTAATGGGGCTTTCAAAATAGGCCCTTAGCCCCCTTTTCTACATATTTAATTTTACTAGCCTCTTTGTCAGGCATAAACCCTATCATGGGATGCACCTTAGGTGGCAGAATTCATGCAGGTGGATTTGTCAACAAATTCTCTATCCATTGGCATATAACTTACAATATTTTGAGTTCGTATGATATAATTATTTTCTTTTCTTTTAAAACTTACACTAAAAACCCATTCCCACAACTCCAAAGCAGCTCAAAGAAAAATCAACAACATAAAAAGTATACAACATATATATATATATACCCCACATTGACACGTCCTTTTCAAAAGGGTATTTTTTTGGTGTTTTCAATTTTTGTAAGCAGTAACAAAAAAGCTTACATGCACACACATGTGTATAAAATGCGATTAAAATTTTCAATGGTAAGTTTTGAAAATTAATAAAAAATTAAAAATTTCCAAAATAAATTAAAAAAATATGTGCGCCCTAGTGCATTTTGATTAGATTATGTTCATATATATTTTTTTTAAATTATACATTTATCATTAAATTATTTTATGTGCACTCAAGTCAGTTGTTAACTATTCCTAAAATTTACAAGAACATAACTTTGAGTATGCAATTTTGACACATTAAATGATACTATTTAAAAAAATAAAATTAAAAGGACAACATAATTCATTACAATTTGTTTTTTTGTAGCACATCAAAATTCATAAGGCATAGATGAGTTTTGAGGGCTTAGATTTAATAAATGAGTAAAATATCGAATTTTCATCGTCACTTTTGGCCAAAAAGTGTTTCGCATCTTCATGGATTCCTTAATGGTTTGTCATATTATGAAATTCATCGAGGTTTATGTTGGATTGTGATGTTCATCGAGGCTTATGTTGGATTGTGACATTCAACCATGGTTATGTTTCATTATGTTATGTTCCTCAATGGATTTTGTCACAATATGAGATTCATTATATAATCATTAATCTTTGTGACATTCATCTTTGCAATGTTTATCGAGGGGTTACTTATATTGAATTATGTTGACTTGGTACATACCTCAATGTTTTTGTCGCATTTGTTGTTCATCGAGGGTTATCTTGGGTTGCGACATTCTTCCTGGTTATGTTTCATTGTGTTTATGTTCCTCCATGGATTTTGTCACATTATGAGATTCATTATATAAACATTCATCTTTGCAATGTTCCTTAAAGGTTTACTTATGTTAACTGGGTACATTCCTTTTTCACATTTCGACATTCATCAAGGGTTATGTTAGATTGCGGCAATGTTATGTGGTTATATGTCATTATTGTTATGTTCCATAGTGGATTTTGTTACATTACAAGATTCATTATATAAACATTCATCTTTGTGACATCCATCTTTGCAATGTTCCTCAAGGGTTTACTTATGGTGACTTATGTTGAGTTGGTACATTCCTCAAGGGTTTTGTTACATTGTGATGCTCATCAACGGTTATGATGGGCTATGAATTTCCTCCATGGTTATGTCACATTACTCAACGGTTATGTTGCATTGTGGCTAAGTTCCTCATTGGAATTGCATTGTTTTTCAAGGGTTTTGTCATAGTGAAACGTTCAGTAAGGGTTATGTTGGATTGTGATAAATTCCTTAATGGACTTGCATTGTTTTTCAAGGATTTTGTCATAGTGCAATTTTCATTATGAGTTATGTTAGATTGTGACATCAGTGCATGGTTATGTCACATTGTGACATTCATATTTAGAATGTTCCACAAGGGTTTAGTTGTGTTGACTTATGTTGACTTGGTACATTCATTAAAGGTTTTGTTGTATTATGATATTCATTAGGGGTTATGTTGATTGGAATTAATCAAAGCTTATGTTGTATTGTGACATTCCTGCATGGATATGTTGCATTAGGTTATGTTCCTCAATGGATTTTGTCGCATCATGAGATTCAATGGTTATGGTGTGTTGTGACATTCCTCCACGGTTATGTCACATTGTGAGATTCATCTTTGCAATGTTACCCAAGGGTTTTACGGATTCTAATATTTCATAATTTGTTTATATCACAATTTTTTAATATACAATCACATTAAAAAATGAAGAGGTTGTGACACTAATAGGTTTATAATATCAAATATCTATCATGAAGTTCATCGTGTTGACTTATGTTGAATTGGCACATTCCTTAACGGTTTTGTCCTACCGCAAATTTCATCAAGTATTATGTTAGATTGTGACATTCCTCCATGGTTATGTTGCATGATGGTTATGTTCCTTAATTTATTTTTTCACATCATGAGGTTCAATGGTTATCATTTATTGTGACATTTTTCTATTGTTATGTCATATTGTGGTAGTCATCTTTATATTTTTCCCCAAGGTTTTTATTGGATTGTAATATTTCACAATGGTTATATCACAATTCTTTAATATACAATCACAATTTAAGAAATGAAGAGGTTGTGACACTAATAGGTTTATAATATCATATATCTATAATGATGTTCATCTTGGTTGACTTATATTGACTTGGCATATTCCTCAATGAACATGCTCCATTGTGGTTACGTTCCTCAATGGCTTTGTAAAAAGGTAAATTAGGGATTTTTCACATTCATTCGACATTAATGAAGTCTCTACTTTCCTTTCATTTTCGCATTCCCTATGCATGAACATAAAATATCTAGTGATCAAAATCTATTGCTCAACATCTCAATAAAAGAACCACGGTAATATGTTTGACTTTGTATTAAACAACATGGGTATTTAGGAAATCAAGGGATATTTTGGATTATGACATTCTTTCATGGTTATGTTTCAATTTGGTTATGTTCCTTAATGGATTTTGTTGCATTACGAGATTCATTACATAAACATTCATCTTTGTGACATTTATCTTTGCAATGTTCCTCAAGGGTTTACTTATGTTGACTTTGTACATTCCTCAATTTTTTTGTCACATTTCAAATTCATCAAGGTTTATGTTAGATTGCAACATTCTTCTATGGTTATGTTTCATTGTGGTTATGTTCATTAGTGTATTTTTCCGCATTACAACATTCATTATATAAATGTTCATCTTTTCTACATTCATCTTTGCAATGTTCCTCAAGGGTTTACTTATGTTGAATTATATTGACTTGGTACATTCCTCAAGGGGTCTTTTACATTTTGATGCTCATCAAGGGTTATGAAGAATTGTGACCTTCCTCCATTGTTATGTCACATTACTCAATGGTTATGTTGCATTGTGGATAAGTTCCTCAATGGAATTGCATTGTTTTGCAAGGGTTTTGTCATAGTGCAACATTCATTAAGGGTTATGTTGAATTGTGGCTAAGTTCCTTAATGGAATTTCATTGTTTTGCAAGGATTTTGCCATATTACGATGCTCATTAAAGCTTATGTTGGATTGTGATTGTGTTGCATGGTTATGTCACATTGTGACATTCATATTTTGAATGCTCCTCAAGGGTTTAGTTATGTTGATTTGGTACATTCCTTAATGTTTTTTTCATATTGTGACGTTTATCAAGGATTATGTTGGATTGCAATGTTGATCAAGGATTATGTTGGACTGCGACATTCCTCCATGTTAGTTACAGTATGGTTATGTTCCTCAATGGAATTTATCACATCATGAGATTCAATGGTTATGGTGAATTGTGACATTCCTCCATGGTTATGTCACATTGTGGCATTCATCTTTTCAATGTTCCTCAAGGATTTTATTGGATTGTAATATTTCATAATGGTTATATCGCAATTTTTTAATATACAATCACATTAAGAAATAAAGAGGTTACAACACTAATCTATATATATATATATATATATATATATATATATATATATATATATATGTATATATATCTATATCTATATATATATATATATATATATATATATATGTATATATGTATATATGTATATATGTATATACATATCTACATATCTATATCTATATATATATATATATATATATATATGTATATATGTATATATGTATATATGTATATATAGATATATATATATATATATATATATATATATATATATATGTCATGATGTTTATCTTGGTTGACTTATGTTGGCTTGGCACATTCCTTAATGGTTTCGTCATACTGTGATGTTCATCAAGGGTTATGCTAGATTGCACCATTCATCAAGTTTTATATCAGATTGTGACATTCCTCCGTGGTTATGTTGCATTATGGTTGTGTTTCTCAATGAATTTTTTCATAGAATGAGATTCAATGGTTATGGTGGATTGTGACATTCTTCCATGGTTATGTCACATTGCGACATTTATCTCTAAAATGTTCCTCAGAGGTTGTATTGGATTGTAATAATTCATAATGGATATATCACAATTTTTTAATATTCAATCACGTTAAGAAATGAAGAGGCTGTGACACAAATTCCTTTTATTTTCACATTCCCTATGCATTCATAAAACCTCTAGTGATCAAATGCTTAGCATCTCAGTAAAAGAACAATGGTCACTAAGTTTGACTTTGTATTAAATAACATAGGTATTTAAGACATTTTGATCACATTAAATATAATTGAAAAGAGAAAAAATAATTCATATATTGAATAATATACTTATGTGGTTATGTTCCTTAATGGATATTATTGCATTACGAGATTCATTATATAAATACTCATTTTGCGACATTACTCTTTGAAATGTTCCTCAAGGGTTTACTTATGTTGACTTACTATGTTCATCAAAAGTATTGTTACATTGCAATGTTCGTCAAGGGTTATGATGGATTATGACCTTCCTCCATGGTTACGTCACATTACTCAATGGTTATGTTGCATTGTGGCTAAGTTCCTCAATGGAATTACATTAATATGCAAGGGTTTTGTCTTAACATCTCAATAAAACAACCATGGTCAATATGTTTGACTTTGTATTAAACAACATAGATATTTAAGACATTTTTATCACATTAAATATAATTGAAAAGGAGAAAAAATAATTATATATATCGAAAAATATACTATATTGAATAATATACTTTTAAATGCTATATAAACTATATTTAAATAAATTAAAATAAAATATATACAAGAATACATAACTTGAGAATACAATATTATTGTGTTTTTGCACCGAGTGAAACGAGGTGCTCTACAGCCCAGTATGGAGGAGATGTTGTAACGTGTGTGGATGTAACGTTACACACGAGTATGAGGGAGATGTTGTAACGTTACACAAGTAAAAAGTAATAAATTATATTATGTCGACCATTAATAAATTGATGTCGGCTCATAAAATAAAAAAATTAATGAAAGTATTTAAAAAAAATCCACGTTGGCTCATAAAATAAAATATTATGAAAAGTAATTAAAATATCGATGTTTGTTTATAAAATAAAAACTTAAATCTTAAACCCTGGTCTATCAATCAAGAGATATCAAATTTCTTGAGTTGAAATTTAAAAAAGAAATACACCTCAAGAAATTGGATCCCTCTCGGTGCTTGATAGATATGGGTTTAAGATGGATCTATGCTGGTTTAAAATCAAATCATTTACAAATAATGTATACTACAAGTTTAATTATGGTCTAAAAGAGATTTTGGTTGGGAGATTTAAAATATATAAATTAGTGTGTAGTAATATTCTAACCTAAAAAACAAATTCTCACCAACTTTCAATACCCTGTGCTCATGTAAAAAATTGTTTTGCCATTTGCATTGCATGGACTAGCTAGTGGTGGAAATTGTTCTTTCATTTGCTACCATTCTTAGTTAGTTTGCTACTTTAAATAAGGATTGAATGGTGTTGTTCACAATATCGTCAACTACTTTCTCTGGATGCTATTCAAAACATCACCTAATGGCTCTAGCGCAACAAGGCGATTAAGGTTTTAACCTGAAATGCTTTTGGTGCAGTGGGTTTTAACTTATCGTTGTTATGGATAAGTTAGTGCATACTCCACGTTATAGTAGGTGTATATGTAATCATGTCGACGAGTAACATATTATTTAGCACATTCTATAGGTTACATAAAATTCCAACTACCCGCCCTTTGCATCAATATTCTTTTCACAAGCTAATTGTGTTGTGCTCTCCACCGCTTCAACTTGAGTGAGTTCGATTTAATGTTGAATGTTACTTGCTGCCAATTGGACTGCCATGCGGTTTAAATAGATGCAAAAATAGTTACCAAATTTGCCTCGGGTTAAATAGTTTGCCAACATGATTTACCACGATTTATATAAATTATCTCAATGACGCCCTTAAAACTGATCTCAATCGAACACTTATCATGTGAAACGAAAAATATAGTAGGAATTGTAAGATATAAATGTCTATCGACGCGATTGGTTATTTTATATTTGACGTGACACTTTTAAACACCTTAAAATCTATACAAATAATCTAAAATGACTTGACGTGATTGGTTATATTTATATTTGACGTGATTGAAAATGCCAGCACACTAGACTATAGCGGCGACCTTTTGTTGGCCCATGCTCAAGAACCTTGGTCTCAATTCTGTACCAAAAAATGGTTCCATTTCTGGGACCTAGTTCTTAACAGGACTCCATTAATTGTATGGCTTCCTTTGTGACGACGAGTAAGATCCATTTATGGTGGGATAAAAAGTTTGACAATTTCACAACTCAGGAGGATGAATTGCAAGGGTGGGAAGTATCTAAATTTAGACAATATATTTTCAATGGAGGTCCACCGCTAGATCAGTACAAAGTTCTGTGGGTTGAAATTCCAGTAACCTTGGCAGAGTGGTTAAAATGACTTGCGAAAGAACCTTAGCACTGCAATAAACAAAGAAGGATTGTTGAGTGGAATTCAAGGGATTTGATCAGATTAAATCAGTTAGATTCACCCTTGACTAGAGCCATTGATTTCTAGGTAGAAAACACTCTAACTGGCTATATTATGGAATTTGCAGTTGAAAAAAACCAATCAACAGTGAAATCCAAGGACAAACATAGGCGAGGATCAAGGGGAAGACTATTGAAAGAAGTTTTGCTATGGATAAAAACTTGGTTGGTTGAATTTGGGTTTTTCCTCTAGACTAGATTAGAATTGAGGAGTAAACCCCTCGTTCCCAGGGGGGAAGTCAAGGAGATGTTGTTACGTTGTCAAAGGTTGGTCTACCATGAATGGTGGAGGTCGACAATGCTGAAGCTAGGGTTGAGCAAGTAGAATGAAGAGCAGAAATCTAGGAAAATGGTGGAAATACTAGATAAGAAAGGCACGATAAAGAAGTGCATCTGGAAGAAGAAATAGGGAATGGGGAAATAATGAAGAGAGTTGAGAGGAGCTACGTCAGATGAAGAGGAGGGAGGATATGACTAGTGCAAGGTTAAGAGAAAATATGATGGAGGTGCCATACATCCCAACAAGAGGAAGCTGGGGGGGGAGGCCTAAGCAGGATGCAGGATAACAAATACCAATTGCAAAGAAATAAAGTTCCATATCAGTTGTCAAAATCATCCCTAGATGTAGACGAGAATCATCAAGAACTTTTAGGACGTGTAGAAAACATAAGTCTCCAAAAAGAGAATCCTCCATTATCACGGAAGTAGGCAACAGAAGCAATGGAACTAGCACTCCCTTGACTGACCCCTAGGAACACTTGCAAATTCTAGTAACAAACTCTCAAAATTGTGTTTTACAACTACCTTGGCATAATCATATGAATAGTAGTACCAATAGTTCTCAATGAAGTTTATTAGTAGGAGGAAATAGTAGTATCTCTCAATAGACTAGCAATAACATTGTAGCACAACAAGAACCCCAAGGGTTTGTATTGGTAGCAACTTCAACCACAATAATGATGGGAGCATTAGCAGGCTTGCCCCTGACATTTCTGTAATTTTGGGGGAATGGCAGAGAGGATGCTGCAACTCAGCATTGGTTTCTTTGCAAAACGATATGGAATGATAGGGTGAACCCCATGGCATCCAATTTGGTAGAGTTTCATACAAGCTTATGTGGAAGGGATTTACAGTGGTATATGAGATTAATCGAAAGACAAGGTTCAAACATGTCATCTCCTACTTTATCAGAGACAAAGTAGCTATTCCTAGACATTTTTTCACAACCAAGGTATGAACAACAAGGTGTTGCGGAATTAATGGAAATCTGGCAGATGCATGGAGAATCATCATAGGCATACACACAATGGTTCAGAGACTTGCTGAATAATTTAAAATATCCATTCCAGGAATCCCATCATAAGGAATGGTTTATTCATGGTTTTCTACCTTTGACAATGATATGTCTATCACAACAAGTAATAGATTCACCCATAACTGTGTTAGAGCATGCAATGAAGATCAATGTTATGAAAAACTATCCAGACTTTATGGGAGTTGGAATTTCATCCTCTTCCAATGAACTGGCACATGTGCATAATAAGTTGGAAGAAATAACTAAGAGACTCTAGGATATGAATGTACCAAATGCAGCCTTACCACATGTATGGTGGACTGGTTTCATGACGAAAGGACATCATTTTCACAATTGTCCTCGAACAAGAGGGGGACAAGTTCCACTGGGTGGACCGTTTAATTCAGTGCCAAGTGCGAAAGTTTCTCAAGTTGTTGTGGAAAATCCATCCCATTATGCAAGACGACCCTCATATCTAGATCCACCAAGTGCTTCTCCCAATGACTTCTACGAGATATGAAAATCTTTCAATCATCCACCATGAATTTTACCGATCCTACAAAAGTACTCTTTAGTACCCAACATGGTCTACTATGAATTCTATGGATCTACCGTACATAGATTTGAAAAATGTAGAGCCTAGATTCCCTAATAGAAAGCCTAGATCGTTCTATATTTCAGGTAGCTGATTAACCCCTCGGAAGAGGAGGGGGGGAGAGGATTCATAGCAAGACAAGGAGGAGGTCATATAGTTCCTCTGTGGTGTTACAATTGTATTGAAATTGGCCATCTTTCCTGAGACTATCCTTTGCCTAAAATACCATGGTGTACATATTGTTGCATTAACACTCGCATTGTGGAGAATGTCTTGAGCTCATCATTAAATCAGAAGATCACGTAAGAAGAATGGACAAATTTATAAACTTTGGACCCCAATAAAATCAAACTACAGTAGTCTTTTTTCTCACCCGAGAAAGTGTGAAAGATGAAGTAGATCAACGATGTCCAAAATCTCAAGTGATTAGAAAGGAAACACCTAAGAAGACTAAGTATATTCTAGTTCAGTAAAAAGAGATCTATCGGGAGGCCACAGATATTTTTGGTCTAATACCAATCCACCATTTCAAGAGAATACAAGACCATCTCACCAAGTCAGGAAAAATAATACAAGAGCCAATGCTGAGATATCATGTATTGTTAAATCAAAGGATTCAGTTTCATCATAGGTCCGCTTACTCAAAGTTATTTCAGAAAATGAGAGAGCCACTCAGAATTTTTGTGGTGTGCTTCACAACCTATTTAATGTTGTGGAAATTGATGGTGAAATATGCACCCCACTACGAGAAATAAACTTGTAGTTGGTATGACAAAGAGGAAGGAAGAGGACTGGCTGAGAATTTTGTCTAGATGCACATATTGCTGAAGAAGTCATGGGAAGAAGTAAACTTAGGTTCTGATGTAAACATATTGCTGAAGAATTCATGGGAAGAAATGGGTTCCCCAACTCTTATATACTCTCCCATTCAGCTACATATCGAAAATCAATACCATATTTTCCCCATTTCCATCTAGAGAACATTGAAGTGGATTTGAGGGGTGTCAAAACCACCACAGATTTTGAAGTAATTGAGATCATGGGAAAGATGGATCCCTACCCAACATTCGGAATTGAATGGGCACATGGAAACTATGGGATATATGATTTGAAAAATAGAACAATGACCTTTGAGGTTGATGGCATGAAGGTAACGTAATCCCTAGATCCACACCAATGTCCATGATACATAGATCCAATCCAAGAAAATATGGAACATGTTTTTTTGGATGACATTTATTCTTTAATGATGGGAGAGAGGGATGAATACATGAATCCTACTGTAGAGGGACCAATAATCTAGAGAAGTATATAATCATTTGATAGTGATTCTGAAGAAACTTGGGACAATTGGAAAAATGGACATCATGAGCTCTTGTACAAGCATTGTGCAATGCTAAAATCGGTTCAATGGATCAAAAGAGAATAAAATAATAAACCAATATACAATGGCACCAATCGCTTGGAAATATTCCACCAATCGCTTGGAAATATTCCTACGGGAAATGGAATCTTCAGTTGTTGAAGAATACCATATGGATGTCTTAGACAAATCGCTTAGAGGGACTCCTACAAGATGGTGGGAAACACACAAAGATGATTTTCCTGATTGGGTGTTACATCGTATTTTGCCACCTTGTGAGCATTTATACTCCTTGGCCTCCCTTAACTACTTATAGACTCAAAACCATATTCATGGTTCTCCTTGAACCCCTTTTTCCCTATTTTTCCTCCTGTACGTGAGCTACTTCAGTACACCTCGTGTATACACAGGCTGCATCACTACAGCCCACTTACATCGACTTTTTGGTAAATAAAAGTAAAAACTCTATTTTTCACTCCAAAAAGAGGCCATTGTGATCTTTATCCCTCCATGTATCTTGAAACGACTCGATCTGACCTTTCACTTGCCTTTCGAAGGTTATATATTGAGATATTGTGGTACATGGAAGGAGGGGAAAGAGAAGAGCATTGAAACTCTGTCGAAATTTGCCTTGCTTGAGTCTACATCCATTGATCCTAGTTTTTGTGAACCATTTATGTTCACCTCCCAAACTCTTTCATATCTTGTGAAGGATTCATTCTTTTACTTGTGAGTTTTCCATTGTATGTAGGATTGAAGTGGTGAAGGCATAAGTGGAGGGACCTAGTTCTTGGTTCAGATGAATTGCCGACAGGAGGTTGTATCTTGTACTCCGTGTTCATATTAATAGAAATACTCATTTTCTCGTCCATTTATATTGTGAATGATTGTTTTTTATCATTGGGTACATTTGCTTATATATATCATGGATTATGCTAGTGGATATGCTAACATATTGTATATATCATATGCACTTGTTTCCGTTTATTGTTGAGACTAAGTTGCAGGTTCAAGTGTTGTGATTCAAAAGCTCAATGGAATTCTTCATCGAACGTCTCGATTGAGGTAGGTTCTCTACGTTGCTTATCCGCATTTACATTTATATATCATATATTGGGAATTGAGTTGGTTTCTCGGTTTCATCTATCTGTTGTGGTATACCCCAAGCCATAGGATTTTTTATCCGTAACAGAATTGGAGACTCTGCTGGGGATAAGCCTCCATTTGGGTTTTTTGGGCATTTTTTCTGGTTTTAGTTCTCCATTCTTTCGGCTTTCTGTGTCGCTGATAGATTGTCAGGCCTTATATAGAAAAAACCTTGAGTTTATTTGCCTTTTCAACTCATTTTTTGGTCACCTATCCTGTCCTGTACGCAAGTTTACTGTGGTTTACCCACATGTACATGCTACTGTTAGTTAACTAGCCCGCGTACGTATGCTACTATTCATTGAACAGTTGCATATAGATCTGGTTTAACCTTGTTTATGGTGTTTGGTTGATGCTGGGTGAGTTCTGGGTTTTCCTGAGTATTGTTGGGCTTATGTATTGACTGTCTCTTGCTCTTTTAGTGACTGGAAGCTCCTCTTTCTTTGTTTTTTGAGAAATTAGTTTTTAACCATTTTTTTTATAGCTCATTAGCTTAGCTGAGTCTTGCTTTTTGGGGTTTGTTGGGTTATCTGCATTGCATTCTCTGCATTCTTTTTTGAAAAGTATTGATTCTAATTGCATTCTCATTTATTTATCTTGAGAATACAAAAAAAATTGTTTTTTGTACTTGCATTTTGCATTGGAGTGCTTGCAACTTCATTAGGGTTTGATTGAGCATGAAAAATTGTAAAGAGATTGCATTTTATTTCTGAAAAGAAACCTTGGTTTGATTGTTATTTAGTGGCATACATTTTTCTATTGGTAGATGAGTCTAGTGTTTTTTGGGTGTGCATATCATTGAGTCATTTCATATCACTAGTTTCACGACCATATTCCTTTAAGTAATCACAACCAATAAAATTAACGCTTAATTAAAATTGATTCGAGCATTTTTCTTTTCTAGGGTGCACCAACAAGTATAGGATTAGAGTCTTGGAATAGAACCTTTGAGAGTAAACAATCCAAGACTATCAAACAAACATTATGTGTCTGACCAGGGAGTGGTGAAACCCATGGTATACATCGGTGTTCTCAGGACGCTCTATTCATGCCAGAGTTAAGCACAAGGTCACAGGAGGTTAGTTGTGGAGATAGCCCTCCAATACTTGCTAAACGTGAGAGATATATCCAGGATTTGCTCGTATCGGGGGACTCTTGGGTGATTTGACCCTTTTGAGTTTTGGGCTTAGCTACCCTGCCCATATGATGGATCCCACCTGTGACTGTTCACCTGAGCACTGGTTATACGTGGTGGCCATAATTGCTTTACCTAGGTATCACATAGGGCATTTGCAGTGGTTATTCTGTGAGTGTCCTGAGTCAGATAGGGGTTGGACAACACATTGTGTTCGCACATTAAATTCTAAGGGCCCTTATAACTGATTCTGTTACGTCTGGTTATAGTTTGAGAGTCTTAGGCCTCTTCTAGGCGAGACATACCGGCTGTAGTGTCAGGAGGTCCCTTGAGCCAGTCCCCTATTGTGTGCATGTTGGTTGTAGTTTCTTTTAGGTCTGTGTTATGTGACGATTTAGTAGTGCGTTAGGAGACACTTATTTGTTGACTCTTTGAAGTCATCGTGGATCAAGATCCGGATCCCTGCCAATCTCGTCGGTTGGTTGGTTTACCATCTAGCAATCCATCACAGTCTCTTCACAAGAGACATCAGAGGACTATCGCTAGTCCTTTATTCACATATTAGGAGCTTCAGAGAGCTCCCATTATGAGTTCTGCATCTGGCACGTTAGGATTCCCCGCGACTCTGTCCACTGACACAAAGAGAACTTCCCATCCTCACATATACTCTTCGAGGATTGATTGGGATGGAGGTTCATCACACATCACTCCTCATGGGTTTGGGACATCCCATCCCACTAGTAGGAACCCATTTGATGATACATGGTCATCGGGCCATTCGGTTGGTTCATCTACGGGTGTGTCAGGTTTTGGTTCTACATCCGTCTCTACGACCTCAGACCTTTTTTCATTGGGTATTCCTAGTTTTATACCAAATTTTACTTCCACCATGTTTGGTAGTTATGCTAGCTCTAGCATTGGGATTGGGGGCACTATACCCCCTTATAATGCTTATCAATTTTGGAGTGGTCACATCCCTCCGTCTTCTCCGAATGTTGGAGGATGGCCTCCTCCTTCATTAGCCGCTAGTGTTAGTCTGAATCCTTTCTCGAGTGGAGGTTTTACGGTAGGCATCGGATCTATGACTTATATTCCATTCGTTAACCTGTATGCCTCTATGCATGCGCATGTGCCCACGAATGCTTATATGATTCTGAATCCTCCTCCTAGTTCCTCGGTTCCCTGGGGTGGGAACATACCATTTTCTTATGGCCCTCACTTGGTTGTTTCTTCCGCTTCAAGTGGTTATACGATACCCTATTCTTATGGAGGTAACTTTTATAATTATTTAGCCAGTTTTGACCCTTATTCCATTCCCCTTTATGGAGCCCATTCCATGCACATGCCTGTGCATCCTTATATGAGTCAGTTTGGAGGATCATATTATCCTTCCGGTCAAGTTCATGGGTTCTATCAGAGTTCTTTGGCACCTCAGGTTTCCAATTCAATGTACACGGTCTTGCCCTCGGTTTTGCAAATTTAGTCTCTTTTAGGAGCTTGTAATCAAGCTTCTCAGCCTTAGCACCCGTTATGTGCTATGTTAAACTTTCCTGATCTTTCTAAGCTCATGAATGATCCTATGTGTCATGACTATATGTGTCCCCCAGTCCCCACAAGCTCCCTTCTGATGTTCCAAAGTTTGAAGGGAAGAAAGGTGAGGATCTAGGTGATCACGTCACCACATTCCATCTATGGTGCTCCTCGAATTCCTTAAACCATGATTCTATCTATTTGAGGCTATTTCAATGCACCCTTACGGGTGCTACCATGAAGTGGTATGTCTAGTTTCCTGGGGGCACACATAAGAGCTTCAATGATTTGTCTTTGGTTTTTCTAGATCACTTTCAGTTTCTGGTTCGTTACGATATTGGCACCGAAATTTTGTCGACTTTCCGCCAAGATAAAGCCACGGATATCTTTGATCACATTCAAGAGTGGCGCAGACGGAAGAGGTTAGTGAAATCCAACATTCCTCCAAAGTTTCTCCTAGAATGGTTCCTCAGGTATTTGCTCCCTTATATTTCGAAGGACGTTTAGTTGTCCGGAATTATGACTGAAGAACAAACCATCTTTAAATCCTAGCAGTTAGACCTAGTCTATGCTAAGTCTGGGATTTTGTATGACATTATAACTGATGCACCACGATCAATACATGATCCCAAGCCCGTTCCTGGACTGCATGCCGATTGCATTGTTGGTTCTGCAAGTGCTCATTTTATAGATATGGTTACAAATAAGATGCAAAAGATGTCTATTAACCAGTCTACCCCTGGACAGGATTTCGCCTCATCCATTTCCACCTAGTCGTCCGATGTACATTCTATACAATCGATGAACCCATTCGGTAACCAGTAGCCTGGTGGGAAAAAGAAGGGGAAGAATAACCGTAGGGGTGGGAATAATAACAATAAGAAAGAGAATGCTAACCCTCCTTGAGATGGCGGAAATGCTAGTGGGGACTGCAAGCCCAGACGTAAGGTGAAGTTTCCTTGTAATCTTTGCGCAAAGGATCTCCTTACACATTTGTGTCCTCATAAGGAGGAAGCATCGAAGCACATCGCACAAAGCCGAGCTGTACTGATAAATACCCTTCCTCCTCATCAGAATATGGCTTCTGGTGCTTCCGTCGCCAGTCATGGGACTATTGAAACTTCGACTTGTTCTTCCAATGACGGCGGTTTTGGATGCGTGAACATGGTCAAATCTGAGGTTTGTGTTGCTAATCTCTCTCACGATTATGGATCCCCACAACTTTCTTTGGGGAATGATCCCCCTCCACCTGAGACTCCATTGCATATCGAGAAGCCCAACTCTATGTCGTGGGTATCAAAAGGTGTCCTCAACCGCTCGACGCATAATCCTTATGCCCGAGCCACCTAGAACTACTCAATTGTGGAAGATCTGGGCTAGAACCCATGTGCTATGTCGGCTCTCGAGTAGGGAAAATTTTAGGGGAGAATTATAGCCCATGGGCGAAATTATAGGGGTCACCAAGAAACCCTGGGCAAATTTTTAATATGAAACGAGTTTTTTTAGATTTAACATATTAGCCCCATATTTATTTAACCCATAGTAAAAGAAAATCGAATAGCCAAGGTCGAAAAAAGAGGAAAAATTAATATAGCCAAGTAAAATAATCGCGAAATGGTGAATTCGCCGAGAATTTCGGGTAATGGAGGCCCTGAAGAGTTGGTTCGCCCACCATTTAGGGTAATGGAGGCCGCGAATAGTTGGTTCGACCATCCCTGCATGTAAATCGAAATACCAGTGCCCATCGCCCCAGGATTTTCATTCTTGTTATTTTTTTAAAAATAATTCATCCATAAATATGGGAATCGGGTAGAATGGACCAATTTCGTCCATATATATGGATAGAATCGGGTTTCAAACTTTCAAGGTTTCAATTTGGGAAAATCGGGTTTCATAGTGTTTCAATTTGGGAGAATCAAGTTCAAAGCCTTTTATGGAGTTTCCTTGCTCTTGCTAACATTTTTTGTAGGTTGTCAATCTCTGGAATATCAGCTCTTGCAGTTGCAATCACGTCCATACTCCAATCCTGAAGGCATTTCTGATTTTCTTTTCATTTACTATATTCTTCAAAATTAGTTAAAAATCCAATAGATTGCATGTGCTTGTTGCAATTACATTTATTTTGTATCAGCAGGCCTATTCAACAAGTTCCAGATCCATCGTGGTCCAGCAAACACCAATCTATCGCTCGATAACAGCCTATTCAACAAGTTCCAGACCCATCATGTCTAGCAAACACCAATCTATCTGTAGCTCGGTAACATCCAATATTAGTTCATGGGATATATATATTGGAAACTTCCAGCATGAAATGATCTATCTATCATTGGGGTAAGTCAAGTTGAGTTTTTCTTACTGACAATTGCCATTTCATTAAGTTAATAACTATATCTGGTAGGGGAGGGGGTGGCATGGCAGCACATGTAGACCAACAGACCTAAGGGGGAAGGAAGAAGGGGACTATAGCTCCTCAGGTTTAGGTTACCACGTGCTCATAGCATTTTATAATATTTACTCTTTTGTACCAGCATTTGTTATTATTGCATTATAAATAGACATTATAATTTTTTTTGGATTCAACTATATTTTCTGTATATTTTTATTTCTAGAGTAAGCTCCACATGAGTTCGAGTCAACTCTTACTCGTCAACCTGATAGGTTAATTCTCCAAATTGAATTTGAATTTTGGGGTAACTATTCTTGAGATACATAGGACTCAGTAGTCATACTGGAAACAATTCAAGATTTACAACATTGTTTATTTGTGCTTCAAGGGGATTGTTCTACATCACAACCAAAAGTGACAGATTTTATTTTCTTATTTCTATTGTTGTCTTATTCATTTGGATTCTGGGGGATTTCATTGGTAGATAGTCTTAGCATTGACCTCACAGTAGTCCTGAGATACATAGTACTCACACTGGAAACAGTTCAAGTTTTACAACATTGTTTATTTGTGTTTTAAGGGGATTGTCCAGCATTGCAACCGAAAGTGATAGATTTTATTTTCATATTTTTGTTGTTGTCTTATTCATTTGCATTTTGGAGGATTTCATTAGTAAATAGTCTTAGCATTGACCTCATAGTATTCCTGAGATCAACATTCATTACTTTGCAAGGATATTGTATAGATAAAGTTTGAAGAAGTAATAACAAGCACTATCCAGCTTTCAGTTGCTATTGATATTCAGAGTATGTGAAATTTTTAGGGCAAAATATTGGCCTAGCTTCCTTTAAAGAATATCTGAGCGACCCTATACATTTTTGTTTTTGTTATATTGGCAAGTCTTGTAACACAAAATTTATAGTTTATGTAATTTAAAAAAAAATTCTCAATACAATAATATTCATCTTTGAAAAATGTTTTAAGATAAAAAGTGATTAGAAAGTGAATCAGGTTTGACTCCGAATGGATTGGTAGTACTCCTCCTTATGATCCCAGAATGAATGCAACAAGCCTTCTCCTTATCTTCTATATTATGAAATACACTTAAGAGCGAGTATCCTCCCTTCTTTTCCAAGCTCCTATAAAAGTTGTTTTCGTTGTTCAAATGAGCAGAGTCATAAGATACATTCTTTAAAAAAAACAGCTTATAGTACAATTTTTTCAGACATGTTGTATTAATCTAAATAGAGCTGGTAGTTGGTTAAACTTTGACTTTACAGAAATAATAGTAATTAATAAATGCTTCCTAGGGCCTCCCCTGCTCTAAGGGTCACTAGTATTGTCATTTTTTTACCACTTTGGATCTCTCTCATAGATTTACTTTGTGCATGGAATAGAAAGGATATTTGGCTAGGAGTATTTGACATCCCCCACTCCCCCAAGATCATTACATATAAACCTTTTTCAATTCCTTCATTCTTGGTGGTGTTAATGGGTTTCCTAGATTGAAGGTGGTAGTGAGGCTTTGAGGTGGGGTTTGAATTCTTATCCAATGAGAGAGAGGACCTACTTAACTCTTGGGTGTTATCCCCTATCTCAAATGATGTACCTTCGAAAGAAGCTGATACTTTTTGAGAAGAGGGCTCCTTTAAATTCATGAGGTTGTGTTGTGTACCTTTGTTATATTTATTTAATGCAGTTAAGAAAAAAGAATACTATTGGGAGACCTTGGAGATTATACGTGATGCAACCAACACTCCTACACCACTACTGGAGCTCATGCCTCATATAAAAATTATAAGACAAACGATGGAAGTTAGAAGCCACATGGAAAAACCTGTTCATGTAGAGGAAGGTTCAATGGAATTGACTCACGATTTACTCAGAACCTTAAGGTATTAGACAATGACCATTTGAGAAGGAGGTTGTGCACTTCCTTTAGGATTTAAGCATTGCAGTAATGTGAGGAAGACACAGTTGTTATTAATGTCCCTTGTCATAAAGATATCCCTATTGGGAAGGGAAGAAGAAGAGACTGAGGGAAGGACAAAATTTTAGACTTGATACTCAAATTGCAGGATATGAGGTAAAAGAGATTATGTTGGACTTAGTTTCTAATGTTAAAAACATTCCTAAGTCATAGGAGCTTATGGGGAAACCTAGACAGGTATATTAATGTAATCAATTGTATATTTCCATTCAGTATAAAATTTAACCTATTTGGAGACTGGAGAATCTCAAGGTTGACCTTAAAGGGATTATGACAATCTCTGATTTTAAAGCTACTGAGATTATGGATGAGAAGGATATATACCATACATTATTTCGAAAAGAATGGGCCTTTGAAAATAATGTCATTATTAACCTTAAGGGGAAGATGTCCTTTGAAATTGAAGGTAATAGGGATGTGCAACCCCTAAACCCACATCAGCATCCGAAATACACCAAGCCTGTCAAAGATGTGCTTGAAGGATCAATGTTGCACCCAATTTATAACTTGATTGCAGGGTTAAATGATGAATATAGGAACCATTATGCTTGTAGTGCAATCAGTTGGAGGATTATTTTCTCTTTTAACACTGAGTCTGATTATTGGCCACTTATAGGGGTTAGAGGAGTATTTGCTAGAGTTTCCATGTACTGGACTATGTCATGGACAAAGAAGGATTTTACTTTCAGTGCCGAGTCATTGAAATCAAAATGGTCCAAGTCAATGCTGAGTCATTGAAATCAAACTGGTCCAAGTCAGTGCCGAGTTGACCCTCGACTGGTTCCAAGTGTGAGTTTGAGTTTTAAAACATTGGTAGAACTATAAGTTATAATAAAAAAAGACAGTCCATGTGAACTTATAGTTCAAATTATAGTTACTCAAATCCCAATTGGGTAGTGATTGAATCCTTCTAACGCTGCAAGTGTAGTCTCAACATTCGTTTCTGAAGAACAAAAGGAAGAAAAATGAGGAAGGAGGACACAACCAAACTCATTGAGAACTGAGGGTTTTGAATTAGCATGGGGCCTCCACAATAATAATTAGTTTGTAGAAAATGTGATAAGTAGTAATTATAGAGCCCCAAAGGATGGTTTTGGAAATTTTATTTCAAGTACCTCTGCCATCAACGAGTAAAAGACACTACATGTTGGGGCTCCGGAATTAATGTATGGGCACCACCTATATTGGAAAATCAATGCAGACAAAAGGACAAGAGGGGAACCCCAATCACATGACACTCGTGATTTGTGCCACATTGATGATCTGAAAGCACAATAATGTCTAAGGATTCCACTTACAAATCAATAAAGGTGATATATATATATATATATATATATATAGTTAAAGGGAATGGCATGGAAAATAAAGATGATGACATGTGGGCACAACTACCACATCAACAACCACTTGTCATTCCACATCAATAGAAGATAACATGTGATGAAAATTCACATGTAAGTCCACAATGACAAGGAATATAAAGTATTAATAAAGATGGTTTGCAAATCCAACTCCAACATTTTGGGAAATGGAAGTAGTAGTTTCCAAAGAATAAGTAGGGGCTCAATGAGTCAATTGGGTATGCAATTTGGATAGTGAAAAATAGGAGTGAGCATGAAGAAACTAGTAGAGGATTTGGCTAAATAATGAGGGTTTTGAAGTGGAGTTGGATAAATATGCAAAAGTCCACTATTCCAAGAGGATTTTTGGTGATATTTTAAACTATAGTGGAGGATAGGTCACCTAAGAAATCAAATCTAGAAAAATTTCCAAGTTAACATTTGATCACCTCAATAATTTGGACAAATTTATCCTAGTGTAAATTTTTCAGTTTTGCTCCGCTTGAAAAATAGCAGTTTAGCCAAAAATTATGTTTGATAAAAAGTGCAAAAAATGTAAAGTTGATAATTCCATATTGATTTAGAAAATGACTGGATCATTTAATGAATTATATGAAAGTTTTTTAGTACTCATAATTATAACTATTATCTTTTTCGAATACAAAAGTTTTGATGGTACTTAGTAGATTTTCTTCTATATGTGGTAGAATTTGGTCTTTGACCTTGATTGCACCAATGAGAAAAATGTAGAAATTAGGAAGAAGTGGTTGTTGGGTCACCATTTTTCCTCTTTTTCACCATCCATAGTCATTCCTTTTGATCATTTTGGTCTCATATTCTCACCCATTTACTACCATATTCTCCATAATCCTTTGTAATTGTGCCTTGCCAAGCTTATAAGTATTAGGTAGTCAATTATTGTTAGTTCCCTTTATTTTTAATAGGGTTATGTTGAATGGAAGTATGTATTATTAACTTAAATCAAGGTGAGTTTATATAGCAGCTGGCTCCTGGTGAGTCTTTGAACTGAAGTCACTTGTATTCTACAACACAATCTATGCATTCTTTATCTTTGATTATTTGTCTGCTTGACATTATTGTGAATAGAGAATACAGATTGCTACTTTAGGACTGGTAAAAGCACATGAGAGTGGCACCCTAACCAGTTTTACAAGTCATTCACGGTATACCACTGATTCAAAAGTAGCATTATTTGGGATTTTTGACATTAATGTGAATCAGAAGCACAGATTGGTATGTTAGGGAGGCAAAATGCACATGAGGGTAGCATTCCCAACAAATTTTGCAAGTCATTCAGGATATTATGCTAATTCAGGACTAGGATGCATCAAGTGTGCCTATGCTTTATAAAGAAAATGGCCTATTAACTCACTATTTTACACATGCATCGAGGATCATCATCATTTTTTTATCCCCTGGGGGATATTAAGATAAGATGTCATATTTATTCAGCCTTATGTCTGATGTTTGAAAGGATCAAACCTGCAATAGTAACTTAAAATCTCTTCTGCATTCTGATGTCTAATTATATAATTTTATTTGAAGGTTTGATCTATCTGGGAAACAAAGCAACGGGATGAAGCAGGAAGAAATTGAAGAGAAAAGAAGAGTTCAAGTAAGTTAACATTTTATTATGCAATAGATAGGAATCTATAAGCAATTTATTGTCCTTTGGTCACTGTATTTGAAATTTTGACTGGGCATTCATAAGAATTACTTTTATAGGTAATTTCAAAGCTTCATTTGATTCTTAGACCATTTCTTCTCAGAAGGCTGAAGGAAGAGGTTGAACAGTCCCTGCCTAGGAAAAAGGAGATAATTTTGTATGCAGATATGACAGAACATGAGAAACAGATCCAAGATCATTTAGTCAATAAAACACTTGAGGTTTATTTGCAAAATAAAGGAGAAAATGGTGAGTTAACTTGCAATTTGATTCACATCTCCAAGCATGGTACTATAGCATTTCAGTATGATATTTTATTTGTGTAAAGTTAAGCAATAGGTCACAATAGCTATTTGTGTAGAGTTAAGCCATACTCATGAAAGTGTTTCATTTAAACAGAAAGACAACAATGTTTTCATTTTATGGTAGCCTTCATCCAATCCTGTTAACTTATCAAAGTAAATATTCAAATCCCATAGGAAAACATAGGGACTTTTTAATTTATTATGTCCTTGATAGTGGTATGATCCATCTATTTCCTAATCTGCTATATCTATGAAACTTAACTGGAATTGCTACATATCTTGAATCCAAGCTAAACATTGGACACTAATTTTCACACTTTGTCATTGATATTTCTCCAGGGTATCTATTTCTTTGCTTGGGAAAAAATTACGTTGAGATTACTTTTATAATTATTGTTCCTATCAAATCCCATTCCCAGTGCCTCATCTCACTCTTCTACCAATTTTTTGAGTCCTCCAATTTTTTTACCCAATCCCACTACCCCAGATCCTGCACTATCGTTCATGTACAACAAATCCTTCCAACATCAACTAGGTTTCCTATATGTTCATAATTATCAAATTAAATCTAGAATCACCACCCTAATTATGGATAATGGTAGCCAAATAAATATATTTTCCCATGATATTTAGTCTCCTATCTGCAACTCCCCACTACAGACCATCAAACTCCATATCAAGTTTGGTTACAAAATATGGTCCTCATCTACATGCCACTGAGCATTATGTCATCACCATTTCCATTGGGGCATTTCAATATACTTTGGAATGTGATGTGTCTCCTCTCAATTGTGTATATTTACTACTGGGGTCACTTACCAAATTATTCGCCATTCCCTATATGATGCTCACCACAACACTTATAAATTTTTTAAATATGGAAAGGCTTGTGATCTAACATCTTCTATAACCCATTCACCTTCCTTGTTGTCCAACAATGTTGTTGTTTTCCATGTCAATCTTCACAAATTCATCTCACTATGTGTGGTTCAATGAGTTAAGATTGATGATGACTCCCATCCTTCCACACCCTATATGCATCCCTTGTTAGATGATTTTTTGTATGTATTTACAACTCCTGTTGGCCTTCCCCCCATTCATTTCATCTAGCACATTATTGATCTTGTCTCAGCATCTTCTCTTCCAATTGCTCCAATATACCATTTATCCCCTCATGAATTTCTTGATATTGAGTGGCATCTTCAATATTTCTTAAACTCTAGACATATAGAACCTAACTCCTCTCCTTATGGTTCCTATACTTTCTTCATTCCTATAAAGGAATCTGGTGCATGGCATCTTGTTACTTATTATCATGATCTCAATGAAGTGACTGTAAAAAATTGATACCCATTTTCTCACATTAATGATTTGCTTATCCATCTCAAGGGTGCCCAATTCTCATACTCACAAGTAACATCTGTAAGGCTCGTTACAAGTATTATAGTATATAAATAGCATATATTATTATGTTAGTATTAGGTATGTGATTCAAGTCTAGTCTATAAACATAGTTGGAATATAGCAACAATCATCCCAACTAGGAGGTATCCAATGCCATGATATGGACTCTGGCATATGATTTAAATGCACTTGAACCCCTCAACCAGATATTCATGCCCATGAAATTGAGTGAAATCCCCATATGGCTCATATTAGACCCAAAATATGATGTCTATTTCTATTTTAGGGTTCAGATTACACCCAGAACTTGGAGAAACTGTTGAGAATGATGCCCAGTCTTGTCCAAAGAGCCCAAACAGCTGTAGGAATGCATAGATCCATCCAAATTGTGCCCTTATTTGAGTTTTGATTCCTTCTTTCACTGATATGACCTTCAGAAGCTGCCCAAAATATATCAGAAGTGTCTCTTGATGCTTATTTGACGTCAAAACAGGCCTAGGATTACTTCTCAGTGTTGTTTGGGGGTGGAGAAGTGCCCAGAAAATATCCAGACTTGGATTGACTATTGGTCATTGTTTTTCTCATTCGTGCAACTAGCCCATAATGCCTCCTTGATTCCCAGGTCATCCCATAACTCATGAAAAATTTAAAGCGCACACCCTATGCTAATAGGGGGTAACACTTCCCAATTGACTTTTATACCTCAACTGATACATTTGTTATATTTTTTGATGAATCGAGATTCAGGACACGTTTCATTTTTTATGTGTGATGTATCACTAGACATCTTATATATCTTATATATCAGTTTTCTTTCTATATTCATATGGAAATGTGTTTATTTGATGCTATTATTGCTGTAGATGTATACAAAATTGAAAAAATTGAATATTGCTGATATTTGCCAATGTGTGCTCGAGATATTATGAAATGATGTTTTTCTGTACCCTGTCGATTTTTTCGCCGAGACGATGTTTGCAATGTTGTTATTGATGGATTTTCTAATTGGTGAATTTTGTCCCTGTGTTTGCTTTACTTATTTTTGTATTCTATCAATAAAAACAATAATAATACATGCACATACTCATGCTTTTTGTTTGTTCTTGCTACATTCCTTACAATCTAATGTGGTTCTTGTTCCTTATTGTTGCATTGTAATTCTAAGGAGAAGAACAATTCCAATGTGAATGTTGGGAAATCCTCTGCCTCCTTGTGCTTGTTATTTTTATGTTTTATGCTAGAACCCAACTATGTTGTAGGATTTACCTTCTTAAAGAATCAGGACATTTATTACCTGTATTCATAGAATCAAGGTTTCACACTCTATAGTGTCTTGTACATTAGGCATTTGATCAGGAAGCAAACCTCATGATATTTTTCACAGAATCAAAGATTTACTCTCCAATGTGTTGTTTGCAACAGGAAATTGATTGGAGCCAACAACTTCATCTAGGGATTTGAGGCTGCAAATGGGCCTTTCAATCCCTTTGTGGGTGGATTTCTTTCTCCACGAGATACAGATGGACATGGTACTCATACCTTGTCTACAACAAGTGGGAATTTTGTGGAAAACACAACTATAATTGGATATGCCGAAGGGATTGCAAAAGGAGGGGATCCTCATGCTAGAGTTGCAGCCTACAAAGTCTGTTGGCCTCGATGCTATGATGCATATATTCTTGCGGCATTTGATGCTGGGGTACATGACGGACTTGATGTGTTCTTTGCTTTTCTTAGATCTAACCCTCATCTTTATGATTATTTTCAAGATGTAGTGGCATTTGGAGTGTTCCATGTAGTCCAAAGAGGAAAGGTAGTCATTTGTTCTACTGGAAATAGTGGTCCATCTCCGGGGATAGTTTCAAATATGGCACCATGGACCATAATCATGTGAGCTAGCAACATTGAATGACAATTTCCTTCGGGTGTTATTCTTGGAAACAACATGACATATATATTGAGTATATCTTATTCATTCAAATTCATTTATGTTTTCAGTCAAATATGAAACCACATTTAATTCGTCATATGAAATCCATATACATAAGTCTCCCTCATAAAACCCCGGGAACAAAATTTACCATTAGCATATGTAGACACTAAATTAGGTTGATAGGCTTATACCCTTTTCACTCTATTCACATTGCAAGTGGTTTTCAAACCACTATCATATATTTTAATGACTGGAACACATGCATTCATACTAGAGTAGTTCCAAATGCTATGAAGGTCACTCTCTACAATGTTATTTTCAAGGGAGATTTTGCTTAATGAACTTTTTACTTCCATCCTTCCATAAAATTGTAAGCCATTAGATGCCCTAAGAAGGCCATTGAAGTCAAAAAATCTGATCCTTTGTATTATTATAGAAATATCATTTTAAGCCTCTATATATTCGTGTTTAATACTAGGGAGAAAGCATATCAAAGTTCTAGTTACCAAAGAAAAAAATCTATCCTCTAGTATCAACAGTTGAAGGTATGAAATTGAAAATGATGGGTATGCTACATAATTAACAATTTTAATGTTTTTCAAAGTAGTTATAATCCATTATCAATTATGACATTTGCTTTCCAAAGAAGAAACTTGGATTAATAATAGTTCAAGGAATAAGAAGTTGCAACTCTCTATGCCGATGAGATTTAACAAATTTTATGGGAATAATGTTGCAACTTCTTATTCCTTGAAGTGAGCAGGGTGTTTTTCTAATCACTGGATGAATTTAGAAGTGCATGGGGCAAGTATTGAAGTGCCTTGGGGGGATTTTGAAGTGCTTGGGGAAAAATATTGAAGTGCATGGGGAGTTTTTATCATCCTTGGGAGAATTTTGAAGTGCCTGGGAAAATATTGAAGTGCTTAGGGCATTTTTATCATCTTTCTAAGAATTTTGAAGTGCCCAGGGCAAGTATTGAAGTGCATGGGGCGTTTTTCTCGTCACTTGGTGAATTTAGAAGTGCATGGGGCGTTTTTATCGTCACTTGGTGAATTTAGAAGTGCATGAGGCGTTTTTTCATCACTAGGTGAATTTAGAAGTGCCTGCAGTTGTTGTTTATCAATGTTTGGATGCTTTTATAGTGTTGGGACGTTTTCAAACAATGATGGAAAAAATTATCACTTTTTGAGGTAAATTTGTGTGGATTGAGCATTTTTGTGTTGCCTGGGTGATTATATCATTGTCGGGTGTTTTTCTCCCTTACCTAGGGAAAGTATTGAAGTCCCTAGGGAGTATTTATCATCATTGGATGAATTTTGAATTGTCTACTATCTAGGGAAAGTAATGAAGTGCCTGGACAAACATGGAAGTGGATGGGGGCGTTTTTATCTTCGCCGCAAGAATTTTGAAGTGCCTGGGGAAAATATTGAAATGTGTGGGTGTTTTCATCATCCTTGGGAGAATTTTGAAGTGTCCGAGGAAAGTATTGAAGTGAGCGGGGCGTTTTTCTAATCATTGGGTGAATTTAGAAGTGCATGGAGCAAGTATTGAAGTGCCTTGGGGGTATTTTGAAGTGCTTGGGGAAAATATTGAAGTGCATGGGGAGTTTTTATCATCCGTGGGAGAATTTTGAAGTGCCTCGGAAAATACTTAAGTGCTTAGGGTATTTTTATCATCTCTGGGAGAATTTTGAAGTGCAAGTGCCCAAGGCAAGTATTGAAGTGCCTGGGGCGTTTTTCTCCTCATTGGGTGAATTTAGAAGTGCATGGGGTGTTTTTCTCATCACTAGGTGGATTTAGAAGTGCATGGGGCATTTTTCTCATCACCGGGTGGATTTAAAAGTGCATGGTGAATTTTTCTCATCATTGGGTGAATTTAGAAGTGGATGGGCGCATTTTTATCTTCGCTGCGAGAATTATGAAGTGGCTGGGGAAAATATTGAAGTGTCGGGGTGTTTTTATCATTGTTGGGAGAATTTTAAAGTGGTCGAGGCAAGTATTGAAGTGCATGGGGCATTTCTATCATCATTGGGTCAACTTAGAAGTGCATGTGGCAAGTATTGAAGTGACTCGAGGGAATTTTAAAGTGCTTTGGGAAATATTGAAGTGCATGGGGAGTTTTTATCATTCTTGGGAGAATTTAGAAGTGCCTGGGAAAATATTGAAGTTAAGGGAAATTTTATCATCTTTCAGAAAATTTTGACGTGCCCGGGGCAAGTATTGAAGTGCCTGGGGCAATTTTCTCATCACTGGGTGAATTTAGAAGTGCATGGGGTATTTTTATCATCACCGAGAGAATTTAGAAGTGCATGGGTGGTTTTTCTCCTCACTGTGTGAATTTAGAAGTGCTTGGGGTTGTTATTGATCAATGTATGAATGCTATTATGGTGTTGGGACATTTTAAAATAGTGATGGGCAAAGTTATCACTTGCCAGGGAAAATTTGTGTGGGTTGAGGAATTTTTGTGATTGCCTGGGTGATTATATCATTGTTGGGTGTTTTTCTCCCTTGCCTAGGGAAACTATTGAAGTGCATAGGGAATATTTATCATCATTGGACGAATTTTGAAGTGTCTGGGGCAAGTAATGAAGTGCCTGGGAAATCATGGAAGTGGATGGGGGCGTTTTTATCTTTGTTGGGAGAATTTTGAAGTGCTTGGGGAAAATATTGAAGTGTCTGGGTGTTTTTATCATCGTTGGGAGATTTTGAAGTGGTTGGGGAAAGTATTGAAGTGCATGGTGCGTTTTTATCAATATTGGGTAAATTTTGAAGTGCATGGGGTAAGTATTGAAGTGCCTCAAGGGAATTTTGAAGTGCTTGGGGAAAATATTGAAGTGCATGGGGAGTTTTTATCATCCTTGGGAGAATTTAGAAGTCACTAGGAAAATATTGAAGTGCTTAGGGAATTCTTATCATCTTTGGGAGAATTTTGAAGTGCCTGGGGCAAGTATTGAAGTGTCTGGGGCGATTTTCACATCACTAGGTGAATTTAGAAGTGCATGGGGTTGTTATTTATCAATTTATGGATGATTTTATAGTGTTGGCACGTTTTGAAACAGTGATGGGAGAAGTTATCACTTGCCGAGGAAAATTTGTTTGGATTGATCCATTTTAAGTATTCACTGACAAATATGCAACCCATTCGACACCAAAGAGAAGAAATTTTGGTGATAATATTGCTTGGAAGCTTGGAATTGGTCCAAGAACTATCTCTCTATATAAAGGAAGTGGCTTGCTACTAGGATATTCACGTAATTGTATCAGGTTGTTGGCTTGTCAAGATTGATGACCCCACATGTCCATTGGACCATTAAGGGACGAGCTAACATGTAGAGTCCCTACTTTCCCTGAATCTAGTTAGTGCATTCTTGTTTCATCGACACCTTCTAGTTGTGAGTGATCAAATACTGCTTCTGAAATGTATAAATAAATCCATCCTCTCCTCATTCATACACGTTCATTCGAGAGTCTAGGAGTCGAGAGAGTCCAGAGTTGAGCTCCAGTGTATGTTCTTCTGTTGAACTACCTTAGTAATATACAAAATCAAAGCTTGAGTCTTATTGGCAAAAGATTCACCAAATTTTTACTATAGTTTATAAATCAGTGAAAGATTCGCCTGGTTTTTACATTTTTTTATAATTAAGTGAAATATTCGCCAAGATTTTACAACATTATATAATGAAATGAAAGATTCGCAAAAAAAATTATATATACATATTATATTATTAATAAAATCGCCTTCAATTTTTCCTATATATCGGGGAGATTCGCCCATTTTTTATACATATAAATTTTGGGGGGGTTCTTAAAATCATCCCTGCTCTCAAGGTTCTTCAAGCTTGTACTTCACAAAGGAACACCCTTTTATTTGCTTTGGAATTCTAGGATCCTTGTATCCCAAATGTCATCAAGTTTGACACTACTGATGTTTAGCCTCAGTTTCCCTATCATGTGGATTTCCAAGTTCATGTTAGATTCCTAGAGATGATCGTTAAGCGTACCGTGGTTGATGAAGGTGCTTCCACTTCAGTAATGTCTTTATCTTGTTGGAAGGCTCTAAGCTCTCCTTTGTTGTCGAAGTCTATGACCATGCTTACTGCATTCGATGGTCATTCTGTCGGGCTACATGGTATTATCCCCTCCCTTCCACTTGTGTGGGATGTTCGTGCCTATAGAGGTCGAGGTGGTTGATGCTCCCCTTGACTATAACCTTTTACTGGGTCGAAATTGGATCTACGCTATGAAAGCGATCGTGTCCTCTTTTTTTAGAGTCATCTTCTTTCCCCACGAAGGCAAGATCATGACGGTCGATCAACTAGCTTTTACTAGTTCCAGTCCCATAGTATCAGCAGGAACTGTAGTTCCTCAGATTGAAAATTCCCAGCCGACAACTGAGAATGTTGGTGTAGGTTTGTATTCCTCCTTGATGGGATCTTTTCACTTTTTTGTGCCAATATCGTTTCTAGGAACCATCTACGATGATGCATCTTCCTCATTGAATAATGTACCATTCCGGACATCATACTTTAGTGATCCGTGGAATCTACCTTCCACAAGTTACCCGTCGGGAGACTCTTCGCACATCGGAATGGCTATGCCCTTTTCTGTATCTGAGCTTGCTTATCGTGATATTCAACAAGTCACTGCAGAGCTGGATCTCTCTTCTTCAAGGACAGAGGAAGAAGATCCTGTTATGCTTCCCCCGTGGGTAGTAAACTCGTCTTGTTCACATGACTGCCTTGATGATACTTTACCCTCGGAGGAAGCCATTATTGAGGCCATGAATGGCAATGACAAGCCTTGGGAGCATCTTCGTCATAGATCTTATTTCCTTCCCAATCTTGATCTTATTGAGGAAGATGAGTTTCGATCGACTCTAGCCGATGAAGTTGGTCACCCTGTGGCTCTTTTGGAATCACATGGCATTTATGCGGAGGGAAATATGGCTAATACTTCTCCTACTAGCCCGATCAACATTTCTCGTACTCCCAAAAAAACGAAAAATGTATACGTTGGTGTTGATTGTTCCCCTGAGGAAATTTGTATTTACACTGATTTATTCAAAGAATTTCGGGATGTATTTTCGTGGTCATATGAATAGATGCCAGGTATTGACCCTAGTATTGTCGAACACGAGATTAAGACTTACTCAAATGTTAAGCCTGTTTGACAACATCTTTGTGTTGTTAATCCTAGGAAGGAAGCCGCCATTAAGGTAGAGGTAGAGAAACTACTTAAAGCTGGTTTCATCTACCCGATTCTTCTTACTGAATGGGTATCCAACCCTGTTCATGTGGATAAGAAGTAGGGAACCATCCCTGTATGTACCAAATTTCAAGATCTGAATAAAGCATGTCCTAAAGATAACTTCCCCACCCCATTCATAGACCAAATCTTGGATGAGTGTGCGAGAAGCGAAGTGTTTTCATTTATGGACGGATTTTCAGGCTATAATCAAATTAAACCTGAGGATCAACATAAGACTGCATTTATATGTCCTTGGGGTACATTTGCATATCGGAAAATGCCCTTCGGCCTTAAAATCGTCAGAGCAATGTTTCAGTGGGCCATGACCTATGCTTTTCATGATCTTAAGCGTATAGTGGAGGCTTACCTGGACGATATTGCTGCTCCCTCTCGTAAGAGAGTGGATCACCCAGGTCCCCTCCACCTTATTTTCGAGAGATGTCCGCGCTATAATATTCGTTTGAATCCGAACAAGTGCATCTTTTGTGTGAAATTTGGTCGCCTTCTAGGGTTTTTAGTCTCGAAAGAGGGTATTAGAGTCGATCCATTGAAGGTTGAGGCAATACTTCGGTTTCCTCCCTCACGTAATTTGGTTCCACTTCAGAGCTTCCAAGGGAGGGCTACTTTCTTACGTCGATTTATCGTAAACTATGCCAGTATTACTAAGGGTTTCGTGTGATTATTGAAGAAATACACCCCTTTTATATGGGATGAGTGAGCCCAGCAGCCTTTTGACGCTCTTACGAAAGCCTTGGTATTGGCCCCTCTTCTTAGTCCACCCAACTATGGGAGATATTTTTTGCTTTATGTGGCTGTGTCTCAAGAGATGATTGGTATGGTCTTGGTTCAAGTGGATGCTAGGCTCCAAGAGAATGTCATCTATTATCTTAGTCGAAACCTAGTAGACGTTGAACTAAGGTATTCTCACATTGAGAAATTGTCCCTTGCGACTGTTCGTGCAATCCAAAGATTACGACACTTTGTCTTTCTCAGGAAAACCATAGTTATAGCACATGTCAATCCATTTCAGTCCGTTCTCTCGCGACGTTTGATTGGGGGGAAGTATAATAAATGGATTGTCATCCTTCAAGAATTCAATTTCGATTTTGCTTCAGCGAAGTTGGTGAAGTCCTTGGTTTTCGCGGAGCTGATATCAGATTTCCCTAGACTTGATGAGGAAGTGGTCCATGAAGACTCATTCGTTGATGAGAATTTATTCCTTATCTCTTTGTCGGACCCTTCATATGGAGACATCATTATATATCTCCGGACTCTGAAGTTCCCTTCGCATTTTTCTCGAGATGAGCGACGGCGTGTGAGACATCATGCAAAATATTATGTCATCGTCAGTGAGACTTTGTATTACCAAGGAAAATACTGTATCCTAAGTCGTTGCTTAACTCTTGAAGAAGCGGAGTTATTATTGAATGACTGCCATAGCAGGGCATGTGGTGGTCACTTAACTGCGCTTGCGACAACCCAACGTATCTTAAGAGCAGGTTATTTTTGGCCTACGATATTTAAATATTGTATTAAAGCTCTAAAGAGATGCCACCCTTGTCAGGTGTTTTCTCAGAATGTATGCTCGCATCTTGCCCCTCTTCATCTAGTCGTCACCGTTGGTCTCTTCACCAAGTGGGGGGTTGATTTCATGGATTGCAACCCAGCTTCGGTTGGGGGGCATCGTCATATCATAGTGGTCGTTGATTATCTTACAAAATGGGATGAGGCCATGCCGACTGTTAAAGTTGATGGTGAAACAACAACCCACTTCGTATTCAATTAGATCATAGCTCGGTTTGGTATCCCGAAAGAGATTGTCATTGACCATGGCAATCACTTTCAAAATAAGATGATAGCAGAATTATCACTTAAGCTTGGGTTTAGACAAGATCAGTCATCTTCATATTATCCCCAAGCGAATGGCCTGGTCGAGGTAGTCAATAAGTCCCTAAAGGCCATTCTCCAAAGGAGCATCCAACAACGCAAGAGTAATTGGCATATCATGGTGTATCCTGATTTGTGGGTTTCTCACCTTTTTAGTTAGTTCATGGTGTGGATTCCATCTTATCGATTGAATGGGAAATCCCTTCTTTAAAGCTAGCTATAGAACTCATGCCTGATACTTCGTAGGTAGAGCAACGCTTAGTCCACCTCGAGCAACTCAACGAGCAGCATCGGGATGTCGCTGTGGCAATATATGCCAACAAACATCGTGCCTAGGCTCAGTACAATAGGTCTGTTTGTCCTCGGCAATATGTTGAAGGTGACGTGGTTCTTCTTTATGACCAAGCTAAGGAATCCCTGGGGGCAGGAAAGTTTAACCCAATGTGGCACGGTCCTTACATTGTGAGGTATGTCCTTGAGAAAGGAGCCTATGAGTTAGAATATTATGAAGGGAATGCCCTGAAGGAGCCTAGAAATGTGCTCTATGTTAAAGTGGTATTATGCTTAAGCTTCTAGCTCGAGCTGATACTTTTGGATACTATTGTATATTTTTTGTACATAGTTTAGCTTTCCTTTGGTTTTTTTGAGTTTGCTGATTCGCTTCCTTTTGGTTGACATATGTCATTAGAATCTACGGTGTTCTTAGGATTCATGGATGGGGCCAACTGTCATACACATAGACTAGATTCTACTGCGTGGGTTATTTACTCGCCCAAGAACCAGATTGTGTCTTCAGGAGGTTCTTGTCTCGGTCTTACATCGAACAATGTGGCTGAGTATAGTGTCCTTATTGAGTTGCTTCATGATGCCATTTCGCATGGTATCCAGTCTTTAGAGGTCTGTGTTAAGTTTAGCCTAATTTCACAAGCAAAATCACTGAAAGAAACACAATCACACGATAGACAAAGATTTACCCTGGGAAACCCTCATGGGGTAGAAAACCTAGCAAAGCTTTCCTGAATATAGATATTCAACTAATACAAAGATGTAGTCCTCAACAAGAGCTCCTTCGCCTCCTATGCAAACCTCTCTCTCTCCTATGTGCCAATCACAAGTGAGTGAATGAATGGTATAAATGAGGAACAAACCTCCTCTATTTATACTTGTGTTCTAACTGACTTTTCACCCTAATGGGGCCGACCTCTCCTAAGAGAGTCTAATAACCTCTAAACAGCTAACTCAGGGCCGACCTCACATGGGAGATCTAATAACCCTAGTTACCACACTCTCTTGGAGGAATAAACATCTATGGATATACAATAGGGTCTCCATGGAGGAATGGAACATCTCTAGAATAATAAAGTACAAATATAATATTCTTAGAAGTTACAATATTTCAACACTCTCCCTTAACGAGAAGGATATTATAACAACATCTGCAGGAGCAAGGAGTCATCGACTACGATACATCTATAAATAATTGGAAGCTTTCTTTATACATCATCATTAGTAACTCATTCAGTTACTGGAACATCAGCATCGCTAGTATTGGGTCTTCATCTTCTGCAGCACTTGATCAGCTACAACATCATCATCATCTGGATCTCTCGATCGACAGCCTCATCGTCTAGATCTATCGATCAACATCATCATCTAGATCTCTCGATCAACAACCTCATCATCTAGATCTACCGATCAACAACATTGTCATCTAGATCATCACGATCAATAGCATCGTCATCTAGTTCATCACGATCGACAACATCGTCATCTAGATCATCATGATCAACATAATTGTCTTCTAGATCATCACGATCAACAACACCATCATCTATACCATCACGATCAACAACATCGTCATCTAGACCATCACGATCAACATCATCATCATCTAGACCATCATGATCAATAGCATCGTCATCTAGACCATCACAATCAACATCTGGATCCTCTCGATCAACGGTATCAACATAACAGCATACTCTGCAATGTGCAAGATCCTATTATGGGATGATCAATCCCTCTCACTTTAGGACATAATTCCAAGGATGATACAATCCTGATCCGCTTATGGGATGATCAATCCCTCTCAATTTAAGACATCTCTCATGTCTATGGACAATGCAATCTAGATCAACTTACATGATGATCAATCCTTATCACTTTAAGACACCTCACCATGTCTAGGGACGATGCAATCCCGAATCGACTTATAGGATGATTAATCCTTATCACTTTAAGACACCTCACCATGTCTATGGACGATGCAATCCCAAATCAGCTTATAGGATGATTAATCCTTATCACTTTAAGACATCTCACCATGTCTAGGGACGATGCAATCCCGAATCAACTTACAGGATGATTAATCCTTATCACTTTAAGACATGAGTCCAAGGACGATGCAATCCTGATCCACTTACAGGATGATCAATCCCTATCACTTTAGGACATGAGTCCAAGGACAATGCAATCCTGATCCACTTACGGGATGACATGAGTCCAAGGATGATGCAATCCTGATCCACTTACATGATGATCAATCCCTATCACTTTAGGACATGAGTCCAGGGATGATGCAATCCCAATAGTCCTCTTAGACAAATTCTAAGTACCACTACATCGACCTCATCGTCGAAACAGGTAACCTCATCATCAACCTCATCATTGGAACAGGTAACCTCATCATCAACACATGTATCCTCATCATCGATACAGTATCCTCATCAATATAGGTATCCTTATTATTGACCTTAACGTTAATATAGGCAATCTCATCATTGATACAGGTATCCACATATCATCGTCGACCATATCACTGTTAAAATTTGAGCATTAATTCACAATACTCTTGGATCTTTACTGAGAGAATAACATATACAGTATATCAATGCATAACAGTCACAATAAGCATGACAAGCATCACAAGAATCAAAAGCATGAGAGACAAAAGACACAAAGTTTTCGTGGGGAAAACCCTAAGGTGAAAAACCCCACAATTTCCTTAGAGATAGAGAGAGCATGGCTCAACCAAAGTACAACCAAAATACACTTGAGATAGTCTCCTAGAGCAGATGATCCTCCTCCTCACTAGTGTGCCACTTTCTTAGTGAGAGAAGTGTGTCTTTTCGAATGATCCAAATAGAGATCTCTTGATATCTATTTATACTTAACCTGTTTTTCCAGTTACACTATGGGGCCAACTTGTCTATCTAGATACATCCATAATATAATATATATTTCAGGGATGACCCCACATGTGGTGGTCTAATAAACCATCGGCAAGTACACACACTTGTGACACTTGTCAATCCACATGACGACACTTCCTTATAGAGGAATAACACATCTCTAATAAGGATACAATAAATATATATAAAATACATAGATGAAATACATTCCGAAGTTACATATACATCAACACTCCCTCTTAACTAGGAAGGTATTTCTTGACACAGATCTGCTAGACAAGTCTTCTTCTTGGGATCATCGTCATCAATGCATCGTCATCATCATAGTCACTGCTGCTGCTATCTCAACCAATCTCTGACTCTACTCATCATAGGAAGTTCTACAGAGCTAGTCCTTTTTCATACTGGATGTAGGCCCACCACCTGCAAGTCTTCATCATCTGTGTGAACGGTCTGATAGATGTGGCCTCTCAGGACTAATTTTATGTGCGGATGCAATACCGGAAAGAGTATCCCAGGAACATTTATGTGCCTAAGCACGACCGACAAGATCTCCCAGGACTGATTACATGCATCTCCTCCACAATACATTTAAAGAGCATCCCAAGAACATTTATATGCCACAGCATGACCGGCAAGATCTCTAATGAGAATCCCAGGACTTATTACAAGCATACAACTCAACCTCTTGGATCTCTAGGACTGATTACATGTGGATAGAAAAAACCTTTAAAGAGCATCCCAGGAACATTTATGTGCCGCAGCACGACCGACAAGATCTCTAAAAAGCATCCCAAGACTAATTACGAGCACATAGCTCAACCTCTCGGATCTCTTGGATTGATTACATGTCTCCATAGTAATACCTCATCCCAGGACTGATTACGAGCACACAGCTCAACCTATCGGATATTTGAGGACTGATTACATACTACATAGCAATACTGGAAAGAGTACCCCAGGAACATTTATGTGCCGTCGCACGACTGGAAAGATCTCCCAGGACTGATTACATGCTATTTGCACAATCTACCACATATCATTTTTGACCTCCAAGTATCAACCTGATACTCATGATCCAATGGATCATCATCGCACAAGGCATCATCCTGATGCCCATGATCATACTGATCATCATCACTTGTACCATCCTGGTACATATCATCTGGAGAAACATCCTGAAGCTCATCATCATGATCAACCTGATCATACAATGCATCCACTTGATGCACACTAAGTATCTACCTGATACATATCATCATCCATGATCCACCTGATCATACAGTGTATCCACCTGATACAAATACAAATACATGATACATATCAACATACATGATCTACCTGATCATACAATGTATCCACTTGATACATATATAGATACATGGTCCAAGCATCCAACATGATGCATATACAAATACATACAAATGATCCAACCGATCATATCCAGCATCCAACATGATGCGTACATACATATAAATATAAATGATCCAACTGATCATATCCAGCATCAACATGATGCGTACATACATACAAATATAAATGATCCAACTGATCATATCCATCATCCAACATGATGCATATACAGAGTAGTAACTGGAGCATCGTCCTGATGCTCATCATCCAACGCTTACATCCACAACCATGTGAAGGATCCTCCTTCCAACATGCTTGGAATGAGCAAATGTGTCCATCACTTTTTCCTCTAAGTGTCATCAATCTGAAGAACACCAAGCCTCTCCCTAAAGTACTCGAACTTCATCTTGGCTAGTGGCTTCATCAGCACATCTACAATCTGCTCGTCCGTCGCAATGTACAGGAGCTTCACAGCTCCTCTGTGCACCATATCCCTGATATAGTGATATTTGATCTCTATGTGTTTCGACCTATCATGAAACACTGGGTTCTCGGACAGTTTCACACAACCCTGGTTATCACAAAAGATACCAGTAGCATTCAACAGGAGATCAAATAACTCAGACAGTAGCTTCCATAGCCATACTACCTCACAACTAGCTGAGCAAGCTGCAACATACTCTGCCTCAGCTGTACTCAGTGCTATGTAGGACTGCTTCCTGCTAAACCAAGAGATAACACCTGATCCCATACTGAAGTAGCACCCAGATGTGCTCTTCCTATCTGTAGCATTGCCTGCCCAATCTGAATCAACATAACCCTACAGGTTAAACTTTTGATTCACTTCATACTTGAGCCCATAATCCACTGTACCCTTCAGGTACCTCAAAACATGCTTTACAGCAACCAGGTGAACACTCCTTAGATCCGCCAGGAACTGGCTCAATGTGTTCACTACAAAGCAAATGTCTGGTCTCGTGTTCGTCAGGTACATCAAGGACCCAATCATCTGACGATACATAGAGACATCAATTGGCTCAGATGAAGCATCACATAGAAGCTTCATATTCGATGCCATGGGTGTGGCCATGGCCTTGCAATCCATCATCCCGAATCTCTTCAGGATATCTATTGTGTACTTCCCTTGACCAAGGAATATCCCACCTGAATTCTGCCACACCTCCATACCTAGTAAATAATGCATCATTCCCAAATCTTTCATATCAAACTCAGCAGCAAGCTTCCTCTTAGTATCTGCAATTAATCTGTCATCTCCTGTTACAAATAAATCATCCAAATACAGGAGTAGAATCATAGGATTCCCTTCCTCAACCTTGTAGTAGAGGTTGGAATCCGCTTTACTCTTGGTAAAGCCCAAACTAGATAGGAAACTGTCCATCCTACCACACCAGGTTCTGGGAGCTTGTTTCAAGCCATACAAATATTTCTTCAATCTGCACACATATGACTCCCTGTCATGTATTTCAAAACCGAGTGGTTGCTCCACATATACTTCCTCTTCAACTACACCATTCAAGAAAGCAGTCTTGACATCCATCTGGTGTATTTTCCATTTCATTGCTGCAGCCAGGGCAAGTACTGTTCTGATGGAAGTATACCTGGCTATAAGTGAAAAAATTTCTTCATAATATATTCCCTCTTTCTAAGAGAAGCCACGAGCTACGAATCTTGCTTTGTATTTCTCTACGTTGCCATCTGCAGCATGCTTGATTTTATAGATCCATTTGGAAGTCACAACAGACTTCTCTTTAGGTCTTGGGACAACATCCCAAACATCATTTTTCATTATTGATTAGTATTCCTCAACCATAGCATCCTTCCATTCTTTCTTTTCCGTTGTTTCTTCATAACTGGAAGGTTATTTGTTCATAATGTCATAGAGTAAAGCAACATAGCTGGTATGTGATCTGGTTCTTTTCTTTGCTCTGTGTTCTTCTTCTGGAATGCCAAATCTTTCTACATCTTGAATGAGCTCTCTAGCCCATGCAGGTTTCCTCTTGTGAGAGTTATCCTCACGGGGTGGATCTACAGGTTCTTACGGATCTTCAAACTCATGAACAACTTCTGGAATTGCTTCGGTCATGGTAGTGTCTTGAAATCTAGTTTCCTTAGGTTCTTCATAAACTTCGATAGGTTCCTTCCTTGATTTGATGAATACTGAGTTTTCATCAAATGTTACATCCCTACTGACATCAATCTTCTTGAATCCTGGAAAGTATATTCTGTAAGCCTTCGAGCTTTCACTGTAACCCACAAAGATACCCTTCTTTCCTGAAGGATCTAGCTTGGTACTCTTTTCCTTTGGGACATGTGTGTATACTGGACAACCAAATATTCTGAGATGGCTGCCTTCAGGTTTCTTACCAGAAAAGACTTCTTCTGGTGTCTTGTAGTCCAATATCTTGTGGGGTGTTCTGTTCTGCACATATACAACTATTCGAGCTGCTTCTGCCCATAGATGCATAGGTAGATCCTGGTCATGCAGCATTGCCCTTGCTGCTTCAATGATTGTTCTGTTCTTCCTTTTTGCAACTCCATTCTGTTGAAGATTATAAGTAGTCAACTCCCTCTTAATCCCTGAATCACTGCAAATCTTCTTGAAGTCACCTGAGGTGAATTCTCCACCATTGTCAGATCTGAATGTTTTAATCTTTTTGTCAGTTTGATTCTCCATCAAGGTTTTGAATTCTTTGAACTTATCAAACACCTCATCTTTGTTTTTCAAGAAGTATAACCCAACTGAATTTTGTACACACACTTAGAGAACATAGTAAACATACCCACTTAGAGAAATGGATGACATAGTACCACATACATCTGAGTGGATGATTTCCAGGATATATTTTGCCTTGCTTTCACTGGTTGGGAAAGTCTTCTTAACATTCTTACCTTTTGCACATCCTTTGCAAACACCTTCATGTTTGTTCTTGATTTCAGGAAGACCCTCTACAACCTTGCTTGCAATTGGAAGTGCCCTATAGTGCATATGAGCAAGTCTTCTATGCCAAAGTTCACTTGGCTCCATGGATTCATGCACCATGGCATGTTCAGGTTGTCCTTTTAATTTATACAAACCTCCCTCTTGCTCTCCAATCACAACTGCATCATCTATGGTATTTCCCTTTGGCCACATTAGGACTTGGCCATCCACAAATGAAACCCTCATACCTTTTTCATTCAATGTAGAGATGGAGAGTAAGTTCTTTTTGAGCCCAGGTACATAAAGGACTTCTTTCATCTTCAAAGATTTTTCAGAATCTAGGTTGTAGGAGGCTTCACCACTTCCTTTGATTGGGTATTGATAATCATCCCCAAGTTTCACCTTATGGGGTGATTCATGTTCAGATAGATTCACAAAAGATTCCTTAAACCCAGTCATGTGTTTGGAAGCCCCACTATCAATCAACCAATCATTACAACCATGGGAGATAGTACCTGTGAGAGCAGAGATTAGAACATATTCTTCTTCACTTGATGAGTCATCATTACTATCATCACTTTCTGCCCTATCCTTCTTCTTTGGAGGTTCATCATCTTCGGCAGCATGAGAATGGTACCTTCTTTTGTTACCCTTCTTCTTCTTACTGGAGTTGTTGTTGTTGTGGTTGTCCTTTTTGTTCTTGGGACATTCTGAAGCAAAGTGACCGTTCTCATTACAAGTGAAACACCTTAGATCTTTCTTGTCTTTGTGAAAATGATGAGAAGATTTATTCTTGTGATGGGATGGCTCCCTCTTGAACTTGCCCTTCTTAGTGTGAGCTGTGAGAGCTTGATCTTCATTTCCCATCTTCTCTTCTCTTGCCACAAGCCTTGCTTCTTCTTGAGAACATTCCTCCCATAATCTGCTGAAGGAGATTAACTTCTTTCTGGCACAGATCCCTTGGATAAAAGAGTCCCATGACCTAGGTAGGCCATTCAAAGTAGTCATAACAATTTCACCATTCTCCACCATTTCATCTACAGCTTCAAGTTTTTCCTTGATTTGAGAGACCTTGGAGAAATAGGATTGAATGGTTTCTCCATTCGACATCTTGACCCCTTTCAATTGATTCCGCAAGGTCATCTTCCGATTTATGTTCTTTCCTTCAAATAGCTTGGTCAAAGAGTCAAACATAGCCTTGGGTGTCTTTAGAGAAGACACATGGGGTATGAGATGGTCTTTGATAGAATCAACAATGATTCTCTTTACCTTGAACAAGTTCTTCTTATGCAATACCTTAGCCTCTTCATCCTCTGGGATAGGGATGTCTTCTTTTATATATGAGTCCAACTCATTCTCTTCCAGGATTAACCCAATCCTATACTTCCAAGCTCGGAAGTTATCAGCCCCTTCAAGCTTATCCTCAAGCTTGGTGTGGTGAGACATCTTAAAGAGTACTTCAAATGGAAATAGAAAATATTTAGGTCTTACCACTTGAAATGCTGAAAACTGGATCTGGTCCCGGATTAGGGTTTGTCAAAAAAACCCTAAAAATTCAAAACATGAATTTCAACTTTCTGAAAGGATAGAAAGATGCGCCTTGATGAGCTGATCAGCTTGGTGTATTCATAATTTGAGATCAGCAAAGCTTTACCCTTTAGATTTACCTTTTTGTCCCACCGGGTTCACTAGGGAGAGCCCTGAATTAGGGTTTGAGTTTCCCGGAGATCTACCCAGCCAAAAATCTCGATCCAAAGCTCTAAACTTCGATTTTTGCAAGGAGCTTTCAGCTATGTCTTCAGATTTAAGAAATTCCTATTATTGTGGAAACCCTAAATTTTAGGGCCAAATCTGAAAATGCTCAGAATTGAATTCTGATTGGACAGATAGATTCTCCTTGATGAGTAGAGTCAATCTACTATACTGCTTTTCCAAAAACTGTGGAGAGAAACCCAATAAACAAGAAACTCAAGTTTCCGTCACTGCAAAATGTCTTCTTCTCAGGTTAGCTCTGATACCATGTTAAAATTTGAGCATTAATTCACAATACTCTTGGATCTTTATTGAGAGAATAACATATACAGTATATCAATGCATAACAATCACAATAAGCATGACAAGCATCACAAGAATCAAAAGCATGAGAGACAAGAGACACAGAGTTTCCGTGGGGAAAACCCTAAGGTGAAAAACCCCACAACTTCCTCAGAGATAGAGAGAGCAATGGCTCAACCAAAGTACAACCAAAATACACTTGAGATAGTCTCCTAGAGCAGATGATCCTCCTCCTCACTAGTGCGCCACTTTCTGAGTGAGAGAAGTGTGTCTTTCCAAATGATCCAAATAGAGATCTCCCGATCTCTATTTATACTTAACCTGTTTGCCCAGTTACACTATGGGGCCGACTTGTCTATCTAGATACATCCACAATATAATATATATTTCAGGGCCGACCCCACACATGGTGGTCTAATAACCCATCGGCAAGTACACACACTTGCGACACTTGTCAATCCACATGACGACACTTCCTTATAGAGGAATAACACATCTCTAATAAGGATACAATAAATATATATATAATACATAGATGAAATACATTCCGAAGTTACATATACATCAACAATCACTTCCCCTTTCGAAGAGGGTCCTTCTGAACTACACCAAGCTTGTCTTGGAAATACTCAAACTTTACTCGAGACAAAGGTTTGGTCAACACATCGGCAACTTGTTCATCAGTGCCTACATACTCGAGCTTGATAGCTGCTTTCTGCGCCATATCTCGTATATATAAATACCGAATTTCTATGTGCTTTGACTTATCATGGAATAATGGATTCTATGTCATCTTGATACAACTCTGGTTGTCACACAGGATCACAGTGGGGTCCATCTCTAAGTCAAAAAATCCTGATAACAACTTTCGAAGCCATACTGCTTCACAACTAGTAGAGCAAGCATCTATATATTCCGCTTCAGCTGTGCTGAGAGCCACACTTGACTGCTCCTGCTAAACCACGAGATCATGGCAGATCCTAGACAATAACATCCACCAGATGTACTCTTCCTGTCTGATACACTTCCTTCCCAATCAGCATCTGTGTAGCCATATAATGAAGTCATGATCTCCATGATAAAATAAACCAAAATCTATAGTACCCTTTAGGTACCTCATCACATGTTTTGCAACTATCAGGTGAACTCGTCTAGGTTCCACTAGATACTGACTCAAGGTGTTCACTGCAAAGCATATATCTGGCCTGGTATTCGTCAGATACATTAATGACCCAAGAATCTGTCTATACAGAGTCACATCCACTAACTTTGAAGAGTCATCAACTAACAACTTCAAGTTGGAATCCTGGTTGAGAAAGATTCCTTATGGGCCTTTCCATACTTCCAGACCTAGGAAGTAGTGCATCAATCCGAGATCTTTCATCTCAAACTCTGAAGAGATCTTCTTCTTGCACTTGATAATATGTTTCTCATTTCCAGTTAGAAATAGATCATCCACATATAGCAACAATATGATAGGTTCATCATCCATAACCTTGAGATAAAGATTAGGATTAGCTTTACTTTTGGTAAAGCCCAAGATTGTTAAGAAACTGTCAATTCTTCCATACCAAGCTTTGGGAGCTTGCTTCAACCCATACAAAGCCTTCTTGAGTTGCACACATGGGTTCTTCTATCTTCCACCTCAAATCCTTGTGGTTGTTCTATGTACACTTCTTCCTCAATCACACCATTCAGGAAAGCTGTCTTTACATCCATTTGGTGTAATTCCCACTTCATCATGGATGCAAGTGCCATGATGGTTCTAATAGAAGTGTACCTTGAAACTGGTGCAAATGTCTCTTCATAGTCAATTCCCTCTTTCTGAGAGAATCCTCGAGCTACAAACCTTTCCTTATATTTTTCAATGATACCATCCGCAGCATGCTTTATTTTGTATATCCATTTGGATGATACCACACTTTTGTCTTTTGGTTTAGGAACTATATCCCAAACATCATTCTTCATTATTGAATGGTAATCCTCAGGCATTGACTCTACACATTCTTTCTTATGAGAAGCCTCTTCATAACTAGTGGGTTCTTGATCTACAAGATCACACATCAAAGCCATATAGTTGGAAAAGGGCTTTGGTTTCTTGCTCACTCTGGTGGAGCCTTTAGGAGCTCCATACTTTTATGCTCCTAGTATAATATCTCTTTCCCATCCTGGTTTTCTCTTTCTTGATATGTTCATGGTAGGGGGTTCTTGAGGTTCTATAATGTAATGATCTTCAGGTGTTACATCTTCAGGAATGGGTACAACCTTTGCAGTTCTGGAAGGTGCATCTTCTTCATATACTTCTTTATACTCGCACTTCTTAGATCTCTTGAGAGCTGCTTCTTCATCAAATGTCACATCCCTACTTATTTCCATATGATGGAAACTTGGGATGTAAATTCTGAAAGCTTTGGATGCTTCACAATATCCAACAAATATTCCCTTTTCCAGAAGGATCCAGCTTAGTCCTCTTTTATTTTGGAATGTGAATGTATACTGGGCATCCAAATATCTTGAGGTGACTTACCTCAGGTCTCTTTCCTGTGAACACTTCTTCTGGGGTTTTGAAATCAAGGGCACTATGAGATAGTCTATTCTGCACATAGACTGTTGTCCTAGCTGCGTCAGCCCATAGGTACATAGCTAGGTCTTGATCATGTATCATTGTCTTTACAGTGCCCATGATGGTTCTATTCTTTCTCTCCGCAACACCATTTTGTTGAGGATTGTAGTGAGTGGTTAGTTCCCTCTTGATTCCAGCTTCTTTACAAAAGTATTCAAAGTCTTTTGAAGTATATTCTCCGCCATTATCTGTCCTGAGAATTTTGATTTTCTTTTCTGGATGATTTTCTATCAAGCCTTTGAACTCCTTGAATTTTCCAAAGACTTCATTCTTTCCTTTTAGAAAGTATATCCAAGTCTTTCTTGAATAGTCATCAATAAATGTAAGATAGTATTCATATCCACTCAAATATGTGGAGGGCATTGGTCCACATACATCTGAATGAATTAATTCCAAGGTACTCTTAGTCTTTGTTTCACTCTTTGGAAATGGGTTCTTGATATTCTTCCCTTTTGCACATCCTTTGCATGTGCCATCATGATCAATCTTCAAGTTTGGTAGTCCTATAACTACCTTGCTCACATAAGGTAGTGCTTTGTAGTTAATGTGAGCAAACCTCCTATGCCATAGCTCATTTGGGCTAGTGGCTTCATGTACAAGGGAAGCTTTTGGATGGCCCTTGAGTTTGTATAGACCTCCTTCCTCTTCACCAATAACAATTGCATCCTCAATTGATTTTCCTTTGGGCCACATGAGTACTTTCCCATCTATGAATGCAACCCTATAGCCTTTCTTATCTAAAGCTGAGATAGAGAGTAAGTTCTTCTTCAAACCTGGTACATATAAGATCTCCTTCATCTTCAATGGGGTTCCAGAATCAAGCTTGTAACTTGCTTCACCAACTCCCTTGATGGGATATTGATAGTCATCTCCTAGGGATACCTTCTGTGGAGAGGTATTCTCTTCAAGTTTTGAAAGAGTCTTCTTTTGACCTGTCATGTGCTTTGAAGCACCACTATCAATGATCCATGTATCTTCTCCAGGTGTTACTACCCCAGAGAGTGTAGAGAATAGAACATACTCTTCTGCATCTTCTTCTTCTTCTACTTTAGATCTTTTCTTTTGAGGCCTTTCCTCCTCTTCTTCTTCACTATCATCTTCTGCTAGATGTGCTTGATGTCTTTTGTGGTGAAAACCCTTTTTCTTCTTTAGAGGACAATCCTTAGCAATGTGTCATATTTTGTGACAAGTAAAACATTGGAATGAGGAGTAATCTCTTCTTTGATTAGTTCCTCTTCTCTTTTGAAATCTTTGTGGAGGTTGAGACTCCTTGTGACTATCCTTCTTGAAGTAGGATTGATTCCTTCTTCTCTTCGTGTGGGTGGCCAAATCTTGGTCATATTCCTTGAGCAAGGCTTCTCTGTTGGAAACCCTAGCTTCTTCTTGAATGCAATCCTCCCATACCACATCAAACTTCATACTTTCTTTTATAGCACACATAGTTTGGATGAATGACTCCCAAGATATGGTGAGACCATTTAGAGCAGTCATGACTAGTTCATCTTCGTCAAGGCTATCTCAAATAGCATCTAGTTGTTCCTTGAACTGGGAAACCCTTGAAAAATAGTCTTGAATAGATTCTCCTTTATTCATCTTGGTGCTCTTCAATTGAGCTCTCAGGTTCATCTTCCTATTGATGTTCTTTCCTTCATAAATTCTGGAAAGGGAATCATACATTTCCTTTGGAGTCTTCTTGGATGCCACTTGGGGAATCAAGTGGTCTTTGATAGAATCAACAATGATTATGTTTTCCCTAATCAAGTCCTTCCTATACTTCTCTTTGGCTTCATATTCCTCAGGTTCTGCAACCTCATCTTTGATATATTGGGCAAGATCATTCACTTTAAGAATGAGTCAAATCCTATATTTCCATGCCTGGAAATTCTCTATACCTTCCAACTTGTCTTCAAGCTTAGTTCTTGGAGCCATCTTATCCAGGGGGTCATAGAGATTGAAGTTTCTCAAGAGATAGAATAACACTTACCAGGAGATGAGCTTGATTGATTTGAGAATACTGGTGTGTTCTGCTTCTGGAAACTTCAACTTTTCACCTTCTGGATCTGCAACACAATTTCTGGTTTTCTGGTCTTCACTTTTCTAGTTTACTGGTGCACAGGTTCGCAGCTTTTCTGGTTCACTAGTGCACAAGTGTGCACTTTTCTGGTTTATTGGTTTTCTGCAATTCTGGTCCAAAACCCAAACTAGCGTTTGAATTTCCCGGAGTTCTACCCACTCAAAAAGTTCGATCTAGGGCTCAAAAATTCAATTTTGAGGAGGGCTATCCATCCATGCAATCAGATTCCAAAAATTCCAACTTTTGCAGAAACCCTAATTTTCACCGGAGGAGGAGAGAGAGGTATTTTCACCTTGTGAAAGATGCTCTATTCAGGCTATCTCTGATATCATGTTAATTTTAGCCTAATTTCACAAGCAATATCATTGAAAGAAACACAATCACAAGATAGACAAAGATTTACCCTGGGAAACCCTCATGGGGTAGAAAACCCAGCAAAGCTTTCCTCAATATAGGTAATCAACCAATACAAAGATGTAGTCCTCAACAAGAGATCCTTCTCCTCCTATGCAGGCCTCTCTCTCTCTCCTATGCGCCAATCACAAGTGAGTGAATCAATGATATAAATGAGGAACACACCTCCTCTATTTATACTTGTGTTTTAACTGACTTTTCACCCTAATGGGGCCGACCTCTCCTAAGAGAGTCTAATAACCCCTAAACAGCTAACTCAAGGCCAACCTCACAAGGGAGATCTAATAACCCTAGTTACCACACTCTCTCGGAGGAATAAACATCTCTGGATATACAATAGGGTCTCCATGGAGGAATGGAACATCTCCGGAATAATAAAGTACAAATATAATATTCTTAGAAGTTACAACATTTCAACAGTCCGTCTCGATTCACAACTGAGTGTGTATCAGTTGAACGGTCGGTACTATGTTAGGGATCCTACGCTACTAAGGAGATTCTTCAGGGTAATAATTTTGGAACGCCATCTTGATTTTATTACTTATATTCATGTTCCATGGCATTTTAATCATACTGTTGATGCATACGCTAATTATGTCCTAGATTGGCATTTGTCACATAATTAAAAGAAGCAATGAAATACAAAAATTAACATTCATACATTTGTACACACAATATAGTAGAGTCGAAAAAATAATAGTCTTTTCATTATCAAAAAGTGGTGTCATAGTACAAAAATGGAGCTCGTAGGTCTCAAATATACATATCCGATACAAAAAATGGGACCGCATGGCATCTAATCCCTACGGGGAACTCTAGCCTCCTTGGTGGGATGAGTCTGCACATAGTAGTGCACGACATTGGATATACGTCGAAGCAACCACACCCATGTACCTGGTACCCCCACCACATGTCTTTGCATTGCCTCAGGAAGGCGCTCTACCTCAATCACTAGTACCCTGGTAGTCATACGAGTCAGGTTGACTCGTACAGTCTCTAATGTGCACTCTACCGCTGCACCTACTATCTCCCCACCCCTGCCTCTGTGTTGGTGTCATGGGAATCCCTGTGGTCTTTGCGGACCCAAGTCTATGAGAAAACAGTCAAACATCAATACATGATATCACACCAAAAGATTTTTTGCTTTCACATAAAACAAAAATACAAAAAAATTAAATATTTGAAACTTAAAAAGAGTATCTTATCGACATCTCTGAATGCGGCCCCTGGTGGAAGTGGCATGTCGTGATCCCCTCTGAATTCAATCCCCTCATAGGGATAGTCGTCTATGGTGATCACTTGTCGTCGCCACCAGTGGAAAAACTCATCAGTGTATGGAGAGGCTAGTCGGCCACCCCCCTGTCGTGTCAGTATCTTAGCCCACCGGGTCTAGACAGGATCTTAGAGACTATGAGGAGGTACCTCCACCCTTAGACTAAGCCCCAGAACCCTCTCAAAGAAGAAACTACACAATATACTCCTGAAACCAAAGTTTTTGGTTCGCCATAGTTTGCACTCTGTCAGCTTGTGTTTCATGGAACCTAGCAACGTATTGCACCAATCATATACCGTAGGCCTCATGCACTCAGCTGCATAGAATATCAATGGCCTTGAGGCTTGATGAAGCGAGGAAGGCCCTGCTATCCTCCCGAGAGTAAGGATGATGATATTCATGCTTAGGCTCACTATAGCCTCTATGGGGAATTAACTACCTACTTTTTGGGTGCCCGTAATACAGTATCTGTCAATATAGTCACTAATAGTGATTCCTACCCCTACACTGTAAGACCTAAGGCTTGCCACCTCTCCTCGGCGGGACAAACTGGTAATAAAATATATGTCTTCCACCTCCAACGGAAGTGGTTTTCCATCAAAGTTGAATTGCTGAGCTTCTGGATCCCAGTAATCGACCAATGCGGTGAGTAATTGGTTTTGGGCCCTTAAACCCCCGATACTCCAAAATTTCTATAAACCACAAGCTTGTAATGCTTGTTGCGCGGCCAAATCACCTCCAACTTGATGATCAATGACATCATGTTCTGTCAAAACCCGAAATTTCCGAAAAATTTAAAATTTTTTATTTACAACAATAAATGTTAACTAGATAGTATTTCTGATTTTGTTTTTAAATTAACTAACTAAAATAATCTGTTGAAGACTCTGTCTTATTAAAAACTTTGATTTTGGTGATTGTAATTAATGACTGTTTTGTTTTGAACCGCAAGGGAAGAGCTAGTCGTAGTTGACTGGCTTACTTAGCTTACGAGCTAATGCATATGTCGTCTTTTATTTCTCAGGTGTGCCAGCGAAGTAAGAATCACCGTTGGTTGAACTTGGTGAGCATCAATATTCCCTGTACTTACAACTTAAAAGATCGTCAAGATATTTCTTATGCAGATAGTATCCACATGTTCTGCGATAGATTACACTATTCAGTTATAATTATTGTTTTTATAAATATTATGTTATGTTACTGCTGTAACTAGCGATGGAACAATTGTTTGTATCATAAATTATCATCTACGTAAGGCGACATAGCACCAAGTGACTTATTGTCGTTTAAATACCTATGATTTACTGTTTGTCCCTGTAATAATAATCGTAAGTGCAAGAGTGACGCCTCTAGCATTATTCCATTATATTCGACTATACTGCAATGTTAAATGTCAACTTTAAAGTTTATTTCTGTCACATGACTGTGCATGGATTTTAACTACTTTCACGATGGGAACCTGTAGATGAAGCTCTATTTCAATCATCTTATTAATAGAGATTTATTATTCAAATATTGTTTACTGTTACAATAGTATTGGTAGCAATTCCGACGAGTGTATATGATAGCGATTATGTAAAATGTCGGATAGACTTGGTAACATTTCCAGGGTTAAATATCAAGGTATTTTATTTAAGGTTAACTACCTTATTACTTAAATGGTCATGAGAATGTAGCATGCTCATAGCATTAGTCTATGATTTGGTTTAATATATATATAACATAAATTGATTGTGCAAAAATCTTGATATTTCCATACGTTGGCAAGCTTTGTATTCTATATAGTATTTAGGTTGTATTGATCATAAACTTATGGTTTAAATTGACTATATCTCTTTTATATCGTTGTAGTGATTATGCATTCCAAATGCTTGGAAATCTCGATGATTCATTTGCAAGGCATGCACTTTGTGCCAAATGATTATATATATCATTGTTATCTTGTATGTTGACTTACATATGTAATGATTTGGGAAAATCGGTGTATAATGATTTGGTTGGCAATGGAACTATAGGGTCTCGACCCATGCTACGTTGATTTATTTGGATGCTACGTGGTTCACTCTCCTCCATGCAATTTGTGATATATAAGCGGATTTTGTAAACCCTACAGATTATTGTAGTCGCCTTCGGGCTCGGGTCCTAAGGATGAAACCCTCCCTGTATGAGTTTCGTATTGAAGCCCTGTAATAATATGCAGAGTGTGATGGTTATGGCCTCGGGGTTCCATTCTTTAGCAAGATGAGTCTTCGGCTCTGGTCATGGCGTTTGCTATGGTTTTCATTGTATCGTGGTCTTGTTGTTCCTTCTTTGTTTTAAGTCTCTGCTGTTTACAAAACTTTACTGTACTGGTGCGGATATGAGATAGAGTTTCTCTATCGTCCTTAATGTTGTGAGAGGGTTCAAGCATTGGGTTTTGGGTGTGCTTATTGACGGTTTCAAATCCAGTGTAAGGGTTTCGACTGCAAGGATTTTCTGTCACGGCTGTCATTGAAAGGTTACGAGGGTGTGCTTTGCTCCTTCACCCGACGAGGGTTGGGGTTTCAGTGCCTGCTTCCACCGGTGGCTTTCAGATTTTCCACAGTTACAATACTCAGGTAAGCAATTTCTGTTTTAAGCAAGTGTTGTTTTTATATTTAATCAAACTCTCGGCATAGACAGGGTATTAATATCTCTCGGCATTCGTTAAATGCAGGTCACGCGGCTCTTGAAGGTGTACAGGGCTTTGTCACCCGCGCAGGCTTCTCCGGTAAGCCTGGTTATCCACGGCTGTCTCTTCCTTTGCTGGTTTTGTGGTTAGGGTTGAGTCTTGGAGGGAAACTCCTGTGTGTTGAGGTCATTATCGACCTGATGTTCGTAGGTGCAGTCATATGTATGAAATTGTTTTGTTTGAAATGAAATGGGGTTTTAAAACCCTGTTAAATTTATGGAGAGCCATTCCCGGCCAACTGTATGAGGCCAGGGTTTTTGGTTATGGTTCCGATAATGGCTAAGCATAGGGTTCAATTCTCGCTGTATAAGATTTATATTTAATATATTACTGGCCTGATACGGCCGTGTTTCATTTTCGTGTTTTGTTTAAAATATTTAGAATGTGTTTGAATGTAAAGATAACTGGGTTCTGCGATACCTGCAATGGATGATAACTCTGTTATGATGTACCCTATAATTATCTCTCTGCGTTTTTCTTCAATTTGTAGTATTAAATGACGATAGTGGATGTTTCTCGACTGTGTCTGTAATAGTTGAATAGTATAGGGTTTAATCATGCGAGTTGAGGTTCTATTTTGTGTTCCATAAATATATATGGAATTTGTTAACTTGATAGCGACTGGAAAAGAATTATAACAAAGTTTATTTTGATTCTTGTATTGTTATTAAACGCCACTGTGGATGAAATAATATAAACATAGAACTATGTAATAAGATACTGTAAGTCTGTCTGCCATATAAGGCATTCTTTCATTTGTTTTTCAGTCTGTTGTAGAGATATTGTATGGCTACGGCCGTGTAGGGTTTGGGAACTACTCCAAGGGAGATGTTTGTACTGAATAATATTAATACTGTGTATAATTTAAGATGGTTTGTAATCAGCCAATGATGACTGTGTTAGTCGACAGTTTTTCTGTTGTATTAATATGTTTGTATTGTTTAAAAACCACTCTGTTATTTCTATTATATTGACATGGCTACTGTGTTCTAAGACTAGATAGCAAGCAAATAAAAATCTACAGTTACTAGTGTCTGTGTTTGACTACTGTGTAAATGTTTAAGATTTTGTGAAAACTTGTAACAATGAAATATTGTTACAGTCACCTTTTTATTAATCGATAACTGTCAGACATGTTCTGAGTATAAATAATATATTAAATGAGTTTTGTTTATCTATTAACCTGATATAGGAAAGACTTGTAACTTAAAGTTTACTAAAATATACAATACATATATATATACAGATAGGTTATTCTGATAGGAATTATCTCAAAATAAACACTAAGATTTGTCTAGATTTGTTCTTATGATTGTTTAATAGTTATAAATCTGGATTATCTATTATCAATATTTCTGTCTATTATTAAACTAATAACAGGAATTCTAGCATATGCATAAACACAGTGTTTATTAACTGTAACAGTGAAAACTAGGTTCTGTATAAAATAATATACTCTATTTAAATAAAACAGGAAAACTTCTAAAACATCTGCATTCTGAAATTTATACCAAAGGAAAGTACAGATAATGATTTCCTGAAGTTGAACCCAATCAATACATAGTTGTACTAGTTTATCTCATAGAAAAATAATTTAAACCAATCAACAGGGAGAGTGACAGAACCTGTAGATGGTAGACAATAACAGCAATGGGAGGCTGTTCCTCCCTACCAATTCCTGGAGAGTGCCCAGACAGCACTTCTCAGGACCCCCGAGCTTGCTCTGGTCTAACTGGCTGGAATCCAAGTACGGCCAATAATTCCCTCAGCCAAAACAGCTATACTGGAACCAAGTTACTGCAACTTCCTGCTCAAAACACTTCCTTACTGTTTCCCACTTCCTCAATGGGACTCCTGAATAGCATTCATCTGAATGTATTCTCCCTCTAGAACAATTGCTGAACCCCCAGCTCAGTTCATTGAGTAGTATTTAAAAGATTGCCTAGGTCTTAGTTGGGCTAACTGTCATTAATGAGCCACCTGCTCAGATTCCACTTTCTTGGGGAATCATGACCCCAAAATATAGGGAAGTTGCCACCTGCAACTCAGGAAGTGTTTGAGGATGCTGCCACTTGTCTTTTGTCCTTCCACCTAATTCCATCCACCAGTTAGACCAGTAACCTCTTTTAACAGCTCTCCCATGCTGTTGTCTCCATAATTTATTTATTAATAATAATTATTCAGATTTTACATTCCATTTCTGGAGACTCTGCTGAGTCATCCCTTCCTACTTAGCATTAAATTTAACATAATGTTCTCAGGAATATTAAAAATAATTACATTATTTTAATAAAATTGGGGTATGTGACATGTTCCCTCTCACTCCATTCTAGCACCATCCTATGGAAAAACCAATGATTTTTTATGTTAAAACTTATTAAAAATATTTCCCACGACGTTGTACACAGGCTAACTCATAGATAGTCGTGCATATACGTGGTCAACGTTTGGTTTGACCACATACACCCAACCTTATACGTAACCCGATAAATCGTAGCCCACGTACAATGCAGATTGGGTATAAATCAATTAAAAAGATTAAAAATCCACCATTAAAAACAAAATTGGAAAACATAGAATTGAAGGGAAGGATGAGGGCTCTTACCTGGTCCTGACAACTCGCGATTTCGTTTCTCCTAGCTACCGGAATCGTCGCTTGAAGTTTGAGGGAAAAAACCACCAAAATGCACTATGTTGGGTAAAAATGAAAATGGTATGGTAAAAATAGTTTTTTTTACTATTTATTAATTTTTCTTACCTACTTTTGTATAGTTTATTTTGGTTTTTACCATTTTTGAGCCTTTTTGGACTAATATATCGTTGTGAGGTACCTGATTGAGCAGTTTTTTGCGTCAAGAGTGGATTTTGAATCTTTTTGCGCCTTCAACGGGTATTTTCTACACCCGTCATATAGGTTAGAATGTCATTATTCCTGCATTATTGCATTGACCTTATGACTATATTCATAAACCTTAGGTGCGACCCTACTTTTTAACTGACACAGAACCTTCATGCTGCTTTAGAAGTGTCGTTATTTGGAGGTAGGGCTTGTCCAACCATGGGTTCCTTAGTTAGATCCTTTTTATGTCTTATGGAACCCATGCTGTTGTTTCTCCTTATGATTTGGAGTCCTTTGTAGTCACGCCATGACATTGCGATGAAGACTCATACTCTACTTTATCTTTATTCTGGCCATCTCCCATAAGGACTCCCCGTTTATGTCAAGTTGTGAATGCATTGCATTATCTTGCTTGCCTTTGAGCCTTGTGTCGGCTCCGGCTTTCTCAGTTATTAGCCATGTGCCTGAGCACTTTGCCTTCTGAGCCAAGCACAACTATTATTTATCTTTCACAACTTTATGACCCTTACCTAGAGGGAACACCCCCCCGAGTTTCCACATCCTGCACATGTTTCCTTGCATTGAGCATAGGTATGTTCCATTTCCTGGAACTAGTTTGCTTGCCCATGAAACTTGTTCCCTCACTGTTCTATCATAAGCAATTTTATTCTTTTTCAAGATTTAGAATATGAAAAAGACAGAAGAAATCATATAATTTAAAAATCCGGACGTTAAAGTTTTACTACCTTCTATTGGCAGCTATCGTGCCACCTTTGAACAAAACATCCATCTCCACTCCATGTATCATGAGTCAGGATATTTGTATGACCTTAGGGAGCTGTACTCATTTCTCAGATCTTACTCTATCGGCTGGTTAAGCTTCTAGTCATTATGGAGCCTTTGTTGATGCCTCATGCATCACAAAGTATTATTAGTATCTAGTGCTTGAGTCTATACTGCCTGAGTCTATCCATCTGCTCATGCTCTTGTTCAAAATAAGTCTTGAAACTAGAGTGGGCCACTCCTCAGATCTCTTGACTATTGCATGTCGGCCATCCCTTATGAGTCCATTTCGATCACACATGATGTTCCACCCTGCACCCTGGGCCTACTTTCATCATTAGTAGGTGACCTTGAACTTAGCAAGTGACATCTCACCATTGGTCCTTGGCTAAGTGGTTTCCCTTGTGTTCGACGACAAGACATCAATTCACACATTGGGATTCGTGTTGTGCCTTGGTTTCCATTTGACCCTATTGGTGGTTTCCTCGCTCTTGTCAGTAGCCTTCATCATTGGTTGCTATTCAGGAGGTCTCTTCTGTGCACTACTTGCATCTTGTACATGCATAAGAGACGCACCCGGTTCCTTGGTTCGTTTAGCCTGTTCGTCCGAGTTCTTCCAAATCTCTTAGCTTAGCTGCTACTTTGTGCTCGTTGATGGAGGATCCATTAATGCCTTCCTTCGAGCAAATCTCATTCCATCGACTCCAACTCATTTATTCTGGAATCGGGATTTAGAGTCCTTTGAGTACCTTGAGACTTGCAGTCATTAGTGGTAGGTCCTCTCGCCATCGACAGTTGGGAATTCATTAATGTCCCATAATCGATGGATTTGTCAAGTGTTCGACTTCAACACCTTTACTCGCACTAGGTGAATGTACTCAGTGCCTTGTTGCCCATTTTCATCATTGGTGAGTTATCTTGGGTTTGGTAATGATATACATCAATAACCGGTAATCAAATGATGTCACATCAGGTTCGACATCAATACCCTTATTCACTTGATGGGACATGCACCGTAAACGATTTATGTAGAAGACCCCAGACTTCAGTGACATTTAGTATATGCTACTTATGATCGTGATTATACCTATGGGAGATTATTCTCATACATCAACATATTACTTTTTATAGTTTATATATATATATATATATATATATATATATATATATATATATATCACCATGAGTTTTCTTAACTCTTGATTTTTTTTTCAAATTGAAAAAACAAGAAAAAAGGATTTTCATTCACATCACTTTATTATTCAAATATATTAAATTGAAAAAAAAAAAGCCTAAAAATTTTAATTATATAGAAATTTCTTAACATGCTATATATTAATTAACCATTTTATATTTGATGACACAAAGAATGAGTGTGAAAGATATTTCGTGTGGATCGAAAATCGTTTAAAGTCGTCACGTCATTGGATGAGTATTCAATGGCACACCATAAGCACCTCGAAGTCCACAACAATTCTACAAATTGAAAGAAAAAAACACCGACAAACATTAAAGTTGTTAAAATGCTAAAAGTCATGATTCCATGCATACAAGTCGTTAAAATACTAAAAGTCATGATTCAATGCATAATTTCTCTATGAAGGTCAATGGTCTTTCTACAAATTGGAAAGAAAATACTAAAAGTCACGATTCCATGCATAATTTTTGAATGGTTGTATTTCACTTTCATATTTCACTTTTGACTGCACAAAGAACCTCAAATGTATGAAATACTTACGGTTCTCTACAAAGGCCGAAAAATTAGGAAAGAAAGTTCCAAAGGCAAAAGTTCTCCATATTACCAAGGGTTTTGACGATTTAGAGATAAAAAACCTTAAATATAGTAGTTATTTATTGGGATCGGAAGGCCCTTATTGGATGAGAAATCCCACGTCAAGCACTTCAAAATCCACACAAATTATCTAAACGGAAATATTTTCCAATGAATTACGAAGGAATTAATAGAAGAATTTGAAAGAATTGTACATTTACCATTCAATATTTATCTACATCAAAGGCTTTGAATCGTTGGATTTTTTATCCCATTCACACTCTCAGACACCAAAAAATCCGCTAAAATTGTATTGGGAGCAATACCATACCTTAGACGGCCTTCCTTGCCCATCAATGGCGATGGCGCCAATTTAATTGGCTGTCATATAGCCATAGGCGCCTATTTAATTGGCTTTCATTTAGCCATATGCTTTGGTTCCAGATTATACAACCGTCATGCTTCTCACGTCTCTTTTGCATATATATCTGAAGACCCCACCACCCACTTGCTCGTTTGGTGTCGCAATTACCTGGGAGCATTCCCTCGTATCGATTGATAATTGTAATGCAATTACCTGGTAGCATAGCTTCGTGATGCAATTACCTGTTTCCGCTATATATACAAAGAAGATCAGCCACAAATATCAACGGAATACTCCATAGGCGGTGCCTGGTGAAATCCTCTAAGCAGTCGGGGGTTGGCTTTGAAGAATCAGTGTTTTATAAGATGGTGAGCTTTAATGGCTACACTTTGATATCATTACAGTTTATTCTCTTCATCTGCCTGCTATTCATCAGTTTTCCTTTGGGTATGTTAGAGTTACGCGCTTTCGATTGCAAGAAGGATAGTAGTTATGCTCATGGAAGTAGGTATGAGACCAATTTCAAGACTGTTATGGATGATCTGGTTAGGAATGCACCAAAGACGGGATTTAATACCTCTTCTCATGGGGAGAATACAAAGGAGAAGCTGGTGTATGGCCTTCTCCAGTGCAGAAAGGACGCATCGCCACAAGAATGCTCCAGCTGTTCACAGGAAGCGAGCATCACTCTTCAACAGCTTTGCGATAATGGCATAGGCGGTCGAGTGTGGATGGATTTGTGTTTCTTGCGTTATGATAATCTCAGCTTCTTTTCGGGCTTAGATGGCCATGTCGTTTCTATTCTCCAAAATCACCAGATTGTCAAGGACAATCCGGCTGGTTTTCAGAATGATGTAATGGATCTACTTAACCGTTTGATTGATAAAGCTGCTTCCGATCCTGCAAGCAAGGGATTCGCTGCAGGCTCTACTACCACTTCTTTTCTGTTCAGACCAGACTTTACGGTTTGGTTGAATGCTGGAGAGATTTGCCCATGGACCAGTGTAAATCGTGTTTGTCAATAGGACAGAAAAGGCTCTCTCCTATTACTGGTAGAGAAGGGGGAGAAGCCATGTTAGGAAGTTGCAGAATTCGGTTCGAGATATACCCTTTCTCTCCGACGTTATTTGCCGGCAGCGCTTCAGTGCATCAGAGTATTGTACAAAACCAGTTTCATTAAATTTCGTTGCTTTTAAATTGATTTATCCTTATTGTTAACGCTCTATTTATCTGGGATTGAGAAGAATTTGAGTGCCCTAGTACTTGGTCTGGAAGATAAATGAACGTTTGAGGTACAGGAAAATCTTCGAGAAACGTGGCCATTGTATGCGGGGCTGTTGTAAGCGGATTGCTGATCGCCTTTGCTATATTCCTGTTTATGATGAGATCCACGATTCTGGAGAGATCACCAGTCCTGCGGAGAAAAACCGAAGGTATACATTTTTTTCCAATATATATTTGGTATTTTTATGAACATTACTACATAATATTTATTTTTCAACTTGGAATAGCATCCAGTGTTCATAAATTTGTGGTATTTGTCTCTGATGTATTAACTTCTAAACACTCTGCATTCTTCGGGTTCAGAAAAGCAATTAGATGGCGTCTCAGGATCGTTGTTCAATCCCCAAATGATGTTTAGCTTGAAGACATTGATAGAAGCAACAAGAAAGTTTCATGAAGATAATAAGCTTGGACAGGGAGGCTTTGGCACTGTATACAAGGTAGGATGTAAAGTAGAGTATAATTATGCTGTGTTCAATTATTTCATGAAAGAAACATTGTAGAAGTTACATATAATCATATAATGATGCATTTATTCTGCTTTTTAGGATATAATTTCCAGTGGGGGATATGGTAGTAATCTACTTAATATTGTTATTAAGTTTAATTCATGAAATTGGTGTTCAATATGTATCTTGCAGCAGTGTATTTATTTTGGATGATTGGATCTAATTTAGTGTTCAATCTAACGTTTAGATCTCTACATTAGTAACAATAAATACACAACTGTAGTGTGCATATTGAAGGCCAAATTGCATGACTTGACATCATCTTTCATATAGATAAGAAGAGGGGTTTTCCATAAGTTGTTGATGGTGCTGATTCATTCAGGGAATAACCAGAGACGGAAAAGAAATAGCAGCGAAGAAGTTGTCTGTAAGATCTAGACAAGGCAAACAAGAGTTTATGAATGAAGTGAAGCTTGTGGCCAATGTTCAACACCGAAATATGGTAAAGTTGCTTGGTTGTTGTGCCGAGGGACCAGAAAGGTTGTTGGTTTATGAGTATATGCCAAACAAGAGTCTTGACACCTTCCTCTTCGGTATGTCATTTTGAGTGTTTTTGGATGTATGTCATTTTGAGTGTTTTTGGATGAGGGAAAAGATGATAAATCATTCATCAATTTAATGAGATTGATTATTTAAAAGTTTTCAAATTTTCTATTTTTGAAATACAGATCCAGTGAAAAGGAGACAACTCGATTGGAAAAAGCGTTATAACATCATAATGGGAATAGCACGTGGTCTTTGTTATCTTCACGAGGATTCAAAGTTGCGAATTATTCATAGAGATATTAAAGCAAACAACATTCTGCTTGATGAGGGATTGTATCCCAAGATAGCAGACTTTGGGTTAGCAAGACTGTTTCCTGAAGATGAGACTCATATCCAAACAAGAGTTGTAGGGACATTGTAAGGCCATTTCCTTCTACCTTTCTCTAATACAATTTGAGTAATCGATTTGTTAACAGTTGAGCATTTACGCAATTGTATGATTGTGCCACAAACACCCCCACTTATTTGGAGCTTGTCATTGGAGTGTGTAGCGGTTATATGGCGCCAGAGTATGCAATGCGTGGGCAACTATCAGTGAAAGTTGATGTCTATAGTTTTGGAGTGTTAGTCCTCGAGATTTTGAGTGGAAGAAAAAGCAGTGATATAAAATTTCCCCAAGAAATGCAGAGCCTATTAGAATGGGTAAGAATTCAATTCATGGTTGTTTTTTTTATAGCAGTGAATTGAGATAAATCACAATAAAGATGTTAAGAAACCATGCATTTACCTTTGCTATGATGCAGGGATGGAGATTATATAGGCAAGGTCGTCTTCAGGATATGATTGATTCGACAGTAGTTGAAACATGCCGGCAGGAGGAAGCTGTAAGATGCATTCACGTTGCCCTTTTATGCACACAAGCTGATCCGGGTATCCGTCCGGCTATGTCTAGTGTTATATTGATGATTTCCAGTGCTTCTGTAACATTGCCAAATCCAACAAAGCCAACGTTTGTTAAAAGTAGCGAGGATAACCCAACAAGATATGCAGCCAACAGATCTAGTAGTGGGTTTCACGAGCCAACAGATCCTTTGGTTCTGTCCATAAATTATGTCACCGTTACTGAGTTGGAAGTTAGATAGGTAACCTTGGGTTGGTTGTAAAACAAAATGTGGAAGATAAATGGATAGGTTAATTGTAGTAAGAGTAGCAAGGTGTTTTCCAAATATATTGAGGAAAATGTTGTAATGTTATGTGAGATAACAAGCACCTAGAAAGTTCTAATTTCTTATTGAGGTGTAAATTTTTGAATTAAAATTAAAATAGATCTATGCTGGTTGTAACAAAGTGCAAAAATAAAAAAAATAAAAAAAGTTTTTTCAAACATTTTAACAAAATGTATGATGTATGCAAATCACTCCATGAAACAATTCAAATAAATCGAGACTATCAATCATTTCTGGAATTGGTGAAGTAAAATTAGAACAAGAAAGGCCAGCATTCCAATGCCACCCACTAGGTCTGAGCTCTTCCAAACTAAATGATTTAACGAACGGTGTTGAATCTGCCTTGGCCGCGTGAAAACCGGATGAGCATTATGTTATTCCACCTGAACCACTGACTTCCCCACCCGTTAATTGTTTTTCAATATTTGATTGAAGTTCACTTTCGCCGCAAAGGGAATCCCTTAGAGAGACGTGCACTTTGGCGTTTTTTTAATTATAAAAAACAAATTCTTCAAACATTGAGAAATTCTCAAATGGGTTGAATATTCTACCTCAATTCCAAATTAGTGTAAGGAGAGGTCTTATAAACCAAATACTCATTTTGATAATTTGCAAGGTTGTTTGTCATATATGATTTCTAGAGACTCATGAGATTTTTGAGAACCCATAAGGTGATACAAAGATAAGCAATTTTATACTAGCAATTGTACCTCCGCGTGCAATAAAAGAACGTAGTATTGCAAGTAAAGTAAGGGGATGGACTAGGTGCATCCAAAAAACGACATATGGAAAGAGAATTACAATTTGAAGTGGTTGTTGAACTACGAGAGTTGTTTTCATATATGCAAATCAAATAAATGAGAAATTTGATTGAGTGGAGGAGAATTTACTTATGCATGTGGATATAGAAACCGAAGCTTTGTAAAAAGTGCAAACCCCTATATCCTCTTCATGTTACATGCTCATATGAGCTAAAATACTCCAACTAACCCCTCAATTCTTTTCAACTTCACAAGTCCACCTACCTCCAACTCCTCTAAAGATTCCAATGTTTTCATTTCTAGCACTTCTTCTAACTCATAGCACCCCAAAACATCTAGCACCTGAAGCTGGTAGTTATTTTATTAAGTCACCATCTCCACCAAACCTATAAACCTATATATATTTTCTATATATTTTCCAAATTGCACGAGGATGAGACAAGCGTATTGTCTAGCGATTGTTCCAAATTTAAAACAAACCACTATATAGAAAAAGGAATATCGAACTCGTAGCGAGTACATGTGGCACATAATAGGTGATTACCACATGGAGAACAAGTAACATATAATTTGTTAGTGACACTTAAATTGTGACCTATCATTACCAACCACAAGTTATGTGGTTGTGCTAGTATACATTTTTCTATATACTATAACTTATAATTTTCCAATATATCATTATATTATAATTATGCATATTTAAATTCATTTAACCACTTTTTTTAAATTAATTGAATGTAATATTATTAAAATACAAATATATTATATTAATTTAGTGAAATTGTGAGGCTTCAACTTAGAAAGTCAAAAGTTAAAATAGAAAAAGGGTTATAGGAATAACACTGGGCACATAATCTTACAGAAAGACATAACCAAGAGTAACCTTAGTATGTCTTTCCCAATCATAGTTATTTTATATTCCCAGACTCGCATGAATGCTCCATCTTGGCTTTGTTCATTGATTTTTTTTTGGCAGAAAGGTCACTCCTGGAGTTCTAGATCCTTTTTTCTCAAGGAAAACATTGATTCACAGTTGGGTTCCTTCAAAACTGAAGGGCCTCTTTAAATAAGAGCTTGTTTACCACCTCGATACTTTTACCAGTTATCCTAAATCCAGTCCCATGTTTGCAACTTTGCAAGCATTATATGATTAAACATAGTCCAATATGAATTTTATGGGAAGAAGAAGAATTAGTGTAAAGGATCCCATGGAAAACGCCTATGTCATTAAAGCAAACCATGAAACAAAAATATTTTACAGGCATTATTTTCTACAGATGCTTATGAATCAAAATGTTTTTTAACTTGACCTGGCCAATCTATTAAACTTAACTCCCTTTTTTATAGCGACATACATGCACACTATAGATCTGCATATTTGAACCAACTGTTTGGTAGTGAAAAGAAAAAGCCCATTTGGCAGGCCTACCAATCAGGGTGTCCTCTATTTACAAAGAAGCAAACTATAAGCACCCCTTTGTTGTTTGACAAGTACATGATCACATCAAAGGCTGTGAAGTCTTCAGTGGTGATTCCTAGAATCAGACAATGCCTTTCAAGACCAAAATTTGATAGATGAGCGATAGGTGGAAGTTATGTACAATATGGAAAGCAATCAAGAACTTTGGGCATAGATTTGAATGAAAAGCACTCTCCATAAACACCAAAGGAAGACCTGTTCAGAGTGAAAGAATTAACCATGGATCATACATTTGGAGAAGTGAGAGGCAGAGATGGGGTATAGTACAGAAACAAAACTTTTGGGAGATAAAATAAGGGTGAACTGGTATGTTTTGGGAGGATGCCTAAGATTGGCATGAACCGTTATACAATTACAATAAGCTAAAGTAGCAGAAGAGAATTTTAGGAATCTAGGATGAAACAAAGTAAATCTTTGAATGCTATTGGAAAAAGGAGGAAGGAAACATGCATCACATAAATCAATACCAGGGTTGGAAGAAGATAGAAGCATGATTGAGGAAAATGCCACGGGACCAAGGCAGTGTACATAACAACCCCAAACCCTCTGGAGTTAAAGAATCCAAATTCCCACTTCGAGTTGAAATCAATATGATACGCTCTTTCAGCTTAACAATGTACACTATGAATTGAACATGGTTAGTGGTCAACCAAAACCACTAGATACAAGGTATCAAGTGAAGAATCCAAAGCCCAAGCTTGGATTTCATAAACATTATTCTCACGTTTCAACTGACAAAAGGGGGGATATTGATGATGGTTGTCAGCAGGGGAATTCTTAGGGGCAAAATTTCACCAATTGGCTATTTTTGGGGCATCTTTTCAAAAAATAAATTCACTATTTGGTCATTTTTAGTCTCTAGTATCGCCTATATTTACATAAAATATGTTTTTTTATCATAATATTTTCCAAAATTTATATGTTTTAGTAGTAAATTGCATGTTTCATATTTAATAATCGCCTATCGATCTATATACATGTTTTTTTTCAATCCAAAATAATCGCCTAGGATACTATACTTAAGTATAATGTCATAATCCTTAAACAATACCCTAGTTGTCAGAATTTAAGTTTCGATAACAATAGTCTGTAGATGGTAGACTCCAACAAATAAATTTCCAAATGGGAAACAATAGTCTATAGATGGAAGACTTAAATACATGATGTATTGGGATGTTGATTGACACATAACAATGTCAAAATTCAAGGAGCATTTCAGTGATTCTATTTATTCACTAATAGTAGAGTGGTGATACTACATGTTTACCTATTAGCAGAACAACAACCTCTTCTATCTAAATCACTTGAAAAATGATGGAATTTTCAAGCAAACAAGGAATTTTCAGACATGCAAGTTGTTCACTCCATATTTTAGCTCTCTTCGAGTTCATTTCAGATGAACCATTCAGAATCTAACTTGACAGTATTTCATGCATATTTTTCATTGAAGCACTTATGAATGCTTCTAAAAGATCAAGCATATCAACTTCAACATTAATGTTTATTGCTTAGTTGATATAGATATATATACTTGTGATTGAGGGGGGGAATGTTATCCTATGGATTACATTACCAATCACAAAGTTTAATTGTCATCTTTATTTGTATTTATCATTTAGGATAACAGTTATTTATCCTAAATGATGACTAAGATATTTGGGTAAAATTTCCTAGCTTATTCACCATGCAAGGTGTTAGGATCTAGAGAAAATCGCTCCATGAGGTGGTATCACCCATTGTACTATATATTTGTAGCTTTGGTGTGAATACATTGATTTTGTTAATGATCCTTTTCCAGCACTCCGTTTCCTGTGCATTTTTTAACAAGCCTCGTCAATTTTCTTGGGATTGAAGAGCATCACTTTATTTCGTAAATGACTATGCAGACCCCCTAGATACTTGAGGAGTACATATGTATTCTTGGGTGAGATACTTAGCATGATATCCATCTTCTTGAATTTGGTGGTTTACTCTTTCACACTTTGCCCTTTCCTTTACCTGAAGTATTAATGAAAACGGATCCACTGGTCTTCTACATACCCAATATGGTAGAACTAGGAATTAATGATGCTTTTGAAATACTCCTACTTAGTTATTGGTGGATCACCCTCTAGACTAAGTACCTCTGTGTGATTTCCCACCATGTTAATGCATGGCCCTCTAATTTCAATCAAGCAAATGAAATTTTCCACTCCTCATCTATTTGATGGATATTAAACTATATCTCTAATTGTTTCAACCAATGATTCAGCTTTAAAGCATCGACCTCACCTTGGTACGACTTGATATCAACTTTCGATTCCACTTTGAATAAAGGATGGGAAGGAATATTGGTATTGTAACTTAGTTGCTCTTTCTCCGGCTCTTTCCTTGACTCCATTTCTGGGTTGTCTTTATTTTTTATTTCCCCTCTAAACCGATCTCTAAGTTAGAGCCTCCAAAATCACTGAAAGCTCCAATCTTGGTCTCCAAAGTTGCCATTAGGATTAACATGTGTGAAATATCAACAACTTGTATTTCCATCTTTGTAAATCATTGCTCATAATCACCTCCCACTTCGCCATACTTGTCCATCATGGCTAGGGTTTGAAGAATTTTTTCCACCAACTAATGGATCCTAAAATTTCCACAAAACCCCAAAGAAAAGTGCTCTGATACCAATATGATCCATAAAATATCATGGATATTCCACTAGAATAGTTCATCACAATGGATCTTACAACCTAGGTATTTTTATTTTCATTGAATGTAAAATAAATTGAACTGAAAGTAAAATAACTAAGCAATGAAATACCCAATCCACACAATAACACTAGATATACCCCAGGAAAACCCACTATGGAGAAAAACCCAACTAGAAATGAGGACTATGCCTTGCTCTTTAATATAGAATGCAAATACAAAGGGAATGGTACTCTCTATGGATTTACCTATGACTCTACGACCAAATTGGCTATGATAGCATCTCCTAATACCTCTCTTCTACTCTAATATCAACTCCCATGTTGTTGCTCAACTATGAAACAATAAAATAACATGATTTACCCTTTAAGCAAGTGACCTTCCCATTTTGATGGTTGATCCATCGCATACATTTTGAGCATATCTTCAATAACCTGATTTACCCTCTCAGTATACCCATTTTTCTATGGATTATGGGTGATTCCACGAAGGTGGTTCACCATTTTTGGTGGATGGAATGGAAACAAATTGTTTTTCGGACCTTCGATCGAGGTATTTTAGAGCCCTCGGTCAAGGTTTTAAAAGCTTGATCAAGGGTTTTAAAAGCTCGATTGAGAGCTCTAAAATACCTTGATCGAGGGTTTTAAAAAATCTCGATAAAGGGTTGAAACAAGACCTCGATCTAGCTTTTGCTCGATCTAGCTTTTCAAAAGCTCGATCGAGCTTTTGAAAACCTAGATCTAGCTTTTCAAAAACATAAAAAGGCTCATTTTAGGCCCTCGATCGAGGGTTTTAAAATACCTCGATCGAGATGTTGTTAAACCCTTGATCAAGGTGTTGTTAAACCCTCGATCGAGCTATGTTAAAACCCTCGATCGAGGTATTTTAAAACCCTCAATCGAGGGCTTAAAAAACAGGTCGAGAGCCCTTTTCACTGTAGAATGAAAGTTTTGTCTGCCTTCCACATAGATAAACCATGTCATTAAATGATCATTAATGAGCGGACTTGATACCATTGGATTCGTCAACGAATCCTCTATCCAGATATATAAAATTTATGAATTTTTATCTTCATATGTCTTTTGTTTTTAAATTTCTACTAAAAATTTCCCTAAAAAACCCTGCTGACAACTTCGATTGAGCTCAAAGATAAATTCACAACATTCAAAATACACATCCAAAAAATTTGAAAAAATACACAAGCCCCAGATAAACGCGTCCTCTTTAAAAAGGTATTTTTAGTTTTGCAAATTATGTAAAAAATCAAAAGATTTCATGCATGCACACACATGTGTGCAAAATGCGACTTAAATATTCATTGGTAAGTTTCGAAAAATAAGAATAAATATAATTTTTCGAGAAAAATTAAAAGAAAAATATAAGCCCCAGTGCACTCTATCTAGATCATGTTCACATATTTCATTTTTTAAAATTATTACTTTAACATTAATTTATTGTGCACGCACACAAACTACTTGTTAATTGCTCTTCAAATTTTTAAGTACACACGTTTTATTAAATGAAAATTCGACACAATATATGGCATTGGTATTTTTTGAAAAAAATATCATTGGAAAGCCAACATAATTATCTACATTTCATTTTTCAACTGCATGTCAAAGTTCATGTGGCAAGTATGAGTTTCGAGGGCTTCAATTTAATACATGGGTAAAATTTCCATTTTTCACCATCATATTTGGCCAAAAATAGTTACCCATCTTCATGGAATCACCCATTGTACTTATATTTTGATTTGTTCCAAATCCTTTAAATAATCCTTTCCAAAATTTGAAGTAAATTTTGGATCCCTTTCTGAAACAATTTCCTTATTCAATCCATGTAATATTGTAATCTCCATATAAATTTATGCTATGTCAGTTTCCTTATGAGTTGACTTAATTGGAATGAAGTGTGTATCCTTCATCAACTTATACACCACTACCATAATCGAATCATGTTGTTTTAGTTTCCTAGGTTATTTGGTGATGAAATCTATTGTCGCTACATCCCATTTCCGTTATTGAATTGGAAATGTCTGAAGTAATCCTGCTATATGTCCATGCTCAACCTTTACTTTCTGACATTCCATACATCTTGATATGTCCTTAGTTATGTCCTTCTTCATTCCTCGCCAAAAGTACTGACTTCTTACTACTATAATAATATTTTGATATCTAGGATTTATTGCATATGGCACCTTATGTATTTCATTCATTACTAGCTTTCTTAATTCAATAGAATTAGGAATGTAAATTCTATTATTATTCATAAGAATCCCATTATTTTCCAACATGTATCCTTTAAATTTGTACTATAAATTTTCTTATTGTAGTCCTTCTTTCATATGAATATAATGTTGATATGAAATAATAGCTTTAAGAATTTTGATTTTTAATTCTGATTTGCACCTGCTAATGGTTGTAGCATGCATTGTATGTACTCTTCTATTGAGTGCATCTACAACTTTATTCTCCTTGCATTTAATATGTTTGATTTCAAAATTGAATTCACGTAGAAATTTCAGCCATCTTTTTTGTCTTACATTTAAGGTCTATTTCTTAAATATATATTTCATCCCACTATGATCTATTCTTAATTCAAACTTTTTTTCCATGAGGTAATGTCTCCACATTTTGAAGGCATGCACTAGACGATCCAACTCTAAATCATGTGTGGAATAATATTTCTCGCATTCCTTCAATTTTTGGATTCATAAAAAACCACATGTCCATATTTCATGAGTACAGTACCAATTACTTATTTACGAGCATCTATACATACCACAAAATATTCATTTGGATTAGCAAATTTTGAGAATTGGTGCACTAGTAAGCAATCTCTTCAACTATTGGGAAACTTTCTTCACACTTGGTTGTCCATTCAAATTTGACTCCCTTATTTTGAAAGGATGTAATTGGATGTGCTACTTTTGAGAATCCCTTTACAAACCTTCTGTAATACTAGCTAGTCCCATAAATGATCTAGACTCGATTACATTCCTAGGTGTATGCCACCCCATTATAGATTCAATATTTCTTCGGTATATTGCTACCCCTTCCTCAAATATGAATTGTCCCAAGTACTAAATTTGTTTACATGATAGAATGAGAATTTACTTAGCTTGGCATATAATTGATTCTCCTTAAACACCTAAAGAACCAATATAAAATGCTCCTCATGCTCCTCCACTGATTTTGAATAAACAAGAATGTCATCTAAAAATGCAATGACAAAATTATCCAAATATTGATGAAATATTCCATTCATTAAACACATAAAGGTAGTTGTTGCATTTGATAATCCAAATTGCAATACCACAAACTCATAATGACCATATCAGGACCTAAAAGTAGTTTTGTTGATATCTTCATATTTTATTCTCACCTCGTGATATCTTGATCACAAGTATATCTTGGATTAAATCCTTGCCCCTTTCATCTAGTCAAACAAATAATCAATTCTAGGAAAAGGATATTTTTTCTTCATTGTGACTTTATTTAATTACCTGAAGTCAATACAAAATATTAGCGTTCCATTTTTTTTTTACAAAGAGTACTGGTACTCCCTAGGGAGACACACGTGGATGTATGTACCCCTTCTTCAACAATTCTTCAATCTGCATTTGTAACTCTTTCAATTCAAGAGTACTCATTCTATATGGTATTTTGGAAATTGGGGCAGATCTAGGCACCAAATTAATAGAAAAATCAATATCTTTTTTCGGTGGTAATCTAGGTATTTATTTGAACGCATCTGCATATTCTTTCAATGATGGAAAATATTCTAGTTTGGGGCCCTTATCCTTTTCCGGTTCTTCCGTATGAGTTGCATACAACTGGCATCCTTTTTTGAAACATATTTTTAATTGCACAGTTGAATCCTTCCTTATAGAAATAGGCATTGGAATGCTTTTCTATTGAAATTTGGTTAAGATTTGATATTTAATTCTTTTAGATGCGCAGACTTGAAGCAATGAGACAATTCAATCCATGAAATTCATAAAACCATAACACAAGATATACCCTAGGGAAAATCCTCAAAATTATGAGAACAAAAAACCCTAGCAATTTTTCTCAGTATAATATAATGGATAGCAGAGAATGCTTTCTTTTACAACATAGCAGATTTCTTTCAAAAGATAAGAGATCACCAAAAATCTTGGTGAATATAAAGAATGATAGAGAAGAGATATCAATCGGATGTGTGCCCATCACAACAATAAAAAGAATGAACAATACCCTGCACAAAGAGAAGCACCTTGCCTTCAATGGAGAAGAGAATCTGCTTCACACTGGATTCATCAATCCCGTATAACATATCTATACATTCTTCTCTTCTATTTTTAACTTCTAACTTCAGGATAAACTCACCCTCAAACTGGATGTATTAATATTGCATGGAGTGGTGCGCCCCACTTCTCATGCATTGATTCATTTCACTGAGCTATCACTTAGGATGAACTCGCCTCTTAACTGAAAGCTTTCCCACTTAGTTAGGTGGCTAACTTAAGTGTCGACATGCAAGTGCCACAACTTACATTTCATCTTTTAGTTTAACATAAGTGGCGTCATGCAATAACACTTAGTTAGCTAGATCTTGTTTGTTTCACTTAGTTAACTCTCTTTAACTGAAGTGTTGTCTTTTAGTTAACTAGTCCCTTTTATTTAACACTTAGTTAACTAAAATCATGCTGATTGATTTACTTGAAGTCACCACCATGAGTTCTTTAGTTAATTGAGACATATCTTTAATTGATGCTTTAACTGAAGCATTGATACTTAACTGAAGCCTTATAACTGAAGCTTTAATAATTCAAGTTCTCTTTAATTAGCTGAAGTGTCCGCATGGGAAATTTTGAATTCTCTTGATCTCTATGCTTTATCTTTTATTGATTTATCTCTTACTACATGGTCAATATGTGCTAACTTTAATTATCTATCACATTACATTATACTAAGAATAATTATCGGATGTTGTGATCATATTATATTATTCCAGACCAAATGATCATCTGCTAAAGTAATTAACTTTAGAGGTGATCGATCTCTAAAGGAGACTTAATAACAATCTGGTGATCATGGTTAATAATATATCACACAACATTAAATGCTTTTAAATAAGTAAAGCATGACCTTTATACAGAAGTTCCACCTCTATACAGGAGGTCCATCTCATGGATACCTTTATACAGAAGGTTCACATGATAATCATGACTTGATACACACAAGTTCAGAGCCTTGTCCAACAAGAATTTACAACATCATTACTTTGATAAATTACCTCTATACGGGAGGAATAACCCTTATACAGAAGGAAATCAAAGTGCTCACTTCTATACCAAAGGATCAATCTTGACTACACAAGATTGGTTTGGAGAATGTCTCCTGATGTTGTATATTTAACAATTTCACTATCTTATGCTTTCCTTCTTCATCAAGACAAGTGAGAGTCTTGTTGTGGAAATCTAACATCACATGATGTGCATCCGACCATTCTGTTTCAATAAGTACATCATAAGAACATAGAGGTAGCATGTTCAAATCTACAAATGTATGGATTCCATTCACATCCAAGGAAGAACTTTTTAGTATTTCATTGATTCATCTTTTGGTTCCTGTAGCCAACTATACTAACCATGACTTACCATGCTTGCTTTTCTCTAACTTAGATCTTTCAACCAAATTGAGAGAAATATGACTATGACTTTCCCCTAAATCAATTAAAATGGCAATGAATTGATCATTAATCTTACCTTCAATATTAATTGTATTGGATTGGTGCTCTTCCTTCTTGTTATCCAAGGATGCATAAATTTTTGGAATGTATTTGGCCACATCTTCCACTTTGCTTGCTTCTTGTATGTTATGCACAGTTATCATATGGTCTCCTCTTTTAGGACAATTTCTGAATGTATGATCTCCTTCGCATCCCCAACATTTAAATGGTTGATTTGTCCCTTTCCCTTGAGATTCTACCATATTTGATCCATTTCTAATTGGATTGATTTGTAGGGATGGATTCCATTGATTTTTTAAGAAAGAAGGTTGGAATCCTTTCTTCCTTAGATCCTTCTTATCTCTGTACTTATCCCTCCAATATTTCTATACATATTTTCTTCCTGTATTATGCTCATATAGATGCTTAGCCTTTCCATATTTCCTCTTCAATGGATTTGGGTTCATCATATTGGATTCCATCATTGTAAAAGATAGGTATTCCACTTAGAAACCTTGTATTTTTACTTTTTCTTCCTTAATAACCCAACATATCTCAACAACTCCATAAATTTTCTCTCATATTCTTCCATGCTCATAGCTCCAAAATTATGCTTAAAGAACCCCTCCATTTTCTTCTGATAATAATGTTCAAATAAGTTCTTTTGTTGAAAATATTTTTTGAATCATTTCCATGAAATTCTCTTCTTGTTGGCATGCTTCACTTTCACTAATTGATCCCACCATATGGAGGCCTTCCTCTACAAGTTATAAATCGAAATTATAGCCTCCATATTTGAAGAATAATTATGCAATTGCATGTGATGTATATAGTAACTGCAATTCAGAATGCATAGCAAACAACCAACCACAGAGAGAATAATATATGGAAAACAAGTAGATAACCACAATTGCATCACACATCCATCAACTGGAATTAATACAAAAAATTTATTCATGCACATAAATATTTGTTACGGACTTTATCATCTACAACACTCATCTTTTAGTATCAGTCACATTTGGTAAGTCACTCTCGCACCCATAACGTGCATCCTTCCAGGTTGCTGCAACTCACCTCTGCTGCAACCCTTCTCTACCACAACTCTGTTTTTGGACTAGCATTCCCACACTTCCTCCTCTCTTTTGGGCGTGTCTACATTCCACTTCTAGGTTGGGTATCTACGTAGATTATACCTCCATGATTCTACCTGCGCTCCTCTCTTCTCCCTCTACCCCATCCCATGCCCATTGATATAAGCAATATTAGAATACGAAGAGTCAAACCATTGAACTCCCACTGAGTCGTTTTTCAGTTGGAAACGATTTGATTTGGTTATCAGTGGATGAGAGTAATTTTATTTTATTCCAATCTCTGACAGACCATAAAACCTAATCCTAAATCTAATTTATTAATAAAATGAACCATAGTAACAATGTGTCATTTATTAGCACATTATTAATTAATGACATCTGGATTTCTAACTACTTTATTATTAACTATTTGTTGTTATTGCAGGTTCAACAATTTTACTATGGATATAATTTCCACTTCTAGATCTAACGCACCAAGCCTCCATCTTCTTTCTATCTCTGCACAAGTATCATCATGAGTAATGGCATGAGTTGTCAGCTCTTAGAATGGATTGCTAATAAGGGCAACTGGACTAAGAGCCTACTTTAATTATCAACCCGGGGGACGTGCAAACTTCAGAGGTGCAAGCACTATATGTGCTCTCTAGGATAGTCTTTGACGAAGTTGGGTGTTTGTATCAATGTTTTTAAAGAGTTTCCTAAAAAGGATTAAATAAACTGTAAAAAGGATTGTTTAATCTATGGAGGAAAAGTTCCTATGCAAAGAAATTCAAATACTGAAAGTAGGAAATCTGTGTCTAAGAAATTAAACGCAGGAAACAGTAAGCATATCTTTAAGAATTAACTTGCTGAAAGTAGTAAAAATTATACTATGGAATTGAATGCTGAAAATATAACAGATCTATTCTAAAGTAATGAAAGCTTGATCTCTAATCTAAGGAGTAATCACAGTAAATCGAATGCATAAAACTCAAAGTCTGATCTAACATAATCTAATGCTAAGACTAAGTTCGGAATACCATTATCTAATGCTACAATTTTAATCAAAACGTTAAGAAGTGAATATCATCATGTAACCAAAAATACTGAAAGTAATCGATCTTCATGAGTAGCTATAATAATGATGTAAATACATGGGCTTTAAGATCTGGATCGCTGCTTCAGAAGTAAATGCAAGCACATAGGAAAATATGTGTTAAATTATGTCTTGGTGGAATGTTGCTACAGGACTACAGGCACAACGTTACCAAACTACAGAATGCATTATAATGAACAACGGAATCAGAAAGGTTCACTTACTACAGAAATTAAATCATGCGATTCAAATGCTATTTAAAATACTCTCATATGCAATATAAATTCAACCAGTGTAAAACACATAATGAGAAATACTTGAACAGTAAGATCTCCCGACTTAGGTGTTGGAGGGGCCCTCTCCAACTCGCACTCAAGAGTGAAGGGAACTTATAAACGTTGAATTGTAAGTAACATCAAGTCTTTATTTAAAATAGAAACTTCATAGTTTAAAACCAGGTCTGTAACACAACTGTCTCGGTGGTATAAAACGTAAAAAAATAATTCTCCAAAATAGTAGCAGGGGCCTCCCGCTACTCGAGAGGTCCATATTTATATAATCCTAATGCTTAACCTAACTAAATGTCTAAATGTCGATTCTCTTTGAACAGGAGTTCGTTCTCTACAGATAAGGAAAAAGGCGTTGAGTTTGGTGATGTTCTTTCAATTCTTCACTTGATTTGCGCATTGTCCTTTAGTTCACCTACACCTATATTGTTGACCCGTCATTATCCCCCATACTTGAAGGATTCACCCATCCTTGGGTGACAGATTCAGCTCGTCGATGACCTCTCTGATGTCCCATGCTAAAACCCTGGGGGTCCTTGCTTGCCTATGGTAGCCTATGGTCTGATCCTCCTTGACCCATGCTCTCTTCTCTTATTCTTCATTGATTTGTTCCTTAATAACCAGGGGAAGGAAGAATGTGGGATTCAGCCTCATTCCAATCCATCTAAGTTGATTCTTTATCAGGGATTCCCTATAGATCTTGGCTTTGAAAAGAGCATCTTCAAGTCTGAGAGGGGAGTGGAGCTCTTTTCTCTTTAGGTCATTTGCTACTCTGCGCCATATTTCCTTAATGGACTCATGAACCTCTTTGTGTGTGCCTTGGAGAGTAACATCAAAATGAGCCACAACCTCCTACTGTTTTGCAAGGAGAATGGGGACTGTTAAATTTTGAGTATTAATTCAAAATACTATAGGATCTTTGCTGAGAGAATAACATCTACAGTATATCAATGCATGACAATCATAATATGACAAGCATCACAAGCATCACAAGAATCAAAAGCATAGATATAAGAGACACAGAGTTTCCATGGGGAAAACCCTAAGGTGAAAAACCCCACAACTTCCTCAGAGATAGAGAGAGCAATGGCTCAACCAAAATACAACCAAATAACACTGAGATAGTCTCCTAGCAGATGATCCTCTTCCTCCTCACTAGTGCGCCACTTTCAGATAGATAGTGAGTTACTTTTCCGAGTGAGTAAAATAGAGATCTCCTATCTCTATTTATACTCACCTTTTTTCCCAGTGACCTAATGGGGCCGACTTGTCTACTTAGATACGTCCACACTATATTATATATAAATCAGGGCCGATCCCACATGGTGGTCTAATAACCCATCGGCAAGTACACACACTTGCGACACCTGTCAATCCACATGACGACACTTCCTTATAGAGGAATAACACATCTCTTATAAGGGTACAATAAATATATATATAATACACAGATGAAATACATTCCGAAGTTACATATACATCAACACTCCCTCTTAACTAGGAAGGTATTTCTCGACACAGATCTGCTAGACAAGTCTTCTTCTCTGGATCATCGTCATCATCATCGTCACTTCTGCTACTATCTCAACCAATCTCCGACTCTACTCATCATAGGAAGTTCTACAGAGCCAGTCCTTTTTCATACTGGATGTAGGCCCACCACCTGCAGGTCTTCATCATCACTGGCCATATTGTGGAATTCTCAGGACTTATTACGTGCGTCACAAAACCTCGAAAGAGCATCCCAAGCTGTTACGAGCACACAACTCTACCTATAGGATCTCCCAGGGCACTGAATTACATGTAACCTCACCACAAAACCTCGCAAGAGCATCCCAGGCTGTTACGAGCACACAGCTCTACCTATAGGATCTCCAAGGGCAACGAATTACATGTGGTCATGGCAAAACCTCGCAAGAGCATCCCAAGACTGATTACGGGCACATAGCCCAACCTATCGGATCTCCTAGGGAACCGAATTACATGCCATAGGACAAAACCTCGAAAGAGCATCTTCCAGATATCCCAGGGCACCAAATTACATGCCATAGGAAAAACCTCGAAAGACTATCTGCAGACCTCCCAGGGCACCGAATTATATGTCCTTCCAGAGCAAAACCTCAAAAGAGCATTTGCCAGATGTCCCAGGGCACCGAATTACATGCTATAGGCAAAACCTTGAAAGACCATGTGCAAATCTCCCAGGGCACCGGATTACATGCTCATCTTGCACAACCTGATCCACGGCCATAGAATATCAACCTGATACTCACCATACATCATCCTGATGTATCCATGATCATCCTGATCATCATCACTGCAACGTCCTGCTGCATGTCATCTGGAGCAACATCCTGAAGCTCGTCATCCATGATCATCCTGATCATACAATGCATCCATCTGATGCACACCACGTATCTACCTGATACATATCATCATACAAGATCCACCTGATCATACAATGTATCCACCTGATACAAATACATGATACATATCACCTCACATGATCCACCTGATCATACAATGTATCCACTTGATACATATACAGATACATGGTCCAAGCATCCAACATGATGCATATACAAAATACATACACATGATCTAACTGATCATATCCAGCATCCAACATGATGCGTACATACAGAAAAATGATCCAACTGATCATATCCAGCATCCAACATGATGTGTACATACATACATAAAAATGATCCAGCTGATCATATCCAGCATCCAACATGATGCGTACATACATACATACATAAAAATGATCCAACTGATCATATCCAGCATCCAACATGATGAGTACATACATACATAAAAATGATCCAACTGATCATATCCAAGCAGAAACCAGAACATCATCCTGATGCTCATCATCCAGCGCTTACATCCACAACCATGTGAAGGATCCTCCTTCCAACATGCTTGGAATGGCTTCAGCAAATGTGTCCATCACTTCTTCCTCGAAGTGTCCTCGATCTGAAGAACGCCAAGCCTCTCTCTGAAGTACTCGAACTTCACCCTGGCTAGTGGCTTCGTCAGCACATCTGCAATCTACTCGTCCGTTGCAACATACAGGAGCTTCAAAGCTCCTCTCTGCACCATATCCCTGATATAGTGATATTTGATCTCTATGTGTTTTGACCTGTCATGAAACACTGGGTTCTCAGACAGCTTCACACAACTCTGGTTATCACAGAAGATACCAGTAGCCTCCAACGGGAGATCAAATAACTCAGAAAGTAGCTTCCGTAGCCATACTGCCTCACAACTAGCTGAATAGGCTGCAACATACTCTGCCTCAGCTGTACTCAGTGCTACACAGGGCTGCTTCCTGCTAAACCAAGAGATCACACCTGATCCCATACTGAAGAAACACCCAGATGTGCTCTTCCTGTCTGCAGCACTACCAGCCCAATCTGAATCAACATAACCCTATAGGTTAAACTTTTGATTCGCTTCATACTTGAGCCCATAATCCACTGTACCCTTCAGGTACCTCAGAACATGCTTTACAGCAACCAGGTGAACACTCCTCGGATTCGTCAGGAACTGGCTCAATGTGTTCACAGCAAAGCAAATGTTTGGTCTTGTGTTTGTCAGGTACATCAAGGACCCAATCATCTAACGGTACATGGAGACATCAACCGGCTCAGATGAAGCATCACATAGAAGCTTCAGATTCGATGCCATAGGTGTGGCCATGGCCTTGCAATCCATCATCCCAAATATCTTCAGGATATTCACTGTATACTTCCCTTGACCAAGGAAGATCCCTCCTGCACTCTGCCACACCTCCATACCTAGGAAATAGTGCATCATTCCCAAGTCCTTCATATCGAATTCAGCAGCAAGCTTCCTCTTAGTATCTGCAATCAGTCTGTCATCTCCTGTTACAAATAAGTCATCCACATACAGGAGTAGAATCATAGGATTCCCTTCTTCAACCTTGTAGTAAAGGTTGGAATCCACTTTACTCTTGGTAAAGCCCAAGCTAGATAGAAAACTGTCCATCCTACCATACCAAGTTCTGGGAGCTTGCTTCAAGCCATAGAAGGCTTTCTTCAATCTGCACACATATGACTCCCTGTCATGTATTTCAAAACCAAGTGGCTGTTCCACATATACTTCCTCTTCTACTACGCCATTCAAGAAAGCAGTCTTGACATCCATCTGGTGTATTTTCCATTTCATAGCTGCAACTAGGGCAAGTACTGTTCTGAGGGAAGTATACCTGGCTACAGGTGCAAAGGTTTCTTCATAATCTATTCCTTCTTTCTGAGAGAAACCACGAGCTACGAATCTTGCTTTGTATTTTTCTACACTGCCATCTACAGCATGCTTGATTTTGTGGATCCACTTGGAAGTCACAACAGACTTCTCTTTAGGTCTTGGGACAACATCCCAAACATCATTCTTCATTATTGATTGGTATTCCTCAACCATAGCATCCTTCCATTCTTTATTTTCTGCTGCCTCTTCATAACTGGAAGGTTCTTTGTTCATAATGTCACAGAGTAAAGCAACATAACTGGTATGTGATCTGGTTCTCTTCTTTGCTCTGTGTTCTTCTTCTGGAATGCCAAATCTTTCTGCATCATGAATGAGCTCTCTAGCCCATACAAGTTTCCTCTTGTGAGAGTTATCCTCACGGGGTGGATCTACAGGTTCTTGTGGATCTTCAAACTCACGAACAGCTTCTGGAATTGCTTCAGTCATGGTAGTGTCCTGAAATCTTGTTTCCTTAGGTTCTTCATAAAATTCGATGGGTGCCTTCCTCGATTTGATGAATGCTAAGTTTTCATCAAATGTTACATCCCTGCTGACATCAATCTTCTTGAACCCTGGAAAGTATATTCTGTAAGCCTTCGAGCTTTCACTGTAACCCACAAAGATACCCTTCTTTCCTGAAGGATCTAGTTTAGTCCTCTTTTCCTTTGGGACATGAGTGTATACTGGACAACCAAATATTATGAGATGACTGACTTCAGGTTTCTTACCAGAAAAGACCTCTTTTGGTGTCTTGTTGTCCAATATCTTGTGGGGTGTTCTGTTCTGCACATATACAGTTGTTCTAGCTGCTTTTGCCCATAGATGCATAGGAAGATCCTAGTCATGCAACATTGCCCTTGCTGCTTCCATGATAGTTCTGTTCTTCCTTTCTGCAACTCCATTTTGTTGAGGATTATAAGGAGCGGTCAACTCCCTCTTAATCCTTGAATCACTACGAAGCTTCTTGAAGTCACTTGAGGTGAATTCTCCACCATTTTCGGATCTGAATGTTTTGATCTTCTTGTCAGTTTGATTCTCCATCAAGGTTTTGAATTCTTTGAATTTATCAAGCACCTCATCTTTTCCCTTCAAGAAGTATACCCAAGTCTTCCTAGAGAAGTCATCAATAAATGATACATAGTAAACATACCCACTTAGGGAACTGGATGACATAGGGCCACATAAATCTGAGTGGATGATTTCCAGAATGTCTTTTGCCTTGCTTTCACTGCTTGGGAAAGCCTTCTTAATGTTATTTCCTTTTGCACATCCTTTGCAAACACCTTCATGTTTGGTCTTGATTTCAGGAAGACCCTCTACTGCCTTGCTTGCAATTGGAAGTGCCCTATAGTGCATATGAGCAAGTCTTCTATGCCAAAGTTCACTTGGCTCCATGGATTCATGTACCATGGCATGTTCAGGTTGTCCCTTCAATTTATACAAGCCTCCCTCTTACTCTCCAATCACTACTGCATCATCTATGTTCTTTCCCTTTGGCCACATTAGGACTTGGCCATCCACAAATGCAACCCTCATACCTTTTGCATCCAATGCAGAGATGGAGAGTAAGTTCTTCTTGAGCCCAAGTACATAGAGGACTTCCTTCATCTTCAGAGATTTTCCAGAATCTAGGTTGTAGGAGGCTTCACCACTTCCTTTGATTGGGTATTGATAATCATCCCCAAGTTTCACCTTATGGGGTGATTCATGTTTAGATAGGTTCACAAAAGATTCCTTGAACCCATTCATGTGTTTGGAAGCCCCACTATCAATCAACCAATCATTACAACCATGGAAAATAGTACCTGTGAGAGCAGAGATCAGAACATACTCTTCTTCACTTGATGAGGCATCATCACTATCACTTTCTGCCCTAGCCTTCTTCTTTGGGGGTTCATCATCTTTGGCAGCATGAGCATGAAACCTTCTTTTGCTGCCCTTCTTCTTCTTACTGGAGTTGTTGTTATTATCCCTTTTGTTCTTGGGACAATTTGAAGCAAAGTGACCCTTCTCATTGCATGTGAAGCATCTTAGCTCTTTTTTATTCTTTTGATAGAATCTATTGTGGTGAGAGTGATCCTTCTTGGTTTTGCTTCTTTTGGTGTGAGCTGCAAGAGCTTGATCTTCACCTCCCATATTTTCTTCATGAGCTATAAGTCTAGCTTCTTCTTGAGAGCATTCTTCCTGAAGTCTACTGAAGGAGATCAACTTCTTCCTTGCACAAATTCCTTGAATAAAGGAATCCCATGACCTGGGTAGGCCATTTAGAGTGGTCATCACCACTTCACCATTCTCCACCATTTTATCTACTGCTTCTAATTGTTCCTTGATTTGGGAGACCCTTGAAAAATAAGATTGAATGGTTTCTCCATTCTGAAACTTTACTGCTTTCAATTGGTTCCGCAGGGTCATCTTCCGATTTATGTTCTTTCCTTCAAATAGCTTGGTCAAAGATTCAAACATCTCCTTGGGTGTCTTAAGAGAAGACACATGGGGTATGAGATGGTCTTTGATAGAATCAGCAATGATTCTCTTTGCCTTGACCAAGTTCTTCTTATGCAATACCTTGGCCTCTTCATCCTCTGGGATAGGGATGTCTTCTTTCACATATGAGTCTAACTCATTTTCTTCTAGGATTAGCCCAATCCTATACTTCCAGGCTCAGAAGTTATCAGCCCCTTCAAGCTTATCCTCAAGCTTGGTGTGGAGAGACATCTTTAAAGAGTACTTCAAATGGAAATAGAAAAGATTTAGGTCTTACCACTTGAAATGCTCAAAACTGGATCTGGTCCTGGATTGGGGTTTGTTAGAGAAACCCTAAAAATTCAAAATGTGAATTTCCAAATTCTGAAAGGATAGAAAGATGCGCTTTGATGAGCTGATCAGCCTGGTGCATTCAGATTTTGAGATCAGCAAAGTCTTGCCCTTCAAAATTGCCTTTTTGTCCTCCTGGGTTCACTGGGGAGAGCCCTGAATTAGGGTTTGAGTTTCCCGGAGATCTACCCAGCCAAAAATCTCGATCCAAAGCTCTAAGCTTCGATTTTTGCAAGGAGCTTCCAGCTGTGCCTTCAGATTCCAGAAATTCCTATTTTTGTGGAAACCCTAATTTTTAGGGCAAAATCTGAAAATGCTCGGAATTGAGTTCTGATTGGACAGATAGATGCGCCTTGATGAGTAGAGTCAATATACTATACTGATTTCCAAAAATCTGTGGAGAGAAACCAAAATAAACAAGGAACACAAGCTTCCGTCACTGCAAAATGTCTTCTTCTCAGGCTAGCTTTGATACCATGTTAAATTTTGAGTATTAATTCACAATACTATAGGATCTTTGCTGAGAGAATAACATCTACAGTATATCAATGCATGACAATCATAATATGACAAGCATCACAAGCATCACAGGAATCAAAAGCATAGAGACAAGAGACACAGCGTTTCCGTGGGGAAAACCCTAAGGTGAAAAACCCCACAACTTCCTCAGAGATAGAGAGAGCAATGGCTCAACCAAAATACAACCAAATAACACTGAGATAGTCTCCTAGTAGATGATCCTCTTCCTCCTCACTAGTGCGCCACTTTCAGATAGATAGTGAGTTACTTTTCCGAGTGAGTAAAATAGAGATCTCCTATCTCTATTTATACTCACCTTTTTGCCCAGTGACCTAATGGGGCCGATTTGTCTACTTAGATACGTCCACATTATATTATATATAAATCAGGGCCGACCCCACATGGTGGTCTAATAACCCATCAGCAAGTACACACACTTGCGACACTTGTCAATCCACATGACGACACTTCCTTATAGAGGAATAACACATCTCTTATAAGGGTACAATAAATATATATATAATACACAGATGAAATACATTCCAAAGTTACATATACATCAATAGGGACCAACTCCTCAGCCTGGGTGAGGATCCTATGGTTGTAAATTATTCTTTCAGGGTGAGTGGCCTCTACCCTGACCATTAATGGGGTTTTCCATTTTGCTGCAACATAAATATGGTAGTCCTAAGCTCGCTCAATTTCGTGATTCATCCATGAACATAGTGCCCTCAACTTGAAATCACCCATGTAAGGGTTTGGTGACCAATTGGGCGAGCTAGGGACTACAAAATTGTGCAAGAAAATTTTTCTTAACGGGTCCTTCTCCAATTCTATGGCATTTAGAGATGCATCCATAAATTCTTTGGGGCATCTTATCTCTATCGGGAATCCCTGTTTTAGCCTTTGGAGATGGAATTTGCCCCACTTATCCTGTAGATAAACTGCATAAATTGTTGATGGCGGCCTGAGGTCTAGTAGTGTATCATATATTTTAGTGGTAGTAGCCAAAATGTCCCTTAGTTGAACAATCCCCTGGTCCTTTTTGGTTAGCTCCCCTTGTGCCTCAGCCAATTTCTCTTTAAGTGCTGAATTTTTCTCAGCCAGTCTTAGCTCCCCTACATGATGCATTTTTAGAATTTGTGTCTTTTCAGATGAGAACGGGGGTGATGCAAGGTGGCTTCCTGATTCAATTCTCAATGTTGTCGTCTCCTTTCTGAGCTTTTCTAATTCTTCCCATGCCTCAACCAGTTGGTTGATGACACCAGAGTTTTCATTGTGCTCAGGAGGGTTCCCCTGGAGGTTGTCTTGCTCTTCTTGTTCATTTCGTTCTTCTTCTGCCTCCTATTCTTCTTGTTCATCCTGCATTTCTTGTTCATTATGCTCTTCTTTTGCCTCCTGGTCTTCTGGTTCATCTTGATCCTCTTCTGTAGTGGGATCCTCCTGATCTACTCAAATATCATCATCCTCATCCGACACATTTTGAACTATGGGGCTGGGTTCCCTACTCTCTTCCTTGGTAATTTGGATTCTGGATGCTTGTGTGAATCTCTTTCTTCTTCTCTTTGGCCCTTGATTACTGGCAGGAATCCCTGGGTTCATTTTGGGGGAGTCATCTCGTGAATGCTTTATTTTCACCAGGGTATCAACCACACTGTCCAGGTCAATTTTCCTCTTCGCCCCTGATGTAGATGCGGTTTTGTTCATTGATCCTGGTGGTAGGGATACGCCAGCTATGGGTGACCCTTCATTCTTTGAACATCTTCAGCATATACCAACACAAATTCTTCCCAAGAAAGATCTGGTATCTATGCTTTTAATTACTCACAAACGATTAACATGATCAACCCATGATGGGCTAAGGCATCCTCCTTACCCTTAATCACTTTCTTGCTCATTTTTTCTAGAGATTGGAGTAGGTAGTATGGAATACTAATGTTGTTGTTCGGTGGATGATGGGCCCTGTGCCTCAACAACTCTAGAATTTGAAAATGAAAAATGGGGACATAACTTAACCTACTAGTGCATGTAATGTACTTCTGAATGATTGCAGCCATTTCCTCCCATGGTGTCGGCATGGAGAATCTTTTGACTCCATTTTTGTCTTCGTCGTATACCTCTCGTCGCTCGAAAAATGCTACCTTTTCTTCATGGTCTACCTCCTGTTCATCCCTGCTCCAATGCAAACCCTTCTGTAGACTAGTGAATTTGGAAATCACATCATCATCCAACTTTATACGTAACCCCTTCACTCGGCTGACGAACTATTCATCCTTGATATGTTTTAAATTTCTTGCAAACTCCAGAGCCACCCCTGTATTGTACCCTTTCAATCCTAGGATGAAAGGCATCCATCCCACGCTGCGGATGATTCTTAATATTCACAGGTTTTGGTATATGGCGCTGTGCTCCTCTGGTTCGCTTTTCTTGAACCCCTTTGTCATCTTAAAACCTCTTTTGTAATCAACAAAAACCAAAAATTTGAATTGTGGCTTTTACCTCAACCAGTCGGGGTTGATTACAGGCTCGAGGATTGGATTGCTAGCTGGGTGACCACACTACTTACGGTTCCTTGTGTTTGGAGAGTTCCTAGAGGTTCATATATGCAAAACTGGCCCTTTGGAAGATTATACAGCCTTACTTAACTGCCTTTCTGCACTTAACGTCATCATCGTTCATTCTACTTGTCGCTTTATCCATTTATTTCCTTAACCAAGCCCTTCATTTCTTTTCATGATTGTACTTTGCATTTCTGCTCCGATTATTGGGAAGTATGGTGGTTTTATGCGGGTTCATCATTTGCTGATATGATGGGGGTGTGCAATCATGATTTTGTAATCTGAACCTTTCCCCTCGACTTTATTGAAAAGTTGCCCTCAGCTTAAAAAATAACCATTTTGGGGATAATGATTTGACCTTAAGAATATAACAAAGATTTTTAGAGATTACCTCGTTATGCCTTAGCGTACCTGAGTTGATGAGTTGGCTTGATTTTTGTGTGTGCAGGATTCTGTAGTAGATTCGGCATGTTCCGTAGTAAATTTTGGCATGTCAGTAGTTACGTGTGCTGTGTGCAATTTTATTTGGCTCATTTGAATTTGTTGTATCACCTTCATTTGAACTTCATGCCATTTTTTATTTGACATTGTGATAATGCTGTGCAATGATTTTTGATCCCGTTCTGTGCTAGCTCGCTTGAATATGTGGTAGGCTCGCGTGATCATATGGCATAGTTGATTGAACAGTGTGCTTTGATGTACTCTTGTAGTGGGAGATATCTTTGTTGGCTCTCTTGAATACATGTCTGGCTCGCTTGATTGCTGTAAATGTTGATAATTTTCAGGCTCGCTTGATTTGTTGGCTGGCTCACTTGCATATTGATGTTTCTTTTGCTTGATATTTATTTTTGCTTCATAGGTATGTATGTGGCCCTGTAATTTGGTCTGTTATTCGTTCAACAATATTTATTTTTTTCTTTTCCTTTTATTTTTGCTTCTTTTTTCTCATCATTTTTTCATTTTTTTTTATTTTTTTTTTATTTTTTTTATTTCATTTTTTTTATATTTTATTTCATTATTTTTCAATAATATTCCATATTCTCTATCAACATCAGTTGTTGCTGGTAGAGTACCTGTGTAAACTCTTCCTTTGACTGTGGTTTCTTGTAAAGTTTTAGCCAATGTCCATTCACTATCATGGGGAACTGTTGTTCGTCTATTGTAACAATTTTGACTACTCCATTGTCATATATATGCTCAATGATGTAAGGTCCTAGCCATCTAGTTGTTAGTTTTCCTTTGAATGTGTGAAACCTGGAGTCATAAAGTAGTGCCCAGTCACCTTCCTTGAACTTTTTATCCTCTAGGTGTTTTTCATGCCACTTCTTTCTTTGCTACTGAATGATTTTAGTGTGGGCAAGTGCTTGTTGGTGTTGCTCATCCAGTTGATTCAATTGTAGGATGTGTTGTTGTATTTCTGATAGTTCCATATTCAACTCTGCTGCAATTCTTAATGTTTTTATTTCAAATTCAATTGGCAGCATGAATTTCTTTCAATATACTAGTTCATATGGTGTGAATCCTGTTGTTGTCTTTCATGTTGTATTATAGGCCCAAACCGCCTCACTTAGTCCGTCAACCCAATCTCTTTTGTGGATTTGGACTGTCTTTGTCAGAATTCTCTCTAATTCTCTGTTTGTGACCTCATCTTGACCATTTGATTGAGGGTGATAGGAGGATGACTGTCTGTGCTTGACTTTGTTTCTCTTAAGCAAGTCTTCTATTAAATTTGATGTAAATTGTGGGCCTTGATCAGAAACTAGTTTTCTTGGTACTCCAAACCTATGAAATATCTGTTTAGTGAAGAATTTTGCTACATTGGTTTCATTGGCTGCAGCAAGTGTTGCTACCTCAGTCCACTTTGTGAGGTAGTCAGTGCATACTAGGATGTAGCTCTTTTGATTTGATTGTGGGTTGATTGGACCAACGAAATCAAATCCCCATTTTTCGAATGCCTCCAAGGAGATCTGTGGATGTAGTGGCATTTCTTCCGTTTATATTGGTTTTCCCATCCTTTGGCAGTCATCACAGTGTGAAACATGTTCATAAGTATCCTTGTGGAGTGTTGGCCAATAGTATCCTGTTTGTAAAATATTATAGGCTGTCCTCTTTGCAGCATAGTGTCCTCCACATGGTTCATTGTGAGTGGCATGCATTATGTCATGCACTTCGTCTTCTTTGATGCACCTTTTGAGTATTTGATCAGGTCCTTGTTTGAAGAGCATGCCTTCTCTCCATGTGTATGTTGCACTTTGCCTTATTACTTTTGTCTTTTCTTTATAACTGCAATGTTCTGGAAACTTTCCAGACACTAAATAGTTTGCTATGTCAGCAAATCATGGTCTTATTGTGGATATGGAAAAAAAGGTGCTCATCTGGAAAACTATCATTGATTACTTCACTGTCTTGTCCATGTGTCAGTCTGGATAGAAAGTCAGCCACTACATTGTTTTTACCAGGCTTGTCTAAAATCGTGATGTCAAACTCATGGAGTAGTAGCAACCATCTAATTACTCGAGCACTTGTGTTGGGTTTGTTTATTAGATATATTATGGTTGAATGGTCTCTATGAACAAAGACTTGGTATCCAATGATATAGTGCCTGAATTTATTAATGGCATGGATGACAGCCAACAATTCCTTCTCTGTAACAGTATAATTTAATTTTGTTCCTGCTAAATTCTTACTGATATAATATATTGCATAGGGATTCTTCTCTTTTTATTATCCAAGGACAGACCCAATTGCCTTATTTGATGCATTAGAGTGGATGTGGAATGGAAGTGCCTAGTCTAGTCCTTGGAGTACTGGAGCTGTAATTGTTTTCTCCTTAATATTTTCAAATGTTGTCATGCAATTGTTTGTCCATATGAACTCAGTGTCTTTTGTGAGAAGTGCAAACATCGGGGCAGCAATTCTGCTATAATTTTCAATAAACCTTCTGTAGTACCCTGTTTTCCCAAGGAAACTTCTCACATCCCTTTGTTTAATAGGTGGTGACAGTGTTTTGATTACTGAGACTTTTGCTTGATCAACCTCTATCCCCCTCTGTGATATATGATGTCCTAGAACGATGCCTTCTTCCATTAACATTTTGCATTTGTCATTGCTAAGGCATAGGCTCATCTCAATACATTTTTTTAATACCAATTCAATATGGTTCAATGCTTCATCAAAGTTTTGTCCATAAGGTGTGAAGTAATCCATGAAGACTTCCATTTGATCATTTATGAAATCAGAGAATATACTGAGTATGTCCCATTGGAATGTTGCTGGAGAATTACATAACCCAAAGGGTAGTACTCTATATGCGTAAGTACCCCAAGGGCATGTAAATGTTGTCTTATCTTGATCAGCTGGGTGTATTAAAATTTGGTTGTACCCACTGAAGCCATCTAAAAATGAAAAATACTTGTTTCCAGCTAATGTATCCAGCACCTGATCTACAAATGGTAGTGGAAAGTGATCTTTCTTGGTTGCTTTATTTAGCTCTATGTAGTCCACACAAATTCTCCATTTTCCTCCTTTTTTTGGTACTATAACTAGTGGTGAGACCCATTCGCTGTCAGAGATGGGATATATGAACCCTGCATCTAATAACTTCTGTAGTTCTACTTTGACAATGTCCTTTAATGCTGGGTTCAACCTCCTTTGTGGCTGCCTGATAGGGATATAAACTTCTTTGATGTAAATATAATGTTTGCATATATCATGATGCATACCTTTCATGTCTGCATATGTCCATGCAAAATATTTATTTTGTTCTGATAATACTTTCATTAATTGCTTTTCTTGCTCTGGCTTGAGATTGGAATTAATGTTGACTGTCTTTCCAGGCATAATTTCCACCGTCTTTCATTTTTCTGATTGTTCTTCCAGACGTAGTACTTCTGCCCACATTTTATTTAAGTTATGGTTTGAACTTTCACCTTCTTGTTGCTGTGCTGTGGCAAAAAATCTTTCAAGACCAGCATTGTTAGAATATGCATTCTGTATAAACCTATCTATATGGCCATCTTCATCTATTTCTTTCAATGATAGTGCAGCATCAATTGTTAGGATAGGTTGTAGGTTCTGATTTGGTGTGTCGTGATAATCACCAGTCCAATTTTGATATTCTAAATCTGAAGATTTCGTTGATGGAGGGTAGATCGTGATTTTATTCCTGGCATGTCCACTGGTGATAGTCATAGTTCCTGATCGGCAACCTATGTAAGCGCCCACAGTTGCTAACCAAGGTCTACGTAGTATGATTGGATAACCACTAAGTTTACTTTTGACTTCAATTACTATGAAATCAGCTGGGTATTCCCAGGATTCAATATTGATCATAATGTCTTCGACCATCCCTTCGGGTTTCACAGTGGATGTGTCATCTAGTTGGAGTACTGTAGTTGTTGGTCTGATCAGCGATTGGAGTCCTAGGTATATCATGGTTTCCTTAGTCATGACATTGATAGCATCTCCCAAATCTATTAGGCTTTTATTTATTTGCTTGCTATTGATGGTGACGTTCACTACAGGACTACCTGGATCAAGATACTTAGGGTTAATAATAATACCTAGCATTAAATCAACCAATTGTCCTCCTACATATATTGTTGGTGGGTCATGCTTCCTCCTCCCAGGTTCCTTCAGACAATTTTCTCTAATAAATTTGTTACAGATGGGCACATCCCTTATGGCTTGCAAAATAGGGATTTGGATGTTTAAGTGTTTTGATGCGTTTAAAATTGCATTTTCTTCTTCCTCTTTTGTACTTCGTATAAGTTTCTCTGGAAATGGAGGGTTTCTATTTCGTGGGAGTGGTTGGGTTTCTTCCTCTGGAGGATTTGGTTCATCCGGATACTGAACATAGGGTTCTGTTGTTTGCTCTTGAGCTTCAAGTTGTGGGATATTTTGTGTTGATGTATTTTGCAACATTTTTTAGGATCTGAGGTTTATTTCGTTTATTTCCATGGTGTCTGCGACATAGGTAGGGAATTGTGTGATATCAACGTTATAATTCTGTTGCTGTTGTGGAGGTCTGTTATTGTTAGGGTTTGGGATGGGTTGGGTTGGGATGGAATCGGTGGGGGTCTGGGGGTGGTTGAATCTGTGGGGGCGGCATAATAAGTGGCTATTGTAATGGGGCCCTCCAATTTGATGGATGGGGGTATTGATTTGCATAATTCGTGGTTGATGGAGGAAAAGGTGGGGGGTATGGAGGGTAAGATGATGGGTAATAAGATTGTCAATAAGGTGATTGATAAGTTTGTTGATTATGTTGATAAGTCTATTGATTTTGCTACCATTGATTTGGATTTGGCTGTGCTTGCCATGGAGTTGGTACTGAGTTCCAATTTTGCTAGCCCTGATTATAGTAGGCTTGATTTCCAGGTTGATATGGTCTAACAAAGTTACTCCTCCTTTGATTTATAAAAAAGAGTTGTTCTATTTCTCCTTCAGCTGCGAGATCTTGAATAGCATCCTTACATTAGGGTAAGAGGGGACATTTATCAGTGGAGTGGTCGTCAGTGTAGAGACCACATATTTCTATGGTGTTTAAAGTGCACTGCCCCTTCTCATGTTTCTTTCTACAACGAGGATAGAATACTGCCAAGGCTTGGTTAATTTCATCCTGCTTCTTTTTTATTTGAAGTGCATCAAGTTGCATGGCCAAAGATTGTAAGATGTCAGTTTTCATATCATCTAACAAGTTTCCTAAATCAGATTTTGTAAGATTGGGTCCTGAAGATGATGAGGATCCTATGGGTAGATGTGTATCTCTTGTCCCATTCTTGCTTTTCCTAGACCTAGAATGGTTCTTGAAGATCTGTAGTATCTGGTCATAAGTCTTCTGAAATATGTCTCCATCTCCTAAGAGGTTTAAGGTCTCAAAATTCTCCTCTTTGATCCCTCTAAGAAGGACAAGTTTCAGTGATTCAGGGTCTAGGGTGCAATGGTTAGCTTGTTTGTAGCTAAGCTGAAAACGCTGGGCATAGTCTTCTAAGGATTCACAGTCTCCCTGCTGCATCCTAAATATTTCATCCCTTGTATCCTTTGCTTTGCAGTAGTCCCTATATTTTTCTAGGAATGCCTGTTTCATCTAATCCCAACTGAAAATACTATTTCCCTCTAAACTTATGAACCACCTAAGTGATAATATTTTAGTGTGGAGGGAAAAAGTCTCAGCTTTTTTGCATCCGTAGTGTAATCAAAGGATCTGCAAACTACCTCAAATTCAAACAGGAATGTGTCGGGATCTTCTGAATTCAATCCATGGAAGTTTGGCAAATTGTTAGGGTTGATATTCTTCATCCTAGCATCTCCAAGAGGTATGCTAATGGGGAAGGTGAAAAACGCCCTAGGTTCCTCTCCTTTGTCTGCCATAGTGGTGTTTGAGCTGGAACTAGTAGAGAAGTTGTCTCTGTTTGGATCGTATGTGGATTCGTTTTTAGAGTTTAGAAATTCAAATTGAGAATGGTTAGAACTGTTGTTACCATTGTTGCTCATGGGACACTTAGGTAGAAAGCATCCAAACCTATCCCTTTGCCGATGAGGCATTCATTGGTAAATTTTTTTTTTTTTTTTGTGATTTTTCTTTTCTTTTGTGTTGTTTTTTAAGATGTCCTAAAAGATTTAGCACCTCCCCGGCAACGGCGCCAAAAAGTGGTGATCTCTCAGAATGGATGCCTAATAAGGGTAGCTGGACTAAGAGCCTACTTTAATTATCAACCCAGGGGACATACAAACTTCAGAGGTGCAGGCACTATATGTGCTCTATAGGATAGTCTTTGTCGAAGTTGGGTGTTTGTATCAATGTTTTTAAAGAGTTGCCTAAAAAGGATTAAAGAACTGTAAAAAGGATTATTTAATCTATGGAGGAAAAGTTCCTATGCTAAGAAATTCAAATACTGAAAGCAGGAAATCTATGTCTAAGAAATTAAACACAGGAAACAGTAAGCATATCTTTAAGAATTAACTTGCTGAAAGTAGTAAAAATTATACTATGGAATTGAATGCTGCAAATATAATAGATCTATTCTAAAGTAATGAAAGCTTGATCTTTAATCTAAGGAGTAATTACTGTAAATCGAATGCATAAAAATCAAAGTCTGAACTAACATAATCTAATGCTAAGACTAAGTTCGGAATACCATTATCTAATGTTGCAATTTTAATCAAAATGTTAAGAAGTGAATATCATCATGTAACCAAAAATACTGAAAGTAATCGATCTTCATGAGTAGCTATAATAATGATGTAAATACATGGGCTTTAAGATCTGGATCGCTGCTTCAAAATTAAATGCAAGCACATAGGAAAATAGGTGTTAAATTATGCCTTGGCGGAATGCTGCTACATGACTACAGGCACATCGTTACCAAACTACAGAATGTGTTATAATGAACTATGGAATCAGAAAGGTTCACTTACTACAGAAATCAAATCGTGCGATTCAAATGCTATTTAAAATACTCTCATATGCAATATAAATTCAACCAGTGTAAAACACATAATGAGAAATACCTGAACAGTAAGATCTCCTGACTTACGTGTTGGAGGGGTCCTCTCAAACCTGTACTCAGGAGTGAAGGAAAATTATAAATGCTGAATTGAAGTAACATCAAATCTTTATTTAAAATAGGAACTTCATAGTTTAAAACCAAGTATGTAACACAACTGTCTTGGTGGTATAAAACGTAAAACAATAATTATCCAAAATAGCAGTAGGGGCCTCCCGCTATCCAAGAGGTCCATATTTATATAATCCTAATGCTTAACCTAACTAAATGTCTAAATGTCGATTCTCTTTGAATAGGAGTTCATTCTCTACAGATAAGGAAAAAGGCGCTGAGTTTGGTGATGCTCTTTCAGTTCTTCACTTGATTTGCGCGTTGTCCTTTAGTGCACCTACACCTGTATTTTGGACCCATCAACAAGTACTAACATGAGTAACAACAACATGATATTCTCTTCGGTGGAACCTAAAGTATATTATTGCAACACCACATGTATCATCTCCCATAGTAGTTCCCTACCGTTGTAGTAGCAAGCACACAAGTAACAACATCAATGTCCGGCCTATGATTTTGCAAGATAGCTTGTTGAACCAGGGATGTTCCTGCATTAGACACCCAAGGTTGAAAATTTGAGCATCATTGCTCAAAAGGGAGGTGAAAACATGTGTAGATTTGGACATCCTCCTCTGCCCATCTCTATTGCAAACATCCACACCATTTCCTTTAACATTCTAACCCAAAAATATTCCACATCTTCCCCATTCTTGTACAACTCTTCCCTTTTTGTCATCTCAATGACATTCACTGTCTTATTGTTCGTTTCCTTAGGCATCATTGCCTGTTGCATCCACTGCACAAACAAACCTTTCTTGTTTCTATCAACTTCACTTGTTGAAGTCTTCTTCATAGACTCATCTTCTACACCATCCATTGCATTACCTGCAAAACTACCTTCACAGAAAACATTGTGGGAATGCCACACTCCCATCTGCTCTTCCTTCGAAAGTTACTTTGTCGTAGCACCCACTCTTTGTTCTTTCTTTTCCTCAACCAACTGCTGCTCTACTCCCTTCACATATGACAAAATCATCACTTTTCCTTCCTTCTCCTCTCCTAGAATTAAAGGATGCAAATTGAATTTCTTCCCATCTTTCTCAAATTGATAGGAATTCTTTATCCCATCATGAATAACCCTTCTATCAAACTGCCAAGGCCTTCCCAATAAAACGTGACATGCATCTATGGGCAGCACATCAAACAAAATATTATCACTATATCACCCAATATTAAAAGTAATTAAGCACTGCTCCCTTATAGTGACCCTTTTCCCATCTTGTAACAATGACACCCTATACGCCTCTGAATGAAGGGTACACATTAAATTCAATTTGTTAGCAACCTCCGTAGACACCAAAATTTTTAGAACTACTGCCATCAATAATCAAATTACAACACGTTCCTTCAATATTGCATTTTGTTCTAAAGATTGTCTTTCTTTGTTCTAGTTCATTCTCAACCTCCTTTTCATACTGCAAAAATATCTTCCTCGTCATAATCATCATCATCATCAAATTTTCAACCACCTCATTTGTTGTTGTGGTTGGTTCAGTTCTAACAAGATGTGCTCTCCCTTCTTTTCGTATCCCATCCTTCACAAGTTTTGGACATTCAAATCCCTATGACCTGGTGTCCCACATCTGAAGCAAATGATTTCATATTTTCCTCCTCTACCTCTACCTCATTTTTTTGACCGCGTCCTCTATCTACATCAAGTCCTTTTCCAGTAGTCTCCTACATTGCATTGGAACTACTTTCACCTTCCTCAACTTGATTTTCCTTTTGCTTCCCTCTCCCATTTCCTAGGGTTCTCTTTGAATTTTGTTGTTTCCTTACCCATTTTTCCTCAATATTCAAGGTTGATTCGTAAGCCTTTGCCATTGAACAAAAATTCAAAAAATTAAACTCATATTGTATAGCATAATTCAAGCCATTCAAATACCTAGAAATGGATTCTGGAATCTCCTCATTCTTTCTGGACCTTATAGAAAGTTTGTAAAACTCCTCTGTGTACTCCTTTACTGACATTTTGATATGCTTCAAATTTTGCAACCCCCTCAACAAATTCAAAGTATAATCCACAGGAAAAATATTGTGTTTCATTTCTATTAGCATCCTATCCCAAGTCTTAAATTTCTCTCTACCACCACTTTCTCTATTCAGTTGCAGCTTATCCCACTGTAAAGAAGCATGACTTCTCAATTTTGTACTGGAAAACCTAACTCTTTGGGGATCTCTAATTTGTTCAAACTCAAAGAATTTTTCCATTTCCCCTATCCAATCTATTAATTATTCAGGATTTAAACTACCAGAATAAATATGAGTATCTAGTTTAAGTTTACCTCCAATACTGCTAATATCTCTAATCATTCTTTCTTCCATTGTCATTTGTTCTTCATGTTCTTCTCTGATGGTCTCTATTTCTTCTTCATCATTGTTGTCATCCCTTATCACCTGTGCAATACCTCTTCTATAGGTTGCCTCAATGGAATCTATTCTAGCCATCATTGTTGTAATATCATTCACATCTTCAGCATTTTCTTTCCTTTTACTACGACCTCTTCCACGACCTCTTCCTCTATGGGCCATCACTATTACTCTTCTCTATGATCTCTTCTTGCGAGCTCCCCACTTCACCAGCATTCACAAATCTTCCAATCTGCTACTAATCCCCCTAATCCTCCACATGCAAGCTCAAATAGCTATGATACACTTGATGCATCCAGTAGCTACAATTCAGAATGAACAACAAACAACCAACAGAGAATAATAGATGGAAAAAAATAGATAACCTCAATTGCATCACACATTTATCAACTCGAATTAATACAAAAAAATTATTCACGCATATAAATATTTAATACAGACTTCATCATCTACAACACTCAGATTTGAGTATTAGTCACATTTGGGAAATCACTCTCACACCCACAACATGCACGCTTCTAGGCTGCTCCAACTCTCCTCTGCTGCAACTCTTCTCTGTTGCAACTCTCTTTCTGGACCAACGTTCCCACACTTCCTCCTCTCTTCTGGGCGTTTATGCGTTCCACTTCCAAGATGGGTATCTACACTTCTACCTCCACGCTTATACTTGTGCTCCTCTCTTCTCCCTCTACCCCGGCCTATGCCCATTGATATAAGCAAGATTGGAATACAAAGAATCAAACCGTTGAACTCCCACTAAGAAATTTTGCAGTTGGCAATGATTTGATTCAGTTATGAGTGGATGAGAGTCGTTTTATTCCAAGATCTGATGGACCATAAAACCTAAACCTAAATCTAATTTATTAATAAAAGAAACCATAGTAACAATATGTCATTTATTAGCACATTATTAATTAATGACATTTAGATTGCTAACTACTTTATTATTAACTATTTGTTGTTAGTGCAAGTTCAACAGTTTTACTATGGACAAAATTGCCACTTGTAGATATAACGCACCAAGCCTCCATCTTCTTTCTGTCTTCACACAAGTATCATCATGAATAATGGCATGAGTATCGACACGAGTAACAACAACATGATATTCTCTTTGGTAGAACCTAAAGTAGCTTGCTACAACACCACGTGTATCATACCCCATAGTAGCGCCCTACTACTGTAACATCAACCACAGAAGTAACAACATCAATATCCAACCTACGATTGTGTAGGATAGCTTGTTGAACTAGGGATGCTCCTGCATTAGCACGTATTTCATCATCCCTAACAACCAATCTTCAACATCTTTTCTTTTAACATATTATACAACTTGACGAGAACTCTTGAGAGTTCTCATTTTTTATAGGTTGCATTTAGTGGTTATTTTTACCTTGAAACGAAAAGTGGTGCTGCCGGTAGCACCCTTTTTTTCGAGGCCAAAATTATGAATTTTTGGAAACCCAAATTGGTGTTGGTTCTATCAAAACCCTAAATCAACTCCCAAATGGAAAATTGGTGCTACCAATAGTACCCTATTTTTTTTTAGGCTAAATTTATGACTTTTTGGAAAACCTAGCCGGTGTCGATGCAATCTAAACCAAAAATAAACTTCCAAATTGAAAAGTGGTGCTACGAGTGGAACCCCTTTATTCTGTCGATTTATTATTGCATGCATTTCGAAACCATGCATGGAGCAAGAAAAATATTTAATTTTTTTTCTTTTAAATCACTTAATAAAATATGAGAGATTCCAATTTTGATTAAAAAAATATAATTTTTTTCTATAAAAAAAATTAATAATTTACAAAAGAAAATAGAAGATTTAAAAAAAATAAAATGCGTAATTTTTATAAATAAATTTGAAATTTAAAAAAACACAAAAGTGTCTAATTTAGCATTGCTAAGTGGCAACTCGATTCCGGGAATCGAGTCTATTGTAAATGTAGGAAGCGGAGGGAGGAGAGTATTGGGCAAGTGGAGTGGGGAGGGCGAAGGCAGATGGGAGAGGGAGAGGTAAGGAGAAGGGAGGGGAGTGGAGAGGGGATCATGCGGGAAGAAAGGGGAGGGGAGCGGGGGAAGATAGGTAGACTCTCCTCCCTCTGCTACCTGCACCCAAGGTAGACTCGATTGATAGAATCGAGCTGTTGCTCATCTACAACATCAACATCAACGGTGATGATTATATAGAATTCATGTGCAGCCTGAAATACACATCGTCTCAGATCACTAGCCTGGCTGAACAACATTACACTTGCCACAACACGCTTCACAGTCTGGGTGACCTCAACTAACCATCTTTCACTGTCGTCTTTCCGAATTTCGACAACATGACGGCCGGTAATGTCGTGAGATACACTTGGACCATGACCAATGTCAACCCTACCAGCTCTCACTACACCATGACTGTGGCCTCGTTGGTGGTCTCCATAGACATGGAACCCAAAATTTTATGTTTCTCCCAGACGTATGAGAAACAAATGTACAATTTTACTTTCAAGGAAAATTTGTTGCCAGTTTTTCCCATCCTGTTGGTGGCCTCATTCGAATCGTTTACATGGAACGACGGAGTGCATGAAGTGCGAAGCCCCATATCCTTCATCTGGCGGGAAGTAGATTCTCCCTCTCTAATTCAAAAATAATTGTAAAGGATAAATATCAAGGCAGTGATCTCCTTTATCTCATTGTCTATATACAATGTGGTGAATCTAGATATATGTGTGCATTGTCTTTATACAATGTAGGGAATCCAGATATATGCTATTAAGTGTACAAATTCAATTTTTCCACATAAAAGTATTTGGATACGACTGTGGTGAATCTTGTTATTTTGATTTGTTTATTTTTAGTTTTTAGTTTTTTTTAATTTTAATTTTTTTTATCATTTTAAAATTTGCTTTTTTTTATTTTTAAAAATTGTTTTTTTAATATTTTTTATTTTGAAAAAAAAATATTTTTGAAGTTTTTTGTAATAGTTGTATTTTTTATTTTATTTTTTTAATCTATTTTTTTTTAAATTGTTTTTAAGATTTTTTTATTTTTATTTTATATTCCTTAATTTTTTTTATTTTTTTAAATATTTATTTTTTAAATAATTACTTATTTTTTCTTTTTTAATTAAAAAAAGTTTTAAACATTTTATTTTTATTTTTTGTAATTTCAAATTTATTAAAAAAGAAGGCATTTTAATTTTTTAATTTAATTATTTTATTTTATTTTCTATTCTATTTTTTTTCAAATTTATCGACCTTTTTAAAAAATTTTTTAGAGAAATTATAATTTTTTAATCAAAATTGGACTCTATTATTTTTTAAGTGATTTAAAAGAAAAATAAATAAATACTTTTCTTGCGCCATGTATGGTTTTGAAGCGCATGCAATATTAAATCGCCGAAAAAATGCGTGTTATCGTTAGAACCACTTTTCGATTTGGGAGTTGATTTTGAGATTTAATTGCATTGATACCAATCGGGGTTTCCAAAAAGTTGTATTTTTAGCCCCGAGAAGAAAAAAGGGTGCTACCAGTAGCACCACTTTTCGATTCTGGGGTTGATTTAGGGTTTTGATTGCACTAACACCAGCCGAGGTTTCCAAAAAGTCGTAATTTTGGCCCTGGATATAAAGGGTGCTACTAGTAGCACCACTTTTCGATTCAGGGTTTTTTTTTTAATGTTTTTGACGCAAAAACATGAGTTTTTATGCCAAGAGTTCTTGTTTTGAGTATAAAGTTCTTGTCAAGTTGTATAATGTGTTCTTTCATATTCTTACCATCAAAAGTAGGTGGATTAATCTTTCTAAGCTCCCCTTGCAACACTTCTTCCACGTTTTTTCTTTTATGATGCCTGTTTGGAGACATTTCTAGACTACTGCTAGAATCCTCTCTAGTATAAGATCTCCTATTTGCATGAGGTTGTGAATAATGATGCCCATGACACCTAGTAACACTCTTAGAGTGTCTAGATTTTTCATGAGATCTCTTCTTTGAACTAACCCTATATTCCTTCTTAGGGCATGAAATTGATCCAACCTACAATTTCCTTTGTAACAAGTTCAAGATCTACATAAGTTGAGTATTTAACTGATTCTATTGCTCCTAAACCCTCATAATTCTTTCATTATCAGCTTTACAATTATGTAATTCTATCCTCAAGATTTTCATAGTTTCCACCAACTCCACTGATTGTATGTTAGCTCTATGTCCATTATATTCTGTCTCTTCATTACCTACACTAATATTTTTCCCTTTGGCTTATTCTGTCAAACTACATGAAATTTCGATTCCTTCCATCTTTACTTTACAATTTTATCTTGTGTGGCATTGAGCTGTAAACATATAACATGTAGCATTATGCTATACTAATATCTACAATGTGTCCAAATAATAAAAAACCATTAGACAAATATCTTCAATTCATGAAAATTTTATGCATAATAAAAATTCTAGAAAATCCCCTTTTTGACAACTTTTGTCAAACTACGCTACATGACCCTTTTCTTTTAGATTTCTATAAAATTAGGAAGTACTGAATTATAATCAATTTCACCGTTCTTAATCTCCTACTTATACTCTTTCCAATGACCATACCATTGTTCAATTATGATTTCGCCACTAAAAGTTATATCTATCTAAAAACACAATTTTTGTCCAATTTTACCCTATTTTTGTAGCCACACTTATTCTGAAGGACCAATTTCTAAGACCTGTAAAAGAAAATTGGTAAAGAACTAGAAAAAAAATTATATTAGGAGTTGATATCCCATATAATGGTGAGTACCCAAACAATTTCACTATTCAAATCTGATTCTCCTCTTAAATCTTATAAAATTCTGGAATCACCAACTTTTAATTTTCGCAGTTCTTTCATATTTAGAATTTTTGCTAAAAACTGCTATCTCACATACAAAACATTTATGGAAAAATCACCTTTAATTAAAGTTGTTCAAATTGAAGAGTTGAAAAAATGTCGAAATCATAAAATTTTCTGGTTATGAATTCTTGGGCCACTTTTGCTTCCTTTAAGATTTAAAAAATTGACCTTTCGCATGCCTAAATAGTAGATTTCGACCTTATTTTGCATCTTGGTTCCACATCTTTCTGAATTTGGACTCAAGGTTTCAGATTTATCTGTGTGCCCGGTTCACGAATTCACCATAACAATTTGGGCCTTAATCGAGCCCCTATCCATCCTCGGGCTACTCACCTTTGAAACCCATTAAGCCAAAAATTATGCAAAATCTAAGCATAATGGGTCCCTGGCCCTCACTAGAAATATTGTAGCCTCTGTTATTGGCATCAAAATGCTACAAGTCTCATCAAATTCTGATTTAACCAACTCCTATTATGGTCAAAACAATATTTTGGCTCCATATTGTTTTTTAACTTTTATGAAATTCTGCTAACGTGGCATGATGCTGATATGGAAGGAAAAATGTTTGTTGAGCTGTCAGACAATCCTATGTGTCACCCTGTGATGTATCCATGTCACCTTGTCAACCAAATCATCACATCACCTATCCCTGGAGTGAAAATATGTTGACGATATTCCTTTACCAGAAGTAGTAACAGTTCAACAAGGAGGCATTTTTCAAAATCTTTTGTTAGAGTTGTTTCAAAGTGGTATCTTCCCAATGGCTCATACACCCGCCATTAATCAACGTGTAATTTGTGGATGCGATATGCACCAAAACCGCCGATCATGGTGCCTCTGACGGATCTTGCTCGTTGATGATGTCTAACCCCTTTTTCGCTAGCCTTTGATTCTTAGCTCTTGGTCATGCAATCCATTGTACTAGCACTCAGGTGTTAAGCTCCCCAAAAATGTCGAACTAAGTTTTAAGGCAATGTTGATGTGGTTGGTCCACATCACAACCTGTTACCCATATGGAAGCTCCACCTCACTTGGAATCCATGCAAAACCTCCACATCACACCGTCCACATGGCACTTGTGGGTTTCATATAAAATTTTCAAGATATTCCAAATTTCAAATTTCTGACATGTGGCTCTTAGAAATTTACACTTGGCAATTTCTTTATAAACAGGTGGCCAACCCGAATTTACAGCTGGCCCATTCCAATACTGGAAATCATTCTATCAACCAATAGAATTGGGCACTCATGTCTTCTCCCTTTTATTGGGTTATCCATCAATTAATAGAACCGAAATTTTTTTGACATTGATGCATAACTTCACCTAGATTCAACTGAAATTCATACTTTTCACTATGTATTCCTCTTAAATTAAACCATGGAAAGATGAAATATGGTTTCCCCAATATTTTATCTAATGCATTTCGTCAAATACTTCATGTTCAACCTGTAATTCTTCCTATAGAATTCAAATATGGCCCATTGAGTCCTAGTGCTACAATCCTGGGATATGATACCTATCTGTCACAAACCCAGTATCCTCACAATGCCACTGAGGCCATGGAACACCCAAAATACCTCTATTAGTCCATTTAATTTTTCCTGATTATTTAAATTAAATATTTATAGTGGAATTAAATGCTTAAATGATTACTCATAATTTATATATGCATATACGTAGTTATTGCAAGCAATTTCTACATGAATGAAATCACATACAACCCATAATTCCATGCAATTAAATCATCATATAACAACAATTACTAACAGAGATCAACACAACACACTTTATACATAGGTGCATACTTATATAATCGATTGACTGCAAACCATGAATGTTCCTCCCAACCATAGTCTTTGTCAAGCCATGTATTTCTTTGAAAGGCCACCCCCGATTTGGGACTATTAAACCACAAGAGGGCACTGAGTTCTCTGGCTATAGTTATCCCAACCCACTATCACTCCTTCTCCATCAGCCTTCACAACCCAAGAATGGGGCTCCCTTCTCTGAGTTAACAATCCCTTGTGACCCCTTCTATGAGTTAACAACCCCTCAAGTTGTTACCCCAATTCCCTTCTAGGGCTCCAACACAAGATGACCAGGAACTCTTCATGTTGAGACTCCATGGAATTCATATGTTCTCGATATGGCTCTAGTCTATAGTACAGGTGATGGTGGTATGGTCTATGGTGGTTCATATATGATAGTAGACGATTATTCAATCATGGGAGAATGATGGTAGAATGGACTAGTTCTCAATACGTATATGCATGTTGAAAACTAGCCAAGGGGCATGAAGGGTGATAGGAACTAGCCAAATGGCATACATGGGTTGGATGCATTTTTCCCCTATAATCCTAGGCTTAGGATAACTGACCCAAGATTATGGTAAATGAACTTTTATAAAGAGGGGTTAATAAAACATAGGATAAAAGGAATAACTAAAGGTAGTGACTTAAATGATAAGTTTCTAGGGTTATCTCCCTTCTGACTCCACTCTCACTTCCCCTCTCGTGAAATAACACCCCCCCCATCACTTCTTCATCCTTTAGTATGCAATAGTCATGGTTTTTATATTAAAAAGTGAAAATGTTCGTATTTACATAATTTGGTCATGTTGGACCATTCATATCCAACTTGTATCCATTTCATCAATATTTACATATTTACATACTAGGCTAAAAAATGGGGTGTTACACAATCATTGAATGATGCTCAATACATTTCATTGTTGTTACTGAAAGTTGTATATTTTGGAATTTTTATTTGTGAAAAAGAAACAATATTTTTAATGTGGGCATATCATTCCAATTGGATGAAGATAAGTAATCAATAATTGTAACAACGCCAAAATGACATGTTGATTATCGAGGATCTTTATGTTGTCCCATATTTTGGATTCTTATTCGTATATAATAAAATGGGTTCCTTATTCTACAAGATTGTCTAATGTCCCAAAATGTTACATTATTGCTTATATATATGAGCGATCTACATTGTGACTATGAACAAGGTGTAATCAATATGCTTATCGAAATAGAGTCATTAAAATATAAAAATTAATAAATTAATATTATTAAAATATATTTTATTTTTTGATGATTAATTCAAATGCTAAATATATGAGTGACAAAAATGCCACTTTGCAAGATATCAATAACATTAAAAAATATTATCACATCTAAGTTTAAAGAGAAAATGTGGGGTGAGAGAATTAGAGATTAAAATAAAACTAAGATACTATAAGGAGGTCATTAACCCTAATTTGGAATATCTGAATATCTCTCTGTAATAACTAGTTCGAAGAAAATTAATATATCCAAGATAAGAACGAACTCTCATGAGCTTCATAGTGAAACAGGACATTGGACAATTCCTAAAACAATGTGGGTGGAAAGGATTTACCATCTCCATGAGACTATGAGCGTTGAGGATGAAAGTCACTTTCTCTTAGAATGTCCCATGTACACCCACATTAGATCGGAATTTCCTAATCTTTGCTACAATACAAACCTCCCTAGCCTTCTAACATGTGAAAAATATGGTGACATAGGAATGCCTCTTTCTAAGCTTTTTGAACATTGAAATAAAATTTTACAGCAATCCAATTAATCCTCTTAAGCTCTGATAGACCAAAGTTGGTCTCAGTGGACATTAACTACCATCATCATCATAATCTAGCTTGACATCCAAATGCAATAAATAAAATACAAAAATAAATATTATTATAAAAAAGATTTGATTCTCAGATAATTAATTGAAAATTTGTAAAAATAAAAAATAAAAAATATTTTTTCTTATCCACGGCATGGAAAAATTCATCACGGAATCATACACAATCTATTTATTTTAACTATTTAATGCTTTTTATTCATTTACATGAACCGATGCCCACTCAAATTTTATTCATTAGTGCTCTTTGATATAATAAATGTGTTGATGCTCTGTAAATATCATAAGCACCGCTACACTTTTTAAAACAGAAGCAATGTTGCGTTTTTTCCAAACTATACTCACCGATGCTTATTGGGATAATATACGCACCGGTGATTATTGGTACAATATACAAACCGGTTATATTTTAATACAAAATACGCAATAGTGCGTTATCTTATAATACAACATTAACATGCGTTTAAATATACAAACACACCGGTGTTTTTATAAAATATATGAGGCACTGATGCGGATGTCAATGGTACATGCACCGATGTTGGTACAATATAATATAAGCATGGGTATGTTTGCATTAAAATATATGCACCAATTCTTTGTAAATGAGTGTACACACCAATGCATATGTAAAAAATGCACCAATTTTCTTACAACATAATATATGCACCAATATGTTTGCATTAAAATATACACAGCAGTGCATTGACAATGAATGTACACACCGGTGCGTATATATAAAATGCACCGGTGTTGTTACAATATTATATAAGCACCGATATGGCTGTATTAAAATATATGCATGGGTGCATTGACATTGTGTGTACATACCGGTGTATTTTATTTATACAAGATGCATTGGTGCACATTATAAAATTGTATAGCATTGGAAATAAAACATCTGCTAAAACATCCAACCACCCAGATTTTTTAGTTATAGTGAATATCCATAATAACCTCCACAAAAACCTCTGCTACCAAAAATGGAGGCTGTAGCAGAGGTTTTTTGGACAATTTTTTTCAATCTTGTAACATTAAAAACGTCTGTTATAACCTCTGCTATAGGGTTTTTTCCTTGTAGTGATAGGAAGTTGCTTGTGATGTTACTCGTGCTTCAAGATTCTCTTGGAGTGAGGGAATTGAAGTAGTCTAGGTTGTTTTGGTGGTTAAAGTAATTGAGGTGCATGAAAGGGATTCTCATGTTCATAGGTTTTTTATAGCTTTGCATGGGTTGTTACCTTCACCACAAGCTTAGTACTTCAAGATTGAGGAATTAACTTGTGTAGAGTTTTATCTTTAGGAATTTCATAGATGTGATCCACATGTCTTGGTCTTGTCTCGAGATATGATTATGTTTGTAGGATGTCCTAGATAGCTCATGACGTGGTGTCCATTGATTTTGTCCCATGATGTTGATTTGGAGGATATTGGAGTTTAGAAAGTTGCTTTTGTTCCTTCATATTCACAGGTGGTAAGTAGTCTTTGGAGGTTCAAGATGGTGTTATAGCATGGATGTTAATTTATTTACAGGAGATAATGTTGATTATGGGATTATAGTAGGTATATATTTATAGGTGGTAGGTTCAGTGGAGTTGAAGAGGGAGTCGATAGGTGTTGTAAACACTTATAAAGATATTTTTAGATTTTGGGTTACTTTGAAAGTGTTTACACCATGTTTGTGGGTGCTTTATGAGATTTGGGGCACATTGTGTATGTTTATATTGAGTCCGGTCCATGATGGAATTTCACATTGGAGATGTCTTACTTGATGATTGCTTGACCTCAGTTGGTTGCTTGCTTGGCATTATTCTCTAGGGTGTTGGATATCTCCTAACAACTTGGGTGTTGTTTTACATCATGGCCAAATGGAGATGGTTTCTTTCCTTAGAGAATTCATTACTTAGGAGGATGAGTGTTTTGCATCCTAGATGAGGGAATTGGACCCTAGGCAACAAAAATTAGCTTTGATTCATATAGGGAGGCTTGGAATTGGCTTAGGGATGCCTAGGTTGTGATAGTGTTCATGTAGGAGGAGTAGACCCAGTGGAGGACATGGCTTAAGAGAATTGATAGAGCCTTTGGAGGCTTGTAGGAAGAGCATTGGACACACCTTGTGGAGTGCCCTTACATTTATATCCTTGCTTGTGGAAAACATCACATTGTTTTCTTACAATAAAAAGAAAAAAATACTAAACTTAGAAGTTGGAAGGGAAAATGGTGAGACTAGAGGACTGTTGGCAGGCGGTTTGATGAGGATGTGTCGTGGTACCGCCGACGTTGTGACACATTGGATGAAGGCGCAAAAGGAGTATTTGGTGCCAAAGTATACCACAGTTGGCGGGTTTTGGGTCACTTGGACCATGTATTTTGTCATATTGAGTCAAGTATACCACAGATGGCGGGTTTTAGGTCATGTATTTTGTAATATCGAGTCAATTGTACCGTGGTATGCGGTTTTTTTGGGTCATTAGACCGAGTCAGTTAATCGATTGTCCACAAGTGTCGGTTAGGTAAGTGGACAAGTATTGTAGTTGGTGGAAGCCTATAAATAGATGAGAATTGTAAGTGTTAGGAGAGAGTCGATGGAGAGAAGAGTGAGATAGAGCTATATGCAGAGATTGATAGAGATATAATGCGGGAGTTGCACAGAGATTCATGTACTGCTTTTGGTTTGCCACAGTAATATAAAGATGATGATTTGGTGCAATCTGTGTGTAATGTTGCTCGATACTTATGTTATTGTCTTGTCTTAATGCAATTATATGTTTCTGTCGTTATGATGTGGATGCTACAATAGTACGTTATAGATATTTGTTTACTGTAATGTCAAATGCTACGATTAAAGTGATATGCTATAACTTCATGATGAATACTTAGAATTGTTGTTGGTATCATACTGTCGCAACGTGCCTCCTCCCTCGACGAAAACATGGTTTCGTCTGCTCTTCCTAGACACCTCGAGTGAGATCTCATCCACTCTGCGGGTGTTGCTGGGTGGGATCAAACCTGCCCGGGTTGGTGCCTAGGGGGATTGCGGTATGTGTCAACTGTTAGTGGACCCCTGTCGACTGTGAGGTCGCGACTTGGTCAACAAATGGTTCCGTTGCTAGGACTGTGTGTAGAGTAAGAGGAGGCCATGTTGTGGCACCTGATGAAGCCGAATATGCAAAGATGGTTTGATCAGAGACTGTGGGAATTTGTTGAAAAGGAAAGTCGGAACACACGAGTAACGATAGATCGCTGGTTGGGAATATATATTCACGATGGTCCGCATGAGTGGTTCTTCTCTGAATTCCTGGTTGTTCTGTATGAGTGGTTGTCAAATTTGACCTTCCAGAATAGAAATTTCCAAGGTGGTGAACTGACGACTTGGACCCCGGAGTTGATCCAGGAGCTGCAGGAAGTCGATAATAAAGCATCGCGGGCTGTCGAAGTTTGGATTGATAGCATCTTGGAAGGATATATCACTGAATTTGCGGTCGACACAAAGAAATCCTATAGTGAGGCTGAAAGATACTTCTTTGACGAACCGAGGGGAAGGTTTTTGCTGTCACTCCAACTGTTGATTAAGATGCTAATATGCGAGAAAGGTATATTGAAGTTGCACCTTGATCAGTAAGCATCCTGGTGGGTGGAGGCCGTGGGTATCGTGACTGTCAGGGGGCAGTCGAAGGAATGGTAAAGGAGTAGATGGGTGCAGACCATGAGGAGACTGTGAGCGAAGCCGAGGAAGAAAGTGGCCTTACGAGGGGAGGAGCAAGGTTCCGACAGGAAAAGAGGTAGAGGATAGGAGAAGGTCCTGCTGGGATCAGACTGCAGAATCGTGAAGGAAGGCCACACGGGATGAAGCAACCTCAGAGTCCTGACAGGTACAACCAGGCTACGCCCAGGATAGAGGCAAGACCAAACCCCGGCACAAACATACCCACCCCTCCGCTCACTAACTCTCAACCAGTAAGAAATAATACTTCGACACCGCCAAGTTCGTCAATACCACAGAAGTTAATTGGTAGTAGCGCAACGATAGGAGGAAGGAAGCCCAAGATGGTGGGTGATGATGCTAAGCTAACATTATTCCATGGAAGTGCGACAGACAACCCAGAACAGTATTGGTTTTTTTGTGAAGTGGTCTGGACCGTGAAACAGATCACTGATGACAATACTAAGAAAGGACAGTTAGCCACGACTCTGCGAGGTCGTGCCTTAGATTGGTTCATGAAGTTCATTTTAGTCCCTACAGGGACCCCAGAGAAGTCCCTGGATGAGATTCAGGATGGGCTGATTGCTGAATTTAGACGGCCTAAGTTGGAGTCTCAATATATTACTGAACTGAAGGAAATTAAGCAGTATCCCAATGAGATAGTGTGGGATTTCAATCAGTGATTCAAGACACTGATGACAAAGGTTAGTTTCAATATGATTTATGTCCAACATAAAGAATGGTTCATTGCGGTACTGTCACCCCACATTCGACTGCCGCTGATGCAGTAAAAGATATCAACACCTAGCGAAGCTCTAGAGATTGCAATGCGATTGGAGGCATCGTCGATTGGAGATAATGCAGCCGGGATGTCACAGATTCATATGCAGCTCGCCAACCTGACTATACATTTGCAAGATTTAAAGAAGAACAAGGAACAACGCGATGAAGTATGGTGTACGCGATGTTGACGAGAGGGACATACGAAAGATGATTTCTCGGATTTTCGTAATTATTTGGTCTCCAGTGCACCCAATCCATTGAATGGCGGCAGTATGTCGTGGTGTCGCGTTTGTTCGGTATTTGAGAATGGTCATGATAGTTTCCCATATATGCAGAAAATGGTGACAACCCCACAAAATCTTTATTGCACATTCTGCAAGTCAGTGGGTCATTTTGACAAGGATTGCCGTGCATATGGGTTGCTGCAGCAGAGAATGTGTGATGCATCTATGTCAAAGATGATCAGCGTGCTGCACTGCTACAGCCATACATTGCTCAGCCGCAACCACAGATGCAGTTTGTACCACAGCAGTAGCAACCGCAGCAGTTCGTACCACAATATACACCGGTGAACCCCCCACCGCCTTAGTACGTGCAACAACCACAGTATGTACCACAAGGACAAGGGATGCTGCTAGCACCCATGCAGCAGTAGTTTAACCAACCTCAGTATCAGCAGCAGGGCGGCTATTGGGGAGGCTGCAGGGGCGAACGCGGTGGTAGATTTGGTCATGGAGGAGGAGGCTGAGGTGGTTGTGGACCTGTTCAATGTTACCACTGTGCGGTATGGGGACATTATCAGCGCGACTACCCACTGCTACAGAATCAGTGTACGTTTTGTTCTGGTAATGATCATACAGTCGAGAATTGTCCACAGTTGATTGCAAGATGGTAGGCTGGGAACACTCCACAATTACAGAACCCAGTACAACAACTGGTACAGAACCTGGTGCAGCACCCAGTGCAGAACCAGCCCCTGCGACCACCATCGAATGCTAATCCGAACGTAAATCAACCAGGGAACCTGCAGCAAAACCAAACACAGGGTGCCAATATTGTGACTATTTCTGCAGAACCGCAACCACAAGATGCTTCGGTGCCTGTTGTCACTTGTGGAGGCAAGATGACTGGGGAAGATGGTTCGTGACCACTCATTTGCTTGGCTGGTAAGAAGACAGTAAATTTTGACATTGATGCAGAACGAGAGACGTTCCTGGAAGCACATCGCACTTTGGAGAAGGATCGTGGTAAGGCTTTTGTCTGCGATATGCCGCCTGTCTTTGATACCACATTAGACGTTGATTGACCACCACCAGGGATATTGCAGAAGTTCCTTGAAAGCTGTCTGTAATTGGCATGAGACCCGGCTACCTTGGCTGATATTGAGGGATGGTTGCAGTGATTTTAGAAAGAACGACAGGAGTCGACAGTAAACTCCTCACAATGACGGAAGACTGACAATGAAATGTGAATGAATATTCAGATTGGTGACTATCATGTTGACTCTGTGATTCTTGACCTTGGTTCGGATGTTAACATCTTAACCAAGCAGGTGTGGCAGAAGATGGGGAGTCCCCCATTGGGCTGGACTCCTATGCAGCTCCGGTTGGCTAACCATGTGAAAGTTACACCAATTGGGTGGGTTTCGCGGCTCACGATTGATATTGAGGGCATGAAGACTTATGCTGATTTTGACGTCATTGAAGTAGTTGATGGAGGAAGTCCCTATCCTGTGCTATTGGGGATAGGATGGGCTAACGACAGTGGATCTGTAATCAACTTCAAGAAGCGCATGATGACTTTTGAGAATCGCGATTTTTGAGTCATCGCTCCGTTGGATCCGGCTAAAGGACGCCGATATGTTGAGCCTGTCAAAGATGCCGATCACACTGGCTGGGATCATGCATTTAATATTTCTGAGGACTACATTCATCCCACGATCCATGGTGAGCTGGAGTGGCGCAGCGAGAGTTATGCATCTTCCGACTCTGATGATGCATTAGAGCACTGGCAGAACCGGATGCATGAAGTACTATTCTAGAAATGTGGCTTAGTTACACAATCCTTATGTCGGGTTGTGACAGAAACAGTCACACTGCCTGTCTATGACGGGTTTCCTAACCTCACTAACATTTTGGCAGAATTTGAAAAACAGGTCTCAGAACCCCAGCGATTGCTGGCCTTGGAGGAAGCACTGAAGGCTGCTCTAGCACGCTGGTGGGTGACACATAAGAAATTCATTAAAGATTGGTCACAGTGTCGTAGGTTGATGACGGTTCGATTTGGCAATACTAAGATTTATCACACCGGCAAGTATGATGGTCGAACTGATCCTAGTGATCATGTGATGGAGTGTCAATGATTGTGGGTAACGCGACCCAGAGATGAGTGGGTTCATGCTTTTGTCCATACTTTGGAGGAGATACCGCGCTTGTGGTATACTGCAGCTGAGTTGCGCCGTGACATTACAACATGGGGGGAGTTAACGATCTATTTCACTCATACCTTCACATTTGCGGATGCCAACCCTGATGTCCATAACGCCCTGCATCTCATCCGCGATGTGATATTTTAGGTTGTTTTGGTGGCCTGCCCTATTGACCTGCACACCCACAGTCAGATGCAGTCTCTCATGGAGTGCTTCAACGTCAGTGGAGGGCCAGAGGACGATGATGATCCCCAAAATATCAACATCCCCGAATCCGAAGGAAGTCACGATGTGGTACCACCTGTTGCGCCAAGTAATCCGTTCAATCAGCCGTTGCAGCTTTGCAAAATGAATATCAGGACTGAGGCTACTCCCAAGTTTGCTAATGTTGGGGATTATTGGGATGACGAGATGATGAGTAAGGTTACCAAGTTATTGCATGAGTTTCAGGACGTGTTTCCCATGAATTTTTTTGAAATGAAGGGAATCTTGGGTGATTTAGGAGAGATGAGGATTCCATTGAAACTAGATGCTAAGCCAGTCTGACAGCAACCTTATCATCTAAATCCACGACATAAAGAAAAGGTCAATGCGAAACTTGATCGGATGCTGGATGCTGGTATTATCGAACCTGTGGAAGAGCCAGAATGGATCAGTCCTATGGTGGTGCAGGACAAGAAAATAAGCGAAGTGCGCATTTGTGTCGATTTGCGGAAGTTGAATGATGCCTGCTTGCATGACCCCTTTCCGACCCCGTTTACTGATGAAGTACTTGAAGGAGTGGGTGGCCAGGAGATGTACTCTTTCACTGATGGATTCTCTGGCTACCATCAGATTCGCATTACCAAGGAAGACCGCCATAAGACAAATTTTGTTACTGAATGGGGTTTCTTTCAGTACACGGTCATGCCCTTTGGTCTGAAGAATGCACCTGCGATATTTTCCCAGGTCATTGTTGCTGCATTCAAATATTTTATTTAGAAGTTTATGCAGGTATATATGGTTGATTGGACTGTTTATGGCTTGATTCGTGATCATTTGGCCAATCTACGGTTAATGCTTGAGCAATGCCGATAGAACCAGATATTGCTGAACTTGAAGAAATGTATATTTTGTGCACCCTTTGGAATACTGCTGGGTCATATCGTGTGTAAGCAGGGATTGTTGGTTGATCCACCCAAAATCGCACTTATTTTGGGGTTGCAACCGTTGACCACTGTTAAGCAGTTGTGTGCCACCTTGGGTCATACAGGACATTATCGCAAGTTTATCAGGGGTTATGCTGCGATTACGGCCCCTATGGAGAAGTTGTTAAAAAAGGATGTGGCATTCTAGTGGAACCTGGAATGCTAGGCTAGTTTTGAAACATTTAAGGTGAGGATGGCATCGGCACCGATCCTAGTCTTTCCGGATTGGAGCACCAATCCTGGTCTTTCCGGACTGGAGTAAGGAATTCCATGTCCATGTTGATGCTTCATCGGTTGCTTTAGGGGTTGTATTGGCTCAACCAAGAGAAGGCGACATTGATCATCCCATTTCTTTTGCCATCGAAAGCTGTCGTCTGCAGAACATAATTACACTACCATAGAACGAGAAGGTCTGGCCATGGTTTACGCGCTGCAAAAATTCAGGCATTATTTGTTGGGTGGCCATTTTAAAATGTTCACTGATCATTCTGCTTTGAAATACTTGGTCAATAAGCCTGTGTTGGGGGGGAAGATCTGTTGCTGGCTACTGTTGTTTCAGGAGTTTGATTTTGAGGTTGTTGTGAAGCCGGGGTGGTTGAATGCTGGACCAGATCATTTGTCATGAATTGATACAGGGGAGGAACCGACTAATATCGACGATGGGTTGCTGGATGCCCAACTATTTCACGTTGCCGCTGCTGATCACTACTTCGATGACATCCTTCAGTTTCTGGTGACTGGCACTGCACCTGTTGACTTTACCACTACTCAGAAGAAGCAATTGGTCATTAAGGCTACTAATTTTCAACTGATCACAGGAGAGTTGTATAAATTGGGTGCCGATGAGATATTGCGTAGATGTGTCTTGCCACATGAGCAGGCGCAGATATTGGATAAGGCACATGGTGGAGTTGCGGGAGGACATTATGGCGCTCAAGTGACTGCCAGGAAAATACTACGCGCAGGTCTTTGGTGGCCTACATTACATAGTGATGCGATAGACTATGCGCGATCTTGTGATGTTTGTCAACGAACTGGCAAGCCGTCCAGACAAGATGAGATGTCGTTGCTACCTCAAGTAAAATTGCAACCATTCGAGAAATGGGCTGTGGATTTTTTTGGACCGATCAATCCACCAGGGAAACGTACGGGTGCGTGATACATCATTACAACAACAGAGTATTTGACCCGATAGGCTAAGGCAGCGCCTGTAGTTGATTTCTCCACCACAAAATCCGCTCGATTTTTGTTTGATCACATTATCACTCGTTTCAGCTGCCCCAAGATATTGCTGAGTGATCAAGGCAGCCACTTTCTTAATCGCACTATCAGCGCATTGACAGAGGAATTGCAGATACATCATAAGAAGAGTACACCCTATCACTCACAGGTGAATGGAATGGTGGATGCTTTTAATAAGGTATTGGAGCATGCGTTGACAAAGGTGTGCAATGCAAACCATGATGACTAGTATTTGAAAGTTCTAGCGGTATTATGGACCTATCGCACTACATGTAAATGACTGACTGGTCAGATGCCTTTCAAGCTGGTATATGGGAAGGAAGAAATTATTCCGATGGAGTATATTGTCCCAAGTCTATGCATTGCGGCTATTACAGGTATGGATGATGTCGCAGCATTAGACGAGTGTCTAGCACAATTGGTGGAGCTAGAAGAGGATCGATTTATCGCTGGATTTCACCAAGGGGTAGAGAAGGACCGTCATAAGGCATGGCATGATCACCACATCAAAAACAAACAGTTTCAGCAAGGCGACTTAGTGTTACTCTACGACAGTAAGTTTATGAAACATCCAGGCAAGTTGCAGATGCATTGGCTGGTTCCCTACCACATCAATAGTATTACTTCCGGAGAAGCAATTCAGTTGCAGCGATTGGATGGGGGAATGCTCCCCAAGCTGGTAAATGGTCACAGGTTGAAGCCCTATCGCGTGGGTGTGGAACAGTGCGATGTCTGAGTTGCATTGGTTAAAAAAAAAAATGATGATGATTGTTGCAGGTTGATTGATGGCAGATGATGCACCAATAGCGGACAGCATGCTCAAGCGAGAGAGGCTTGTGCCGCCAGTCAGAGACTCATGGCGGTGTTTGCACTCAGGCTCGCTGATGGATTTTGTACGACGAATTTAGGAGGGTACAGTGAAGTGGTGTGATTCCTGGCCACCCTCTCTACATATGATTGTCCTTAACTGATTTGGCTGGGTCACACATAACGATGGCATGTTTTGCACATGGCACGCTGGGCCAGGACGATCAACGGGGTTGTTCATGTGGTGGCACATGGGATCTTTGTTGGCAGCATGGTCTCCCCCTCCACTGTGACATTTGGCTGGCTCTTACACACAGATGAGAGGTACCGGGGCATCATTCCCCCCGTCATGACAAGGGAAAGCCCGGCTATAAGTAACTGAGGAAGTTGGTAGTTCACCATACCAAAGTTGTTCCAACATAGAGTGGTTATGCTAGTTAATCAATCTGGAAGTTGAGTTGTGAGGAATTCCAAGGAAGCTATGGAAATGCTTCACTTCGTTTCCTGTGGTAGCACCCCAAGGGCTCTGTGGGCTCGCATGACAAGTGTCCCCGAGCACCTCAATATGGTCGGTGCACTTCCCCTACGTATGCCCGGGCTGGTGCCAGGGAAACTGCAGTACGTGTCGATAGTGATATGGACCCCTAGCCGGTCCCGCATGATTTAGTATGCAGTAGTTATTCGAAGAGTTGTGCTATTTTTTATCAGAACACTGGTTGGGGCAATCGCTCCTTGACTTCAGTCGAAGACGGGCGCTGGCGTGAAACAAATGTGCTAGAGTTGTCAGCCATTCTCAACCCTTGGTAATGTTCGTCCTCTTTTCTTTTCAGTCTGCACTATTCCATGCGACTGGAGGATGAGTTTGTGATGTACGTGACAGTGAGTAGGGGGCTGCCTACTCTCGTGGAGGGATTACAGAATTGGTAGCCAAGGATCTGTACAGCTGAAAGAAGGAGACAACATTACATGATCCAGACAGCAAGAACAGATGCAGTTGACATGGCTCGAGGGTGAGCCACAAGATTGTGTTGGGGGCCTGTTGGCAGGCAGTTTGATGAGGATGTGTCGCGGTACTGTCAACATTGCGACACGTTGGATGAAGGCGCGAAAGGAGTATTTGGTGCCAAAGTATATCGTAGTTGGTGGGTTTTGGGTCACTTGGACCATGTATTTTGACTGCAAATGGTGGGTTTTGGGTCATGTATTTTGTAATATCGAGTCAATTGTCCCGTGGTATGCGGGTTTTTGGGTCATTAGACCGAGTCAGTTAGTCGATTGTCCACAAGTGTCGATTAGGTAAGTGGACAAGTATTGTAATTGGTGGAAGCCTATAAATAGATGAGCATTGTAAGTGTTAGGAGAGAGTCGATGGAGAGAAGAGTGAGATAGAGCTATATGCGGAGATTGATAGAGATATAATGCGGGAGTTGCACAGAGATTCATGTACTGCTTTTGGTTTGCCATAGTAATATAAAGACGATGATTTGGTGCAATCTATGTGTAATGTTGCTCAATACTTATGTTATTGTCTTGTCTTAATGCAATTATCTGTTTATGTCACTATGATGTGGATGTTGCAATAGTGTGTTATAGATATTTGTTTACTGTAATGTGAAATGCTACGATTAAAGTGATATGCTATAACTTAATGATGAATACTTAGAATTGTTGTCGGTATCATACTGCCACAATGTGCCTCCTCCCTCAGCGGAGACATGGTTCTGTCTGCTCTTCCTGGACGCCTCGGGTGAGACCTCATCCGCTCTACGGGTGTTGCTGGGTGGGTTCAAACTTGCCCGGGTCGGTGCCTAGGGAGATTGCGGTATGTGTCGACAGTTGGTGGACCCCTGTCAACTGTGAGGTCGCAACTTGGTCGACAAGGACATTGAATTAGAGTGACATGTCAAATTCTAAAGGGCCATAATGTTTCAGAGACCCATTGACCCTTTTTTTTAAAATGTGGAGATTCTCACTCATTTTTCAATGTGAGAACTTCATTACTAATGTAAAAAAAAAAACTTATTAACGTAAAATAACATGATCCTTATGCATGAGTAATGAGTGATGCAATGGTCTTGGAGTAACACCTTAAATTGCTTTTGATTGGCTAAGAGCTCATTTTCCTTGAATGTAAGGAAACATGGTAACAAACCAATACCTAGAGGTATTTGGCAAGAGTAGAAGTTTGCTTCCTTACATACCACTACCAAGTTATTTGAAGTGTCATGGCTTTCCTTGATAACTATTATGAATCAACTCACATTTTCATATAGTAATCAATAATGATTATCCTCACTATCAATTTAAAAACTAAATTATAATAATTTTTTCCATATTTAAAAAATAATAATGAGTAATGCACATATATTCCTAATCACCCTTATTCATAAAGTTTGAGTGATATATTATGTATCCTAAATTTGAGTTATATATTTACGTCGTAGGTGTTTCACCATGGAGAAGCATAACCTCCACGTCGGTTAGATTCCTCGCTCATAAAGCGAATGGAATCCTACCACATGGAGGTTATGCTTCTCCTGCAGCCGTGAGCTCCCTCCTCTTGTCGCCACCTACTGCCTCCTCTCGCCGCCGACCTCCCCGACCTCCTATGCCTCCTCTCTGCGTGAGCTCCTTCCCTTTTCTCTCTCATGAACTCATCGCCTCCCTCCACCTCCCCTCAGCCACATGCACAATCCCCCACCTGCAGCCTCCTCCCTCCTCCCGCCGCAGCCTCCTCCCACCGTGAGTGTTGTCGTGGAGGTTATGTCCACTTGCGGCAAGGTGTTGATTCATGGGAAATTTGAGCTCATAATATCGTTTCTCATAGAAGGAGGGATTCTAGGGGGTTATGACCTTCTCAGGGCTGAGCTCTATGCTATGGAAGGCCCGCCGCACTTTGATACCCTCAAATATGTCCTCGATCCGCAGGTTGTTATCCATGATGAAGCTAAATTCCTTGCTATTTTTTGGCTTCTTCAGCCTTAATCTCTCAGCAGCTGAAGACGACCTTGCGCTCAGGTAACTTTGAACTGCCTCGTAAACTTCACCTACCCTGTAACCGTCGTTCTCATGTATCATAACTAAAATGTAAGAAGACACTATCCCTATGAGTCTATGCATCCACTTTGAAAAAAAATTGTTGAATTCTGTGGGCGGGTATTTCTCGGCTATGCTCCGAATGAATATCATGGAAGCCATGATCGACCCCAAATTCGACCAGAACTCCATTTTCATTAAATTAGGAATTTACGGCAGAGAGGAATATGTAAATGTAAATGATCAGAGCCAGGTACTAGAAAGAAACATGACCTGGATATATAAAGGCCTGCCTGCCATTGGAATACAAAAGAGAGAAGAAATTGTGTGGAAAATTCGTGGGTGGAATTGTACGGTGCCAAATTGTGCGTAAATATGAACTCACCTTGAAACCCAATTTATCATCAACGTATTTTCAAGCTTACCTCATTGCAAGTTGTTACAAGAAATCAAATACAATTCAAAAGGCATTTTTCCCCCAATTTGAATGTTATAGATCTGAGGTAGCTAAAGCTCTCTTTTATTTCCTCCCGAAAGAGGTCTCAAAACCTTGTCCAACTTGAATTCTAGAAAAACAACCGTTTTGATGTCTTCTAGAAGCCATTGATCTTCTTGCATATAGCTTGTGGCAAGAATAACTTTCACAACTTCAATGGGATGGAATGCATCCCAAAATACATTCTAGTCCCTGTTGATGCCCGATTCCATTCCCGGAAGGCACATCATCTATCCATTATACCTACGTATTCCACAACATCCTTGATTCCTTATACTAAAACCTATATATATTAATAGACAACAACAAAAAATTACAGTCACAACTTATTCATATGGGCCTGCTCTAGCTTAACCAATATTTCAAGTTTAGAATTAAGTTATTAATGTACTATAGAAACTGAGATTGTCGATTACCATAGAGGGAATGTGCACCAGGCAAGTTGAGTTCCAGAATGGCCGAAAGATACTTGAGAGGGACACTGAACGTTGTTTCCAGAGGAATTGGAGAATAACACAGAGCGAGAGCTCTTGTTGTTGGAGAAACTGAAGAATGACACTTGATTTGGTTAGCAGTAGTTGCATTCTCGAACATGCATATCATTGTCAGATTTGCAATACATGCATGCAGCCACATAACAAGAATTGGTACTTCAAGTTTAAAATAATAATTAAGATTGTTTTTAAGTATTTACTTCATTATCTTTATCCACCTCATATTTATTCGTATCATTTAACACGACAGTGCAAAAGTGAAGTACTTCATAGAATTTTCTACGTTCATGTTCTAGAATTACAATGCATGTCGATGTGTGATGTGTGATGTGTGATGTGTGAATGAAATTAAATGGTAGAAGCATGCTAAAGGTGCACACAAAAGGTATGATACTATGTCCCCACAAAGTATCGATAATGCGTCTAAGTTCAAATGGACTGGACCACAATTTAGTATTATTTATTCCATTATAGCTTTCGGACGCAAGTCAGTATTGTTTTGACTTTTTAAAATTTTAAAATATCTCAATGTTTTTATAAAATTAACATATTTTCGTTTATTAACATATTTTGGAAATAAATAAAAATATGTTACATTTTAAAAAATATTAATTAACCGTATACAATGATGGATTAAATAGTTTTGGTTGGAATTGGCAATTTTTAATAAAAAACATAATAATAAGATATGTAATTTTAAAAACTCAAAGAATGCCATGCAATACTTTTGAATTCAAAGTCTGGTGTTATATAATTCATGATTTAATAGTTATATATAACTACTTCATTGCCAAAAAATTTCTACTTACTTTTAGAATTTAAAAAATTTAAGGTTTATACTGCCACAATGTTGTCCGAAAAGATGGCTATGCAAAATGAAATTGCACTATTTCAAAAAATTCAATGCCAATTATTTACACTTTCAGTTTTGGAAAATTCATTTTTATGGATTTAGTTTTATATGGCTATACTTTCAAGGAATTTTCATCATAGTAATTTTCATGAGAGTAGAATGGTCTCACTGGAGTTGGTAGCTAGCATAAATATTTCCAAGCTAAACTATTCTCAAGCTGTGTTAATGTAATGGATTGAATATTCTTCTTCACTTGAAATGGTGGATCTTCAAATCCTTTTAGTTGCTTTGCACAAAGGAAATGTATACTTGCCACAATGTAGTCTTAAAAAATGGCTTTGAAAATTGAAATCGGACCACTTCAAAAAATTCAATCCCAATTCTTTACTTCAGTTTTGGAAAATACATTTTTAGTCCCTGCCGTAGGTAGAGACTATATGTTCTGCTCTATTATATTAATTTGTAAGATTACATAAAACAACTATGTAAATGGATAAAGTCTCTTCAAAATAAAGATTTATTAGTTTTTTATATATAAATTGTTTTCATACGTGTTATCCTTTTATTGGAGAATATAGTCTGATTTGACTAATTTTATCATTGCGGATGATTAGTGAAAAATAAAAATAAAAATAAAATACTTCTACCTTAGTTAAACATTACCTGCCAACAATTTGATATTGCTTGTCGTGCAAGTCATTTGGCACTGTCCTCTGTTGTTGAATTTCAAGCAAGAGTTTACACCTGTCCAAAGCACTACAATCCGTTGCCCAATTTTGAAAATGAGTTTACAAGTGTCCTTGATACTGTATTTGTTCTACATTTTGCAATAGTATGAAAATAGAGAGAGGCATACTACCAAAAAGAAGGCTTCTAACAAAAGCAGAAGAAGGCTGCTAAAATTTAAGTGCGTGTTGTAATTTTGCAGAATTTGCAATGGAGCAACACAAGATGTCTGCTGGTGTGATGCGGAGAGCCTTTTAGCAATGAAAGAGGGTGTTTTATTGGGTCTCTTGTTACAAATCCATGGTCGCTAAAACTGTTTTTTAAGAAACGAAATAGGTTTTTTTTTTCGTCTCTTGTTACAAATTCATGGCCTATACAGGCATAGCTTGCAATAGTGTGAAATGTATGCATGAGTTTTCCGGTTAAAATTTGGTTATTTGATGAGGGAAGATCTAGCCACGGTTCCTTAGGGGCTTCCTGGAAATTAAGGAGTTTGAAAGGTCACAAGACAAGATTTTTCTTTTTCTCCGACGGCTCGGACCGAAATCGCTGTTGAGGAAATTTGGACGGGTAAGCATCTTTTGCTTGGAGATTTCCGTTTAAAGTTTGTTTAAGTCTCCAGATCATATTGCTAAATGGTTATGTGCATTAAATTTGCTTTTTTTTGGCTGTCTATTAGTAGGCATTGCAGTATTGTTTGCGTATTTTGACTATTTCTCATTTTTAAGCTTAAAATTTGTCGTTAAATGTCAAACTTAGCTTCGTATGTCATATATTTTTGGTTTTGGTTGAAATTTCCAGCTAAATCTCAGGCTTAGAATAGTAATTCTCCAGATCGATTTGTCAAATTGATTTCTGTGTTAAATTTACCTTGTTTTCGTTATTCTTTAAAGGCCTTGCAGTAGCTTGAGTTCTTTAGATTTAGGACGGATTCACTCCGAGTTCGGCCATTAGAAAAGCATTAAAGGAGCCTGTGAAAAGGTTTTTAAATTTTGTAGCAGGAGAATGGCATCGACACTAAGCTATAGAGGTCACGAGGTTCCATCTAACAGTGATGAATACTTGTCAAAGCTAGAAAAGTTGTGGTCAATCCAGTCGATTATTTGCTGAGGGAGTAGTGACTTCATTTTATTTTGATAGGAATTTCTATTGCATCGATGTTCTTTATCCTTTAGCCTGGCTATTTTGCATTTAATGTTGATGAAAGTGCAAATTTTGTGCCCGATTAGCATCATCAGATCGTTTATGAGACACCTCTTTCTCAAGTTTCTCAGTATCATCCCGATTTGATGGTGAATTCGGGGGCCAAAGTGCCTCTAGGTTTAAAGAGGAAGTCCCTAGGATTTGTTGTGATAGGTGGAGTTGGATTTATTGGTCGTCACCTGGTTGACAGGCTCATGGTGAGAGGCGACAATGTTATTGTTGTTGACAATTTCTTTACAGGAAGGAGAATTTTTTACATCATTTCGACAATACTAGCTTTAAATTCATTGTGGGTGCTCCAATGATGGCTTCGATTCAATCTAAACAATTTGTAGTTCCCCCGAGGCCAAAAATGGGGAAGCGAGTATTAGATAAAGGGAATAGTGAATAAGTTGACCAAACAGAACCTGAAGACAACAAAAAGGAAGATGTTTCTCAATTCATAGTCACTCAAGTTCATGTTGCAGGTCTAATATATGAAGAACGGGATAAGAAAACGAGTTGGAGCACTCCAAAGCAATAGTAGTTAGGTTCCCATTGGTTGCCTGCAAGCGGAATAGGAAAGAGTGCAAAACACCCCATACTGAAATATAAACAAGCGACAAAACCAATGCCACCCTCAAAGACAAAAGTAAAAACTGGGGACACTCTTTTGAATATATCTTCAAGTGCTTTTGGTGATGGAGGAAGATGGAAGGAAATTGCGTCATTAAAACCACACATCAAAAATCCTAATATAATTTTACCAAATGATACTCTTAAGTTACGGTAGATATTTTGATTTTTAACTCTTTGGTTGGAAGAGTGGAACAACTTTTCCTTTCTAGAGACTGCATGTCTTTCATTTACATGTTTTATTTCTGTTGAAAATTTTCACAGGGATAACTTGAGGTCGCCAAGGAGTGGAAGATTCTTTGTATTATAGTGTTTGATTCTGCATAGCACTGCATTGAAAAACCATTCAAAACACTTTATTATATATTTTTTGGGATATACTTTCAGTCAGAAATTATTTTGGTTGTTACTGATTTGGAGTTTGATTCTTTGTATTATAGTGTTTGATTCTGCATAACACTGCATTGCAAAACCATGAAACACTTTATTATATATTTTTTGGGATCTACTTTCAGTCAAAAATTATTTTGGCTGTTACACTTTATTATATATTTTTTGGGATCTACTTTCAGTTAGAAATTATTTTGCTGCACATATTTAGGAATTCATGTTACAGCAAGAATTGGGTGTGCATATATTGTATAAGATGAGCATGGCGAAGTGTGGGGGAATGCAGTTTAATTATTATGTGATGAAGATGAATCTAATTCATCATCAAACGGTAGGGTTGCTTGATACACTCTGAATTTCAGGTATGTATATACCTTTTATCATTTACATTTCTTTCAATAAGAATATTCACTAATATTGAAGGGCAAAGTCATAATCTCTTTTTTGAGTTGAACAACAAAGATGGCCAATGTTGTTGTAGGTTAGTTTGAATTTCAATGCCTTTCATGTAATGTCTGGAAAACAACACACATATTCTATTCCATCAAACCTATTTATGTTATTTCATAGTATTTACATCATATATCAAAATCAACACATCTTATGTTATTTGATACTATTTACATATTTACTTGCAAATTTTTATCTGTACTTACAAAGTTCAGTAAATAACATGGATAGACGCATGAACTTTGCTTTGTTTTCGTTGCAGAAAAATATGGATGAGGCAATATTATCTTGAGGAGATAAAAATAAGGGGTTTCTTACAAGATACTGTAAGCTCAAAATAGTAATATCAAAATATATTTCTACTAATTTGGGGTTTATTTTTGGTCATACATTATCTAAAAAAATGAAAATAATATCTTCTGTGTAGTTATTAAATTGTATAATTTGTGTAGCTTTTTCATGTTCTGTTTCGAAGATGAGGATGGCATGATGTGGAGTTTGTTAACAAGGAGCATCTTTGTGATTTAGCAGCGTGGATGTAGATTCAAGATTTAAATATCTTCCACTCCATGGGTAATTATTTCTTTCAGATATTTGATGGAGGAGTTTCTCTTTGATGTTATTTCTTCCAACAAAAGTAGTTCTTTCAGCTCTTCTAGGGAAGATTGGAGAGCTTATCCATGAAGCTATTTCTTTGGTAAAAAAATATTTCTTTCAGCTATTATTTTCTTTGAATTGCAAGATTTATTACTTGCCACCATGCAAATGATTCTCTAAAATAATTGGGATCAATCCATAACGTCTGTGCAAAAACGAGACCCATACCCAATTGACGTTGTTCCAATGCCATTCATTGAAGAACCAGTCCCGGGTAAACTACTCCTATTGAAATTTGTTCTTTTTTGCATATAAAGGTTAAATTACTAGATCTGATTCTTCAACAGGTGTTTAAAATGCCTCTGTCTCTGTCTTTGCCCCTGTATCTGCACTGGTGGAAAAATTATATTAATAGTTTAACTCTGGTATTTGGATGTATTCCAAGAAGTGGAATTCCGGCATCAGCTATAGTTCCTAGAATCAATGTAAGCGAGTGTTCCTACTTATTATGTGAAGATTATGTTCCGGCATTCATGTTGTTATTACTAATGATGTGGATTTGAGTGAGGTAATGTCCCAGCATTTATGTGTTCCAACATCTGCGTAAATTAAATATGCTACTGAACCTATGTTGTTGTCCATGAACCAAAGATCTCAGAGAGGATAAGGTCTTATGCATTGGTTTTTTAATACTAAAAGAAAGTAATGAATCGAACATAAATATCAGGGACTAGGGTTATAAGAGGTATCCACTTACGATTTCACTTGTGATTTTCATTACAAAGCATGTTGATGACTCTCCTAGATAGTCTTGGATACTACTTTTTATTTTTTATTTTTTATTTTTGTTAATGTTAAGTTATTTTATGTAACTCTTATTAAAATAAAATTAGAAAATAATTTAACAAATATCAAGTAAATATTTTGCATTTTATTAATGTTAATATTTTTATTTAAAATAATAAATATTAAGTAATTCTCTTTTACATAAACTTTTGAATAAAAACCAAAACGATTTCATTGCATTTCTTTGCTTTCTCAAAACACATTGACCAAACATTCTACCAAAACTCGAAATATCAGATTATACCATTCATTAACAATACGATTTACAATAATAATATCATAAATATCAAATTCTACCATTCATTAACAATATGATTTACATAATAATATCAAATACTTGAAGGCCAGAACAATGGGCATTAATGTCTGTAGCCATGAAACTTTTGTTAACACCCAAAATGACCCCCTAGGTTGTGGGAGAGGGCAATTCAGGGTAACCACTAACCAATCTTTAGACTTAAGCTACTGACCTATCTTAGTATGAGAGGTCTCTCTCTATAAACATATGAAAGACTGGAATAATCAAAGCTGTCAACAATGAAAACACACACCAACATTCATCATCAAGAATATTCAATTACAACAATACAGAAGATCAGATTTCTGTTGGAAAACAAATGATTTAAATGTCATCGGCTGAAACATATGAATCTCTTTTTTGGGCAATGGAGTCATGCCAGACAAAACTGAGAAAAAAATTATTCACAAGGGCTTCACAAATGCATTAACACGGGGGCAAGATAATAAACATTTCATAGTCGAACTGAATTTAATTGATGATATAGAGGAGAAAGAAATAACCCATTGACGTAAGGCATATAATAATGGATCCTACATCAACTTTAGCAGACAAAATAATGGTGAAATACTTGGAAAAGATAAGCAAAGCATACTTTCATGAATTCTACTTAACTATCACACTGCTCCAAGCATTGAAGAATGTCACAGAATGGAAATAACAATGAGGGATACACAATTAACATAGAAGAGGAAAAACAGACTACAAGACTAGTTACACAAGAATCCCTGTAAACATTAGCTCGGCTCTGCAATTTCTATTCAAAATATAACTCGGAAATGTCTTACAGAACAATACAAAATTCCCATAAAGGTTTCAACAAGATTTTTCAACCCCTCTGTCTTTAATTACAATGAATTTATAGAGGCCTCTGGAGCTCTAGGCTCATCTCTCTTTCTGAATGGAAAACAGTTGCAACTACTTGACAGCTAACTAAGGCATTTCGCCGTTACAGCTTAAAAACAAACACAAGCAGTATAGGCCTAACTGCTTTATTACATTCACTGGCCTATTTTACTATATGACTAACTACTTTAACAAAAACAAAACAAAAAATTGACAGCTTCAGCTTGTGGCCTCCATCGCTCACTGTTCCCTTAGTTGACGTCTTTGAGCCTTTAATCTGCCATTTTCTACGCTGTCTCTCCAAAAATGGGTTTGCAAGCCATCTGAGTCTCTTCAAATCTTGGAAACCAGGAGTACACTTGTATAGCCAAGAAAACTGAATTTTCGGATAGTGGGATGCAAAGGACATAATAATGTTGTCACCCTATTTCTGAGCTCTTACCTGATCATACTAGTTGAGGAAATCACCCGCGTCGAAGGAAGCATTTGTTTGGGTTTCATTTAGTGGGGAAACAGGGACAGTAGGGAGGATCCAGTCCTGGATTATGTCTTCATCCTAGGAGATTTTCCGCTTCTCTTCCTCATGGGCTTCTCCTCCTCCTTTCTGTTGCTGCAAATTCCAACACCCCTGTTGTGTCTCGGGCTATTCCAACTCTCTGACAGAACCGTCTTCCACTTGGTCGGAAACCATAGGAGGTGGGATAGTATACTCCTCCACTATATCAGACAGTACATGTTCTAGTGTAAATATTATCTCGGACCCTTGATCTCTCTCCATGTCTATGGTACTTCCTGCAAAAACAACCAAATAGATGAACTCACCACCTTTTGGAATTCGACGTAAGCTGCAGGCCCAGAGAAATAGGCTTATAATGACCAATAGTGACAACATATCCATGCGAATTATGCTGTTATGATTCTCTCATTTAGACCTTTCAAATGATTTATCATGATGACTGAGGATAGGACTGATGCAATGCATGTGTCGACCGTGCATTTCGGATTACACAGAAAGGACCCCTGACGACGCTGAGGTGGATTAGCCCATGTGGCCATCATTAATCTCTAGAGGAGATGTCCTTTTCTTGTGTGGGAACTGGTGATTGGATTAGGACCGTAGCTTTTCTGCTTCCATGGCTTCCCATTTTGTCGCACATAGTTCGAAATCTGACTGTTGGATGGAACGTCCTTGCCGACCACGACAATTTTGGGCTTGGTTAACCTGTCGACGATAAAAAATCACCATTGTTGTGCTAGACCATTGATCCATCCTCGATAGATCTGAGTTGTCGCAAAGAGCGCAACGTTTAACCCACCCGCGGTGATTTTGAATGCACCCTTTCTCTACTCATGTTAGATCAGTGTTATTCTTTCTTTGCCATAGATCTATGTTCTGTTGATCTACACCATCGATTTTCTCTGGTCTTTTCCCACAGGTTAACACCCTCTCCGCTTTTGCAATATTTATGTTTATTTTTTTTCACCAAAGACTCAAGTCCATGGATCTTTGGGGGTGACCTACTCTGTGTCATTCCCTCACACCTCTGTTTGCTGCCGGCCTATTTTCCTACCTTCAATCCCCCAATTTTCCCTGGAAGACTAGATCTCTGAATACTCCTCCTTTTACAAAATATTTTCTCTAAGGTTCAGCATAATTTGAGTGCTAACAATTGGCTCCAACCGGGGATGCTATCTTCCTTGTGAGGTAGCAAAGAACACCGTAGACCAAGTGCCTGATCCATTGGGCGGCTCCCAATCCTTGGGCTTGAGAAATTCTCCTATAAGCTGAAAATGGCACTATACCTGTCTCATATCTAGGATGAACATACAAGAGGAAAAATAATAGAACCTAGCTCTCCTTCTAGACCTTAGGGCCTTCACTTTGGGCTTCAAGTCTTTTAGGTTTGCCATTAGAACTTAAAAAAAAACTGTCAAAAATGAAAAAATATATACAGGTTATGGTACATGAGTTACCTGCTTCCTCTAAGACAGGTAGTGCTTCAAAAACCTTCCATTTACTGGGCCTCTGGACTAGGCAGACCCATCTTGGTGCTCTAGGATAAAAGAATTTTCTCCTTGGTTTGCCGCAACAATATATGGTCCCATCCACATGTGGTCGAATTTTTCATGTTTATCTTCCCTCGGAGCATCCCATTTCAGAACCAGGTCATTTATCTGAAATTAATCTTCCTTTGATTTCCTGTCAAAGGCACTCTTTATCTTTTCTTGGTGCCCCTGTACTTTTTCATAGGCTCTACTTCTTAATTCATTCAACTTGAAGATCTGGATTATCCTTCTCTACATGTGGTTTGGTTCTTCTTCTATCCCCTGCAGCAACCTCATGACTGGAAAACCTAAAGATGCTAGAAAAACCACTTCAGCTCCATATACCAGTTGGAAAGGGGACATCCCAATGGCCCTCTTTGTACTTATTCTATCAGCCCACAAGGCATACTTCAATTTTGTGTGCCAAGCTCTCTTATTATCCTCCAACAACTTCTTTATGATTCTTACTAGACTTTTGTTGGATGACTCTGCTAGTCCATTTCCCTGGGGATAGTATGCTGTGGAATGATTCAGGCTGATATGGTACTTGTGGTAGAAATTTATCATCTTCTTAGAACAAAATGTTGGTGCATTGTCTACCACTATTATTTTAGGGCACCCAAATCTTGACAGGATATTCTCTTCCAGGAAATTCATGATAACATCTTCAGTTGCTTTCTTAGTTGGTATGGCTTCTATCCACTTAGTGAAATAGTCAGTGGCTGTCAATATCCATCTATGTTTCCTTGACGAGTTAGGATTTATTTCTCCAATGAATTCTAAGCCCCACTGTTGGAAGGGCGCTTCTACTATGACAGAGTGGAGGGGTAGTGAAATGACCTTTCTTTTTCCTTCAAATATCTGACATTGGTGACAAGCAACAGTTACTTTATATACATATGAAAACATAGTAGGCCAATAGAACCCAGCCCTCAGGATTTTGTTGACTGTCACTTTCCAGGAATGATGTCCACCGCAGTCTCCCTTGTGAAACCCTTCCTTTGTGTGTTTATCCTCTTCCTCAAGCAAGCAATTCAGTAGCACACCTCCAGGGTCCTTCCAGTATAGGAATTGATTCATAATACAATACTTCGCAGTCTTTAGCTTCAAAGCTTTGGCCCTGCTTTTGCTTAACCCTGGAGGAGCTTGTAAATTTTTTAATAAATATAGAATGTCAGCATACCAAGGGGACGTAGAGAATTCTGGCCTCACCTGCACCCCTATATCCAGCTAATTTGAATAACCCTATAAGAAGTTCAATTGTAGAGAGTCATAGTTGGCCTCAGTCATTAGTTTTGCTAACCCTTGCCCCTTTACCACTTTGGTGGGTTTTATCTCCAGGTCGTATTCTAACAATACAACAATCCATTTGGCTCTTCTTCCTTCAAAGTCTACTTGGGTGAGGATACCCTTCACAGCACTGTTTGGGACATGAGCAATGATGTGTGAATGGAGGATATAAACCCTGAAATCTTTTAGTGACTTGATTAAGGCATAGGCTTGCTTTTCCATGATGTCATACTTCAGTTCTGTGTCTCTCAATACCCTACTGAAAAAAGAAATTGGTTATTCAACATTCTGTATATTTTTTTATAACAGTACCCCTACCACTGTATGCTCAGAAGCGTAAGAAAAAATCAAAAAGTCTTTGGAAAAATCTAGATTGGCTAATACCGGGGCTTTGGTGATGGCGTTCTTGATTCCCTTAAATGAATATCTTTCTTCATTAGTCCATTTCACCTGATTTTCCTTTCTTAACATATTTGTAATACTCATCATAATTTTTGCAAAATTGGGAATGAACCTTCGTAGAAAACCCACTTGCTCGATGAAAGATTGCACCTCTTTTTTGCTTCTTGGCTCTCCAACTTTCTGGATGGCGCTAACCCTCTCAAGATCGATCTTGATACCTCCCTTGGAAATAATATGACCTAAGAGCTTAGCTTCTTCTAAAGAAAAATGTGATTTATTAGGATTAAGGGAGATACCATATTTTATACACTTCTTAAAAACTTGTTCCAAATGCTTAAGGTGCTCTTCATCAGATTTTGAATACACTGTTATGTCATCCATGCAGACAACCACAAACTTGTCCTTCTCTTCAGCGAACACTATATCCATGGCCCGCTGGAAGGTAGCTCCTGCATTCATCAACCCAAAAGGCATCTTCGCATACATGAAATTACCCCAAGGAGTGGTAAAAGCGGTCTTCTCTTGGTCTTCAAGGCAGACCTTGATTTGATTATATAGGGAGAAAGTGCTAACACCAAAAGATTTTCTCTAAGGTTCAGCACAATTTGAGTGCTAACACCTTTTATTACAATGATGGTCAGAATTAATCTATCTTAATTTTTCAACCAAGTCGCCAAATAGCGGCGAATGCCATTCATCTAAACTGTTGAGAGGCAGCGAATGTTTTGCCAAATTTCCAATTAGTTGGGGCGACATTGTACATTGTCAACATTCTTCCACTGCTTATGGTCACTCTGAATGACAAACTCCGTCCATTCATATACGAATTGCTTATATTATAAATAGGTATAGCATAGAGGTAAATAATTATATTTACTAATGAGGGACTAACCTTAGGGACTATATATTTAGGTATATATATATACCTAGTAAGATTATTCATACTAAGCTGATAGTGTCTTAAATCTAGGTGCTTCTATAGTCCCTGCCTTTTAAAAATAAAAATAAAAAGATTATAACATATTTATTTTATAAAATAAAATTAAATGATTCTAACATATTAATTTTAAAAATACATAAATAACTACTTATTTAAAAAAACAGTATGGTATTTAGTTTTAAATTATTAAAAGTCCCTAAAATTCAAATGAAAAATTAATAATATATACAAAATTAGAAAATTCAAATAAATAGATAAAACTACTTCTACTTAGTTTAATTTTTTTTTTTTTTTAAATTACACAAATTTTATTCACAAATTTAAAAATAAAAAATGGAATCTTAAAAATGGCATACAATCTTCTATACATAACATAAAAAATTGTAAATTTATCATTAAAAGATATAACATCTAGTTTCTTTATAGAGACAACAAGAACAATCTCCACCTAGACCCAACCACTTATTCATATGCCTCCAAGGGAATTGAGCCTTGGTTGGCGTCCTTACAAGATGCCACCTCCACTACTGAACCACAACTCCATGTACATATCTTATTCTAGTATGAATATTGATGAAAGAATGTACAAGAAATTACAATAAATTCAATTTATATTGTGGATAGTGCGCCAAGCGAACTTCCAATATGTCTATATCTATCGATCAGTTCTCAGTTCTCCTTTTGCTCGATCCATATCATAAGAGATCATCTCCAATAACTAATATTGCTAAATACTTGTTTGAATGTCATCCAAAGAGTTTGAGTTTGAGAACTATTTTATTGATATATTTTGATGCTGAGAATTGTTATATTTAAATCTTTGAAAAATATAACTAGCTTTCTTGCAATTCATCAAGGCAGGATTCTTTGCACATGTGTTAACAGTTTGTTTACTATGTTGAATGTTAGAAGAGCAATCCTCATTGTTCTTGAAACGCGAATAAAGATAACTACATTGTATCATGGAAAGTTAATATCTGATTCAATACTACCCTTGGGATATTTCTGCATGAATGTTTTAGATTGTACATTGACACTTATATGAGATATTGCATCTCATGAAGCTAATAGCTTATGATACAAAGTCATCAACATCTAATTGTAGTTACTTGAAATTACTATAGAGGTGGTGTGCAATAGAAGAATGGATGTGGAATCTTCTCTTAGATGTTAACATATCACAAAGTTGTGGATGTGGAAGCTTCTTTCAGATGTTGACATATCAAGAAGTGCCCTAGTAGCATACTTTATTTTATTGAATTAGAGGTTGTTGCAAGATTAGGTATGCTTTTATTTTCATCTCTACATTGTAACTCTTGTTTTAAAGAAGAATAGGTGCATTTCCCGACTTTGATCAATTAATTTATAGTAAAAAAAATCAAAACCGTAATTTAGTATTAATATAATTTCTTTGAAGTAGTTCTTTTTCACTAAGTTAGACTTATGGTGGAAATGATTTTCTTTCTTTTATTTCCAAAAATGAGGCCTTTTATATTCACAAGTATAAAATTGCCATGGACTATTTTTTTCTATATTATTTAAGCTCTTTTTTTATTTATTTACAATATAAATACAAAAATAAAAATTATTTACAAATATCAATGCAAAAAGTGGAAGAGTAGAAGAGTATACCCAATGGATATTATAACCTATTTGTTAGATTTTGAGCATTAATTCAACATACTCTAGGATCTTTACTGAGAGAATAACATGTTCAGCATATGAATCATATCAAACATGTATCAAGCATATCAAGCAATCACATAAGACAATGGACACACAGAGTTTCATTGGGGAAAACCATAAAGGTGAAAAACCCCACAACTTCCTCAGAGATAGAAAGAGCAATGATACAGCCAAATACAATATATAGTCTTCTACTAGTAGCTACTCCTCCTCCTCAACTAGTGCACCACTTTCCGACTGATGTAAGAGTGAGTAATGAGATGATCAAATAGAGATCTCTCGATCTCTATTTATACTTGTCATGTCCTTCCCAATAAACTAACAGGGTCGACTTGTCTAACTCAGTCTAATAACCCATGGTTACATTAATCTGGGCCGACCCCACACTTGGCAGTCTAATAACCCATCACAGCAAGTTACGACACTTGCGACACTTGTCAATACAAATGACGACACTTCCGTACAGAGGAATAATACCATCTCTATAGGAGTACAATATACATAGGTGAAATACATTCTGAAGTTACATATACATCAACACTCCCTCTTAATTAGGAAGGTATTTCTCGACATGGATCTGCTAGCACAAGTATTCTTCTCTGGATCATCGTCATCGTCACTGCTAATGCTATCTCAATCAATCTCCAATCTACTCATAATAGGAAGTTTTACAGAGCCAGTCCTTTTTCATACTGGATGTAGGCCCACCACCTGTAGGTCTTCATCGTCTACAGAGCCAGCCCTTTTTCATGTTGGATGTAGTCCTAGCCTCTATGTAGGTCTTTCAACATCTCTGCGAACAAGCCATCAAGTAGATATGCCTCAGGACTGATTAAACTGCCTCTGCAAAACCTGCAGGAGCATCTCAAGACTGATTATATGCCTCTACAAAACCTGTGTACCATACTGTCACATCATCGTCTTCAGATCACCTCATCGTCCACGGAGCACAACCCAGATGCACATCACACAGCAATTACACTCACCGGTATGGGAAGACACACCTCAACCATCCATGAAAGGCTCAGCCCTTATATCTACGTCATGGGAAGGCACACCTCAACCATGCAAGAATGGCACCTCACTTATATCCATAGACATGGGAAGACACACCTCAACCATGCTAGGAATGGCACAACACTTATATCGCAGCCATGGGAAGACACACCTCAACCATGCGAGAATGGCCCAACACTTATATCGCAACCATGGGAAGACACACCTCAACCATGCTCGAATGGCCCAGCCCTTACATCAACGACCATGGTAAGACAAACTTCAACCATGTCAAAATGGCTCCAACCCTTACATCAACGACCATGGTAAGACAAAGTTAAACCACGTCGGAATGGCTCATGTGCATCTGTGTCTCTAGACTCATCACTTCCCCTTGGAAGACATTTCGATCTGAAGTACACCAAGTCTCCCTCTGAAGTATTCAAACTTCACTCTAGCCAGTGGCTTGGTCAACACATCAGCTATCTGCTTGTCTGTCGCAACATACAGGAGCTTCACTGCTCCTCTCTGCACCATATCCCTGATATAGTGATACTTGATCTCAATGTGCTTCGACTTGTCATTGAACATCGGGTTCTCCAAAAACTTCACACAACTCAAGTTGTTGCAATATATACAAGTAGCACATAACTGGAGATCAAACATATTAGATAGTAGCTTCCTGAGCAATACTGCCTCACAACTAACCAAATAAGCTGCAACATACTCTGCTTTGGTAGTGCTACGCAGGACTGCTTCCTGCTAAACCAAGAGATCACACGTGATCCCATACTGAAGCAGCACCCTGAAGTGCTCTTCGTATCTGCAGCACTGCCTGCCCAGTCTAAATCAACATAACCCTGCAGGTTAAACTTTTGATTCGCATCATACTTGAGCCCATAATCAATTGTACCCTTCAGGTACCTCAGAATATGTTTTACAGCAACCAGGTGAAAACCTCTGGGATCCATCAGGAACTGGCTCAATGTGTTCACCACAAAGCGAATATTTGGTCTTGTGTTCTTTAGGTACATCAAGGACCCAATCATCTGACGATACATAGTGACATCAACTGGATCAGATGAAGCATCACATAGAAGCTTCAGGCTCGATGCCATAGGTGTGGCAATGGCCTTGCAGTCCATCATCCCGAACCTCTTCAGTATCTCTATTGCATACTTCCCTTGTCCAAGTAATATTCCATTTGCACTCTGCCACACCTCCATGCCTAGAAAATAGTGCATCATCCCCAAGTCCTTCATCTCGAACTCGGTAGCAAGCTTCCTCTTTGTGTCGGTAATCAATCTATCCTCACCTATTACAAACAGGTCATCCACATACAAGAGTAGTATCACATGATTGCATTCCTCAACCTTATAGTAAAGGTTGGAATCCGCTTTACTCTTGGTAAAGCCCAAACTGGATAGAAATCTATCTATCCTACCATACCAAGTTCTAGGAGCTTGCTTCAAGACATGCAAGGCTTTATTCAACCTGCACACATATGAATCCCTGTCATGTGTCTCAAAACCAAGTGGCTACTCCACATACACTTCCTCCTCAACTACACCATTCAAGAAAGTTGTCTTGACATCCATCTGGTGTATCTTCCATTTAATCACTGCAACCAAGGCAAGTACTGATCTAATGGAAGTGTATCTGGCCACAAGAGAAAAAGTCTCTTCATAATCAATCCCTTCTTTCTGAGAGAAGCCACGACCTACAAACCTCACCTTGTATTTCTCTATGATGCCATCTACAACATGTTTAATCTTGTAGGTCCACTTGGAAGTCACCAGAGACTTCCGTTCAGGTCTTGGGACTACATCCCAAACATCATTCTTCATGATTGACTGGTATTCCTTGACCATGGCATCCTTCCATTCTTTCTTTTCCGCTGGTTCTTCATAACTGGAAGGTTCTTTGTTCATAATGTCACAGAGTAAGGCAACATAGCTGGTCTGAGATCTAGTTCTCGTCATTGCTCTATGTTCTTCTTCTGGAGTGCCATATCTTTCTGCATCTTGAATGAGCTCTCTAGCCCATGCAGGTTTCCTCTTGTGAGAGTTCTTCTCATGGGGTCGATCTATAGGTATTTTTGGATCTTCAACTTCATGATCTGCTTCTAGAATTGCTTCATTCATGGTGGTGTCTTGAAATCTGGTTTCCTTTGGTTCTTCATGATCTTCAACAGGTGCCTTCCTTGACTTGATGAAAGCTGAGTCTTCATCAAATGTAACATCCCTACTAACATAAATCTTCTTGAACCCTGGGAAGTATATTTTGTAAGCCTTCAAGCTTTCACTGTACCCCACAAAGATGCCCTTCTTTCCTGAAGGATCTAGCTTTGTCCTCTTTTCCTTTGTAACATGAGTGTATATTGGGAAACCAAATATTCTGAGATGGCTGAATTTAGGTTTCTTACCAGAGAATACCTTTTATGGTGTCTTGTTGTCCAATATCTTGTGAGGTGTTCTGTTCTACACATATACAGTTGTCCTAGCTGCTTCTTCCCATAGATGCATAGGCAAATCCTGGTCATGCAACATTGCCTGTGTTGCTTCCATGATTTTTTTTCCTTTCTGCAACTCCTTTATGTCGTGGATTGTATGGATCAATCAACTCTCTCTTAATCCTTGAATCACTGCATAACTTCTTGAAATCACCTGAAGTGAATTCTCCGCCATTGTCAGATCTGAATGTCTTGTTCTTCTTATTAGTTTGATTTTTCATCAACGCTTTGAATTCCTTGAACTTATCAAACACTTCATCTTTGTTCTTCAAGAAGTAAACCCAAGTCTTCCTAGAGAAATCATCAATGAAAGAGACATAGTATACATACCCACTAAGTGAACTGGATGACATCAGACCGCATACATCGGAGTAGATAATTTTCAAGATTCCTTTAGCTTTGCTTTCACTGCTTGGAAATGCCTTCTTAATGTTCTTTCCTTTTGCACATCCTTTGCAAACACCTTCATGCTTTGTCTTGATTTCATGAAGACCCTCTATAGCTTTGCTTGCAATTGGTAGTGCTCTATAGTGCACATGTGCAAGCCTTCTATGCCAAAGCTCACTTGGCTCCATGGATTCATGTACCGTGGCATGTTCAGGTTGTCCCTTCAATTTGTACAATCCTCCCTCTTGCTCTCCAATCACTATTGAATCACCTATGGTCTTACCCTTTGGCCACATGAGTACTTGGCCATCCACAAATGTAACCCTCGTGCCTTTTGCATCCAATGCAGATATGGAGAGTAGATTCTTCTTGAGCCCGGGTACATATAGAACCTCTTTCATCTTCAAAGAATTTCCAGAGTCTAGGTTGTAAGAAGCTTCACCACTTCCTTTGATAGGATATTGGTAGTCATACCCAAGTTTCACCTTATGGGGTGACTCATGTTCAGATATGTTTACAAAAGATTTTTTAAACCCATTCATGTGTTTGGAAGCCCCACTGTCAATAAGCCAATCATTACAACCATGAGAGATAGTACCTATGAGAGCAGAGATTAGAACATATTCATCTTCGCTTGATGAGTCATCACTTTATGATCTATCCTTCTTCTTGGGAGGTTCATCTTCCTCAACAGCATGAGCATGATACCTCCTTTTGTTATTCTTCTTCTTCTTATTGAAGTTTTTGTTGTTGTCGTCCCTTTTGTTCTTGGGACAATCTGCAACAAAGTGTCCCTTCTCATTACATGTGAAGCATCTTAGATCCTTCTTATTCTTTTGATGGTTGTGAGAGGATCTCTTTTAATGAGAGTGCTCCTTCTTGGGCTTACTTCTTTTGGTGTGAGCTTCAAGAGCTTGATCTTCACTTCCCATCTTTTCTTCTCAGGCTAGAAGCCTAGCCTCTTATTGTGAACATTGCTCCCATAGTCTACTGAAGGAGATCAACTTTCTCCTTGCACAAATTCCTTGAATAAAGGAATCCCATGACCTAGGTAGGCCATTTAGAGTGATCATGACAATTTCACCATTCTCCACCACTTCATCCACAGCTTCAAGTTGTTCCTTGATCTGAGAGACCTTAGAGAAATAGGATTGAATGGTCTCTACATTCTGAAGCTTTACCCCTTTCAGATGGTTCCGCAGAGTCATCTTTCGATTTGAGTTTTTCCTTTCAAATAGCTTGGTTAGGGGATCAAACATCTCCTTGGGTGTCTTTAGAGATGACACATGTGGTATGAGATGGTCTTTGATAGAATCAGCAATGATCCTCTTTGCCTTGACCAAGTTCTTCTTATGCAAGGCCTTAGCCTCTTCTTCCTCTGGGATAGGGACCTCAAAACTTATGTAAGTATCCAATTTATTTTCTTCGAGGATTAACCCAATCCTATACTTCCATGCTCAGAATTTATCAGCCCCTGCAGGCTTATCCTCAAGATTGGTGTGGTGAGACATCTTAAAGAGTACTTCAAATGGAAATAGAAAAGATTTAGGTCTTACCACTTGATTTGCAGAAATCTAGATCTGGTGCTGGATTAGGGTTTGTCAGAGAAACCCTAAAAATTAAAAATGTGAATTTCAAACTTCTGAAAGGATAGAAAGATGCGCCTTGATGAGCTAATCATCCTGGTATATTCAGAATTTGAAATCTGCAAAGTTTCACTCTTTAGAAATGCTTTTCAATCTACCAGATTCACTAGGGAGGACCCTGAATTAGGGTTTGAGTTTCCCGAAGCTTCACCCAGCCAAAAATCTCGATCCAAAGCTCTAAAATTTGATTTTTCCAAGGATCTTCCAGCTATGTCCTCAAATTTCAAGAATACCTATTTTTGTGGAAACCCTAATTTTTAGGGCCAAAAAATGAAAGTGCCCAGAATTGAATTGTGATTGGACAGAAAGATGCACCTTGCTGAGGAGAGTCAAAATACCCTACTACCTTTCAAGATATGTGGAGAGAAACCCAATAATCAAGAAACCCTAGTTTCCGTAACTGCACAGTGTCTTCTTCTCAGGTTAGCTCTGATACCATGTTAGATTTTGAGCATTAATTCAACATACTCTAGTATCTTTACTGAGAGAATAACATGTACAACATATCAAGCATATCAAGCAATCACATAAGACAATGGACACATAGAGTTTCATTGGGGAAAACCATAAAGGTGAAAAACCCCACAACTTCCTCAGAGATAGAAAGAGCAATGATACAACCAAATACAAGATATAGTCTTGTACTAGCAGCTACTCCTCCTCCTCAACTAGTGCGCCACTTTCCGAGTGATGTAAGAGTGAGTAATGAGATGATCAAATAGAGATCTCCCGATCTCTATTTATACTTGTCCTGTCCTTCCCAATAAACTAACAGGGCCGACTTGTCTAACTCAGTCTAATAAACCATGGTTACATTAATCCTGGCCGACCCCACACTTGGTGGTCTAATAACCCATCACAGCAAGTTACGACACTTGCGACACTTGTCAATACAAATGATGACACTTCCGTATAGAGGAATAATACCATATCTATAGGAGTACAATATACATAGGTGAAATACATTCGGAAGTTACATATACATCAACACTATTCATAGCAATTAAAGTTGAAATGAAATCAAAATAGGCTATGGGATCAAGATAATAGGCATACTTGATCAACGAGTGCTCTTGGCCAAGAGTTAGTGTATCCCATTTTCCATAGAAAGAAAAAATCATATAATGAGTTGGCTCACTCTCGAAGACAAACATACAACCCACTTATTAAAGCTAAAATATGCAAGGACGGTTGTGAACCAACATCATCATAAAAGTTGCAATCTCAAAGGGGTCAAAAGTTCATGCCAATTAAGATTGATCTTATCAAATCAACGCGTCAGACAATAAAAGTACCTTTTAATATATAAAAAAATTATGTCAAAAACATAAAAATATAAGAGAGAAAATTGTCAATAAGATCATTCATAATACAATCCTAACTGTATATGTCTATGATCCATTCAAAGTTGAGAGGTATCAAAAAACTTGAGAGTACAAATTCCAGTGTTTTCTGCACTTAGAATCTCAGTGTTCATAAACTTGATATTTGCATCTCAAGTTTTGTGATACCTTTCAACATAATCAAATATATGGAGTTAAAATGGTTATGGACCAATTCTTGTGATTAAATATTTGAAGCTATATCTTTTAGACTCTAGTATTGATTAAATTCATAAAATTTATTTTCATATCTCCACTAGATTTTAGCTTGAATAACTTATCTAGTTGTTTTGATTTGCCAATTCAAATGGCAGGGACTAAGCTACTCGTAGCTCTTGTTTTATTTAATTTTATATGGTTGTATTTTAAATGCATTTTCATCAGAGTAATTTTCATGAGATTAAAATTTCAGTTATTATCAAAGGGTTCTGGATTCTATTCAATGAACAACTTTATAATTCTATACAGAATCTAGATATTACTGGAAAAGTAGTTGTGAAACATTCATGTCTTTTGGATTCCACCTTTAGATAAGTGTTTATTATGCGAGAAACTTTGGTTTCAGGCACTTTTGGTTCTCCTATATGGAAGCAGTGTTAACTTTTTTGTTCTCCCATATGGCAGCAACAGGAGGATTAAAATTTCATTTCCTAGCCTCTACTAAAAATCTATAATGCCTAATCGATAATGCCCTTAATTTAATGAGGCAAATGGATGTTCATATGCATAATGAAGGTTGTTTGGACTTGAACTTTGAAGAGCAAAAAAACAATCAATTCTGTTTGCAAAAAATATTTAATGTCTTGCGTGTTTGCATGTTTACTACGACTTATAAAATAGGCCTATAAAAGGGGATCTACTGAATATATGGAATTTGGTTAATACTTTGTAAGAGTTTCATAATTCAGAATTTGGCTTGACGATTGAGATTTATAAATAAAAAAAAGATAATCAACTTAAGGATACACAAATAAACAAATAAAGTAATGTTATATTTTTAATAAAATAGTATTAGAATAACACAAGTTTAAGAATTTACATTAAATGGTTCAAAGTCACTTAAGTAAGAGTTGTATCATAAGATGATTTGCTCTTGTGATTTTTGATGGTTGGCCTCCAAGGAGAGGACGGATTTGGATCCATAATGATTTTCTTCCAATCATCATTGTTATGTTTAATGGGTTGCAGTGTCTAAAATAGCTAAGACCATGGTTGAGAATTTGTTATCGCATTGAACTAGAGAGGGGAATCAATGATAGATCTATTCACACCTATGCCAAACTACACAATGAAATTTAAAATTTTCCATACACCAAGTGCTTGGGGATGCACTAGGTGGTTCTTTACTCATATTGTACGGGGGGCCATTATAGAAATCTAATGACTATTTAAAATGGCTCATCTCCACCCTATCTTTTGTACATAAACAATGATATGCACTAATAATCTCACACATATTAGAGCATTTCCCACCTTTCAAAAGGCATGAGAAGGCTCTTTTGATTAAAAATAATGTATTATTCTCTTCTTCCAAAAAAAAGAAGAATCTCAACACAAACAAGAAGCTAAGAACTGTACAAATATACAACCCGTGGGAGGCTATCTCCTAGGAGAGCAACACTCCATGCAATAGATGCATGAACACACTTACCACATAAAGAATTGACCTTCCCGAGAGAGACTTGGCTACATAATGAAACCAAAAGAGGTTCTTTAAATTTTTAGCATGCCTACAATGGGTACATTTCAAGTTGTGCACACTCATCAAAGTGTCTCCTATCTATAAGGAAAACCTGATAGTTAGGGACAATGAAAATTTGTTTTCTTAGGCTCCAACACTAAGTTTTACAAGATACTTAATATGTAGATGGCAAGTTTGTTGCTTAGTCAAGGATTACAATTTTAAGGAAGTACAAAAGATGATGACTACTTTACACGGTTCAATGCTAACCTAAATTCCATGGATTTGAACCTACCATACAATGTAGAAGAATAGTAAGAACTCGAGTAAACATATTACCTTGTGTTGAATTGGGGTAAGCTTTTCTCTTTCTTGGGAGATGTGCAAGGTTCAAATATTTAAACCCCAAAGTTACACTGTCAAGGTCCAAATGTATGTATCTCATGTTAAGGTGGGATGTTGCAATTAATAAAAAGAAACAATATCAATGAAAACACACATAAGCACAAATCATGGGTCACTCCAAGTTGGTTATTGAATCAATTCAAGGGACTTTTAAACTTTAGAACCTCACTTTTAGGTCCTCTGCATATCAAATATTCAACACCACTAAGTTATTTGAGGTAATAGGCTTGATTAATGTCTATTGACAATATAATTTTGAAGCCAATGGTCTATAAAAATAAGTATTCTAAGGTTAAATAGGGCTTCTATATAGGGAAGAGACTAGAGAAACATTACAACCCCCTACAAATCCCTAACTAATGATACCTATAGTTTCATATGTTGTTTATTTATTTATTTTCTTATGTGTTTATGTTTGGCTTTGAAATGAGAAGCTTTTTTTTTAGATATAATGATCAACATTTAGTTGAAGAGATTATGTGCCAATAGGTTCCTCTCTTTCATTGTGAAAAAAAATAGTTTATTACATTCATTACAAAGTAAATATTGCAAAAAAAAACAAATTAATTTAAAAGTTCTAAAAATTTGCAATTTAAGAATTTCAATTTTGTTTTAATTATGTTAATATTATTTTTCTAATTTACATTTAAACCAAAACTGTCTATATTAATTTACTAATTCACATTTGGTTTATTACATTCATTACACTTTATATTAAATTAAATATTGAAAGAACTTTAAAAAATTAAAGTGCAAACTTCTAAGAAGAATGTATAGATTCTGAATTTCGATTTTGTTTTGTTTATATTAAATTAGAAAAAGAAAGAAGTCACATATTTCAATTATTTGATTGCATTAAATTAAATGTGAATGTGACTTTCAGTTAAACTAAATGTCAATGTTATTTTATTTTAGAATAGTTCAAACATGTTATAATTTGGATTTTATTAAATTGTATTTTCTATCATTTTTAATTTAGGAAACTTGTTAGAATTATATAAGTTTTGGGGAATTTGAGAATGCACAATCTATAGATATTTAAGATTGTTAAATCTATTTATATACAATTAAACAAAAATATCATTGAAGTTATTAATTTATCCAATAAAATGAATAAGTTTTTATATTAAAAATATTCTAAAACATTACTTAAAATAACTACATTTTGAGATAAGCACTATCAATGCTCTAAATGTAAGTCCACTCATTATCTTTAATCTTGGGCTTGTACCACATAGAATTGATTATGAATCATATGGAGAGTAGAAACTAAGACATTCCTTTGGTAAGTTATCCGTGATCCAACTTTGCGCACATGCTACTTGTTCACCTCTCTAGATTTGGGAAACAAGTGAGATTTAAACTCTAGCAATTCCCAAAAATCCCTTCCCGCTCTTATGATATGGTCTCAAGTTCCCTTCACTCTACTTGGGAATGTGACTATGTTCACACATCATAGATTCGAAAGTGTGATGTAACCCTTGTACAATGAATTATTTGTAAGTTGCAACACTTAAATGAATTGGATACACAATGTGAAACCATGCTAGCTCAACCCAAAGCAACTATAACTTATTGGTGTCAAACCAACTAAATGCACAATAAAAGGAATTCAAAATAAAAATAAAACTTTTGAATGTGCAAGGATGCTCCTACATCAAACCCTCCTAGTAATTGAATGTGAGTATTAACACATTAAATTACCGCATAAAGGTATAAACCATCTAATTTAGAGTTTCGTTTCCAAAGTAAATGTATGAGTTCCATAATTCCAAACCATCTAAATTACCCAATCAAGGTGCAAAATTTCCATTTCACCCCACAAAATTTCTCACAATGCACGATTGTCACAGGGGGACAACGGGGGTCAAGGGTGCTTGCCCCCTTGTGGCTTCCGCCAATGCAGGGCAGGTCAAGGTCAGCGCCCTTGTTTTTTTCTTCTTTTGTAATTATTTCGATTTCGTGCAATCTGCCGCATAAGTTCCAAGGCATTTTCCAACTTTGGACACCTCCAAATCTTCTTGGAAAACTGCACGATTTTCCCTCTTTCGACGGACTTATTGTTTTTCCTCCAACTTGTTTCAGAGCAATTGGTGCTTTTATGTTGAGCAATTATTTCTCCGACCTCCAACTGTCGACCGGGTCTTACTCTGACCTCCAATCGTCGACCATCGATCGGGTCTTACTCCGACCGTCGACCGTCGATCGCCAACCACTGACCGTTTCGCAGAAAATAAAGCTAAAATTGTCGACCGTGTTGCAGCGATTTCACCAAAACTTGCCGAACGCTTCGCTCTGATTTTGCCAAAACTTGCCAACTGTTTCGCTGAAAAAATGGCTAATTGTCGCTGACCGTTTCGCTGAAAAAATGTCTAATTTTTGCTGACCGTTTCGCTGCAATTTCAGCAAAACTCGCCGACGCGTCTTTTTCAGCCAAATTAATGATTTCATGCCAAAATATGTCGCTTGAATCATCTCAACTCGCCAATAGTTTCGACGTTTTTGGCTTATCTTCTCCGACACAGTCTTGGAAAAAATCTCAGAAACACTTAGAAATTTTTCAAATTTTCAATTTTCGAAATTTTCTTAATGATCAGTGCTGAGCAGGAGAAATACTTACCTCTACAATTTTTTCAAGTTGGCCCATGTAGGCCCAATGTTGTAACCTTCGCTCTGATACCATACTATCACGTCCCCTCCCGTCGATCCAACACACAGAAGGGATCATGACTCCAAAACTGAGGTTGTTACATAAAATCAGCCCCATTCATTAGTTTCATACTAATAACTAAATATGTGTGTGCATATCTATCAAACACAACGGAAGTAAAATTCTTCTACACACATGAACCTTTCAAATTCCAACATATTGATAGCATTCATCAACTAATTAAAACTTTGCAGATGTGAACACATAAACAAAATACTTATCTTCATGGTGAATATTGTTCCAAGCAACTAGCTATGTCACTGCAACGTTCCACCCAACTATAGGGCTCTGCCCATCTTGTATTCTTTCAGCACTCAGAGACCACCCTCGAGCTGGGCATGATTTCTACAAGGAAAAAGGGACACTCAAGCTCATGCACAACCAAATAAGCATTCCATCTAAGCCAAGCTAGTCCACAGCTAGGTTTATTAGGCTAAATCTAAACCCTCTTCATTTATGGATTCTTGCACTCAAGCTCAAGCCAAAGCAATGGATACCCATAACCCATACCCCAACATACACAACTTACACACAACAAAACTCCATCATTGGGCATGGATATGCCTTTTTGACAATGGGATTCAGAAACAAGATGGCCATTGGTTTTCCCAAATCGTTTCCAGCCAATAATGGATTGTGGGATGGGGAAAAACAATCACAGGAAGGAAAATTATTTCTTTCCCAACTATCTAACCATTAAGTGGCTAAAATGGTCTCTATGGAACCCCAATTCGATTCCCCTTCTTCCCACATGGCATGAAAGAAAAAATTTGTTTACAAGTAGTTTGTGCAGTTTAGAAGCTATTATAGTCATTTTTTCATTGATATTATTGCAAAATTATTTTTTCAAATTACTTATATATTTCAGATATAGTAGTAATCTATAATGTTGAGATTACTACTACAAAGATTGTGAAAAAAGCAATTGTAGTTGGCTCACTATGTTTATGAAATTAACATTATTTTTTGTTATGGGTTGAGTGCCTATGTTTTTGTTCCTTCTAACTTTCCTTTTTTCCTACCAGCATTAATTTTTACCCCTCAAAGAACAAATGCTAGTATATATCCTATTTAGATTTTTTGGTAGGCGTCGAACCTCCATTATTCAATAGCCATCAAAAGTGAAAATTTATCTTATCACTTTAATGCATAAAGTTGAATTATCAAAAGTGAAACTTTAAATTATCATTTAACTTTAACAACTCAGTGGAATATTTTTAGCGAGATTTTTCCTGGTTGTCGATGCCCCTGTAAAACTATATCTTATTAAGAGGCATCTAAATTGAAACATATTGTCCATAATTATTTTAAAAATGTAAGTTTTATGATATATAAATGCAATCGAGTGCATGTATTATTTTAAATTTTATTGGTTTGTTATGTCCATAACATAATGGATCCATTTTCCACCTATTATCTTGACCGTACACATCTGATTTTTCATATTTGGAAGATTTCCAAAGTTGGGCTTTGATAAATTACCTCATAGTTTGGAGCGGGGGTTCCACTCAACACTTGTCCCCTTATCACATCAGTTGTTGCAGCAAGGTTAATTGATTTGCGTACACCAAGGTTAATTTACAAATGATAGGATGTGTACTTGACATTGTGTCATCAACGAAGCAAAGGTCGGGACAAGGGCACCTCCTACCAATCCATCCAAAATGAGGAAAATTATCAGAGCGGATCTTATATGCAAAGACTCTCCTTTGTCTCCGCTAGTAGAGGGCCGACGTTTTTCAAATGCTAAACGAATGTCAAGAGTAGGATCTGTAACAGCGGACCGACGTGCATGACGGCTTGCAACAGCTTACCTTTTTCGGGCAAGGTGCTCTCACTCGGCTCAAGGTTGGCTTTGGGTGGCTCTGGCAGATGCCCTGGCATGGCTACCAAGGTGAATTCGATAATGGGAGCAGGAGAGGTGGGGAAATGGGATTCGACCTGCTGTTGTTTCTCAGATTCTTTCCATTCAACTAAACTTAGATTGTGTCAAAACGGTTGGAATTCGAACTATGGACATTTGAAGAAGAAGTCGAAGATCTGTGCAGCTCGATGTCGAAGTCGAAGTCGAAGTTATGGGTGGGAGTCGATTTCCAACATAATTGGTTGGTGAGACCGACGGGAGGAGGAAAAGAATAGATGAGCAAACCCAGGTGAGAATAGGAATTGTTCACATCAAGGTCTGCGCTGCCCAGCTCCCTGTCGGGACACTGGGATTGATCGCTAGACAGGACGTGTTGTTCTGTGATGGTTCGCATGGAGTATTATGCTAGAATGTGTTCCAGCCTCAGTAGCTGCACTCACACTTCGTCTCATTCTTTGTGAGTTGCTATCAAGATCTCCCGGAGGTCACGAAGTCTGGAGTCCCGGTTAACAGTTTCCTCAGTTCTTCCATGCCCTATAGACATACAATACAAATTATTCACATACATCCTTGATTTACGTGAGGAAATCATTGTTTTCTAGCTCACGAAACCAAAACCAATTAATCTCTTCACAACATATATGAATATCAATCCGGTCATTGGAAGTATAAATGGCAAGGGTGAAAAACGAAACAGAGAGAAATGTTAAATTGAGAGCCAAATCCTTTAGCATTTGGTCAAGAGAAATCCTAGTAGGAAGACTACTTCATCGGACAAATCCTTCAACGACGATATTCAGATGCCTCAGCATTCGAAATACCTGTGGAAGGCTTTAAATATTCTTCGCCATAATTGCCAACACATCCCCGTTCCGTTTTGTGAATGGATTCGAGATGCTAATTGGAGCTCTGGAAAGGCATTTTGACAATCCGGGGCTCAGAAATGTATATGTCGAAGGCTCCGACATAGTCCAAATGCAGGAGGAAACCTTAATTTGGTGGCGAGAGATAGTTAAGATCATGCAGATTTTAGTTTTGGGATTGGAGAAGTCGACCTTGTCTAATTCTTTGTGTTTTTATCATGGATATCATTTATTTTGAGGCCGGATACAAAAAAGACATGGGAAAGATCGTACGCATTATGCACCCTATGCTTGAAGATGCGACACTACCTTAGTTCTATTGCTACTTCCATGTTATCTTTGAGCACTTGCAGAATCCATTCGCGCTTAGTACTGCGCTCTCCCTATGTGCAGATGTTACGAATCTGTGTCTATTGGGAGGTCATGAACTTCCGCAGTTGACTAAAATTCCTCTATGTATAGCAATGGGCACAGTGTTCTCTCGGTTTTGTGATACTACAAGAATAACAGGGTTAATGAAGAATATAGCGATCGATGCATGGCCCTGGAGAATGTTATGAAGCTTCTATGTCATTTCTAGGCCATATTTGGTTTCCTCATGGTTGTGTATATGAGTATTCATCATCTTACCATGGAGCATCTTGCCACGCGGATTTTAAAGCATGCCCTCTTTCATTCTCGGCCAGGTGCCCAATTGTTCAAGGATAGACACTTGTTTTTTGCGTTGTTGTAGGCTAAATACAGTTATAGGTTCCCCTACGTACTCGATAGAACGAAGCCACAAGACGTGAAGGTTGTGTTGTATTTCTCCATGAGTGATTTGGCCACTCGGTACCTCTTCAACGGTCATTCGAGGTTGAAGGATTTGGCCGACGAAGTAGTCTTCCTACTAGGATTTGGTTAAGAGAAATACTAGATGGAGAGTCTTCCTACTGCAGTTTGTCAACCTGCATCCCAAGTTGTGATAGTGGTGTATGACTATGCAGAATGCCGTGAAAGAGAAGTTGCAGTGATCAAAGTGGCACATTGTATATTTGATCAAACTCAAACTGTCTATGCAAGAAGTTCATAATTATCTATACATTATAAACCGAGTTACTAAGTTTTGGATTTTCTAAGTTGCTAAGTTTTTAAATTTTCTGAAATTCTTTATTAAAATCATCATTTTACATTATTCAAATTGCATTTCAAATACGCCATAAACTTATTTATGTATCTATAACTATTCGTATGTAGATACTACCTTTAGCAGTGGAGTCTTAGCTTACTATATGAAATAGAATCATAAACATTGTCATATTTCTGAATTTCCAGGCTATAAGGTTTTTTCTATCAAAGCATACTTCGATTTTTTCCTTTTGTCATCAAATTTCTCCATATAATCTCTTGATGGGCTTCCAGTATGTCTCTATATTTTGGCTCATAATATGTGTATGATACTTTGGCAATACTAGTACTTTGGTTCATAATATTTATGTATGATACTACATAAACCAATTAATCTATACTAGTACTTAAAGTGTAATTTTGTAATTGTAAACTTAAGATATGTTAGACATTAAAACTTGGTCACTAACTAAATTACCATTTACAACTTACATTATTTCACATCAAATGTACATAACCAGAAATTACATACCTTTTTTCTATTTGCAGCTTTTCCATTTATCAATGCATAGTGACATTGCCACTATGTGGCTGTTGTTATTAAAAATAAACTATATTTTACATAATCCTAGAGGTGTAACTTTGGCATTTACATTTTGTGACTGGACTCAGAAATTTAACTAGGTGTTTATAGGCTTGTATCTAAATATTGCACAGCTATTGTATTTATGAAGGTCTCACTAATGAGATCTAGCTAGGTAGAAGTCCAATTCAGGCTCATAGTATAATGATACTTAACTTCACCTCATCCTTAGTGAGTACACGGAGAAACATTTTTCCTTGTCTATGATTTATAATCCCTTCATTTGCATTTGGCCTCTTAGATGACTTCTCTGCTAAACCCCGTTACACCTCACTATGTCCTTGTAACTATTTCACCTATTATTTAGTCATCCATACTTGGATTTGAACATCATTGGTTTGAATAAGTGTGTGCCTCATGGATGAATTCTCTTATGCAACCTACCGTTGTTAGGATGAACATCGTTGCACCTCATTGTGGTATAGTGCATATTCTTCATATTCTTGCCCATTTTTTTGCATGATTTCTAAGTGCCATTGGGCAAATGTTTGCCAAAAAAATGCAGTCACCTTCGTCTTTTATTAATAGTCGAATTTAACTATTTCCCTACTGCTCTATTGCTACTATCCACTCTTCTCACTACAATATAGAGTTTGTCACAGGAATTGACCCTCTTAATCTTTTTCAAATCACATGGTTGTTGTTGTTTTCTGCGACATGTTGCGTCCTTTCAAGTAGCAACATTACCGACATTATTGCTTGTAACTCCTACATTTGCAAACTCTATTTTCATACCTTGTCACGATCATTGCCGCATGCGACTCTTGTTTATTTAAAATTAAAATTCTGACCATCTAAACTTTTAATTAAAAGATTTAAAAATAAACTAAACTTTTAATTAAAGATTTAAAAATAAATTATTGGTGCATACATTAATGTAAATTTAAAGTTACCTTTTATAATATATAAATGTAATCAACTTTGCAAATTTTAGGTTTGTTTATTTGAAAAGTAAAATTTTGATCAATTAAAATTTTACTTAAAAAAATTAAAAATAAATTAAGATAATGATGATAGCCATTAATATTATTGAAATCAACTTTAATTTATCACATCTTAGAATTTTATTTTTATGTTTAAATTTTTTAAAGAAAACTATTCATAAATCACCATAATAATTATGATGAGTTAAAATGTTAGGAAGATTAATGTTATAACAAATGTTTTGAAATTGCAATTTAATGTGGTTATACGTCTCAAATTTTAGGAGGAATTGATTTTTATATTCAATCCTATTAATATTACACTACAACTTCTTCTTAAATTTAGATATAATACTATTTTGAATATTATCACTACCAAGACTTAGCATCTTTATGCCAACCTAGCTTGAGCAATAGATGGTTTTCACTGGAGTTTGAAGCAACCTTAGAAATCCTGTGGGAATCCTCTTGTCTCCCATGTTGATTGTCTTGTTATTGTACATTAAGTACCTAGTCATAGCCATGTTCTCAATGGGAGAGAGACTTGCTTCTATGAAGAGGATATGATAGGTTGTATTGTCTTTAATTTTGAGATTATAAGTTATAAATTGTTTTTGGATTTGCATATCATTCTCCATGATTCTCTACAGATATTGCATCCCCAAACCTCACAACAATGTAAGATAAGGACAATTTTAAGAGTCTCAAAGAGGAGTTTCTTCTTATTCGAAATCCAAAGGCATATCAATTTACCACTATTTTCAAGTCCATAATAAGCTTTCCACCCTCCATTTATCATTTTTTTAATGTTAGTTCCAATTAAACTTGTGATGAAGATCAATTACAAGATATATGTTATGAATTCACTTCCTTCAAGTTATTGTTGTCATACATGAAATTAGTATAAGTGATTTTTTAAAGTTAATTATCATAACATTTGCTTTGCCAATATTAATAAATATTAATAATGGCACCTTAATTAAAGTAAAAATCTTTCAAAAATTTTAGTTACTTTTCAAGATCATATAAACTCTTCACCCTAAAAACAATATCATCAAAATAACCAAGGATGATAACTTTACCAACATATTATCACAGCTTATTTCAAAATTACCTTTCATTAATTTTTATTTATTAAAAATTATATATTAAATTATTAAAAATTTATATTAAATTATTAAAGATAGTGTAACATATTTACTTTTAAGAAAATAATCAACGATTTTGAAAATTTATAAAAAGAAATTAAGTACATCTTCATCATTGATGAATCAAATTGAGACCAACCAAAATTAAAAGTTATGGTTCCATGATAAGTTCTTCACTTTTAAAAAGATAATTTTAATAAAACATGTTAAGTGAATTGGATCAATTTCATTGCTATCATGATTACTTGAGAATTTATTATATCTAATTGCATTTCTCTTCACACTACACTTTCTTCGAATGTTTTAACAACGAATGCTTTCTGGGAATGTCTTGTCAATGAAGCTACAAGGAAATGATCCCTAAGGCTCCATCTACACTAGCATCTTCCTTCCTTTTATCCAATAGAACTTACTTGGCTATGCCACATTGCACATTATGTATCAGCAATGTATATAGATAACCATGTCTATATGATGTCAATCTCTACATACTACAATAATATTTTTTTGCTACATGGGTTAGTATGATTTATTTGTCGTTGTTGGCTGTTTGAAATATACATTTTTGTTGTTTTCCTAAGACAACTTAACAAAGTATATGGCATTTTAGTCCCAAAAAAAAAGTTCAAACGTATGATATGTGTTCAACACTTTCTATGTGTCTGCATATTTTGTCACCTATATATATAACGCATATTTGATTGTACATGCATCTATTGGATTTGTTTCTACTCCACATGCTTGAAATACTTGTGAAGATGTATGCCTCTAGATAATAATCGACTTATTTGATTAGGTTATGCATGTCGAGCTATGCCTCCTGACAGTGCGTTCTTTCCTCTCTTTTTTTCCAGGATTTGACACAACCCTTGTTAGCTAGCTCTATGCTTTGTTTACAGATCCATGGATATGCACATACCAATGAGTTTCTATAATGAGTCCTTATTTTGCAAATGCTTAAGAACACATTGTTGTTGATATAGAATTTAGCTATGACTATTCCTATTTCCTGCTTTGCAAATGTTTCTATCCACACTACTATAATATTTTCTTGCTACAAGGACTAGCAGGATTTATCTATCATTGTTGGCTGTTTGAAATATACATTCATGTTTTGCCAACACAGTTTAACAAACTGTATATAATTTTAGTCAGAAAAATCTTGGAAAATATTATCTATGTTCAACACTTTCTCTGTGTTTGCATATTTTGTCACCTACATATAGAATGCATATTTGCTTTTACATACATCCATTGGGTTTGTTTCTATTCCAAATCCTTCAAATACTTGTCAAGATGTATGCATTTAGATGATAATGGATTTATTTCATAATGGATTGCTTATGCACATACTAATGAATTCCTGTAGATGAGTTCATGTTTTGCATATGCTTGAGAATACATGGTTATTGACATAAAATTTAGCTTTACACATTGGATGAATATTCTTCCCTGCTTTTGCAATATGGTTGCGGGGAGAATCTACAGTTTTGCGAATGCCAAATTTATCTTTGCAACTAATAATAGATATTTTAGCCAAAAAATATATTGAAAGATATGATCTATATTCAACACTTTCTATGCATCTGCAGATTTCCTTTATAGATCTATGGATGTGCATGAAAATCTATGCATACACATAATAACCAATTTCTATACATGAGTTCCTATTTTGCAAATGCTTATGAACACATGATCGTTGACATAAATTTTAGTTATGGAGCCAAAAGAGAAATATTTTCCACTAGTTTTGTCTTTTTCTTAATAGACTTATGCGTATGCATCCATCATCATACACATATGCACATGCATATGTTCCATATGCATCAATTTTGTTGTTGTGCTTTCACAAATTAGCTTTTTGAATTTGCAAAAACTGGGCTTTCTAGCAAAGAAAACATGGGAAGAGCCACATTGCAATTTGTCTTTTCAACTAGCAGATTTCATTTGGCTTTGCTACGTTTCTAGCCTTAACTTCAGAAATTTTTCTATTGTGCTTTTGCAACTTAGCTTTCAAATATGAATCTGCAACTTCTTTGTTTGCAAATTTTGCAAATTTGATTTCAATATGTTGCATCCTTTGTTCCTGAACATAGTTCTTAAATCACATAGTTTCGCTTCAAGCTAGTGTCATGGACATTGCTGCTTTCAAATGTGGTTTCAATATGTTACATCTTTTGTTTTTCAACATAGTTTATAAATCACATGGCTTCACTTCAAGCTAATGTCACAAACATAGCTACTTGCAACTCTGATTCTAATTAACAAATATGCAACGAAGGATTTGGAAAAAATCCAATATGGGTGATACAAGGTTCTTCATAACTAATTTGTAAAGGTTAATAACTATTTTTGAGACTATTGGTTAACTTATTAAGCGTTTTAATTTTCCAAAGAATTTAAGAGTCAAAGGTGAAGTGATTATGACACCTTTCAAAATAGTTAAAAAGTTATCTTTAGCAAGTTATAAATTCCTTTAAGTGATATACAACGTTATAAAAAATTAAAGAGAATACATGTTATTGACCTATTTATATAGGTGGAAGAGGAACATTGGTGTATGAACATCCCTAGTCTATAGTAGTCCTATACAAACAAAAGCACTCACAAGTTTTACTTTTGATTTTCATTTATAGTTTAATTTGAACATTAATTGTATCTTTTTTAAATAGTATTAAGTTCTTTTTATTGTGAAGATGAGATGAGTAGTATGTTTCCCATATATATGGTGGAAGAGGAACATTGGTGTATGAACATCCCTAGTCTACAATAGTCCTATACAAACAAAAGAATTCATAAGTTTTACTTTTGATTTTCATGTATAGTTTAATTTGAACATTAAATGTATCTTTTTTAAGTAGTATTAATTTATTTTTATTGTGAATATGAGATGAGTAGTATGTTTCCATAGGTTACTTACAATTTTGGATGGTAAAGGCTCTGTGTTCAATTATCGAGTGGGTTTGTTTTTAGAGTTCAAGCTTCTATTAATTTGGATTGAGTATGAGAGTCACCTCCATTTGGTGGGTTGTGTTTTATAGATATATGTGCGAGCTAATCATGTAATACTCTAAAAACTATTATACCTCTAATAATGCAATTCGGGTGGGTTTTGGGCCTTTGTTTTAAGAGAAAAGTGCATAATGGATGAGGTAAACTAAAACTTAAGTATATTTTTGGTCAAGGATGAGTCAAGTGGATTTTAAGCTTTTTATCAATCCAAATGTACGGTGGAAGTGAAAGGGTAAAAAAATTAAACTTAATGGAAGCACGAGTCTACATACTAGGTAGATTTAAAAGGCCATGCTAAAGAGGTAACACAATGGACTCCAATTGTTCAATGAAATTCAATAAATAGTATTTTGGGGTTGTGGGTCTAATTGATTTAAAGGGTTGTGTTAGTGGGATTGCACATTGGACCTAAAATTTCTTAATGAATTTGATTAAATAAGAGCATTGAGTCCAAGAGTTGGGAGGATTTCAAGGCTTGTATGAAGAGATTTGTAGAATATGAGTGAAACATCCAATAGTTGTTCAATAATTAGAGAAGATCTATACAATCCTCATCACATATTTAGGGGCCTTGTGATATTCTTGCCAAAAAAAGCATGATCTTTTCTAATTAAACCAAGAATGAGCTATGATTTCTCAAGATCCATAAGAGTTTTGAGAAACCATAAGGTCATATGTCGTTTGACCACATTAGAGGATGGGGTTGGAACTTAACAACAATTTCCATGTGGACTCTACATTATCCTAAAATCAATGGATTGATATGAAGCATACATGATTCTAGAGGATTAACCATTTCGATTGTAGCAATTGGGTAATATGTTCATTGGATATAAATTGGAGAGGATTAATATTGTTCGGGATTTTGGCCCAAGGAGAAATTTATGTTGTAAGGACTATATAGGATTTTAGCTCCTCTGTATGAAATGATGAATTCAAGCCTCTAAGTAATTATTTAAGAGATTACAGTGGGCACATAAATTGTAGTTTTGTTCTGAACAAATAAAGTATCTCTTATTTCGAATATTGAGTTGATTTCATGTAGTTTCTAAAAGGTTTAAATGTAATTGTACTTTCATTATGTTTAGTTGTACATTATGATAAACTAGTCCCTCAAATACCTTAATGAAAGTACTTTTATTTTGAGGAAAATTACTTTTACCACATTGTGTTATATGTGCAAGCTTAACTTATATATGAATTTGTGGTTAACCTTGTGTAGTGTTTTAATTAGTTGCTAGTTGTACCAATAGAAAGGTGTGTTTAAATTGTAAGTAGATGTGTCACATATTTATAAACTAAAAAAATGAAGTCTATATTAATAATGAAAAAAAATAGTTGAATAATTGTTTGACTAAAAAATGGTATTTCCACACTTGTCGAACACCTTAAGAAATTGCTCATACAAATATATCATAGATCAACACACCAATGTATTACATGGGTAAAAACATTAGGGAGGGGAACAATCACGGGGGCTTCACTAGAAGGCAATATAATATCACGTTCATTCATATTGCGGTATTAAATATTCATGAAAACCAAAAAATTATATTGCTTATATATTAAGGGGCAAAGGGTTTTTTTATTTAATATAACAATACAAAAATACTTTGGGGTCTTTTATATGGGCCGACCGACAAATATCCTCCAAATGGAGATGGCGGGATCACGACTGGATGATAAATTGGGTTGAGGCAAGGCTCGAGCTTAGCAGTACGCGGGAAAATCGCGTCTTGAGGCATGCTTGAGGCCAGGGGTTTCATGATGAAGTGCGTTTCCATTCGATCATAGTCGAGAGACAGTGGTCATTGACAACCAATTGTTACCAATAACACTCAGCTAGTTGTTACCAATAGCCTTGGGAGGCTCTAAGCCTCCAGGGCCTGTTACAGGCCCTCGATAGGCCTTGGGGGCCTGAATACCCAACCACTCATGCCTATTATAGGCCTTGGGATGTTTATTCATCCTCCTAGAGATTGTTACAGGCCTTGGGGGCTTGGATACCTATCCCACAACAGGCTTAGTAAGCGATTGGGGAACTGCAACATGCAATCTAAATGTTGTACTATGTGCATTGGATCTAGTGACATACAAGAAGTGATCTCCTATCTCTTCATTAGACCATTAGATGTTGCAAATAATAATGATATGTGGTTGAGTAATTGCATTGTGGGTGAAGTAATGTTCATCCACAATATACATCGAAAGAAGCAAGGTGCATTGTAGAATGCATGTGGGGTCATAAGAGGGGTATCATATCAATATACCAGGTAGAAATATAAAGGGGTATAAAAAATGTTAATGGAAAAATTGATACATACAATATCTAGTGAAAATAGTGGTGTTTTTTAAATTGGGAAGGCATATTGGGAGGGGGTTAAAAAAATCGATTTTGGAAGGTATTTTCCAATATTTAGTGAAATTAGGGGTATTGCTTCATATGCCATGAATGAACGTGCTATGAAAGCGGTTTATTGAGTGAAGCCCCCGTGGGAACAATCCATGGCCCCAGCTAATGCATCCACTTGAGAGAATAAATTATGGAAAAAGTAAAATATTTTAAATATGAGTTTCTCAAAATTAATCATTAACAAATTACCCTCCATCTCTTTACTTAGAGATCATGGACCAATAGGGTGTTAAGCCACATATTAATATAGTTGTTAGTATTGAGGAGAAGAGAAACCATTAGATCACTTTATGAACAACTTCAGATAAGATTGAAGGATTTACAAAGGTGACACTATAGGCGAAGGAAGGAGGAATTATAGTATATCCCCATTTATGACAACTTCCTAAACTCTTAACATATATAAATGCTTGGAAAATTTCACTTCTATAAGAGACTTTGTGAAAATGTCAACAACTTGATCATTTGTAGGGAAATAGAGAACTTCGAGAATGTGATTCTAAATAAGATTTTTGATCAAGTGCATGTGTAGCTCAATGTGTTTTTTCCATTGAGGTTGAACTAGATCTTTGGTGATATTGATGATAATATGATTGTCACTCTAGAGGGTAATTTGGTGTTGCTATTGGAATCCAAACTCATGAAGGATATGTCGAATACACAAGGATTCTTGACTTGCATAATTGTGGCTCGATACTTTGCTTATGTTGAAGAAACATAAATATCTTGTTGCTTCTTACAAGCCCAATTGATAGGTTAAAAAACAAGACTAAAAACATAACCTACAATATACTTTTGATCATTAAGGTTGTCATCCTAAGTGGAATCAATGAAACCAACCAACAAAGAATCCCCCCTAAACTGTAATGAATCTCTAACTGAATTGTACCCTAGATATAACAAAGTATTCTTTTTGTTTCTTTTCAATGAATTTCATGGGGTGTTTGCATATATCGAGCAAAAATGCCAACATCAAAGGAGATATTAGGTTGGGTGTGAGCCAAATACAAGAGGCTACCAACTAACTAATAGTACAAATTGGCATCTACTTCGGTTGTAATACAGGTGGCAACAAGTTTGACTCCATACTAGAAGGGGTATGGGGCTAGTTTACAATATTCCATGTGAAAATGATGGAGAAGGTCACAATCATACTTAGACTAAGAAAATCAAATTCTTTCTTTGGTTTGAAAGACTTAGAGGCAAAAAAAATAATGAAAATTCCCTAATTTTGTCATTTCAAATTTATTATTAAGGTTAGATTTCGACACATGGGTTAAAAGTTTGGGTCACTACGAGTGAGAATAAGGCCACCAACATAAATAATAAGTATTATCATATGGTTTCCTACTTTCTCAGTGTAAAAATTAGGGTTATAATGACATCTATCAAAATTGGTGTCAAGAAAAAGCTATCCATCTTAGCATACCAAGCCCATAGAACTTGTTTAAGGCCATAGAGATATTTCTTAAGCTGACAAACAAAGTTGGAGTGATTCTAAACACAGTCAGTGGGTTGTCCCATTGAAATTTCTTCTTGTGAATCCCATGCAAGAAGGTGGATTTGACATCCATTTGATGGACCTCCCATTTATGTGAAGTGGCAAGGGCTAGAACAAGGTGGGTGGAATTCATTCTGGCTATGGGAGAAAAGGTTTCATTATAGTCAATCCCTTGAAATTGAGAAAATACTTTGGAAACTAATCGAGCCTTGTCTTTCAACATTTCCATCTTATGCATACTTAGTTCTACACACCCATTTATATATAACAAGATGTATTCCTTTTGAAATATTACAAGATCCCAAGTATTTTTTTCCATTAAGGAATGATATTCTTCATTTGTTGTTGTGTCCTAATCTATATGGCCAAAATATTTTGCAAAAGTAGTTTTTTAGTTTTCCTTTTAAAATATCATCATTTATTATTTTAGCTATCATTTTATTATATTCTTTAGGAGGCCCATTTTAGACCTCAAAATTCTCCTTACGACGAGTCTCATAAACTTGATTCAAAAGAGAGGAGGCTCACTAGAACTATGAACATGTACAACACTGATATGTAGGATCACCAACTACTTCTCTATTGTACGAACCCATATAGGAAGCGGTATCATTGGTGTAGGTTCATGTTTAAAAAACCCAACTAGAGGAAGGTGAGTAGGTGGAGGTGGACATTCATCCCTGCTATCATCATCTGAAGAAGAAACCAAAATAGGATCACCAGCATAAAAGTTGGGAATACATGATGGCACAATTTTCAAAGATGGAACAAATGTCAAATTAGACTCACAAGTCAAGAGATTTTCATCAAATTTAACATCTCTCCTAATAATTATTTCAATGGAATGAGGTTTAAGAAGTATATAACCTCTTACATATTCATAAAAAACAACAAAAAATCACTTCTCAATTTTAGGGTGTAATGATTTCCTTGTCTCATTGGGAATGTTATCCCATGCTTCACTACTAAACACATGAAAGTGGTTTACATCTAGTTTAATTTTATTCCATGATTATTCCAGTGTCATATATTTTAAATCCTTTGTGGGAGTGCAATTACTATCTAATTGGCACAATTAATGGATTTTCCCCAAAATTGAGGACTTAATCCCTTATATTGGACCATACAATTCCACATTTCCTTTAATATGTGATTATTTCTCTCAGGTACGCCATTTTGTTGTGGTGTGTATGGAACAACATGTTGCATTTGAATTCCCTATGCAGTGCAGTAAGTTGTAAATATGGTGTTAACATATTCACCTCCATTATATGTTCTTAAATTTTAAATTTGATGTCCATGTTGTTTTTCTACAAGGGCCTTGTAGGCCGAAAACATGTCAAAAAAATCATTCTTAGGTTTCAAGAAATAAATCCAAGTGTGTCTAGAGAAATCATCAATGAAAGTTAAGAAGCACATGAACCTAGAGAAAGAAGAAAAAGGAAACATATCAAACAAATCACTATGAACATGTTGCAAGGGGCTTAAGGTGTACGAAGAGGCATTTTTTCAAAATTGCCCCAATGATGTTTGTTGATAACATACTTAAGACAACCACCATCTATGCAAGAAATGAGAGGAAGATCAATCAACATATTGTGATTACAGAGTTGTTACAATGAGTGATAATTCAGATAAACAAATTGCCCATGCCAATGTTTGATCAAGTCAGTGCCATGAGCAATAAAAACCAATGAAAATTATCATGACCCAAAGTTGTCAAACATGTACAATCTAGTAATATCATCAACAATTCCAATTTCCAAGACATGCTTATTATCTTTTAAATATTTGATTACAAGTTGATGAGTGAAAACTCTATCTCATTACCTTCGCCTGAATGAGTGATATAATACACTAATTAAATATTGTAGGAAATACTTGGAACAATTAATGCATCATTGAAATGACCATCATTTAGCTAAATTGTTCCAAACCCTACCACACTTCAAGATCTATTATCAACAACAAATATTTGTTTTTGTTACATTTATTAAGAATGGGGAAAATGGCTTGTTATATCCCCTAGATATGAGCTAGGATTTTCTTGGTTTTTCCTAGCTAGGGTTTTGGATACCTAGTGGATTATACTAGCCTTATGCTAAGGCTTTGGTTTGTACATGAACGTCATGTTTTTCATATTAATGAAGTTTCCAACTATTCAAGACTTGTGTAAATTGCAAAGTTTATTTCCATCCATCTATGTTCTTCATGGTTTGCAATTTTTAGCTATATATGTTTTCTTGATTTGACATAAGTTAATGATTAATATGTTAAGTGATTTAACATTGTAATTGAAGAAGATAAGGGTTGTTTTTAGCTATATTTACAATCATAAATAAGTGTTTTCAAATATAGTTTATGCATTATAAGATTTCCCTAGGGGCCCTTAAACTTACCATAACACTTTGGTATATTTTCTTATGGATTGCCTTGATGATTGGAGTTGTTAAGTATTGAAATTTTATCCTTTTTTATACTAGGGGAATTGGCAATTGGGGTGGGGCCTGTACAAGGGTGAGTTGGGGTTGATTCCTATATACTACCACTATACCCCTAGGTGCACTCACACATCCTCCATGGATGGGGCACGAGCTAGATGAGGCTTAAACCCGTGACATCGCAAGGAGTGCCTTAATAGTATACTCTATTGCCACTCAGTCTACACCCCTAAGGTCATTGAAATTTTATTTGTTCCTATTAATGTTTTGTTTGTATTTCATAACATCCTCAAGTCTGGAAATTCACAGGGTCCATATCTCTTGTGTCTAAAATCACTCTAGGTGTAAGAGTGAGCTTGTACTTGTTAAGATTTAATATGCTAAGATAGAAAATATCAGCATTATATTCCATTTCACAATAATAGCATATACAGGATCATTGAAAGAACAACAAGCACAGCATAAACACAAGAGACACAGATTTATCCTGGGAAACCCTCATGGGGAAGAAAACCCAGCAAAGTTTCCTCAATATAGATGACCAACAAATACAAAGATGTAAACCATAGACATGAGCTCCTTCTCCTCCATAGCAGATCTCTCCCTCACCTATGCACCATTCACAAGTGAGTGCAATGTGTATTAAATGAGGAACACACTTCCTCTATTTATACACAACTCTGACTTGTCTTTTACACAAGCTAGGTCGGCCCCAAATTAACCACTGGGTTAAACACCCCATTACAACTGACTGGGCTGACCCCTCTAGGGTGGTCTAATAACCCCTTGACCCACATAACACATACAGGGCCAACCCCCACTAGGGAAGTCTAATAACCCAAGTTACCACATTCCAACGGAGGAATAAACATCTCCAGATATACAATAAGATTTTCACGGAGGAATGAAACATCTCCGGAATAATAAAGTACAAATATAATATTCTTTGAAGTTACAATATTTCAACACTCCCCCTTAATGAGAAGGATATTATAACATCATCTGCACAAGCAAGGAGTCATCAACTACATCATACATGATACATCTATAAATCATTGGAAGCTTTCTCAACATCATCAGTAACTCAAGCAGTTACTGGAACATCTTCAATACTAGAACATCAACATCTTCAGTACTGATTCTTCATATTCTGCAGCACTCGAACAACTACAGCAACATCAACATCATCATCTGGATCCTCACGATCATCAGCACCGTCATCACATGATCATCAACATCGTCATCTAGACCATCACGAGCAGCAGCATCGTCATCTAGACTATCATGAGCAGCAACGTCGTCATCTAGACCATCACGATCAGCAGCATCATCATCTAGACCATCACGAGTAGCAGCAGCATCATCTAGATCATCACGATTAGCAGCATCGTCATCTAGATCATCACGATCAACATCTGGATCCTCATGATCAACAGCCTCACAACAACATACCCTGCAATACACATGATCCAATTACGGGATGATCAATCCCTCTCACTTTAGGACATAGGTCCAAGGATGATACAATCCTGATTCGCTTACGGGATGATCAGTCCCTCTCAGTTTAAGACATCTCTCATGTCTATGGACGATGCAATCCAGATCAACTTACAGGATGATCAATCCTTATCATTTTAAGACACCTCACCATGTCTAGGGACGATGCAATCCCAAATCAACTTACATGATGATTAGTCCTTATCACTTTAAGACACCTCACCATGTCTAGGGACGATGCAATCCCGAATCAGCTTACCGGATGATTAGTCCTTATCACTTTAAGACGCCTCACCATGTCTAGGGACGATGCAATCCCGAATCAGCTTACAGGATGATTAGTCCTTATCACTTTAGGACATAAGTCCAAGGATGATGCAATCCTGATCCACTTACGGGATGATCAATCCCTATCACTTTAGGACATGAGTCCAAGGACGATGCAATCCTATCACGTACATTTTGAACCAAACGCTCAGGGACAATGTAGTCCTATCACGTCCACTAGGGACCACTTTCTCGGAGACATATGTCTACGGATCTCTTTTAGTACATGTGTCCAGGGATGATACAATCCCCTCGTCCACTAGGGACCACATTCTCGAAGACATCTGTCTACAGATCACTTTAGGACTGAAGTCCATGGATGATACAATCCCCTCATCCACTAGGGACTACATTCTCAGAGACATCTATCTACAGATCACTTTAGGACTGAAGTAAAGGGATGATACAATCCCCTCATCCACTAGGGACCACATTATCAGAGACATCTGTCTACAGATCACTTTAGGACTGAAGTCCATGGATGATACAATCCCCTCGTCCACTAGGGACCACATATCGACCTCATCGTCGTAACCAGAAACCTCATCATCGACCTCATCGTCGGAACAGGTAACCTCATCATCAATACAGGTATCCACATCAATACAAGTATCCACATCATCAATACAAGTATCCATACCAATACAAGTATCCACATCATCAATACAAGTATCCACACCAATACAAGTATCCACGTCATCAATACAAGTATCCACACCAATACAAGTATACACATCATCAATACAAGTATCCACACCAATACAAGTATCCACATCATCAATACAAGTATCCACACCAATACAAGTATACACATCATCAATACAAGTATCCACACCAATACAAGTATACACATCATCAATATAAGTATCCACACCAATACAAGTATACACATCATCAACCTTACCATCAATACAGGAAATCTCATCATCAACAACCATATCACTCCCCCTTTCGAGGAGGGTCCTTTCGAACTACACCAAGCTTGTCTCGGAAATACTCAAACTTTACTCGAGACAGAGGTTTGGTCAACACATCAGCAACTTGTTCATCAGTGCTCATATACTTGAGCTTGATAGCTCCTTTTTGCACCATATCCCGTATATAGAAATATCGGATCTCTATGTGCTTTAACTTATCATGGAACACTGGATTCTCTGTCATCTTGATACAACTCTAGTTGTCCCATAGGATCACAGTGAGGTCCATCTCTAAGTCAAACAATCCTTATAACAACTTCCGAAGCCATAGCGCTTCACAACTAGCAGAGCAAGCAGCTATATATTATGCTTCAGCTATGCTGAGAGCCACACTTGACTGCTTTTCTGCTAAACCACGAGATCATGGCAGATTACAGACAATAACATCCACCCGATGTGCTCTTCCTGTCTGATACACTTCCTGCCCAATCTTGTGTAGTCATACAATCTGATGTCATGATCTCCAAGAAAACATAGACCAAGGTCTATCGTACGCTTTAGGTACCTCATCACATGCTTTGAAACTATCAGGTGAACACATCTAGTTTCCACTAGATACTGACTCAAGGTGTTCACAGTAAAGCATATATCTGGCCTGGTATTCGTTAGATACATCAATGACCCAATATTCTATATGTACAGAGTTACATCCACTAACTCTGATGAGTCATCCGTTAACAGCTTTAAGTTGGAATCCATGAGAGTGGCCATTCCAACACATCAAATCTTTTCAAGATTTCTCAACATACCTTCCCTGGTTGAGAAAGATTCCTACTGAGCCTTTTCATGCTTCCAGTCCTAGGAAGTAATGCATCAATCCGAGATCATTCATCTCGAACTCTGTAGCTAGCTTCTTCTTGCTTTCCATGATCTGTTTCTCATTCCTTGTCGGAAGAAGATCATCCATATACAATCACAGTATCATCCATAACCTTAAGTTAAAGGTTAGGATCAACTTTACTCTTGGTAAAGCCCAAGCTTGTCAAGAGGTTATCAATTCTTCCTCTGTGACTGAACATCATTCACACTCTGCATTGAATGATCTTCTGCATATCTATCTGTGCCACCTCTCGTCAGATGGGTCTACTGATATGAGCCTCGAGATCATTCGAACTCTGTGGTGAGTTCATTCTTGCATCCATGTCATCTATATAAAGAAACCATCTTCAACCTTGTAGCAAGGGTTGAAATCCGCATCACCCATGGTGATCATTAAGCTCATCAAATGATTATCGATCCTGGGTACCCATATAGATCCCGATTCACACTTCTTCTTCAATTACACCATTTAAGAGAATGGTCTTATCTAGTCACTCGTCATGATCCTCTTCCTCTTTCTAAGAGAATCTTCTAGCCACGAGCCTTCTATAGTATGTTTGATTTGTAAATATTCTTGTTGAACATCCATCACTTGTTCAGTGTTCATCATTCTTTATGATATTTCCTACAAATCAAAATTAAGTACATGATTAGTAATATTTCATAATCATCAAATCATGTTGACATGATAACCTATTATGCATACAGATATGATTTACATAGTTATACTACTATCTTGACCAATACTTTGGCACAACACTTTTCCATATCTTGTATGCATACAGTGGCTATCTAGATGCCTTCCATCTCTACCAGAACATACTATCGAGAGCGTGCACAGCTCTCAGCATGTCAGCAAAGAGGTTTCATTCTAGACAATCAACAATGGAATGTTTGTCCAACTTACCAATCATATGCATATTAGTAGTATACTATTCAATGCTATATGAATGCTTATACTTAGCATGATATATTCTAGGAATACAAATATTCATACAACTATTACGAGCAATATCATAGACTATTCAGTAATTCAAATAAAAATTCAAATACTTATCTTTTTATGTCTTGTGAGGTTGCATCCTTCTTGGTCTCGACTTCCCTTCCATGTTATGAGCTTCTATCCATCCTTGACCACTATGCATGATTAAATGTGCACTCATACCATCATCATGATTTCATACATAATCATACATTCATTAGTATAAAATCAATATTATCACAACATTATGATTCTAAGTAATCTTGAATATGTATGGTCATGATCATTCAATACATGGGTATACTAAGATCCTAGCACAAAGTAGGATTCTAACTTGACATAGGAAAACATACCTGGATTAGATACATGCTTAGTTATGTCTTACATACCCAAACAATATCTTTATTCTCTTCAATGATTTAGTGACCTTGTGCTAGTAACTTGCATACCTCATAAGTTAAGCATAGTAGAAATAAATCATACATACCTCATAAGTAGAGCTTCTATGTGATCAAGGATTATGGATGAGTCTTTGTCTTCATGTCATCATGGTCATGGAACTTGAGTTGTCTTTCTTGATGTACCTGTATCTTGTTAGCAGACAACATCAACCTCATACAACACCACAGTGCATTATTACAATCATATAACCCTAATCAATGAATGTCTTCTATCATTCACATGCATTCATACTTTTACTAGGGTAATAAAACAATTCTAACATTAATCAAGAATGTACCAATCTCAATAATATGAAGACAAACATATTATGAATTTAATCAAGAATCAGATTTCAAAACATACATGTATCTCCTTAAGTCATACCTGTCGATATTTCTTGTAGTCTTCTTATGTAAGGCCTTAGCCTCATCTCCCCTTGAAACTGGATCTGGAGCTCGATTAGGGTTTGTCAGAGAAACCCTAAAAATTCAAACTTTGACTTTCACACTTTTGAATGGATGGAAAGATGTGCCTTGCTGAGATGATCAAGCTAGGATACTTCAATTTTGAAATCTCCAAGATTTGACCCCTCAAAATTGCCTTCGAAACTTTTGGATCTTCTGGACAGGATCCCGAACTAGGGTTTGATGAAGCCCACCCTTCTGCCCAATCAAAAGGTTTGATCCAAATCTCTAAAATTCTATTTTTCTGAGGAGCTTCCAGCCGTGGTCACAAACTTCAAAAAATTCCAACTTTTGTAGAAGCCCTAATTTTCCACCTTTCCGATCAAGGTCCCAAACTAGGGTTTGATCAAGCCCACCCTTCTGACCAACCAAAAAATTCGATCTTGGTCTCTAAATTTCAATTTTTCTAAGTATCATTCAGCCATGGACTCTGATTCCAAAAATTTTAACTTTCTCTGAAACCCTAATTCTCCACAGTAGTGACGATTCAAGAATGAAGGTGCTCACAATCCAAATCTGTTTTGACAGAAATATGCACCTGATTGTTTCTGTTGTAACTCCAAAATTACAAATCCACAGGGTCTAAAACATCTTCCTGTGGTATCCTGACCTATCCTCTTTCCAACCCCATAGGTCTGACCTGAATTGGATTCTTTGAGAGATATTTATTCCAAGTGTCGCAATGTGACCTGTTTATGGGATAAAACATGAGAGCTAACTTGTACAGCATTCCATGTGTCACTAGTTCAACTTCTGCCTCTGAAAACGTTACCTGGGATAGTAGATTCCTTGCACTACCTTTCCATTTTCACTAAATTTCATTTGGAGCTTCCGATCCCAAGTTATGACCTTTTTTCCTAGGTCACCTGATTATGACTGAGATCTGGAAGAGGCAGAAACCCTAGCTTGTACTGATCATAACTCACAAATTTCAACGAATATGAGGGTGTCCTTTGGACACAAGGTACATGGGGATGTTATCTACGACCTGTAAATGTTTCATATCCCGAACCTTCTCCAAAATGGATTTATAGCGAAATTTCCATGATGACTAGTTTTTGCTATACAAAACCCTAACCTTCAAATTGTCACAAGTGAAGCAAGTGTCGCAAGTGCCATACATTGCCTTCCTTCATGTTAGCTCTGATACCATGTTAAGATTTAATATGCTAAGACATAAAATATCAGCATTATATTCCATTTCACAATAATAGCATATACAGGATCACTGAAAGAACAACAAGCACAGCATAAACACAAGAGACACAGATTTATCCTGGGAAACCCTCATGGGGAAGAAAACCCAGCAAAGCTTCCTCAATATAGATGACCAACAAATACAAATATGTAAACCATAGACATGAGCTCCTTATCCTCCATAGCATATGTCTCCCTCACCTATGCGCCATTCACAAGTGAGTGCAATGTGTATTAAATGAGGAACACACTTCCTCTATTTATACACAACTCCGACTTGTCTTTTACACAAGCTAGGTTGGCCCCAAAATAACCCTTGGGTTAAACACCCCATTACAACTGACTGGGCTAACCTCTCTAGGGTGGTCTAATAACCCTTTGACCCACATAACACATACAGGGCCGACCCCCACTAGGGAAGTCTAATAACCTAAGTTACCACATTCCGACGGAGAAATAAACATCTTCGTATATACAATAAGATTTTCACGGAGGAATGAAACATCTGTAGAATAATAAAGTACAAATATAATATTCTTTGAAGTTACAATATTTCAACAGTACTTTAGTTTAATATTACTTAACAAAGGTATTGACTTTATTTTAGGTTGTTGGGTTTGATACTAGAGATTTTTTGGGAGAAGTACTTAGACCCTTGGAGGTTTTTTTCTAATTCATATACTACTAAATTGTGCACTTGAGACTTGTTAAGGATGTGTAAGGTGACTCTCAGTCTGAGACAGTGTGATAGGTTCAATGGAGGTTATAATTTTGTTCCTTGGAAGTTTAGATTCCAATTATTGATGGGAGAATCCAATCCTAGGGAGCATGTTGTGAAAGAGATTCCAGAACCTACCAATCCATTGCAGTTGGATTCTCATCGAAAGAAGGAATCCAAAGTGAAGAGAATCATTATTTATTATGTGAAGGATCATTTCATACTAGACATTGTATATAAGAAGGAAAGTAAGGAAATGTTTTGGAATATTTGGTTGAGGAAATTCTCGACAAATTCTCTTGTGAAACCAAATTTCAATTGTTCACATGATCAAGATAGATACTATGGTGAGCTACTTGAGCAAGATCACAGAGTTGAAGTATCTTCCATTGAAACAATGGTAGTGAATCAAGAGTTGGATTCCATTGCTTTAGAAGAACTTGATTCTTCTTAGATGCCTTTTTCTTAGGGTGTTTTTTCTTGAGATACCTTACCAAAGTTTTAAAAACTTTGGTTTGATATTGTGTAGGAAGAAATCAAATTGTATTATTATTCATCTCATTGGGAAGACTTAGAACGGTAGCAAGAAAGGCTAGAATAAGAAGAAAGGTACGTATACATGAAAGAAGGACTTGAGTATAGTGATATGTTTTTGATGTCACAAGATGGGAAATTTGTGAAATTCCACAGGAGGAGATCACTTTAGCTTGAAAAAACCTCACAATTTCACTCAATAATTGCAGAGACGAATATACAGAAGATGATCAAAATTCACACATGAAACTCAAAGAATGTGAGAAACTGTTGTTGATACATTCATCACCTGTAAGCTGTAAAAAATATGACAATACAATAGAATGACTTCGATTATCCCAAAGGTGATTCAAATTCTCCTCAAGGTGTGGCTTGGACTGCATTGGAGACATCACCCAATCAATGGTATTGGCCACCGATAGTCAAAGTTCAGTCAAATGTGAGTCTAACTGAGTCTAACTGATGCATGTGAGCACTAATCAAGGGAAGGAGAATCCAAGGGCGCATGGCAGATTGTCATTAGTCAAGTGGCACTCCGATACAGACAACTGGAAGCTACAATCAATTAATTGAGCAATCAATGCATGAACTGACTGATCACATACTAGAAGTGTGTAGTAGGGTGCATTAGTATCCATATTATGAAAATAATGTGCACTAGGTAGGTAGGAGGGTTACTGATGGCTAAAAATACGCTCCATGGGGCTCAAAAATAAGCACTAGGTGCTGGGAGACTACCATACTGATGACTGGATGCATGCAATGCATGCAAATACAAATGATGATGGTGAGAATATTCCAACAACATTAAATCATTTAGTGTGCACTGAAGAAGAAGGGAAAGTGTATGACACATGGTGCATTAGGCACTTTAGCAAGGGTAGAGGATAATCCCTCTCAATTTGACATTACATTTTCCATGTCTTCGTGTTTGTCCTCTAACATTGTTTCTAGTCTTGGATGGTATGTGGATAGTGGAACTTTAGGACATATGACATATGACATATGCCAAGGATTTATTCAACAAGATTCAAGATAAAAATGGAGGCATTGAGTGTGGATCTTGGTGATGGTGCTACTTATTTTGTGAGAGGATTTAGTTGTTTTTATTTTCAAATGCCCTTAGGTGATGTTCTTGAGTTGAGTGATATTCTATTTTTTCTTAGTTTGAAGAAGAATATTCTTTTATTTTTTTGTATGACAGATGTACAATGCAGAGTTTCATTTTAGGTAAAATAGTGCACCATCAATTATTGTACTTTAACTACTCTAAGGACTTTAGCTAGAGCAGTGAGAGAGGGTGGCCTTTACAGGTTTCTTATTGATCTATTAGGACATGTACATTCTAGTGAGAGGCTAGAAAAATATTCTAGTTTTGAGGAGGTTTGAGAGCATATAAAAGCACACGGATATTTGGTGAGAGTGGACATACCTCGTAGGAGATAAGCTAGTCATGTTGCATTGGTTTCTTCCATCGGTGATCCTTCCAATTTTCCATAGGAGGATAGGTGTGACACCTTGATGGAGTATGATGCTGAGATTGATTCCAAGTTTTTAGTTGATGAGATTATTGTAGATTACATGGACAAGGTTGATGAGTTTTCTCAGACATAGGAAGTTGCTCATGATGTTACTCTAACTTTAATATTCCCTTCAGATGAGGTAGTTGGCATAGTTTTTTTTTTAGTGGTTGGATTATTTGAGGTGCATGAGAGGGATTCTCATGTTCTTATGTTGTTGATAGCCTTGCATGAGTTCCTTTACCATGATCTTGGTACTTTAGGATTGAGGTGTTGACTGGTGTAGAGTTCTATCTTTAGGAATTTGATAGATGTGATCCACATGTCTAGGTCTTGTCTAGAGATATGATTGTCTTTGCAAAGTATTCTAGACAACTCATGATGTGGTGCCCATTGATTTTGGCCCATGATGTTGACTTGGAGGATATTGGATTTTGGCAAGTTGCTCATGTTATATGGGTATCGTCCTTCATATTCATAAGTGGTCAATATTATTTGAAGGATCATAATGTTTTTATAGGATGGATGTCAGTTAATTTACAAGTGATAGTGTTGATTATGGGACCACAAGTGGTAGGTTTGGTGGATTTACAGGGGGAGTTGATAGTATTTGGTATAAACACTTTCCTCATGAAGAGTGTTAGATTTTAGGTTAGTATGAAAGTATTTACACCATGTTTTGGTGTGCTTATTGACATTTTGGGTACATGGTATATGTTCAACCCTGGGATGATCGATGAATGGATTTGCACATTGGAAATTGCTTACATAGTGGTTGGTTGACCTCAATTGGATTCTTTCTTGGTATATCAATACGGTGTTAGGGGATGTCTTGAAAAATTGGGTGGAGTTCTACATGATCGGAAGATTGAGATGGTTTCTTTCTTGTAGAATTCCATACTTAAAACAAGGAGCATTTTTCATCCTGGATGAGGGCATTAGGGTCTAAAAAACACAATGTTGCTTGAACTCCTATAGGGAGTCTTTGAGTTGTCCTAGGGATTCCTAGGTTGTGACAATGCTCATGTAGGGGGGAGTGGACCCTGGAAAGTACATGGATTAGGAGGAATGATGGAGAGTTTAGAGGCTTGTAGGAGGAGCATTAGATGCACCTCATGGAATGCCCCTACATTTGGACCATTTCTTATAGATGACATCACCTTGTATCTTGACATGTGTACCCTTGGAGTGTAGTGCTTCACATTTGTGAGCCTACATGGGTTATTGTAGGTTTCTTGTGAAGGTATAGGCCCACATATGTATTTTTGGCCTCCCTTACCTATCATAGATGCAGTTGAAGGAGAGACTCCTTCACTCACTCATTTATTATTGTTCATTCTTGTGTAGATATATGTTCAAGAGGAACATGCTAATTTTACTCTCTCTCTCTCTTAGATCTTCTTTTATACTCTATCTCTCTCTCTCTCTCTCTCTCTCTCTCTCTCTCTTGGATTCACTAGAGTTTCATGGGCTTCTTGGAGAATATTGAAGAATAGGGTTAAGGTTTTATCCCTTGGATATTTGAAGATTAAAGTTTTGATATGAAACCCTAGATTGTACTTAGTGAAGAGAAGAAAAAGAAGAAGAGATGGGCTTGCCTTGGAGGACATGCTTGTGTGATGCATGCTTGTTATATCTCCTTGGTATGAGCTAGGGTTTTCTTGGTTTTACCTAACTAGAGTTTTGGAGAAACATAGGATTTTACTAACCTTGTGATAAGGTTATGGTATGTACATGAACTTAATATTTTGTATATTAATAAAGTTTCCAATTGTCCAATACTTGTGTAAATTGTAGATTTGATTTTTAGCCATCTATGTTCTTCATGGTAAATTTTTAGCTATATATGTCTTGTTGATTTATATACGTTAAGGGTGAATATTAGTGATTTAAAATTGCAACCCAAGAAATATAACGTACCTACTCTGTCTCCTTTTGCTAACACCATTGATCATTTAGTGATCTTCCACCACTTTTCTCCGAACGTAGATAGACAGCCGCCATCTCCCAACTATCCTATTGAGATTAGATTTATTTTCATAGCAGGAATATGCCTAACATCTTTCAACAGCCAATCAGTTTCATTCTTAAATTTTATCCATACCTTACCCATTCCAACAATTTTACATGGCTCATCATCACCCAATAAAACATGTCCAAAATCGCCTGGAACATAATCATGAAAATATTTCCTATGGGGTGTAGCATGACATGAAGCCCCTGAATCTACTACCCAATAATCACTTGTATTATCTAATGCAAGAATCAAAGCATCTTGTAACACATCACCTGCTACATTTGCTTCCTGGGTAGTTTCCTTCTGTGCATCTCCTTTCTTCTTTAGAAATCTGCAGTCTTTCTTCAGATGTCCTTTCTTTCCATAGTTTCAGCACTCTATTTTTCCCAGTCTGGACTTGGATCTACCATTTTTAGAGTTGCTGCGATTACCTTGGCTCTTTCCTCTCTCCTTTTGTCTTCCCCTGGTCTCTATGGTCAATGCATTTCCTGATGTCTCACCTGTGCTCTTTCTTCACATTTCCTCGCTAAGAATAACACCAATAACATCAGGGTGTTTGAACCAGAGACAGAGTTACTTACAACCATGACCAAGCTATTCCAGCTTTCTGGCAATGAACACAAGATTAGAAGAGCCCTAACCTCATCATCAAAGTTCACACTTACATAACTTAGTTTATTTGTAACCGTATTAAACTCATTTAAATGATCAATAATAGATCCACCTTTAGACATCTTCATATTAAATAAATGCTTCATTAGAAATACCTTGTTGGAGGCCGAGGGTTTTTCATATAGCTTACCCAATGCGCTCATCAAACCCTCCGTTTTCGTTTCTTTTGAGATATTGAAAGCCACCGACGAAGCCAGGCTCAACCGTATTGTTCCCAGAACCTTTCTGTCAAGAACCTCCCATTCTTCATCCTTCATGGACGCCGGCTGCTTTGCTTTCCCTCCCAATGGTAGGAATAGATCCTTCTGGTACAGATAGTCCTCCATTTTCATCTTCCATAACTGGAAGTTTTGGCTGTTAAACTTCTCGACCTTAAAATTTCCTTCTTGTGCCATTGCTCCCACTCGAATCAGAAACCCTAGCTTCTTGCGGGTTTATCTACCAAATAGACCTTCGGCTTTGATACCAATTGTTAGAAAAACAGGATCGCAGAGCAATAACAATAAACATAGACACAGATATATCGTGGTTCACCCAACTTGGGCTACGTCCACACTGAAGTTGCCAGTCCTTTTTATTATTTCATCCAGCAAAGTAAAGGGATACAACCTGCAGCACAACTGCTGCACTTCGTCTTCACTGTCTCACAGTCTCTCTTCTGATCTCAGAGACCTTTACAATGCATAAAACCTAATTCATCATGCCTAGCCATATTACAATGTCTTTCTTTTATAAGGGAAATACAATGGGAAAAATACCATGGGTTACCCAAAACCATGGGCCCAAAAACTGGTGGCGAAAACAACCCCAAAATCAAACCAAACCTGGGGTATGGACACAAGTGAATAATAATATCTATGAATCTGGAGATCAGGCTCCACAACCAACAAAACCCTGCATGCAATCTCATACACCTTGCACACTCCATGATTGTTCTATTCATCCTTTCTGACACACCATTTTCTTATGGTGTTCCTAGGACACTATTCTCTCTATGAATCCCATGGTATGAACAGTAACTATCAAAATACTTTCCGCAATACTCACCTCTATTATCTGATCTCAGACACTTCAACATTTTCCTCTCTCATTCTCAACCAAATATTTCTATTTCTTAAAAGTAGAAAACGCATCATATTTCTATCTAATGATATAAACCCATTTTTTTCTAGTTGCATCATCAATAAAAGTAACATAATAATGAGATCCACCAAGATATTGTACCTAAGTCGGTCCCCATACATCTATATGTACAAGCTCTAAATTTTCACTCTTCTTCTGTTTCCCAACTCTGAGAAATCTGACTCTCTTTTGTTTTCCATAAATATAGTTCTCACAGAATTCCAAACTTACCTGCTTCAAATATGGCAACAACTTCCTTGAGTGGAGAATCTACATCCCCTTCTCCTCACGTGGCCAAGCCTATTATGCCATAATGTTGTATCTGTTCCTGTGGAAGCTAAAGAGATAGAACAATCAGTATTATGAGTACATAAGTACAACGTAACTATCCTGTCTCCTTTTGCTATCACCATCGATCCTTTAGTGATCTTCCACCACGTTTCTCTAAATGTAGATAAACAACCACCATCTCCCTACTTCCCTATTGAGATCAGTTTCCTTTTCATAGAAGGAATATGCCTTACATCTTTCAACAACCATTCAGTTCCATTCGTTAATTTTATCCATACCTTACCCATTCCAACAATTTTACATGGCTCATCATCACCCAATAAAACATGTCCAAAATCGCGTGGAACATAATCATGAAAAAATTTCCTATGGAGTATAGCATGACATGAAGCCCCTGAATCTACTACCTAGTAATCACTAGTATTATCTAATGCAAGAATCAAGGCATATTGTAACACATCACCTGCTATATTTACTTCATGATTAGTCTCCTTCTATCTATCCCCTTTCTTATTTATATATTTGCAGTATTTCTTCCGATGTCCTATCTTTCCATAGTTTCAACACTCTATCTTTCCCAGTTTGGACTTGGATCTTCATTTCCTATATTTGCTGCGATTACCTGGTATTTCTTCTCTCTCCCTTTGTCGTTCCCTGCTCTCCATGGTCAACGTATTACCTGATGTCTCACCTGTGCTTTTCCTTTGTATTTCCTCTCTAACAATAACACCAACAACATCATCAAATTTCAAAGTGCTTGAACTAGAGACAGAGTTACTTACAGCCATGACCAAGCCATTCCAACTTTCTGGAAATGAGCACAATATTAGAAGATCCCTAACCTCATTATCAAATTTCACTTTGACATAACTTAGTTGATTTGTAATCATATTAAATTCATTTAAATGATCAGTAACATATCCACCTTCTAACATCTTCATATTAAATAAATGCTTCATTATAAATACCTTGTTGGAGGCCGAGGTTCATACAGCTTACCTAATACACTCATCAGACCCTCCGTTGTCTTTTCTTTTGAAATATTGAAAGCCACCGACGAATCCAGGCACAACTGTATTGTTCCTAGTGCCTTTCTGTCAAGAACCTCTCATTCTTCATCCTTCACAGTCACCGGATGTTTTGATTTTCCACCCAACAGTAGGAATAGATCCTTATGACACATATAGTCCTCCATTTGCATATTCCATAACTGGTAGTTTTGGCTGTTAAATTTCTCGACCTTAAACTTTCCTTATTCCACCATTGCTCCCACTTGAACTAGGAACCCTTCTTTCCTGTGAATTTATATGCCAAATAGACCTTTGGATCTGATACCAATTGTTAGAAAAACAGGATCGCAGAGCAATAACAATAAACAAGATGCAAATATAAATCACATAAACATAATACAAGAGAGACACCAATATAACTTGGTTCACCTAATCTGGGCTACATCCACGGATAAATTGCCAGTCATTTTATTATTATACCATCCAACAAATGAAGGGATACAACCTACATCACATCCACTGCAACTTCCTCTTCACTCTCACTCAGTCTCTCTTACACAATCACATAGATATTTACAATGCTACAATACATTACACAGCCGTATTACAATGTATTCCTTTTAAAGGGAATTACCATGGGAAAATACTATGGCCTACCCAATACCTGTTGAAATATTGTAACTTCAAAGAATATTATATTTGTACTTTATTATTCCGGAGATGTTTCATTCCTCCGTGAAGATCTTATTGTATATCCGGAGATGTTTATTCCTCCATCGAAATGTGGTAACTTGGGTTATTAGACTTCCCTAGTGGGGGTCGGCCCTGTATGTGTTATATGGGTCAAAGGGTTATTAGACCCACCATGTGGGGGTCGGCCCAGTCAGTTATAATGGGGTATTTAACCTAATGGTTAAATACGACCCTACATGTACTTGTGTAAAATACATATCAGAGTAGTGTATAAATAGAGGAGGTGTGTTCCTCATTATACACACTCACTCACTTGAGGATAACACACTTGTGGAGGAGAGGTCTGCTATTGTGGAGGAGGATATCATGTCTCAGGGTTTCATCTTTGTATATTGCTGGTCATCTATATTGAGGAAGCTTTGCTGGGTTTTCTACCCCATGAGGGTTTCCCAGGATAAATCTCTGTCTCTTGTGTTTATGCTGTGCTTGTTATTTCTTCAGTGATCCTGTATATGATATTATTGTGAAATGGAATGTAATTCTTCTATTTTATATCTCATCATATTAAATCTTAACATGGTATCAGAGATAAACTGAAGGAAGGCAAGGTATGGCACTTACGACACTTGCTTTACTTACGACAATTTGAAGATTAGGGTTTTACATAGCAAAAACCAGTCATCGTGGAACTTTCGCTATAAATCCATTTCTGCGAAGGTTCAGGGTCTGAAAAGTTTACAGGTCGAAGATAACATCCCCAAGTACCTTGTGTCCAAAGGGAACCCTCAGATTCGTTGTACTTTGTAAGTTATGATCAGTACAAGTTAGGGTTTCTGCCTCTTCCAAATCTCAGTCAAAATCAGGTGACCTAGGAAAAAAGGTCATAACTTGGGCTAGGAAGCTCCAAATGAAATTTCGTAAAATGTGACAGGTAGTACACAAACCGTAATATCTTGAGAAACTTGTTCAGAGGCCGAAGCTGAACCAGTGACACGTGGCACGCCGTACAAGTTCGCTCTCTTGTTTTATCCCATAAAAAGGTCATGTTACGACATTTGGCATAACTCTCTCTCAGAAAATCCAATTGAGGTCAGACCTGTCAGGATGGAAAGATGACAGGTCAGGATACTGCAGAAAAATTTTTCAGACCCTGTGGAGTGAAAATTTCAGAGTTATAGCAGAAACAATCAGGTACATATTTCTGTCAAAACAAAATTATTTTTGGAGCACCTTTATTCATGGCTTCCGGAATTTAGGGTTTCGGAGAAAGTTAGAATTCTTGGAATCGAAATCCACGGATGAATGCTACTCAGAAAAATTGAAATTTAGAGACCAAGATCGAATTTTTTGGTTGGGTAGAAGACCGGGCTTGATTAAACCCTAGCTCGGGATTTTGATTGAAAAGATGGAAAATTAGGGCTTCAACAAAAGTTGGAATTTTTTAAGTCTGTAACCACGGCTAGAAGCTCCTCAGAAAAATAAGAGTTTAGAGCCTTGGATCAAACCTTTTCAATGAGCAGAAGGGTGGGCTTCATCAAACCCTAGTTCGGGATCCTGTCCAGAAGATCCAGAAGTTTCAAAGGCAATTTTGAGGGGTCAAATTTTGGAGATTTCAAAATTGAAGTATGCTAGTTTGATCAGCCCAGCAAGACACATCCTTCCATTCATTCGGAAGTGTGAAAGTCAAAGATTGAATTTTTAGGGTTTCTCTAGCAAACTCTAATCAAGCTCCAGATCAAGTTTCAGGGGGAGTTGAGGCTAAGAAGAAGTCTCGACAGGTATGTGTTGAAATCTGATTCTTGATTAAGTTCATGATGTGTTTTGTCTTCATGTTATTTATTAGTACAATCTTGATTAATGTTAGAATTGTCTTATCACCCTAGTAACAGTATGAATGCATGTGAATGATTGAAGACATTCATTGATTAGGGCTATATGATTGTACTAATGCATTATGGTGTTGTGTGAGGTTGATGTTGTCTGCTAACAAGATACAGGTACATCACAAAAGACAAATCAATTTCCATGACCATGACATCATGAAGAAAAAGACTCATCCATAATCTTTGTTCTACTTACGAGGTATGTATGACTTTGTTATAGTATGCTTAACCTATGAGACATGCAGGTTCTAGCTCAGGATCTCTAAATCATTGAAGAGATTGTTTAGGTATGTTGTACATAACTAAGCAAGTATACTAATCCAGGTATGTTCTCCTATGTCATGTTAGAATCTTACCTTGTATTGGGATCCCTTATATAAGTATACTTGGCATGATTAGATATTCTTATTCATAAAGTTAGTAATCAAGGGATTATGCATATTATGTCTTTTATCTTGATTGATGATATGCATGAGTACAAGAAGTCTTCCCTGAAATCTTGAATACTAATGTTTATTATTTATGATCGTGACTATACATATTCAAGACTATTTAGATGTTTTGATAATGTTTATAATATACTAATGAATGTATGTTTGTGTATGAGATCATGAGGATGACACTAGTGCACACTTGAGCATGCACAGTGGTACAGAATGAATACAAGTTCAAAAGACATATAGAAGATCAAGCGGGAGGCAACCACACAAACATAAAAGATAAGTATTTGAGTTGTTATTTGAAATAGTAAATGATATTGCTTGTATGCATATTTGTATTCCTAGAATATATCATGCTGAGTGTAAACATTCATAGAGCATTGAACAATATACTACTAATATGCATATGATTGGTAAGTTGGACAAACATTCCATTGTTGCTTGTCTAGAATGAAACCTCTTTGCTGACATGCTGAGAGCTATGCACACTCTCGATAGTATGCTCTGGTAGAGATGGAAGGCATCTAGATAGCCACTGTATGCATACAGGATATGGGAAACTGTTGTGCCAAAGTATTGGTCAAAATAGTTGCATAACTATGTAAATGATATCTGTATGCATAATAGGTTATCATGTCAATATGATTTGATGATTATGAAGTATTACTAATCATGTACTTAATTTTGATTTGTAGGAAAGATCATGATGAATGATGAACACTGAACAAGCGATGGATGTTAAACAAACAAACAAAAAAAATTCAAATCAAACACACTATAGAAGGCTTGTGGCTAGAAGATTCTCTTAGAAAGAAGAAGAGAATCATGATGAGATGTTTGCTCCAAGTGGCTAGATAAGACCATTCTCTTAATGGTGTAATTAAAGAAGAAGTGTGAATCAGGTTCTGTATGGGTTCCCAGGATCGATAGTAATTGATGAGAATACATGTGAGGGGATTGGATCATCCCTGGACTTCAGTCCGAAACAAGAGCCATAAACGTATGTCTTCGAGAATGAAGTTCTTGGTGAACATGTGAGGGGATTGGATCATCCCTGGACTTCAGTCCGAAAGAAGAGCCGTAAACGTATGTCTTCGAGAATGAAGTTCTTGGTGAACATGTGAGGGGATTGGATCATCCCTGGACTTCAGTCCGAAAGAAGAGCCATAGACGTATGTCTTCGAGAATGAAGTTCTTGGTGAACATGTGAGGGGATTGGATCATCCCTGGACTTTAGTCCGAAAGAAGAGCCATAGACATATGTCTTCGTGAATGAAGTTCTTGCTGAACATGTGAGGGGATTGGATCATCCCTGGACTTCAGTCCGAAAGAAGAGCCGTAGACGTATGTCTTAGTGAATGAAGTTCTTGGTGAACATGTGAGGGGATTGGATCATCCCTATATTTCAATCTGAAAGAAGAGCCGTAGACGTATGTCTTCGAGAATAAAGTCCTAAATGTACGGTTGAGGATTAAGTCATCCTTGGACGTGGTCCTAAATGTACGGTTGAGGATTAAGTCATCCTTGGACGTGGTCCTAAATGTACGGTGGAGGATTAAGTCATCCTTGGACGTGGTCCTAAATGTACGGTGGAGGATTAAGTCATCCTTGGACGTGGTCCTAAATGTAGGGTGGAGGATTAAGTCATCCTTGGACGTGGTCCTAAATGTAGGGTGGAGGATTAAGTCATCCTTGGACGTGGTCCTAAATGTACGGTGGAGGATTAAGTCATCCTTGGACGTGGTCCTAAATGTACGGTGGAGGATTAAGTCATCCTTGGACGTGGTCCTAAATGTACGGTTGAGGATTGAGTCATCCTTGGACTGTAAATCCATTAATTCCAAAAGGAAGGATAGTCCTAAATGAATTGAGTGGATTAAATCATCCTTGGACAGCAAATCCAGTAATTCCGAAAGGAAGGATAGTCCTAAATGAATTGAGTGGATTAAATCATCCTTGGATAGTAAATCCAGTAATTCCGAAAGGAAGGATAGTCCTAAATGAATTGAGTGGATTAAATCATCCTTGGACAGTAAATCCAGTAATTCCGAAAGGAAGGATAGTCCTAAATGAATTGAGTGGATTAAATCCTCCTTGGACAGTAAATCCAGTAATTCCGAAAGGAAGGATAGTCCTAAATGAATTGAGTGGATTAAATCATCCTTGGACAGTAAATCCAGTAATTTCGAAAGGAAGGATAGTCCTAAATGAATTGAGTGGATTAAATCATCCTTGGACAGTAAATCCAGTAATTCTGAAAGGAAGGATAGTCCTAAATGAATTGAGTGGATTAAATCATCCTTGGACAGTAAATCCAGTAATTCCGAAAGGAAGGATAGTCCTAAATGAATTGAATGGATTAAATCATCCTTGGACAGTAAATCCAGTAATTCGAAAGGAAGGATAGTCCTAAATGAGATTGAGTGGACTAATCATCCTGTAAATAGATTGGGATTGCCTCGTCCCTAGACATGGTGAGATGTCTTAAAGTGATAAGGACTAATCATCCTGTAAATAGATTGGGATTGCCTCGTCCCTAGACATGGTGAGATGTCTTAAAGTGATAAGGATTGATCATCCTGTAAATAGATTGGGATTGCCTCGTCCCTAGACATGGTGAGATGTCTTAAAGTGATAAGGACTGATCATCCTGTAAATAGATTGGGATTGCCTCGTCCCTAGACATGGTAAGATGTCTTAAAGTGATAAGGACTAATCATGCTGTAAATAGATTGGGATTGCCTCGTCCCTAGACATGGTGAGATGTCTTAGAGTGATAAGGACTAATCATCCTGTAAATAGATTGGGATTGCCTCGTCCCTAGACATGGTGAGGTGTCTTAAAGTGATAAGGATTGATCATCCTGTAAGTTGATCTGGATTGCATCATCCATAGACATGAGAGTTGTCTTAAACCGAGAGGGACTGATCATCCCGTAAGCGGATCAGGATTGTATCATCCTTGGACCTATGTCCTAAAGTGAGAGGGATTGATCATCCCGTAATTGGATCTTGTGTGTTGCATGGTATGCTACTATTGTGTATACTTGTATTGATGAGGATACTTGTATTGATGATATGTACACTTGTATTGATGAGGATACTTGTATTGCTGATGTGTATACTTGTATTGATGAGGATACTTGTATTGATGATGTGTATACTTGTATTGATGAGGATACTTGTATTAATGATATTTATACTTGTATTGATGATGTTGTTGATTGTGATGATCTAGATGACGATGTTGTTGATCGTGATGATCTAGATGACGATGCTGCTGATCGTGATGATCTAGATGACGATGCTACTGATCGTGTGATGACGATGCTGATGATCGTGTGATGACGATGCTGATGATCGTGTGATGACGATGCTGATGATCGTGATGCTGATCACGATGCTGATGATCATGTGATGATGATGCTGATGATCGTGAGATGATGATGCTGATGATCGTGAGGATCCAGATGTTGATGTTGCTGTAGTTGTTCGAGTGCTGCAGAAGATAAAGACTCAGTACTGAAGATGTTGATGTTCCAGTATTGAAGATGTTCCAGTAACTGCTTGAGTTACTGATGATGTTGAGAAAGCTTCCAATGATTTATAGATGTATCATGTATGATGTTGATGACTCCTTGCTCGTGCAGATGCTGTTATAATATCCTTCTCGTTAAGGGGGAGTGTTGAGATATTGTAACTTCAAAGAATATTATATTTGTACTTTATTATTCCGGAGATGTTTCATTCCTCCGTGAAGATCTTATTGTATATCCGGAGATGTTTATTCCTCCGTCGAAATGTGGTAACTTGGGTTATTAGACTTCCCTAGTGGGGGTCGGCCCTGTATGTGTTATATGGGTCAAAGGGTTATTAGACCCACCATGTGGGGGTCGGCCCAGTCAGTTATAATGGGGTATTTAACCTAATGGTTAAATACGACCCTACATGTACTTGTGTAAAATACATATCAGAGTAGTGTATAAATAGAGGAGGTGTGTTCCTCATTATACACACTCACTCACTTGAGGATAACACACTTGTGGAGGAGAGGTCTGCTATTGTGGAGGAGGATATCATGTCTCAGGGTTTCATCTTTGTATATTGCTGGTCATCTATATTGAGGAAGCTTTGCTGGGTTTTCTACCCCATGAGGGTTTCCCAGGATAAATCTCTGTCTCTTGTGTTTATGCTGTGCTTGTTATTTCTTCAGTGATCCTGTATATGCTATTATTGTGAAATGGAATGTAATTCTGCTATTTTATATCTCATCATATTAAATCTTAACATGGTATCAGAGCTAAACTGAAGGAAGGCAAGGTATGGCACTTACGACACTTGCTTTACTTACGACAATTTGAAGATTAGGGTTTTACATAGCAAAAACCAGTCATCGTGGAACTTTCACTATAAATCCATTTCTGCGAAGGTTCAGGGTCTGAAAAGTTTACAGGTCGAAGATAGCATCCCCAAGTACCTTGTGTCCAAAGGGAACCCTCAGATTCGTTGTACTTTGTAAGTTATGATCAGTACAAGTTAGGGTTTCTGCCTCTTCCAAATCTCAGTCAAAATCAAGTGACCTAGGAAAAAAGGTCATAACTTGGGCTAGGAAGCTCCAAATGAAATTTCGTAAAATGTGAAAGGTAGTACACAAACCGTAATATCTTGAGAAACTTGTTCAGAGGCCGAAGCTGAACCAGTGACACGTGGCACGCCGTACAAGTTCGCTCTCTTGTTTTATCCCATAAAAAGGTCATGTTACGACATTTGGCATAACTCTCTCTCAGAAAATCCAATTGAGGTCAGACCTGTCAGGATGGAAAGATGACAGGTCAGGCTACTGGAGAAAAAGTTTTCAGACCCTGTGGAGTGAAAATTTCAGAGTTATAGCAGAAACAATCAGGTACATATTTCTGTCAAAACAAAATTATTTTTGGAGCACCTTTATTCATGGCTTCCGGAATTTAGGGTTTCGGAGAAAGTTAGAATTCTTGTAATCGAAATCCACGGATGAATGCTACTCAGAAAAATTGAAATTTAGAGACCAAGATCGAATTTTTTGGTTGGGTAGAAGACCGGGCTTGATTAAACCCTAGCTCGGGATTTTGATTGAAAAGATGGAAAATTAGGGCTTCAACAAAAGTTGGAATTTTTTAAGTCTGTAACCACGGCTAGAAGCTCCTCAGAAAAATAAGAGTTTAGAGCCTTGGATCAAACCTTTTCAATGAGCAGAAGGGTGGGCTTCATCAAACCCTAGTTCGGGATCCTGTCCAGAAGATCCAGAAGTTTCAAAGGCAATTTTGAGGGGTCAAATTTTGGAGATTTCAAAATTGAAGTATGCTAGTTTGATCAGCCCAGCAAGACACATCCTTCCATTCATTCGGAAGTGTGAAAGTCAAAGATTGAATTTTTAGGGTTTCTCTAGCAAACTCTAATCAAGCTCCAGATCAAGTTTCAGGGGGAGTTGAGGCTAAGAAGAAGTCTCGACAAGTATGTGTTGAAATATGATTCTTGATTAAGTTCATAATGTGTTTTGTCTTCATGTTATTTATTAGTACAATCTTGATTAATGTTAGAATTGTCTTATCACCCTAGTAACAGTATGAATGCATGTGAATGATTGAAGACATTCATTGATTAGGGCTATATGATTGTACTAATGCATTATGGTGTTGTGTGAGGTTGATGTTGTCTGCTAACAAGATACAGGTGCATCACAAAAGACAAATCAAGTTCCATGACCATGACATCATGAAGAAAAAGACTCATCCATAATCTTTGTTCTACTTACGAGGTATGTATGACTTTGTTATAGTATGCTTAACCTATGAGACATGCAGGTTCTAGCTCAGGATCTCTAAATCATTGAAGAGATTGTTTAGGTATGTTGTACATAACTAAGAAAGTATACTAATCCAGGTATGTTCTCCTATGTCATGTTAGAATCTTACCTTGTATTGGGATCCCTTATATAAGTATACTTGGCATGATTAGATATTCTTATTCATAAAGTTAGTAATCAAGGGATTATGCATATTATGTCTTTTATCTTGATTGATGATATGCATGAGTACAAGAAGTCTTCCCTGAAATCTTGAATACTAATGTTTATTATTTATGATCGTGACTATACATATTCAAGACTATTTAGATGTTTTGATAATGTTTATAATATACTAATGAATGTATGTTTGTGTATGAGATCATGAGGATGACACTAGTGCACACTTGAGCATGCACAGTGGTACAGAATGAATACAAGTTCAAAAGACATATAGAAGATCAAGCGGGAGGCAACCACACAAACATAAAAGATAAGTATTTGAGTTGTTATTTGAAATAGTAAATGATATTGCTTGTATGCATATTTGTATTCCTAGAATATATCATGCTGAGTGTAAACATTCATAGAGCATTGAACAATATACTACTAATATGCATATGATTGGTAAGTTGGACAAACATTCCATTGTTGCTTGTCTAGAATGAAACCTCTTTGCTGACATGCTGAGAGCTATGCACACTCTCGATAGTATGTTCTGGTAGAGATGGAAGGCATCTAGATAGCCACTGTATGCATACAGGATATGGGAAACTGTTGTGCCAAAGTATTGGTCAAAATAGTTGCATAACTATGTAAATGATATCTGTATGCATAATAGGTTATCATGTCAATATGATTTGATGATTATGAAGTATTACTAATCATGTACTTAATTTTGATTTGTAGGAAAGATCATGATGAATGATGAACACTGAACAAGCGATGGATGTTAAACAAACAAACAAAAAAAATTCAAATCAAACACACTATAGAAGGCTTGTGGCTAGAAGATTCTCTTAGAAAGAAGAAGAGAATCATGATGAGATGTTTGCTCCAAGTGGCTAGATAAGACCACTCTCTTAATGGTGTAATTAAAGAAGAAGTGTGAATCAGGTTCTGTATGGGTTCCCAGGATCGATAGTAATTGATGAGAATACATGTGAGGGGATTGGATCATCCCTGGACTTCAGTCCGAAAGAAGAGCCATAAACGTATGTCTTCGAGAATGAAGTTCTTGGTGAACATGTGAGGGGATTGGATCATCCCTGGACTTCAGTCCGAAAGAAGAGCCGTAAACGTATGTCTTCGAGAATGAAGTTCTTGGTGAACATGTGAGGGGATTGGATCATCCCTGGACTTCAGTCCGAAAGAAGAGCCATAGACGTATGTCTTCGAGAATGAAGTTCTTGGTGAACATGTGAGGGGATTGGATCATCCCTGGACTTCAGTCCGAAAGAAGAGCCATAGACATATGTCTTCGTGAATGAAGTTCTTGCTGAACATGTGAAGGGATTGGATCATCCCTGGACTTCAGTCCGAAAGAAGAGCCGTAGACGTATGTCTTAGTGAATGAAGTTCTTGGTGAACATGTGAGGGGATTGGATCATCCCTAGATTTCAATCCGAAAGAAGAGCCGTAGACGTATGTCTTCGAGAATGAAGTCCTAAATGTACGGTTGAGGATTAAGTCATCCTTGGACGTGGTCCTAAATGTACGGTGGAGGATTAAGTCATCCTTGGACGTGGTCCTAAATGTACGGTGGAGGATTAAGTCATCCTTGGACGTGGTCCTAAATGTAGGGTGGAGGATTAAGTCATCCTTGGACGTGGTCCTAAATGTAGGGTGGAGGATTAAGTCATCCTTGGACGTGGTCCTAAATGTATGGTGGAGGATTAAGTCATCCTTGGACGTGGTCCTAAATGTACGGTGGAGGATTAAGTCATCCTTGGACGTGGTCCTAAATGTACGGTGGAGGATTAAGTCATCCTTGGACGTGGTCCTAAATGTACGGTTGAGGATTGAGTCATCCTTGGACAGTAAATCCATTAATTCCAAAAGGAAGGATAGTCCTAAATGAATTGAGTGGATTAAATCATCCTTGGACAGTAAATCCAGTAATTCCGAAAGGAAGGATAGTCCTAAATGAATTGAGTGGATTAAATCATCCTTGGACAGTAAATCCAGTAATTCCGAAAGGAAGGATAGTCATAAATGAATTGAGTGGATTAAATCATCCTTGGACAGTAAATCTAGTAATTCCGAAAGGAAGGATAGTCCTAAATGAATTGAGTGGATTAAATCCTCCTTGGACAGTAAATCCAGTAATTCCGAAAGGAAGGATAGTCCTAAATGAATTGAGTGGATTAAATCATCCTTGGACAGTAAATCCAGTAATTCCGAAAGGAAGGATAGTCCTAAATGAATTGAGTGGATTAAATCATCCTTGGACAGTAAATCCAGTAATTCTGAAAGGAAGGATAGTCCTAAATGAATTGAGTGGATTAAATCATCCTTGGACAGTAAATCCAGTAATTCCGAAAGGAAGGATAGTCCTAAATGAATTGAATGGATTAAATCATCCTTGGACAGTAAATCCAGTAATTCGAAAGGAAGGATAGTCCTAAATGAGATTGAGTGGACTAATCATCCTGTAAATAGATTGGGATTGCCTCGTCCCTAGACATGGTGAGATGTCTTAAAGTGATAAGGACTAATCATCCTGTAAATAGATTGGGATTGCCTCGTCCCTAGACATGGTGAGATGTCTTAAAGTGATAAGGATTGATCATCCTGTAAATAGATTGGGATTGCCTCGTCCCTAGACATGGTGAGATGTCTTAAAGTGATAAGGACTGATCATCCTGTAAATAGATTGGGATTGCCTCGTCCCTAGACATGGTAAGATGTCTTAAAGTGATAAGGACTAATCATGCTGTAAATAGATTGGGATTGCCTCGTCCCTAGACATGGTGAGATGTCTTAGAGTGATAAGGACTAATCATCCTGTAAATAGATTGGGATTGCCTCGTCCCTAGACATGGTGAGGTGTCTTAAAGTGATAAGGATTGATCATCCTGTAAGTTGATCTGGATTGCATCATCCATAGACATGAGAGTTGTCTTAAACCGAGAGGGACTGATCATCCCGTAAGCGGATCAGGATTGTATCATCCTTGGACCTATGTCCTAAAGTGAGAGGGATTGATCATCCCATAATTGGATCTTGTGTGTTGCATGGTATGCTACTATTGTGTATACTTGTATTGATGAGGATACTTGTATTGATGATATGTATACTTGTATTGATGAGGATACTTGTATTGCTGATGTGTATACTTGTATTGATGAGGATACTTGTATTGATGATGTGTATACTTGTATTGATGAGGATACTTGTATTAATGATATTTATACTTGTATTGATGATGTTGTTGATTGTGATGATCTAGATGACGATGTTGTTGATCGTGATGATCTAGATGACGATGCTGCTGATCGTGATGATCTAGATGACGATGCTACTGATCGTGTGATGACGATGCTGATGATCGTGTGATGACGATGCTGATGATCGTGTGATGACGATGCTGATGATCGTGATGCTGATCACGATGCTGATGATCATGTGATGATGATGCTGATGATCGTGAGATGATGATGCTGATGATCGTGAGGATCCAGATGTTGATGTTGCTGTAGTTGTTCGAGTGCTGCAGAAGATAAAGACTCAGTACTGAAGATGTTGATGTTCCAGTATTGAAGATGTTCCAGTAACTGCTTGAGTTACTGATGATGTTGAGAAAGCTTCCAATGATTTATAGATGTATCATGTATGATGTTGATGACTCCTTGCTCGTGCAGATGCTGTTATAATATCCTTCTCGTTAAGGGGGAGTGTTGAGATATTGTAACTTCAAAGAATATTATATTTGTACTTTATTATTCCGGAGATGTTTCATTCCTCCGTGAAGATCTTATTGTATATCCGGAGATGTTTATTCCTCCGTCGAAATGTGGTAACTTGGGTTATTAGACTTCCCTAGTGGGGGTCGGCCCTGTATGTGTTATATGGGTCAAAGGGTTATTAGACCCACCATGTGGGGGTCGGCCCAGTCAGTTATAATGGGGTATTTAACCTAATGGTTAAATATGACCCTACATGTACTTGTGTAAAATACATATCAGAGTAGTGTATAAATAGAGGAGGTGTGTTCCTCATTATACACACTCACTCACTTGAGGATAACACACTTGTGGAGGAGAGGTCTGCTATTGTGGAGGAGGATATCATGTCTCAGGGTTTCATATTTGTATATTGCTGGTCATCTATATTGAGGAAGCTTTGCTGGGTTTTCTACCCCATGAGGGTTTCCCAGGATAAATCTCTGTCTCTTGTGTTTATGCTGTGCTTGTTATTTCTTCAGTGATCCTGTATATGCTATTATTGTGAAATGGAATGTAATTCTGCTATTTTATATCTCATCATATTAAATCTTAACATGGTATCAGAGCTAAACTTAAGGAAGGCAAGGTATGGCACTTACGACACTTGCTTTACTTACGACAATTTGAAGATTAGGGTTTTACATAGCAAAAACCAGTCATCGTGGAACTTTCGCTATAAATCCATTTCTGCGAAGGTTCAGGGTCTGAAAAGTTTACAGGTCGAAGATAACATCCCCAAGTACCTTGTGTCCAAAGGGAACCCTCAGATTTGTTGTACTTTGTAAGTTATGATCAGTACAAGTTAGGGTTTCTGCCTCTTCCAAATCTCAGTCAAAATCAGGTGACCTAGGAAAAAAGGTCATAACTTGGGCTAGGAAGCTCCAAATGAAATTTCGTAAAATGTGACAGGTAGTACACAAACCGTGATATCTTGAGAAACTTGTTCAGAGGCCGAAGCTGAACCAGTGACACGTGGCACGCCGTACAAGTTTGCTCTCTTGTTTTATCCCATAAAAAGGTCATGTTACGACATTTGGCATAACTCTCTCTCAGAAAATCCAATTGAGGTCAGACCTGTCAGGATGGAAAGATGACAGGTCAGGCTACTGCAAAAAAAGTTTTCAGACCCTGTGGAGTGAAAATTTCAGAGTTATAGCAGAAACAATCAGGTACATATTTCTGTCAAAACAAAATTATTTTTGGAGCACCTTTATTCATGGCTTCCGGAATTTAGGGTTTCGGAGAAAGTTAGAATTCTTGGAATCGAAATCCACGGATGAATGCTACTCAGAAAAATTGAAATTTAGAGACCAAGATCGAATTTTTTGGTTGGGTAGAAGACCGGGCTTGATTAAACCCTAGCTCGGGATTTTGATTGAAAAGATGGAAAATTAGGGCTTCAACAAAAGTTGGAATTTTTTAAGTCTGTAACCACGGCTAGAAGCTCCTCAGAAAAATAAGAGTTTAGAGCCTTGGATCAAACCTTTTCAATGAGCAGAAGGGTGGGCTTCATCAAACCCTAGTTCGGGATCCTGTCCAGAAGATCCAGAAGTTTCAAAGGCAATTTTGAGGGGTCAAATTTTGGAGATTTCAAAATTGAAGTATGCTAGTTTGATCAGCCCATCAAGACACATCCTTCCATTCATTCGGAAGTGTGAAAGTCAAAGATTGAATTTTTAGGGTTTCTCTAGCAAACTCTAATCAAGCTCCAGATCAAGTTTCAGGGGGAGTTGAGGCTAAGAAGAAGTCTCGACAGGTATGTGTTGAAATCTGATTCTTGATTAAGTTCATAATGTGTTTTGTCTTCATGTTATTTATTAGTACAATCTTGATTAATGTTAGAATTGTCTTATCACCCTAGTAACAGTATGAATGCATGTGAATGATTGAAGACATTCATTGATTAGGGCTATATGATTGTACTAATGCATTATGGTGTTGTGTGAGGTTGATGTTGTCTGCTAACAAGATACAGGTACATCACAAAAGACAAATCAAGTTCCATGACCATGACATCATGAAGAAAAAGACTCATCCATAATCTTTGTTCTACTTACGAGGTATGTATGACTTTGTTATAGTATGCTTAACCTATGAGACATGCAGGTTCTAGCTCAGGATCTCTAAATCATTGAAGAGATTGTTTAGGTATGTTGTACATAACTAAGCAAGTATACTAATCCAGGTATGTTCTCCTATGTCATGTTAGAATCTTACCTTGTATTGGGATCCCTTATATAAGTATACTTGGCATGATTAGATATTCTTATTCATAAAGTTAGTAATCAAGGGATTATGCATATTATGTCTTTTATCTTGATTGATGATATGCATGAGTACAAGAAGTCTTCCCTGAAATCTTGAATACTAATGTTTATTATTTATGATCGTGACTATACATCTTCAAGACTATTTAGATGTTTTGATAATGTTTATAATATACTAATGAATGTATGTTTGTGTATGAGATCATGAGGATGACACTAGTGCACACTTGAGCATGCACAGTGGTACAGAATGAATACAAGTTCAAAAGACATATAGAAGATCAAGCGGGAGGCAACCACACAAACATAAAAGATAAGTATTTGAGTTGTTATTTGAAATAGTAAATGATATTGCTTGTATGCATATTTGTATTCCTAGAATATATCATGCTGAGTGTAAACATTCATAGATCATTGAACAATATACTACTAATATGCATATGATTGGTAAGTTGGACAAACATTCCATTGTTGCTTGTCTAGAATGAAACCTCTTTGCTGACATGCTGAGAGCTATGCACACTCTCGATAGTATGTTCTGGTAGAGATGGAAGGCATCTAGATAGCCACTGTATGCATACAGGATATGGGAAACTGTTGTGCCAAAGTATTGGTCAAAATAGTTGCATAACTATGTAAATGATATCTGTATGCATAATAGGTTATCATGTCAATATGATTTGATGATTATGAAGTATTACTAATCATGTACTTAATTTTGATTTGTAGGAAAGATCATGATGAATGATGAACACTGAACAAGCGATGGATGTTAAACAAACAAACAAAAAAAATTCAAATCAAACACACTATAGAAGGCTTGTGGCTAGAAGATTCTCTTAGAAAGAAGAAGAGAATCATGATGAGATGTTTGCTCCAAGTGGCTAGATAAGACCATTCTCTTAATGGTGTAATTAAAGAAGAAGTGTGAATCAGGTTCTGTATGGGTTCCCAGGATCGATAGTAATTGATGAGAATACATGTGAGGGGATTGGATCATCCCTGGACTTCAGTCCGAAAGAAGAGCCATAAACGTATGTCTTCGAGAATGAAGTTCTTGGTGAACATGTGAGGGGATTGGATCATCCCTGGACTTCAGTCCGAAAGAAGAGCCGTAAACGTATGTCTTCGAGAATGAAGTTCTTGGTGAACATGTGAGGGGATTGGATCATCCCTGGACTTCAGTCCGAAAGAAGAGCCATAGACGTATGTCTTCGAGAATGAAGTTCTTGGTGAACATGTGAGGGGATTGGATCATCCCTGGACTTCAGTCCGAAAGAAGATCCATAGACATATGTCTTCGTGAATGAAGTTCTTGCTGAACATGTGAGGGGATTGGATCATCCCTGGACTTCAGTCCGAAAGAAGAGCCGTAGACGTATGTCTTAGTGAATGAAGTTCTTGGTGAACATGTGAGGGGATTGGATCATCCCTAGATTTCAATCCGAAAGAAGAGCCGTAGACGTATGTCTTCGAGAATGAAGTCCTAAATGTACGGTGGAGGATTAAGTCATCCTTGGACGTGGTCCTAAATGTACGGTGGAGGATTAAGTCATCCTTGGACGTGGTCCTAAATGTACGGTGGAGGATTAAGTCATCCTTGGACGTGGTCCTAAATGTAGGGTGGAGGATTAAGTCATCCTTGGACGTGGTCCTAAATGTACGGTGGAGGATTAAGTCATCCTTGGACGTGGTCCTAAATGTACGGTGGAGGATGAAGTCATCCTTGGACGTGGTCCTAAATGTACGGTGGAGGATTAAGTCATCCTTGGACGTGGTCCTAAATGTACGGTTGAGGATTGAGTCATCCTTGGACAGTAAATCCATTAATTCCAAAAGGAAGGATAGTCCTAAATGAATTGAGTGGATTAAATCATCCTTGGACAGTAAATCCAGTAATTCCGAAAGGAAGGATAGTCCTAAATGAATTGAGTGGATTAAATCATCCTTGGACAGTAAATCCAGTAATTCCGAAAGGAAGGATAGTCCTAAATGAATTGAGTGGATTAAATCATCCTTGGACAGTAAATCCAGTAATTCCGAAAGGAAGGATAGTCCTAAATGAATTGAGTGGATTAAATCCTCCTTGGACAGTAAATCCAGTAATTCCGAAAGGAAGGATAGTCCTAAATGAATTGAGTGGATTAAATCATCCTTGGACAGTAAATCCAGTAATTCCGAAAGGAAGGATAGTCCTAAATGAATTGAGTGGATTAAATCATCCTTGGACAGTAAATCTAGTAATTTTGAAAGGAAGGATAGTCCTAAATGAATTGAGTGGATTAAATCATCCTTGGACAGTAAATCCAGTAATTCCGAAAGGAAGGATAGTCCTAAATGAATTGAATGGATTAAATCATCCTTGGACAGTAAATCCAGTAATTCGAAAGGAAGGATAGTCCTAAATGAGATTGAGTGGACTAATCATCCTGTAAATAGATTGGGATTGCCTCATCCCTAGACATGGTGAGATGTCTTAAAGTGATAAGGACTAATCATCCTGTAAATAGATTGGGATTGCCTCGTCCCTAGACATGGTGAGATGTCTTAAAGTGATAAGGATTGATCATCCTGTAAATAGATTGGGATTGCCTCGTCCCTAGACATGGTGAGATGTCTTAAAGTGATAAGGACTGATCATCCTGTAAATAGATTGGGATTGCCTCGTCCCTAGACATGGTAAGATGTCTTAAAGTGATAAGGACTAATCATGCTGTAAATAGATTGGGATTGCCTCGTCCCTAGACATGGTGAGATGTCTTAGAGTGATAAGTACTAATCATCCTGTAAATAGATTGGGATTGCCTCGTCCCTAGACATGGTGAGGTGTCTTAAAGTGATAAGGATTGATCATCCTGTAAGTTGATCTGGATTGCATCATCCATAGACATGAGAGTTGTCTTAAACCGAGAGGGACTGATCATCCCGTAAGCGGATCAGGATTGTATCATCCTTGGACCTATGTCCTAAAGTGAGAGGGATTGATCATCCCGTAATTGGATCTTGTGTGTTGCATGGTATGCTACTATTGTGTATACTTGTATTGATGAGGATACTTGTATTGATGATATGTATACTTGTATTGATGAGGATACTTGTATTGCTGATGTGTATACTTGTATTGATGAGGATACTTGTATTGATGATGTGTATACTTGTATTGATGAGGATACTTGTATTAATGATATTTATACTTGTATTGATGATGTTGTTGATTGTGATGATCTAGATGACGATGTTGTTGATCGTGATGATCTAGATGACGATGCTGCTGATCGTGATGATCTAGATGACGATGCTACTGATCGTGTGATGACGATGTTGATGATCATGTGATGACGATGCTGATGATCGTGTGATGACAATGCTGATGATCGTGTGATGACGATGCTGATGATCGTGATGCTGATCACGATGCTGATGATCATGTGATGATGATGCTGATGATCGTGAGATGATGATGCTGATGATCGTGAGGATCCAGATGTTGATGTTGCTGTAGTTGTTCGAGTGCTGCAGAAGATAAAGACTCAGTACTGAAGATGTTGATGTTCCAGTATTGAAGATGTTCCAGTAACTGCTTGAGTTACTAATGATGTTGAGAAAGCTTCCAATGATTTATAGATGTATCATGTATGATGTTGATGACTCCTTGCTCGTGCAGATGCTGTTATAATATCCTTCTCGTTAAGGGGGAGTGTTGAGATATTGTAACTTCAAAGAATATTATATTTGTACTTTATTATTCCGGAGATGTTTCATTCCTCCGTGAAGATCTTATTGTATATCCGGAGATGTTTATTCCTCCGTCGAAATGTGGTAACTTGGGTTATTAGACTTCCCTAGTGGGGGTCGGCCCTGTATGTGTTATATGGGTCAAAGGGTTATTAGACCCACCATGTGGGGGTCGGCCCAGTCAGTTATAATGGGGTATTTAACCTAATGGTTAAATACGACCCTACATGTACTTGTGTAAAATACATATCAGAGTAGTGTATAAATAGAGGAGGTGTGTTCCTCATTATACACACTCACTCACTTGAGGATAGCACACTTGTGGAGGAGAGGTCTGCTATTGTGGAGGAGGAGATCATGTCTCAGGGTTTCATCTTTGTATATTGCTGGTCATCTATATTGAGGAAGCTTTGCTGGGTTTTCTACCCCATGAGGGTTTCCCAGGATAAATCTCTGTCTCTTGTGTTTATGCTGTGCTTGTTATTTCTTCAATGATCCTGTATATGCTATTATTGTGAAATGGAATGTAATTCTGCTATTTTATATCTCATCATATTAAATCTTAACAATACCATGGGCCCATAAACTATTGGAAAACAAAACAAACCATAAAAAAAATTTCGGGGGCTTTTCCCTCGAACCCCTACTGGCCCTCGGACCCTCGTGGGGGGATATGCCCCTCCCCCACACCCCCGCTGGGATGAGTGTACATTCCACATGCATATCATATAAAACTAGGGTACAAACACGACTGAAACAACAACATCTTTGAATTAAGGAGATCAGGCTCCACAACCAACCTGGGATAAGGAGTTTCGTGCAGTCATTCTTTCAAAGAATATTTTTATTTCATGCATGGATTCTAGCCCCAAGTTGTAGATGAGAAATTTTTTGAGACTGACCAATCATCAATGGACGTCAATTATTTCGAGTACTTACAAAATTATCAATCATTACTCCAGGGATTCTTATCTTTCCAAGAAGGAAGTTCAATAACAAAAGAAAGGTAAGGATCCAAAGAACATGAGCATGATGAGAACAACGAACCATCAAGAGAAGAACTAAGTTGTTCCACTTCTCCAAAAAAAAGGAAGGAAATGGAATCAAATGTGAAGTTTCATTGGATTCCATTGTTTCTATCATGAAGAGACCTTTTGGATATTCTTCAAAGAAAGACTCCAAGATTCTTAATCCTAAGGCAACCAATGGTAAAGATTCATCATCTCGCTTGAAGGAGCACAAGCAAAGTACCAATCAGCCATCAAAGGAGAATAGAAGAAATATTCCAAAGGAAGAACCATGTGGTTCCTCTATCGAATGCATTGAGAAAAAAGAAGAAAACATCAAGCCAATGTATGAAGGTAAATCTGATTTTTGTAGTAGAAATGTTTTCTTGAATCAATATGAAGAATTCCTCATCTCATGTGATGAAAATGATAGCATATAATTTTCTAATGCTAATGTAGATATTAAGGATGAATGTGATGTTGTGGATGCATGCCACAAGCAATTGGAAATTGCATTGCAAGCCTTAGAAATCATGCATATATCCCTTCCTAATGAAGTTTGCTCATCAAATGAGCATGATGGACATTCCATTGAGGCACCTACCAAGGAGACTGAAGAACATTGCAAGATAGAAGGCCAAGCCACAATGCAAGAGGCTGTTGATAGTGTGGAGAGTGAATCCACCCATGGATACCCAAGCTTCTTTGTTGCTGAGTTTGAGATTTGTAATAAAACTAAATAGTGTGGAGAGTGAATCCACGCTCCCTTGCCCACTCATCCAACGCTTCTCCTCCCCCGCGCAACTCCCTGCTACATCCACCCCTCCCTGTGCATATGGGTGAAAACATGAAGGTGGGTAACACTTCCGTGAGAAACAAGTGTAAAAAAGACTTAGCGGAGGTTATTCGGTCGATTAATAAAAGTTATTCAGCCGAATAACAAATGTTATTCGGCCGAATAACTGTCATTATTCGGCCAAATAACGCATAAGTTATTCATCCAAATAACTAGTAACAGTTCTCCGTTTAGATTAATGGGGACCCTTGAAGTGTGTACGAGGCACTATTGGCCAGGAAAAATTTTCGGGTGCGTTAGTTTATTCGGCCGAATAATTGTTCGACCGAACAAGTATTCGACTGAATAATTGTTCGGCTGAATCATTATTCGGCCGAATAAGTATTCGACAGAATAATTGTTCGGCCAAACACGTTTCCTGCATAAAAGCCCGGCCTCGTCCGTAGTTTGGCATTCTTTGCTGGCATTTTTCTGGACCCCACCTGTGGACCCGCGGTCGAGCTGTGCTGCAATCGTCAACGAGCTCGCCACCCTACATGTTTTCCTTCTCACCACCCGCGTTCGATCTTGCGCGCCTTCTCGCCACTCCTTGCCTCGCCATAAGCCACAACATCCAGCCCCTTTGTTCGTCAATGAGCCTGCTATCTGCCAACTCCAACTCGTCGTTTTCCAATCGACAAGCCCGCCAGCCCGAACTCGCTGTTTTCCATTGGACAGTCGCTCCCTGACGGATCCGCGTGCAAATATGACAAAAGCATGATTACTTTCTACTGTCAAATGCAAACACATTTTGGAATGATTTTGTTTGAATAGAGTGAATATCTCTAGTCCCATGTATGGTTCTAGTGTCATATGGTATTGATTTATTTATATCTTAGACCCCAACAAGCCAAAAAAACCTACACAATAAATGATAAATCACAAAGAACAACTTTTAATGTTAGTGTACATGTACTTAAATGTTAGTGTACATTTTTTTAAATTTCAAGAAATAATATAAATTAAAAAAATAGTGTACATACCTGCGCACATCTTTTGATTGTTGATTATAATCAAGGCTTAGATTTAATTGACACCATTGGACAACCTCTGCAGCTGAATGAAACCGTGCAGAAGAATAGTTCATTTTCCATCTTCGAAGTGCTCTTTTTACGCATGCTCCTGCACCATTATGTTCACATTTTTCATTTCCAGTTTCAAAGAAATTCTAGCGATGTTTAATGTTCAATGCTTTATGAAGTTGACATAACCAAAAAAATGATCGTGAAGATTTAAATTGACCCTCACATCCATCAAACCATATCCAATGTTCATTGAATTTAACTTCGCGTTTTTTCAGTGAATTATAGAAAATATTTTCTATACAATGTTGAACAAAATGTGTATCGTGTATACGATCATCGCTGATATAGAAGTGATATTCTTTAATCACATCTCAATTGTCACATGTGCTTTCAATGCCATCAACATCCTGTTAAGAATGTATATATACAACATGGACAAATATCAAAACTTGATCAAAGTGATAGTATTCACTCTGTATCTCTTTTTGTGCAGCAAATGTATAGTTTTCAGCAAAATCAACTATGGACAAAATTGTTCCAGGTGGAAAAATTTCACGAGACTGTTTGAATTGAAGATCTTGCCATCGTGCTCTATGTGAATGCTGGGTGTATTTATAAATTTCACTTTCAAATTTTTTGAGAAAATCTGTCATGCATATCTTATCTTCTAGCAAATCAATTCTTTTGAAATGTGAATCACTAGAACTTGTAGTATAATTGATGTATTCGTATCTCCTCCAATCAACATTTACATTTGACAACGATTGATCATTATCGATAGGATATTTATTGTGGAATAACACCAGATTTCTACAACGATGACAATGTTTTCCATTGACACATTTATTTGAATAAAATACTTCATCGTGATTTCTCTCACATAGAATTTGAGATATGAATTCATGTATTGTGGGCGGAGGTGGTGAATTTGTCCAAAACATTTTACCAAATTCAAGAAACGTGTCATAATATAACTGAAATTGCACATGATAACGGCAACAACATATGTCACATATAGTAATAGGTCTAACATACCATGGTTTTTGTTGCACAAATGTAGTGATTGATATATTAATTCCATGATGATCTTTCTTGAATTTATTGAACAATTGTACTTGTGTCATGTCCATTATATGTTTCGGTTGGCTTTCATATACAGTTCATGATATTCTTTTGCATATCACATCTCTTGAATTTGGTGAAACTCGAGCATGTTCCAACCAATATTCCCGTACAATATCTTTAACACCTGCTCCCATTCTATCTTTGTAAGGTTGTCTACAAATAATTGCCTAGCAAGCAAGTTCATTATTTTCATCTATTTGCATTCTGAATTTGCTATGTTTGTATAATGTCTTTCTTGATGTTCCAATTTATTTTGCTAGTTCTGTTGTCAAATGATTTTGTTTAGTACTAGCTGAAAGAATTGCTGTATGAATTGCTTTACGTGCAGCACTGATATCTTTTTTCCTGGATTTTTCAATTTTTTTTATTGCATCACCTATATTTTCTATCACATTTTGTTTCAATTTCGACTCTTTTGTCGCCTTGTAAATACCCAATAATGATGTAGCATCTTCTAACTTCTTGGACACTAATAAACCTCTCAAAATTTGTGTTTGTCCTGCTATTGAGTAATCCTTGAGAACTTCATCATAAAATTTTGTAACATGATATCTTGCAACATGTATTGGTAGTTTTTCTCCATATTTGTCAAAATCAATGTCTTCTAACATTTCATCATCAATGGTGAAAGTACCTATACATCAAGTTAAATTTAATTTAACATATATCCAAAAATACAATTCATTATAAAAAAATGAATTTGAAAATATATGATATATACATATCAGGTCCAATTTCTGGATCTTGAACTTGATCTTCAATATTGACTTCATCGACACTAGCATGTAAATCACTATTTACATCTTCTACAATGGTCTCTTCAACTTCAATTTATTATTCTTGTACTCTATTTTCAATTTCCATTTCCTCAACATTATCATGTAAATCTGTATTTATATCTTCAATAATTCTCTCTTCCGTTTCGGCAACCCTTTGTTTTTTGGCAATATATCTGAGTTTTTGTTTTTCTCTATTACCATCATCATCATGTTTATGATCACCTTTTTTTTTACGTTTTCTCTTATTTCCCATGATTGTTTAATCTATAGATGATAAATTAAAGAATCATCACTTTATAGTAAAAATAAATAAATTAAGATTTAAAAACATTTACGAAATTTATAAAAACATGAACTGAAATTTACTTCACTTTATAAAAATCTTGTAAGAGTCTTTTGAAGAAGATCTCTTTGGAATTAAATTTCCTTTGAAAAAACTCTTTGAACAAAAATCTTCTTTGAAAAAAGCCTTCTTGGAAAGAAATAAGAACTCCTTAACAACAAATCACCTTTGAAAAAACCCATTGGAAGATAATAAGAACACCTTATAAATAAATCTTCTTTGTAAAAACCACTGGAAAAAAACCTCTTTGAAAAAATATATAGGAAAAAAGCCACTAGAAAAAAATACTTTGGAAAAAAACTTATTTGTAAACATATCTTGGAAAAAACCATTGTAAAGAAATAACTCATTTGCAAAATATTTTGAGTAAACAACTCTTTGAAAAAACCCCTTTCAAAGAAATAAGAAGTGCAAAACTACCTTGAAAAAAAAACCCTTTGCAAAATACCTTAGCAAAACAACTATTTGAAAAAACCCCTTTCAAATAAATAAGAAGTGCAAAACTATTTTGGAAAAAAACCCTTTGCAAAATATCTTAGCAAAACAACTATTTGAAAAAACCCTTTTCGAAGAAATAAGAAGTGCAAAATTACCTTGGAAAAAAACCATTTGTAAATTACCTTGCCAAAATAACTCTTTGAAAAAATCCATTTCAAAGAAATAAGAAGGAAAAACACATTTTTTTTGCAAAAATACTTTGGAATAAACACTCTTTAAATACAACCCTTGGAAAGAACCTCCTTGGAAAGAAACATTCTTTGCATAAACCACTTTGCAAACATGTCTAAGAAAAGAAATATTTTGAAAACACTCCTTGCAAATATGCCTTAGAAAAAAAACTCATTTACAAAAATGCCTTACAAAAAAAAATTCTTTACAAAAATGCCTTACAGAAAAACTCCTTTAATGTGCCCTTTGGGAAAAAATAAGAAGAAACATACCTTGTAAAAACCTCCTTTTGCAAAAAATATCTTTTTTGAAAACCCTTTCAAAAATAGTTTGACAAGAAATATGCGAAGTTAAAACATGTGAAAATAATGAATCAATTTAGGTTTATTTATACGAGTATAGAAAACGTTTTTTTTTTTTTTTTTTTTTTTTTTTTTTTTTTTTTTTTTTTTTTTTTTTTTTTTTTTTTTTTTTTTTTTTTTTTTTTTTTTTTTTTTTTTTTTTTTTTTTTTTTTTTTTCGTTTCATTATTCGGCCGAATAACCTTTGCTATAATTGACGGTGCCGTTACGGTAAAAGGTTATTCGGCCGAATAATTATTCGGTCGAATAATCTCTGAGACATGGAAGCTTGACGATTCTGCAGAATTTTCAGGTTTCTCCATTTTCAGAAGGGAAAAACAACCTCTTACACTACAAAACGAATGTCGGACTTGATACCATTAGGTTCATCATTGAATCTACTTTACGTGGGTATAGATTTTGTTGTGTATAGATAAGAACTGATATTTTTAATGTTTTATTTTCGTAACATGTGTCGAGTTTGGATTCATCTCTTTAAAAAAACGGTGAAAAGAAAAATCCATAACTTTAAAAATACACCACCAAAAAAATTGAAAAAAATGTGGGAATCTTAATTGGCTTGTCTACTTCAAAAGGGTGTTCGTAGATTTTTTATTTTTAGAGCCAATTGAGAGAAAAGTGGTGCAATAAAAAAGATGTTGAAAATCGACTAAGTTTCCCCATTGATCGACTTTAAAAAAATATAATAATTAGTATATAGATCCATTGGTTACAAACTTATAGTCAGGCACTAGTACATTGTGTGTAGATTGTCGTAGAATTTTCTGTTTTTGCAAAAAACAAGTCTAACAATGATTTTACTGGCACAACAAATCATGACTATTTTGTAGTCTTTTCATTTTATAAGAACACACTGTCAAACATTTGCGAAATCGACATATCAAATCTCAATAAAAAAAATTAAAAAAATTATGAATAGAAAGCTAACATAATTCTCTAAAAGTTTTCTTTTTACTGCAAAGTGAAATTCTAAACAAAAATATCACTTTTGTTAGCCCAAAGTTGAAAAACATGAAAAAAACAGAATTATTTTCTCACGAGACCCCCCAAAATATACACCCATCTTCATTTTTTCACCCATATATACGCTCTATTCCATCCCCCGCGCAAGCCACCGACAGCCACCCTCTTGCATCCCCCACCTTCCCAATCCTCTCCCTTCCACGCCGTTCCCACCAACCTGCTCGCTGCACATTACTCACCCCACGCTCCTCACTACCTCCTATATTCATTTAAAAAAAAGTATTAAAATTTTGTAATAAATTTATTATTATTTTTAATAATAAATTATTATTATTGCAATTACCATTTTAATAGTTAAAATTATCTCCAATCCACAATTAGCAACATGAATACAATAAATACGGAGAGAAACCCCCTCGAGAACAAAGAGGCATCCATAAAATCAGAAGATGATCCATTTCAAAAGATACTGGCAAAGCTTGAGCAAAAAGATGAGGACATCCGCAACCTAAAGCTCGAAATTCTCTCACTACGAGACCAAGTTAAAGGGGGGAATAACTCACATACAGTCCCAACCCACAACATCATTCACAATATCAAGATCCATTTACCGAGGTTCAATGGCGAAAATAATCGAGACGGGATTTGATGGATCAACAAAATCGAAAAATATTTTGAAATGTACAATATCTATGGCGACGACGATAAATTGAATGTTTCAGCAATGTACATGGATAAAACCACTTGTGACTAGTTCTTATGGTGGGAGTCAACAATGACGGGAGGAAGACTAGTTAGAGACTGGAACACCTTCAAGACAAATTTCTTTAAATGGTTTCACGACATGGAAGAAGTCGAAATCTACAGCAAGCTCAGTCGTTCACAACAAGAAGGAATTGTGGATGAATATTTTAGCAATCTATTAGTCCTAGCCACTCGTGTCCAATATATAACTGAAGAATGACTCTTGCAAATTGCCATTGGGGTGCTAAAACAGAGTATCCAAAGAGAAATAAAATTATTAGATGTCAAAGATGTGGAATAAACTAGTCAAAAAGAAAAATTAATTGAAGAAAAGAAAAAAACACAACGTTCGTCAGTTTATATACCACCCAACCTAAGAGAAAATGGGAAAAAGGACGACAATCCATGCCGTCAGTGTAATGCCCCTAATTGGCATCCAGGACATAAGTGCAAAAATAAGAATCTATTATTGTGCGAAAAAAGTAATACGGGTAATGATAATGATGAAGAATCAAGCAACACACCTTCCTTCGACATAGATTCAGATAGTGATGAGACTGGCAAAGATGAGGCCAACATCACACCAACGCTCTCAGTGGCTGCAATGACAAGTATCTCTCCACCCCAAACCCTCAAATTGTTTGGCCATATCAAAAACACTAAAGTGACGGTGTTGATTGATAGTGGGAGTACACACAACTTCATAGACTCTAGGGTAGAAAAATAGTTAAACATATTCATCTACCCTACCGCCAGTTTCCAAGTATCGATACCAGGAAACAAGACCACACCCTGTGTCGGTAAATGCCATAAAGTAGAATTGGCTATAAAGGACTACAAGCTAAGATCGCCAATGTATGCTATGGAAATTGGAGGGGTTGACATTGTTTTAGGTGCACAATGGTTGGAAACGCTGGGGATAGTCGGATTAAACTTACAAGAACAATTTATAAAGTTCTATGAAAATGGAAGGAAATATAAGCTTTACAGTATTAATTTCCCCCCTCCCCAAATTGTCTCATCCAATAAAATGGAAAAGATGATAAAAAAGGGAGCTCAAGCCTTCTTCTTACACTTCTATGCTATGGAAAGAACAACTGACGAAATACAAAATACTTATCCACGTAAATTAGAAAAAATCCTAGGGGAACATAGTAACATCTTCCAAAATCCTCCTCATGGTCTCCCGCCCCCACATTCTAGGGATCACATCATCGAGTTGATGCCAAGATCAGCTCGAATTAGAAAAAAGTCGTATAGACCATATCACAGGAACAAATCAGAGATCGAACTTTTGGAGCAAGAACTATTAGATGCTAGAATAATCACATGTAGTAAGAGTCCTTTCTCTGCACCAGTCATACTCGTTAGGAAAAAATATGGATCATATAGACTTTGCATTGATTGTCGAGTGTTAAACAAAGTCACCATAAAAGATAAATTCCCCATTCCCTTTGTTGACGAACCGCTCGATGAGCTACATGGTGCAAAATGTTTTTCTAAACTAGACTTAAAATCAAGATATTTCCAAATCTGTTATCGAGAAGAAGATGTCCCCAAAACAGCTTTCTGCACCCATGAAGGTTTATATGAATTTCGAGTGATGTCATTTGTATTATCTAACGCTCCAACAACATTTCAAGCAGTAATGAACAATTTGTTTCGCCCTTACCTAACGAAGTGTGTGTTAGTGTTTTTTGATGATATCCTTATTTATAGTAAAACTTGGAACTTGCACCTCAAGCATGTAGAAACAATATTGAAGCTTCTAGAAGAAAACAAATTTTATGCTAACAAATCAAAATGTAGTTTCGGGCAACAAGAGATAGAATTTTGGGGGCACATTGTTTCAACCGATGGCATTAAGGTCGATCCCAAAAAAAATTATGGCAATCACAGAGTGGTCGTTCCCCAAGTCAATTACATCGTTAAGAGGATTTCTGGATCTAACAGGTTATTATAGAATATTTGTTCACAACTACACCCAAATTGTAGCACCCTTGACATCACTATTAAAAAGGGATGCTTTCAGATGGGATAAGGATGCAGAAACTTGTTTTGAACAATTGAAAACCCTAATGACAACCACACCAGTGTTAGCAGCTCCTGATTTTACAAAGACACTCATCCTCATGCAAGATAAACATCCCATTGCTTTCAAAATCTAGAAGTTAAAACCAAGTGAGAAAACAAAATCCACATATGACAAGGAAATGTTGGCAATAATACATGTCCTTGTTAAATGGAAGCAATATTTGTTCGGGGCAAAATTTCTTGTTAAAACAGACCACAACAGCCTGGAGTATTTTCTAACTCAAAAAAATCTCTCTCCCGAACAACAGAAATGGGTAGGAAAAATCCAAGTCTTCGATTTTGACATTTTGTATAAAAAGGGTAAGGAGAATAAGGTTACAGACAGCTTATCAAGAAAACATGAGAGTGATGCCTCACTATGTGCCATATCCATAGTTGTTCGTAAATGGATTTCAGAAGTCCAAGGGGAGTATGTGAAAGACCCAGAGACAAGGAAGCTAATTGAAGAGGTTGAAAACAACAAAGCAACAAACTCAAATATTCATGGGAAAAAGACATAATATGGTACAAACAAAGAATATATTTACCCAGTTCATCAAAATTCAAAACTTAAGTCTTAAAAGAGAACCATGACTCCCCAACAGCAGGACATGTTGGTTTCTTTAAAACATACCACAATACCCACCAATCCTTCTTTTGGAAGGGAATGAAGACTGATATCCATAAATATGTGGCTGAATGTGATACTTGTCAAAAGCAGAAGTTTGAAAAGGTGGCCCCTCCAGGTCTCCTACAACCCCTTCATATTCCAACCCAAAAATGGTCTAAGGTATCCATATATTTTATCACTGGACTTCCTACATCAGAAGGAAAGGATAGTATATTTGTAGTCATTGACATATTAACGAAATATGTTCATTTCATTAGTATTTCATCCAAAGAAAAAGCAAGCCAAGTCGCAGATAGTTATGTAAATAATATATTTAAGCTCCATGGGTTTCCCAAGGTTATTTTTAGTGACAGGGACCCCAAATTTACTAGTAACTTCTGGAAGTAATTTTTCCACCTAGTTGGCACTTCATTAACTATGAGTACCTCGTACCACCCCCAGACAAGTGGATAAACGGAAGTAGTAAACAAATGCCATGAAGGATACCTGAGGAATTTTGTGAACGACTGACAAACTCAATGGGTACAATGGATACACCTTGCAGAATGGTGGTACAATAGTATATATCATACATCAACAAAAATGTCACCTTTTGAAGCCTTATATGGGTATGCACCTCCTACAGCAAAAGAAAATGTCATCAACAATTCCAAAGTTCCAGCAGCAAGAGATTACCTAGCGACGTCCGATGAGGTCATCCGGATTTTTAAGAACCATCTCGAACAAGCAAGAAACCGCATCAAACAACAAGTAGACTCAAAAAGAACTGATCGATAATTTGAAGTGGGCAATTGGGTGTTTGTTCGCCTTCAACAGTACAAACAAACTTCACTAAAAAAATTCCAAAAATCATAAACTTGCACCCAAGTTCTATGGCCCATATTAGGTTTGAAAGTCAGTGGGACAAGTGGCCTATGCTCTAGACATCCCAATAAAGGAAAAATACATGACATCTTTCATGTATCATGCCTAAAGAAGAAATTGAGCTTAGCCACTCACATACAAACTGAATTGCCTATGTTAGATGATGAAGGAAAATTAGTGTTGGAACTAGAATACATTTTGGAAATTAAAACTCGAACACTTCGCTCTAGATCAGTCAATGAATAGCGTATCAAGTGGAGAAACTTACAAGAGGATGAAGCTACATGGGAGAATGAAGATTTTCGTTTGCGCCACCCATCCTTACCAATACTTCATGGACAAAGTATTCCAGAGAGGGATGACTTGTAATAAAACTAAATAGTTTAGTAGTGTTAGTTATTAATTGAACGGCTTGATAGGTCACCTCATTTAATGGTGACCCTTAATTTTGTATAAATCCACACTGTACTTCTTGTAAAAATCATCAATTCAATTAATAAAATATATGTTTTTGGAATATACATTCCAGATCACTACAAAGGAGATGGAAGATGGGATTGATGGCGATGAGACATTTTTTGGATCAGATCCAAAGGAAGAGCATGAATCATATTTCCAGTCTGCATTTGAGCTCCATAGTGAAGAAAAATATATCCATTCATCAGTTGGTTGTGCACCAGATGGTTTGGTGGAAGAAAATGCCATCACCACTACACCACACGCGGAGGAAGATATGATGCAAAGGTATGAACAAAATTATGATTTTTGTATTCCTTTGGGTCAACATGAGATTGTATCTACTTCCGAAGAGGATATTTGCATGATTGATTCTGTTGATGGTGAGACTCAATATTCTAGTGTTGAGGATGATATAGTGAGGAGGGAGGCACCCATCCCTTCTCATAAATCCATATGGCAGATATTCTGGAGTACTTTCATGTTATTTATCCACTTTGGTTGGAGATTCATACTCCAAGTTTTGCACATGCTATTTGCATGTGTGTTCAATAGCAGTGATATGGAGATTGGTTGCATGGCACTTGTTTCGCATCAGGAGGATCTTGAGCTTTCTCGATGTGAGGAAGACTCATCTATGGAGGATGTACCATAGTGCATTCCACTTGGACCATGTAGAAGCAGTGAGATCTGTCCAACTAGGGATAGATGCCTTTCAGAGTTGAATTTGGTTCACTATCCTTCATCCCACACATCTATGTCAGCTAGACACATGTGGGTGAATTTTGGGTGAATGGATTGTTTTTGTTGGTGCCACATGAGGAGCAGGGGGATCCCACATTTCAAGTTGATGATTTGTTGGGAATACCATGTGGTTTGACAAGTGCACCAGTCCCTTCCCAGCAGCATCATAGGAATCCATTGACATCATTTGATGCCTCCATCATGCATAGAAATGCATGGGAGGTTCACTTGATCCATTTGAGTGGTATGAGTGTCAGAGAGATGAGCTATTCCACCATATCACAGCTTGCACCAGAGGATGTTGATTCAACTCCATTTGGATTAGTCAACAAGAGTGGTTATTCATCCATGGATTGGGTGGATAGATACATGTCTGATATGAGTATCCAAGGGGGTAATTTTCTTTCCTACATCAGCGGAGAGTCATTTGACACATAATATTTTGTGAGAAACATGGGCATCTATGGTTGTTGCATGAGGGATTCAGTATACATGGAGGGACATGGGAGTGTCACCTGTGTCAGTTGGATAGCAGTGTTTTGAGTCATGATGCTAGTTTTCATGAGGAGTTCCATATTCTGTCGGAGAGACTCACATAGATTTAGTTCAACATTGGGATCAATGAGCTTCTAGTATGGTGGTGGGATCCTAGTATCCTACTTGATTATAGATCCTTCTTGGCCATGTTGATGATTGGGAGGACGTACTTGATATAGTGGGAACCTACATTCCTTGGAATGTTAGATTTTCACCTGAGACATGTAGCAGTGTTGTGAGACTCAGTGCTATCATGCACATGGAATATGAGGAGCCTCATACTTTGATGGATAGGTTCACTGAGTTGATGTGCTTGGTTGGGAGTGATACACTTCCAATATGGTGTTGGTATCCTGGTATATTTAATGATGCTAGATCCTTATATATGATAGTGACATTGTATGGGTTGCAACAGAGACAGTGGAACCCATGAATCCCTTGGCATGATGGATTGTCTTTGATAGCATTATTGTCTGTTGGATTGTAGTACAAGCAATGGGATCCTAGAATTGCTTGGTGCGAGCTCTGTTGGAAAAGTAGTTTGTGTGTCGGCTTGAGAGAGCGATCCAACCCACATGTGCATGAGTCTATCTATGCATATCATTGTTCAAGTTTCCTGTATGGGAAACCATTCGAGAGGTGGACAAGGTGTTATCATGCTTGGTGGAATTGGTGTCTTCATGAGGCTCCTTATGCAGATACTTTGTAGTGCAGTGATAGATGCACCATACACCTTTCATTTCTCAGGCTCATTTGGGACCCTAGGATCATTTTGGGACTGATATGTTTAAGCTATGTTAGTGGCAGGATAGTTGGTTGGATTGAGTTATTCATTTGGGAGATGGTTATGATCAGTATGGCACACCAACAACATGATGGATCTTTTGAGCTTAGCTTGGAATTAAGAATTCCAATGCTAGCATTTCAACAAAATATTTCGATGATAAGAAGTCATTGGTTGGATTCATGTTTGCTATGGAGTTTATTTCATTGATTGAGGACAAGCAATCTTGGGAGGAGGTACTTGTAATGTCCCCAAATTTGTCCATGGATCACAATAGACTAAGTCACCTAGTCATGATCATGTTTATTTTCCTAAGTGGTGATTTGGGTTGATTAATTGCTGATCCTAAGGTCCAAACTTAGGAATAATGCAACATTAAATATATTGGACTTGGGAAAAATGCATAAGGAAATGATGGAACTTAATTGACTCATAAAATAATCCAAGTCTCGATGTGTTAAAAAATATTAGAGATATCCTAAGATGGCGATCCTAAGGTTGGAAATAATTATTGAAGAAGAAAAGTCCAAGGAAGGAAACTCCTAACTAGTGTGAAAATGGATATTCTTGTTGTAGGTTCATCAGTGGGTCAAGTAAGTAGAAATGGGCCACATAAATAAATATCTTCCCCAAATTAATTTTTAAGCACATCCAATTCTAATTAGTTGGCAAGCCAAGTAATTTTGGGTCAAAGCACTAATGAAATTCAATTAATATTCCCAAGGACCCACCCTCTCATAAAATGATGAGTTATTATTATTTTATTTAATATTATGAGATAATATTGACTAAATGGGGCGCCCAGGGAGTTAGTTGGAAAGGATAAGAAAGTGGACAAACTTGGTTCCACAAATCAAGGAAAGTTGGCTAGAAGTTGGTTAGCAAGTGGAAAAATTCCATTTGACCAACTAAGATGCCTCAAAAAGGAAGGAAGAAGTGGTCAAGGATCTTGAGGGTTCACTTATGGAGAGATCTAGTCAATTAGTAACCACCTCGTGCATGGTTGATGCTTTTTGTTGCTCCATGGTATTTTTCCATGGTATTGGCTAAGTGGGAAAACTTGGTCAAAGGTGATTAAGGAGCATGGTTTTCTCTCACACATGGTATTGATCCATGGTATTGGAGAGATCACAAGATTAAAAGGAGCATCAAGGCACACTAGCATAGGTTGGCTTGTTTTATTGATGAAAATTATTGAAGAGTTGATTGTGCAATTCTATGCTTGGGTGATGTTCCCCTTGAACATAGTTGGGAGATGTGCCCCTCTGTACACCATGATTGAGGAGGGAGGAATTCATACTTTGTCACAGAGATGATATGCATATTATCTTCAGTACTTTTATATTATCTATCTATTCTAGTTGGAGAATCATACTCCACATTTTGTCTTTGCAAATCTAGAGCTAGTTTTCTTGTTGTGTGAGTTGGAAGGAGATGTTGGGTGGGATCCATGAGAATATAAGGTTGTAGAATAATATCTCTGATGTAATTGCATCCCATGTAGCATAATAAAAATAAAAATATTTATTTTTGTTCTACAATTCTATCCCTTTCTCTCATGATTTTTCTCGCATTTGCTCAATGCACTAGAAAATTTGACTAATTTTGGTTTTGGTTGTCATAGACTAACTTATGATCATCTATTTCATGATATGAAGGTACCACTAGAAATATAATAAAAAAATGGACCTGAAACTACCCTCATACTAGAAAACTGTTCTCATTTGGTGTGATTATAATTCATTTGGAAAACAACTAGTCGACAGTCCTAGAAACCGAACATTCTTCCAAATTGCCCAATCTTGCAAAATCAAATCCTATAGCTAAGTCTGAAGTTTAATAATGAAGATAGTATTGTAACATGTTCTAAATACATCTAGTGAAGCACTACGAACCATTGGGTTTCCACAGAAGTCCTGGGAATTGAAACCACGTGGTTTAAGGACCATCACGGGAGTGATGTACCTAGAGAATGTGACCACCGTAGTATGTATGGACCCTAAAACCCTTTGATATGAATTTTGTAGACTTGTATATTCCCTCTGCAGACCATATCCTTGTGTTGGGTTGGGTAAGAACTCTAAAGAACTATAAGTGTTTGAGAACCCTTGGGGGGAATCTAGTTTTCCTTGCTTGTCACCTAGCTAGTGTGCCTACTCCCTACCTTGAGTACATTATAGTTCTTAAGTGGTCTACCAAAATATTATAGAGATAAAATCCAATATGATAGGCCAAAGAATATTAAGGAATCCATTCGAAAATAAAATCACTTGTATGAAAAAAATAAGAACAACGCTCCTTATTAAAAGAACTGGAAGGACATGAAGAAGAACAAGCAAGAGTAGAGAAAGAAGGGATTCCATCCTTCAACAATCAGAAACAATAACTCTTATCAACAAACATAGTCAAGGGAGGCGAATCCAGATAAAATACTACCTATTTAATGTAGGGAGAGTCGGTATGCCAATAATTTCCCACTTAAGAAGAGTAACATTCACAACATTCAAGAGGCCTCAACTGTTGGGGATGTTGGTGGAATTAGTTCCGAATGATTGAGGTCGCAAGTAATATTGTTGATAAAACCATAGTTATTTTGATTGATTATGGAGCTATCAATAGTTACATTGCACCTATGCTAGTTGGGAAATGTTGATTGAAGAAAAGTAAGCTTGAGACAACAAGTTTAGTATAGTTAGCTACTGGAACCAAGAGAAAACTCACTGAAGCTGTAATAAAGTGTCCTTTATAAATTAATGGATTAAAAACCTTTGCAGAATTAAACATAATACCCTTGGGATTGTTAACACCCAAAAATTACTCACTAACTCGTTCCCTTTGGCATATAACCCTGTTGACCATTTTCCCTATCTTTCTAACCTCCAAAACTTCAAAAAATCCCAAATGGGTACCTAAAAAGGAAAAAATCACTTTTCCCCTCCTCAAATTAATCAAATTCTTTCAAAAACATATCAAAACCCCCAAAAGGGGTCCAAAATCCTCAAAATCAAAATAAAAGGGAATAAATTCAAAAACGAGGTAAAAAGAGGGAAAAAACCCTAAACCTTTAACCTAAACCATTTGGTACCCAAAGCCATGGTGGTTTACTCCACCACCCAAAAACCTATAAGAAGGTGATGGAGGCCCCTCATTTGACATCCACCACTTATCCTACCCTTATGCTGCCCAAATGACTCTAGAACTCTAGCCCAAACCATTTGAGCTAGAGTTCTCCCCTTTTGAGTCAGCCTTGGGCCCAAACCATTTGAGCATTTGGAGAAGAGAAGGAATGCACGAAGTACTAGTGCATCACCCCCTACGACTGCAAAGACTCCATCGGCCTCATATTTGAGGTAAAAAAATTCATGCAAACCCTTGTTTGCCATTTATAAAAATCAATATTTATTTTATTATTTCTCATGTTTACTTCATGTTTGCCATTGTAGTTTATATTTATTGTTATGAACATGTTAGTTTAATCTTTTACCGTCTTTTACATTCAACTCTTTACCTTCCTTCAAACTGCGGCTAAGGATTCCATTATCCTTAGCAGGTGCTCTTTAGTTTTTATTTTGTTTTCTTTTGCTTAGTTACAGGCCTATGATAGCCTGAAACCCCATTTTACCTAGTTGGCTGTCATTTTTTCTGTTTGTTTTTTGCGCCTCAAAGCGCAAGTTTTTTCCCCACAGCCGCAGCCTGCAGCACGGTTGTGAAGCTCTTACCCGTGGCCTGCAGCGCGGCTTGCAAGCTCGCAGCTGCAACCCATAGTGTAGGTTTACCTGCTGCAACTGCATCCCTGGCCGCAATCCTCTTCAATCACCCCGCAGCCCTGGCCGCAAAGCCCCCCTCCCTTCCCACAGCCCCCACTAGTATCCTCGGCCCCCGCCGCAGTGCTGCTGCTCGTAACCGCAGCCCAGGATGCGGCGTCCCTGCCTACACCCGCGACTCTAGCCATAGGTTCCACAGCCACCCCCACGACCATCCCTCCATCCACCGCTCGTCCCAAACACCAGCTGCCTTCCCGCGGCCCCCACCGCATCTTTCATTGTCGTCCATGCGACCTCCGTTGCACAGTCCGGCCCCGAAACCCACTCTTCCCGCCGCGCAGTCTGGCCCTGAACCCGCACTGTGAGCCACACAGTCTGGCTCTGAACCCGCCACGCAGTCCGGCCCTGAACCCGCACTGCGAGCCACGCAGTCTGGCTCTGAACCTGCGCTCCCCGCCATGCAGTCCAGCCTTGAAACCCATGCTCAATTTCATCCTTTTTTCCCCCTTTTTTTTCCTGCAACCTACAAACAACCACCTGTTTATAGCAGCACCTTCGTCGCTGAGCTATCCTAGTTTATTATTTGTTTGTTGTTTTTTTTTTTAAAAGGAGTTTTTAATTTCATCATTTTTATTGTTCACCATTTAAATTTCAGCTTTTGCATTTCTAGCTAGCTACCAACATCACCTGTGCACACACTCAGTCACATTAACTCAAGCGAGCCTTAAAATTTACCTAACTCAACCAATACTTAACCCCATTTGGGGAACACATAAGAATCTTGTAGTTAGGTAGGACATTGGGGATAGGCATCCAAATAACACCCCTCTATCATTTACACTTCAGACATAGTTGTTGTCATCTAAGGATCCAAAATACCCTATTATTTTTTGGTACGGTTAAAACCGATTTGTCGGAGGGCCTCTCCCCTAGGAGGGAAAGTAGAAAGACTGGTTCCGGAGGTCTGAGTGGAATACCGCAATCCATTCAGTAACCGAAGGCTACCTACTCATTTTTCTCGTTGTACTACCCTATTGGGAGTACAGGGGTGATCGAACTGAAGCTGTCGATTTACCTTTCCGGACGTACCATGAACGGGGTATCTTAGTGGCCATTCTTATAGGATTATTTTACTGAGAGTCCCTCTCGGTAGGGTGATATCCTTATCCATTTGGTTCCGCTTATCGTATTTTCTGGCATGGATTTCATCACCTTACAGAGGATACAATTTGTTCAAACCTTCATACCTTTTTTGATAGGTGTTTGCATGCTCCTATACCACCACCAGATTAACGAGTCTACCTTTATTATTTTGTTAGCAACCCTGCTTGTTGGTATTTTGACCATTTTTCTTGCCGCTCCATTTGTTGTAGCACAACTGTTACAACAAGCATTTTGAGCTTGTTGTTGGCCTGAGTGCCATATTTCTTACGCTCTCCTTTTGCACACATGGCTACACTAGGATTTTTAAGCTTTTCACTCGCCACAACTCACTCATTTTATTTTCATCATCACCATTGAGTCTCCGAGATAGTATCGGCACCTACGGGGCCAGCCCCTGCAGCATGGTTTACTCGACACCACTCGCCATAGGTGCAAAGCTCTGTCACCAAATCTCAATGCCCCTTACTCCACATCTGATTCGGAACCAGAGAACCCTACATTCACTGCTCCATCTAGCCCCACGCTGGCATGAATTCCAACCCCTTCTTTGGCGGGATGGTTGGTGGTGGATCCACCACTAACCCAGCTACCACGTTGGCATCCATCCCCATTATACCATCTCTAGGCCCTACGCCTAGTATTCCTGCCACTACATCCATCCCTATGGTTAGTGGATTGGTTACCACTGCAGTCCCATTAATGACTAGTGGCACACTTAGGGGCATAGGCCCTTCCTACACAATTCCCCCAACTGCGACCGGAGGTCCTACAATCCCTATCATGGCTCATACCATTGCTCCACACATTGGGGGCAGTGGCCCCACCATTTTCTTTACGGCTAACACATGTGCCCTGACACCCATGCCACATCTTTCTTTCGGTTTTCCATTCATGGCCAATTTCAACCTTCTTTACTTGGCCAGATTGACCAACGACCCCATCCCACATGGCCTCCTATGCCCACCAAAATCCCATCGGACATACCCAAATTCGAGGGGAAGGGAGGAGAAGACCCCCAAAACCATATTATGTCCTTCCACCTCTGGTGTTCCTCTAAATCCATTGTGGATGATTCTATCCACCTGCAATTATTGCAACGAACCTTCACTGGTGCTGCAGCCAAGTGGTATATTGACCAACCACATGGGACACATTTCACGTTTACGTCCCTTGCCTCCACTTTCCTACAGTTCTTCCAATTACCTATTCGTTACGATGCCGGTGTTGAGATTCTCCTATCTTGCAGACAAAATACGACCACCCATATCACGAACCATATCCATGAATGGCGAAAACGACGCAGTTTGTGTATAAGATTCAGTTGGACGACCGCATCTTTTGATTGGTTCCTGAAATCTCTTATACCATCCATTGCTAAGGATGTCGCATCTAAACGACCTCAATTTGAGGAAGAGGCTATCCTTAAATCCCAATAGTTTGATCTTATCTATGTCCAATAGGGCTATTTATACTCCATTTTACTTGATGCTCCCCATGCTGATTCCTCCTAGAGTGATGCATAGGGGGCGTCCCATGTTTTCGATGACATCATTGGGCACATGGCATCACATAGTCAACCTTACACGGCTATGCCCCCTACTAGTGGCCCCGACCTTTCACGCGCCATGACCCACTCAGGAGAAACAACATCTTATGCCCCAATGACTCGACCCCCTCATATCCATGGACCGACGTGTCCAAAACAATGCTATGGCCATACACATCCAACTTACAACCCTCCCGCGGTACCTACTAATTATTACCATCCACAAGTTCCACCCACACACACAAAACCCCAAGCCCCTCCAGCTTATTACCCTCTGCAAACACCACTTGCGCAACCACAAGCCGCTCCAGCTTACCATCCACAATAGGCAGCCCCAACACCTGCTCAACCATAAAATCCTCCTAACCCCCAAGAGCAATTTTATGCCCAAAAAACCACAAAACAAAATCGACCTTCTCAACGAAACCAGCAAGTCCAACAAAACTGGGGAAGAGGATGGAACCATGGGAACAACCAACCCCAAGAACAAGGTGATCGACAACCCAATCCCCCAAATAATAACAATGCTGCCCCACCCAATCAAAACCATGACAGACCACCTCGTCAGGGGAAAAAACCCAATCTACGAACAAACCACCCGTCATGGGGGCTTCACTCAATAAACCGCTATCACATCACGTTCGTTCATGGCATATGAAACAATACCCCTAATTTCACTAAATATTGGAAAATACCTTCCAAAATCTTTTTTTTTAACCCCCTTCCAATATGCCTTCCCAATTTAAAAAAACCCCAATTTTCACTAGATATTGTATGTATCAATTTTTTCATTAACATGTTTTATACCCCTTTATATTTCTACGTAGTATATTGATACGATACCCCTCTTATGACCCCACATGCATTCTACAATGCACCTTGCTTCTTTCGATGTATATTGTGGATGCACATTACTTCACCCACAATGCAATTACTCAACCACATATCATTATGATTTGCAACATCTAATGGTGTAATGAAGAGATAGGATATCACTTCTTGTATGTCACTAGAGCCAATGCACATAGTACAACATTTAAATTGCATGTTGCAATTCCCCAGTCGTTGACTAATCCTGTTGTGGGCTAGGTATCCAAGCCCCCAGGGCCTGTAACAAGCTCTAGGAGGCTGACTAAACCTCCCAAGGCCTGTAATAGGCACGAGTGGTTGGGTATTCAAGCCCCCAAGGTCTATTGAGGGCCTATAACAGGCCCTGGAGGCTTAGCGCCTCCCAAGGCTATTGGTAACAACTAGCTGAGTGCTATTGGTAACAATTGGCTGTCAATGACCACTGTCTCTCGAATATGATCGAATGGAAACCAACTTCACCACGAAACCCCCTGGTGTCAAGCGTTCCTCAAGACGCGATTTCCCTGTGTACTGGTAAGCTCGAGCCTTTCTTCAACCTGATTTCTCATCTGGCCATGATCCCGCCATCTCCATTTGGATGATATTTGTCAGCCCTCCCATATAAAAAAGACCCCAAAGTATTTTTGTATTGTTACATTAAATAAAAAAACCCTTTACCCCTTAATATATAAGCAATATAATGTTTAGGTTTTCATGAATATTTAATACCACAATATGAATGAACATGGTATTATATTTCCTTCTAGTGAAGGCCCCATGCCACCCGTGTTCTATATGCAAATTCTACGGCCACTATACGCACACTTTTCCTCATTTGGAGCGCGCTCGTCAACTATGGATAGATGATGCCCAACACCAAGGATAGGATGCTCCACCTGCACAACCTAACCCCCCGCCACCTCCCATGGTGCTGCAAAACCCCTTTCCCATGCAAGGAGTTGTGAATACACAACCATTGGTTCCCCCTCAAGGAACTGTACCCCCACAAAAACAGATCACATACGCTACACATACCGGTCAAAAAATGGATTCGGGCACGCATCACCTTCTTATGATGTCAACCTCTAGAAACACCGAAACTAATATGGTCCCACCCCCAAAACCACCCCCGATACGGCTTCTAACGCTCTTCCCACCGATCAGCCGTTATGCATACCCCTATCACAAGGCGATGGGGCCCCTAAAGCTCCCTACTTCCCACTAGGCCGCATCAACAACAATCCCAATGCACGCGTCGCTCCTACTTACAATATCGTGGATGACCTAGCTCAACCACCCGTTGCCATGTCAGCTCTTGAGGCCTTAAAAAACTGTCCTGCACAATCTACTATTGGGGCAATTGATCCGTCTGATGCATGAATGATGGCATTCGACTTGGACCAATCTAAACCATGCATGCCGTCTACTTTAGCATTTCAAGTTTCGATGTCAATCCAAAATCTTGTTATCCATCGATGCAACATCGATGAAGGTGCATCTACCTGCATCATGTCTACATTCATGTGGCAAAATCTCGGATCACCGACATTACAACCATCCACAACCTCCCTACGAGCTTACGACGGTCGCTCTTCCCAACCTTAGGGCCTTTTGGCCAACATCCCAGTTAAGCTAGCTGGGAAAACCATTCTCATTGACATTGAGGTGATCAATGCACAACTCGATTACAACCTCCTACTCGAACATAGTTATATGTACGCCATGAAAGCTATTGCTTCGTCAGTTTTCTGTATCATGATGTTCCCCCGTGAGGGACGGGTTATCAATGTTGACCAACTCACGTGCTATCACCCAAATGCTCCTGTCGTACCAGAAAATGTTCTCCCCATGGTTGAACAACCCGTTCTGAGTGCACCCACTCCATTCGTATCTTCTGTTGGACCTAGAATATACTATGAAACTCCCATAGCATCAACCTTTGGTTCCATTCCACCCCCCCCCCCCACCGGCACTAGAGGTATTTGATCTGTGCGTAATTTCATCTAACCAAACAGTGCCCAACTCACAACCTCCAATTGTACCTAGTTACGTTGGAGAAACACCTATCCATACGATCCCATTCTTATTCCCACCCTCAGGAGTAATAAGCACCCCATTTATGGCTACATTAAATCTCCTCGGACTAACTCTAGGGCTACCTATGTGGTATCTACCTGCTCCCACTCCTCCACCAACACCACATTTTTTTCTCCAACCAGTCCAACCAATGAATACCTCCAACTAGCCACCTACCAGCATAGCATCCACCCCTAACCTCCCACCCCCCGGTGTGGCGTCTATATCTACAGCAAACCCTACCCCTCCACCACATAGAAACACTGGGGGCAGAGGCCCACAAACCTACACATCCCCACTAGCAAAGAAACCTGTGGTACCTCAACCACCACCCTGTGCACCCCCTAAGTGTTCCCTATTTGATGATTTGGTCCACGCTACCCATAACTTCCCACAACTACCCAATCTTCAACAACATATGAATACCTTGGACGACGACCCTAACATTCCGATAGTAGAACTAAATCCACTAGCCCATCAACGCAACAAGGCAATGCGCACCAATCATGCTTGTGCCATATGTAGAATATACAGCCATTACTTGCACCATTTTCTGGATCTCCCAGAATATAGATTAGTTCTCCATGAACTAACTCAATCCTCCCTAGAATCATCCATCACGACCATTGAGGAAATTCATCCCCCAACATCTTCCTCCTCGGAAGATATTAACACCATCTACATGATTTCCACAGCAGGTGGACACATGTCATCCCCAACATGTATCCCCTCCACACAATACTTTTGAAGTGACGAGGAGATACTCGAGGCACTCACTGCACCTGAATACCCTTTGGATGACATGCATCATCGATCCTATTTCATTCCTGAGGAGCCCACCACTTCTATGGCCACTCAATTCTCAATCGAGAGAAAGGATTTCCTCCTTGAAAAGGTAGACTGGTTCAAGAACCCCATTCCATCCCATGATGCCTTCAAAGAAGGTAATATGGCGAACATATCACCTACCATACAGGTTGATATTTCTACCACACTTGGTACCCCCGAACTTATCATATTAGGTGCTTCCTACATAGAATACGAAATCGGGGAGTACAAGAATCTCTTCCAGGAGTTTCACAATATTTTTGCTTGGTATTATACTGCAATGCCTAGCTTAGACCCCGCCATATTCGAACATCATATAGATACATGGCCAGAGGTCCCACCCATCTGCCAGAAACAGAGACCCATTCACCCATCTAAGCTCCCTGCAGTCAAAATCGAAATTGAGAAACTGCGCAAAGCTGGATTCATATATCCCATTGCTTACACCACCTGGGTTTCCAAACCTGTACCCATCAACAAAAAATAGGGAACTCTTCGCGTCTGTATGGATTTTCATGATCTCAATCACACCTGCCCTAGGACAGTTTCCCCACACCATTCGTCGACCAACTAGTTGACGCTTGTGCGGGACATGAAGTCCTCTCCTTCATGGATGGTTTCTCCAGACACAATCAAATACACATCCAGAAGGAAGAACAATACAAGACCGCTTTCACTACCCCATGGGGCACCTTTTCCTATCGGGTCACGCCATTCAGTCTTAAAAATGCTGGTGCCACCTTCCAGCGGGCTAGGACATTTTGTTTCCACAATCTGGACCATATCATCCTGGTTTACTTGGACGACCTCACGACTCGATCAAAGAAACTGTTTGACCACCTAAATGATCTCCGGCAAGTCTTTTTACGTTGTCGCAAGTATAGGATCCGCTTGAACCCACTCAAGTGTGTATTTTGCATTCCTACGGGACAGTTATTGGGATTCATTGTTTCTAAGAAAGGGATAACCATCGACCCCTTAAAGGTTCAATCCATCTTGGACCTCCCATCCCCCTGCACCATGCGGCAATTACAAAGTTTACAGGGGAGATCCAACTTTCCGTCGCTTTGTCCCATAATACACTACGACGGTCCATGGTTTTCTTCGCTTACTTCGTACCCGCATTCTGTTTGTTTGGGATGACCAAGCACAAGAATATTTTGAAGCCCTTAAAACAGCCTTGACCAATTCCCTGTTGATTTCACCTCCAGATTTATCCAAGGATTTTATCCTTTATGTTTCAGCATCTGACTACACCGTCTCAGGGGTGCTCGTTCAAGAGGATAGTGAACGGAAAGAACACGTAATATACTACATGAGTCAGACCTTGTCTGGCCCACAACTCCATTATCCCCAAGAGGAGAAGTTGGCCTTCGCTGTCGTCTTCTCCATACAGAAGTTCCGAGACTACATTCTGTTAAGCCAGACTACTATTGTGGCCAACTCCAATCCTATGGTTTACCTCTTGAGTCGCCGCCTCCTTCAAGGCCACATGGCTAAGTGGGTCATCCTACTCCAAGAGTATGACCTCACATTTACAACACCCAAGAGCGTCAAATCCCTCGCATTGGAACAACTTATGTCAGAGTTACCGTCACCATCTATTTCAACCTCCGTCAATACCAACCTCCCCGATGACCATTTATTTATCATCTCATCAGATGACCCTTGGTACAACGATATTCTGGTGTACCTGCACACTTAGAATTTATGGTTCGACATTGACCGCGATGGGCTCCGACGCATATGCCATCATGCCTCGCATTATCTCCTTCTGGGTGATGTGCTATACCGTCGTGGTATCGACACCATTCTACATCGCTGCCACACCCAAGATGAGGCTGAACAAGTATTAATGATTGTCACTGTGGAGCCTGTGGTGGCCACTTCTCAGGGATGGCCACCGCCCAAAAATTTATTCACACCAAATATTTTTGGCCCACCCTCTTCACTTATTGCATTACTATAGTCAGACACTGCCGAAACTGCCAGCTCTTTGCACCCAAAGCAAGGACGCCTCCCACTCCACTCCATCCAGTCATCACTATTGGCCCTTTGTGCAAATGGGCTATTGATTTTATGACATGCAACCCCACCTCGGCAAGCGGCCACAAGTACATTATTGTGGCTATTGACTACTTCGCTAAGTGGGCCAAGGCTATGCCCACGTTCAATTGCATGAGTGAGACTGCAGCCTGTTTCTTTTTAACCATGTTATCACTCGGTTCATTGTCCCAAAACAACTCGTTTCTGACCATGGCACACACTTTGAAGACTCCATGTGGATAGAGTTAGAAACCCTTCTCAAATTTAAGCACCAATACGCCTCCTCCTATTACCCCCAAGGGAACGGCCAAGTAGAGGCTATCAACAAAATATTGAAGACCACTCTTCAATGCACCATAGACCACCACAAGTCCAACTGGCATCATATGCTATTTCCAACACTTTGGGCTTACCACACGTCTAGCAAGACTAGTACAGGTTTCACCCCTTTTCACTTGGTCCACGGCGTCGAGTCTGTCCTTCCCATCGAGTGTCAGATTCCCATCCTCCATATCGTCGTTGAACTCCTCTCGGACACTTCACCACTCGAGAAATGCCTAATACTTTTCGAACAGGACAATGAATACCGTCGAATAGCTCTTCAAACCATTGAGGTTGCAAAGAACCGTTCCAAATCCGGTTACGATAAGCACGTCCACCCTCGCAATTTTCGCAAAGGAGACCTAGTCTTAGTTTATGACCAAGCACATGACAAGAATGGGAAAGGAAAGTTTGAGTCTATGTGGAAAGGTCCATACATCAACCACACCTGCATAGGACATGGGGCATACATCCTCACTGAATCTGAAGGAAAACCCCTACACAACCCCCGCAACGGGTTGTACCTCAAACGCTTCTACCATTAACAATTTTGGACCCACTGGTACATCATTGTACAGTCTTATTTCTTTTTGTTTTTTACTTTTTACATCTAAAAACCTCGCATTTTCGTTTCTCATACATGACCACAGATGGATCATGTTCCGCCACAATATGTTGGTTTCGCCGACTGTGCAAGTCGCTGGTCTCCAAACCTCACCTCCGCAGCTTGGGTACTATATTCCCCCCTCACACGAGTTAATCCACCTCGATGGAGTGTGCATAGGCATTACTACTATTAATCAGGTTGAGTACGATGTTGTGGATGGTCTCTTCACTGCTGCCCTCCAGATGGGCATACGTCACCTTCGTGTGTTTCTCAACTCCCAGCTACTTGTCGCCCAACTCAACGTTTTTACCAGGTACGGGATCCTTTCCTTTTTAGAAATTTCCTGCGCACTAAACAAATGATCAGACAGTTTGAATCCATTACATTCACTCATGTTCCTCAAAATCAAAACAATGTCACATATCAAATGGCTAACAATATTCTAGACTGGCACATAAACCACAACATAGAGGATATAAACAATAAACATGCATCGCCATACCATCTACATGTACATAAACCATCACATAGGAATTTAAAAACCATAAAAGAAAAAATAAAACCATCATCGCAAGTGCATCCACGTGCATATACTAAAGTGCATCCACGTGCATAAAAAGAAACTAGCATCATAAGTGCATCCATGTGCATAAAAAGCCACCATCGTCACAAAAAGGCATCCATGTGCCAAGATATATACCATGAAAATTTCATAAGTTCTCATGGCACCAAAAATACATATAAACATATCGAGGAACCAAACAACATCCTTGCCATATAATACAAATCCGTATATACAAAATACCACATGCTCATCGCAGCAGGGGCAGTCCCATCAACTGCCTAGTCGGATTCATCTCCCTAGTAATCATTGTCATCATCGCCCTCCTCCTCCTCTGACTCCTTTGCCTCTGCCACTGACTCCTCCTCTCCCAGCTCCTCCTTGGGCTCGTTAGCAGCCTCTGTCGCTAACTCATCCTTTCCTCGTTCCTCCTTGGGCTTGTCAGCAGCCTCTACCACTAACTCATCCTCTCCCCACTCCTCCTTTGGATCGTTGGATTCCACCTCGACATCCTCATCATCATCTCCTAGATAAGTAACATCCCCTCGGGCCATGGCCCTCACAGTCTCAACGGCCATCACAATGCCCCGCATAATAGGCCTCCACTCTTGTGGAGCATCATAACATATATGAATCAATGTCCGATCTAAATACTGCCAACCAGCATCGACCACTCCCTCCATAAGTCAGTCAATACCGACCCATAATGCCTCCATCGCAACTGCAACACTCCACTTACGCCCCTACCCCCGACTAGTGGGGTCCACCCACTCAACCCGGCCTCCCCACAACCGATGTCCCTAGGAAGGTTGCGGTCCCACATCGACATAAAATGACATCAAAATGTTAGTGTCACAAAATCCTATAACTACCATCTATGCTATCAAGTAGATATAATATGATACTATAAACAGAAAGCAAACCAAAGATATATGTACCATCTGACCCCCATGCCTGACTAGGCAACCGCGGTCGTTAAGGGTCCCCTTTATAGTCCATTTGGCGGTACGGGTAATCATCAATGATCACTGGAAATTGCATCCACTGCCTGAATATTGCCTCTGTAAAAAATAGGCCTACAATCCCACCACCTTCGCGAGTCATCATCTCGCCCCAACGATGCATCCACAACTCTGTCGGTCCCCAATCACGCACTGCTATATCAGGTCACAGCGTAGGGACATGCTCGAAGAAAAACAAGCACAAAAACGAACAAAAACATAACTCCCCCCCCTGCCTCACCTTGCTTAGCTCCCACTGAACAATTGACAGGTACACCTGGCCCCATCTGTAGTAAGTCCCGGCCAGAACCTACTCCACCAATACCATCTGTCCCCCAAAGACCCAATGTGGAGCATGCGAACCCAAAATGCGCACCACAAGTGCCGCAATCGCCTTGGTCGTCGAACTCTAAAAATCACAAACCAGTAGTGCATTGTCATGCACAAACGACGTAGGGTAGCAATGTCGATCTAGTAAAACCTGCATAGATACATTCCCAGCCTCCTAGGAAGGGTATCAACAACCATGCCCAATCGAGGTAGTCCAATTAGAAAATACACATCAACCAGAGTGAGATCCAATAGCTCGCCCTGAATCATGAAAACCTCAAGATCTGAATCCCAGAACTTGATCAACTTGTTTAGCAATAGTGCAGTTGAACGCATCAATGGTACCTGAGAGAACTTCAGCAATCCACAGCTTGCTAAAGCCGCTTGTACCCCCACTTCCTCCTAGATCCTGTCGAGGATAGTATCCAGCATCTCTCGCTCCCTCCAGGTAACCCTCAGCATCTTGCTAATCAAGCCAACAAAAACCCATTAGAACCATATAAACATCCCATAGATACCCTCCTAGGTGTTAACACCCAAAAAGTGTTCACTACCTCATCTACCACATTACACGGCTCATTTGTCCATTTTCCTACCATATTTCCCTTAAAAACCCTAAAAATCCCAATAAAAAGCCTCCAAAAGGCCTAAAATGCCTCCAAAAGGCCACAAAACCATCAAAAAGGCCTCAAAAGGGCTAAAAAAACCCCTTTTTCCTCCAAAAATATCCAAAATTCCTCTAAAAAAGCAAAAATCCCCTAAAAAGGGAATAAAAAATATAAAATAATGAGGAAAAGGAGGAAAAAACCCTATACAGCTGCCCTAAACCATATGGTTCCCAAAACCATGGGTCAGCACTCCACCACCAAAAAAACTATAAATAGGTGATGGAGACCCCTTATTCCACATCCACAATCATAAGCACCCTTACTCTGCCAAAATCACTCTCGAAACCCTAGCTCACCCTTGCGCTACTTTCACCTTGAGTGCCCCTTTTGGCCCATTCCCACCATTGGAGAAAGAGAAGGAGCAAGTTGGAGCTTGGAGCAACCCTCTTGGATCATTGCAAGAGCTTCACCAACCTTCACATTGGAGGTAATATTAATACAAAAGCCATTCTTTACATCTTGTTTTGCTGTTTCATGCACATGTTTAGAGTAATTTACATTTCTGTGTTAGCATTTTAATTTCCATTTACTGAACTGCTACTAAGGAGTCCCTACTCCTTAGTAGGTGCTCATTTGCACAAGCTAGGGGTAAAACTCTAGCTACAGTTTTGGCGACTCCCCTAGGTTTGAATTTCTGGTTTCAGTTTAAAAAAATTTTGTTTTCTGCAATAATTTCCCGTTTCTCCCTTTCGGCTGTCCCTTTCGGCTGCCGTAAACCGCATCTTTTCCCTCTGCAGTCGCGTCCCGACCGCGTCTTTCAGGCCTTTACCTGCGACCCGACCGCGGCTCTCAGACTGTTTCCGGTGCCCTGCCGACAGATTCAAGTCTGTTACCTACGATCCGACCGCAGCTAATCAGCCTATTTGCTGCGATCTGACTGCGCCTGTCGGCCATTTTCCTGCGTCTCGACTGCGGCTTTTAGCTCCTTTCTGACGTCCCGACTGCGTCTGTTAGCCTTTTTTCCCGTCACCCGACTGCGTCTTTTTCCCTGTTTCCTGCGGTCCGACTGCCTCTGTCGGACAAAAAGCCGTGACCTGTCCGCGCCTGTTCCCATAAAACCTGCGGTCCGCTTGCTCAGTTTCGCCACACACACCGCGATCTGATTTCTGTATTTTTTCCCTGTTTTGAACCCAGCCCCTTTGCTGCAAATATTTTCTGCATCTACACAACCATCTGTCTTACCTGCAGCCCCACTTCCCTACAGCCTTTTCTGCAACATAATTTATGTTCCCTTTACAGAATCTTTTTAAAATTTCATCATTTTTAATTCAGAAAATTTTGCAAGTTAAAGTTTCAAATTCAGTATTATTGATTAGTTAGAAAGTTGCCCCCCTTGTGGCACTTCTATTTTGGGTTCATCACCTCACGAGCACACACTCTGTCACATAATTCAAGTGAGCCTTAAAAACTACTTAACTCAACCAATATTCTAACCCCCCTCGGGGAACACAAAAAGAATCTTTGTAGTTAGGTAGGATCGGGGGGATAGGCTTCCAATAACACCCCTCAGTTACTTACACTTGAGACATAGCTGTTGTCCAATTAGGGAACCAAAATCCCCTAGTACTTTTTGGCACGGTCACGACCAGTTTTACCAGAGGGCCTCTCCCTTAGGAGGGTTGAAGTCGCCAGACTGGTTCCGGAGGCCTGAGTGGAATACCGCACTCCATTTAGTAACCGAAGGGCTACCTTTCGCAGTTCTCGGGATATCCCTGTATTGGGGTATTGCGGTAAAAGTACCAAACGGCAGATTCACCTTTCTGGACTTGTCATGAACGGGGTATCTTAGTTTCCATTCTTCTAGGATTGACTACCCGGTGTCCCTCCCGGTAGGGGGATATCTTGGCCACTTGGCTTTCCTATTCATATTGTCTGACTTGGATTTCATCACCTTGCAGAGGATATGTCTAGTTGAGTCAGAATACTTTTTAGTTAGGTGTTTGCATGCTCCCTTACTTCCTTTTGGTCTAGTGAGTCCACCATTTTTTTTAGTTTTTTAGGAAACCTGCTGCTTGTTGGTATTCTGACCATTTCTATTGATACTCCACCTATTGTAGCACAGCTGTTACAGTGGGTGTTTTGAGTTGGTTGTTGGCTTGAGTGCCTTGTTTTTTGAGCTCTCCTTCTGCACACTCAGTTGCATTAGGATTTTTGAGCTGTTTTTCTACTCACCTCAACCCACAGAGATTTGACACCATCTATCACCATTGAGTCCCCGAGACATTCTCGGCGCCTCAGGGGCGAGCCCCCCACAGCACGGTTCACTTGACACCACCCTTCATCGACATAGATCATCATCACTTGATACCACTTATCATAGACCTCGAGCCTTGTCCCTTGACTCCACTCGTTAGTGGCATAGGACTCCGTCACCAAATATTGACGCCCCCTTACTTTACCTCCGATTTTGAGGCAGAGTCTGAGAACCCCATTTACACCGCCCCTACTAGCCCCATGGCTGGCACGACTTCCACTCCTTTCGTTGTAGGGACCATTGGTGGCACATCCACCGCTACACCAGCTACCACACCTGCTTTGGGTATGCCCTCCATGGGGCCCCCATCTACCGTTCCCCTCACTGCACCTATTCCTGCAGCTGGAATACCTATCCCCGCTCCATCAGTGGCTCACACTACCCATGGTGGTGCAGGACCATCCTATACCACCTTAGTCCCCCCACTTGGGGGCAACATCCCAAATCCTGCCCCTCCACTTGGGGGCATTGGCCCCAACTTGGTCCAACCCACTACTGTGTCACATCCTTCCAGTTTGCCATTCATGGCTAGCCTCAAGCTGCTCGACCTAGCCAGATTGACCAACGACCCTATCCGACACGACCCTGCGTGGCCTCACATGCCCACCAAGCTCCCCTCTGACATCCCTAAGTTCGAGGGCAAGGTAGGTGAGGACCCACAAAACCATATCATGTCCTTCCACCTATGGTGTTCCTCCAACTCCATAGTGGACGACTCTATTCGCCTCCGTCTGTTACAGCGCACCTTCACTGGCTCTGCAGCCAAGTGGTATATCGAGCAACCCCACGGGACCCATGCCACCTTTGCTTCCCTTGCCTTGACCTTCCTACAGTTCTTCCAGTTACCTGTCCGCTATGACACGGGCGTTGAGATCCTTCTGTCCTGCAGACAAAACACGACCACCCCACATCACGGACCACATTCATGAGTGGCGTCGACGCCGTAGCTTATGCAAGATCAAATTAGACGACCGTATCTTCCTAGATTGGTTCCTTAAGTCCCTTCTCCCTGTCATTGCTAAGGATGTGGCATCATAAATACCCCAGTCTGAAGAAGAGGCCATCCTTAAGGCCCAACAATTCGACCTCATTTACGCCCTGTCGGGTTATCTCTATACCATTATACCTGACACCCCTCGTGGAGATTCCTCCCAGCACGATGCACCGGGGGCATCCCACGCTGCAGACGGCATCATTGGCCGTGTTTCTTCTCATCCCCAACCATTTTCCATAGCACGTCCTAACCATGGCCCCGATCTTTCGCAGGCTACCTCACAGTCTGGAGCAACCAACTCGTATGCTCCCATGACACATCACCACCATTCCCATGGACCCTCATGTCCACCTCAGTGCTTCAGTCATGCGACTCCCGCTTACGCCCCCCCGGTCGCACCTCAGCCCTACTACCACCAGCAGGCTGCACCAGCTCTTGCGCCTTCACAAGCCCAACCCGCTTATTACCCGCCACAGGCAGCCCCTGCGGCAAACCCACAACCCACTCCGCAGCCATATCAGCAACCCCCTCAAGTTGCTGTACCTGCGCAGCCTCCACCTACATATCATCCACCGCAGCCTGCTCCAGCACCTACGCAACCTCAAAATCCACCTGCTGCCCAAGGGCAAGTTTACGCCCAACAAAACCTGTAGCAAAACCAGAACAACCAACGCAACCAGGGCCAACAAAACCGCGGCAAGGGCCGTAATCGTGGGAACAACCAACCTACAGACCAAGCTGGTCAACCTCCTAATCCCCCCGACAATAATAATGCGGCCCCTGCTAACCAAAACCCTGATCGTCCGCCCAAGCAGGCTAAAAACCCCAATTTGCGAACAAACCATCCTTCTTCTATTTGCGGGGTCTACGACCACTACACACATGCTTTCCCACACTTGGAGCGAGCTCGGCAACTCTGGGTTGACAATGCCCATCGCTCGGCAACTCTGGGTTGACAATGCCCATCGCTAAGGGCATGCAGCTCCTCAAGCCCCACCCAACCCCCCACAACCTCAGCAGCCACCTTTGGTACTGCAAAACCCCTTACCCAACCAAGGCATAGTGAACACTCAGCCGTTGGCTCCCCCCCAAGCCAACGCGCCACCCCCAACAACAAATCACTTACGCCGCTCCTGATCAACCCATGTTTGACTCAGGGACCCACCACTTGTTGATGATGTCATCCGCTGATGTCAACCTCCAGACCCATCGGAACCAGTATGGCTCCACCTCTGAAGTCCCTCCCACTGATAAACCCACTAACACTCATCCCACTGATCAAGCGTTACGTATACCTCCGCCTCCGCTAGACGGCGCTCCCAAAGCACCTCGTTTCCCACTTCGCCGTATCAACAATAACCCCAATGTGCGCGCTGCGTCAAACTACAACATTATGGATGACTTAGCCCAATCTCCTGCAGCCATGTCTGCATTAGAATTCTTGAAAAACTACCCTTCCCAACGCAAGACTTTACTCTCAGCCATTGGGGCGATTGACCCAAATGATTCGAATTTGATGGCATTTGATTTGGACCAATCCGAACCATGCCTGCCTTCCTCCTTAGCATTGCAAGTTTCTGTTTCCGTTCGGAATCTTGTCATCCATCGATGCATCATCGATGAAGGTGCCTCCACATGCGTTATGTCTACATTCATATGGAAGAAGTTGGGATCTCCTACTCTCCAGCAATCCACCACTGCATTACGCGCCTACGACGGTCGGTCGCCCAACCCCAAGGCCTCCTACCCAATGTCCCCGTCCAGTTAGGTGGCAAAATTGTACTCATTGACATCGAGGTAATCAATGCCCAACTGGATTATAACCTTTTACTTGGCCGCAACTACATGTATGCCATGCGGGCGGTTGCCTCTTTTGTTTTCCGCACCACGATGTTCCCCCATGAGGGACACGTGGTCAAGGTTGACCAACTCACCTACTATGATCCCAGTGCCCCCGCGGCACCAGAAAATGTTCTCCCCATGGTTGAGCAACCTGTTTCTAGTACAACCACCTCGTTCATTTCTTCTACGGGGCCCGGAATTTACTCAAACGCGTCGATGACCTCCACCTTCCAATCCATTCCTCCCCCATCATCTACGCCCGAAGTGTCTGACTTATGTACCCTATCCCATGATAACCAAACACCTAACAATCAACCACCCTTGTTTCCTAAACCACCATTGGTACCTAGCCACATTGGTGTTACACCTATCCACACAATCCCCTTCCTAGTCCCTCCATCGGGAGTAGTAAGCGCCCCGGTTATGGCTACCCTTATCCTCCCTGGGTTAACCTTGGGATTACCCATCTGGTACCTTTCGCCTCCCGTTCCCCCGTTGACACCAAGCGTCGTCCTACAACCGGTGAAACCCATGGCTACTACCACTCATCCACCCCCCGGTGTCGCTACCCCTTCGTCCTCCACGAATCCCCCTCCTACTCCCAAATCCACTAGGTGTAGAGGTCCACAACCTTACTCTGCTGTACCACCTCCCAAGACAGTAAAAAAACCCCCCTGTGTTTCGTGCTCCTCCCAAATGCTCGTTATGTGATGAGTTAGGTCACCCGACTCATCAATGTCCACAGTTACTAGCATTACAGGAACACATGCAGATGCTTGACGATGACCCCAATATCCTGGTTGTCAAACTCGACCCCACCCCCAAGCCTCGTGATAAATCACTACGCATTAATCATCCCTGTACGATATGTGGTGTTTACGGGCATTATTCACATCACTGTCCCGATCTCTCGGATTACAGAGTGACTCTCTATGAGATGAACAATCTAGACCTTGAGATGGCACCACCTACCATTGAGGAGATCCACCCCCTGGTCTCCTCCCCTTCAGGAGAGGTTAATACCATCTATATGATCTCTTCAACCACTACTCCCTCGTCAACCGATTTGACGACACAAACTTTCCGTACTGATGAGGAGATTCTCGAGGCTCTCACTGCCCCGGATTATCCCTGGGATGACATGCACCACCGTTCCTATTTCCTCCCAGAAGAATCCTCCTCTGACACAGCTACCCAATTCACAGTTGAGTCCAAAGACTTCCTTCCAACCAAGGTCGACTGGTTCAAGGACCCTATTCCTGCTCCTGACGCCTTCGAGGAGGGTAACATGGCCAACTTCTCACCTGTCATCCAAATTGATATCGCTACCCCCCGGAAGTACCCCTGAACTCATCACTTTAGGAGCCTTCTGCAGTAAGCAAAAGATTGAGGAATACAAAACACTCTTCAGAGAGTTTCGTGATGTCTTTGCATGGTCCTATACCGAAATGCCCGGTATTGACCCCGCCATTATAAAGCACCACATTGACACATGGCCTGATGTACCCCCCATTTGTCAGAAACAACGCCCCATTCATCCCTCAAAGCTCCTAGCTGTCAAAGCCGAGATTGAGAAACTTCGCAAGGCAGGATTCATTTACCCTATTGCCTATACCACATGGGTTTCAAACCCTGTTCCCGTTAACAAAAAACAAGGCACCATTAGAGTGTGTACTGACTTCTGAGATTTAAACCGCGCTTGTCCCAAGGACAACTTCCCCATGCCATTTATTGACCAACTCATCGATGCGTGTGCGGGGCATGAAGTCCTCTCTTTCATGGATGTTTTTTCCAGATACAACCAGATTCAGATCCGTAAGGAAGACCAGTACAAAACTGCCTTTACTACCCCATGGGGCACCTTTTCCTATCGCGTCATGCCTTTCAGCCTCAAAAATGCTGGTGCCACCTTCCAGCGGGCCATGACCTATTGCTTTCACGACTTGGTCCATATCCTGTTAGTCTACCTTGATGACCTTACAGCTCGTTCCCGGAAACGGTCAGACCACCTTAACGACCTTCGGCAAGTTTTTCTGCGTTGTCGCAAATATCAAATCCACTTGAACCCACACAAGTGTGTCTTTTGCGTTCCGGCAGGCCGATTGTTGGGTTTCATTGTTTCCCAGAAAGGAATTACTATTGATCCCCTGAAAGTCCAAGCCATCTTAGACCTTCCCTCTCCTCGCACGCTCCGGCAGCTCCAAAGTCTGCAGGGGTGATCCAATTTCCTCCGACGCTTCATTCCTGATTACGCCACTACCGTTCACGGTTTCTTGCGCCTGCTCCGTACCCACATACCCTTCATCTGGGATGAGCAAGCAGAAGCTGCATTCGAAGCCCTCAAGAAAGCTCTCACACAAGCCCCTTTGATCTCCCCTCCGGATTTCTCTCAGGATTTCATCCTATATGTCTCAGCATCCGAGCATGCCATGTCCGGAGTCTTGGTTCAAGAAGACGCTTCTCACCAAGAGCATGTCATTTACTATGGCAGCCAGACCTTGTCTGGCCCACCCCTACGTTACCCATATGAGGAGAGACTAGCCCTAACAGTGGTCTTTTCCGTCCAAAAATTGCGACACTACATCTTACTTAGTCATACCACAGTCGTCGCCGACTCTAACCCCATGGTATATCTCCTAAACTGGCGGCTCCTTCAAGGTCGTGTTGCTAAATGGGTCATTATCCTCCAGGAATATGACCTTATTTTTCGAACACCTAAGAGCACTAAAGCCCTCACGCTTGCCCAGCTCATTACTGATCTCCCTTCCCTTCTCCCGGCAGAACAAATCTCTGATGAGTTACCCGACAACCATTTGTTCACTATCTCATCTGATGACCCATGGTACGGTGATATCTTGTTATACCTGCGCACGCAAAAGTTTAGACCCAAAGTCACCCGTAATGGACGCCGTCGCATCCGTCACCAGGCCTCTCGATATCTCCTCTTAGGCGATGTCCTTTACCGGCGAGGGGTTGACACCATTCTTTGTCGTTGCCTTACACACGAGGAAGCTGAACACGTCCTTAATGACTATCATAGCGAGGCCTACGGAGGCCATTTCTCAGGGATGACCACTGCCCAAAAGGTCGTCTGCGCTGGATACTTCTGGCCCACACTTTTTACCGATTGCATCACTGCGGTCAAGCATTGCCATAACTGCCAACTTTTTGCCCCCAAGGCCAGGACACCACCTGCTCCGTTACACCCAGTCGTCACCGTTGGACCCTTTTGTAAGTGCGCCATCGACTTCATGGAGTGTAGACCCCCATCTGCGAACGGCCATAAGTACATCATTGTCGCCGTCGATTAATTCACCAAATGGGCGGAAGCCATGCCTACCTTCAATTGTACCACTGACACTACTGCCCGTTTCTTTTTCAACCATGTTATCACTCAATTCGGGGTCCCTAAATAGTTGGTCTCAGACCATGGTTCACACTTCGAAGATGCCATCTGGCGTGAGTTATCCACCCTCCTCAAATTTGAACACCAATTTTCCTCTGCTTACTACCCCCAAGGGAACAGTCAAGTAGAGGCCATTAACAAAATCTTAAAAACCATCCTCCAACGAACTGTTGACCGGCATAAGTCCAATTGGCACCACATACTATTCCCTACCTTATGGGCTTACCATACCTCCACCAAGACCGCCACTGGTTTTACCCCGTTTCATTTAGTTCATGGCATAGAGTCTATCCTCCCCATCGAGTGTCAGATTCCTGCCTTACATATCGCCGTTGAGCTTCTTCCTGACACATCCCCACTCGAGCAGCGTTTGCTGACACTCGAACAAGCTGATGAAGACCGTCGTGCCACTCTCCAGAACATCGAAGCTGCTAAGAACCGCTCCAAAGCCGGTTATGACAAACATGTACACCCTCGAACTTTCCATGAAGGGGACCTCGTCCTCTCCTATAACCAAGCCCACGACAAAATCGGTAAAGGGAAGTTTGAATCCATGTGGCAAGGCCCTTACATCGTGCAGAACTGCCTCAGCGAAGCCAACTCCGAAGGTCACCCTTTGCGCAACCCCCGTAATGGGTTGTATCTTAAACATTTTTACCCATAAATGAAACCGCGGCCTCAGTGGTCCGCATTGTACAGTTTTCTCTCTTTTTTGTTTTTCACCTTTTTTACCATCATCTTACATTCATCATTTCTGCATGATCACAGATGGACCATCTTCCACCTTGTTACACTGGCTTCGCTGATGGAGCAAGCCGCTGGTCTCCAAACCTGGCTTCTGCAGCATGGGTCTTATATTCCCCCTCACACGAGATGATTCACCTTGATGGAATACTTATAGGCGCTGCTACCAATAACCAGGCAGAGTATGATGCTGTGACCGGTCTCTTGACTGCTGCCCTCCAGATGGGCATATGTCACCTTCATGTGTTCCTTGACTCCCAGCTACTTGTCTCCCAGCTCAACAATTGCTACCAGGTACGTGATCCCTGCCTATTTAGAAAATTCCTGCGCACAAAACAACTCAACCGACAGTTTGAATCCATAACATTCACCCATGTCCCAAGAGCTCACAATAGTGTCACAAATCAAATGGCCAACAACATCCTAGATTGGCATATCAATCACACCATGTAACACCTACATCATGCATCATCATCCCATAACATCTCATAAAAATATATAAAAACCCAAAAAGATTGCATCGCATCAACATTTGCATCCATGTACATAAACCATACAACCACATTTGTATCCATAGGGGCATCCACATGCCTAATCATACATACATCATGCTGCATCACATAAAATACACAAGGGGCATCCACGTGCCCAACATCCTATACTACTTGCATCCACGTGCAGTACAAACATATCACACATCATAAAGCGCATCCACGTGCGTCTAACTACAACCATATCACAAAAAGGTGCATCCATGTGCATATATATATATATATCAAAAAATACAGGTCCCAGTGCTATACATGTCCTGAGTACCCCTGTACTCAGCTATACAAAAAATGTCTATACATCCCTAAAGCCTCATACAATACATGCCGTAGCTACAAAACTCGAGGGGAGTCCCTTGCACTCCCTAATGGGAGTCATACCCTACATCACTACCTGCATCAGCTGCCTCTGAGTCCTCCCCTCACTCCTCCTTCAGCAAATCCTCATCCCGTATGGGCTCCTGTGCCCGTGCCCTGTCCACCAAGATAGCCACCAGAATCGCAATGGATCTGAACTCTCGGGGTGCCCTCATGCAATCCTGAACCACATCCGGATTGACGTCCCGCCACCCCTTGTCGGTCACCCCCACCAGCAAACGGTCTAGTATTTCCCGCACAGACTCCAGCGTCCCCTCCGCATCCCGGCGACGCACCTCCCCCCGCCCAGGCAGAGCTGGAACGGCCACAATCCCCCTCCGTGCCACATGCCCTGGCGGCGGCCTCGGGCCCACATCTGCAGATCACCCATTTGTCAATAACAATATATCAATCAACTATCATATATAAAACTTGACATCCATAACATGCAAGCAAAGACATACATACCATCGGGTCCCCATGCCTGTCCTGGTTCCCGTGTCGCCTTTGGATCTCCGGTGTAGTCCATGTCCCTATACGGGTAGTCATCCAGGGTCAATGGTATCTGGAGCCACTGCAGGTACAACTCCTACGTAAAGTATCTACCCACATTGCCGCCACCACGACGGCACATCATCTCGGCCCACCGCACCATCCGCGACTCCCTCAAACCTCCTGCTCTGATCGGCACCCGCGGCCATAGTGTGGGTACCCTCTCCATGAAGAATGCACACAAGAAAGAACCATAGCAAAACCCCTTGCCAGATTCCTTCGCTGTTGTCAGCTGCCGCTGAACGCAGGTGAGGAACATCTGGCCCCACGCATAGTACACACCATCTAGTACGCGCTCCACTAGCTGCATCTGGCCCCCAGACAACTTCTCTGGTGACTGGGACCCCAAGACGCGAACCACGCATGCCGCCATGGCCTGTACTGATGGATCCTGTAGGTCTCCCACCAGAAGTGCATTCCTATGCACCCTAGCCTCTGGACCGTAGTACCCCGCTTTAGCATGTCCTCCATATCTATGTCCGCAGACACCTACGGCTGCGTGTCTGCCACCCTACCCAGACAGGGAAACCCCATCAGGAAGTATACATCTGTCAGGGTGAGGTCCACCCTCTCACCCTGCACCCTGAAATCCTGTATGTTCGGCTCCCAGAAACTAATCAGTCGGTTCAGCAGCAACGCTGCTGAACTTATCATGGGTACCTGGGTGAACTTTATTAGTCTGCATAGTCCCAGCACCGATCGCACATGGCGATCCCCTCGGACGACAGTCACTATCTCATCTGGAATCTCCCGCTCTCTCCACAGAACCTGCGGCATCCTGTCAATCATGCAAAGTAGACTCATCAGACTCATGTCAAACAAATAGTAATTCCCCTCCCCCCGGAAAACCCTAATAGGTTGGTCCAAAAACCGCGGCTTTAGGACTCCCTGCTGCGGTTTTCGACCGCGGCTGTCAGGCCTACAGTCGCGGTCCTTAACCGCGACTGTCAGCGCTAACCGCGCGGTTTCGCACCGCGTGTCCTTCCTTGGAACGCGCGGTACCAGACCGCGTGTCCAACCAGGAAACACGCGGTACCAAACCGCACGGTTCACCCTGAAACTCACGGTCCCCAACCGCGGTTCCACCCCCATAACCCGCGGTCCACCCCACGTGGACCGCACAAATAACCCTGGGACCCACTACCCAACCCCCGACCCTAAAAAACATGCAGGTATGAGTTTGACGAAATACCTGTATCTCCCGGATCTGCAATCGGTCGGTCGGATTGTCCAGAAATGCCACCTCAGCTCTGGTCCACTCTGATCACTAGTCAAAGTCAAATAGTACAAATGACACTTGTCATGTTGGGCCCACTCACTATTTATAGTCAGTTGACTTTTTCTTGTTCAGGCCATTCCGGGCTCACATGGAGTCCGTTTTTCGAACCGTTTCCACCACTGGAATCAGCACGATGAGATTGTCATAATGGTCCACTTGTTCCCTTAATTTTTCCACTTTATTTTTTGAGCATTTTTTCCGACACCTCTCGTCACCTCGGTTTGTGTGCCACATCAGCCGTTCTTCGTTTTTTCGCATATTTTATATCATCGGATTCATTTTTCCGAGCCGGTGATGATGCTTGAGATCATTTCTCGCTCTCACCCCCAGATTTTTTGGGTATTTTTTCCAAAACACCCCCCGTCGCCTCGGTTCGCATGCCACATCGGTCGTTATCCATTTTTGACACTCTTTATATCGTCGGATTCATTTTTCCGAGCTCGTGATGATGCTTGAGATCATTTCTCGCTCTCACTTGGTACAATTTCAACATTGTGTCCCGACACCTTGCTGCCTCGGTTTGTGTGCCACATCGACCGCCATCGGATTGTTCCACACTTTTTACATGAGCCATTCACTCCTGTCATACTGCAAATGTTTCATTATTTTGCCACCATTTCATTCACCCCGCAAGGAGGCCAACCAGTCTTCGCCCCTACCCTCGTTCTTGGTCATCATTACTGTTCCTTGATTGAACACTTCCTCCTTGCCTGGCCATTCCTTTTGTTCAGTATAATTTTATCCCTTTTTCGGGCCAGACAAGTCCTTTACGAAAAAGGCACTTAGGGAGTTTCTGTTAAGCTCTTTTCTGACTCCTAAAACAATGAAAAGATCGCCAAGCAATCTTGCTTCCTTTCATGCTCGTTAAAGTACCTGAAAGGGCATCTATCTGGTATAAGTTTAACCCTTTTCCGGACCTGGTAGACTAATTATGAAAAAGGAATACTCTAGTCACACCGGCTAGAAGAGTTCTTCATTGCATCCTTTTATGCTTCTTCAGGCCTTGGAGACTAACACACGAAAAAGCAACCCCCTGGAGTCTTCTTATTTGCTTTCCGACTCTCTAAAATTGAAAGCAACCACGAGCATGAACTGTCCTAGGCTCGTATAAATCCACACGATAGTACCATTCCATTACTTTAGAGTCTTTTTATCGCTTTCAGACTCCTTAAAATTGAAAGCGACCACGAGCATGAACTGTCCTGGGCTCATATAAATCCACACGACAGTACCATTTTATACACACTTCTTCTAGTTCCCTAACCCATGAAGAAGCTCCCTCCCGTGCCTCCTGGCACTATGATCGATCATCTCGGCAGCACCCCCAATCAGGTCGTCTTTGTTCAGAGTATTCTGCAGTCTCCTGCCATTTTTCCACAGCTTGAGTCTCCCTCAGCCCAGTCACCCTCCTAGATCCAATACAGCTATGATCCCTTTCCCCTCAGTTAGTTTCATATGCTGCCCGATCATCCCCATTATCATACTCTGAACAAAGGAAGTTTGAGTCCACCTGTTGGTCCTCTATTTTGACCATTCAGTATAATGTTTTCTAGCATTAAAGTCTTAATGGAATCCAATAATAATCAGTTTTGTGTGTCTTTTTGGAGTTCAACACTGCTAAAGCTATGGTAAGTGATTTTAATTACTTGTTTATTATATTTTCTTGTTTTATGCATATAATTTGGGCTTTTGGTTTCATTAAATGATATGCTAATAATAAGATTAGTTTCTCTTCTATACAGGGTTCTTTTGGCTACCTGACCCAGCGTTCAAAGGAGGTTTATGCAGAGATCGGGGATTCAATCTACAATGAGGGCGTTTTTCCTGGATTCGTATCATCTTTCAGATGCTTTGGAGGATTACTCAACTGCTACTTTAGGGATGATCTTTGATCGAGGAATTGTTATTGTTTTCTTTTTAGCAATATGTGTATATTTGGGAATCTGAGATCCCATTTTTAGCTCAGAATTGCTAAGATATCTGTGGGCTGTTATCCATATCGACCCTTGTTTCCAGGGTGATCTCACTCTGCATATTCAGTATAAAAACAACTGTGGGAACCCTAAGTGAGGAGGATTGTAAGAACTTCATTTTATCAATACGATTTAGTGTGTGTTTTCATCAAATCTGTGATCTAAAAGCGTGAGGCGTTGAGGGCAGGGCCCACCTTCAACACCAAACTTTGATATTCCAGTAGTGTGTGGTTTGCAGTAGCAGATTAGCGTTTTTATCATTTCACATTTCTTTTCAGAATGTTAATGGCTTGCTTATCACTGGATCGAAGTAGAATGCGTGACTGCTATTGTTAGTTAATATCATTTATTAGTTGATGTTAATAGATTTAGCTTGTTAATAGTTTGCATTTAAGACTCCCTCTGTTTTTAGGGTAAAATTGTTGTTTAAGACTAGGGTATACATAATCGTGTGATGAATTTGATGTAGGTTATGGTAGATTCAATTTTATGAAGGGTTGTTAATAGATTGAATTTTACACTTTCCATTTTACCAGCATATAATGTTATAATGACAGCTACAGGAATGATTTTGAATTTTTTCTTATTCACAGGATTGTAAAATGAATTAAGGGATGGTAGGGATTTCGATCTTTCTTTTGATCTCCAGTATTTGGCGTTATATTGGCAGTATGAATCATGAATTCGATCCTAGTTATTAAAACCTGTGTGCAGCATGAGAGTAATTTATAAATAGCTTATTCTTTTACTGTTGAGTTTGCAAGGTTTGAGCATCATTTGCAAAAGAATCGAGAGCTTGAAGACTGTAATCATAAAGCATTTAGGGTTTATCTCTTTGGATGAAGGATTGGATAAAAGCCGAAGTTGTATTTGATTGAGTTTTGGGAAAGAGTCCTTGACTATAACCTTGTTCCCTTGAATTGGTAATTAATTTCACAATATAAACCAAAACCAGTGAATGTCTATTACACAGTTCTAACATTTATTGATGAGCAGAATCTGGATAGTTTTGGTGTTTCCTTATGTGCATTTATATGCACAAATCATAAACAGAGTATATTGGAATTTCACTAAACAGTCAAGCTCTCCTTTGATAGATTGTGTGTATTGACAACTCGAAGCTAAAAGGCCATAGGTTTATTTCAGATTTGGAAATATTGGTGTGGATTTAAGCATTAGATTTGGAGTTCAACTAGGAAACAAGGTCAATTAAGCATATGCATTTGGTTGATAACAGGTTGATTATTTTTATGTAGATTGTAGTGCCAATAGCTTAGATTGCTGTAGAAACTATTAATTGCTTTAAAAACTGTTGTAGCCTAAGATTGTATTTATTTTTCTAGCAGGTTGTTTTGTTTTAAAAATCATAGCATTGCAATTTGGAAATTCTTTGTTGGTTATTTTTAAGTTCAACAGTGAGATAGGAATTAGTAAATTAGTTTTCTTTCCTATAGAACAGATCTAGTAATTCTAAGCATTGGTCATTTAGTGTTAGTTTCTTGAGGAATGAGCATTGAGACTACTTTACCCGTACATACAGTGTAGCAGCTCAAAGTCTACGATTCTCCGGTTGATAAATTAAATTGAGGTGAATTAAATATCAATAATTTTAACCAACACCACCCACTCTACTTGCCCAGTTATCCCCCCACAGTTTGTCAGTCCTGCCATCAGTACTCTCACATTTCGGTTCTCCACCTCGCGCTTCTGTCAAGGAAACATCATTACCTTGATAGTTGCAGGTCTCCCTCTGTTGACGACAGCCCCTCTATTCCAAAGGATAGGCCCAGAGGTCCCTACGCCTTGGACTCATCACCATCTGTGGTAAGTGCCTACGGACCATTCTAAAAGGAGTCATCATTGCCTCTCCGAGTGGTTGTTTCTCACATGCTCGACTTCATCACTTTGATCGCATCGTTGAGAATCGCATAGGGTTATATCCCTTCAGTTTTTAGTCGAAGACCCCGGATTTCCCCCGACTCTAGCACATTGGTGGGTCACTTCGGAACACCCAGTTATATGTTCCCGTGGATGTCCGGGCTGCGTAGGCGATTGTATTCGGAAGCCATCCAGTTATATGCTTCCTTGAGTACCCAGTTTAGTTCCAGTTCAGTGTACCATCGAGGTTATGGCTCCCAATCATTATGATCCAACAGCTCATCAGTTCCTCTGGTACCCCAGTCAGCAGCACTGTTGATATTCCAGTGCACCAGTTCTTCAACTTACACATGGTCAGCCCAGCAGTATGTCCCAGATTTGTGTCCCCTCTGGACCCTTATGATGTACACAGTGGTTCTCTATGTATCTTTCAGGTCCCTCTTTTCGGGCCTCACAGTTATGTTTATATATCTTGATACGAGCATGGGTATGCCCGCCTCGTCCATATATTGAGATTCTTCCTCATTCAGTATTTGAGGTCATGTCTATGTCAAGTCCCCATTTTTTGGACCACATTGTTATTATTTTGTTATCTCCTGATACGAGCATGGGTATGCCTGCCTCGTCCATATGATCAGATGATTCCTCATCCATTATTGAGGTTATGTACTTTTAGTTCTTGCAGTTGGTTCGGGATCGTTGTTCCGGGCCTCAGTTTGTTTCTTCTCTTCTCCACACCCGAGGAAAACCATACATGACTTATGATGTCCATCGGCCATACGATGAGCTCCTGCCCTCGCACATCAGGGAGCAATCTGTTAACACCCAAAAAGTGTTCACTACCTCATCTACCACATTACACGGCTCATTTGTCCATTTTCCTACCATATTTCCCTTAAAAACCCTAAAAATCCCAATAAAAAGCCTCCAAAAGGCCTAAAATGCCTCCAAAAGGCCACAAAACCATCAAAAAGGCCTCAAAAGGGCTAAAAAACCCCTTTTTCCTCCAAAAATATCCAAAATTCCTCTAAAAAAGCAAAAATCCCCTAAAAAGGGAATAAAAAATATAAAATAATGAGGAAAAGGAGGAAAAAACCCTATACAGCTTCCCTAAACCATATGGTTCCCAAAACCATGGGTCAGCACTCCACCACCAAAAAACTATAAATAGGTGATGGAGACCCCTTATTCCACATCCACAATCATAAGCACCCTTACTCTGCCAAAATCACTCTCGAAACCCTAGCTCACCCTTGAGCTACTTTCACCTTGAGTGCCCCTTTTGGCCCATTCCCACCATTGGAGAAAGAGAAGGAGCAAGTTGGAGCTTGGAGCAACCCTTTTGGATCATTGCAAGAGCTTCACCAACCTTCACATTGGAGGTAATATTAATACAAAAGCCATTCTTTACATCTTGTTTTTCTGTTTCATGCACATGTTTAGAGTAATTTACATTTCTGTGTTAGCATTTTAATTTCCATTTACTGAACTGCTACTAAGGAGTCCCTACTCCTTAGTAGGTGCTCATTTGCACAATCAATCGCAACTCTGAGGGCCCCCGGCACGCTCTAGAGCATGATTGTGGGAGGCACAACCACGCTCAGTAGACGTGACTAAGAGGCCCTAAGCCGCACTCAGCGAGCGCATATACCTCGCCCAAAATCGTGGTCTAGAGTGCACATGTCCCCTCTGAAGTCGTGATTTGGTGCCTTGGCCCTAGGAAAATCCCAGAACGCTTCCCTAGAGGCCCAATTCCTAACAAAAACACATGAAATACAAGGCTAAGGGCATGAAGGCTTACCTGCAACTCTCAGAACGCAACTCCACTAGTCGGATCTCTCACAATCTAAGTTTTCACCTCTGCCCCTCTCCAATCTCCTTTCAAACTCAATTATAACAATGACACATGTCAATGGGCCCATTTACTATTTATAGCCATTTGACCAATTCTTATTTTGGCATGCCAAGATCATACGATGTCCATTTTTCGAACCGTTGACACCACTTGATTTAGTTCTCCAAGACCTTTAGGATGGTTGATACCCTTTCTCGTTTTCACTGGAAAAAATTTCAGCATTTTTTCCTAGCCCCCGCCACCTCGATTTGCATGCCAACTCTGTTTTTTGCACCATTCACATCGCTGGATTCATATTTCCATGCTCGTGATGATTCTCGAGATTAGTTCTCGCTCTCACAAAAACTTTTTTCAGGCATTTTTTCCTAGCCCCCCACCGCCTCGATTTGCACGCCAACTCCATTTTTTGCACCATTCGCATCGCCAGATTTATAAATCTATGCCCATGATGATGCTTGAGATCATTTCTCACTTGCTCGAAAACCCTCGACTGTCAACCGGATTTTCCATGTCCCTTTTCGCCTCGATTTGTGTGCCACTTCAACAACAACATTGCCATCATCTTGTTCTGTATTTTATCCCTTTTTCGGGCCGAACATTTCCTTTACGAAAAAGGCACTTAGGGAGTTTCTGTTAAGCTCTTTTCTGACTTCTAAAAGAATGAAAAGATCGCCAAGCAATCTTGCTTCCTTTCATGCTCGCTAAAAGTATCTGAAAGGGCATCCACCTGGTATAAGTTTAACCCTTTTCCGGACCTTGTAGACTAATTACGAAAAAGGAATACCCTAGTCACATTGGCTAGAAGTGTTCTTCATTGCATCCTTTTATGCTTTTTCGGGCCTTGGAGACTAACACATGAAAAAGAACCCCCTTGGAGTCTTCTTATTTTATTTCAGACTCTCTAATATTGAAAGCACTTGCGAGCATGCACTGTCCTGGGATCGTTTAATCCACACTACAATACCATATTTGAGCACACTTCCCTATATTCTACAAGCTCCTTAAAAACCATGAAGAAGACCCCAACGGTGCCTCTCGGCGCCATGACAGATCATGTCTAGTCTCACCATTATGGCAACACCCCGAGTATGGTCACCTTTGTTCAGAGTATTCTGTGATGAGTCACCCTTAGAGTTTCTTGGTATCATGTATCAATTCTTCCCCCTCCCATCGCAGTCATCACCCCTAGTCTCTTAAGCTATGATCCCCTTCCCTGAAGTCAGTTTCATATGCTGCCAGGTCAGCCTTGCTGTCATACTATGAACAAAGGGAGCTTGAAGTCCCCCCACTCTATGACCCATGTTCGCCCCCCACAGTATATCAGTCTCATATTCAGTACTACACTTCTTGTTGATACACCTCGCGCTCCTATCAAGGAAACACCATTGCCTTGGTAGTGGCACTGTATCCCTCTATCGACACCAACCCATCTACTCTAGAGGATAGACTCAGAGGTCCCCGCGCCTTGGACTTATCACTATCAGTGGTGAGTTCCTACGGACCATTTTGAGAGTAGTCCTTAGTGCCTCTCTGAATGGTTGTTTCTCAGTGCTCAACCTCAACACCTTGATCGCACTGTCTAGATTCGTGTAGGGTATTGATCCCTTCAGTTATTGGTCAAAGGCCCTGGATGTCCCCTGACTCTATCACATTTGTGAGTCTATTTGGAACTCCCCAGTTGTATGTTCTCGCGGATATTTGGGCTACGCTTGGAGACAGTATTCGAAAGCACTCCAAATATACGCTTCCCAGAGTACCCACTTCAGCTACAGTTCAGTGTACCTTTGAGATTATGACTCCCAACCATTGAGTCCATCTAGTTTTTGGACACCTTCAGATCCAACAGAACATCAGTTGTTATGGTACCACAGTCAGTATGGATGCCACCATTTCCATGCATCAGTTCCTTAGATCACTCATGCCACTATGGTTAACCCATGAGTATGTCCCAGATTTTTGTCCTCTCTGGACCGTTATGACGTACACAACAGTTCTCCATGTATTGTTCAGGTCCCCTCTTAGGCCTCATTATTATTTATGTATCTTGATACGAGCATGGGTGTGCCCGCCTCATCCATATTTTTTCATATTATTCCTCATCCATTATTAGGGCCATGTATTTTTTAGTTCTTACAGTTCGTACAGAGCCCAGGTTCCAGTCTCCAACAGGTTTCCAATATTCTATGTCACAATGCTCAGACCCTCAAAAAATAACAGAACCTATGATGTCTATCGTCTATACAATGAACTCCTTCCCTCACACATCACAGGGTAATCTGTTAACACCCAAAAACTACTCATTGGCTCGTTCCACTAGGCATAATAATAACCTTGTTGACCATTTTCCCTATCTTTCTAGCCTCCAAAACCTCAAAAAAGCCCAAATGGGTACCTAAAAAGGCAAAAATCACTTTTCCCCTCCTCAAATTAATCAAATTCTTTCAAAAACATACCAAAACCCCCAAAAGGGGTCCAAAATCCCCAAAATCAAAATAAAAGGGAATAAATTCAAAAAAGAGGGAAAAAGAGGGAAAAAACCCTAAACCTTTAACCTAAACCATTTGGCACCCAAAACCATGGTGGTTTACTCCACCATCCAAAAACCTATAAGAAGGTTATGGAGGCCCCTCATTTGACATCCACCACTTATCCTACCCTTATGATGCCCAAATGACTCTAGAACTCTAGCCCAAACCATTTGAGCTACAGTTCTCCCCTTTTGAGTCAGCCTTGGGTCCAAACCATTTGATCATTTGGAGAAGATAAGGAACCCACGGAGTACTGGTGCATCACCCCCTACGACTGCAAAGACTCCACCAGCGTCATATTTGAGGTAAAAAAATTCATGCAAACCCTTGTTTGCCATTTATAAAAATCAAGATTTATTTTACTGTTTCTCATGTTTACTTCATGTTTTCCATTGTAGTTTAGATTTATTGTTATGAACATGTTAGTTTAATATTTTACCATTTTTTACATTCAACTCTTTACCTTCCTTCAAACTACTGCTAAGGATTCCCTTATCCTTAGCAGGTGCTCTTTTGCACAAGCAAGGGTGAAAACCCATGCTACAGGGATATTATGATGTATTGATTGGCATGGATTGTTTGGATGCACATCATGCCATTGTTGGTTGTAATAAAAAAACTTATACTTGCGTGGATGAAGAAGGAAACCAATTAATAGTCAGAGGCATACCTAGACCCGTATCTCTAAGGGAGATCACATCTCTACAGCTGAAGAAGTGTTTTAGGAAAGGGAACTAGTTGTTTGAAGTTCATGTGGAGGAGACAAAAGAAGGAAAAGATACATACTTGCATGATTATCGAGTTCTAGAAGAGTTTGCATATATATTTCAAGAACCGCCAGGAATGCCTCCTAAGAGAGACATTGATTTTTCTATCGATTTGGTTCCAAGCATAGTACCTTCATCTAAATCACCTTATAGAATGAGTACACCATAGTTGAAAGAGTTATAGATGAAGTTATAGGAGCTATTGAAGAAAGGTTACATAAGACCCAGTGTTTCACGAAGGGGACCTCCAATGTTATTTGTGAAGAAGAAGGATGGAACTCTAAGAATATGCATAGATTATAGACAATTGAAGAAAGCAACGATTAAAAAAAATACTCCTTTCCAAGGATTGATGATTTGTTTGATCAGTTTAAAGAAGCCAAAGTGTTTTCAAAGATAGATTTGAGATCAAGATACCACCAAATTAGAATTAAGAATGAGAACATCAATAAGATAGAATTCAGAACAAAATATGGACATTATGAGTTCCCAGTGGTACCTTTTGGATGGACAAATGCACCAGTAGTATTCATGTGTTTAATGAATGGAGTTTTCATAAAGTAATTGGATAGATTTGTAATTTTTTTCTTCAATGACATCCTTATCTATTCCAAGATAGAAGAAGAACATGAAGAACATCTAAGGTTAGTAATGCAAGTACTTAGAGAACATCAGTTGTACACCAAACTAAGTAAGTGTTATTTCTATCATAGAAGAATTCATTACTTAGGACATACAATATCTAAGGAAGGTGTTTCAATAGACCCTCCGAAGATAAGAGCTATTATGAAATGGTCAACACCAAAGAATGTGTCAGAGGTAAGATCTTTTATGGGGTTAGTTGGATACTAACGAAGGTTCATTAAAGGATTTTCAAAGTTATCCCATCATATCACATATTTATAGAAGAAGGGTATGAAATTTGAATGGAATCCTAAGTGTGAATATAGTTTTCAAACACTTAAGGAAATGCTCACCAGTGCACCAGTACTGAAGATTGTGGATCCTGATTGAAGCTTTGTGGAGTATTGATGAAATATGGACATGTGATCAGTTATGAATCCAAAAAGTTGAAGGAACATGAGCAGAACTATGCCACTCATGATCTAGAGCTCACAACCATCATTCATGCTTTAAATATGCAGAGACATTATTTGATGGGTAATAAGTTTGAGTTAAGGACTAATCATGATGGTTTGAAGTATTTGTTTGAGCAGCCTAATTTGAATGCAAGACAAAGAAGGTGGATGGAATTATTATGTGAATATGAATTTGAAATCAAGCACATCAAAGGTAAGGAGAATAAGGTAGTTGATGCACTTAGTAGGAATATACATGTGATGCATGTAGAAACTATTAGTACTAGTAATTCATATTTAAAGGATAAGATCATTGAAGCCATGTTATAGATGAATGTTGGCTGATTTCTTGGGCAGACCCGGGTTTTAATGAAGCGCAGCAACAAACCCCTTGGCGCACTGGCCCTCTCGGCAACGAGCTGCGCAGCAGCTCGAGGTCTCACCCGAAGTGGCTATGGGGGGCTAAGGAATCAGGTTTCCTTAACCGGGGTGACGCAGAGATTGTCCTTCCTCTTCTGGTTCCTCAGATATCGGCGGTCCGACTTTCCCGCAGGCCCCTCGGCGCAACTGCGCGAATTCCTTCTTCTCTAGCGCAGAAGGCAACTAATCCTTGCGTCGAAGCGTTACGTACTTCCTCGCCCTGCGCAAATAGCGAAGTATCGCAGTCCTCGATCGCTGCAGCGACAACGCTCCACCACTTCTTCAGTCCTTAACACTTATGGCTATCAATGGACCTTCCCAAACTCAATCCAACAGTCACAAAGATAATACAAGAGTCTTGCATACACAGGTAATGAACTTAAACAGTTAATCACTCACGCAAACATTATAACAAGTGGAAATATGTGAAGCTCTTCTCCTCAAGGAAAACCACGTCCTCGGGAGTGTTATATTAACCAGAAACCCATAGAGTTATACAATATGCTGCGCACACAGCTGCAGCCTTAGATCTTTACAGGAAACTCCACGCACACAGCTGGGAGCCCTTCTCTCAAACCGGTCTCTTCTCTACAGAGATTACAAAGGCACAGACGTCACACAGACTGTCTGGCAACTCAGGGATTAGCTCCTCGGCTATCCGACTCTACTCTAGTTCTACACACAGTAGAAACACTTAGCAAAGGATAATCAACACATGATCTATCCTCGAGACTGCCTATCTAACAGTCTAAACATCTATCTATCCCAAGAGTATCTAACTCTTACTCGCTAACTCTAACGTCTACCCATTACAATTATTCATATATATAGGTGGCCATGGCGGTCACACCTTTACAAAACTGTGGGCCTTTCCCAACAGTGATTCCCAAAAACCCTAACCACGCACATGGCTAGGTGTACTGTAGGCGCCGCTTGCAGTCATGTCGCCGCTTCCTGCAGGCTCCATGAATTTCGGCGCAGATTGTGGGTATGGGCGCTTGTCCTTCGCCCTCAATGCTCTGGTCCGTTGCTCCTCCTTGATCCGAGCAACCATAACTTCTGTACTTAGCCTTTAAATGAGGGTAGCTGAGCCCTCTACTCCATCGCTTTATTTATTATGGTAGCTGAGCTTTCTATTCAGCCTTCATTCTCTTCTGTCGTGCACGCGAGCTCCGCGATTTCCGGTCCGTGATCTTCGCTGAGCTTGTCTATCTGGCACCGTACTGCGCACCGTCTCCTTCTTGTCCAAAACTTAGTGCTTGTCCCAAAATTAGCACTTTCCTTCCATACTTGTGCTTTTTTCCCCAAATTAGCAGCTTTACCGTAGCTACGACCTTGGCTCCAACAATGAACACTATTAGCAAGTTAAGGAAGGATTGCAACAAAAGTAAATACCACAAAAAATTGATAAGTATAAATTGGAAGAGAATGCAGTCCTTATGCATAGAGATAGAGTTATGTGTCTAGCTTAGGAGATATAAGAAAGATGATTCTGATGGAAATGCATGATGTTCCTTATGATGGACATTCAAGTTATCAGAAGACAGTGGAAGCGGCGAGGAAGCAGTGCTATTGGTCGGGGATGAAGATTGATGTTGTAGAATATATAGCGAGATTCATGGAATGCCATCAACTTAAAGTTGAGAATTGGCATCCAATAGGATTGTTACAACCGTTGCAGATACCTAAGTGGAAGTGGGACGCAGTGAAAATAGATTTTATCACAAAGTTTCCTAAGATGAGGCTACAACATGATGCCATCATGGTGGTGGTGGATAAGTTGACTAAAGAAGCACACTTTATTCCAGTAAAGACAACTCATTTGACAACTAACATTGCATACATTTGCATGAAAGAGGTTGTGAAATTGCATGGAATTCTGAAGGCTATAGTGTTGGACAAAGATTCAAAATTTATTGTTAATTTTTGGAAGGGCTTGTTCAAAGGATTTGGTATAGATTTGAACATGAGTACAACATACCATCCTCAAATACATGGTCAAACAGGAAGAGTTAATCAAGTGATTGGAGACATGTTGAGAATGTATGTGATGGATCAACCATCCAAGTGGGAAATTTCTTACACTTAGTAGAGTTTGCATTTAATAATGGATATCATGTCTCTCTGAAGATGAGTCCTTTCAAGGCTATGTATGGAAGAAAGTGCAATACTCCTATCAGTTTGGTTAATCCAAGGAATAGAATCATTATTAGATGAGAACTATTGAAGGATATGGAGGATCAGATGATTAATATCAAGAAGAATATGAAGGAAGCTCAAGGTAGACATAAAATATATGCAGATCAGAATTGAACTGACAAGAAGTTTGAAGTTGGGGATCATATATTTTTGAAATTCATACCTAAGAAGAGCACCTTGAACTTAGGGAATTGTTCTAAGATAGCTTCTAGATACTATGGGCCTTTTAATATCCTATCCAGGATAGGATCCATCACTTATGAGCTTGCTTTTCCTACTTGCATTAAAGTACATAATGTTTTTCATGTGTCTTTATTAAAAAAGTATATACCCGATGCTAACCATGTGATTGAATGGAATGTGATCCATGTGGAACCGGAAGGGGATTTTCCGGTACATGCAGCTGTCATTGTAGGCAGTAGGGTCAAGTTGTTGTGGAATCAAGAGATCAGGAAGGTAAATGTCCAGTGGGATCATTGTAGTTTTGAGGACTCTACATGGGAACTAAAAGATGCTATGAGGGAAGCATATCCTCAATGTCTATTTTGAAAGTTTTGTGTTGTGGAATGTATGTAATAAATATGCATCGAGGACGGTGCATTGTTTTAAGGGGGAGGGGATGTAATAACCCAGTTTTTAAGCCTTGGACTTATGATTATATGTTTGTTGATGTGACTCTGGATTTATGATTATTTATTTGTTGATGTGACTATGGACCTATGATTATTTGTTTGTTTATGTGACTATGGACTTTGATTTTAATATTATTGCTATTATTATCATTGTTGATGATTGATATTAATTAAATAAAATTGGTTCAGCGAAGACAACTAAAAGAGTATGGGAGGCCATGGTTCCACAAGTGAGGGGGTTGGGATTTAGGAATTGTTTCTCACCCTAACATTGTACAACAAACCCTACTTTCTATTATTTTTGACTTGGGAGATATTTTGGAGCTTGGATTATGGTTTAGTGGACCCCTTTCTACCTTATGCACCCTTATTAATGACTTTTCGGGTCCCACTTGGTAAGTGCACGCTCATGAAGAGCTTATTTCCTATTTTCATGCCTCCAATTCCTTTATGAGCCTCTATTCCTCCTAGTGCACCCTCTTGATTATATATTTTCTTATTTTGTGCCTCTAGCTCATTAATGAGCCTCCATCATTCCTCATGCACCTCCCTTGAGTTATTTTTGGTTTCCACTCATCCATTTTTTGTGTAACTCCTCCTCATGGAGCTATTCCAGGTTAAGTAACCTCCACTTGAAAATCAACTCTCCCTAATTAAAATACCCCCCTCATGATTGATTCGTCCACACACTAATTCGAGTTTCGTTGGTGGAATTTGAGTTGAATACCTTATGGTTGAGTTAACCCTCCTATTGACCCGAGTGGCATTGCCTTGGCTCGAATTACCTCTCTCTCCTATGAATCCATGTGCACTCTGCTTGATGAGACTAATCCTAAGCTTGGATCACTGTGGGATCACTAGACTTGTGCTATCTCACCATGTTGTGAGTGTTGAAAATATTGAGATTGTGTTAGGACTAAGTTCCTATTGTAGAAATACCCCAGAGAGCAGTCTAGTATATGTTTGCAGAGTGTAGACTAGCAGATGTGCCCTTGCTTCTACACTAGAAACCAATATGCTAGTCTAGGTTCTCACACAATATTCCTGGGAATGGAATGGTGATATCCTAAGGGATGAGTTAGGTGAATGGATTCACATCCATAGGCATTGGAGATGTGTTGCTTGGTTTTTCAACCAAGCACGTGCAAGGATGCACCTGCTAACTAGTAACAGCAGTTTCAAATAAAGCAATGTAAATAAGCAAATATAAATTATAGATTAATGGCAATAAACAGTAAAATAAAGAATTCTAGATTGATAACAATGAACAAAATTGATTCATAAGCATGTAAATAAAAATTAAAACTTTTTTATTACCTCAAATGGTGAGGATGGTGAGTTTTGGGCAGCTCCAAGGTTGAGGTGCTCCAATGTCCAATGGTCTCTTCTTCTCCAATGCTTCAATGGTTGGGCAAATCTCAAGATGGATTTTGGCAGCATGAGGATAGGATGAAATATGGATGAAAAGTGAGGAGCCCCTATCACCTTTTATAGTTTTTGGTGATGGGGAATACCATTATGGTTTTGAGGAAACCAATGGTATTACCCAACATGGTTTAGGTCTCTTTTTCCCTCTTTTTCCTTTTTTGAATATTTTTTTATATTTTTATTCCCTTTTAATATTTTTTGGGGGAATTTTGGACCCTTTTTTAGGGTTTTTGTGTTTTTTTTAGGAAAAATATATATTTTGAGGAGAAAAAGGTGTATTATGGTCTTTTTGGTGACCTTTTGATGGTTTTAGAGGCTCAAATGGTGGAAAAAGTGGACAAATGGGTCATGTGAATAAGGGAATAAGCTAGTGAGCACTTTTTGGGTGTTAACAGATTGCCCCCTGATGTGTGAGGGTAGGAGCTTATCGTATGGTCGATATACATCATAGTTCTTTTGTATTTTTCCTGGGGTTTGGAGAAGCGGAGAGACCGATTGGAGACTGGATCAACGGCCCCCTGGAAGCTGCAAAAACTGAAAAAATACATGGCCTCAAAATGAATGAGGAATAATCTATGATAATGGACGAGGTGGGCATACCCATGCTCGTATCAAGACATATACATAACAATTAGGCCCAAGAAGGGGGACCTGAATAATACATAAAAATCTGTTGGTACATCATAATGGTCCAGTGGGGACATAATACTGGGACATACTCATGGTCATACCATTACTGATCTCAATAACTGATACACTGGAAAAGAGCAACAACCATTCTGAATAAGTTTTCAGAAGGGTTGAAGAACTGCTGGAGCTGAAGGTGTCCAACATCTGTAGGGACTCAATAACTGTGAGTCAACTTCTAAGGAGTATATGTAACTCTATACTCAAGGGAGTATAAAACTGCAGTACATCTGGAAATTGTCGCCAAGCGCAACCCGAATATCTATGGGAATATGTAACTAGTTGTTTCCTCAATTGCACTCTCAAATGTGGTAGAGTCAGGTGATATCCGGGGTCTTTAACAAATAACTGAAAGGACTGATACCCTGTACAAGTCTCAACGATGCAATTAAGGTGTTGAAGTCGAGCATGTGAGAAACAATCATTTGGAGAGGCATTGAGGACTCCTTTCAAAATGATTCGTAGGCACTCATCACTAATGGTGATGAGTCCAAGGCATAGGGATCTCTGGGTCTATCCTCTGGAATAGATTTGGTTGGCGTCGACAGAGGGAGACCAACAACTACCAAGGCAATGATGTTTCCTTGATAGGAGCGCGAGGTGTAAAACTGAAGTGTGATAGTACTGATGTTAGGACTGACAATCTGTGAGGATGGGGAATAATTGGGGTCATATAGTGGGTGGACTTCAAACTTCCTTTGTTCAAAGCATGATGACATGGTTGACCTGGAAGCATAGGAAAACTGACTATTAGGTGTGGGGATCATAGCTTAGGGGTATGTATTGTAGACTGGAGTGACTCTAGGGGACAAGCTGATGGATGCTATTGGGAGACTCTCAGGATTACATACTGCAAAATACTCTGAAAAAAGGAGACCATAATAAGGAAGCTTCCATATGAGTAGACATGATCTGTTGTGGTGCCGGAAAGCACTGTTGGGTCCTTCTTCGTGGTTTTAATGAGCTCCAAAAAGGAATAAAAGTGTGCTCTAAAATGGTACTATCCTATGGATTTATGAGAGCTCGGGACTGTTCATGCTCGTGGTTGCTTTCAGTTTTAGAGAGCCTGAAAGCATTAAGTAGACTCCAATGGTGTTCTTTTTCATATGTTAGTCTCCAAGGCCCGAAAAAGCATAAAATGATGCGAATGGAGAACTCTTCTAGCCAATGTGACTAGAGTATTCCTTTTTCGTAATTAGTCTACAAGGTCCGAAAAAGGGGTAAACTTATACCAGGTAGACACCCTTTCAGATACTTTTAGCGAGCATGAAAGGAAGAAAGATTGCTTGGCGATCTTTTCATTGTTTTAGGAGTCAGAAAAGAGCTTAACAAAAACTCCCCAAGTGCCTTTTTCGTAAGGTAATTGCTCGGCCCGAAAAAGGGATAAAATTATACCGAACAAAAGTAATGGAGAGGCAAGGAGGAAGTGTTCAATCAAACGGCGAGTATGGGGATTAAGCGAGGTGATAGCGGGGAACAATAATGGGGCCTCCTTGCGGTTTGATGAATGGTAGCAAAACAATGCCATAATTGCAGTATGGATGGAGTGTTAGGCTCATGTATAAGTTGTGGTGCAAAAATTTGTAAAATCTGATGGCTGCCAATTTGGCATGCAAATCGAGGGGATGATGGGCACATGAGAAAGTGCCCAAAAATTCTAGGGTTGAGAGCGAGAAATGATCTCTAGCATCATCATGAGTGCGGAAAACTGAATCCGGTGATATAAGACTCGTCAAAAATAGACCACGGCCAATGTAGCACGCAAATCGAGGCGACAAGGGGCATGTAAGAAAGTGCCCAAAAATTATCGGGGTGAGAGCGAGAAATGATCTCAAACATCATCAAAAGTGTGGGAAACTAAAACCGGTTACATAAGACTCGTCAAAAATGGATCGCGGTCGATGTGGCACGCAAATCGAGGCAATGAGGGGTATGTAAAAAGTGCTCAAAAATATGGTGGTGAGAGCGAGAAATGGTCTCAAGCATCGTCATGAGCGTGGAAAAATGAATCTGACGATATAAGACTCATAAAAAATGGACCACGGCCAATGTGGCACGCAAATCGAGGTGACGAGGGGCATGTAAAAAATGCCTAAAAACGGGACCTGGTAGAAATGAGAAAAGGAGTGGACTATCGTGAAGTTCTCACTGTGTTGATTCCAATGGTACCAATGGTTTGAAAAATGGACGTCGTATGATGCCGAAATGGTTGATTGAAAATGGTCAAATTTCTATAAATAGCAAGTGGACCCAATGTGACAAGTGCCATTTTCACCATTGACTTTCACAGAGCAATTTAGTTGGGTCAGAGCATTTTCTTGATTTGTGGGAGATTTGACTGTCAGTTTTTCATTCTACAAGTTTCAAGTAAGCCTATGTGCCTTAGCCTTTCAAATTATTTACTTTTGTTGAGCATCGGGGTCTTAGAAGCTGCGAATATTCCACATTGGCTTGCCAACATGGAATATCGCAGGTTTTGAGTCTTTTTCCGTGATGCACATCGCGGGTATGGGTTGGACAGCCATGATGTGCATCATGGCTGTGGGTCCGACAGTCATGATGTTCATCGTGGCTGTGGGTGCTTACAGCCGCGATGTTCATCGTAGCTGTGGGTCCAACAGTCGCGATGCTCATCGCAGTTGTGAGGGCTTACAGTCGCCGCGATGCACATCGCAGCTGTGAGGGCTAATACCCGCGATGTTCATCGTGGATGTGAGGCTGAAAGTCACGATGTTCATCATGGCTAAGAGCCCAAAATTCACGATGGGGATCGCTTGGGTAGGGAAAAAATTTTGTTTTATTTTTCTAAAACTTTTTGTGGTGTTTTGGCAAGATGCTGACGAGGCCGCTGATGTCATGGAGGGAGAGGGAGATTGATGTGGGAATGATGGGCAGTATTCAAGATGACCCAGATGTGCAGGTGGCCTTGGCTTTGGGCGAACTACCAAAGTTTGCTCAGATTCCTATCATGCATTCAGTCAGAGATCTGCTGAACAAGTTGGTTGAATTCTGGGATTCAGAGGAGGTGGCTTTCATGGTGCAAGGTGAGCGACTGGAAATCACCTTGATTGATGTGTACTTTCTTACTAGCTTGCCCCGTTTGGGTGAGATAGGGGACACCCAGCCGAGGATTCCAGTTGGTATGGATATTGAGGATCTCCTGGAGAGATTCTACATTCCAGGAGCTCATGCGCAGAACAGCGCACTGAGTATCTCGGATCTGCGGGAGCCGGAGATGTAGGCGGTGGTGGCTTGTGTTTTGCTGGTGCTTGGTGCACAGGCTCCCCATCGTTTGTCTGGGGGGAAAACGATGGTGGTTCATAGTGTCTTGAGAGGGACCTATTTTGCTTGGGGGCAGATGTTTCTGGCCTGTGTTCGGCGGGAGCTGAACAAGGTTAGCCAGGAGGGAGGAGAGTTCAGTTATGCTTCTTTCCTCTGTTGTTTCTTTTTTGAGCGGGTACCTACCTTGCAGCCACATGTGCTGGTTCGGGAGGGACTAAGGAGTGAGCCGTGGATGGTGTGGTGGGGGGAGATGATGCCCCGAGGTGGTGGTCGCATTCAGTGGTTCTTTTCGTCAGAGATGTATGACCAGTGAGAGCAGATTCCCATTGTTATTGATGACAATCCATATGTGGGTATGGACTTCCGAGGAGACCCTGAGATGCCTCAAGCTCAGGGACAGGCTTGGGGGTTAGACGTTACGTCTTTGCTTTTGTTTCTCTATTATATCATGTTTAGATGTTTTGTTATGAGTATAGCTAGAGATGTTTATATGATACTGACTTGGTTCATTGTGGGTTATTGCAGATGTTGGTCCGAGGCCTCTAGTGGACCATATAGGACATCGGGGACGGATGATGATGGTGGTACCTCCATCGGTAGTGGCACCGCCGCCTCGTGTACAAGGAGTTGTGCATCAACGAGATGATTCCCTAGAGGACGTACGTGATACCTTGGAGGTGCTACTAGTGGATGCACCATATGATGGTTGGAGGGATCTAGATCGGCATGTTCTCGACCGTTGTTTCGATGCTCCCCGTGAGTGGCGGTCGATCTTGCTGAAAGTAGTTGTGGTGATGGCTGAGAGGAGGAATCGGGATCAGTATGATCTGGAGGAGCCAGAAGAGCCCGGTGATCGTGATGATTAGGTTATCATGTACCTGCCCCCAAATGCTGATGAGCATATGGGGATGTATTTTGTTGATACACATTTTTTGTACGGTTGGTGTACCTTTTGTATATTTGGGTGTTGAGGGCACTCCTGACACTGTGACGCTTATGATGATATATATATATATAGATATGTGTTTGTGGTATATAGTCATGTATGCACGTGGATGCACATCTTGTCTTTTCTTTTATGTCTGTGTTGCACGTGGATGCAATGATATGTGTCTGGGTTTTTGTATGCCCGTGGAGGCTCATGTTATGCACGTGGATGCAATATTGTGATTTTTATATGCCCATGGAGGCACTTGTTTATGCATGTGGATGCAATGTTATGATGATCTATTTATTTTGTTTTATTTGATTTTTTGATGCCTATGTGATGCATGTTGTGATGTCCTACATGTGTTGGTTGATGTGCCAATCTAGAATGTTGTTAGCCATTTGGTTTGCTACACTGCTTTGATTTCTTGGGACATGAGTGAATGAAATGGATTCAAAGTGTCGAATCATTTGTTTAGTGCGCAGAAATTTTCTAAATAGACAGGTATTGCGTACCTGGTAACAGTTGTTGGGTTGGGAAACAAGGAGTTGGGAGTCCAGGTAAACATTAAGGTGACTTATGCCCATTTGGAGAGCAGCGGCCAGTAGACTGGTCACGGCATTATACTCAGCTTGGTTGTTTGTGTAAGCACCTATGCACACTCAGTCGAGGTGGATCAACTCATGTGAAGGGGAATAAATTACCCAAGTCGTTGAAGTGAGATTTGGAGACCAATGACTTACGCCATCGGCAAAACCGATGTGGTAGAGTGGAACAGGATCCATCTGTGTTCATGCAGGAAAAAATGAAAGTGTAAGGTTTTGAAAGTTTACAGCGAAAAAATAAATTAAAAAACTGTACAATATGGACTATGGTGTCCAGGAGTTTTTTATGGGTAGAATCTTTTGAGGTACAGCCCGTTATGGGGGTTGTGCATGGGATTTCCTTCCGAGTTGGTCAAAATGTATGCCCCATGTCCAAGGAAAGTCTGTATGATATATGGGCCTTGCCACATAGATTGGAACTTTCCTTTTCCTGTTTTGTCATGGGCTTGGTCGTAAACAAGTACCAGGTCTCCTTCACTAAATGCTCGTGGGTGAACATGTTTATCGTAATGAAGATTAGATCTATTCTTTGCGGCTTCGATTGCTTGGAGAGCTGCACGGTGATCTTCGTCATCCTGCTCTAAAAGAAGTAAGCGTTCTTCAATTAGTGAAGTATCGGGGAGAAGTTCTACGGGAATTTGTAATGTTGGTATTTGGAATTCAATGGGGAGGACAGATTCCACGCCGTGAACTAAATGGAATGCATTGGGGTAAAGACGGTGGTAGTTTTGGTCGACGTGCGGTAATCCCATAATGCAGGAAACAACATATGATGCCAATTGGATTTATGTTTGTCGACAGTGCGCTGGAGGATAGTCTTCAAAATTTTGTTAACAGCTTCAACTTGGCCATTCCCTTGGGGGTAGTAGGTGGAGGAGAAATGATGTTCAAACTTAAGGAGTATTGACAATTCTCTCCAAATGGAGTCCTCAAAGTGAGAGCCGTGGTCTGAGACGAGTTGCTTTGGTACTCTGAAATGAGCGATAACATGGTTGAGGAAAAAACGGGCTGCAGTGTCAGCTTTGCAATTGTAAGTAGGCATGGCTTCTGCCCATTTAGTAAAGTAATCGACAGCCACAATAATGTGTTTATGGCCGCCCACTGATGCGGGATTGCAATCCATGAAGTCGATGGCCCATTTAAAAAATGGTCCAACGGTGACGATTGGATGAAGGGGGGCGAGGGGGATTCTCACCTTGGGGGCAAAAAGATAGCAATTTTGGCAATGTTTGACTGCTGCGATACAATCAGTGAATAATGATGGCCAAAAATAACCTGCGTGAATTACCTTTTGGGCGGTGGCCATTTCAGAGAAATGGCCGCCGCAGGAACCGTTATGACAGTCGTTAAGGACTTGTTCTGCTTTGTCTTCGGAAAGGCATCGTTGTAGGATTGTGTTGATGCCACGTCGATAGAGGACATCACCCAAGAGGAGATAACGGGGGGCATGGTGACAAATGCGACGACATCTATCACGGTCGATATTGGGTCGAAACTTCTGTGTGTGGAGATATACCAAAATGTCGTCGTACCAAGGGTCGTTAGACGAGATGATGAACAAATGTTTGTCGATTATATCAGTATGGATTGCTGGTGATGACGACGAAGATGGTAGGTCCATAATGAGTTGAGAGAGTGCTAATGCTTTGGTGCTCTTCGGGGTTTTAAAAGTTAGGTCATATTCTTGTAATATAATCACCCATTTGGAAACATGGCCTTGTAGAAGGCAGTGATTCAAGAGATAGACCATCGGGTTGGAATTTGCCACAACCATGGTATGGCTGAGGAGAATATAATGTCACAACTTTTGCACAGAAAATACGACGGCGAGGGCCATTTTATCTTCATGTGGGTAGCGTAGTGGTGGGCCTGATAAAGTTTGGCTCACATAGTAAATGACATGTTCTTGACGAGCGAAGTCTTCTTGGACGAGTACTCCGGAAACGACATAATCTGATGCCGAAATGTAAAGGGTAAAGTCTCTTGTGAAATCTGGAGGAGAAATCAAGGGGGCAATTGTAAGTGCTTTTTTCAGGTCTGTGAAGGCCCCTTCTGCTTGGTCATCCCAATTAAAATGGGTATGAAGGCGTAGCAAACGGAGGAAACCATGTACTGTGGTGGCATAGTCTGGGACAAAGCGACGAAGGAAGTTGGACTTCCCCTGGAGGCTTTGTAGCTATCTTAATGTACGAGGTGACGGTAGGTCTACTATGGCTTGGACTTTTGGAGGGTCGACAGTGATCCCTTTTTCTAAAATGATAAAACCCAGCAGATGACCTGCTGGAACGAAAAAGACACACTTGAGTGGGTTCAAGCGGATTTTGTATTTTCGACAACACAAGAAGACTTGTCGAAGATCATCTAAATGGTCAGATAGTTTCTTAGATCGAGCCGTGAGGTCGTCTATATAAACTAATATGATGTTATTCAGGTCGTGAAAACAATAAGTCATAGCTCGTTGGAAAGTGGCTCCAGCGTTCTTGAGACTGAAAGGCATGACGCGATAGGCGAAGGTGCCCCATGGGGTAGTAAAAGTGGTCTTGTATTGATCTTCTTTATGGATTTTGATTTGGTTGTATCCGGAGAAACCGTCCATAAAAGAAATTACCTCATGCCCCGCACATGCATCGATTAGTTGGTCAATAAATGGTGTTGGGAAGTTGTCTTTGGGACGAGCTAGGTTGAGCTCATGGAAGTCAATACGGATGCGAATGGTGCCAACTTTCTTATTGACTGGTACTGGGTTTGAAACCCAGGTGGTATATGCAATCGGGTATATGAAACCTAATACTCGAAACTTCTCAATTTCTCCTTTGACGGCTGACAAGCTCTTTAATTCTCTTTTTAATTAAATTAAGAATAGAAAGCTGTGCATAAATTATCAACCCAGGGCTACAAAAGCTTACGAGCTACCAAGCAAAATATATGCCAAACACTGCAACTTGGAAGATCTCAACACAGAGGAGATTAATGAATTACTGAATCAGAATTAGGATATAATCTTTTGGTGAATGGACTCCTAATAAATTGTTGAATACTGAAGGAATCTTGCAAACAAATGAAAGCATATAACTATCAATAACATTCAGCTAAACTACATAAATAAATCACTACCAACAACAATCTGTTAAATCACAGAAAGCAATTAAATGTCCAATTCTAGTTAACAAGCTGAGAAATCCCTAATGAAAGTAATTCATTGAATCACAACTGTAATGAAAAGGTTGAATACTAATCAAATTCTACGATTTGCTTCTACTCTTAAACACTCACAACAGAATTCTGAAATAACCTAATTACATCCATTCACTGCAGAATTTATGCTAATTTGACATTCATCATTCATATACTCCTCTGGAAATGGTAACAAGGATAACTCTGTAATCAATTCTCACCACTCATTAAAGGATTCACACGCAACTATAATCACACACCAATTCTGTATATCAATGAATCGAACCAATCCACACTGCGTTAATAATTAAGCTATGAATCTGAACACACATGCATAAAGGAAAGAAATCCTAATTATAGCAACACCTGTCACAGAAGGGGGCCCTGCCTTCGGCAACAGGAGCTGAATAGCCTCTCAATCACACGAAATGGATCAACACATCGAATCAGATAAAACTAGGAATTTCTTATATATATAACTGATACAATGTTCGATAATTCTTATGCAATTGAGGCTAACCCCTCTGAAGAGTCCCCCTGTCTTTTATACATCAATGCTTATGAGAGGATAAATGAAGAATCACATAGTTACAACAAATTCCCCAATAAAGCCTATCTATGGATCCTTAATAAGATATGTCTAGGATATACATCGTAGATAGTGGAGGAAGATCCCTGGGATGTAGGGATGGTCAACTTATGAGTCATCATAGACCCATAATACCAAATTAAGCATGAAACCTCCATCTCCTTGGATCGACTGCAGCATCGTCTGATTGTTGGATAGGTAACCAAAATACTGCAGCAAAATACATCAAGTTGGATACCTCGGGTACAAGCTCCAGACTAAAATGCATATCTCCCAGTTTCCATAGTCCTTCATTTTGCAACCTGTAGATGAACTGATACCGAACCTGAAACATATCTTCTTTAGTAGGCAATAATAGCAACATAGCCCTATCAATCATAAGCAATTGACAAATAACAGAAGGGACAAGATCAATTCTTACCAAGGCCAGAATGTGCAAAATACAACCAAAAGAGCTGGTAGTAATACAGGAGTATGTCAAAAAGGAGTCAAAAACAAAGTAGAAAGGAGGAACAAAAAGGGTCATATGCATAGCCCGTCATCTCCCCCCAACCAAAGGGTTTGCATGTCCCTATGCAAACTAAGACTGTGATCCACTGACAGGGCTACTTGGAGAGCTGCTTAGGCATTCATCACTCCATTTAAAGGAGGAATGGACACCTTTTGTTATGCTGTAAAAACCTTTCTGTTCTCCCATAATTCTTAAAAACTCACTGTCTTCCCCATCCACTACAGGGCACCAAAGTATAGGAAAGTGAAATCGGATCCCAATACAATTGGCTCTCTGGGTGCTTAGGCAATCAAAGTAGACTTGTATTCTGTCCAGGGCTCGCTCAAACATCCTAACAAAGAAGGGATCCTTCCTTCTTAAATCCATGCTCAAGGCATTAATCCTTCTTCGTAAACAGAGCATCACTTCCAACCTGTGAAAAGGGATCCAGCTCCTACATTCATGAACAACTTTAGACTGAGCAGATTTCAAGAGAGTAACAAATGTTGAATCTTGCATAACCTGGCTCTAGCCATAAATAAATTTTCAACTGAGGGGGAACCTCTCACCCAAAGGGCATCTTCCCATTCAATATTTTCTACAACAGTGGTCGCATTGTTCCATCTCAAATGATTTCTCATGAAAGACATGAATGCTCTCAGTTGTACTTCCCCAACATGAGGGTTTGGATCCCAATATTCATAATCAGTCATTACCAATTTATGCATATATACCTCACACAGAAAATCTCATTCTTCATCATTACTCCTGGCAAAGGCATCAACAAACTGGGCTTCTGTCTCAATATGATCATTATAACCCATAATCACCATTGACATCCTAAAAGATATAAGCTGTTCTTTTAAAAACACAGAATACAAATTCGAAGGGGGTGTTAGATTCCTCATGGAATGAGTAAAATAATTCATATATTCTTTTTCAAATTTTAATTTTTCCACTTCTTGACCAAGCCTTCTTGTAGCCATGGCGTAATTTTGTCTCTGTAGCTGTTCTGTAATTGTCTCTTGTTCTTTTCCTTTTTTCTGATCACAGACCAATTTTAATTGTCTCTCCAAGTCCCCTGCTACCGCCTGTAGCTGAACTACCATTTCCTCTAAATATTTTATCCAGGCTTCGTCGGAAGGGTTTTCTTCATGTAGCTCTTGGCCTCCTGGACTTCCTATTTCCAAATCTTCTCGTTCTTTTGCTTCAGAGTCTTCCTTCGGCTCCATATTTCTTGCTTGCATGCTGTCCTCTATTTCTTCATCTCTGTAATTTTCATTTTGTTCATTTTCCCATGCTACAGCCTCCAATAAGGGGTCCATCTTATATCTCTCCATTTTCTGAACTTACTCTTATAGGGACACCACTTCTTCTATTTTATTTTGATAGGATATTTTCAAAGTCTTGTGATCCTTCTTCAATTCTCCATATGCCTTATGATACTTGCATAATAGGAAATATTGGAATCTCCTAATCCTTCTACCTTTGGATTTTCTGAACAAAGCCGACCATTGTTTTTCTCCCTTCTGCTGCTTTTCCATGTTCTGCAACCCTAATTGATCTTCCTGGTCTTTACTGGTACTTCCTGTTAAAATGAATACTTCCTGTTCTGCCTCTATTTTCTTATTCTGGCCCAGCAATTCTTTCTGATTTTGTCGCCCTCCCTGAGCTCTAGATCTTGTCCGAGTATGAGGTCCTTCTATTAAGCAAGCTGGGGTTTCGGCTTGAAGGCTTCTCATAGGGACTACCTGGACTGGTTTCTCCTGTTGGATCTCTGGGGTAATTTCCAGTACTTTCTTCTTCTTTTTTCTTGTCTGACCCACACTCGAGGATGTACCCACAAACGATTCCCAGGTCTGGTCCTGTTCCTGTAGGGCATTTTCTACCAATAACCTGATCAACCCATGATGAGCCAGGCTTGTGTTTGGATTATTACTGTTTTTGACCATTTTGCTCATTGATTCTAGGGACTTCCACAGAAAGTATGGCATGTCAATGTATTTCTAATGCCTTAAGTGGTTCAAGATTTTAAAGTGATAAGCAAAAATTAAGCTGAACTGACCTTCACATGTGATAAATTTGATTACACAGACTGCCACTTCGCTCCATGGAACCGGTAATGAAGTTCGCTTTGTCCCCTTTTCCGTCCCTTGCAGCAATTCACGAGGTTCCACAAATGCATCAATTAGAGGTTTTATTGACACCCGTTTTTTCAAACCACTTCTCGCCTATCTGTGGTAATCCAGAGACCCTCGCAACCGTCATCTCATCCACTGGAATTCTCAATCCCCGCACTTTTGCAACTCTACCATCATATGTGAGTACAAACTCCATAGCAATTGCAGTGTCTCCTTTCTTCATCTTGTTAAAATATGCCAACCATCTAGCCTGCTGGAAAATCGTTTTTACGTCTTTGTTCCCATAAACCATACCTGAGCTTCCTGGTTCGCTCCTGATTGCCCCTTTCATTGCGTTCCTCTTCTTATTGCCTCCCCAAAGTGATTATAGTTTCTTTTTTCCTTGTCGATTCCGAGAGAAAATTGGATTTTGGGCTTAAAGAGGGGTGAATTATTAATACGGGTCTGGCTAAGATTTCATGAATGGTGGAATTATCAGACACTAACTGGTTTTACCAATTTTTTAAAAAGATGCCCCTAATTCTCCCCCCCTCAACTAACTCAACACACGTCCTCATGTGGCACTAACTAGCATGATAGAATGACGCGTCCTTCTATACTTATCAAATGCCAATGAAAGATGGGTACGTACCTGCCTTACCTGAGAAGAGATGAGTAGCGTACAAATCCGGTTGGTTGCGATAATTGGACTGAATGGTGCATGGAAGGTTCTCCAGTTGTAGCATTGATGGTCTTTTGTGAGGCTGACGAACTATGATGGTCTTTCTGGTAGAGGTCCTGTCAAATAGGATTGGATATGACTTCAGTTTGGCTGTTGAAGAGGATCCGTAATGTCGCAGTTCAATTGATGAGTGTTCCGGTTTTATTTGTCGACGACATCGAGTGATGATGGGTCTATACAGAGAAATGAGGTGCCACCATATGAATGTCCAATGGAAGGTGACTGAAAGTATGACCGTTGGAACGCTGGAAAAATTGGGAAGGAGTCGGTGCATTATGAGAAATGATTCCGTGGTATCTCGGAAAGTGTGGAAACTAGATGGGGGTTATGTACCGGGACGGAAAAAGGTTTGGACGTGGAACAGAAAGGGTAGTGGTGATAGAACGGAACATGTTCTGGGGTGTGGCGGAACACATGCTGAAGTGGAGTGGAAGGGTGTTTAGGTAACGAAACGGAAAGGTTCTGTAATGCAGCAGAACCGGTTCCGTAATAAAGCAGAAAGGTTCTATAATGTAGCGGAAAGGTTTTGATGACGGAACAAAAAGGTTCTGTAATACAACGGAACAGGTTCCGTAATAGAACGGAAGGGTTCTGTAATGTAGCAGAAAGGTTTTGATGACGGAACATAAAGGTTCTGTACTACAGCGGAACAGGTTCCATAATAGAATGGAAGGGTTCTGTAATGTAGCGGAACATGTTCCGTAATAAATGGTTTTATTCCAGAAAGCAGGGCCATCCAAAAGCGAACAAGAGAGGGTGGAATAACGAAGGGGAACTAGGATAGAATGTCCCTGTAGCAAATAAACATATAGACTCATTAGAATCCAAATTTTTTTATTTTATTTCATTCTTTAGGCTGCATCGTTTGATTGTTTGATTGTTTGATATGTAACCAAAATACTGCAGAAAAATACATCAAGCTGGATACCTCGGGTACAAGCTCCAGACTAAAATGCATATCTTCCAGCTTCCACAGTCCTTCATTCTGCAACCTGTAGATGAACTGATACCGAACCTGAAACATATCTTCTTTAGTAGGCAATAATAGCAACATATCCCTATCAATCATAAGCAATTGACAAATAACAGAAGGGACAAGATCAATTCTTACCAAGGCCAGAATGTGCAAAATACAACCAAAAGAGCCGGTAGTAATATAGGAGTACGTCAAAAAGGAGTCAAAAACAAAGTAGAAAGGAGGAACAAAAAGGGTCATATGCATAGCCCGTCAACGGCTGGAAGCTTGGATGGCTGAATGGGACGTTGTTTCTGGCAGACCGATGATATGTTGAGCCAAGTGTCTATGTGATGTTCTACGATGGTAGGATCAAGACCAGGCATCTCGGTATAAGACCAGGTGAAGACATCTCGAAATTCTTGGAAGATTTTCTTATAATCTTGGGTTTCTTTTTCAGTGCATGATGCGCCTAAAGAGATAAGCTTAGGTTTTCCAGGGGTGGTGGAGATGTTGATTTTTATAATGGACGAAATGTTAGCCATGTTACCTTCTTCAAAGGCTTCTGGAGCTGGGATTGGATATTTGAACCAATCGACCTTGGTTGGTAAGAAGTCCTTGGATTCAATGGATAGTTGGTTTGCCATGGTGGACGTAGATGCCTCGGGGATGAAGTATGATCGATGGTGCATATCATCCCAAGGGTAGTTTGGTGTAGTGAGTGTTTCTAGGATTTCCTCATCAGTGCGAAAGTAGTGTGTCATTAAATCAATTGGTTTAGGTTTATAGGTAGTTGAAATCATATAAATGGTATTGATTTCTTCTGAATGGGAAGATTCTGGGGGGAATATTTCCTCAATAAGCGAGGGGGATATCTCTAGGTCAGCATTATTCAACTCGTATAGTGCTGCTCTGTAATCTGGGAGATCGGGGCAGTGATGTGAATAATGGTCGTAGATACCGCATATCGCACAAGGGTGGTTTGTGTGCAATGATTTATCGCGAGGCTGAGGGGGTAGTTCTAGTTTGAAAACTGGAACGTTGGTGTCATCATCCAACATATTCATGTGTTCTTGAAGTGCCAGTAGATGTGGACATAGATGGGTAGCATGGCCTATATCGTCACACAAGGAGCACTTAGGGGGAACACGGATTGTTGGGGGATTCTTTGCCAACTTTGGAGTTGTTGGTGGGGTGCGGGTGGTGGGTCTAGTGGTGTAGGTTTGTGGTCCTCTGCCCCCATAGTAACGAGATTGAGGGGGGACATAAATAGATGTTAATGTAGTGGCCCCTGTTGGAGGTGGTCAGTTTTGGGTGTTCGGTATACCAGGTGGTGGACGGTTTTGGGGGTTCGTTATGCCATGTGATGGATGGTTTGAAATATTGATGGGCTGTACTAGTTGTAAAACAACGGTCGGAGTCGGTGGAGGGGTTGGGGCAGGTAGGTACCATACAAGTAATCCTATCGTTAACCCTGGAAGGTTAAGTGTAGCCATTACTGGCGTGCTGACAACTCCTGAAAATGGAAACAAGAATGGGATAGTGTGAATCGGTGTTGTTCCAATATGACTAAGAATTATGGGTGGTTGTGGCAGTGGTTGAGGTTGTTGAGTATGCTGTTGTTAGTTGTGCGAGAGGGTGCATAAATCAGATACTTCAGTTACCCGGAGAGGGGGTGGGATAGAAGGGAAAGTGGTGGTCATGGGAGTGTCCAAATATATCCCGGGTTCGGCTGAGGAGATGAATGATGTGGGTGCACTCTGAACGAGTTGTTCGACCATGGGAAGAACATTTTCAGGCGTTGCGGGGGCATTGGAATCATAGTATGTAATCTGGTCGATTTTGACTATGCGTCCTTCATGGGGGAACATCATGAGGCGAAAAACTGAAGAAGCATTAGCTTTCATTTTATACATGTAGCTTCCTCCCAGAAGGAGATTGTAATCCAATGGGGCATTAATGACCTCTATATCTATGAGAACCAGTTTTCCCCCAAGCTGTATGGGTACGTTCACTAACAAACCCTGAGGTTGAGCATCACGACCATCATAAGCTCGCAATGCGGCAGTTGACGGTTGTAGTGTTGGGGATCCAAGTTTCTGCCATATGAAAGTCGACATAACGCAGGTGGAGGCACCTTCATCAATTATGCATCGATGAACGATGAGGATGCGGGTGGACACAAAAACATGAAAAGCTAGAGATGGAGGCAGAAGACGTTCAGATTGGTCTAAGTCGAAAGCCATCATGTTGGAGTTGTTACGGTCTATGGCACCGATGGCAGATAACAACAATTTTCTCTGTGCAGGACAATTTTTTAGGATTTCTAGAGCAGACATAGCAGCAGGGGACTGGGCTAAGTCTTCTATGATGTTGTAGTTCGAAGCTGCACGAGCATTAGGGTTATTGTTGATTCATCTTAAAGGGATGCGAGGTGCTTTTGGACTCCGGTCCATAAGTATATTAGGTATGCAAAGTGGTTGATCAGTTGGGAGAGTACTCGAAGATGGATCGGTAGATGTGGCCTCAGGGGCTAAGCCGTATTGATTTCGACGGGTTTGAAGATTGACATCATTTGATGACATCGTTAGCAAATGGTGAGTGTTGGACTCTGTATGCTGGTAATCGGTTGTCGCATAGGTAATTTGCTGTTGTGTTGCAGGGGATCCTTGAGCGGGATCATTTGGACGAGTGTTTACCACACCTTGGTTTGGTAGGGGATTTTGCAATATCATGGGTTGTGGTTGAGGAGGAGGTGCTAGTTGTGTAGCATGTCCTTGTCGTTGGGCGTCATCAGTCCAGAGTTGATGCGCTCTGTCCAAATGGGGGAAATTGTGTGTGTAATGGCCGTAGACTCCGCATATGGAACATTGGTGGTTTGTTCTCAAATTAGGATTTTTGCCCTGTTTTGATGGATGATCAGGGTTTTGATTTGTAGGAGCAACATTATTGTTATTGGGAGGATTGGTTGGATGTCCTCCTTGGTTTTGTTGTTGGTTATTTCCACGGTTTCTTCCTTTTTTTTGAGTCTGCTGACCTCCTTGATTACATTGATTGTTCTGATTTTGAGGTTGGTTTTGCTATGCGTATACATGCCCTTGGGCAATAGGTGGGTTTTTAGGTCGTGCAGGCTCTAGAGTAGGATGCAGTGGGTAGTAAGCAAGAGGGTTATGAGGTGGACTTGGTGCTTGTTGCGGTTGTGGGTAACCTTGAGCTACCGAAAGTGTTGGAGCAAGAGGTGTTGCATGTTGAGGATAATAAGCCGATTGGGCTTGTGGCTGAACCGGAGTCTGATGGGCCTGCTGGTTGTAATATGGAGGTGGTGCATAAGCTGATGGTGCTTTACCATAACACTATGGTGGACATGAGGGTCCATGAGTGTGGTGGGTGTGCATTACTGGAGCATATGAAGTTGTATCTCCACAATGAGATGTATCCCTAGAAAGGTCTGGGGTGTTGTTTGTACTCATCATGGTAAAAGGTTTGTTTTGCACCATAACCTAGCCGATAATACCGTTGGCAGCATGGGATTCCCCCGGCGTGTCATTCTGGGATGGATCGCCACGCGGGGCATCAAGTAAAATGGTGTATAGATATCTAGATTGGGTATATATGAGGTCGAACTGCTGAGCTTTTAAGATGGATTATTCTTCTGACTGGGGTCGTTCAGAAGCTACATCCTTGGCTATGAGAGAGAGGAGTGATTTGAGGAACCAATCCAAAAAGATACGGTTGTCAAGCTTTATCTTGCAGAGACTACGGTGCTTCCGCCACTCATGGATATGATCGGTGATGTGTGTACCGGTGTTCTATCTACAAGACAAAAGTATTTCCACTCCTGCATCATAGCGTATAGGTAGTTGAAAGAACTGAAGGAAAGTTGAGGCGAGGGATGTAAACATGGGGTGTGTCCCATGTGGCTGCTCAATGTACCATTTGGCTGCAGAGCCAGTGAAAGTTCTTTGTAAAAGTCTGAGTCGAATAGAATCATCTACTATGGAGTTTGAGGAACAATGCATGTATCTCAACTTGATTGTTGGTGTTTTTCTCTAACCCACATGCAAGGATTGTTTCAATATTTCCTTTGAGGCTAAGAAGTACCCCTCCCACACCTGCCATCCCTTGAAAAAATTTGGATGTAGCGGTAATGATTAGTGTATGATATTAAGGATGATAAGGGTGTAAGATTTAATCCACTTATGTGTGTACAGGGAGTGCAATTCAAGCCTCACAAAGTTCAATTACTACCTTTGGGTGCCCCCATGGAAATCTCAGGAGCTGGATGCCTTCGTGGGAATCGAACCTTGGTCACTAGTGAAAATATCCCCATTCGTCACCAACGTATCCAACCCCTTTGGGTAGTCATGTTCTATTTTGTTTATAGTATATAATTTTTCCATTTATCATTCTCTTCATTAAATCAATTTTTGTAGGGTTGTATATGCATGAGTCCCAGACTCTAGTGGACTTAGAATTGAGAATTTTTTCCTATGACACTTTGAGAAAATATTTCTTATTTTCAAACTCCCAAAAAATCTGCAAATAATGGGGTAGAGCACGCGTCTTTCTGGAGCCTAGCAATCAGTACCATCAACACCTATGTTTCATTTTTCTTGATCCATTCTTTAATCCTGAAGAAATAAATTGGCTTCTTTTGATTCTTATCTTATACATCAATTTTCATTCAAAATAAATAAACTACAACCAATCTTCATAAATTAGAGTCTCGATCCTTGAAATACACCTTGAAATTAAGACTATATAACCTATTTCCTATTATGAATTTTGAAATAACAATGACATATTTTTGTTAAAAATTCATTGTATTTCCTTTTGAGATTTAAAAGATTCTTTCACAAGTTAGGCACTTGAATCTTATTATGTATTTTGAAAAATACAAATTTTAATTGTTTAGTTCGCTTACCACACTTTGATCTATCACTCAAGATTTACTAAACAATCGTATTCTTTAATTAATCTTGGAGAACAAAAATTTCAAACAATTCATCCAAGAAAATGATAACCTTTTCTAAAGAACCATACGCATAGAAAATATTTTACCATAAAATACAAAATTACTCTAGTCAACCACAATGAAATCCTGTGACTTATTTCCAACATTATAATGTAACCCAAGGCTCTAGTCAAGGCTCTTCTTACTCTATTCTCAAATGCCATAGGTATGCTCTACAATTCAAGGAAATCCTCCATTTCTTTTATGAATTTGGACACATGCTTATCTGAGTGGATTGTATCTCAATTTGACTTCGTCATATCTGATATCACTGAGGATTTCAATTATATAGGCTTTGTCGTAAATCCGAATGATTACAATTACAAATATTGGGTTTGGCTTATTCAAAGAGTTGAAAAAAAGATAAATTTATGGTGTAACTCCTAGTTATCCAAAGGATTCAGGAGTATCATCGGTCAAAGACCAAATGCTTCAGGAGTATCATCGGTCAAAGACCAAATGCTTCAGGAGTATCATCCTTCGAAGTTAAGCATCGTTACCCAAGGATTCATGAGTATCATCCTTTGAAGTTATTTTTGGATGGATCGCTATCTTGTATATTTGTTGTAAACAAAAGTTATAACAGTAATTAAAAGTGAGTAACATATATAGAATGTAGAGTTGAATGAACATCCTTGAGAATCTCAAGGTGTTCAACTATCCTGGTTCTCAAGATGTCCAACTATTCCGAGTAGGGGAGTTGTTACTCAAAGGGGATATAAAAAAGAATGTGCTTTGATCAGTTATAGGGGATAGCAAGAAAGTGAGTTAAGACTTGGAGAGGAAAGAGTATTGATTTACATACTATTGTAACTTGTATTGATCCTTTATTATAATAAAATGCTCTTTTGATCTCTCGAGTCTTTAATTGTGTGTAGCATCCTTGGTTAGAGGAGGAAGGGCCCCCTTCACTGACCAGGAGCTACCTATTATAGTTTGTGATTTCATGAGTAGTAAGATTGCAGTGTGTTTTCATTAATTTGTGTTGACTGTATAATTTGTTCATAAGTACTATGACATGATTTTGGAAATGGTTAACTATTTAGATTGAATTTGGATTGTTGTTACTCGATCTGCGTTTATGATTGTGTTGAATAGAGTAATTATTAATATGAATGAATGGGTATTTCATGGTTTTATGATTTGGATCCAGTCTTAGCTGTTACTCTGTACTTGATAGTGTTGTTACTTGCAATTGGGTTTTCTTTTAATGCATCAAAGCAGGGTAATGTTTAAGGGCGAAAATTCGCCAATTGGCTATTTTTTGGGTTTTTTTTCAAAAAATAAATTCGCTATTTGGTCATTTTTAGTCTCTAGCATCGCCTATATTTACATAAAATGTGTTTTTTTATCATAATATTCGCCAAAATTTACACATTTTAGTAGTAAAATGTATGTTTCATATTCAATATTTGCCTACCTATCTATATACATATTTTCTTCAATCCAAAATAATCTCCTAGGATACTATACTTGGGTATAATATTAGAATCCTTAAAAAATACCCTGCATCAAAGTGTTGTTTCTAAAATAGAAGTTGTTTTGGACTTATTGAAGTTTTTACTAAATTGTGTGGATGAGTGCAGGATAAGTAGTTTATAGATTTGTTTCAACAAAGTGTGTTCATGAATTGATTATTTTGAGAAGTGGTGTGTTGCTTTCCCTTTCAATAGAGTGGAATAGAATTGAATTCCTGTTAGATCTTAAAGGAATATTTATTAGGATGAATGGAATGTGTGCTACCTTGTCTCATTAGTTATATTTGCATCTAGATCTTTTTACAGTATTAAAGAAGAATTTGTATATGCATATATTGTGCATGTAGCCTTGAAGGTTTTACGATCCTGGATTGATAATTAATGTGCATGCTGGTTTGGTTTTATTATAAAACCTTATTTATCACCAACAATCTCTTATGTTTTTCAAGATTGGCTCAATAAAGCTATTTACCAGGATTTCAAATCTCTTCCTGTCCTAATGATTTGGGGGATTTGGCTCGCCCGCAACAAATTGGTTTTTAATAATATTTGTATTCATCCTCACATATATGTAGCCAAAAGTTTAACTATCCTATCTTAGTTCCCTCAGGTTAAGTTGCAAACCCATAAGCGAAAGGAGTGTACTCTTCAGCTTGAAAAATCCAAAGCTTGGTGTTTTTTTACTGTGCGACACAAGGTTGTTCTAGTAGTGGGGGGTATTGAAGGTACTTTACTTTTATCTGATAGCCACAAGTTCAGATTTGTAGCAAACATTGGTCTGGCTAGCAACAACAGAGTGGAATTGACAACAATCCTGAAGCTCCTTCACCTTGCCTACAGAGGTGGAATGGATTCACTAGAAGTTTTTGGGGATTCACTATTGGTGATTGACTGGATCAATAACAAAAGACCTCCCAAGAACATATTGTTGAGACCACTATATGAGGATATCTACAGAATCTCAAGAACTTATGCAAATATATCTTTCTAGCATATATACAGGGATAAAAATTCCGAAGCTGATCAACTTTCTAAGATGGGCATTCTACTTGTGGAAGGAAACACGAAAATTTAGTATATTAACAAAGATCTTGTCAATGAGATTGACCCACAACCCATGGGCTCCTATATATATTTTTTGGTCATTAGAGTACTTTATCTAAACCTTTGTAGGTTGTACTCATCTAATTAAGCTGTTCTTGTAGTCAATCCATGACATATATCTATTAAATGTGTAAAGACAATGATGCTGAAAACTAAGTGTATGACTTTCATAGCTAGTTAAACAATATAATTCAAGTTTTAAAATATAAATTTGAACTACGATGTTTTTTCCCTAGGAAAAAAAACTAACTGAAACTTGAGATAAATGATTTATACCCACTTGCATCTTTTATTATTGATGGCCATGAGGATCTTCTAGTGGGCCATGTGCCATGATCTTTTTAATTCTTAATATACACTACCTCTAATTATTTGATGGTTACGAGCATCTTCTAATGGACCATGGGCCATGGCTTTTAAAATATTTATTATTGGATTTGTCAACATACAAGACCTCTAAAGGCTTCTTATCCAACGAGGACAAAGAGTCAAAATTGTTCTCAACTTTCTTGGTCTAAACCAACACTTTTGAGGAACGTGGAATATTCTTGGTTATAGAACAAACCTTCACGCATCTACTTTCAACTCAAATTATATGCGTGAAATTGTATTTTAAACGGAATATGATAATAATCACTCCTTCTCGGTAAAGTAAACAAAAGTACTTAATGTCATTCATAGGATAAGCATGAACTTTACTTCACTATCAAGTTTTTGTTTCACCATTTAATTTTACAATTTTGGTTTTACCATTTAATTACTTTACGAGTAATATTACTAAAAGTTCAAATATAATATATTATAGCTATTTATTTATTTAAAAGTCATATCATCTAAGAATGGAAAGTTACTTAAGACAAAAATAAAAGATAAAAAAATTTAATTATCTCTTATGTTAAGGTAGCTAAGATTCCCTCATTGGTATATTTTCTTTTTGATAATGACCATTAATAATGTTGTGTTATTTAAAACTGATCATAATCTTTAATTTTTTTTTTTTAAGTCAAAAAAAGCATATTATTGATATTGAAGGTAAATCAAATAGTATATAACTTTTCTAGCAAATAGTCATAAAAAGACTTGTCAAAATAAACTAAAACACGTCTTTTAATTCAGATAATTACATAATCCAAGAGTAGCTAAGATTCCCTCATTGGTATATTTTCTTTTTGATAATGACCATAATAATGTTGTGTCATTTAAAACTTATCATAATCTTTAAATTATTTTTTATTTTATTTTTTTTCAGCAAAAAAAGCATACTATTGATATTCAAGGTGAATCAAATAGTATATAACTTTTCGAGCAAATAGTCATAAAAAGACTTGTCAAAATAAACTAAAACACGTCTTCTAGTTCAGATAATTACATAATCCAAGAGTAGCTAAGATTCCCTCATTGGTATATTTTCTTTTTGATAATGACCATTAATAATGTTGTGTCATTTAAAACTTATCATAATCTTTAAATTATTTTTTATTTTTTATTTTTTTTTCAGCAAAAAAAGCATACTATTGATATTCAAGGTGAATCAAATAGTATATAACTTTTCGAGCAAATAGTCATAAAAAGACTTGTCAAAATAAACTAAAACACGTCTTCTAGTTCAGATAATTACATAATCCAAAATTCTTCACCCTACAAATGAAGTCCAAAAATAAACTAAAAAAAAAGTCATGGAACATATCACTTTTCAAAAAAATTCACAGAGCCACCATCATAGAGATGAGAATCCTGGAATTCTTCCCACAAAATAACTCCTTCGACGCCTTCCAGTGCTTGCTTTGATAACTTATCCGCCAAAGAGTTATGTTGTCGATAGATGTGCTCAAAAGAGATATTTTTGAACATTCGAATTTCTACCTTGATTCTGTAGCACCAGTGAAAGAGAGAAGTGACCTTCAGATTATAATTGTCATAGGCCCATTTAATAGTAACCCGAGAATCCCCAAAGACTTTGAGTACACCAATACCGAAGGTATTTACCACTTTTAAAGTACACCAAAGAGCAAGTAGTTATGCCTTCATGTTAATACCAGTTCCACAGTTAAGTCGAAGATTATAAAGAAAATTGTGCATTATTAAATAACCACCTTTTGGGTGTGATTTCCTTTTCATTTGCAACATATTTTGTGTCTATAAGTTGTTTGATTGTCATATTCCTTCAATGCAGTATTCTTGGATTTCTTTGTATGTTCTAGTATTTCTTAGAGGGTATTTAATTATGGTTTCATTTTAATTGATAATTTGTATTATTAATCATAAACCATTTGATTCTCATTTTTAATTAACCTAATATTCTTGAATTTTTTTATTTAAATTTTTTTATGTGCTTTTTGAATATGCAAGTTTTGGAATGGGAGTTGGTTAAGGAGTAATTTGTATATATTTATATCTAACTTTCATTTTTTTTAGAGTAATAGATTGCTATCATGTTATGGATGGTTCTTAAGTGCAACTCACCAAATTTGTTCAAATTTATGTTAGAATTTGTTCTCTCATGAATAGTTTGTATATATAGGTGGTAAATTTCTTTTTTCTATTGAGCAATAAGATGAATTATTAGGTTGGTTATGGATTTTAAAGAAAAATTGGAATTATTAAGTTGTTGATGGATTTTAAAGGAAACTTGTTTGATGTTGCAAAGATTGGACATTTCTATGTTTTATGAATACTTTGTATATATTTATGTTTTTGAATACTACCTTCAACTTTTTGGTAGCTAGTAGGATGACCATCATACTTTAGAGTGTTTTTAAGGTTAATTTAGCAAAAAAAATTATAAGACTAATCCTTCTAGTTTATCATTGTTTTTCATATTTAGTAATAAATAAATTTAATATTTACTATTTGAGATTTATGTAAAAGTGAATTTTAATGATGCTACCATTCTTGTATTTTTTTGTCAATTTCAATTTTCATTGAAAATATTTCCTTAAAAGAATGCAAATAAATACTAAATATCAAATTAATTTTGTCTTCAAAGTGACAAAATGTACCTATAGAGTTTTTCACCATTTCACATAAGATGCACTCTTGCTTTCCTCCCTTGTATAAATAACATTTATTTCCTTTGCACCTTTCTCTCATTTGTTCTTTTCTTGCTAAATTCTTTGATGCTTAACTATTCAAGTGCTTGAACTTGAGGTTTTCAACCACAAGGTTGGTTTAATTGGGGACCCATCCCCTATGCTACTTCTAGAAGAGTGCAACTTCCAAATTATTTCTTCATCAGCCCAATTACTCTTTCTCATCCAACCCATTCCTTCCCATTCCTTCAGTTGGATTTCCTTCCTCACAAAATCCAACAACTACCCCTACATAAACTACTATTCCATTTAGAGCACTTAGGCCTTATCATAAATATTGGTCCATAAAGGGTAGAACACTCACAAAGACAACCCTAGGAGAGTACAACAATTAAAGACTTAGTCCAGACAAATTCTTTAATTTGACCTCATAATTTATTGTAATGGAGAATAGATACATGTGTCTACCTGTAATTATTTAGAAGATTCGCTATATGGTCAAATTCACCTTGGAGAAGTGTACATTGTCTCTAGAAACACAATGAAGGAAACAAACATGACCTACAACCATTTGTACAACTAATTGGATATATTTGAACCGTCACATCCATAGTACAACCTTCCTTGGAGGATAATCTTACAATTCATTTACATTACCTTCACTTTAAATAAATCAACAAAATCAAATATCCAACCCTCAATTCCATGGTTGACATTATTTGTGTCGTCAACTCCACTTCCCCTACATGGGATATACATCAAAGAGATGTGTCAAAAAATCTTAGGAAACTATCAATTTGAAGGACATGTCAAGGTACCACATTTGATGTCACCTTGTGGGGAGAAAATTGTCACTCGAAAGGTAGGCAACTTGTTGAATTGCGCACTCCAAAAACCCCAGTCCTTGCAATGAAGGGAGGTTATATCGTTGAGTTCAATGGAATGACTATAAGTACTATCTCCAACAAAAACCATCTTATAAACCTATACATTGAAGAAACGAATCAACTTAAATCGTGGTTTTGAGAAAAGCGTTTTAATTCTTCTTCCCCATCATTGAGTAGAAAATAAGAGTGAATTTTGTTTCAAGCTACTATAACAAATATTAACATGAATATTTATACTTCCTCTTATGCCTTTTTTTTTTTTTGACACCATGTAGTGCATGGAAAAAATGTTCAAAGAACTAATAACATGTATCATTGCACAAAATGAAATGGTGACTTCCCAGAATGTGACAATAGGTATATACTTATAATTGAAATTCATGATCATATTTGCCAAGTAAATCCCCTCATATATTTTGATGATGCTACAACCAACTCATATATTTTGATGATGCTACAACCAACTAATGGGGTTCATAGTAAAATATTTTTAGCTTCTTTCCACTAAACCACACAACATCAAAGAATTCACTATGAAGGTTACATCTCGCAAATTCATTTTCACATTAGTAGGTAATGCAAAGAATTTAAATGGTGTTGAGTAACTAGAGGTGGTCCTCAGAGGAACTACCATATGACTTTTCATCTAAGCTTGTCCTTGAAGAAATCACAAAATACTAGGAACCCTGAGAAATCGATTGCGATATAATTGTGGCATCCACTCCTCTATCCAAATTTTCCCTGCAAATGATTTCGATTTTCAAGATCTCTTCCTTTTGAAGTAAATGCTTGTATGCCTTTTGTATCGATGTCGACTACTCCCTTTGGTATTCCATTGAAGTTGTAGACCTTCAACCACACTTTTTACACATATTGACAACTATGTCTCCTTCTTTGTCCTCATATTTTGTTCCCAAATGTATGCCATTCCTTTCGACTATTTCCAGTTTTACATGCCTTGATTTCACTATCCTTTATTCACTTTGGTTATACTTCATCTAAACTATTCTACCTATGTATGTACTCATATTTCATATGCATTTACTATTATGTTACCTCTTACATGTATATATTGGTTTTATTTTTTCAATGCTTTCAAAATTCAATTACATTACTACTTCGTCACATAAATAGACTCTTTTTTTCTCATTGACCTATGTCTAATGTTTTGAACTATGAATTGCTTTACATGTACATAAAATGTACCAATCCAAACATAAGACACTTTGGTTGGATACCATGTAAATTATACATTTTCTACACATACTCATATTTTTTATGTGCACTTCCTTTAACACATTTCCCCTAACTTCAATGGAACCTCTAGTTTTTCAATGGACTTGTTGTTTTTAACTAGAAATTCCACCTGATCATGGGAATGATCTAATAAACATATGAAGATGTCTACTTTCCCCAAATAGAAAAGATCAAATATACACACAAATTTTTTCCTTTTGTTTATAGAGCCCATGGGAACATCCTTTCTTGTCAAAGTAACTAATTCCATACTGTTCCATCATGGTTCACATGCCATTACACCCCCATCTCCTTCAACAAGTAACCCTCCTACTGCATCGAAGCCACAACCTTATCTCTCCCCTGCATCTCCCAACTTGGATATGCAACCATCAACCCACCCCATTTCAACTTCCCTTCCTTGTAAATGATGCAACCCCACAGTTAGCGAGTCACATAACCACATCCATGAAAGGATATATCAACTCACACCAATGTATGTATGCTCCATATTCAAGGAATTGCATCCATAATAAAAACAAATATCTTGTGCGGGAGCTATGTTTGTTTTTGTTTTTCATTATGCTTCAGAGAGAGATGCCCATCACATATCCATGTCGAAAAACATGGACCATAGTGAATAACCACATGTCCTCTCTATTCTAAATCAAGTCGTATATGTTCTCCTTTCACATGTGAACTTGGTCCTATAGGTAACCCATGTACATGGAGTAAATAAAAATTCTTTGGCCATACTATTATCCCCCCCCCCAAGACATACATACAATTGTCAACTACCTTCACCACATGTTCTTGGACTTGAACGTCATAGTTGTTAGAAGATGCAACCCTATCCATAATTTTTATGATTTATTTGTTAGTAGACCATGTGTTAGGGTAGCATTGGAGTACAAAATGGAAAATGATCCCTATTACAAGATGTCTGGCTTAGTCCAACTATAGTAGACACATTGTCTATTCATCCTACGAGTGTCTCTTCCACGCTTCTCCATGTACCACCACTACCCATGAATTGCAATAAAACCATGGGTATTAGATGAAGAATATAGTTTCTTTTCTAACATAGCAAACTTGCCAACATAATATTTCATAGCTACACTCCCAAATTCCAATAGATACGTTGAAGAAATAAGGAGCTACTAGCAATCTATACATTACAACTCCATAATTTACATTGAATGGCCCCTTGTTGACGTTTCAACAATCATTAAATACAAATAGAGAGGGCCTCCTTTCTATGCCCCCCCCTCATCCCCACAACGGATTCCATGCTCAAACAACCATGGATTAGTGAAGTTGAAATGCAAGATTATGCTTTACAACTTATGTAGTACCATGATAACATATTTGGGTAGCATCCTATATTATATTATTAATTGTACAACCTTACAATGCACCATCACAACTAGGAAATTGTTGTTGTCTTCATCAAAATGAACATTGAAGACAACTTCCTACCAATTGTCACAAACCGACACTACCACCTTCAACACTTTCTTGATGCCACAATTGTTAAGCATATTATGAACTTTGGCTCATCTATTTATGGAACGTGCTCTTTTTGGAATAAAAGTAGAGGTGAGTCACCAATACAATCACATAAATAGGCAAGCCAACCATTTAGTCATACTTAGTGCAAGAAACATTAAATGACATGATTTGCACATGGGAATGCTTAGAAATCCTCCACCCAAATCAAACAAGAAACAACATTGAATAATTTGAAACATTATCACAAACCCACATCTTGCATCTCAATGCATGCACTGAGAAACCAATTGCAAGACAATTATGACCTCCATTCTTCTAACCAAACTTCCCCCCCAAATGCTTTCCAATTTCAACATCTCTTCCTTTGGCTGTAAACACACATATGTATTTTATATTGATGTAGACTACTCCCTTTGGTATGCCATTGAAGTTCCAATCCTTCAAGTAGACATTTTACTCATATTAACGCTAAGAAAACTTTTAGGGGTGAAATTTAGCCCATGGGCTAATTTTTTATGTTTTTTCCATAAACAAAATTTGCCAATTTCCTTTTTTTTTTCTAAATGATTCACCTAAATTCAACAAGAGAAAATTATTTTACTCTAAACATAGGCAAAATTGTCCAAAAACTATATAAAATCCTTAGAAATTCAAATATTTTACAAAAATATCTTCAAACATTTTATGGTTGGAAATTTAAGAATTAGTAATATTCACCAAGGTTTCTATGCTTTAAGAAAATTATGGATCCTCAAAAATTTCCTTGATTAAGACATATGTCTTCTTCTTTGTCCTTATATTTTTCTCCCATTTGTATATCATACTTTTCGACTATTTTCATCTATATAATCCTTGATTTCCATATCTATTATGCACTTTTCTTACATTTCATGTAAACTATTCCATGTATGTACGTACTCATATTTCATATTTATATACTCTTATATTACCCTCTTATTTTTTTTTATGTTTTTGAAGAATAATATTGCGAAAAACCCTTCAAGTACTTCCCCATGGTTCATGTATGGTAAATGTGGTAAATTTTTGTCCTTGCTTATGGGGCCTTACCCTGAGGGGATCAAGAGAGTCAAACCCGTGATCTCCCCAAATTTGGGGGAGAGATATCACGTCTGGCTCATGATCACTTGATCTAACCCTTGGGGATACTCTTATATTATCTATTACATGTATATTCTAGTTTGTTTTTTTCAATGCTTTCAAACTTCAATTTCATTTATTGCTTCATCGCATAAATAGATGCATTTTTCCTCATTGACCTATGTATCATTTTTCCAACTATGTATCACTTTACAAGTGTACAATCTACAAATCCAAACATAAGACACTTTGGTTGTAGATAATGTAAAGTATTTCTTTTATTCACATACTCATATTCGTTATGTACACTTCCTTTATGTTTTTTTGTAAAAACTAATTGCATGTATCTTTTTACAAGTAAACTACAACACATTTCTCCTTGTATAAATGGAACCTCTAGGTTTGCAATAGACTTGTTGTTTTTAGTTAGAAGCAATATCGGTGACAAAAAAAATCTGGTCCGAAATAATATTGGTGACAAATAAAAAATGATCTGAAACAGTTCGGTGCCAAATGAAAAGTGATCCGAAAAGGTTTAGATTTGAACCCTGTTGGTGCATTTATCGAGTTGCATTTATTGCTAGGGTTGTATTTTTTATATAAAAGGAGTTTCAAAGTTTCTTTTTGTGAACGTTTGTAACATCATTTGAATTGGAGAAATCATTGGACGACAATTCGCCTAAAAACATCGTTTGAGCACAATTTTATACCATTCATGCACTGCTAGGTAGGCCTTTTTCCCTGTTACATTATTGCATGTGTTTTTGAGCACACGGTGTCCTTCCAATGGGATAAATGTTTGATTTAAGCCTCAGTTACCATCATTACTCGCTATGAAACCCGGTAGGGCATAAAACCGAATGTTTTTTGAAAACCCTAAGACGATTTTTATTTGGTAGAGGTAGAGAAGGAACTCAGTTTGGTAGGATAGTTATACCTCTACGGCCCTCAAATGGGTCATAAACCCATAACTCTCCACATTTCATGTTATCCGAATGCCGCCGATAGTGTTTCATGGAAAACCTCTCATTGTTAGAATATCTGTAGTCGGTTAGGTTGAACATTATGCCAAGCCCGCGAATGGTTTTTCTATAAGAAATACCCTATCAAATCAGTTTCAACAGAACCAAACTTGTATCCTAAACCTGGAAGGTGCATCCAGGGAACGTAATCACAAATGCGTTCAATTAACATGTCGATCGAGCTTGGCCTAATAGGTCTCTCATAGGATAAATAAATAAATAAGGTTTTCTCTACGGAACCCTAAATGGAAAACTGTAGCTTTTGGTTAAATTTTTCCTTCAATTTGCTAATGACGCATTGTAGAATAAGGAATACTTCACATATAACCCATTGATGCATCGTATATTGCATCTAGATTCTCACCTTTGAACCAGGATCCTGGTTTCCAAAACTGTGATAAACTATAATTAGGAAAGCAGAGGAATTCATCTTACACCGTGTTTTAGTGTTCACAAAGACGAATATTCAGATCCAAAACTTGATATGATGGAAGTATGAATCTCTTTTCTTCTAAAAATAATGCATATTGATGATTCACACATTTGCAATTGATAATTTGATTGTTTTAAGTAGTTTGGTTAAAATATGATATTTATATTATCATTCTGCTTGAAATTGTTGCTTTAACATTGGATTTTTCTCAGGAGTAAGAAATGCGAAGGAGAAATTCAAAGCGTAAAGCCAAGGTCACAGAATCCGATTCTGATATTGAAATCATCCCAGAAGCCATCATGGAGACCCAATATGAAGACACCAGAGCTTCAACAGAATAATTCCTGAATATAAATGGGGAGAATTATACCACCTCATCCGAGACCTAAACGTGCCATATGCGTCTATTGAGGAGATGATGGTGTACTAGAATATTAAGAAATCAGGTCTTCATAAGGCTACCACCCATATATATATTTTTCCATTTTCGGAAGTAATTGAGTGGATTTTACCCCATGTAGATGTTAGCACAAGAAACATAGCTGGGGCAAATGGAGAAGGATCCACGTCATTTCAGCCAGCTCATATTAGCGCAGCATATAATTTATTGCTTCCAAAAGTCATGATGACAGAAGAATGGATAAAGGAGATCAACATAGATCATTCGGAATATGCTAAGAAAATGTTGATTCTCGGAAAGCAGTTGAGGTAAAGGGTGAGTGGAGAAAACGATGCACAAAATTTGAAAAAACCATTCAAAATTATAGCATTAATATTAAGTAGAATATCCGGAAGGGAAAACGTGAATATCTATAAGCTTATATGGGTTCCTCTTATGTATCAAGTATCCTATCATGGTACCGTCTTTAATTGGTCATATATTATTTCAGAGAGTATGGCATCAGCGATAGCAGCAACACAAGGAGGAATGACTCAGTGAAGAGAAGAATTATTTATGTCTTCTTATCTTATTGACTGTATCCTAATAAGGCACCCATTCCACAAGTTGGGGTGTTATTGGGTCCCAGCTAAGACCCCTATATATGTGGCCTACCAAATAATGTAGGCTCATAAATATACAAGCTTCTACAAGCTTATATTCGAGGAGTTCATAATTCCTCTATATTGGTTAATATTTAACGAAGAACCTAATTGCTTGTCGAAAAACACAATGCCAGTAATCAATGAATACAAAGACTACTACTTTACCCCAGAAGGCACATATATTCGAATGTACGGGGGAACCAAAGCTACTTCTCTAATTCCAAAGTATGCCACGGATTATGTAGTGCACAAGGAGGTTGTAAGACAAGTTTTTGTCAATGGAGTCGACCATTTTCTGAATGAGAAATAGAAGGCCTCTTACCCTCCGCTCTCCTTCACCAATGGGGCATATAAATTCACTAAGGTTAAAGGAGAGGAGGTTTTCATAAAGGACTTGGAGGCATTTCATTTTGGAGAGAATAATTTCGTTAGAAATGACAAATTACAGAATGCTGCCCAGCGTTGTGTTTCATGCAAAATTCACTTTCAATATACACACCACTTCATAAAATATGAAGAAGTATATTGAAGGGAAAATAATATCACATATTTTAACAAAAGAATTGGCCGAAAAAATGGATCAGGTTTTAGTCATACTAAGGATATTTCCAAAGAATCAAATCAGCATAAAGCCATAGAGGAGGCCATAGCAGAAGAAGAAGCAAGACGAAAGCAAGAGGAGGAATTAAGGTAGAAAGAAGAAGCAAAAAGACAACAAAAAGAAGAAGAAGTAAAGAAAGCAGCAGAAGAAGCAAGACGAAGGAAAGAGGAAGAACATAAGAAGAAAGAAGAAGAAGAAGAGTAGGAAAAGCAAATAAAAGAAGAGCAAGAAGTAGTGGATAAATCAACACAGAAAAAAAAGGAGGAAGAGGCCAGATTCAAGAAAGTTGTGGAAGACAAAATGATCCAAGAAGAAGAGCACAATTTTGAAGACATGAACATAGATCCACCCAATGAGTCTGGAATCCTGTTTACAAGAGGGAATCTTCCATTCGCTGAGCTTGGGATCACACCCTTTACTCCTTCGAAGAAGCATTCTGTAGCAAAATTGGATACCATAGTATTTGAACCCAAGAGGAATACGATCTTGAGAAGAACGGAGAAAGTGTTGAAAATGGGCACTCAGATGGATGTTGTAACTATTCAAGAAAGTACCTTAGTAGAAGGCACCCACAAAGACCCCAAGTTCATAGCTTCAGTAAGCATAGAAGTTGCTCAGGCCAACGCAAACAATGTTGATTAATTGATGAATGACTTGGAGCGAAGAAAAGAAAAAATGTTGAAGTTGACGGATAAATTAGTGAATTTAGAAAGAGGTGATGGAATTGAATTGAACAAAAAACAAGATACAGTGGAATCTGAAAAGAATAAATTACTGCTAGATTTTCAGGAATTAGATATGGAGAAGGATTCCTTAAATGTACAACTTATAATAATGGAATGGGAACATGATGATTTCCATTCCTGAATTAATGAGTTAGAAAAAAAGAGATTAAATTGAATCAAAAAGTAGAATTCTTAGCCATGGAAAAAGGGTCTTTGCAGGCTCAAACTGAAGTGTGGATTAGGGAAAGAGAATATCTGGTGGAGCAAGTTAGAATTTCCCAAACACAGAAGCAAGATATGACACCTTTCCTTGAACAAGCCAGTAGGATACAAGAACAAAATTACCATTTGCAGAAATTGTTAACAGAAGAGATATATAAAATGAGGGTGATGGTAGATAGGATGAAATAAATTTCTGTAGGTGCTCTCGCAATAAAACACAAATTAATAAACACATTCAACAAGGTAAATAAGTTGATCACATGGAAAAATAAGAATCCAAATTTTCCTAATCACTTGTCAAATAAAACAATTGATGAGCTGAAATTGGATATAGCTCTTTTAGACAGTTGCAGAAAAGCTACCAGGAAAATACAGGAAGAAGTACCAAAGAGCATCTCAAAATGTGAGGGAATTTATAAAGAGATCTATCAGGTCTATGAAAAGTGCCAAATTTCAATTGCTCGGAATATGTACGAGCTGCCTTCCAGAGACCAATGTTTAACGGAGTTAAAAGGAGGCTTAAAGTAATATTTAGATTATCTCAATAAATTGGACATGCTTACTGAAGAAGATCTAAAACAACACATAGGACAAGCATCTCTAAATTTTTATTTTCTGGAAGAGAATCATAAAGCAGCTACTAGAGGGATAATTAATGTGGGAAAGGAATTATCTATTCATGAAGTCTCTTTAAAATTATTAGAGTCCCAACAATGTAATGTAATTTTTTATGAAACCGACTTATGGGATAGTTACATTTCTAGTTTAGAAGGCCCACCGACAAAATAATATGATTTGTAAATAATTTTCTATTTTTGGTTGAGAAACCACAAAAGAAAAAATTTGGAAGTCCAAAAGTTGGAGGTTAGGTGAAACAATTAGTCATGTAAAGAAAAATTATCTTGTAAGATAAATAGATGGAAAGGGGGAATAGATTAGGGGATTTTTTTGGTGAAATAGGAGTTGGGGACATTTTGTAAGAGAGTAATTTTTTGCTAATGAGAAACACCTATTTGTTGGGTAAAGCTTGCATGGATTTTTGCGTGGAATGTTTTGGATAACAAATAGGAATTATTTATTCTTGTGTTCATACTCATGATGTGATATATTTCTAACTTTATTGAATGATTTCAATGGTAATGAATGATTTTACTTATCTATGCAAATGTCTATGTGATATAAGAGTAATAAATGGATATGAATGTTATCAAAGCTATCTTTGTATATTTCTGTTGTGAATGTAAATTTTTTATCTAAATAGATATATATTGGATTTATATAAACATTCTCAAATATTACTCTCATTAAAACTTGCTCCTTGCAAGGATAGATTAGTTAAGTTAGAATAGAATTAGTTGATTGATAAGGTAGAAGTGATAATACGAGAGGTAAGAACATGCGCATCACTTCTGAGGAATCTGCCTATCAATTCTGGGTATGCATTGTTTATATTAGGGAATTTGCATATTCATAAATCAAATACAAAACCCTAAACAGTGGACTGGGCCGTAACCGGTAAAATTTATTTAAATACATATATGGTAGCCGGACCGTTAACTGGACGAATTCTCTATTCCAAACAATGAATGATATAATTGGGATTATTCACTGGGGAGAATCCCTATTGTCGATGCTAGGATTTTCTAGGAATCAATAGTTTTGGCGCTAGAAGGAGGGAAACCAATGCATGGCTGGTAGAGGAAATATGTTTTCACGAGTAAATTTATCCGGGTCTCCATTAGAAACAACCCAACCAAAAGAATTAATTTTTGAAACTAATTATCAAGAAAATTTTGATTCTGAAATTGATCACACTGAACGTTTGTATGTTGTTCCTCACACGGAAGTAGATAATTTCAAGAGACACACTAGATCATACGTGAGAAAACTTGGAAGATTATTGGTGGTACCTTTACTACCTAGAAGACAAGGTCCTAGACAGTAAGTTGTGCAAACTAGGGATTCTATACTTGTAGAATCTTTGGAAGAATTAGTTGATTTATCATTACAATATATACCAGATATCATAAATCAATTGAGGCATAATTCTCTGGAGTCAATCACTTATCCACACATACAAACACTTTCACCTACACTCACACCCCCACATTCACCTCGAATTCCTAGGCTCATTGCTAACATGGCTTGCAATGCCAATCCACCACCTGCATGGAGAGCGAGAGGACCACTCAACTTAGTTGATCCTTTGCATGATTTTCCTAAGCATCCGGAGTGAGTGCTACCTAAGTTTGATTCTGGAAAATGAATCTCTCCTAGTGATCACCTAAAGAGCTTTCACTTAGCTATAAATCTGCTCAATGTAGAACATGAGGATGTGGTGTGTAGATTATTCCCATATACTTTTGAACCTAGATAATCATTGTGGTTTTTTATCCTACAGATTGGTTCTATAGCATATTGGGACAGCTTTGAAAATTTTTTTTTGAATAAGTTTGGTAACCAAAAGACTCTGGCCTCACTCATGAAAGATTTATTGTCTTTGCGGATGGAAAATAAGGAAATGGTACAAGATTTTAATCAAAGATTTACTATGATTTTGTATAGTTTCAGCGCTGCAACAAAACCTAGCCATGTTTGTTAAGAGATTTGTTAAAACTACTTTAGTAGAAAATTTTGAAGAGGCGAAGAAGGTAGAAACAAACATAGACAGTATTATGAAACATTCTTTGGATATGGAGGGAAAACCCAAAGTAAATAAGAAACCTTTGGTGTTAACTAGACGTAAAGAAGATTCAAATGAATTGGAAAATGTGGTCAAAATGGTTCAAAAGTTTTCCAATAAAATAGTAGATCTAGAAAAGGAAAAATGTGCTAGTTCTTCGATGAGAAAACCATTTAAACCTTTCTATAGAAAAAAGGAAGAAAACACACAACCACCATCAAATAATTATGTTGTTTTTAATTTAAATAAAGTCGGCATAGATCACTTTTTCACATTTCATCAAGAGCATCATTCCTAAAAAAATTGCTTGCAAGGGATTAATTCAATGACTCTGGTAATGAATCAATTATTAGATACACAACTAGTAGATCGGGAAGATCAGGAAGAAGGCCATTCTAATGAACTAGAAGATCACAATGAAGAGACCACATTGGTATTATGGGATTGGGCTCCAAATTTGGGCTTAGATGACGAAGATGGGGTGGAAGAAATACAAGTATCATCCATAGATTATGCTACCATAAGTACGGGACCAGTGGAAGAGAAAAGTATGGTATTACCCAAAATGAAAACATTCAAATACAACATAAAAAATAATAATAGTATCAATCAGTCACAAGCGAAAGTAAATTCAGGGGTTGTAAAGGAAACATATCCGTTAATAAATAAGCAAGTAAACCTTGTAATCAACAAATATGATATTGGTGAAAAAAATCGAGGGAATCATAATATGGGATATGACATTGTAGAAGATATCAAGAAAACAAAGGAAAACATATCTCTGTTTGAAATTTGTAACCTACCACAACAGAGGAAAATATTATTGGAAGATTTTGATGTAAAATCAAGTAGTATAGTAGAAAAACAGTTAGAAAGGGTTGAGTTTGATACAGATATTAACGAAACAAGTCTTGGTGGAAAATCAAAATCCGAAACTCTTCCTTTCCTTTTGACTTTTGAAATCTTTAATTATAATGTGCATAACTAATTGGTAGATTCTGGAGCTTCATCTAACATCATGCCACTATCTATTTGAAAAAGGATTAATGGACAACTCATAGCATCCCCTTCTCGGATTATACAACTAGATATATCTAATGTTAAAGTTATTGGGGAAATGAAGAATGTATTGATTAGGTTGGATGCAGATTCGAAAGTATGTCAATTTATTGATATTATGGTAGTAGACATAACGGAAGCTTTGTCATTTACCTTCCCTAGTGACCTTGGTCAAGACTTGGATCCTCCCATCTCTAGGGGGTCTAGGAAAAATAATTTAATAAGTAATAATTAATAGGGATAAATTTTGGGCACAAGTACTATAGTAATTAATTATTTTTAATATTCTGAGTTTTTAATTATCTTTGGTAATAAATGTCTAATCATTATTAATTAATTTTTGTGGAAAGAATTAATGATGACATGGATAGGAGGGCGCATAAGGTCAAAAGTGGACCTCACTTACTTAAGAGGAAAGCTTAGAAAAATCAAGGAGTTAGCTAAGGCAAGGTGGCAGCACAAGGAAATGGAAACTGACAAAAGCAAGGAAAAAAGCAAGAAAAGGCACAAAGCATGAGATTTTAAAAGAAAGAAAGTGTTGAAAACAAACAATTGGAAAAGAATGCAACATTCAGAAAGGCTAAGTAAGGCGCACTTGCTAATTTCAGTGAAAGGACACAAAGTAGGAAAGTTTACAAAGCAAGTAATTGCTAATTTATACCAATGAATGTGCCCTTCCTCTCTCACACATGTGGATGGATTGTGGATGAAGTTAACTCATCTATAAAATAATGATTCCAACTCCCATTCGCATCTTTTAGTTAATTATTTTTGTCATTGAGAGCTCTTGCTACTCACAGTTGGGAGATGTGCCTCAACCTTTGCTTGGGAGATGAGCCCAAAGGTATTTCATGTTCCAGTCATTCATTGATCATATACAAAGCTATGGATTACTGATCTAAATATCCATATCAATCTAGTATTGAATATTCTCAAGCTTCCAGAGTGTGATCATCAGTCAAAGTGCCATTGGAGGGAGTATTGGAATATTTCGTCCGAAGGAGGTGCTCTATTTCAGTGGAGGAGTCCAGTGCAACTTTGAATTTCTAGTGCGCACCTCATATACAATAAATAATCTAATATACAGATCCATATCAGTCCAACGTTGAATATTCTCAAGGTTCCATAGACTAATCATTAGTCAGAGTTCCCTTGGAGAGAGTATTGGGAGATTTCATTAGAACGAGGTGATCCATTTCAGTGGAGAAGTTTAGTGAAGCTCAGAATGTCCAGTATTCACCCCATCTACAATTAATATCTCTGATCGCATCCCCATATCAGTTCCATTGAATACTTCCATCTATTCCTCCTCTTCTCATGCCCATTTTCTCAATAATGTAAGAATTTCTAGCATTAGAGATGCATTGAAGGTATGAATGTTAAAATATATTTATTATATTCTAAAGACCACTTACTTTGACCTGATTATGTTCAATATATTGTATCAGAACCCTCCTGTATTCTAGAACTGATATTTGTGAGCCTCTGAGGCTATTTGGAACAATTTTATGGAAGACTAGCTCTCTATGCATCAATTAATGACTAGTTTTTCCATTTTGGCCAGTAAATTTTATGTACAAATATGTTTTCTGATATGATGGATTTATGAAGTTCCGAGACAATTTTAAATCACCACCATCCCTATTTCTAAGAATTTGGACACACCTTAGTCATTTTGATATAGTTTGGAAAACTTCTAGCAGAGCAATCCTGCCTAGCGCACTTGACCATTTAGCTCCCAAAATTCATCGAGAGACTCCCAATTTTCCATTAAATTTGATCCATCATTTATTACAAAGTTTAAATCCTGACATACACCCTTGGTTTTATTTAGGAATTACATCTAAGTCTATTTTTCATATGCTAGAAGGCCTAGGAAACATCGACGTAGACATCAACTCTGGTTGATTGTTGAAAAGTAAATGGATCCAGTGATTTGTGCATAGGAATTGGAAGTTGACCCTGTTCTACCTTGTTGTTGCAAATTTCCCATATAAAAACCAGAACCTAAATTCATTCCCATCATCCTTGATCTGGGAGTCAGCATCTAGAGTTATCACCTTCAAGGCCATAAAAATTGTTAAAATTACTACTAAAATTCTGCTTACAATTTGTGTTTTGAGTTGAGATTCTAGCATATTCTTGGCTGGTATCTTATAGTGGTATTAGAGAATGGTCCTATGAACCTTCTCTTTAAAATTTATTATGATTCCTAATAAAGTACCATTCCCTAAAGGAAAGAACCCTGAAGAACCTTCTGTTGAAGAAGAGGTGGAATCTACTAAAGGAAAAATACACAGGGGAAAGAACATGTTTGACTTAGATGAGAAGGAACGGCTCATAATTTTTGTGCAAATTATGTTAAAGGGACTGCATGACATATCCCATAACATCATCCAATATGGGAAAGACACCATAGAATTCTTGGCTAAGTAGCTAGGACATAAAGATGGAGAAGGGAGCAACAGTGGCTCTCATAATGAAGAAAGGAAGATCCCGGGTGGATCTATCTTTTCAAAGACTGGGCCTCATAATAGGCCTAATGAGTTCAAATATGAATTCAAGGATTATCCTCAACAGACCATTCCCAAGTTCCTTGATCAACACAAGGAGGATCATGAAGTTCCAACTGAATTATTTGCTTCCTGGGAGGATCAGTATGTAGAATACCAAACCTTGAGTGAAGAATGCAGAAGGACATTGCCTTTCAAGGCTTTTTGTGAATCACAATATAAAAACCAGCCAAGAGGAGGTCATAGGATAACAACACATAATTATGAGTTGAGAAATGCAATTGGTAAGATCCAATTACCCTTCTTTGATGGATCCTCAAAGTGTACTGCTAGCTCCTGGGTGCAAAAGCTAGACACTTATTTTCAACCGAATGTCATGGCTGAGAGGAATGCCATTAGAATGGAAACTTTGAATTGGAAGGAGAGCAAAATGACTGGTGGTTCCATGGCATGAGAACCTTGGGCCATGATCAAGTGAATTCCTATGAATATTTCACTAAGAGACTAATGGAGAGGTTTGATAGAAGAGACCCTGAAATCTCTTTCAGGGAGTTGGCACATGTGAAGCAAACCAAAACTCCTGGAGCTTACATCTCACAGTTACAAAAGATTGTAGTAATGGTCACTGACATATCTGAAGTCCTCTTGATCCTCCTATTCATAGAAGGATTGGAAGATCCATTAAAAGGGTTGGTAAAGGCCTACCGACCAGCTACCTTACAAGAAGTATTGAGCAAAACAAGTGATCTGGAAGATGCAATCCCAAGAAAAAGATATACACCAAAGGTTAATGCACCTTCTAAATTTCATAACCAAATACCACCTTTTAGAAATTTGGCTGCCCCGAACAAGAAGGAATACTCATACAAAGATTAAGATGAGTTAAGAAGGAAAAATATATATTTTTCTTGTCAAGAACCTTGGGTTCCGAGCCACAAATGTGCTAAGGGGAAAGCACACTACATTGAGGTCTTTTCAAAAAGTGATGAGGAAGAAGTGGAAGGAGAGCCACCAGTATATGATGGTTATGAAATAACAGGAGAATAACAACCCCCCCATCTAGAAAGCAAAATTGTAGTGTTAAGCGAAGTTCCCCGCTTCCATACCATGAGATTCAAAGGGGTTGTGCAAGGACAAAAGGTATTAGTTTTGGTCGATGGGGGTGCCACCCATAATTTTATTGATGTAGCCATGGTATAGAGGAAAAAGCTACAATTTTTTTTTTTGGAGGTTTCACTATCATCATTTTGGGAAACAACACTATGGAGTGTAACAGATGGATCCCAAAATTGCAAGTGACTCTTGGATACCATATTGTGACTAACAGCTTTTATGTTGTCAATGTGGCTGATACCAATGTGGTGTTGGGAGTGCGGTGGTTGTACTCCATTGGTGAGAATTTAGTTAATTACCAAGTACCCCAAATGAGCTTCAAAGATGTTGAAGGAAAACAAGTGGTTTTGAAGGGTGTCAACACCTACCCAAAACAAGTAATTTATGCAAATAGTATGAGGTCAGTATTGAGGCATGGTGATATTGAGTGGGTTGCTGAATGTTTCATCACCACTAAAGGGACCACCATAGATGTGTCACGCCATCTGGAGGACATCCAAAGGCTGCTACAGAAACACAATAAAGTGTTTAAATATCTTCCACATGGAAGGCCTCCCGATAGAGGTACTGAACATTGGATTGAGCTGGAACCTAGCACTTTTCCTATCAAGATCCATCCTTATAAGAACCCAAAAAGATTCAAGGATGATATTGAGAAGACAATCAAAGAGATGCTTGATATGGGATTCATAAGACCAAGCTCAAGTCCCTTTGCATCATCGGTGGTCCTACTAAAAAAAGTATGGAACAATGCGCATGTGCATTGATTATAGGGATTTGAACAAGAATACCATCAAGAACAGATATCCTATCCCAGTGATTGATGAACTGATAGATGAGTTGCATGGAGCCAAATATTTTTATAAGATTGATCTTCATTCCAGACGCCACCAAATAAGGATGAAGGATGAAGACATTCATAAAACTGCTTTCTGGTGCCACTATGGGAATTTTGAGTTTCTTGTCATGCCTTTTGGCTTGACTAATGCACCCGCTACTTTCCAATCATGCATGAATAGAATTTTCAGTAATCATCTCCGTAATTATGTTCTTGTATTATTTGATGATATTCTGATTTATAGTAGGACATGGGAAGAACACTTGCACCATTTGGAGAATGTCTTGACAATCCTTGCAGAACTGTCTTTTTTATGCCAAATTGTCAAAGTGTGAGTTTGGATTGACTGAGATACTTTATCTTGGTCATATTATTGGGAAAGAAGGAGTCAAAGTACATATGGAGAAGATAAAGGCCATACTTGAATGGCCAAGCCCAAAGAACATAACATCCTTAAGGGGATTCATTGGTTTGTGCACCTACTACCAGAAATTTGCAAAAGGATTTTCTAAGGTAACATCCCCTTTGACATATCTCACCAAGAAAGCTTATTTTTGCTGGTCGGATGAGGCTGAAAAATCATTCAATAGAATGAAGGAATTCATTAGCAGCTTCCCAGTACTTTCACTTCTTGATTTCACTCAGCCTTTCATATTGGAATGTGATGCCTCGGGAGAAGGCATTAGAGCAGTTTTAATGCAGAATAGGCATCCCATTGCTTATGAGAACAGAAAATTGCAGCCACATGAGAAGCATCATTCAATTTATGATAAAGAGATGCTGGCCATCATGCATGCCTTGGCCAAATTCAGATAGTACCTAGTGGGAGGCAAGTTCATAGTAAAGACTAATCACAATGGTTTGAGACATTTCTTGACCCAAAGAGAGATGAATGATAGAAAACAAAAATGGGTAATTAAAATTCAGTCTTATGACTTTGACATAGAATACAAAAAGGGTAAGTTGAATGTGGTAGTTGATGCCCTCTCTAGGAAACCTGATTTTTCTTTGCTGCAAGTCCCTACTGATTGGAAAGTTCAACTAGCTATGGAATACTCTAAAAATCAGTTTGCTTGTGAAGTGTTGGATAGGGTGATTCAAGATGATTCCTACCAAGTCCTCAATGATTTTATATATTACAAGGACATAATTTTTCTAATAACTGGATCCAAATTAAAAGAAAATTTTTTGGTGGCTTCCCATAATGCACCAGTAGTAGGCCACCCTGGATTCCTAAAAACTTACCGGAAGGTGAGAGAGAGGTTCACTTGGAAGGGACTAAAAAATTATGTGTTAAGGCATGTAATGGAGTGTATTGCATGCCAAAAGAATAAAGTGGAGCACACTCATCCTGTTGGTCTCCTTCAACCCCTTCCAATTCCAAAATAGAAATGGGAAAGTGTGTCCATGGACTTCATCACAGAACTACCAAAAACTCAGGATAAGGATAGCATTTTTGTAGTAGTTGACATGTTGACTAAATTTGCTCACTTTTTTTCTATCACAATAACTATTAATTCCAATCAAGTAGCTGCACTATTGTTTAAATAAATATTCAGATTGCATGGTCTTCCCAAGATTATAATCAGTGACCAAGATAACAAATTTACTAGTGGTTTCTCGAAATCTTTGTTTGAGCTAGTTGGAACTAGTTTGAATCTCAACACAAGATATCACCCTCATAATGATGGCCAAACTGAGAGGGTAAATCAATGGCTGCAAGGTAATCTCAGAAATTATGTTATCAGACATCGACAGGCATGGGTCAACTGGCTACATTTGGGAGAATTTTGTTATATTACAACATTCCATATGTCCATTGGAATGACCCCATTCAAAGCTCGGTATGGATATGAATCCCCCACTTTTGCAGATATGATTTTTGGGGATTGTAGAGCACAAAAAGAAAAGGATTGGCTGTAAGAAATCCAAGACATACACAAGTCCCTCAAAGAAAACTTGCAGGTTTCACAAAACCAATAGAAGATGAACGTAGATAAGAAAATAATAGATCGAACCTTCCAAGAAGGTGACTTGGTCTACTTGAGGTTGCATCCCTATAGGAAAAACACTTTGAAATAAAAAGGGGATGAGAAATTGTTTCCAAGGTTCTATGGGCCTTATAAGATAACAAGGAAAGTTGGTGAAGTTGCTTATGAATTAGATCTTCCATCAAGGAGAAAGATACATAATGTTTTCCATGTGTCATGTTTGAAGAAAGCAATTGGCCAACAAGTAACTATTTCATAAGAATTTCCTCCTCTTGATGATGAAGGACACTTGGTCTTAGAACCAAGAAGTATTTTTCAGGTTAGAGAAAATAAATTAAGAAGTAGAACTATTAAAGAATATTTAATGCAGTGGAAGGGGTTTCCTAGAGAAGATGCAACCTGGGAAGGTGAACAGATTTTGCAACACCCTAGATTGCAACTGCTTGAGGATAAGCAGTCTTGGGAGGGGGGGAATGTCATGTCCCTTCCCTAGTGACCTTGGTCAAGACTTGGATCCTCCCTTCCCTAGGGGGTCTAGGAAAAATAATTTAATAAGGAATAATTAAGAGGGATAACTTTTGGGCACAAGTACTATAGTAATTAATTATTTTTAATATTATGAGTTTTTAATTTTCTGTGATAATAAATGTCTCATCATTATTAATTAATTTTTGTGGAAATAATTAATGATGACATGGCTAGGAGGGCGCATAAGGTCAAAAGTAGACGTCACTTACTCAAGAGGAAATCTTAGAAAAATCAAGGAGTTAGTTAAGGCAAGGTGGAAGCACAAGGAAATGGAAACTGACAAAAGCAAGGAAAAAAAAAGGCAAAATCACAAAGTAGGAAAATTTAAAAGAAAGAAAGTGAAGAAATAAAATAGTTGGAAAAGAAGGCAACATTCAGAAAGGCTAAGTAGGGCACACTTGTTAATTTTAGTGAAAGGACACAAAGCATGAAAGTTTGCAAACCAAGTAATTGCAAATTTCTCTGAAGGAATGTGCCCTTCCTCTCTCACACGTGTGGATGTCTTGTGGATAAATTTAAATCATCTATAAACTAATGATTCCAACTCCCATTCACATATTTTGGTTAATTATTTTTGTCATTGAGAACTCTTGCTACTCACAGTTGAGAGATGTGCCTCAACCTTTGCTTGGGAGATGAGCCCCAAGGTCTTTAATTTTCTAGTCAGTCATTGATCAGATCCATAGATATGGATTAATTATCTACAGATCCATATCAGTCCGGTATTGAATATTCTCAAGCTTTCAGAGTGTGATCATCAGTCAAAGTGCCATTGGAGAGAGTATTGGAAGATTTCATCAGAAGGAGGTGCTCCATTTCAATGGAGGAGTCCATTGCAGCTCAAAATGTCTAGTGCACACCTCATCTACAGTCAATAGGATGATATAAATATCCATATCATTCCAGCATTGAATATTCTCAAGCTTCCATAGAGTGATCATCAATTAGAGTGCCCTTGGAGAGAGTATTGGGAGATTTCATTAGAAGGAGGTGCTTCATTTTAGTGGAGAATTTCAATGCGGATTAGAATGTCCATTTTGCACCCCATATATATTTAATATCTATCATATCATCCCCATATCAGTTCCAATACATACTTGCATCTATTCCTCTTCTTCCCATGCCCATTTTCTCAATAATGTAGGAATTTCTAGCATTGGAGATGCATTGAAGGTTTGAATGTTAAAATATATTTATTCTCTATTCAATACCACTTATTTTGACCTGGGGATGTTCAATATATTGTATCAGAACCCTCCTTTATTCCATAACTGATATTTGTGAGCTTTTGAGGCTATTTCGAACAATTTAATGGAAGACTAGCTCTCTATGCATTAATTAATGACTAGTTTTTCTATTTTGGCCAGTAAATTTTATGTACAAATATATTTTATGATATGATGGATGTATGAGGTTCCCGAGATAATTTTAAATCACCCCAAACCATGTTTCTGAGAATTTGGACACACCTTAGTCAGTTTGAGAGAGTTTGGAAAACCTCTAGCAGAGCAATCCTGCCTAGCGCACTTGACCATTTTGCTCCCAAAATTCATCTAGAGACTCCCAATTTTCCCTAAACTCTAATCCATAATTTATTACAGAGTTTAAATCCTGGCATGCACCCTTGGTTTCTTTCAGGAATTACATCTAATTCTAGTTTTCATATGCTGGAAGGCCCAAGAAGCATCGAAGTAGACATCAACTCTGGCTGCCTGTTGAAAAGTAAATGGCTCCAGTGCTGTGTGCATAGGAATTAGAAGTTGTCCCTATTCTACCTTGATGCTTCACATTTCCCATATAAAAACCAAACCTAAATTCATTCCCATCATCCTTGAGCTGGGAGTCGGCATCCAGAGTTATCACCTTGCAGGCCATAACAATTGTTAAAAATTACTACTAAAATTCTTCTTACAATTTTTGTTTTGAGTTGAGATTCTAGCCTATTCTTGACTGATATCTTAGAAGATTATGGGTTAATATTGAGTAGGCAATGGTCAAATAATTTCAATGGTTACTTCACAACAAATTGGTCTCAACTATGGTTGTCATATCAGAATAAGCAAAACCAAATCAAAGTGTTGAGGGAACCTCATATGAAGCATAATGTAACTGAGTTAGAAGGAAAAAATGAGCCGGTGAATTTTTCATCTTCGATTTTGGGTAATTATTTTTTAAAAATTGAGCCTGGGAACTATTAGGTAGAAAATATTGGCCATGATTCAGATACACGGTCTGATATCCTTCAATTTGCATGGGTTGATGATATTGATTATATCACACTAACATAGTTGAATTAGATGATAAGTTTTGGAATTTATACTTTGATGGCTCCAAGACACAAGAGGGAGCAGCAGATGGTTGTGTTCTTGTTGATTCCCAAGGAAACAGACAATTTATATCTTGTAGATTAGAATTTGAATGCACAAATAATACTACTGAATATGAAGCTTTAGTTCAGGGTCTAAAAAAAACCGTTGATTTAAATGTTAAGAATTTAAAATTTTTTTGTGACTCAAAGATAGTTGTTAAGCAGATAAGGAACACCATTCATTGTTTATCTCTGCACTTGAAAGGGTATCAATCCAAGGTATGGAATTTAATATCTAATTTTAATGCTTTTAACATAAATGCCATTCCTAGGTTACAAAATGTTGTTGCTGATTTATTAGCCACTTCTGCATCATGATTATTACTGACTAATAACAAATGTTACATTGAATTGATTTTCAGGCCATCTGTCCCTAATAATATTACAAATTGGATCATTTTCTACGACGATGAACAAATTATCAACTTTTTGACATGTAAAGATACATTCAAAGGATCTATTATTGAAGAGGACAAACACCAGTCAGAATTGCAAGATAAGGATATCAGTAAAGGAAATTTTATGCCAAAAGGAGTATGAATCCTTGAAAAGTTATTTGATCTACAACATAAATTCAAGAAGCCCACAAATGCCAAAACAAACAACTCCTCAATGCCATACAAACTGGTGAACTTAGGTACAGAGCAGGAACCTAAATATGTCAATTTAGGATAATGTTGCTCACCTAGCGAGAGATGCAAATTTATTAAACTATTTCAGCAATACAAGGACATTTTTGCATGGATATATGAGGATTTGAAGAATTATGATACACGTATCATACAACATGTGATCCATATCAAACAAGGTGCGAAACCATTCCAGCAGCAAATCCGAAAGATGCATCCTATGCTTGAACCCTTAATACAAAAGTAATTAAAGAAGTTGATGGATGCTAATATTATTTTTAAATTCAGACATTCCAAATGGGTGGCAAACTTGGTCCCTGTAAGAAAAAAATCAAGAGAGATAAGGCTATGTGTTGATTTTCAAAATTTAAATAGAGCATTGGATAAAGACAACTATCTGGTACCACCTATGGAACAAATCTTACAATTGGTGTCAGGTTCAGAGATGTGCTCCTTATTGTATGGATTTTCAAGATACAATCAAGTATTAGTGGCCGAAAGGGATCGATACAAGACTACCTTTTGTACAAAATGGGGAACATTTGCATATAGAAGAATTCTTTTTGGTCTTATGAAAGATGGAGGCACATTTCAAAGGGCCATGCATATCTCATTATGAGGTTTAGTCAGCCACAATGTTTTTATTTATTTAGATGATGTGACAATATTTTCCAAGAAAAGAGAAGATCATTCTTTTCATTTAAAACATATTTTTTAACATTGTAGGAAGTATGGCAAATCTTTGAATCCTAAGAAAATCATTTTTCTTGTCCTAGAAGGAAACCTGTTAGGACACATCATCTCTAGAAAGGGAATCTCTATAGACCCATAAATAATTCAAGCCATAATCCGGATTCCCATGCCCCATAATAGGAAGACTATGCAATCATTCATGGGCACAATAAATTTTGTTCAAAGGTTTGTGCCAGATTTTGCACAAATTGTAAAACCTTTGCAACAAATGGTGAAGCAAAGTGTGTAGTTCAAATGGAATCAGATCGAAAAGAACACATTCAAGGATATAAAAAATGCCATTGATCATACACCTTCATTGAGAAGTCCATATTTTGAAAAGGATTTCATTATATATACATTTTCTTCATATCATTATCTTGCAGTAGTGCTCACGCAGAAAGGAGATCAAGGAGATGAATATCCAATATCTTTTATGAGAACTAGATTATAAGGACCTGAACTGAATTACCCAGTTGTATACAAACAAGCATTGATCCAAGTCGTGTCTAGGAAGCACGAGGGGGACAATAGTTCGACTGAATGAGTCGGCTCTATTATGGTAGAAGCAATAAGAAGCAGAATGAGAAAGCAGGATTACACTACACAGATAAACACACATACGCACAGACAATATGCAGGAATGCAAACTGTTCTTCTCTATTACTTGCAAATAGATAGATTGATGTATGTTACAATATTATACATGCTTATATAGAATTCTGAGATGCTTGGGTTCCTTCCTATTACGTTCAGTTACAAAGAAGAAGTTAGAACGATTCAACAGTTCAACCATTACAGTCGACTCGAAGACAGAGAGACAGTCTGTCGAAGTTCGACAGTCGCTGGTCGCGTGTCAACGCTACATGTCAATGTCACGAAACTGTGAGGTTGTTGAACATGTCGAAGGTGCGGAGTGAGTCACAGTATGTCGAAGTGGAGACTCGTCGGAGTTCTGTCTAAATCGGAACCTATCGGAGTTGTTGAGTTTGTTGAAGTCATGTCGAGTCGAAACTTGTCGAAGTTGTATCGACATCGATGACTTGTTGCAGTCGATATCAGCATTTGACAACAATGCCAACTGCGATGTGGATCAGAACTCCTTCCTTAAGAAACAATGGTCCCCATTGTTTGCTTGCGAAGTTGAGGAAATGTGTCGGTTATTTTAGTAACAGAGTACCACTTTCCTTGAGATGGGAGCTGGCCAGCTTTGGAAAACTGAAACAAGGGAATTGTGTTCATCCTTGTAAGGCATACTCGTCGTCCCATGATGGTGTTGCAAGCAAGAGGCTCCTGAACATCTGGATGGATGTCTTCATGTTTTTATGTCGGTAAGTCATTCTATTCCAACAGTGGTGCATGGAATGGTCGAAGTAGATCCACATTAAATACTGGATGCAAACCCAGGCATGCAAGAATGTCGAGCTGGAAAGCGTTTTCGCCAATCTGTCAAAGAATACTATACAGACCATATTGCAAAGGTTTTAACTTCTTGAAAGGACCTGTGAAGCACTCCTTCTTGAGATGTAACCAAACCTTATCCCCAATTTGGAATGAATGAGGAATACGATGCTTGTCGTGTCGAGCTTTATCTTTCTCGCTTGCTCTTTGCAACATTTCATGTTCTTTCTTCTGTATGTCGCATATCTGATCTCTAAACTTAACTGCTTTATCAAATTCTTGCTGGCTATAGTCGGTGTTAGAGTTCGGCTGTGTCAAGGAGCTGATCAAGTCGATAGGCACTGAGGGTTGAAATTCGTAACAGATCTCAAATGGACTCTTGCCAGTAGAGCTGTGCTGAGCACGATTGTAGTTGTGTTGTATGTATGGAATAATTTCATCCCATGTGTGTCGATGCTTGTGGTTGTACATGCGAAGCAGTTGTACAACCAAGCAATTAACAACTTTCATCTGTCTGTCGATCTGAGGATGGAAAGCTGTCAACAATGAGAGTAGTGTGTCCATCTATTTCCAGAGAGTCTTCCAAAATATGCTGACGAATTTGGAATATCAATCGGAAATAATGGTTGTTGGTAAACCAAAGTGTTTCCAAACATGTGTAAAGAAGATCTAAGCGGTCTGCTGTGTTGTCGTGGTCTTCTTACATGGTATTGTTATCACATATATAGTAGCCGGGCTACCATACATTATTTTTCTGATGCCAGTACACTATTCAGCCAGATCCCTTACATTTGAGATGCTGAGATGAGCATCTATATTGGATCACTATCAGATTGTGGACAACAGTGTATATTCCCCATGCCATGACTGAGTCTCAGGACACTCAGAGGGATGACTGATGTAGCCATTATACCATTGGTATAGAGCAGTCAGTAGTGACCAGATCTACAGCAGCAGTTTCAAAAGACAGATGATGGTACAGGTTGATGAGCATTCAGGTATATGACTCAGCAGGTATATCATTGTGTTATGGTTATATTGATTTTATACTTATCCTTATAGCATGTCTTAGCATTTAGTGTCATGATCTGGCGATCATATAGATATGTGGACCTGGTTGATCTTATTATATATATTATATTGTCCCTACTCAGACTTAGAAGTTCACTATTCATACTCATTGATTTTACCCTCCTTAGGGAGAATAGAGGTGATCATTCCACCATACCTTGGCTTGCTAGTGTCGGCTCCATTATGTATTGTCTTCATCCATCCATTACCTGCCTTTTAGTTTATCACCCTGACTTACTACTTGACTAGTGACATGGAGGATCTTTTCCCCACTGTAGCCTCTGTATTGGATGAGCTTCCCTGTTTATTGTGTCTCGGCTCTGAGTTGGTGACAAAACCTACCTATGGTGAGTTGGAGTTCCTTGGAATTCCCCCTAGTCACTAAAGTTGTGTTGGCTAAACCTGAAACTTTTAGTGCTGCCATGAATACAAAATCTGGAAAAATGAAATGCTATATCTTGTGTGAAAAGCCCATTCATGCAATGTGTTTCTAAACACACATGAATGAAAGGCATGCCAAATGAAAATGGCCATGAAAACAAAATGTTATATCTTTTGGAAAAATAAATACCTAGGTAAACAAACTGTCCATGATACACCTAGAAGTGCTCAGGTAAACAAGTGCCTTAAAAACACACCTGCAGCAGAAAGCCTAAAATAAATGTAAATCTATGTAATATGTTTATAAACACACATAGACCAAGGCTATGGAAACTTTAGGCCCAAAAAGCAATGGAACTTAAATGCTATATCAAAACAATTACTGGCCTTATTTGTATTATGGATTGTGCGCATCTGTTAAAGGTGAATAAACCCTCTTTGAACAACTCATCCATTTGTGAGACACCGTCATTCCCTATGTTGTGGCTCATTCAGTATATACTATGGTGTGTATTCCCTTTCCCTTTGCCAAAGTGTCACAAAGTTAAGATAGTCAAGTCATCCCTTAGCCTAGCCAGTTATTTTAGCCTTCACCCTTCACTAGCAAATTGATCACAGCTATGAAGTGAGTATGATCTTGAAAGTCTGGTCTGAGTAATAATAATAATTAATGACATTATATATTTGGATTTAGATCGCCAGTAATGATTACTTTGTGTTATAATTGTTATTTGAATAAGTTGTAGAGCATGCATTAACCTTTGACACTTTGCAGCAGCTTTTGATGATGGTCTGAGTTATATTTGGTCATGTTGACTTGGTTAGACCAAGGTCAACCATAGGACATGAGATGGTTGGACCTTATGATGATATGGATAGATGATATATGGTCTATGTGTACATACATGATGATTCTATGCAGCAGCTACAGGGTTATGATGATGATTCTTGGTTTACAGCAGTATTTGATCATTTACAGATTATTATTATTGGCCCTGCTCCCGTATATTGGATATATATTTTGATCATGCAGAGACTCATACGGTGTATGAGTACACATTTTGGATGGATTTGGACCTTCTGAGTCCGATGAGATAGTTTGTTTTCAGGTCCGGGCACTTACAGTGATGATTGAGCCTCAGTAGGCTATCCCAGTGCAGTTTTGGCCTGTCGGAGGCCCTGTCAGAGCAGATATGATTTTTATCCGGTTGACCTAGGGTACTGTGCTTGGAGGGGGTGGTCCAGCTACTTGTTTTTACCATATTACCCCCCTCCCGGACACACTGGTGCCATCACCTTGACAGCACAGGCACTCCAGGAGGCAGTTTGGGGCAGTTTCACGCTTCCCGAGGCATTTCAGGATTGGTAGAAATGGCTATTGAGGAAATCGATTTGGGCTACTGAGGCAATGTTATGGCATGGGATGATCAGTGATGATAGATCGGGGTCCTCCACACCTTCTCCAGCAGTTTCAGCTTCATCGGCGCCTGCACCCATCACTTAGGGCACTTTCTGAGGATTTCTGAGGACTTTTTGAGGCCTACGATTTGACCATGGAGGCACGATTTGGTACATTGAGGATTATTTTATGATTATTGTGCTATGGGGATTGACCAAGGAGGGATAAAATTACCCCTTGGACCCACCATAAGCCCCTTATTATATTTTGTCATCATGATTTGGTGGGATTCCCCTCTTCTAGGGTGATTTTGTCCACTCATATAATATTTTATTAGTGATCCATGTATTTTATTGTTGAGCTCATCTCAACCATTGATTAGACATTTGTATCTTTTAATCTTAGCCACTCATTCAAAAAGTGGTTAGGGTTTTGGTGCTTCTCCTTCCTATTTAAAGGAGAGAGCCTCTCATTGTAAGGGGTCTTTGGCTCTTGGATTATTGGTATAGAAAAAATTTCTTGTGGAAATTCTTGCGGTCTCCTTTGCATATGGTGTTCTTAGATGGTGATTAGAAAGCCTATTGCAACCTAGCATTTGGAATTTGTGGTAAGATCTATCTATTTTGGAAATCATTGTCTTGTCTACAGGAGGGCGACTTCAACAAGGGCGATTTTGCAAAGCTTCTTCAAATCGACTTTCTTGGCATTTTCTTGTATCAGGGGGTTATCATTAGCATCAGTGTGATCTATGCTATCTTTCTGTTACTTCTCTTGTGGCATTAGTCTTATCTCTTGATTACATCAAATCTGATATTGTTGACGTTTGTTGTGCAGGAGAGAGGGCGCATTGGCTTCTTGGACTAAATCGATTGCATAGAAAACTACCTCAAAGCTTCTCAAGTTGATCGGGTTTGCATAGATCATCATCATCAAGGCATCTACAAGGTTACCCAGGTGAGATCCACAGGTTTGTTTCTCTTATCTTGATCTAATCCATTGACATAGCTCATAAATTGATAAAACCCTAATTATTTCAGAACCCCCATTTTACATCTTCTTAGATCTAGTGGGTTGTTGGGCATAATATTGAAAACACACCTCTATAGCATCCACGGCATCCCGGATCTATAGTTTGGTGAGGATTGGCTTCCGTTTGACCCTCTTCCCAACCCAAACTAGCTTTCCCAAGCAAGGGCGCACTTCTTGGTGAGGGTGAGTTGACCTAGATCTAGGTGGTGGGTAGTTGAGATCCCGCTTGATTCACAATCTACACATCAAATAACCTACCCCCAGATTATCACTTTTCTGATTTCTACCTTGTGGGCCCTATTCCACATTTTAAGGGATTTAATCCCCATTTTGGACCACTAGGTATATTTAAACTCAGATCTAGTAAGATCCAGCCATCGGATTGCCGTGAAATTATAGATCCACACTCCTACTTGACTAACCTACCCGGATCTAAAGTTTGGATGTCATCGGACTTGTCTTGACCCCACTTTCCCCACTTTTAGGCCTCCTTGGGTAAAGTCGCACCACCTTGGAGAAGTGAGTTGACTCATTTCTAGGACGTGGGTACTTGAGATTTTTGGAGATTTGGAATGGGAATAATTCAAAACCTAGGTCTAGTGTGTCATCTTGTCAAATATTGCCTTGGGGATAGCATTCCTTATTTTAAGGGATTGTGGTCCACTTTGGTCAAACCTAGATCTAGACCTATTCATCCATCAAGACCTTAATTGCCCACTTGTCTCATGCAATAGGAGTCCTTAACCACAAGTCAACCCTACTTTGACTCCATTATCCCAATTCCCAAGGCACTGGTTTCTCTCCAAGTCAAATTCGACTTTTCCTAGATTGTTGGATTAACTTGTGGTTTGACTTTAGCATGGTGAACTAAACCCTTGATGCCATCATGTATCATGGTCAAGCTTGTCACTTGTACTAGTTAGCCCCAATTTAACCCTTAAACTACCCTGCGTTGGACACGATTCCCAAGGCAGTGGATTTTCCAATATTGAACTAGTACTCTAATCCTAGATCTCATTTCAAATATTATAAGTCACTCCCACATCAACTATGAACCAAAGCTACACTCTTTGAATCCCTCACTTGTCTTGTGACTTCACCCCAAGGTCTAGAATGAACCATACACCTTACTTCATTTAGAATTAACTTGATTTGGTGTCTTGGTTTTGATCTCTCATGTTGGGAGTAGATCGGGTCTCCCCCTTTGTTGTCTGGGCTACATAACATAAAGTGAAGGTTGCCTCAACTGGCGTGACAACCAATCTATTGGATGTCGAGGTGATCGTGGTTGCACCTTTGAGTTGCCCTTCCCTATTGCCATCCATGAGTGGATACATTCATAGGGGTAACTACAGCTTAGGTGTTAACATTTTGGCGCCATTGTCGGGGAAGGCATAGGCTCACCCTGGTCCAACATACCTTTATTAGTATTGAAAGCATAGGGCTTACCTCGGACAAGCTAGTAGCCTTTACTCACTCTCTCCTGCATATACAATGACACATATCTTGGTAGAAGAGTTTAAATCTACCTGGCGACTCCCGATCGTGACTCCGCTGAGGAACGAGCTCATTTACATCCTTATAACACGAGAAGTAAAGTAAACTTGGATCAAGTTGAAGGAACCCCAATTACATATCGTAAAAGAGATCCCAAAGCACAATCATCTAACTTCTTTTGGAAATTGGTTAACGATTCTCCAAACAGAGCTTCAGGATCCCCTTTGATTAATTCGGTTCCTCCCTCATCTCCTAGTTCAAACTTAAACACAAATTTACTAAATCCAATGGCCGGAACAAACTCGAGAAACCAGAGTGTTCCCCCTCCACAAGCTCCTAGGATTTTTGGAAGGAAGGAAAAACCATCTCCTCTAGACTTTTCCCAAATCCAGGGTGCACCCCATGACATGCCTGAAAAGTATTTTGAAAAGGTTCCCAGATTTGATGGAGTATCTGCTATATCAATTGAAGACCACATTGATAAAGTATGGGAACACATGGAAGCATATGGAGCATCTGAGGAAGATGTGTTCATGAGAGGTCTCTTGGCATCTTTAGAAGGAGATGTTAGGAAGTGGTTTGACAGGTTGCCTGCCTCATCCATTGATGGGTATGATAACTTTGTCAACAAGCTAAATAGTGAGTGGTCCCAAAAGTTAGATGGGAAATTTCTCTTACATCAACTTTTTGACATTAAGAAAAGAGAAAATGAAACAGTCCATGAGTTTAACATAAGATTCGACAAGACTGTAGTTGTTATCCCTGAAGAAATCAGACCAAAAGACCAAGTAGTTGTGATTCACTACTTGAATGCTTTTGAGGGATGGGTCGGTTATCAGCTAAAGGATAAAAACCCAAATGACTTAAAGACCGCTCAATCAAATGCCAAGATGGCTGAGCAAAATGTAGCATCCATGGGGAAACAAAAAAATTTCGATCAATTTACCCCATCCACTTCCAGATCTGACCCTAGACTTCAAAAACCAAAGGAACCTGTGAGTGTGCCAAAGGAATCAAAGGACACTTTAGAATTCATGCAAGAAATGATGAAACAATTAACTGTCCTAACAAAGAATGTGGCAAGTTTGAATGACCCTGAGAGACATAGAAATCCTTATGGCCCTAAACCTTACTAGAATAATAATAGGAGGCCTGATGGGGATAGGGATAGGCGATGACCTGAGTATCCAGAAAACTCTGAGAAGAAGGAAGTCAATTGGTGTGATGAAGAAGAAAAAGAACCCTCTTACACCATTGACCATGATGACCAACCAGAAAACATCAACTTCATAAATGACTTATCTTATGATAAAGACTTTGGAAGAATTCTTTTAGAAGAAGAACCTTGGGAGCAAGAAGAAGAAATAATAGAAGAACTTAGTTCCTCATGTTGTGCCATAGAGCTCCCAAAACCTAAAGAGCAACCCAAGTATCAGATTTATAAATGAGGAAGTACTTCCCAACCTTCTTTCCTTGATAAACATAAAAAGATTGATGAAGATAAAAAGGAAGAAGAGGATCTTGCTATGGATGATTATGATCTCAAGATTGATATGAAGAAGGAGTTAAGCAATATAATGTGTAATATCCCTGTCACTGAGTTAATGAAGGTGCCTTCTATTAGATGCCAAGTAGAGGAATTTTTCGACGGTATTGGACAAGAGAAAACTCCTGAACCAGTCCTAGAATCATGTCATATCCAAAAGCTTAATGGAACACAACCTAGTGAAACAGAGAAGGATCCACCAATAAACATCCATTCATCCATTTATGAAAGAAAGAGCGGTGGTCACTCTCCCTTTTACCTTACCTTGCACATTCAAAACATGCTCCTTCATAATTGTATGTTGGATTCTGGAGCAGCAATGAATGTTATGCCTTTACAAGTTATGAAGGAAATGGGACTTGAAGTGACTAGACCTTATGGAAATGTTTGCGGTATAGATTCCAGACGAGTACCATCATATGGTTTGATTAAAAACCTTAGAGCTGATCTTTTCGCATGTTCAAACATTTCTACTATGATGGATGTAGTTGTCATTGACTTACCCCCAGCATATGGAATGTTGTTATCTAGAAAATGGGCGGCAGGTCTAGGTGGATACCTTATGATGGATTTATCATTTATTTGTGTTCCTAACCCTGATGGAGCTTTGATTCGGGTAAACAGAGAACCTTGTTATAATGAGCATGTTGAATCATTTGATGAAGGGTTAAAAAACACATATGGGGATGAATTGTTAAATAATGCCAAAACCAACCTTGTTGAAGATGAGGATGAATTATATGAAGTTTATCAAAATATGTGTATGGTCATGGAAGATTCTGATTCCTCTTGGGAAGATGAGCAAACAGATGAAATTGCAAGAACAATCAATTTGGAACTATCTAGAAATGAATTTGCTGAGGAAGTAGATGAATTGAGAAGACATGAAAATCAACCTCAAGGTCATGAACAAAACAATGAAATCATTCAAGAACCTCCTATAGAAAATCACGCACTTGAGGAAGTTAATGATGGCATAAGAAATATAGGAAGAGATAAAAATTTGCCTAATGATCAAAGTTTGGAACAAACTCCCCCAATAGAAAACCTTCATGATCAAACAAATGATGAGGAAAATATTGAGAATCTAATGCATGAAGATGAATTTGATGATATTAGGAGGGGAGAAAGAATTCCGTTCACTATTAGGGAATGGTTTGCCTTGACTGATCACAATAGAGAAAGAGAAAACCAAGGGCTTGCACCTATTTACCCATGGGAAAACAATCTTGCAACATCTACTAGGGTTGAAACAAATGAAAAGTATGAAGCCTCCCATTATTCTGATATAGAAGATTCTCTATCTCATTATCTCTAGAAGATGGTAGCGTAATTCAAGTTCAGGATAACTCTCTAAGTTGGGAAGAGGATGCCTTAATCAATGATGCACCTGAAGGAGATTTTAATCTAAATAACCTTGCTACTTTTCAAACTCCTTCAGAACCTCAAAGCCACGCTTTATCTGCATATCCTTGTGTCCCTAATTTTCTTCTACCATCTGAGTCATATAGTCATCATACTCATGATCTTTCTCACATTCCTAGTCCCTCTACATTTTATTCTGAGTCAGTTTCTACTAGATTGGAAAACATGGTCATTCCAGTTCCTTCAGGGGAAGGTTCCAGTCATAGCACTGTCATATCTCATGAGCCACCTCCCTTGGAAGAACATAGAGATTTCTGGACTGTACGGGAAGTTGTTAAAAGAGTTGTGTCTCCCCATGAGGAAGAATCAAGTGAGGTAGTTCAAGAAACAAGAAGAGAAGTTAGGGAGGTCCTGGTTGGCAGAATTTCTATTTCCTTAGAAGGTGGTCTACCCAGAGTTGATGCAGTTCCTTCTAGGAGGAGCTTACGGATTGTCACACCTCAACCGCAAAACCCTGCTGAAATCCATCCCATGCCTATTCGTAATATTAGAGTAATTCCTGAGTCTATCAATAGAAATAGGTTTCCTACATGAAGTCAAGTCATCATTCCCAACCATTTATTGCATATAAGATCGGGACAAGCTGATGACTTATGGGTTGGACCTTTCACAGTAGAGCGGAGCATTGATGGCATGTGCTTTCTAACCACTGGTAGTGGATGACGTATTTTATATCCTTTCAATCAGAGGGACTTAAGGGATCACATCCTTGATCCCACATAGTTGGGATCTCTCCGCTTGCATTTCCTGGTAGATTAGAGTAGGTAGGAAACCGAATAATCCTACATGGGCAGTAGTTAGTCTTTTCAGCCATTGAGTCTGGCACCTTGTTTATCTCTAAGCTCCTTTGTAAGCTCGTAGTTTAAATGAGTACTTGTCACTTTTCTTTTTTTTCCTGCACAATAAATTTCAAATTTTGCAAATTATGTTAGTAGTTTAATTTACCTTCTACGCTTATATATTTCATGCATTTATATTTCTGACATAGAATAGATTTTATTTCAGTTGATTTTATATTTTTCCCACACATGCGGCATGAGGTATTTTTGATGTTTGTGAATGCAGAAATAGGTTGCAAAAATAAAAGCTGGAAGCAAAATGGTAGAGTGCTGGATTGTGGATTCGAGTAGCAAAGTTTGAGGACCATAGATTCTGAGGTTCTCAAGCGCTCATTTCAGCAGAGCACTTTTCCCAGTCGGAGCCAGATGTTATCACATATATAGTAGCCGGGCTACCATACATTATTTTTCTGATGCCAGCACACTATTCAGCCAGTTCCCTTACATTTGAGATGCTGAGATGAGCATCTATATTGGATCACTATCAGATTGTGGATAGTAGTGTATATTCCCCATGCCATGACTGAGTCTCAGGACACTCAGAGGGATGACCGATGTAGCCATTATACCATTGGTACAGAGCAGTTAGTAGTGCCCATATCTATAGCAGCAGTTTCAGAGGACAGATGATGGTACAGGTTGATGAGCATTCAGGTATATGACTCAGCAGGTATATCATTGTGTTATGGTTATATTGCTTTTATACTAATTCTTATAGCATGTCTTAGCACTTAGTGTCATGATCTGGCGATCATATAGATATGTGGATCTGGTTGATCTTATTATATATATTATATTGTCCCTACTCAGACTTAGAAGTTCACTATTCATACTCATTGGTTTTACCCTCCTTAGGGAGAATAGAGGTGATCATTCCACCATACCTTGGCTTGCTAGTGTCGGCTCCATTATGCATTGTCTTCATCCATCCATTACCTACCTTTTAGTTTATCACCCTGACTTACTACTTGACTAGTGACATGGAGGATCTTTTCCCCACTGTAGCCTCTGTATTGGATGAGCTTCCTTGTTTATTGTGTCTCGGCTCTGAGTTGGTGACAAAACTTACCTATGGTGAGTTGGAGTTCCTTGGAATTCCCCCTAGTCACTAAAGTTGTGTTGGCTAAACCTGAAACTTTTAGTGCTGCCATGAATACAAAATCTGGAAAAATGAAATGCTATATCTTGTGTGAAAAGCCCATTCATGGAATGTGTTTCTAAACACACATGAATGAAAGGCATGCCAAATGAAAATGGCCATGAAAATAAAATGTTATATATTTTGGAAAAATAAATACCTAGGTAAACAAGTTGTCCATGACACACCTAGAAGTGCTCAGGTAAACAAGTGCCTTAAAAACACACCTGCAGCAGAAAGCCTAAAATAAATGTAACTCTATGCAATGTGTTTATAAACACACATAGACCAAGGCTATGGAAACTTCAGGCCCAAAAAGCAATGGAACTTAAATGCTATATCAAAACAATTGCTGGCCTTATTTGTATTATGGATTGTGCGCATCTGTTAAAGGTGAATAAACCCTCTTTGAACAACTCATCCATTTGTGAGACACCGCCATTCCCTGTGTTGTGGCTCATTCAGTATATACTATGGTGTGTATTCCCTTTCCCTTTTCCAAAGTGTCACAAAGTTAAGATAGTCAAGTCATCCCTTAGCCTAGCCAGTTATTTTAGCCTTCACCCTTCACTAGCAAATTGATCACAGCTATGAAGTGACTATGATCTTGAAAGTCTGGTCTGAGTAATAATAATAATTAATGACATTATATATTTGGATTTAGATCACCCGTAATGATTACTTTGTGTTATAATTGTTATTTGAATAAGTTGTAGAGCATGCATTAACCTTTGACACTTTGCAGCAGCTTTTGATGATGGTCTGAGTTATATTTGGTCATGTTGACTTGGTTAGACCAAGGTCAACCATAGGACATGAGATGGTTGGACCTTATGATGATATGGATAGATGATATATGGTCTATGTGTACATACATGATGATTCTATGCAGCAGCTACAGGGTTATGATGATGATTCTTGGTTTACAGCAGTATTTGATCATTACAGATTATTATTATTGGCCCTGTTCCGGTATATTGGATATATATTTTGATCATGCAGAGACTCATATGGTGTATGAGTACACATTTTGGATGGATTTTGACCTTCTGAGTCTGATGAGACAGTTTGTTTTCAGTTCCGGGCACTTACAGTGATGATTGAGCCTCAGTAGGCTATCCCAGTGCAGTTTTGGCCTGTCGGAGGCCCTGTCAGAGCAGATATGATTTTTATCCGGTTGACCTAGGGCGCTGTGCTTGGAGGGGGTGGTCCAGCCACTTGTTTTTACCATATTACCCCCCTCCCGGACACACTGGTGCCCTCACCTTGATAGCGCAGGCACTCCAGGAGGCAGTTTGGGGCAGTTTCACGCTTCCCGAGGCATTTCAGGATTGGTAGAAATGGCTATTGAGGAAATCGATTTGGGCTACTGAGGCAATGTTATGGCATGGGATGATCAGTGATGATAGATCGGGGTCCTCCACACCTCCTCGAGCAGTTTCAGCTTCATCAAGGCCCGCACCCATCACTTAGGGCACTTTCTGAGGATTTCTGAGGTCTTTTTAAGGCCTACGATTTGACCATGGAGTCACGATTTGGTACATTGAGGATTATTTTATGATTATTGTGCTATGGGGATTGACAAAGGAGGGATAAAATTACCCCTTGGACCCACCATAAGCCCCTTATTATATTTTGTCATCATGATTTGGTGGGATTCCCCTCTTCTAGGGCGATTTTGTCCACTCATATAATATTTTATTAGTGATCCATGTATTTGATTGTTGAGCTCATCTCAACCATTGATTAGATATTTGTACCTTTTAATCTTAGCCACTCATTCAAAAAGTGGTTACGGTTTTGGTGCTTCTGCTTCCTATTTAAAGGAGAGAGCCTCTCATTGTAAGGGGTCTTTGGCTCTTGGATTATTGGTATAGAAAAACTTTCTTGTGGAAATTCTTGTGGTCTCCTTTGCATCTGGTGTTCTTAGATGGTGATTGGAAAGTCTATTGCAACCTAGCATTTGGAATTTGTGGTAAGATCTATCTATTTTGGAAATCATTGTCTTGTCTACAGGAGGGCAACTTCAACAAGGGCGATTTTGCAAGGCTTCTTCAAATCGACTTTCTTGGCATTTGCTTGTATCAGGGGGTTATCATTAGCATCATTGTGATCTATGCTATCTTTCTGTTACTTCTCTTGTGGAATTAGTCTTATCTCTTGATTACATCAAATCTGATATTGTTGACGTTTGTTGTGTAGGAGAGAGGGCGCATTGGCTTCTTGGACTAAATCGATTGCATAGAAAACTACCTCAAAGCTTCTCAAATTGGTCGGGTTTGCATAGATCATCATCATCAAGGCATCTACAAGGTTACCCAGGTAAGATCCACAGGTTTGTTTCTCTTATCTTGATCCAATCCATTGACATAGCTCATAAATTGATAAAACCCTAATTATTTCAAAACCCCCATTTTACATTTTCTCAGATCTACTTAGATCTAGTGGGTTGTTGGGCATAATATTGAAAACCCACCTCTATAGCATCCACGGCATCCCGGATCTATAGTTTGGTGAGGATTGGCTTCTGTTTGACCCTCTTCCCAAGCCAAACTAGCTTTCCCAAGCAAGGACGCACTTCTTGGTGAGGGTGAGTTGACCTAGATCTAGGTGGTGGGTAGTTGAGATCCCGCTTGATTCACAATCTACACATCAAATAACCTACCCCCAGATTGTCACTTTTCTGATTTCTACCTTGTGGGCCCTATTCCACATTTTAAGGGATTTAATCCCCATTTTGGACCACTAGGTATATTTAAACTCAGATCTAGTAAGATCTAACCTTAGGATTGCCGTGAAATTATAGATCCACACTCCTACTTGACTAACCTACCCGGATCTAAAGTTTGGATGTCATCGGACTTGTCTTGACCCCACTTACCCCACTTTTAGTCCTCCTTGGGTAAAGTCGCACCACCTTGGAGAAGTGAGTTGACTCACTTCTAGGACGTGGGTACTTGAGAGTTTTGGAGATTTGGAACGGGAATAATTCAAAACCTAGGTCTAGTGTGTCATCTTGTCAAATCTTGCCTTGGGGATAGCATTCCTTATTTTTAAGGGATTGTGGTCCACTTTGTTCAGACCTAGATCTAGACCTATTCATCCATCAAGACCTTAATTTCCCACTTGTCTCATGCAATAGGAGTCCTTAACCACAAGTCAACCCTACTTTGACTCCATTATCCCAATTCCTAAGGCACTGGTTTCTCTCCAAGTCAAATTCGACTTTTCCTAGATTGTTGGATTAACTTGTGGTTTGACTTTAGCATGGTGAACTAAACCCTTGATGCCATCATGTATCATGGTCAAGCTTGTCACTTTTACTAGTTAGGCCCAATTTAACCCTTAAACTACCCTGCATTGGACACGATTCCCAAGGCAGTGGATTTTCCAATATTGAACTAGTACTCTTGTTAACACCCAAAAAGTGTTCACTACCTCATCTACCTCATTACATGGCTCATTTGTCCATTTTCCTACCATATTTCCCTTTAAAATCCAAAAAATCCCACTAAAAAGCCTCCAAAAGGCCTAAAATGCCTCCAAAAGGCCACAAAACCATCAAACTAGCCTTAAAAAGGCTAAAAAACCCCTTTTTCCTCCAAAAATATCCAAAATTCCTCTAAAATAACAAAAATACCCTAAAAAGGGAATAAAAAATATAAAATAATGAGGAAAAGGAGGAAAAAACCCTATACAGCTGCCCTAAACCATACGGTTCCCAAAACCATGGGCCAACACTCCACCACTAAATAACTATAAATAGGTGATGGAGATCCCTTATTTCATATCCACAATCAAGTATACCCTTACTCTGCCAAAATCTCTCTTGAAACCCTAGTTCACCATTGAACTACTTTCACCTTGAGAGCCTCTTTTGGCCCATTCCCACCATTGGAGAAAGAGAAGGAGCAAGTTGGAGCTTGGAGCAACCCTTTTGGACATTACAAAGAGCTTCATCAACCTTCACATTGGAGGTAATATCAATATAAAAGCCATTATTTACATCTTGTTGTTTATGTTTCATGCACATGTTTTAGAATAATTTACATTTCAGTTTTAGCATAATAATTTCCATTTACTGAACTGCTACTAAGGAGTCCCTTCTCCTTAGTAGGTGCTCATTTGCACAAGCTAGGGGTAAAACCCTAGCTACAGTTTTGGCGACTCCCCTAGGTTTGAATTTCTGGTTTCAGTTTAAAAAATTGTTTAGTTTTCTGCAATAATTTCCCGTTTTTTTCCTTTCGGCTGTCCCTTTTGGCTGTCGTAAACCGCATCTTTTCCCTCTACAGTCGCGTCCTGACCGCGTCTTTCAGGCCTTTAGCTGCGACCCGACCGCGGCTCTTAGACTGTTTCCGACGCCCTGTCGGTGGATTCAAGTCTGTTACCTGCGATCCGACCACGGCTAATCAGCCTATTTGCTGCGATCTGACTGCGCCTGTCGACCATTTTTCCCGCGTCCCGACCGCGACTTTCAACCCCTTAGCTGCGACCCGACTGCATCTATCTGCACTTTTCTCGCGACCCGACTGCGTATTTTTCCCTGTTTCCTGTGGTCCGACTGCCTCTGTCGGCCAAAAAGCCGCGACCTGTCCGCGCCTGTTTCCCTAAAACCTGCGGTCCGCCTACTCGGTTTCGCCACAGACCCGCGGTCTGATTTCTACATTTTTTCCCTGTTTTTGAACCCAGCCCCTTTGCTGTAATATTTTCTGCATCTGCACAGCCATCTGTTCTACCTGCAGCCCTACTTCCCTACAACCTTTTCTGCAACATAATTTCTGTTCCCTTTTACAGAATCTTTTTAAAATTTCAGTATTTTAATTCAGAAAATTTTGCATGTTAAAGTTTTTAATTCAGTATCATTGTTAGGAAGTTGCCCCCCTTGTGGCACTTCTATTTTGGGTTCATCACCTCACGAGCACACACTCTGTCACATAATTCAAGTGAGCCTTAAAAAACTACTTAACTCAACCAATATTCTAACCCCACTTGGGGAACACAAAAGAATCTTTGTAGTTAGGTAGGATCGGGGGGATAGGCTTCCAATAACACCCCTCGGTTACTTACACTTGAGACATAGCTGTTGTCCAAATAGGGAACCAAAATCCCCTAGTACTTTTTGGCACAGTCATGACTAGTTTACCAGAGGGCCTCTCCCTTAGGAGGGTTGAAGTCGCGAGACTGGTTCCGGAGGCCTGAGTGGAATATCGCACTCCATTCAGTAACCGAAGGGCTACCTTTCGCAGTTCTCGGGATATCCCTGTATAGGGGTATTGCGGTTAAAGGACCAAACGGCAGATTCACCTTTCTAGACGTGTCATGAACGGGGTATCTTAGTTTCCATTCTTCTAGGATTAACTACCCGGTGTCCCTCCTGGTAGGGGGATATCTTAGCCACTTGGCTTTCCTATTCATATTGTCTGACTTGGATTTCATCACCTTGCAGAGGATATGTCTAGTTGAGTCAAAATACTTTTAGTTAGGTGTTTGCATGCTCCCTTACCTCCCTCTGGTCTAGTGAGTCCACCATTTTTTATTTTTAGGAAACCTGCTGCTTGTTGGTATTCTGACCATTTCTGTTGACACTCCACCTATTGTAGCACAGCTGTTACAGTGGGTGTTTTGAGTTGGTTGTTGGCCTGAGTGCCTTGTTTTTTGAGCTCTCCTTCTGCACACTCGGTTGCATTAGGGTTTTTGAGCTATTTTTTACTCACCTCAACCCACAGAGATTTGACACCATCTGTCACCATTGAGTCCCCGAGACATTCTCGGTGCCTCAGGGGCGAGCCCCCACAGCACGGTCCACTTGACACCACCTGTCACCGTCACAGATCATCATCACTTGATACCACTTATCAGAGATCTCAGGCCTTGTCCCTTGACTCCACTCGTCAGCGACGTAGGTCTCCGTCACCAGATATTGACGCCCCTTACTTTACCTCTGATTCTGAGACAGAGTCTGAGAACCCCATTTGAACTGCCCCTACTAGCCCCATGGTTGGCGTGACTTCCACTCCTTTTTTGGTAGGGACCATTGGTGGCACATCCACCACTACACCAGTTACCACACCTGCTTTGGGTATGCCCTCCATGGGACCCCCATCTACCGTTCCCCTCACGGCACCTATTCCCGCAGCGGGAATACCTATTCCCACTCCATCAGTGGCTCACACTACCCATGGTGGTGCAGGACCGTCCTATACCACCTTAGTTCCCCCCCTTGGGGGCAACATTCCCAACCCTACCCCTCTACTTGGGGGCATTGGCCCCAACTTGGTCCAACCCACTACTGTGTCACATCCTTCTTCCAGTTTGCCATTCATGGCTAGCCTCAACCTACCTGACCTAGCCAGATTGACCAACGACCCTATCCGAAACGACCCTGTGTGGCCTCACATGCCCACCAAGCTCCCCTCGGACATCCCTAAGTTCGAGGGCAAGGCAGGTGAGGACCCTCAAAACCACATTATGTCCTTCCATCTATGGTGTTCCTCCAACTCCATAGTGGACGACTTTGTTCGCCTCCGTCTGTTACAGTGCACCTTCACTGGCTCTGCAGACAAGTGGTATATCGAGCAACCCCACGGGACCCATGCCACCTTTGCTTCCCTTGCCTCGACCTTCCTGCAGTTCTTCCAGTTACCTGTCCGCTATGACGCGGGCGTTGAGATCCTCTTATCTTGTAGACAAAACATGGCTACCCACATCACGGACCACATTCATGAGTGGCATCGACGCCGTAGCTTATGCAAGATCAAATTATACGACCGTATCTTCCTAGATTGGTTCCTAAAGTCCCTTCTCCATGTCATTGCTAAGGATGTGGCATCAGAAAGACCCCAGTCTGAAGAAGAGGCCATCCTTAAGGCCCAACAGTTTGACCTCATTTACGCCCAGTCGGGTTATCTCTATACCATCATACCTGATGCCCCTCGTGGAGATCCCTCCCCGCACGATGCACCGGGGGCATCCCATGCTACAGACGGCATCATTGGCTGTGTTTTCTCGCATCCCCAACCATTTTCCATAGCACGTCCGAACCCTGGCCCCGACCTTTCGCAGGCTACCTCACAGTCTGGAGCAACCAACTTGTACGCTCCCATGACACATCACCACCATTCTCATGGACCCTCATGTCCACCTCAGTGTTTCAGTCATGCGACCCCCGCTTACACCCCCACAGTCACACCTCAGCCTTACTACCACCAGCAGGCTGCACCAGCTCCTGCGCCTTCACAAGCCCAACCCGCTTATTACCCGCCACAGGCAGTCCCGACGGCAAACCCACAACCCGCTCCGTAGCCCTATCAGCAACCCCCTCAAGTTGCTGCACCTGTGCAGCCTCCACCTACATATCATCCCCCGCAGCCTACTCCAGCACCTGCGCAACCTCAGAATCCACCTGCTGCCCAAGGGCAAGTCTACGCCCAACACAATCCGCAGCAAAACCAGAACAACCAACGCAACCAGGGACAACAAAATCGTGGCAAAGGTCATAATCGTGGGAACAACCAACCTACAGACCAAGCTGGTCAACCTCCTAATCCCCCCGACAACAATAATGTGCCCCCTGCTAACCAAAACCCTGATCGCCCGCCCAAGCAGGCTAAAAACCCCAATTTGCGAACAAACCATCCTTGTTCTATTTGCGGGGTCTATGGCCACTACATGCATGCTTGCCCACACTTGGAGCGAGCTCGGCAACTCTGGGTTGACGATGCCCATCGCCAAGGGCATGCGGCTCCTCAAGCACCACCCAACCCCCCACAGCCTCAGCAGCCACCTTTGGTGCTGCAAAACCCCTTACCAAACCAAGGCGTAGTGAACACTCAGCCGTTGGCTCCCCCTCAAGCCAATGCGCCTCCCCAACAACAAATCACTTACGCCACCCCTGATCAACCCATGTTTGACTCAGGGACCCACCACTTGCTGATGATGTCCTCCGCTGATGTCAACCTCCAGACCCGGTGGAACCAATATGGCTCCACCCCTGAAGCCCCTCCCGTCGATAAACCCACTAACGCTCATCCCACTGATCAGGCGTTACGTATACCTCCACCTCCACTAGATGGCGCTCCCAAAGCACCTCGTTTCCCACTTCGCCGTATCAACAATAACCCCAATGCACGCGCTGCGTCAAACTACAACATCGTAGATCACTTAGCCCAATCTCCCGCAACCATGTCTGCGTTAGAAGTCTTGAAAAACTGCCCTTCCCAGCGCAAGACTTTACTCTCAGCCAATTGGGCGATTGACCCAAATGATTCGAATTTGATGGCATTTGATTTGGACCAGTCCGAACCTCGCCTGCCCTCCACCCTAGCATTCCAAGTTTCTGTTTCCATTCAGAATCTTGTCATCCATCGGTGCATCATCGATGAAGGTGCCTCCACATGCGTTATGTCTACATTCGTATGGTAGAAGTTGGGATCCCCTACTCTCCAGCAGTCCACCACTGCATTACGTGCCTACGACGGTCGTTCAGCTCAGCCCCAAGGCCTCCTAGACAATGTCCCCGTCCAGTTAGGTGGCAAAAATGCACTCATTGACATCGAGGTAATCAATGCCCAATTGGATTATAACCTTTTACTTGGCCGCAGCTACATGTATGCCATGCGGGCGGTTTCCTCTTCCGTCTTTCGCACCATGATGTTCCCCCATGAGGGACGCGTGGTCAAGGTTGACCAACTCACCTACTATGATCCCAGTGCCCCCGTGGCACCCGAAAATGTTCTCCCCATGGTTGAGCAGCCTGTTTCTAGTACAACCACCTCGTTTGTTTCTTCTACGAGGCCCGGAGTTTACTCAGACGCGCCGATGACCTCCATCTTCCAATCCATTCCTCCCCCGGCATCTAATCCCGACGTGTCTGACTTATGTACCTTGTCCCACGATAACCAACCTCCTAATAATCAACCACCCTTGTTGCCTAAACCACCATTAGTACCTAGCCACATTGGTGTTACACCTATCCATACAATCCCCTTCCTAGTCCCTCCATCGGGAGTAGTAAGTGCCCCGGTTATGGCTACCCTTAGCCTCCCTGGGTTAACCTTGGGATTACCCGTCTGGTACCTTTCGCCTCCCGTTCCCCCGCTGACACCAAGCGTCGTCCTTCAACCGGTGCAACCCATGGCTACTACCACTCAGACACCCCCCGGTGTCGCTACCCCCTTCGTCCTCCACGAATCCCCCTCCTACTCCCAAATCCACTAGGGGCAGAGGACCCCAACCTTACACTGCTGTACCACCTCCCAAGACAGTAAAAAACCCCCCAGTGTTTCGTGCTACTCCCAAATGCTCATTGTGCGATGAGTTAGGCCATGCGACCCATCAGTGTCCACAGTTACCAGCATTACAGAAGCACATGCAGATGCTCGACGACGACCCCAACATCCCGGTTGTCGAACTAAACCCCACCCCCAAGCCTAAAGATAAATCCCTGCGTACCAACCACCCCTGTGCCATATGCGGTGTTTACGGGAATTACTCACATCATTGTCCCGATCTCCCGGATTACAGAGCGGCTCTCTATGAGATGAACAATCTGGATCTTGAGACGGCACCACCCACCATTGAGGAGATCCACCCTCCGGTCTCCTCCCCTTCAGGAGAGGTTAATACCATTTATATGATCTCTTCAACCACTACCCCCCTCGTCAACCGATTTGACGACACAAACTTTTCGTACTGATGAGGAGACTCTTGAGGCCCTTACTGCCCCGGATTATCCCTGGGATGATATGCACCACCATTCCTATTTCATCCCAGAAGAATCCTCCTCTAGAACAGCCACCCAATTCACAGTTGAATCCAAAGACTTCCTTCCCACCAAGGTCGACTGGTTCAAGGACCCTATTCCTGCTCCTGACGCCTTCGAGGAGTGTAACATGGCCAGCATCTCACCTGTCATCCAAATTGACATCGCTGCCCCAGGACGTGCCCCTGAACTCATCACTTTAGGATCCTTCTGCAGTAAGCAAGAAATTGAAGAATACCAACACCTCTTCAGAGAGTTCCGTGATGTCTTTGCCTGGTCCTATACCGAGATGCCCGGTCTTGACCCCGCCATTATAGAGCACCACATTGACACCTCTGAGTCAAGGGGCATAATAGATTACCTCGACCCTGGGATAGGGGGCATGGTCAATCCTTTTGAACCTTCCTCATCACATCTATCTCAACACGTCAATGAACCCATCGTTCAAACCAACACATATGTGATCCACAATCACAGATCCCATGCACATAGCATGGGAGCAGGTCATTAACCTTGCTCCCTTTTTCACATTTGTGATCTCAACCATTTTTGAGGTCACATACCACTTGTATATTTGATTTTATACACCTAGTTATTTCCTTTGACCATTCTGGAGTCCTTATGACCTCCGTTTTTCGCACCATTTGCACTGCCGGATTCATTTTTCCGAGCCCGTGATGATGCTCGAGACCATTTCTCGCTCTCACCAGGACCAATATCAACATTGTGTCCTGACACCTTATCGCCCCAGTTTGCGTGCCACTTCGGCTGCTCTCCGTTTTTGATATACTTTATATCATCGGATTCATTTTTCCGAGCCGGTGATGATGCTTGAGGTCATTTCTCGCTCTCACCCCCAGATTTTTTGGGCATTTTTCCAAAACGCCCCTGTTGCCTCGATTTGCGTGCCACATCGGCCGTTATCCATTTTTTTTGACACCCTTTATATCGCTGGATTCATTTTTCCGAGCTTGTGATGATGCTTGAGATCACTTCTCGCTCTCACTTGGTCCAATTTCAACATTGTGTCTCGACACCTTGCTGCCTCGATTTGCATGCCACATCGGCTGCCATCAGATTGTTCCACTTTTTTACACGAGCCATTCACTCTTGTCATACTGCAAATGTTTCGTTATTTTGCCACCATTTCATTCACCCCGCAAGGAGGCCCACCAGTGTTCCCCCCTACCCTCGTTCTTGGTCATCATTACTGTTCCTTGATTGAACACTTCCTCCTTGCCTGGCCATTCTTTTTGTTAGGTATAATTTTATCCCTTTTTCGGGCCGGACAAGTCCTTTACGAAAAAGGCACTTAGGGAGTTTCCGTTAAGCTCTTTTCTGACTCCTAAAACAATGAAAAGATCACCGAGCAATCTTGCTTCCTTTCATGCTCGTTAAAATACCTAAAAGGGCGTCTATCTGGTATAAGTTTAACCCTTTTCCGGACCTGGTAGATTAATTACGAAAAAGGAATACTCTAGTCACACCGGCTAGAAGAGTTCTTCATTGCATCCTTTTATGCTTCTTTGGGCCTTGGATACTAAACTTACAAAAAAGCAACCCCCTGGAGTCTTCTTATTTGCTTTCAGACTCTGTAAATTTAAAGCAACCACGAGCACGAACTGTCCTGGGCTCGTAAAATCCACACGACAGTACCACTCCATTACTTTAGAGTTTTCTTATTTGCTTTCAGACTCCTTAAAATTGAAAGCAACCACGAGCATGAACTGTCCTGGGCTCGTATAAATCCACACGACAGTACCATTTTATACACACTTCTTCTAGTTCCCTAACCCATGAAGAATTCCCCCCCTGTGCCTCCTAGCACTATGATCGATCATCTCGGCAGCACCCCCAATCAGGTCACCTTTGTTCAGAGTATTCTGCAGTCTCCTGCCATTTTACCATAGCTCGAGTCTCCCTCAGCCTCGTCCCCCTCCCAGATCCAATACAGCTATGATCCCTCTCCCATCATTCAGTTTCATATGTTTCCCGATCATCCCCGTCATCATACTCTGAACAAAGGAAGTTTGAGTCCACCCACTCTACTTGCCCAGTTATCCCCCCACAGTTTGTCAGTCCTGCCATCAGTACTATCACATTTCGGTTCTACACCTCGCGCTCCTGTCAAGGAAACTTCATTGCCTTGATAGTTGCAGGTCTCCCTCTATCGATGACAGCCCCTCTATTCCAGAGGATAGGCCCAGAGGTCCCTACGCCTTGGACTTATCACCATCTGTGGTAAGTGCCTACGGACCATTCTGAGAGGAGTCCTCATTGCCTCTCCGAATGGTTGTTTCTCACATGCTCAACTTCAGCACCTTGATCGCATCATTGAGAATCGCGCAGGATTTATATCCCTTCCATTATTTGTCGAAGACCCCGGATTTCCCCCGACTCTAGCACATTGGTGAGTCACTTCGGAACACCCAGTTATATGTTCCCGTGGATGTCTGGGCTGCATTTGCGATTGTATTCGGAAGCCATCCAGTTCTATGCTTCCTTGAGTACCCAGTTCCATCCCAGATCAGTTCCAGTTCAGTGTACCATTGAGAGTATGACCCTTGTCACTCTGATCTAGCAGCTCATCAGTTCCTTTGGTACCACATTCAGTAGCATTGTTGTCATTCCAGTGTATCAGTCCTTCAGCTCAGACATGGTCATCCCAACAGTATGTCCCAGCTTTGTGTCCCTTATGGACCCTTATGATGTACACAGTGGTTCTCTATGTATCCTACAGGTTCCTCTTTTCGGGCCTCACAGTTATTTTTATATATCTTGATACGAGCATGGGTATGCCCGCCTCGTCCATATATTGAGATTATTCCTCAGTCAGTATTTGAGGTCATGTATATTTCAAGTCCCCATTTTTTGGACCCCATTGTTCTTATTATGTTATATCCTGATACGAGCATGGGTATGCCCGCCTCGTCCATATGATCAGATGATTCCTCATCCATTATTGAGGTTATGTACTTTTAGTTCTTGCAGTTGGTTCAGGATCGTTGTTCCGGGCTTCAGTTTGTTTCTTCTCTTCTCCACACCCCAGGAAAACCTTACATGACTTATGATGTCCATCGGCCATACGATGAGCTCCTGCCCTCGCACATCAGGGGGCAATCTGTTAACACCCAAAAAGTGTTCACTACCTCATCTACCTCATTACATGGCTCATTTGTCCATTTTCCTACCATATTTCCCTTTAAAACCCAAAAAATTCCACTAAAAAGCCTCCAAAAGGCCTAAAATGCCTCCAAAAGGCCACAAAACCATCAAAATAGCCTTAAAAAGGCTAAAAAACCCCTTTTTCCTCCAAAAATATCCAAAATTCCTCTAAAATAGCAAAAATACCCTAAAAGGGGAATAAAAAATATAAAATAATGAGGAAAAGGAGAAAAAAACCCTATACAGCTGCCCTAAACCATATGGTTCCCAAAACCATGGGCCAGCACTCCACCACCAAATAACTATAAATAGGTGATGGAGATCCCTTATTTCATATCCACAATCAAGTATACCCTTACTCTGCCAAAATCTCTCTTGAAACCCTAGTTCACCATTGAACTACTTTCACCTTGAGAGCCTCTTTTGGCCCATTCCCACCATTGGAGAAAGAGAAGGAGCAAGTTGGAGCTTGGAGCAACCCTCTTGGACATTGCAAAGAGCTTCATCAACCTTCACATTGGAGGTAATATTAATATAAAAGCCATTATTTACATCTTGTTGTTTATGTTTCATGCACATGTTTTAGAATAATTTACATTTCAGTTTTAGCATAATAATTTCCATTTACTGAACTGCTACTAAGGAGTCCCTTCTCCTTAGTAGGTGCTCATTTGCACAAGCTAGGGGTAAAACCCTAGCTACAACTCTAATCCTAGATCTCATTTCAAATATTATAAGTCACTCCCACATCAACTATGAACCAAAGCTACACTCTTTGAATCCCTCACTTGTCTTGTGACTTCACCCCAAGGTCTAGAAGGAACCATACACCTTACTTCATTTAGAATTAACTTGATTTGGTGTCTTGGTTTTGATCTCTCCTATCGGGAGTAGATCGGGTCTCCCCCTTTGTTGTCTAGGCTAGATAACATAAAGTGAAGGTTGCCTCAACTGGCGTGACAACCAATCTATTGGAGGTCGAGGTGATCGTGGTTGCACCTTTGAGTTGCCCTTCCCTATTGCCATCCATGAGTGGATACATCCATAGGGGTAACTACAGCTTAGGTGATAACAGGTATGAGAATGGCCATCTTGGAAAATAGGTTGACTACTACTAATATCGTGTCATGCTGATTTCTGGTAGTGGGATAACCCGTCAAGTAGTCCATATAAATATATTCCCATGGTCGACTAGGAACTGGCAGAGGTGTGTACAATCCCTATCGTCGATTACGCAGTTTAGCAAGGGCACAAACCACACATGATTTAATGTACTTGTTGACGTTGGATTTAAGTGTAGGCCAAAAGAAATACTTCTATAGAATAGCAAATGTCTTTGCTACTCCAAAGTGTTTTGCAGTCTTGTTGTAGTGTGCATCCCAAATGAGCTACTGTCAGTGCTCACCGGTCGGTACACAAATCTATCCAAGCTTGTATAGCAAGGTGTCTTCCAGGAAGTAATCGGAGTTCGACGACTTGTTAGTCTGTAACTATAGGTAGATTGCTGAGAAGTCCTTGTTGTCCTCATACAACTATGGTCAAGTGGTCATGTCGTATCCGTGCATACTCATCACTGTCAAAAGGAGAGTAATGGGTGGTCGGCTGAGGCAATTGGCAGCGGCATTAGCTTTACCTTTCTGATACTTAATAACCAACTGGAATTGCTATAAGTAATTAATCCAATTGATTTTTCTATTTGTATGCAACTTTGATTGGGTCGGAGCGAACTGTAGAGGCTTGTGATTAGTGAGAATGATTGTTTCCTTGCAAAGGATGTAATGCCTCCATTGCTTGAGAGCTTGCACAAAGGCGTACAGTTCTTTTTCGTACATCAAGTATCTTCTAACTGTGTCATTAAAAGTATCGGAATGAAAAGCAACTGGGTGACCAGACTAAGTGATCACTGCGCCCAAGGCATAGTCCGATGTGTCTATCTCAATTTCAAAGGGCCGATGCAAATCAGGTAACACAAGTACTAGTGCAGTGCAAAGCTTGTGTTGGAGCTGTTCAAAAGCTGCTTGGTGTGTCGTTTTCCATTGGATGACAGTTTTCCCACTTCCCTTCATCAACTAATTCAAGGGCCAGGCTATGTGACTGAAGTCAAGTATGAATTGTCGATAGAAATTCACTAAACCAAGAAAAATTCTTAGTTCTTGAATGCTTGTAGGAATGGGCCAATCTTTAAGGATCTGTACTTTATCTTTATCAATGTGAATTCCTACATAGTCAATTACATACCCCAAATATTTGATGTTGGTCATCACAAAAGAGCACTTGTCCATGTTCAGATAGAGCCAATGTTGCTGGAGAGTGTCAAGGACTTATCGAAGATGTCTGACATGTTCTTCCCATGATCGAATGCAAATCAATATGTCATTGAGATACACAATGACCCATTTGTCGATGAAAGGTCGAAGAAGGTTATCCATATGTCGCATGAAGGTTATAGGTGCATTGGTCAAGCTGAAAGGCATGACTAACCATTCAAACAATCCTTCCTTGGTCTTGAAACCAGTTTTCCACACATCCGAGGGCTAGATTGGAATCTGATGGTATCCTGACTTGAGGTCAATTTTAGTAAATAATTTAGCACCTTTCAGACAGTCGATGAGCTCGTCTTCCAATGGTAGAGGGTAGCGATTCTTTATCGAAATTTTGTTGAGATCTCTCTAGTCGATGCACATGCGCCAAGTCCTGTATTTCTTCGAAAATAGGACAATTGGACTTCCACAAGGAGAGGAGCTGGGGAGGATATGTCCTTTGTCAATTAATTCTTGGATTTGTCTGCGAATATCTTCATTTTCAAGAATGGATATTCTGTAAACATATGTGTTAGGCAAAGAAGAACCAGGAACAAGCTCAATGGAGTGTTTTACTTGACAATGTTGAGGTACTCCGTCGGGAGCTGGAAAGATTTTCTAGTACTCATCAAGAATATGATCAAATTGATGCTTCTGTCGAGAACTGCATTGTTTGGTGAATATGATCCATAGTTCTTTTCCATCCTTCATCCAACCGATGTTGTAAGGCTAAGGATGCGGAGTGGTAACAAGACCTAGTTTATTTACGAGATCTTCATAAATGAATTTTTTCTGGCTATCGTTGTCCACAATCAGATGCAATGGGTTTCTTTGGACCCATATCCATGTATGGAATAGGATTTCTCTTTCCTCCTCATCAACGATAGTCAAGGTTGTTGGAGTGGTCGATGTCAAAAGGGTCATTGCGTCTAGATCAGATTCTTCCACTGTCTTGTCGAACAGATCGGAGGTCGACACTTTTTCCAAAAATGTCTTTCGAGCTTTGCATTCAGACGTATCATGCCAAGATGAGTGGTGGTAATCGCACCATTTTCCAGTAGGAGGTTGTTTTCTACGTTCCCTCTTGTGAAAAGGCTTCTTGTCGTGATTTGGATTTGGTGGAATCAGATGAGAAGATTTCAACTTGTCGAAGTCGGCTGGTGCCTTCTTATCGGATGGTCATCCTGATGTGGGCTTTGTCGCGAAGCATGCTTTCCCTTTTTGCTTGGTTTCCATTTTGTTGACATAGTGGAATGGATCCGCAAGCGTGTTGATAGTCAGAAATTCCATCTCCTGCTTAATGTACTAGGACAATCCGCTGATGTACTTCAGAACAAGTAATTTCTCTTCTTCTTGGACACCAATTCTAGCCATGAGTCGGTAGAACTCGTTGGTGTAACTCTATACTTATTGGTATTTCCATTGCTTTAGCTACTACCACTTCTTATACTATTGTTCAAGGTACTTCAGTGGGTAAAACTCCTTTCGGATGTGTTTGATGAATTTACCCCATGTGTCGATGGGGTCTCCGCTTTTCTCCATCTTTGTCGAGAGGTTCTCCCACCAGCAGTGCACAGATGTTGACATCTTTAAGGATGCAATGGTGATCTTTTCATCTTCTGAGAGTTGATTCGCAATGTAATAGGATTCCAATTGCTTCACCCAATTGTCGACGGATTCCACGTCAATCTTTCCTTCAAGATTTGGTATGTCCAAATTCATCTGCACTTTGAAGGGGCTGATTTTATTGGAGTGAGTTCTCGTCGAAAATCCTTCGGATGTCGAAGCGAATCACATGATAATTTCATTGAACTGGGAAAACATTTCAGTCCGTTGTCGAGCCAAATCTTTCTCAATAAGTTGTGTTGTCTCATTGGTTGCATGTCTATCGTCTGTTTCTTCTATCATTTCTGGAGTTAGTGTCTGCTTGGATTGCTGAGATTGCGAGCGAGTTTGAACTGGCATAAGTCGGTAACTTCGAGAGAAGTGTATATGCAAAACTTAAGCACGAACAAAACTGAGTGATCTAATACCAATGATCCAGGTCATGTCCAGGAAGCACGAGGGGGACAACATTTCAACTGAATGAGTTGGCTTTGTTATGGCAGAGCAATAAGAAGCAGAATGAGCAAAAGCAATATTACACTACACAGATAAACAAAAATACATACAGACAATATGCAGGAATGCGAACTGTTCTTCTTTATTACTTGCAAACATATATATTGATGTATGATAATATATTATAAATGCTTATATAGAATTCTGAGAAGTTTGGGTGCCTTCCCATTACGTTCAGTTACAAAGAAGAAGTTAGAACAGTTCAACTATTATAGTCGACTGGAAGACAGAGAGACAGTCTGCCGAAGTTCCACAGTCGTTGGTTGTGTGTTGACACTGCATGTCAATGACGTAAAATTGTGAGGTTGTTGAACATGTCAAAGGTGCAGAGTGAGTTGCAATATGTTGAAGTCGAGACTCATTGGAGTTGTGTCTAAATTGGAACCGGTCAGAGTTGTTGAGTTTGTCGAAGTCATGTTGATTCGAAACTTGTCAAAGTTGTATCGACACCGATGATTTGTCGCAGTCGATGTTAACATTCGACAACAATGCCAACTGCGATGTGGATCAAGCATGTGCGGTATTTAAGCTAGTAAAATAATTCATACCTTACGTTCTAAAGAATATAACAAAGGTTATAATACCTCATCCAGTTGTCAGATCTTTATTTGTACAAAAGGAGTTGGGAGAAAGACGTGTAAATTGGGTGACTGCGTTATAAGAATATGACCTATAATTTAAACCAGCTAATATTATCAAAGGTCAAGGGTTATGCAAGTTTCTTACTTAAAATCCAACTAATGGAGATCATGGTTGGGAAAATGAATCTAAAATGAATTTAATTGAAGCATGTTCCATTTTTACCACTCAGATTCATGGTATAGAGATTTGATTCATTATCTTCAACATGGATATTTACCAAAGCACTAGAATTATAAAAAAATAAGGATCTCTGATTAAGAATTTGGTCAAGGAGTTACATGATGGTCCTACGGGAGGACATTATTCCCGGAACACTACTACTCATAAAATATTGAGAGCCATATATTATTGGCCCACTGTTTTTAAGGATGCACATGCTTGCACGTGGAAATGTGATATATGTCAGAAAAGTGTCGGTAGATGTCAAAAGCAGAGGGACCATTACAGTCGGTCTTCATTTAGGAACCATTCGAGCAATGGGGTTTGGACATCATCGGGGAGATCAATCCCAACTCTTCATTGCAACACCGATATATTCTTATCGCCACTGATTATTTTACAATATGGACTGAAGCAATTCCTTTGTGCAAATTCAATGAAGATGCGGTCATCAAATTCTTACATGAAAACATCATAACTGGGTTTGGGGTTCCAATTTCGTTAGCCTTTGATAATGCATCTTATTTTTCTTCTTTTAATTTGAGTACATTTTCTATTAAAAAGGGAATTAAATTGCATTATTCGTCTAATTACTATCCTCAAGGGAATGGGTTAGCAGAATCCACCAATAAGAACCTCATACCAATATTGAAGAAAACCATTATTGAAAACCAAAGAATTCCTTAGGGGTTTCTCCTTACACCTTATTCTATGGGAAAGAGGATATTGTTCCCCAAACATACTACTCCCATCCTTGCATTTAGATCAGGCATCTTGAAGGTCAAATAGTGAAATCATGCAATCACACATTATTACCCTGCTCAAACTTGAAGAGGAAAGGAAAAGGGCCAGGGATAGGTTCAATTGTCACCAATATATCGTAAAAATTTTGTTTGATAATCAGAAATCTAGAAAGAAAACTTTTGAGGTAGGAGATCTAGTTCTAAAGTGGGATCATCCTCATGAGGAGAAGGGCAAACACACCAAGTTCCAACATTTGTGGCTTGGCCCTTATCAAGTTGTGGAGAAGCTTGACCCAACAACTTAGAAGTTACAAGATCTACATGGGGACAAGGATAACCTTATCACATCCCTTTCCATCAATCCGATGCAAGGAAGGGAAACATGACCAACATGCCGGGCTTATTGGAAATATTAGCCCCATACATTACTAAGAAATTCATGGATAAATAAAAACTTCTGTGTGCAGATCCATACTCATTATAAACACAGTGGAAATAAACATAATTGCACACACACAAACAATAATGCATCAACATATCTATCACAAGTAGAGGATGACTCATTCATGTAGGGAATTAATCCCATTCCAATGCTATACACAGATCCCATATCAACCATATGAAGATAATCATTTCGATTCATTAACATGAATAATTATCATTCATAATTAACACATTGCAGAGAACAGAATGCATGTAATTTAACCACAAGAAATACGTATCTTTGAGTTGAAGCTGTCCAAACAACTGTCTATGTGAGAGCAATGTTCCACCCAGCCATAGATCTCTGTCCAGCCTATATTCTTTCAGCTGAGAGATCACCCCTAAGCTGGGTTGTGCATCCACTAAGGAGGAACTAGATGGGCTCACTCACAACCATGGTTTCACTCAACAGCTATACTAAGTCAACACATAGTTGGGTTTATCAAACACACAAAATACAAATGAGGGCAATGCTAAGCCAGTGAGCTCATGCACATAGCTAAATGCATCTCAATTAAACTCAACAGTTAAGGCACCCACAATACCTACCACACCCAACACAAGGAAGGCCCCCTTCTCTGTTGTACAGTCCCTCAGGCATACCTTTGTCACCTACCCAAATTTTGAGAAATATTATTTTATTTGCAAAATACTTTATGTTAAATTATAATTACAAATTTTTGTAATTATGATCAAGTTTGGTCAAGGATGATTGTAATTATTGATTATTATTATTTAATAAATTAAAATAGGAGACAAACACCCAAGGGAACTGTTAAATGAGTGTTCACTAACCCACTAGGAGGAATGGAAGCTGTTAGAAGGTATGGGACAAATGGTAGCATTTTCACTCCACCACTAGTTGTTGGTTATGGGACAACTACCCCTAAATTTGTGGAATTATCCCCCAGGTGGGTGGAAGAGATCAGGAAGCTCATTAATGACAGTTAACCACTAAAGGGCATAGGCAGCCTAGATAAGGCAATTTGAATTGGGAAAGCAGCCTACAATATTTTCTGCAGAAATATTCATCAAATGCATCAGGTGATCACCAAGAGATTCGAATAGGGAGGCTATGTGAGAGTGCAACTGTGAGTCTGCTAATTATATTGAGAAGGAAAACCAGAGGTGTTGGTGCAAGTCTCTTGACTGCTGAGTCTTTATGACTGGATAATCTATATTCTACTGCAAGTTGATGTACTAAGGCTTCTACAGAATCTTCCTCCTGGTGGTTCAGTGAACAAGCTCGGGGGTCCTAAGGAAAGTAACTTGGTTGTCTTCAGGAATAGGTTGGGTGGAACAGGTTCCTTGGGTTGTTTGTTTCTCCTATATTCAACCAAGTTCTACTATTCTTACTTTTGTTTACAATTAAATGTTTATCTGCATGGTAGAATTATTATTTACAGTTATACAGAAATAACTAATTCATTTTCTGACTTAAGGATGATATGTTTAAAGAATGATTACGTAGTTGAATTGAATGATTAAATTATTTTCTGTATTTTTCCCATACTATTATTTGTATAGTACTCTAGTACATAAAAGCAAAATTAATAGAGATAAGTGATTGGCAGAATACCATTTGAATGAAAGGTTAAACACAATAGTTTTTCTTTTTAAATTATGTCCTTTAAATCATAAGTAAAACGCAAGAAATAGTACAGTATAATATAAACAGATGCATAGAATTCATCTATTTCAGATAGTAATAACATGCACTTAATATTATAAATTCCATGTTTTCAAGCATTTATACTCTATGAAATATATAATAGCTACAAAAACTATTCTCTATAACAGAGTGTTATTTACAGTTGACAAGTAAACACTTAATAATATTTTCATCGCTATTATCACATCTATATTAATATAGATTTCAATCTTAGATATAGATAATTTTTACTATAGAATCAAACCCTAAGATATTACAAACCCTAGAATCTGAATGTTTATTTTGTACACAGTTCATAAACTTCTCATCAATCCATTCATGGCAAACATTAGACGTTTATTTCTGAGGTTATAGCAGCTATTATTTTTCCAAACCCTAAATAAACATTTTCTATAACCATACCATCTTTTATACATCCGAGATTACTAAGAAGACACTAAAACATCACTTAGCAGAAAGTACGATTTTAGTATCAATGTCTAAACAATAGATTACAACCCTAACTAGAAACATACATAGTATCTACACCTTATTCATGCATAGGTTAAGTCCCAGTTTCGGGTACAAAAGCTCAGTACAAGCATGGTTTCCAATGAAAGCTACAGGTAGGGTTTCATTCATAATAGAACCCTGTGGCACTAGCTATTTCGAAAACGTATAACAAACCAAACTTTATCTCATCACGATTCCAAAACATAAATATCAACAACGATAACGAAGTGCAGGAAACACCTATCAACAGTTATGCAAACCATAACTCTCAACCAAAGACAACTATCATTGTTCGGCATCACAACAACAGTTATACAATTGTTATCTCAACCATTATTTTAAACAAAATATTTCATTTCAAACGAACCATTGTCTTACAGAAAAGGTGAACCCTCGGCTCTTGATTCACATTCAAAACTATAAATAAAACTTTAACAAAGTTTACATTTCGGATTTTTCACGATTCCAACATTACACAGGGTCTATCCCTTATCAACCAGAAAATTAAAACGAGGTCAAGGTTCCAAAAAAACTACACAGGGTTTTACCCTTAACAAACAACAATCCGAAGTATTTTTCAAACGACGTAGCTAGGCATCACAAAGCCAAATAAGCAACTTAAACAACTAAGGGTTATCCTCTTACAGCATGGAGCAAAATAAACATTAAAGCTTAAAACTCAGCCATTACTCCAACAGAGTTGTGTATTTCCAACTCTCGGCACATCGCACTCATCAACTAAACCATGCCAAAGGAACCTACAAGGTTTCATGAACCACCGGGGCTTACCAGGAAGTAGAAGCACTATCTTCATTCCGAATCATATGCTAGCAACCTCCTACGAAGTGGGTACCTACCAAATCATAGTTTGAAGGGTTAAAAACAAGAAAACGTGAATATAAAAATAAGCATCATAGAATTGCATTCACTATCATAAACACTTACCCTTAGAAATGAAGCTCCTGAACATTGACATGCTACACCAAAAAAACGATGAAGCATGATAGAATTTACAACAAACTTCGAGTTCAAAACTCAGAAGACTATTCCATAATTCGGAAAATCAAACCCCAGTTCAAGTTACAATCAACAACTGATAGAAGAACCATACACAACTACCAGGGATGTATCGTGGCTATAATTCGCAAGAGAATAAGCCTGTAATTTTTAAACTCTATCCCACAGGTCCAAGGTTTGAAACTAAGGAAGGAGTCCTCCTTGCGGAAAACCACTAAACCCTACATTGCAGCAAACGGTCGGCTTGTCCACCTTACCACTAAACGCAACAATGAATGCCAGAAAACCAATTTTCATTACTTACCAATGCGAGATTAGGGTTTCATCCTCAACCCTAGATCTTATGAAGATCAATGGTGGATCAACTGCCAGTCAGGAACGTTGATAATTGATCAACGATTGCAATCAATACTGCATTGAATTACTTCATCTACCAGATCGCCAAGTAAGCAAACCAAGAACCAGTGCATGGCACAGCTTAGCTTATTTTGGTGCTCATTGCAAACACAAACCACATGAAGACCTTACAATCGGGCTTCCACATCACTTAACACGTTGAACGACATTAATGCTAGGCCTGTCAATGCCAGTTTGGAAAGCATGCAAAGTACAAACTTTAATACCCTGTCAGCAACGAAATCATTGCAATTTTAGTGCACATTTTATATAGTTCAAAGAATTTTTTTAGGCATCGTAACAATGGTATTATATGCCAAGTGTTGTGTGATTGCATAATCACTATATAAGGTTTACATTTCATTTATATGGCTCGTGTATAATCATATAGGATAAAGCTTATATGTCTCATATATTAGCCATATAGTTGTTAATTATTTGATAAATGGAAACCATAGATGTAGTTTAAGATTTTATTTATGCATATGTTAGTTTATAGCATAGATACTATGTACATTATATGTTTCACATATTATCTTTGTATTGTAATCAATTGAGAAGAGTAGGACTATAAGTATAGTTCACATGCAAATTATAATGTTAAATCATAGCATAAATACCATATACACAATATATTTGATATGTTAGCCATGTATTGCAAATGATAAATGTAATACTATAGGTATAGTCTAAGTGGTGACGATATACACTCTAATGCTAAGTTCATAGCACAAGCACTAGTCACTATACTTTTCATATATTAACTATGTAATGATAATCAAATGATAAATTTAGGACATAGAATAGTCTAAGTTCTATAGATGCAAAATGTAATGATAGTTCAATAGTATAAACACTATGTCTACAAGCTTTCTAATAGAATTACCAATGGACATTGGTATCACTGCTTTGATATTAATGACAATAGTTATATGATAATAAACATAGTATTATAAAAACAAATTGACGATGTGAATTTATATTACAGAAGAGTTTGTAAGCCAGCACATAAACTAGAATCGGAACCAAAATATCCATACCTCTAGTAATTTGTTTCGCAAGGAAGTACTTAGAATTTTAATATAACATTGACAATGAATTGAAAGATACATGTACTCTTAACACATGTTTGTCGTAGAAATTCTTACCTGCGGTCTGCACATGGAAACAGGATTCAAATGCCTTAGCTAAACGTAGCTAAGTAAACCCCAGGGTACCTCGTAGGACCCCTTCGTCATCATACAAACAAACTGTCATCACATCATCAAGAACATCATAATAATACAAACCTATATACAACATGTAATCGCATTTAGAACTTAAGCAGATCTGTAAATTGTATTCTTGTGTATAATCATAAAAGATCTTTCGTTAAGGAGATTAGCATCCATTTAAATCTGAAATAGCAAATACAACTACATCATATTTTATTTTGAGAAAAATTGGCATGCAATCGTTATTAATTATCCTAGTTAAGAATTTTAATTATTTTATATGTGTTCCGCATTAACAACTTCGATTATTACTGCTATTTTTAAAATTTTAAAATTTTGGTATTTTTACGGGATGTTACATGTGGTATCAGAGCTCACGTTCGAACTCTAGGCCTAAAAAGGTCCAAAGAACACGTAGCAGAAAAATTTATTACAGCAGAAATCTGACTAATTAAAATTTTAAACTATTGTTTTATACAAAAATTGTTTTTAAGCTACAGGTATGGAAGGATCAGCTGAACATATAGAGGATAGATTTCGACCCAACAGTCATAGCACGGGATAGCATTATGAAGAAGAATTCCATGGCGAATTGAATGACAATTCGTCAAAATTGTTACGTGCATTTCAAGAGTTAAAAGCATAAATCAGATCTGTAAAACAAAACAATGAGAAAATTTTGAAAGCACAAGAGGAACTTAACCAAGTACTGTTCGAACAATGCCCAACTGATGAACAGTATAGAGAAATTGAAATACCTCCAAGATTTAAGATTTACCTCATCGAGACAGGGGTAAGAAAATGAAAATTGATGATGCAAACAGCATCTCAATATCATCAAAAGCTGCCCATGAAAAATGCAAAAAAAATGAAATTATTCAAGTGATAGCAGCGAAGGAGACTACAAACCCAAAAGAAAAAGTCACAAATAGTATGAACATATTTCTGGGGAGCTCAAGAAAATCAAACCCCCAACCTTCAATGGTGAAACTGAGAAAGGAGAGACAGCAGAAGCATGGTTGTCCGGCATGAAGAAGTACTTCCAAATTTATGATTATTCAGAATCATTGAAGGCAAAGATGGCAATACACAACTTGATAGGGAAAGCAAATATTTGGTGGCAGGACATCAAAAGACTAAAGGGTATCAAAGACAAGGATGTGAATTGGAGCACTTTTAAAAGATACTTCAAGAAAAAGTTCTTATCTGAACAATACTATGAAGAAAAATCCAATGAATTCTATGATTTAAAGCTAGGAAGTATGAACATGAAAGAGATGAACAGTAAATTTCTGAATTTGCTGAGGTATATGCCATACCTCGTTGAAGAAAAATCGAAGATTCAAATATATCTGAGTTGTCTACCTTTCTACATCAAGAACATAATCGAGTATGACAATCCAAAGACCTCAGAAGAGGCCATGAGGAAAGCAACTTTCTGTTATGACAATAATCGAAAAAGAGAAGGGATATCAAATTGGAAAAATCATAAACCCAACAACTTTGAGCTGAAAAAGAAAAAAATTCAGGCTTAGTGGAAATTTTGGTTTCCAAAAGAAAAAATTTCAGAATCAGAATTTTCAAGGAAACAATCCCAGAAATAATCAACAACAGAATTTTACAGCTCCTAGAAATACTCCCAACGCTACCAGAACTAATGACCAAAAGGCACCTATCAAATGTTTTGAGTGTCAAGGTCCTCATTATGCTTCAGAATGCCCCAAGAGGAAGCGGACAGCTAACAATATTCATTCCATACAGACTGAACCTACTGTTGGATACTTGGCAAGGCATATGCCCATAATTAATGCATCTCTAGACAACAGGCAAGCAGAACATCAAGTCTCTATGGTAGAGATTGAAGGTATGCTACAAAACCACCATGTTACTATTTTGATTGATCTGGGTGCTAGCCTAAGTTATATATCACCAGATATTGTAGAAAGTTTTAATTTGAAAATAGAAAATTTCAATAAATCCTGGTTAGTTAGACTAACAATGGGAACAAAAAGGAAAGTATCTGATTTTATTGAAAGTTGTGCTTTATCTATGAATCAGTTAAAGACACAAACCAAGTTGAATGTTTTACCTTTAGAATCCTGTGATATCTTAATCGGAATGGACTGGTTAGAATCCCATCATGTCATTCTGATTTGTAATGAGAATAGTATTACATGTTTAAATGATGAGGGAAAAACAGTAGAAGTAAAAGGTATTCCAAGAAAGACATCACTTAGACAGATTTCAGCTATGCAAGTAAAGAGAGCAGTTAGAAAAGGATGTCAAATGTTTGTAGTAAATGTAGTAAATGATGATCTAATTACTAAAGAGGACAAACTGAAACTAGAATATATAACTGTCCTACAAGATTTCAAAGATGTTTTTCTTGAAGAGATTCCAGGATTGCCACCTAAGAGAGATCTAGATTTTACCATTGAGTTAATACCAGGAGCGGTACCGAATTCTAAAGCTCCATATAGGATGAATATACTGGAATTAAATGAGTTGAAATCACAGTTGAAGAAACTAATTGATAAAAACTATATAAGACCCAGCGTGTCTCCCTGGGGAGCACCTGTTATATTTGTTAGAAAGAAAGATGGCACTTTAAGACTGTGCATAGATTATCGCCAGCTGAATAAGATGACAATCAAGAATCAATATCCGTTGCCTAATTCCTTGAGATTCTAGCTTTCACTGGGTTTATCAAGCAAACCCAACCTCTGCTCAGTCATTCGCACTTAGATTTCTCACAGTTCTGTTATCCAATAACTCAATCCCGTCACTTCATTCTGGGCTGTAAAAACTGTGTTTTCCAATGGATTTCGGGGTATCTAATACTGTCAATTTTTTTCCAAGTTTCATATCTATGGATCCCCCATTGGATTTCACTGTCAAATACCAATTTTGGGTGTTTATGGCTCTTCAAAACGTGGGTTCTTGCAAAGTTGCGATTTCTGATTTTTCTCTCACTGCTGGGAATTCGTAATGGATGATAATTGATGCTGGGTTCTTCCACAATGGAATGGGAATGAGGAAAAATCCATATGCATTTGGTAGAGTGACTTTTGGTACAAGAAAACAAAGCCCATACTCTGCCATACGAATTTCTAGGCTGTCGATGCTCCATTGAAGCCATGGACTGAATTCTTCAACAACTCCCTTACAACAGAAATAAATGTCAACAAGGAAAGTCAAATGGGTTTTCCTAATGAAATTTGGAAGCATATGGTTCATACCCACAACCCCCTCACCACTCCCTAATGGAATACACATGGCCCCCTTCTCATTCGTTGCTCCCATAGCCAGTTTTGGTATTTTATTGCAATATCAAATATTTACATCATTTACAATATTCCATGGCTTAATAGCACAGGGTAACAAAATATCAAATGCTTGTTCATTCTAAATAAAATCCGAACATACACTAGCGGGTCCTTGGCCTTGAGCTCCACGCTAGGGAAGCATACATCGCATGTATACAATATTTACATTAAAAGCCAATATTTCATAAGGGTCAAAATTGGGGTATTACAAACCTCCCTGTCAACATCCTAGCACTCAAACAATAATTTTCCTAAGATTAAGGAAACTTTTTTACATAACTAATTTTTGTCTCTCTTTGTCTTTCTGTTTGTTTATTTAATATTTCAGGTTACTTAATTTCAACCTTATTTCAATTTTGATTTTGTATGAATTTACTTGCTTGATTCTTGTTTTAAATAAATCCCAGCTCAACTTTCAGAGTGATGTGTAGAAAAGCAGACACTTGAGCACTCTCATACGAAACTCTAATAATACCGAAAGGAATAGAATTGGCTTCATAACAAAAGAATTTCTTTTTATAAAATCTATGTGACTAATGATTTTAATTGTCGCTTTGTTTTAAAATGGGAAAATCTACTTCTTGTTTCATTTTTTGTCAATATAAACCTTATAAAATAACCAGGATCTATGAATTCTAAATTACTATCTTAGGGCTCCACTCACTTACACATAAATAACCTTCTCAAGTGGCCTACTATAAATGACCCACGGAAAGGAAGAAAGTATTGCAGATGTGTGGCAATTAAAATGATCCTATGCTACAAGAAATTATAGCCAAAAGGCTCATAAAGAAGAGTCAAAACTCTCTGAAAGGTTCCATATCCATCAAAGAAATGGTTTTGAAAAATAAAATACAGCCAATCAAGAAGATTCGCTTGATGATGTTCTAGAAGGATCTTCTCCATATATGAGTATGACAAACCAAAATAAAAATTCATCACTCACACAAAAGGACATTATGGATGGAAGAACCCACGTCAAATGTTGAAGACTAAGGAAATATATTTAAGAGAAGGACTCGAATTACAAAACTCATTAAGAAAGCATCCAAATAAATGCTAGTAGCATAGGAATGAAGAACGCAAGAATACATCTGTTTGATATTGTCATGATCCTGTGGCATCATATTTAGAGGTAACCAAGAGATAGGAGTAATAAATAACTACATATTATGGACTCAGGAGAGTGGTCAGGAAATCTAGACTAGGTTTCCCTACTTCCAAAAATAAATGACCAATATGATTCAAGAAGATCCTCCCCTTGCCTAAAATTTTAGACTTTTAAAACCATCAAAAGAAATGTTAAAATCATAGTTTTTACAATTAGAATTAATGAGTAGAATCAATTGTGATCCTTAGTAAGATTTTTGTTCAGAGATCCGTGTTCACCAGCCAGTCGCCAACTGTTGCAGCTGCAAACTGATCCCCAAATTTTTTGTAAATTATAGGGTCCCTCCTTCTATTTTTGATCATCTTTCTTTAATTGCAAAAGTTATGACACTTACAAAATTTTCTAAAGAAAGATTGAGTTTTTAGTTTTGAAGCACAATGAGTTTTTCACTGAAATGGTTATATCGAAATCAAAAGCTTTGCTGAAATGGTCTATTATACCTCAAAGTTACACTTCGAAGTCTAGTGTCGCATCTTTGTACCATGTGACCTAGCGACCTTTATCCCTAATGAATGTTATGTGTTGTTGACACTCTCCTAGGTCTCATCTGGACACCTTGGAGATGAATTCACCTCTTGATGATCGAGAAACCACTTACCACGCCACATGTTACCTTCTAGAACCTTGTTTGCCTTGATTTTCGTGCTCTTCATATCTATCAGCCCACGGAAATCTCCCTTTTTCGTGCTCAGCATAACCTCTGCCCCGCAATTTTTTTATCCCTGATCCTAATTCCTGGATAGTGAGTTGGTGTCGACAGGAATAGACTCATCGAAGGCGAGCCATAATGAATCCCACAATGAAATTAATAGGAGAGAGAGATTTGAAGCAATGGTTTGAAAGGATATGTACTGACAAAATGGAATATTTGACATAATGGATGACTCAAAGCAACGCTGACCCTTTTAACATATAACGACATAAAGTAGAGCTTGGCATCAAGGATTTTAGATAGCAAAGAACAACCACAAGGCGAGTGGACTCATGGCCAAAGAGACGACTAGGGAATATGATTATAACTCAGTAGGAAGGAGTGAATACCCAAAAGAAGACAAGGTGTGGATACATGCCATGTTCAAAGGTGAGGAATTTCAAGCTACCAAAAAGGGTAAAATTGACTCATTTCCCATTTCCCCCCCCATCATAAATGATGAGTATCTCTTTGTTTTTTAACGAGCTTGAAGAGGATAAAAAATGCTCGGTATAGCTCATCTGACGGATGAGTCCGATCTCACATCTTTTACGAAGCTGAGAAATGAGGGGTTCGTCCCAACATGGGCCCTTCGATGTTGAATTTTAACGAGTCCAAAGAAGGAAAACTCGTCAGTTTTTCATGTTTAGAGAGTCTAAAATAACTTAAAGAAGACTCCAAAATGTACTTTTTCATAAAATTAGTCTCTAAGACCCGAAAAAAGGTGTAAAACAATTTCTGAGAGAACTCTCCCAGTCAAAGGTTGACTAAGTTATAGCTTTCTCGTAAATAGTCTAGATGGGCCAAAAAAGGGGTAACCGATCACTGAATAGACGTCCTTTCAAATACTTTTACAAGTGTGAAAGAGACAAGTGCACTTGGCGATCTTTTCGTAATGAGGGAGCCCAAAAAAAGGTTAAAGAGAACTTCAAAGGTCATTTTTCATCATGTTAATCATCTTGGTCCGAGAAAGGAAGAAAATAATACCAAAATGATACTTTCCTCATCGTTTTACGAGCACAAGTAAAGTCGACTAAGCTTGACACCGGTTTTCTTAAGTTTGACAAGCACGACACAGGTGTGAAAAGACGCTTGGAATCTTTTTCAGGTTTAGGTCCAGAGCTCGAAAAAGTTAAAGTCAGCGTGAGTGAAGATCAAAAAGTGTCATACCACCAGTGTGAACAGCATGTGAGATCTTGTCAAAAATCGTTTAAGAAACCTTGGAAAAAGGACATCAATAATTAAAATATATAAAGAATATGACCTAAAAAGGCTTTTAAAATAAAATAATAAGTAAAAATAGCCATGTAACTTGTATAAATAGAAAGTAAAAGAGAAATTTACCATTTCAACTTAGCCATTTTTACCCAAAGAGGGATTTTCACCTATAGAAGGGCAAATATTCAAGCGACGATATCCGAAGATCTAGCACACCATTTCAACCATCATCTGCTCCATGTAGAAGCTCTTGAGATCCTCTTTCATTTAATGTTTTTATATATTGATTTCATGGCAAATTTTTTATTTTTTCAGGAACCTTTAGGGAAAAAATTTCGCCCTCGAAAATTTTCACGGCCTCTCAATATCGAGAGAGGCGAAAATTTCGTGATTTTTCGTGTTTTTTCCTTAAGGGGGCATGGAAATTTACATTTTTCACGTTTCCTATGTGTGCCCAGGTGCGAAAATGCATAGAATAGAAAAAATTTCAAAGTGGTTCTTCATGTTTGGCACAAAAGCAGACTTTCATCTTCTCATGAATGTTTTGTTTGGCATTTTGCAGGAGTTTGTAGTTTATTCGAGAGAAGATGATTGAGTGGAAAGAGAGAGAGAACGAAGATGTTGATAGGGTGGACCTAAATGATCAAGTTACATTAACCGCGCTGCGAGAATGTGGTCTACTAAAGTTCTTCAAAACAAGGGGGATCCACAAGCAAGGAAAGCTTCTGAACTACATAATCCAAATGTAGGATAGTGATATTCGAGCTTTCTGTATTGGGGAGAATACTCTCGAGATAGAGCTCAAGGACATTTACTTCTTGACCGACCTCTCTAAGAGGGAGCCAAGGGTCAACCTATCTAGACACAAGGCCTCAAAAGAGAGCATAAACGAGTATACAGCTCATTACTGTAGACAGGGTTCCTGTAAGACTAGCGGGAAAGTGCCCATAAAAGATGTGATAGAACTCCCGTTGAGAACCATGTTGTATACCATCACACGCATAGTGGGTAGTGTGGGTCCCCACCATGCAACACAGGGATAGATGACTTGTGCAGTGGAGTGTATGGCACCGATGTTGTTCAACTAGTGTGAAGGGGTCCTGGTCAACCTCAAGGATTAGGTCACCAAATGTTGGAATGGAGATATCCATCAGTTTGGGTGCGGGAGTATCCTGGTTTCATTTTCCTGAAGAGGGTACCTCTATTATGCCCTTATATAGATAGGACCATACATCCTGCATCCGAGCCTCGGATGGGGAGGTGGAGCGACTATGCAGGACGGCTTGGCGGGCCACTGGTCTTAGCTTTTGGCGAGGACTTTTTCTCGTGGCTCGAGGAGCAAATCATCATGATCGAGGACTATCCCTATGAAGGGGTGGATTTTCGTGAGGATATCGACTTGGCACTTCCCGAGGATGAGGATTGGGGTGACCCGGGTATGTGACCTTCACAGTTGTGTTTCTGGTATTTTTTATAATATATGTTTTTTTTGTGTGATTTTTCGATGCGTGGAAAGATCTAACATATGTATGTGTTCATGCCACAGATCGCAGACCAAGGAGGCCAGCGGGCTATTCATCGCTACACCGAGGAGGTATTCAGCATCACGCTGCTGATGAGGATGAGGACGAGGAGGAAGAAGTAGGAGGGATCCATGATGTAGAGTGGAAACTTCAAGGTTTGACCATGGGTGTTCCTGCAATGAGGATGGATGATATCCCACTCCATCTCTAGAGGCATACTATAGGTGTGCCAGGGCGTATCAGTCAACTATTTTGCTGGGTGCCTATAGCAGTGGTGTGCTACCATGAGCAGCATGAGGATGATGACTAGCATTTAGATAGCAGTGTTCTTTTTCAACGACGTGTACATGATATGTAGGCTCAAGAGCCAATTTTTGTATGGGACATGATCCCAAATTTTGTCTTTGGACGCATCTTATTATATGTACTCATTGTTACAACGTAATTTTCCACCCTATGAGCATCAACACTCTTTGGCCTTAAGGATCCATTTCACTGACTCAGATTCACTTTATGTCCTTCAGTAACACTTTTTCCCTATTTTTTTCCTGTACGCTAGCTGTTCCACTTTAGCCAGCGTACATGCAAGTTGTTCCACTATAGCCCGCGAGTGCCAAGTAAAATGGTAAAAATCATTAGAAGATTACTTTTCACTCCCAAAAGCGGCCTTAGGGTGACCTTTGGCCCTCCATTTTCCCCGAAACGCCTCGATGTGTCCTTTCACTTACCTTTGGAAGGCTATATACTGAGCTCTTATGGCATATGGAAGGGAGGACAAAAAGAGAGCAAGATAACTCTAGTGGATTTTTTCCGTGACTTGAGTCTACACTCATTGATCCTTGTTATTGTGAAATCCTTATGTTCACCTACCAAACTCCTATCCTAGTTTGAGTTTTCCATTACATGGAGGATTGAAGTGGTGGAGGCACAAGTGGAGAGACCCAGTTCTTGGTTCAGATTGGTTGCCGGCAAGAGGTCGTATATTGTACTTCTTGTTATTCATTAATGGAAATACTCATTTTCTCGTCCAAATGATGTTGTGAATATTGTTAAATTACATTGGGTTACAAGCAAGTGCCTATGATATCATAGATCATGCTATTGATTATGCTAATGTCTTTCACATATTATATGCACTTGCTTGTACTTGTTGTTGAGACTAATCTGTAGGTCCAAGTGTAGAAGTTGAAAGCTCAACAGGGATCTACATCGAACATCTGGTTAAAGGTTGGTCTTTTCTCCATTATCTTAGCATTGTCATTTATATAGCATTGCATTGGGAATTGAGTCATTTTTTGGTAGTCAGCATCTGTTGTGGTCTGCCCCAAGCCATAGGAAGTTTTCTCCATAACAGAAATGGCAACTCTGCTGGGGAGAACATCCATTTTTGGGGATTTTTAGGCTTTAGTCCTTATTTAAAGTTGTTTTGTGTTGAGCTTCTGTGTCTTTGGTTGGCTGTTGGGATACACTATAGAAAACCAGCTTTTTATGGGTCATTGAACTCTTTATTTGCTCATTTTCCTTTCCATGTACCTGGGTCAAGTTAGTTTAGCCCGTGTCTACCTGCCTCTGTCTGCACTGTAGCTCGTGTCTACCCACAGTTATTCCTTCGATAGTAGCGTACAACTCTGGGATTGATTGGTTTATGGTCTTGGATTGTTGCTGGGTTGGTATTGAGTGTTCCTTAGTCTTAGTTGGCCTTATTCCTAACTATTCCATGCCCTGTTAGTGACCAGAAACTCTTCTCTCTCTCTGTTTTGAGCTTTGTTAGTTTATCACCATTTTTTATTTTCTAGTTCATTACATTGGTTGAATCTCACTATTTGGGAATTGTTGGGTTGTCTTAGTAATCTGCTTTACATTTCATTAACTGAATAGGTAGATTTCGCTTGAATTTTTCATTCCATTATATTGAAAAATACAAAAACATAGTTTTTCATTTTCCTTTTCATTATAAGAGAAAATCCAAAAAAAAACAAAATACTTTCCATATTGCATTTTGCATCTGAGTGCTTGTGCTTTCATCTAGGATCTGCTTGTGCATTGGAAATTTAAAAGAATTGCATTTTATTTCGAACCGTTGGATTGATTTTCATTCTAGTGGCATTGTTTTTATTGGATAGATGAGTCTAGAGTTTGACAATTGTGCATACTATTGAGTCATATACATCATTAGTTTCACGACCACATCCTTTGAGTAATCACAACCACCTAAAATTAACGCTTAATCTTAAAATTGATTAGAACGAATTTTATTTTATAGGGTACACCAACTAGTATAGGTTTAGAGTCTTGGAATAGATCATTGTGAGTTAACAATCCAAGACTACTAGACAAAAAATTATGTGTCTGACCAGGGAGTGGTGAAATCCATGGTATACATCAGTGTTCTTAGGAAGCTCTACTCAGACCAGAGTTAAGCACGAGGTCACGGGAGGTTGGTTGTGGAGATAACCCTCCAATACTGGCTGAACGTGGGAGATATTTCCAGAATTTGTTCATATCTGGGGAATCTTGGGGGATTTGACCCTCTTGAGTTTCGGGCTTAGCTACCCTACCCATACGACGGATCCCACCTGCGACTGTCCCCCTAAGCATTAGTTATATTGCGGTGAACTTAGTTTCCTTACCTAGGTATCGCATAGGGTGCTTATAGTGGTTATACTGTACGTATCCTGAGTTAGATAGGGGTTGGACAGCACAGTTGTTGTTGTATAGGGACTTGATCCTGTGCACGTAGTGGAGCCTGGGAACCTTTATAATTGATTTTGTTACCTCCAGCTATAGTTTGGGAGTCTCAAGCCTCTCCTTGGCGAGACATACAGGCTATAGTGTTGGGAGCTCCTTGAGCCAGTCTTGTTTGTGTGCATTTGGTTGTAGTTTCTTAGGTGTGTGCTCTTTGATTCTTTAATCGCTAGTTTGGTCGATCGGGGACGCTTTGATTTATTGATCTTTCAGAGATATCATGGCGCGAGGTCCTACTCTCTGCCGATCTCGTCGATTGGCTGGATTACCGATCGATGAAGTTACACGTCGTATTGAGAGAGGGTGTCGGAAGGCTCCCTCCGAATCTTTGGATTCCTTCAATGCGATTCGTGCTGACCTTTACACTGGTTTTGGCATGGAAGGATTCCTTACAACTCTGTCGTGTAGAGTCGAAGATGCCTCTCATCCTCCTACTCCTAGAGAGGAATGGGGAGGTGATCCATTGATACCAGAGACTCAACCTCTTCTATTTGGATCCACTCCACCCGAGGACGACCCATTCGATCCTTTGAATCCACATAATTTCCTACACGGGATGCCAAAATTGCATGTTAACACGAGCCCTGCAACCACTACAAACGCTACCCCCATTCTCTTTTGGTATGCCTGAGTACAACACAGTTGATCCATCCACTATGTTGGTAGTCATGCTAGCATTGGTCATGGTGTTGGTAACACTGCACCCACTGGGGGAAATACCCTCACCGGGGGCACCACATTTCCTACTCACACACATAATACGGGGACCGGTCATATCCCTTCTAACAATCCAAATGTTGAAGGAAGGCCAACTCCTAGGACTACCCATCCTAATAGGAACATTGTTCGCAATACGACTCGCCATCCACAGTTCAATACACATGCCTCTACCCATCAATCTAGGACCATGTTTGCTAATGTTAACAATCCTCCCAATAACAGGGGTGGACACATACCGTATACTTTTACGACTGCCCCTGCTACTAGTAATGCTAATGTAGGAGGTGGAAATATACCTTATACGCATGGTCACAACACCACCACTCCTGCTACTAGTAATGCCAATGTTGGGGTTGGGAATATACCTCATATTCATGGTCACCACATGACTGCTCACGCTACTAATAATTCTTATGTGGGGGGGGGGACATACCTTATAACCATGGTCATTACAACACGATTCCTGCTATGAGTAATGCTTATATGCCCCATAATTATAGTGGTAACCCTTACTACAATACAGTCGGTGCTAGCCTTCATTATAATTTCACCTCAATATGGTGCTCACAATGCATATATACCTGCTTACCCTCACACGGGTCAGGTTGGAGGAGGTTATCAACCTTATGCCCATGGTCCCGGTTATGTTCCATCTTATCCTTTAGGTCCGTATAATCAACCTTTTATGGGGGCTTATAATCAAGCTTTCCAGCCACAGCTACCGTTCCTTGCTCAATTGAATCTTCCAGATCTTTCAAAGCTCACGAATGATCCGGTGTGTCACGATCCTAATTGGCCTCTAGTCCCTACCAAGATCCCTTCATACATTCCCAAGTTTGAGGGGAAGGGTGGTGAGGATCCAAGTGATCACGTCACGATGTTTCACCTTTGGTGCTCATCAAAATAGTTAAATCACGATTCCGTTCGTTTGAGATTATTTCAATGCACCCTCACAGGGGCAGCCGTGAAGTGGTAAGTTGAGTTGCCTGGGGGCATGCATAGGGATTTCAATGAGATAGCCTTGGTTTTCTTGGATCATTTCCAGCTACCGGTTTGCTACGATACTGAAACTGAATTCTTGTCTACCTTCCACCAGAATAAGGCCACACACATATATGACCACATTCAAGAGTGGCATCGACGGAAGAGGTTAGTGAAAGCCATCATTCCTCAAGATTTTCTGTTGGAATGGTTTCTCAAGTATTTGCTTCCATATATTGCTAAGGATGTTTCGATGTCTGGCATTGTGACTAAGGAACAATCTATCTTAAAATTACATCAGCTAGATCTACTATATTCTCAGTCTAGCATCTTGTATGACATTATTCCTGATGCACCGCGAACACGACATGAGCCCAAGTCAGTTCCTGGACCACATGCCAATGGCATTGTTGGATCTGCAAGTTCTCAACCTGTAGATTTGGTTTCTAATCAAATGCAAAAAAATTCGCTTAATCACTTTACTCCTAGACAGGTTCACACCTTGTCCACTTCCACCCCATTGTCCGATGTACATGTTGTGCAATCGACGAACCCATCGGGTAACCAGCATCCTGGTGGTAAGAAGAAGGGTAGAAACAACCGTAAGGGTGGAAACAATGGGAACAATGGTATCAATCGTAATACTCCTCGGAAAGAGAACACCAACCCTCCTCCGGAAGGCAGAAATGCTGGTGGGGATCGTAAATCTAGGTGTAAAGTGAAATTCCCTTGGAATCTTTGTAGGAAAGATCATCTTACTCACTTGTGTCCTCGAATCGAAGAAGCACCGAAGCATCTTGCACAGAGCCCAGCTGTGTTGAAATATCCCCTTCCTCATCATCAAAACATGGCTTCACATGCTCCCACTACTGGTTACGAACCTAATGAAACTACAACGTCTTCCTCCAATACTAGTGGTTATGGATGCGTGAATATGGTCCAATCAGAGGTTAGTGTTGCTACTTGTCAACGCGATTATGGTGCACCACAACCAAATATGGGGAATGAGCCTCCTCCTCCTCTTGATACCTCCTTGCATATCGAGAAGCCCTCTACTATGCCCTGGATACCAAAAGGTGTTCTCAAGCACTCTACGCATAATCCCAATGCTCGAGCTGCCCAGAACTACTCTATTGTAGAAGATTTGGGTCAAACTCTGTGTGCCATGTCAGCTCTTGAAGTTTTACAAATGTGTCCTTCTCAAATGCATTCCCTTTTGAGTGCTTTAGGAGTTCAGGATGGGGGAAGTCCTAACGTTATCAAGTTTGATACTACTGACGTTCAACCTCACTTACCTTACCACGTGGCTTTACAAATCCATGTGGAGTGCCTTCATAATTTTGTCAAGAGAACGGTGGTTGATGAAGGTGCTTCTATGTCAGTGATGTCTTTATATTGTTGGAAAGCTCTTGGCCCTCCTCCCTTATCCAAGTCTATGACCATGCTCACTGCATTTGACAGTCAGTCATTTAAGCTACATGGGATTATCCCTTCCCTTGTTGTCCGCTTGGGTGGGAAACCCATGCCTATTGAAGTTGAAGTGGTTGATGCGCCCATCGACTACAACCTTCTCCTGGGTAGGAATTGGATGTATGCTGTGAAAGCGGTCGCGTCCACTGTGTTCAGATTTATTTGCTTTCCACATGAAGGAAATATTGTGACAGTCGACCAGTTGGATTTCATTAGTCCTTATTCCACAACATCCACGGGATCAGTGGTCCCCCAAGTTACATATTCTCAGCCAACAACTAGGAACATAGGTGTCATATTGTACCCCTCATTGTTGGGATCTTTGGATTTCCCTTCACCCATTAATTTTATTGGAACCATTTCCGATAATGCATCTCCTCCATTGAATAATGTATCGTTTCGGACTTCATATTTTAATGATCCATGGACCTTACCGTCCACGAGTTCCATGTCTGGAGACATTACGCATGTTAGAATGGCTATGCCATTGTCTACTACTCAGCTTGCATATCAAGATATTCAAAAAGCCACTGCAGAGCCAGATCTCCCCTCTTCATGGACAGAGGAGGAAGATACCGTTATGCTACTGGAATGGGCAATCGACTCATCTTGTTCACATGATTGTCTTGACAGTACTTTACCTTTGGACGAAGCTATTATTGAGGCCATGTGTGGTAGTGAGAGACCTTGGGAAGACATGCATCATCTCTCTCATTTTCTTCCCAACCCTGACCTTATGGAACAAGACGATTTTAGGACGACTCTTGCCAAGATTGTTAGTAACCCTTTGGCTCCTTGGGGTTCGCATGGGATTTTTGCGGAGGGGAACATGGCTAATATTTCCCCTACCATACAGATTGGAATTTCTTGTACACCATGAAAGGTTGAGAACATTTATGTCGGTCTTGATTGCTCTCCTGAAGAGGTTCGCACTTACACCAAATTGTTTAAGGAACTCCGGGAAGCTTTCGCCTGGTCATATGAGGAGATGCCAGGAATAGACCCCAGCATTGTCAAACATGAGATTAGAACATATCCTAATGCTAAACCGTTTCGACAACACCTTCGTGCTGTGAACCCTCGAAAGGCAGCTACGATCAAGGCAGAGGTGGAGAAACTGCTTAATGTTGGTTTTATCTACCCTGTTCCCCTTACCGAATGGGTGTCAAACCCCGTTCCTGTGGATAAGAAGTAGGGAACTATCCGTGTATGCACTGATTTTAGAGACCTAAACCGTGCATGTCCGAAAGACAATTTTCCCACTCCATTCATAGATCAGATCTTGGATGCTTGTGCAGGAAGCGAAGTTTTTTTGTTTATGGACGGCTTTTCGGGATATAACCAGATTCAGATCAAACCTGAGGACCAACATAAGACTGCTTTAATTTTTCCTTGGGGTACATTTGCATATCGGAAAATGCCCTTCGGCCTTAAAATGTCGGAGCTATGTTTCAACATTGCTATGACCTATGCCTTTCACGACCTTAAACGTATAATGGAGGTTTTCTTGGATGATCTTGCTAGCCATTCTCGCAGGAGAGTGGACCACCCCAAGCACCTCCATTTGATTCTCGAACGATGTATAAGCTACAAGATTCGGTTGAATCCCAATAAATGCATCTTTGCTGTGGGGACAGGTCGCCTTCTAGGCTTTGTAGTTTCAAAATAGGGTATCAGAGTCGATCCTCTTAAAGTTGAGGCAATACTTCAGTTGCCTCCTCCGCGCAACGTGTTTCAACTTCAGAGCCTCCAAGGGCTCTCTCATCCCAGATACACAGTCTCTAATGTGCGCTTTGCCACAGCGCTGACTACCTCTCCACCCCTGCCCCATTGACGATGTCTCAGGAAACCATTCGGTCTTCCCGGACCCATATCTGCGAGAAAACAGTAGAATGTTAATAGATGATACTACCCCAAAATTATTTTTGCATTTTCATATATAATCAAAAATCCCAAAAAATTTAATACACAAAAAACATAAAAGAGTCACTTACCAATGTCTCCAAACACTGCCCCTGGAGGAAGCGGCATGTCGTGATCACCACAGAAGTCTCTCCCTGCATAGGGGTAGTCGTCAATGGCTATGACCTGTCAATCCCACCAGTGGAAGAACTCAACTAAGTACGGTGATGCTAGTCAGCCACCACCCTTTCGTGTCAAGACCTTTTCCCATCGAGTCAAGGTTGGGTTATGGAGAATATGAGGAGAGACTTCAACCCTCGGACTGAGCCCCGAAACCATCTCAAAGAAGAAGCTGCATAGTATACTGCCATATCCAAAGTTTTTTGCATCTCCATGCTTGCACTCCATTAACTGGGTCTTCATGGACCCCAGTAACGTTGTGCACCAATCATATACTATGGGCTGCATGCACTGTGAGGCATAGAACATCACCGACCTTGAAGCCTGGTGTAGAGCTGCCAAACCTGTAATCCTGACAAGGGTAGCCACTATAATCCTCATGCTCATGTTAGTTTTTCAGAATTTTCAATCTAATCTAAGATCTTAACTGAGAGAATAACATGTGCATCATATCAATCATGGACATAATAATGCAAGCACACAAGAGACACAGAGTTTCACCGGGGAAAACCTAGAAGGTGAAAAACCCCGCAACTTCCTCAGAGATAGAAAGAGAAATGATACAACCAAAGTACAAGAGATAGTCTTCTCCTAGCAGCAGATCCTTCTCCTCACAAGTGCGCCACTTTCCAAATGAGAGAAGTGTGAGTAATGAGATGATCAAATAGAGATCTCCCGATCTCTATTTATACTTGTCCTGTCCTGCCCAATAAACTATGGGGCTGACTTGTCTAGATTAGCCTAATAATCCATGGTTAACTTAATCCGGGCCGACCCCACACTTGGTGGTTTAATAACCCATTTACCCACATGACTCATACAAGGCCAACCCCATCAAGGTGGTCTAATAACCCATCAAGTATAAGTTACGACACTTCCATATAGAGGAATAATAACATCTCTATAGGAATACAAATGCTTCTGTATAGAGGAATAATAACATCTCTATAGGAATACAATACACATGGGTAAAATACATTCTGAAGTTACATATACATCAACACTCCCTCTTAACTAGGAAGGTATTTCTCAACACAAATCTGCTAGCACAAGTCTTCTTCTTTGGATCATCATCAGTGAATCATCATCCTCGAATCATCATCATCGTCATTGCTGCTACTATCTCAATCAATCTCTTATCTACTCGTCATAGGAAGTTCTATAGAGCTAGTCCTTTTTCATATTGGATGTAGGCCCACCACCTATAGGTCTTCATCATCACTGGTCATACTATGGAATACTCAGGACTGATTACGTGCCTCAACAAAACCTTGAAAGAGCATCCCAGGACTAATTACGAGCACACTGCTCAACCTATCAGATCTCCTAGGATCTTTGACATGTTGACCTTCACAAAACCTACTCAGAGCATCACAGGATGTTACGAGTAAACTGCTCTACCTATCTAGATCTCGATAGAGCATCCCAGGCTGTTACGAGCACACCGCTCTACCTGTCTGGATTTTAAAGGATCTTTTCTATGTGAACTTTTGCAAAACCTACTCAGAGCATCCCAGGATGTTACAAGCACACCGCTCTACCTGTCTGGATCTCGATAGAGCATCCCAGGATGTTACGAGCACACCGCTCTACCTTTCTGGATTTTAAAGGATCTTTTCTATGCGAAACTGTAGCAAAACCTACTCAGAGAATCCCAAGATGTTACGAGCACACTGCTCTACCTGTCTGGATCTCGATGGAGCATCCAAGGATGTTACAAGCACACCGCTCTACCTATCTAGATTTTAAAGGGTCTTTTCTATGCTACCTGTAGAAAAACCTACTCAGAGAATCCTAGGATGTTACGAGCACACCGCTCTACCTATCTGGATCTCGATAGAGCATCCCAAGATGTTACGAGCACACCGCTCTACCTGTCCATATTTTAAAGGATCTTTTCTATGCTACCTGCACAACCTGTCCACAGCCACAAAGTATCAACCCAATACTCACCATACATCATCCTGATGTACATCATCACATGATCAACCTAATCATCATCATAGCATCAACCTGATGCATATCATCTAGAATAACATCCTGAAGCTCGTCATCTATGATCATCCTGATCATCATCATAGTATCATCCTGATGCATATCATCTGGAGAAACATCCTGAAGCTCGTCATCTATGATCATCCTGATCATCATCATAGTATCATCCTGATGCATATCATCTGGAGCAACATCCTGAAGCTCGTCATCTGTGATCATCCTGATCATCATCATAGTATCATCCTGATGCATACATCAGTACATGATCTACCTGATCATACATAAGTACATGATCTACCTAATCATACAATGCATCCACCTAATACATACATAAGTACATGATCTACCTGATCATACATAAGTACATGATCTACCTGATCATACAATGCATCCACCTGATACATACATAAGTACATGATCTACCTGATCATACAATGCATCCACCTGGTACATAAATACATGATCCACTTGATCATATCAAGCATCCAACATGATGCATATACAAATACATGATCCAACTGATCATATCAAGCATCCAACATGATGCATATACAAATACATGATCACACTGATCAAAGCATCCAACTGATGCATATACAGAGCAGTAACTGGAGCATCATCCTGATGCTCATCATCTAGCGCTTACAACCATAGCCATGGGAAGGATCCTCCTCTCACCATGCTTGGAATGGCTCTTGCAAATGTGTCCATCACTTCTTCCTCGAAGTGTCATCAATCTAAAGAACACCAAGCCTCTCTCTGAAGTACTCGAACTTCACTCTGGCTAGTGGCTTCGTCAGCACATCTGCAACCTGCTCATCTGTCGCAACATATAGGAGCTTCACTACTCTTCTCTGCACCATATCCTTGATATAGTGATATTTGATCTCACTGTGTTTTGACCTGTCATGGAACACCGAGTTCTCAGACAGCTTCACCCAACTCTGGTTATCACAAAATATACCAGTAGCCTCCAGCGGGAGATCAAATAACTCAAACAATAGCTTCCGGAGCCATACTTCCTTGCAACTAGCTAAACAAGTTGCAACATACTCTGCTTCAACTGTACTCAGTGCTACGCAGGACTGCTTCCTGCTAAACCAAGAGATCACACCTGATCCCATACTAAAGCAACACCCCAGAAGTGCTCTTCCTATCTGCAGCACTTCCTACCCAATCTAAATAACCCTGCAGGTTAAACTTTTTATTCGCATCATACTTGAACCCATAATCAACCGTACCCTTCAGGTACCTCAGAAATTCTTTACAACAACCAGGTGAACACCTCTGGGATCCGTCAGGAACTGACTCAATGTGTTCACCGCAAAGCAAATATCTGGTCTCGTGTTCATCAGGTACATCAAGGACCCAATCATCTGAGGATACACCGTGACATCAACCAGATCAGATGAAGCATCACACAGAAGCTTCAGGTTTGATGCCATAGGTGTGGCCATGGCCTTGCAGTCCATCATCTCGAACCGCTTCAAGATCTCCACTGCATACTTCCCTTGTGTAAGGAAGATTCCATCTGCACTCTGCCACACCTCCATGCCTAGAAAGTAGTGCATCATCTACAAGTTCTTCATCTCGAGCTCGGCAGCAAGCTTCCACTCGGCGTCAGTAATCAATCTATCCTTACCTGTAACAAACAGGTCATCCACATACAAAAGTAATATCACTGGATTGCCTTCCTCAACCTTGTAGTAAAGGTTGGAATTCGCTTTACTCTTGGTAAATCCAAAACTGGATAGAAAGTCATCTATCCTGCCATACCAGGTCCTGGCTGCCTGTTTCAAACCATGCAGGGCTTTCCTTAGTTTGCACACATGTGACTCTCAGTCATGTGTCTCAAACCCGAGTGGTTGCTCCACATACACTTCCTCTTCGACTACACCATTCAAGAAAGCTATCTTGACATCCATCTGGTGTATCTTCCATTTCATCACTGCAGCCAGAGCAAGTACTGATATGATGGAAGTGGATCTAGCTACAGGAGCAAAAGTCTCTATGCTTCCACCTGCAACATGCTTGATCTTATAGATCCATTTGGAAGTCACAACAAACTTCCCTTCAGGTCTTGGGACTGCATCCCAAACATCATTCTTCATGATCAACTAGTACTCCTTGATCATGGAATTCTTCCCGAGTCTTGGGAACTTCAATATATTCAATATCTTCAATAGATAACTTTGTTGCTGAAACAAATTTTGTAGTCCTTCTTTTGTAGGTGCGCGTATACGATCTTTCCTACAAAACAAGTTAAATTGCATTATTAGAAACATCTCATAGTTTTCAGAACAAATTCTTACACATAAAGGAATATGTCATACAGTCATGCAATTATTTTAACCAATGCTTCAATACAACATTCATCCATATCCTGTAACTTTCTATATGCCTTCCAATCTCTAACAGAACATTGTTAAGAGTTTGCACTACTCCCAACATGTCAGTAAAGAGGTTTCATTCTAGATAAGCAGCAATGGAATGTTGTATAATGCCATAGGCCACTTACCCATCACATGCATATTAGTAGTATACTGTTCATTAATGCAATTATTCTAATATGCATAATACACAACCTAAGTCTAGGAACATAAGCATATACATCATTGAACAACATTATTTAAACAAACAAATATGTAAGAAATTACAATTCAAATACTTATCTTTGTTTGATTGTTGGGTGGACTCCCTCTGAATCTTTGCAACTCCATTCTGATGTGGATTCTGAGAAGTGGTTGACTCCCTCTGAATATCTGCATCCTTGCAGAAACTACTGGAGTGTGCTCCCTCTTGATCTTTGCTTCCTGGATTACCTGTCCTTGAACTTATATCCATCCTCGATCACTATGCATGCGTACAAGTATCATTATTGTGATATCCTTGAGATCTCATACATAATCATACATTCATTAGTATAATCTCAATACTACAATAATCTTAAACATGTATAGTCAGGATCATTTCAAATACGGATAATAAGCATTAGCATTCAATGTTTTAAGGAAGACTTCTCTTACTCATGCATATTCATATTTGACCAAAAGACTTTTCTGGTTAGTCATATCATCAATCAAGGTAAGAAACATAATATGCATAAACCCATGATTACTAACTTCAATGAATAATCATTATCAATCATGCCATGTATACTTATATAAGAGATCCTAACACAAAGTAGGATTCTAACTTGATATAGAAAAAACATACATGGATTAGCATGCAAGCTAGTTATGTCTAACATACCTGCATAATGTCTTCTTGTTCTCTTTAATGACTTGTGCTAGTAACCTGCATATATCATAGGTTAACCATTATAGAACCAAGTTGTACATACCTCGTAAGTAGATCTTCTATGTGAACCATGGCAATGGATGAACCTTTGTCTTCATGTCACCATGGTCATATGTTCTTGAACTAGAACATGATTTGTCTTTCTTGATGTACCTTTCATATTAGCGGACAACATCAACCTCATACAACACCACAATGCATTAGTACAATCATAAGTGTCAAAACCCTAATCAATGAATATCTTTTATTGTGCATTCATAATTTTATTAAGGTGATACGACAAGTCTAAAGTTAATCAAGATTGTACTAACCTTGATGAAGACAAACATACCATAAACTTAATCATGAACAGATCTCGAAACATACCTGGATAAGTCATACCCATCGAGATTGCTTGTAATCTTCTTATGTAAGGCCGTAGCCTTATCTCCCTCTGAAACTGGAACTTCTTCACTTATACAGATGACCAATCCATTTTATTCTAGGATTAACCCAATCCATTTGATTTGCAGAAACTAGATCTGGAGCTGGATTGGGGTTTGTCAGGGAAACCCTAAAAATTCAAACTTTGAATTTCAAACTTCTGAAAGGATAGAAAGATGTGCCTTAATCAGCTGATCAACTTGGTATACTCAGAATTTGAAGACTGCAAAGTTTCACCCCTCAAAATTGCCTTTGAAACTTTTGGGTCTTCTGGACAGGATCCCGAACTAGGGTTTGATAAATCCCACCCTTCTGCCCAACCAAAAGGTTCGATCCATGGCTCTAAACTTTGATTTTTCTGAGGAGCTTCCAGCCGTGGTCACAGACTTCAAAAAATTCCAACTTTTGCAGAAGCCCTAATTTTCCACTTTTCCGATCAAAGTCTCGAACTAGGGTTTGATCAAGCCCGGCCTTCTACCCAACCAAAAAATTTGATCTTGGTCTCTAAATTTTGATTTTGATGAGTAGCATTTAGTCGTGGTCTTTTATTACAAAAAATACCAACTTTCTTTGAAACCCTAATTCCCGGAGCCATGAATGAAGGTACTCAAAATCCAATTATGTTTTGAGAGAAATATGCACCTGATTGTTTCTGGTGTAACTCCGAAATGACAAATCCAAAAGGTTTGAAACTGCTTCCTATGGTCTCCCAACCTGTCATCTTTCCAACCCCATAGGTCTAACCTCAATTGGATTCTTTGACAGAGAGTTATTCCAAGTGTCGCAACGTGACCTGTTTATGGGATAAAACAGGAGAGCGAATTTGTACGGAGTTCCACATGTCACTGTTTCACTTTCGGCCTCTGAACCTTTGGCTTGTGAAAGTACAGTCCGTGCCCTACCTGTCAATTTTTACGAAATTTCATTTGGAGCTTCCTAGCCCAAGTTATGACCTTTTTACCTAGGTCACCTGTTTATGACTCAAATCTAGAAGAGGCAGAAACCCTAGATTGTATAGATCATAAAACACAAAGTACAACGAATTAGAAGTTTTCCTTTGGACACAAGGTACATGGGGATCTGATATTTGACCTGTAAAAGTTTCAGATCCAGAAACTTTTCCAAAATGTATTTATAGTGAAAGTGCTACGATGACTGGTTTTTGCTATATCAATCCCAAGCATCACAAGTGCAACAAGTGTCATACATGTCATATCATGCCTTCTTTCAGGCTAGCTCTGATACCATGTTCGTTTTTCAGAATGTTCAATCTGATCTAAGATCTTAACTGAGAGAATAACATGTACATCATATCTACAACATATCAATCATGGACATAATAATGCAAGCACACAAGAGACACAGAGTTTCACCAGGGAAAACCAAGAAGGTGAAAAACCCCGCAACTTCCTTAAAGATAGAAAGAGCAATGATACAACCAAAGTACAAGAGATAGTCTTCTCCTAGCATCAGATCCTCCTCCTCAAAAGTGTGCCACTTTCCTAATGAGAGAAATGTGAGTAATGAGATGATCAAATAGAGATCTCTCGATCTCTATTTACATTTGTCATGTCCTACCCAATAAACTATGGGGCTGACTTGTCTAGCTTAGCCTAATAACCCATGGTTAACTTAATCCGTGCTGACCCCACACTTAGTGGTCTAATAACCCATTTACCCACATGACTCATAAAGGGCCAACCCCATCAAGGTGGTCTAATAACCCATCAAGTATAAGTTACAACACTTATAATATAAATGACGACACTTCCGTATAGAGGAATAATAACATCTCTATAGGAATACAAACACTTCCGTATAGAGGAATAATAAAATCTCTATAGGAATACAATACACATGGGTAAAATACATTCCGAAGTTACATATGCATCAATAGCTCAAACTGACTATGGATCCAATGGGCACCTGACTCCTCACCTTCCAAGTTTTGGGAAGACAATACCGCTCTATGTAGTCGCGAATGGTGATCCCACCACCCACAGTATGATATCGAAGACTTGCCACTTCACCTCGATAGGATAATCCAGTAATAAAGTAAATGTCATCTACCTCCAAGGAGAGTATTTGACCGTCCAGGTTGAATTTTTGTGCATCTACGTCCTAGTAGTCTATCAAGCGATGGAGCAATAGGTTTTGGGCCCTCAAACCCCCTATGTTGCAAAATTTGAAAATCCCACATGCTTGTAATGCTTGTTGTGCAGGAAAATCATTGCGGACGGCCTCATCCATAAGGTCATGCTCCCTTTATCTCCATTCTAGAACCATCTTGGAGGAAGAGAAACCTAGAGTTTAGTCATTTTAATTTGAAAAACCAACCTTACAGCCATACCCACGGGCCAATTAGCTCACAGAGACGGGTAATTGTGGTCAACGCATGCATTGACCATGGGTACCAGGCCCTACCCATGACCCATATGCTTGTAGCCCGTGGGTAACGCTGTAACCAAATAGGGCTTCCCCATTTAAAATTTTTAACCACTGAAAAATGAAATAAAAACTATTAAATGAAAGAGGAGGATGAGATAGCTTACCTACTCCAGACGGTTGGACGAACGAATGCCAGTAGCTCCCAGAATCAACAACTGAAATCCAAGGTGAAAACTAACCAAAAACTCCAAATTGGGTAAAAAGTGAAAATGAATTGTAATTTGTAATTTTTTATTACTATTTATAGTTTTGGAAACCCACTTGTCTATAGTTTTCACCATTTTAAGTTGTTTTGGACTAATGTAATGTCTTGGAGTAGCATTTTTTACCAGGTTTCTTCGATGAGAGTTGTTTTTTATCGTTTCGTGCCTATGACAGGTATATTTCACACCTGGCATATAGGTTAGATGCCATTTTCACATGCATTATGCATTTGAATTTTTGACCATTTTTCATTAACCCTAGGTGCGACCCCGCTTCTTAACCAACATAGAGCTTTCACACTGTTATAGAAGTGTCGTTATTTGGTGGTAGGGATTTTCCGAACATGGGTACCCTAGTTAGAACCCCCTTTGCATTATGGTGCCCATGCCATTGTTTGTCCTTAAGATCGGGAGTCCTTTGTAGTTACACCATGACTTTGCAATAAAGATTCATACTCTACTTTGTCTTATGCTGACCATCTCCCATAAGGACTCCCCCCATTTATATCAAGTTGTGATTGCATTGCATCATCCCGCTTGCCGCTTGAGCCTTGTGCCAACTCCCACTTACTCAATTGTTATCCTGGTGCTTGAGCACTTTCCCTGTCAAGCCCTGCAGAGCTTCCATTTTCCCTTCGCATTTGATGACCTTTTGACCTTGAGGGAACACCCCCCCCCCCCCCCCCCGAGTGTCTACATCTCGCACATGATTCCTTGCATTGATCATAGGTATGTTCCACTGCTTGGGACTAGTCTTCCCACTGCTTGACACTCGTTCCCTCACTTGTTGTACTATAAGCAATTTTATTCTTTTTCAAGCTTTCCAAATATGAAAAAGACCAAAAAAAATCGAATATTCCAAAAATCTAGACGGGAGAATATTTACTTCTTACTGTTGGCAGCTGTTGTGTCACCTTTGAATAGATCATTCATTCCACTCCATACATTACAAGTCGGGACTATAGTAGGACCTTAGGAGCTGTACTCATTTCTTAGTTTTACTCCATCGATTGGTTAAGCTTCCAGTTACTATGGAGCCCTTTGTGATGCCTCCTGCATCGCATAGCTGATATCAACTCTATGCTTCTTGAATCTATCCATCTGCTCATGCTCTTGTTCAAAGGAAGTCCTGAAACCAGAGTTGGCCACTCCTTAGATCTCTTGACTATTGCATGTCGGCCATCTTTATTGAGTCATTCTGTTTCACCTGAGTTCTTCCAAATCTTTCAGCCAAGCTATTACCTCGTGTTGGTTGATGGGGGATGCCTTAATGCCCTCCTTCTAGCGAGTTTCGTTCCGTCGACGTCAACCCATTTATTCTGGAATTTGAGACTTAGAGTTCGGTTGAGTACCTTGAGGCTTGTAATCATTAGTGGTAGGTTCTCTCGCCATCGACAGTTTTGGGAATACATCAATGTCCCTTGATCGATGGATTCATCTTAGTGTTCAACTTCAACACATCTATTCACACTCTGATGATTGTACTTTGTGCCTTGATGCCCATTTTCATTATTGGTGGGTTATCTCACATCTGTTAATAGTATACATCATTGACCGGTAATCAGATGATGTCACATCAGGTTCGACCTCAACACCTTTATTCACTTGATGGGACTTGCACCGTAGATGATTTGTGTAGAAGACCCCAGGTGATAGTGGCATTCAGTATGCTACTTATGATCAGGACTTTACATCTGAGGTATCATCTCTCAGACATCAGCAGTTTGTACCTCCAGTATTGCACCAGTTGTTTCATTTTCAGCAAGAGACCATATCTTACTATAGATGGTTATGGCTATGACCACTTATGACAAATATTCATAATGTACTGCCTATTCATGGCCATTATATCAGATTGTTGTACTATACCGACATGTACTCAGGGATACTATTGTATTATGGCGAGTGATCTACTCTCTCCAGTTGTGTATCCATCACTCCACTTCTGAGATTTATAATGTATCCCGACCATCGTAGCACCATTCTATGACCTCACACATTAAGGGGCATCTGTTACAACGTAATTTTCCACCCTGTGAGCATCAACACTCTTTGGCCTTCAGGATCCATTTCACTGACTCAGATTCACTTTATGTGCTTCAGTAACACTTTTTCCCTATTTTTTTCCTATACGCTAGTTGTTCCACTTTAGCCAACGTACATGCGAGTTGTTCCACTATAGCTCGTGGGTGCCAAGTAAAATGGTAAAAATCATTAGAAAATTACTTTTCACTCCCAAAAAGCGGTCTTAGGGTGACCTTTGGAAGGCTATATATTGAGCTCTTATGGAATATGGAAGGGAAGAGAAAGAGAGAGCAAGATAACTCTAGTGGATTTTTGTCGTGACTTGAGTCTACACTCATTGATCCTTGTTGTTGTGAACTCCTTATGTTCACCTACCAAACTCCTATCCTATTTTGAGTTTTCCCTTACATGGAGGATTGAAGTGGTGGAGGAACAAGTGGAGAGACCCAATTCTTGGTTCAGATTGGTTGCCAGCAAGAGGTCGTATATTGTACTTCTTGTTATTCAATAATGGAAATACTCATTTTCTCATCCAATTGATGTTGTAAATATTGTTAAATTACATTGGGTTATATTTTCTTATGATATCATGCATCATGCTATTGATTATGCTAATGTCTTTCACAGATTATATGCACTTGCTTGTACTTGTTGTTGAGACTAATATGCAGGTCCAAGTGTAGAAGTTGAAAGCTCAATGGGGATCTACATCAAACATATGGTTAAAGGTTGGCCTTTTCTCCATTATCTTAGCATTGTCATTTATATAGCATTGCATTGGGAATTGAGTCATTTTCTAGTAGTCAACTGTCTGTTGTGGTCTACCCCAAGCCATAGGAAGTTTTCTCTGTAACACTCAGAAAAAACAATTTGATGTGATATTTATACATATGGATCTATTTCTATGGTTTGCTTACTTACAGCGACTTGTGTACTTGTTGATGATTTGTTTTATGTATGAGCTAGATGCCAATCCAATATATAATTAGCCAACGAATAAGCTATCATATTGAATTCTCTCGGTATATGTTGATATTGAATAAAATCAAATGATCGTTCCAAGAGGCATACCCTTCTAAATAATCGAAGTAATGTAGGTTCGCGGACAGTGTAGACACAATTCAAATGGGGTACCACGAGTTGGGAATCTAGGTAGACTGAAAAGGTGCGGATCCCAAGAGAAGTGACTTCAGTCAGGAGTCTGATGAATGCATGGTACTCTACAACATTGTTGGTTGTTGGGCCCAAGAAGATGCCACCTGAGGATATCAACTCGCTGGCAGGGGAATAGAGTACCCATGCTATGGAAGCAGGGTTTCAGGTATGTTGGCTAGCACCATCTGAAAACCCGTAGTAAGATGACATCTGTGCATAGAATCACAAGTCGGGGTCAAACAAAGGTAAACGAAACCAAATCCATACACACACAAACAATTGAAAAAACAAGTTAAGTACATAATGTACAAGGTGTCTCACGTAGGATAACCCTACACGTAGAACCGTTTGAGGTACAGCCCGTTGTGGGGCCGTGCCAAGGGTGTTCCATCACAGTCAATGAGCTCGTAAGCTCCTTTCTCCAATACTCGCTTCACAACATAGGGACCGTACCACATAGATTCCATTTTTCCTTTACCTAAATTATCATGCATTTGGTCGTAGGTAAGGACTAAGTCCCCTTCATTGAAGATCCGAGGTTGGACAGATTTGTCGTATTGGGACTTAACGCATTTTTTATGAGCTTCATTCACTAATGCGGTGTTGCGGCAGGTTTAATCTAGCTTGTCTAGATATAAGAACCGTTCCTCCTTGGAGGTTGTATTGGGAAGTAACTCGACGGCTAGTTTCAGTGACGGGATTTCAAATTCAATAGGTAACATAGCCTCCAAGCCATACACCAGTTGAAATGGTGTAAATCTGGTTGCATTTTTTACTGAGGTTTGATAGGCCCAAAGAGAAAAAAACAAAGCTAGGTGCCAATTGGACTTCTGAGTACCTACAGTGCGTTGGATCATTCGCTTCAATACCTTATTTATGGCCTCTACTTGACCATTCTCCTATGGGTAATATGGAGTTGAGTTTTCGTGACAAAAACTCAACTTGGCACTTAGTTCGTCAATCATATGGCTCCTAAAATGGAAACCATGATCGGTTATGATAGCCTGAGGAACACCAAACCTAGCAATGATGTGGATGAATATGAAGAGTGCAGTTGTTTTGCTGTCGTCTGCGTAAGTAGGCATTGCTTCAGCCCATTTAGTAAAATAATCCACGATTACTATGACATAGCCATACCCCCCGACTGAAGTAGGCATACAGTGCATAAAATCGATACCCCCATTTTGCAAAGGGGCCAATGGAAATAACAAGATGGAGTGGAGGAGGATGTGAGCGCTTCTTGCTATGGAATAATTGGCGGGGAGGACATTTCTTAACCATCTCAATACAGTCGTTGAAGATTGTGGGCCAGAAGTATCCTCCGCGCAATATTTTTTGGGCTATAGCCATCCCATAAAGGTGACCAACATATGCTCCGGAGTGGCATTCATTAAGGACATGTTCAGCCTCGTCTAGGGTGAGACAACGTTGAAGAATAGAGTCAACACCATGGCGATAAAGGGTATCGCTAACGATTTAGTACGTAGTGTGATATCAGATACGGTGCCATTCATCTCAATTGAGGTCGGGCCAAAAATGTTGGGTTTGGAGATACAAAACGATATCTCTGTACCAAGGATCAGATGTGCCAATGAGAAACAACGATTCATCGAGGAGAGAATCAAGGGACTTAGCTTGGTCAGTGGCACAGGGCAATGCACATATAAGCTCGGCAAAAACTAATGATTTCTTTGCTTTTGAATTGGCAAATTCCAAGTCAAATTCTTGGAGAACTACAATCCATCAGGAGTATTTTCCCCCTAGCACTTGACGTGTTAGGATATAATACATGGGAATGAAGTCTTCAATTACGGTAGTATTCCGGAGCAGTATGTAATGACGGAATCTCTGGATAGAAAATACTATAGCCAGATCTAGCTTCTCCACATGTGAGTAGCGGGTTTTGGAGTCTAAAAGACTCTTACTAAGATAATAAATCACATGTTCATTGTCGTTTTCATCTTCCTACACCAACACTATGCCAATGATGGTGAGGGAAGCGGAGAGATATAGAATAAAGTCCCGTGTATAGTTGGGGGATTGAATGATGGGAGCGTGAGTGAGGGCCTTCTTTAGATTTTCAAATGACTGTTGGTCTTCGTCATCCCAAAAGAATGGGACATATTTCTTCAGAAGCCTCATGTATCCCTTCGTTATCTTGTCGAAATTGCAGACAAAGCGGCATAAAAAATTTGCATGCCCTTGCAAACTCTAGAGTTCTGTGATGTTGGTGGGCGAGGGCAGGGCTAGAATAGCTTCTACCTTCGCAGGGTCTAGGCGTATGCCATCTTTGGAAATAATGAATCCCAGCAGTCTATCAGATTCTACACAAAACACGCATTTTTGTGGATTCAAACGTATGTTGTAATGGTGGCATCCTGAGAAAATGGCACTCAAATGATCTGGGTGATTCTCACTCGTATCGAAATGAGCAGGTAGGTCGTCCAGATATGGCTCTACAACATGTTTGATGTCATGAAACGCGTATGACATATCTCGTTGAAAGGTAGCCCCGGCGTTCTTGAGACCAAAGGGTAACTTGCGGTACACAAAGGTCCCTCATGGGAAAATAAAGGTTGTCTTATGTTGGTCAGATGGGAGTATCTCTATCTAATTATAGCTGGAGAATCCATCAATAAATGAGAAGATGACACTCCCGGCAGAGTTATCGATAATATGGTCGATGAAAGGCGTAGGATAATTGTCCTTTGGAGAAGCCTTATTCAGATCTTTGTAATCGACACAGACCCTGATCATACCCTGTTTCTTTGCGATAGGAATGATGTTGGACACCCAGTCTGTCAATGGGATGGGATAGATGAACCACGCACGAAGAAGTTTTTCAACTTCTGTTTTAATGGCAGCCATTTCCTGGGGATGTACGGGCTGGATTTTCTGCCGGACTGGTCGGGCACCAGGATAGACTTGAATTTCATGTACCATGATGGACGGATCTATTCCTGGCATTTCTTCATATTTCCATGCAAAAATGTCACGGAACTCTTTAAATAAGGCAGTGTAAAATTCTATCTCTGTAGGAGTACATGTTTTGCCTATATGGATGTGTTCCATGACACTAGATTTCACATATATGTCAATTGGGATGGTCTCCATGATGTTCACTAAGTTCTCTTCAGAGAATACATCAAATGTATGGGCGGGAGTCTTAGTGTTGACATTATACAGTGAAACCGTGGATTTAGAATCGGGGTCTATCGCTCTAATCGTGGGGAAAGATGATCGATGGTGGTAATCTTCCCAAGGGGGTTCATCCAGAGACATGATCTCCATAATAGACTTGTCTGTAGGAAAAATCTGTGTAAGGGAGTCATTGTAAGGTAAGGATGAAGGGGTTCAAAACAATGGACCGGCCACCTGATGGTGGTCAAGTGTGTTGATCCAGTCGGGAGCCAAATGAATCGCCTGATAGGTTGCAAGATTTCGGTTCAGAGGCATAGCATTTCCAAGGGTTTCAAACTCGAAAGGAATCAGTATCACCCAGGATTCAGTAGATTCGTAGGGTGAATATGTGCTTGTTGAAATCATGTTGGGTGGAACTTCCATAAATACTCCTATGATGGAGGAGTCCTACAAAAGACTGACACCAATATCTTCAAAGTGGGGCTGGGAATTTTCCAGCAATGGGACATTGTTGGTGGAATTCTGATGTATATCAGAAGTGCAAAAATCTAATTGGTCTATAGTGACGATCTTCCCTTGATGGGGGAATTGCACTAGGCGAAAAACAGAGGATGCTATAGGGGTGATGGAATAAAACCAATTGCGACCAAGTAAGAGATTGTAGTCTAATGGAGCATCCGCAATTTCCACGTGAATAGACACAGTTTTTCCCCCTATCTCTATGGCAAGCGATGGGATGAGTCCCTACGGTTGAAAACCATGTCCATCAAATGATTTTAACGTAGTAGGAGATTGGGCCACTTCCAGAGAACCAATGGCTCTCTAGTAGGTCAAAGACATAATCGAGGCGGAAGCACCTTTTTCCAGAACGGTACGATGGATGTTGTTTCCATGGATCCGAGTATGGATCTAGAAGGCTAACTAGTGGGAAAGCCTAGGCTTGAAGTATTCCAGGTTAAACAAAATTGTGTTGGAAGAGTCCGGATCAACAGCTCCCAATGCTGACAATAAATTTCTACGCTATGTAGGACAGTGTTGGAGAACTTCGAGGGTCGACATGGTACATGGCGCCTGAGCTAAGTCTTCAAGGATGTTGTAGTTCTAGGCTGCGCACGCATTAAGATTGAATGTGGCTTTCCAAATGGTGGTCTTGGGTGGGAGAAACACAGTTTCAGCAGCATGCCTCTCAATGTGGAGAGGACCATTGGGGGGAGGTGTCGAGGGAGATTCTTCTTGTTGAGATATTGTAACTTCTAAGAATATTATATTTGTATATTATTTATTCCGGAGATGTTCCATACCTCCGATGTGATTATACTATGAATCCGGAGATGTTTATTCCTCCGAGAAGTTGTGGTAACTAGGGTTATTAGACCCACCATGTGGGGGTCAGCCCAGTCAGTTATAATAGGGTATTTAACCTAATGGTTAAATACGAGCCTACATGTACCTATGTAAAATATATGTCAGTGTAGTGTATAAATAGAGGAGGTGTGTTCCTCATTTGACACACACACTCACTTGAGAGAGGCGCACTTGTGGAGGAGAGGTCTGCTATGATGGAGGAGGAGATCATGTCTTTGGTTTGCATCTTTTTGTATTGCTGGTCATCTATATTGAGGAAGCTTTGCTGGGTTTTCTACCCCATGAGGGTTTCCCAGGATAAATCTGTCTCTTGTGTTTATGTTATGCTTGTTGTTTCTTCAATGATCCTGTATATGCTATTATTGTGAAATGGAATGTAATGCTGCTATTTTCTATCTTAGCATATTAAATCTTATCATGGTATCAGAGCTAACCTGAAGGAAGACAAGGTATGGCACTTACGACACTTGCTTTACTTACAACAATTTGAAGGTTAGGGTTTTATATAGCAAAAACCAGTCATCATGGAACTTTCGCTATAAATCCATTTTGGAAAAGGTTCAGGAACTGAAACCTTTACAGTTCGTAGATAACATCTCCAGGTATCTTGTATCCAAAGGGAACCCTCAGATTCGTTGTACTTTGTAAGTTATGATCAGTACAAGTTAGGGTTTCTGCCTCTTCCAGATCTCAGTCAAAATCAGGTGACCTAGGAAAAAAGGTCATAACTTGGGATAGGAAGCTCCAAATGAAATTTAGTAAAAAGTGACAGGTAGTACACAGACTGTACTATCTCAGGAAACTTTTTCAGAGGTCGAATCTGAACCAGTGACACGTGGCACTCCGTACGAGTTCGTTCTCCTATTTTATCCCATAAACAGGTCACGTTGCGACACTTGGCATAACTCTCTCTAAGAGAGTCCAATTGAGGTCAGACCTATCAGGATGGAAAGACAACAGGGTGATCTATCTCAGGAAAAGTTTTTAGAGACCGAAGTTCAAACAGAAACACGTGGCACGCCGTACAAGTTCTCTCTCCTGTATTATCCCAAAACAGGTCACGTTGCGACATTTGGCATAACTCTCTCTCAGAAAATCCAATTGAGGTCAGACCTGTCAGGATGGAAAGATGACAGGTCAGGCTACTGCAGAAAACGTTTTCAGACCCTGTGGAGTGAAAATTTTGGAGTTATAGCAGAAACAATCAAGTACATATTTATGTCAAAACAGAATTATTTTTGGAGCACCTTTATTCATGGGTTCCAGAATTTAGGGTTTCGGAGAAAGTTAGAATTTTTGGAATCGGAATCCACGGCTGAATGCTACTCAGGAAAATCAAAATTTAGAGACCAAGATCGAATTTCTTGGTTGGGTAGAAGACCGAGCTTGATTAAACCCTAGCTCGGGATTTTGATCGGAAAGACGGAAAATTAGGGCTTCAGCAAAAGTTGGAATTTTTGAAGTCTGTAACCACGGCTGGAAGCTCCTCAGAAAAATAAGAGTTTAGAGACTTGGATCAAACCTTTTGATTGAGCAGAAGGGTGGGCTTCATCAAACCCTAGTTTGGGATCCTGTCCAAAAGATCCAGAAGTTTCAAAGGCAATTTTGAGGGGTCAAATTTTGGAGATTTCAAAATTGAAGTATGCTAGTTTGATCAGCTCAGCAAGACACATCCTTCCATTCATTCGGAAGTGTGAAAGTCAAAGATTGAATTTTTAGGGTTTCTCTAGCAAACCCTAATCAAGCTCCAGATCAAGTTTCAGGGGGAGTTGAGGCTAAGGCCTTACATAAGAAAACTACAAGAAGTCTCGACAGGTATGACTTAAGGAGGTTCAGGTATGTCTTGAAATCTGATTCTTGATTAAGTTCATGATGTGTTTGTCTTCATATTATTTATTAGTACAATCTTGATTAATGTTAGAATTGTCTTATCAACCTAGTAACAGTATGAATGCATGTGAATGATCGAAGACATTCATTGATTAGGGCTATATGATTGTACTAATGCATTATGGTTTTGTGTGAGGTTGATGTTGTCTGCTAACAAGATACAGGTACATCACAAAAGACAAATCAAGTTCCATGACCATGACAACATGAATACAAAGACTCATCCATAATCTTTGTTCTACTTACGAGGTATGTATGACTTTGTTATATTATGTTTAACCTATGAGACATGCAGGTTCTAGCTCAGGATCTCTAAATCATTGAAGAGATTGTTTAGGTATGTTGTATATAACTAAGCAGGTATACTAATCCAGGTATGTTTTCCTATGTCATGTTAGAATCTTACCTTGTGTTAGGATCCCTTATATAAGTATACTTGGTATGATTGGTTATGCTTATTCATAAAGTTAGTAATCAAGGTTTTATGCATATTATGTCTCTTATCTTGGTTGATGATTTAACTATCTAGATCAAACAAGAATATGCATGAGTAAAAGAAGACTTCCTTGAAACCCTGAATACTAATGATCATGACTATACATATTCAAGATTATTTAGAATTAGAATGTTTTGATAATATTGAGAATATAATAATGAATGTATGTTTGTGTATGAGATCATGAGGATGACACTAGTGCACACTTGAGCATGCACAGTGGTACAGAATGAATAGAAGTTCAGAAGACATACAGAAGATCAAGCGGGAGGCAACCACACAAACATAAAAGATAAGTATTTGAGTTGTTATTAGAAATAGTAAATGATATTGCTTGTATGCATATTTGTATTCCTAGAATATATCATGCTACTAATATGCATATAATTGGTAAGTTGGACAAACATTCCATTGTTGCTTGTCTAGAATGAAACCTCTTTGCTGGCATACTGAGAGCTGTGCACACTCTCGATAGTATGTTCTGGTAGATATGGAAGGCATCTAGATAGCCACTGTATGCATACAGGATATGGGAAAGTGCTGTGCCAAAGTATTGGTCAAAATAGTTGCATAACTATGTAAATGATATCTGTATGCATAATAGGTTATCATGTCAATATGATTTGATGATTATGAAGTATTACTAATCCTGTACTTAATTTTGATTTGTAGGAAAGATCATGATGAATGATGAGCACTGAACAAGCAATGGATGTTCAACAAAAGAATTACAAATCAAACACACTATAGAAGGCTTGTGGCTAGAAGATTCTCTTAGAAAGAGGAAGAGAATCATGATGAGATGTTTTGCTCCAAGTGGCTAGATAAGACCATTCTCTTAATGGTGTAATTAAAGAAGAAGTGTGAATCAGGTTCTGTATGGGTTCCCAGGATCGATAATCAATTGATGAGCTTAATGATCACCATGGGTGATGTGGATCTCAACCTTTGCTACAAGGTTGAATATGGTTTCTATACACAGATGACATGGATACAAGAAGGAACTCACCTCAGAGTTCGAATGATGTTGAGGTTCATATCAGTAGACCCATCTAACGAGAGATGGCACAGATAGATGGCTGCATAAAAGAAAATGAAAGATCTTAGATTAATGTATTACTTCCTAGGTCTGGAAGTATGGAAAGGCTCAAAAGGAATCTTTCTCAACCAGGGAAAGTATGCCGAGAAATATTAAAAGGACTTGATATGTTGGAATGTCCACTCTCATGGATTCCAAATTGAAGCTGTTGGTGAATGAATCATCAGAGTTAGTGTATATAACTCTGTACAGACAAATTATTGGGTCATTGATGTATCTATTAAATACTAGGTCAGATATATGCTTTGCTGTGAATACCTCAAGTCAGTATCTAGTGGAAACTAGATGTGTTCACCTATTAGTTGCAAAGCATGTGACCAAGTACCTAAAGGATACGATAGACTTTGATCTATGCTATTTTGGAGATCATGACTTCAAATGTCTACACAGATATTGATTGAGAAGAAAGTGTATCAGACAGGAAGAGCACATCGAGAAGATGTTATTGTCTGGGATCAGCCATGATCTTGTGGTTTAGCAAGAAGCAGTCTAGCACAAGCGGAATATATAGCTGTTGCTCTGCTAATTGTGAAACGGCATGGCTTCAGAACTGTTTGACTTAGAGATGGACCCAATTGTGATCCTATGTGACAAACAGAGTTGTACTAAAATGGCAAAGAATCCAGTGTTCCATGATAAGTCAAAAGATCTGGCATTTCTATATACGAGATATGGTGTAGATAGGAATTAAAGTTTGAATTTGTAACAAGTTACCAATGTACTAACCAAACCTCTACCTATCCGATGTACTAACCAAACCTCTACCTCAAGTAAATTTTTCCAAGACAAACTTAATATAGTCTAGAAGGACCCTCCTCGAAAGGGGGAGTGATGTGATCACTTATGATGAGATTGCCTGCATCGACAGTGTCGATGATGTGAATACCTATATTAGTGATGCCGACAGAGAGGTTGGTGGATGGTCCTTAGATAGGGTCTAAGGTGACAAGGGGATTGCATCATCCTTGAACACATGTTCTAAAAGGAGCCATAGACATATGTCTTCGAAAATGAAGTCCTTGGTGGACATATAGGATTGCATCATCCTTAAGAGAGCCGTAGACGTATGTCTTCGAAAATGAAGTCCTTGGTGGACATATAGGATTGCATCATCCTCAAGAGAGTCGTAGACGTATGTCTTCGAAAATGAAGTCCTTGGTGGACATATAGGATTGCATCATCCTCAAGAGAGCCGTAGACGTATGTCTTCGAAAATGAAGTCCTTGGTGGACATATAGGATTGCATCATCCTTAAGAGAGCCGTAGACGTATGTCTTCGAAAATGAAGTCCTTGGTGGACATATAGGATTGCATCATCCTCAAGAGAGCTTTAGACATATGTCTTCGAGAATGAAGTCCTTGGTGGACTTGAGGGGATTGGATCATCCTTGGACTTCAGTCCTAAAGAGAGCCATAGACATATGTCTTCGAGAATGAAGTCCTTGGTGGACTTGAGGGGATTGGATCATCCCTGGACTTCAGTCCTAAAGAGAGCCGTAGACATGATGTCTCCAAGAACAAAATCCTGAATGAACAGGTAAGGGGATTGGATCGTCCTCGGACTTTAGTCCTTTGAATTGAGTTGTAGACATGATGTCTCCGAGAACAAAATCCTGAATGAACAAGTAAGGGGATTGGATCATCCCTGGACTTCAGTCCTAAAGAGAGCCGTAGACATATGTCTTTGAGAATGAAGTCCTTGGTGGACTTGAGGGGATTGGATCATCCCTGGACTTCAGTCCTAAAGAGAGACATAGACGTATGTCTCCGAGAACAAAATCCTAAATGAATAGGTAAGGGGATTGGATCATCCTCAAACTTTAGTCCTTTGAATTGAGCCGTAGACATGATGTCTCCGAGAACAAAATCCTGAATGAACAGGTAAGGGGATTGGATCGTCCTCGAAATTTAGTCCTTTGAATTGAGCCGTAGACATGATGTCTCCAAGAACAAAATCCTGAATGAACAGGTAAGGGGATTGGATCGTCCTCGGAATTTAGTCCTTTGAATTGAGCCGTAGACATGATGTCTCCGAGAACAAAATCCTGAATGAATAGGTAAGGGGATTGGATCGTCCTCGGACTTTAGTCCTTTGAATTGAGCCGTAGACATGATGTCTCCGAGAACAAAATCCTGAATGAACAGGTAAGGGGATTGGATCATCCTCGGACTTTAGTCCTTTGAATTGAGCCGTAGACATGATGTCTCCGAGAACAAAATCCTGAATGAACAAGTAAGGGGATTGGATCGTCCTCAGACTTTAGTCCTTTGAATTGAGCCATAGACATGATGTCTCCGAGAACAAAATCCTGAATGAACAGGTAAGGGGATCGGATCGTCCTCGGACTTTAGTCCTTTGAATTGAGCCGTAGACATGATGTCTCCGAGAACAAAATCCTGAATGAACAGGTAAGGGGATTGGATCATCCTCAGACTTTAGTCCTTTGAATTGAGTCGTAGACATGATGTCTCCGAGAACAAAATCCGGAATGAACAGGTAAGGGGATTGGATCGTCCTCGGACTTTGGTCCTGTGAATTGAGCCATAGACATGAGGTCTCCGAGAATTGAATGATAGGACTGGATCGTCCCTGAGCTTCGGTTCAAAAGGTACATGATAGGACTGGATCGTCCCTGAGCTTTGGTTCAAAAGGTACATGATAGGACTGGATCGTCCCTGAGCTTCGGTTCAAAAGGTACATGATAGGACTGGATCATCCCTGAGCTTCAGTTCAAAAGGTACATGATAGGACTGGATCATCCCTGAGCTTCGGTTCAAAAGGTACATGATAGGACTGGATCGTCCCTGAGCTTCGGTTCAAAAGGTACATGATAGGACTGGATCGTCCCTGAGCTTCGGTTCAAAAGGTACATGATAGGACTGGATCGTCCTTGAGCTTTGGTTCAAAAGGTACATGATAGGACTGGATCGTCCCTGAGCTTCGGTTCAAAAGGTACATGATAGGATTGGATCGTCCTTGAGCTTCGGTTCAAAAGGTACATGATAGGATTGGATCGTCCCTGAGCTTCGGTTCAAAAAGGTACATGATAGGACTGGATCGTCCCTGAGCTTTGGTTCAAAAGGTACATGATAGGACTGGATCATCCCTGGACTTCGGTTCAAAAGGTACATGACTGGATTGCATCATCCATGGACGTATGTCCTAAAGAGAGCAGGACTGATCACCCTGGAAAATGTTGATCGTATGATGACGATGCTGATGACAATGCTGATGATCGCATGATGACGATACTGTTGATCGTATGATGACGATGCTGATGACGATGTTGTTGATCGTATGATGACGATGCTGTTGATCGTATGATGACGATGCTGATGATGATGCTGTTGATCGTATGATGATGATGCTGATTGATCGTATGCTGACGATGCTGTTGATCGTATGATGACGATGCTGATGTTTGTATGATGACGATGCTGATGATCGTATGATGACGATGCTGATGATCGTATGATGATGATGTTGTAGATCGTGATGAACCAGATGTTGTAGATCAAGATGATGTGACGATGCTGATGATCGTGTGATGACGATGCTGATGATCGTGTGATGATGATGCTGATGATCGTGTGATGACAATGCTGATGATCGTGTGATGACGATGCTAACGATCGTGAGGATTCAGATATTGATGTTGCTCTAGCTGTTTGAGTGCTGCAGAAGATAAAGACTCAGTACTGAAGATGTTGATGTTCCAGTATTGAAGATGTTCCAGTAACTGGTTGAGTTACTGATGATGTTGAGAAAGCTTCCAATGATTTATAGATGTATCATGTATGATGTTGATGACTCCTTGCTCGTGCAGATGCTGTTATAATATCCTTCTCGTTAAGGGGGAGTGTTGAGATATTGTAACTTCTAAGAATATTATATTTGTATATTATTTATTCCGGAGATGTCCCATACCTCCGATGTGATTATACTATGAATCCGGAGATGTTTATTCCTCCGAGAAGTTGTGGTAACTAGGGTTATTAGACCCACCATGTGGGGGTCGGCCCAGTCAGTTATAATAGGGTATTTAACCTAATGGTTAAATACGAGCCTACATGTACCTGTGTAAAATATATGTCAGTGTAGTGTATAAATAGAGGAGGTGTGTTCCTCATTTGACACACACACTCACTTGAGAGAGGCGCACTTGTGGAGGAGAGGTCTGCTATGATGGAGGAGGAGATCATGTCTTTGGTTTGCATCTTTGTATATTGCTGGTCATCTATATTGAGGAAGCTTTGCTGGGTTTTCTACCCCATGAGGGTTTCCCAGGATAAATCTGTGTCTCTTGTGTTTATGCTATGCTTGTTGTTTCTTCAGTGATCCTGTATATGCTATTATTGTGAAATGGAATGTAATGCTGCTATTTTCTGTCTTAGCATATTAAATCTTATCACTTCTAAGGGAGACTTGCCTTGGGAAGTCTCAGTTTTGTTCAAGCCTAGAGGATCATATGTCTTCGTACGTGTAGAGATGTGAACCGTCTCATTAGTCATCATAAGGATGTCGCAATTCGAGGACGTTTCTGCTCGTGAAGGGTTGTTTTGGTTTCTCCCTTACGGGGCTTCCTGTGTGACCATCTGCTGTTGTTGTTGATGGGGGAAAGGATTGGTTAACACTGTCAGGTGGGAAGGACCTTTTATGAATTCGTTGACTTCCTCTTTGTAAGGAAATTCTCTGGTGTAATGATCTTCCTGACAGATGAGGAAAGGAAACTTCGCTTTCCATCTAGGCTTGTTATCATTGTTGGTCTGTTGTGGTCTAGGATTTTCCTGCTGCGTAGAAGTTTTCTTAGATTTTCCTCTCTTGTTCTTATTTTTTCCTCCGAATTGTTGTGACGAGGATTGAATAGCGTTCACCTCGGAGGACTGAGCAAGAGAAGTAGAAGCCTAAGTTGGAGATGGAGCAACAGTAGTTTGTTTCCCACTTGATTTGGTTGTAGGATGGGCCTTTACTGAACTGACGATACTGTCAACGGGGGGTTCAGTGGCGGGCTTTTTTGGATCAGTGGTGGTGCGGGAGGCATGAGGAATAAGCTCGTATAATGTTCCGGATTGGGTATATACCAAATCCATATAATGAGCGCAAGAAATTGCTTGTTCCTTCATAATAGGTTCGCCCATGGCAATATCCCTGGCGATGGGGGGTAGAAATGACTTGGTGAACCAATCAGCCAATAATTGTTCTGGGATGGGTACCTTGATTAATATTCATCGTCGTCACCACTCATGAATGTGATCAGATATATGCATGGCAGTGGTTTGACCCAACGAAGTCAATAGGTCTGTTCCAGTCTCGTATCGAATGGGGAGCTAGAAATGTGTCAAGAACTGCATGGCCAGCGTATTGAAATCACGAAAGGACTGTTGTGGCAGCTCGATATACTACTTTTTTGTTGTGTCGGTAAGCATGCACTGGAATAGCCGTAACCGAATGGAATCATCCATCAATGAGTTTAATGAACACCAGAGATGGAAATTCTTGACATGGTTCTTGGGGTATTCCCCGGGCTTGGCATCAAACTTAGGGATGTCCAATGGTAGTTTGGCCGAGGTGGGTGGGCAGTGTGGTTCATGCCATATTGGATCGTTAATGAGTCTAGACAAATCGAGCAAATCTAACATGGCCAAAAATGGAAGTTGTCGATTAGGCTGCGGGAATGAGTAATAATTGTAGGGTGTAGGGATACCTGTGGGACCCTGCACAACATATTGTTGCATATTGTACCCAAACATGTTGCCCGCAGGATACTGTTGAAATTTTTTAGGGTTGTAGACCATCTGGTTAATGGGTGGTGTGTTCGGAATCATAGGATTGACCGTCTGATTCAGAATTGAAGTAGAAGTTGGTTGTTAAATGTATTGCTGGGTGGAAATAAAGGGTATATTCCCCTTGGATTGTTGTGTCCCAGGAATATTTCCAACTCCTTGGTTGGTCAATGGATTACCCATACCTGTGTTAGGGGGTGCCTGAAAAAATGGAGCCCATGGGATGTTTGTTCCACCCTGATTAAAAGGTGGGTTTTGAAGAGGTGGATTCCATGGAGTATTGGAGGCAGTGAGATAAGGGATCCCAGGATTCAAGTTACGGGGAATGAAAGCTTGATGTTGATTGGGTTTCCCCCCATATTGATTCGGGTTTCTGAATAAGGAATACCCCCGAGTCAATGGGATTTGAGGTCCCCAAGAAGGACTTGGACCTGAAAAGGGAATTTGGAAGTTAGTTCCGGTTGGGATACTAACGTGAGGTTGTCCACTGCCAGGTGGATTATATGTGCCCCACTGAGTAGATGATGATGATGGAGGGCTTTATTGGATGGTGCCTGTTGGGCCACTAACAAATGGTATCCCTCCAAAAGATGTGGTATGTGAGCCCCACTGAGCCGATGAAGTGGAAGGAGGAGTTTGTTGAGTAACCCCGCCTGGGGTAGAAACAATTAGTTGTCCTCCAACAGATGGGATCGGTGGTACACAGGTTGCATATGGTCCGACCGGAGGAGGTTGGTTGCTAGGACCAACGGTTCCAATGAATAGTTGGCCTCTGGAAATAGTATATATTGTGGCAGAAGAATGAACTCCAGTCACGTAGGGCATTCGAATAGTAGTGGTGGGAATTCTTCCAATACTGACACTAGAAGAGTGAGGTAGTGCGTTTTGACCAACTGCACTAAAGGTGTTGATTTGTGAAGAGGATCTTGTGTCGATTCCAGATTGTGGTGGTGACGGTGAAAAGATTATACTGTCCCTCATAAGAGGTTCATCCCCTAAAGTTAAGCTGAACATGTTGTGTGACAATAAGTGTGGGGAAAATAGTTGAGGACTTTCAGGAGTCACGTTCGTCAGAATGGTGTGCAGATCGGCGAGGGCTTGGCCCGGATTTGTATCCCATAAAGTGGATGCTGGATCAAAAATGTGAGCTGTCTTGTCGAGGTTTGGGAGGAGTTCTAGTATAGTCCAGCCTAAGGGTCCAGGCTGATCTATGAATGATTCACGATATTTCGTGCTAGACGGAGTTCGGGAATATTGGAAACCAGGAGTATTGGTCGTTTGAGAAGAGGATGCAGGGGGATATTGTGAAGCCGATGTGAGCATTTGAGCTATGTCATGTCTAAAACGTCTCGATGTTAGGTGTGAGTTGGCCAGACTAACCATGCTGGATTGAATTGATGTCATAACCTCAGGTCCTGAAGGAAGATTAGGGAAGGAAAAGTTGAACGATACATTACTAGAAGAGCGCGTTTCATAAGTATGGGTACCTGATGATGTAGTGGTTTGGTAAGTGGTTTCTCGATCATCAAGAGGTGAATTTATCTCCAAGGTGTCCAGATGAGACCTAGGAGAGTGTCAACAACACATAACATTCATTAGGGAGAAATGTCACTAGGTCACATGGTACAAAGATGCAACACTAGACTTCGAAGTGTAACTTTGAGGTATAACATGGTCAGAGAAAAAAAAAATTCGCGTGAAATTTTGGACAAAAGTCACGTTTCGTAACAAAACCCGATTCTATGCCGAAACGGTCGAAGATAAAATGAGTTTGGAAGCAATTGGAGGAACTTCCTATCTTGCACCGAAACGGTCGGAGAAAATTCTCAGTTTCATGCTGAATCGATTGAAAGGAAACAATTTAGATTCCAATCAGAGCAAGATCCATTTTTGCGTTGATACGCTCGAGATGAATTTGTTTGCACCCAAATTTGCCAAATGAATTTTCTAGTCGGAAGGAGTTGTTTTTTTTCCATCAAAGAGATAAAAGGTAAGTTCATGTATCAACGCAAAAATGACTTTGGCACCGAGACAATTGGAACAAAATTGTCTCTAACATCGAAACGTTTCGATGTATAAAGTTATTCTGTGTCGATGATTATCCCGACGATCATGCGAGAAAGAAATTCATCTAAAACAAGATCAGAGCCAAAGGAGAAGTCACTCAAAGCAATATCGGTGACAAAAGAAATCTGGTCTGAAATAATATCGGTGACAAATAAAAAGTGATCCGAAATATTTTGGCGCCAATTGAAAAGTGATCCGAAAAGGTTTAGTTTTGAACCCCGTTGGCGCGTTTATCGAGCTGCATTTATTGCTAGGTTAGTATTTGTTTTACATAAAAGGAGTTTCAAATTTTCTTTTCGTTAACGTTTGTAATGTCGTTTGAATTGGAGCAATCATTGGACGACACGTCGCCTAAAAACGTCGTTCAAGCATAATTTTTTACCATTCGTGCACTGCCAAGTAGGCATTTTTCCCTGTTACATTATTGCATTTTTTTTTAGCACACGGTGTCTTTCCAATGGGATAAATGTTTGATTTAAACCTCAGTTAGCACCGTTACTTGCTGTGAAACCCGGTAGGGCATAAAGCCAAATGGTTTTTGAAAACCCTAGGACAATTTTTATTCGGTAGTGGTACAGAAGGAACTGATTTTTGTAGGATAGTTATACCTCTATGACCCTCAAACTGGTCATAAACCCATAACTCTCCACATTGCATGTTACCCAAAGGCTGCTGATAGTGTTTCATGGAAAACCTCTCATTGTTTGAATATCCGTAACCGGTTAGGTTGAACATTATGCCAGTCCTACGAATGGTTTTTTCTATAATAAATACCCTAGCGGGTAAGTTTCAACATAACCAAACTTGTATCCCAAACTCGGCAGGTGCCTCCAGGGCACTTAATCACAAATGCGGTAATTTAACAGGTCAATCGAGCTTGGACTAATAGGTCCCTCAGCGGATAAATAATTTTTTAAGAAAAGGTTTTCTCTGCGGAACCCTAAATGGAAAAATTGTGGCTTCTGGTTAAATATTTCCTTCATTTTGCTAATGAGGCATTATAGAATAAGGAATACTTCACATATAACCCATTGATGCATCGTATGTTGCATCTAGATTATCACCTTTGAACCAGGATCTCGGTTTCCAAAACTGTGATAAACTATAAACTATTTCCATTCTTGAATTAACGAGTCAGAAAATAACAAGCTTACATTGAATCAGAAAGTAGAATTCTTATCCATGAAAAAAGGGTCTTTGCAAGCTCATACTGAAGAGTGGATGAGGGAAAGAGAATCTCTGTTGGAGCAAGTTAGAATTTCCCAAACACAGAAGCAAGATATGACACCTTTCCTTGAACAAGACAGCATGATACAAGAACAAAATTACCATTTGCAGGAATTGTTAACAGAAGATATATATAAAATGAAGGTGATGGTAGATAGGATGAAATAAATTTCTGCAGGCACTCTCGCAATAAAACATAAAGTAATAAACACATTCAACAAGGTAAAGAAGTTGATCACCTAGAAAAATACTAATCCAAATTTTCATGATCAATTGCCAAATAAAACAGTTGTTGAGCTGAAATTGGATATATCTCTTTTAGACAGTTCAAGAAAAGCTGCCAAGAAAATATAGGCAGAAATACCAAAGAGCATCTAAAAATGTGAGGGAATTTATAAAGAGATCTGTCAAGTGTATGAAAAGTGCCATATTTCAATTGCTCAAGATATGTACGATCTGCCTTCCAGAGACCAGCGTTTAACAGAGTTAAAAGGAAACTTAAAGGAAGATTGAGATTATCTCAAGAAATTGGATGTGCTTACTGAAGAAGATCTCAAACATCACATAGGACAAGCATCTGTAAATGTTTATTTTCTGGAAGAGAGTCATAAAGCAGCCACTGTCACGTCCCCATTTTGACCCCCCTTTTTGTAAATGGTGTAAATACGAAATTTTAATGAAAAACCCACAACCGGCTATGCAATGCAACAAAAGAGATGGGGCATGGTTCTACAAGGAATAGGGAGGGAAATTATTCAAACCCTTGAGCCAATGGTATTAATCCATGTGTCAATGGGGAAACCCATAAACCACCAACTACCCATTTTGTCTCATGTACCCAATCATTTAATTCTTCCAAGAAATTGGTTAAGGCAGTTAATGCCTTGGGAATGAAAGAGTATGGGCAAGCCATTTTCGTGCATGGGCAAGCCATCAACTTGGAAAATCGTGTTTTTGCTTGTGGGGCAAGAAACCACCCACGAAATGGTGCCCAAAGCCATGGGGAATGGGAAGTCTTCATTTTTCACGCAGTGGGAGCTATCTGGGTCATTCTCTTCACGTTTTTCAGCAAAATCTTGCATTTTCCCATGCCTGGGAGTTCGTTTTTGCATATGCAGTAGCCTGGGAGTGAAGGGCCACGTTTTGGGGGCTGTAGGGAGGTCGTTTTTGCCCCTGAATGCCCAGGGACGTTTTTCTAAAAACGGATTTGGCTTCCTGGGTCATTTCCCAACTTCCCATTTTCGTTTTGGGGGTTCCCACGTTTTTCTAAGTTAGCTGAAACCCCATCTCATGCATCCCACTGTGGAAAACGTTTTCTTCATGCCAGCAATTGTGGTTGTTGTTAAGTGCATCATGTTTTGGACTTGAATCTGTAAGCAAGAAACTGGAATGGTAGTGGACAGAATTAGCTTGATAAACCTAGTGTAGGGAATATCCTCTCAAGAAGATCAAGAGGGCTGGCTACTTTTCTATGCACACCCTGAGAGCACTAGAAAGGAAGGTATGGCTTGAGGGACTGTGTGGCAGTGAAGAGAATACTTCCTGGTGTTGGGTGTGTAGGCATTGTGAGTGCCAAGCTGAATAGATCTGGGAGGGGTACCCATAGCTCTGTGGTTGAGCTCACTAGCTTAGCAATTCTTCCTTCCCATCTCCTAGCAGCCTGATAAACCCAATTGTAGATTGGCTTGGCTCATTTTGGTGTATGTTTGGCTATGTGTGAGTCTGTTGTTCCCTGGTTCCTTGTAGAGATCATGCCCAGCTCGGGGGTGGCAGTGGTGCTGATAGATTGAGGAGCACACTGGCCTACGGTTGGGTGGAACGTTGCAGTTGCATAGCCAGTTGCGTGGGACTGCCTTATTGAGATAAGTATTCTCTTGTGTAAATTGGCAATTATCATTTGATGAACATCTTAAATGTATGATGGATGTGAAATCCTTAAATTCCGCTGTGATTTCTGATAATTATGCATCTTCATATCTCTCTTATGTATTATGTGAATGTGTATGCATTTTTATTCTCCAATTCGAATGCTTGATTTTAATGTATGGGGCTGGATGCCCGGTTCAACCGTCACGACCCTCTCCATCTAGCTTGTTGGATGGGAGGGGACGTGACAGCCACTAAAGGGATAATTAATGTGGGAAAGAAATGATCTATTCATCAAGTCTCTTGAAAATTATTAGAGCCCCAACAATGTAATGTATTTTTTTATGAAACTGACTTATGGGACAATTACATTTCTAGTTTAGAAGGCCCATTGGAAAAATAATATGATTTGTAAATAATTTTCTATTTTTGGTTGAGAAACCACAAAAGACAAACTTTGGAAGTCCAAGAGTTGGAGGGTAGGTGAAACAATTAGTCATGTAAAGAAAAATTCTCTTTTAAGATAAATAGAGGGAAACGGGGAATAGATTAGGGGCCTTTTCTGGTGAAATAGAAGTTGTAGACATTTTATAAGAGAACTAATTTTCTGCTAATGAGAAAGACCTATTTGTTGGGTAAAGGTTGCATGGATTTTTGTGTGGAATGTTTTGGATAACGGATCAAAATTATTTCTTCCTATGTTCATACTCATGATGTGATATCTTTCTAACTTTATTGAATTATTTCGATGGTAATGAATAATTTTACTTATCTATGCAAATGTCTATGTGACATAAGAGTAATAAATGGATATAAATGTTATCAATGATATCTTTGCATATTTCTACTATGAATGTAAATATTTTATCTAAATAGCTATCTGTTGGATTTGTATAAACATTCTCAGATATTACTCACATTAAAAATCACTCCTTGCAAGGATATATTAGTTAAGTTAGAATAGAATTAGCTTATTGATAAGGTAGAAGTGATGAGACGATAGGTAAGAACCTGTGCATCACTTGTGAGGTTTCTTCCTGTCAATTCTAGGTATGGATTGTTTATATTAGGGCATTTTCATATTCATAACTCAAATATAAAACCCTAAACTATGGACTGGGACATAACCGGTCAAATTTATTAGAGTACATGTATGGTATCCAGACCATTAACCGGGCAGATTCCCTATTCCAAACAGTGAATGATCTAATAGGGATTATTCACCGGGGAGAATCCCTACTGTTGATGCTAGGATTTTCCGGGCATAAACACATAGTTAGAAAGCAATATTGCCACTTCCATGAAAGGATATATCAAGACTTTCCCATGCATGTATGATCCATATGCAAGGAATCATTTCCAAGAAACAAAACAAATTTCTTGCATGGGAGCTATGCTTGTTTCTATTTCATTTCAAAGATGCATGGCCGATTCCTCTCCATGTTGAACAACATGGACCCTAGTACATAACCACTTGTCCTCTACATTCTAACGTAGGTTGAAGAATTTTCATTGCACATTTGAATTCAATCCCATAGATAACCCATGCATGTGGAGCACAATAAAAATAGTATGGCTATACTATGGCAATTTCCCATGAGACATACATAAAATCATCATCTACCTTCCCTACATCTTGTTAGACCTGATCATTTTGTTTGTTATAATAATTAACTCTAGCCATAATTCTTATGAATTCTGTGTGAGTAGAACATGTGTTATGGTAGCATTGGAGCACAAAATAGAAAATGATCCATATTACAAGGATGTATCTTAGTCCAACTGCAATAGCTACTTTTCCTATTCATCCTATGGATGTGTTTCCCTTGCTTCACCGTGTCTCCATCACTACTCAAAAACAACATGTGGTACAAGATGAATAAATTTTTTCTTATCTAACCCAACAAACCTACAAACATCATCTTTCATAAATTTTCATTGAATGGCCCCTTGTTGGCCATTCAATTATCAATGATTACAAACATAGAGGGATTTTTTTCTATCTACTTCCTCACCCTCTTCCCAAAAGGGGATTTGATGCTAAAAAAACCATGAATTATAGAAGTTGAACTACAATATTATTATGTTGTACCATGATAACATATTTAGATAGCATCCTAGATTCAATTATTATTTTTACAACCTTACAATGCAACATCATAACCAGTCAACTACTATTGTAATCATCAAGTGGAACATTGAAGACACCTTTCTATCAAACGTCACAAACATATGCTACGACATTCAACACTTTCACGATGCCAAAATTTCTAACTAGGTTATAAATTATGGCTCATCTCTCTGTGGAACATGCTCTTTCTAGAACAAAAGTAGATGTAAGCTCACTAATATGATCATATAGATATAAAAGATAACCATTTTTTTTACACTTGGTACAATGGAAAACACATGGCATGATTTACACATGGTTGCGGCTGGGAACCCTCCACCCACTTCAAGTGAGAAACAACACTGGAGAATTCAAAATATTATCACAAACCCACATCTTGCATCCCAATACTTGCACCACATATTCACAATATTCCTTGGATAGGTTCAGTGAAAAGGAATCCACATAAAACACTAATTGTGCAGGTTTAAATCTAAACTTGTTTCTTTCTCTTGATTTTATATGCAACACTTCTAGTCTCGTCACTTACAATTCTATCTATTGCTTTTCATATATATGAATGGAAGCATAGAGGTTGAATTCATATAAATGGTTTCTTGTGGTTGGAAAATGCACTTGATATCAACACACTAGATGGGGGAACCTATATACGGTTGACACTACCAAATGCTTCTTTGATATATATGTTACATCTCTTAACCTTTGAGAAATCCAATAGATGAATCCCTCAATCCAATGCTCGGCTCTACATGATTTGCGCCTCCTACATACAACAACAATCTTTGCATCTAATCAACTATAAGACTATGGAGAACATGTTAATTGCATTCAATAACACATAAAATGTCATGAATCATTATGCCTATGTAAGAGGGTCCACACTCAATTGTCTCTATGTAATCTCATGGGAAATTCATGATACATATTCTATGTTCATTGGAACTCATGGTAAGAAAACATGCATCCTTGTTCGAAATGCTAATAGGTTAAACATACAAAACTATGACATTATTTCAGTATGGAGGTTTCATGTTGAATTCCAACTTGATCACTCTTGGAACACTTTGAAATATGCAACAAAAGAAGAGAAAAAATAAGAAATATATCATCTTATGCTAAAAAGGACCTCACATGATAAACCTCCAAAAGATCTTGTTGTAGTTGTTGTTTGAGATCTACTGAGAGAAAAAATTATTGACTAGGACATAGGAGCACAAGAGACCTGTCATATGTTGCAAAAAAAAATCTTATGGTTTGTAGCCAATCATTTTCCTCCTTGAATGTTAATCGAAGTGTCTCTAAGCATGTTGTAGATGGAATGGGTGACTACCTTTCAATGACAACATTTTTTTCTTCATACATGAAAAGACCTATTTCCCTAGAGGTGTTACCACTTACTGTAGTTACACATTCTTGGTCCTTTTTCTACTAGTTAGAGCATGGGAAATGAAAAAAAAAACTTACATAATTGTTCATGTATTTCGTCACTACTTTGACATTCCTTTTGTTGATGCAAATTTCTATGTCACTCTTTGTTGACTTGTGCATCTCCCTAGCATTTTCCTTCACCTAGTATTCACAAATGTAGAGAATTTGTATGCCAAATGTAAAAATAAGAGGAGGCCTTACTTACCTTGAAATCCTTACTAGAAAATCTCTCTTAATCCATCTACTTCTTGTTGTACACAAATCCTTCTGTGACTTGTGCATCTCTCTAGCATTTTCCTTTGCTTAGTATTCACAAATGCAGACAATTTGTATGTCAAACATAGACAATGAGAGGAATCCTTTCTTACCTCAAAAATTGTACTTAATATTAGTTCCATAGTTTTTGCAAGGAATCATTTTGTTTTGATTAGAAAACCTCATACTTAATATAAACCAGAACATAACATATTTATACTTGTACAAGTAATTTCACAACATTTCACTTCATGTTATTCCTTTTTTTATATATTCATCTACCAAATATACTTGGATTCTACTTTTATTTGCATTTTTATCAATTAATTTAATTACACACTATATATTTCTATATATGACCATAATACTATCATTAAATGAATGAATGGCTTATTAAACATCATTATACATCCTTAGTTCGTAGAAGAAGACTGTAGATTTTTTTATTAAATACTTAATTCTGACATGAAAATAATTTAATATTGTTGTTTTCATTTCTTTCTTTTGATCAATAGAGATGTATATGTAATAATTTTTCATGTTGTACACATATTGTCAAAAAATACAAGAATAACAAGAAGCTATATGGGATAGAGAAACCATATTTCCACCTTCTCCCACCCTCCCTCTTTATCACATGAAACCAACTATTGAGTTGCTTTTTAAATTAAAATCACTTTTAGAACACATTATTCATATCCATGAAAGAGACACAATGAGACTGATAAGAAAAGATTGATTACGCTAAAATAAAAATCTTCTTCAAAATATAGATATTAAATCATTATTTTGTGTATATAAATCTTACCGTATGTCCTTATACCATTAAAGTTACTTTGCAATCTTTTGTTGTACATGCACAATGTTTAATTGCATATCCATAAATAATTGTTTAAATACCTCCACATTCAACAAACTCATGTTCCATTCTCTTAAAAGGATAAGTATAATCATGGTTTATGTGGCTTTTACATTGCAAGTTTAGGTTCAATATAGCTAAGGTAAAATAATTTTATATCCTTCTGCTATGCTTGTTGCATAGCTTACATTTTTTGGGTGTTAAATGTAATTCAACACACATGATCATAAGTTCATACTTTCTTTTAATCGACACAATGTCATACTCACTTAGAAAACATTTAAAGGAGAATGCACGTACTTACCTAGAAAATACATATTTATTTGACACTTTCCATTTATTATTTTTATTAACTTTATTTTACACTTTTTAAGATAATTGCTATAACTTTTTGTAACGAGAGAGAAAAATAAATAAGTAAAACTCATCCCAACCTTAACATGTTATCATTTGGTTTTCAATTAGAAAAAAAAAAAATAAATAAATTGAGTAACATTACATCGTCGTAAAGAATGAAGAATAAGATTGTCCTATCAATATAAAGTTCATATAAATTCAAAGTCGTGATTTTATCGAAAATTTGTATAGGTTGTTAAATTAAATCAAAGTCATGGTTTTATAGAAAACTTTTAAAAGGTTTTAAATTAAATCAATATCAAATCAATGTCAAGTAAATTCAAAGTCATGATTTTATCGGAAATTTGTATAAGGTTCTAAATTAAGTCAAAGTCATGATTTTAAAGGAAATTTGTAGAAGGTTATAAATTAAGTCAAAGTCATGGTTTTAGAGAAAAACTTTTAAAAGATTATGAGTTAAATCAATGGCATGGTTGTCATGGTCTTATAAAAACTTTTAAATTAAATCAATGTCATGGTTTCGTAGAAAAATTGAAAAAAAATATTTTAAATGAAAGATATATAACTTAATTTCTTAATTTAAATAGTGTAAATTAAGTGTTTGATCTAAACTTTGACGACTTTACTCACTTATTCTCTTTCTCACACATATATATTAACAACATATTTCTTTAGCAATGTTTAGTGAAATTTTTACAAGTTGGCTTAGTAAAATCCTCACGGTTAAGAACATATTCTTTTAGCAATTGTTTAGTGCTTAGTAAAATCCGTAAGTGAGTGTATGTGCATGCGCGCACAAACACACACTAACCTATAAGGATTTTACTAAGCATCGCTAAAGGAGTGCCTAGTGAAATCCTCACGGGTTGGCTTCGAAGACTCAATATTATATGGCACATGGAAGTTTAATATGATATTATTATAGTTTAGTAATTCATAGAAATGAGATCCTACTAGTACGTTCATTCTCTTAATCTACCGACTTCTATTTAACAATTTTCCTTTGGGAATATGAGAGTTACGAGGTTCAATTGCAAGAATGATGCTAGTCATGCTAGTGGAAGTAGGTATGAGAGAAATTCCAAGAGTTTTTATGTATGATCCGGTTCAGAATGCACCAAAGAGTGTTATGTGTGTATCATGGTGGACATTATTGTTAATTATAAAAATTCAAATATTACATTACCAATATAACTTCACGCTTTTAACACGGGTGAAAATTTTCCAAAATTTGGCCTAAGCAGCCACTACCCAATGAATAGAGCACCAACCAAGTCTTTTTTAATTCAGGATAGTTAAGCAATGCATGCCTTTGCTTATGATTCATGAACATTTTACTTCTCATATATGTAGAATCCTTCATATGACTTTTTCCATGAGCATACTTTGTGGTTTTCCTTGATAGTTGAAACAAAGTATTTAGAGCAAGATGTACATAAATATAACTATGGAAAGAAAATAACGAAAACTAGAGGCTAGAAATAACAATAGCAAACAAACCTTTATTGATATTCAAAATTGAGAATATCAATGTTCACTTTCCACTTCAATGGGGAAAAATACAACTAAATAGAGCTCCAAATACAATAATATTCAATTGGAAACAAATTACACAACTTATACTTCTATATATAGTTTCTAACTAACAAAGACCATAACCACCTTATGGACTTACATTAATGAGGCCTACCCTACTAACTGTTAAAGTTACAACATCATGAATCATTATCCACGTCAATATTGTGTGTCAAGATTGATCCTCGTGTGTCGAGGTAGTGTCTTATAGGAGCCTGAGTTAGACTCGGGAAAATTGGAGAAGAATCTTGAGTTGGACTCAAGAATGGATAAGCTTCATGTGTTGAGGAAAGTGCTTTGTATGTTAAACTAATGATGTTGTACATTCTTTCTAGTCAAGGCTAAGGTCTTGTGTGTCAAGATAGATCCTCATGTGTTGAGGTGGTGTCTGATGTGTTGACGTGATTCTTTGCATGTTGAAGCATGTATGGTGTGTGATGTACTACTAACCCTGGTTGGGATATTAAGTCTCCTCTAGAGATTGGCCACCTCTAGAGTGAATTACTTTAGCATATAACCACTTGGAACGATAGTAGAACAATATGATCACATCATTGGGAAACTCTCCTTAGTATATTTGATGTGATAATTAATGAAGCTAGCTCATGTGGGCCATGTAGATAAGATAAGATAATATATGAGAGAATTCGAATTGCACATAAAGACTTAATTTAATTAAGAGATAATTTGAATTGTTAAAATTCAATGATATTAAAAAAGATGACTTCAATCAATCAAAGGAGAACTTGAATTCTTCACTACAGTGATGATAACAAGAAATGTTTCAGTTAAGAGAGTTAAATACGTGATAACAAAGAAGATCTAGTTAACTAAGTGTTTTTGCATGAAGACACTTATGTTAAACTAAAAGATGACACTTGAGTTGCAACACTTGCATGACGCCACTTAAATTAGGCACCTAACTAAGTGGGAAATATTTCAATTAAGGGGCAAGTTCATCCTGAAGTCAATACTATGAGTTAAATTTATTGCATGAGAAGTGGGGTGCACTTCTCCATGCAAGATTAATGTCTCCAAGGTTGGAGCAAAATCCAATGAAGTAAACTTGTGCATGAGACCAATATTAGAAAATCGGTTCATTGGAGTATTATAATTCTAAGTCTCTCTTCTATATATATCTCACCTATTCTGTAAATTGCACCGTAAATTGCTCTGTGGGTGCTTGATGTAAAATACATTCTCTGCTATCTATCAATATACTAGGGTTTTATCCCTCAAGTCATAGAGGGTTTCCCCATGGTAATTTCATGTGTCGAATGTGATTTCTTATGTGTATGATTGTTATTTGATTTCAAGTACTATTGTGTTTCCGAATTAAATATAACAAATTAACATGGTATCAGAGCTCAAGGCATGAAAGAGATAAGTTAAGCAATCAAGGTTGATCCTACATAGATCCTGAGTGTGCATAATACTTGAATAATTATGGCTTCAATCTCAGTAAGACTGGAAGACCACCTTGAAGGAACTTATAACTTCAATACTTGGAAGGCTAGGATTCTAAATATCTTGGAAGAACATGATCTGGATGGCTATGTATCCAGTGTTATTGAAGAGCCTACTACTAATGCAGGGTGCACCAACTTCAAGAAGAATCAAGCCAAGACAAAGAGGATCATTTATGATTCGGTGAAAGACAATTTGATGCACGTGATTACTCCATTGAAGACTACAAAGGAATGCTTCGACACTTTGACAAATATTTATTAGAAGAAGGTGCCTAGTCAAAAGAGGGAATTGAAGAACAAGATTCAAAATATGAATATGGATATGGATGAAGCTATTTCTTCCATCTTCACAAAGATCTCTCAAGTAAGAGATCAACTCATGAGAATTGGTGTGACAGTCAATGATGATGACCTCATATAGACTGTTGTCAATGGCCTTCCATCTTCATGGGAGACATTCTTGGCTGTAGTAAATGGTCGAGAAGTGAAACCAAATTTTGAGAGACTATGGAATGATTTCCTACAATAAGAAGGGAAAATCTAGAGAAAATATGTTTCCTCCAAATAAGAGAACCTTTCTCTTGTGACACAGATGAAGAGAGGAAAGAAATCCTTTTCTCACAAGAATTTTTCTCATCAAAAGGAAAATGATCACAAAAATAACTTTGATAAGTCTAAAGTTAAATAATTCAATTGCAATAAGAAGGTTCACTTTGCAAGAGAATGTCATGCAATGAAAATAGCAAAGTTCAAGGGTAGGTTTTATTCCTCTACTACTACATAATATGAACCTACAAGAAATAATTCTTTCAATGATCAGGAGACAAGGAAGGAGTACTATCTTGTCACATCCCTATCTGGATCCATTACCACTAGTGTTGAGACATGTCTAGTGGGTAGTGGCGCATCCAAGTACATGATTGGATATAGGAGTGCTATCACAGATCTGGAAGAGAAGAAGTTTTCCCATAAGGTGGAACTTGGAGATAATACCACCTATTTTATCCAAGGAGTTGGATGCACTTCTTTTCAGTTGGATTCATGAGATGTACTACATGTGGATGAAATTTTGTTTTCCCTTGATTGAAGAAGAACATCATGTATCTTTCAGTTCTAGAAGATAAAGGATTTAGAGTAATATTTATGGAAAACAAAATGGTCCCATTGCCTAAGCATGAAGACTTGAAATATTTATATGTGATTGGAGTTAGAGAGGGAGGTCTCTACAAAGTTCTTGGAAAGCTCATCCAATCCATGATCTATGACACAATCAATCCTTGTGATCTATGGCATAGAAGGCTTGGTCATCTTCATTTCAAAGCGCTACCTAGATTGCAGAAGATGGTGAAAGGTATGCCTATTTTTAAATTTGATTTTGATAGTGTTTGTAGAGGTTTCACTTTTGGCAAGAATATAAAGAAGATTTTTCCTAGTAGTACCAAAAGATCCAAAGGGGTCCTTGATTTAATTCATTCCGATCTATGTGGAACTATGTCAGCACCTTCCTTGATTTGTTATTTGTACTATGTGATGTTCATAGACGACTTCTCCTGCAAACCTTGGATCTATTTTCTGAAGGAAAAGAGTGAACCTTCAACAAGTTTCAAGAGTTTAAAGCACTGATTGAGAATTAGACTATAAAGCACATTCATGCCTTGAGATCTGATAATGGAGGAGAGTTTGAGTCTCATGACTTTAATGACTTATGTCGGAACGCGGGAATAAAAAAGCATATGATTGTACCCTACAATCCCCAATAGAATGGGGTTGTTGAAAGAAAGAATAGAACAATATGTGAGGTTGAAAAAACCACGATGTGTGATCAGGATCTGCCCACTTCCTTATGGGAAGAAGCCTCCAACACTACTGTCTATATATAGAACAAAATTCCTCATGCTATCTTGGGAGAAAAGACTCTTGAAGAGGTTTTCACTGGTGAAAAACTAGATGTTGGACACTTGAATATTTTCGGTTGTCCTGTCTACATTCATGTACCAAAAGAGAAGAGGACAAAGATGGATCTCTCCATAAAGAAAGGAACATTTGTTGGATATAGTGAATCCTCCAAAGTTTACAGTATCTGTGTTCTAGGAAAACGAAACACTGAATTCAACAAAGATGCAAAATTCCATGAAGAGGTTGCCTTCAAGTGCTCCAAATAAATTCAGTGTGATTCAAATATGGAGGAGCATGAAACTCCCATGATGGAAGATTTAGCTTTTGATTCTCCCCTTTCAGATGTTGAGAGGGAGAATCTAGAAGAGTCCGTAGATCTACTTGAACTTGAAGAGCCAATAGATCTGATAGAAATATCTCTTGATGAATATATAGCACAGATGAGTCACATCAGTGATTCAGAAACCTCTACCTATGAGGAATCCTCTAAGCAGCAAGTATGGAAATATGCCATGGTATAAGAATACAAATCTATCATGAAGAATGATGTGTGGGAATGGTTCCTAAACCTGAATGGAATTCAATAGTAAATTCCAAGTGGATTTATAAAATCAAGCATGCATCTGATGGAAGTATTGAAAATTATAAAGGAAGATTTGTGGCTTGTGGTTTCTTACAGAAATAAGGGATAGACTATGATGAGACATTCTCTCATGTGGCCAAGTACACTACTATTCAAACCATAATTTCCATTGATTTAGTTTTGGGTTGGAAACTTCACCAGATGGAAATGAAGACTGCCTTTCTCAATGGTGAACTTGAGGAAGAGGTTTACATACAACAACCTGAGGGGTTTGTAGTTCATGGGAAGGATTCCCATGTATGCAAACTTAGGAAATCCTTGTATGGGATTAAGCAGGCCCTAAGGGCTTGGTATTTGAGAATTGGCAACTATCTTCTGAGCTTGGGATTCTCCAAAAGCAAAGCTGATGCCCACCTATACTTCAAGGTTGTGAAGAACCAACCATTGATCATGGTTCTCTATGTTGATGGCTTGTTCCTTATTGGAGAGGAGAAATAGATAGATAGGTGTAATAGGGAGCTCACTTATGAGTTCAAAATGAAAGACTTAGGTCTTATGCACTATTTTATTGGTCTAGAAGTTTGGCAGAGGAAAAATGAGATCTTTATTTCACAAGGAAAGTACATAGTTGATGTATTGCAGATATTTGGTATGATGGACTGTAATTCCATGTCTACTCCAATGGTGTCTAATATAAAGAAGCTACATCAATCATATTTTGGATCGGATCTAGTGGATCCTACCATGTATAGACACATCATTGGTTCCTTGATGTTATCGATACATAGTAGACCAGACATATGTTATGTAGTGAGTATCTTGAGTCAATTCATGTTTGATCCAAGACATATACATTGGGTTGCTTATACCAAGCATGTGATTGTATAACTTCAAGGTACTATTGCTTATGGACTCATATATTCTTCCAGTGGTGGAGTGATGCTAATTGGATATTCCAACTCAGACTAGGATGGTAGTATTGTGGACCAAAGGAGTACATCCAGATTTTGTTTTAGCTTGGGATCAACTATGATCTCTTGGTCCAGATCTCTTGGTCCAGCGGGAAGCAGGGCTCCGTAGCCTAGAGTACTAGAGAAGCAGAGTATATTGCAACTAGTATTTCCTGCCGAGAAGTTGTGTGGCTTAGGAAGCTACTTGTTGGGTTGTTCGGTGAGAATATTGAGACTACTGTCATTCGCTCTGACAATAGAGCTGCAATAAACTCTCAGAAAACCTAGTGTTTCATGATAGATCAGAATACATCAAGATGAAGTATCACTACATTAGAGATGTGGTCCAAACAGGTGCCATAAGACTTCAATACATTGATACTAGTGAGCAAATAATTGATATGTTGACTAAGCCTTTATCTGTGACGAAATACATGTACTTCCGAGACAAACTTGGCATGGCAAGTAATGGCTCCCTTGTTGAGAGGGAGTGTTAAAGTTACAACATCATGAGTCATTCTTCAAGTCAATCTTGAGTGTCAAGATTGATCCTTGTGTGTCAAGGTAGTGCCTTATAGGATCATGAGTTGGACTCAGGAAACTTGGAGAAGAATCTTGAGTTGGAATCAAGAATGGATAAGCTTCATGTGTTGAGGGAAGTGCTTTGTATGTTAAAGTGATGATGTTGTACAATATTGATAGTCAAGGCTAAGGCCTTGTGTGTCAAGACATATCCTCATGTGTTGAGGTGGTGCCTCATGTGTTGAGGTGCTTCTTTGAATGTCGAAGCATGTATGGTGTGTGATGTACTACTAACCATGGTTGGTCTATTTAGTCTCCTATAGAGACTGGACACGTCTAGAGTGAATTACTTTAGCATATAACCACTTGGAAAGATAGTAGAACAATATCATGACATCATTGGGAAAATATCCTTAGTATATTTGATATGATCATTAATCAAGCTGGCACATGTGGACCATGCAGATAATATGAGATAAGATATGAGAGAATTTGAAATGCACATAAAGACTTAATTTAATTAAGAGAAAAATCGAATTGTTAAAATTCAGTGATATTAACAAAGAAGACTTCAGTCAATCAAAGGAGAACTTGAATTGTTCACTACAGTGATGATAACAAGAAATATTTTAGATAAGAGAGTTAACTTAGTGATAAAAAGGAATATCTAGCTAACTAAGTGTTTTTGCATGATGACACTTATGTTAAACTAAAAGACAACACTTATGTTAAACTAAAATACGACACTTGAGTTGTGACACTTGCATGATGACACTTAATTTAGCCACCTAACTAAGTGGGAAAGATTTCAGTTAAGGGGCGAGTTCATCCCGAAGTTAGTATTGTGAGTTAAGTTATTGCATGACAAGTGAGGCACACTTCTCCATGCAAGATTGATGTCTCCAACGTTGGAGCAAATTCCAATGAAATAAATTTGTGCATGAGACTAATATTAGCAAATTGGTTGATTGGAGTATTATTATTCTAAACCTCTCTTATATATCTACCTCTCTTGCTCTGTAAATTGCACTGTGGGTGCTTGATGTAAAAGGCATTCTCTTATATCTATCAATACACTAAGGAAGGTTTTTCTAGGGTTTTCTCCTTAAGTCATAGAGGGTTTCCATAGGGTAAATTCATGTATCGAATGTGATTGCTTATGTGTATGATTGGTATTTGATTTCAAGTACTATTGTGTTTATGAATTAAAGATAAAAAAATTAACACTAACTACTAGACCTTCTTTAATGACACCAACTTACATTTATTGATGTCACACTCTACTACATTGTGGGCCTTATTTAATATAGATGACCCCAATACATTAAGTAAAAACCCATTCTAAAAACTACAAGAGTTAGAGTGGAACTCTGACATGGCCTTTCCCTTATAAAGAAACATTTCCTTTAAGGTCGGAGATGAGGAAATTGGTGGAGAATATCTATTGGTTCCCATGTAGCACATTTGGGTTGTGTATCCTTCCATTGGATCAAAATTCATTGCATAGTGTGTAGCAAAGACAATGCTTGTGTTTGTTTAAAATGTATGAGTATGTAAGTTAATAAATGAAATCATTGTCGTTTAGTTTTTGGGAAGGTTGTTTTGAACTCTATAATTGGACCAAACGAATTTCTTTAGGTAGGATACATGACTAAGAAGAGATAATTTGTACGCCACCAGGCATATATATTTGAGTATAATAAAGGGTCTATAAAATGTAGGTGCTAATGTTTGGTGGCTCTTCTCCCTTGGTGATGTTTTATTATAGGGATAGACATGTGAGAACACATGATCCACTTATTCAAAGTGGCATTCTAAATTATTTTGATTAGCCTATTGCTTCATGCCATTATTGTATAACATCAAAATATCCTTGAGGGTACAAAGGATGTCTTCATGGGATGTTAGGGATTTGTCCATATCTTAAACCTTGGAGAGGCCTCGTAAGTACAGTATCACTGACATTATATTTTTTTAATAGATTTTCTCAAAGGGGGACATTTCCATAGCACTGTGATAGGTGGAATTGAACCTATTTAGCTAATGGTAACCACTATATGAATTGAACTTATTGGTCCAAGGATAAAAAGCATAAATAAGATTCCAAACACTTGTTGATCACTTCCATCCAGTCATCTATTTGGTGGTGATACAATGTGTAATACCACCATTTTGACTCCTGGAATGTATTGGCTTGATATTTAAATATTGTAAATATGCATTGTATGATTTCTAGTGTGGATCTCAAGACTAAAGTCCTGCTAATAAATATCCGACTTATAAACACAAATATTTAATATTTTGTGGACATGTACTAATCAACCATAAGAAAATGTAAAAACAATGTAAATAGTTATAGTGCAAATAAAAGTTTTACTTTCGTTTACACTTTTTAAGACAATTGCTATAACTTTTCGTAACGAGCGAAAAAATAGAAAAAGCAAATAAATCCCATCCCAACCTTAACATGTTATCATTTGGTTTTCAATTAGAAAAAATAAATTAAAAGCAAATGAGTAACATTACATCGTCATAAAGAATGAAGAATAAGATCGTCCTATCATTATAAAGTTCATATAAATTCAAAGTCGTGATTTTATCGAAAATTTGTATAGGTAGCTAAATTAAATCAAAGTCATGGTTTTACAGAAAACTTTTAAAAGGCTATAAATTAAATCAATGTCAAGTAAATTCAAAGTGATGATTTTATCGAAAATTTGTATAAGGTTTTAAATTATGATTTTATCGAAAATTTGTATAAGGTTTTAAATTAAGTCAAATTCAAAGTCATGATTTTATCGAAAAATTGTATAAGGTTCTAAATTAAGTCAGTCATGATTTTTTAGGAATTTTGTAAAAGATTCTAAATTAAGTCAAAGTCATGGTTTTATAGAAAAACTTTTAAAAGGTTCTAAATTAAATCAATGCCATTTTTGTCATGGTCTTATAAAAACTTTTAAAAAGTTCTAAATTAAATCAATGTCATGGTTTCGTAGAAAAATTGAAAAAAATATTTAAAGGAAAGATATATAACTTAATTTCTTAATTTAAATATTGTAAATTAAGTGTTTGATCTAAACCTTCACGACTTTACTCACTTGTTTTTTTCTCTTACACATATATATACTAACAACATATTTCTTTACGACTTTACTCACTTGTTTTTTTCTCTCTTACACATATATATACTAACAACATCTTTCTTTAGCAATGTTTAGTGAAATTCTTACAAGTTGGCTTAGTAAAATCCTCACAAGTGAACATATTCCTTTAACAATGTTTAGTGCTTAGAAAAATCCTTAAGTATGTGTGTGCGCGTGCACACTAACCTATAAGGATTTCACTAAGCATCGCTAAAGGAGTGTCTAGTGAAATACTCATGGGTTGGTTTCAAATAATCAATATTATATGATACATGGAAGTTTAATACGATATTATTATAGTTCATTAATTCGTACAAATGAGATCCTATTAGTACATTCATTCTCTTAAGCTACCGACTTCTATTTAACAGTTTTCCTTTGGGAATATGAGAGTTATGAGGTTCAATTGCAAGAAGGATACTAGTCATGCTAGTGGAAGTAGGTATGAGAGCAATTTCAAGAGTTTTATGTATGATCTAGTTCAGAATGCACCAAAGAGTGTTATGTGTGTATCGTGGTGGAACATTATTATTAATTATAAAAATTGAAATATTAGATCACCAATATAACTTTATGCTTTTAACACAGGTGAAAAATTTCCAAACTTTGGCCAAGTAGACACTACCCAATGAATAGAGCACCAACCAAGTCTTTTTTAATTTAGGATAATTAAGCAATGCATGTCTTTGCTTATGATTCATGAACATTTTACTTCTCATATATGTAGAATCCTTCATATGATTTTGTCTATGAGCATACTTTGTGGTTTTCCTTAATAGTTGAAACAAAGTATTTAGAGCAAGATGTACATAAATATAACTATGGAAAGAAAATAAGCAAAACTAGAGTATGAAAATAACAATAGCAAACAAACCTTTATTGATATTCAAAAATGAGAATATCAATGTTCACTTGCCACTTCAATGGGGAAAAATCCAACTAAATAGAGAGCTCCAAATACAATAATATTCAATTGGAAACATATTACACGACTTATACTTCTATATATAGTTTCTAACTAACCAAGACCATAACCACCTTATGGACTTCCATTAATAAGGCCTACCCTACTAACTGGTAAAGTTACAACATCATGAGTCATTCTCCAAGTCAATCTTGTGTGTCAAGATTGATCCTCATGTGTCGAGCTAGTGCCTTATAGGAGCCTGAGTTGGACTCGGGAAACTTGGAGAAGAATCTTGAGTTGGACTCAAGAATGGATAAGCTTCATGTGTTGAGGCAAGTGCTTTGTATGTTAAACTGAGGATGTTGTAAATTCTTTCTAGTCAAGGCTGAGGTCTTGTGTTTCAAGATAGATACTCATGTGTTGAGGTGGTGCCTCATGTGTTGAGATGATTCTTTGCATGTCAAAGCATGTATGGTGTGTGATGTACTACTAACCATGGTTGGGCTATTAAGTCTCCTCTATAGATTGGCCACCTCTAGAGTGAATTACTTTAGCATATAACCACTTGGAACGATAGTAGAACAATATGATCACATCATTGGGAAAATATCCTTAGTATATTTGATATGATAATTAATGGAGCTAACACATGTGGTCCATGTAGATAAGATGAGATAATATATGAGAGAATTCGAATTGCACATAAAGACTTAATTTAATTAAGAGATAATTCGAATTGTTAAAATTCAATGATATTAACAAAGAAGACTTCAATCAATCAAAGGAGAACTTGAATTGTTCACTACAGTGATGATAACAAGAAAGATTTCAGTTAAGAGAGTTAAATAAGCAATAACAAAGAAGATCTAGTTAACTAAGTGTTTTTGCATGATGACACTTATGTTAAACTAAAAGACGACACTTGAGTTGCGACACTTGCATGATGACACTTGAGTTAGCCACCTAACTAAGTGGAAAAGATTGCAATTAAGGGGAAAGTTCATCTTGAAGTTAGTACTATGAGTTAAAGTTATTGCATGAGAAGTGGGGCGCACTTCTCCATGCAAGATTGATGTCTCCAAGGTTGGAGCAAAATCCAATGAAGTAAATTTGTGTATGAGATTGATCTCTTCTATATATATCTCTCTTGCTCTGTAAATTGCACCGTGGGTGCTTGATGTAAAATACTTTCTCTGCTATCTATAAATATACTCAGGAAGGTTTTGCTAGGGTTTTCTCCCTCAAGTCATAGAGGGTTTCCCAGGGTAAATTCACGTGTTGAATGTGATTGCTTATGTGTATGATTGTTATTTGATTTCAAGTACTATTGTGTTTCCGAATTAAATATAAAAAATTAACATGGTATCAGAGCTCAGGGCATGTTATCAGACAAAATGGCACTTCTCCGTATGTGACCACACTACATTATCGGTCACACAAAAGGACCTTATGGATGGAAGAGCCTAATTGAACATAGATTATTTGGACTAGATCTTACAATATTTTCCTCAAACATAACTATTTTTTGTGACATATTTTGAGTCATAACCGCAACTCTTCTATCAGTCAACTCGTGGGTTAACCATGGTAGTCTATACTAAAAACCCACGGGTAACACCTAAAAAGTTGTACCCGCATGTTGTTGGACACTAAAATCGTGACTCACTTGCTATTTGTCAAGATATATACTCGCGGGTATCTCTAAATCATGAGAAAAAATATTAAAAGAAATTAGGGATTAGTTATGACAGGTATTCTAACTACCATAACCTCCCCAACCAATTACCTTTAGATTCTATCCTCTTAGCCTTGCTATAAATACAAGGAGAGGGCCTTGAGAAAGGAAGAACCAATTTTGATAAGGAAATGCTAGAAAAAATTCGATTGAAGGAAGAGGAGCAGGAACCTAAGGTCAGGTTTCAACGGTGCTGATTACAGAGTAGGTTTAATTGATTGCCATTAATGCAAGTAATACAAGAGACTTTCCTTCCCATAAATATTTGTCTATTATATGAATCTATTTCATTGAATATTTCATATTTATTTATATATGATTTTCATGTTAAGTATTCATCTCTACTTAGTCAAAATATTTGAGAATGGTATCTGGTTTATTGCAGGTAATTCATCTGGAGCAGTGGAGCAAGAGATTAAAGCTTAAGGCTTGAATCAGATGTCAGTTATCCAGGTATGTGTCTTGGATTTAGATATTAGTTCTTTTGAATTGAAAGAAGTATTGCATGTTGCACTGGCTTTCCATTCAATCTTTGTACGTTAATTAAACGTATGTTGATGATCTCTTAACTTCCCAATCATAGGTAGATTTACCGCACAATAGAACTGGCGACTCCACTGGGAAAGTTCTTCTTGTTGCTCTGGGAATCCTGGGGTAGTTTTCTTCAGTTTCATCATTCCTTTAGGTCTATGGGAGAGTTTATAGGGTGTATGTACCCCTGTTTGTGACTCATACCTGGTCTTGCTTGAGTTTTCTTTCATTTTTTAATTTTTATCAAAGCAGACTCATGATTTGTACCTAGTTACAGTCACGAATTTTTCCCTTACCCGTGAGTTGCTTACTTTTGGACCCACGGTTCACCCGTGTGGTGCTGCACTGACAATCATGGTTTTTCTTGAGAATTTTGATTTTCATCCTAGGATTTAAGTTTTGGATCTATACTTTGTTGATGAAATGTTTCTCTGTTCATTTTTGGACCATTTACACCTGTATGTGGGTTTAGACTGAGTTTTCTTGGCTCTTTTTGAGATTTATTTGGTTTTTGTTTGCTTGTTAAGCGTACCTGGGTCTTTCAAATCCATTCTTGTGTTTGGTAGATGCTTGGATATTTTTCTTTATGGTCACTGGTTTATGGAAGGGCAGTCTGTTATCTTTTTTGATTCTTTGCTTTCTTATTTATGTCAGTTGATTACATAGTGTCTCTATACCAGACTTAGTTACTTCTTGCTTCCTGGAAGAAACTTTTTGGTTTTGTTATCTTCAGATTCTTTTGAGGGTAGATTTATGAGTTTTATAGGTTTAGGTATAGTCATTTTTATACTTGCATTTTATAGTGTTCTTGTCTTGTTTATATTTATTTGCCATTTCTTTCGTTAAAGAGAAAGTGCTTTCTTTTGAGCAAGAGCATTTATTTTTCTAGATTTTAGTTGTATATGCTAAATATTTGAAAAAGTAAAAAAAAAAATCAACTTTGCAAGCTCTTGATTTTGAAAGATGAGCGAAAAGAAAAATTGTGAAAATAATTTGCATTTTATGTACTTTGCTTTTCAGTTGCAACCATCTTGCACACACATTCACTCCTTTCTGAGTAAGTAAAAGCCCTAAAAAGAATATTTTAAGTTAAAATCTATTAGTAACCTTGATTTCTAGGGAACAAACACCAACTAGCTTAGGCTAGGGTTTTGGATTAGATCATCTTAAACTATCCAAAACCACTTTAACTCAAAATCGTAGTGACTCTAGGAAAATCCACTTTTATGGAAAGTGTGTCGGGAAGCTCCACTCAAACCGGAGTCAAGCATGAGGTCGTGTGAGATTGATTAGTTGGGTATACCCCTCCGCTTTTCAATCAAGCATCTACTAGGATTGAAACACGTATGGGGATCCACCAACACCTTGTGTGCTCTTGGATTTCGGGCTTAGTTACCCTTCCCATGCGTGCTAGTTCTACTTGCGACTGTCCCCCCGGACTCTTTTTGCATTTTTGGTAGCCTTAGTATCTTGACCATTAGGGCTCTACACATGTGAGATTGAAAGGATATTTTCACTTCACCTAGGACAGATTTGGGCGGAAATCCTCTACAGCTCTTTGGGAGGGTGGTTGAGTGATTCCAGGTCTTGTCCCCATCGTGATTGTACCGTGGACCCCAGTTAATTGTTCTTTATTAATATACTGGCTTGTTCTGGGCCCTAATCATCCTAGACTTCCCTTTGGGAGACTATCCGTTTGTTTGGTCTAGATCACTATAGGAAATTTTGTAGAGGTGTGCTATGTGTTTACTGTTGTTCTAGCGGCCCCTAGGTTTATTACATAGATTATTTTTGTTGTAATTGTGGAGTACCAACCTCCTCGTAGGTCAAGAAGGTTAAGAAACCTTCCTCCACTCATTGTGGAGCCTCCATCGCCACCTCAGCAGCGCATAATAGATTCAAGTGGTTCTTTTGAGCTAACTGGCACAACTAAACCCCTTAGAGAACATCAACTCATTTCTCAAACTTCATTGGTCCCATAGACCTTCGAGGTTGAATATTTTCCAACATAATACTTTGCAAGACACTTCAACCCTCCCTTAACTAGACTAGATGATCCATTGTTAGAAAGAGTTGTTTCTTTAGGATTACCTGAGTTAAGTGTATATAGATTTATATCTGGAATTAATATGGACAATATAGGGGATGGATCAGGAGTTCCACATACTCCCACATCGGCTATCAGACCTGGAGGTTTGTCTCCTCCACACACTAATACCCTAGTACCAAGCTCATTGCAGATGTTTTATGCTCCGAGCACTTCTTTTAGTTTCAATGTTGGACCCTCAAGAGCATCTAGCACTCAGTTTGCATTGACATATGCTCCTTTTGGATCCACTATTGGTTCATCTAATATCCCTTTTTCAAGAATACCTAATTTCTGTCTAAGATATTCAAAGACATACCTTGGGATATGATTTGTAAATATATCGACAATCTGCTCCTTGGTATCAATATAGTCGAACTTGATAGTATATTCAACAACTTGTTCTCTTAAGAAATGATACTTGATAGGAATATAGTTTGTCTTAGAGTGCATCACATGATTCTTGGAAATATTGATCACACTTGTGCTATCACATAGGATCAGTATAGGATGATAAAAATCCTCATGAATATCCTTCAAGGTTTGCTTCATCCATAGAACTTAAGCACAACATGCTACTGCAGCGATGTATTTTTCCTTTATTGTTGATAGCGACATTGAAGATTGATTTTTACTCAACCAAGACACCAACCAATTTCTCAAGAAGAATGTTTCTCCACATGTACTCCTTCTATCATCAATACTTCCTTCCCAGTCTACATCAGTATATGCTACTAGGGTCAAGTCTTCATTTTGTGGGTACCATAGACCAAAATCCAAATTTCCTTTTAGATATCTGATGATAGCTTGAACATGTGTCTCCTTAGGGGATGCTTGAAACCAAGAAACTAGTCCTACTAATTGCATAATATTTGGTCGTGAAGATGTTACATGCAATACATTGACAATCATTGATCTATAGAGTTTTTTATCTACTTCATTGGCTTCATTGTCTTTGCTTAACCTGCAACTGATTATCATGGGACTACATACTAGTCTTAGTTTCACTGGTCTTAGCTTCTTCAAAATAGTTTGGCTCTATTTTGGAAAGTAGAGAGAGATGTACTTCTTGAGTGGTGTTTTCTAGATTGCTTCTTCTTGTTTGTATTCCTGCACGTTTATAACCAGTGATCAAGTTTTCAAAGTGATTCTTTTGAACATACCTGGAGGGATCCTTTGTATCTTGTCTTCCATCTTCTTGTTCTTCTAGTATTAATTTTTCTTATGGTTATTCTTGTTGGTCTTCCTCTAGTGGTTCTTCTTCTTGTTGTTGGTTGAAATTTGGTTGGTCATCTTCATCCATATCTGTTGATCTTCTTGATCTATGGGAAATTGTTTCATCTACTTTCACATCTGGACTTTCAACTGTTCTTTTTAATATCAAATTGTAACACTTATAGGCCCTTCTCCTTGGAGAGTATCAAAGGAATATTCCTTCATCAGTTCTAGAGTCAAATTTTCTCAAATCTTCATCATTTCTTTTAATGTATCATTTTCTTCCAAACACTTTAAAGTGTTTAATTGTTGTTGGTCTACCTTTCCATAGTTCATAAGGAGTCATGTTACCATCAACTCTAATTTTTCCTCTATTTAATATATGAACAACAATGTGAATTGCTTGTGTCCAAAAAACATCTTATAATTTGGATTTAGTTAACATTGTTCTATCCATTTCTTGGACAGTTAGATTCTTTCTTTATGCTACCCCATTATGTTGTGGATTTATAGTAGTTGATAAATTTCTCCTGATTCCATGTTCCTCATAGAATTCCTCAAATTATCTTGAAGTGTACTCCCCCCCCGTTATTTGATCTTAGAAACATAACTTTAGAATCAGTTTCATTCTTGATTAGTTCTTTGAAGACTATGAATGTCTCAAAGTCATCTGATTTTTTCTTGAGAAAGGAAACCGATGTCATTCTTGTATAGTCATCAATAAACAAAATGAAGTATGATTCGCCATTTAGACCTTTAGTTCTCATTGGACCACAAAGATCAGTATGAACTAGTTCCAATGATTTTGTTGTAGAATATTCTTTTGTTTTGAAACTTACTCTTGTTTGATTTCCATGTAAGAAATGATTGCAAAGTGAATTTAAGGAATTTGTAAGTTTCGGCATGTCTCTTACAGCATTCCTTTTGATAAACTTTATCAGATTATCGAAAGTTATATGGCCCAATCTTCTATGCTAGAGCCATCATTCATATGTTTTCCCCATACAACATTTTTCTTCTTCTTTCAAATCCAAGATGTACACATTATTTGGACTTCTTGATGCTATTGCTACCAATTTGCCAGAATCTTTCTTCCTTATTTTGCACTTCTTGGAGTCAAAAGTAAAAATATGCCCTTAATCACACATTTGACTGACACTAAGAAGATTATGTTTCATATTCTCAAGAAGCAGGACATTTTCTTCTTTATTTTTTTCATTTCCAAGACTTACTAGAACCTTCCTAAAATTTTGGTAGAACCATCATATCCAAAGTAAATTTTGCCTCCTTTTTCCCTTTATAGATCAATAAACTTTCCTTTGTCTCCTTCCATGTGTTTGGAGCATCCACTATCAATATACCAATAACTCCTTTTGTTTAGAGCATGCAAGGCCAAGCCACATTCTTGTTGGCATTGTTCTTTGGTCCTTTTTTGCCAAATCTTTGTATGGTATTGCTTGTAGAAGGAACTTTTGGTTTCATCTTGGTGTGCAGTTATGACTGGTTTTCACAGTCTCAATATTTATGACCATAGTTGTGACATTGATAGCATTCGATGTCCATTTCCAAAATACTAAAGGGATTGATGACTTGATTATACTTTCTAGTTTATTTGTTCATATTGTCAGCTCTGAAGTTCTTGAGAGGACTTCTATTTATATCAAAATGATTGTTTGCAAGTGCTTTGCAATTTGCAGCATTATGACCAAAATTATTGCAAAAATAACAATGCCCCCAAAAGATAGTTTGATACCTGGTAGTGAGAGGTTGTCTAGATCGTACAACTCCTTTGCTTACATAGGCATATTGTTGGTCATTCTTTCTATTTTCTTTCTCTTTGATAGGAATATTAAGTACATTTGCAAATCTCCTTGTACATGCTTCATGGTTAGGTGTAATTGAACTTGAATCCTTATCATTGTTGTCTTGTTCATATCCCAAGCCATACCTATCTGAAATTGATCTTTGATTGTTGATGATTTCATCCAATATCTTAGAGATTCTTCCAAACTTTTGTTGATAGCCTAAGTGAGTGCTTACCATTTGTAGTCCCTTCTTTAAGGATATATTTTCCTTCTCCAATTATTCACATGTCGTTTCTTTCTCTTTCATCTTTCCTGCTAGATCTTCTATTCTTTTGACTTTTTATATCTGGTCTTCATTCTTGAGTAGTTGATCCTTTAAATACTTATTCTTCTTTCTTGAGTTTTTCAAATCCTCTAAGGCACTTATAAGTTCTCCTTCAAACTATACCTAAGCACTTACTTCATCTTCATAGTTCTCATTTTCACATTCTTCTTCTATTTCCATAAAGAGCACTTATTTTTCATCATCACAACTGTCATCTTCATCTGTTGAGCCATTGTCCTCTTTGGAGTATAGAATTTTCTTTTGTCTTCCAAATCTTTTATATTTTTAAGGTCTACTTCCTTTGTATATATTCTTATTTTCTTCATGATCATGATCATCCTCATTATCACTATCTCTATTCTGTTTGTAAGGACATTTAGAAGCAAAATGACTTATTTTACCACATTCAAATCATTTGAAATGAAGCTTACCTTTGTACTTTCCACCACCTTTCTGAAGTTTCTTCACAAAGTTTTCTTCTTCAAGATCATAATCGTCAAAATAACTCTTACTGGAATCTTTCTTGCTTCCTTTTTTCTTCTTGGAGGCCTTGAATGCTACTTCCATTCTCGAAGGATTCTCCTTTTCAGTTCACATTTTATAGTCAGTAAGGATTCCATGGATTTCATCCATTGTCACTTTGTTAAGATCCTTTCTATCTTCCAGACTTGATACTTTAGAATCAAATCTCATAGGTAGATATCTCAGAACCTTCTGTACAATTGCTTCTTAAGGAACTATTTCCCCAAGAGCTCTAAAATTATTGGCTATTTCATCTACTTGAAGAAAGTAGGATTTAATGTTCTAATCTTCCTTCATTTTTAGGCTCTCAAACTGACCTCTGTAAATTTGCAGCTTTTCATTTTTTCACAGTGTCATCTCCTTTATAAATGCTCTGAAGTTTGTCCCATATTGCTTTTGTTGAGCTACACTGCATTACTTTTGTAAATTTCGAGTCTTCTAGGCCACTTGGTATTGCATTTTTGGGTTTTGCATTGCATTCATACAACTTTTTCTTAGCAGCATTAGTTGGAGGAGTATCTGGAACTTTATAACCATTTACAATTGCCAGCCAAATATCAGTTATGAGTGAATGTACAAAGAATTCCATTCTTATACTGCAGAAAGAATACTTATACCCATCAAGACGTGGTGCTTGGTTTGTTAAGAGACCTTCATGTCTGTCCATATTTGCATAGAAATCTACATTGCACATTGATCTTCCTTCCAGTGGTTAGTCTATCTCTGAAGGAACCTGCTCTGATACCAATTGTTGGACACCAAGTGATACTAAGAGGGGGGGTGAATAAGTATCACCTAGTTCTTATCATTTCAAACATTTTTTATACTGTGGAATCATTCATTAACACATATACCATGTATCAAAAGCAATTTTCACTACAAAGAACACTGCACAAAGAATATGTAGAGAAATCTTATATATATAAAGAATATTCTTATTACAAATAATGCCAAGAGACATCAATCTCCAATACAAATGTGAGCACCCACTCACTGATTTTGTTGGCACCAATCAGACGGGAACACCAATCACTTGCAAGCACCAACTTGCTATTTTAAAGGCACCAACTTGTGAGGACACCAATCCTCTTATGAGAACCAATTCATAGTAAGCAAGCACCAACTTGCGAGGACACCAATCCTCTTATGAGAACCAATTCATAGTAAGCAAGCACCAACTTGTGTGGTCAGAAACCCACCTATGTTGTCAGGAACCAACCTTTGGAAGACACCAACCTTCTATCCATGTCTCGTCCTACCACCCAAATGTAGATTTTTTGTTGTATACCTCAATCATAATCCACTCTGAACTTTCTAATCTATTTCCTCTATTCTGCGCAAACTATTGAACATACTATACTTCACATTTCCATCTCTTTCTGCATGACCATTTCCTGTATCCTTCTGTTCAAATGGTCCTCATACAAATGCTCCTTGTCCTCTTCACAAATACTCCTTATATTTCTACGCGATTGCTCCTTGTATTTCTCTGTATCCTATAACCTCGCTCACTTCCTTAAGTCATACAACCATTGATTCCCCTTAGCTTTTCATCTTCTCCCTGAAGCTTGCAATTTCAGAATACTATATCTTTTGTGCTCAAGCTTATTTCAACACACATCAATATTTATCTTATTTATACTGATCTTACTCAATTGATATATCCACGAGTTGGGGTTTCTATAAGTCAGTGACACCGCTTCTTTCTTTATTCTCGGTCAAGCTTACCACCTCTCTTATTCTTTCATCCACGTGCACTTTTGTATATTTACTGACTTCACAGTAATTCATCCATTGTCTATATCTTCCGTTGATAGAGTTCCATGACTTGGTGGGTCTTGCGCACAAGATTTCCATGACTTGGTTGGACTTGCACACTATAGTGACATGACTTAGTGGGACTTGCACACATAAAACCTTATTGTGTATACTTCTTCCAACTGGATTCTAGACTTCATGCATGGCTTGGTGGGACTTGTGCACATACAACCTTATTATATATACTTCTTCAAACTGGATTCTTGACTTCATGCTTCTCATTTAACATCACCACACTAACTTCTGGACTATTTAACATCAATGACAATAATGAGTTTTACACGTGCTCTTTTTTTAACAAAAGGTGAGCTTACCATATGATCTCATTGATAGGAAAGCCAACCAATTTCTTCACACTTAGTACAATGGACACCAAATGGCATGATTTAAACATAGTGATGCCTGGGAACTCTCCACCCTCTCCAAGCAAGCAACAACATTGGAGAATTTGAAACATTATCACAAACACACATCTTGCATCTCAATACATGCACCATACTTTCACAATCTTCCTTGAAACAATCCTATAAAAAAGCATCCATATAAAACACTATTAGTGCAATTTTTAATTTAAACATGTTACTTGATCTTGATTTTATATGCAACGTTTCTACTCTTGTCACTTACAATGTTATCTTTTGTTTTTCCAAGGTATTAATGGCAACATAGATGGTTAATGCATATACATGGTTTCCTAAGGTTGGAAATGCACATGGTATGGACACAATAGATTTGGGGAACCTATGTGACACTACAAAATGTGTATTTGATAGATATGTTACAACTTATAACCTACGAGAAATCCAATATATGAATCCCACAATCCAACATTTGATTCTATATGACTCGTTCCTCCTAAAAACAACACCAATATTTACATTTGATCAACTGCAAAAGTACGAAGAACATGTTAATTGCATTGAACAACACATAAAATGTCATGAATCTTCATGACTATGCAAGAAAGGGTCCACCCTCAATTGTCACTATGTAATACCATGGGATATGTATGCTACATATCTATGTTCATTGGTGCTCATAGGAAAAAGACATACATTCCTAGTTGATACGATGATAGGTTAAACATACATAATTATGACATACTTTCAATATGGATAGGTAATGTTGACTACCAACCTATTCTCTCGTTACACACTTTGGAATATGTAGAAAAAGAAGATATAAAATAAGAAAGTTATCACCAGATGCTAAAAAAGATCTCACATGTTACACCTCCAAAAATCATGTTCTAGTTGTTTGTTTCGGGAAAAATCCCCTAATGGCTATGGGTTGGAGCCATCACATAGAGGTGACCCATAAAGCAAATCAAGCAATCCTTTCAAGAAAACAAATAAAAATAGATTTACAGCTAACTTTAAATTGAAGCAAAGAGATAAAGGGCCTACCTGCCATCCTACGTTTCTAGTCGATCCCTTCTTTAACTCTTTGACCCAATAGTGCTCCTAAAGAACCTGCAATCAACAAGAAAAATGGAACAAAGAAGAATAGCTACAAAAATATAAAGTTTTAATTGCAAACGAATGTATTAAATTATCAAAATCGAACAATCAAGAATTTAACACATTATAGGACATGAAAGAGAGTTCTTTATATAATAAAAACAACAAGATACATGAATGGTTTCACCTTCTCTTGGCTATGGCACTGTTCTAAACCAAAATTGGAGCTCCTCCGCTCGGGCCACACAGATGCTCAACTCCTCTGTGCTCCAAACAAAACAAGCCCAAGAACACAATAATGTAGTTTTCTTACCAAATAGGAAGTAAAGATTGATGGAAATGCAAATTTCCATATATAGGGGAATGGTTTGCAGACTCAATCTGGGGTAGTGGATTCAATGGACAAAATTTTAGCATAAGGATGTTAATGTATTCTCTGCTCCTTCTAATATTCTCCTTAGGCTATTTTATACTTTTGGGGAGGCAGTTAGGGAAGTTATGGCAATTATCTAAGGGAAAAAGGAGGTTAGAACCCATGAAACTAATTTCAATTTTCCTAAGAATTTATTATTTTTTAACCTCATAAAAGGGCATATGCACGCTAGACACTAGCAGGGTACACATATGCATGTTATACACTGCCAAGACGCATATGTGCATAAAAATTGGGATTCTTAGGGTTTTTACTGAGAAGGGCCCTCCACTCATAAATTTCATACAAGGTTCTATAGGGATAGAAAAAATTGTCTTAATTGTTAGTTTTAAATATGCACTCCTATCTAGCTATACCAACCAAGTAAACCCCTTACTTCTATTTCCTCCAACTGGTATCATGGCATTTAACATAAATTCACTTACAATAGATGTTGGCCTTCACATACCTATATTGGTCATACATCCTCTATACAGTCAATCTCTTATGAATATCCAAGAACTACCTTTTCATATTTTATACATTCTAATTGATGCAATGAGATTTACTGGCTTAAAATTGTTAGTGTCCATTAACGATTATTTGCATGAAGCATTCCCTAGCCATTGGAACTACACATTTGGTGGCATTCTATGATTCTTGTAGGTGATCTTGGGAAAATGCCTACTATGACAGACATCCCTATGTATGCATATGCATCACATGGAAACATAATTTGGTGTAGCTTTGACACAATCATCACATTGCCTATTTTTTTCCACAAAGAAGATAGCAAACCTTCTCAAGTCGATTTCTAAAGCCTCCTTTCCATCATAAGAAATGCAATTCCTATGTTAGAAGACTAGAAGCTTCTCATGTCTAAGAGGAATTCCTTCCCAAGACATGAAGAGAACAAAACATTTCAACATTTTGTGCACTTATATGCAACTAATAGTTGCATCACATTTCACAATAAACAAATGTTTAAAAAAACTAAATACCAATTACACAATGCGATGTTGAGAAAAGGAAACAAGTGTGTACTACGACATAACATAAACATATATATGAAAAGATGTTACTCTACAATGGGAAACAAATTATCTTAACAAACAACTCGTGGGTTGAAGTTGATCTTGTTAATGGAGCACTTTGGAAAGTCATTACCATTTCCTATAGCCCTAGTACTAATCCCATGAATGGACATCATTTATTATTATTGATTTTATCAACTATAAAAAGTCCACCATGGGATGTTTCTAATCCAAACTATGTGCTAGTACCCCATAAAAAGGGGTATCTTAGTAAGTTACCCCTTCAAATGGCATGGGGTTTTATGATACATAAGTCACAAGGCATGATATTACAAAATTAAGGTAACATTAAATGTTAGCAACATGGAACATCAAGGCCTAACATTTATTGTCATATTTAGATTTAGGTCCTTATGCGATGTGTGCATCTCTCTGACATTTTCCTTCACCCAATATTCACAAATGTGAGACAATTTGTATGTCAAACATTGACAACAAGATGAAGCCTTTCTAACCTTTTGAAACATTTTCCACCAAAACTCTCTTAATCCATCTACTTCTAGTTATACATAAGTTCTTATGTGCCTTGTGTATCTCTTCAACATTTTCCTTTTCCTAATATTCACAAATAAAGGGAAATTTGTATGGCAAACATAGATAACAAGAGGAAACATTACTTACCTCAAAATATTTTCCACCAAACCTCTCTTAATACATATACTATGGTTGAACACATCTTCCTATGACCAATATCGATTCATATATTCTACTTTGTACTTAGTATCAATTTCATACTTTTTACAAGGAATCTTTTTGTTTTGATTAAAAAACCTTATTCTTAATATAAAAAGAAGTAAAACAAAACCTTCTAGTTAATATAAAAAGAAGTAAATAACATTTTTATACTTATATAAATACTTTCATAACATTTTACATCAAGTTATTCATTTTTGTTATTCAACAATTTCATTTTTTATATATAACATTTTACATCAAGTTATTCATTTTTATTATTCAACAATTTCATTTTTTATATACTCATCTACCCGATATACCTGCATTATGCTTTCATTTTTTTCTTTATCTATTGCTTTAATTACATGTTATATCTTCTATCTATTATCATTACATAAATGATGGCTTATGTAACATCATGCAAAAAATTAATAATGTTGTTTTTCATTTTTATTTTTATTTATCAATAAGATGGATATGCAATACCTTTTCATGTTGTATGACTATTGTCGACAAATACAAGAATGACAAGAAGTTATAAGAGACATATAAACCATATTTCTACCATGTTCCTACCCTTCCTCCAGGGAAAAGTTTAGAGGTGAAATTTAGGCCATAGGTTATTTTTCGATGGTTTTTCCAAAAAAAAGATTCGTCAATTTCCACTTTTTTCTAAATTGATTCACCCAAATTCCATGGGACATTTTTTTTACTCTTAAAATTATCAAAATTTGTTTAAAAACTATACAAAGTCCTTATAAATTTGAATCTTTTTTTAAAAAATTACCAAACATTTTATGGTTGCAAATTTAAGAATTAATAAGATTCGCCAAGGTTTCTACACTTTAAGGAAATTATTGACCCTTAAAATTTTCCTTGCCTTCCTCTTTATCACATGTGGCTAATTGTTGAGTTGTTTTCTAAATTAAAAAACACTTCTAGAACACATTATTCATATCCATGAAAGAGACACAATGAGGTTGATAAGATCAAATAAATATATTCTTCCAAATCCAGATCTTAGATGAGGTGTTGTCGATGTTATAGATCATCTTGTATATATGAATAACTTATACCATCTTGCTATACTCATCAAAGTTACTTTGCAATCTTTCACTGTACATGCAAGATGTTTAGTTGCATATGTATAAATAATTGTTTAATTCCCTCCACATTCAACATGCTCATGTTCCGTTTTCTTAAAAGACAAGCAAAACCATGATTAATATGATTTTTATATTGCAAGTTTTGTTCCAATATAACTAAGATAAGATAGTTTTTTATCCTTCTACTTATAGCACAACATACATTTTTTTTGGATATTAAATGTAATACAACACACATAGTTATGAATTCATATTTTTTTTAAATAATACCTTACCATAACACTTCACCTAGCATGAAACTTGCCTAGCACTTTTTGTTTGTTGTTTCTATCAACTTTCTTTTACTCTTTTTGAGATGATGATCGATAAATATACCACAATCACTTCTTATAACCACTCATCCTTTCTTTCTAAAAAACAAATAAATTTCATCCATCCTTAACACAGTCATTTGTTTTTCAAATAAAAAAATAAAATCAAGTGATTCTCATTATATCACTATAAAGAATCAAAAGTTGATATAAATAAAAAATCATGATTTTGTTGAAAATTTGTAAAAGTTAAAATTTATATAAATAAAAAATATGATTTTATTAAAAATTTGCAAAAAGTTAAAATGACTAAAGAGCTAAAATGAGTAAAAAGTTCTAAATCAAATCAAAATCATAATTATTTAAAAATAATTCTAAATTAAATCAAAAACATTTTTTAATAAAAAATTAATTAATTTTATATATATATAACATTTATTAATATGTAAATTATGAGAAATATATAATTTACTTTGAGTAACTTAATATATATATAGATGATCAAGGTGTCTATTTGATGGGATTTCATTTAATTATATAATTTGATTTCAAATTATAGAACCTTTACTTTGCAATATTTTATTATACATGTAAGATGTTTATGTTTATGTGTAATATACATGTAAGATGTTTATGTGTAATAGTGGTTTAATTCCATCTACATTTAATAAGCTCAGTTTTAATAAGCAGAATCATATCGATATGATTTTTACAATCCAATATAATTAAAATAAGATAATTTTATATTCTTTTACTTTTTGTACAACTTATATTTTGTATTACAATAAACACTGTTATGAGTTTATAATTTGTTCATAATCACCTAGAACTTTCATTTAAAGGAAAATGGACATATGTATCTAAAAAATAACATATTTTATAAACTTTCCTTCACACTTTTTTTTACAATGACTAATAAATATGCTACAATGACTTCTTATAACTACTCATCATTTCTTTCTAAAAGAGAGAAAAAACAAATGAATCCTATCCCATCATTACTGTGTGGTCATTTTTTTTTCAAATAGAAAAAATAAAAAAGAAAAGCAAATGAGTTCCATTACATTATCATAAAAAATCAAGAATAAGATTGTTTAAAACTAGCACAACTACTTAACTTGGTTGGTGAACATGGATAGGTCACAAGTTAAGTGCCACATATGTTACTTGTTCTCCTCTTCTTTTAGTTAAGCGAATTTTCTACCACGAAGTGCGTGTTATCCATGCATAACTATGAGTTATCCATACATCAACTAAAAAAAACATAGATGCTAGTCCACTCCAAATTCTAAAGTATAAACATTTATGAACGTAAATATAAAGTTGATATAAATAAAAAAATCATGATTTTATTAAAGATATGTAAAAAATCTAAATTAATTCAAAGCTATAATTTTATAAAAAAAATTTATAAAAGATTCTAAATTAAGTTAAAATCATGGATTTTTGAAAAAAAATAAAAATTCAAATTAATTTAATATTCAATAAGAAAAATTAGAAAAGGTTACACAATTAATAATATAAAAATGTTTTAGAATATGAACATATAAAACATTTATCAATATGTTATTAAATGCTTAATATGTCGCCATTAGAGATTTTTGCTACATGCAACTTACATTGACCATATCAGCATCGATGATCTAGGCGCCTATTAAATTGGATTTCATTTAACAATATGATTTGATTCCATACTCGAGAACTCATATTATTTCGCATCCACTTTGTACATATTCCTATAAAGCAAATAACCCACTTAGTGTTGTTGCGCTCGGCTAGGTTTAGATTTGGTCGCTTTATCTAACATATCTTGGAAGAATCAATATTCTATTACACGGTTTATATTAGACTAATAAACATTCCACAATGATTTTCTCTTAAGTGATCATTACTTTTTCCAATTAAAAAATAATAATGAAAAAGCAAATAAGTACCATCATCATCATAAAAAATCAAGAATGAGATTGTGGAGATAAGAAGTGGTTATAAACTAAAAGTTAAACGCTTTGTTGGGTTTTTGTGGGGATTTATACCTTGGTGTTTCGGTTGGTCTCTTGGAGGATGTGGTCACTGTTTTTTTTACATTTTTTGGATTGTACACATTGGTTACCACGTGCCCGGTGTGTGATATTGGTGATTGATGGTTGGTGACCTATCTTGTCTTTTGCTGATGTGCATCAGTGGGTCTTATCTCCTTTTCTCGGGCTGTTGTTTTTACCCCTTTTCTCGTGACCATGGTTGGAATAGGGTGTTTTTTCTCTGCTCTCTTTTGTGCAGGGATAGGGGAAATCCTTGTCCATAGAATATTCCGAGCCTTTTATCTCCGACGTCGACGGATTTCTAGATTGAGGAGAACGGTCTTATGAAACCGAATGCCTTTTATAAGGATTTGCTCAAAGGAAAACGACCCATGCCGACAGGTGGGGAATAGTATTCTCCTAGTGGAAAACACGTTTCGAAAAAAGGACATCTGTCAAAAAAAAGGGGGAAAGGGTTCTTTGGAGGGTTCATTGCCTTACTCTGGCGGTGTCCATGGAGCTCATTCTCACAAGGGTGCCATCAAGCCTCGTCCAGGAGCTCAAAGCATAGTTTGGAGAAGTGGAAAAGTCGATCGAGGGAGCATTGGCTAACACTGGGACGGGATATTGGTCTCGAGGAGTTGGTTGAGTACAATATGACTATTCTACTTGGGAAATTCTCCTACAAGGCTATGAATAGGAAGGATATCATCCATTGGGTTTCACAGGTCTGGGGTCCTATATTGGATTATGTTCTAAGGTTTTAGTTATAGCTCGTGGTTGGTATGGCTTTAAATTTCAGGAAGAAGACCATGATTCTCTCATTCTTGGCAATCTATGGATGAAGGGTTCGGGCAGTTTGATGTTGCAGCGCTGGCATACATATTTTGACCCGAAGCGGGCTTCAATTTGATTTCGCCATCTTTAGGTTCTCCTTCCAGGATTCCCTTTAGCTATGTGGAATTGTGGGGCTTTTGAGACAGTAGGCAATAGCCTTGGTCATTTCCTTCATTTAAAAGATGAGATTATGAATGGGGTTGGTAAGAGAATGGGACGGATGCTGGTTGAGGTTGATATTTCTCTTGAGCTCATCGATATTTTGCACATTGATTGGTGTGGCCGTAAATTTTCCCAAGTGATTGATTATTGGGGTATTTCGTTCCATTGTTCAAACTACAAAGCGGTCGGACATCTGTGGCATCATTGCAAAGGGGGTGCTAAGTCAAAGAGGCCGACATCGGAGGATCTGCTTTGGTCATCATAGGAGGGTAGCGAGCAGGAGCTGGACATGGTTGGTGGCCTGGATGGTTACTCAAATCACTTTCCTCCTCCTGCTTCGATCCCGCCAGATATCATGAGTAACTTGGAAGCTTACAACCCCTCATTTTATCATTCTTTAAATGAGTTGGAAAAATATTTTATAAAATATTTAGAACTAAAAAGTTGTGGAGTTGGGAACCAAGTTGATTGACTTTCAGTTTCCTCCGTGCCTTCTCATGATAATAGCTCTGGAAATCCTATCCAAACCTATTCTGATGCCATTGTTGATGGTCCACATCTTTATAATGATGTTACTTAGGGTCTAGCTTCTTCCCCATCGAATACTATTCTCATCTCCTCTGATAATGCAGCTATGGCTAGCCCTCCCCCTACAGATGCCCCCTCTTTTTCGTCGTCTCCTTTGCCTCCTGTTATCTCCTCCCTATCTCTGCCCGGTCCGTTGAACACTAACCCGGTCCCTGGGGGGTCTTCAACTGTTTTATTGGTTCCGTCTTACTGTGAGATGGAAAAAAAATCTCCCATCCCCACATATTTAAAAAATCGAGTGGTGGAGCATAACCCAATTTCACAGTTGGAAAGGTTAATACAACCCTCACTTTCTTCGGGTTCTTCAAAAGAAATTAAGTGTGCGAGGTTGGGTGGTATCGCTCCATATTTCTCTCCGTTAAAGACTCACAGTTCATGAAAACAAAAATATTGTGTAAACTCAGTCAAACTGGTGGTTGATGCTCCACAGTGCAATGTTGATAATACCATTTGCCCCGACTCCAAGGCTCTTAGAGGAATTAAAGCCCTTGCTTGAGGTCGTTGATGATTTGTTTTTCTCTGAATATTAAGGGAGTGGGGGGCCTCCCCAAACAACTAACCCTCAAAAGAGTTATGCATATTATTAATCCGGACTTGGTTTTGCTTCAAGAAACTATGGTAAGTGAGGAGAAGGATAGATGTTTTTTCAATAAGATAAAACCCAATTGGATGATGTATGCTATGGATGGGGTTGGATTATCTGACGGTACGTTGGCTGCTTAGAACCCTCAGGTCCTGGATTTGAGCTCTTTCAAAGTATATGTGGGGATTCTCCTTATGGGTAAAGTGCGGGTTTTTGACAAAGTTATCAACTTTGTTAACTGTTATGGTCCTTACTGTGATTGGGAAGCTTTTTGGGTGAGGGCTCCCACTAAGCATCTACTGGATTTGGAAAATATGATCTTAGATGGTGATTTAAATTTCACCAAGGGTGCTTCGGAGACATGGGGGAGACATGTGAAGATGGATCCTTTGGGGGAATTATTCAGGGATATATTCTCCTCAAAGAACTTGTTGTATATTGATCCTATCCCACTGTCTCCTACATGGTCAATGGCAGGAAAAACGAGGAGCTTATATCAAAAAGACTGGATCGTTTTCTCATTTCTGAGCATCTGTTGGAAAATTTTCATAATTACAAATCTTGGGTGCATCAGACTCACATTAGTGATCATCTCCCCATTATATTTCAGTTTGAAACTAAAGCGACTCAACAAAAATATCCTTTTAAATTCAATTCGATGTGGTTATCTGACCATATTTTCAATGAGGAGGTGGTGAATCTATGGACTAATTTGGATGTGTCCTTAGAACTTTTTGAGATGGATAAACTTGCCTCTAAATTGAAGAGCTTAAAACTCTTCACATTTAATTGGGAAAAGTCAAAGAAAAAAGAATTAGCTTCGAAGCAGACCAGTGTTGAACAAGATTTGGGGGTACTGATCAAATTTTATTTTATTTTTTATTTTTTTATTTTTTTACTGGAATGCTATGTCCTTCGGAACAATCCAGGATGTTAACTCTCAAGGGGAAGAAGTTGAAAATTCTTCAAACACAGGAGGAGTCATGGAGACTGAAAAGTCAAGCCATATGGATCAAAGTCGGGGATTAAAATACCATTTTTTTCATAAATTTGTCGAAGCTCGTAGGATCCAAAATACTATTTTGAACCTCAATGATGGTGAGGGAAGGAGAATTGATGGAATAAATAATCTTCAAAAAGAGGCTGCAAAGCATTTCCAAAACATCTATCAGGATCTCAAATCTTCGTCATTGATTGAACAATTCAAAGTTATCAAGGAATATCCAAGACTCTATTCAAATGAGGAGGGTGACAAATTTTTGAGGCAATCATGCTCCAAGAGATCCAAAAAAATCTGAAGGGTTTTGCAAAGGACAAGAGTCTCGATACGAATGGTTGGACTGCCGAACTTTTTATTACTTTCTTTGATGTCACGGGGAAGGACATCTGAGCGGCTGTGGAAGAGTCTCAACAAAAAGGTTTGGTAACTGATGCATTAAACTCTACCTTTTTTACTCTCATACCAAAGTCATCACATCCGGAGGATTTCAATGATTTCAGTCATGTTTCCCTCTGCAACTTGATATACAAGATTATATCTAAAATTATAGCTATGAGATTCAAACCGGGGATCTCTAAATATATCTCAATGGAACAATTTGTTTTTTTAGAAGAGAGACAGATACTGGATGTGGTGGGAGTGGCCCAAGAGGTTTTCCATAGTACAAAGAATAGAAACTTAAAAGCACTTATACTTAAACTTGACTTGGTCAAGGCTTATGACAGAGTGGATTGGACTTTTCTCCGGCTTATACTTATCCAGATAGGTTTTCCTTGGGTGGTGGTCAAATGGATTATGGCATGTGTCGCTTCTGTGAATTTTGTGGTGCGTATAAATGGAAAGCCTTTGTTTCTTTTTAAAGGTTATAGGGGCCTTCGATAGGGCTGTCCTCTCTCGCCTCTGTTATTTCTAATTGTCATAGAAGCTCTTAGAAGGCTGATTCACAAGGCAAAAGGGGAGAGATTTGTTCAGGGCATTAAGGTGATTGTTCATTCATCAGTGACTCACACTCTCTTTGTAGATGGCGTTATGTTATTTTGGAGGGGATCCTTATCTCAGTGGCAACATTATAAGAAAATACTAGATCTCTTTTGTAATAAATCTGGAATGTTGGTCAGCAATGATAAATATTGTTTCTTAGAAAATAACTTGGATATTGATACCAAGCAACATATTGGTCTAATTCTCCCTTTCAACTTCAAGGCTCTGAAAGGGGGAACCAAGTATCTTGGTTTCTATATAAAACCATCCAATTATTTGATCAATGATTGGATTTGGCTTTAAAGAGATTCAACAAGCGGATAAGTCATTGGAGTTGGCGTTGGTTATCTCTAGGTGGCAAGCTCACTTTAGCTAAATCTGTATTACAAAATTTCGTTGTTTACTGGCTCTCCCTTTGCAAAATTCCAAAGGAAATATTGAATGGGTGCGTAGAAGACTCTTTGATTTCATCTGGACTGGCGGTGCTGAAAAAGAGATGTTTCATCTGGTAAAATGGAAGAGGTTGTCCTGTCCTTGGCATATGGGTGGTTGGGTTATAAAAAACATTGAGTTTTTTGCCACATCTTTGCGTGCAAAAAGTTTGTGGAGGGCTCTCTTTGCCAAATCTGCCTGGAGCTTAATCATTAAAGAAAAATATCTAAAATCTCTTTCTGTTGCAGATTGGTTTAGGAAAGGTCACCTTGGCACAAAAGGGGTGCCAAATTATTGGAATGGTCTTTTAGGTTCATTCTCCACTATCTCTAATTGTCTTTCTTGGATACCTAGGGATGGCCGTCAGATTAGACTTGGAGAAGACCCTAATATGGGTGGTCCTCCTCATTACAGATTATCTAATGGTCTAATTTTGTTTTTGAGATCTAAAGGTTACCATACTTTAAATCATCCGGTCGTATCATTGGATGTGGTTGAACATTGGATGTGGAACCAACACTTGTAGCGAACTTATAGCTCTTTGGCTCCTGCTTCGCTTTGCTCTGTCAAAGGACGTTAGCGATTCAAATGTTCTAATTGCAAGGGAAAATGATTCTTCTTCCTTAAAGGTGTTGGTTCTTTCCTATTGGCTATTAGAGGTGCAGAATTACATATTTAGGTTTGAAAGAATCAGTTTCACGCATGTTTACCGCGAACTCAATCAACTGGCTAATGGTTTATCTAAGTCGGCTTTGTCTTCTCCGAAGGGTGTCATTTTGTGGGAGGAATGGTTTGACGATCAATGGATTTCCCATGGTTCAGAGGCCTTATTTCTGTCTTAGTTTCTGTTTCCCCTTTACTCATTATTCTCGTATTTATATATATTTTTGCAGCATTTAACCTTAATTGTAGGTGACTAGTCTTAATGTTTCCCAATGTCTTGTTGGTTTTTTGGACATGCTGGTGGGCCCCGATGTTCTTTGGTACTCTTTTTGTCAGATGTAGACTCTTGTGCTTGTATTTTGGGATGTTCTGTGGGTTATATGTTTCGTCAGCTGTGATATGCGTCCTTCTAGGTTTTTCAGTTTCGTCTGTTGTGTTATGCAGCATTCTAATCAACTTATTTGTTTACTTTCTGGTTCTACCATTTTTGTATGGTTTCTCTTGGCGAGATGGAGTTCTGGTATCTATCTATGATAGATTTCTCACTATTATAGCCAATGGTTTGGCGGGATGACTTGCTACACTGTATGTATTTCTTTGATGAGATGGTTTAAACCCTTGCAATGTACTCACTTGATACTATTTACCTTATGAATAGTATACTATTTTCTCATTGAAAAAAAAACAAAAATAAATATTTTATAATAAATTATTTAAATATACTAACTATATATTATTAAATATGAAATTAATTGAAATTTAATAATATATATTTCATAAACCATGGTTAAATACATAATTTGTCTAATAACCAAAACATAATATATTTTTTAAAAGATACCCAAAAATTAGGTTTCTCAAAAAATATGAACAAATTATATATTTACAAAATACATATCTAATATTATGTACTTAAAGGATACCGAAAAAATTAAGTTTCTCAAAAAGTATAAACAAATTATATATTTACAAAATATATATTTAATATTATGTACTTAATTTTTATGGTTTATGTTAATTTTATTTTTCAACATGAAAAAATTCCACTTGTTTGATATTCAAAAGTTTTGAATAAAAAACAACATTCCAATAATATTATGTACTTAAAAGATATCGAAAAATTAGGTTTCTCAAAAAGTATAAACAAATTATATATTTACAAAATATATATCTAATATTATGTACTTAATTTTTATGGTTTATATGAATTTTATTTTTTAATATGAAAAAATTCCACCTGCTTGATATTCAAAAGTTTGAAATAAAAAACAACATTCTAATAAAAGAAACGTCTAGTAATTTGAGCAATACAAAAAGATAGCTATAACCTGAGCAATGTTTCAAAGGTGTTAACACTAAAATCCAAAGTTCTACACCCATATATAGGATATAGGAGATCTAGTAATAAATAAAGAAAGAAAGATTATAAATGACCAAAAATTGAGTAGTAATGTAGTAGTAAGTTATGTTGCTCCATAACCATGGATTGGTACACGCTCTCTATTCTTCAAAGTGCAACTTACTTTCTCTTTTTCAATGACCCTCTTTGATAGTCTATTTGTTGTGGAATATTTTCCAATGACCTTTTTTGATAGTCTATTTGTTGTGGAATATTTTCCAATGACCTTTTTTGATAGTCTATTTGTTGTGGAATATTTTCCAATGACCTTCTTTGATAGTCTATTTGTTGTGGAATATTTTTCAATGACCTTCTTTGATAGTCTATTTGTTGTGGAATATTTTCCAATGACCTTGTTTAATAGTCTATTTGTTGTGGAATATTTTCCAATGAACTTCTTTGATAGTCTATTTGTTGTGGAATATTTTCCAATAACCCTCTTTGATAGTCTATTTGTTGTGGAGTAAAAGGATGATTGCGGATTTCTGATTTTATTTTTCCATTTCAGAAGAGCTATAATATGTAGAGGTGCACGCTTATGGTCCGTGAGTCACTCATAGGACAAGATGCCCTATAGGAGCAAAGCCTACTTCTGCTGGATAAACTTATGCTAATGTGGGCTATGGCTCTGCTAGATCTACTTCTGTTGGATCTACAAGATAAAAGTCATAATTTGCTAGATCGACATTTGGAACATAAGAATATTCTTCTCGATCTCGATCATATTAATATTCCTCCCGAACATATGGCTCTTCTGGAACAACTATTCATCTCACCTCGCGAACAAAACCATTTAGTTTAAATCTTACCCATTTATTAGTAGCGATTCTAATTTTATTTTTCCACTTCAGAAATGTAGAGGTGCGCGCATATGGTTCGTGAATCACTCATAGGACAAGATGCCCTTTCATTAAGCAAAGTACAAGAAACCCCACAGAATTTGTAGAACCACCTCAAATTATCCAACATTGAAAAAAATGTTCACTTCCCAATTTTAATACCATTCCAAAACCACAAGAACCATTTTGTTATGCTTCATTAAGAAACCAATCAAACAATTTTACATAATGTGTGGAATTCTTATATAACTCACTATGAAGACATAAACAATATGGGGATGTTCTTTAAAATTTCCGAAACATTCAATAATGACACTATTCAATATGTGAGATTAATAAATATATCACAATGATTTTTCTTAAAAAGTAGTTCTTTGTATTTGAAACCAAAAAGGAAATGATCCCATTCCCATTCCCATAAAAAAAATTAAGATAAAAATTGTGAATACATAAAGTTGATATAAAGTGAGTCTATAATCTATTAAAAAGAATTAAATAATTAAAAACTATTCTACGAATTGGAATAATATTATTGAATATGAAAAATATATATGTCAATATTGATCCATTAACCATGGCATAATATATTTTTGAAAAATAGACGGCATAATCTTCAGTATCAATGGTCAAGGGGTGCCTATTTAATTGGTCTTTGCACATATTCCTATAAAGCAAAGCTTTATAACTCCTGATACCCACAACCAACCTATTTTTCCGGACTGGAATCTTTAACGAGCTTGCTTTCACATTCACTTTCTTCTCAGGCGCTGAATAATCTACAGCTTCGATGACCTCGCTCCTTCATTCAGAATGTCTATATATATATATATAGATATACACACACACAGAAGATCAGCCACAATTATCAACGGAATTGCCCATTGGCGGTGCCTGGTGAAATCCTCTAGGCAGGCGCGGGTTAGCTTAAAAGAATCAGTATTTTATAAGATGGGGAAGTTTAATGGCTACAATTCGATATCATTACAGTTCATTCGCTTCATCTGTCTGCTATTCATAGTTTTATAAGAAAATTTAGAAAAGGTTACACAATTAATAATATAAAAATGTTTTAAAATATGAACATAAAACATTTATCAATATGTTATTAAATGCTTAATATGTCGCCATTAGAGATTTTTGCTAAATGCAACTTACATTGACCACATCAGCATCGATGATCAAGGCGCTTATTAAATTGGATTTCATTTAACAATATGATTTGATTCCATACTCTAGAACTCATATTATTTCGCATCCACTTTGTACATATTCCTATAAAGCAAATAACCCACTTAGTGTTGTTGCGCTCGGCTAGGTTTAGATTTGGGTCGCTTTATCTAACATACTTTGGAAGAATCAATATTCTATTCAGGCTTCAAATTTGAAGTTTTCAGTGCCCTTTAATGGCCATTTTATCTATCATAGAAGGCCACAATGAATTTTATTATGCAAAAAAAATTTGATTTGATGTGAAGCTCTTCAATAATGAAATTCAACATGCTTGTGTAAATTTGCAATAGAAGGGTAGGTCCAAATTTTCCTTGTCCAAGGGTTATCGGTAATTTAGTGGGAGACTCGGAGTCTAGGGAGTTGGAGAATACCCAATTCCCTTTGACCTCCGTCCTAGTGGGAAGAGTGGACTCCGTGAGTTGAAGACACGTGTCAAGTGACTCGATTGGACGGTCGGCATTGCTATTGCTAATATGATATCTTATTGTCTTAGCTTACAAGTTACTAAGTTATGTGTTTGATTAAGTGTTAAAAGCATTTAATGGCATCACCAAACTTCATTAAACCTCGGTATGAGAGGTTGCCAACTCGATTTTCCATCTTCTTCTTCACGTGATCAAACCCGAGTATAGGATGCGAAATTAAATTCTAGGACCCTGAATAGATTTGATAACTTACTAAGGATAACCGGTTACCGTAGGTCCTACTCTGGAGAAGAACAAGGTAGCAGATTTGGTTGAGCTATTTTTGCGTCAAAAGGAGAAGAAATAGGAGAAGAGCAAGGTGCTAGAGTAGGTGGAACCGTGGAGGTTTTTTTGCATCCATTTCATTGAGAATTGCTAGTAGATATCTATATTTTGGGTTGTATAGATTATTGAGATTCTTCAATGAAGAGATGTTAGCTTGTTTTGGTGTCTTGGGTGTTGTAGTTAGGGCTAGATTTTGATACCCAATGGTTTTTTTGGGTTAATTTTTGCTGAAATTCAAGTGGGTTTTGCTACTTCATTTCTCATAGCTCGTAAGATAACTCACAATCGACATTGATAAACTAATGCTAATTTTTTGGGGTTTTATCTTTAGTGAGATTGCCTTGTAACTTTCAATCCTTACCAGAGAAAGTTCCACATTGTAAGTATTTCTATGGTTTCAGCTTTCGATCCTTACCAAAGAAAGTTCTCTCTTTAGGCTTTGAGCATTTCTTTGTGATCACTTGTGAGCGGCGACATTTATATATCTAAGGTAGGGCCTGGCTAGTGGCGAGTCCATGTGAGTCGGTAGTTCACTGACTGAGTAGAAACTTGGCCAACATGTGCAGGATGAAGAAAAAAACTACAACATTTCTTCGAAGATTGGAATAACAGGTTACAAGTGTGGAAATGTGGTGATTGGATGCACATTCAACAACAAGGTTGCATTTATACATTCAACTCTACACTGCATCAGTTGGATGGAGTTTCAAAGGGAAGATCCGTTCCTCACTAGAATCTAGAGGGTAATATTTGACCCGTTTTCTATTTGCTTTTTTTGAGATATGTCGATTTTCTCCATCCCTTTGCACATGTTATGTTTTGTAGTTCCTATGTCCAGATGGATTAGGTTTTAAATAAACTAAATTACCTTCCGGTCAGTTGTCCCTTCAAGTTGAAATGCTCTCCTTTATTTTTATATTGTAGATTTATTTGATCAGACGGACTGACATTTGCTTAGCTACAAAATTTGAGCTACTTAACATTATTTTTTGCATTTTTCTCCTCTGGATTAAAGCTATTTAAATATTAAAGTTACAACTCTAGTCTACTTTGTTGTGGATCAAATTGGAGGTTATTGCAAGTTCGTAGTCCATCATTTATTCTTCGTTGGACATTTTCTAGTTTGGACATCAAGGTAACCACAGTTCCCCTTTTCTCAAGAACGTTATGCTTAAAATAAGCATGCTAGATTTAACATTGAACCTCTTATAAGAAGCTCTTGTGTGTTTAAAATAATTCGGATGTTTGCCAATGGTGATTAAAATCATTTTAGTTTAAACTTCAGGAGACCTAATTTTGATTTTCTTTTGGTTTAACTTGATCTAAAAAATTTAGGTGCAAATGAAATGGAACTTTGCCTTAAATTTTTATTTATCTGTAAAATCCTTGAAGGAGATTATCTCCTACTTGAAGTAAAATACTTAACTTACATGTTTTAGTCTAATTTAATTTAACTTGTAGGAGCAATTGTAAAATCTGGTTTCTTGCAATTTTTGAGGTAGAAAAATGAATACACTTAACTATCACGGTCTAACCCATGTTTTCCTTCTGGCATTACCCTTTTCTGAAAAGAAAAAAAAAATTCATGTAATAATAACTTTGTAAGAAATATTCGTAGATATCAATCTCAACATGGTTTATATGATTTGTATGCATTTTTTCTTAACATATTGGTTTTTTTGAAAAGTTTGTTGGAAATGTTGGCATAGTAAAAATAAGGGGTTGAGATATCACAAGGCAAAGGGGGAGGGATTTATTTAGGGCATTAAGGTGACTGCTCATTCATCAGTGACTCGCACTCTCTTTGTAAATGATGTTATGTTATTTGGGAGGGGCTCCTTATCTGAGTGGCAACATTAAAAGAAAATCCCGAATCTCTTTTGTACTGTATCTAGAATGTTGGTCAGCAATGATAAATCTTGTTTCTTAGAAAATAACTTGGATATTGATACCAAGCAACAAATCAGTTTGATTCTCCCTTTCAACTTCAAGGCTCTGACAAGGGGAACCAAGTATCTTGGTTTCTATATAAAACCATACAATTATTTTATCCATGATTGGCTTTGGATTTTAAAGAGATTTGAGAAGCGGATAAGTCATTTGAGTTGGCGTTGGTTATCTCTGGGTGGTAGGCTCACTTTAGCTAAATTTGTATTAAAAAATATCATTGTTTACTGGCTCTCCCTTTGCAAAATTCTAAAGGCAATATTGAACAGGATGCGTAGAAGACTCTTTGATTTCATTGGGAATGGTGGTGCCAAAAAATAGAAGTTTCATCTAGTAAAATGGCAGAGGCTAGCCCATCCTTGGCAAATGGGTGGCTGGGCTATAAAAAACATTGATTTTTTTGCCACAACTTTGCGTGCAAAATTTTTGTGGAGAGCTCTCTTTTCCAAATCTACCTAGAGCTTAATCATTAAAGAAAAATATCTAAAATATCTTTCTGTTGCAAATTGGTTTAGGAAAGGTCACCCTAGCACAAAGGGGGTGTCAAATTATTGGAAATGGTCTTTTAGGTTCATTATCCACTATCTCTAATTGGCTTTCTTGGATACCTGGGGATGGCCGTCAGATTAGACTTGGAGAAGACCCTATTATGGGTGGTCCTCCTCATTACAAATTATCTGATGGTCTAATTTTTCTTTTGAGATCTAAAGGTTACCATACTTTAAATCATTTGGTCGTATCATTATCTGCTTTTCAGGGTAGACTGTCTTGGATATTTGCATATCAGTTGGGGCTCTTTGGAAGTCTAGAGGAGGAATGGACAGTTTTTTTCAGGGATCTTCAACGCCTAAATATCCACATTTTGGAGTCTTCTGACAAACTTGTTTGATCTTGGGATGACTTGCTACATTGTATATATTTCTTTGATAAGATGGTTTGGACCCTTGTGATACACTTAATACTATTTACCTTATTAATAGTATGTTATTTTCTCATTGAAAAAAAATTAAAAGTTAAAATATTATAGAAAATTTTAAATAAATAAATATTTTATAATAAATTATTTAAATATACTAAATATATATTATTAAATATAAAATTAATTGAAATTTAATAATATATATTTCATAAACCATGTTGTTAAATATATAATTTGTCTAATAACCAAAATATAATATATTTTTTAAAAGATACCAAAAAATTAGATTTCTCAAAAAGTATGAACAAATTATATATTTACAAAATATATATCTAATACTATGTACTTAAAAGATACCAAAAAATTAGGTTTCTCAAAAAGTATAAACAAATTATATGTTTACAAAATATATATCTAATATTATGTACTTAATTTTTATGGTTTATATGAATTTTATTTTTCAACATGAAAAAAGTTCCACTTGCTTGATATTCAAAAGCTTTGAATAAAAAACAACATTCGAATCAAAACATGTCTAGTAATTTGAGCAATACAAAAGGATAGCTATAACCTGACCAATGTTTCAAAGGATATTAACACTAAAATCCAAAGTTCTACAGCCACATATAGGAGATCTAGTATGTAATAAATAAAATGAAGATTATAAATGACAAAAAACTGAGTAGTAATGTAGTAGTAAGTTATGTTCCTCCATAAGCCTGGATTGTGCCCACATTGATCTTGGTACACGCTCTCTATTCTTCAAAGTGCAGCTTACCCTCCTCTTTTCCAATGACCCTTTTTTATAGTATGTTTGTTATGGAATTGAGTTGCTACTAAATATACTTAAAGTGTAAGAAGTAAAAGGATGATTATAGATTTCTGATTTTATTTTCCATTCCATCAGAGTTATAATATGTTATTTTCCGTGAGTCACTTATAAGAAACCTCACAGTGTCAATAACTCTGCTCTAAAATTTGTAAAGCTACCTCAAACCATTCAATATTCCTAGTTTTAACACCAATCCAAATCCACAACACCCATTTTGTTATGGTCCATCAAAAAAACCATTAAAACAATTTTACATAATGTGTGGAAATCTTATATAACTCATTATGAAGACATGAAGACATAAACAATATGGGGATGTTCTTTAAAATTTCAGAAATATTGAATAATGACATTATTCAACATATGAGATTAATAAATATATCACAATGATTTTTCTTAAAAAATAGTTCTTTGTATTTGAAACCAAAAAGGAAATAATCCATTCCCCAAAAAAATTGTGAATACATAAAGTTGATATAAAGTGAGCCTATAATCTATTAAAAAAAAATTAAATAATTAAAAACTATTCTACGACCCACAACCAACCTATTTTTCCGGACTGGAATCTTTAACGATCTTGCGTTCTCACATTCACTTTCTTCTCGGGCGCTGAATAATCTACAGCTTCGATGACCTCGCTCCTTCATTCAGAATGTATGTATGTATATATATACAGAAGATCAGCCACAATTATCAACGGAATTGCCCATTGGCGGTGCCTGGTGAAATCCTCTAAGCAGGCGCGGGTTAGCTTAAAAGAATCAGTATTTTATAAGATGGGGAGGTTTAATGGCTACAATTCGATATCATTACAGTTCATTCGCTTCATCTGTCTGCTCTTCATTAGTTTTCCTTTGGGAATGTCGGAGTTACGCGCTTACGATTGCAAGAACGATAGTAGCTATGGTCATGGAAGTAAGTATGAGAGCAATTTGAAGAGTGTTATGGATGATCTGGTTAAGAATGCACCAAGGACGGGGTTTAACACCTCTTCTCATGGGGAGAATACAAAGGAGAAGGTGTATGGCCTTCTCCAGTGCAGAAAGGACGCATCGCCACAAGAATGTTCCAGCTGTTCACAGGAAGCGAGCATCACTGTTCAACAGCTTTGCGATAATGGCATAGGCGGTCGAGTGTGGATGGATTTGTGTTTCTTGCGTTATGACAATCTCAGCTTCTTTTCGGACTTAGATGGCCATGTCGTTTCTGTTCTCCAAAATGACCAGACTGTCAAGGACAATCCGGCTGGTTTTCAGACTGATGTAATGAATATACTTCGCAATCTGATTGCTCAAACTTCCGATCCTGCAAACAAGGGATTTGCTGCAGAATCTGTTGCCTCTTCTTCTTCTGATGGGGTCAGGATTTTCAGTTTGGTTGAATGCTGGAGAAATTTGCCCATAGAACAGTGCAAATCATGTTTGTTAATAGGACTCAAAAAGTTCTATCGTGTTACTGTTAAAGAAGGGGGAGAAGCCATGTTAGGAAGTTGCAGAATTCGGTATGAGATATACTCTTTCTCGAAAACGTTATTTGCCGACAGCGCTCCAGTGCATCAGGGTAATGTCCAAAAGAAGTTTCATTAGATTTTGTTTCTTTTAGATTGCTTTATCTTTATTCTTAAAGGGTTTGAGAAGAATATGTGCCCTGATTTCTCTGAAAGATAAATGAACATTTACGCTCAGGAAGATCTTCGAGAATCGTGGTCATGATATGCGGGTCTGTTGGAGGCGGTTTGCTCGCCTTTGCTATATGCGTGTTTATAATACGAAAGAAAAATAGATCCCCAATTATGCAGAGATCAGTCCTGCTCACACAAACAGAAACGGAAGGTATATTTTTATTTTTACATCTCAACAAATTTAATCTGTCTCAGACATTTTAGAAGACTTTAAATCCATTTATTACATCCAGTGTTTATAAATTTCTAGTATTTGCTTTTGATTTATTAAGTTCTAATGACCAATTTTGCTTAGCTTCTATGCTCTATCGTTTGCATATACATAATTTTTTCAGAATCAGCAAGGCGTGACGGGTCGTTGTTCAATTCCCAAATGGTGTTTAGCTTGGACACATTGTTAGAAGCAACAGGGAGGTTTCATGAAGATAACAAGCTTGGAGAGGGGGGCTTTGGCCCTGTATACAAGGTAGGATGTAGAGTATATTATAATTACATAGGGTTTGAAATTTAGGAAGAATTGTTGACTTTGCCTATAATCTGATAAAGATTTATTTATTCTGCTTCTTAGGGTATAACTGCAGATGGGACAGAAATAGCAGTGAAGAAGTTGTCCTTAAGGTCTACCCAAGGAACATGGGAATTTATGAATGAGGTGAAGCTTGTAGCCAAAATCCAGCATCGGAATCTTGTACAACTACTTGGCTGTTGCGTCGACGGACCAGAAAGGTTGCTCGTTTATGAGTATTTGCCCAATAAAAGCCTCGACACCATCCTCTTCAGTAAGTATTTCTCAGATTTCTCTTTTGTTCCATGATATCATCTTAAATGGCTCTGTGGTTTGATGAAGAAATATTGACATCTGGATGGATTACAGACCCAGAAAGACGCAAAGTTCTTGATTGGCAAAAACGCTATAATATCATAGCCGGAGTAGCTCGCGGCCTTCTCTACCTTCACGAGGATTCACAGCTGCGCATTATTCATCGAGATGTTAAAGCAAACAACATTCTGCTGGACAACAAGCTGAATCCCAAGATAGCAGACTTTGGATTGGCAAGACTTTTTCCTGATGATGAGACTCATGTTCACACCAGAGTTGCTGGGACATAGTAAGCAACTGTTTTGGGTTCCTTGTTTTGGTTAGTCTTTGAATATTTAGAAAGAAGATTGGATGAAGGTTAGGGGTATCAAATATATTACCATTTGGCATTTCTCATAGGATCTATTTGGGTTTTCTTTATTATCAGCGGTTATATGGCTCCAGAGTATGCAATGTTAGGGCAACTATCTGTAAAAGCAGATGTTTACAGTTTCGGTGTCGTTCTTCTTGAGATTGTGAGTGGAAGAAGAAATACTGATATTCGCCTTCCTCAAGAAATGCAAAATCTTTTAGAATGGGTGAGATTGCATTTTTTTTTAATCACTTGGTTGGGCTTAAACCAGCTTCATTGAAAATTAAATATAATTTTTTTTGGGGGGACTACAATCTTATATTTCCGAATTTACATAAATGCAGGGATGGAGATTGTGCAATGGAGGAAATTTGCTGAATATGATCGATCAGACAATAGCTGAATGTTTCCCGCAGGAACAGGCATTGAGATGCATTCATGTTGGTCTTCTATGCGTACAGGCTGATGTAGTTAATCGTCCAGCAATGTCTGATGTTGTCCTGATGCTGTCCACCAATTCAGTGGCCATACCGAATCCCACAAAGCCTGCTTTTGTTAGTCTGAGCTTTAGCGGGGGTTCACTTACAAAAGATGGAGCTGTTTCCACGTCATTTGCCCCTTCGCAAATGCAGCCATCCTCCTCAACTTTGTCTTCGTCAATTGAAACTTTGGAAGGGAGATAGAATATTAGAATATTGTGTAAATTTTAGCTAGTTATTCATTTGCTTAAAGTGAAGTGTGGATCAGTAGGGGACAAATCCAATCAGTTCAGCATTGGTTTAAAGTGAAGTTTAAAGTGAAGTGTGGGTCAGTGGGGACCCACAAATCCAATCAGTTGAGGATTGCTATCGTACAAGTTAAGCTGTTATTTTTTAATGATTTTGACTACTTAGATACTTTAGGATTATGATTTTTTGATGGCTTAGATGTCTTTAAATTTTTATGATTTCTTAAACCAAAGGATTCTCAATCAAAGTTTATGGTTTATGGTTATCAAAGCTTATGGTTATGACAATTATATCACTAAATTTTGATAAACAAACTAAAATTTATAACCATATTTAACATTCAACTTGTCTCATCTCTGACAATCTACCTGTCTCAAATTCCATCCCTGGTTAGGCTTTCTTTCTAGTATACTTAAATATAAATCTGTATTTATAGTATTGTTGGTGGACATTTCTGGCTGAATAACTCGTGATTGAAATGTAAAAATCACTTGCAGCAATTGGATGTTTACCTGTGTGTTTAAATAACCTTATTATAGCTGATCGAGTCTCATGAATTGAGATCAGTATTTGTACGGTAAAGATTATATTATTCATGAATTGCATTCAGTCTTTGTACTTTAATTGCAAACAGCATAAGACGGGATTATCATGGTATCTAGAACTTGGGAATTAGAATTGAATTGATTGTACAGATCCGTCTTGAGTATTAAGCATTTGATTTTTCATTTAGAGGGAAAGATTGATCAATATGCTGGTTTATGTTTCGTTGAATATTTGTTTTCCAAAGAAATTGGCAAAAGAGTTAACAATTCAGATACTAAAAGTTGCTGATTTTGATCATTTTTTATCATTTTTTTGTCTGATATTTATTCATTGTTAAATTATTAATAAATAAAAAATCATGTTACAGATCTTTGTCATCCTCTGATATGATATTATTCAATATTAAATTATTAATAAATCAAATTTTGTATTTTATTTTTCAAAAATGGTTTAAAAACTTTATATATACTTCTAGTTAGAATAACCTAAAATCTGTTCAAAATCTCCTTAAAATTAAAGCAATCAATTCTTAAATGTACTTCCACCCAGAATCCCTACATACTAAGTAATCAAAGAAATGCTCTTTCATTATAAGACAATATTATATTGATTTTAACTTATTAAATTTGCATATTTAAGTTAATTTATACGTTTCTCCACGCAAAATGAAAATACCTCGAATAAAAACTTTTTATTATCGATAACAACTTTGCATTATCATCTGCACCTCAGTAATATTTTCAAAGCCTTTCTCAATCTGGATTGAATTAACTTGTGCAGTCAATGCAGGCTTTTTTTATTATTAAAATGTTGAATTTCGTAGTTGAATGTTATATTAATATTTATTCTAATTAAAGTAAATTTCAAATTTGAAAGTAATCACCGTGTCAGCTTTTATTTGAGTCTTTATTACACTTAGCACGCTGGTATGATATCTGGTTATTTTTAGTTTTCTTTATATCCCTTATTACAATTTAGTTATTTACTGAAATTTTGGAAAATTGAAAAAGAGATTTGCCATATAAAATTAGTTAAATACTTCAAATAATTATTTTAATTGTTTTAACAATTTACTAAGATTATAATGTTAAGAAATAATATATAATAAAAATAAGAATATCATTTCATTATTATTAATATTATTAAAGAAATATAAATCGTTATAGAATATGGTTAAAACTACTATCTCAATGTTATATTGAATAAATTCATTTTGAGCCAATAACATGGGTTACCAAATACCATGGGCACAAAAACTATGAACGATAGACATACATTTGACTTTTTAATTTACATACATTTAATTTTTTAACCAAGTAAAATTTACATAACAATCCCCCCTTTAAACTTGACTATGTAATAGACAACCTCCCTCAAAGTATTAACCCTGAATTGAAATACAACATGACCCCTTCTTCTCTCTACCTAAATCTACATAGGTGACTCACCAACTATGAACTAGGGTACTAATGCCTAACTAGGTCTTACATCCATATGCCCATAAGTCCAACTCTCATACAAGTGCATAGATCCTAGATTGTAGTGTACATATCACTTCTTCTTCATCCACGTCCCTGTGCTTCTTGATAATGTTTATCATGTACCTCTTTAGATTAATCTATTCCCTGGGACCTTTACAAACACAAAGTTCATCTCCCTTCTAACAAAACAACAAGTCGTCCCTTTTTTTTCTTTTTCATAATATGATTTAAGGGTGATTCCATGAAGATGGGTAACTCTTTTGGCCAAATATGATGGTGAAAAACGGAAATTTTATCCATGTATTAAATTGAAGCCGTTGAAACTCATATTTTCCAAATGAATTTTGACATGCGGTTGAAAAACGAAATGTAGAGAATTATGTTGGCTTTCCAATGATATTTTTTTCGAAATATTCCAATGTCATTTATCATGTCGAATTTTCATTTAATGAAATGTGTGTACTTAAAAAATTGAAGAGCAATTAACAAGTAGTTTGTGTTCGTGCACGATAATTTAATGTTAAAGTAATAATTTAAAAAAATGAAATATGTGAACATGATCTAGACAGAATGCACTAGGGTTTACATATTTTTTTTTTAATTTTTCTCGAAAAAATATATTTATTATTATTTTTCGAAAATGACCAATGAATATTTCAGTCGCATTTTGCACACATGTGTGTTCGTGCACCAAATCTTTTAATTTTTTATACAATTTGAAAAAATAAAAATACCCTTTTGTAGAGGACGCGTTTATCTAGGGCATGTGTATTTTTTCAAATTTTTTGGAAGTGTATTTTGAATTTTGTGGATTTATCTTTGAGCTCAATCGAAGTTGTCGGCATGGTTTTTACGGCAAGTTTTAGTAGAAATTTAAAAACAAAAGACATATGAAAATAAAAATTCGTAAATTTTATATATGTGGATAGAGGATTCGTTGACGAATCCAATGGTATCAAGTCCGCTCATTAATGAGTATTTAATGACATGGTTTAACTTTGTGGAAGGCAAACAAAACTTTCATTCTGCAGTGAAAAGGGCTCTCGGCCTGTTTTTTAAGCCCTCGATCGAGCTAAATATCTCAATCGAGGGTTTAAGAAGACCTCGATCGAGGTATTTTAAAACCCTCGATCGAGGGCCTAAAATGAGCCTTTTTATGTTTTTCAAAAGCTAGATCGAGCTTTTGCGAGCTTTTCAAAAGCTCGATCGAGGGTTTTAAAACCCTCGATCGAGGTATTTTAAAACCCTCGATCGAGCTATTAAATCCCTCGATCGAGGTATTTTAAAACCCTCGATCGAGCTTTTAAAACCCTTGATCGAGCTTTTAAAACCTCGATCGAGGGCTTGAAAATACCTCGATCAAGGGTTCGAAAAATAATTTTTTTAGCTTCCATCCGCAAAAAATGGTGAACCACCTTCATGGAATCACCCATAAAGCCCTTTTCAGAAACTTACCTACTTAAAACGCTCCTTTTAAACACAGCTTTTCATAAAAACCTTTTCACAAAATAATATGATGTATCTCCTTTCTTTGAAAACTATTTTATTTAAATTGTTTTAAACAAACCTTTGACTTCTTCACTTTGACATGAGGACTTCTTCACTTTGACATTTACACCATGGATCTTACATACCAACGATTTCAACCTTTTTGAGGACAGAACTTCTCTTTACTTTCATTGGGACCTTTTGACAAGTTGCTTCCTTCACATCAATGTCTAGGATGACTTCTTCATAATTTATGCAGCAGTGGTGGATCTTTTGGATTTTCTTGCAACATTGGTGGCTTTCTCCTCCCACACATGGATTTCTCCTCAGATGGATCTAATTTGGATTTTCTCTTTCAAATTTCCACATGGAATTTTATTTTGGCATGAACCGATCTTCTCTCATGCAAACTCTTGGACGGATTGTTCAAATTTTCTTGGTGGATTGGTTCCCTCTTCACATGGGCAGACTGTGCATTCACCACATGGATCAATCCTATCCACAATTTTTCCTCACGCCATATTTCTTCACTCCAGTGATTTCTTTCTTGGGTGTTTTCCTCTTTTGGATTCGCCGCACTGCATTTCTCCTCCAACCAACAACAATGGGAAGAATAGATCTTTCCCAAGATTGGGTTTTTAGGATAATTCTTCATTGTCATTATGTGTATGTTGTGTAATGCTTGTTTTAATGTTCTTCTAATTGTAGCAGTGGTATTAGAGCAAAGTTTATTGGAGATCTAGTATGTGCAGGTTGCATTTACTAATAAATGCAATGGATTCAATGATAAAGATTAAAAAGTTTAGTGGGGAAAACTTCCCCATATGGAGATAAAAAATGGAAGATATGCTAACCTTAAAATATCTGCAACTACCGATTGAGGGAAAATCAAAGAAACCCTTATCGATGACTAATGGAGATTGGGAGAAGTTAGAACGGAAGACGATTTCCACTTTCGGGCAATATTTGACACACACAATATACTTCCATGTTTCACAAGAAAAGACATATGATTCATTATACAAAAAGCTTTGTGATTTATATGAACAAGTGTAACATACCCTTTTTGCTGAAAAACATTTTATGTTGAAAACATTATCTTAACTTTTATTGTAAAGTTTTATATTGGACAAGTGTCCGAGGATGACTGTAATTTGCAGAATATTTTATTATTAAATAAATTAAATAGGAGACAAACACCTAAGGGGACCGTTGAAAGAGTGTTTATTGACTCACTAGGTGGAATGGAATCTGGGGTAGAAGGCAATGGACAAATGGCAGCTTCATGAGGCAAGTAACTAGCTGTTGGTATGGGACAACTCCCTTGAATTGTGGTCTTAGTGCCCCGAAATATGGGACTGGAGCTTGAGGCTCATTTATCAAAAACTGACCACTAAAGACCTAGGCAATCTTTAAAAGAGCCATCGAATTTTGGACTGAGGTTCATCACTTTATCTGACGAGGAAATTTACCTTGGGGTTTTGCTGCTTGCACCCAAGAGATTTGATGAGGGGATATGCTAGTTTTTTATCATGGTGTAAGTTTGCAAATTATACTGCTGAGTGCAGAGTCCTAAAAGATAAGGAGCAAGTCTTAATAGTTTGCTACTTGTACAATTTCTGAGTGCCTTGCTTCTACACAAAGGGACATCTACCTGGTGGTTCAGTAAACAGGCTCGGGGGTCCAAAGGAGGAAAGTAGTTTGGTTGCTTCTTCTGAAGAAGGTTGGGAGGAACAGGCCTCCTTGGGTGTTTGTACACCCTATCTACAGTTACAGGTTCTACTTGTCATTTCAGTCACTAAGTAGTTAACTTACTTTCTGTAAATTGATTTAATTTAGTATTCTTTAGCTATCTGTTTTAAATGCAAAAGTATAAGAGTGATTTTATGATTTGTTTAGGATCTTGTAAACTATTGAATAAATGTAGGAATTGATAAAATATCTCTACTGTATTTTTTCCATACTGTTTGCTGTATAGTATTCTAGTACATAGAGGGTGAATTAAGGTAGATAAATAATAGACAATGCACAGATTCAATGATTATCCTAACCTTGTTATGTTTTTCTTAATATTTCCTTTATGTTATTCTTTATTTGTAATTTCTTAACCACTGTGTAATTTCCATAACTTAGGTTTTTGACATAGCTAAGCATAGAATCAATGTTTTTGTTTTTATACAGACCTTAGAACCACTCTAATTTATAGTAAAAGTATAAATAGAAAACTCAGTCAGTTCTCTATTTTCTGCATAAATCTAAACTATATCTTTTATAGCAAGTGTTGAGTACAGTGCATCTCATTATCTTTTCTTCAAATACATTTATTTCCTTTCGTTGTTATGTTTGAAAACTAATTAACTGTAAAATAATTCTAGCATTACCTCTTTATACAAACATTTTACATCTTCATCATTGTAGCAACAAAAGATAAATAGGGTTACTATTTATTGCACATCTATTTCTTTTATACAGAGTAATCAGAACTTTTAACACTCAGATTATCAGACCTCTATAAACTTAAATTAAGATTGTTTTGAGCAAATGTTTCGCTAATGCCAGAACCCAAACACTTAGTATTCATTTCGACATTATCGATTTTCAAGACAGAGTTTACAGAAGACTTTCACAAACAGTATCGAGCTAGCAGAACAATATTATAACTTTAGCCAGAATGGCCGAGGGTTAAAACCCTCTTAGCATAGTTACATTTTACAATTATTGATGTAGAAAAACAATGCTATTAAGCAATCATCATTTCGCTAGGGTTTGAGACCCAAATCTTCTAAACAAACAACAATAGACGATACATTGTAAAAGAAAATCGATAGTATTTTTCTACACAAACAAAAACAAGTTGAAACCACAGGCTAAGAGATCAAACCATTCAACCTTTAGACATTGTAAATTATAAACATCATCACCTGCCGAACATTAGGGTTTGAGGTTTCGCATTAAAAACATTACCTTTAAATATCTATTTCTTTAGTAGTAATGCCATAGCCACTGTAAACTGTATCCATCACCCCAACACTGAATGCAACGAAGATTGGAAAACAACTATGAGGACCATCACTTGACATTCAAGGACAACTGAATATTGGATCAACCTACATGCATAGCTATCACCAACCCGGGAATCATTCCAACTTCAAACTACTGCTGTAAACTCTCATAGTAAAGCTCGACTCTTAAAACTAACATCTAGTATAAAAAAAAAACCTAACAGGTCACGGTTTTGAATCGTGGAGAAGCTCCCAAAACCCCTGCTAACGAAACCCAAGAGTTTCTTAGCCTGTCAACCTCTCCACAGCGTCACTCTCCAAAACTTTGGATGCCAAAGGAAACAATAAATTCAAAATCGTAGTGGAGATTAGGGTTAAGTTCCAAAGCCCAAGAATCACACCTGATCAACGGTGGAGATAGTTCATTGCAGCACATCATAATTCGAACACCAACTGCATTAAAACCTTAATTAATAACCATTACCACCATGGGGAACAACTAGGATAACTTTCAAACTAAGCCACATACAACTCGACCACTTGACTGTTTTATCACGATGCATTCACATGTTAAGCATCACGAAGGCAGCCATGTAGATAATCCACTAAGCTAGTAGATAGGATATTTAAATGCCAAGGTTGGTTTACGAACGACTGCCAGTACACATATCCACTATGTTATTAATACCTTGTCTTATCATACGCTGACATATTGGCTTGGGTCGTAACCCTGTCATACATAGATTTCAATGTAAGTATTAGTATATAGGTTGATATTCTCAAATCAGCTAGGCATCGTTCCTATGTCTTAAAGGATTTCACGATGGTGATATTTTTGCATAGTAATGTGTATATAGGACCATTTGCATAAATCCTTGCATATAGTCTAGGTGCTATAAGGAATTTATACCATAATTTGCACATAGTTCATATGCTATGAAAATTACATAGGAATTGTTTCTATATATACACTATAAGAATTTAATTGTAAATTATATATAGTTTACACTTTAGGAAAAGCATGGAAAATAGTATCTAGATCATCTATTATAAGAAAACACATAGCAATTTTGTATGTAGATCACATGACGTTGGAAAATTTTTTTATCATGCTTTTAGCCTAGGATTCTTAAAGGCACATTATCCTTCTACAACTAATTGCATCGCATATTATATTAAACAATGCATTAAAGTTATAATTCACCTTTTGAATGTAAACTTTAGACGAGTCATTTTAAAGTACCTTGGAAACTTTATACAAAACCTTTGACGAATATCTAAAAGTGCATGTTTAAATTATAATTGTATTACTTGACCTGATGTGTCACCCTTACCTGTAATCTGCGAAAGGGAAAGTAGAAATGCTTTAGAATAAATGCTAAGTAAGCCTCGGGCTACCCTTAGGACCCCTTCCATCATCAAAAGAAGAACAACTGTTAGCACTTATAAACATTATATTGAATGAACATTGACATAAGTAATATAAAAATATAGCTGCGATGAGAAGGAAATCCAATGGTATCTCAATGTAGACTTTAATTTCATGTCATAACAAGATGACAAATAGTTAACTGATGATAGTTACAAACATTTATTACAGCATGACATAATAGAAGCATTTATTATAATTCTGCACAGTTAATATATGCATTAAAATCTACGTTGAAAAATTTTAAATTTTTGTGAAATTTTGGGATGTTACATGTGGTATCAAAGTGCAAGTTCAAACTGTAGGCCTGAAATAGGCTCACATGCGCAAAACATAAAATAAAACAGAAAAACTTAGTTACTGACTTTATTTATTTATTTATTTTATTTATTTATTTATTTTTATTTTTTTTGTACAGAACAGTTTGACGTTTAAATTGCAGGTATGGATATACCGGAGGAATCATCAGAGGACAGGTATCCTCGTAAAGGCACAATAATAATAATAATCATGAAGGAATATATGTCGAATTAAATAATCAATCTTATGAACTACTACGTACTGTAAAAGATTTAAAATTTGAAATAAGGACTGTTAAAGAAGAGAATGAACGAATTATCAAGGCACAGGATGAGCTAAGTCAGATTTTAATGGAGAAATACCATAACGAGGAAAGAGGAAGGAAATCAGAAGTAAATTCTGATTCTGGTACAATGTCTCACAAACATAAGAATAAGAAAGCAAAGAGTAGTAAAAATAATAATTTCACTTAATTTGAATCTAATCAAAGTAATTATAATTTTGTTCATGACAGCAGTGACAATGATTGGTGTTCTAAGAAGAGGAAGCATAAGCATCATGAACAAATCACAGGAGAGTTTAAAAAGATTAAGCCACCAACCTTTAATGGTGAAACTGAAAAGGGTGAGACAGCTGAAGCATGGCTGTCTAGCATGAAGAAATACTTTCATATTTATGATTACTCTTCCCAGTTAAAAGCTAAGATGGCTATTTACAATCTGACCGGAAAGGAAGATATTTGGTGGCAGGATCTTAAAAGAATTAAGGACATAAAAGAAAGAAACATAACCTGGAGTATGTTTAAAAATTTATTTAAGAAAAAGTTTATGTCAGAATAGTACTGGGTGTGTGCAAGAAGATGAGGGTCACATTAGATGCAATGCTACTTTTTCAAAACTTGTTCCTGATACATAAAAACATAACGTGTTTCTGATATTTAGCACCTGCCATGGTAAGACCCGAGCCTGACATGTCACTGGACGTGCAGGATAGGTAACCATAACACATATGTGTTATAGAACTACAAAACGCATATGCGTTATGTAGTTACAAAACGCGTACGCGTTATTGAAATCTAAAATCAATTTAAAAACACAGTCCCGACCACTCGCGACGCTCTTCACGCATCAGAAACGCGAAATAGAGGTTGGATGAGGACGGTTTGTGTGCCCTGGAGTATCGATGGAGCTCGATTTAGCTAGAGGGGAGGCAAATTCACCAGTAGATTGTCATCTAACCAGGTAATTCATTCACCCATACCATTTTTTTGTCATTTCTTAACCTAAATTACTATTTTTTTTATTGTTTAAAACAACCTAGTTTTGTAATATTAATCAAATTGGGAATAACCCAATCTCTAATTAAATTCACATCTCCCTCAACCAAGATGAGTGAATAATTAAAATGAATCCCTTTTCAAAAAATCAAAAATTCCTAATCCAACAAAAAATTGCAAAAAATAGAACTCCCCCCTCTCTACAATGTATCCATCTAAGTCACCTGACATGAGGACACGGGACACGAGTGTCCCCACAAGACACGGTGACCCCCGGAATTAGGACACATAGTACATGTTTTATATACATATATATATATATATATATATATATTTTTTTTTAAATATATTAAAATTTAAAAATATAGACATATAGATCCAATAAAACTTAACATTTACAATTACAAATATGAAATATTCAATAGAAATTAGATCATTCACAAATCACAACACATTTGTCATTCACAATCACAAATCACAACGAGACATTGAGACACATAGATGCATGTCAGAGACTTGGAACCATATTTCTCATTAAGTCATCAAAATCAAAATGTATTACATAGATGTCGAAATGCCACTGGGCACTGGCAAATGCCAAATAGACTAATGGTCTAATAGTCTAATAGTAAATACAAAAAAGGAGTGGATCAAGATGGAAGAATACCATCTGTCAATGACTCAATAGTCCTCCTCCATGCCTGAATCAACAAACTCATCACTGCCCTCCTCCTCCTCCTCTCTGCCAATCTGACTAACTGCATCTGCTGGTGTGGAGAATGACACCTCCATACGATCACCATCATCAAAAGTGACCAGCTCTAGCACTGGATCATTAAGATCCATGTTGGATAATGCCAACTCAGTACTGTTTTCCAAACCCATCTCATCAGGAAAGACATCCCACATCCGTGTCTTTCCCTTTACCCACTCCTCCCTCTTCCTGTAAATAAGACGAAGGTTGGAGTGCACATACACCATCGTCTCTACCCTGGACTGCTCAAGCCTGCTCTTCTTCACAATGTACAAGTTCCCATATGTGCTCCAATTCCTCTCACAACAAGAGGATGAAGTAACTTGAGAGAGGACCCTCAAGGCTATCTTTTGTAGAAGAGGGCATGTTTCCCCATGAGTTGCCACCAAACAAGGGGTTTATTAACCCCCATGTCTCTAACCACCTCATATCCTCCAAATCTCCCAGTGCCACTAGAAAACTCATAAAATTCCTCCTCCACCACCTCAAGGTGGTCTCTATCCTGAAGTAGCCATCTAAATGCTATCTTCCTCCCCTCTGAGATCTCTCCATCCATGTGAGGAGGGACTCTGGATGCAGCCCCGACCCCCCATTGAGCCAATCCTAAGCGTAGAACCTGGGGTTCAATGAGTGGACCAAGCAATGCAAAGGTGTGCAATTCTTATCCCACTTGGAGATAAGAATGCCCTATATGATGGACCATAAGTTCTATGCCGATGTCTCATACTCAGCACACTCATTCTCCATAACAATGGTCCTCATGGACTCAATCATGGAATCCCACCCCTCATAAACATCTCCTAGGATGGGCTGGTCCGTGACTGCAAACTGCAACAAAGAAATGATTGGCTCCATGATCTTGATGCTAAGGACTACCCTATCCCACCAACCATCATCTAAAACCGTGTCACACGCGACATGAGGACCCTATTGGACGTGTCCAGTTACTTAGGTATCCATCCACATGAAACCCAAATTTCCAACCCTCAAAGGCCATTTCCCATGATACTAATTAAATAATTTTCCTTGGTAATGGCCATAACAAGATGAAATGCATGCACAAGCATGAATAGAAAAAATGCAAAAAAAATTAGTAACTTGGTTTCTCAAAATTTCATCACAATCATTTGTCCATGAACATAATCAAAATTTCATCAGAAGTGTATATAGCTATACATTGCCTCTTAGTTAAGCACCCTTGACTAAATGCCAAAACACATTAACAAAGTGTCTCTCGGCCCTTCCCTATCCACACCCTCGATCAATCTACTCAACACTCAGGGACCGTCGATTCAACTGAAAGACTTCATATATAAAATCACTATGTTTTTTATTTAATTTTCTGAACTTGCCATACAATGTAGAAATCGATTTTGTAGAGAGAAATTGTCTCTGTTTTGAGAAATTGACATTGTTGTTATTGTCATTCTAGTCACAATCTCTAGTTGATTATTCAACATCTTAATCATTGATAGTCATCTCAAGTACATATGTAATCATATTGGCAAGACAAACTCACACATATCCATTTCATTCCATGCCACTTTGTCCTCCCCTCCAACCACAAGGCGTAATATGTTGAAATCAATAAATTTAATGTTAGCTTATGAAGTTGATGGAAATATTGTTTTCTGCAATGGACGTAAATGCCAAAACATGTCAAAATAACACTCCTAAATTCTAAGAAGTTTAAACCCAAGTTTGCATGGAAAAGTCACCCATGAGGGTTAAGAAGTGCCTTAACTTCTAGAAAGAAGTTGAACGAAACTTACTTTTTAATGGTTAAATGTTTAATTTTAAGTTTTAAATGTATGTAAGTGATTGCCATTAAATTGCTTACTTGAGTTTGATTTAATACATTTTCAATTTTGAAAAGACGTCATTATATACCATGTATGTGTTTCTAATGATTTTCGTATTGATGTCTTTATTGCAGTTGCGGCTATGGACACCAATGCCAAGATACTGATTGAGCTTGCCCACTTGAGGGGCATTAGTGCAGCTTTTAGTGGTGGTGATAGGATTCGCCGCTTGCTGGCATCAACCTTGGATTCAATTGTTGACACCATTTCACAGTCTAGCAATGTACTATATGATATTACATCATATCGAGAAAGAAAAAGACAACAATATGCTGATGGGCTAGACTACAATGCAATAAAAAAGTTGAAAATATCCAAAGAGCTCATATTTGCATTGTTTAGGGACCCTCGGACAGGGGAAATCCCAAATGCAAACAGGCCGCATATCTCCATTGAGTTGTGCACGTTTCAACCATTTGTTGATAACTGGATGGACAGATGGTACATGGTTTTTGATATGCCACCACACAACAACAGGGAAATTCCCTTGTATTTCCTTCGAAAGATGTACGCAGAGTTCGTGTTACATAAACGCATAAACTATTTTGACATCTTGCAGTTTCAGGGGATCGGTGGGGGGATGCCCCAAAACCGACCCAATGCGAGGATTAGAGACCAGGATCGCCCTATCCCTACACCTCGCAGGTAGTTTCCTGGGCCAGATGTCCCACCTGCACATCATATTATTCCACAAACATGGGATGCATTTTTGAGTTTGGCACGGGCGGTTGTTCGCCATGGCACTATGGTTCAGCATATGGGTGAGGAAGGGACATCTGTCCCTGGTGTGGTACATACACCAGCTCGTCACCATGCAGGACCATCAACTAGTGCAGGGCCATCAAGACCATCCACTAGTGCAGGACCATCGACACATCCCCATCCTAGTACTGATCCTCACGAGTGCACATCATGTGGTCGTCCCTGCTATGGTCTTGCCTCAAATGTTGCCTTCAGTGGGTTTTTGAGAGAGGTATGTTGATGGTTAATTGTAATAAATTCTTCATTTATTTTCGTCTTTGTACACATATATATAGTTTGAGCTAATATATTAATTTTGTGAACTTGCAGTTGATGCTTTATGCCAGCAGCGACGCCCCAAAGCCGGATGTTCCAGACTCTACAGGGGGGCATGATGCTACCCATTTGGTAGGCCCATCTTATATAGCACCTATTGTCGTATCTCACACCAAGGTAAACATTTTAAAATTTTAGTTTTTTAATACTTGTTAATTTGTTAATTTCCACATACTTTACATTTTAGTTCACTAATGCTATCTACAGTCTAATATTTACAATTATTAAACTTGCAAATGGCAGATCCTTCACTGGGGCAAGGTAATGTGGAGGTAGCACCCATGGCCGTACCGTCCCATGAAACATCTGGGCTCCAGGTAAACAATTAAAAATGACATTTTTTAAATACATGTTTGTTTGTTGAATCATGCATGTATAACTACATGAACACTTGCTGACTGTAGGCACCATCCGAGACATCTGGACCATTGCCTGGATTTGTATCTCCCTCCAAGCCATTCATGAACAAGGGTCGTGTGTATGTGAGGCATTCTACTCCTAAAAAGACTCCAGCTTCCCACGACCATGGGCTTACTTACACCATGGTAATGTATATCCTTCGATGATATTTGTTGTTTAACTTGAAATCCAGTGTATAAATCATTTTTGTTAATGTTTGAATTGCATGTTTACTGCATCAGGAACCCGAGTTATTTACTGAAAACCTTGCATCGATGGTTGATGCAGCAGTCAATGCCGCATCTGCAATGGCAACTGATCACACACAGGTATGTAACTATTTCAACATTATCTTTACATAGTTTATTATTGTTGCCTATTGTTTATTCATGCATTTCTAACTATTTCAACATTTTTTCATTGTAGCCACCACCAGCAGGAATAGTTCCTGGCCCCCCTGGTTCGACCATCTTGGATGTTCAACCAATGGCTCCATCTGCTACACAAGCAATGCAATCTCCTTTGTCAGTTGAGGTGAGATGTCCTTCAGTGACCGAGTGTTTCATGCACTTTCCATGCACCAGTTGATAATTGTTGAGCTAATGTATTAGTGTACATAGTTAGTTGAATTTAACAATTGATATTTAATTTGCAAGATCTAGAGACGCACATTGATCCTAGAGATGTGCCTAGAGGATCAACGTCGAGAAAGAACAAGAGGAAGCTTGAGTTTTGATGTGCCTTATGGGATATATATACATTTGGATACATGTACATGTGGCTTTGATAGTTTTGGACACATGTACATTGACTTTATTGTGCATGTACTTTTGGAGACATGTATATTGACTTCATTGGATACATATACTTTTGGATATACATGTACTTTTGGAGACATGCACTTTTGGATACTTTTGGATATATATGTACTTTTGGATACATGTACTTTTGGAGACATGCACATTGACATTTCACTTATAAATGAATGATACATTTCACTTTGTATTTGTTCTTCAGTTTCCACGTGTTCTTGTGTCAATCTAATGTGTTGATTTGTGTGGATTATCTATTACTCATTAATGCGCTATGTCAAAAGAACAAACTATTATATTTAAAGGTTTCAACGAACTCACTACATGCGTGCACTAATTGGTATCTAATTAAAATTTGTGATTTTGGATGATCATTACAAGTTATGTCAAAGTTCTTGCTCGTGTAATTTAATCAATCTAAATGCAATACAATGTTTTTCAAGGTTTCAACGAACTCACTCATGCACACTAATTGGATAGGTGTAGTTAAAATTTGTGAGTTTGGATGATTAAATTACAAGTTAAGTCAATGTTCAAGTGTAATTTAATAAAACTAAGTGCAATACATGCTACACATTTCATCAACGCCCAATATTTGATTGTACAATTAGATTCAACACTACATATGAGTAACTACATACAAGTGCTCAAAGCAACATTGGTGAAAGGAACAAACGTTACCTTGGGATTCAAGAAATAAAGTGCCTTCTAATGTTGGTTGGGAAGGATATGCTTGGTTATCCTTATGGCTTGGAGGTCATCTTCATGTAGATAAGTACTCTTGTTGTCATGTGTCATTAAGGTTTTTTCATATGGTAAAACCCTTCAGGGTCAGGGTTTGTTCATGGTTTCATTGTACTTGATTTCTAAACATATAATTATTCTAAAAAAGGTTGCTAGGTTTTCTTCCCCATGAGGGTTTCCTGGGATAAAATGTTGTGTCTCTTATCCCTGAACAACATTTTCATGCGACTTCCAGCTCGACATAGCCTAGAAACCGGACGTCGGATCGACAAACTGTCGACTCCGTTGGTCCCTTGGTGTGCGATTACCTCTAGGGGGCCATCTCCATCATCTCCCCATGGCCCCGTGGCTTCATTGTGCATTCATTTCATAAACTAGGGTTTTGCTCAATTTCATTGCATGCAATCTCGCATTGGTGGGTCAACTCTGCAAAAACCTCCCCCAAGCCAGTGTTGGCAGTGTTCCCACATCGGTATTTCCCACACACACTTGCAGGAGCCAACAACAGGCAATCTTTCTGCTTCGTTTGCTTTTTGGCTCCCGGGCGGAACTTCACCAGGTGTCCCTGAACGGCATTTTCATGCGACTTGCTGCTCGACATAGCCTAGAAACCAAACGTTGGACCGATGAACCGTCGACTCCATTGGTCTCCTAGCATGCGATTACCTCTAGGGGGCCCTCTCCCTCGTCTCCCCATGGCCCAGTGGCTTCATTGTGCATTCATTTCATAAACTAGGGTTTTGCTCAATTTCATTGCATGTAATCTCGCATTGGTGGGTCAACTCTGCAGAAACCTCCCTCGAGCCAGTGTTGGCAGTGTTCCCACGTCAGCATTGCCCACACACACTTGCAGGAGCCAACGACATGCAATCTTCTTGCTCCGTTTGTTTTTTGGCTCCCAGGCGGAAATTCACCAAGTGTCCCTAAACGACATTTTCATGCGACTTGTAGCTCGACATAACTCGGAAACTGGATGTCGGACCGACGAACCGTCGACTCTGTTGATCTCCTGGCATGCGATTACCTCTAAGGGGCCCTCTCCCTCGTCTCCCCATGGCCCAATGGCTTCATTGTGCATTCATTTCGTAAACTAGGGTTTTGCTCAATTTAATTGCATGCAATCTCGCATTGGTGGGTCACCTCTGCAAAAACCTCCCCCGAGCTAGTGTTGGCAGTGTTCCCATGTCAGCATTTCCCACACACAATTGTAGGAGCCAACGACACACAATATTGCTGCTCTATTTTCTTTTTGGCTCCCGGACGGAAATTCACCAAGTGTCCCTGAACGACATTTTCATGCGACTTGCAACTCGACATAACTCGGAAACTGGATGTCGGACCGATGAACCGTTGACTCCGTTGGTCTCCTAGCATGCGATTACCTCTAGGGGGGCCTCTCCCTCATCTCCCCATGGCCCAGTGGCTTCATTGTGCATTCATTTCGTAAAATAGGGTTTTGCTCAATTTCATTCCATGCAATCTTGCATTGGTGGGTCAACTCTGCAAAAACCTCCCCCGAGCCAGTGTTGGTAGTGTTCCCACGTCGGTATTGCCCACACACACTTTCAGGAGCCAATGGCATGCAATCTTCCTGCTCTGTTTGCTTTTTGGCTCCCAGGTGAAAATTCACCAAGTGTCCCTGAATGACATTTTCATGCGACTTGCAGCTCGACATAACTCAGAAATCGGATGTCGGACCGACGAACCGTCGACTCCGTTGGTCTCCTAGCGTGCGATTACCTCTAGGGGGCCCTCTCCCTTGTCTCCCCATGGCCCAGTGGCTTCATTGTGCATTCATTTCGTAAACTAGGGTTTTGCTCAATTTAATTGCATGCAATCTCGCATTGGTGGGTCAACTCTACAAAAACCTCCCCCGAGCCAGTGTTGTTAGTGTTCCCACGTCAGCATTGCCCACACACACTTGCAGGAGCCAACGACACGCAATCTTCCTGCTCTGTTTGCTTTTTTGCTCCCAGACGGAAATTCACCAAGTGTCCCTGAACTACATTTTCATGCGACTTGCAACTTGTCATAACTCGGAAACCGAACATTGGACCGATGAACCGTCAACTCCATTGGTCTCCTAGCGTGTGATTACCTCTAGGGGTCCCTCTCCCTCATCTCCCCATGGCCCAGTGGCTTCATTGTGCATTCATTTCGTAAACTAGGGTTTTGCTCAGTTTTATTGCATGCAATCTCGCATTGGTGGGTCAACTCTGCAAAACCCTCCCCTGAGCTAGTGTTGGCAGTGTTCCCATGTCGGCATTTCCCACACACACTTGCAAGAGCCAACCGCACGCAATCTTGCTGCTCCGTTTGCTTTTTGGCTCCCAGACGGAAATTCACCAAGTGTCCCTTAACGGCATTTTCATGCGACTTGCAACTTGACATAACTCAGAAACCGAACGTCGGACCGACGAACTGTCGACTCCGTTGGTCTCCTGGCGTGCGATTACCTCTAGGGGGCCCTCTCCCTCATCTCCCCATGGTCCAGTGGCTTCATTGTGCATTCATTTCGTAAACTAGGGTTTTGCTCAGTTTAATTGCATGCAATGTCGCATTGGTGGGTCAACTCTGCAAAAACCTCCCCCGATCCAGTGTTGGCAGTGTTCCCACATCGGCATTGCCCACACACACTTGCAGGAGCCAACGACACGCAATCTTCCTGCTCCGTTTGCTTTTTGACTCCCGGACGGAAATTCACCAAGTGTCCCTGAATGACATTTTCATGTGACTTGCAACTCGACATAACTCGGAAACTGGATGTCAGACCGATGAACCATCGACTTCGTTGGTATCTTGGCGCGCGATTACCTCTAGGGGTCCCTCTCCCTCATCTCCCCATGGCTCATTGTGTATTCATTTCGTAAACTAGGGTTTTGCTCAGTTTTATTGCATGCAATCTCGCATTGGTGGGTCAACTCTGCAAAACCCTCCCCCGAGCCAGTGTTGGTAGTGTTCCCATGTCGGCATTGCCCAAACACACTTGCAAGAGACAACGGCACGCAATCTTGTTGCTCTGTTTTCTTTTTGGCTTCCAGACGGAAATTCACCAAGTGTCCCTGAACGGCATTTTCATGCGACTTGCAACTCGACATAACTCGGAAATCGGACGTCAGACCAACGAACCGTTTACTCCATTGGTCTCCCGGCATGTGATTACCTTTAGGGGGCCCTCTCCCTCGTCTCCCCATGGCCCAGTGGCTTCATTGTGCATTCATTTCGTAAACTAGGGTTTTGCTTAGTGTGGGAGTGTGCAATTTTTCCACACGGGGGTCAACTTTGGAAAATCATCCACCGAGAAGGTATGGCTAGTGTTCCCAACCCGAACCTGCCTAGAAACACCTGCAAGACTCCCTAAAACCCAGTTTTGTTGCACGGTTGGAGTTCTATGCCCCCGGCAGGTATCCATCAGGTGTCCCTAAAGGCCTTCTAGCAGCAAGATGGGACGAGCCATAGAATGAAGACCGTGGCTTGGATCGACGAACCGTCAACTCCATTGGATTAAACACACTAGGATAGTGCCAGGGTTGCCCCTCTCCTCTGGCCCAGTGGTCCATGTGTCACCTTGCAGCTCCATCTTGGAAACTAGGGTTTTGCTCAGTGTGGGAGTGTGCAATTTTTGCACACGGGGGTCAACTTTGGAAAATCATCCACCGGGCGGGTATGGCTAGTGTTCCCAGCCCGAACCTGCCTAGACACACCTGCAGGACTCCCCGAAACCCGATTTTGTTGCACGGTTGGAGTTCTATGCCCCCGGCAGGTATCCAGTAGGTGTCCCTGAAGGCCTTCTGGCAGCGAGACGGGACGAGCCATAGAATGAAGACCGTGGCTCGGATCGACGAACCGTCGACTCCGTTGGATTCAGCATGCCAGTACACACCTGCAGGACTCCTTGGAATCTAGTTTTGTTGCATAGTTGGAGTTTTATGCCCCCGACAGGTATCTAGCAAGTGTTCCTGAAGGCCTTTTGGATGCGAGACAGAATGAGCCATAGAATGATGACCGTGGCTAGGATTGACGAACCATCAACTCCGTTGGATTTAGCACGCTGGGATAGTGCTAGGGGTGCCACTCCCCTCCAGCTCGGTGGCCCATGTGCCACCTTGCAGGTCCATCTTGGAAACTAGTGTTTTGCTCAGTGTGGGAGTGTGCAAGTTTTGCACACGGGGGTCAACTTTGGAAAATCATCCACCGGGTGGGTATGGCTAGTGTTCCCAACCTGAACCTTCCTAGACACACCTGCAGGAGTCCCCAAAACCCGGTTTTGTTGCACGATTGGAGTTCTATGCCCCCGGCAGGTATCCAGCAAGTGTCCCTGAAGGCCTTTTGGATGCGAGACAGAACGAGCCATAGAATGATGACCGTGGCTCGGATCGATGAACCATCAACTTTGTTGGATTTAGCACGCTAGGATAGTGCTAGGGGTGCCCCTCCCCTCTAGCCCGGTGGCCCATGTGTCACCTTGCAGGTCCATCTTGGAAACTAGGGTTTTGCTTAGTGTGGAAGTGTGCAATTTTTGCACACGGGGGTCAACTTTGGAAAATCATCCATCGGGCGGGTATGGCTAGTGTTCCCAACCTGAAACTGCCTAGACACACTTGTAGGACTCCCCGGAACCCAGTTTTGTTGCACAGTTGGAGTTCTATGCCCCCGGTAGGTATCCAACAAGTGTCCCTGAAGGCCTTTTGGGTGCGAGATGGAACGAGCCATAGAATGACGACCGTGGCTCGGATCGACGAACCGTTGACTCCATTGGATTCAACACACCGGGATAGTGCCAGGGGTTCCCATCCCCTCTGGCCCAGTGGTCCATGTGCCACCTTGCAGGTCCATCTTGGAAACTAGGGTTTTGCAGGTCCATGATGAAGATTTTCATGATGGTGATTATGGTGATGATGATGAAGATGTTGATGATGATGGCTTGGTCTAAGGTGGTGCTCTCAAATAGCTAATTCGTTATGAAATATTTAACAAGACATGAATTAAATTTAATATAAGTGTATTGTTTAATATAGTGAGCATGAATTGAATTAATTTTGTTGGGTGAAGCCAATAACCAACATGATGAACATAATATAATTTTAGGGTTTACTGATCATATGTAAAAAACGGCATAATCATAAACTTGGCATACAAGAGAACTTTTGGCATATTTATAAACAACGTAAACGTAAATTTGGCATATCAAGAACACAAAATGGACATATTCATATGAAACATACATGTAAAAATTGAGCATATATCAATATTCAATTACAAATAGTATAAATAGTATAGTATTAAAAGTATGTAACGTACCTCATCATGCTAGATCCCACCTATTATCATACAACCAAGCCCTCTGGATCATCTCTTATACTGATGGTCTCCATTAGTCTCTCGTGCTCTGTATCCGGTAAGAAGCAGCGTACCTTTGATGTATTTCGACTAGGCATTGTTCGTACCTGGAGGTTTGTGCCAATGATTAAGTTGGTAAAGTGATACACACTTGCACCTGGTTTGTAGTCCCTGTAAACATATCCACCCTTCTTTCTTGCATTGCTGTCCCGTGTCAAGTATTCACCTTTAACAACCATAGACCCAGTTGGAAAGTGGTTGTTTTCATCATCAGTAATGGACATAATGAGGGTTTGCTTTCCATCTATACAGCGTGCCAACCAGTAATCACCACCCCATTCAATATCTTTTGAGGCAACCACTGCGTATATGTGCCCTGCATTATATGATTGTAGGTATATGATAAAAATATTTTTCATGCGATACAAGGCCATTAATGTGCATTTGAAGACTACGTAAACAAACAAAAAATGTTAAGGAAATGCATCATACCGGGTTGTACAAGGTCTGAGACATGACCAAAATCTGCAGAAATAGATGATTGGTCTTCTTCCAATGGAGTTAACTCAACAATTGCACGCTGATCAAGTGGAAGTGATATGCAATCCCATCCATCAACCCAATCCAATGATTCACACCCATCCCAGTCACCATCACAACAAGGCGGGAAAAAACAAGCGAGTTTTCTGGTCCAAATTTAAAATACTAGGTTATCAGAGCTTCGAACCGAATGAAAGCCACGAGTCCCTGGAACAGTCTTGCATTCCCATGCATGTGAACGATCTATGTCTACCACCTCCCAAAAAAATCTCTCCACGTGTCTCTTTCTTGTGGATTCTACTTGCATAGTTGATTCCTCTCCCATTACTAATGTGCACCACCTGACTGTAGATTGAGCATTTAGAATAGTAGATTATGTAGATACTTTCAATTCCTCTCTTCGTAGGGCTGTTTTGACACATGCTCCGACTCCATCATGCTCTCCTTTACCATGCCCAGTCTCAAAATAGTTCCACATATGTGGCACTTTGTAGTTTTTATGCAATGAACACAACCACTGAAATATGCGTGCATTTTTTAACTAACCAGCGCACCCATCAGACCAAATCCAGTGTCGATCCATCTGTATGTTCCTTCCCTTCAAGTGATCATAGAACATGATGAAGCAATGACGTACATAGTGGAAGTCGTGGCACCTATCATCACTTATGTAGAAGTGATATTCCTTCAGAATTTCTCTTTGCTCTTCAGTGCTATTTGGGCCATGCCTATATGTGATATGGACCATCAAGGAAACCTGCTCAGAGTGATAATACTGACTTTGGATCTCATTTTGAGGTTGCAGAGTGTAGTTCTGGGAAAAATCAACAACTGAAAGTATAGTACCAAGGGGAAATGTATCTCTGCATATTCTAAACTTCTCATCCTGCCATCATGCCACATGGACATGCTCAACATGTTGATGTGTCTTTTCAATAAATTCCTTGATGAAGTCACTAACTTGTACCTGGTGACACAAAATGATCTCAATGTCACTTTTTTGTTGTAAGTAAGGATTGAAATGTAACCGTTACAACATAATTTTATAGATATCAATGCATACCTGAGATGTCACCAATTGTATTTTTTTGCTTTCTTTCCCTGGCACTATTTCATAGTTGATATATTTGAAACTTTTCATGTTTGTAACCATTTTCCCAAATTCACTGTCTCCATTCTCGTGCATACATTGGCTCAATAATGCCATTCCAGCACAGTTGGAGCATGTTCCATCCAAATAAGATTTTGCATAGTATGTTTGCCCCTCGGGCCTATTGCACATGATGCTATGAATGAATTCTCTTGATGAAGTCGGTGATATTGTCATGGAGCAATCCTGCACATGGTTAGTATGCAACACACGACGAATGTACAAAAATGTTTCATAGTAATATTCATATTCTACATGGTATCTACAACAACAAGTGTTACGAAGAGTATTTATTCTAACATACCATGGCTTACATTTCTCAAAAGATCTTTGCCCCAAGTTCAATTGTCTATGCTCAATCCTAAATTTCTCATAAAGTTATGTCTGTGTTATATCAAGAAGATGCTTAGTATGTGGTTCACGATCCTTTGAACCCCTTCTCAGTTTTAGTGCATCCTTTCGGTTTGAAGAAGGCCTTGTGTGATCATGCCAAAAACTGTGCACTAGTCCCTTTACTGCATCAACTAGCTTCATGTCACGACGTGGAAACCGACCAACAAAGGCCCAAAAATCTGTCTGATCGGTTGTGTCAAGATGTTCTCTTCTAATAGAATACCTACGGAGGGTTTTTACATTCAAATTAACTAGTTCGGATGTAGGCCTGAGAATATGAAGGGCCCTAGTGTTCTTATTTGCAATTGCTTGTGACAACACACGACGAGCAGCATTGCAGTTCTTTGAACGTGTGTTCTTACCAATTTTACCAAATGCATCTACTAGGATTTTAACTATATGAGAACTTGGTTCAGAATTATTTATCATCTTTATCCCTAACTTTTTCCTAACAACATTCATGCTCCTAGATTTTAACAATGATAAAAATAATCTACATTTATCTCCATCACATTTAGAAACAAAATATTTATCAAGTATCTATTGAATTTGATAAGCAATGCTACGTTTAGATAGCGTACCTTCAATGGAATTGATGAGACTTTCATCAACTTGTATACGCTTCGGAGTTCTTCGACGTGTGCTTGCTAATGGAGGTAAGGGGGTTGGAATTGTACCATGTAGTGCATCACCAAGACGCTTTGGCATTTCAGTAGTAGCTTGGTGTCCTTCATTCTCTTCCTAGTAGTTGGATGGTGGAAGTCCAACATCCTCATCGATGGTTTGTGGAAGTCCAACATCCCCTCGTGGAAGTCCAACATCCTCATTGATGGTGTGGATAACATTCTCTTCTTCAACAGTAAGCAAAATGTCCAACACCTCTCTGACTTCATCGCTTGTATAACCATGTCCGGATAGCAAATTTTGTGTTTCTCCGTGAGCTTCATCTTGAGATGGTAACTTATCACTTTGACTTGAAGTGGGAATTGAAACATCCCCTAATGAGCACCTACGTTTTGCTTCTTGATTACTTCCATGGGGTGCTTGTTCAACAACTATTGTGGAAATTGAAGGTCCCTCTTGTCGTGGATTAATAGGATGAACAGTGGTATCCTCTACAATTGGATTTGGATTAGTTTCCAAAGAAAGCCTCTGATTCATCATGTATATTCTTTTCTTTTCTTTCTCTTCTTCAATGACTTCTTGAGGTCTCTTCTTCCTTGTTGATTTGTTTACTTGGTTACATGCATTCCCCATCACCACAATGATCAATTCAATATAGTTTGTTTTTGTTTCTCCTCAATTACAAGCTCTTCAATAATAAGCAAATGGAAGTTAAATCATAAATTGTTTGGGCTCTTTGATTCTCTTGTACACTTGTGTATATCCACCATCACCATGAAATGGTCTTGAAGCTTGATATCTTATCTTGTGTGCTCCTCAAATATAGGCAAAATGAATCTTTCAAAGACCTTATCTTTGGTGTTATTCAATTGGAGATTCTTCAAGCTTGCTGATTATCTTCTTCAAATATGGCCATATAACCCAACACCACACTAAGCAACCATGAAAGATGTCCTCAATGCTGCACCTACATAAAAAAAAAAAATTATGGAGTTGGTGTAGAGTGTGAGAATTTCCAATGGCAGGCTCGTGCTGTTCGAAAAATCGCGGGAGTGTTGTTTTGGCTCGGACAGAGTGAAGTTGCTCTCGGATAGGGACAGACCACTATTTATGGAGTTACAAAATGCGCACGTGTTATATAAAGCAAAAATGCGTGCGCAATATGTAGTGCAAAAACACATACGCGACATTGTCAAGCACAATAAATAGGTTAGGTGCACGGCTAGGGCAACAAACAAAATCAAAAGAAAACTAATAATTTATATGGTTACATACAAAACAAATGTTTTTAGTGTGGGGACAAATGTTTTGTATGGTTTAATACCTCCTAGCTCTCTCCCAATAATCCCTAGATACCCCCTATCTCTTTCTAAATATCTATCCCTCATTCTCCCTACATCCCTCCCTACATGTTTCTTTCTCTCCCTTACTCCAGCCATGTCCCTACCACCCCACTCTCCATCTCTCCACCTTCTCTTTATCTTCATCATTATCCCTCCCTATAGCACTCTCTCCCTTCTTCTCCCTTAATCACTAACCCTCTACGCCTTTATCCCTCCCCCCTTCCCTCTCTGTCTTACCTTGTTCCTAGATCCCCTCCCCCATAAAGGCCTTTAGACCCTCTTCTAAACATTAATCCCTAAGTGCATAAGTGCACAAGATGATGAGGAGGAGGAGGGTGATGACAATTAAGATGATCATGATGCAGATGAAGATGATAAAGATGATGATGAGGAGGAGGGTGATGACAATGAAGATGATCATGATGCAGATGAAGATGATAAAGATGATGATGTTGATGAAGATGATGGTGATGATGATGAAGATGTTGATGATGATGGTGATGGTGATGTTCGGATGATGATGATGATGATGAAGATGATGGTGACATGATGGAGATGTTGATCTGATGAGGAAGATGATGATGATGATGGTGATTATGATGATGATGGTGATGATGATGAAGATGTTGATGATGATGATGATGGTGATGAAGATGATGATGAAGAAGAAGAAGATGATGATGGAGATGTTGTGTTGATGGGGAACCTTGAGATGACAATGATGATGAAGATGGTGATGGTGATGACGATGAAGATTTTGATGATGATGGTGATGGTGATGATGATGAAGATGTTGACGATGATGGTGATGGTGATGTTTAGATGATGATCATGATGATGTTCATAAGATCATGATGGTGATGATGGTGATGATGATGGAGAAGATGACGAGGATGGATATGTTGATGAGGAACCTACAAATGCCAATGATGATGATGATGATGGTGATGGTGATGAAGATGATGATGATGGAGATGTTGATGAGGAACCTACAGATGCCAATGATGATGGTGATGACGATGAAGATGTTGATGATGATGGTGCTGGTAATGATGATGAAGATGTTGATGATGATGGTGATGGTGATGTTCGGATGATGATGATGATGATGATGATAATGAAGATGATGGTGACATCATGGAGATGTTGATCTGATGAGGAAGATGATGATGATGATGGTGATGATGATGAATATGTTGATGATGATGAAGAAGATGATGATGATGGAGATGTTGTGTTGATGGGGAACCTAGAGATGACAATGATGATGAAGATGGTGATGGTGATGGTGATGACGATGAAGATTTTGATGATGATGCTGATGGTGATGATGATGATGATGATGATGTTGATGGTGATGATGATGAAGATGTTGACGATGATGGTGATGGTGATGTTCAGATGGTGATGATGATGATGATGATGATGATGATGATGATGGAGATGTTGATGAGGAAGGGGGAGATGACAATGATGATGAAGATGTTTATGTTCATGAAGATGATGATGATGGTGATGGTGATGATGATGGAGATGTTGAAGATGATGGAGATGGTGATGAAGATGATGATGATGATGATGATGATGATGATGATGATGGTGAAGATGATGAAGAAGATGATGATGATGGAGATGTTGATATGATGACGATGAAGATGATGATTATGGTGATGATGATGAAGATGTTGATGCTGATGATGATGGTGATGAAGATGATGATGATGGAGAAGATGATGATGATGGAGATGTTGATGAGGAACCTACAAATGCCAATGATGATGATGATGATGATGATGATGATGACGATGAAGATGTTGATGATGATGGTGATGGTAATGATGATGAATATTTTGATGATGATGGTGATGGTGATGTTCATATGATGATGAAGATGATGGTGACATGATGGAGATGTTGTTATGATTCAAGGAAGATGATGATGATGATGGTGATGATGATGAAGATGTTGATGATGATGATGATGGTGATGAAGATGATGATGATGAAGAAGATGATGATGACGGAGACGTTGATGTTGATGGGGAACCTAGAGATGACAATGATGATGAAGATGGTGATGGTGATGGTGATGATGATGAATATTTTGATGATGATGGTGATGGTGATGATGATGAAGATGTTGATGATGATGGTGATGGTGATGTTTAGATGATGTTCAGAAGATGATGATGATGATGATGGAGATGTTGATTTGATGAGGAATTGTTAAATTTTCATAATTTACTTCAATCTGATCTAGGATCTTAACTGAGAGAACAACATGTACAGCAAATCTACAGCATATCAATCATGGACACAATAATGCAAGCACACAAGAGACAGAGTTTACTTGGGGAAAACCATAAAGGTGAAAAACCCCAATAACTTCTTCAGAGATAGATAGATCAATGATACAACCAGAATACAAGAGATAGTCTTCTCCTAGCAGCAGAGCCTCCTCCTCCACAAGTGCGCCACTCTCCCAAGTGTGAGTAAGAGAATAGAATGTGTAAAATGAGAGAGACACACTCTCTATTTATACACTAACTTGACTTGACCTTTACTCAACTAGGTCAGCCTCAACTTAACCACTTAACATAATGCTGACTGGGCCGACCCCCACTAGGGTGGTCTAATAACCCTTTGACCCACATGGACGACCCCCAATAGGGTGGTCTAATAACCCTTTGACCCACATGACTTATACAGGGCCGACCCCAACAAGGTGGTCTAATAACCCATCAAGTATAAGTTACAACACTTACAATATAAATGACGACACTTCCGTATAGAGGAATAATAACATCTCTATAGGAATACAATATACATATATGTGAAATACATTCCGAAGTTACATATACATCAACACTCCCTCTTAACTAGGAAGGTATTTCTCGACACAGGTCTTCTAGCACAAGTCTTCTTCTCTGGATCATCGTCACTGGATAATCGTCATCGAGTCATCATCATCGTCACTGCTGCTGCTATCTCAATAAATATCTGAATCTACTCGTCACAGGAAGTTCTACAGAGCTAGTCCTTTTTCATACTGGATGTAGGCCCACCACCTGCAGGTCTTCGTCATCACTGGCCATACTGTGGAATCCTCAAGACTTATTATGTGCATCACAAAACCTCGAAAGAGCATCCCAAATTGTTACGAGCACATGGATCTACCTATAGGATCTCCCAGGGCCATATTATATGTGACCTCACCACAAAACCTCGCAAGAGCATCCCAGGATGTTACGAGCACACAGCTCTACCTATAGGATCTCCCAGGGACAGATTATATGTGGTCACCACAAAACCTCGCAAGAGCATCCTAGGATGTTACGAGCACACAGCTCTACCTATAGGATCTCCCAGGGACAGATTATATGTGGTCATGGAAAAACCTCGCAAGAGCATCCCAGGCCTTATTACAAGCACACAACCCAACCTATCGGATCTCCCAGGGACATATTATATGCCATAGGACAAAACCTTGAAAGAGCATCTGCCAGATATCCCAGGGCCAGATTATATGCCATAGGAAAAACCTCGAAAGACTATCTGCAGATCTCCCAGGGCCAAATTATATGTCCTCCCAGAGCAAAACCTCGAAAGAGCATTTGCCAGATATCCCAGGGCCAGATTACATGCCATAGGCAAAACCTCGAAAGACTATCTGCAAATCTCCCAGGGCCAAAGTATATGCTCATCTGCACAACTTGATCCACGGCCATAGAGTATCAACCTGATACTCACCATACATCATCATGATGTACACATGATCATCCTGATCATCATCACTGCAACATCCTGCTGCATATCATCTGGAGCAACATCCTGAAGTCGTCATCCATGATCATCCTGATCATACAATGCATCTACTTGATGCATACCAAGTATCTACCTAATACATATCATCATACATGATCCACCTGATCATACAATGTATCCACCTAATACATATACAAATACATGATACATATCTCCATACATGATCCACTTGATCATACAATGTATCCACCTGATACATATACAGATACATGGTCCAAGCATCCAACATGATGCATATACAAAATACATACAAATGATCCTACTGATCATATCCAGCATCCAACATGATGCATACATACATATAGATGATCCAACTGATCATATCCAGCATCCAACATGATGCGTACATACATGTAGATGATCCAACTGATCATATCCAGCATCCAACATGATGCGTACATACATATACATATAAATGATCCAACTGATCATATCCAACATCATCCTGATGCATATACAGAGCAGTACCTGGAGCATCGTCCTGATGCTCATCATCTAGCGCTTACATCCACAACCATGTGAAGGATCCTCCTTCCAACATGCTTGGAATGGCCTCTGCAAATGTGTCCATCACTTCTTCCTTGAAGTGTCATCAATCCGAAGAACACCAAGGCTCTCTCTGAAGTACTCGAACTTCACTCTAGCTAGTGGTTTCGTCAGCACATCTGCAATCTGCTCGTCCGTCGCAATGTATAGGAGCTTCACAACTCCTCTCTGCACCATATCCCTGATATAGTGATATTTGATCTCTATGTGTTTCAACCTGTCATGAAACACTGGGTTCTCGGACAGCTTCACACAACTCTGGTTATCACAAAAGATACCAGTAGCATCCAATGGGAGATCAAATAACTTAGACAGTAGCTTTCGTAGCCATACTGCCTCACAACTAGCTGAACAGGCCGCAACATACTCTGCCTCAGCTGTACTCAGTGCTACGCACGACTGCTTCATGCCAAACCAAGAGATCACACCTGATCCCATACTGAAGCAACATCCAGATGTGCTCTTCCTATCTGCAGCACTGCCATCCCAATCTGAATCAACATAACCCTGCAGGTTAAACTTTTGATTCGCTTCATACTTGAGCCCATAATCCATTGTACCCTTCAGGTACCTCGGAACATGCTTTATAGCAACCAAGTGAACACTCCTCGGATCCGTCAGGAACTGGCTCAATGTGTTCACCGCAAAGCAAATATCTGGTCTCGTGTTCGTCAGGTACATCAAGGACCCAATCATCTAATGATACATAGACACATCAACCGGCTCAAATGAAGCATCACAAAGAAGCTTCAGATTCAATGCCATAGGTGTGGACATGGCCTTGCAATCCATGATCCCGAACCTCTTCAGGATCTCTACTACATACTTCCCTTGTCCAAGGAAGATTCCATTTGCACTCTACCACACCTCCATGCCAAAAACAAATAGTGCATCATCCCCAAGTTCTTCATCTCGAACTCGGCAGCAAGCTTCCGCTGCGTGTCGGCAATCAATCTATCTTCACCTGTAACAAACAAGTTATCCGCATACAAAAGTAGTATCACTGGATTGCCTTCCTAAACCTTGTAGTAAAGGTTGGAATCCGCTTTACTCTTGGTAAAGCCCAAACTGAATAGAAAGCTGTCTATCCTACCAAGTTCTGCACACATATATGACTACACCATTCAAGAAGGCTGTCTTGAAATCCATCTGGTGTATCTTCTATTTCATCACTTTTATATTTCTCTATGTTGCCATCTGTAGCATGCTTGATCTGATAGTTCCATTTGGAAGTCACAACAGACTTCCCTTCAGCTCTTGGGACCGCATACCAAGCATCATTCTTCATGATCGATGGATCATGGCATTCTTATGGTATCCTGGGAACTTCAATATCTTCAATAGATAATTTTCTTGCTTGAACAAATGTTGTAGTCCTTCTTTTGTAGGTGAAGGTATATGGTCTTTTCTACAAAACAAGTTAAATTGCATGATTAGAAACATCTCATAATTTTCAGACAAATTCTTACACATAAAGAAATATGTCATACAGTCATGCAATTATCTTAGCCAATGCGTCAATACAACATTTATCCATGTTCCACAACTTTCTAGAGGCCTTCTAGTCTCTACCAGAACATTGTTAAGAGTTTGCACTACTCCCAACATGTCAGCAAAGAGGTTTCATTCTAGATAAGTAGCACTGGAATGTTGTACAGTGCCATAGGCCACTTACCCATCACATGCATATTAGTAGTATACTGTTCATTAATACAATCATTCTAATATGCACAATACATAGCCTAAGTCTAGGAACATGAGCATATACATCATTGAACAATTTTATTTAAACAAACAAATATGCAAGAAATGATAATTAAAAATACTTATCTTTGTTTGGTTGCTGGGTGGACTCCCTCTGAGTCTTTGATTCCTTGCAGGAGCTGCTGAAGTAGCTTCTTCTACACCTTTCTGTTGTAGAATGTAGAAAGATGGTCAACTCCCTCTGAATATTTGCATCCTTGCAAAAACTACTGAAGTGTGCTCCCTCTTGATCTTTGCTTCCTGGATTACCTGTCCTTGAACTTACATCCATCCTTAATCACTATGCATGCTTTTTAGTATCATCATTGTGTTATCCTTGAGGTCTCATACATAATCACACATTTATTAGTATAATCTTAATACTGTCAAAACACAATAATCTTAAACATGTATAGTCATGATCATTCATAGATAATAAACATTAGTATTCAAGGTTTCAGGGAAGTCTTCTTTCACTCATGCATATTCTTATTTGATCATAGGACTCTTCTGATTAGTTAAATCATCAATGCATAAACCTGTGATTACTCAAACCTATACCTTCATGATTCTTCTGGTTAGTCATATCATCAATTATGGTAAGAAACATAATATGCATACAACCATGACTATTCAAACCTATGACTTCATGAATAATCATTATCAACAACACAACAGTATAAGATCCTAACACAAGGTAGGATTCTAGCTTGATATAGGAAAAACATACCTGGATTAGCATGCTAGCTAGTTATGTATAACATATCCGCATAATGTCTTCTGGTTCTCTTCAGTGACTTGTTATAGTAACCTGCATGTCTCATAGGTTAACTATTGTAGGACCAAGTTATACATACCTTGAAAGTAGATCTTCTATGTGATCCATGACAATGGATGAATCTTTGTCTTCATGTCACCATGATCATATGTTCTTGAAGTAGAACATGATTTGTCTTTCTTGGTGTACCTTTTATGTTAGCGAACAACATAAACCTCATACAACATCACAATGTATTAGTACATTCATAAGTGTCAAAACCTTAATCAATGAATATCTTCTATTAAGGTGATACGACAAGTCTAGTAATTAATCAAGATTGTACTGTAATGATATGAAGACAAACATATGATAAAATTAACCATGAAACATACCTGTAAGCCATACCTGTCAAGATTGTTTGTAATCTTTTTATGGAAGGCCTTAGCCTCATCTCCCTCTGAGACAAGAACTTCTTCACTTATGCAGGTGACCAATCCATCTTCTTCTAGGATTAACCCATTGCACTTGATTTGCAAGAACTGGACCTGGAGTTGGATTAGGGTTTGTCAAGGAAACCCCAAAAATTCAAACTTTGAATTTCAAACTTCCAAAAGGATAAAAATATGTGTCTTGATGAGCTGATCAAGTTGGTATATTCAGAATTTGAAAACTGCAAAGTTTCACCCCTCGAAATTTCCTTTTAGATTTTTGGATTCACTAGGGAGGACCCTGAATTAGGATTTGAGTTTCTCGAAGATTCCCCCAACCAAAATATTTGATTCAAAGCTCTAATCTTTGATTTTTCTGAAGAGCTTCCAACTATGGTCACAAATTTCCAAAATTCCAAGTTTTTGCAGAAGCCTTAATTTTCCATCTTTCTGATCAAAGTCCCGAACTGGGGTTTGATCAAGCCCGACCTTCTGCCCAACCAAAAAATCTGATCTTGGGCTCTAAATTTTGATTTTGATGAGTTGCATCCAACCGTGGTCTCCAATTAGAGAAATTCTAACTTTCTCCAAAGCCCTAAATTCCGGAAGCCATGAATGAAGGTGCTCAAAAATAATTCTGTTTTGACATAAATATGTACCTGATTGTTTCTGGTGTAACTCTGAACTTTTCGATCCACAGGGTCTGAAAACATTTCCTGAGATAGCCTGACCTATTATCTTTCCATCCCAATAGGTCTGAACTCAATTGGATTCTCTGAGAGAGAGTTATTCCAAGTGTCGCAACGTGACCTGTTTATGGGATAATACAAGAGAGCGAACTTGTATGGCTTGCCACGTGTCATTTGTTCAACGTAGGCCTATGAAAATTTTTTCTAAGATATTAATGTCTGTTTACTACCTGTCACTTTTTACGAAATTTCATTTGGAGCTTCCTAGCCCAAGTTATGACCTTTTTCCCAAGGTCACTTGATTTTGACTCAGATCTGAAAGAGGCATAAACCCTATATTGTACATATCATAAATCACAAAGTACAACGAATTAGAGGTTTTCCTTTGGAAACAAGGTACATGGAGATCGGATCTTCGATCTTTAAAAGTTTCAGATCCGAAAACTTCGCCAAAATGGATTTATATCGAAAGTGCTACGATGATTGGTTTTTGCTATATCAAGCCCTAGCATCGTAAGTGCAACAAGTGTCATACATGCCATATCATGCCTTCTTTCAGGCTAGCTCTGATACCATGTTAAATTTTCAGAATTTACTTCAATCTGATCTAGGATATTAACTGAGAGAACAACATGTACAGCAAATCTACAGCATATCAATCATGGACACAATAATGCAAGCACACAAGAGACACAGAGTTTACTTGGGGAAAACCATAAAGGTGAAAAACCCCAATAACTTCCTCAGAGATAGATAGAGCAATGATACAACCAGAATACAAGAGATAGTCTTCTCCTAGTAGTAGAGCCTCCTCCTCCACAAGTGCGCCACTCTCCCAAGTGTGAGTAAGAGAATAGAATGTGTAAAATGAGAGAGACACACTCTCTATTTATACACTAACTTGACTTGACCTTTACTCAACTAGGTCGGCCTCAACTTAACCACTTAACATAATGCTGACTGGGCCAACCCCCACTAGGGTGGTCTAATAACCCTTTGACCCACATGGTCGACCCCCAATAGGGTGTTCTAATAACCCTTTGACCCACATGACTTATACAGGGCCGACCCCAACAAGGTGGTCTAATAACCCATCAAGTATAAGTTACGACACTTACAATATAAATGACGACACTTCCGTATAGAGGAATAATAACATCTCTATAGGAATACAATATACATATATGTGAAATACATTCCGAAGTTACATATACATCAATAGGAATATGATGATGATGATGATGGTGATGATGATGAAGATGTTGATGATGACGATGATGGTCATGAAGATGATGATGATGACGATGATGGTCATGAAGATGATGATGATGAAGAATATGATGCTGATGGAGATGTTGATGGAGAACCTAGAGATGAAAATGATGATGAAGATGTTGATGATGTTGATGATGATGGTGATGATGATGAAGATGTTGATGATGATAGTGCTGGTGATGAAGATGATGATGATGATGATGATGATGATGGAGATGTTGATGAGGAAGGGGGAGATGACAATGATGATGAAGATGTTTATGGTGATGAAGATGGTCATGATGATGGTGATGGTAATGAAGATGATGATGAAGATGATAAGGATGAAGAAGATGATGACGATGGAGATGTTGATGAGGAACCTAGACATGACAATGATGATGAATATGTTGATGATGATGATGAGGGTGATGATGATGAAGATGGTGATGGTGATGAAGATGATGACCAGGAGGGTATCCAACTTATGTATATATTCACAAATATCCAAGTCCCTATAAAATTCTCTCCCTTCGTTCGCCCTTAATCACAAACCCTATGTGCCTTTATCCCTCCCCCCTGCCCTCTCTATCTCACCTTGTATCCCTCCCTCCGTATCTCTTTCTCTAGATCTGTCCCTCACTCCCTTTACCTCCCTCCCTTTATGTCGCTTTCTCTCCCTTACACCATCTTTGTCCCTGCCACCCCACTGATTCCTCCTTCCCTATCACACACACACACAACCTCCCACTTTCTTTGTCGCTCACAACTTCCTCTAGTCTCTCTCTCCCCAAACATCAATCTCTCTCTCTCTCTCTCTCTCTCTCTCTCTCAAACACACACACATACACACACATTATGTCCCTTTCCATTCTCAAACCCATCCCCCCTCCATCCATATCTATCTCCACCTTTCTCCCTCCATCCCTCACCCTACCTTCTCTCCCTCCCTCTCTCATCGCCTGTCTCTCTCTCACCTTCTATCCCTCCCTCATGTTATCTTTCCCTCAACCTATCCCAATCTCTCCATCACTCCCTCTCTCTCACACACTTTATTTCCCTTTCCCCTCCTCTCATATTCTCTCTCTCTCTCTCTCTCGCCACCACTCCCTACATGTCTCCCACCAACACTTTTTGTCCCTCCCTTCCTATCTCTTTATTTCATTCTATCCCCATCTATCTCTCACTCCCTCCAAATCCATTCCTCCCCATTGTCCCTCTCCCTCCCTCGCTCTATGTCTCCCCCCCCCCTTGTATTCTTTATTTCTCTCTCACATCCCCCTTGCCTCCATCCATTCCCCCTTGTCACTCAAGTCTCACTTTCAACTTCTAACCCTATACCTCTTCAGAACCTATTCTACTCCTAATAGTGCTCTCAAGCTCCACTTCCCTTCACCCCCTATAGCCCATCATGTTCTCATTCCCTTCATCTCTCCCCACTCAAGCTTCCAACATCCTTCTAAGCCCTTGACCCTTTCCCACCCCTATTAAATATTAACCATAGATTCTCTTAACCCTTCCCCACCTCTTCTCAAATATTAAACAAAAATTCCCTTGAGTCTTCCACACCCCCTCTTTCTTAAGTATTAAACATGTATTTTATGATTTACATAACGCGAGCGCATTTTTTAACTATATAATGCATATGCATTATGTAGTTATATAACGCGAGCGTGGTATGTACATCTAAAAACACGAAAATATTTTTGAATTTAAACAGAACACGGTTGTGTTTATAGAGCCTAAACCAAGCCGAGTCACATGCTCACATGTCAACAATAATCCTATGTGTATGCTTTGGAGTTTGCTTCGGTAATTCCAAACCTGTGCTATGATAATGAAAAACCAAACCTAATTGGGTATTTCTTCCAGTTTCTGGAGAAGCCTGTGCTTAGCCACTCGTTACAATATGCTACACAGAGTCATTTTTGACGAAATCTTAGACACAAATAGCATTTTTTCTGCAGATTCCAAATATGTAACTTTTATTTTGAAATATTAATTTTTCCTATTTTCTTTCAATTTCTTTTCTGTCCTACCTCCTTAACTCGTGAAACACACTGTTAGTGTTTCTTCCATAACTTTTTCAATTCTCAATCATTTCAAAAAAAAATTGTATGGTGCACAAGAGGACACTAACCTCCATGTTCTATGAAAAACCCATTTCAAGATTTTTGCATTAAGACCTTCAAAGGCTCTACCCACAAAAAAGGTACTATTTTTTAGGTTTGATCACTTAGACAATTATAAAAAAATTATAAAATTACTAATTTAATTTTCAAAAAATAATGGCACACAAGTGCTATGTGTTCTCTACATGCATGCCGATTTTTGTAGCTTGATTCCATCATTTAGGCCCTCAAAGGCTCTACCCACAAAAACATATACCTTATCATTTACCTGAAAAATAAAAAGTGTCTGTTAGGAAAAATGAAGCTTGACATAGCTATGAAAATTTTAAATACATAAAAGTTATATATTCGGAAACGCGATTCAATTTCCTACATTTCATTTTTTTTACTCAATGCAAGATATTTTGCGTAAGTAGATCAAAAAATCCAAGTAAGTTGATAGATGCCTGCTTTTTCAGTTTTCTATTGCATCTAACGCACCAAAAGTGACTCTCATTAGCTTGCACTGACCCTACTATGGAGATAAATCTAAGGAATTTTATGATTTAAAACTGGGTACTATGAGTATGGAGTTATGCAGCAAGTTCCTTAGTTTACTGAGGTATGCACCTTACATGATCGAAGAGAAGCCTAAGGTACAAAGGTTTCTAAGTTGTCTACCTTTCAACATAAAAGACAAGATCAAGTATGATAACCCTTCCACCTTGGAAGAGGCTATGAGGAAAGCTAATTTTTGTTTTGATTAAAACAAAAAAAAAAGAAGGAATATCTGGCTAGAGAAGTAACAAGTCTAATCATTTTGAGCATAAAAAGAAAAGCTTTAATCATAATTCTAGAAATTTTAAGAAAGGCTTTAATAACATAAATTTTTCAAATAATAATTATAAGAGTAATGCACCACAGAATTTTACTACTGCAAGGAATGTGCCTAATAATAACAACAACAGTAATAATAACAACAACAGGTATGCTGATCAGAAAGCACCTCTGAAGTGTTATGATTGCAATGGACCCCATACTAGAGCTCAATGCCCACGCAACAGAAAGACAATCAACAACATTCACACTATACAAGCAGAGCCTACAGTTGGAGATGTAGCAAGAGAGATGCCCAGGATAAATGAAGCGCTGGATAATCGTCAAGCAGATCATCAAACGTCTATGGTTGAAATCGAAGGTATGATACATAACAAATCTATTTCCATTCTAATAGATCTAGGTGCAATTTTGAGTTACATTTCACCTGAAATAGTGAAAAGTTGCAAGATAAAGATAGAGAAATTCGATAATTCATGGTTAGTTCAGCTAGCAACAGGAATTAAAAGAAAGGTTACAAACTTTGTCAAAAGTTGTGATGTATTTATGAGTCAGTTGAAAACGCAAGTTAATCTGAATGTTTTACCCTTAGGGTCATATGACTTGTTGATTGGCATGGACTGGCTTGAACAGGATAGAGTAGTGCTTAATTGTTATGAGAAATCTTTTACTTGTTTGAATAGTGAAGGTAAAACTGAAACAGTAAAGGGGATTCATAGGAAGATTTCTGTAAGACAAATTTCTGCTTTACAAGTTAAGAAGGATGCAAGAAAGGGCTGTAAAATGTTTGTTGTTAATGTTATTAATGATGAATGTTCAACTAAACAAGATAAGTTAAAACTGGAGGATATACCCATCCTTAGGGACTTTTCTGATGTATTCCCATAAGAGATTCCAGGACTACCTCTGAAAAGGGAACTTGATTTCACCATTGAGTTAGTACCCGGGTGCAGTACCAAACTCAAAGGCTCCCTCCAGAATGAATATTCTGGAATTGAATGAACTAAAATCTCAACTGAAGGAATTAATAGATAAAAACTACATAAGGCCAAGTGTGTCTCCTTGGGGAGCGCCAGTTATTTTTGTTAAAAAGAAGGACGGAACCATGTGACTGTGAATAGATTACCATCAACTTAATAAAATGACAACTAAAAACCGATATCCCTTGCCCCGCATTGACGATCTATTTGATCAAGTACGTGGAGTAGAGATATTCACTAAAATTGATTTAAGTTCCAGATATCATCAAGTTAGGATAAAAGACAAAGACATATTCAAAACTGCTTTCAGAATGTGATACGGGCACTACGAGTTCGTAGTTATGCCTTTTGGGCTAACTAACGCATCGGCAGTGTTCATGTGTTTAATGAACAACATTCTGCACAAGTATTTGGATAAGTTTGTAGTTGTGTTCATTGATGATATTCTAATTTACTCAAAAAATAAAGAAGAGCATGATGATCATTTAAGAATAATTCTGCAAGTGTTAAGAGAACGTCAGCTTTATGCTAAGTTCAGCAAGTGTGACTTTTATAAAGATAAAATATAGTACATAGGTCACATAATCTCTAAAGACGGAATTTCCGTCGACCCTGATAAAATAAAAGCAATTAACAAGTGGCATGTTCCTAAAGATGTAACTGACGTTCGGTCATTTATGGGGATAACAAGTTACTACAAAAAGTTTATTGAAGGGTTCTCACGAATTACAAATCCCATCACTTCTTTGCAGAAGAAGGGTAAGAAATTCGTATGGGATAAAAAATGCCAAGAAAGTTTTAATAAGTTAAAAGATTTATTAACAACCGCGCCCATTTTAAAAATTGTTGATCCTAATAAGGACTTCATTGTATGCACTGATGCATGTAACGAAGAACTTGGAGGAGTCTTAACTCAAGAAGGTCATGCTATTGCTTTTGAGTCTAGAAAGTTAAAAATACATGCACTAAATATGTGGTGCCATCACTTGATTGGAAGAAAGTTTGTATTAATGACAGATAATAAGGGTTTAAAATACTTGTTGGATCAAACAAATCTAAACGCAAGGCAAGCTAGATGGCTAGCTTTCCTTAACGAGTATGATTTTGAAATCCAACACATTAAGGGAAAAAAGAACAAAGTTGCTGATGCTTTGAGCAGAAATGCCAGATTAAGTTTTGTGGCAGCAATCAGCATGTTTAAGATAGATCTGGAAAATCAAATTGAAGAAAGAATTAAGCAAAATGAAAACTATCAAAAATTGCATGATAAGGTTGCTGCAAATTTATCTGAAAATTTAATAACAGATTACAGCATTAACGAAAAAGGATTAATGACTTATAAAAAAAAAATTTATATACCTAATGTGTCAATAGTTAAATTGCTGATTTTGGATGAAGTGCATAAAAGTCCTTATTCGGGACATCCGGGTTATCAGAAAATGATAACTATGTTAAGGAAAGATTTTTTTGGACCAACATGAAGAACGAAGTGGTTGAATACACAGCTAGATGTTTTGAATGTCAGACCATTAAGGCTGAACATCAACATCCAGCTGGCCTATTGCAGCCATTGCCAATTCCAGAATGGAAGTGGGAGATTATAAGTATTGATTTTATTACAGGTTTATCGAAGAACCAGAAACAGAATGACTCAATAATGGTTGTTGTGGATAAACTTAGTAAATCTGCTCATTTTATTCCTGTTAAGACTACATTCAAAGCTGCTAACATTGCAGATGTATTCATGAGACAAATCTTTCGCTTACACAGAATTCCAAAGGTAATTATTTTTGATCGAGACTCCAAGTTTACTGGAAAATTCTGGACAACATTGTTTAAGGGTTTAAATACTAAATTAAATTTCAGTACTGCTTTCCATCCACAAACTGATGGACAGACTGAAAGGGTTAATCAGATTTTAAAAGACATGTTACGAATGTATGTTAAAGATCATACAACTAAGTGGGAAGATTACTTGCGTTTAGCTGAATTTGCATACAATAATCATTATCAAGCATCTACTAGACTTAGTCTATTTGAGATTTTATATGGAAGAAAATGTTGTACTCCTATTTCTTGGGATAACCCTGTTGACATATTAATTTTTGGACCAGATTTGTCAAAACAAATGGAGATAACCCTGAAACAGGTTCAAGGCAACTTAAAAGTTGCACAAGATCGGCAAAAAAGTTATGCAGATCTGAAATGCACTGAAAGAGAATTTCAGGTTAGAGATCATGTTTTTGTAAAGGAAAAACCCAGGAAAAGTTTTTTGAAGCTTAGGAGTTGTGCTAAACTAGCACCAAGGTATTGTGGACCATTTGAAGTCCTATCAAGGATTGGACCTGTTGCATATCAGTTGGCTTTTCCATCTAACTTAAGAATCCATAATGTCTTTCACATTTTTGTTTTAAAGAAGTATGTGCATGATGCTACTCATGTGCTGAATTGGAATGACATACAAGTGGAACCCGAAGGAGATTTTCAGGTGGAAACGGATTGTATTCTCGACATGAGGTAAATTATGCTACGGAATTGTACCATAGGGTAGGTAAAGGTGCAATGGAATCACCTTAGCCCTGATGAAGCTACCTGGGAACTGGAAAGTAACATGCGGGAAGCATATCCAATTTTGTTCCAGGGAGGCTGTGATGAAGAATAAGAAACATCAAAGACAATGTTGAGCTTAAGTGGGGGTGTTTGTAACATACCCTTTTTGCTGAAAAACATTTTATGTTGGAAACATTATCTTAACTTTTATTGCAAAGTTTTATATTGGACAAGTGTCCAAGGATGATTGTAATTTGCACAATATTTTATTATTAAATAAATTAAATATGAGACAAACACCTAAGGGGACTGTTGAAAGAGCGTTTACTGACCCACTAGGTGGAATGGAATCTAGGGTAGAAGGCAATGGACAAATGGAAGCTTCATGAGGCAAGTAACTAGCTGTTGGTATGGGACAACTCCCTTGAATTGTGGTCTTAGTGCCCTAAAAGATGGGACTGGAGCTTGAGGCTCATTTATTGAAAATTGACCACTAAAGACCTAGGCAATCTTTAAAAGAGCCATCGAATTTTGGACTGAGGTTCATCACTTTTCCTGACGAGGAAATTTACCTTGGGGTTTTGCTGCTTGCAGCCAAGAGATTCGATGAGGGGATATGCTAGTTTTTTATCATGGTGTAAGTCTGAAAATTATGCTATTGAGTGCAGAGTCCTAAAAGCTGAGGAGCAAGTCTTAATAGTTTGTTTCCTGTACAATTTCCTAGTGCCTTGCTTCTACACATAGTCCATCTACCTCGTGGTTCAGTAAACATGCTCGAGAGTCCAAAGGAGGCAAGTAGTTTGGCTGCTTCTTCTGGAGAAGGTTGGGAGGAACATGCCTCTTTGGGTGTTTGTCCACCCTATCTACAGTTACAGGTTCTACTTGTCATTTCAGTCTCTAAGTAGTTAACTTACTTTCTGTAAATTGATTTAATTTAGTATTCTTTAGCTATCTATTTATAATGCAAAATTATAAGAGTGATTTAATGATTTGTTTAGGATCTTGTAAACTGTTGAATAAATGTAGAAATTGATAAAATACCTCTACTGTATTTTTCCCATACTGTTTGTTGTATAGTACTCTAGTACATAGAGGGTGAATTAAGGTAGATAAATAATAGACAATGCAGAGATTGAATGATTATCCTAACCCTGTTATGTTTTCCTTAATATTTCCTTTCTGTTATTCTTTATTTGTAATTTCTTAACCACTATGTAATTTCCATAACTTAGGTTTCTAACATAGCTAAGCATAGAATCAATGTTTTTGTTTTTATACATACCTTAGAACCACTCTAATTTATAGTAAACGTATAAATAGAAAACTAAGTCAATTCTCTGTTTTCTGCATAAATCTAAACTATATCTTTTACAGCAAGTGTTGAGTACAGTGCATCTCATTATCTTTTCTTCAAATACATTTCTTTCCTTTCATCGATATGTTTGAAAACTAATTAGCTGTAAAATAGTTCTAGCATTACCTCTTTATACAAACATTTTACATGTTCATCATTGTAGCAACAGAAGATAAATAGGGTTACTATTTATTGCACATCTATTTCTTTTATATAGAGTAATCATAACTTTTAACACTCAGATTATCAGACCTTTGTAAACTTAAATTAAGACTGATTTGAGCAGATGTTTCGTTAATGCCAGAACCCAAACACTTAGTATTCATTTCAACATTACCGATTTTCAAGACAGAGTTTACAGAAGACTTTCACAAAGAGTATCGAGCTAGCATAACCATATTATAACTTTAGCCAGAATGGCCGAGGGTTAAAACCCTCTCGGCATAGTTACATTTTACAAGTATTGATGTAGAAAAAAAAATACTATTAAGCAATCATCATTTCGCTAGGTTTTGAGACTGAAATCTTTTAAACAAACAACAATAGACAATACATTGTAAAATAAAATCGATAGTATTTTTCTACACAAGCAAAAACAAGTTGAAACCACGGGCTGAGAGATCAAACCATTCAACCTTTAGACACTGTAAATTATAAACATCATCACCTGCCTAACATTAGGGTTCGATGTTTCACATTAAAAACATTTAGTTTAGGCTCTTGACCCTCACCAAAAACAACGACATTGATAACAATTAACACAGCTTATCAAAGCTACTATCGAAAACTACAAGTTAGGGTTTCAACTACACAGCACAAGGCTAAACCCACGGCTCTCAGCCATCTTTTAAAAACACAGCATTTCATAAAACAAAACATTACATTATCACATATACTGGAGCATCGCTCACAGTCTCAAACAGGCAAACATCATGAAGTTTGGAACCAAATTCTTTTATTTAAACAGAATAGCCGAGGGATAAAACCCTCTCAACAGTTACATCCTTTTTCAAATTATCTATGCTGAAAACAACACCACAGGATTAACGCCGATTGGGTTGAGGATTTAATCCTCCCCAAGCTGCCAAACAGCTCACAACATTTCGACGATGGTCACTTTCCACAGCCTCACAATAAACACGAAGTTTCGGCTAAGAACACAAGAAGGCCCAACAATCACCTAACCGAAGCATCAGGGAAACCACCGAAGCTTACCATTTCACATGCAGCAGCAGTTATCAAAACTCAATCTTGGGAACCGAATGTCGAAAGAACCTGCCACACGATTCAAGTATGGTCAAACAAGTATCATGAAAGAAGTTTCAGTAAGGCAAAATAACAATGACTGCAACTCTTAAAAAACAATTTAGAAGGAGACAAGTTTCGAACCTAAAACATTACCTTTAAATAGCTATTTCTGGAGTAGTAACGCCATAGCCACTATAAACTGTATCCATCACCCCAACACCGAATGCAACGAAGATTGGAAAACAACTATGAGGACCATCACTTGACATTCAAGGACAACCAAATATTGGATCAACCTACACGCAGAGCTATCACCAACTCGGGAATCATTCCAACTTCAGACTACTGTTTTAAACTCTCACAATAAAGCCTGGCTCTTAAAACTAACATCTAGTATAAAAAAAAACCCAACAAGTCACGGTTTCGAATCATGGAGAAGCTCCCAAAACACCTGCTAATGAAACCCTGGAGTTTCTCGGCCTATCAGCCTCTCCATAGATCCAGTCTCCAAAACTTTGGATGCCAAAGGAAACAATAACTTCGAAATCGTAGTGGAGATTAGGGTTAAGTTCCAAATCCCAAGAATCACACATGATCAACGGTGGAGATCATTCATTGCAGCACATCGTAATTCGAACACCAACTGCATTAAAACATTAATTAATAACCATTGCCACCATGGAGAATAGCTAGGATAACTTTCAAACTAAGCCACATACAACTCGACCACTTGACTGTTTTATCATGATGCATTCACATGTTAATCACCACGAAGGCAACCACGTAGATAATCCACTAAGCTGGTAGATAGGAGCTTTAAATGCCAAGGTTGGTTTATGAACGCCTGCCAGTACACATATCCACTATGTTATTAATACCCTGTCTTATCATACCCTGACATATTGGCTTGGGTCGTAACCCTGTCATACATATATTTCAATGTAAGTATTAGTATATAGGTTGATATTCTCGAATCAGCTAGGCATCGTTCCTATGTCTTAAAGGATTTCACGATGGTGATATTTTTGCATAGTAATGTGTATATAGGACCATTTGCATAAATCCTTGCATATAGTCTAGGTGCTATAAGGAATTTATACCATAATTTGCATATAGTTCATATGCTATGAGAATTACATAGGAATTGTTTATATATATACACTATCGAAATTTAATTGTAAATTATATATAGTTTACAATTTAGGAAAAGCATGGAAAATAGTATCTAGATCATCTATTATAAGAAAACACATAGCAATTTTGTATGTAGATCACATGATGTTGGAAAAACAATTTATCATGCTTTTAGCCTAGGGTTCTTAAAGGCACATTATCCTTCTACAACTAATTGCATCGCATATTATATTAAACAATGCATTAAAGTTCTAATTCACCTTTTGAATGTAAACTTTAGACAAGTCATTTTAAAGTACCTTGGAAACTTTATACAAAACCTTTGATGAATATCTGAAAGTGCATGTTTAAATTATAATTTTATTACTTGACCTGATGTGTCACTCTTACCTATAATCTGCGAAAGGGAAAGTCCAAATGCTTTAGCATAAATGCTAAGTAAGCCTCGAAGTACCCTTAGGACCACTTTCATCATCAAAAGAAGAACAACAGTTAGCAATTATAAACATTATATCGAATGAACATTGACATAAGTAATATAAAAATATAGCTGCGATGAGAAGGACATCTAATGGTATCTCAATGTAGACTTTAATTTCATTTCATAACAAGATGACAAACAATACACTGATGATAGTTACAAACATTTATTACAGCATGACAGAATAGAAGCATTTATTATAATTCTGCACAGTTAATATATGCATTAAAAGCTACGTTGAAAAATTTTAAATTTTTGTGAAATTTTGGGATGTTACAACAAGACACACTAGTCAACAAATTATTTTTGATGAAGAGCTTGTTTAATCTCAAAATGAAGGGAGCCTAGTCACGGTTGCACATTTAAATGAGTTGCACATAGTGTTGAACCGGCTTACTTCACCAAATATTGTATTGGATGATGAGATTCCAACCCTCCTACTCAAGAGTTCAATGCCCAATAGTTGGAAAAACTAGGTTTTCACCATAAGTAATGCTTCGCCAAAAGGTAAATTGTCTTTACAAGATGTTTCTAATAGTTTCGTAAATGAAAGACCATAGTTGTAGATCAAATGGTAATAAGTAATTGAGATGAGAAGTTTTAAATGGAAGGTCACAAGTTCAAATCCTCGTGGTTACTTACTTACAAAAAAAAAAGTTTCTTAAATGAAGAAATGCATAGGAAATATATGGGAGAGGAAATGCCAAATATGGAGGCACTAACCCTTGGTGATTATGGAAGGAAACCACATAGAATGAGATACTTCTAGTCACGATAGTGATTGGATTTTTGATTCTGGATCCTCCTACCATACTAATCCAATCATATAAAATTTTATTTCTTATAAGTCTTGTAATATGGGTAGGGTTTGCTTGGGTAATCACATTTTTTGTAGCATTAAAGAAGTGGGAGATGTTCTAGTAAATAAAGAAGATGGTTGTAGTTTATTGCTTAAATAGGTTAGGCATGTACCAGAGCTTGGAATGAATTTGGTATTAGTTGGGAAGCTAGATGATGATGAAAACCATATAATGTTTGGCGAAGCAAGCTAGAAAATTGTAAAGGGTTTGCTAGTTGCTGCAAAGGGGCAAAAAATAGGCACTCTCTACACATTCAAATTGAAATTGCAAAAATCAAATATTGAAATGGTTGCAAAGGAGGAGTCTACAATAGATATATGGAACAAAAGATTTGGATACATGACTAAAAGAGGCCTAAAAATCCTTCCTCAACAAAAAAACATTTCTTGCAATAAAAGGTACATAATTTAAATTTTATGTTCACATTGTATTATGGGTAGACAGAAAAGGGTACCATTTATAAGGAATAGTTTTAAAAGGGATACAAAAATATTAGATTTGATACATTCTAATGTTTGTGGACCAGTTAATGTAAAATCACAAGGAGGGGTTGCTTATTTTGTTACTTTTATTGATGATGCATCAAGAAAGGTGTGGGGTTTTCCTATTAAGAGCAAGGATCAAGTTTTAGAAGTCTTTTAGAAATTTCATATGGTTGTTGAAAGGGAAACTAATAAACTATTGAGATGTACCATGACAGGTAATGGTGGATAGTATTGCTCTAAGGCCTTGGAAGAATATTGTAATAAGTATGGCATAAAGCATGTAAAGATAGTTCATCACACTCTGTAACAAAATGGAATAGCTGAGAGAATGAATTAGACCATAATGGAGAATTTGAGAATTATGATTTCAAATTCTGGTTTGCCTAAATGTTTTTGGGTAGAGGTTTTCGGTGCAAATTTCTATTTAATAAATCGCTCTCCCACAACTTCATTCGATGGTGGCATTCCTGAAAAGGTATGGACCGGTAAGGATTTATGTTACACTCATATGAAGATTTTTTGGTTGTAAGGCATATGAGATGATCGGGACAGAGTTCTGAATCGACCAGTGGAGTCGCTTTAAATGAGTGGAGTCTCGAGGTAAGATTTGCAAGATTAGTCTTGAACAATATTTTCAAAGTACAAATCAAAGACTCACCTCAATCTTCTTACCAAATGTCATTTTTCCAAGGATGTCAATGACTTCGGATAAACCACCTCGATTTGCGAAACGTCCCCGGCAACAGTGCCAAAAATGTTGATGAGAAAATTAGCAGGGTTAATTCCCAGTCAGCACAAATAAGAATAGTGACCCAATGTCACCTCAGTCATCGTTCTAACTTCTTCGGAAGTAGAAACCTCCAAGGAGAAGTGTCCTTGTGGAACCCTGTAAGACACTAGAACAAACACCAAACTATATTTTCTATGCAAGTGTTAGTTAGACCAGTTCCTAATGGAGTCAACTTCAATCAATGAACCAACGAAATGTAAGAATACATACATGTATATCAAGATAATCAATATTGGATCAAAAGACTATGTTGCCAATACACTAACCAATAACCAAACATACATTAAGTGATAGTCTTTCAATGTCATTCACTAACAAAATATTTAAATGATGTGTCAATGTCATGTATTCAATTGATTTCCTTTCACCAATGTTTGTTATTCAACCAATAATTAGCATCAATTTTATAGATGACCTAAACACTTTTATCATCAATGATTAATCAATCATTCATAAGCATTTATCATTCAATAGATCACAAGTACTTCAATTACAGCTTGAATGATCTATAGCACCAGAGAAGAGGTGGGCCGAAATTATAGGGGACGAAATTTTAAGGGCCTGTAATTTTAGGGGCCGGAATTTTAAGGGATTAAAATTTATGGAGGCCCCAAAATGGCCAAAAAATGGATTTTTGAAATTTTATGATTTTTCAGGGTTTTAGGGTTTCGTTTTAGGGTTTTAGTTTAGGTTTTAACCATGAATTAACAAACTACTAACTCGGAAAAGTTAAAATAAAAAGACTAATAAACATAGAAAACTAGGTTAATTAGAAATGTAAACTAATTAACATAATATTTACAAATTCAGAAATTTGGGTTTAAATGATAGATGAACAACTAGGGCATCAAAAGAAAACTATTTACCAAACCCTAGGGCATCAATGAGAGGAGATACTCTCCTTGAGATGGTACTTGGAAAGCTTGTCAACTAGGCCTAACCTCAATAGTCTCTAAGATTCATTAAGGAAGCCTAGTCTTAGCAAGACTTGAAGACCTAAAGCTCAAGCTTGGAAGCTAGGGTGACCAATGACAAAATGAAATGAAAATCAAGACAAAATGAAGCAATACTGGCTTCCATTCAACTGTGACAAGCATCACTTTCATACATTTGACAAAGAGACATCAAACAAAAAAGTATAGATACCTCCAAGTGCATGTGTTAAGCAAACAACTCTAGCTTCACCTTAGCAATGGCATGAACAAAAGAAAAACTTCCAAAAAATGCTTCAAACTTGCAAAATATCCTTCATCAAGGAGAGTCTTCCTTCAAAGAGCCCTAGTTAGGGAAAATAACAGACATAATGATCTTACCCCAAAAGTTGATGTCTAAAAATGAAGTGAGGAGATCTTATTTATATGATCTCACACTCACTTTTACATAAAGTAAGGTAAAATTAACATTAAAAATTTTAACTTAAAATTAGAATTAAAATAATATAAAAATAATCTAAATATGGCCTATTGTAGGCTACCTGGGGTATTTTACCCCCTAGGTGCAAAAATATGCTATATAAGTCCAAATTTGACGAAACGAAAGGCCAGACTATACAGAGGAAGGTCGTCATGCCCCAACTAACTCCAACAGTGATGAAAAACCTTAATGCCCCACCCTTTTTATCAAGCAAATAGTCTGCCAGGAGGATGATGTCATCCTCTAAAGGAGGGCCCAGAGGGAGGGCACTACTGAACTGGAGGACCAAGAGGGTGTTGGATGTGCTCTGGAATATAAGAGTAAGTCTCAGTGCAGGAACAACTACCGCTGGAGTGTTGAAACAAGGTGGGGGGAATGTGACCCAGTGACCCACGTAAGATTGATATTATGGAATTTCCTTGAGCAATTGATAGTTCCTCCATCTGCAATCATTACTTGAAACTCTAGTGATGGATATACAAATTAATTGTGAACTTTGGCTAATTTACAATGAATAAAATTATGAGTACTACCAAAATCAATCAACACTAATACCTTTTTTATTTTTTATATATCCTTTGATCTTGAGAGTTTGAGGAGTGTTAATTCCCTCAAAACCATGACAAGATATGGTGGGAGTAATCTCTTTGGAAGTAGTATCTTTTATTTCTTTATCTTGAGATAGTTCTTGTTCTTTTGGTTCTTCCTCTTAACAATCTATGTAGAATAATTTATTCTCACCACACTTATATCTCTTACTATACTTGTTGTCACAATTAAAGCATAGACCTTTTGCTCTTATTTCATCTAGTTGATGAGGTGTCAACCCTTGAGGCAAGTTAGAATAAGGAACATTATTCTCTTTGTATATATTGGAGGTGGTCTTTCTGGTAGCCATCGCCATATTTTTACTCTCAATCTTCTTTGCCATCACACCTCATGAAATCCATGTTGAGTCTCATGTTCATGTGAAGTCGCAGGAACTTCCATAGATTAATCCAAGATAGATATCCCCCCTTCAAGATTTGGAATTTCATTATAAAATTCATAATGTGTCTTTAGATGGGAAAAATTCTCTAGACGATCAAGTTGTTTTTCAATAGACTGGTCATTTTTATTAGTTTCAAGAAAAATGACATCTCTGGAAACCACAAACTTCTTATGTACCTCATCATAAAGATGATATGCCTTGGAGGTTTCTGAGTACCCCAAGAAAATGCATCTTCAACTTCTAGCACCAAGCTTGTTTCTTTGCTCCTTTGGTATCAAGGCATAGCAGGTGGAACCAAAAACCTTGAGATGCCTAACCAAAGGAAGCTGGCCAAACCACATTTCATGTGGAGTCTTATCTTCAAGAGCATGATATGGAATTTTATTTCTCAAATATGCTACACATACTACTGCACACTACTGCATCACCCCAAAAAATCAATTTCACATTCTTGAAAAACATCATTGAACGTGCCATATTCATTAAGGTTCTATTCATCCTTTCCGCTACACCATTTTGTTGAGGATTGTAGGGAACTGAAGTTATATGTGTAATCCCATGTTTGCAAAGATAGTATTCAAAATCATTAGAAGTATATTCTTTACCATTATTAGACCGAAATGTACCAATATGTGCTTGTGCTTGATTTTCTATCCATGCATGAAAGTTCTTGAAAGTTTGAAATGCTTCAGATTTTTTCTTCAACAAGTATACCCAACACATTCTAGTATAGTCATCAACAAAGGTCATGAGATACTTATTACCATTTGCATAAGGAATTGGCATGGGGCCACATAAGTCATGAACCAGCTCTAACTTTCTACATGCGTTGAATTTAGACTCTTGAAATCACTGCTTACTATGTTTTCGTAGTATGCATGCATCACATTTGTTCTTTTACTTAGGAATGGTGGGAAAACCAAATATGCCATTCTTTCTTAACAAACGAAGATTATTATAATTCAAATGACCAAATCTAGCATGCCATAACAAATTGGATGACATATTACCTTCTTCATGCTGAGAGAGGTAAGCAAAGTTTTGAACTCTTGCAGAAGAGTCCCTCAACTTCAACAACTTTCTATCTTCATAACCGGTCATGATGACGTTATTGTCACAGGACTTCCTTATCTCTACAACTCTAGAAAATATAGAATGGCCTTGTTGTCGAAGCTGCACTAAGGACAACAAGCTTCTCTACAACTCTAGAAAATATAGAACAATTTTTAACACAAAATCAGGGAATCCGGGCAGCTTGAGCCTGACTGAGTCGATTCCCTATGGTTTGAGGCTATAATTGTCTACAAAGTACACTTTTCCATCTACAATGTCATTCAGTTATTAAAAAAATATTTTCTAAAATTCATATGAGATGTTGCACCAGTATCAATCAACCAACAATCTTTGTAGGATGAAAGAGAAGTTATTTCATTAATTCCAAGGTTACAATGTGCAACAATATAATGAGCAGAATCAAGGGTTTTTCCAGCCTCTTGGCTCTTATTTTTGTCTTCTTTATTATAGTTATGTCTTCCTTTGATGGAGTCCCAATAATCCCAACACTAATCTACTTCATGTCCATTCTTCCCACAACGCTTGCACTTCAAATCTGATCTTTTGCTTGAGTTGATTCTACCTCCTTTGCCTCTAAAATTTCTTCTTCCTCTGCCTCTCTTGTCGCTTTCTCCCTTGGAAGGGTCTTTGGCCTTGTTCTTTGATTTTTTAGCAAAGCAAAGAGATTCTCCAGGATGCGCACTTATCTTCTTTCCAAATGCTTTCTCTATGTCTACAATCTTCTCCACCAGGGTGTCAAAGGCGAGGTCTTTGAAATTTTCACTTGCTTGCAGGGACTCAAGATAGTTGAAGTGAGTGAGATAGAGGGACTTGACAAATGTTTCAATTGGAAGGTCTAGTTTCATACCAAAGGTTTGAATCGTGTGCATGATTGCTCTGATCTCAGATGCAACCCGCATAGGATCATTATCCTTTATATACAAATTGAATAGCTTTAACATTAGTTGAATTACTTCCATTTCAAAATGTGAGTAATACAATTACTTTAATGTCTTTAAAGCTTCAAAACAGGGTTTTGCAAGTAATATATGATGGCTCACCTCTTCACTGATAGTAGCGGTGATCATTGCTAAATCGTTGTTGTCTCTAGTCTTCCATATAGCAAGTTTTTTCTCTAATGTTGGATCTTTTGGATCAGAACTTATGATTGTTTATTCATCTATGTGAATGGTTTTTCCTTCAAAATGTCGTCCCATGGATCATTGTAGATGAACGTAGCTTTAATATTATCGGACCATTCCATATAATTGTCCTTTCCATAGAGGACAACACCAACTATTGATGCTAGTGAGCGGCATTTTCTCCAGCTTGAACTTGAACCTGCAACTTTAAACAGAAAATTTTGAAGAGAATATATGAAGGTGCAGGTTTAAATTCCTGCTCCCTTCTTTACAGAGTGCTTCTTATTATCAACTTAATTCTGCAACGTTCTCAACTTAATTCTGCAATGCTCTCTACAACTATTACAATACTATTACATAAAATTGCATTTGATGTGCATCTTATAGATCATTGCATTCACCCTCTATTCTAGCTCAAATCTTCATTGAAGGTGAGCTCAAATCTTCATTGAAGGTGAGATACATGGACAAGTTTTTAACAAATCCAATAATACAGTACCATTCACAACTTTTACATTGGCGAATACAAGAACTCAAATATGGCATAAGAGATCATCAAGCAAGGGCGCAGCTTCACAGTAGAGAGCAGTCTTCTTATAAGAACGCAGTTTTCACAAAACCGGGTTGCATCTTCAGAACTGGTTGATATATGTGATGGAGGTCGATCCTTCCCCCACACCAATTTGCAGCACATAATCACAACACACTTCAGAAGAAAAACTAGCACCTCAAATCCGCCTCAAACATTAGTTCAAACAACTCCACATGATTAGAAATCGCCTTATTCTCATTCAAATTCCTCCACGCAGATATTAGGTTAAAATTAGGGTTTGCAATCTTCACAAGAAATTTTGGTTTTATCTCCAATCACAGTCACAACAATCCAATGGTCTCTTCATCAGGGTTCAACGCAGGTTGCATTCTACAAAGTCATCGTGAGGCTGGAGGTCGTGTCTCTTTTCAGCTCCTCATGCATCCCACTTCAAGATTCGTTGTAGATTGGATTCACGGCATGTAGAATGAGCTGGTAAAAACTTCTTTACACAATAGCAATTCATTCACAACTTCATGCTACCTCACTTCATGGGTCGCAACTCCCACTCACTTTTCTTCTTCACGAGCAATATGTGGGCTCACATAAAACGTGGACGCAGCAACAAGGGAAATGTAGTAACTAGAGTAGCTCCACGGATCTGGTAGGAGAGAAACGTAGCAAACTTTATAATTGGAGAGGATGGTATCTCATTTCACAAATTAGGGTTCCACGAGAAGTCGCAGCTTTAATGGAGGCTCACTACTCCAAAATAAATCCCAAATCAACGACCACAAATATCGTGTATCCTCTCGAAATGTGGATATAGCTCCAAAAACTCAAAAGGGAGCCTCTCAAAACTTCTCTACATCACAAAAGGGAGCTTCACGTAGTAGGATATCAAGTTTGAGAGACCGGTTTCTCTCTTCAGGAATTTGTAACAGTTTCAGGATAGCTCTAGGAGAGATCACTATGACAATAATTCTCAAGAAGAAACGCAGTGGAGAAAAGGATGTAATCTAGAGTATATCCAAGATAAGGATCATTCAACAATGGAAGAGAGAGCATGCACTAGATCAAAAATTGAACGTTATCTTTGCAGAACGTTACAAACGGAACTGGGGGCAATATTTAAAATCCATACAGAGCGAAGCACAGAGGTAGCAGGTAACCAAAATGGAAGAGCCAGGAGGGCGTAGAAAATGAATGGGCATTCTGGCATCCAGGGCATAGAATTTCAAAGGTAGGCCCAGGGCAGGAGTTATGGCAAGCAGGAAACCGCTCTGATACCACTGTCACGTATAACTCCCGAATTGATCAATTTCATTAATAAAGCTCTTTATTTATGCAATGGCCAAGCGACTCTTGGACTTTGGATTCCAAAAGATCCGTTGGAGTCCCTATGAGTCCTCGCCTTCCTATTATCCAACTAACTATAATATTTAATGGTTGAAATGATAATTCCAGAGGATTGGATTTTCAACAGTTCTAACTATTTGAGAGTAATCTTCAGGTTATGGTACATGGAAGTGAGATTCGATGTGCAAGTGTCTGCATGTATGCTTTCCCAACTATAGATTTATCCACTCAACGACATTTCTTTATGGTTATTTAAAGATGTCATCTCTAGCCTAAGAAATATTTTACAAAAATTTGGAGGTGTGTTGGTTTTGATATCACTTGTGGTATACTTTACCCTACAAACACTACAAGAAAAAGGGTATTTTAGCCTCACATTAGCACCACTATTTGTAAAAGATTTGGGAAATCCTCAATTTTCAAATAGTGTTGCAAAAGTGGTGATAATGTGGGGATACTCAAGTGGTGCTAAGATTTATGGTGCAAAAGTGGTGTTTGTAAAAAAAATTGGTTTTGGTGTTAAATGAATATGTGGCATTCCATGGTGTCTGGTGCAAACCACCAAAACCAATCCTAGGTGGATTGAAATTTTTTGGTGCAAAACACCAAAACCAATCCAACATGGATTGAGACTTAAAGCACCATAAAATAATAAATGGTGCAAAAAAATTAAATCGCTACTCTTTTTCTCTCTCTATATATATAATTCTTGTGTCATTGTGGACTTTTTTAAGATTATTATTATCGTTATTATTATATTTTTTTAAGATTATTATTATCATTATTATTATATAGTTGTATATGGTGTAAAGCACTATAAATTAGCAAATGGTGTAAAAAAAAAGACAAACATGTTAGATAAAAAAGTTGTGTTTGTATAGGGGTTTATTATATGTACCTTATAAAATTTAATATGAATATCATTTGTCTTTTAAAAGAATTTAGAGAAATAAATAATTATATCAATCAATTTTTTATTAGAAATTTCACTATATTATATGTAGTAAAGAAAATTCATAATGTTTTTCCAATTCATTTATAATTAATAATCACAAATAAATAATTATCAAAATAAAAGATATAAAAACTAATAATTTAACGAGATTAAAAAAAATAGTTTCCCTCCTTTAACTAAGGTGCATACATACAAAAAAAATTCGGAATGAAAAAAAAAGGTGGATACCAAAATTTTCGGCGTGAAAAAAAAGGTGTATACCAAAATTTTCGGCGTAAAAAAAAAGGTGCATACCGAAATTTGGGGCCTTAAAAAAGGTGCATACCAAAATCATAAGAAAAAACATTGAACTTAAAAAATTACAATATTAACTCCAATTAAAATATAAAACCTTATGATTCATCAACGATATGCAGCTCATCGGTTGTTAAGGAAAAAAAACAGAAATAGTTTGAAGAAAGTTAATGATGGAGCGCAGTTTATCGGCAGTCTGTGTCCTTCAATTGGGATGTTTCCCGGTTACAGCAGAAGCTCCAATGTTTACGGCTACTTCACCTATTCATGACAACGATTTTAATCCATCAACAGAAGTAGCGGTGGAAAGGCCTGAAAGTGGTGGATTGTCAATGAAGATACCGAATATGAAAACAGGGCAAATAATAAGATCCCTCAGGCGTGACCCAGATTCCCCTCCTCCTCCACATGCCCAAACAAACCAGCACCCGGGCATTAATAACGACACTCATCGGCACCTTATTACCGGGCATGTAATTTTCGTTTGTGTAAAGGGTTTTTGAACATTTCAAGTCTCGTTCGTGTGTGCTTGATGTAATTACGCCGTAAGCGTCTTATTTCAACTTTGGGGTGTGGCTGGGGTGGATGATTTTTCATTTTTTAGAAATTGAATGGCCAGATTTACAGAATGGCGGAATATTTTTTGTCTGATGCATGAATAAACGATTGAGATTTAATGAATTAATTAGACTGCATGTTTGATTCGCAGAGTCACCACTGATTAATAATAATAAAAAAAATATTTCAAATAGCACGGTAATGTTAGTAATAGGTGTCACGTTTTGCATGCTCCTGAACATTCCCGTTTCTTCTTTACACTCTTGCCACGTTTTGCATGCTCCTAAACATTCCCGTTTCTTCTTTACACTCCTTCATGACATTGTTTGCCTATTCGACCAGGAATATAAGGGGGCAATGGCAGCCCACCTCTTTGTTCCAAACAGCTCAGCCAGCTTTGCTCTCAGAACGAACCATGGTGTTGAATTGTGAAGCTCATAAATCCATATTAGGTCACTCATCTGCCAGAGTCTAATTACTTTAAAAATCTACCAGAGTCTAATGTCCAAACGGGATTTTGAGGAGCCCCATGAATGTTTGAATGAAAGCCTTTTTCATGTTGAGCAGATTGACAACTGGTCTCTTGCCTGCGTAGTGACTGAAGAATTAAGAAGCTTGGAGATGCAGTGAAAGAGGGTATCATAACGGATACCTGCATCATAGGGGCTTGGCTTTGTTTTTGCGATTTCAACTGTGGAGAATAGGTATCCCTTCTTCTTGTCCTGTCGTTCATTGTTATGATCAGGAAGAGGTGGTTGTGTTTGTCTGTTTTAGGGTTATTTTTGAATTTCTTTGACCAGAATGTGCGGTAACTTTTTGAAATCTTTCCAGGTGGGTGACCCATCTCTTGAATTCCTTTGCTTATAGTGATTATTTTGCATCTGGATGGTTGCGGACAATCTTATTTCATTTAAGGCACTATCTACGCATGAGAAATGAATCATAAAGCTGGACCAAATATAATTTAGGGCACTATCTAGGCATGAGAAATGATGATAGTTGCCTTACCTTCAAGAGGCGAGGAAAGAGACCGTAGAATCACTTAGCATATAGGTCTAAAGATTGAGTTATTTTCAAATCTTACCATTTTCTATATCATGAAATTGTATGGATCTAAATATTTTAGACAAGTTTTTCATTATTTATTTGGTTTCTTACAGAATTTTTTTATTGTTTCTTTGGTTTATTTGATGGACAGTTAAATATAAAATGTATGTTACAGAAAAAATAGCAAATGATGGACACCAACAATGGTGTCAATGATATATAATGACATTCATTTAAGTTTTCTGATTTAGATTGGAATGATCCTCACAGCTTTAATAATTTGCAATTTTCTTTTTCAACTAAACCATAAAGGTTGTTCAACATTGGATATCAATCCCCAAAGATTGGTGTTCTACACAGAGCGATGATCTTACTCAGAGGATTCCTGGGATTTGTGTGATATGCGCACTAGCACACTTACAGACGCATACAGACCATTTTTACAGAGGCGAACCTCGGCTTTCTGATGCTGTGTTATACCGTGAAGGCAACCAGCAGAGCATACAACCTTGGCTCTGGACACTAGACACCTATGACTCGCAGAGCTCCAACTACTGGATCGCTCGGCTCTAAGTTGCAGAGCAAACTACTAGCTCGATGCAAAACTCAAGACTCTAATGATCCGAATGAGGTCTGAGGCCTTTCTTTTATAGCACTCAAGCCGGTTAACCCGTTGCAGGAAACAGGTACCATTCGGTCAAAAGGCAGGGAATCCGAGGTAGTGGTGGGACACACCACTATTATCTCGTCCCGTAAGAGGCAGCGCCATAAGGGGACCCGGAGACCGGACAGACAGCATGGCCGACAAAGATGGCCCACAGAAACTGACTTAAAGCAAAACCACTGAGGGGAGCTATTATTACCGGCCCACTACGGCTTCCATTATTTGAAAAGCATAATGACAACTATATACATTAGTCATCGCCAAATCGGCATACACAAAATAACTTGGGATTTCCCAGTGGTCCAACTGGCTGACTGCCACAAGCACAGTCAAAGCCATCTTCGGCATAGAGACATTCTTCTAATTCTTGGGCTTCCAGCAAGGCATCTACGTCTTGGGAGTCATCAGGTACCGGACTGTCTTCTATATACACTGGAGGAAGATACAGCCAAGTGCTAAAGCACTTCTCGATGTCAGAACCGTGCAAAACTTTGTTTTCTTCACCAATGAACTCGCTTGCAAACATGGATTCAACTCTGAAATCCAGTGGGAGGGTTCGCCTATGGACTTTTGTGTCAATAAGGTTACCCTTGTGGTCACGCTTGATGTATTTTTGGGTAACGTGCACAGTATGTTCTAATGGGCTGTAACGGCCACCATGGTGCCGCAATAGGAATTTGAACCAGAGGCTATTCTGGTCCGCCACTTGCATATCGACCTTCATGTGTAAAATGAAATTTGCACGCTGATTTGTCTAATCCAATCTTGGACAGAACTTGTCCAATAATATTTCCGTCCATCCAGACCAAGACTTGTTGCGCATATTACCAGGGTCTGCACATATCACAATGGACTTTTGCTCTCTACAGAACTGCAGAATTAGATTGTAGCTGGTCCAGGTTAAATTACCTTCACTGATGTCTACATACCATACAAAGCCTTCTTGTTCCTCATTGCAGTCCACCCATAATTCTCTGCATCTCCTTAGTTTTTCCTGAGCCTGGGAAAAACCTCGAAAAGCGGAACGCTCCCAGTGTTCCATAATGTGCAGCTTGCAGGGACTTAATTGGATTTGTTTTATTAATGTAAGACTAAGATATTTCTCAGCCGCATGTCGATCAGCATAAACCAACAATTCTCTTCTGTCGCTTGGGGATAGGCTTTCATCCCAAGGTTTCATGAACACGGCATTTCGAGGCTCAAACCTGACATAATCAGGTTCAGTACCTTTAGCTGGAGCAGGGCCTTTTCCCTTATCGTATTTTGGAGCTAAAGAGCTGGTTCTAACAGAAAACATGTTTAAACTGACACCTTCTTTTGCAAAACTTCACGTGTCAACATGTCAGCTAAACAATTAAGATATCTTGGCTTGTAAACAATATCATAATCAAAATTTGAAAGCCAGATAAACCACTTTAGAATTTTGCTGCTATTTTCTGCCATTAAATTCTCATTCTTAAAGATTCCCGGCATGATCTTTAAATCTGTTCTAATAGTAAATCTAACAGGTTTCAGGAATAGAATAAAATATTGGACAGTTTTCTTCACAGCAAGAATTTCTTTATGACTGCTCGGGTAATTAAGCTCTGCAACTTTAAACGAACCAGAGCCATAGCCACAAATGTTTTCTCTGCCATCGATCTCTTCAAATAGGACACCACCCCATGTAGTGGATGATGCATCAGTCTCAACAATCAATTTGCCAGTCCCTTGTGGCAGATGACGGGCTGGTAACTCTTTTACTTTGGCCTTTATCTTTTGGACCGCCAAAGTCATTTCATTGGACCAAGCAACAAGGTTCTTTTTCAACCTTTGTTGCAGACAATGAATGTCTGTTGCCTGACCTCGGTAGAATGGTCTGATGTAGTTCAGACTACCAAGAAACCATTGAAGCTGAGTATTATCTAAAATCTTATCAGGAAAATGTTCAAATGAAGTTAGAACATGTTTTTGTAGCACAACCTGACCTTTGCTTATATGAAAACCAAGAAAATCCATCTCAATTTTTCCAATTTCCATTTTAGACTCAAACAGTACCAATCCATGTTTAAACACAAGATCATAAAACTTCTGGAGATGTTTAAGATGATCTTGTAGGTTCCTAGAGCAAATCAGAATATCATCTATAAATACAACTAACCAAGGAATATCTCTAAAGATATCTTCCATCCTCTTTTGGAATTCGAATGGAGCATTATTTACACCAAAGGGCATGACCTTCCACTGATATTGGCCGTGTGGGATGACAAAAGCCGTTTTGAAGCGATCTTTCGCTTCAATGCCAATTTGATAGAAACCAAATTTAAGATCAAATTTGCTAAATATTGTGCAACCAATAATTTTCTGTAGCAAACTTGCTTTATATGGCAGTGGATATCTCACTTTCTGCAAACAACATTAAGAGGCTTATAGTTCACAACTAACCGGGGTTTACCTCTTTTCTGCTCAGAGTGCTTATTCACAACAAATGCTCTGCAAGCCCAAGGACTCTTAGAGGGCTCAATCAAATCTTTCTGCAGCAGTTCTTGAATTTCTTTTGAACAAAATTCTCTTTCAGAGGGACTCATTATTCGGGCTGAAGCTTTCATGGGTTTGATCTTCTACAATGGATCAAACAGCAAAGAGACGAAATATTTTTCTCTAGTCCAAAAGGCATTCGGACTTTCAGAACAACAATCTATGACAAGTTTCTCTTTGATTTCAGCCAAGGCTTTTTCACCATGCAGTACTGCATAAGCTATGCAGCGTTTCATTTTATGCAAAGTGACAGACTTGACAAACTTAACTGACTCTTCAGAGATGGGTTTACATTTATTTACAAGACTAAAATTTAAAGGAATAGACACAAACCGACCTTTGACTATACAAGAAAAAAGCATCTTACTTATGTCAATTGAAAATGGACTTACTTTCTGAAGGAACTCAGATCCTAAGACACAATCTTCTCTTAACACATCTAACCTAAATAAGGACAAACTACTTAAAACATCTGATATTTGCACAAGGAACTCTTTGACTTTACTAGACAACGAAACTGGAGAACCTTCAATTGCTGAGCCAAACTCTCGACTCTTTTCCCTGTAAAATTGTGGTATTGCATTTCCCTTAGCAAGATTAAACTGACAACCAGAGTCAATCAAACAATGTACAGTATAGGACTTAAACTCCGGAGGACAAAACTGTAAAGACACAAACAACTTAGGACCAGACAAAGCACCCATTAAACTTGGGACTTGAGACTATGGAGAATGAGGAGGAGTTTTAGAAGGAGACTCTTCTTTAGCTTCGGGATTGAAACAAGTTCTCTCTATCTGGTTAGACAGTTCTTCATCTGAAGATTGATCTCTTTCAGAAACCGATACAGATATCATGCTCTTCACATTCTCAACTTCTTTCACTAACAACTTAATCTTGTCTTGTTTTTCTTTTAATTGGAGACGTAAAAGCTTTTCTTTATCCCTCTTATGAGACTATCTATCCTCATGACCTTCGGGGTATTCTTTGTATAGTTCAGCAGGGTTATAACTAGAAGTATGTTGAATTTTTTCTTTACCTTTGTCAGACTTCAGCTTTTCTAATTGTTCTAGCAGTCTGGCTTTTTCTGTTCTCAATTCAGTTCTTTCAAAATGACGATATACAGGGATGAGAGAAAGCTGTAGATCAATATCTGCAATTTTCTTTTCTAGTTGGTAGCGGGAAGATGAAGGTTGAAAGGAAGTTTGGGAAAACATATACAAAGAAAAGTCGAATTCAGGCAGGCTACACCCCCCTAAATTTGCTTCAAGGTCTGACTTAGACTCGGAGGAGGAGGAGGAAGAATCAGGAGCAAATTTAGCTAAAATGGGAGAATCGGACGCTGAATCAGAACTAGAAGATTCATCAGGAAGGAAAAGGATTTCACCTTCAGGAAGAGGAGAATTTACAGAAACTTCAAACATATCCCACCATGCGGGATCCAAACCTGTACAAAGGGCAGCAAGATGGGGTCTTGATTTTCTCTCTGGGCACTTGGCAGCCCAATGGTCTGATTTGCCACAAATAAAGCAAACATTCTTCTTACATTTCTCAGTCCTTCTCTTAACATAGTGCTTGGCTTTATATTTGGACTTACAATAAGGTTTCTCAGATATGTGCTTATACTTGTGCTTATGCTTCGACTTGTGGTGATAGGGTTTGTCAGGATGATACCTTGGTTCAGAAGTATAAAATCCCTTTTTCTTTTTCTTCTCGCATTTGCAAGTGGGCCGGTAATAATAGCTCCACTGTGTAATTTGTCAGTTTGTCGAGATTCTGTCCCCTCAATGGTTTTGCTTTAAGTTAGTTTCTGTGGGCCATCTTTGTCGGCCATGCTGTCTATCCGGTCTCCGGGTCCCCTTATGGCGCTGCCTCTTACGGGACGAGATAATAGTGGTGTGTCCCACCACTACCCCGGATTCCCTGCCTTCTGACCGAATGGTGTCTGTTTCCTGCAACCGGTTAACCGGCTTGAGTGCTATAAAAGAAAGGCCTCAGACCTCATTCGGATCATTAGAGTCTTGAGTCTTGCATCGAGCTAGTAGTTTGCTCTACAACTTAGAGCCGAGCGATCCAGTAGTTGGAGCTCTACGAGTCATAGGTGTCTAGTGTCCAAAGCCAAGGCTGTATGCTCTACTGGTTGCCTTCACGGTATAACACAGCATCAGAAAGCCAAGGTTCACCTCTGTAAAAATGGTCTGTATGCGTCTGTAAGTGTGCTAGTGGGCATATCACAAGAATCCTAGGAAGCCTCTAAGTAAGATCATCGCTCTGCGAAGTTCTAAAAAGTAAATGGACCTGTGACATTGTGCCTGGGCACTGAGTTTGTGTTTGTAGTGATGAGCTTCACCCTCCGAAGCCGATCTACATGAGTCTGTATATGATGCTGCAATCTTAATAAAATCATTCAAGTGCTGTGGAATTGCTATCAAAAGTGTCGAAGATAGATCCTGGTGCTAACATTTGAATAGCAGGACCAAGAAATTGTAGCTAGCCTTAACAACATGTATGAGTATTCCAAAAGATCGACGTGATCAAGCCAATGATACGTTTGCCACAGAATAAAACTAAAATACTTATGCATGCTTCATTCCAAACAGCTCAGAAAGCATGTTCACACAACAACGATTAATATTATTAATTTTTATTATTTTATAATCATTTAAGCAAAATACATAAGGAATATTTTTGTCGAACTGGGGAATTAGGAAATTGCTGCATCCATGCAAAAGCACAATGAAAGAGAATGATAGTAACAAAATTATTTTGTTAGCCTACAGTTTAATGTATTGAATATTTTAGGCATATATTCAATCAATGAGGTGAATATTTTAGGCATATATTCAATCAATTAGTGAATACAAATGTTGTAAGTAATTCCCAATTAATGAATTTATCTTTTCAGAATTATCTTATCTTTTCAGTATTATCAAGTACTGGTTTATTTTTATTTTATTTGTAAATATGTCTTCAATTACAGTTTCGGTCAATCAGTTAAATTTTTGGCTTTTAAAAAAACGGTTATGATTTTATATTAATGGTTTGCAATGGTATTAGGGCTAGGGGTAGCAGGCGGCTATTAGGGAAGGTGATCTGGCAGGTACCTCCCATTTGCAGCTTCTATGTCGTCACTGCATTCAACGGCCTCTTTCATTCCCTAGGAAGACATCACGTACAGGGGCAATTATTCATGGGGTTTCTCGCATCCATCCCGTGATGGTAACTTTTTTAACATGCAAACCTTCATATCACCAGTAAGTCTAATGAAAACCATATATTTTATAGAAAATCATTTTATCTTGATTTCGAATGGGACCTATTATAATCTTTGGTTAATTTTTGCTATTTGTTTGAGAAATTTACAGGATGAGTTTGTCAATACTGTCAAGATTAATCCATAGAAATCTGTGCAAAGCTTTCAATGCCACTAAGATGGGAAATAGATAGCACATATTGCCAAGATTTATAAACCTTAGAATTAAGAGATTGCGCTTTGATGCAAAACACCAAACCTCTTACACAACGAGCAATGCAAATTTTTAAAGAGAAATTACGAAATTCAATTATTGAAGTAGTAACTTTTTACCGAGCAAGCGCTGCAAATGGTTAAAGAGAAATGGACAAAATCCAATCTTGACATTGCGAATGGAAAAGAGCTAATAACAAACATGGGCATCAAAGGAATTTTATAATAAATAAAATCATTCAAATTCAATGGTCAATTAATGCACCAATTCATATTGGATTTGATGAAGAAAACCATAAAAATTGTGGGGCATTAAATTTATTTAATGTTAAAATGATTCACTATGTAAGTAACTCCTTTGCTTACAACCAACATACGGAGGTATGATTTTACCTAATAATTATTTTCATTTAAAATACTTTTAATTTTGTATTTGAAATTTAAATTAGCTAAAGCGTAGTAGCTTTTTGGAGGTATAAAAATTCTCAAGTTTACATATTCTTTAATCTTATTTTAAGACATTAATTTGGGATTTACTAATCTTTTTACATTATAATGATTATCAATTCACATAAAATTCATTTAATTAGAAGTATTTAATAGATAAAATTCAAAAGTTTATAATTTTAATTTTTGATAAATTTACTTCAATTTATTAATTCATTTAATTAGAAGTATTTAATAGAAAAAATTCAAAAGTTTAATAGTGTTTAAATGATAAAATTCAAAAGTTCAAATTATTAATTATTGATAAATTTATTTATTTATTTATTTTTCCAGCGAAAAAAATCTACTATTGATATTCAAAAAAATTGAATCAAATAGTACAATATGGACCCAGATTCGTCAAAAAGAATCGGTCATACCACATAGTTTAGCATATACCTATGAACCAGAGATGAGTCTCATACCATCTATATCAACAAGTGACAGTTTATACAAAATTAAACAAAATCAAAATATCCCAGTCTTTCAAATCTAGTTCAGTGACAGCAGACATCAGAAGCTAATCAAAAAAGTAAATGGTGCCTTCATCCTGGAGGTTGTGCTCAACCCATTCCTCCCAAAATAGTTGTCCTTCATAACCTGATAATGCTTGTTTGGATAATTTATCAGCAAGAGTATTCTGCTCACGATAGATGTGCTCCAGATGAACACCTTGAAGCTTAGCCAATTCAGATTGTGCCCTGAATGCCCAGTGTCTTAAGTTAAGAACATTGAGCTGAAAGTCACCCGCTGCCCATTTAATTGTGACTTTGGAATCCCCAAAAACCTTAATGTTGACCAGACCGAAAATATTAGCCACTTTAAGCATACACCAAAGAGCAATCAGTTCTGCTTTCATATTTGTGCCTGTGCCACAATTGAGTTTAAAAGTAAAGTGATGTGCCTCATTCAAATATATCACTCCTCCAATAGCGCATAACCCTGATTGAGATGCACCATCAAAAAAGATAGTGGGCTGATCAACCTTGAAACTGAAAGTACTGATCCTGTCAGTCCTTAATTTAGTGAAATCATCTTTACAATTTGCAAACATATTTAGTGCAATCAAGCTACACTGTGTGGGATTGATATTGACATTTTGAAATAGCTCACTATTACGGGAGAACCATATGGCCCAGGAAATGCAGATAGCAATGTAGAAGTGTTGTTTACAATTCCTATACCAGTTAAGTAGACATTGATTAAAGTCTCCAACATCCCACGTTTGGTATATTGAGAAATGTGAAATGATCACCTCCCAGGTCATCTTTGCAAATCTGCACTTAACAAATAAATGTTGTTTGTTTTCTTCATCATTCTTACATAGAGTGCAGATGCCTGGACCATTCCAGCCACGATTTCGAAGGTTATCCCATGTCTTTAGTTTGTTTTGCAATAACATCCAGCAGAAACATTTGAGTTTGAGAGGTATAGACCAGTGCCAAAGACGTTTGTACCATCAGTCTTGTGGATAAATGAGCCTATTCTGAACAATCCTATAATATGCTGTGCGAGCCGTTACCATTCCATTTGCTGGGTTGCCTTTCCAAAGAAGCTTATCTGTTTCCTGTCTTATTCTGATACCTGATGCATTGAGTTTAGATAAATAATCCTCCCAGATTCGGGCGAGATATCCAGTGAGACCAATGTTCCTAGCAGACATCCATAAATTACTGTCTACTAAATCATGATGTTGCAGATGAATTTTATCCAGTGTATTCATTCCCAGAATCTGAAGATATTGGATAATAGGCAGTGGCAGAGTAAAATTGTCTTCCATTCCTATGATAGGATCGATTCCTATGTGAATCCTTTCTCCATTTCCTACCTGCCAAATAAGATCGTCTTTGATCCAATGTATGATCTTCATGAAACCTCGCCAAATTGGAGAGAAGTTCCAGCTAACAGTTTTTGGGTTCCTTATCTAGCTGAAAAAATCCTGTTTTATATATTTGTAGGCAATAAGGGTGGACCAAAGATTGTTTCCCATAAGACAACGCCAGAGACTTTTGAGTCTGAGCGCTATATTAAAGGAGCCCAAATCTAATATTCCCCATCCTCCAAATTTGAAAGGTCTCGAAATAACGTCTGCAGCAATCATTGGGGTTTTGTCACAATGCGCAGTCCCGAACCATAAAAAGTTGAAGAAAAGGCTTTTTATATACCTGAGAATGGTGGCTGGAACTTCGAGAAGTGTAAACCAGTAAACCGGTATACTGGAGAGCACCGATTTTAATAGGATGAGTTTCCCACCTATGGATAGAAGCCGGTAAGACCAGTGATTAATTCTATTTTCAATCTTTCTTAACAACCAGTACCAGTCTTTACACAAATAATTGTTTGGCTTAAGGTAAAATCCCAGATATTTAAGCCCAAGTTCCATATTATGACACTTAAATGGCATGAGCAATAAAATGTCCTTTATATTTGCTGCATCTGGAGACATATGATAGAAATTGGATTTTCTTTGACAGATTTTCATTCCTGTAGCACCACAGAAAGTCTGAAAGAGGCCAATAAAAGTGATCCATTCTTCAATAGAGTCTTCACCTGCTACCATCACATCATCTGCAAATAATATATGTGAAATCACAAAATCCTTTGCTATTTTAATGCCTTTTATCTGTCTTCTTATAAAAGCTTGTTTGATCAATCTACTGAACCCATCCATAACCAAGGCAAATAAGATAGGTGACAATGGGCATCCTTGTCTAATACCCCTTGAACATCGAAAGAAAGCAGAGGGACTACCATTGACCAAAACTGATATACTCACAGTTGAGATACAGGCCATGATCCATTTAATGATTGCTGGCGGCAACCCAATTTTTATAAGAATCATTCTGAGAAATGACCAACTAACCCTGTCATATGCTTTTTCTAAGTCCATTTTAAGTAGTAGAGCCTTTTTCTTATAGATCTTTATACTGTGTAGTAGCTCTTGTGAAATGCCTATGGCATCATGTATTTGTCTTCCAGACAAAAAGCCAAATTGCTCCTTGGATATGTGCCTGGATAGAACGTCTTTGAGTCTGTCTGCAATAATTTTAGAGATGAGTTTATACAGTAAATTGCACAGTGCAATCGGTCTGTAATCGCTAAAAGAACTGGGTTTATCCTTTTTAGGGATGAGTGAGATGAAGGTGGAATTAAGACCTCCAGAGACATACCCATTGAGTTTGGAGTAGTTCACCAGATCCTTAAGTTCATTACCCATTAAGTCAAAAAAATGCAAGTACAGCTCTACTGGCCACCCATCAGGCCCAGGGCTTTTATCTCTTGCAAAATATTTTAGGGTTTGTTCAATTTCCTCCAAAGTCACATCATCCAATAAACTGTCAGCTTCTTGATCAGAAAAGAAACGTGGATATAATGTAGCAACTTTGATCTGCTCCTCTAGCTTACATTCACCTGAGTCTGCAAAATTTTGTCCAAAATATGTAGTAGCAACAGATTTGATATTCTCAAGCCCTGAGCACAAGTGTCCCCCGTCGTCCACAATATCCCAAATGATCTTGGAGTTCCTTCTTGCCGATGCATACGTATGGAAAAATTTTGTATTTTTATCACCAGATGTAATCCAAATGGCGCGGCTTTTTAGCCTCCATTCTTTCTCTGCTTGTAAAAGTATCTCCTCTTTTTTCCTTTCTATCAATTTCATCACCTCAAAATCCTCCCTTAGAAGAGAACCTCTAATGTTTGCAGAAATAGACCTCTGGAGTTTATTTTCAAGTTGTGATAACTCCTCTTTATCAGCTTCTTTTCTATCTTTGATCCATCTGGTGACCTCCTCTTTCAATTTTTTTAACTTAGAACAGAAAGTCTGAATGGGATTGTTTTCTGAGACAGAAGCACTAATCCAAAAGTTCCTTACCATTTTGCAAAACTCTGCATCTTCAAGCCAAGATGAATTAAATTTGAAAGGGAGTCCTTGTTTAATTTTCAGATCATCAAGCTGTAGGATAACCGGCCAATGATCCGAAAATTTATGTTCACATACCCACGATCTATACTTCTGAAAGTTGCCCAGCAGAGTCGATTTAACCAGAAATCTGTCTAATCTTTTGTGCACACCATCTGTGCCAAATCTCCCATTAGTCCAAGTCGGAGTCAGGATGTGTGGCTGGACATCAACCAGATCTGTGTCTACCATAAATTGAATAAAGAAGCTTGCTAAATCATCAATTCTGGCGTTGGGTCCCCATAGTTCCAAAACATGACTAGTAAAGTTCAGATCACCTGCAATGATCAGGTCATTGCAGTTTAGAAGCCCAGATTCTTTTAGGGAGTTCCAGAAAGGCAATCTCAACTTGTATGGGGCGTAACAGTTCAGAATCGAGAGAGTCTGCTTATTGCTACAAAAGGAACCTTTAAGTAGTATTCCCCAGGGAGTTGAAAACGTTCTGAAGGTAAAGATATTAGGGTCCCAAGCCACCGCAAGGCCCCCAGAGAGACCACAAGAATTGACAGCAGTAACCTCCCACAAAAGCAGGATTTTGCAGAGGTTTTGTATGGCAATCTCTGCATTACACATGGTCTCTTGAATTAAAATTAAGTTAGGGACAGTAGTCTTGAGAAGATTGGTTAAAGCCTGCGCCCTGGACGCTTTAACCAATCCGCGAACATTAAGAGATAGACAAGACATTAAAGACCAGAAGAGGAGGGGGTCTGTGCTCTAAGCCCCAAGGGTTCATTTGAATTAGTCCTATCAACCTCCTCTAATCTCTGAGAGATTGGGGTATATGAATCCATAGGAAGCTGGTCCAACTTGTTCCAGGTCTTTTTTTTCTTTCCTCTTCTAATAGTAACATTCTGGTATTTTAAATTTTGAACTGGCTGGGCCAAAGAATCAATCCCTGGATGTTTTGAGTAAGTGGGCAGAGGTGGGAATTCTTCATCTTTTGAAGTTAGACAGTAACCACTTTCGATTAGAATGTCCCTATCGGTCCCTGATAAATCAACAACAGTACCATTGATATTCAACTGGTCACTCGGGGGTTGGCCAAAATTTCTGCTTATATCAAGTGAAGACGAAGTAGGGTTACCCAATTCAGAACTCAACCCTAGCTCCAAGGAATCAATATGATCCGGCACAGGGTCAACAGGACAATGAAGAATTGGCATTGCTGAGGTAGGGTTAGCAGGAAATTCCTCAGCTGGAACAGTGGGGACATCCGAGGGTTCTGGATTCAAATTATCAAAAAGCTTGCGACCAACATTATGCTGAGAATGATTTGGTTTGTTATTACAAACAGGGAGCCCAGAAACAAGGTCGTGTCTCATTTGGATATCACCAGTTGCAATACGGTGGGATAGTAATTTTTCTGAATTTTCTAAAAAATTTAAATCATCCGGGGTCAAGTCGGGGAAATTAATAGGAGTTTTGCAGAGAGACTTACCCGTGATATTTGTTGGAGTATGTGGCTCAACGGTAGCAGAGGAAAAATGAAAATTCTGTGGACAAGCAACACGTACATGCCCAACCTCCTTGCAGAAGAAGCACCTGAAAGGGATTTTGTAATAATCAAGAACCTGCTTCCATATTCTCGAACCCCAAGCAATTTCTATTTCAGCTGGGAGTCCATTCCTCGTATCGATTTCGACCATGATTTTGGCAAATCTGCGGTCCATCCCATGCAGGTTCTGTTTGTCAACACGAACAAATTTACCAACCCTATTTGCAAGACCCCTGAAAATCTCCTCAGACCAGAGTTCGATGGGTATACCAGGTACCATCATCCATAAATGTCGAATCGGCTGAAATTCGTGCAGGGGATTGAAATGAATGTGCCATCGTTTTAGAAAAAGAGAACCATGCTTGAATTCCCAGAACCGGGAAAGGACCATCTCAAGGTGAGCCGTCTCAGCAAACGTGAATAAAAACCAACGATTCATGAGCAGGTTGATTCGGGGGGCCATGCCGGTGAGTGGCACCCAGAATTTAGTAACCCACTCTGCCAATTCCTGCTTATTACCTTTGGCAAATTCCAACCTACCCACCAATGCTCGTTCAGAGAAAACCCTAATTTTTTCCAGACTGAAATCTTCATCAATATCAAATCTCTCGATTTTAGCCCTAGCCTTGAAGGTCTTCAACAATCTTTTGGTATTAGCCCTCTGTCCCCATAACTTCCGACGAGGGGCAGCCAAACCCTCCGCAGGTCCACTCGAAACCCCCAAATTGGTCTGTGAAGAGAACGGCGACAGGGTTTGATAATGACCCGACTTTTCCATAGTTAAAAAATCGCAAAAGAAATCCTCAGCAGGTTGTCAGAGAAAGGACACCTGTCGGTAGGACCCAAAAATTGCCAAAGCCTATAGTTCTTCTCCAAAAATGGAAAAACAAAACGATGCCAACTTTAGCTCAAAAAAAACCTAGTGTTGTAGAAACCAACAAAACTAGGGCAAACCCATCAACCAATAATCACAACCGAGAGAAGAAACAATTTTGGTTTGCAGAAATTTCGAAAGATCTGGTTAAAGAGAGAAAGTGTAGCCTACAACCATCGAGAAATTCCCACTTTTTTTTACCTTGGTTGGTACTAGACCGAGACGGCTTGACTCCAAGTCGTTATAGGCCACACCATTCACCCAATCAACCATCAAAATCGAAAATTTCTGCAAAAACGACAGAAAACCCTAGGATTTTCGCCATTGCTCCTTAAGACCTATTTTTTATGTTTTAATTAGATTTTTTTATTTATTTATTTATAAGTGAAGATGGATTGAAATTTGATAAATTTACTTCAATTTATTAATTCATTTAATTAGAAGTGTTTAATAGATAAAATTCAAAAGTTTAATAGTGTTTAAATGATAAAATTCAAAAGTTCAAATTATTAATTATTGATAAATTTATTTATTTATAAGTGAAGATGGATTGAAATACAAGATTTGGTTTGGTTTTTAATATTTTGTTTTTTAAGTAAATAAAAATATTTTTTACAAGTGAAAACAATTCATCCTAGATCCTATTATATATAAAAAGAATATGTGGTTTTTCACTTTAAAGATATATCAATATCATTAATGATATACAAGAACCTTCATAATTCTCTTCCACACATAAGTTAAGAATACCACATTTTGTGTTTCAAATTTACATTAATATGAATCCACATACACACCCTTGAGTATGGAGCATGCCCATGAAATTTGAATTTGGATATATTTATCACTACAATTCCCCAAAATCACTACTAAACCACATCCAACAAACTAAAAAATTAAATTATATATATATATATATATATATATATATATATATATATATATATTCATTGATATTAAATAATCAATACCACAATGAAATGTGTCCATTAAAAACATACTTATAAAAACAAACTCTAATGATATTTTTGTTCATATAGACGAAAAATATATACTAGCACAACCACTTAACTTCTTGTGGTCGGTGAATACCAATAAGCCACAAATAAGTTTTATGTTACTTGTTTTCCATGCATACTTATAATTACCTGTTCTCTATCCTTCAGCTACATGTAAACCATGGTTAACTAATGTCAACCATTCTCAAACAACCAAAATCAACTAAACTCAACCATGCTCTTCCACGGTCAACCATGTAGAAATAATGTCAACTAAATTTTACCAAAAGTCAACCATGGTCAACTCAAGTTAACCGTGGTCAACCAAAGTCAACCATGGTCGACCATAGTCATCCAAAATCAACCAAAAGTCAACCATGGTTAGCCATGGTCAACCGAAGTCAACCATTGTCAACAAAAAATAAACCAATGTAAACCAAATTCAACCATGGTCAACCAAAATCCTACCAATGTCAACCATGGTCAGCTAATGTTAACCATGGTTAAGCAAAAGTCAATCATGGTCAACCAAAAGCAACCAAAGTCAACTATGCTGAACCAAAGTCAACCATGGTCAGTCATAGTCAAATATTGTCAACCAAAGTCAACCATGGTCAACTATGGTCGAATAAATAGTTAACCATGCTCAACCAAAGTAAACCATGGTCAACTAAAGTCAACCATGGTAATCCAAATACAACTAAATTCAGTAATGGTAAACCAAAGTCAAACATGGTCAACCATAGTCAACCAAAAGTCAACCAACGTCAAACATAGTTAGCCATAATTAGCCATAGACAGTCAAAGTCAACCATGGTTAACCAAAAGTCAATCATGTTTAAACAAAGTCAAGCATGGTCAACAAAGTCAATTAAGGTTAACCATTGTCAACCAAAAGTAAACCAAATTCAACCATGGTTAACCAAATTCCAACCAATATCAACCATGGTCAACTATTATGAACCATGGTTAACCAAAAGTCAACCATAACGTCAACCATGGTCAACTAAAGTCAACCATAGTCAACCAAATTTAGTTATGGTTAACCAAAGTAAGCCATGGTCAACCATAGTCAATAAAAATCAACCAAAAAAAACCAAAGTCAACCATGGTTAGCCATGGTCAACCAAAAGTCAACCGTGGTCAACCAAAGTTAACCTTGGTCAACCAAAATTCAACCAATAGTCAACCATAGTCATCCATATGAAACTATAGTGAGTCATGGTGAACCATGGTTAAGCATCATCGACCATTGTCAACCATAATCAATCATGGCTAACCATGGTCAACCAAAATCAACCATGGTCTACTTAGGTCAACCATAGTCAACCACCATTAGCCATGGTCATCCAAAGTCAACCATGGTCAACGAAAGTCAACTACAGTCAACCATACTCGCCCATGGTCACCCGTGTTCAACCAAAGTCAACCATGGTGTACCATGTTAAACCATGGTCAACCAAAGTCAACTGTGGTCAACCATGGTCAAACATCGTCAACCATAGTCATGCATAGTCGACCAAAGACAACTTGGGTAAACCATGGTAAATCATAGTAAATGACGGTCAACCAAATTCAACCATGTTCAACCAAGATCCAAATTCAACCATTATCAAACATAGTTAGCCATGGTCAACTAGGGTCAACCATAGTCAACCATGGTCAAACATTGTTAACCGTTATCAACCATAGTCAACCATGGTTATCCATGGTCAACTAAAGTCAACCATGGTTAATTAGAGTTAGCCATGGTTAACCATGGTCAACCTAAGTCAACCATATTCAACCATGGTTAACCAAAGTTAGCCATGGTTAACCATGGTCATCCAAATTCAATCATGGTTAACCAAAGTTAGCCATGGTTAACCATGGTCATCCAAGGTCAACTATGGTCAACAAAATTCAACCATAGTCAACCATAGTCACCCATGGTGAACCATGTTCACCCGTGTTCAACCAAAGTCAACCATGGTGAATCATGTCAAACAATGGTCAACCAAATTCAACTATGGTCAACCATGGTCAACCAACGTCAACCATGGTCGACCAAAATCATCCAATATCAAGCAGAGTCAACCATTGACAACCATGGTCAACCAAGGTTAATCATAGTCAACCATGGTCAACCAAAGTCAACCATGTTCAACCACAGACAACCAAAGTCAACAAGGATCAACCAAAGTCATCCATGGTCTACCACGGTCAACCAAAGTTGACCATTGATTGACTTTGGTAAACCATGGTTGACTTTGGTCAAGCAAATTCAAACATGCTTAATAATGGTCAACCATGCTTAACAATTGTCATCAGTGGTCAACCAAATATGATCAACCATGGTTAACCTTTATCTTTAATTATTATTATTATTATTATTAACCATATTATTTCTTATTATTTAATTTTAATTATAATTATAATTATAATAAAAATTATTATTATAAAAATTATAATTATAATAAAAATTATTTAATCATTATAATAAATAATAATTAAAACTCAGCAATCCTTCCCCTCTGTCAACTAGCAAGCCATATTAATATTAATAATATGGCTTATATACGCCGATCGGTGTATATCAACCACATTTAAATGTGTGGCCTATATACGCCGATCGGCGTATATAAATCATATTATTAATATTAATATGGCTTGCTAGTTGACTAGTATGTTGGGGATTTTAATAATTTAAGTCATTGTAATTTTCTTTAAAAAAAACATAGTCTAAATTAAAATCTTATTTGAAAAAAATTGATTTTACATATAAATATTCGTGGCCACTGAAAAGTAAGTTAGGTAGTAGCACGAAATTTGAAAAAATTGATATGTTGGCTGCAACAAGGGACATAAAAAACAGGCTCAGGCTCGGACTTCTTCAGCTCACCCTTGTCTCTACCATTTGAGCTGTGATTGGTATGAGACACAAATTTGAAAATTTTGAGATGTGGCTATAACGAGGGGCATAAAACTAGGCTTAGACTTCTTCCGCTCACGGCTGTCAATATCATTTCAGCCATGATCAGGATGAAACAGAGATAAGGACGTCTATCCACTTGCTTGCCTCTTTTGTCTCATACCAACCTGCACTTAGCATAACAGGGGGTTAAAAATATTGAAAGTTATAATTGATTGAAAAACTGCATAACAAACATTGAAACTCAAACCAAAAATATGGCTAAAAACCATTCACCATAATTGAATATCAAAAACTAATAAGAAACATTCACCTCTTTCACCATTAACTTCTGTCCATGGATATGATTATGGATATGATTGATCTTTCCTCTACAAAAGGAAAAGCTTCACTCTCTTCCAGCTATAACAAAGAATTCGATTCACCATAAAATATAAAAAATAAAAATCACTACTAACTCAGCAAGAAATAAAAATAAAAACAAATTTGGCATTAACTCGCAAGAAATAACTTTTTAGTAGTATTCCTTGAATGCAACCAAAAAATATGCATATACATGGGAAAATGAGTTTTATTGGACATATTTTTTAAAGTTTTCAATCATGTATCAACAAATTTAGTGATTAGTGTAATCTTTCTTTTTTGAGAGGGCTAGAAAATTAGTTTTATTTGGCATTTTTTAAAAGTTTCTAATCTAATTTCAATAATTTTGGTCATCATTGTAATTTTTCTATTTTGGACATATTTTTTAGAGTTTCCATTCATGTATCAACAATTGTAGTGGTTAGTGTAATTTTTCTTTTTTGAGATGGCAAGAAAATGAGTTTTATTTGGCATTTTTTTTAAAGTTTCTAATCTAATATCAACAATGTTAGTCACCAATGTATTTTTTTTATTTTGAGATGGAGAGAAAATGAAATTTACCTCTCCTTTAGATTCTCAAAAGCATTTTTTGAAGTTTCCAAAACGCCCATTAATCATTTTAGAAATGTTATAAGGCTAAATAAAAATCCCCAATATGAATGATTTAAGAAACAAAATTATTGAATAATTTAATGGTAAAAATATTAATGTGTATAACAAAAAAAATGAAGCAAATATAGTTATAAAATCTAAGTAACTAATCATAAATAATGGAAGGGATGACAAATGCCTAGATAAAAAACTGAATAATAACTCTTCCTAGACACTTTGAATGCTTAAACAATCTATTCAATGTACTCATTAACATATCATGAAGTATTTAATTTTTAGATATGTACAATAAAATAAAATATATGATTGTTTTCAATTAAAATAAAAATTAAGATTATAATTTAAATATGTTTTATAATAAAGGAATGTGATATGATTTATTTAAAAAGTGAAAATAGTTTTTTATTATATTAATATATTTAAAAATTGTAGTTAAATGAAAACAATTTTTAGATTATGATTAAAATAATAAGTGATCAAATTATTTTAAATATCTTTTATTTTCTGAAGTAAATTTAAAAACATATAAACAACAAAAAAATCTATAATTAAAAATAGCTTTTAGAGAACCAAAATAATCTCTATAGTTTGTAATTCCTCAAAAAGGTAAGATCTTAAAGATTGATCTAAAATTTTGTATTTTATTTTAATAATTAATTAAGTTATTCTAATTATAACATCTTAGTTATGGATATATTATACTTGGAAAATAATTAAATATCTTAACGTGCAACAGTTGCCAAGTTTTTGCAATATAAAACATAGTTGCACCGTAGGTGATTTGGTCCCTCCCTAAGCATGATAGATCTAGAGTTAAGAAGAATTTACTGGATTTTTTGAAACTAGGCATCTATTGAGACCTAGAGGGATAAAAAAATAAAAATTACAAATGTATCAATGATTAAAATATCAAGATTAGAAGGGATCTATGTTAATTTATTTTATTACCATATATAGTTTTATTGATCATTATATACACTACCACATTTTATTACAAAAGATGTGTGTTTCCCTAGAGATTAGTTATGTGCTAGTTACATAGAACCACTTTACATATGAGTGTCTATCTCAATAAGGATTCTACCCAAAAGGAGTGGTTGGTTACTCTTATAATAGAGTTCTACATCCTTGGAAATGAGCCACTGGTGAATTCAAATGTTTATTCCTAACATGCTTAAGTAAGATAATATTATGGAGTTAAGTGTGTAGCATGAAGACATGTTATCATAGTCTCATGAACATGGCATAGAACTATGACCATTCATTCTTAGTGTCCTTATAATTATAAAAAAATGGAAGAACCCCACAAAATTCACTTTGGAATTATTGAGGTGTCATTAAAATCAAATAAGGAGAGTCTCCTATTATTTAGCTTGTCAAATGAATTGTATGGACTATCTAGATAAGATAACTCACCTTGAAAGAATGGTGATTACAGTGGTTGATGTTTCTTCCTCCTCTACCACCGCCGTGAACATCAAAAACATTATTTCCAATTCTCTATGATGACCTTACCTTAAATTGATTCATATTTCCATTTTGGGTGCTAGTAATCTACTTTATCTACTATTGGAGTTGTCTGGAAATACTCTCTCATCACAAATTCCTAAGAGTGTAGATGGATATTTGAATTTAAAATATCATCTTAGATTCACATTTTTTACTTGTTTCTTGTAACATTGGCTGCAATTTTATTTGCGAGGAAAAATTAAAGGATCTCTACTTAAATTGGATGACTTTTGGCTTTTTCTTGTGTTTCAATACTATGAAATTCTTAAAGATGGATTCCTCCTTGAACCATGTACAAAGCCTCAATACCCATACCTAATGCTATCAATCTTTTAATGGCATCAATATCCCCACTCAAAAATCATGAATACTATTAATAAATCATGTCTGGTGCTTTGAGTCATCATTCATGGCCTTTGATTCCTAGAAGCTTCTTTTATAGCTTGCACCTCAAGTATTCTCCTCAAACCATGTCCAAGACCCTAGGACCCTAAGAAAACCCTAATGACACACATATTAGCACTCTAAGATACACATATCATCAGGAGGTAATGCATGATGCTTTTAGGTGTTAATCATGGCCTTGGATGCCTAGAAGCCTCCTTTAGTGACTAAGGCCTGAGTTTCCTACCCTGACCATCTCTAAATCCCTAAGCCCCATGAATGATTATAAATCATCATAAGGGAACAAATATCCCTACTTTTAGATGCATAATAACCTCAGGAAATCATGCGTGGTGATTTTAGGTGCCATGTCTAGACCTAGATTCCCAAAATATTTCTTTAGGGGTTAAGGCATTTAAGGGGTTTGGACTTAGATACATAAGGCCTTGGATACATAGTTCCATGGTTTCCTTAGGTCCAAAGGCATGGTATTATTACGTGGAATGTCATTCTCATGGTGCTAGGACATATACATATTGCTTAAAACTACATAATGGCACAAACATCAATAATCATAGGACAATGATACCCTTAGGAGGCTACATATTGTTGGTGGAGGAAACATTCTTATCCCTAGATGGCTAGAATATTCCTTTAGGGATCAAGATTCAAGTCTCCTCCACTAACCATGTCCAAGGCTACAAGACCACGAGACATAGATATATATCACAATTGATACCCATGCAAATTCATGTGTTGTGGTATGAGGCATTTTTCATTGTTGTGGATGGATCAATGGTTTCTTTAGGGCCAATGGAATGGTATTCTTCCCTATAATTCCATTCTTGAGGCCCTATTACACCTACATAATGCTCAATACCCCCTAATGGCATCGACATCCTCAATCATATGCCAATGATACCCTCAATAGGCCATGTGTCATTGGTGGAGGTAACCTACTTAGACCTATATGCCTTGAATATTTTTTTGAGGCCAAGGTTTAGGTCTCCTCCAATAATCATGTCTGAGTCTCTAGGACAGAAGACCTAGATGCATAGTGCCATAAATACCCTTGCGAAGTCATACATGGTTATTTAAGGAAGTGTTCATGACTTTGAATGCCTTAACAATTATTTAAGGAAAAAGGAATTGTCTTCTTCCCTAGAACTTCATTCCCAATGCCCAAAGACACCTACAGATTACTCAAAACCACCAATATGATTGACATCCTAAATTAGGATCCACATCTTGTTGTTGAGTCTTTAGGTGGTAAGCTTCCTTGATCGTAAAGGTTCCTTTCGGCCTATGCCCTCATCTAATAATGTCAGGACCCTGAGTATTGTGGATTTTTCGCCTTTGTAACTCGTGCCAGAGATCATCAACCTGCCCTGTGAAGCCCCAGAGTGTGGGATCCTTCCTGCTTCTAAAGGGGGAATTGTTAGAGAGTTTCCAGAAGTCCCGCACCTTTAGGCTCTCTTTATTCTACATGAAGGTCTGAAGTTCCAGTGAATCATTTTGATTGCATAGGCTAGGCATTTGTTTCCACGAGTCAAACCAAAAATTCGCATAGGCTCCCTCTCTAAGTTCCCAGAAACTGGCCCGGCTTTGGAAATTGGCTGACCTCTAGATAAGGGAACCTGGTGGGTCTAGATAAGAGTGAATGAGATGAGAGGTGGACCAGCTGGGAGCATATTTGAAATTCTAGAGTTTGTCCCACGGGCTGGCATTCTTGGAGATCCAGCTCCACCAAATTTTTGCTGAGAGAATCTTATTGCCTATCTCCAGATCCTGAATTTTCAGGCCTCCTTCTCGCTTTGGTAGGTAGACTATCCAGCAGTTGACAAGGGTCCACTTGTGGTGGTTGTTGTCCCCTCCCCAAAGGAAAGAGCGTTGCAAATTTTTTATACACTTGAGGAACCATTTGGGGGAAGCGAGGACGGAAAAGATATAGAGAGGCATAGACTAGAGAATAGACTTAAGAAGAGTTAAATGACTGGCTATGTTCAGGGTTCTGAAGGTCCAAGAAGAGATTTTTCTTTCAAGTTTATCTAGGAGTTCCCTCCAGGAGGAATGTTTAATGGTTGATTCAGTGAGAGGCGCACCCAAGTATTTGGAGGGGAGGGAGGAAGCAGAGAATCCCAGTATGCGGATCACATTTCGCTGAGAGACAGCATCTGTGTTGAAGAAGAAGATTTGGTATTTTTCCAGATTAATGGTGGTTCCAGAGGCTTCCGTGAAGAGGTGAAGGGATTTTTTGAGCTTGTGGGCTTCCTGGACAGAGGGGTGGCTAAAAAGAAGGTTGTCATCAATAAATTTTTGATAGGCCAAGGGGGGGATGTTGTGAATGGAGAGACCTCTGATGAGTCCAGCGTTAACATCTTCATTTATCATTTGGTCCAGACCTTCTGCCATGAGAATGAAGAGAAAGGGCCAGAGTGGATCTCCTTGATGGATACCTCTGGAGGGAGAGAAAGTAGCAGATGAGGAGCCATTGGCTAAGACTGAGAAGAAGGAATAGGAGGTGAGGGCGAGGATCCAACGAGTCTAGTCCTGGCTGAAGCCAAAATCTAGCAGCATTCTTTCAATAAACTCCCACCTAAGTTTGTTGAAGATCTTAGAGAGATCCAACTTGATGAGCATGCCAGGGGTTTTAGTGACTTTCAAGGAATGAGTGACTTCATGGGAAAGGGTGATGCCATCCAAGATCTGACGTCCTTCAACGTTGTCGGTTTGATCAGGGGAGATAAGCATCAGTAGAATAGGCTTGAACTTGTTGGAAATCATTTTTTGATGATTTTGTAAACAACATTGCAAAGGGATATAGGTATGAACTTACCAGGTTGAGCAACTCCATTTTCCTTTGGAATGAGTGTGAGGAAATTTGCGTTGAGGGCTGGAATAACCCATTTTTTTCCCTAGATTCCTCCACCAGCTCCAACACCACTTGCTTTAGTAGATCCCAACATTAATGGAAAAAGTTGATGGTGAAGCCGTCAGGTCCTGGAGCCTTGCCTTCCACCATCTGATTTACAATTGATTCCACTTCTTGAAGAGAGATGGGATTCATTAGGGTCGCGTTGTGCTGATCATTAAGAATTTTTTGGATCCTTGCTGTGACCCAATCAATAGCTTGAGTCCTTGAGGGGACAGTTTCCGTTAGAATATATTTATATAAGCGAACCAACTCATGTTTGATGTCTGCATGGTCTTCTAGATGCGTTCCATCCTTAGCCTTAAGAGTGGAGATACAGTTGTTCATGCGGTGTTGAATGGTAGAACGATGAAAGAAGGGAGTGTTGCGCTCACCCTCTTTTAACCATTGAACTCTCGATTTTTGTCTCCACAGGATCTCCTCCTACTCACAATGCTTGTCCAACTGGGTCAAGATCTCTTTTCCCTTGGTTTTGTGTGCTTCAAAGAGGCCCTGAGTCATGTTTATTTCTTGTATCTTTTCCAACTCTTTTTCCATATTGCTTTTAGCTTTGAAGATATTTCCAAAGGTATGATGGTTCCAACTTGCATTGTTTGGCTCTAAGAATTTTTAGCTTTTGTTGCATTGTGGCCATCTTAGAGATCCCATCTACCTGCATCCCCATCCACCAAGAGCAGATAGTGTCTTAGAACTCAGGATGAGAGACCCAGAACTTTTCAAAATGGAAGGGACGAAGGAGCTTAATTCCCACACATTGCCAGGAGAATGATATGGGTTAATGATCTGATCCGGCTGCTGGAAGGATAGAGGCAATCAAGAGGTATCCTAAGTCGATGACACTTTCATAGACCAGGAAGCGATCCACTTTTCGCCCCCCTGACAATTGTTCCAAGTAAAAAATCCTTAAGAGGTGTTGATATCCACCAGGTTACAGCTGTTGATGAAAGTTTTGAAACCTGAGTCCTCATTGGAAAGAGTTTTTTTCGTCCTTTCTTATCCTCTAGGGAGGTGATCACATCGAAGTCACCCCCAAAGATGAGAGGGGAGTCATGGTGTTGGGAAGTGAACCAGTACAAATAATCAATCAAATGGATTTTGAGGGTAGGGGATTGGGGCCCATAGACATTCAACAGATGCCCACGAATACTGGTTCCAATGAGGTGGAAAGAGGCTTAGAGGGAATGGGCAGTTGAGGAGAAATCCCCTAGTGAAATGAGGGTGGGATTCAAAACAATGTCTAGGCCACTAGAGGCTTTAGTGGCGTCAATGGCCATGTTGTGGAAACCTTTCCCTATTTTGGCCATGAGGGTTTGGAGAGTGTAACTAGAGTACTTTGTCTCCTGTAGGAAGAGGACAAAAGGTAGATCCTGAAGGATTTTTTGTTTCAACATTCTATGTTTTGAGGTTTCGTTTAGGCTTTTTCCATTCCGGGAAATAGTATTCATTGAGAAATAGGGGAGGGGGTGGGAAGAATTCTTTTAATTGAGCATATTGCCTTGACTCAACAAGCATGGTTCCAAGTATGCTAACCCTTTAAAGATCTATCTTGCGGATGTGCTTCTTGTTATCTTCTAGAGCTTTGTGTTTGTCCTTTTGGGGCATGTTGAGAATTCCCAATTTGTTCTGCCCCTTAGCACGATCCAAAGCTTCCTTTAAGATTTGAATCTACCTTGGAGGGATGGAACTGTATGCTTTATTGGTGCATGCTTCTTCAAGACCTAAGAGATCAAGGTACCCTAGCTCGATCTCTCCCATTTCTCCATCCATTAAGATCTTAGGGCCCATGGTACATTTTTGAGCAGGGGTTCCAAATCCTGCAGGTCGGCTACAGTCAGTATATCGAGGGGATCCGTCCTTGGGGGGTATGAGAGATCAATTGCTTGATCTGAGCATTGGCCTTTGTGGAGTTCCGGTTGAGAATGGGTGTGAACAAGAACCTATGTTCTTTCCCCTTCAGATGGATCCTTTGGTGTTTCTTCGAGAGCTACGAAGCTATTGCTGGTAGCGGGCCTACCCGAGGCTTTGTCCTCTGGGGGGTGGGGGGTTTGCAACCATGGTGTCTTTTCTTACCTGCTTTTTTAAAACCCTCTTCATCTTTTTCTTTGACTGACAGATCAATGGGTACAAACTGGTTCTGGGGGCAGTCTCGGTACAAATGTCCATTTTAATGACACTTACGGCATCAGAAGGGGACATGCTCGTAGTCAAGAGATTGTATCCATTCAGCATCCTCGTGTATTAGACTGACAGAGAATGGAAGGGCATGAGCGATATGCATGTAAAAATAGATACAAGCGTAAGATGTGTACTTATTGATCCTTGTTTGTTCAGCCGATCTGAAATAGCTTCCTAGGGTGTTTCCTATGTCGTTTCAAGTGTCTCTTCATCCCAGTACTCCTACGACACGGAGTACATGTGAATCCACTCCGGTGCCCAGGTGAAGTCTTCCTTTTCCGGGATGAACCTTTTTGTTCAGTTGCGGAGGTACAGTCCTACGGAGTTGAAAAAGTACGGTCCCCCATCTTCGACTCTAGTTTTATCATCCAGTTGGTGGAAGATGATAGTGAAAAACCCTTTTGATCCCAGTTGAAGATCAATGTGGGATTTGCGTTTCCATTTAGCTAAGATCCATCGCAGCTGAAGATCAATGAATTTTCCAATGAGAGTGTGGTCTCTCATTTTTTTGGCTCTTGCATTGATGCGTTCTACTGGAAGGGTGATGCATGGCCATTCAGTCGTCTTGGCAATGCATGTTCTAGTACCAGGAGGGTCCTTTTTGGGTTCTTCAGCTGCGGCTTCGTTGGACAAAATGGAAGGAATATCGAGCCCTGAGATGGGGATCTCCTCTGATCCAATCTTCAGCTTGACAACAGGGGGTTTATTGGAGGATATCAGGTCCACAACAGGAGTTTCTTAAGAGGAGCCTCATGCTCCTCCTAGTGGGGTGGCCATGAGAGCAGCCAAGCCCTGGGTAGGAAGGCTCATAGTGGGGGAGAGCCAAGAAGTGGAACCAACTTGACCTAGCTCAGCGGATCCGTGAGGGAGTCATCAAGCCTAGTAATGCTATTAATATCCATTAGAAAATTGAAGGATATCAATAAAAATATACCCTATCAAATAATGAAATCTCAATTCAAATAATTTTTATTAATATTTTATAATAGTAATAAATTAAAAATGGTTATCTTTAATTATTTGTCAAATTTAAGAATCATGGGTATTTATTTGCTTGAATAATATTGAAAATGAATAGTCAACTTGAGCTATTTAGAAATAATTATTTGTGAACTTGTTGTGTTTGTGGTGCAACACCTCATAAATTAATCATGTGAGCTTATTGGTTTAAATAGTGATAAAAACAAATAATTGAATTTGTTGTGATTATGGTTTAAAACCTCATAAATTAATCATGGGCATTTATTTGAATGAAAAAAAATGAATTAAGTTATTACAAAATATTTATTTGTTATGTTGTTGTGTTTATGGTTCAAATCATCATAATTAAATCATTTTTGTACATGTCCATGTGACAAATATGAGCTTAGCACCACTATATGGTACTTGACAACATGTCATTTCTTTATGCTTAGGATTCATTTAGGCTAAGGCCTATGATTGTTCACTCAACAATGTCGAAGGCCATTGGACTTATCCCTAGTGATTAAAAACTTATAATAGTGTGAATGCCCATACTTAGAGGCTCGGAATACTCTTAGGAATATGTGTGGGGACCTTTGTGGTGTCTTTCTTGGTCCTAGATTCCTAAAAGATTCTTTTAGGGCCTTAGGTAGAGGTTTTCTCCATTGATCATATAGATGGATCTAAGACCCATGTCTTGTGTTGAAAACCTAATAATAATACTAATTTCCATCAAAAAAATTTAAGAAGATAAAAATATCTCAAATAAATAATCAGATTTAAATTCAAACAATTTTATTACGACTTTATAATAGTAATAAATTAAAAATAGTTGTTTTTATTTATTTGTCAATTGTATTTATATGTTTAAATAATACAAAAAATGAATAAATGAATTGAGCTATTTTCCAAATATTTTTTTTGAACTTGTTGTGCTTGTGGTGTAAAGCCTCATAAATAAATCACATGAATTTATTTGCTTAAATATTCTAAATATAAATATTTGAACTTCTTGTAAGTATGGTGCAAAAACTCATAAATTAATCTTTAATCATTTATTTTAATTGATGAAAAATAAATAAATATTAATTGAGTTATTTTCAAAATAATTATTTGTGAATTTGTTTATGGCACAAATCAACATAATTAAATCCTATTTGTACATGTTCATGTGGAAATAATAGCTTAGCACCACTTTATGGTACTTGCCAACATGGCATTTCTCTTAAAGGTAAAACTCAATTTCCAATAATATTAACAAATATAACACCATATTAACACCAGAAAATATAAGTGGTGCTAATACCACCACTTTAACACCACAAAATATAAATGGTGTTAATAACACCACTTTAACATCACATAAATGTAAGTGGTGCCAATACCACCATATTTACACCAAAAGATATAAGTGGTGCTAACTTATGGTGCTAAAAGATGGATTTTCTTGTTGTGAAATTAAAGCAACAACAAGATAAATAGAGATAGACAATTTCCAAAAACACAATATTATAGTGCTAAGTAACTAAGCAAGAGAAATGTGGCATAAATTGTTGTTGTATTATGGAAATCAAATATGGAAGCAATGTTCGTGCATGCCTCTTAAGGCTGGACAACCTTTCACTTGAACATATCTCAAATACAATAATTCTTGACAAACCAATTCATAGCCTTCTAGCTATTTAAATAAGCTTCCAATATCCAAAACCCTAACTACTTGACATAGTCAAATAATTTTTAAGTACCAACTTCATAGTAGGCCTTAATTAATAAAGAGACCATGTTTACATTGATTGTTGACTACTAACTACTTAGCCTTATTCAAAAGAGTATGTTGTATACATTACTCTCACATTACTTGACTAACTCACAAAGTAAGGGGGTTAAGGTAAGACCCTAACTCAACCATACTTTAGTTCATTCTCTCTACACTGAGTTCAATTGTAACGAACATTATGAAAATTATCTTAATATCATCTAGCATATCCATATTCAGGGAACCCATTCATCCATGGGCCATTGACCATTTGATGTTTAATATGGCTTCCAACCTCTTGCCCCTTATGAATTACTAGTGACGTTACTATGTTCCCATCAAAGTTTTGAGTAGCAACAAGCTTCCACCTTTATGCAACATATATATATATATATATAGATGAAGTTCTCACTGCCTTGTAACAATGCAAAGCTAAATATAAGGCTTTATGTAATCTCCATTGGTTACCTTCTATGTTTCACATTGGTGATTAGGTGTGCCTTTACTTGAGAAAAAAAATGCTTCAAGGAATGGAAATATCACAAGCTTTATCCTTTTCGATATGGACCTTACACCATCATTCAACAAGTGAATGCCAATACCATCAAAGTCACCCTACCAAGGTTCAACATAGTCTAGCATTCATAATGGCATCGATGTTTCACAACTCAAGTGTAATGAGCCCTCTCATTTGGAGAAATACATATCTTTCTCTCCCATCCTAAACATCACATTCTGATTTTCAACAACCATGGATGCAGAGAACATTACCCAATCAATGCATCAAAGATTCTTGCTATCATCTATATACTAAGTATCTAGTGAACAAATTAAGCCAATTATTAACATTCACTTCTTGGATTTTTTAAGAATAATTGCACAAGAAGTTCCTCAATGTGTGGAGAAAGTGAGAACACCTTTACTTAAACATGGAAGAAATTATATAAAACGTGAAATCACCTTGATCATCTAATGTAGATATAAATGCCCAACATTCGAGAACTCCCAACACACTTCATGAAAATCGCTAACGTCCAACGTTTAAGATTAAATGGCATTCCATTGTAATATAATAAAGACCATTTATTCAAATCCACTACCGTTGAGAGTATCATGCATCATAAACATATTTATATGTAATTTTAGGATATCTAAAATGTTTCACTTTCCAAATAATATGAAAAGCCACTTTATTTGATATTTACAAGTAAAATAAAAATCAAATTGTTAAATGTTTGATAATACTATTTGGAAAAATTGTAACTAAGATTGTATGCATTGTCTTAGAATTTATTCCAGATAAATAAATAGCATAGCATCACGAATTGAGTTTATCATTCATCATACCATATTTATATATAACTATGAAATGATTGAAATATTCACTTTTCAAATAATATAAAAGAGACCACTTTGTTTATCAACAAAATATATAAAAAAAAAATTCAAATATTTTATTAACTAGCATTCGCCCCTTTAGGGACAAAAATGAACGCTGATACGAGAAGAGGAAAGTTAGAAGGAAGAAAAACATAAGTAGAGGCAGTAATTAGGTGAATTAACTAATTGAACGCAAATATACATTAAGGAATAAATGTCATTCGATTAATGAAAATGCATGACATAATCCAAGCGCAAATAATTCATTGACCCATAAAGTATCAACTAAGTGTAGCACCAAATTGCAAATAGATATAGCAAGTAGATATGAAAATATCATTCATCAAATAACAGTAGCCCTATTCAATATTTTATCAACATCAACATATAACTTTCAGATATGTATGTAATCCGAGTTGATTGATTTTATAGCAAAAGTAGAGAGCGAGCAAAAACTGCGATAACCAGTTCAAGTAGCTGAAGTAAATACTGGAAACCATCAATTTGATTTGGAATAAAATCTTTAAAAATGAAGCTTTAAAACCAAAGAGAAATAACTTAGGATCTTGCAAATGTAAATAGTACTACATAAATATTTCTGGGTTGAGTCTATGTTGCCAACTACCACAAAAATGCATTAATAGTGCATACAACATATCCCGACTGGTCCACAAAGTTTTTGTTTATTGGTCGCTAGAATTGACCGACATATCTCGACTGGTCCACATAGCTTGTCGACTTACATTGCAAATTTTCGGCTAATGGGCATAGTCGATAGGTCAACCTCTCTTACTTCAAAATCTTTCTCTTTGCCAAAGAAAAAAGGAGATGTAAAATAACTGAACAAAAGATGAATGACTGTGCAAAATTGATAGATGTAGTTGGTACTGTTTATTTATGACTGGAACTGGCCGCTGCTTCTTGTTGTGCACAGACCTGAACAATTATTTCAACTGAGATAGATAGATGGTGATGGAAGTTTTCCCAATGGCGCAATGAGTTTTGGATGTCAATCGTAAGTGTTGTTAGGCTTGATAACTCAGTCATCTTTTCCTCTGTTTTCTTGCTCTGCAGATGAATTTAGTCTAGAACAAATAGCTCAATTTTCTGATTGGCAGTGGTAAGCAGTGTTTGAAGATGTGGTTGAATTTGTTCCACTTTAAAGAGGTTGTTTCGAGCTTGGCTCAACCATTGCTCTTCACTTTTTTCTAATTTCTCCAATTTGCTATTTTCTATCAGAATTTTATCTTTGATGGTTCTACTCATGGTGTCGTAAGCTACTTGACTTTGTTGATGAAGGTTATCAATTAAGTCACTTGTGTTCTGCATTTCTGTGAATACATTGCCATAGTGTTTGTACCAATTTCGGAGAACATCAATGATAGTAGTTGCTTGGTCATTATACTGGTTGAGCTGATCATATGCTGAATTAAATGCTTCATATTGCACCGACATCAGGGATGTTGTTATTGTGTCATGTTCATGTCAGTCCCTGATGAGTTCTTCTCGCAATCTTGACACGGCTGTTTGGAATAACTGAGCTTTATCAAGTGTGCTAGTCATGTCGGAGTTGGCTAGAAGAGAAACAACTTCTTGCACTAAGTCCTGACACTTAGACAAAAATACATTTTGGTCCTCTTATAATCGGTGTATGTGGTCTTCGGTTTCTAGTCGTTGATGTCGTTACTCTCGACTAATTGCATCAGCCAGTAAGTCGAGCTCTGCTTGTGTTTCTTCTTGTGGCTTATATGTCGAGATGGGCCCGAATTGGTCGAGGTGTATAGATAATCAACCCAGCTGAGAGATATGATCCAGATGTTGTTGTTGCTATTGAAACTCTCTATTTTGGCACCGTTGATCTTGATGTTTATTTTTCTTGGACTTCCGTTGATATTTTGGAGGCTCTAGTTGTTGTTATGAGTCTTTGTGTGTCTCGGTTGCTTTGCATGAAACTTGTGTTTCCACTTGTGCTTCATCAATGTTTTGTTCTGCTTGTATTAAGCTACTTGGTACGGATGTTGTATTTGTTAGGAGTGCTTCTGCGACCATTGGTTGATTGTCTTCTTGTCCTCGTTCCGTGGCTACTTCAGTGATTTGTGCTGCTGGTTAGGCTGCTAGTTCCATGGCTGCTTCAGTTATTTATGCTTCTAGTTTGGTTGTTGCTTCGAATATTTCTTAAGTTGGTGCTTCTTGTTCTTGAATTACTTGAGATGGAGTAGTGGCTCCGTCAGCAGGGGTAGGGAATGACATGTTAATATCTGGTGTGTTTTTGACTCAGGGAGCAGGGTTGGAAAGGGAGGTGCCAGACGGTTCTGGACTGGCGACAGGAGACAACACTTCTAGTATCAATGGTTCGACTGAATTCAAATCTTCAAGGTCTGGGGGCTGTTCTGGTGGATTGACGACAGGTTGGGGAGGTGAATGGGCTTGCACCGACGGGTTCATTGGAAAAGGGATAAACTGTGAAGTTTCCTCGCAAGAAATGGGACTGGTGGGGTCCAGATTACGCTGAATATGTCTATGATGCATACCAATTGCTTCTAGTGCTGAAGTATTCTGAGGGTTCAATAGTTTAGTTGGGTCAACACCAAAAGGGGCGGAATCAGTCAATGGGTTATAGTCGATGAAGACAAGTTCCTTCGTCACGAAATCTTGCCATTTTGGAAACATATTGGGAAGATTGGTTATGAACTGCGTTAGGTCTTGTTCAGTTTGAAATGTTTGACGAAGAGGGAGAGGAAGAGATTGTACAACATTTGAAAACTGAGTTAATGATAAAGGTGCAAGTGGAATATTTATAGGTGTAGCGAAAATAGTGTCTTCCGTCACAATAGTCGGAGACATTGCGGGTGAACTTACAGTCAAGTCGATAGAATCCTCGATCATAAGCTGAACTTTCTTTTTTGGTTGTGGTTGGCTCCAAGCTTCCTCAGCTTCCAAAAATCTCTTAAACTCCTCTTCGACTGGAACTTTATTTTTAGCTACATCCTCGAGAATTTGTGTTGCACTGTCGAACAGTTCTACCTCGTCTTCCTTAGTCGACTCTTGTATGATCATTTTTCTTTTTCCCTTGCCATGCAATTGTACATTTCATGCTTGTCAAGCTTCTGCTAACTCATCGGCTACCTTTTGAATGTTGTCACTCGTCAAAGCATATTCTGGATTGTCGGAGTGACTTTGTTCATCTGAATGTTCGGTTGTATCCGGAGGGTCTTCATGTGGTGTTAGAGTAAGTGCTAGAGGTTGTTGTGCGACTGTAGGTTTAGCTTCATATACAAAGGTGTGCATATATAGGCGGCCTTCATACTCTTCCTCTTTTTCTGTATCTGTTAGAGGTTCAACTATGGGGACGCTGACCTCTTGGGCCTTAGTAGGAATTGTCAGTATTGTATTGCTTTGTCTGCTGAGCTCTTTGAAGATTTCGTCGATGGAAGGGTAAAAGTTGAGAGCTCTTACGACGCCACCTATGCCTTGCAGGTGCCAGACCTTGGTGTGATCCAACTCAAGTTGGATGTGTGGCGATGGAGGCAGACTTTGTCGAACATTTTGAGGTACTCTCCATCTGGTGGATATAGTTTTTAGGTTTTGAAACCAGACTTCGAGCCAAATTTTTACAATTAAGGGGCCTAGCCGATTTCCCCCAAATGTAAAATAATTGAAGTTTTGCATTAACATGGGTCTTTCTAAAGAAAAATATTTATTTCCTAATGGTCTCAGATGCGTCATGGCAATCCAGATAATTAGAGATGGGTACCGAATGGCTTTACCATTTTGACATTTGGAGCATATCGTCCGGATAATTTCAGCTAAGTAGTTTGCCTAGTTGTATTGTTTTCCACTTAATGCCATGTTCAGTACTGCCTCTAGCATTTCAATTTTTAGATCCGAATCGCGACTCAAAGTTGATAGAGCGGTCGAAACGATTTGAGCAGCTATCGTATAATTTTCATATTTCATGTTACTTATCACTAACCCTCGAGAATTTTTTCCATTCAGGTGCTCTGTAAATTCTTCAATCAACTCTGGCCTAGGTCAAATGGGTGCGTCGTCGCCTTTATTTGACAATCCTGTAATCTTGTAAATAAGTGCACCATTTATCTCAACCGGGGTATCAAAATAAAATTTCCCATTATGATATCTGCTAACTATGAATTGAGCAATAATATCCTTGAGTCCGCCAAATTATTCAAGCAGAGGTGCTTGCATGTAATTCAGAACTGTAGCAGCCCGCAATTTTACAGCTTCTTCTCTCCATTGGCCTTTTGAATCTTTTCCCCGAATTATAATGTATTTCCATGTTATTCGCCGATGTGACTCCTGTACCTTAGCATTTTGAATCTGTTGCAAGCGGGTTTGCAACAGTGTTTGGGCTATCTCTAACTCATGGAATTTAGCTGCGACTGAATGAGTGGTTGTTTGAACCCTCTTGGGAACCATGGTTTCTATGCAATTATAAAGATCGTAGAGGTTTTCTGGTATTTTTGAAGTCTGGTTTTCCAGTTCTTGTAGAAGAGTATTGAGGAATCCTCGATTTCGGGATTTAAAGAAGATGAGCTCGGCACGTGTGACTGTAAAGTAGATGGGTGTAATAAAGAGTGATTTAATGATGGTGTTAATTTTGATTGACACGCTATCCGTGCCTCATTAAGTGGATGCTTTGCATTTATGTTGGATGGTTTTTGCCTTCTATCTTTTATCTGATCATGTTGGGTATGGCTAAGCTATCGATTGTGATTAATATGGTGATTTCGACTTGTACGCGTGGCAACTTGGAAACTTCCATCTTGAAAGCCTTGGTATTGTCGACACATAGGGTTGATATAAAATTTGGTGGATCTCCGACGAGTTACACATGTGGTTGACCTTCAACGAGTTACAGATTTGGTCAACCTGATTTTCGACCATATATACTGCGATCATGAAGTTTAAAGTTCTCTACAAAGTGGATGGTGACAAATAACTTTTTTTTATATACATTTTTTCCGTTTCTGGTTGTATAGGTCAGAATACAATGTAAAGTGGTTTTGTGGTTACCCCAATTTGGCCTCTCTGCAACTTTAAGTTACATTTTGGGTGCTCACATCCAGGAGGTGAAATTCGTCAAATCTAGAAACGGTTCGAAACAATATGCGACCAAAAGAGAGTTTTGATTAATACATTTGGCATAGTTTATGTTAAAGTTGAGTCTGGTCAACTTTTAGACTATTTTGGCATACTCGACAGGCAGTTGCACAAGTTGGTGAAGAGTGCTCGACTGCTTTGGCATAGCTGACAGGCGATTGCAAGAAGACGAGCTGGGCATGTTTGACTGTAAAGTAGATGGGTGTAATAAAGAGTGATTTAACGATGGAGTTAATTTTGATTGGCAGGCTATCCGTGCCTCATTAAGTGGATGCGTTGCATTTATGTTGGAAAGTTGTCGCCTACTATATTTTTTCTGATCTTGTCGAGTATGGCTAAACTGTCGATTGTGGTGAATATGGTGATTCCGACTTGTATGCGTTACGAATTGGAAAATTCCATCTTGAAAGACTTGGTATTGTCATCGCATATGGTTGATATAAAATTTGGTCGATCTCCAACGAGTTACACATGTGGTCGACCTTTGACGAGTTATAGATTTGGTCGACCTGATTTTACTTGATTTTCGACCATATATACTGCGATCATGAAGTTTGAAGTTATCTACAAAGTGGATGGTGACAAATAACCTTTTTTTTATATACATTTTTTCCGTTTTTGGTTGTATAGGTCAGAATACAATGTAAAGTGGTTTTGTGGTTACCCCAATTTGTTCTCTCTGCAACTTTAAGTTACATTTTGGGTGCTGACATCCAGGAGGTGAAATCCGTCAAATATAGAAATGGGTTGAAACAATATGCGACCAAAAGAGATTTTTTATTAATACATTTGGCATAGTATATGTTAAATTTGAGTCTAGTCTACTTTTAGACAGTTTTGGCATACTTGACAGGCGACTGCAAAAGTTGGTGAAGAGTGCTCGACTGCTTTGGCATAGCTGATAGGAAATTGCACAAGTTGGTGAAGAGTGGTCGACAGAATCTTGTCGAAGATCAACTGATTATGCTGATGAAAGATGTTATGGCCGAGGTAACCAACAACTTCTGTAAAAAGTCGGTTTCCTGTTAAAGTATGGTCGAGATCTGTTGGTTGAACTCTCACATTATGGTCGATTTGGGTATTCGAGAATAACAAATGTCGGCTAGATTCTTCGGTCGAGTCCACTAGAAAGTGACTTTATCTATATCGTATTTGGTCGACCACTCCGTTTCAATACTTATTTTTGGTTGAATTGTAAAATATGATCAATGGCTATGAAGGGCATGTAATTAAGATGACTAATACAGTTGCATCTGATGTTTATCTTACGCATTAATTAGTCGAGTCTGTAAAAATAGTCGGGTAATTATTTAAAAATATGGTCGATGTAACATTGTCGGGACATGTAGTTTGAGTCTATATATCATATGGTCGATACAAAAAATTATATGCTATTTGGTCAAGTGACAAGTCATTTTATTTGAGAATATTCGACCAAAAGAAATTTTTTGTCGATACATGTGACATAGTATATGTTAAAGTTGAGTCTGGTTGAATTTGAAAAATGGTCTCCAGATAAAGTGAATACAAATAAATTCACTTTCTAGTGGACTCGACCAAACTTGCTTCGACCAAACTTGAGCATCAACCAAAGTCGCTTTGTCCATATCCTTCTGATAACTGCGCGAGCTTAGAAGGCCATAATGAGGCCCAAAAACATTTTGCAAATGGTATTAGACAAAAAATGGCAGAATCTATTTAGGAAATAAATTTATCAGCATCTTGAAATGTTTCAGACATACTATAAAAGAAAGAATATGTGCAAATTGAAAAACTAATAATAAATTAGCACAAAAACATTTTAATCCTACATCTGTTATGGGCTGATTTAATTAAACTGAGGTGGTCGGCAGACTGCTTTGGCATTGTCGATAAGTGACTGCGTAAGTCAGTGAAGAGTGGTCGACTGCTTTGGCATACCCAATAGGCGATTGTACAAGTTGGTGAAGAGTGGTCAGGAGACTCTTGTCAAATATCGAGTGATTATGCTGATGAAAGATGTTATGGCCAACATAACATATTCTTTAGACGGTCAATTTGTCTCGTTAGTGCGCAGGTCGTCTTCACGTTTAGGTCAAGAAAAGCATGCATAAGTTTATCAATGCTTTTCATTCGAGAAAAACAAATGTCGGCTAGATTCCTTGCTCATAGAGCGAATGGAAAACTGCCATGTGTTTTGCGATGGTTCGCCAATTTAAGTTTCTCTTCATCGAGGTTTTCTGTCACTTTGTCGCATAGTATATGTTAAAGTTAAGTCTGGTCGACTTTAAAAAATGGTCAGTAGAGTGTTTTCATGGGCGTATCGATAATATATGGTTCATGAGAATCGTCAAATTTGGTCAAGTATAAGTAATGTATGTGGTTGACCACTTTGGTCGATCCTCAAGTTTGGCCGAAGCAAGTTTGGTCGAGTCCAATACAAAGTGACTTTATCTATATTGTATTTTGTCGACCACTCCGTCTCAATACTTATTTATGGTCGAATTGTAAAATATGATCAATGGCTATGTAGGGCATGTAATCAAGATGACTAATTCAGTCGCATCTAATGTGCATCTTACGCATTAATTGGTCGAGTCTGTAAAAATAATCGGATAATTATTTAAAAATATGGTCGATGTAACATTGTCGGGACATATAGTTTGAGTCTATACATCATATGGTCGATAAAAAAAATTATATCCTATTTCGTCAAGTGATAAGACATTTTATTTGAGAATATGCGACCAGAAGAGAGTTTTCGTCGATACATTTGGCATAGTATATGTTAAAGTTGACTCTGGTCGAATTTGAAAACTGGTTGTAGATAATGTCAATATAGATTAAGTCGTTGTGTCTTGTCGAATTTTAAAAATTGTCGGTAGAGTGTTTTAATGGTCGTATCGATAGTATATAATATAGTGTTTTCATGGTCGAGTCTGTAAAAAATAGTCGGATAATTATTTAAAAATATGGTCAATGTAACATTGTCGGGACATGTAGTTTGAGTCTATACATCCTATGGTAGATACAAAAAATTATATGCTATTTGGTCAAGTGATAAGTCATTTTATTTGAGAATATGCGACCAAAAGAAATTTTTCATCGATACATGTGGCATAGTATATGTTAAAGTTGATTCTGGTTGAATTTAAAAAATGGTCGCTAGATAAAGTTAATACAGATAAAGTCACTTTGTAGTGGAGTCGACCAAACTTGAGCATCAACCAAAGTCGTTGTGTCCATATCCTTCTGAGAACTGCGTGAGCTCAGAAGGCCATAACGAGGCCCAGAAACATTTTGCAAATGGTATTAGACAGAAAATGGCAGAATCTCTTTAGGAAATAAATTTATCAGCATTTCAAATCCTTATAAAGTTAGGGTCCTGATTGAAACATTTCAGACAGACTATAAAAGAAACAATATGTCCAAATTGAAAAACTAATAATAAATTAGCACAGTAACATTTTAATCCTGCATCTGTTATGAGCTGATTTAATTTGACTGAGGTTGTCGGCAAATAGTTGGGTAATTATTTAAAAATATGGTCGATGTTTGTTAGAATAAGTCGTGTTTGTCGGTGAAGAGTGGTCGACTACTTTGGCATACCAGGCGATTGCACAAGTTGGTGAATAGTGGTCGACAAACTCTTGTCAAGTATCGAGGGATTATGCCGATGAAAGATGTTATGGCCGACAAAACATATTCTTTAGACGGTCAATTTGTCTCGTTAGTGCCCAGGTCGGCTTCATGTTCAGGTCAAGAAAAGCATGCATAAGTTTATCAATGCTTTTCATTCGAGAAAAACAAATGTCGGCTAGATTCCTCGCTCATAGAGCGAATGGAAAACTGCCACGTGTTTTGTGATGGTTCGTCAATTTAAGTTTCTCTTCATCGAGGTTTCCTGTCACTTCGTCGCATAGTATATGTTAACGTTGAGTCTGGTCGACTTTTAAAAATGGTCGGTAGAGTGTTTTCATGGTCGTCTCAATAATATATGGTTCATGAGAATTGCAAATTTGGTCAAGTATAATTGATGTATGTGGTCAACCACTTTCGTCGATCCTCAAGTTTGGTCGAGTCCACTACAAAGTGACTTTATCTATATTGTATTTGGTCGACCACTCCGGCTCAATACTTATTTTTGGTCGAATTGTAAAATATGATCAATGGCTATGAAGGGCATGTAATCAAGATGACTAATTTAGTCACATCTGATGTGCATCTTATGCATTAATTGGTCGAGTCTGTAAAAATATATGGTTCATGAGAATTGTCAAATTTGGTCAAGTATAACTGATGTATGTGGTCGACCACTTTCGTCAATCCTCAAGTTTGGTCAAAATAAGTTTGGTCGAGTCCACTACAAAGTGACTTTATCTATATTGCATTTGGTCGACCACTCTGGCTCAATACTTATTTTTGTTCGAATTGTAAAATATGATCAATGGCTATGAAGGGCATGTAATCAAGATGACTAATTCAGTCGCATGTCATGTTCATCTTACGCATTGATTAGTCGAGTCTGTAAAAATAGTAGGGTAATTATTTAAAACTATGGTCGATGTAACATTGTTGCGACATATAGTTTGATTCTATACATCATATGGTCGATAAAAATAATTATATGCTATTTGGTCAAGTGATAAGTTATTTTATTTGAGAATATGCGACCAAAAGAGAGCTTTCATTGATACATGTGGCATAGTATACGTTAAAGTTGAGTCTGGTCAAATTTGAAAAATGGTCACCAGATAAAGTCACTTTGTAGTGGACTCGACCAATTAATGCGTAAGATGCACATCAGATGCGACTGAATTAATCATCTTGATTACATGCCCTTCATAGCCATTGATCATATTTTACAATTCAACCAAAAATAAGTATTGAGCCGGAGTGGTCGACCAAATACAATATAGATAAAGTCACTTTGTAGTGGAATCGACCAAACTTGAGGATCGACGAAAGTGGTCGACCACATACATCAGTTATACTTGACCAAATTTGACAATTCTCACAAACCATATATTATCGAGACGACCATGAAAACACTCTACCGACCATTTTTAAAAGTCGACCAGACTCAACTTTAACATATACTATGCGACGAAGTGACGGGATACCTCGATGAAGAGAAACTTAAATTGACGAACCATCGCAAAACACGTGGCAGTTTTCCATTCACTCTATGAGCGAGGAATCTAGCCGACATTTGTTTTTCTCGAATGAAAAGCATTGATAAACTTATGCATGCTTTTCTTGACCTGAACGTGAAGCCGACCTGGGAACTAATGAGACAAATTAACCATCTAAAGAATATGTTATGTCGGCCATAACATCTTTCATCAGCATAATCACTCGATATTCGACAAGAGTCTGCCGACCACTCTTCACCAACTTGTGCAATCGCCTGTCGGGTATGCCAAAACAGTTGACCACTATTCACCGACAAACACGAATTATTCTAACAAACATCGACCATATTTTTAAATAATTACCGGACTATCTTTGTTAATTTACCAACCAAAGCGGTCGGTGTGAACTCACCAAAACCTGCGAAACGGTTGGCGCTCCACGGTCGACGTGAAACGACCAAAGAAACTTGAATAAACAAGACGATATGTGCTAATTTACCAGCCAAAGCAGCCTGTGTGAACTCACCAAAACCTGCGACACAGTCGGCGGTCCATGGTCGGCGTGAAACAGCCAAAGAAACTCAAATAAACAAAAAAAATTGTGAAACGGTGCAGCGGTCAGCGTGAATCGGCCGTGTAAGTGTGAAGTCTCAAAATTGCTGCCACACGGTCGAGGGACTGTGTGAAAGGGGAAAAGTGATCCAAATAATTTCGACGACATAGTCAACAAAGACGGCTGAAGATAAAATATGAGTTCTCCTGTAGAGAAAGCTGTAACAGTCAGAAATATCTGGGGCCAAAGCAGAAAACACATGGCAGGATTCCATTCGCTCTATAAGCGAGGAATCTAGCAGACGTGGATGGTCATACTTCTCGTTGGTGAAACGCCTTCGGCGTAAATATTTTATAATGGTATTCTTAAAAATAATAATATTAAAGATAATATATTATATTAAAAATAAATATTTTTCAAAATTTATTCAAATAGATGAATGATATGATATCACTGTTAATGGCTCCATTGAAAGTTTCACACAAAATTAACTTAAATCAACATCTTAAAAGATTTTTACTTCTAATTACTTTGAAAACAAATCAACATTTTAAAAAATATTTACTTTAAATATCTTTAAAAACAAAACAAATTAGAAATAAATTTAAATCATTTTAATTAAATATATACATTAAATCACAATATATTTAATTTTTTATATTTATATACGATGTAGCATGGGAACCGCTCCCAGCTTTTAGGAAACTCGTTCCCGAACTTTCAACGTTCCATGGAACTTAGGAACTTGTAGGAAACTTTCCCAATCAAGTAGGAACCGTTCCGGATGGTTGGGATCTTACTGGGAACATTTACCCTCTAAAATCAGGAACTTGGGGATTTTTTTTTGCGCATTTCCTTCACTAGGAGCTTCCACGCATTCATGATTGCCACATAGGTTGTGAACAATATTCCTATTTCCTCGCAACCATACTTTTACATAGTTGACTCATAATTTTTTTCTCTAGAAAACTAAGTTGCAATAAAAGTCTATTTCGTGCTACCTTATAGAGTTGGTGCACTGATCTCCATCTACCGACCATGCTAGAGTATTCACTCATCCCTACGTTGAATTGCAATTTCCACTAATCAATAATAAATGTAAATCTATTTTTACTTTTTATATATTAAATAAAAGAAAGTAAATTTATATATTTTAGTATTTACTTTATGAATTAAGAAAATAAACTTTTAAATAATTGGAAATAGTTTTAAATCTTACTTTTAAACTAAATTCATATATTACATTTAAATAAAAATTATCTTGATTTCTATTTTATAATAATTTAAATTTGATTAATTATATAGCTTTGCAAATACCCTACCATAGAATGTGTTGTAAACATATAATATTCTAATACATTTTAATCATAGTTGACACAAAACTGAAAACTTACTCTATACATATAGCCACAAATGCATGGACTATAACTTCTAAAAGTTTTCACTTTAGAAAGATTCTATCTTATATGATCAATGACTTGGATGGTAATCTTGATTTTATTACCATTTCCATCTGCTAAGAGGTTCTAGTTACAACTATAATATAAGGAATAAGCTAAGTCATCTAGTTTGTGCTAAGTCATTTGGTTCTCATGCTTTTTTAATCATTTTATTTTTATATTTTTTAATAAATATTATTGTCGTTTCCAACCTACCGTTTCCTACAAATTTGAGGGAAACTTATAGACGTATCCGGTACTCGTACCCACGTTCCCTACGTTCCCACGTTCTAAAAACTTGTGCAACATAATTTATATATTTTTATAATATTTAATATTTAATTGATAATGATAATCCTAAAGAAAAAATCTAATGCTTAATGTTACTTAAACATCCATTTCATTTAATGTTAATGTCAGTAATGGAAGACCCACCCATATTAAAGCAATGTGGGAGCCTTAATACCTTTATTACACTTGAAGGCAAGTTGCATGATGTGTCCTACCTATGTTGTTTGACATTTTATCGTATTGTGTTGTGAATTTCATTATTTGATTACACTTGAAGGCAAGTTGCATGATGTGTCCTACCTATGTTGTTTGACATTTTATCTTATTTTGTTGTGTTGTGAACTTTATTAGCTTTAATAAATTTTAGATAGAAAACGAATCATTTAAACAGATGTTTAAATAAATAATTATTCAAATAAAATGAAAATCTTTCCGTGTAAATGAAGAAACTTGTAATGCTTAATGTTACATAAACATCCATTTTAATAAATGTTAATGTCAATAATGGAAGAGCCACCCATATTAAAGCAATGATGTGAACCTTAATGTTACATAAACATCCATTTTAATAAATGTTAATGTCAATAATGGAAGAGCCATCCATATTAAAGCAATGATGTGAACCTTAATGTTACATAAACATCCATTTTAATAAATGTTAATGTCAATAAAGGAAGAGCCACCCATATTAAAGCAATGATGTGAGCCTTAATACCTTTATTACACTTCAAGGCAAGTTGCATGATGTGACCTTACATGTGTTGTTTGACACTGTATCTTCTTGTCTTGTGAATTTCATGAGCTTCTATTTGTTTGTAGTTTCTTAGGTTTGGAGTTGGGCAGATATGAACTTTTAAGAGTTGTATGGATAGTGGGATTATTATTTGAACAAGGACGTGATGTTGTGTGTTGTGTGGACGGTGGAATTATGATTTGAACAAGGATATGGTGATGTAATGGGTAGAAAGGTTTGAGTACTTTGATGTTTAAATAGTTATAAATATTAGTTAATAAAAAGGGTAAAGTGTTACATGGTATTATATAGGGTTTAAGGGTTTTAAGAAGCAATGTTTTAGTTGGTAATATTTTTATTTTTAAATTGAAATGGGTAATTTGTATTAGAAAAAGGTTTTGGTCACATCTCTTTCATATTATCTATTTTGCTATTGTAATGTAAAAAAGACAAGTGTATTGTTTAACAAACTATCTTAAAAATAGTTAAAATTTTCAATACATTCAAATTAGATAGAAAATTAAATAACCTGGTCATGAAAAGAACCACCTTGAATCTAAGCAATATTGCCTTTACTTCTCTGTGTGCCTTTGTCTACCATTGTATAAGTTTCAAGGGTTGCATCTTCCTCCATGTATGATGTTATGATCATCCCCTAGTGACGTAATATGGGGTCAACGGGTTTATTCGAGTAATAATAGTGGAGGTCATTTAATGTAAGCTGGATTAGGTCCATTATGTTTGTTATTATTAAATAAGGCCTACTATTGTAGTTGTTATTGAATAAAAGTTAGGAGGTTGTTATGGTGAGCATTCTATTGTGATCTATAAATAAGGATGAATTCCTCCTTGTGAAGGAGATCTAGAGAGGTCACCCAACCTTAAGAGGAAAGTGAATAGAGTGGATTCCTTCTAAGACGAATTTGGTAGGCGGAGCTCCCAAGATGAGTTGGCAGGTGGAGCTCCCAATATGAGTTGCCAAGCAAAGCTCCCAAGATGAGTTGGTAGGGATAGCTCCCAAGTCGAATTGGTAGGGTGAGCTCCCAAGTCGTGTGGTGTTGTAGACTTGGTGTGGTAGTCTCCCAAAGCATGTTGGAGCCCAGCGTTGGTCTGAGGATCTTCCAAGTGGTTGTAGCTATTGTAGATGGTCCTGTCTTTGCACAAAAGGCACACCTTGCAGACAGAGTGTTGGATTCATGTAATGTACCCAAGGTAGAGAGTAGGCACACTAGCTAGGTGATAAGCAAGGAAGACTAGATTCCCCCCCAAGGGTTCTCAAACACTTAGAGTTCTTTCTTACCCAACCCAACATAAGAATATGGTCTACAACAGGCATCTACAAGTCTACAAAAATCATATCAGAGGGTTTTAGAGTCCATACATACTACGGTGGGAACATTCTCTGGGTACGTCACACCTCGGATGGTCCTAAGACCACGTGTTTTCAGTTCCCGGGACTTATGTTGAAACCCAACAGCTCCTGGTGCTTCACCGGATGTATCTAGAATTTGTTACAGTCCTATCTGCAGTAGGAAACTTCATACTTAGCTACATGTTTTTATTTTTCAAGATTGGACAATTTGGAAGAATGGTCGATCTCTAGGACTGCTCGACTAGTTGTTTTTCAAACGACTTCTAATCACATCAAATGGGAACAATTTTCTGGTATGAGGGTAGGGTCAGGTCCATTTTTTCCTTATATTTCTAGTGGTACCTTCATATAGTGAAATAGATTAACATAAATTAGTCTATGACATCCAAAAACAAAACTAGTCAAATATGCTAGTGCGTTGAGCATAGGAGAGAAAAAGCATGATAGAAAGGGATAGAACTGCAAAACAGAAATCAATATTTATTTTTATTATGTTGCAGAGGACCCAATTACATCATAAAGTTGTTTCTATAGCCTTCTCGGATCATGGATCCCACCCAACATCTCCTTCCAACTCACACAAAAGGAAAACTAGCTCTAGATTTTGTAAAGACAAAATGTGGAGTATGATTCTCCAACTACAATAAATAGATAACATAAGAGTATTGAAGATAATATGCATATCAACTATGTGAGAAAGGATGAATGCGTCCCTCCTCAATCATGGTGGACAGAGGGGCACATCTCCCAACTGTGTGCAAGGGGAACATCACCCAAGCATAGAATTGCACAAGTAACTCTTCAATCATTTTCATCAATAAAACAAGCCAACCTCTGCTAGTGTGGATTGATGTTCCTTTTAATCTTGTGAGCTCTCGAATACCATATATCAATACCATGTGTGAGAGAAAACCATGCTCCTTAATCACCTTTGACCAACTTGTCCCACTTAGCCAATACCATGAACAAATACCATGGAGCAACCAAACCATCAACCATGCATGAGGTGGTCACTATTTGACTACATCTCTCCATAAGTGAGCCGTCAAACTACTTGACCACTTATTCCCTCTTTTTTTTAGGCATCTTAGTTGGTCAAAAGGGATTTGTCCACTTGCTAACCAACTTCCAACCAACTTTCCTTGATTTGTGGAACCAAGTTTGTCCATTTTCTTATCCTTTCCAACTAATTCCCTGGGCACCCCATCTAGTCATTATTCTCTCATAATATTAAATAAAATAATAATAACTCATCATTTTATGAGAGAGCGGGTCCTTGGGAATATTAATTGACTTTCCTTAGTGCTTTGACCCAAAATTACTTAGCTTGCCAACTAATTCAAATTGGATGTGCTTAAACATTAATTTGGGGCAGATATTTATTTATGTGGCCCATTTCCACTTACTTGACCCATTGATGAACCTACAACAAGAATACCCATTGGCTTAAGAGTTGCCTTCCTTGGACTTTTCTTCTTCAATAATTATTTCCAACCTTAGGATTGCCATCATAATACATCTCCAATATTTTTTACCACATGGGGACTTGGCTTGTTTTATGAGTCAATTAAGGTCCATCATATCCTTATGCATTTTTCCCAAGTCCAATATATTTAATGTTGCATTATTCCTAACTCTGGACCTTAGGATCAGCAATTAATCAACCCAAATCACCACCTAGGAAAATAAACATGAACGTGACTAGGTGACTTAAGCTATTGTGGTCCATGGTCAAATTTGGGGACATTACAATTCAGGTGCGAGCATAGGTGTGTGTACTTCTGATTGGAAGCACACTCCATAGGAGGTGCACAGGAACGAAAACACACTAGTTTGGGAAAAGAGAAGTCTAGGAAGGGATGACGAACTCTTAGTGTAGTCAAGAGAGGCACATCTAGTGGACTGCGGTGACAAGATCTCCGTGGACTTAGTGAGGCATGAGAACATGTGATGGGCTACTAGGAGAGGTACTGGACTAGAGGAAGATGCTTGGTTCAGGCTTAGTTATACGGATTCACTTGGAAAGGTGATGGGTATAGGTCGCAAGTAGGAAGCATGCCGTAGAAGCAAGATGAAGCCTGTGAGCAGGAAGACTTCGACAAATCAAATGGGCCTCCTAAGGAAAATAATAAAATAAGTCAAGGCACAAGTCATAGCTCGATGAAGGCACACGACACAGGAAGCAGATTAATAATTGGGCGTAATGTGAATGACAAGGAGACTTGGTGCAGGATTCGGTACATTTGGAAAGGTTGCAGTGTATAGTAGCTTGTCGAGACTTGGGATGGGAACTACAAGGAGGCAAGCATGTGGATGTGATGGAGAGTAGTCAAGAATATGGTTTGATTGTAACTTTAGTATTTATGGTGAGGGAACACTCTTGGATGAGTCGTTGGGATGTGGCATCCTCCACTATTGTAACAAGTCTTATTATATATAATGTAGCAAGGTTTTAGGTACACCTAGTTTGGGGTGTTTCCCTCATAAAAATTTGTCTCTTGTACTATATTTGGCTAAGTGTTGTATGTACGGTTGGATGTGCACATAAGAAAACGGTTAAGTATAGGATTGGTTAAAAGAGATAAGTGTTAGGAGGAAGGATAATTTTAGGGGCAAAATTTAGCCCATGGGCTATTTTTCCATGTTTTTTTCCAAAAAAGATTCACGGATTTGCATTTTTTGAAGCCCCATTTCACCCAATTTTGATGGGGTAAACTTTTTTCACTCTAAAAATCGCCAAATTATTATATAAAATATATAAAATCCTTAGAATTTGAAATGATTTTAGAAAAATATCGCCAAATATTTTATAGTTAACATTTTAAGAATTGGTATGATTTTCCAAGGTTTATACACTTTTGAATAAGTATAGGTCCTTAAAATTATACCTGGTTAGGAGTTATGTGGGTTAGGCGTAGTCTGTCAAACACCTACTGAGTTGGTCACAGCCTCAACAAGGATCAAGGTAGTGCTGCATAGGGCACCAGAAGGTGGAAAATTGGGTCAACCCGATGAGCCCATGACAGGTGGTATCAAAGCGTAATTGTGCTTGCCGATTTCTCTTCACCACTCTTTTGGCGAAGAGGTGGTATCAAAGCAGCAATTGCGGAAGAGGGATCTTCACCATGACCTGCTGCAGGAGGTTGTTGAAAATAGAAGCATGCTTTGGAAGCACGCCGGTTGGTTGATGGGAGTGTGCACCGACCAATGGTGCGCCTGACAAGCAACAAGTTGATGTGGCATTTTTTTGGATTGGAAATAAAAGGTGCCCAGGCAGTCTGGCACGAGGAAGGAGGTCGTTGTGGAAGAAGAGTGCCCAGATCCAAAGTTTAGAATACTAGATGAACTATTGGGGGTTTTCGTGTAGACGTAAAGCAAACCAATGGATGGTTGGTGCACCAATAGCGCGGGACCTTGACGATTCGATAAAGGTTCCAGTGGAAGTGCGCTCGATAAGGAGGCCCCGACTTCAAGTAACAACATTGGGAGTGGCTGCAGAAGGTGTGCTTCACAAAAGTTCACTTGGCACATTTGCACCCAAATTTCAATAAACGATTGTGGATGATGGAAGTCGTGAGCTACTGGAAAAATCGTTTGGAGAAGCCAACGACATCAAGAGGAAATACTTCATTGTTGTTTGAGCTAGTCATGGAAGGAACTGGGATGGAATTCCTACCAAGAGGATTTGGGTTCTACAGATGAACTCGTGGAGAGTTGTGGAAGTTGCAGCATGCACATGGAAGCGGCTGGATGGTGGTCTTGGGATGGTGAGATGTGTGGTAAACCAGGAGGAAAGAGAAGCAGGATCTCCATAGCAGTAGTAACTAAAGCACCATGACTTAATGGTGTGATGAACAACAACAAATAAGGTGGCCAAGAAAAAGAGCACTTCACAAAAGAGGAACTTGATGTGTGATCGGGTGAACTTGGGAGGTGCTTGCCTTTCATGGACTTAGGTCGGAGCTGTCCAAGGAGATGATGCATAGGTGTCGATTGGTAGCGGTGAATTTAATTAGTGGTTAGGAAGGTATTTCGAAAGAATTGAGGATTCTCTAATTGCTCATTATGCTAAGTGGGAAACGAGTCGTGAAGGACCAAGTCTTCTAATTCTCCGTAGAGAAGATTGCGGAGGTGACGGATTGCAGTAGTGATTTGATGGCACTCCGATGTGTGATCGTCATTTCATTTAGTGTTGGTATTGTGGGGTGCAATGGGAACTCAACCCAACCATTTTCTCAGTTGCGTGGCAGTGATGCAGTGGAAGTGTAATACGTAGTACCTTCTCTAGTCATGCGCTCTTCTACTTCACATAGGCATGGAAGATTAGAGTGGCTTGTAGCAGACCTTGTATAATTGAGAAGAAAATCAAAGGGATCTATGGATGAAAGAAGTGACAATGGTCCTTTCGTGGTGTCTGAGGCAAGAAAGGCTACATTTCCTTCTTGGACAAGAGGAGTGTGTAGAAAGGCAAAAAAATGTGAAGGGAAGAAGATCGGTTGTGGATGGAAAGGAGATCAAGTACCGGAATGGAAGTATGTATGGAAGCCACAACACTTGGGTGGATGGGATTGGGGATGAGTATTTGTGCCTTGGATAGTTTTGAGGTATAGGTAGTGGCCTTGCCTTGGTTTGGAAAAGTTGCATGGATGACCAAATTGTGAAGTGAGTTGGCTATCTTGGGCATGAGGATTCATTCTTATGAAGTTGAGCATGGCAGTTGGGACTCGTGACCTAGCTGGTTCAACACATGAGAGCTATCAATGGACAAATTCATGTCGAGATGGCACACTACCAAAACAAGTAGTGGGTTGATGATCTGATGGCTGAAAGGTTTTGGAACCTTATTTGGAAGACTCAGTTGCAACAATAGTTATCAATAGCAACGATTGAGACGTGCTTCATGGATAATGGAGTGTTTGTCAAGACATCACTGAGACAGAAATTTGTTGGGTGGGGGAGGATGTAACAACTTTAAAATGTTGGAAAAAACTTGGGGTTCCCCCTTACCTTCATTGGAATCCCCTCGGATAGAAAGACAACTAGTGCGGATGCATGGATGGGTGAATCACCCAATGAGAGGAATTCAAGATGGTTGAGCATGCGATGGGTGGGAAACTTGCCAAGGAGTGGCTAAGTAGGCCCATGACATATTCTAGCAAAGAAGTGCCATGCAGAGTGGGAATGGAGCCAATGGCATCGAGTTGGCAGTTAGATCCATTTGGAATCACAGATAGTGTGGAGGTTTGGTCCACACTTAGGTGTTTTGGTGGCCAAGGGGATTCTGTGCAGAAGAAGCCCCATGAGTTGGCATGTTGTCTTGGACTTGAGTGTAGAATCTTCGTGGGCAGACGCACTAGTATATAAAGTTTAGTTGTTTGGTAAGAAATCATTGAACAAGACACTTGGAGGAGGATCTAAACTTGAGTTTTGGGATGACTCCTGTAAAAGGTGACCTCCCATTAGGAGGCGCTCCATAGGAGGGTTTTCTGGGAACAGGAGCACGTAGGATAATGGAGTTCCCAAGTCAAGGTCAGGATTGCTCCCAATTCAAGGTCAAGGGAGATCCCAAGTTGAGGTCAGGTGAGCTCCCAAGTCGAGGTGACAAGCGAGCTACCAAGATGAGTTTGCAAGCAGAGCTCCCAAGACAAGTTGGCAAGGTGAGCTCCTAATTCGAGTTGGCAAGGTGAGCTCCCAAGTAGTGCGGTGTTGCATACTAGGTGATACAGGATCCCAAGGTGTGTTGGAGAACAGCAAGCTCCCAAGTTGGTTTGAGGAGCTTACAAGTGGTGTTGGTTGTTGCAGATGGTTATGTCTTCGCATGGAAGGCACACCTTGTAGATAGAATGTTGGATTTGGGTGCGAGTAGAGGTGTGTGGACTTCTAATGGGTAGCACGCTCGACAAGAGGTGCAAAGGAAGGAAAGCGTACTAGTTTGGGCAAAGAGAATTCTAGGCAAGGATGACAAACTCTTGGTGTTGTGAAGAGAGGCGTATTCGGTGGACTGCAGTGAAAGATCTCCAAAGACTTAGTGAGGCATGCGAACGTGTTATGGGAAACTGGGAGAGGTTATAGACTAGAGGAAGATTCTTGATTCATGATTAGTGTTGTGGATGCACTTGGAAAGATGATAGACATACACTATGAGTAGGAAACATGCTGCAAAGGCAAGATGAAGGTTGCGAGTAGGTAGAATTCAACAAATCAAGCAAGGAGCTTGGTAAGGGGGCAAGGAACAAGTACGATTCCAATGAAGGCACATGGATCGGGAAACAAATTAAGACCTATTCCTAGTGTGGATGACATGGAGACTTGGTGCAGGCTTCAACAGATTCAGCAAGGGTGCGGTGTATAGTAGTTTTTCGAGAGACTTGGCATGGGTGTTGTGACCAGGAAGACATGCGGATGTGATGGAGAGCAGTCAAGATTATTGTTTGATTGTAACTTGAGTTTTTTCGATGAGGGAACACTCTCATATGAGTTTCCAGGATGTGGCATCCTCCATTGTTGTAACAAGTATCATTGTATATAATGTATCAAGGTTTTAGGTACACCCAGTTTGGGGTCCCACCCTCATAAACATTTGTCTCTTGTACTGTATTTTTCTAAGTGTTGTGTGTAATGTTGAATGTGCATATAAGAAAATGGCTAAGTATAGGATTGGTTAAAAGAGATAAGTGTTAGGAGTTCAATGGATTAGGCGTTGTCTACTAGACACATATTGATCTAGTCTCACCCTCGGCAAGGATCTACGCAGTGCCACATGGGCCATTGGAAGGAAACAAATTGGGTTAGGTTGGTGAGCCCGTGACAAGTGGTATCTAAGTGCAGTTGTGCTTGGGGATAGCTCTTCACCACTCTTCTAGCGAAGAGGTGGTATTAGAGCAGCAGTTGCGAAAGAGGGCTCTTCACCATGGCATTCCACAGGAGGTTTCCAAAAGTAGCAGCATGCTTTAGAAGCATGTTGGTTAGTTGACATGAGTGTGCACTGAACAATGGTGCATCCGGAAAGGCACAGGGTGTTGTGGCATTGTTGTCGGTAGGAAAGGAAAGGTTCCCAGGCAGTGGGGTATGCGACAGGAGGTCGTTGTGGATGAAGACTTCCCATAACCAAATTTTGGATGTCAGGACAAATTGTTGGTGGTTTCGGTGCATACGAAACACAAAACAGTGGATGGATGGTGCACCAACAACACAGGCTCTTAACGATTCAATAACGGTGCTAGTGGAAGTGCGCCTAGGAAATAGGCTCCGACTTTGGGTAGGTCAATAGAGAGTGGTTTGAGAAGGTGTGCTTGGTAGGAGTGCACTTGGTACATTTTGCACCCAAATTTTGGTAGATAATTATGTATGATGGTATTTGTGAGCTACTACCAAAGTTGTTTGGAGAAGATAACTACACTGGGAGGAAACACTTTGTTGCAGTTTCATACTAAGAGGATTTGGTTGTTGTGGATGAACTCATGGAGATTTGCAGAAGCCATAGAATGCACTTGAAAGTAGCTAGATGGTGGGATTGCGGTGGTGAGATGTGTGGTAGACCCGGGAGGTGAGAGCAGTAGGATCTCCATAAGAGTAGTGAATGTGGAAACATGGCTTAATGGTGTGATGAACAATAATAGATAAGGTGGGCATGAAAAAGATCACTTTGTAGAGGAGGTAGTTGATGTGTGATCGGGTGATCGGGTGAACTTAGGAGGTTCTTTCCTTTTGTGGACTTTGGCTAGAGTTGTCCAAGGAGACGATGCGTAGGTGTCAGTTGGTTGCGGTGGAGCTAAGTAGTGGGCAGGGAGGTCTTGCAGAATACTTGAGGATTCTCTGATTACTGATCATGCTAAGTGGGTATCAAGTCGTGAAGGACCAATATTTCCAATTCTTCGCAGAGAGGATTGTGAAGGTGACGGACCACAGCAGTGATTTGATGGCACTCCGGTGTGCGATTGTTTTGTGGTTAGTGTTGGGACGTGGAGTGTAGTAGGAACTCAACCATACCATTTTCTTAGTTTCATGGTTGCGATGTGGTGGAAGTGTAAGACGTAAGACCTTCTCAATTTGTGCGTTCTTCTACTTCACATAGGCATGGTAGATGAGAGTGTCTTTTAGTAGAATTTGTAGGATTGAGAAGCAAGTCGAAAGGAGATATGGATGACAGAAGTGACAATGGTCCTTTTGTGGTGTTTGAGACAATAAAGACTACCTTTCCTTCTTGGCCAAGAGGAGTGTGCGGACAGGAAAAAAATGTGAAGGGAAGAAGGCCGATCGCGGATGGAAAGGAGGTCAAGTACCATAATAAAAGTATGTCTAGAATCCACAACACATGGGTGGATGGGCTTGGGGCCGAGTATTCATTCCTTGGATAGTTTTGAGCAGAGGAAGTGGCCTTGTCTTGGTTCGACAAAGTTGCATCGATGACCAAATTGTGGAGGGAGTTAGATATTTTTGGCATGAGGGTTCATTTGCATGAAGTTGAGCATGAAAGTTGGGAGTCATGACCTAGCTGGTTCAAATCATGAGAGCTAGCAATGGACAGTTGTGTGTCGAGACCAAACACTACCAAAGCAAGTAGTAAGTTGATGGTGTGATGGTTGGATGTTTTTGGAGCCTTATGTGGAATAATTTGTTGCAGCAACAGCTGGAAGTAGCAACGGTTGATATGTGCTTCATGGACAGTGGAGTGTTCACAGAGACATTGCTAGGATAACAACAAGTTGGGTGGGAGAGGATGTAACGGCCTTAGAAAAAAATTGGGGTTCCCCCTTTCCTGTCTTGTAAGCCCTTCATCTTGAAAGACAATCTATGTGGATGCAAGGATGGGAACAACAGCTGGAGAGAGTACTTCAAGATGGTTGAGGGTGTGATGGGTGGGAAACTTGCCAAGGAGTGGCTAAATAGGTCCACGAGCTCTTCTAGCAAAGAAGTGTCGTGCACAGTGGGAAAGGATCCCATGGCATCAGGTTGGCAGTTGACACAGGTTGGAAGCCCGAATAATGTGGAGGTGTGACCCACACTTAGTTGTTTTGGTGTCCAAGGGGATTTAGTGTGGAAGAAGCTCCATGAGTTGGTATGTGAGCTTGGACTTGCGTGCAGATGCTTGGTGGGTAGATGAACTAGTATATAAAGGAAATTCTTTTGGTAAGAAATCATTGAACGAGACACTTGGAGGAGGATCCACACTTGAGTTTTGGAATGACTCCTGTGGGAGGGGTCCTCCCCTTAGGAGGCGCTTCATAAGAAGGATTTATGGGCACAAGAGCACGTAGGAGAATGGAGATCCCAAGTTGAGGTCAAGAAATATCCCAACTTGAGGTTAGGAAAACTCCCAAGTCGAGGTCAGGTGAGATCCCAATTCAAGGTGACAGGTGAGCTACCAATATGAGTTGGTAGGTGGATCTGCCAAGATGATTTGGTAGGTGGATCTCCCAAGATGAGTTGGAGGGGAAAGCTCCCAAGTCGATTGGTAGGGAGAGCTCCCAAGTTGTGTGGTGCTACAGTTTTGGTGCGACAAGCTCCCAAGTTGTTTTGGAACCCAGCAGGCTCCCAAGTTGGTTTGAGGAGCTTTTAAGTGGTGTTGGTTATTGTGGATGGTCTTGTCTTCGCATAGAAGGAACACCCCTTAGATAGAGTCTTGGATTCGGGTGCGAGCAGAGGTGCGTGGGATTTCGATGGGAAGAATGCTCTGCAAGAGGCACACAGGAAAGCAGGCACACTAGTATAGGAAAAGAGAAGTCTAGGTAGGGATGATGAACTCTTGGTGCAATCAAGAGAGGCATATCCGGTGTACTGTGATGACAAGCTCTCCACAGACTTAGTGATGCGTGGGAATGTGTGATGGGCTACTGGGAGAGGTGTTGGACTAGAGGAAGATTCTTGGTTCAGGATTAGTGTTGTGGATGCACTTGGAAAGGTGATGGAAATTGGTTGGAAGTAGGAAACATGATACAGAGGCAAGACGAAGGCTATGAGCAGGAAAATTTTGGTAGATCAAGAAAGGAGTTTGGAAAGGGGGCAAGGCACAAGTCTGATTTCTGTGAAGGCATGTGATGCAGGAAATAGATTAAAACCTAGCGTAGTGCAGATGTCAGGGAGACTTGGTGCAGGATTTTGTAGATTCAAAATGGTTGTGATGTATAATAGCTTTAGCATGGGCGCTGGCAGGAGGAAGGCATGCAGATGAAATGGAGAGAATTCAAGGAAATGGTTTGATTGTAACTTGAGTGTTGCCAATGAGGGCACACTCTCATATGAGTTTCCAGGATGTGGCATCCTCCGTTGTTGTAACAAGTCTCATTGTATATAATATAATAGGGTTTTAGGTACACCCAATTTGGGGTGCCTCCCTCATAAACATTTTTCTCGTGTACTATATTTGGCTAACTGTTGTATGTAATGTTGGATTTGGACATAAGAAAATGGTTGAGTATAGGATTGGTTAAAAGAGATAAGTTTTAGGATTTCTGCAGGTTAGGTGTAGTCTTTTGGACACCTGCCAAGATGGTTTCATCCTCACCAAGGATTCAGGCAGTGCCGCATGGGCCACCAGAAGGAGAAAAATTAGGTCGTATCAGTGAGCTCATGACAAAGACCCTTTTTACATTGATTGTTTACTACTAACTACTCGGTCTTTTTCAAAAGTGTGTGTCCTATAAATTACTTCACTAGCACCTAAAGTAAGGGGGTTAGGGTAGGACCCTAACACAACCACACTTTAGTCCATTCTATCTACACTTAATTCAATTGCAACAAACATTATGACAATTATCTTAATATAATCTAGCATAGATATAATCAGAACCCATTCATCCACTGGCCATTGACCATTTGAAGTTTGAAATGACTTCCAACCTCTCACTCCTTATGAATTATTAGTGACCTTATCCCCAACACTATGTTCCCATCATAGTTTTGAGCAGCAACAAGTGTCCATCTTTATGCAACATATAGCATATATACATAACTAAAGTTCTCGCTTGCAATAGTGCCAAGCTAAATATAACGCTTTATGTGATCTCCATTGCTCTCTCTCTCTCTCTCTCTCTCTCTCTCTCTCTCTCTACCGTGGATGTAGGGTATAGTTCCCAATCAATGCATTAAATATACTCATTATCATCTATACACTCGATATCTAGTGGGAAAATCAAGGCAATTACTAACATTCACTTTAAGGATTTTTGAAGAATCATTACACAACAAGTTTCCTCAATGTGTGGAGAAACTGAGGACACTTTCACTTAAACATGGAAGAAATGATATAGGGAATGAGATCACCTTGCATGGAGGCGCGTCTAGTGTAGAAATCAATGCCCAATATTAGAGAATTCCCAACACATGTCATGAGAAGCTCTAACCTCCAATGCTTAAGATAAAATGGCCTTCAATTGAAATTATTCAAAATAGATTAGTGACATTGCATTAGCATTGAATTGTGATGCATCATAAACATATTCATATATAATTTTAGGATATCTAAAATGTTTCACTTCCTAAAAAATATCAAAATCTACTTTATTTATTTAAGGTTTATAAGTAAAATAAAAAACAATTTGCTAAATGTTTAGTTATACTATTTTGAATAATAATAACATTAAGATTATATACATTGCTTTTATTTTTTTTAAACTTATTCCGAATAAATAAATAACATAACATCATTAATTAAGTTTATCAATAATCATAAACATATTTCTATATAATTATGAAATGATTGAAATAATCACTTCTCAAATGATTCAAAAGCTACTTTGTTTACCAACAAAATATAAATAATATCAAAAGCCACTTTGTTTACCAACAAAATATAAAACAAATATTTAAATATTTCATGATATTATTTAAAAATAATAACATTTTAAATATTTCATAATATTATTTTAAAAGACATGAAAAATTATGTAATAAAAAATGAAACGATTAATGTTATACATTTTCAAAAAACTAAGTAATAATATTATCTTCAATGGTAAAAAAAAATGAAACGATTAATGTTTACTTAAACATTCATTTCAACAAATGTTAATGTCAATAATGGAAGAGCCGCCCAGATTAAAGCAATGATGGGAGATTTATAAATACAATACAGTACACTACCAATTGTCCTCAACCATCAAACTATAATAAAATAGATCATTCAAGCTCCTTTGAGCAATAGCACAACATGAACCACATAAATAGATTTCCGATCCAATATGAAAAATAGAATACAATACATCACGAATCGGAGCACATAAAATAATTGTTTTTTGACAAGACGATTCTTCTTATCAACTATTGATAAGAATTAGAAATATGTCTTTATTTTTCCCCAATTAGGACATCAAATTTTCAAACAGTTTCTTTGCAAATCTATTGATTGTTAAAGATTAATGCATTTTGCAATCAATGTTATAAGTTGGAAGCTATGAGGAGTAGGGTTACTTGGTCTTAGAAGGAGCATTCTGGGTTACCTGGCATAATGGTTCTAGAAGAAATGATGAACATTTTAACTTGATCAAAATGAATTGTTAGTAATGTAGATTGAACCTTTGAAATATGAAGCTTTTTCTTGTAGGTAAAAGCAATGCCTTCTTCCTCATTGATGGCTCTCTTGGCCACCACTTCAAGCATGTTTTGTTTGGAGGTATTGGTATTATATGTGTAGTCCTTTGCAAACTTGCACCTCATTATCTTATCCTACAACATCTGTCCACACTTGTATGACTAGAGAAACGAGGTTTAATAGATTGCTCTCACCAGTACTTTCCAGAATCCCATTGACTTTCGCGTCTTTAAAAACAACTCCAACAAGGGCTACCGACAATCTTATGCTTTTCGTAGTTAGTAGAGAAACATTATGATTTCTGAAGAAAAAACATTATTGAATTCATACAATAATGGATGGAGTTTTTAGAACAAGGCAGATACATGCTCTACGAGTGTCTTTAAAATTGCCTTCCCTCTCTTCATGCCATCACGAGTCCAAGCTATATAATTTTGGGTGGACAAGGAGAGAAGCATAGTAGAAACAAGGGAATTTTTTGTTGGAATGTCAAGCAATACTGAGAAGGAGGGTGAATCAGTATTTCACTATTCTTAAATTTTATCACAATTAAAAACTAAATTAAAAAAGGAAAATAGGAAACTCAATTTTATCGTGAAGCCCAATTGGGAAAACCACCAAAACTTTCTAATACTGCAAAATTATATTTACAATTAATTTGCAAGCTCCAACTTGCTGGATGCACCAACACCTAATTTTTCAGCTACAACTAAAAGATGCAACAACACCTTGTTTTGTCAGCTACAACTGACTGGATGCACCAACACCTTGTTTTGTCAGCTACAACTGACTGGATGCACCAACACCTTGTTTTGTCAGCTACAACTGACTAGATGCACTAACACCCTTAGCAGGCTGCAACCTGCCCTAGCACCACCCTTCCACCCTATTATGTCTTCTTCATATTTCCAGAACTTATTTCCTTCAATTCTGGAACTTCATTGGTCTCGTCCTGTTCTTGTTGCTTCTTCAACCTGGACACCCAAGACACCTTTCTTCCACTTCATTCTTCTTCTTATATATTCTTCATTCTTTTAGCCTTGCATCTTTTCAGAATGATTCCATACCTTTCATCTTCATACCTCTTCAAATATCTGATAATTAATCTTAAATTCGTAATTTTGTTAATTGTTGTTTTTAATTAATTAATTGATTATAACCTTCATTGATTATCTTCAAGCCTACGGGCTTCATTCATCTCAGGCATGCAGCCTTCTTCCATCTACGGGCTTCCTTTAGCCCTTGCGGGCATTTCTTTAGCCCCTATGGGCATATTACAACCTCTTGCGGGTGGTATCTTTTTGCCCTTGCGGGCATTTCTTTTAGCCCATGCGGGCATAATTAAGCTATCGAGAGCTTTATGCTTCAAGCACCCATGGGCATTCCTTAGCCCATGTGGGCATAACCTTAGCCCTGCGGGCATTCCTTAGCCCCTGTGGGCATAACCTTAGCCCTGCGGGCATAACTAAGCCCCCTCGCGGGCATCTTATAAGCCCTCTACGGGCATAAATGAGCCCCTTGCGGCCATCTTTATCCCCCTTATGCGAGCATGTTATAAGCCCCTTGCGGGCATATTGGAGGCCCCTTTAAACCCTCTTGTGGACATATTTATCCCTTTATGAATAATCATGTTTTTCTTTGTTTTTGGCAGACCAAGAACTCGCACGTGAGAGCACCAAATAGGAATATGACTCCATGGCTGGATAGTCAGTTCATCAAGGAACAAGACCATTCTAAACGATGAATTTTATCAACAAAAGGACACCTCCTTGCGGGTATTTCCAAATGCCTTATCAGCCTATATTTGAACAATAAACCAACCTTTTTCTCATTTTGGCAGGCTTTTATTTCACACGTGTGAACTCCAGAGGCAAATATGATCCAATGGATAGATATCCAATTCATCAAGAAACAAGCCTATGCCACCTGATTAGTTTTATCAGCATGAGGACACCTCCCTGCGGGCATTTCCAAATGACCTCTTAGCCATGTCAATATGACACTTAGACAAATTTTGCATTCTCCTAGACTTAGTCCAATCTGCATGTAACACTATTTTGGCAGATCCATAACTTCTTCCTCAAGCACTTTCAATTCAATATGAGAACATGGTCAGGTAGAAAAAACAACAACCTACAAGATGACCATATGGTGCGGGCATTTTCTTCAACTCGCAAACTATGGTGGGCACTTCCCTGAGGCCACTTAGGTAGTTTTGTTACTTTGGTGTAAAAGCAACCTGAAACCCTATTTTGGCAGGCTGTTAACTTTGTCATCAAACACCTTATGTGAAAACTAAGACCATGGTAAGATAGCCTCTTCAAGAAGCTATAGCATTATAGTTTCAAATATTTTTTATTATTCACCTATGAGGTATGGCGGGCATTTCCCCAAGGCCACTTGGACCAATTTTCAACACTTAGCCATTTTCCATAATTTATTCAAACTAACAAATCTCTATATAACTGGGTGAGATTGTCATAGTGACATCATGATGGTACTAGAGCACCTTTATGTGGATTTGTATCTTCATCATCATACATGCTATGTCACCTTTATGTGGATTTGTATCTTCATCATCATACATGCCATGTCATCACTTCCTTTTGTCATTAATGAATACTTTTGTCATCAATGACAATTATATTCAACATTCTCCCCCTTTGTCATTGATGACAACAACAACAAAAAATATTTTCCTCTTTTTTTCTCTCCCCCTTTTGACATTAATGACAAAGATTCTTAGTTCTCCCCCTGTCACTATTTCTCCCCCTGTCAACTATGTCCCCCCTTTTTTTGACATGGTTACAATCGTCATTTTATTTTAATGAAGAGAGATAACTCCCAGTTTTTTCCTGAGATATGCAAATGACTCTCTAGCCATAGGTTTAGTAAAAATATCATATATTTGTTCCTTTGTGTCAACATACTCCAGTTTGACAGTCTTTTGTGACACTTGTTCTCTTAAGAAGTGATATTTGATTGGAATGTGTTTTGTTTTGGAGTGCATGATAGGATTTTTGGATATGTTAATGGCACTTGTATTGTCACAATATATAACTATGGGATCTTCATATTTTACAAGTAGATCTTCCAATGTTTGTTTCATCCAGATGAATTGTGTACAACATGATGCAGCAACAATATACTTAGCTTCTGTTGTATATAGTGAAATAGAAGACTGTTTTTTGCTTAGTCATGATACCAAGCAATTTCCTAAGTAAAATGTTGCTCCACTAGTGCTTTTTATATCATCAATACTTCCTACCCAATCTGCATCTGTGAATGCTTTTAGAGAGAATTCATTGTTCTTTGGATACCATAGTCCACAATCCATAGTACCTTTTAGATATCTGAGAATTCTTTTTACTGCAGCCACATGTGTTTCTTTTGGTGCTGATTGAAATATGGCAACCAAACATACAGCTTGCATTACAATTGGTCTTGTAGCTGTTACATATAATATGCTACCAATCATTGACCTGTACATGGCATGGTCCACTTCTAAGGATTCATCATTTTTGCTTAATTTGAACCAGTAACCATAGGAGTACTAACAGGTTTGGATTCTTCCATTTTGAATATTTTCAACATCTCTTTCATATATTTAGTTTCGGAGATGAAGATCCCTTTTTCTGATTGAGATACTTGTAGACCTAGAAAGAATGTTAGTTCCCCCAACATTGACATTTAAAATTCCTTCTTCATTTATGAGGCAAAGTTTACAGTCAAAATTTGTAGATTACTTCCAAATATGGTATCATCCACGTAGACCACAATGATGATCATATTTTTGTTTTCAAACTTTATGTACAAATCACTATCAGTAGCCCCTCTTATATATCCTTGTTGTTTTAAATATTTGTCAAGTCTTGAAAACCATGCTCTTGGGGTTTGTTTAAGACCATAGAGTGCCTTCTTAAGTTTGCAAACATAATCTTTATTTTTTGATAAGATGAAACCTTCAGGCTTCTATACCTATACTTCTTCTTCAAGTTCTCCATTAAGAAATGCATATTTTACATCCATTTGATACACTTTGAAGTCCTTGTAGCATGCAAAAGCTAAGAACATTCTAATGGCTTCAAGTATTGCCATAGGTGCAAACGTTTCTTCAAAATAAACACCTTCCACTTGAGCATATCCTTTGCATACTAACCTAACTTTGTTCCTTATTACATTACCATCCTCATTAAACTTGTTTTTAAAGATCCATTTGGTCCCTATGACATTCATGTCCTTGGGTCTTGGGACAAGTTCCCAAGTTTGGCTCTTTTCTATTTGATCAATTTCTTCATTCATATCATTGATCCAATCCTCACTTTTGCAAGATTCTTTAAAGTTTTTAGGTTCTAGTGTCGAAATCAATGCTTGTTCTTCACCATCAAACAATCTTCTCCTTATTTGAACTCCTGAATTTTTGTCACCAATAATTTGACTTTCAGGATGATTCTTCTGAATTCGTCTGGATGGTGTTTTTGTGTCTGATCTAGGGGAGTCTTCATTCTCTTCATTTTCTTCTTCTTATTTGTCACATACCCCAATTTTGTAAAAATTATGTAATTATTTTATTATATTCCTGAGACATTATGTTAAATTTAATGCTAAGTAGGAATTGATGACTCAGCAGAGTCACTAGAAATGGAATGTAATTAAGAATATTTTATTATTAATAAATAAATTATGGAGACAACAGCATGGGAGAGCTGTTAAAAGAGGTTACTGGTCAAACTAGTGGTTGGAACTAGGAGGAAAGGCAAAAGACAAGTGGCAGCATCCTCAAACACTTCCTAAGTTGCAGGTGGCAACTTCCCTATATTTGGGGTCATGATTCCCCAAGAAAGTGGAATCTGAGCAGGTGGCTCATTAATGACAGTTAACCCAACAAAGACCTAGGCAATCTTTTAAATAGTACTCAATGAACTGAGCTGGGGGTTCGAATTGTTCTGGAGGGAGAATACATTCAGGTGAATGTTATTCAGGAGTCCCATTGAGGAAGAGGGAAATATACAATAAGGGAGTTGTTTGAGAGGAATGCTGCAGTAACTTGGTTCCAGTATAGCTGTTTGGGCTGAGTGAATTATTCTGATGCACCTAGTTCCAGCCAGGGAGATCAGAGCAAGCTCGGGGGTCCTGAGAAGTGTTGTATGGGCACTCTCCAGGAGTTGGTAGGGAGGAACAGCCTCCCATTGCTGTTGTTGTCCACAAAAACAGGTTCTGCTATTTATTCTTTTATGTTTATTAGAGATGAATGAATGTATGTTGTGTTTATTATTAATATGTCTGAGGAGTAATTAATTAGTTTGGTGAATTTAATATCTCAGAATATCAGTCATAAGATTTTAAGAGTTACTGTGTTTTTCTGTATCGTCAGTATGTTGTAATATTTTTGTTATATTACTACTAATGTATCTACAATTTATGCAGTAAATATTAATACTTTATGTAATAGTTTATAGTTATATTTATAAACCTAATTAATTATATTTGTTGAATAGATAAGCAAGGTTCACTTATAAAGTAATAGTACTCTGTATATTATAAGAAAATAAATAAACAATAATAGGAACAATAGTAAACTTGAACAATACAGTATTATCTTTCCTCAAACTTTCATGTACCAACAGAATCGTATTCGAATTAACAGAACAGTATTATTAGCTCATTATTGAGTTCAAAACTTTTAGTTATATTCGTCACTTGACTCACATTATCGACAGAGTCATTTTCCTATTGACATAATAATCATTTAAACAAATCATAACTAGCGATTTAAAACCCTATCATTCCAGATATTACTAGCAAATTAAATTATAATAATTAAGGCATCGATTTCATTTATGGCCGCAGCCAAATTCTTAAAAGAAGCATTTATAAAAATATAGAAATTCATCACACATAATGTATTAACATTATATAAACCAGTTATGGTTTTAAAAACAAAAGAAGTAACAGGACAATATCTAGCTCGACATCGAGCTTAAACAGAATAGTACTATCTTCCCTTAAACTTCCAGTTTTCCACAGAATCCTAATCGTAATAGCAGAGCAAGAAACTAAACAAAATCTTGATTGTAGAGCTCGAACCGAACCCCAACCTTTCAGCTTGTCGAAATAAGAAATTATTAGAACTTAAGACAACAATATTACCTACGACCATAGCTCAGGTTCACTGTATAAGTGATTTAAAAAACTTAGATTCTAAATTTACGCCATACACCAGCTCAAATATACAAGGAGATTATTAATATGTATTATTATCAAAGTTCAATTACACAGGAAAATTCATAACAAAAACGTATTATCAAACCCTAACAACCCAGTTTAATCAAACGAGAGGAAATCTCAGTTCACAGGTTCACAACTCCTTAACCTAAAGACTTTAACAGTTTAAAATAACCTAGTTATCGTCTATACAAACCACAGGAACAGCAAATCCATATTCAACTTAGTATCGAGTTTTTATTTTTTATGTATTAAATTTCACTTAACTCTAATTCCCGCTAGAGTTATAATCACAACAATAAACTAAACAACTAAAACAAACCACGACTGTGGAGTTCGAATGGAACCCTATCCTCCCAATATTTGTTTTTAAATAAAATAAATATAAAGGTTGCAGACAACGAAATTCACCTACGGCCACAACTTAGATTCATAAATAAGCATTTATAAAGACAGAGAAATAAGAAAATTATACGCGTTAAACAAGCTCAAAGATACAGTAGAGCTTTATAATATTTTATATTATCAAAACACCTGGCAGAAACCCTGAACCAAATTCAGATTTCAGAACAGGAAAACAGTTGTATGGAAGCTGTAACCTCATCAACAGGTAGACTCACTACTCTTACCATCTATCCATATTTTCACAGTATTTTATCTACAGAAGTATTTCAACATGAAAGCAAAGCTAGTAATTACAATCTTGACCGAAGCCATAACATTCCCTTTACAACACAGGGTTAAATCTGTCAAGAAACTCGTGGTGACAAGCAGTTACAAGACTGAACAAAGCGGAGATAGTCAAAGAGTTATTCTACCCAAAACCAAAACCCTAACCACTCTAACAACTAGCAAGGAGGAAATGCCATGGTGAAACCAAGCTTACCCAGTAAGTGCAAAGCACCGAGGGTTGTGTCGTTTACACCTTCATAAGTAGCCAACACCTGCATATAACAAAAGACGAATCAGTTACAAATTTTATTCTTAAAAATAAAACAATTTCTTGTAATCAGAAAACTAAGATGGAATTTCTGTAGCTTACCGGTGTTGCAAGTGGAGTGCAAATACAGTAGATAGACTGATAGCCACGAGACGAAGAAGGATAAGCCCCAGCATTTGCACCAGAGAATGAGTTACCAGAAGCAACGGGTTATCATCCATCCGAGAAGCTTAAACAGAACCAAATTAAGAACATTGTAGAAGATGGAAGCTGAGACAGGGTTAATACGGGTAGCAAAAAGATAAACCCTAGGTCATAACAACCTCACAGCTGACAAACAGCAAAAACAATGACTCCTAGACAATGCCATGAACAAATACGAAGGTTTGAGATAGCATGTGAGCTGCTAGCACACTGTAACAATGGAGACCGGACCAAGAGGGTTCGTCGAGAGACCAAGCCCGAAGGAAAAGGGAAAATGATAAGATAGGGTTAGTCAACGGATTTATACCACCAACACTTGGCTCCCAAACATCCACGTAGCATTTTAATATTCCCATGCAGTGGGTCTACGTTCCATAGTTCCTCGTTGTGTTTCAATTGTTTGTTTTCAATTAAAAATCATAGCGTGGTACACCAAGATCCTAGGATAGATATCCCATGGTGGTCGTGACCCCATAAAGTGAAACCTACCATCATATCCATGTTAGAACAATGCATCAAGTAATGCATAGAAGTCTTTAAAAGCTTGTTCTATTAAACCTTGCAATTCAATTATCATTAGAATTTTCAGTCGTAAAGGTAATTTAAGACGAAAAGGAAATGATTTTTATTTAGAATGGTTATAACAATATGGTTAATATGTTAGCTATGAAGTGTTCCATAAAAACTCTTCACCATTTGCCCTATACCCTAGTCCCTTGTGGAAGACAAGAGATAAAACATTTCTAATAAGTCTATAAGACATTGAGGTGTAGAATGGAGTAATAATTGTTGTTATTACTATATTCTTAGCTTCTTAAATAAGTCCTTGAATTCTTTGTAATAATGAATAGACTTGTTACTCTTCTTACCCAAGAAGTACAAGGATGTTAAAGTGAATTGTATGTTAGGCAGATTTAGGTGATTTATTATAACCATACTTGGTGACAGTATAGTCTGAAAAGATCATAAATGAAATCAATCATGATGATTTAGGACTAAGCCTGAAGGTGCTTACAAAATTTGTCAACCGTCGATCTTACAAATAGAAGTAGTTTATAATCAATGCTAAACCCCTAAAATGATAGGAGAAGACTTGTATCAGATGTTTCCTGTGCATTCAAGCTGTAAATCGAAATTATAATTCAAGTCTATTTAACTTGGTATCATACAGTAACAACAGATAAGTAAAAGTGGTCTGAATATCTTAATCCAGGGACATTATACAGTGCTAGATAAGAGATATTATTGCAACACAATAATAATATCAAGGAAACAATACTCCATAGGGATACTTAAGTCATTTTGATCAAGAACAATAGCTATCATATTCTCATGTAAATTCCAACTCTCTATTAGTAAGATTACATGAATATCATCGGAAGGGATTTCTACCTTTAAACACTTGACAACCTGTCTAGCATGTTAGACTTTTACTGAATGATTTGGTACAGTTAAATGAATTATAATGCTTTAAAGATTATTTGCAGCGACCCGTACTTTACCTATATATCTGTAAGATAAAGACAATTTGATGCATTAGCTCGGAAGCTAAGTAAGCCCAGTCTGCTATGACAACTCCCCCTTGTGGTTGAAAAGCAGAAAAACAATCATCAACGGTAAAGAAACTCATAACGAAATCTAAGTATAACAACAGATCATTCAGACACATTTAAGATCATGTTAATAAATCAAACAAATCAATGAATGCATTTATTAATATTACTTGCTATTTTAAAAATTTTAAATTTTTTCGGAATTTATGGGTTTTGACATGTGGTATCAGAGCATCGTTCAAATACTAGGCCATGATGTGGCCCAACTAGTTTCCGCAGAACAGTGACAATGAAAACAAAATTTATATATATATATATATATATATATATATATATATATAATGTACTAATTTGCATTTTTGTTTCATTTAAACAGAGCAGAAAATTTCCTTTTTCTGAATCTAACAAACAGGTATGGAGAAGCTAGGAGAATATGCTGAGGAGGAATCTCCAAACACTGAGACAAGACAGATGTCCAGAGAACCTATGATGGAGGAGGTAATTGCTCACTCCTCGGAGATGATGCAAACTATAAAGGGTTTAAAGACTGAGATAGAAATAGTCAAGAAGGATAATGAAAAGATTCTGAAAACTCAAGAGCAATTAAATCAGATGTTGATAGAAAAATTTCAGACTGAAGGAGGAAGCAAAAGAGCTGAATCTGAAGAAGCTAGTCATCAAAAAGGGTCAAAAAGGGTGAAACTAGCTAAATCAAACAGCAGTTCATCATCTGAAGGAAGAAGGAAACAACACAGCCATCACACTACTAGTGACAGCAGTGAGGCTGAGTTGTATAACAGAAAGAAAAAGTGCAGGCCTTATGAGGAGATATCTGGGGAGTTCAAGAAAATAAAACCTCCAACTTTCAATGGAGAGTCTGAAACAGGAGAAGAGGCAGAATCCTGGTTATCCGGGATGAGAAAGTATTTCCAGATATACAACTATTCAAATCAGCTGAAGGAAAGAATGGCCATCTATAACCTTTTTGGAAAGGCGGACATATGGTGGCAAGACCTGGAAAGGGTCAAGGGGATCAAAGAAAAAGAAGTCAATTGGAGTACCTTTAAAAGGTACTTCAAAAAGAAATTTCTGTCTGAACAATACTATGAAGAAAGAGCCAAAGAATTTTATGAATTAAAGCTAGGATCTATGACTATGAAGGACTTAAACAGCAAGTTCTTAAGCCTATTAAGGTATGTGCCGTACTTTGTTGAAGAGAAACCTAAAGTACAGCAGTTTCTCAACTGCCTACCGTATCATATAAAGGACAGAATCGAATATGATAACCCCAAAACTCTGGAAGAGGCTATGCGAAAGGCTAATTTCTGTTTTGAACAAAATAAAAAGAAAGAAGGGATAGCCAACTGGAAGGCTAAAAAGAATAGTAATCAGTTTGAGTACAGGAAGAAGGAGTTTGTACCCCAGAAAAATTTCAAAAATAACAAGAACATAAACCATTTTAATGGTAAAAACTTCCAGGGAAGCAAAAATGGAGCTGCTAATAATTCCAACAACTTCAAGGGCAGCAAGGAGGCTTCTAACAATCATGGAAATTACAATAAAATTTTTGAACGAAAGGAGCCTGTTAAGTGCTGGGAGTGCAATGGCCCACACTATGCTTCAGTTTGCCCAAATCGGAAGAAACCAAATGGAAATATTCACACCATACAAGATGAAATGACTGTTGGGGACTTTGCAGGGACTATGCCCCGAATTAATGCAGCGTTGGAGAACCGCCAAGCTGACTATCAAACTTCCATGGTGGAAGTAGGAGGTATGGTTAACAAAACCCCTGTAACTATTTTAATAGATCCAGGTGCTAGACTTAGTTATATTTCACCGCAGATAGTAGAAAAATGTAATCTGATTGTTGAAAGATTCGATAATTCTTGGGCAGTACAACCAGCTACTGGGGCAAAAAGGAAGGTGAACTGTTATGTTAAGGAATGTGCTTTAGATATGAAAGATTTTAGAACTACTGTTAAATTAAATATTCTGCCACTTGGCTCGTATGACATCCTTATTGGTATGGACTAGTTAGAACAGCATAAGGTAGTTTTAAACTACTTTGATAAAACTTTTACGTGTGTAAATAACAATGAACAGCCTGTAACTGTTAAGGGTATTCCTAGGAAAACAGTAATCAGGCAGATTTCTGTTTTGAAACTTAAAAGAGCATTCAGAAAAGGGTGCAAAGCCTATGCTGTAACTATTACAGATGAGGCAGTTAAGTCTGAAATAAGTAAGATAACAGTAGAGGATATTTCGGTAGTGAATGAATTTACTGATGTTTTTCCGGAGGAAATTCCAGGATTACCTCCCAAGAGAGAACTGGATTTCACAATTGAGCTGGTACCTGGTGCTGTACCCAGTTCAAAGGCTCTGTATCGTATGAACATACTGAAGCTTAACGAATTAAAAACACAGTTGAAGGAATTAATAGATAAGAACTACATTCGACCCAGTGTGTCCCCTTGGGGAGCACCAGTAATTTTTGTTAAAAAGAAGGACGGAACTATGCGACTTTGCATAGATTACCGTCAACTAAATAAGATGACAATTAAAAACAGATATCCGTTGCCTCGTATAGATGATCTGTTTGATCAGCTACGTGGAGCTACGGTGTTCTCTAAGATAGACCTGAGGTCGGGTTATCATCAGGTGAGGATTAAAGAAGGGGACATATTTAAGACAGCTTTCGGAACGAGGTATGGACATTACGAATTTGTCGTAATGCCATTTAGGCTTACTAATGCCCCAGCCGTCTTTATGTGCCTAATGAATAACATAATGCATAAATACTTAGATAAATTTGTTGTCGTATTCATCGATGACATTTTAATTTATTCTAAAAATGAAGAGGAACATAAAGAACATTTACGGATACTCTTACAAGAACTGCGAGAACAGCAGCTCTTTGCGAAGTTCAGTAAGTGTGATTTCTTCAAGGATGAAATCCAGTACTTAGGTCACGTAGTGACTAAGGAAGGGATTTCAGTTGATCCTGAAAGGATCCGTGCAATCAAAGAATGGCCAGTACCAAAAGACGTAACAGATGTTAGGTCCTTCATGGGAATTACCGGTTACTACCGGAGATTTATTGAAGGCTTTTCAAAAATAGCCAACCCAATCACTTCCTTGCAAAAGAAAGGCAAGAAGTTTGATTGGAACTTGAAGTGTGAAGAAAGCTTTAAGAAATTAAAGACTTTATTAACAACTGCGCCTATTCTAAGAATAGCAGATCCTAATAAGGATTTTGTGGTTTTCACCGATGCTTGTAATGACGGTCTAGGCGGAGTGTTGACTCAGGATGGACATGTCATTGCCTATGAGTCTAGGAAGCTGAAAATTCATGAAAAGAATTATGCCACTTATGACTTAGAATTAGTTGTTGTTATTCATGCCTTAAAGATGTGGCGACATCACTTAATAGGCAGAAAGTTTACTTTAATGACTGATAATAAGGGTCTAAAATACCTTTTAGATTAGCCTAACCTAAATGCAAGGCAAGCAAGATGGTTGGCCTTCTTAAGTGAATACGATTTCGAAATTCAGCACATAAAAGGAAAGGAAAATAATGTGGTTGATGCTTTGAGCAGAAATGCAAGGCTGAATTTTATATCAGCTAGCAACACTTATACCTCTGATTTAAATGAACAGCTGTCTGAAGGGATAAAATTAGATGAAATTTATCAAAAGTTACAGGCTATAGCTAAAGAAGAACCTACAGAAAGTTTAATAAAGGGTTATAGCCTAAACAAAGATGGATTTTTATTATTTAAGGACAGACTGTATGTGCCTAATGTATCCAAGGTTAAATTACTAATTCTGAATGAAGTGCATAAAACCCCTTACTCAGGGCATCCAGGCTACCAAAAGACTGTCACCATGTTGAGAAAAGATTATTTTTGGCCTAATATGAAATCTGAAACAGCTGAGTATATAGCTAGATGTTTGGACTGTCAACAAGTAAAAACAGAGCATCAACATCCAGCGGGTTATTACAACCTTTTCCTATTCCTAGTTGGAAATGGGAAATAATCAGCTTAGATTTCATTACCGGTTTACCCAGAAATCAAAATCAGAATGATTCCATTATGGTGGTAGTAGATAAATTGAGTAAATCAGCACACTTTATTCCTGTTAAAACCACTTACAAGGCTGCAAATATAGCTGATATATTTCTGAAACAGATTTTTAGGTTACATGGGGTCCCAAAAGTTATTATTTTAGACAGGGATCCTAAATTCACAGGAAATTTCTGGAAATCCTTGTTTAAAGGATTAAACACAACACTGAATTTCAACACTTCTTTCCATCCTCAGACGGACGGACAAACTGAAAGAGTTAATCAGGTATTAGAAGATCTGCTAAGAATGTTTGTTAAGGATCAACCAGGTAAGTGGGAGGATTATTTACATTTAGCAGAATTTGCATACAATAACAACTATCAATCGTCAGCTAAGTTCAGTCCTTTTGAAATTCTGTATGGACATAAATGTAACACTCCTATCTCTTAGAATAATCCAGTAGATAGATTAGTGTTAGGTCCTGAATTATTAAAAGAAATGGAACAGGTTGTGAAACAAGTGCAGGAAAATTTGAAGATTGTCCAGGATCGGCAAAAGAGCCAAGCAGATTTGAAAAGAACTCCTAAAGAGTTCTAGGTAGGTGAACATGTGTTCATCAAGGTAAGACCAAAGAAGAGCTCCCTAAGATTAGGGAGTTGTGCAAAATTAGCACCACATTACTGTGGTTCGTTTGAAATTTTATCTAGAATTGGTCAAGTTGCTTATCAGCTAACATTACCACCTAATTTAAAAGTGCACAATGTTTTTCATATTTCTGTTCTGAAAAGGTACGTTCATGATGCTACTCATGTTATTGATTGGAACATTGTACAGGTAGAACCAGAAGGGAAAGTTCTGGTGGAACCGGATTGTATCCTCGGGAGGAGGGAAATTACTCTACGGAACCGCACAATTGGACAGCTGAAGGTGCAATGGAAGCACCTTAGTCCTGAAGAAGCTACCTGGGAACTGGAAAGTAAGATGCGGGAAGCATACCCAAATCTATTCCAGAAGGTGGCTGAGGATGAGGAATAAGTAACATCGAGGACGATGTTACATTTTAAGGGGGTGTGTATGTCACATACCCCAATTTTGTAAAAATTATGTAATTATTTTATTATATTCCTGAGACATTATGTTAAATTTAATGCTAAGTAGGAATTGATGTCTCAGCAGAGTCACTAGAAATGGAATGTAATTCAGAATATTTTATTATTAATAAATAAATTATGGAGACAACAACATGGGAGAGCTGTTAAAAGAGGTTACTAGTCAAACTGGTGGATGGAACTATGTGGAAAGGCAAAAGAAAAGTGGTAGCATCCTCAAACACTTCCTAAGTTGCAGGTGGCAACTTCCCTATATTTGGGGTCATGATTCCCCAAGAAAGTGGAATCTGAGCAGGTGGCTCATTAATGACAGTTCACCCAGCAAAGACCTAGGCAATCTTTTAAATAGTACTCAATGAACTGAGCTGGGGGTTCGAATTGTTCTGGAGGGAGAATACATTCAGGTGAATGTTATTCAGGAGTCCCATTGAGGAAGAGGGAAATATACAGTAAGGGAGTTGTTTGAGAGGAATGCTGCAGTAACTTGGTTCGAGTATATCTATTTGGGCTGAGTGAATTATTCTGCTGCACCTAGTTCCATCTAGGGAGATCAGAGCAAGCTCGGGGGTCCTGAGAAGTGCTATCTGGTCACTCTCCAGGAGTTGGTAGGGAGGAACAGCCTCCCATTGCCGTTGTTGTCCACAGAAACAGGTTCTGCTATTTATTCTTTTATGTTTATTAGAGATGAATGAATGTATGTTGTGTTTATTATTAATATGTCTGAGGAGTAATTAATTAGTTTGGTGAATTTAATATCTCAGAATATCAGTCATAAGATTTTAAGAGTTACTGTGTTTTTCTGTATCGTCAGTATGTTGTAATATTTTTGTTATATTACTACTAATGTATCTACAATTTATGCAGTAAATATTAATACTTTATGTAATAGTTTATATTTATATTTATAAACCTAATTAATTATATTTGTTGAATAGATAAGCAGGGTTCACTTATAAAGTAATAGTACTCTGTATATTATAAGAAAATAAATAAACAATAATAGGAACAATAGTAAACTTGAACAATACAGTATTATCTTTCCTTAAACTTTCATGTACCAACAGAATCGTATTCGAATTAACAGAACAATATTATTAGCTCATTATCGAGTTCAAAACTTTTAGTTATATTCGTCACTTGACTCACAGTATCGACAGAGTCATTTTCCTATTGACATAATAATCATTTAAACAAATCATAACTATCGATTTAACACCCTATCATTCCAGATATTACTAGAAAATTAAATTCTAATAGTTAAGGCATCGATTTCATTTATGGCCGCAGCCAAATTCTTAAAAGAAGCATTTATAAAAATATAGAAATTCATCACACAGAATGTATTAACAGTATATAAACCAGTTATCGTTTTAAAAACAAAAGAAGTAACAGGACAATATCTAGCTCGACATCGAGCTTAAACATAACAGTACTATCTTCCCTTAAACTTCCAGTTTTCCACAGAATCCTAATCGTAATAGCAGAGCAAGAAACTAAACAAAATCTTGACTGTAGAGCTCGAACCGAACCCCAACTTTTCAGCTTGTCGAAATAAGAAATAATTAGAACTTAATACAACAATATTACCTACGGCCGTAGCTCAGGTTCACTGTATAAGTGATTTTTAAAACTTAGATTCTAAATTCATGCCATACACCAGCTCAAATATACAAGGAGATTATTAATATGTCTTATTATCAAAGTTCAATTACACAAGAAAATTCATAACAAAAACGTATTATCAAACCCTAACAGCCCAGTTTAATCAAACGAGAGGAAATCTCAGCTCACAGGTTCACAACTCCTTAACCTAAAGACTTTAACAGTTTAAAATAACCTAGTTATCGTCTATACAAACCACAGGAACAGCAAATCCATATTCAACTCAGTATCGAGTTTTTATTTTTTATGTATTAACTTTCACTTAACTCTAATTCCCGCCAGAGTTATAATCACAACAATAAACTAAACAACTAAAACAAACCACGACTATGGAGTTCGAATGGAACCCTATCCTCCCAGTATTTGTTTTTAAATAAAATAAATATAAAGGTTGCAGACAACGAAATTCACCTACGGCCGCAGCTTAGATTCATAAATAAGCATTTATAAAGACAGAGAAATAAGAAAATTATACGCGTTAAACAAGCTCAAAGATACAGTAGAGCTTTATAATATTTTATATTATCAAAACACCTGGCAGAAACCCTGAACCAAATTCAGATTTTAGAACAAGAAAACAGTTGTATGGAAGCTGTAACCTCATCAACAGGTAGACTCACTACTCTTACCATCTATCCATATTTTCACAGTATTTTATCTATAGAAGTCTTTCAACACAAAAGCAAAGCTAGTAATTACAATCCTGACCGAAGCCATAACATTCCCTTTACAACACAGGGTTAAATCTGTCAAGAAACTCGTGGTGACAAGCAGTTACAAGACTGAACAAAGCGGAGATAGTCACAGAGTTATTCTTCCCAAAACCAAAACCCTAACCACTCTAACAACCAGCAAGGAGGAAAAGCCATGGTGAAACCAGGCTTACCCAGTAAGTGCAAAGCACCGAGGGTTGTGTCGTTTACACCTTCATAAGTAGCCAACACCTGCATATAACAAAAGACGAATCAGTTACAAATTTTATTCTTAAAAATAAAACAATTTCTTGTAATCAGAAAACTAAGATGGAATTTCTGTAGCTTACCGATGTTGCAAATGGAGTGCAAATACAGTAGATAGATTGATATCCACGAGACGAAGAAGGATAAGCCCCAGCATTTGCACCAGAGAACGAGTTACCAGAAGCAACGGGTTATCATCCATCCGAGAAGCTTAAACAAAACCAAATTAAGAACATTGCAGACGATGGAAGCCGAGACAGGGTTAATACGGGTAGCAAAAAGATAAACCCTAGATCATAACAACCTCACAGCTGACAAACAGCAAAAGCAATGACTCCCAAACAATGCCATGAACAAATATGAAGGTTTGAGGCAACATGTGAACTGCTAGCACACTGTAACAATGGAGACCGGACCAGGAGGGTTCGTCGAGAGACCAAACCCAAAGGCAAAGGGAAAATGATAAGATAGGTTTAGTCAACGGATTTATACCATCAACACTTGGCTCCCAAACATCCACGTAGCGTTTTAATATTCCCATGCAGTGGGTCTACGTTCCATAGTTCCTCGTTGTGTTTCAATTGTTTGTTTTCAATTAAAAATCATAGCATGGTACACCAAGATCCTAGTATATTCATAGGATAGATATCCCATGGTGGTCGTGACCCCATAAAGTGAAACCTACCATCATATCCATGTTAGAACAATGCATCAAGTAATACATAGAATTCTTTAAAAGTTTGTTCTATTAAACCTTGCAATTCAATTATCATTAGAATTTTCAGTTGTGAAGGTAATTTAAGACAAAAAGGAAATGATTTTTATTTAGAATGGCTATAACAATATGGTTAATATGTTAGCTATGAAGTGTTCCATAAAAACTCTTCACCATTTGCCCTATACCCTAGTCCCTTGTGGAAGACAAGAGATAAAACATTTCTAACAAGTCTATAAGACATTGAGGTGTAGAATGCAGTAATAATTGTTGTTATTACTATATTCTTAGCTTCTTAAATAAGTCCTTGAATTCTTTGTAATAATGAATAGACTTGTTACTCTTCTTACCCAAGAAGTACAAGGATGTTAAAGTGAATTGTATGTTAGGAAGATTTAGGTGATTTATTATAACCATACCTGGTGACAGTATAGTCTGAAAAGATCATAAATGAAATCAATCATGATGATTTAGGACTAAGCCTGAAGGTGCTTACAAAATTTATCAACCGTCGATCTTACAAATAGAAGTAGTTTATAATCAATGCTAAACCCCTAAAATGATAGGAGAAGACTTGTATCAGATGTTTCCTGTGCATTCAAGCTGTAAATCGAAATTATAATTCAAGTCTATTTAACTTGGTATCATACAGTAACAACAGATAAGTAAAAGTGGTTTGAATATATTAATCCAGGGACATTATACAGTGCTAGATAAGAGATATTATTGCAACACAATAATAATATCAAGGAAACAATACTCCATAGGGATACTTAAGTCATTTTGATCAAGAAAATTAGCTATCATATTCTCATGTAAATTCCAACTCTCTATCTGTAAGATTACATGAATATCATCGGAAGGGATTTCTACCTTTAAACACTTGACAACCTGTCTAGCATGTTAGACTTTCACTGAATGATTTGGTACAGTTAAATGAATTATAATGCTTTAAAGATTATTTGCAGCGACCCGTACTTTACCTGTATATCTGTAAGAGAAAGACAATTTGATGCATTAGCTCGGAAGCTAAGTAAGCCCAGTCTGCTATGACAACTCCCCCTTGTGGTTGAAAAGCAGAAAAACAATCAGCAACGGTAAAGAAACTCATAACGAAATCTAAGTATAACAACAGATCATTCAGACACATTTAAGATCATGTTAATAAATCAAACAGATCAATGAATGCATTTATTAATATTACTTGCTATTTTAAAAATTTTAAATTTTTTCAGAATTTATGGGTTTTGACATTATTCTTCAAGAATACCTTCTTCTTGTGACTTTTCTTATTTTTCTTCCTCGTCTATTTCATCATCAGTTTCTTCAATATCCACATTTTCTTAGATTTGTATTCTTCTAGGTTTAGTGTCATCTATAGTTACATTTGCACTTTCTATGATCTTGTGCAACCTTAGATTATAACATCTGTAATCTCTTTTGGTAGAAGAATATCCAATAAATATGCCTTCATCTGTTCTAGAATCAAACTTTCCTAGATTGTCATCATCTCTTTTTATGTAGCACTTACTTCCAAAAACTCTAAAGTATTTCACTGTCGTTGGTCTTCCATACCATAGCTCATAAGGAGTTTTGTCACTATTTAATCTGAGTTGTCCTCTTTTTTGTACATAGACAGCTGTATATATTGCTTCTCTCCAATAGCCATCAGGAAGTTTTGCTTCATTTAGCATAGTTCTGGATGCTTCTTGAATAGTCCTGATTTTCCTCTCGGCCACTCCATTTTGTTGAGGAGTTCTGGGAGCTTAAAACTACCTTTTGATTCCATGATTTTCACAAAACTCATAGAATTCATTTGAGGTGAACTCACCACCATTATCTGATCTTAGACATTTGATCTTGAGATTTGCTTCATTTTCAATGAGTGCTTTGAAGGCTTTGAACTTCATGAAAGCTTCTGATTTTTCTTTAAAAAATGAAACCCAAGTCATCCTAGTATAATCATCAATAAATAACATGAAGTAAAACTCACCTTGAAAGATTTTGGTCCTTGTAGGCCCACAAATATCAGTATGAATTATTTCCAATGGCTGAGAAGTAGTGTGCTCTTTGATTTTAAAGCTTGTTCTTGTTTGCTTCCCATGAAGACAATGTATACACACATGGTTTGGTGGTTTTATGATCCTTGGTAAATTTCTTACAATGCCCTTCTTACTAACTTTTACAAGACTATCAAAGTTCAAATGTCCCATCCTTCTATGCCATAGCGAGCTTTCATCAATTTGACTCGGGTGACATTGTTCTTCATTTTTTAGGATATACACATTGCTTGAAGTTCTCACAGCAGTCCCAACAATTTTTCCTGAATCCTTATTTCTGATTTCACATTTTTTAGAATCAAATATACATATGTGTCCTTGATCACATGTTTGGATTACACTTAACATATTTGGTTTCAAGTCTTTTACTAGTAGAACATTTTCAGCTTTCATCTTGTCTCTGAGAGCCACTGTACCTTTCCCAATAATTTTAGAGATAGGTTATCTCCAAAAGTGACTTTCCTTTCTGATTTCTTTTTAGACTTATAAATTTATGTGGGTCTCCTATCATATGTTTTGAACAACCACGATCTACATGCCATATATTTTGTTTTTCTGTTGCACATAGTGCTAGTGAACATTTCAGATCTTCCTTTTTCCTCCAAAACTTCTCTTCTCCATTGCTTTTTGTTTTTGCATTGTCATTCTTCATAGGTATCACCAATTTACAATTTTTGGTTGTATGTCCTAGGTTACCACATTTGTAACATTCTATACTATAACTCTGAACGGGAGCAAAAGAGTTGTAGCTTCTACCTTTTGTATTACTTCTTATGTCATTCTTCTTATATGATTGAGAATGTAATGTAGGTCTTTTCCCAATAGGAGTATTTAACTTACAATTTCTAGCTATGTGTCCAAAGTTGTTACACGTATAACAGTTTCCCAAAAACAAATGTTGATGTTTACTTGGGACATTTTTTGTTCTGTCTTGAAGATGTACAATTTTTTTATTGTGATCCTTTACACTCGATTTCATAAGTGCATCAACATAACTAATTTTATTTCCCTTTTTGTTTATGACTGAGGCTTGTTCTGGTTTATTTCCATTGTCATAACCTAGTCCAGTTTTATTGTTGGATGATCTTTGACAGCTTAGGATGTCATCTAGATATTTTGAGTTGCTCTTAAATTTTGACTGAAAAGACTCTTCATAGGTCCTTTTCCTAAACATGCTTATTTCAGCTTCGAGTTGTTTTAATTTTTCTTCTTGTTCCTTGAACTGCTGTTCTAGATCGTCCTTTTCTTCACAGGTTTTCTGAAGCTGACTTTTTAAGTTAAAAACAATTCCTTCTAATTCTTTAACAACACTGTTAAGTTCTGTTTTGAAATCTGCTACACCTTTTTCATCTTCTTCAAGTATTTTATGTTCTACTCCCATGAATAGAACTTTTGCTTCTTCATCTTCATTGGACTCACTGTCATCCATGGGATAGAAGGTCTTTTTTTTGTTTTTCTTAAATACCTTTTTGTTTTTCTTGAAATTATCGGGGCGCTCACTTTCTTCTTCTTGTTTGGGATGATGGCATTTGTTAGCAAAGTGACCAATTCCCCCACAGTTAAAACATTTCAAAGGAAATTTCCCTTTGAACTTACCAGTACCTCTTTTAAGTTTTTTAACTAGAAGTGCTTCTTCATCTTCAGAATCTTCTGCTTAAATTTTTGTTTTAGATTTCTTATCTATTTTTTATTCTTTAAAAGCTGCCTCCTTCTTTTGAGATTTGTCTTTCCCAACCCTCATATCATAGGCTATGAGAATTCCATATAGCTCATCCATGGTGAGTTGGTCAAGATTTTCTCTATCTTATAGTGTGGAAATCTTAGGATTGTAAATCATCGGAAGTGATCTCAGTACTTTTTCAACTATTACCTTTTCTTCCAATTCTTCTCCAAGCCCTTGAATTGCATTCACAATTTCATCAATTCTCTCAAAGTATTGTGAAATGTTTTCTTCTTCCTTCATTTTCAGACTTTCAAATTGGGTTTTAAAAGTCTGGAGTTTAGCTCTTTTTACTTTTGAGTCTCCTTCATATATGGTCTGCAATTTGTCCCATATTTCCTTTGATGTCTTACAATTCATTACTTTGGCAAAGCCTCTGTTCTAGCTAATCCTACCAAGATTGCATTAACAGCTTTGGCATTGCTTCCAAACTTTTTAACTCCTTCAAGATCTGTAGGAGTGTCTTTGGGATATGTGTACCCTATTTACACAGACATCCAAACATCCAATCCAAGAGACACTATATGGCTTCTCATTCTGATGCTCCAGTATGCATAAAATTCTCCATTGAATAGGGGCACCTTGGAGGACACTTTTACTAGATGATCCATAGTGATAAAATGTGTTCTCTTCAAGTGTTTAAACTTTTAATGAAGAGCCTGATCTGATACCAATTGTTGGAATATCAAGCAATATTGAGAGGGGAGGTGAATCAGTATTTCACTATTCGAAAAAAATTTCACAATTAAAAACTGAATTAACAAATAAAATAGGAGACTCAATTTTATTGTGGAAGACCAATTGGGAAAACCACCAACTCTTTCTAATACTGCAAAATTATATTTACAATTAATTTGCAAGCTCCAACTTGATGGATGCACCAACACCCAATTTTTCAGCTACAACTGAAGGATGCACCAACACCCTGTTTTGTCAGCTACAACTGAAGGATGCACCGACACCCTGTTTTGTCAGATACAACTGACTGGATTCACCAACACCCTTAGCAGGCTGCAACCTGCCCTAGCACCACCCTTCCACCCTATTTTGTCTTCTTCAGATTTCCAGAACTTATTTCCTTCAATTCTAGAACTTCATTGGTCTCGACCTGTTCTTGCTGCTTCTTCAACCTGGACACCCGATACACCTTTCTTCCACTTCATTCTTATGCTTATATATTCTTCATTCTTTTAACCTTGCATCTTTTCAGAATGAGTCCATACCTTTTCATCTTCATACCTCTTCAAATCTCTGATATTTCATCTTAAACTTGTAATTATGTTTATTGTTGTTTTTAATTAATTAATTAATTAGAACCTTCATTGGTTATCTTCAAGCCTACAAGCTTCATTCATCTTAGGCATGCGGACTTCATCCATCTGCGGACTTCCTTTAGCCCTTGCGGGCATTTCTTTAGCCCCTACGGGCATATTACAACCACTTGCAGGCATCTTTTTTACCTTGCGAGCATTTCTTTTAGCCCCTGCGGGCATGATTAATCTCTCAGGAGATTTATGCTTCAAGCCCATGCGAGCATTCCTTAGCCCCTGCAAGCATAGCCTTAGCCCTACGGGCATAATTGATCCCCCTTGCAGGCATCTTATAAGCCCTCTGCGGGCATAAATGAGCCCCTTGCAGGCATCTTTAGCCCCCTTATGCGGGCATGTTATAAGCCCCCTGCGGGCATTGCTAATCCCCTGTGGGCTTATCCTTTAAACCCTCTTGTGGACATATTTATCCCTTTATGAATAACCATGTTTTTCTCTGTTTTTGGCAGACCAAAAACTCGCACATGAGAGCACCAAATAGGAATCTGGATCCATGGATGGATAGCCAGTTCATCAAGGAACAAGACCATGCTAAACGATGAATTTTATTAGCAAAAGGACACCTCCTTGCGGGCATTTCCGAATTCCTTATCAGCCTATATTTGAACAATAAACCAACCTTTTTCTCATTTTGGCGGGCTTGTATTTCGCACGTGTGAACTCCAGAGGAAAATATGATCCTATGGATAGATATCCAGTTCATCAAGGAACAATCCTCTACCACCTAATTAGTTTTTTCAGCACAAGGACACTTAGACAAATTTTGCATTCTCCTAGACTTAGTCCAATCTACCTGAAACACTATTTTGGTAGATCCATAACTTCTTCCTCAGGCACTTTCAAGTCAATATGAGAACATGGTCAGGTAGAAAAAACAACAACCTACAAGATGACCATATGGTGCGGGTATTTTTTTCAACCCACAAACTATGGCAGGCATTTCCCTGAGGCCACTTAGGTAGTTTTGTTACTTTGGTGTAAAAGCAACCTGAAACCTTGTTTTGGCAAGCTGTTAACTTTGTCATCAAACACCTTCTATGAAAACTAAGACCATGGTAAGATAGCCTCTTCAACAAGCTATAGCATGATAGTTTCAGATAATTTTTATCATTCGCCTATGAGGTACGACGAGCATTTCCCCAAGGCCACTTGGACCAATTTTCAACACTTAGCCATTTTCCAGAATTTCTTCAAACTGACAAATTTCTATATAACTGGGTCAGATTGTAATAGTGATATCATGATAGTACTAGAGCACCTTTATGTGGATTTGTATCTTCATCATCATACATGCCATGTCATCACTTCCTTTTGTCATTAATGAATACTTTTGTCATCAATGACAATTATATTCAACATTTTTTTGAAATAATCTCAGTAACGACACTGTAGTAGCTTTGTGTTGGAGGAGCAACAGTTGTCGAAGGGTTACTGGGTCCTACAAAGAAGCTGAAGAAGGAATTTGTTTTAATGTCTTTCTCTTTGCTCCATTAGTCATGGATCGCCCTTCCGCTTATGCTGGGAATATTTTTAACATGTATACCCTGCATTTGAACATAGAAGAAATATGCAAATTGTAAACCTAGATTGGGCCTTATCTCGAACATGCGCTGCTTCTACTATGGATTGTCTGAAATGGGATTTAGATTGACATAATATTTTGGTTTCGGTGTGTCAACTTATATCAATTTCAATGAGATATCCACATATGTAGGCATAGATTCATCCTATCCTCTTGTTTTTGTGTTGTGCCTCATCCATGCATTGCATTGGTGTATTGTCCAAAAGGGAGCTTTGTCTCATTGTCTATTACGCTAATTGCATGGCTTAAACTTGGTGAGTGGTGAGCTCTGACGATGATGAACCAAGAGAGGCAATATGAGAAGGTGGTAGATACATTTGGCAAGTGTAAGGCTAACGTTCGTTGCAGGGGTGGTGAGATCAGTTTCCGAAGAAGTAATAATGGCATAGTTGGCAATGCTATGATACTATATTAGCTCAGGAGTATTGTCTTGAAAATTTATCTGTTTTATGAGTCCCTACACGACACTCACTATGGGCCCTATTTGACACCATGGGAATATTTTAATGAGCATCTTTGACTTAAGATATTTTGAATTTTTTCTTTTTTCTTTCAAAGTGCTAATATCGTTATGTCCGCATATTCCAGGATGATGAGGTAAATGCTTTATAAAGGTAAATGCATAGAAGACTCTGCAAAATACAACGTTATTGTGAGCAAATCAAATGAATATTCTGAGAGCGACATCAGCTGTATGACTGAGATAGAAAAATTGAACCCTTAAAAAATAGATTTGCCTTCGTTACTATCATAAAATCTTTCACTAAAAAAAACTCCAATCAAATTCGAATTCATCCAAATGTATAATTTGTAATATTAATGGATATTGAATCATAATTTTTTTCCTGAGCGAGGGGCATTGAAATTGGTTTGGGAAACTAAGCTCACCTTTGCAAGGTAAGTGAGCCACTGTGACTCGGTGCCATGGTCTCTCAAGGAGACACACACACAAAGTTAATATTTGTATCAATGTGGTTTTAGAAAAATGTTAATAGAAAAAGATATCAATTCTATAAATAAACTAAGGAGGGCCATATTAAGTCCCCCTTATGTTTTATATTGCTCTCTATAATTTTCAAGACTACGCTGCAGGAAGTGCAAAAAAAAATAGTTGATGTGCTAGTTGCAATGTGTTAGATTCAGTGTTTGTGGTTTATCTTGAACCATTTGATCCCATTAAAGTACCCATTTCGGCATCATAACCATCAGTGGAAGCATCACTTTTAGTTCTATATCATTAAATTAATCGATCTGAAGCAATACCAACAACAATGGGAGCAAAAGAAATAGTTTTTATAAGAAGATGGAGATCAAGTTCGTTCCTTGGATCTACACCCTGTATATAAAGATTGATACCCTGCAGCGGAGGACATTTCATTTTACCTTGAACCACCGGTACTTTTCCCAACATCCCTTCCTATTCTCGATCATTGTTTTCCTCTCCAGCCATGGATCCCAATTTATGAGGGGGCCATCGCCCTCCTCCAAAATATGATGTTACGGCCTTTCACACCCTGGTTCAATCTCTGGGAAAAACAATTCATAAGTATCATGCCTCATATCTTGTGAAAAAAATGGATTAGATTATGGAAGTGACTCTCCCTTCTTCCTCAACTTGAAAGAAGGATTTAGATCTTTCTTATAGGGGACTTATTGGGCAGTTCACTAGCATTTGGCCTTCGTCGAGGTCACATGGAGATAACAAACTTGAAATCATTATGCTACATATCCAGATCCACGTGGCATATGGTTTTCTATAGGTGATATTACCACCATATTTACATAACATATTACCACTTCCTTAGCGACAATGCTTACCAGGAATAAAAATTTTGTTTCCTCGGTTCACACTCAATATATTAGATGGATACCATGCCTACCGAACCAGATCAGATATATAATGAAATGAACATGTCATTGTGTCTTTCTAGCTTTGATCTAGTTGCAATTACCCATGGGAGAAAGACTTCTTTCCCTTCTAAACTTAGAACTTTCATTTTCAAACTAAACCTAAAGGCAGGGTATTACTGCTCTATAGCCCCACTTGTTACCTTTATTACTTGAAGGTAAGTTGGATGATGTGTCCTTACCTATGTTGGTTCACATTTTATCATCTCCTGTTGTGAAATTTAGGCAAACATATTCAAAAAATAATTGTTCAAATTAAATCTTTATCAAATACAATGAAAACCTTAATGCGTACATGAAGAAAAGTGTAATGATTAATGTTACATAAACATCCATTTAATAAATGTTAGTCAATAGTTGAAGAACCACCCATTTTAAAGTAATGATGTGAGCCTTAATACCTTTATTACACTTGCAAGTTGCATGATGTGACCTTACCTATGTTGTTTGACATAGTATCTTCTTGTGATGTGAACTCCATCATCTTCTATTGTTTGTAGCCTCTTAGGTTTGGAGTTTAGTTGGTCATTATACAAGTGTATATGAACTTTTAAGAGTTGTGGATACTGGGATTATTATTTGAACAAGGACATGGTGTTGTGTGGATAGTGGGATTATGTTTTGAACAAGGATATGGTGGTGTAATGGGAAGAAAGGTTTGAGTAGTTTGATATATTAATAGTTATATTAGTTAATAAAAAGGGTGGAGTCTCACATTGTACATTGTATTATATAGGGTTTAAGGGTTAATGTTTTAGTTGGCAATATTTCTATTTTTAAAATTGAAATAGGCAATTTGTATTCTCTTTCTATTTTATCTATCTTGCTATTGAAATATGGTATTGTTGAACAAATTGTCTTAAAAGTAGCCAAAATTTGCAATACATTCAAAATAGATAGAAAATTTTAAAAACTGGTCCATGAAAGACCCACCTAGAATCTAAGCAATCTTGTTTTTGCTTCTCTGTGTGCTTTTGTCTACCATTGTATAAGTTTCAAGGGTTGCCTCTTCCTCCATGCATGTTGTTATTATCATCCCTACTGGTTTAATGTGGGATCAAATGGCCCATTCGAGTAATAATACTAGAGGCCATTTAATGTAAGGTGGATTAGGTTCATAATATTTCTTATATTAAATAAGGCCCACTATGGTAGTTATTATTGAATAAATGATAGGAGGTTATGATTGTGAGAGTTTTATTGTGATCTATAAATAAGGATGAAGTCCTCCTTATGAAAGAGGTGTGGAAGAATATTGTAACTGGAACTTAGCTCGAGAGAGGTTTCCCAACCTTAAGATGCAAGCCTTAAGTGTGGATTCCTTCCATGGAAGGATTAATTGTAAGGCGTTTCCCTACTTTAAAGGTTTTGATACTAATAAAGTAAATGAGATTATATCTTATGCTTGGATATCTTGTTCATCATATCATTTTTAGATCTAAGGTACTTAACAAAGAATATTGTATCTAGAGCTTAGCTCATTAAAATGTCACCTAACCTTAAGAGATATAAGCTACTTAACATTTGGTATCAGAGCTCTTTCTTGGGGCCCAAAAGAAGGAATTTGTTTTTCTTCTAGTTTGCAAGTTTTCAAAGGGAAAAGAAGGCTCATGACACTCAAATCAATTTATTAGTATCTTTAGAAAGAATTTCCATAAGACAATTGTTGATTTGTATTCTCCTCAAAAATATACCCAATTTTGATTTTTTTCAAAATTGGAGTCTAAACCCAGGATATAATTGAAGAAATTTGATAAACATGTGTAAACAAAAACAATACCAAGCAGAATCTAAAACCCTAGAATTAAAAATGGCTGACACACACATTACACAGAGATTTATCTTGGAAACCCAAAAACGGGAAACTAGTATTACTGAGAGTTTCTCCACTCTCTATCTCATTATATTATCTTTTATGTTTACAATACAATATTATAGCATCCAAAACCCTAATCCATTCATCTGGATTATATTAGAACCCCAATTTCTTGACTAGAATTAGTTTACAATGGGTCACAAAACCATGGGCCAAAAACAACTCAAAACAAACAAAAAATGGATCCCAAAATTTCTTTTGGGGGCATTGGATCCCCTATCCAGATGAGATAATAGGCCCCCCAAAACCCCCTTTCTCTAGGAACCTATAAATATGATGACTCTGGGAACCTACAAAGATGACAACACATGTCCAACAGCATTGCTGCTTGAAATCTATTCTTTTTTAGGGCTTTCGATGATGGGAACGAGTTTTGCAAAGGAGATAAATTTTGATACATTGTTTAAATTTCCACCAAATCAGTGCCATTGGATATTGAATTTTCAAGGCTTTGATATGACATATTATATAATATATTTTTCAGTCAATATTGACTCTACTACATACATTACAAATATTTGGCGCATGGGAAGACCTAGGGTTCATCATAAATCACACCAACAAAACCCAAGACACTGACCCTTCAACATCAGTTGCAAGCAAGAAAAGTCTCACCCAGGGTATCTAGGGGACCACAGGAACCAAGCTTTCGCAGTGATGAAGGGATATAAGCATTCATCTAACAAATCTATCATTCGATTACTGTGTAATACAATATGACTTACTCATGGTAACCAATAACACATTCATGATAAAAACATAATATAGCATCCACTTGTGCAATAAATATAAGCATTCATAACATGCAATACATGCGTAATCTACTGCAACCAGAAGCACTCGTTCTCATTAGAATAAGGATAGTCTTACATAACCTGCATAGTGCGCAACCATTATCAGACTTCAACTACCTAACATTACACAACAAACAAAAACTCATGACCATATAACAAGATAATTGTCATGAGCAATACGCTTCTATCATTCGTAATAGAATGACCGACCAAAAAAATAGATCCCTAGAACCCTTAGACCCCTTACATATTTATACATCATAATTTGGTTTGAGCTCGTTACAAAGTGGACAAAACACCTAAGTAAATTCTAACTAACTTTCACCTTCTGCATGGTTTTGGTCCAAATGATGAGTTGTACCATGGTCCATCTCTGGTGCGTGACTTCCAAGACAGGTCCAAAACCCACTCCAATAGGCCCCCAACACTCACCTATTTCTTGTCCTGAGCAACTTTAGTTGTTGAGTGGAATTCCTTTTACTAAAATTCTTCAGTGCAGTAGCCTAAGTACTATTGCATAACACCTTTCGAACTAGAGTTGTTACTCTCTGGGAACTGTGTTCCAAACCTCGGCATGAGCAAAGTTCCAACCATCACTCGATTTGACAAAAAAAAATTTCCCACCTCTTTGACACGCCTCAAAATCCTAGATCTTGGCCTTTACATTATGATTGGTGTTCGAGCTCGCAACCTTCAGGACTCCCATCTTTCCAACCCGCTGGTCATTATTACCCTAATTTCTCCAGCTTCTCCTTCCGGAAGCAACCCTTATTGCTCGCTAGGATTCTATCTATACTATCTCTTCCATTTTGGTGGCACCATGGATCTCTGCATTGCAAATACTTCATCTCTTGGTTTATTGCGACTTTGATTTCTATACCATCATCCTATCTTTATCACTTAACACCTCGTCTTTGCCCCTGGGTTCTGCATCTCTGCAATCTATGCCAAAAATTGCAACATCTTCTCTCAAAAATAGCAAAAAACACAACTTACTGCTCTAGTTTTCCTTCTGTTGTCTCATATATAGCCGATCCCAATGTACTTCACCTTATCTCACCATGATTTTCTTATGTCGCCAATTCAGACTTCGAGATTTGATGTTGATTCGTTGTCTTTTCAAAACTTTGGTTGCCAATTTTCCTCATGATGGACACACATGTTTTCTATCACACATCCCTTCAAGCACTCTGTTGTGTCGCTTCTACTGTCTCCATCAACTTTTGAAGTGTGTCATTTTCCTTCGTGACTTGCTCCTTTGCTTGAGTTTCTTATTGTATGATACCTTCCACTATCTGTGCATTGAGCAATGTTTGTAATTGTTGCTCTGTTTCAATGATTGTGTGCTTTATAACTTCCTAGACTGCAGTGAGGTCCTGCATCACTTTGTATGATTCCTCCTACAGTAGCTCCAACTTTTGTTAGATTCTCTCTTGCTCTACCCTTAGTTGGCTAATCTCTTCTTGTTGTTTCCTATTTTCAACTAATGCAACTACTTTCTCCATTGCTGGAAAAGTGTTCATTGTCTCCTTAATTCTTTGTGCCTTCTCTTGCACATCACATATATTATGCTCTATTGTTTGCAAATAAGTATCCTCCAAAAATTGAGTCTATACCTACGTAATTTATTCACACTACTTTGTGCACTTCTCCTTTAAGGTCTTAATATTTTCTACTATGACAGTCACACTAGCTCTTTTCTCCTTTTCCTACCTTTTTTCTAGTGGTGTACTTGGTGTTTCCCTTGCTTCCAATTCCACAATATTTTCTTGGAAACCTTTAATTGCCTCTCCTATCTTCACGAACTTTTGTTAAATCCAGATATCTACCTCCATGTGATCTTCTAGAATTGTGTTATATAGTCTTTCTAGTTCCTGTTGCAACTTTTCATTTTCTTGAACCGCCTCTTCTTTTCTCTTTTCTACTTCTTCTTTCTCCTTCACTGCTTCTTGTTGCTCCTTGCGTAGTTTTTCATTTTTTTGTTGCAGTGTTATCTTTTCTATCATCCCATTGGTTTTCTCAGCTAACGTCATGGCTATGCACAACTAAATATCCCTTTCTACTCCTGTCTGCAATGTGTATAGAAATTCTTCCAGTATTTCGAACAAAATCAAATTAAATGAACTTATCGTTACTGCGGTTTCTTGGATTTCCGGAATAGGGAACTCGATAGCTCCCGCCATTGTCTTCATTGTTATTTGTTTTGTTGTTGTAACTGATGGATGAGGATGAGGAACCATTTCCCTTGGTTCCACATTCCATGTGCACTCCTCTCCTGATTTCATAGACGTAATTTTTTATGTTTCCAATGCTTGTCGCAATGCGGTTAACTGCTCCTGCATGCTTGTCTTCAAATCCTCTTGCTTCTTGCTACTTCTTCCCATGCTTCTTCTGTTGCTTCCCTAACTTGTTCTCCTATTATTTCCAATTCATCTTTTGTAAGTGAGTGGACAAATGGTTCTTTTATTACCTTCCTTTTCTTCCTTTCCATGGAGGGGCCTACCTCAGCCTACTCCTTTCTCTTTTCTCCTACCTGTAGTGGAGTTTCTTGCACTGTATCACCTCCACCATTGTCCTATTCTGGTTCATTATCTTGTTGGCCATCTTCTCCGCTATATTTATCTTCACTCCATTCTTCATCCAATTTCTCACCTTGTGCTTCATCTTGTCCTCTATGAGTGGAACTCTCCACTCAACATCCCAATCGCTCACAATTACGTCGACATATTTCTCTGTCAGCCTAAACAATGTTGGAAACCATCTCATCTACGGATCTTTCCTTGCTTGTATGTACATGTGATGCATCTCAACCTTGAGGTGTGCAATTCCTTTATACATTTCTACTACCCACATATTCATGCGCAACATTGTATTGATAATGTACCGAATAACATTGCTATAGACAAATAATAACACGTTGTTTTCAATCTGCCTACTCTTATTCTTCGTAAACCACAAATTAACATATTTATATGCTAAACATGGTTTATGCCTAATCTCCAAAAATTTTGAATCCTCCAGTTTCCTCCATGCAACTAAGGAAATCAATATCAACAACCAAGCATAATGGAATGGTTGCGCTTTTTCCCATGCCTCCGTACAATATTCCAAAAATTCTTTCACAAAGAATGTTAACGAGTTCATTTGTACACCTTTTGTGCACTTCTATGTTGCTTCTATAACTCCCATGGAAACCTAATCCTTGCGGCTCTTTCTGACCAACTTATAAGCCAATACTTGTGTCATGAATCTCACTACATCATCCTTAATACTTGCCACATCTAACCCTCATTGAGCTCTATGTGTACCATACTTGTCCTTTATCTTTTCGGCAGGGAAAATTTTAGGGGTGAAATTTAGCCCATGGACTATTTTTGACCTTTTTTCCCAAAAACGATTCCCCAATTTGCCTTTTTTTCAAGACCGATTCGCCCAAATTTCATGGGATGTTTTTTTTTACTCTAAAAATCGCCAAAAATTGTTGAAAAACAATATAAAGTCCTTGAAAATTTGAATGTTTTTACAAAAAAATCACCAAACATTTTATGGTTGCAAATTTAATAATTAGTAAGATTCACCAAGGTTTTTACACTTTGAAAAAATTATGGACCCTTTAAATTTTCCCTGCTTTTCGGCGAGTGCTTTGTCCTACTTCTTCTTCTTGATCAGTTGTGTCAGATCCTCCCTTCCTATCGACAGTCTAGTTATCTCCACAATCAGCTTGTTGTCAATTGATATTGTTGTATCCAACCATTGGAATCCTTCATGTACCCAGCTCAGCAGCAACTGTACACAATTATTCACTTCCAAACTTCTACCAAAATGTGGGATTTCCATCAAATTCAGCATGCCTATGTGCTGTAACCCCATTTCCCATTACTACGGCTCCAATGTGATAATCAATGAATCTGGACTACTTGTCTGCCTCAAGTATTTTTCCTATGCCAGATCTGGAAATTGATCCATGATGGTGATGTCACAGTCTTCATACTTCAATTTCATTACAACCCCCACCAAGGTTCCCCATACTAGCACACCCTTGGGAATTTCTGGTGTGTTCGACAGGTATTTCTCCTGCTTCTGCAAATCCACTAGTTTTGCATCCATTTTCCTTGGAGGTACGTAATTCCTATAATAGTTTGTTTCTATGGAGGTTGATTCCCCCTTCCATGCTCTCGAACCTGATGTTGATTCTCCTATTGCTAACCTCGATGCTCTTGTTCCTAGTACCTCCTCCTCTATCACCACATATGTGTTATTTGTTCACATCTTTCTCTGCACTGGTGCTGGTACTGGTACTTTCAGTGCCATCTTTCTACACCTCAATGCCTACACTTGACTTGGCTTTTCTTTACTTGATTCAACTCTAATTGATTGTTGACTTGTGTCAAGCACCCATCATTCTGCTTGTGCTTTTAACCCTTATTCTCAGCTATCTTGTCTGCTTTCATTTCCATTCTTGCATTTAATGCTAAACTAGATTCATGCACCCTTGCTCATATTTGGTCTATATCTGCTCGGGATTTGTTCCCTTGCCCAATTCTCACGGCTAATCCTCTAAATTTATTACACCATGTCCTCGTACTTTGGCCATTACTTCGCCCTTTAATGTTCACACTTGGAAAATATGTTGATCTTTTCCGTAGCTTCCTTCCCGCGCTATCCAACTTTCTCGCGTGCCTGCTCTTACTCCTTTTATCTTAGTCTACAACATTTCTCTTTCTTTTTTGCAACATTTTTTCCTCCTTTGACTACTACGCGAAAGAATGGCTGTCCCTATACAGTTTCATCCGACTCCCATTAACAAATCCTTCTAAGGGTTCTCCATTTAGCTTCTTGAGTTGAAATACCCCTGGATTTATGATAGATTTTATGATGTAAGGGCCTAACCAATGCATTATGAACTTACCTGGATGTTTCATGAAATTGTTGTCATACATTAGAACCAAGTATTCAATCTTGAATTGCTTCTGCCTAATATGTTTGTTGTGTCAGGATTTATCTTGTACTTTCTAGACTTTATGATGAAACCTTGCGAAAAAACAATCTTCCTCCAATTCTAACAATTGCGGCAATCTTCTTTCTATTGCACCGCTATCTGTGATTTGAGCCAACGTGGTAATGCGCAGACTCGGAACAATAAACCCCATAGGCATGACTTCTTCCTGCTGATATACCAACTTGAATGGTGTCTATCTTGTCAATTTCTTGGATGTCATCTTATAAGCCCATAATACTGCAAGGATCCTCAAGTCCCAATCATCTCTATTGACATTGCAAATATTTGTCAACGCATTCTCCAAAATTTTGTTGAATGCTTCCACCGTTCCATTTGCTTGAGGGTGATAAGGGGTGCTCTTTTGGTGATAGATATGAAATTCTTTTGTCAGCACTACAATTGTATTATTCAAAAAACGGGTCTCTTGATCACTCATCAAAATCCTTGGACATTTGAACCTTGATACCACATTCTCAAAAGGAAACTATGCAGTTGTCTCTGCGCTGCAATACTTCACTGGTTATGCTTCATCCCACCTTGTCAAGTAAGTTTTCGCGGTAATGATGTACCTTTCTCCTAACCGCTTCGCAGGTGGATTAATAGGCCCAATAAAGTCCACCACCCACTTATCAAATGACTGCAATGTTACTTGGGGCATAGAGGGCATCTCATCCCTCCTGGACGACTTCCCCACCAGCTGGAAGATGTTGCACGTCTGGAAGTATTACTTAGCATCTTTTGTGCAAAGTAGGCCACCAAATACCTACGCGCAAAATATTATGTGCAGCCACTTTACTTGCATAATGGCCTGTTAAGATTCAATATGCTAAGACAGAAAATATCAGTATTACATTCCATTTCACAACAAGAGCATATACAGGATCACTGAAAGAACAACTAGCACAGCATAAACACAAGAGACACATATTTATCCTGGGAAACCCTCATGGGGTAGAAAACCCAGCAAAGCTTCCTCAATATAGATGATCAGCAAATACAAATATGTAATCCAAACATGAGCTCCTTCTCCTCCATAGAATATCTCTCTCTCTCACCTATGCGTCATTCACAAGTGAGTGAATAATGAGTGAGTGTGATAAATGAGGAACACGCCTCCTCTATTTATACACTACTTCGACTTGTCTTTTAGATTAACTAGGTCGGACCCAACTTAACCACTTAACATAGTGTGACGGGGCCGACCCCACTAGGGTGGTCTAATAACCCTTTAACCCACATGACTCATATAGGGCCGACCCCCACTAGGAAAGTCTAATAACCCAAGTTACCACATTCTCCATGGAGGAATAAAAAATCTCTGGATATACAATAAGGTCTTCACGGAGGAATGAAACATCTCCGGAATAATAAAGTACAAATATAATATTCCTAGAAGTTACAATATTTCAACACTCCCCTTTAACGAGAAGGATATTATAACAACATCTGCAGGAGCAAGCAGTCATCAACTACATGATACATGATACATCTATAAATCATTGGAAGCTTTCTTTATACATCATCATCAGTAACTCATATAGTTACTGGAACATCAACATCTTCAGTACTGAGTCTTCATCTTCTGCAGCACTCGATCAGCTACAACATCATCATCTGGATCCTCATGATCAACAGTATCACGATCAGTAGTATCGTCATCTAGATCATCACGATCAACAACATCGTCATCTAGATCATCACGATCAACAACATCGTCATCTAGATCATCACGATCAGCAGCATCGTCATCTAGATCATCATGATCAACAACATCATCATCTAGATCATCACGATCAACAACATCATCATCTAGATCATCACGATCAGCAGCATCATCATCTAGATCATCAATACACATGATCCAATTATGGGATGGTAAATCCCTCTCAATTTAGGACATAAGTCCAAGGACGATGCAATCCTACCATGTACATTTTGAACCAAGGGTTCTGGGATGATGCAATCCCCTCACGTACATTTTGAACTAATGGTTTCGAGATGATGCAATCCCCATCACATACATTTTGAACTAATGGTTCAGGGATGATGCAATCCCCATCACGTACATTTTGAACTAGTGGTTCCGTGATGATACAATCCCCATCACATACATTTTGAACTAAATGTTCAGGGACGATGCAGTCCTGTCATCAAAACACGGAGACATATGTCTACGGATCAATTCAGGGACCGAAGTCTGGGGATGATACAATCCCCTCTCGTCCATTAGGGACCACTTCTCGGAGACATCTGTCTACGGATCAATTCAGGGACCGAAGTCCGGGGATGATACAATCCCCTCTCATCCACTAGGGATCTCCCATCAACCTCCTCATCGGTATCATCGACCTCATCATCGATACTAGTACAAGTATCCTCATCATTGATACAAGTGTCCACACTATCAATATAGTATCCTCATCATCGATACAGTATCCATATCATCGATACAGCATCCTCATCAATACAGGTATCCCTCATCATCGACCTTACCATCGATATAGGCAATCTCATCATCAGCGACCATATCACTCCCCCTTTCGAGGAGGGTCCTTCTGAACTACACCAAGCTTGTCTCAGAAATACTCAAACTTTACTTGAGATAGAGGTTTGGTTAATACATCAACAACTTGTTCGTCAGTGCCCACATACTCGAGCTTTATAGCTCCTTTCTGCACCATATCCCGTATATAGAAATATCGGATCTCTATGTTCTTTGACTTATCATGGAACACTAGATTCTCTATCATATTGATACAACTCCGGTTGTCACACAGGATCACAGTGGGGTCCATCTCCAAGTCAAATAATTATGATAACAACTTCCGAAGCCATATCACTTCACTTCTATGTGAGCAAGCAGCTATATATTCCGCTTTGGCTATGTTGAGAGCCACATTAGATTGCTTCTTGCTAAAAGACGAGATCATGACAGGTCCCAGCCAATAACATCCTCTCGATGTGCTCTTCCTGTCTGATACACTTTCTGCCCAATCAACATCTGTGTAGCCATACAATTTGAAGTCATGATCTCCAAGATAACATAGATAAAAGTCTATCATACCCTTTAGGTACCTCATCACATGCTTTGCAGCTATCAAGTGAACATGCCTAGGTGCCACTAGATACTCACTCAAGGTGTTCACAGCAAAGCATATATATGTCCTAGTATTTGTCAAATACATCATTGACCCAATAATCTGTCTGTACAGAGTTACATCCACTAACTTTGATGAGTCATCAGCTAACAGCTTCAAGTTGGAATCCATGGGAGTGGCCATGGCTTTTGCATTCCAACATATCAAATACTTTCCCTGGTTTAGAAAGATTCCTTATGGGCCTTGCTATACTTCCGGACCTAGGAAGTAATGCATCAATCCGAGATCTTTCATCTCAAAATTTGTAGCTAGTTTCTTCTTGCTTTCCATGATCTGTTTCTCATTCCCTGTCAGAAAGAGATCATCCACATACAGTAATAGTATGACAGGTTCATCATCCATAACCTTAAGGTAAAGTTTAGGATCAACTTTACTTTTGGTAAAGACCAAGCTTGCCAAGAAGCTATCAATTATCCCTCTGTGACTGAACATCATTCGCACTATGCATTGAGTGATCTTCTGCATATCTATCTGTGCCATCTCTCGTCAGATGGGACTACTGATATGAGCCTTAAGATCATTCGAACTCTTGTGGTGAGTTCCTTCTTGCATCCATCTAAGAGAAGAATGTCATTTATACATAGATACCATATTTAACCTTGTAGCAAAGGTTGAAATCCGCATCACCCATGGTGATCATTAAGCTCATCAAATGACTATCGATCCTTGGTGCCCGTAAAGAGCTTTCTTCAATTACCCCATTAAGAGAATGGTCTTATCTAGCCACTTGGAGCAAACATCTCATCACGATACACTTCTTCTTTCTGAGAGAATCTTCTAGCCACGAGCCTTCTATAGTAAGTTTGATTTGTAAGTCTTCTTATTGAACATCCATCACTCGTTCGGTGTTCATCATCATTCTTCATGATCTTTCCTACAAATCAAAGTTAATTTCGTGATTAGTAATACTTCATAATCATCAAATCATGTTGACATGATAACCTATTATGCATACAAATATGATTCACATAGTTATGCAACTATCTTGACCAATAATTTGGCACAACATTTTTCCATATCCTGTATGCATACAGTGGCTATCTAGATGCCTTCCATCTCTACCAGAACATACTATCAAGAGCATGCAGAGCTCTCAGCATGTCAGCAAAGAGTTTTCATTCTAGATAAACAACAATGGAATGTTTGTCCAAATTACCCATCATATGCATATTAGTAGTATATTGTTCAATGCCATATGAATGCTTACACTATGCATGATATATACAAATATGCATAAGAAATATTATTGACTATTTAGAGATTCAAATAACAACTCAAATACTTATCTTTTATGTTTGTGTGGTTTCCTCCCGCTTGATCTCTATGATAGCATCATGATTATAAGTCTTTGAACTTCTATCCATCCTGGACCACTATGCATGCTCAAGTGTGCACTAGTGTCATCCTCATGATCTCATACATAATCATACATTCTTTAGTATAGTCTCAATACTATCAAAACATTATGATTCTAAATAATATTAAGTATGTATGGTCATGATTATTTCATACACAGGTATACTTACCTAAGATCCTAACATAAGGTAGGATTCTAACTTGATATAGGAAAACATACCTAGATTACCATGCTTGGTTATGTCTTAACATACCCAAACAATATCTTCTTTGTTCTCTTCAATGATTTTTGCTAGAACCTACATATCTCATAAGTTAAGCATAGTAGAACAAATTCATGCATACCTCGTAAGTAGAGCTTCTATGTAATCAAAGATTATGGATGAGTCTTTGTCTCCATGTCATCATGGTCATAGAACTTGATTTGTCTTTCTTGATGTACTCGTGTCTTGTTAGTAGACAACATCATCCTCATACAACACCACAGGTGTATTAGTACAATCATAAGTGTCATAAACCTAATCAATGAATGTCTTCTATCACTCATATGCATTCATTATCAAACAATCATAATTGTACTAACCTCAATAGCATGAAGACAATCATATTATGAACTTAATCAAGAATCAGATTTCAAAACATACCTATGTCTTCTCAAGTCGTACCTGTCGAGATTGCTTGTAGCATTCTTATGTAAGGCCTTAGCCTCATCTCCCTCTGGAACTGGAACTTCTTCACTTATGCAGGTGTCCAATTCATTCTCTTCTAGGATTAACCCAATCCACTTTGATTTGCAGAAACTGGATCTGGAGCTGGATTAGGGTTTGTCAGAGAAACCCTAAAATTAAAACTTTGAATTTCAAACTTCTGATTGGATGAAAAGATGTGTCTTACTGAGCTAATCAAGCTGGTATTCTTCAATTTTGAAATCTCCAAAATTTGACCCCTCAAAATTTCCTTTGAAACTTCCGAATCTTCTAGACAGAATCCTAAACTAGGGTTTGATAAAGCCCGGTCTTCTACCCATCCAAAAGGTTCAGTCTTGTCTTCTAAACTTTGATTTTTCTGAGGAGCTTCAAGCCGTGGTCACAAATTTCAAAAATTCTGACTTTTGCAGAAGCCCTATTTTTCCACCTTTCCGATCAAAATCCTGAACTAGGGTTTGATCAAGCCCGGCCTTCTTCCCAACCAAAAAAATTGATCTTGGTCTCTAAATTTCGATTTTGATGAGGAGCATTCAGCCATGGTCTCCGATTCCAAAAATTCCAACTTTCTCAGAAGCCCTAAAATCCCAAAGCATTGACAAGCCAAGAATGAAGGTGCTCAGAATCCAATTATGTTTTGACAGAAATATGCACCTTATTTTTTATGGTGCATCTATGAAATTACGAATCCACAGGGTCTAAAACTTCGTCCTGTGGTATCCTGACCTGTCTTCTTTCCAACCCCATAGGTCTGACCTCAATTGGATTCTCTGAGAGAGAGTTATGCCAAGTGTCGCAACGTGACCTGTTTATGGGATAAAACAGGAGAGCAAACTTGTATGGAGTTCCATGTGTCATTGTTTCAACTTCGGCCTCTAAAAAGCTTACCTGTGAAATTACAGTTCGTGCCCTACTTGTCACCTTTTACGAAATTTCATTTGGAGCTTCCTAGCACAAGTTGTGACCTTTTTTCCTAGGTCACCTGTTTATGACTGAGATCTGGAAGAGGCAGAAACCCTAACTTGTACGGATCATAAATCACAAATTACAACAAATATGAGGTTTTCCTTTGGACACAAGATACAGGGAGATGTTATATACGACTTGTAGAAATTTAAGATCCTGAACCTTCTCCAAAATGGATTTATATCAAAAGTTCCACGATTACTGGGTTTTGCTATACAAAACCCTAACTTGCAAATTGTCGCAAGTGAGACAAGTGTCATAAGTGCCATGCATTGCCTTCCTCCAAGCTAGCTCTGATACCATGTTAAGATTCAATAAGATAAGATAGAAAATATCAGTATTACATTCCATTTCACAATAATAGCATATACAAGATCACTGAAAGAACAACAAGCACAACATAAACACAAGAGACACAGATTTATCCTAGGAAACCCTCATGGGGTAGAAAACCCAGCAAAGCTTCCTTAATATAGATGATCAGAAAATACAAATATGTAATCCAAACATGAGCTCCTTCTCCTCCATAGCATATATATCTCTCTCACCTATGCACCATTCACAAGTGAGTGAATAATGAGTGAGTGTGATAAATGAGGAACACACCTCCTCTATTTATACACTACTCTGACTTGTCTTTTAGATTAACTAGGTTGGCCCCAACTTAACCACTTAACATAATGTGACAGGGCCAACCCCACTAGGGTGGTCTAATAACCCTTTAACCCACATGACTCATATAGGTCCGACCCCCACTAGGGAAGTCTAATAACCCAAGTTATCACATTCTCCACGGAGGAATAAAACATCTCCGGATATACAATAAGGTCTTCTCGGAGGAATGAAACATCTCCGGAATAATAAGGTAAAAATATAATATTCTTAGAAGTTACACTATTTCAACATGGCCTCCTACAACTCCTTCATGCACCTATTTTAGAATCATGGGCTGCTCGTGCTCTAGTACACATCGTCGCAGAATCTCATCTATGCCCAATGTATACACGTTCCCTGATATCAACTAATAATCTGCTACTCCCACCACTAACTGCTTGTTCCTCACAACTGTATACCCAACTAGAGCCACCCCGGTAGTCAAGAACTGTGTAATCTATGAGAAATAGTAATCAACCATATGAACTGGAAACAAATGCACATCTAGCAGGCTATTTTCTATGTTTCCTGTATCCTCTCTTATTTCTATCTACGACAAGTGGTTTGGTCCCGAGTTCAGTTTCCCTGGTTTCACTACAACTTCAAAGAAACATTCTTGGAATAGTAGTTTCCATCTGCATATCTTCCACCCCAACACTGGCTTGTTGACCAAGTATCTCGATGCAGAATGATCAATGTACATTTTAAATCGTGAACCCAGCTAGTAATGTCTAAACTTGTGTAGCACGTACATCATCACCAATCCATTGCACTCTATGGTTGTATAGTTCTCTTCTGTAGTCGACAACTTCTTGCTTGCAAATGAAATAGAGTGATATAAATCTCCTTCCCCTGGGTACGCTAAAACTACACCTAATGCTATTCATGATGCATCAACATGAACATGGAATTCCTTCTTCCAATCCGGAAAATACCAATATTGGCGCAGTCACTAGTTTCTGCTTTAACATGTCCAAACTCTATTGGCACTCTTCATTCCATTGGAACTTGGTCTCTTTCTTCAATATTTCTCAAGTGTGGTTGTGATCTGTGCATATCCCTTAATGAACTTCCTATAGTATCATATGTTTCCAAATGTAGCATCAACTTCCGCACTGACTTCGATGGTGGTAAGTCCACAATCACTACAATCTTTTCCAGGTCACCAAGAGTCCTTGTCTCCAAACTACATGCCCCAACAGAATGCCAAATGGTGCACAAAAAATGCACTTATTCAGTTTCAAGAATATCTGATAATGCCTGCATCTATCTAACATCAATTTTAGAACTTCTATGTGATTCTTCAACAAACTGAACATTGTCCAGTCATCCAGGTACACCTCTAAAATCTTGTGGATAAACTCTTTAAAGGTTGTGACAACCACTCTGGAAAATATGCAGGTGCATTCTTCAACCCAAATGACATTACTATATACTGGTAACACCCCCACTCTGTCGCAAACGTCGTCTTATGCATATCCTCCTTTACAATATTTATCTGGTGGTACCCAGAAAATCCATCAGTAAAGGAATAATATTCTTGTCCTCCCACATTTTCAAGGAATTCATCTATAAATGGTGTGGGAAATAGATCATGTAGGAACGCGTCGTTAAAATTGTGCAGATCCACACAAATTCTTATCTCACCTATCTTTTTATCTTGAACCACCAACGAGCTTATCCATTATGACTCCTTGACTAGTTCTATGATTCCTGCTTCCAACATCCTATCTATTTCAACCTTGAATTTATATTTGTATATTGTATTCAGCTGGTATGGTCTCTGTCTCACTAGTTTGGCATCTAGTTTCAAGGGATATTCATTTCTCCTATCTCTCCTACAATACCCTTTGTTAAGCCCTAAATGTGGGCACATTTCCCCTATATTGCAGTGCATTACATTAGTTTTGATCTCAGCTTTGGTCCATAGTATGGTTATATTAGTTACGTCATCTTGGGTCAATTAGTTGGAATTGTACCTCTTAGTCATTTATATATATGAAGGAGACATTTTCATTTGGGGTAACTTGCCTTGTCTTGTCTTATGTACTTAGTACATTGTATAAGGAGGATTCCCCCTCGGAGAGGCTTTCTATTCATCTATTTTCTTCATTAAAGTCAAGTTGTACTCTTTCTGATCTATTCCTGCTATTTTCATGCTCTTTTTGGAAATTTGTTTCATAATATTTGGTATCAAAGCTATTTCCTTGGGTTTGCTTTCTTCAAAACAAGTCATTGTCGAATTTTCTCTATAATGTTTATTACACAAGGTTTCAGAAAATGAGGCTTGGAATCCACCTAGGAAACAGACCAAACTATCTGTGATACAATTTTTAGATCCCGAGTCCTTACAGATTCGGATTTATTCGAAGTCTCAAACAGGTGTTTTGGGTAAAATTGTTATATCAAAGGCATCAAGATCCAAAGTGAGTGAGACTTGTTGCATCAGAAAAAAGGAGAACCACAATATATGTAGTAGAAGTTTCAGACTCGGGTCCAAAATATTAGACACGTGGAAGTCTGTACAAGCTCACTCTTCTGAAAGGATAAAAAAGAACAAGTGTTGGGATATTTTCCATATATTTTTAATGCACATTAGAACTAGTTCAGACCTATAGCATTGCAGAGAGGATATATCATGCTACTGTAGGAAGGATTTTTAGACTCAATGGGTCCAAAATTGTAGATGTATCATAGTTGGAAATTCAGCTAGAAACACAGTCTTCAAATCAAGGTTTGATAAAGGTACACCATTTTAAATTGGAATAATTTTTAGTATAAGGATCTATTTGAGGTGAAACCTAGGGTGTGATATATATTTATATTGTTAAAAATGCCACCCAAAGGTAGTGGAAAAAATTACACTCCACTCAAACCACCTTTAGGATTCATCTCATATGCACGATGAAATGGAAGACCTTTCTTTTCAAATGTCCAAGTTGGAAGATATGATGGAGGAAAATGTGAAATGGCTATGAAAATGGTCGATTTACTTAATCTAAAGGAGAATTTCATGAGACATATGGAGGGAAATATGAAAAATATTGCTAAGCTCATCCAAAATTCAACGGATACTCTCCCTACAGGTGATGAAGTCTTTCAGGGTACTAAGGAAGACAAGGATAATAAGCATTCCCATAATTGAAGTCATCATGGATGGTCACCAATGGGTGCCAAAGTTCCCAATATTGACATGAGAAAGCCTATGGAAATGATCTAATAACATGGATATTCTAGATGGAGTAATTCTTTGATCTACAACAAGTGCCAAATTTGGAAAAGGTAACTATTGCATCATTATATTTAGAGGCTGATTAGTTTGTATGGTACCAATAACTTTGTGACCATAAAAATGAATCTATTATATCATGTTCTATATTCACAGAAGAATTGATTGCACATTATGGGGATATTAATAGCAGCACCTTCTTTATCCAGTTAATGAATCTCAAGCAAAAAGATCTTGTTACACAGCACATCAAGCAGTTTCAAAAGCTAAGTCTTAGAGTAAAGAACATTTCAGAAGATAATTTGTTGGATTTATTTATTGGAACCTTGAAGGATAGCATTCAACATGAGGTGCGTCTCTTTGAACCACCATCCTTAGAGAAGGATTTCATGGTGGCAAGGAAGGTTGAAAGACCACCTCCAACACATACAGAGAGAATAATGTTCCTTCTTCTACCCACCTCAAAGGTTGACACCGCAACAACTAGATGAAAGAAGAGCAAAATGATTATGATTTAATTATGATAGCAAGTATAGTAAGGGACATAAATGTGGTGAGAAGAAATTATTCTACATAGATTGTGAAGAGGGAGAACCAAAAGAACAAGAACCATCTCCATATGAATAAATAGAAGATACTACTTCATAAGAGATTACTCCCACCATATCATTTCATGCATTGGCTAGAATTATCAATCCTCAAACTCTCAATGTCGAAGGATTTATCAAAAATAAAAAGGTAACAATGTTGATTGATTCAGGTAGTACTCATAATTTCATTCACTATAAATTAGCAAAAGTTCGCAATTGCTTTGTATATCAGCACCAGAGTTTCAAGTAATGATTGCATATGGAGGAATTATTAATTGCTCAGGGAAATTCCATAATATCAATCTTACTATAAGGGAATATGTATTTAGTAGTAAAATGATTGTTATTCCAATGGGTGGTGCTAATGTTGTCTTAGGAGTTCAATGGTTACAATCATTAGGAACCGTGGCCTTTAATTTTCAGAATCTTTTCATGAAATATTTATGGGAAGGAAAGCAATATGAATTAAAAGGTATCACTAGGAAACCAAGCAAGTTGATAATCTCTAATTGTATGAAAAAATTGATGAAAAAGGGACATCAAGGTGTAATTGCACAATTATGCTCATTATATGTTCAAACATCTAAGCCTCCTATTTCCCCAGATCTCCATAGGATCATTAATAATCATTCCAAGGTATTTGAAGATATTCGAAAAGGTATTCCACCTATTTAATATTTTGATCATGTTATTCACTCAATTCCAGGAAGTGTCCCCCCTAACATCAAACCTTATAGATACCCCTATGGCCAGAAGAGTGAAATTGAGTGTATGGTTGATGAAATGTTAGAGGCTGGCATAATTAGTCCGATCCAAATTTCTTACTCTGCACCAGTGGTAATGGTACACAAGCCGGATGGATCATGGAATATGTGCCCATATTATAGAGAGCTCAACAAGATCACCATTAAAGATAATTTTCTCACTCCTGTCATTGATGAATTGTTACATGAATTACATGCAGCAATTTTCTTCAAAAATTTGGATTTCCTTTCGGGTATCATCGGATTAGAATGAAAGATGAAGACATCCCAAAAACAACATTAAAAAATCATGAAGGTCATTATGAATTTCTGGCCATGCAATTTGATCTCATGAATGCACCTTCCACATTTCAAGGTTTGATGAATTCCATTTTCAAGCCTTTCCTTCGAAAATTTGTGTTATTATTATTTGATGATATACTAATATATAGAAATTCTTCAGAAGAACATGTTCAACATGTTCACAAGGTACTACAACTACTAAAGGAGCAACAACTATATGCAAAACCTTCCAAATGTTTCTTTGGGGTGAAGGAGGTAGAGTATTTGGGTCATATTGTATCTCATGAGGGTGTCAAGGTAGACCCCAACAAAATTAAAGCCATGATAGACTGACTGATTCCCAAAACCTAAAGAAACTTCAAGGATTCTTGGGTTTGACAGTGTTCTACCGCAAGTTTGTTCGGAACTATGGAAGAATAAAAACGCCTCTAACAACATTATTGAAGAAAGATGCATTTTCTTGGACTCTAAAGGAAACTCAAGCTTTTGAACAACTTAAAGAGGCAATGTGCAAAGCTCCTATTTTGGCCACACTAAACTTCATCAAACATTTATTGTGGAATTTGATGCTTCATGAAATGGAATTGGTGTTCTTCTAATGCAAGGAGGGCACCCACTTGCTTTCACAAGTCATCCAATCAAGGCAAAGAACTTACAGAAGCCCATTTATGAGAAGGAAATGTTGGAAATACTACATGCTCTTAAGAAATGGAATCCTTACCTAATAGGTAGGAACTTCAAAGACAAAATAGATAATGATAGTCTTAAATACTTCCTGGAACAGAGACTATCTTCGGAAGAGAAACAAAAATGGGTAACCAAGATGTTTGGATATGACTTTGAAATCAACTATTGAAAATGGAAACAGAATGTGATGGCAGATGCGCTCTCTAGAAAAGATGAATATGTTGGGGCATTACTTTGTGCAATTTCCATTCTACAACTATATTGGGTAGTAGAAGCAAGGGAGTAATGGAAAAATGACCTGTCTATGTGGATGCTCATTCAAAAGCTACATAACGATCCCAATGTATCAGATACTTTTGTGCGGAAAAAATATTCACTATGGTATAAGTATCGCTTATATTTATGCAAAAAATCCTAACTCAAACAGAAGGTCCTCTCGGAATTACATACCTCTCCTATAGGTAGGCACTCCAAATTCCTGAAAACTTACCACGGGGTCAAGAAGTAACTTTTTTGGGAAGGTCTTAAATCTGATGTTCAAAGGTTTGTGGCCGAATGTTTGGTTTGCCAAAAAATAAGGGTGAAAAAATTAATACCTCGGTATTTCTATGACCATTAGACATACCTTGCTAGCGCTGGGAGGAAGTATCAATGGATTTTATTACAAGTCTACCCAATTCAAAAGGAGAGAATGTTATTATGGTGGTTTTTGATAGACTCACGAAGTATGCACATTTTTGTGCACTCCCTCACCATTTTAATGTAAGTATAGTAGTTGCATCCTTTATGGAAATTGTTTAAAAGTTACATGGAAATTTGAAGATTATTGTAAGTGATAGAGATCCAATTTTCACTAGAAAATTTTGGACTAAATTGTTTTCTTATTTGGGTACCCAATTGGCTCACAGTTCATCTTATCATCCTCAATCTGATGGGAAAACTGAGATAGTGAACAAATGTTTGGAATGCTATCTTCGTTATTTTGCATTTGATAAACAAACATAGTGGGTGAAATGGTTGTCTTTGGCAAAATGGTGGTACAATACTTCCTTCCATACATCATAAAAAATGTCTCCATTTATGGCACTTTATGGGTACGAGCCTCCATCTATCACATCTCCCTTAAAAGGAAAATCTAAATTTCAGGCCATGGAAGATCACCTAGAGCACCAACAAGAAGTTATCTAGATACTTAAGGACAACCTGGCTATGTCAAAAAATAGGATGAAACAACAAGTTGATCGACATCACAGTGAAAGGAGTTTCGAAGAAGGGGATTGGGTATTTATGAGGCTACAAATTTACAAGTAGATGTCCCTTAAGAAACTAAATGAGGATAATAAATTAGCACCCAAGTATTATGGTCCTTATAAAGTATCGTAGAATATTGGTAGTATGGCTTACAAATTGGATCTCCCTTCATCTTCAAGAGTACATCCAGTTTTCCATGTTTCTTGCTTAAAGAAGGTAATAGGAGACAGGATCCCAATTCAAACAATCTTTCCAGATCTTGATGAAGAAGGAAAATTCATATTGGAACCTGAACAAATCACTGAAACAAGGACCAAACAGCTACGAAATTGATCTATTAGTATTACTGAATACCTCATCAAGTGGAATAACTTACCAGTTGAAGATTCGACATGGGAAGATGAGTCCTTCATACAAAGGCATCCACAACTAACCAAGCATTGAGGAAAACACTTGTCTGAAGGGGATGGGAATGTTAATCCCTAAATGTGGGCACATTTCCCCTATATTATGGTGCATTACATTATTTTTGATGTCATATTTGGTACATTAGTTGTAATAGTCATCAGTATGGTTATATTAGTTACGTTGGCTTGGGTTAGTTAGTTTGAATCATACCTCTTAGTCTCATATATATATGAAGGAGAATTTTTCATTTGGAGTATCTTGTCTTGTCTTGTCTTGTGTACTTACTACATTGTATAAGGAGGTTTCGTCCTCAAAGAGGCTTTCTATTCATCTATTTTCTTCATTAAATTCATGGAGTATTCTTTCTGATCTATTTCTGCTCTTTTCGTACTCTTTTTGGAAATTTGTTGCATGTGGGAAATAAATCATGTAGGCCCTGCGTCGTTAAACTTGTGCAGATCCACACAAATTCTTATATCGGCTATCTTTTTATCTTGAACCACCATCGGGCTTATCCATTCTGACTCCTCGACTGGTTCTATGATTTATGCTTCTAACCTCCTATCTATTTCAGCCTTGAATTGTTATTCATATATTGAATTTAGCCAGTACGGTCTCTGTCTCACTAGTTTGGCATCTAGTTTCAGGGGGATCTTAATTTCTCCTAGCCCTCCTGCAATACCTTTCATATCTGAAAAATTGGTAGGAAACAATTCATGGTACTCATGCAATAAATCAACAATATTCTTAATTGTCTCATCGTTCCTGTAGTCCCCAATGTTGGAAAACTTGGGATTCTTCTTTGTGATAATGTTTAGTTTGTGAATATTCAATGATTGCTTATAACTGCTAGATCCCAAATCAGGTCTGGTCCCTCTACTACACGTTCTCCCTTGGTCTCTGGTATATGTAGGTTTCTTGGATTGTCATCCTCCTATCCACCAATAGTCCTTGTCTGCAAACTACATGCCCCAATAGAATTCCAAATGGTGCACAAAAAATGCACTTCTTCAGATTCAACAATATATGATACTGTCTATATTTATCTAGCATCAATCACAGAAATTCTATGTGATTCTTTAACAAATTGAACATTGTCCAATCATCCAGGTACACCTATGAAAACTTGTTGATAAACTCTTTAAAGGCTGTGACAACCACTCTGGAAAATATGGCAGGTGCATTCTTCAACCCAAATGGCATTAATGTATACTGGTAACACCCCCACTCCATTGCAAATGTCATCTTATGCATAACCTCCTTCATGATCTTTAAATGATGGTACCCATAAAATCAATCAATAAAGGAATAAGCTTCTTGTCCTCCCACATTTTCAAGTAATTCATCTGTAAATGGTGTGGAAAACAGATCATGTAGGCACGCATCGTTAAACTTGCACAGATCCACGTAAATTCTTATCTTTCCTATCTTTTTATCTTGAACCACCATCGGGATTATCCATTCTGACTCCTCGAATAGTTCAATGATTCTTGCTTCCAACATACTATCTATTTCAGCCTTGAATTTATATTCGTATACTGGATTCATCCGCTATGGTCTCTATCTCATTGGTTTTGCATCTATTTTCAGGGGGATCTTCATTTCTCCTAACTCTCCTGCAATACCCTTCATCTCCGAAAACTTGGTAGGAAACAATTCCTGGTACTCGTGCAATAGATCATCAATCTTCTCAACTGTCTCATCGTTCCTGTAGTCCTCAATGTTGGAAAACTTGGGATTATTCTTTGTGTTGATCTTTACTTTGTGGATCTTCAATGGTTGCTTGTAACTGCTATATCCCAATTCAGGTCCCTATACTATGCGTTCTCCCTTGGTCTTTGGTATCTGCAGTTTTCTCGAATTGTCATCCTCCTATCCTTCCTAATTGAAATTATAACATTCTAGGACTTCATGCACTATGGGATGAGGTAGATGCACACCGCGTAGTGGTCTTGACCTTGTTGTATCTCTCGGTGCAAAGATATTTGTTTTAATAGCCCGTAAGGCCTCATCTACTTCTGGAGCTTCATCTTCAAATCTAAAGGTTACCTTGAAATTGCTAATCAACTCATCCCAATCTGATGTACCTTTGCACATCTCAAGCTCAATGTACCAATTATTTGGAATTATATCCAATGTCTACATGAAACAATGCGTCCATTCCTGTCTCGGTATAATACATCATGTTGTAATTCACTGTGGAACATGGTTTGATGGACAACTCATCCCTGCATATTTCTGTGCGGTATAGTCAAAACCAAATATGACCTGCAGCGACCTCTTACACTGCTTCCAATCACTCATTCTTTGTTTATGAGCAACCCACCAATGTGTAGGTGTTGCTTTCAATGCGAAATCTATTGCTAGTAGCATTTGTTGTTCTGGTATCTGTTCTTCAAAACTTGTTACAAACAAAGTCACATCTTTCAAATCATCATATTTTGGGAGATCACATACCTATGTCCCAATCCAACATAATGAAGTTATGATACACGCATGTCTTCTCATATGTACCTCATGCATCCTTTGCTGCCATTCTTCCAAGGCTTCATCCAAGTTTGATGCACGGGAACTGAAGTTGCACCAACTTATCACACCATCAGCCATAGGATCCACATAATCCTCCATCATGCCAGTCATATTGTATAAATTTTCCATCTCCCCATTCTCAACTAGTCCTACATACCTTTTACCTTATGTCTGGTCCAATGGCACAGTAACCCTCAACTTATCTCCTTCAAATATCATTTGTCTCTTCTTCAGATTGATAATCGCTTGATTTGCAAATTCCCATCCAAGTATTAGTCAAACAAGATATGGTTTACGATCATCTACAATCTCAATGAATTCGAAATCAGTGGTGTTGCGCACCCCATCCACATCCACAAGTACTCTAGTCAACCTTCCAATTGGGATAATTCTGTGTTGGTTAGCTAATCTCAATTGAACATTGGACCAGATCAACTTTGGCCTGCCTATCATTTCCCATGTCTACTTCAGCAAGAAATTTACATACGATCCCAGATATAGGATGATATAATCCATATCATATTCTCCTACTTGCGCACTTAAGCGAAATTCTTTATTGGTCATTCTACTGCACTGTACTTGATTAATAGTAGTAGTTTCTTGATTTTCTTGTGTGCAATGATAAATCATCCAACGTAATACACCCAAAGCAGATTCATCATTTATCAATTCTAAGGATCTCTTCAAAAATTTTCTCAGATTACTTACCTTCTCATCCAGTGCTTCTGGCATTGAAGAATCATATAATGGTTGCATGTCATACACCTATTGAGAAAATGACACTCCAAAGTCAGGCCTTAAAAATTCTTGTCTTGCTTGCTTGTATGTGTCCTTCTCTCTCTGAGGATAAAACATCGGGGCTTTCCCTGTAGCTTTCCTTACCCAATGACTGGTGCACAATTCCTGTTCTATCGCATCCGCTTCTATCCTAACTCCTCTGCATGTAACAACCGCTATATTCAGTTGGTCATAGCGCTCTTCTACTGCGATCATTTGCACATTTTTATTTGGGTTCGGATCCAGAATCCAGTTCTAGTTTTGATTTGGAATTTGATTTAAATTCTGGTTCATATTTGGATTTGGGTTTTGATCTAATTATGGGCCTAATTCATCCTCTTTTGCAATTTTGTGACCAATAGTGAGAAATCCTCTGTTGCATGATCCAACTATCTACAGTAAGTACATATGGTACATAGATTTTGGCAGTCTCTCACAAAACTTTTTGTTTCCCATAGCTATAAAAAATGATTGGTCCTTTGCCTCTTCCAAAACCCCCCATCCTTAGCCTTTGAATCCTCCACGACCTACTTGATTGTACTCCCTCGAAGTATTATTTTGTTGTACTACTCCTTCTGGTCCAACCTCTCCTTACACTCTATACACATCTGATTTGCACTCTCTCATAAGGTCTAGCTTGTGACAGTCCTTCTCATCATGACCCATAGACTTGCAAAAGTTGCAAAATAAACTTCTTGGGGTACTTACATATTTCTATAATGTAGGACAAACATGGGGAGAGTGATTTCCTCTACATATCTGACACCACATGCCTCCCCCCATTGGCAAGGTATTTGGATGTCCCATTACCAAATAATATTTGTATGTTGGACACTCATTCTTATGGTGACCTTTAGTCCTATAAGTGGTACACCATACCTCTCTGTGCTTCTCTTTCCCCTTAGAAATTTACTGCAACTGGATCATTAGCGTAGCCAGTTTTGTCTAGACCTGAGCCATCCCCACACTGCTCTCTCCAACCGAGGATGCTTCCAACTTCATATCCAGTTCCATTGCATCCATTTGCATTGTAATATTTTGTTGCGTTAGGGGGTTGCGTATATGTGGAAATAGCCCTACAATGAACCATTCTTTTCCTTTATCTTTGGGAATCTGAAATGTCACTTTATCCATCAATGCTTTGAATCTTTGGTTGAATTCCTAGACTGTCTCATTTGGCCATTACTTGATTTCCTTCAACTCAGTAATGTACTACGACTTGGACTCTGTCTTCTTAAATTCCTTTATCAATGCATCCTTGACACTTTCGAAAGTTTTGTTTGGTACGGTGACCCGATACTTTATATACCGTGTCATTGCACAATCCCTAAAAGTGGTTACTAACTGCGCCAACTTCGCAACAACATCTTGGACTTGCTTCTCCTGTCATATGGATTCACATACAAACACGTGTTGACATGGATCATCTGTCCCCACCCCGTGGAAGACATGCATCCTCAAGGTAGGGTCTAGCCCCGCCATCGTATTCCATGCAATACTTTTACTAAGTGTTGCAAACTGTGTTTGACCAGTCAACTTACTTCCGCTATTTTGGCTACTATTTCTATTGTTACTAACTAGAAATAACAGATTATGAATTCTTACCACATATGTTGGGGATGCGTGCGGGGTCGTGGGTTCAATGTTGATACTAATCTGAATAGGACTACATCCTTCAGACAGATTTAGTTGTCTTCCTTCTTCTTTCTCTGAGTGTGACAATCCTTCAAAATGGATTCCCGGGCAGAAATATATTTCTTGACACTCATTGCGCTGCTTCTCTACCTCAGCTGCAGTCCTCTTCCTATTGTATTTCTGAAATATTTTCCCTCCATGAAGTAATCCTGTCTCTTCTACTGTCACATATTCTTATTTTCTCAACATCCTCAACTCATCCTCCCTTCATTCATTCTTGCCTTCCTTCATTCAGATTGTTCTCTGGTCATCCCCCAATTCCCTACTGCATGTGTAAGTGCTTAAATTCTAGGCCGATATGATTCCAATATCATTATCCCCTTATCGCACAACAACATCTTAATCCAAGTATATAATGACCTCAGGTACGTTCTGTACAGACCATTAAAGAATTCCCTCTAGGAGACGATGTAAGACTAAGTATAGTCTATGGAAAACTCTACAACATATCCCTTCAAAATACTATCTAACCAATAGTCTACTACGCTTGAGATAGGATTACTTACAGTGTTAACTGGTCGGATCTCTTTAAGTGAACAATTCCTCAGACCCACACCACTATATCTCGGATTCACCTCAACTAACCGTAACAACCACTTCGCCAAAAGTATGGTGAACTCCCAGGAGGAAAATTCGTATAGACCCCTATAGACATACTTCTGCAACCAGTCTACTTCGCAAATCCTAGGGTTCTTATTCTGTTCTTTGGCGAATTCATATTCCTTTTCTTTTAGTCAATATTCTATTTCTTCCCTCCTCGGTCTCCAAAACATCATCAATCAAATCTCACGTTCCTTCAGGTTTAGATCCCGATCCCGTCAATGGAACCATTTGTTGGCACATGGGAAGGCCCAGGGTTCATCATAAATCACACCAACAAAACCCAAGACACCGTCCCTTTTGGAATCACCTGCAAGCAAGTGAAGGCTCACCCGAGGTATCTAGGGGACCGCAGGAACCAATATTCTACAAGGTTGAAGGGATATGAGCATTCATCTAACAGATCTATCATTCATTCGATTACTATGCAATACAAAATGACTTACTCATGGTAACCAATAACGCATTCATGATAACAACATAATATAGCATCCACTTGTGCAATAAATATAAGCATTCATAACATGCAAGACATGCATAGGTTACTGCAACTAGATGTACTCACTCTCATTAACAATAGGATAGTCTTACATAGCATGCACAGTGCACAACCATTCTTAGACTTCAACTACCCAGCATTACACAACAAACAATGACTCATGACCATACAACAAGATAATTATCATGAGCGATACTCTTCTATCATGAGTAACAGAATGACAAACGAGAAAAATAGATCCGTCTAACCCTTAGACCCCTTACATATTTATACATCACAATATGGTCTGATCCCATTACAAAATGGACAAAACTCCTAACTAACTCCTAACTTTCTCCTTTGTGTGGTTTTGGTCCAAATGCTGAGTTGTCCCATGATCCATCTCTGGTGCACGACTTCCAAGACAGGTCTAAAACCCGCTCCAACACAAATATCCTCCCTCAATACCATAACTCTCATATTTACAATGACTTATGGAATTTTATAGGGATATGTTAGCCCACCTCATTAAGGAATATGAATTGACATATGAAGAATACATGGAAAATGAAAATTATGTGGAAGAATCCCCTCTAAGTTTTCTTGAATAGGCTATGGATTATGAAGAGCATATCAAACTATGGCTATTCAATGTATAAGATTTTCATCTCCCTAGAGGAGTTCGTATAGTGTAGCTCCATATGAAGCAATGGATACAAAAAAATAGGAAGTGTATGAAGCAATCCAAAGAATGAAAAATTGGAGAGATATTGAAGATGAGTATACAAGACGCATATATAAGGGTTGGTATGATTTAGAGAAGGCTTGCGAGAAATTGTATGAGGACAATTGGAATTTTTGGGGAAATAACTACTTCCACATTTTTTTCATTACTCTTCTCCAACATATGAAGAGAGCCTAGTGGAGGAAATTCAATAGCAGGTAGTGCCTACCAATTTCCAATATGCTTCTTATATAGTAATAGAGTTCATTTTAGAGCCATCCTTTTAAGTTTTACTAGCTATATGGAAGATTTGTTTGTTTTGGATGGTTATACTTATTTGGGTCCATGTGACCATGGTGGGAATTTGAAGCATATCACTCAACAATTCACGGAGTTCAGGTATCATCGGTATTGAACACCTGGACATGGTACTTGGGTTTATGGATGAGTCCTTTGTATTAGCTCAACATTGTAGCTACTCTTTGCACATAAGATACTAGCTACTTTAGCATGGTATTCAGCAATGATACATGGGACCCAAGCTTAGAATGGAGCTTATTGGACTACTTCGGCAAGGTAGCTAACACTTGTACATGTGACCTTAGTTTCTTGGCTTGTTTTAGCATTGGGATCAACACTTGTCCATGGGACCCTGGTTTATGGTTGTATCTCCTCACATCAAGCATTAAGGGCAATGATTTTCTAAGGGGGGTGGAGTGTTATGATCCTCCCTAGTGGTGTAACGTGGGAGTTGAAGGGTCCATCAGAGTAATAATAGTGGAGTTCATTTAGTGTAAGATGGACTAAGTCCATTTTGTTTGTTATTATTAAATAAAGCCCAACATGGTAGTTATTATTGAATAAATGTAATGGGGCCTCATTAAAGAAGATCCACTAAGTAGTTAGGAGGTTGATATGGTTAGAGTTATCGTGATCTATAAATGAGGACCAAGTCCTCCTTATGAATGAGGTGTGGAAGAATATTATAAATTGAGCTCAATTCTATAAAGGTTGCTCAACCTTAAAAGGCAAGTGAATAGGAGTGGACTTCTTCCATAAAAGGGCCAATTGTAAGATGTTACCCTACTATAAGGGTTTGATATTAATAAAAATATATTTTATCTTATGCTCGAATATCTTGTGCATGTATCATTTTTAGATCTAAGGTACTTAACAAATAATTTTGTATTTGGAGCTTAGCTCATTGAGAGGTTTCCCAACCTTAAGAGATCTAATTTACTTAACACATTCTTGCTTGACCACCTATAAGTTGAAATGCCAGCATGCCAGTGGGGAGAAATGTTCACAGGACCACCCATGAGATTGAGCAAAGAAACTTCAATTTGGTCCATCCCAATGGCCATATCTCCCAATATTTTATTTGTTTCATCATTGCAATGTTCTATTGCATCCATGTAGTCATGCATGGATTGTTCCATAGTTCACATTGCTCAAAGTTGCAACTCCATTGCCTCACAATGTATTTCTCTTTTCTAGGCCTCCTCTCACATGCCATTATCCCAACTAGAATGCTAGGTACTCCATTTAAAAGACTCATTAGTACCCTCATGCTAGGCATTTGTGATCCCCTTATCATATACTTGCATGTACTGATGAATCTCTGCAAAGTCACACTTTACACAACCCATGTTTCCATCATGAGCCATTACAAATACTAATGAGAGGGATGACCACAAATATTTTCCATGTGTTGTCCCAATACTATTATAGACTAGTGCCAAGAAAAAAAATTGGACTTGGAGAAGAATAATGTTGCAAGGATGGAGACATCCCACGCTTGATTAGGACCCTTCTCACCACCTTCCATATAATTACCCTCACTACCAATTCTATACAAGAGAGAGGAGGAATATTAAATGCTTGAATGTCTTGTCCTTTCAATCCACAAAACACATCCACTTGTCCATCAATTCCCTATTCCATCCCTAGACTTATTAATTTATGGAATGGGTGCATAGATTGGAGCCCTGCCTCTACTCTCAACATATTCCTTCAATTGCATTGCATTAATGGTTAGTTGATCTTATATTTTATTATGTCATCGAAGCACTTGAAGGAAGGATATGGAATCGAACATCATAACTAGATCCAAGGATCTTTCAATTATTATCTTTAGCCCAATGGAATTGGAAATTGAGAGGTTGAGGAAAAGTCTCATAATAACTCTCAAGTCCCCTATGACCATAATTTTCCTCACATTAGTGCTCTAGTACCAAATATTTCAATTGATCATTAATAGTGTATTATATATTTAAGGAACTAAAGGAAACATTTTGTCACACTAATTCTTATTCTTCCAAATTTACAATGTGCTTTGAGATTGGGGAAGATTCATCTCAACTCACCATAGGTGTTATTCTTAAATTCAAGGGACATCATGTCTTCTTTTATACAATAAATCTCACTTACAATGCCTATTCCAAATAGTTATATGCACTAGATCAAGCACTAAAACAAAGGAGACATTATATTCTGGGTAGGGAGACCATCATGTCCACTAATCGTCATCTTCTCATGATTTTCTTAAATTATCAGTGGGAATTGAAGGAATAATGCCAACTTAAATGGGATTCCTATATCCAGTGACTTTGTTTGATCGTTAAACATAATAAACACAATGTTAATAAAATGGTAGACTTACTTGGTCACCCTCCAACGTAGTTCATGCACACTAAAAATGTTCATAGTATAGCTTATGGAAACTAGAAATTGTGGTATCATTCTAACCCTTTCTTTAGCACAATAATCCATGTTTTGTAGATCCCTACCACCATTAACCAAACCCCCTTCCTATACTACCATATATGGGATGGATGGATTTCAAATTAAACTAACTCCATGTTCCCCATCCACTAGATTGCTTGATACTCCTCGAGAAAGACCATTCCCCAGCATAAGGAGGGCAATTTGGTACTCATAAAACACTCCATAACATAGAAACTCCTTTTATTGGAAATCCATATACAAATTTGTAGATGAATTTATTTGTCAATGCATTTCATGTAATTGTGCTAAACTTGCTCATCACAAGATCGATGTCTATCAACATATTCCTCTCCCTTATTGACCTCAAGATTCTATCTCCATGGATTTTATTAGAAAGCTTCATCCCACATTCCAACAACATGACTACACTTTTGTCATTGTTTGTTACTTTCCCTTTCTTTAGCACAATAATCCATGCTTTGTAGAACCCTAACACCATTAACCAAACCCCCTTTATATAGTACTACCATATATGGGATGGTTGGATTTACAAATTAAACTAGCTTTATGTGCCCCACCCACTCGATAACTTGATACTCCTTAAGGAATCCCATTCCCTAGCATAATGATGGCATTTTGCTACTCATAAAACACTCCATCATGTAGACAATTCTTTTATTGGAAATCCATGCACAAATTTGTAGATGACTTTATTTGTCAATGCATTTCATGTAACTATCTAAACTTGCTCATCACAAGCTCGATGTCTATAAACAAATTCCTCTCCCTTATCGACCTTGAGATTCTATCTCCATAGATTTTATTAGCAAGCTTCATCCCACATCCCAATGACATGATTGCACTTTTATAATTGTTTATTACTTTCCCAATATGGTTGTCATAATCCCTTGCATCAAAACTTTCAATGCTTCCCAAACCGCTACACTATTTTTTGAAGGGGGAAATTAAGTTTAAGTATCCATAATTTTCTGGAAGTGTAGAAAACTTGGCCAATCTTACTAATTCTCAAATTTTCAACCGTAAATTGTTTAGTGATATTTGTGTAAAAATATTCAAATTTATAAGGATTTTATATAATTTTTGGACAATTTTGGTGATGTTTAGAGTAAATTTTTTTTATCTCATAGAATTTGGGAAAATCATTTTAGAAAAAATGGAAATTAGTGAATCCTTTTTGGAAAAAAACATAGAAAATTAGCTCATGGGCTAAATTTTTCGCCCCAAAATTTGTCTTTGTTTTTTCACCATCTTTGGGAATCTTTTGGTCTCGGATGCAAAGCATATTCCTTAACAAAGTATTCCCATGTTTCAGTAGTTTGTTTTTCTTCTTAGTACTTTTAGGGATGTGGAGCATCTTCCTCAACATATATTTTCCATGTTTCGGTAGTTTGTTTCTCTGCTCATTATTTTTAGGGATATGTTTTACTAAAAATAAATTACTATTCAATTTCTATGTCTAGGGTCAAACAAATAAAAGGGTGGCTAATAATTTTAGGAAGAGGTTACTGATAAAGTGAAGAGGATGGCAATGTAGCCCTAGGGATGAATTTTTGAGCCGACTGAAAAATATATGTAGATGTTGATAGGTTTGGTTTTAGTTTTATGTGTGTTTTGATTTGTAATCTAGTGTGCAATGAACAAAGGGATACTATTATGATATGCAATGTTGATTAATCTGATGTCTGTCGTATATACTTTGACTGTTTGAACTTTTCTCTATTTTAGTGTCATACTCCTATAGGTTCAAAGTGTTTTTTGAAGACATTGCTTTTCATGTTTGGAATTAGAGTAATTGCATACTAGTGGACTATATTGAGGAATTAAATTGTGGCGAATTGGAGATTATCTACATCAAGTATAAGAGAAAACCACAATGTCCCATAGGGGAGTCCATCTAAACTAGGAAGGAAGGGGTAGGAGGAATGCAAGACAGGGATTAAATATAGAAGAGGAAGTACTTAGACAATTATAGACCCTTGAGACTAGGTTGTGTCCTAAGGATTTCTAGGAAGAAACATAAGTTCAAAGGGTTTAAGTTGGAGTCATGGATCCCATGGAGAGGCGTATTGAAGCTATAACCAAACAAGGAACTAGAGTTAATGTTAAAGTGCTTGATTTGGAAGGTGAATTGAACCATAAGTGTTCCTGGATTGGATTCAAGAGTTAGATAAATACTATGAGATGGAAGGGATTGAGTAAACTGACCTACAAAGGGTCAAAGTTGCAACATAAAAAATGAAGTCTCATTTTGCTCTATGGTGGGAGAACCTCAAAAATGCTAGGAGAAGACAAGGGAAGGAGAAAATATGAATGTGGCAAAGATGCTAAACCATTTGAAGACTTAGTTTATGTCCTCAAATTATTAGAAAACACTTTTTAAGGAATTTCAAAAATATAAGATAGGTTTTACCCATACCATCCTATATTGAAGAATATTTGAGGTTACAAATTAGGATTGTTTTTCATGAAGATGATGAGCATGCAACAACAAGATACATCAATGAGATTAGGTTTCAATTCCAAGATGAGTTATTCCTGCTCAAAGTTAACACTATGGATGAGGCACATCAATTGGCCTTGAAAGCATAGGAAAATTGAATAGATGAGACAAGGCAACAACAAACTAGGTGGCAACAATTTGAGTAGGGGAAGAGGGAGTTTCTACAAACTTGCCAATGAAGAAGAGCTGAAGGGAAATGTGAAGCCATACCTACAAGGAAGGGGAGGCCTCAAAGGTAGAGGATGAGGGCGACCCTTTTTTGAAAGTTGGAATCCCTTGAGATGTTTTATATGTAGTGAATCCCATAAGGCTATAAACTTCCCTCAAAACCCCAAAAGTATGATGGTGGCCCAAGAAGGATAAGAAGAAGAGTCCCTGATAGAAAAGGTTGAACCAGAAACATGAGAGAATTTGATGTTGGGGAGAACCTTGATATCCAAAAACAAAGAACCCCATATTTGATTGGAAAAGGAAGAGAGCGCTTCAGACAAAATGCAAATGAAAATACAAAGTGTGTAAGGTGATTATAGATGGAGGATCTACTGATAATTTAGTAAGTACATAAATGGTGCACAAATTCCAACTGACTTGCACTCCAAAATCACATCCATTTAAAATTTATTGGTTGAAAAAGGATCATAGTGTGCTTGTAAATCAATCATGTCTCATTGACTTCAAAACTAAACCTTATGAAGACAAAGTGTTATGTGATGTAGTGCCAATGGATGCTTGCCGTTTTCTATTGGCTAGACCTTCACATTATGACTGAAGCAGTTCACCATGGAAAATAAAACAATTATGAAATACAACACAAGGGAAGACGCCGCATATTGAAGCCTTTTAAAGAAGAAGAATCAAGTGAATTAACAAATCCATCCTTGATTACAATGTGTTGGAAGAAGTTTCCAAAGAGTCCAAGGGTGAGATATGTTATCTATTATACCCCCAAGAAAAGGAGAAATTAGGTCACCGAACAGTTCCATTAGAAGTGTAGAAATTGCTGCAACACTATTCATATTTGACACCCTTTGACCAATTGGAATTACTCATCAAATTGATCTAATTCCAACTGCCAAACTTTTGAATTAGATTGCTTATACGATGAATCTTCTAGAAAATTAGAAAATGAGGAGGAAAATAACAAAATTATTGAAAAATGGATTTGTAAGGGAAAGCATGAGCCTATGTGCCACCCCTACTCTACCGACCCCCGAGAAAGGAGGGAAATGGAGGTCATGTATGGATTCTAGAACCATTAACAAAATCATTGTAAAGTACCGATATCCACTGCCAATAATGGATGATTTACTAGATTGCTTGACTCAAAAGTGGGTACCATTAGATTCAAATTTGTGAAGGTGGTGAGTGGAAGACTGCTTTCAAAACCAATGTTGATGTATTTGAGTGGGTGGAGATGCCATCTCGCTTACCCAATGCTCTAGCTAGCTTCATGCAAACCATGAATTAGGTATTTAGATTGCACATTGGAAAATTTATCATAGTCTATTTTAATGATATCTTGATTTTTAGGAAAACTATGAAGGAGCATGTAGAACATTTGAAAGTGGTACTTGACATACTCCGAGAAGATATATTGTTTATCAACCCTGAAAATAATGAGTTTTTCAAGGATAAGTTAGTATTCTTGGGTGGTGTTACTTCAGCAGGTGGATTGCGCATGGATTCGTAAAAGGTTAAGGAAATTCTTAAGTGGATTACTCCTCAAAACATCACATAATCAAAGAGATTCAATGGGCTAATGAAGTACTTTTATAAAAGAATCATTAGACATTTCAACGATATAAGTGCAACCTTGACTGATTGCATGAGAGGGGAAATCTTTACTTGGATAAATGCTACTGTCGTTACTTTTGAACAACTCAAAAGAAGGGTTACATAAGCACCAATTCTCACTATACCAAACTTTGAGAAACTCTTTACAGACCAGTGTGATGCTTTAGGGGTAGCTATTGGAGGAGTATTAAGCCAAAAGGTAAACATGTGGCCTTTTTTAACAAGAAATTAAATGAAGCTAAAAAGAAGTATACCACTTATGATAAGGAACTCTATGAAGTTGTACAAGCCTTAAAATATTGGAGGCATTATCTTCTACATAAGGAATTCATTTTGATGATGGACAAACAAGCCTTGAAGTACATAAATTCTCAAAGTAAGTTGTTCCACAAGCATGACAAATAGGTTTCATTTTTGCAAGCATACACATTTGTTGTGCAACATCAGAGTGATAACACCAATGTAGTGGCTGATGCCTTAAGTAGAAGGCATCATTTGTTGTTAGTTTTGAATAAATGAAGAGTGAGTATGCCAATGACCATATTTTATTACCATTCATGCAATTCTAACTAAGCAAGACATACCATACTGGCCTAAATTCATTCAAAGACTTTTTATTAGTAGATGGATTTCCATTTAAGGGTTCTCAACTTTGCATTCCCCTTGGACCAAGGCGAGACAATCTTGTAAGGGAGATGCATTCAAATGGTTTGAGTGGTCACTTTGGAAGGATAAGACTTTTGGGATAGTGAATGAAAAAATATTTTGGCCTAATATGAGAAAAGACATGAACATGTTTGTTATTGTTTGTAGGGTGTGCAAAATGGAGAAATGAGGACAACAAAATAAAGGCCTATATATGCCTTTACCTATGCCAAAGGAATCACAGACTGATATTTCCATGTATTTTGTCTTGGAATTGCCACAAATGCAAAGAGGTCATGATTATATGTTCGTAGTATTGGATTTCTTTTCAAAAATGGTCCATTTCATACCCTAAAAAAACTAATGATGGAAGTCAAGTGGCACTTTTGTTCTTTAGGGAGTTAGTACAATTACATGGCATTCCAAAAACCATAACCGCTAACAAGGACACCAAATTCTTAGGCCACTTTTGAAGAGTCTTGTAGAAAAAGTTGGACAACAGGCTGTAATTCAATTTAGCATACCACCCCCAAACTGGTACTCAAACCTAGGTGTTGAATAAGAGCTTAGGAAATATATTAAGGTGCTTGGTGGGTGACAATCCTTGATAATGGGATTTGACAATATTGCAAGCCAAGTTCACCTATAATTTCGACATAAATAGGCCTACATGTAAGTCTACTTTTCAAATTGTGTATGGTGTCAATCCTAAAGGAATTTTGGACTTAGTTGAGTTTCTTGCAAACCCTTATATTAGCCAAGATGCTACTAATTTTGTAGAGAATATTCATGAGATACATCAACAAGCTAAACACAAGTTGTAGTCAATGAATGAACAATATAAGCTAAATATTGATTTGCATAGGATTAAAAAAGATCTTTCAGGAGGGAGAAATGGTCATGGTACATTTGCGTAAGGAGGGATATCCCCAAATACTCTAAAACAAGTCAAAACCCAATAAAATTAAGCAATACAAAATTCTGAAGAAAATAAATGAGAATGCTTATCTGATTGACCTACCTGAATACTTAGACATTAGTCTTATTTTTAATGTCACTCACCTTCCTTCACTTTTAGTTGGGTCAAATGATGACCAAACCAATGATGATCATAATGAGAAGGAAGACAACAACTGGACCAAGCACTTTCCAAAGAAGAAAACAGAACATGTTGAAAAAATTTAGATACCAAATTTGTAGCCATGTGATCCAAGTCATATAAGTTGTATTTTGTTAAGTGGGATGCACTATCGAGCTCCTAGAACAATTGGATAATAGAGGCTGACTTGCTTAAGTACAAGCAAACAACTACACCCAATTACCTTGAACCAGGAGGTTCACAATTTTTAAGAGAAGGGGAGGATGATGTGGAGTATCTTGTTAAGATCCTAGTGGGCGGCCTTCACTAACACCTCGAGGTTTTGGTGTAACGGTTCGTATCATTTGGTATCAGAGCCTCCACCCAGGTTCAAGTCACAGAGTGAGTGGCAACATTGGCATTACAGTGTTCGCCCGGGGCTCGTACGGCGCAAAGGGGACACCACCGTACGAGCGCACATCCAACCCAGAGTCTGGACTGCGGAAGCATGGTGGGATGTTAAGATCCTAGTGGGCGGCCTTCACTAACACCTCGAGGTTTTGGTGTAACGGTTCGTATCATATCTTCCATAACGAAGTATTTCCATGTATCAGTAGTTTGTTTTTATGCTCATTTTTTTTTGGGATGTGGAGCATCTTCCTTAACATAAATTTTCCAGGTTTCAATAGTTTGTTTATTTGTTTAGTATTTTTAGGGGTATGTTTTACTAAAATTAGCAACTATTCAATTTCTTTGGCTAGGGTTAAGAAAATAAGAGGGCATCTAATAATTTTAGGAATATGTTAGGGGAAAGGGGAAGGGGATAGGAAGAGGTTAGGGAAAAGGGGAAGGGGATGTCACTATATATTAAGGATGAATTTTTGAGTTGATAAAAAAATATGTGCAAATGTTGATAGATATGGTTTTAGTTTTAATCTCGTGTGCAATGAATAAAGGAAGATTGCTATGATATGTAGTGTTGATTAAATTAATGTCTATCATATATACTTTAATTATTTACACTTTTCTCTATTTTAGTATCAATCTATAGGTTCAAAGTTTTTTAAGAGATTCTTCTACATTTTTAAAAATAAAATAATTACATAATGATAAGTTATATTGAAAAATAAAATTGTATCAAATTGAAAATTATCTATACAAATCTCCAATTTTCTATTAACTTTGACCATAACAAACTTTTGAAAAACTATTTCAATGCACACTACATTATTTTACAAAAATCAATCACCAAACAAAGGTAAAAAATAAAGGATATTTTGTTTTTCCATTGCAACAAACATTAAAACACTTATCAACTATAATCAAGAACTGCTGATCCACTAGCCACTCCCCACTTGAAATTTATTATATGTTATGGTTTCCAACCTCTCCCCTTTATGAGCTACCAGTCAAAAGACTTTCCTTTTACATAAACTGTGAGGCCTTGCAGAAGACAAATACATTTACAAGTTATTCAAAATTTATAAAAATATGACAACCTGTAAAACTGTAGGTAGCATTGTTTTTTTTCCATTACAACAAACATTAAAACACTTATCAACTATAATCAAGGAACTACTGATCCACTAGCCACTCCCACTTGAAATTTGTTATATGTTATGGTTTCCAACCTTTCCCCTTTATGAGCTAGAGTCAAAAGACTTTCCTTTTACATAACCTGTGAGGCCTTGCAGAAGACAAATACATTTACAAGTTTATTCAAAATTTACAAAATAATACTGCCTGTAAAACTGTAGGTATCATTATCATATTCAGCTATATAATTTAGTAATTCCATTGTTCATGTATTGTAATGAAGTGTTCATGAATAAAAGAAAAGATGATCAAAGTAGTCATCCAAAATGAGGTCTTAAATCATGTTCTATCAAGGTATCACTGTCCATTTCCTTGAGGATCCAATAGCCTTCTCTCCAATAATCCTTAGATAATCGATCTGCCAGGCCATTTTTTTCCATATAGTATAAATAAGCTGATAAGAGGTCTTAAAAACAAAACTGAAATTCTATTTACTTCTTCTCATAAATAAGCTGGAGCAGAATAGTTTTTTTTGCAAAGAAAAAAAAAACATGTTATTGTTACTGTTATAATGCATTTAACGCACTTACAACATGACTCAATTCGAAGCACGGACTAGCCTGCAGCGACTATGGTATAACTAGTATTACTGGGCATTTTCCATGATTAAAAATATGTACTTGGGTCCCTCTCAACTTTTCTGGTGGCATATTGATACATAAACTACTATGAGTCATCACAACTAGAACCAGAACCACCGGGGCATTTGCCTACATTTGAATATGCCATCTGAATGTTGAAGGACCCAAGGTCATAACCAGTACTACCTGTAGGTTTATATTACGTTTATAACTCTGCCACCAGAAAAGTTGAGAGTGACACGCTGTGAGAGACCCAAGGAGATATTTTTTGCATTACATTGAGGATACCCTTTGTACATCTTTGCTCTCCCACGCCATACTTATCAGGTGCGCATAGGACGTACTGCACGTGGTTGTGTACCGGCCTTTAAGTTCGATGAGTTTTCTTCCGTGAACTCACTGGCTCATATATATTCCATTAATTTCAGGTGCGGCTTGAGTGTGGAGAAACCAGCTTTCTGTGTCATGAGGAGATTGAATGGCAACAGTATGAGATCGCAGTTAACTAATTCATACAAACGAGCTCCTACTAGTATGTTTAGTCTCTTATTCTGCCTATTGCTCTTCATTAGTTTTCCTTTAGTAATGTCCGAAATACGAAGTTACAGCTGCAAGAACGATACTAGTTACCCTAATGGAAGTAGGTATGAGAGCAATTTGAAGATTGTTATGGATGATCTGCTTAATAATGCACCAAAGACGGGGTTCAACACCTCTTCTCATGGGGAGAGTACAGAAGACAGGGTGTATGGCCTTCTCCAGTGCAGAGAGGACGCATCACCACAAGAATGCTCCAGCTGTTCACAGGAAGCGAGCATCACTCTTCAACAGCTTTGCGGGAAAGCCATAGGCGGACAACAATGGTCAGACAAATGTTTCTTGCGTTATGATAATTTTAGTTTCTTTTCAGTCTTAGATGCGCATGTCAATTCTATTGTCCGCAATCCCCAGACTGTCGAGGACAATCCGGCTGGTTTTCAGAATAAGGTAGTGGATCTGCTTCGCAATCTGATGGTTAAAGCTTGTGATCCAGTAAGCAAGGGTTTCGCTGTACGATCTGATGCCACTTCTTCTTCGAATCGGCAAAGGGTTTTCGGTTTGGTTGAATGCTGGAGAGATTTGTCCATGGAACAGTGCAGATCATGTTTGTCAATAGCGCTCCTAAAGCTCTATCCTTACACTGTGAGAGAAGGGGGCGAAGCGTTGTTAGGAGGTTGCAGAATGCGGTTCGAGACACGCCCTTTCTCTCCTCTATTTGCCAGCAACGCTTCAGCGTCTCAGAGATCGCCAAGTAATGCCCAAAACCGGTTTCATTAAATTAAATTTTGTTTCTTTCAGATTGTTCTGTCTTTCTTGTTAAAGTTCTGATTATCTGGGTTTGAGTGCTCTCATTTCTTTGAAAGATGAATAAACATTGACGCTGCAGGTAAATCTTCGAGAACCGTGGCCATTCTATGCGGGGCTGTTGGAGGCGGATTGCTCGGCATTGTTATATGCATGCTCATAATGCGAAACAAAATGACATCTGTGATTCTGTTCAGGCAAACTGAAGGTAGACTATTTTCCGATAATTAAATTATTTTTTAAAATATATTTATCCTTAGGATCATACCAAGGAGAGGGTTTCTTTAAAGCAGCTAGAGTCTCAAATTTTCAATTTTTTTCGTAAGATTATCCATCAATAGCGGTCTCATTTTTTTATGTATTGCTTCCATCTGGAAGAAACACTCCGCTCAAGTTTCGTACTTATTTACAGTTGCTAGATTTGATCGAACTTTCAGTAGTATAATAGCCCCTTTTGGACAGGAATTTTATGTGTAGATATTTAGCTCTTAAAAGTATGGGATAAAATAATTTGGTAATATCTTTCTCCTGAGTCCTAACTATTAGGAAAATCATGCAGCTTTGCACTAGCCCATGGGACTGACTATTAAGTAAAATTTCACTGATAGCTTGGTTTAATATGCTTTAAAAAATGGGACTTGCTGTTTGGTAAATTTCACTGATAGATTAGTTTAGTATGCTTTAAAAAGCTGTATTTTTTCTTACTCTTCTATTTTTTATTTTTGCTTCCCATCCCCTACTTTCTGGAGTTTAAATGTGGGTAATTAGTACGTCTCTCAGGTAATTTTTTCAAAAGCTTTGGCCTTTAACCCATAGCTGAAACTCCATGAACGTTACTAACTTTTTAGTAAAATCATGCAGCTAAGCACTAGCCCATGGGATGACTATTAGGTAAAATTTCACTGATATCTTGGTTTAGTGTGCTTTAGAAGATGTATTTTTTCTTGACTGTTTTCTGCATCCCATCTTCTGGAGTTTATGTTTGGGGAAAGAGTGGTGACGCGGTCCATGCGTTTGTGAAGGATAAAAGTGCAGCTTATTAAGGGTATTTGGTTTGATACAATCAAAATAAAGGAATTGAGTAGCATTTTTAGAAGGGCACATAGTATCTGTTACCTTCGAGGACTGGAAGATGATAATCAGGATTGGAAGATGATAATCAGCATTATACATAATTGTTTCTAGTGAATTCTCTTTGAGTTGGACTTTTTAAATTATTTGATCAAAGTATTCCCTGCTTCGATCAACGGTTTTCTACTTTATTTAAAGAGCTACAGCCTACTTTAACCATTTTAAACCAGCTGTATCCTATTAAACTATTTTTATTATTTTTTATAATCTTTATAATAATTAATTAATTTTTTTTATAGAAAGTTGGAACTTCCAATCGTTCTTTGTGTAGAAAGGTTTGGCATCAGATGCACAATTGTTGAACAGGACAATCAGAACTCCATATATTGGATCAAATCTTGAAACCCTTTGGTGTTTATAAACCTGTAGAAAGGTTTGCCATCAGATGCACAATTGTTGAACAGGACAATCAGAACTCCATTTTTTGGATCAAATCTTGAAACCCTTTGGTGTTTATAAACCTATAGCAGTAGTATATATGTTTCTTATGTATGGACTTCTAATGGCCAATTTTGATATTGACTTATGTTATTTCTTTATATAAAACAAACATTTCAGATTCAGAAAGGCGTGATGGAGTCTCCGGATCGTTGTTCAATTCCCAAATGGTGTTTAGATTGGACGTATTGATAGAAGCAACAGGAAAATTTAATGAAAATAACAAGCTTGGAGAGGGAGGCTTTGGCTCTGTATACAAGGTAGGATGGGTAGTAGATTATGATTACAAGGTGTTTAGAAAGAAATTTTGGAGTTAACTATAAATTATAATGATGTATTTATTTTGCTTCTTAGGGAATAACTTCAGATGGGACAGAAATAGCAGTGAAGAAGTTGTCCTTAAGCTCTGGCCAAGGAACACGCGAATTTATGAATGAAGTGAAGCTTGTAGCCAAAATTCAGCACCGAAATCTTGTACAGCTACTCGGTTGTTGTGTGGAAGGACCAGAAAGATTACTTGTTTATGAGTACTTGCCCAATAAAAGCCTGGACACCTTCCTCTTCAGTAAGTATATCATGAGTCTTTTTCTTTTTAAATCTGTTCCTTGTGTTGATGATATAATTTTAATGACTGTCTATGCTTTGTGGAGAAATATTGACATCTGGATGGATGGATGATTACAGACCCAGAGAGACGCCAAGTTCTTGATTGGCAAAAACGCTATAACATCATAATCGGAATAGCTCGCGGCCTTCTTTATCTCCACGAGGATTCGCAACTTCGCATTATTCATCGAGATATCAAAGCAAACAACATTCTGCTTGACGACAAGCTGAACCCCAAGATAGCAGACTTCGGTTTGGCAAGGCTTTTTCCTCGTGACGAGACTCATGTTCACACAAGAGTTGCAGGGACATAGTAAGCAACTGTTTTAGGTTCCTTGTTTTGGTTACTCTTTGAATATTTAGAATGAAGATTGGAGGTTAGGGAAGTCAAATATATTACCATTAGGCATTTCTCATAGGTTTTTTTTGGGTTTGCTCTATTATCAGTGGTTATATGGCTCCAGAGTATGCAATGTTAGGGCAACTATCTGTAAAAGCAGATGTTTACAGTTTCGGTGTCGTTCTGCTTGAGATTGTGACCGGAAGGAAAAATACTGATGCCTGCTTTCCTCAGGAAATGCAAAGCCTTTTAGAATGGGTGAGCTGGCATATTTTTATGATTCTCTGTTGCCCTTGGTTTGTTTTAATTCAGCGTCACAGCAAATTAACTAAATCTTTAATCGGGGACCAAATGAAATAACGACAATAATCTTATTTTAACGAATTTATATAAAAATGCAGGGATGGCGATTGTACAAGCGAGGAAATCTGCTCAATATGATCGATCCGACAATGGTTAATTGTTGCCCGCAGGAGCAAGCATTAAGATGCATCCATGTTGGTCTTCTATGCGTACAGGCTGATGCAGCAAATCGTCCAGCAATGTCTGAAGTTGTTCTGATGCTGTCCACTAGTTCAATTGCCTTACCGAATCCGACAAAACCTGCTTTTGTAAGTATTAGCTTCAGCCAGGATTTATCTCCAAAAGAGAAAGTCATTGCCACGTTTTGTGCCCCTCCGCCTACCCAGGCACCAAACTCAACTTTCTCTGTATGCGGTCCTTCTTCAATTATTAGCTTGGAACCTAGATAGATTAATGTTCGGTCCGATTTCTTATTGCTCGAGTCTCCATGTAGTATTGCTGTTGAGAATTCAGCGGAATAACTTGCGTTTGAATTTTTGGGAGGTTGCCACCCACCAGTAATTATTCCAAGTATTATTTATAATGGCACAGGAATTTAGGAGGTCGATCCGCAGACAAAGAAAAACACAACTCATGATTTACAGGTAACAATCACATCTGCAGCATTGGATGTATTCTTGTGTTCAAATAGCATTACAGCTATTCTTGTGTTCAAATAGCATTATAGCTGATCGAGGTTCATGAATTACAGTTAATATTTGTAAAATAAGTTTTGATTATTTATAATTTGCAGTGTTTGTACAGTAATATTAGATTATTCAGTACTTGTACAAAGTGGCTGTTCAAGAATTATAATTAAAAATATTAAATTATAGATACCGAGGAACTTTGCAGCAACCTTTGAAGTTGATTCAACTTTTTCAGAAGAAGTGGGACCAAGCCGCACCTTTCTGATAATGGCCTACTATCATCATCATCTTGTTCTTCGAATGTGCACATGCTTATAATTTTAAACGTTGGCTTGAGGGCATTTCTACACGTGAACCATATTCTTTATGTTATCAAAAGTATTGAAGCAGAAGAAAATTCAGAGGCCCGAATTTCAACCAAATATTAATTTATATGCTTTTGAAAAAAGAGAATCCTACCGATCTGGAATGCCAGTTTCAACCAAATATTAATTTATATGCTTTTTCAAAGAGAGAATCCTAAGGAGATGAATGATCGTTAATGTCGCGTCGCCTGTGATATGGGCGGCGAGGGCGCCCAACTTGGAAGCGCGCCCCGCCTAGATACCAACAAGCTGCATTGGAAAAAATAAAACATTGGAGAATGCCATATAATAAAGCCACTTTATAATGCAGTTTGTAAATATTATTGTTTAGTATTTCATGAAACGTGGTCACATTCGAATTTTTTATAATAAAAATTCAAATGTACATTGGTACTACACAATTATGCCTTTTTAAGTAAATTGTGTTATTGATAACTACCATTTTGATTTTTTTTATTCCTTGCATGAAGAGTGATATAATAAAAATTCAAATATACATTGGTAGTACACAATTATGCCATTTTAAGCAAATTGTGTTATTGATAACTATCATTTTGATTTTTTTATTCATTGCATGAAGAGTGTGCTCTCTTGCCCATATCATTTGGACTTTAGTATAGAGTTTGGTTTATACTATGCCATGGAATAATCAATCGACACTAACTTGATATTGATGGAATCGTGGTTGCTGGTAGGGGTTGGTGGGCTGCTAGCCTCAGCGTTGCGTCCGCGATCTCTCATGGCGGGGCTGGCCACATCGTTGATCTCTTTGTCTTTTCCTTCCCTGTCTTTGTTTTCATCCTTTTTTTCCAGTTTTTGACGGTTGTGTACAAACCCTAGTCCTGGAGTCTAGCTTGCCTCCCTGGAGGTAAGCCTAGTACCAACCAGGCTAAAAGAAATGGGAACGTTTGCCGAAAATCCAGGGTTTACACACGGTTATGTTTTTGTATTTCCCGTCTCTGTCATGGGCATGATTTTTTTTGCTGTGCCGGGGTCTTCATGTGTTGTTCCTTGGTAGTTGTCATGATGTCTGCTTTGGCGAGTTCTGTCGATACTTCTGATGTGGATACTGTACCGTCGGTCCGGGGGTCGGTCTGGGGGTCGATCTGGGGGTCGGAGCGGGATAATTTGCGGGATGGGTCTCGTCTTTTCTCTTTCATGCCAAACCCCTCTGTCATGGTGGATTTTGAGGCTTGGTCGGTTACGCCAAAGTCACGGGTTTCTCGGGGTTCAGAGGGGGTTGTTCCCGGGAATGCCATTTCTACGACAAACCCTACTTGCCGGAACATGTCAAGATTTGTAAGGAATATTCGGCACCTGGTCAGTCGAAAGTTTGGTTCGAAAAGGTAAAAAAGGGTAGGCCTTTGTGTGTACTTGGTAAGGATGTAACGTTCAACATGGTTTCTGCCCTTAGCAAACGAGCTCTCGTCGGGAAGTTTCAATACCTTAAGCTATCGAGAGTTGAGATTGTTTCGTGGGTTCGCAGCAAATGGAAGTGCCATATCGTGAACATTCCTCGGATCCCGATGCTTGCTAATGGGTGGATATTATTTCTTTTCCTATTGGAAGATGATCGTTTGGCTGTTGAACAATGATACTGGGTGCTGGGGAAGGGATCCCTGGTGTTGTCTCGGTGGTACCCTTCTTTCAACCCAAGGAAGGCAGTACTCAAACATCGGCACTTGTGGGTCTTGTTACCCGACTTCCCTTTGCAATGTTGGAATTTCAAGGGTTTTTTGGAGGTTGCTAATACCATTGGTAGGCTTATCCTTATTGAGGATGAAACCCTCGTTGGGTCTGACAGGAACACTCCGCGGATGTTGGTTTACCTCAACTGTGAGGAGGGTTTACCTGAGGACATGGAAATTGTTTGGGACGACGATTCTTTTGTTCAGACGCTGGACTATTGGAGAGTCCCATTCCGATGTTTTCACTGTAAAGAAACTGGTCATTCTAAGGAGAAGTGCTCTCTGAATCATCACTCTTCTATTTCTAGGCTGGACCCTCTTTCTTTGGTGGAGGTCGAGGGTTGGGACGACTTCATTTGCTGCCTTATTCCTCTGGACACTTCTTCCGCTCAGGAATGCTTAGGTATGTTTAACAAAATTCTACCTACTTTATCCAAATTCATTCCGATTTAGGATATACTTAGCACTCTTTCCTTGTCAAATGCACCGTTTGTTTCCCTGCCCCTGACTATTGGGTCCTTACCGGTTCCTTGCTCTCCTAGAGCTTCTCCTTCCCCTAATATTAGAGTGAATAGTCCTACGCTTGACGAGAGTCCTCATGTGGCTCACCCCCCGGTCGTGCCCCCTTTGGGCATCAACCTCTCCCCGTCATCCATCCCAGACCTTGATAGTGAGCCCTTGTGTGATTCAGTGTCGTCTAACCTAGCTCTGAGCTCAAAGAAAACCTCTTCCGATATACTTAGCTAGGGTTTCTGGAGATGTTGATATCCTACCTATCTCCTCTATCATGAAAGAAAATGTCACTATACGGAATCCTCGTAGGAATTTGAAAGGCAAGGTTTGGAAGGAGGTTTCTCCACCTGTGTTTTTGAATCTTGTTGTGAAGTCCCCGTTTGACAAGGGATTGGATAGATCCCCCCCTCTTGCTGTATCCATTTCTGCTCATTATTTAGCCCTTAGAGACAGTGCGGGCTTAAATTTAGTGTCTCAATGATCATTTCCTCTTTGAACGTTCAAGGGCTATGCAGCGGCCCTAAGCGAGCTGACTTAAAGTTTTTTATTGAACGTTACAAACCATCCATTTTACTGATACAAGAAACCATGGTGTCTGCTACTAATGCTGTTACGTTTTTCCTTCGTAATATGCCAGGGTGGCGAGCTTGTTCAATGGATGCTTCAGGGTTTTCGAGGGGTACCCTCACTGCATCGAACCTTGGGGTTGCTGACATGCGGGCTTTCCATACTTGCGCAAGTATTGAGATTGAAGGAAAATTACAAGGTTTTGACAGGTGTATCCGTGTTATCAATGTGTATGCTCCGTATAATAACAGACGGCCTTACTGGGAGCAAGTTTTTTCAAATGGTTTATTGCATGCCCCTGATCTTATTATCGCTGGGGATTTCAAATTTACTCTCTCGGCTTCAGAGGTTTGGGGTGCTGGTCGATCCTTGGACCCTTTGGCGGAGTTCTTTCAACATCTTTTTGGTGAGGCCAATTTGGTGGATGTGGTTCCTCACACGCTCATACCTACTTGGTCTAATGGTAGAACAGGCAAGGCTGGCATTGCAAAAAGGCTCGATCGATTTTTCATGGCTGAAACTCTTTGCTGTTCTTTTGGAAGGTACCACTTGTGGTCCTACTCGATGGGCCATTCTGATCATAAATTTGTCTCTTTGCAGATTGATTTTGAGCAGTGTCATTAGAGGTATCCTTTTAAGTTTAATCCTATATGGCTCAAAGATAACACTTTTTGTGAGCTTTTCCGGGATTTTTGGCATTCGAGCTCATCTGATGTACATGGATCCCCCTTGTTTTGTCTAACTTATCGTCTCTCACTCCTTCGGAAGGAGGGTCCTTAGATGGGAAAAATATACAAAATTTCCAGTGTTAAAAGACTTCTGGACATCGACAGTGAAATCCAATCACTCTCTTCCTCGGATGATGGAGGGATGTTCTCTGTAGATAGTTTGGATAGATTAAAGAAATTGGAAGGGGATAAAAAACACATGTTGGGGATTCAGGAAGAAACCTGGCGCTAAAAGAGCCGGGCCATTTGGTTAAAGGTTGGGGACAACAACACTAAATTTTTTCACAGGTTCGCTAATCAAAGACTCTCAAACTCTATTTGGTAGATTGAGGGGGAACAGGTCAAGCGATTTATGACTCTGTTCATCTGAAAGAGGCCGTTGTCAAACACTTCAAAGGGATTTATTACTCCAACAATGCCTCTAATTTGGAAGACCAGTTGCAGGTTATCAAACTTTTTCCTCGTATGTTTGATGAGGAGGCTTGCTCGGTGATCGAAAGGTCGGTTACGATTGATGAGGTATTAGAGACCCTTAAGTTGTTTGCAAAGGATAAGTCGTCGAGGCTCGATGGATGGACGGTCGATTTTTTTCTACATTTTTTCCCTTTGCTTAGTGATGACATTGCTCAGTCTATTGAAGAATCTCGATTGAAGGCTCACATCCCTGTTCATTTAAATTCTACCTACATTACCCTTGTCTCGAAATTGGATAAGTCGACGGCCTTTGGGGACTTTAGGCCTATTTCCTTGTGCAACTTACTTTATAAGGTAATCTTTAAAATTATCTCTGATCGTCTTAAGCCTTATCTGGAGAGGTTTATATCGGCTGAGCAATTTGTGTTTATTCATAATAGACAGTTGTTGGATGCGGTGGGTCTTGCTCAGGAGTCTCTACATTCGATCAAGACAAAGAAGGCTGATGCTTTCATACTAAAATTGGACATTGTCAAAGCATATGACAAACTCAACTGGACTTGTTTATGATTCATCCTCCTTCAGTTGGGCTTGAAGTTGGAGCTTATGGATTGAATAATGTCCTGTGTAACTTCTGCAAATTATTCGATGTTGGTGAATGGTACACCGTCTTATCATTTCTCTAGATTGAGGGGCATACGGCAGGGTTTCCCGCTATCACCTTACTTGTTTATTTTGGCTATTGAAGGTTTAAGCCTCCTCATAAATGATGCTCGGTGCAAGGGTCACATTGCTGGTATCAAGGTGGCGAAGGCCTTTTTCATCTCTCACCTCTTGTTCGTGGATGATGTGCTTTTATTTGGCAAGAGTACTTTGAATGAATGGAAATACTATAAAATTATCACCAGTTGCTTCTGTAATGCAGCTGGGCTGGACATCAGTTCTGTTAAATCCTCTTTTCTTTATCAGTGTCAGGATGTGCATCTTAGGGAACAAATTGGATATATGTTTCCTTATCATTTTTGGGAGTTGATTCTGGTTTCAGGTACCTTGGGTATTTTCTCAAACCTGGTGGATATAAATCATCAGACTGGAGGTGGCTCATAAAAAAAGTACAATACATAATCAATGGTTGGTCTTTTAAATACCTTTCAATGGGCGGTAGACTTACCTTGCCTTGCTCGGTCCTTCAAAGCATACCTATATTTTGGTTTTCTCTCTTCCTTGTCCCGGTGACTGTCATTAATTCTCTTCGTAGTATTTTCTCAAATTTCCTTTGGTCGAGTATTAACAATCAAATCAACACCCCTAATCATGTGACAAGAGCAACATGTATTTACCATGTACCCGCACCAAGAAGTCGTAACATAAGTTCATTCAAAGACGAATCCTCTTTGAGAAATGCATTAAAATGAATTAATTGTGCTTAAAACATTCTAAGTGGAGCAAAAAGCCTAAAAACTATTGAAAAGTGGGTTTTCTGTTGAAAATTATCTAAAATCATGAAAATAGATTATCCCACACTCAAAAGAGAAACCTAAGGCTCATTTCCCAATGCTATATAAGAAAGGCATGGGAGGCATGGTAAAGGAGATAAAAAAAGCAAAGGCATGCTGAGGAGATTGTGAAGGAAGAAAATATCTCAAATTCTTCAAAAGCAAGGGTGAAGGAAAGGAAGCTCATGGCAATGGAGGAGGGATTTACACCAAGATCATTGGTAAGGATGTACTTCTTCCTTGTTTTAATATGAAGTAATTCAAGTTTCTACCATTGTAGTGTTGAATGTTTGCTTATCTTGCATGATTCTAATTCTGAAATGTTCTTAGATCTTAATGAATGTTTAATGAAAGAACTTAGATTTTTAGGAACTTGTGATAATTGTTTCATTTCTGACGTAGAGACTCACCACCTCTTAGCAAAATAGTTTAATATGTGTAGACACAACCCTACACTAAATGCTATTATCCGATTGACGACCATACTAGCTTGTTGAATTTTCTTGACTTTTCTTCCATTTTTTAGGTGTTCTTCCTTCAGATCTGCTCCTTTGTAGCTTAAAGATCATTAAAACTGTTGGCCCGGTTTTGCAACCAGGCTTAGTGCTATGGGCACCTGCTAACTAGTAGCAGCAGTTTCAATAGAAATAAAAACAATAAACTAAATAAACAATACTATTCATGGATCTAAGCAAGAATCTAAGCAAATAATGTAATCATTTCAAAATCAAGAACAAGAAACATAAGAAATAATTTTTTGTATTGAAAAATGGGGGGCAAGCAAGTGCTTGCGATATTACCTTCAATGGTGAAGGTTGATGTTGAGCAACTTCCAAGATGAGTAGCTCCAAACTCCAAGAGGTCTCCTTCTCCAAGGTTGCTTCAATGGCTAAAAGTGCTCAGGGGAGATTTCAGCAGCATAAGGATGAGATAATGGAAGGATGTGAAATGAGGAGCCCCTACTACCTTTTTATAGGTTTTGGTGGTGAGGAATACCATTTGTGGTTTTGTGGAAACCAAATGGTATTGACCAACATGGTTTAGGTACTTTTCCCTCCTTTTTCCTTTTTTGAATAAAAATAATATTTTTAATTCCCTTTTTAATATTTTTGGGAATTTGGACCCTTTTTGAGGGTTTTTTATGATTTTCTTGGAAAAATAATCTTTTTTAATGGAAAAAGGGGTGTACTAAGGTCTTTTGGTGACCTTTTGTTGGTTTCGGAGGCTCAGATGGTGAAAAAGTGGACAAATGGGTCATGTGAATAGGGAAATGAGCTAGTGAGCACTTTTTGGGTGTTAACAGATTGCCCCCTGATGTGTGAGGGCAGGAGCTCATCGTATGGCCGATAGACATCATAGTTCTTTTGTCCTTTTTTCTGGGAGTAGGGGAGAGAAGAGACCGGTTGGAGACTGGAGCCACGGCCCTTGGAAGCTGCAAAAACAAAAAATATTACATGGCCTCAATATGAATGAGGTATAATCTCTGATAAAGGACGAGGCGGGCATTCCCATGCTCGTATCAAGACATATACAAAACAATTAGTCCCAAGACGGGGGATCTAATACTTAAAGAAATATACTGGTACATCATAATGGTCCAGAGGGGACATTATTGTGGGATATACTCATGATCATGACTGATCTCAATAACTGATACACTGGAATAACTGTTGAACTGCTGAAACTGAAGGTGTCCAACATCTGTATGGACTCAATGACTATGAGTCATCTCTGAGAAATAATGTAACTGTATACTCAAGGGAGTATGAAACTGGGGTAAACCTGAATACTGTCGCCATACGCAACCCGGATATCTATAGAAAAAATGTAACCGGTTGTATCCATAGGTAGACCCTCAAATGTGGAGGAGTCAGGTGGTATCCGGGGTCTTCGACTAAATAACTGAACGGACCAATATCCTGTGCGAGTCTCAACGATGCGATCAAGGTGTTGAAGTCGAGCATGTGAGAAACAACCATTCGGAGAGGCACTGAGGATTCCTCTCGAAATGATTCGTAGGCACTCATCATAGATGGTAATGAGTCCAAGACACAGGGACCTCTAGGTCTATCCTCTGGAATCAATGTAGTTGTCGTCGACAGAGGGAGACCAGCAACTAACAAGGCAATGATGTTTCCTTGATAGGAGCACGAGGTGTAAAACTGAAGTGTTGTAGTACTGATGGTAGGACTGACATACTTGTGGAAATGGGAAATAACTGGGTCAAAAAATGGGTAGACTCAAACTTCCTCTGTTCAGAGCATGATGACATGGTTGACCTGGCAGCGTAGGGACCTGACTTGTAGGTGTGGGGATCATCTTTTAGGTACTGAAGGGTATGCACTGACTCTAGGTGGGTGAAGCTGATGGTAGCTGTCGAGGGAGTTTCAGGGTTACATACTGCAGAATACTCTGAACAAAGGCGACCAAAATGGGGAAGCTGCTATGTGAGTAGACATGATGTGTTGTAGCGCCAAGAGGCACCATTGATTCCTTCTTTGTAGTTTTAATGAGCTCCAAGAAGGGATAAAAGTGTGCTCTAAAATGGTACGGTCCTGTGGATTTTATGAGCCCAGGGCGGCTCATGCTCATGGTTGCTTTCGTGTTTAGAGAGTCTGAAAGCGGTAAGTGGACTCTATTGGTGTTTCTTTTTCGTAAGTTTAGTCTCCAAGGCCCGAAAAAGCATAAAATGATGCGAATGGAGAACTCTTCTAGCCGGTGTGACTAGAGTATACCTTTTTCGTAATTAGTCTACAAGGTCCGGAAAAGGGGTAAACTTATACCAGGTAGACGCCCTTTCAGATACATTTAGCGAGCATGAAAGGAAGCAAGATTGCTCGGCGATCTTTTCATTGTTTTAGGAGTCAGAAAAGAGCTTAACAAAAACTCCCTAAGTGTCTTTTTCGTAAAGAGGGGTTGCTCGGCCCGAAAAAGGGATAAAATTATACCGAACAAAAATGTATTGATGAGGGCGAGGAAAGGTTTCAAGCATCGTCATCAGCGCGAAAAACTGGATTCGGTGACATAAGGATTGTCGAAAACGGAGAACAGCCGATGTGGCACGCAAACCGAGGTGATGAGGGGGTGTGGAAAAAATGCCCGAAAAATATAAAGGTGAGAGCGAGAAATGATCTCAAGCATCATCACGAGCGCGGAAAACTGAATCCGGCTATATAAGGCACGTCTAAAACGGAGAACGGCCGATGTGGCACGCAAACCGAGGCGACGAGGGGGCATGTAAAAAATGCCCGAAAAATCTAAAGGTGAGAGCGAGAAATGATCTCAAGCATCATCACGAGCGTGGAAAACTGAATCCGGCTATATAAGGCACGTCTAAAACGGAGAACGGTCGATGTGGCACGCAAACCGAGGCGACGAGGGGGCGTGTAAAAAATGCCCAAAAAATCTAAAGGTGAGAGCGAGAAATGATCTCAAGCATCATCACGAGCGCGGAAAACTGAATCCGGCGATATAAGACACATCGAAAACGGAGAACGGCCGATGTGGCACGCAAACCGAGGTGACGAGGGGGCGTGGAAAAAACGCCCGGAAAATCTAAAGGTGAGAGCGAGAAATGATCTCAAGCATCATCACGAGCGCGGAAAACTGAATCCGGCGATATAAGACACATCTAAAACGGAGAACGGCCGATGTGGCACGCGAACCGAGGCGACGAGGGGGCGTAAAAAATGGTCAAAAAATGGACCCCGTGAAAATGGGAAACGGAAGGAACCTCTATGAAGTTCTCGCTGTGCTGATCCCAACGGTACCAACGGTTTGAGAAATGGACTTCGTATGCTACCGCAATGGTTGTTTGAAATTTGTGGAATTTCTATAAATAGGACGTGGGGCCCAATATGACTTGTCATTGTTACGTGCGAGTTTGATAGAGCTGTCAGAGCTATTTCTCGATTTCCGGGAGATTTCACCGTTGGTTTTCGATTTAGCGAGTTGTAGGTAACTCTATTCGCCTTAGCCTAGTCAATTATGTCTTTTTTGTTTGGCGGTGGGCCCCCGAAGGCCGCGAAACTCCACGTTGACTCTCCAACGTGGAACCGCGCGGGTTTCGGGGCTGAACCCGCGATGAACCGCGCGGGTTTTAGGCTTACAGTCGCGATGTTCATCGCGACTGTGAAGTCGGAACCCGCGATGTTCATCGCGTGTTCATGGGTGATAGTCGCGATGTTCATCGCGACTGTCTGGAAAAAACTCGCGATGTTCATCGCGGGTTTTTGCATGGATCCCGCGATGGTCATCGCGGCTTTTTGTGGAAAAGCCGCGATGGGCATCGCGGCTTTTTTTGTAAAAGCCGCGATGGGATTTTTGTAAATTTTTTGTGCTGGGGCTAAAAATTTCCTGTGTTTTCCTGGCAGGATGTTGCGGAGAGCTCAGTCAGTGTGGCAGGAGAGAGAGATTGATGCCGAGATCATGTTGAGGATTGAGACTGATGGAGGTGTGAGACAGACCCTAGCCATGAGCGGACTCTTGAAGTTCGCTCAGATTCCTCCTATCCGTTCAGTGAGGCGACTCCTGAACAAGCTCGTGCAGTGGTGGGTGCCGGCAGAGGGTGCCTTCATTATTGGTGGTGAGAGGTTAGAGATTACTCTCACTGATGTATATTTTTTGACCGGTTTGCCTCGCTTGGGTGAGGTGGGTGATATTTCTCCTAGGTTGCCTCCGGGTGTGGATATGGAGGACCTATTACAGACCTTCTGTGTGGATGACGTTGTTTTGGTAAACAACTCTATTAGTCTGAAGTTCCTACGTGAGTGGGATATGCGGGCTGTTGGTGCCTGTGTTCTGAGGGTTTTGGGTGCTGCTGCACCACATCGTATGTCTGGGGGGCAGACGATGATGGTGGATTCCGTTCTACGGGGTACTTATTACGCATGGGCGCAGATGTTCTTGGCCGGTGTCCGGAGAGATCTGGACAAGGCCGTGAGAGAGGGAGGCAAGTTTTGTTACGCTTCTTTTTTATGCTGTTTTTTCTTCGAGCGGGTGCCGACCTTGCGGCCACATGTACCCGTTCGTGCTGGTCTTCCGAGCGAGCCTCGTATGATGAGGTGGGGGCAGATGATGCCCCGTGCTGGCGGTGGTATCCGTGGCTACTTCACAGAGGACTTTTATCAGCAGTGGGAGCAGATGCCTCTGGTGATCGAGGACTATCCCTACGCCGGCATGGACTACCGGGGTGATCCAGAGATGCCACGTGCCCCAGGACAGGCCTGGAGCTTAGACGGTATGTTTTTGTGTATTATGTGATATTATATCATATGTAGTTTGATTTATCATGATGATATCTGTTGTATAGTATCTGATGGTTTTACTTGCTTTGTGCAGATATGGGTCCAGTACCACCACCTGACTATGTGGCTCGGCAGGGGCGGGCGATGGTGGTCGCTCGTCCCCCTGTACCTGTACGTCCTCCTCGCGGTGGAGGATATGCAGCCCGTGGGCGAGGGGTTGGCCCTCACGACGACGCTATAGATGGTGTCCGACGGACTTTAGCCCGGATCGTAGATGGGCTCCCCGAGGATGGCTGGAGGGACCTTGATCGGGACATTTTGCAGGGATGTCTAGGTGCGCCGCCTGAGTGGCAGTCACTTCTGTTGAGGGCAGCGGTGTTCGTTGCGAGACACGGGGGTGGTAGAGGAGATGCTCCGGCAGGGCCGGCTCAGGGGAGGATACGTCTGAGGGACGATCCAGCGGGGCCAGCAGAGCGGCGAGTCCGGGGTCGTCCTGACCCGGCTGGGCCGGCGGAGGTGGAGTCGGAGGAGGAGCCGGAGGAGGAGCCCGAGGATCCTCAGGATCCAGATGAGTAGACGACATTGTACTTGCCCCCAAATGCTCATGAGCATATGGAGAAGCATTTTTGTATGCCAGTAGTATTTTTTGTATATCGGGTGCCGAGGGCACTTAGACATGTTGACTATTTGATTTGTATATATATATGGATATATATTTTAGATATATTGTCGTGTATGCATGTGGATGCACATTTGTCTTTTGTATATGCCCGTGGAGGCACATGTTAGGCACGTGGATGCAGTGTGTTTATTGATTTTTGTATGCCCGTGGAGGCACTTGTTATGCACATGGATGCATTATTTGGTTTGTTTGTTTTATGCCCGTGGAGGCACATGTTATGCACGTGGATGCAATATTGGTTTTTTGTATATGCCCGTGGAGGCACATGTTTTGCACATGGATGCATTTTTCGTTTATGGATATGACCTGATGTGATTGGTGTGCCAGTCGAGGACATTGTTGGCCATATTGTCTGCTACACTATTGAGGTGTCTTGGTACATGTGTGAATGTAATGGATTCAAACTGTCTAACCATTTGTTTAGTGCGCAGGAATTTTCTGAAAAGACACGGATCGCGTACCTGGTAATCATTGTTGAGCTGGGAAACTAGGAGCTGTGAGTCCAAGAAAACGTTGAGGTGACGTATGCTCATCTGGAGAGCAGAGGCCAGGAGACCGGTCATGGCATCGTATTCAGCTTGATTATTGGTGGCGGCACCTAAACATACTCCATCAATGTGAATTAACTCATGTGAAGGGGAGTATATTACCCAAGCTGCGGAGGCGAGATTGGGAGACCAACGGCTTGCACCATCAGCGAAACCGACATGGCAGAGTGGAAGAGGCTCCATCTGTGGTCATGCAGAGAAAAACAAATATTTAGGTTTTTGAAATTTTTTTGTGAACGAAAAATGTATGCCTATACTAAAATGGACGATGGTGTCCATCAGATTTTCTATGGGTAAAATCGTTTAAGGTACAACCCGTTGCGTGGGTTGCGTAAGGTGTTGCCTTCTGAATCGGTCAGAATGTATGCCCCCTGCCCGAGGCAGGTATGTATGATGTAGGGGCCTTGCCACATAGACACGAACTTTCCCTTTCCGGTTTTATCATGAGCTTGATCGTAAGCGAGGACAAGGTCTCCCTCCGAAAAGGTTCTTGGGTGGACGCGTTTGTCGTAACTTAGTTTCGATCTTTGTTTAGCAGCTTCCATGTTTTGAATGGCTGTGCGCCGATCTTCATCGGCCTGCTCTAGGAGCAGTAAACGTTGCTCGATCGAGGAAGTATCCGGTAGGAGCTCAACGGCGATATGTAAGGCTGGGATCTGGCACTCAATAGGGAGGACAGATTCGACGCCGTGAACTAAATGGAAAGGGGTAAAACCGGTGGCGGTTTTGGTTGAGGTGCGGTAGGCCCATAGTGCCGGGAAAAGCATGTGATGCCAATTGGATTTGTGCTTGTCTACAGTGCGTTGGAGAATGGTCTTCAAGATTTTATTGATCGCTTCGACTTGGCCGTTTCCTTGGGGATAGTAAGCGGAAGAGAAATGGTGTTCAAATTTCAACATGGTTGATAATTCCTTCCAGACGGCATCTTCGAAGTGAGAGCCGTGGTCAGAGACTAGCTGTTGTGGCTCCGAAACGAGCGATAACATGGTTGAAGAAAAACCGTGCTGCAGTGTCGGCTTTGCAATTATAGGTCGGCATGGCTTCTGCCCACTTGGTGAAATAATCCACGGCCACAATAATGTGTTTGTGACCGCCGGCTGACGGGGGGTTGCAGTCGAGGAAGTCGATGGCCCATTTGCAGAATGGTCCAACAGTGATGACTGGATGAAGGGGGGCAGGGGGGGGTTCTTGCTTTGGGGGCAAATAGCTGGCAGTTCTGGCAATGCTTGACTGCTGTGATGCAATCAGTGAACAATGATGGCCAAAAGTAACCGGCCCGAATGATTTTCTGGGCGGTGGCCATGCCGGAGAAATGGCCTCCACAGGCACCGCTATGACAATCATTGAGGACTTGTTCTGCCTCACTATGGGATAGGCAGCGGCATAAGATAGTATCAATGCCGCGTCGGTAAAGTACATCCCCAATCAGTAGGTATCGGGGGGCGTGGTGTCGTATGCGACGGCGGCCATCACGATCGATGTGTGGTCGGAATTTTTGCGTACGAAGGTAAGTCAATACGTCTCCATACCAAGGGTCGTCAGACGAAATGATGAAGATCTGTTCGTCAATCAGGTCCGTTTGGATAACGGGTGATGTTGAGGAGGATGGGAGGTCCGTGATGAGGTGAGCTAGCGCGAGGGCTTTGGTGCTTTTGGGAGTTTTGAAAGTGAGGTCATATTCCTGGAGGATAATGACCCATTTAGCAACACGACCTTGTAGGAGCCGCCGGGTGAGGAGGTAGACCATGGGGTTGGAGTCGGCGACAACCGTGGTATGACTAAGCAAAATATAGTGTCGCAGTTTTTGTACGGAAAAGACTACAGCTAGGGCTAATCTTTCCTCGTATGGGTAGCGTAGAGGTGGGCCAGACAGGGTCTGGCTGACGTAATAAATCACATGCTCTTTGTGGGAGGCATCTTCTTGGACCAAAACTCCGGACACAGCATGTTCAGATGCCGAGACATAAAGGGTGAAGTCTTGGGAGAAATCCGGTGGGGATATCAAGGGGGCTTGTGTGAGAGCTTTCTTGAGGGCTTCGAATGCCGTGTCTGCTTGCTCATCCCAAACAAAGGGTATGTGGGTACGGAGTAAGCGTAAGAATCCATGGACTTTGGTGGCGTAATCAGGAACAAAGCGCCTAAGAAAATTGGACCGCCCTTGCAAGCTCTGAAGCTGGCGAAGCGTGCGAGGAGGGGGAAGTTCTAAGATGGCTTTGACTTTCAGGGGATCGACAGTGATTCCGTCTTGGGAAACAATGAAACCTAACAACTGGCCCGCCGGGACGCAAAAGACACACTTGTGTGGGTTCAAGCGGATTTTATATTTGCGACAACGCAGGAAAACTTGCCGGAGGTCGTTAAGGTGGTCTGATCGTTTTCGGGAACGAGCTGTGAGGTCGTCGAGATAGACTCGCAAGATATGGACCAAATCGTGAAAGCAATAGGTCATGGCTCGCTGGAAAGTGGCACCAGCGTTTTTAAGGCCAAATGGCATGACGCGATATGCAAAGGTGTCCCATGGGGTGGTGAAGGCAGTCTTGTACTGATCCTCCTTGCGGATGTGGATCTGGTTATATCCGGAAAACCCGTCCATGAAGGATAGGACCTCATGGCCCGCACACTCATCAATGAGTTGGTCAATGAATGGCGTGGGGAAATTGTCTTTTGGACAAGCGTGGTTTAGATCGCGAAAGTCAGTGCATACTCTAAGGGTGCCTTGCTTTTTGTTGACAGGAACGGGGTTCGACACCCAGGTGGTGTACGGAATAGGGTAGATGAACCCTGCTTTTCTAAGTTTCTCGACTTCAGCCTTAACAGTGGGGAGTTTGGCAGGGTGAATAGGTCATTGTTTCTGACGAACAGGGGGTACTTCCGGCCATGTATCGATGTGGTGTTCAATAATGGTGGGGTCGAGACCAGGCATCTCGGTATAGGACCAGGCAAAGACATCACGGAACTCTTGAAAGAGCTTTTTGTACGCCTGAGTTTCTGCTTGAGTGCAAGATGCGCCCAGCGAGATGAGCTCAGGTTTCCCTGGTGTTGTGGAAATGTCTATCTGTATAGTGGGGGAAATGTTTGACATGTTCCCTTCTTCAAAGGCATCCGGTGCTGGGATGGGGTCCTTTAACTAATCGACTTTGGTGGGTATGAAGTCTTTCGACTCGATCGATAGCTGGTTGGATGCGGTGGAGGCAGATGCTTCCGGGAGGAAGTACGAGCGATGATGCATATCATCCCAAGGGTAGTCGGTTGCAGTGAGTTTCTCCAAAATTTGCTCGTCAGTATTGAAGTAGTCAGACCATAAATCAAGGGGTTCTGGTTTGAAGGTTGTTGAAATCATATATATCGTATTGACTTCTTCTGACGAGGATGATGGTGGGGGGGGGATCTCCTCGATGAGGGGAGGAGATATCTCTAAGTCGGCATTGTTTAACTCGTACAACGCTGCTCTATAGTCAGGTAGATCAGGGCAATGGTGAGAGTAGTGGCCGTAAACACTGCATATAGCACAAGGATGGTTAGTGCGCAGTGATTTGTTGCGAGGCTGTAGAGGTGGCTCTAATCTGACTACTGGGATGCCGATGTCATCGTCCAACATATTCATATGCTCTTGGAGTGCCGGTAAATGTGGGCATTGATGAGTTGGATGGCCAATTTCATCGCATAATGAACATTTGGGGGGAGCTCGAAACACCGGTGGGGGTTTGACTGCCTTAGGAGGTGGTATAGCAGTGTATGGTTGTGGACCTCTGCCCCCAGTGGGCTTAGCAAGAAGAGGGGGATCCTTTGACGTCGAAGCAATCGTGAGACCAGGAGGAGGTTTCATTGACGACGAAGGGATATTGAGGTTAGGAGGAGGTGTCGTTGACGACGAAGGGATTGCGACACCAGGAGGAGGCTGATTTGTGGTAACAATAGGTTGTACCGGTTGGAGGATGACGTCTGGTGTCGGTGGTCGAACGGGAGGCGGAACATACCACACGGGTAATCCCAATGTTAGTCCGGGTAGCCTAAGGGTAGCCATAACCGGGGCGCTTACTACACCCGAAGGAGGAAATAGGAAGGGGATGGTGTGGATGGGTGTAACACCAATGTGACTCGGTACCAATGGTGGTTGACTACCGGGTGTTTGTGTATTCTGTGAAAGAGTACAGAGGTTTGCGACCTGGGTCTCTGGTGACGGTGGTGGAATGGCCTGAAATGTAGAGGTCATTGGTGTATCTGAGTAGAGTCCGGGTCCCACAGAAGACACAAAGGAGGTAACTGCACTAGAAGCGGGTTGTTCAATCATGGGAAGAACATTCTCCGGTGCTGCAGGGGCGTTGGGATCATAGTAGGTGAGTTGGTCAATTTTGACCACGCGTCCCTCGTGGGGGAACATCATGGTGCGGAAGACGGAGGAGGCGACCGCTTTCATGGCGTACATGTAACTGCGGCCAAGTAAAAGGTTATAGTCGAGCTGGGCGTTAATGACCTCTATGTCGATGAGCACAGTTTTCCCACCTAATTGGACGGGTACCTTGGGCAATAAACCTTGAGGTTGAGCTGACCGGCCGTCGTAGGCCCGCAATGCAGTGGTGGATTGCTGGAGAGCAGGGGATCCCAACTTCTACCAAACAAAAGTGGACATGACGCATGTGGAGGCACCCTCGTCGATGATACATCGATGGATGACAAGATTCCGAATAGAAACGGAAACTTGGACTGCTATGGTAGAAGGCAGCCGTGGTTCAGATTGGTCTAAATCAAAAGTCATTAATTTCGAATCATTTGGGTCAATCGCCCCAATGGCGGAAAGTAAAGTCTTGCGTTGCGTAGGACAGTTCTTCAAGACTTCTAACGCAGACATGGCTGCGGGAGATTGAGCTAGGTCATCTACGATGTTGTAATTGGACGCAGCCCGTGCATTGGGGTTGTTTTTGATTCGGCGAAGGGGGAAGCGAGGTGCTTTCGAAGCGCCATCGAGTGGAACCTGAGGTATACGCAATGTCTGATCGGTGGGATTAGCATTAGTATCCTTTTCGGCGGGGGGGGCTTCAGCAGTCGGTCCGTATTGGTTTCGACGGGTTTGGATATTGACGTCGGCAGTGGACATCATCAATAAGTGGTGGGTGCCTGAATCAAACATGGGTTGGTCAGGAGCTGCGTAGGTAATTTGTTGTGGTTGCACGTTGCCCTGTGGGGGGGCTAACGGCTGAGTGTTCACCACTCCTTGTGTTGGAAAAGGGTTTTGTAGTACCAAAGGTTGTTGTGGAGGTGGTGGGGGGTTGGGTGGTGGCTGAGGAGCCGCCTGCCCTTGACGATGGGCGTCATTTGTCCATAGTTGTCGAGCTCGCTCGAGATGTGGGCAAGCGTGGGTATAGTGGCCATAGACACCGCAAATGGAACAAGGATGGTTTGTTCGTAAATTAGCATTTTTGGGTTGCTTAAGTGGCCAATCAGGATTCTGATGAGCGGGCGCCGCGTTATTTTCTTGCGGAGGATGGGTAGGTTGTGGAGCTTGGTTACGGTTTTGATTGTTTCCACGGTTGCGTCCTCTTCCGCGGTTTGGTTGCCCACCCTGGTTGCGTTGGTTATTTTGGTATTGGGGCTGATGTTGTTGTGCGTACACATGCCCTTGAGCATTGGGGGGATTCTGAGGAGCCGCAGGTGCGGGAGCAGGTTGCGGTGGATAGTACGCAGGTGGAGCTGGAGGTGGTCCAGTTGCCTGCTGGGGTTGTTGGTACCCCTGAGCTGGTGGAGGTGTGAGGTTAGCCGGTGCAACCGGTTGCGGGTAATGCATGGGCTGTTGTTGGAACTGCATGGGGTTTTGTACCGTAGGTTGAGCATAGTATGTAGGGGGTACATATGCTGATGGCGCTTGGCCATAACAATGTTGTGGACAAGAGGGTCCATGAACGTGATGGGTCTGGTTTGTTGGAGCATAAGAAGTTGTCGCCCCGGAACTAGATGTAGCCCTAGAAAGGTCTGGGGCGGGCATGGTGCTCACCATACTGAAAGGTTTTGCTTGCGGTGTAATTTGGCCAATAATGCCATCAGCGGCATGTGATGCCCCCGGTGTGTCACCGCGTGCAGAGTCACCTCGTGGGGCGTCAGGTATGATCGTGTATAGGTAACCTGACTGGGCATAGATAAGATCAAACTGTTGGGCTTTAAGGATGGCCTCCTCCTCAGACTGGGGTCTTTCAGATGCTACATCCTTTGCAATGAGAGGAAGGAGGGATTTAAGGAACCAGTCTAAAAAGATTCGGTCGTCTAATTTGATCTTGCATAGGCTTCGGCGCCGACGCCAATCATGAATATGGTCAGTGATATGCGTGGCCGTGTTCTGTCTGCAAGACAGTAGGATCTCGACGCCCGCATCGTAGCGGACAGGTAGCTGGAAGAATTGTAGAAAGGTCGAGGCAAGGGAGGTAAATGTGGAATGCGTCCCATGGGGTTGCTCGATGTACCATTTGGCTGCGGAGCCAGTGAAGGTGCGTTGTAAAAGCCGTAGGCGGATTGAGTCATCCACTATGGAGTTGGAGGAACACCATAAATGGAAGGACATGATGTGATTTTGGGGGTCTTCTCCAGCCTTTCCCTCAAACTTGGGGATGTCAGAAGGAATCTTAGTGGGCATATGGGGCCAAGTAGGATCATGTCTGATGGGGTCATTTGTGAGCCTAGCTAAATCTGGCAGGTTGAGACTTGCCATGTATGGTAGACTAGCGGATGTGGTGACCGGAACCGGGACCTGCCTAGCCATTGTGGCATGGTGTAGGGGTCCAGTAGCGCCTATAGGTATGCTAGGTATGGAGGGTATGTGTCCTCCAAAAGGTGTGGCCTGATATGGGTTAGCGCTCCCAAGTGCAACTTGGGTTACACTTGGGTTAGGAATCACACTAGGGATTCCTGGTATAGCACTGCCAAGTGCAACATGAGTTACACTTGGGTTAGGAATCGCACTAGGGATTCCGGGGATAGCACTCCCAAGTGCAACAGGAGTTGCACTTGGGTTAGGAATCGCACTAGGGATTCCTGGGATAGGGTTTGTGGAAACCGAAGGGGGTATGACCCCCATGTTGGGCATGCCCATGACAGGTGGTGGCCCTGTGCTAGGCATTCCTGAATGTGGAGTGTTACCCATATTGGGCATACCCAAGGGGGTGGTTGTTGCCGTTGATGGTACTACCGCAGAAGGGTCTGCGGATGTCTGACCTATGGTTAATGTAAATAGTGGATCAACTGGTGTTCCAGACATAATTGTGGTTGGTGGTAACTCGGTGGGGTTTTCGGATTCTACCTCCAAATCAAAGGTGAAGAGGGGTATGTCAGAATCGGATGACCGTCTAATTGATTGACGTTGTGTCGAATCAAGGGATAATGCTCTGCGTCCGTGACGTGGAGAGCCAAGTGGACTAAACTCTGGGAGTTCGCCCTGTAGACGACGAGAACGTCTAGAATTCTCAATGGTGAGAATATGTTTTTTATGTAAAAATTTGTTTTAAGTATCAAGTGGTGATATGTATGTAAAAGACTCAAAACCCTAATGCAACCAAGGGTGCAAGAAGGGGAGTGAAAAAAGAAGGCTCACAGGCCAAAAAATCAATCCTCAAAAAATGCACTTATTCTAGCAGCTGTGCTACAATAAGTGGAGGAATGCAACAACTGGTCAGAATACCAACATGCAAGAGGCTCCTAGAAAAAATAGGTGTAACTAGACTCAAAAGGTGGTAAAGATCATGCAAACACCTAATCTAAAAGTATTGTGACTCAAACAGACGATATCCTCTGCAAGGTGATGAAATCCAAGTCAGACAATATGAATGTTGAGACAACGGCTAGATATCCCCCTACCGGGAGGGACACTGGGTAATCAATCCTAAAAGACAGGCTACTAGGATACTCCGTTCATGACGCGTCGAGAAAAGGTAAATCTGCCGTTTGGTCCTTTGATCGCAATATCCCAATACAGGGATATCCCGAGAACTGCGAATGGTAGCCCTTCGGTTACTGAATGGGTTTCGGTATCCCACTCAGGCTTCCGGAACCATCCTCGCGACTTCAACCCTCCTAGGGGAGAGGCCTTCCCACAAACCGGTTGTGACCGCGCCAAAAAGTACTAAGAGATTTTAGCTCCCTAATTGGACAACTTCTATGTCTCAGATGTATGAACTGAGGGGTGTTATTGGAACACCTATCCCCCCAATACTACCTAGCTACAAGAATTCTTTTAGTGTTCCCCAAGTGGGGTTAAAAGTGTGTTCAAATTAAGGTACGTTTTAAGGCTTAGTTCAATTAAGTGATCGTGTGAGTGCACGTGAGGTGTTGTAAACTGAACTTGAAAAAATTAAATGCTTTAAGGGAAATTTTCAAAAAATAAAGGATTTTTCGAAAATAAAAAGCAAATATTTAAGACTTTTTTCACTAAAAGGAATTAATATGCTTTTCAAAAAAAAAAAAATAACTCAAAAAATAAAGGATTTCTTGGATTTATGAAAGCAAATAATAAACTCCTTTTTAAAAGAAATAAATGGATTTCTTCGTTTCAAGAAAAATTGCTAAGGGCAAGATTCTAAAGAAGTAAACAAGAAAAAATTTGAATCTAGATGAAAATGCAAAATGAGTCTTTCTTTCACTTTCTTGAAAATTTTTAAAAAGATTTCTAGATATGCACTTTTAAATAGTAAAAAAAATTTTCAAAGCTGTAAAATATGCAGAATGCAATACTGTAAAAAATGTGCTATGGGCAGAAAGTACAATAAAAAATATTTTTCAAAATCGGGATGGCCGAATGAAAAATTCAGCCGCGCGGGTTTTGGACGAATAGCCGCGATGGGCCGCGCGGGTTTTGGACGAACAGTCGCGATGGACCGCGCGGGTTTTGGGCGCACAGTCGCGATGGACAGCGCGTAAAACGGCCGCGAAGCCGCGGTGTGCAGCGCGGAAAAACGCAGACAAGTCGCGATCGACCGCGCGACTGTCTGAAAAAAGGCCGCGATGGGCCGCGCGGAAAAACGCAGAAAGGTCGCGATGGACCGCGCGACTGTCTGGAAAAAGGCCGCGATGGGCCGCGTGAAAAAACGCAGAAAAGTCGCGATGGACCGCGCGACTGTCTGGCAAAAAACCGCGAGGCGGAAGCCGTGCACGGAAACCGAGAAACGAACCCGAAAATTGAAAATTTTGGGCTGTTTATAGGGCCAAATCTCAGAACAGCAATGGATCTGCTGTCTAAGAAGGCAGATCTATGGATCTAAAGGTTAAAAACTCATAAAAACTAAGATTTAAAGGTAAAACTAGAGATCTAAAGTTCAAACCAAAGCGGAGTCGCCAAAAACTGTTGGCCCGGTTTTGCAACCAGGATTAGTGCTATGGGCACCTGCTAACTAGTAGCAGCAGTTTCAATAGAAATAAAAACAATAAACTAAATAAACAATACTATTCATGGATCTAAGCAAGAATCTAAGCAAATAATGTAATCATTTCAAAATCAAGAACAAGAAACATAAGAAATAATTTTTTGTATTGAAAAATGGGGGGCAAGCAAGTGCTTGCGATATTACCTTCAATGGTGAAGGTTGATGTTGAGCAACTTCCAAGATGAGTAGCTCCAAACTCCAAGAGGTCTCCTTCTCCAAGGTTGCTTCAATGGCTAAAAGTGCTCAGGGGAGATTTCAGCAGCATAAGGATGAGATAATGGAAGGATGTGAAATGAGGAGCCCCTACCACCTTTTTATAGGTTTTGGTGGTGAGGAATACCATTTGTGGTTTTGTGGAAACCAAATGGTATTGACCAACATGGTTTAGGTACTTTTCCCTCCTTTTTCCTTTTTTGAATAAAAATAATATTTTTAATTCCCTTTTTAATATTTTTGGGAATTTGGACCCTTTTTGAGGGTTTGTTATGATTTTCTTGGAAAAATAATCTTTTTTAATGGAAAAAGGGGTGTACTAAGGTCTTTTGGTGACCTTTTGTTGGTTTCGGAGGCTCAGATGGTGAAAAAGTGGACAAATGGGTCATGTGAATAGGGAAATGAGTTAGTGAGCACTTTTTGGGTGTTAACAAAAAGAACTAAAGATTTAGCTTGAGAAGCTCAAGATCAATCTAAATACACCTTTAAATCATCAAACTAGGTCAATTTGCATTTAGATCTAAGTTTCTTGATTTTTTAATTAGTGTGTGCCTGGAATTTTGGAGTTTAAACTCTGTTTTAATCTTCAAGATGTGTTCAGATTTTCAAAGCTTCAATCTCCGTGTGATCATTTCTTTAAATTTTGTGTTGATAAATCCCTGCGTGATCTTCCCTTTAAGAATTCTTCACACTCTACGTTTGGAACTCTGCATTTAATTAGGCATATGATTCAAAACTCTGTTGTAAATCTTCAAAATCTGAACGATTCCTTTAATTTCGGTAGTTGAGTCTTGGCTTAAAAGCTAAATTTGAATCTTGAAATCTCAGAATTGAACCTCATCATCGAATCTTCAAACTCTGCTAGCGTTAATGTTATTTTAAAATTCTGTCCAGGATCTTTAATCTTTGTGTCAATGGTTAGACTCTGCCACGATTTGCTTCCGTTGTCATTCCAAATCTTTTACCCTGCCTTTGAATCTTAAATGATGAACGAGGCTAACCAGATCTGTATTTCAGATTCTTCGAATGCCTCACGCCTTACCATGTTCGTATTTGTTGAACCATTGCTCCATTGAATGGAGTATCTTAGTTAAATATCAGTGAAAATCTCAGATTTGTGAACACTGAAATGATCTGCGTATTTCGTTGGCTGATCCGTGAACAGATGTGACAGGCAAAGTATTTGGCTGCAAATTGATTGAATGGCATGCTGATGCGAATTGATTGAAGGTCTTAATGCCAATATTTGATAGTCGGCAAAGTAATATTCAATAGACAGAGTTGAAAGTTGGTAAACACGGCGTTTCATTAACGTTGAATGCAAACCCTGCCCAACCGTCGCGCTTTCGATGGAGCCCATTGTAGTTCCCGAACAGCAAAACAATTTTCAGCCTGTAAATCCCCGCAGCAAAGCGCGGATCGACCTGTAGACTCATGGAATATGGGCCATTTCCCAAGTCTATAATAGGCGGACGTGACTTCCACGACGAACCGGAAAGATCCGTCTCAAAGTAATCCCCACCTGAGCACCGCGGCTCTACTTGTGAACGATTCCTACTAGAAGCTCCACCAGCTTGTCAAGCTCAAGACCGAGCACCACAATTCTGGTTGTTGCTACAGCGTGGCAGGGTTTTGTGCCGTTCTCTGCCAGTCTTTGCAGGGGCGTTTCGGTCTCTTTTTCTTGGTCTCCTTTTCATTTGATTGAAAGGAATTCGAATTTTGAGCGCCGAAACCAACATAACTCCAAACAATGTCAAGAATGAAATATACTCGTTTTTCCCATTTCAAACTGGCTTAAGGTTTTTGAGGATTAGTTTTTATTCCTTTTGAACAATTTTAAAAAGTTTGGCATAGTGGGGTTCGAAATCGTTTTCATTTGGTGTAAAAAAATCAGTTTGTTATGCCTTTGAAAAAGATTGAAAATTTTTCATTAAGTTGAAGATGTGTATGGAGTGCCCTTCAAATAGTTCAAAAATTTTTACTTAAAGTTGGGATTAAGGTCTTAAAGTGTTGATCTTGTTTAAATTTTTAATTTTTTTTTTGCTTAAGTTGGGAGGGGTTTGGAGTTGTACTCCTTTTTTAAAAAAAAGTTTGAAAAGTTTTAATTAAATTGGGGTTCAAAACTTTAATTTTGGATTAAAATGAAATGAAAATTTGCAAATTTTTTCCATAGTTTAAATATTCGATTCAAACCCTTAGTTTTGGATCAAAACAAAAAGGAAAAAAAATTTGCAAAATTGTTTTTACATAGTCTAAAATGTTGATTTCAATCTTTAGTTTTGAACACCAAGGAAAAAAATTTGAAATTTTTTTTATTTTACAAAGCTTGAAAGAGTTTGATTAAATTGAGCTATGCCTTTAACGACACCATCTACCCACATTTGCATTGAAAAGCAAACCTGGAACGCCACATTGTGAGACAAATTGAAGACAATCTCTTCCTAAAAAACAGACATAAACTTTCAGTCAGTTACATTTTGTTTCGGTGTTGGAATTTTCTTCATAATTTGCATGCATAATTAGAGAGAATTGTACCTTTAGAGTTCAGTTTTCTTGCGATATATTGTGTACGAGGCACTGTATCCTCTTCACTTTCACCCTATGGTGAGCTTGTGAACGAGAAAGTGTATCTCACTTGTAATAGTTTAGGAGTTGATTTTTCAAAGCATCTTATATCGAGCCACCGTATCCCCTTCATTCGCACCTTATGGCGATCTTGTGAATGAGAAAGTGGATCTCAAGTGTAACAATATAGAATTTAATTCATAAGCATTCCAAAGGGCTCTGCGTATCCTCTTCACTTGGGATTTTGGGCGAATTTGTGAATGAGAAACAGAGATTCCCCGTGTAATAGACTTAGATTCACTTTTACTTGAGATATCTGTTTGGGTTACATTGGTCATCAAACATCAATTATTATCCATATTTCTAAAAAACTGTGCATGAACATAAGAAATCTACCAAAAATTTTGCATGTCTGAAAGAAGCTCATGAACCTCTAACTCTTTCTTCATTTAAGATATTCATCGAACTGAAAGATGACATAGTGAGCATCTTGTATTATATGGTTCATTTTGTTTTCGAGTCGAAACACCATCAGTTTCAATTCCACTCCTCAAACTAAGCAAACTACATTTAAAATTTGTGCTTAATCTAAAATTGACAAACTTTTGATTTTTATATCATCAACAAGTTTAGGTTAGTGCCTCCTGGGTTGCAAAACTTTGAAACTAACATTGATTAAAGAGAGTAAATCCATTAGTCACAAAAAAAGCTTGTCAGGAAAGCACTTCTGAAACATGCGTCAAGCACGAGGTCAATCTGAATAAGTAAGGGTGGTTCCCCCTTCTTGCTTATTTAGTGGGACATGAACTTATCGAAGGGATTCTATGTTCAGTGACAAGTCCTCGGGGTGACATCACTGTTTCTAGAGTTTCTGGTAATAAGAGTTGTCCTCGACTTACAACTGTCCGCCTGACCGTCGATTGTGAAGCGATAACTTTAGTGGCTATTCTTAGGATATCACATAGGTTGTTGTGAGTGGGACACACTTGCAATACCTGAGACAGACTTTGGAACTTTTACTCCTTGGGAGGGTGAGTGGTCAGGAACCAAAACTTGTACCCCTGGTGATTAAAGTTTATTGTAACTGTTTCTCATACCTTCGCTCCTAGCAATTGTATGAGGACATGAAATCTCTTAGCAGCTACTAGTTTCAAAAATCCCTACAATCCAGCTTTTCACTGAGCTTCGGTTCTTTGGAAAAGTAAGTTTGCTTGCATGAAATCTCTAGGGAATATTTACTGTGTGGACACTTTTCATTTGTTTGAGTCTAGACCGCTTTAGGATTGTTTGATTCAAACTATCATTTTAAACACATCCTTTTGTCAACTTCTTAGAAGTGGCTACTCTCCCGATCCGCCAGTCACGACGGCAACGAGGTGAGTCACCAGAAATTGCAGAGATTTCAAGCAAGCAGAGACAGACACAAAAACCGCATTCTAATGACTTGGAAACATACCTGATTTTCAACTCAATTAACATTACTCGAGAAGAACAACATCAAATCAACACTGAAAATTTGTCGTCACATCACAAACTAAATATAGATGTAGTTGATAACCTTACTCTAGTTGAAATTGAAACATTAAAACATCACACACATGCTTATGAAATTCCTCCTTTGATGAGTCTTTCAGAACCAGTTGCACTTACTATCCGTGAGTCACTGGGGTGATATCAAAAATCTTTCTGAAAGTTTGAATGACATGCACAAATCAACAAGGGACCCCATGGCTTTCTCAAACATTGGTTTTCCATATGGATCGGCTAATCAGGGTCAACACACACTAGGAGTAAACCGGAGTCCTCATGGTATACAAAACACTTGTCCAAATTCTACTTCCGGGGGCAACCCTTCACCATGGAATGGTAATATTCCTGGCGGAAGCAATGAACCATGGAACATTTATGCCAATTGGGGATATGCTCCTCAGATTAGTGGAAATGCCCCCGGGGGGTTATCCTCCGACTTATCCTAGCATAATTCCTAGCAACAATCCACCTATCAACCCCATTCCGCCATGGAGTGGGGAGGTTTCAGGAAGTATCCAATCTAATTGGGGCCCACCCCCGCAAGGGGGCAATCCACCCATGAATCCTATCCATCAATGAAGTGGTAATATTCCACCATGTAATCAATCTCAAGGGAACATACCCCTGCAAGGGGGAAATCCACCTATTAATCCTATCCCGCAATGGAATGGTAATGTTCCACCAAGTCATCAATCTCAATGGAACATACCCCCGCAAGGGGGCAATCCATACATGCAACCTAGTTCACAATGGACTGGGCAACATTTAGGAAGTAACCAATCTTTTTGGATGCCACCTCCACAAGGAGGAAGTCAACCTTGGAATGATTTTCAATACCAAGTTCAACCGCCATGGTATGGTTGGGATCTAGGAAATAACCAATCTTCTTGGACCCCACCTCCGCAAGGAGGCAATCCACCCAATGGTCATGTTTCAGGAAGTTGCCAAACTTCTTGGGGTCAGTCTCCACACAGGGGAAACCCACCTTGGAATTCTTATCACACCCAAGGACCACATCAATGGAGTGGTTAGGTTCTAGAAAGTAACCAATCTTTTTCGGGCCTAACCCTGCAAAGGGACAATCGAACCATTAACTCCATTCCGCCATGGAGTGGTCAGGTTCTAGAAAATAACCAATCTTTTTGGAACCAACCTGCAAGACCTGCGTTTGATCCAGCTAGGCTGCCACATGAACCTCATGTCAATGGTATGATGGATTCCGTCAACCATCTTGAATAGATTACTCTACATCCGGGACAAGTTTCTCTTCAGAATTTGCAAACCACAGCTGGCCAGGCACTGCAGGAACCTGCTCATCCTTCCAACAATTCCGACATCCTCACAGTTTCATCCATAGACCTTTAGAGGAAAGAAGAAGAAGTACAAGAGTAAGCAAAATGCTAACTCTGGGAAGGGAGATGCACCAACTGTGCTTCAATGCGGTGGGAAACAACAACCCACTATTTTGACATTGGTACCCCTGCAAGGGGGCAACCAACCAACCCCCCTGCAAGGTGGCAATGATCCTAATGCCAATGTCTTCATGTGTGATCCTGATATGCACATTCAAACAAGACTTGATTCTTATGATGTCTCTCCTAGTACAGCGGATCAATCAGAATCACGGCCATATGCTTATCTCTACATTGAGAAACTAGCCATAGACTTAGTACCACACCCCCCCAAAGGTGTTATATGTAGAACAATGCATAATCCCAACACGCAAGCTGCTCAGAACATTAATGTTCTTGAGGACCTAGCTCAAGTACCATGTGCCATGTCAGCCTTGGAGGTATTGCAATGTCATTCTACGCCAAGAAAGGAACTATTGTCTACCATTTTTGTTGTTGATCCATCCGATGAGACTTTGATCACATCAGACATAAACCATTCAATATGTAGGATCATTCCCGAAGTTGCTTTTCAGATTAAAGTAACAACTCATGGTAAGAACATTTGTCTAACCATCATAGATGAAAGAACCTCAGCTTGTGTAATGTCATTTCTATGTTGGCAAGCATTTGGATCACCCCTATCTGTCGTAGAAGTTTCAAACCAAGCTACTCAAATAACTTTGGCAGATTCGGATCAAAATCTTCCCTTGATGGAGGAATATGATTCGGTTACCTGGCCCATTTGGGCTATGAGATCTCCCCAGCTCACATGACTTCTTGGATTACATTTTATCATCAAATGAAGATATCCCTGAAGTTGTAAACATTTGGTTGTACCCACCTAAGATCATCTTCTGTGGGGCCACTGGGAGCATACTTGATATAAATCTACCCAAGTATAGGAGCATGATCTGCATGTTCCTCGATCTTATCTGGTATATTTGGAAACTTGCATATAGGTTTAGGCCATCCCTTTGTGAAGATGCATTTGAACCTTTTGCAAATCAAACTTACCATAGGGTCAAACCTGTTGGAAATCGATGGGTCAGCCCTTCATATCTGTATTTTCCACCATTCCGACAGCAGAGCCTACCGAACATGGGACACCCTAGTCAACACCCCATTGCCATTTTGGTGCCCATGCCGAATTATTCTCATAGGCCCGGGAGCCCTATTAGTCCCATCATGACTTGGAGTTTGAGACCACATATTTCTCTTTCATTCATTTCTGACCACATCCTGATGGGCTCCCAATTTTTTGTCATTTTACATAAGCTCGCTTTAAAATATCCACTTGAACATCCATGCAAACTGCTACGTTGCTTATTGCTTATGTTGCTTGTTTGTCTGTATAGTCACTTTCTGTTACAAGATGCCTATAAACCATCGCTTATGTATATTTGACCCATACCCATGGAGGAAACATCTGTAAGAGTGTACATAACTAGCTCAGCCCTTGTTTGCAATACGGATCTTTGCCTTGGCCTGACCCATGCCCTTGACATTCAGGCGCATGCCCTTGAGACACTCGTTTCCTCTAATGTATCATAGCATGCTTTATTCTTTTTTCAGCTAATAAATGAAAAAGGTCAAAAAAAAAATTGGAAAACACAAAAATCCAAAAAGGGAGAGACTTGAATCACTTCATATTATAAACTTCGAAGAAAATGGCAACAGTCAGTCCTTGTCGCCCTTGAACACTGCACATAATATTGTATCCGTGGTCAGTACACCATCTGCATTTTCCTTAGGAAACTGTACCAGTATTTTGAACAGATCTCCACCGATGGGTTATCCTTCCCATCACCAATGGAGCTTTCGTTAATGCATCTGGCATTAGCATATTTCATTAAGGTCGGTTACTCAAAGTCCTACGTTGCAAAGTGTCCATTCTGCGTTGTGTTATGTGTTCAAGGGAAGTCCAAACCGACTCGGCCATTCCTCAAATATTCCTGACCAATCATGTCGGCCTTCCTTGTGTTAGTATATAGTGTTGGATCTTGCAGTTCTGCTAAATTATATCATACTATTGATCTTTGTTTTGTATCGGTTGATGTGGGATGCATCAATGCCCTCCTTTCGATGGATCTATTCCTATTGACATCAAATCATCATCTAGGACATGGATCTATAAACCCGAGAGTACCTTGGATCTTGCAGTCATTAGTGGCAGGTTTCCTCGCAAATGATAGTGGGTATACATCAATGACCCCTGATTGTTTGATTCTACAAGTGTTCGACTTCAGAACATATATTCACACTTGCTAGTTTGTACTCAGTACCTTAGAGTCCATCATCATTATCGGTGGGTCTCTTCGCATCTGTTAACGGCATACATCAATGACCGGTAATCAGATGGTGTTTTATTATGCTCGACATCAGATCACTTATTCGCATGATATAAACTCGTACTATCGTCAGTTTGTATTGAAGACCTTGGGAAAAACAGTTGTATCACTCATCGATGCATTGCCCGAGCTGCGCAAGATTAGACGGCCATGTCAGAAGTTCAATAAAGACTTTGTTCTTGCACTCATCAAAGTGCATGTTTAAATTTCAGAAAAATTTGCTTTTGACATGGATCCACTGTGTATTGTTCGTGGCCATGCTTGTTTACTGCTGAGCATGGGTATGCCCGCCTCAGGAAGATATTATATATTTGAGAAATTGCTATGTTTTGCAGGTGTGATCCTCAATCCTACGCCCGTAAGTTTTCCTTCCCTTATCCTTGCTTTGAACGATAAAGAGTATCAATACAAAGAGTATCAATATAAAGAGTATCAGTATACCAAGTACAAATTTCAGTAATGTATTTCGGCCCTTAGCTCTGCTTCGGACTTTACACATTAGGGGACATCTGTTAACAATCAAATCAGCACCCCTAATCATGTGACAGGAGCAACATATGTTTACCATGTACTCGCACCAGGAATTCATAACACAAGTTCATTCAGAGACGAATCCTCTCTGAGAAATGCATTAAAATGCATTAATTGTGCTTAAAACATTCTAAGTGGAGCAAAAAGCCTAAAAATGATTGAAAAGTGGGTTTTCAGTTGAAAATGATCTAAAATCCTATAAATAGATTATCCCACACTCAAAAGAGAAACCTAAGGCTCATTTCCCAATGCTATATAAGAAAGGCATGGTAGGCATGGTAAGGGAGATCAAAAAAGCAAAGGCATGCTGAGGAGATTCTGAAGGAAGAAAAGAGATCAAATTCAAAAGCAAGGGTGAAGGAAGGGAATCTCATGGCAATGGAGGAGGGATTCACACTAAGATCATTGGTAAGGATGTACTTCTTCCTTGTTTTAATATGAAGTAATTCAAGTTTCTACCATTTTAGTGTTGAATGTTTGCTTATCTTGCATGATTCTAATTCTGAAATGTTCTTAGATCTTAATGAATGTTTAATGAAGGAACTTAGATCTTTAGGAACTTGTGATAATTGCTTCATTTCTGACATAGAGACTCACCACCTCTTAGCAAAATAGTTTAATATGTGTAGACATAACCCTGCACTAAATGCTATTATCATCGAGGGCTGGCAACACTTCAAAGTTTCATTTGTCATCTTGGGAATCAATCTTGAAGCCCAAGGGTTTCAATGGTTGGGGCGTCAAGGACCTTAGATCTTTCAATTTATCTCTATGTGCAAAGTCTTTGTGGAGGAGTTTGTTTGATGAAGGCCTTTGGGAGAAGGTCATTTAGGCAAAGTATCTTGGTAGATTACCACTTCCTCTTTGGCTCTGGATTGGTAAGATGAGTCCTTTTGGTTCATTTCTATGGAGGAGTTTGATGAAATCCTTTCCTATTATCAACATTGGTATAGGCTGGGAGGTTGGTAGGGACACCCATATTTTTGTGGGTATTGATCCAATTGTCGGGCTTGGGGCCGAGTTCAGATTTCCTGCTGTTGTTATGCATGCCCTGCACAGTCGATCTGTCTATGTTTTGAAGCAATCCACATGCATCCAGGAGAGGGATGGCTCTTATTGGAGATCGGCGTCGGATTTAGGTCTGGATCCCGGTCTTCATGTTTATTGGGACAGATATGTTTCTCAGTTGGTTCACGCGGGGATCTCTTTATCTTCGGAGGAAGATATTCTTTGACGGTGTTTTGACAAGACCTCTGGAATGGTCACAGCGCATAAAGCTTATGATGTTATTATGTATTTGGAGAAGGGTGTTGGTATCGGGCAACATTGCAGATTGATTTGGAAGGTCCATTGCCACCTTAAAATACGTTGCTTCATATGGTTGGTTATACATAACAAGATATTGACATGGAGCAATCTAATCAAGCGTGGTTTTGCTGGCCCGAGCCGATGTATCCTTTGCTTTATTTGTCGGAGAGGATGTTGATCACCTGTTTGTTCATTGCTTTTTTTTTCAGGAAATTGTGGACATGCCTTGAGTCCACTCTTCACTTTCACTTCAACTGGAGATGTGATATTGTTGTGGATAATTTCCATTCATGGTTTGAGGGTCATTCGTATGATTATGCTCTGCCTTTTATAATGATTTGGGAAGTATGGAAATGTCGCAATCGTTGGATTTTTTAGGATGTGAAGGGCTTGATTTCTGTGCTTTGTGCAAAGATTGCGGGATACTTCCCCCCAACCAGCAATCTGATCATTAAGAAGCAGCGTAATATTTTTCCATTTTCAGAGACAGAATATGACTTGCCTCTTGGATTTTTCGACGGTGCTGCCCAGCAGGGCCTCTGTGGGTCTAGTATGATCCTCAAAGTTTCTAGGAATTTTTTTTTCAAACTGCGGATGCGAGCTGGTAAAGGCTCTAACACCCGTTCAGAACTGTTATCCTTATAGGGTCTTCTTTTCTTTGCAAATTATCTCGGCTTGCACTCGCTTACTATTTTCAGAGATTCCAGAGTGGTTATTTTATGGGATAAGGGTGAACAGATCTTTCATACCTTGGAACTAAGTGGATGGATCAAGCACACTCGAGCTATTATATCTCTTTTCGCTGCCATCTCTTTTGTTCATGTATACAGGGAGCACAATATGGAGGCGGATCAGCTCTCCAAACTGGCTGTTGGTGAATTGGATGGGTTCATCTTTGTTGAAGAATATAGAGAGGGAACTCTGTATAAGACTGAACATTTGCAATTCATTTGAATTTGCAGAAAAGAATTGCATGTCATTAGTTTTATGAAGGAGGTTTTTTATAGTCCTTTTTTTGTATGCATCATGTATGAGAGCATGTAATATATGTACCAGACACTTATTGTTTTATGTTTAAAATAGGCACCTCACCTAATATGTAACTTTTGACACAACTTTTTCCCTTAATAAAAGTTGATTTTTTTTGTATGAAAAAAAATACTATGCCATTTGATATTTAGTATTTAACATTTTTTTTTATTCCTTACATAATTGTTTAGATTTCTTGTTCATATCATTTGGTTTTAGAATATAGAGTTTGGTTTAGTAATATTTTTGGTATTATTTACATGTTTTTGAGCTCCCAACTACTCTCCTAAATCATGGTAGAGCATCTTGATATCACCTAGCCGTTCCTCGAACAATTGCGCCCTACGCAAGAGGCCCAAGATGACAACCAATGTGCCCTATTTGCATGGCACACCAAGCAATAGGTCCACCTAGCACTCCAATTAGATGCTCACCTTTTACTCCCTCTTTTCAATGGCGCTATGGATGGAGTGACGGTAGACTCCTAGAGTGATAGTGTTGACCTTTATTTCTAGGGCCATCCAACCATGACTAATGCTAGAAAGTTGGCACATTGTATGCAACATTTGAAAGGCCTTGTACTCAATTGGTTCCATGAGTATACATAATTGCCATAGACTAACCACCAATCCTCAATCAACCTCAATATTGTGGTTGAATTAAATGACAAAGCTTCCAACCCTTGCCATGGTTGCACTGTTGCCTTTTGTGGTCATTTTTATCCTCCAAGCTAATACAAGGACTTCCTTGCATGCTAGTTGCAACCACAACAATGATTTGTGTAGACAATGCAGTGGTTCATTGAGTTCTTTTCCAAGCCCCAGACGCTCCTCCAAACCAAAAACTTAGAAGAGGTGCTTCTTGTCAAATTTAATTCTAGTTCACCACCCTTTGTACAACTTGACGTGCTCTTCTTTACCAATGCCACTCTTAATGAGGCTTTTAAGTGTGTTATTTTTTTGGAAAAGCATAATGCATCTAAGCAACCTGCTAAACCTATTGGTTTTTGCCTTACACTCAACCCTTCATCTTGAATATGTGCTTTTCACCATACTTCTACACGTGATACCATGGATTTTCATGCCTTTAAAGCTCAAAAGGAGGTTACAAGTTTACTCACCACACCCATATTCAAACCTTCACCCCTAGAATCAAATCTCCTTGAACTAGATAACCCTTCGATCAATTAATATTTCCTTAATGACCACCTCTTCCCCACCTGATATCTCCTCTTTTCTTTGTCACAATTTCCAAACCATTGTCCTAGTGAATTATTGACAATTGATGTGAAAGCATTCTTGTATACCAAGCCTTGGTTTATGAACTTCATCATCCTACTACACCCTATCCTCAACCCTACCATCTAGGTTGGGTCACCAATTAGGGCACCTATATACTCATCACAAAACATTGTTAAATTACCTTTCCTATTGAAACCTACATCGATGCCATATATTTCGATGCGGCTTTGCTAGACTATAGAGATTTGATCTTAGGGTGGCCTTATCATATTGCTTGTAATGCCATCAATCATGGGAGTCAAAATAGATATACCTTTGAGCTCTAAGTTAGCCACTATTGATTACACTTTGCTTCTTCTCCATCACCTTCCAATCCTGTTTCCTAATAGGGACCATTGTTGTTTATCAAAATTCATTGAGGCTACCTTACTCTATATCATTCAACAACACAAGGTGTATAATGTTGACAAGCTTTCTAACCTAGCATCCAAGCTATTTTGGACACCTATGATGATATTTTTGCTAAGTCTCATGGCATACCTCCACCATGTCCCATCCAACATTCAAATGATCTCGTCCTTGGTGTTTCTCCTCCTAATTACCTTACCTACCACCTCTCCCACCTCTCCTTGATCGAGCACATTGAAATAGAGAAACCATTGCAAGTTCTCATCCATGAACACCACATTCAACCAAGTACCTTTCATTATGGTTCACTAACATTTACTATTCCAAACAAAGAAAAGGATGAATGTCTTCTTGTCCTAGATTATCATGCCCTTAAAAAAATGTCAATAAACAATCAATACCCTCTACCATGTATAAATGCTCTCTTGCATCAACGTAAGGGCACCTAGTATTTCACCAAAATGGATCACACCTCCAAGTATCATTTGGTTCACATGGAGTCATGATGTCTAGAAACAACTGCTCAAAACCAAACTCTGCCTATATGAATGGCTTGTAATCAGTCATTCGTTCTCACCAATGCTCCAACAACATTCGTGTAGATTGTTAGTGATATTTTAGACTCCATCTGGAATATAGGTTATTGTGATGTATCTCCATGATATTCTTATTTTCACCCATAGATGAAACACCCATATTTAACATGTGCAAATTACACTTGACCTCCTCTGCACTCATCCGCTACAAGTCAAGCTTAGGGAATCATATTTGGCTAGAGATCTATCTCATGCTTGGGGCTTCTTGTTGATTGGCTCAATTTTATTGAAGATCTAGCGCGAGCTATTTCACTCATTCAATGACCAACTCCTACTTACACAAGGACAATCAAAACTTTACTTGGCTCAATTACTATTGTAAATTCATCAATCATTTCTCTCACCTTGGTTGCCCCTTGCACTTGTTCTCTAGTGTCAAATCTTTCAATTGGTTATTAACAACTTAACTAGCATTTGATGAAATAAAGGCAATGTTGTAATCTAAATTGATTCTTAACCTTCCAAATTACAATGTACTTATGCATCTCAATTCGTGATAAGCATTGTTTCTAAGCATAAGGGAGATTTGGTTACCCATTATTCGAAGACTCTTTCTACAACAAATCTCAATTACAATGCCTATGGATAGAGTTCTATGCATCAGTACAAGCATTGAAACATTGGAGGCAATATATTTTGGGTAAGGAGACCATTATGTGCATTGATCATCATCCTCACTTTCTTAAATTATGAGTAGAAAATTGTAGAAGCAATGCCATCCCAAATGGGATTTCTATATCCATTGATTTCATTTGGTCAATAAACACAAGAAAGAAAATGCCAATAAAATGATAGACTATCTTCCCTCGAACATAGGTGATACACATTCAAACTATTTCTAGTATAGCTTATGAGAATAAAAAACAATGATATTATTTCAATCATTTCTTTAGTGCAATGATCCATGCTTTGTATAAACCTACCACCATTAACCAAACCCCTTTCCTATACTACCATATCGATGATGGTTGGTTCTACAAATTAAACCACAAGTATGTGCCCCACCCACTAGATCGCTTGATGGTCCTCGAGGAATCCCATTCTTTCCCATTCCATAGTCACTATGGAGGACATTTTGGTAGTAAAAAACACTCCATCATGTACAACACTACATTTATCGGCAATCCATGTGAAAATCTATAGATGGATTTATCCATTGTTGAGATTGTTGAGTTTCGTGTCAGTGCCTAACCTTGCTAATGATAAACTCAATGTCTATCAACACCTCCCACTCCCTTCTTGGCCTTAGGAATCCATCTCCATAGATTTTATTAGTGGGCTTCCTCCCATAATCCAAAAATGTGATTACACTTTTGTCATTGTTTGTTACTTTTCCAATATTTTCACCTTTATCCCTTGCACTAAAACTATCAATGCTTCCCAAACAATTGCATTATTTTTTCAATGTCTTTGGACATCTTTTAGCCTCCCACTCTATCATATTTGACCATGGCTTCTACTTTCTCAAAGAGTTTTGGAAAACTCCCTAGAAACTATTCCATTGCTTGTTGTGTCATTCTACAACATTCCATCCCCAAATTGAGCACCAAAATGAAGTCATTAGCCACACATTTATCCATTCTCTCTATGCTCAATTCACTATTGCAACAAACATTAGGACACTTATCTTCATATCATCTAGCGTAGCTATAATGAAGGAATCAATTCATCCATTGGCCATTCACCATTTGAAGTTTGTTATGGCTTCCAACCTCTCACCCCTTATGAATTACGAGTAACCTTACTGCCAACATTGTGTTCAGATTAGGGTTTTCGACAATGACAAGCTTCCACCTTTGTACAATGTATAATAGATATACATCATCAAAGTTATCAAAGCCTTGCAATAGTGCCAAGCTAAATATAAGGTTTTCCATGATCTCCATCGATTACCTTCTCCATTTCAGGACTGTGATTGGGGTGCCCCTATTTGAGAAAACAATGTTTCAAGCATGGGCAACATCACAAGCTCCATCCTCTTCGAGATGGACCTTACGTAGTCATCCAATAAGTGAATACCAATGCTGTAAAACTCACCGTACCAACACAATTGAGATTTTCAAAATGCCATCAATTTTTCAAGGCTCAAGCTCTATAAACCCTCTCATTCCCATCTTAAACATCACATTGATGATTTCCAACAACTATTGACACATGGTACATTGCTCAATCAACTCTATAGAAATACTTGCTATTGACAATACACTCAATATCTAGTAGGTAAATCAAAAAAATTATTAACATCTACAAATTTATGAACAATTGTTGAAAACAATTTTGCTAAATTTATGGACAAAGTGAAGTCACTTTCACTTAAATAAAAAGATGATATAGTGTGTGATAACACCTAGTGTGGAGATGTGCCCAACGTAAAGACCAATGCCAAACGTTGGAGATTACCTAACAAACTTCATGAGAAGCCTTAACTTCCAACATTTAAAAAGAATGGTCGATGGTTGTAATATAATACATACCATTTATTCAAAATAAATGAATGGCATGGAATCACCATTGAGTTTGTCTTGTATCATAAGCATATTTTTATATATAATTATGGATTATATGAAATTCTTGACTTCAAAAAAATATTAAAAGCAACCTTATTTATAATTATGAGTTGTACTATATTGAACAATACAATAAGATGGCATGCTAACCTGATATGCATTGTTTGAGAATTTTTTATCATTTATTCCAAATAAATTAAAAGCCACTTTATTTATAATTTATGACTAACAATAAGATGGCATGCATTGATAATTGATATGCATTGTTTGAGAATTTTTTATCATTTATTCCAAATAAATTAAAAACCACATTTTTTATAATTTATGAGTTGTACTATATTGAACACAAAACTAACAATTTTTATAATTTATGAGTTGTACTATATTGAACACAAAACTAACAATAAGATGGCATGCATCGTTTGAGAATTTTTTATCATTTATTTTAAATAAATAAATAAATGGTGTTCCATCACCATTTTGTTTAACGTGCATTATAAATATATTTATATGTATTTATGAAATAATTGAAATATTTCAATAATGGTGATCTTATTTATAAGAGGGCAACCTTTTACTCATGTTATATGTTTTTAGGTTTTGGATTATTAACTTATTTCATTGTGGGAGGAAAATAAACTCTTAATAACGTAAAACCAATTTTAAATCTTATTCCAAAATCAATAACAACTACTACTTTACAAGCAAAATAAAAAATACAAATTTTAAAAACATATAATATTATTTTGAAAAATAATTATATTAAAATAAAACACATTATTTAAAAAAAATATTTTAAAAATGATTCCAAATAAATAAGCAACTTGACATTGCTATCATGGCTGGAGTGGAAACTTTTGCAAAGAAAAGTGAAAAGAAAAGTGAAAATATTGTAGATCATTTAAAAACTGTAATGAGCGACTTGACATTGTTATTAATGGCTGGGGTGGAAACTTTTGCAAAGAAAAGTAAAAATATTGCTTCATAAAGATTCCACATTTTAAAAGATATTTAGTAGCAATATTTTTGAAAACAATCTTATACCAGATTTAAAATAATTTTACTTTGAAATAAACATTAAATCACAAGTGTGCTTATTCTTTAAAATAAAAAGTAATATCTTAAATGGTATTAAATTGTAAGACTATCTCACTTAAAAATAAACATTAAATCATTCGTGTACTTATTCTTTAAAATAAAAAGTAGTATCTTAAATTGTGACTTTGTGATGGGTAGTCATCATCAATGCTTATTTAGAGGACATGCTATTGAAATTCAAATCCAAAATTATGTTAATCAATATGCCTATCTTATCATTTCATTATCTCATCATTTCATTTGACCAATAAACACATCATTTCATTTCACCAATAAATCCAAAGAGGACAATGTAAATAAAATGGTAGATTTGCTTAGTCACCCCTAATGTAGGCCATGCACATTTGAAATGTTCATTGTGTAGTTTATGGAAATTGGAAGAAGTGGTATCATTCTGACCCTTGCTTCAGTGATCCATGCTTTGCATAATCCTACCTCCATTAATAATCAAATCCCCTTCCTATACTACCATTTCCATGATGGATGGCTCTACAAACTATATCAACTATATCAGTGTTGTGTGCCCCACCTACCATATCGCTTGGTACTCCTCAAGGAAGACCATTCCTTGACATATGGAGGGCATTTTGGCACTTAGAAAACACTCCATCATGTGCAACACTCCTTTTATTGACAGTCCATGCATAAATATATAGATAATTTTATCAGTTGACGTGTTTCATGTAACTGCATTAAACATGCTAATCACAAACTTGGTGTTTATCAATGTCTCTCACTCCCTTTCACCTCTAGAATCCATCCCATGGATTTTATTAAAATGAGATTCTTCTCACATTCCAACAACATGACTACACTTTTTTCATTGTTTCTTACTTTTCCAAGAGGGTCTTCTTTATCCCTTGCACCAAAACTATTAATGCTTCTCAAACCATTGTGTTATTTTTCACTTTGGACATTTTTTTGGCCTACCACTCTCTATCATCTTTCATTGTGACTCTCACTTTCTTAGACTTTTGGAAAACTCTTTGGATACTATTTCATTGATTATTGTGCTATTCTACAACATTTCATCTCCAAACTAAGGACCAAACTAAAGTCATCTACCACACCTTACTCCACTTTGTTTGTGCTTAGATCCATTGTAACAAACATTAGGACAATTATCTTCATAACATCCAAGATAGATATAATAAAGGAACCCATTCATCCATTGGCCATTCATCATTTGAAGTTTTCCATGGCTACCAACCTCTCACCCCTTATGAAGTACCAATGACCTTACCTCCAACACTTGTTACCACTTACTCCACTTTGTCTGTGCTTAGCTCCATTGCAACAAACATTAGGACAATTATCTTCATATCATCCAAGATAGATATAATAAAGGAACCCATTAATCCATTGGCCATTCATCATTTGAATTTTTCTCTGGATTCCAACCTCTCACCCCTTATGAAGTACCAGTGACCTTACCTCCAACACTATACGAGTGTTATGTGCCCCACCCACCATATTGCTTAATAGTACTCAAGGAATACAATTCCTAGGCATATGGAGGGCATTTCACTACCAGATTTGAACCCAAAATATGACAACATACTCTGACGATACCCAAAAAATTGGTTGTATCGACATATATTACCTATTTAATTTGAAGATTTCTTTATTTTTTTTAAATTTGCTCCTCATGATCATTGGATCTTTGACATATGTAAATGTTTTGTCGGATTTTAGACATTCAGGAAAAATACACGGCTGTGATCCGACGATTGTAAATTATATTATAATTTTCTCGTTTCCCTTTTGACCAAATCAACCTCCTAAGTTATTTGGCCAACAGTCATATGGTCAACATTCGTCGGAGATCCGACAAAAACTCATTTATAAAAACCTGAAATGTTAGAAACATTCCTACGTTTTTGCTATACTAACAATAGTTTGCAGAGATTATAGGGATTGTTTTTCGTGCAAAAAACCAATTTTTTTTTATTTGTTACTATATTCATTACAAATAGTTTAAGTGTGGAGCTTAATTTTTTAAGATCAATAATCGTCACTCAAGCTTGGTAAAGGAAAATGTCACATAATATTATTCCAGAACAAAATCGAGAATTACTTGCTAGATTGTGGGCTGGAGTGAAAAGAAAGGGTGATGGGAAATGTTATTGTCCTTGCAGTAAATGCAGGGGCTTTAATAGGAGAAGAATAAATATCACATCAACAAAAGGACATTGTAGGGAGCATGGACACGTTGAAGGGGAGCATGAATATCATCCATTGGTAAGTTGTTCATTATATGTCTTTATATTGGTAGCTTTTGTAAATGCATGTATCATTTTAATATTTGTTATATATACACTAATATATTTTGATGGTTTGTAATTATAAAGGAAATCCCCCCCAGGGAAAATCTCCCTAAGAATGTGGTTGAACAAGCGTCGGAGGAACATGGAGCAAATATTGAAGATCAAGTTAATGATCATATGGAAGAAGATGATCATGCTAATAACACAGTTGAAGGTGATGTTACAAATACATTGATCCATTGCACATTTAATGTTAGAATGGATGATGACCAAGATGACAAATTTGATGATGTTCCTGATTTACCACTACTTGACAAGCCTGCATACAAAATCCTTTATGAAGGTTCCAACACAACTCTTCTCTCTGCTATATTGTTGACAGTAAACTTGAAGGTTATGAATGGTTTTTCAAACACATTGGTCACACTAACGTTAAGGTATGTAATATATTTCATCACATTTACATGATGATAAAGGTGATATTTTTCCTCTATTTTTATCGTTAGTTCAGTAAAATTAATAAGGATGAAATATGTACCATTAATATTCTTTATATTTACCAGTTTTTGTTGTTGTTGCATGATAGCTGAATTTATGTTACCACCGTCAAATATTTTACCTCACACATACCAAGATTTATTGCCATCATGAAATATTTTGGATTTGAATATCAAGCAATTGATGCATGTCCTAATGATCACATTATATATCATAAACATTATGAATTTAAAACAAAATGCCCGGAATGTGATAGAAATAGATATCGAACAGATCAAGTAACAAAAAATGTGCCTCTCAAGGTTCTTCGTTATATTCTCATTATTCCAAGGTATATTCCCATTATTCCACCACTGTTCAGGTGTGAAAGCATAACACAATTTATGGATTACCATGCACATAGTAGAAGTGAAGATGGAATTCTTCGAATGGCTACATATGGTTCTACATTTAGAGAGATGGAGGAAAAATGGCCACACTTTAAAGAAAAACCTCATAATGTTAGGCTTTCTTTGGCAACGGATGGTGTCAATCCATTTGTAGAGATGAAATCTATTTACTCGGTGTGGCATGTTTTTGTTATCGACAATAACATTCCTCCATGGATTTCAATCAAGAGGGAGCACATAATGTTGGCAATGATTGTTCCAGGTATTTGTTTACCACAATTTTTTTTAACGCATTAGCATCTCATTTGTCATATTTGTTGCATAATGTCTTATCTTTTTTTCATTTACTCATATATATATATATATATATATATATGTAAAATGGTTGTAATAATTATGTATTGTATATGTTCAAATCAATTAGGTAAGTACCAAGTTAAATATATGAATGTCTCTATCGAGCCTCTTATCGACGAGCTACTAAATCTATGGAATGCCATCACTATGTATGATGTCTCTAGATCAATACAACAAAGGCAATTTCAATTCCATGCAATACTTGTATGGAAAATTCACGATGCCCTAGGGCTAACACATTTTTTTGGTATGTTATAACGTTACACTGCATTTTAATAGTATTTAATTTTGTGAAGCTGTTGATATCATGCGTGTTTTTTAAATAATCCATTCATTATATATAATTAAAATTGACATAGTTAATCCATCTCTTGCAGGTCTTCAAACAAAGGGAAAATTTGCATGTCTAGTTTGTGGTCCTAAGATGAAATCTCGTCATTGAAAAAACTTAGGAAAGAAGGTGTTTGATGAGTATATGCACTTCCTCTCTAAGAATCATAGGACCTATCGAACTACCGAAAAACATCTTTTCAATGGGAAAGAAAAAGCTGCATTAAAACCACGAAGAATGACATCTCACTTATGGAAGTTGCAATATAATAGAAATCGTCAAGGTACGGATCAAATTTTCTATCTATCATCATATATGAAATGTTTGGAATTTATTGTTTTTATATTGTGTTTTGTTTACTGTAATTGGCAATGATTGTTGTAATTTATTTAACTATGCTTCATGAAGGTCATCATCAAGGCATTAATGGGATTCCACAAGGAATGAAAAGTTATCGCAAACAATTCAGTAGGTTTCCCTACTCTCAAGTTTCAAATATCAAAATTGATCATAATATAGGTTGGAATCGAGATGTGAAAGTCCTCTAGCTCAGATTATTCTCCACAAATCTGATTTCCATTGGATTGACATAGCCACATCAATTTATCAATGCATCTCATGCTCATATCCCATATCTTCATGTGCTCATCTTAATACACTTAGCTCAATACCCTCTAGTCGTAGTTGCAACTTGTAGGTAACCTTTGGTTGTAGTCGCATTGAATACACTCATCACATGTAAACATTTTTGTTGAAGAGGGATGGTGGTGTGGGAGTGGTATCCACATACATAAGTTCTCTCCTCCTTTCTTCACATGGCTTCCAAGTCTCCACACAGCTAGGTATAAAAGAGTGAAATTCCCAATCATCGGGAGATTCAACAGTCAAGGATGTAAATTCCAAGACTTAGGGTTTCAACATAATGAATTAGTATTTATGTGGAGCAAGTAGAGGAAGATTCGATGGATAGATGACCAAAGGAAATGGGTAAGAGGATTCTCATCCACGTGCAGCTAGGGAATACGAAATGTCCCTAAGAAGACTGAGCGGGACAGACTAAGTAGAGAATTTGTCAAAGATGGAGGAGGCCGAGGGAAGATATCAGAACTAATAGGACATGAATGAGGACTAACGAGAGATAGAGGAGTTATGGCAGAGCCCAACTATGATACCATTGTTGGAATGCCTAGTTGGGCAGATGACCAAGGATTAAGCAAAGACAAATGAGAATAGGGGTGAATTGAATTTTTCATTAGGATAGTATACATATAAATACAATTTGGCGACTCTTGGTTTCACAATCCCAATACATTTCTAGGATGCCCCATGAATTTTCATATTCACCAAATACAATTAGGATTCCAACAAGCATCTCCGACTCCCTTCTTGACCTTAAGAATCCATCTCCATGGATTTTATTTGTGGGATTCCTCTTGCAATTCCAACAATGTGATCACACGTTTATCATTGTTTTTTACTTTTCTAAGATATCCATGTTTATCCTTGGCACCAAATATTTCATTCTTCCCTAATTGTTGCATTATTTTTTCAATATATTTAGACATATTCATACCTCCAACTCTCTATCATCTTTGAATTTGACTCTTGATTTCTTGGATACTTTTCAAAAATCCTCTAGAAACTATTTCATTACTCGCTACATTATTCTACAACATCCCATCCCCAAATCAAGGGCCAAACTAAAGTCATGAACCACACCTTAGTCAATTTTCTCTATGCTCCATTCAATTACAACAAACATTTAGAAACCTATATTCATAGAATCCAACTTAGCTATAATCAAGGAACCCATCCATCCACTATCCATTCACCATTTCAATTTTTTTATGGCTTCCAACCTCTCATCCCTTATGAATTACCAACAAATTTACTTCAAACACTATGCTATCATCAGGGTTTTGAGCAACAACAAGCTTCCATGCTTGCAATGTATAATAGATATACATCACTAAATCTCTCACTACCTTGCAACAATACCAAACTAAATACAAGGATTTTTCTGATCTCCATAAGTTAGCTTCTTTTTTTTAGGTTGGTGGTTGTGGGTGGCTCTATTTTAGAAAAAAATGCTTCAACCAAGGGAAACATCACAAGATCCATCCTCTTTGGTATGGACCTTATACCATTATTCAGTAAGTCAACAATAATTATATAAAACTTGCCCTACCAACACAATTAGGCATTCATAATGTCTTTGATGTTTCATGACTAAATTCCTATGAACCCTCTCTTTTGGAAGAAGACATGTCTTTCTCCCATTCTAAACATCACATTCCATATTTCCAACAACCATTTACATAGGGTGCATTGCACAATTAATGCATCAAATGTATCACTATCGGTGATACACTCATCTAGTGGATAGATTAGGCCAATTACTAGCATCTGCTTCATGGATTATTGAATAATTATTGCACAATAATTTTCCTCAGTTTGTGGAGAAAGTGGGGACACTCTTTCTTAAAAACAAAGGATATGATATAGTGTGAGAGCACCTAGTGTGTAGATGTGTCAAACATGTGGATGAATGCCCAACATTGGAGAATTCTTAGCACACTTCATGAGAAGCCCTAATGTCTAACGTTTAAGATATAATCATCTTTCGTTGTAATATAATAAAGATCATTTATTCCAAATAGATGAGTAACATGGTGTCATAAACATATTTATATCCTAATGTGAAATATATGAAAATTTTCACTTCTCAAATAATATTAAAAGTGACTTTATTTACATTTTATAAGAAAAATAAAGATTGAATGACTAGATGTTCAAAATGACCTTATTTACATTTTACAATCAAAATTAAGATTGAATGGCTATGGACACCCTTCTAAGTGTGGAATCTGGGTTGTGGTACTTCTTAATCAACTGCACTATTTCCATGTCAAGTATGCTATAGAGAATGGCTCACACATGAAATCCAAATTCTATGCGTTGTGGATGTTGCTTTATGTTGCATCCAGACACCGTGTTAAAAAGATTCAAATTAAGGGAGACTCCAAAACAATTATTGATTGGGAAAACAAAAGGAGTAATGTGGAAGTGGAATGCGTGAGACACTTGATTCAAGGTATTTAATCCTCTTCTTTCCTTTAAGTGGACTTCCTTTTCACATATTCTCGAAGAGCTCAAATCCAAGTTCGACACTCTTTCGAAGCAAGCACTGACTCTATATGAAGGTTCATTCACTTTATATGAGTTTTTCGGTGACGTCAAAAGGGACTCAATGGAGTTCCTCATCTAACATGTTGGTTTAGAGTCGGTTCTATTGTTATGGTAATTTCCTAAAGTTATTATTATTCTAGCTTGAAAAAAGTTGGCTCCTATCCGGAAATAGTAGGGATGATAATGTTTTCAGACAGAGTTTAGAGACAGTCGTGTGTTGGTTTTGTTTAATTTTTGAAGTCAAAATAAGAAATCGAATATCATTTTTTTTTCAGCGGAAAAATCACCTTCCTGCTATTCTGAAGAATCAAGGAAAGTTTGAAATACAATCATTACAATAGGGCTCAACAAGAGCATCATGTTACTTACAAGAATTGAACTTGGGTGGGGAGGACAACAATCTTTCTTCCCAACCACCCAAGCTACAACCAATAAACAAATCAAATACCATTTATTTACAATCAAAATAAAAATTAATTTTTAAAAATAACATAAATTATAATAATATTATTTTAAACAAAAATAACATTAAGATGCTATGCATTGTCCAAAAAATCTTTTAAAATTTAATCCAAATACGAGTGACATTGTCTTGGAAAAACAAATTATTAAGATGCTATGCATTATCCAAAAAAATCTTTTAAAATTTAATCCAATTACGAGTGACATGACATCACTGTTAATGGATCTATTGGAAAGTTTTGCATAAAGAGTAAGCATCTTAAATAATATTTATTTAAAATATTTCTAACTTAAAAATATAAATCAAACCAAAAGTGTACTTATGTTTATTATTTAAAATAAAAGGTAATGTTTTTTCAATGTTGGCCATTATTATTAAATATTTAAAGGAAATATCAAAGAAAGTAAAATTTGTATGTATATTTCATTTTATTTTTGAAAACACACTAATTGTAATAAAATGGTAATTAGATGGAGATGAAGGTGTCTTATTTTGGGATGAATTCTGTGAAGGCACACTCATAGACTCGGGGGCACTGTTCTTACTTCATTAAGGAATCTTATTTTGATACCCAGGGATTATAGCCCTGTTATTTTGAAGATCTATGTAATAATGGACATCTGGAATATTTTGGGAAAGGTTGCAATCTGATTGCATATCATGTACTATTTGATTCACTTGATGAATAACAATAGTATGCTTTTTTCGCGGAACAAAAAATGGTAATTTTACTTAATTACCCAAAACACTAACACTAGTTATGCATGTTAGAAATGTTTATTATATAATTTATAAAAGTCGTAAGCAAGGGTATCATTCTAACTCTTTCTTTAGTATAGTGATCCATGCTTTGCATAACCTTAGCAACATTAAACAAACCTCCTCCTTATACAACGATATCCATGATGGATGACTCTACATATTAAGCCAACTCCGATTGCCTTACCAACCAAATTGCTTGATACTTACAAAAGAATATATGTAGTTTTGGTATATTTATAAATATATAGATTATTAATATAATCATGATCAAGACAATGTGGTAATAATTTCCTACTAGGATTCAATTTTCCTATAAGTGTATGTTTTGTATTTATGACTAGCCAAAGACAATATTAAGTTGAGAAGTTGTGATACAATGTGACTTGTATTATTTTGTACTTGTCTAAGTTAGTACAATGTGACTTATACTTCTCTAAGTTGGTAAATGTGGCCTTGTTTCACAAACAAACATTCTAAAATATATAAATTGTATTTAAAAAATTTCAATTTTGATGATCATTATTCATCACTGGAACTACTATCATTGCTCAATTTGCTTGCATGCCTTATTTTTTTATCTCTTGCATAGGAAATTGCACTTGGTTTATTTGGAGAATTTTGTAGATTAGCTTGAGATTTGCATTGAATCCCTTCTTGTTCCATCTACAAACATAGAAATGAAGGTGTAATTGAGTATATTTACATTTCTAGTATATATACATGAACACATGGATTGAAAAGTGTACCATAGCAGCAATTGCTTCATAAACAATACCCATTCTTTGGAATCCAGGGTTCATGTCATCTCTGAAGGTATCTTCTTTTGGATTCACTCCATACCTTGTTTCCTATGAGCTTTATACACCATGACAAAGAATAGGTATAATTAAAGGTTTCTTATTGTTCTATGAATTATAAAATAAGGGAATTAAAACAACATAGCTACTTACAAATTGTTCAATTAACCACTAATACCCCAATATATTCCCACAAGCCATACTTAATCCAATGTCAATCACATATTTTCATGGCTCTTCTTTGTATGTCAACACCTATTAGAAAACATCCATGGATGATTGTAAATCAATTAACTTATAAACATCACAACAAATATGAAATCTAAAATAAGGAAAATGCATTAATTGCTAACAAACTTTGAAATCAACCCTTTTATGCCTTGTCATCTTGTCTTATGTGTTGAATGGGTTCCATTTTGTTTTCTTTTATGCAACAAGAAAACAATTGAACATTAAAATCCCATGCAATAATTAAACTCTCTATACATAGAAAAATCAATGATTACAAATGTTTGATGCACGTTGTTGTTGAGATGGTTCATATTATGATGCAATTATGCTCATTTCTTTGGCCATCTCTTTGTACATTTTTTTCAACATCCCTACTGTTATGTTTTGTATATCACATCAATCATCCTTACTCCTCGGAATCTTTTCAATCTTCTTGAAAAATGAAAAACACAATTATATAAATATACACACACACACACACACACTATTAATTTAGTTCTTTTTTTGGACAAGTGTATGCATATCACAAAAAAACATCTTTAGCAATAATACCTTTTAAATGATTATTTTTAGTTATTCTAAGTTTTTTCTATTACAAGTATCATAGGTCTCATTGACCATTGGTCCAAAAATAATTGTTATAGTTTATCTTTAACTTGATTATAGATTGTTTTTTGTATTGAAATTGAACTAATGTCTATACATTATTTCCACTATATCCCTCATGGTTTTATAAAAGTCCCCCACCTCATTATCTTCCAGCACCACTCCAACTACATTGACTAATTCATCATCATTTGCATCCTTCATAATTTTTTTATCTTCTTAGGAAGTGTTCCCTCATTGTTTTTCCTTGCACAACATTCAACATATGTGAAATCGGATGTTTGTAACATGTTAACAATTATTGTCAAAGTGTATTTATAATGAAAAGTCAAAGAAAAAAATCATATCGATCACCTTTTCATCCACCTAGTTCCTCTCTCTGCAACATTTCCATAAAGTTTTTTCATTCTTTTCCACTCACATTCCAAACAATCTTTTGGAGTTTTAAGCTTTTGCTCAACATAACACACATTGTCCAATACACATCATTTAAACCTAAAAATTATTCAAACATATTACTTCTATGTTAAAATATAAAAGACTCACTTGCCATATTCTCTTCTTGGGATGTGCTTCCCTAGCCTTCAATGTTATAAGTGTTTTTCTCTAATATTTTATCAACTATATCAATAAAAAATCTGCACACAATGAAATACAAAAATTATGAAATATGGTCTACAAACTAAATAAATAATTTTAGGTTGAGATTTGAAATTATTTACGAGTTAGGCAGTACGTACAATCTAGTAACAAGCAACAATGCACTTAAGACATATTTAAGCATCGTTGTGGTATTATACAATGCACATCGATAAACTTGGTAAGCTTCAGTGTGCCATTACTATAGCGTGCACATTGATAAACTTGGTAACATTTTCTTAAAATTAATATCACCAAAATGGTTTGCTTAATACAATATTTTGCACTGGTGCATCATTTTTTCAAATTGCACATTACTATATTTAGCAATTTTTTTTTAAAAGGCATGTCAAACGGTGCACTTTAAATAATAAATGGATCAAAATATTGTGAACCATGAATTTAAAAAATAAAAATAAATGATAGCAACAAGATTTGGGATCCAATGCAATGCATGGTCCCAATCCAATAGATACCCAAAGCCCCATATACAAATACAGAAAGCCACTCTTATTCACTACTACAAAAAAAACTCTCTCAAATAGTATAGAGAATAAAGCATAATGCTAGAGTTTGTGGCAACATAAAACAAAAAAGAAGCAACTAGAAAACTAGCGTTTGCGACCCTAAAGGTAACTTTGGAACCCTTCTATTTTCTTGAAAATGCACTGTAAATACATAATACTAAATAAATAAAAACTATGGAAGTTTTGAACCAAATGAAAGTAAATTTGAGGTGAATAGAATGCAGTTACATACCTTGAATTTCTCCTCTGCATGTTTTTATGTGACCTATAGTGATCCCTTGCGAATTTGGCTCTTTATAAAAATATGTCCCTTCCAAAGGCTTCCCTAGTAAATCTCTCTTGCACAAGTCTCCCCTCTAACTTTTTGGAAAAAGAATGAAATAAAGACTAGGGTTTTATTTTATGAAATTAATTTAGAAAATAAAGTTCTCGCTCATTTTTCCATTTAATATTTCAGTGAATTGATGATAGATGCACTTTTTTTATTTTTATTTTTATTTGTTTAATTCGTCTAGTGGTGCACCTTACAAATGTAAGTGCACCAATGCACTATGTTGAATTAAATGCATTGAACGAACAATGTAGAATGAAAAAATAAGTTTAAAATTATGTCGTTAGAACTTTATGGAGGTTTTTTGTTGATGCATATCATAATTTAGTGCACCTATTGGTTTATGATGTGTGTGTGTAATAAATGTGAATTAGGCACACCAATTGCTTACAAAAAGACCTTCAAATATCTATTTGAAGTAAGAATGTTACATGCTTCTCAAAATTTATTATAATAATGTAGACACATATTGACTAAGGTTTTGCCTTAAATATAGGTGGAAAAAAGTGATAATACCAAATGGCCAATTCTTCATAGTCCAACTCATTCCAGATTGCTCCAAGTTCATCAAATTCCCCATTTCCATTTGTAGTAAGCCTATATTTTGTTTATATTTTGATTATCTAACTGAATTTATGATGCCTTTACATGTGCATTGGAATAATTATACATTGAATTTTGTAGGATCTTGTTTTGAGTTTGAGTTCAGATGCATAGGATATTTGCTAATCCAAAAACGTTGCAAGCTCTTATCTTACCAAAAACAAGATAACATAGATATATGTTAGACAAAAATGGAGATACACTTTACGCCACCAATAGTAACAAGCCATCTTCCAACAACCATCTTATGTTGATGGTACTTCATCATGAATTGAATCTCTTTTATGACACCCTAGTAATATATGATTGTTCAAAATGTTAAGGGTTTAAGGTGAACCCTTGGCATGTCACACTATCCCATTATTAATAATTACCTATATGAAATTGATGGTCTAATACCTCCCACTAAAGTCAAGGATCCAATAGGTGACATAGAAAAGACATGTAGGGACATTTCCATATGCTCTCTATTTTAAAAATTGGAAGCCAAATCAACTATGTTTCATCCTAAATTGACTAACATATCTCCTTATATTGATTCAACTAAGATTTATAGTGAGCCAAAGTATGATATCAATACTACCCAAAACATATATACTAGTAGATCTAAAAAATTATATTAGCCGGTAGCGAAAATGTCCAAGTACACTTACCAAGGTTGGTTCAATTGTTGGAGGGTATTGATGACTTCTCTCTTCCTATCCATCTACAAAGTAAACACCTAACTTGTTAAAATCATGCTTTCTATTGTACTTGGTCGTCTTTACTACCTATTCTTGATGTTGGGACTGAATTCTCCCTTTGTGGTAATAATTACATGATTTCCAAGTCTAAAATAGGTGTTGCAAATATTGGCTTGTTTATCTTTCACATGTATGTGTTACTCCCAAAAAATCAATAGCACTTATGACATTTTATGGGCTTCGTCATAGTCAGTTTGATTACTTGAATATTGTTAAATACAAACATAATGTTTCTTTGTATAGTATGTGCATGAATGGTTATACTTTTGGAAAATTTTGCAAGAACTTGTTCTATATTGATGGTTGTCCATGCACTCAAGGGGACATTGCAGGGTTCATAAATAGTTTTATATTCTTATTATTCAGTGTAAATTGTTCATTTGAGGAACACACTAATGACAGATCTTTTTATGAAAAGGAAGGCATTCATATTTGTTGTTGTGCATGCAATACATAATTTTTCTCTTGATGACTAGTTGTTAATAAACTATAGCATTCATAGACCACCAACCACTCATCAAAGGTAGATTACATTGGGACTACCTTTAGATGTCCGCTTGGGGTGCAAAACAAATTATCTTTAAGTCATTGTATTTTTGGATTTTTGTTGGAATTAATGTAAATGTATTGCTTAATTTGACATACAAACTATCGTTGAATGAATAACCTATTCAATTCCCCCTATATTCTAAGTCACCAATTTATAATGTTAATGATAAAATTGGTTTCACATATTGGGGATGAAGATAATAATATAAATGTGGGTAAGGATGTTTTCTTACAGGACACCCATGGCATGGAGGGAATTTTGTTACATGCATTACAGTAAGATGAGGTAGGGAATGATGTTCATATCATCAATAACTTATTTAGAATCCTAAAATACACTTCCACCATCCCTCTATTTGGTCATGGGTGAAGGTTTACCCAACTAGGGACAAAAAAGTTACTATAAAACTTGAAAGAGATGTACAATATGTTAGATGTGTGTTTCTAGGAACTAATAAAGTAATGTTGGAGGATCCTAAGTCGGCATGTCGACTAGGTCCTCCACCCAACTCATTGTAAATCATGTTGACAATTGCATCGACCAGAATATGTCACGTTAGGTCGGTTGGTTGAACCGACAAGTGGTTACATAACTGTGTGTAAATCATATATATAGGTTGGTGAGTCGAACCATTGGGTTAACTTAGATATGTTTTTATATGTATTGTTCTACATCTTGCTGAGTAATGAAAGGCTTGTGTTCTCTCCATCTTCTTGTCTTGTTGTGTATGTATCTTGTGTTCTTGCTTATATATAATATGTATCACTGGTAACAATGCAACCCACTCGAATACAAAATTGGTTCCATTGCCGGTGATTCATACATAAATCAATAGCGAGCATGATAAATGATATCAGGGCAAGAGATAAGGATTAGTGGGAGAGAAATATCGCTAACTACCTACAAAATTATGCGAGAAGGAACAAGCTGACGATTGCTCAAGCAAGTGAGAAATTATTTTCTGAAACTCATGAGAAGTTCGTAGTATCCGTGCCGTTTGCGCTGAAGAATATCTTGGATGAGAAGATGTCATGTCCCAAATTTGGCATTGGGTCACAATGTCCTAAGCCCATTGGCCATATTCATGAGAGGTTTTCAAATTGATGTTAAGGGTCAAATAATTACCAAGGAGGAAAATTACTAGTTTCCTAGGTTGTGGGTGGAAGCATTGGGATTTGAAATAAGAAGGATAATAAATGATGTGTGGAAATTAGAATAGAATAAATATTTAATAAAGGAGATAAATAAATATATACAAGGGAAAATCAAAGTGGCATTTGATCATGAAGACACATGGAGGAAGTGGGACCCACACAAGCTAGATTTTCTATGCCACATGGCATCCTCCTCTTGTTAATTCGAATCCATGAGAAGTCCAATGTTATGGGGATGAGTTGGAAGGGAATAATACTTGGCATGAATCAATGAGGTCGAAATGTAGAGGAAGAGTAACTCCCATGGAAGAGGAAGAGACAATTTGGAGCTAGTGGGACACTTGGGCTAGATTCCCTAGCTCTATGACAACAATGATGAAGATGTTATGACACCTATGACACAAATCAGACCTGAAGGTTGACATCTGACATATATGACATGTTAGGGCTAAAAATAGCCTCCAAGAGGGCGCTCAAGTGAGTTAGGGCAGCCAAAGAGACACCAATTTGAATTTGGAGAAGGAGAGGGCTAGAATTGGAAGGACAAGTGGCATACTTGGGAATCTCTTCCCAACTTGAGTTGGCATGAAGTTCTTGGAAGGAATTCGACCCATGGAGGACCTTATAAGTTTATAAAAGTAATTAACAAAGAATAATATCGTATTTTGATCATTTTTAGAATTTGCATTTGTGAAGAGAGAGAGCTAGTGGATGACTAGTTTCTTGCCTTAGCCAATTTTGAGGGTGAAAGATTCCCATCCACGTTGGTAATTGGAAAGGACATTCAGAACTTCATTTGGAGATTTAATGGATTCATTTTTTGCAGGTGTAAGCTACAAGGCAGATCATGGTTTCTTCTAGTGCAGCTCATTCCTTCAACCATTTCCAGTTTTCATTGCATATTCTTGATCCTTGAGGGAGGCGTTTTTGGTGACATATTGTACTCTTTGGGGGATCTTCCAATGCCCCATTTATTTTATAATATGAATTAGATAATATTTTCTTCATCTCCATAAAGTTTCAGGTCGAAATTCCAAGTGGAAATGTATAAATCGGATTTTTAATGAAGAAATTGTGCCATTTTCCCCATAGCTCTTGCATAACGCTCTTGTGGTTGCATATAGTTAGTGAAGGAATTCCATTTAGACTTCATTTACATGCTATCTGCTATATATATCTATAATAATGATATCATAATATCCACAAGTCGATATTCCAAGAAAAACTATGTTAAATTGCTCATTAATGAAGAAACAATGTCATTTCCCCACTACCTTGTTGTGAACCAATGTAATGTTGATGGATTCGAATGGATAAGTAAAATACTGATGGTTTATTGATTAATGGAATTTTATTGATGTATTATATGAGTTTAATGTTCATTACATAAGCATTTGGAGTCATTTTGTTGAGTTTCATTGCATTTGGAGAAGATTGCCTATCATTTCCCCCAAGGCTGAAACTAGTCTTTTTGCATCTGATTTAAGGGAGTTATAGCAGACATTAAAAGTTTAATTGTGATGCATATGAGTCCATGTTGATGTAATTTATATTTCCCCTTCTTCCATTCAGAAATTCGAGTTGGATTGAATGCATTTGGAAAGTCATTTTCATCATCTACCCCTAGGGGATTTGAACCACAATTTACTAGTAAAACTCCATACAATGACCAGATAGCCAAAGGGGTTTGTAGAAGTCTTTTGATGGGTCTAAATCATCCCTAAAAATAATAATCAAGTCTTAATATCATTCATACACCTTCTCATAATATTTGGGAGCATTTGGAGCAAATTGGAGACCTAGAGCTGAAAACTAGTCAAAGGTCGAACTAGGGAAAAAAAGTTGAAAATTTCACCATTTTAAATAATTTCAAAAATGGGACATTAAAATGGTATCAGAGCATGATCTTGGCACCTGATGTGGTCTTATATTCACGAGGACAAGAAGTCAGGGACCACCATTAGATATTGAAACCAAAAGTGCTTTTGTTGAAAAGGAAAAAGTAGGAAAAGAAGAGCAATTGTTTGAGGAAACTATGACTAGGGATAAAAAGGGAACCTCAAAGGATGTTGAAGAGATTAGGAAAATCATTAAAACACTATTTGAATACATGTCCAAGCATATGATGAAAGGATTCGAATTGTTGTCTAGCCAACTTGGGAGCAAAGGAGTAATAGGAGGCAGCAATAGTTCTCATGGTGAGGAAAAGAAGCCAATGGGTGAGCATATTTTCTCAACCACAATGTTGTGCGGTATTTAAACCTTATAGTGAGGAGAGACACTACCCACTTGGGCGGGGTTGAAAGGTAAATACATTCATTATATTGCATTTAGTTCCTACAAATGAAAGAGATCAAGATATCGAAAGATGTACCTTTAATCGATGGCTGGTCCTAGCTTTCGCTTGGTCTTCTGCTTGATCCTTTGCTATGATGAACCTACAACACAAAGGAAACCTTCCTCAGCGTCTTGACTATAATGAATATGATGAATATTGAAAGCAATCAAACATCAACTACAATCATATACTAATTCAAATGAACATACAGTCCAATAGACATTTGATTTGGGACATGAAGGGTATTTCCACCTTTTTATTGTCAAAGAAACATGAATTAGTACAAATATACCTGACGTGTCAAGATGCTTCTGCAACCGAGTCCTGGGCTCCTACTCTTCACAATGACTTGGGAATTCCTCTAGTGTGACAACACTTCAAGCCTTTCTTCTAGGTCCCTCTCTCATGGATCCTCCTTGTATTATAGGACAAGGTAGGCAGTTGGATTCAAGAGGTGGTTGAATTGGGAGGTTGGGTAAGTTGCAGAACCAAATTCAACTAATCCCAATTCGTAATCTTAATATTTTTTTTTTACTTCATCTTAAGATGTACGCAGGTTTCATATAACCAGAGTGGCGTACAATAAGCAACTTTTGTGCTTTACAACAAGCATTTGCAACATTTTTATTTGTGTACGTTGGTTGTCCTTGAGGAAAGCATTGTTCATTTCCAAGGTGTACGTTGGTTTTCTATACCGAGAGTAACGTACATGTGATGAAATAAATAGAAATAGTAAGTTTCTCAGCTGAAGAGAGTAGTTCTAGTCAATAAGTCATCCAGGTCAACCTAGCTCTTCAATCCTTAATTTCCTTTTGTGTGATCAACAGAGCAATGTGATCACGGACGAAGAAGTGCAAATTTGACCTATAACAGTTTCCCCCTAATGTATGAGGTCAAAGGGAAACGATGGCCGAAATAAATTATAATTCCAAGTCAGAGGAGGAGCGAGAAACCACAAATCCCAGTCACAAAAGTGCCTGAAACAATGATCAAGGTCAGCGAGCAATTACAATCTTTGCATCATATAGATGTGTAGCATGATACAACATAATCTCCGATACATAACTAGGAGATGTATATATAGCATGGCCACTGAAATACAAGCGTGGATCCATATCAAAATGAGACATCATAGACATAACAACAAACTGGATCTATGTCTCATGAAGAGCCAAAATGAGTGAGGCTCAATCTTGCGCAGCTCGGGCAATAACATAAATATGGTGATGCTATCAGAGTGCCAAGGTTTTCATCCAAACAACCCAAGGTAAAAACCCTAACCATGTGAATAAATGAGCTGAAGTCGAACATGGGGGGAATCGTTTGATTACCAGTCATTGATGTATACCATTAACAAATGCGAGGACTTCCATCGATAATGATAATGGGGTCCAAGGTACCTAGTACGATCCAACAAGTGTGAATAAATGGACTTGAAGTCAAACTCTTGAGGAACCTGTCGAATAAGAGACATTGATGTATTCCCATCATTCAACAGTGAGGAAAACTGCCATTGATGACTGCAATCCCCAGAGCATAACGAGCTGAATTCGATGGGAAGAAGTCCGTTGGAAGGGAGGCCTTAATGCATCCTCCATCATCCAACACAAGGAACACTCAACAGGTATGAGATGATGTGGAGTAGGATAAGTAACAAGATGAAACAAACTGACACCAGGATGGTCGTTACATGAAGTCAAAGTAAACTGCGGAATGGCTGACACAAGCTGTAATCTTGAACAGTGAGCATGACACAATGTGACTCAGGAAGCTTTTAAAATGAAGGGGAAGTGATATAATCCTGCAATGTAGGAGACATTAACCGACCCTCCATATGGTTGGAAAAATAACCAACCGGGGGAGTAAAAAAATCGGAGATCAAGTTCACCCTAAGGTCAAAAACTAAAAACCCAACTGACATGAAAGACTCTAGTAGGTGTTGTGTTCAAGGACATGACTGATTTAACTGCCTTTGAAACTGAAAAGATGTGATATACCCTTCTTATACCTTATTCTTTTTGGTAAAAGAATGTCCTTCTTGTTGTTTTAATGAGTCCAAGAAAGAAAGAAAACTCAATAAGTCCAACCATGTAAAAAGTTTAACGAGCCCATGGGAGGAAGACTTAGGAATTTCTTCATTGTTTACAGAGTTTGAAGAAGAGATAGAAGAATACTCTATAATACTAATCTCTGGATTTTAATATCGAGCCGAGATCTGTTCTTGCTCTTCGATGTTTTCTTGTTTAAGGAGTCAGAAAAACTTAAATAATCCTCCATACACTTACTCGTGGATTTTAATATCGAACCCAAGTAGGTTAATGCTCGTCGGTGTTTTCTTGTTTATAGAGTCTGAAAAACTTAAACAATCCTCTATATACCCTCTCGTGGATTTCACATCGAGCCCGAGTAGGTGAATGCTCGCTTGGTGTTTCCATGTTTTGAGAGCCTGAAAACCCTAAAGAAGGCTCCAAAAGGTCCTTTTTCGTACATATAGTCTCCTCCCCCGAAAAAGTGTAAAACAATGGAAGAAGAACTCTTCTAGCCACGTATGACTAGAGTATTCCTTTTTTGTAAGTAATCCACAAAAGTCCGAAAAATGGTTAAACTTATACTTAAGCAAATGGACCTTCAACTCCTTTAACGAGCTTGAAAAGACCAAGTTTGCTCGGCAATCTTGTTTAGTTTTTCAAATAGTCAAAACAAGAGCTTAAAATGACTTAAAATACAACTTCTAGGATCGTGGGTTCGTGACCTGCCAAAAGATAGGATCTCAACAATCTCATTAGTAACTATCGACAAAGTTTCTCAATGACATGATAATGACAACATGGTACTTATATTGGTCTATCAATAAGAAAATAAGTCATGTTCAGTTTAATACTTTGAAAATATAGTGAAAATTTGAAATATATTGGTTAAATTTAGCTCACCAAAACTTGTAGATATTAGTGATTAAATAGAACATTTTAAGGACAACTTGAAACTATACACTTTTGCAAAAAGTGGGTAAAAATTAAAGTCAATTTTATATAACTAGTTTCAAATTGGAAAATCAAATATCACAATTGAAAATTCTACGGAAAAATTGGAGCAAAACCTTGATCTCTCTCCGTTGATTGCGACCAAACCGGACCACCAATCGATTTTTCCGCTTCCACCAAGTAAGTTCATTCCTCCCAAACTTGCAATTTAATGTATTTTTTGTCAATTTTTATGGTCAAAAATCATTTTCTAGCAATGTTCACATCGTGTTCTGTGTGTACGCTGATGTGTATGAGGAAAAGCAGCATTCACTTACCAAGTGCACTGGTTTAGCTCATAAAGAGTAGTGTTCAAATGTGTATGTTCAGTACTAACAGCAGCGTACACCCCTGAAAGTAGTGTGAAATGTGAAAAAGACTAAAAATTGAATGTTGCTTGGTAGGATGGTTTTGGTATGGTGTGAAAGGGAGCATGAGGACATGGATCGAGAATAATTACAAGACCCAACGACCCTTCATACGCTCTGAAGATGTGGATTATTGAAATTTTATAGAACGGTCAACATGCAGGCACAAATCCGCTTGCTTGAAAGACCTATCCAATACTGGGACGCAAATGCCATGGTGTTTGATATTCGAGGTGAGATACTGAAGCTCACCATAGATGACATCTACTTTATAACGGGTCTCTCTTGGAGGGGAGACTTAGTGAATCTAAAAGGGTCCTCTCGCAATGTGGGTGCCTTGTCCATGCAAGAATATGTCAATTCTTACTGCCTACCAGGAACTAAGAAATGTGGTAGTCAAGTTCTCATCTCTACTATTGCTAGATTCCCTCTCCAAGTCATTCTAAGTGTTCTCAACCGAATGGGGGGGAGTGCTTCACAACATCTTGACTCAAGACATTATATGCATATATGTATTGAATGCTTACAAGGGCATGTTTATGACTGGTGTTCAAGTCTTTTGGCGAACATGAAGCTTCAACTCTCGGGGTGTAAGACCGGGAGAATGAATAAATTCCGGTATGGAAGCATACTTTGCACCTTCTTCTTTGAGAGGGTGCCTGCTAGCAGTTTGGGCATGGCAATGCCCCCTTTCAACCCTTGTGAGCCAATGCTGGCCCGTTGGGGTGAGATATTCCTCCGCCAGGGAGGTGGCGAGAGTAACTTCTGTTACCATGAGAATGACTTCTGGGGTTGGTGGGAACGACAGGTGCCAGCTCTTGAGCAGTTTCCATATGCAGGAATAGACTTCTGCCATGATCCTGAGCTGACACTTCCTCCAGGAGCAGCCTAGGGAGATATGGGTATGTTCATGTTTTTTGAAAAAATTATTTAATTTTTATATTTTATATATGTGATTTTTATAATGAGTTTGAAGTACTGAAACAAAGTGTCAAATGCAGATGTTGGACCAGTACGCCCTAAGGGACACCCATATAATTTCGTGAGACTAGTGGAAGTGGATTCAGCTGATGCCATGCTGGGAACCATAGAGAGGAAGATGAGTCGGTTGAATCGTGACATTCCTACATAACGGATTGAGCAGATGTCGGTTGATATGCAGGAGGATGTGGTTGGTGTGCCCCCAGCCTGGATTAGGTTACTGCGGAAAGTAACTAGGCTGGTCATTTGCTACCGAGAGGCAATAGAGGCAAATGAGGCCCCACCTCCACAGGAGAAGGATATTCTATGTATATTTTTGAGGCCATCGAGCCCAATTTTGTATCCTATGACATGACTCTTGTGACAGACTTATGATCCAAAATCATACTACTTTTTGATACGGATATATATATATAGTATCGGTTATTTACATGTGTGTTATTGTGTTTTATGCATGAATTACTATGTGTGTGAATGATGCAAATGCCAATATAAAACATAGTTTGCAAATGAATCATCTAATGCATTCAAGTTCCTTGGAATATGTTGATATATGATATACTCAAACTCTCTCAAGTAACTTAACGCGCAGAAACTGACGTAGCAAAGTAGGGTCTCTAACCTGATAAACACCCATTAAGTGAAAAACAACTAACTGTGAGTTGAGTCGTACCTCCAAATGTGAAATTCCATGAAACAGAGCATCTTGGAGTAGCTCTATGAATGCACTGTATTCAGCCACATTGTTCATTGTGGGACCTAAACAAGCCCCTCCCGAAGACACTAGTTGACCAATTGGTGAGTAAATAACCCAAGCAGCTGCGGCCAACTAACAGGTGTGGCAGCTAGCACCATCAGCAAACCCTATAAAGTGTTCATTCGACATCTGAAACACAAAGCAATAAATGCATAAGATGTAACTACAACCGTAAACAAAGCTAACTCTACAAAAATGTACATCTATAATACATGAAAAATCACAGATGCCTAAGCGTAGTACTTCTTCAAGTAGGGTCAATGCCTGGGATCTCTTCATGAGATCGGGCAAAGATGCCGCAGAAATCGTTAAAAAGATTGGTATACGGAATGATCTCATCAAGATAATAGTCCGCTCCAATAAAAATATTTTCCATGACTCCAGGTTCAGTGGAAATGTTGATCGGGATGGTTCTCGATGTATTCGCCCTATTCCCTTTGGAAAAAATAGCTTGTGAAGTGGAAGGGATAGAGGACAAATCAACATTTTCACTGGGTCTCAGGGAGAACTCACCTCTCTCTATCAAGTTTAGAATGGGAAGTAAATAGGACATGGGGTGTATATTTTCTCGAGAGTAGTCCAGGCCTATCATAGCTTCCAAAAACGTTTCGTCAAAAGGCAAAACTATGTCTAAACAATCAAGAGAGTGGGTAAAGTCCACTGACCATGCAGGGGCATAGTCCATATTTGACTCAGCAGAGACCAATGGAGTCATGATATGTTTTGTTGCAGTTTGTTGTAAATCCAAGTAGGTTACCTCTACAATAGATACATGCACAACTGGTTCTGATTCAGTAGGGAGAATCCGCGGATCTATCATTAAACCGACCGTGGAAGTCTCAGTCAAGGAACATTCTTCAGAACCAATAAAATTAATGGGAGAAGATAGATCAAAAGTTCCTATTAATGACCCATAGAGACCTACTCCCAAACTCTCAGTGACTGGGAAAGACTGATCAACCAATGGGATAGTTGAATCTGATGAAGTCTGGTTGGACTTTTGAGAAAACGAAAGTTGATCAACTGTGACGATATTTCCTTCATGAAGGAACATTATAATCTGGAAAACAGCTGACGGCACTACCTGCATGGCATATGTCCAGCTCCTACCCAATAGCAAGTTATAATCGAGTGGAGCATCCAGAACTTCAACCTCTACCGATACTAGTTTGCCCGCAAGTTCAACATCAAATGATGGTAAGACTCCGTGTGGATGAAAAGATCTTCCATCAAATGTAGTAAGTACTGTATTATAGGGGGTTAGCTCAGGTTCACCTAAATCCTTCCAGCAAGAAATAGACATTACGCACGTGGACGCGCCCTCATCTACAACAACTCGTCGAATGCTCATGGGACCATAGATGACCTCTATCTAGAGAGAAACGTGGTACGACAACCGGTACTTGATATCTTTCATATCAAAATGCGCAAGCATTGTAGATGAATCAACACTCCCAATCGCTACGAGGAGTGCACTGCATTGCAATGGGCAACTTTGTAGTACCTCCAAAGTAGACATGGCACAGGGTTTGGGATAAATCCTCCACAACATTGTAGTTGGGGGCAGCCCACATGTTGGGGTTGTGCACAAGCCGTTTGTAGACACCTTTCGGTATCATCGACAACGTCTCTACTAGTATGTGAAGTGTAGTAGAGGATTCAAGAACATCCTTCTATTGTGGATTCGGGGTATAATTCCTTGCTCGAGTTTGCAATAGAGAATCTGAATTAACCATATTAATGAATGACTGATCAGCTAAGGTGGCACTAGTAGTGCCCCCAACACTAGAGCTGCCAGAAGCTTAACTCTGTCCATGAGGAAAAGGATCTTTTAAGACAGCTGGTTTCTTCTCACAGATCAGCTTTTGGGCTTCTTCCATTAGAGGGCATTGATGGGTAAGGTGGTCCTCTTGACATAGCTTGCAAGGGAACTTGACCTTCCTTTTTTCCTTTTTACCCTCCTCGACATTTTGTGTGTTTCTGGGATTTTGTTGGTTTCCCTCCCCTTTCTTGCCCTTTCTTTTGTTGTTGGGCTGCCAAGAGCCCTTTTGGTTTGTCTACACATGCTGTATAGATTCTATAGTTGAAGGGGAGGATGCAACAGAAGTTGCTTCTGCAACAAACTGTTTGACTGACAAGGCGTGAACCTGCTTTGTTAAGGCATAAAACATTGCAGAGTCAACTGAACCCACAATGCCATCAGCATGTGGTCCAGGTTTAGGTTTACCTAAGCGTATATTAGACCTCGGCTCATCAGGAATAATTTCATATAAAATCCCAGACTGAGCATAGACCAAGTCCAGCTACTGGGTTCTCAAAATGGCTTCCTCTTCGGAGGACACCCCTGAAGTGGCAACTTCCTTAGAAATATAAGGAAGAAGGGATTTAAGGTACCATTCTAATAAGAATGCTGGGGGGATGTCAGCTTTGATAGCCTCTTTTGCCTTCGCCACTCCTGAATATGATCAGATAGATGAGTGGATTTGTTTTGTCAAAAGGTCGACAGAAGGTCCATATCGGCATCGTATCAGACAGGAAGTTGAAAGTGGTTCAGGAAAACAATAGCAAGATCCCGAAAGGTGCCATAGGAAGCTGTAGGAAATTCAATATACCACTTGGTTGCGACACTTGTAAAGGTTCTTTGGAAGAGCTTAACCTTATGGAATCATCATTCAGCGAATTTGAGGAGCACTAGAGATGAAATTTCGTAACATGGTCACTGGGGTCCTCACCAGTCTTACCTTCAAAATTTGGTATGTCTGAGGGAAACTTAGTGGGAACAGGTGGCCATGCAGAGTCATGACACACGGGGTCATTTGTAAGCTTTGAAAGATCTGTCAAGTTCAAAGTTGCCAAAAAAGGTAAATGGGGTTGAGCCAATGGAATCTGATAGACCGGAACCTGGTATTAGGAACCACTCACTAACTGATTCGTGTACTGTTGGTTGGGGTTGCCCCAGCCATCGGTTGTGAAATGAAAGGATTGGAATTGTTCCACCCAAAAGAAAGTGTATTAAATCCCTGTGTGTTTGTCCATTGTGGTTGGGTGTTAGCCCCGACATATTGCTGGTTAAACATATTACCCCCTCCTCCAAAAAACAAAGAGAAGGGCGTAGTCCCTGCAGGTATATTCAATGGATTCACATTGTAACCTACATAGGGGTTGAAACTAGGTGTGGTTGTAACGGACAGCGCAGTCATGGTACCCATGACAGGCATATATGTAGAGGGAATCGATCCTACAGTGGAAGTGGAAGCAATAGCTTGAGTTACACCCTGAAACTGTTGTGTAGCAGTGACTGAGTGAAATTCACTGCGGGTATCCCTGACAAAGGGACATTGTTTGGTCCAAAAGTTGGGGTAGAAACTAAGGCAAATGTCAAAGCTAATGATCTTGGCATGCCTAGAGTACCAGCATTGAAACTAAAGGACAGAGTTGAAGCAGAAGCAGTCTGCGATGAACTCGCTGTGGCAGTGTTTGTGAAAGAAGGATTAACAATCCTTGCATCCATAGAAGTTGTGGGAGTTTGAGGAACTCCTTGCTCGTCTCCTGGGTTAGTCATAATATAACCCGGTGTAAACAAGTAAGCACTATACTCAGGTTGTTGAAAACCTACAGGTACCAGAAGTGGATTGTTGGGTCCAGTAAGAGGAGGGTTGAAAGGAATATTGAACTCTCCAGAAGTTAGGTCCTCAACCTCGACAGTATCAAAGAATTGTCGATCCGAGGTTCTGGGTTGTGGTTCTCCAAGAACCTTTGTTTCGCCCATAAGTTCAAAAGAACCACAGGATTTTGTCCTCCGGCATCGCGGTGGTGGTGGAGGCTCCACAATGGGTGGGGAAAGGTTTTGAAACCTCCAAGAACGATGAAGATGTTGGTCCTCCACAACTATAACAAAGTAGACTAAGTAAAAAATCTAGTGGCCACTACAACTAAGGAGCAAACAGCATACCACTAAAAAATTTCCTAAGTAATCAAACCAGGCAAACAATCGAAAATACTCTCAGAAGCAAGTCTGGGATGATTAGGGCCCAGAAAATACTAACAGAGTATCAATGGTCAGTTATGTGGCATCCTCCGGAGGTCCTCTGGGTGCAATTGTTTGAATCACCAAACTGCCCTCCCTGGATTACTGCCAAAGGGTTACCTTCCATGCCTATCCGAGGTGAAGCGGGAATAACCAACCACTCTACCTGTGTAGAGCCCTAAAGGTCTGATACTAAGGCTACCATCAATATGAAATAACCTGGGGGGACAGTCGTCAGCCTAGTCGAAACGCATGGGCATAGTAGCAAAGCCTGAAGTCTGAAAGGACCCCCGTACGCTAATCAACTCCGGTTTATGGTTGATTGGAAAGTGAGGGGATATCCTCAACAATTGCAATCGCCCACATCCTCGTGCTTAACTCTGGTTTGAGTAGAGCATCCCAGGACTATTTGATAGAAATGGATTTACCTAAAAGATAGTTGTACTACAATTGTTGAATAATGAAGCCAGTTTCGGATAGTTTAAGGTGATTTAAGTCCGAAACTCTAGCCTAAGCTAGTTGATGATGTGTATACCTGAAAAAGAAAAATGTTGCCAGTAAATTTTATTAATATTTCTTTTAAAGGTTACTTCTTACTCAACGGTTGTAGTGCGGTGTGTGGAATGGTTTGTATGAAAGTAAAGTGCATGTAAAGTAATGCTTTTAAATTCACAAAAACTTTTTCTCTTTTCCGTTTATATTCTTTCAAAAATTGAAAACTAGGCAATCCTAAAATCAAACTTCTTTTTGTATTTTCTTTTAATATTTCAAAGCAAACTATTCTACCTTAAAATAATGGTAGACCTTACTACTAAGCTGCTTAAACAATTTTTTGTCTTTTCTGATAATTGTAAAAGAAAGAGAACTTGTACAAGAGCAAGACCTAAATGTAAAGTGTGAGTAAGACAAACACCTATATAGCTCAAAACAAACGAATCAAAATATTCGAGGAAGAATCAAACTACCAAATTGTTTCAAAAAGAAAAAACTTTAGTCTTGGAAACAAAGTGTAAAAGAAACAGGGAAAATATATGCTCATAATGGAAAGGCAGAACTAAAACGGTTGCTCCTAAGCGCCAAATCCCTAAGAAAATACTAATCCAAGCAAAAAAGTAGGCAAGTGAACCAAGAATGACCTTACCAACACACGGACTCAAAAGAAAGATAACTAGAAAGGTTTGACTCACTTGGACTGAACTAACAAGACAATCAGAAAGTATCTAAACCAAGAAACGTTTCGAAAGCAACCCTAAGGACTCAAACTTGAGGTCAAACCCTAATGGGAAGCATAAGACACGATGAAAGTGTGCTAATGTTGCCACAGACAATAAACGTTAAGAACGCAGGTCTGTATGATTGCAACTAGCAACTAGGGTAAAAGTATGAAGCTATGTCCAAAAGGGAATAGTGTACAAACTTCAAAAAGGGATAGAAAGAAGTAAAGAGACTTAAACAAATACTCAAGCAAGCAAAAGCAAACTAAAAGACTCAAGGGAGGCAAACAAGACTCAAAAGAGACATGAAAGTCTCAAGGGTCAGTCAAGGAGGCAAAGCAACAGGATAAAAGTGAACCCAAACAAACTGGAAATCAAACCCTAACAGAGAACTGAAAGTTACAGGAAAATACACTACTGTGCAGTGTATAAACCAACGTATACTATGACAGAAACGCTACTGTGTAGTGCACAAAGCAACTTTCATCAGGTAAAAAATGCTACTGTATGTAGGGTAAACCAGCGTACAAGGTTTAGAAGCAAACAAAAAGGCTTTGCAACAGTGGATTGAGATGAATCAAGCAGTAAGGAATAGGTAACAAAGACCTATAAGACCTCTCAGAGAATCAAAAACTGAAAAATGGACTAGAAGAAACCCTAAACTAGGTCTCCTAAAGCAGAAAAACTACCGGTTACTCCCCAGCGGAGTTGCGAGTCTGTTGTGCAGGATTTAAACCTTATAGTGAGGAGAGACACTATCAACTTGGGCGGGGTTGAAAGGTAAATACATTCATTATATTTCATTTAGTTCCTACAAATGAAAGAGATCAAGATATCGAAAGATGTACCTTCAATCGATGGCTGGTCCTAGCTTTTGCTTGGTCTTCCGCTTGGTCCTTTGTTATGATGAACCTGCAACATAAATGAAACCTTCCTCAGCGTATCTTGACTGTAATAAATATGATGAATATTGAAAGCAATCAAACATAAACTACAATCATATACTAAGCCAAATGAACATACAATCCAATAAACATTTGATTTGGGTCAAGAAGGGTATTTCCACCTTTTTATTGTCAAAGAAACATGAATCAGTACGAATATACCTGACATGTCAAGATGCTTCTGCAACCGAGTCCTGGGCTCCTGCTCTTCACAATGACTTGGAAATTCCTCTAGTGTAATAACACTTCAAGCCTTTCTTCTAGGTCCCTCTCTCATGGATCCTCCTTGTATTTATGGGACAAGGTAGGCAGTTGGATTCAAGAGGTGGTTGAATTGGGAGGTTAGGGAAGTTGCAGAACCAACTTCAACTAATCCCAATTTCTAATCTTAATATATTTTTTTGACTTCATCTTAAGATGTATGTGGGTTTCATATAACTAGAGTGGCGTATAGTAAGCAATTTTTGTGCTTTACAACAAGCGTTTGCAACATTTTTATTTGTGTACGCTGGTTGTCCTTGAGGAAAGTAGCGTTCATCTCCAAGGTGTACGCTGGTTTGCTATACACAGAGTAGCATACTTGCGATGAAATCAGTAGAAATAGTAAGTTTCTCATATGAAGAGAGTAGTTCTAGTCAATAAGTCATCCAGGTCAACCTAGCTATTCAATCCTTAATGTCCTTTTGTGTGATCAACAGACCAATGTGATCACGGATGGAGAAGTGCAGATTTGACCTATAACACACATGACCCCATAATATAGCAAATGAATTTCACAGAACACCAAGGCCTATTGCACCGAAATTTCTTGAGTCCAATAATGTGGAAGAAATTCTAATCGAATGGAAAAATTTGAGTGAAGATTTCAGAAACACTTTACCATTTGATCAATACCTCCTTGTCTCAAACAAGCTCAAGATGAAGGAAGGTAATAAGAATCCATTTCAAAATAGAGAATTGAATTATGAAATAAGTAAAATGCAACTTCCCACCTTTGATGGCTCATCTCAAATTTTTGCACATAATTGGGTACAAAATGCATCAGCTTGCTTGAAGGAGCAAATGGAAGAGACACATTCTACCTTAGACATGAATCAAAGAGAATCTACTGATGGATGTTTAAACTATGAAGGAGTGCTTACTAGTGGGTGCTCACACCTCTATGTTGGTGACATAGAGACAACTTTTGAAAGTGTTGCTGCAAGCCAAACTTTTATTAAGCATGAAAATGAAGACCTTGTAACAGTTGAAGAAGAAACAAGATCAACTTCCCCATCACCACTTGAGCTTCATGAAGTTGGTCCAAGTAAGAAGGAAGGAGATGAGGAGGTTCATTTGAAAGAGCCTCATTTTATTGAAGGGTCCTTAAATATGAATGAAAAGAAGATCCAAGAGTCCCTTAGCATTCTCCGTGACACTCAAGCATTGGTGTCAAATTCTTGTTGGAGAGATACTTCATTGGAGGAAACATCCTTCTTTGAAGACATGGAGAAGATTCAAAGAGAAATGTGCCACATCAAAGGTAATTTCATGTCTTTGATTTTTGATAGAAACCCTTTGTTTGAGCTTAATGAATTGTTACATGATGCAACTTGAAGAATAATGAGGATAATCATACGCTCACAATTCAAAATGAGCAACTTCTTGAAAAGTTGCAAGATACTTGTTTTTCCTCTTATGTTTCAGATTGTCAAATGGTAGATTGTTTGGAGGATTCTCATGACATGGTGAATAATGAGAAATGTGGAAATTTGAATATGCTTTTTGTGTTTGAAGATGAACTTGAAGAGATCCCAACACTTGATGTGGTGGAGGAATAAATTGAATTGTCTCTTGATTAAGGTTAAGCAATTTTTAAAGAAGAGCATGATTCCTCTACATTGGAACCAATCTACGACAAATGTTTCACACTTTTGAAGGAGTTGCAGGATACTACCCATATGGAGCCTTCCCATGATGAAACTTCTACACTTTTTGATCATTTGGGTGATTTAGTTCATTCTCCTACATCCTACAATTCCATGTTTTGCAGCATTAGTCTCAATGAAGTATGGGTGAAAGGGTTTTTTTTATGGTGCCACATGAGGAGTATGGAACTCCTATGTTTACTTTTTATGATGAAATGGGTGGAGCACATTCTGTTAAATTTTGAGCATTAATTCACAATACTCTAGGATCTTCACTAAGAGAATAACATATACAGTATATCAATGCATAACAATCACAATAAGCATGACAAGCATCACAAGAATCAAAATCAAGAGAGACAAGAGACACGGAGTTTTCGTGGGGAAAACCCTAAGGTGAAAAACCCCACAACTTCCTTAGATATAGAGAGAGCAATGGCTCAACCAAAGTACAACCAAAATACACTAAGATAGTCTCCTAGTACCAGATGATCCTCCTCTTCACTAGTGCGCCACTTTCTGAGTGAGAGAAGTGTGAGTTTCTGAATGATCAAAATAGAGATCTCCCGATCTCTATTTATACTTAACCTATTTGCCCAGTTACACTATGGGGCCGACTTGTCTAGCTAGGTACATCCACAATATAATATATATTTCAGGGCCGACCCCACACATGGTGGTCTAATAACCCGTCGCCAAGTACACACACTTGCGACACTTGTCAATACACATGACGACACTTCCTTATAGAGGAATAACACATCTCTTATAAGGGTACAATAAACATATATGAAATACATTCCGAAGTTACATATACATCAACACTCCCTCTTAACTAGGAAGGTATTTCTCAACATAGTTCTGCTAGACAAGTCTTCTTCTCGGGATCATCGTAATCGATGCAACGTCATCATCATCATCACTGCTGCTGCTATCTCAACCAATCTCTGACTCTACTCATCATAGGAAGTTCTATAGAGCCAGTCCTTTTTCATACTGGATGTAGGCCCACCGCCTACAGGTCTTCATCATCACTGGCCATACTGTGGAATCCTCAGGACTAATTACATGAGTCAACAAAACCTTGAAAGAGCATCCTAGGACTAATTACGAGCACACAGCTCAACCTATCGGATCTCCCAGGATCTTTTACATGTTACTGCACAACCTGTCCATGGCCACAGAGTATCACGAAGCACAACCCAGATGCACACACACAGCACTTACACTCAATGGCATGGGAGGACCAACTTACCACCATCCATGAAGGGCTCACAGCACTTACATCAATGACCATGGGAGAACACATCTGCCACCATGTCGAAAAGGCCCTGCACTTACATCAACGCACATGGGAGAACGCATCTACCACCATGTCGGAAAGGCACTGCACTTACATCAACGCACATGGGAGAACACATCTACCACCATGTCGGAAAGGCTCTGCACTTACATCAACGCACATGGGAGAACACATCTACCACCATGTCGGAAAGGCACTGCACTTACATCAACGCACATGGGAGAACGCATCTACCACCATGTCGGAAAGGCTCTGTGCATATGTGTCTTCGGAACTCATCACACATAATCCAACTGATTATGTACTATATATACCTGATAAATATGATCAACATGATCATCATCACTGTACCGTCCTGGTACATATCATTCGGAGCAACATCCTAAAGCTCGTCATCATGATCATCCTGATCATACAATGCATATACCTGATGCATACCAAGTATCTACCTGATACATATCATCATACATGATCCACCTGATCATATAGTGTATCCACCTGATACAAATACAAATATATGATACATATCAACATACATGATCCACCTGATACATATACAGATACATGGTCCAAGCATCCAACATGATGCATATACAAAATACATACAAATGATCCAACTGATCATATCCAGCATCCAACATGATGCGTACATACATATACATATAAATGATCCAACTGATCATATCCAGCACCCAACATGATGTGTACATACATATATAAATGATCCAACTGATCATACAAAGCAGAAACCAGAACATCATCCTGATGCTCATCATCCAGCGCTTACATCCATAGCCATGTGAAGGATCCTCCTTCCAACATGCTTGGAATGGCTTCAGCAAATGTGCCCATCACTTCTTCCTCGAAGTGTCCTCGATCTGAAGAACACCAAGCCTCTCCTTGAAGTACTCGAACATCACCCTAGTTAGTGGCTTCGTCAGCACATCTGCAATCTGCTCGTCCGTCGCAACATACAGGAGCTTCATAGCTCCTCTCTGCACCATATCCCTGATATAGTGATATTTGATCTCTATGTGTTTCGACCTGTCATGAAACACTAGGTTCTCAGACAGCGTCACACAACTCTGGTTATCACAGAAGATACCAGTCGCATCCAATGGGAGATCAAATAACTCAGACAGTAGCTTCCGTAGCCATATTGCCTCACAACTAGCTGAACAGGCTGCAACATACTCTGCCTAAGCTGTACTCAGTGCTACGCAGGACTACTTCCTGCTACACCAAGAGATCACACCTGATCCCATACTAAAGCAGCACCCAAATGTGCTCTTCCTATCTGCAGCACTGCCTGCCCAATCTGAATCAACATAACCCTGCAGGTTAAAATTTTTATTCGCTTCATACTTGAGCCCATAATCCACTGTACCATTCAGGTACCTTAGAACATGCTTTACAGCAACCAGGTGAACACTCCTCGGATCCATCAGGAACTGGCTCAATGTGTTCACTGCAAAGCAAATATCTGGTCTCGTGCTCATCAGGCACATCAAGGACCCAATCATCTGACGATACATAGAGACATCAACCGGCTCAGATGAAGCATCACATCGAAGCTTCATGTTCAATTCCATGGGTGTGGCCATGGCCTTACAATCCATCATCCCAAATCTCTTCAGGATATATACTGTGTACTTTCCTAGACCAAGGAAAATCCCACCTGCATTTTGCCACACCTCCATACCTAGGAAATAATGCATCATTCCCAAATCTTTCATATCGAACTCAGCAGCAAGCTTCCTCTTAGTATCTGCAATCAATCTGTCATCTCCTGTTACAAATAAGTCATCCACGTACAGAAGTAGAATCACAGGATTGCTTTCCTTAACCTTGTAGTAAAGGTTGGAATCCGCTTTACTCTTGGTAAATCCCAAACTGGATAGAAAGTTGTCTATCCTCCCATACCAAGTTCTGCGCGTATATGACTCCCTGTCATGTGTCTCAGAACCAAGTGGCTACTCCACATACACTTCTTTTTCAACTACACCATTCAAGAAAGTTGTCTTGAAATCCATCTGGTGTATCTTCTATTTCACCACTTTTATATTTCTCTATGCTGCCATCTGCAGCATGCTTGATCTGATAGATTCATATGGAAGTCATAACAAACTTCCCTTCAGGTCTTGGGACTACATCCCAAACATCATTCTTCATGATCGACGGATCATGGAATTCTTCCCATATCCTGGGAACTTCAATATCTTCAATAGATATCTTTGTTGTTGGAACAAATGTTGTTGTCCTTCTTTCGTAGGTGAAGGTCTACGGTCTTTCCTACAAAACAAGTTAAATTGCACGATTAGAAACATCTCATAATTTTCAGAACAAATTCTTACACATAAAGAAATATGTCACACATTCATGCAATTATCTTAGCCAATGCTTCAATACAACATTTATCCATGTTCCATAACTTTCTAGATGCATTCCAGTCTCTACCAGAACATTGTTAAGAGTTTGCACTACTCCCAACATGTCAGCAAAGAGGTTTCATTCTAGATAAGTAGCAATGGAATGTTGTACAGTGCCATAGGCCACTTACCCATCACATGCAGATTAGTAGTATACTGTTCATTAATGCAATCATTCTAATATGCACAATACATATTCTAAGTCTAGGAACATGAGCATATACATCATTGAACAATTTTATTTAAACAAACAAATATGCAAGAAATGATAATACTTATCTTTGTTTGTTTGTTGGGTGGACTCCCTCTGAGTCTTTGCTTCCTTGCAGGAGCAGCTGAAGTAGCTTCTTCTACACCTTTCTGTTGTGGAATGTAGAAAGATGGTCAACTCCCTCTGAATATCTGTATCCTTGCAGAAACCACTGGAGTGTGCTCCCTCTTGATCTTTGCTTCCTGGATTACCTGTTCTTGAACTTATATTCATTCTCGATCCCTATGCATGCTTGTTAGTATCATCATTGTGTTATCCTCGAGGCCTCATACATAATCAAACATTCATTAGTATAACCTTAATATTATCAAAACACAATAATCTCAAGCATGTATAGTCAGGATCATTTCAAACAGAAATAATAAGCATTCTTATGGTTAGTCATTAACATAATATACCTTTAGTCATATCATCAATTAAGGTAAGAAACATAATATGCATAAGTCCTAGATTACTTAAACTTGTAACTTCAAGAGTAATCATTATCAATCATACAAAAGTATATGATATATATAACAAAACATACCTGGTCATCATATTTGCTAGTTATGTCTAGCAATGTGTTCTTGTTCTCTTCAATGACCTGCATAACTCATTAGTTAACTTTTGCAAAAACAAATTATACATACCTCTATGTGATCCATGACTATGGATGAATCTTTGCCTTCATGTCACCATAGTATGTTCAGGTTGTCCCTTCAATTTGTACAATCCTCCCTCTTGCTCTCCAATCACCACTGCATCATCAATAGATTTATCCTTTGGCCACATTAGGACTTGGCCATACACAAATGCAACCCTCATACCTTTTGCATCCAATGCAGAGATGGAGAGTAAGTTCTTATTGAGCCCAGGTACATAAAGGACTTCTTTTATCTTCAAAGATTTTTCAGAATCTAGGTTGTAAGAGGCTTCACCACTTCCTTTGATTGGGTATTGATAATCATCCCCAAGTTTGACCTTATGGGGTGATTCATGTTCAGATAGGTTTACAAAAGATTCCTTAAACCCAGTCATGTGTTTGGAAGCCCCACTGTCAATTAACCAATCATTACAACCATGGGAGATAGTACCTGTGAGAGCAGAGATTAGAACATACTCTTCTTCACTTGACGAGTCATCATCACTTTCTGCCCTAGATTTCTCTTGTTGTAATCCCTTTTGTCCTTGGGACATTCTAAAGCAAAGTGACCTTTCTCATTGCAATTGAAACACCTTAGATCTTTCTTATCTTTGTGATAAGGATGAAAATATTTCTTCTTGTGATGGGATGGCTCCCTTTTGAACTTGCCTTTCTTGGTGTGTACTATGAGGGCTTGATCTTCATTCCCCATCTTTTCTTCTCTTGCCACAAGCCTTGCTTCTTCTTGAGAAAATTCCTCCCAAAGTCTACTGAAGGAGATTAATTTCTTTCTTGCACAGATCCCTTGGATAAAAGAGTCCCATGACCTAGGTAGGCCATTCAAAGTGGTCATAACAATTTCACCATTCTCCACCATTTCATCTACAGCTTCAAGTTGTTCCTTGATCTGAGAGACCTTGGAGAAATAGGATTGAATGGTTTCTCCATTCGACATCTTGACCCCTTTCAATTGATTCCGTAAGGTCATCTTCCGATTTATGTTCTTCCCTTCAAATAGCTTGGTCAAAGAGTCAAACATCTCCTTGGGTGTCTTCAAAGATGACACAAGAGGTATGAGATGGTCTTTGATAGAATTAGCAATGATTCTCTTTGCCTTGACCAAGTTCTTCTTATGCAATATTTTAGCCTCTTCATCCTCTGGGATAGGGATGTCTTCTTTTATATATGAGTCCAACTCATTCTCTTCCAGGATTAACCCAATCCTATACTTCCAGGCTCGAAAGTTATCAGCCCCTTCAAGCTTATCCTCAAGCTTGGTGTGGTGAGACATCTTAAAGAGTACTTCAAATGGAAATAGAAAATATTTAAGTCTTACCACTTGAAATGATGAAAACTGGATCTAGTCCCGGATTAGGGTTTGTCAGAAAAATCCTAAAAATTCAAAATGTGAATTTCAACTTTTTGAAAGGATAGAAAGATGTGCCTTGATGAGCTGATCAGCCTAGTGTATTTAGAATTTGAGATCAGCAAAGCTTTACCCTTCAGATTTTCCTTTTTGTCCTCCTGGGTTCACTAGGGAGAGCCCTGAATTAGGGTTTGCGTTTCCCGAAGATCTACCCAGCCAAAAATCTCAATCAAAAGCTCTAAACTTCGATTTTTGCAAGGAGCTTTTAGCTATGTCTTCAGATTTCAGAAATTCCTATTTTTGTGGAAACCCTAATTTTTAGGGCCAAATCTAAAAATGCTCAGAATTGAATTCTGATTGGACAGATAGATTCTCCTTCATGAGTAGAGTCAATCTACTATACTGATTTTCCAAAAACTGTGGAGAGAAACCCAATAAACAAGAAACTCAAGTTTCCGTCACTGCAAAATGTCTTCTTCTCATGTTAGCTATGATACCATGTTAAATTTTTAGCATTAATTCACAATACTCTAGGATCTTCACTGAGCGAATAACATATACAGTATATCAATGCATAACAATCACAATAAGCATCACAAGCATCACAAGAATCAAAAGCAAGAGAGACAAGAGACACATAGTTTCCATGGGGAAAACCCTAAGGTGAAAAACCCCACAACTTCCTTAGATATAGAGAGAGAAATGGCTCAACCAAAGTACAACCAAAATACACTAAGATAGTCTCCTAGTAGCAGATGATCCTCTTCCTCACTTGTGCGCCACTTTCTGAGTGAGAGAAGTGTGAGTTTCTGAATGATCAAGATAGAGATCTCCCGATCTCTATTTATACTTAACCTGTTTGCCCAGTTACACTATGGGGCCAACTTGTATAGCTAGGTACATCCACAATATAATATATATTTCAGGGCCGACCCCACACATGGTGGTCTAATAACCCGTCGCCAAGTACACACACTTGCGACACTTGTCAATACACATGACGACACTTCCTTATAGAGGAATAACACATCTCTTATAAAGGTACAATAAATATATATGAAATACATAGATGAAATACATTCCGAAGTTACATATACATCAACACATTCTTATTCAAATTTGCAGCAACATTATTTGTTACTTTATGATGATGCACATCTACATGGATGCACCTATGATATGCATTTGAGTCACTTGAAGACTCATGGTTTTTCTTGCTCGACACTTGGCTCATTTGATGTTGGAGGAACCTCATCTGACACTTGGGTGAATAGATTTATGATTGGAGAAAATTTTTGTTGGCAGCCACATACTTTGTTATATCTTTATGATTCTCACATTCATGGATGTATGGGTGAGACTTCTTTGAGTCATTTGAAGTCTCCTTGTTTTTCTTGCTCATTATTCGGTTCAGATTTTAGTGGAGATTCTTCATTCACTTCTTGGATGAAAGAATACATGGCTGAATATTTTAATGCATATCACATCCTTTTGGAGCAGCATGGTAGGACATGGTATCCTCACCTATGTCATTGGAGAAGATTCGATTGGTTACTTGATGCCTGTATGCACTTGGAAAATGGTGGTCTACTTGCTTGGAGGTATAAGCACTTTCATGACTCTTTGATGAAGCATCTTCTTTATGTTCATTTTCATTATGTTTTTATGTACTTTGATGATATATATTTTGTACTCATGATGCTTGGAAGAATGCATACAATAAAATGGGATCCAAGAACTATGAATTGGAGAGCACTTCTAATTGTTGGAGTGCAATACAAGCAATGGGACCCTGGGATAATTCTTAGTCTCATTGGCTTCAATTTTTTGGGGAAACAAGTAGTATGGGGGATGATTCCCCACTTAATAAAGTGAGTTTAATCTGAGTAGTTCAGTATCAAGCATAATGGTTCTTCTCTAAAATCTTCATGGAAGCTCGAAGACTCAATGTTGGGAAACTTAGTGGCAACTTTAAAGAATTATACAAAAAACAGGTTCTTCAACACCCATCTTTGAAATTACTTGAGGACAAGCAATATTGGGAAGGGAGGATTTGTCATGTCCCAAATTTGGCACTGGGTCACAATGGACTAAGCCGATTGGCCATATTCATGAGAGTTTGTCAAATTGATGTTAAGGATCAAATAATTGTCAAGGAGGAAAATTACTAGTTTCCTAGGTTGTGGGTGGAAGCATTGGGATTTGAAATAAGAAGGATAATAATTTATGTGTGGAAATTAGAATAGCATAAATATTTAATAAAGGAGATAAATAAATATATACAAGGGAAAATCAAAGTGGCATTTGATCATGAAGACACATGGAGGAAGTGGGACGCACACAAGCTAGATTTTCTATGGCACATGGCATCCTCCTCTTGTCAATTCGAATACATGAGAAGTCCAATGTTATGGGGATGAGTTGGAAGGGAATAATACTTGGCATGATTCAATGAGTTCTAAATATAGAGGAAGAGTAACTCCCATGGAAGAGGAAGAGACAATTTGGAGCTAGTGGGACACTTGGGCTAGATTCCCTAGCTCTATGACAACAATGATGAAGATGCTATGACACCTATGAAAAAAATCAGACCTGAAGGTTGACATCTGACGTATATGACATGTCAGAGATAAAAATAGCCTCCAATAGGGGGCTCAAGTGAGTTAGGGCAGCCAAAGAGACACCAATTCGAATTTGGAGAAGGAGAGGGCTAGAATTGGAAGGACAAGTGGCATACTTGGGAATCTCTTCCCAACTTGAGTTGGCATGAAGCTCTTGGAAGGAATTCGACCCATGGAGGACCTTAGAAGTTTATAAAAGTCATGAACAAAGAAGAATAGCATCTTTTGATCTTTTTTAGAATTTCCATTTGTGAAGAGAGAGAGCTAGTGGATGACTAGTTTCTTGCCTTAGCCAATTTCAAGGGTGAAAGATTCTCATCCAAGTTGGTAATTGGAAGGGAGATTAAAACCTTCATTTGGAGATTTAATGGATTCATTTGTTGCAAGTGTAATCTATAGGTAATATCATGGTTTCTTCTAGTGCAACTCATTCCTTCAACCATTTCCAGTTTTCATTGCATATTCTTGATCCTTGAGGGAGGGCGTTTTTGGTGAGCTATTGTACTCTTTGAGGGAGCTTCTAATGCCCCATTTATTTTATAATATGAATTAAATACTCTGTTCTTCATCTACAGAAATTTTCAGGTCGAAATTCCAAGTGGAAATGTTTAAATCTTATTTTTAATGAAGAAATGGTGTCATTTTCCCCATAGCTCTTGCATAACATTCTTGTGGTTGCATATAGTTAGTGAAGGAATGCCATTTCGACTTCATGTACATGTAAAATTCTATATATATCTGTAATAACCATATCAAAGATCCACAACTCAAAATCCCAAGAAAACTATGTTAAATTGCTTATTAATGGACAAACAATGCCATTTCCCCACTACCTTGTTGTGAACCAATGTAATGTTGATGGGTTCGAATGGATAAGTAAACTATTGATGGTTTATTAATGAATGGAATGTTATTGATGTATTATATGAGTTTAATTTTCAGTACATAAGCATTTGGAGTCATTTTGTTGAGTTTCATAGCATTTGGAGAAGATTGCCTATCATTTCCCTGAAGGCTGAAACTAGTCTTTTTGCATCTGATTTAAGGGAGTTATAGAAGACATTAAAATTTGAATGGTGATGTATATGATTCCATGTTGATGGAATTTATATTCCCCCTTATTCCATTCATAATTTTGAGTTGGATTGAGTTCATTTGGAAATTCATTTTCATCATCTACCCCTAGGGGATTTGAACCACAATTTACTAGTAAAACTCCATACAATGACCAGATTGACAAAGGGGTTTGAAGAAGTATTTTGATGGGTCTAAATAATCCCTGGAAATCATAATCAAGTCCTGATATCATTCATACACCTTCTCAGAATATTTGGGATCATTTGGAGCAAATTGGAGACCTAGAGCTGAAAACTAGTCAAAGGTCGAACTAGGGAAAAAAAGTTGAAAATTTCACCATTTTAAATCATTTCAAAAATGGGACATTACAGAAGAAAACCAAATGAAAAGGAGTGTGAATTGATTTTGAATCTGATTAACGGAAGTTGTATGAATATGTCGGAATGGTGCGAGAATATTGCCGACGAGTTTTGTGAAGAATGTGCGATTGAAGATCGAGTGTATGTTGACGACGTGAGGAAACGGTTTTTCACTGACCTTACCGACCAGTTTTTGTGTTCTTTGCCGACACTCTTGTTCAAGTTCCTGATCGACAAAGGAACCACGCACATTGTCGAGACTCGACCCGTGTTGCTTCCATTGCTCCCAAACTCAAATTGGGAAGAAAAAGAACAAACGTGGAAGAAATTCATACAAGAGCGTGAGTGGGAGTATTTCTTGAGAAAATGAAGTCCTGTACTTCCCCAGTTTCCTAGAGAACTTCAGGATGGAATTGGGGGGGTATCCAAAAAAATATTATGATAGAGTAGATGCATGAAGAATATCGACATATGAAAAGGTGACATGACCGACGGTGAAAGATCCAACAGATTCGACAAAGATCGAGCAATGAGTCACAAAGCACTCAAGACATCTAGAAGATTGAGCGGGAGAAGAGGAGAAAAAGGTGAGAAGAACTGAAGGATCATGCTAGTGCACTACAAAAGAAACGAGGACCGAGTGTTGTGACAGACGAAGAAGGAAATCTTTCGGAGTTGAGTCGAGCCCGAGATGAAAGCGGTGTCGACGAAGACCCATCACTAATGGATGAAGACTTGTGGATAGAGCGTGGTAGTGCTCTCCAAGTCCATATACCTGAGGTAATAACACCACCTTCTCCACTGCATCTAACTCAGAGTGCTCAAGTGCAAGATATTGTCAAAGAAGATATAGGAATTCACGCTGGCCAATCAGGGATTTGGAGTCGACGAAGTAATGAAGGCAATGAAGTCGACAAATTGTTGATTCATCGACCAGAAGAAGGAAACTGGGTTACTTTTTAGCCTGAGTTTTCCAATAGAAGCTTCCATCTAATCTACTCAGATCATGTAGAAGTGCCCCCCTACCACTACCAACACTGAGTGAATCATTGAGTTCATAAGAACAATTGAGAAGAGGTGAAATCCCGTTTGAGCAGAATTTCACCTAGATTTCGACAGAAGCAGTCGAAGAAAGCAGGATTCCGGCACCCAACGAGCCGACCAAAGTTTTGGACACTAGCAGTGAAGGTAAAGAACTCGCTCCCAAGACACATTTGGAATTTGTACCCGTTGAATTTAACCCAGCAAGTAGTTTTGTCTCCGGTAATAATCCACCGACCCCACCAGTCGATTTATCGGTCGAAGTAGCAAACATGTCGCACATGATGGCTCACCTTCCATTCTACAAGGGTGATGAAGATATGCGAAGACATTGGTTCGTTTGTGATTCAATATGGGAAACGAATATACTCGCCAGTGAAGAACGACAAATGGCTCAGTTTGCTGGCTCTTTGCGAAAAAGAATGCTCACCTAGTACATGGGCTACATCGATAAAACACCTAATGCAACGAAAAAAGAAATCAAGCAACACTTCATATCTTTCTTCAAAACCTCAAATGAAAAATACCTGGCTGCCGAGAAGTTAAAGACAATAGTCCAAATACCGACAGAGACCGTTAAAGAATATGATAAAAGGTTTAAAGACCTCTTGAGCCAGATTGACTATGATATCAAAGAAAAAATATTAATCAAATGGTTCATTGCTCAACTTATACAAAAAATCAAAGTGCACATCCTCTGACAAAACGTCAATAGTTACAAAGATGTCCTGACGAAGGCTCTGGAAATCGAGATGGATGATGAATATCCTTTGGTAGTTGTCGATAGACACATTGAAGAGAGATTGAACAATATGCAACAATCCATCCAGGACATAAACATCAGAGGACCGGAAGTATGGTGTACAAAGTGGTCTACTGTAGGACATACAAAAGACTCTTTTCGTATGGAGGACCGACGACAAGATGTCTGAGGTTTTCAAACAAGATGTTTCTGTGATATATGTCAGGACTGCGAATTACATAACACAAATGACTGCCGATACAATCTGAAGAATAATAAAGCTAAGTTGGTGTCAAATATGTGAAGTCAGTACTCATTCTGTAGCAGAATGCCATCTAAATTTAAAGAACAAGAAGAATTATCATGCAGTGTACCAGACAAACTCTATTGAGTAGCCAAACGACAGAAATGGAAGAAACGACAAATACAATTGAAATGACAGGAGTGAAAGGAATGATCATTATGACTAGAATGACATACACGATAGATATCCAAGGTACGATGGAAGAAGATATGATCATCGGAATAATAACTACAATCGACGTGGAGGATACCAAGGCTAAGGTCGCGGCAATGACGGACGAGACTTTCAACCTCGCAGACCCGGACAATGTTATACTTGTCCCAGTGAAGGACATCGCCATGCAAAATGTCTCTATAAATATCACACAGATCTAAAATTTTGTACTAAATGTGGAGTAGGGGATCACTTCTTAGAGGATTTCCCTACTATTTTTGAGAAAATTATGAATAAAAATAATGTTAATGTCTTGTCGTGTGTCCCAAAATGTGATGTGATTAGACAAACCATAAATAAGCAAAGCAAAAAGTAAAGAGGATTATCCAAATCCTACTAAACAAAAATATTTGTTTAAAAATGCATCCAACATATTCTCTGAATTAGCAGTACAAGAAGATAACGAAGAAAGTCGACGTGAAGCACTCAATGAATTGGTTAATTTAATCACTAAAGAACAAGCTGTCGGAAAACTAATTTACTTGTTGCTTAACATTAACAATAAATCTGTCGCGCAAAGACAAGGTAAAAACATTTTTCGACTAAATCAAAAAGATAAGAACAATGTCGACCCTCTCATCAACCTTGAGATACACAGATACCATGTCCGACAAGTCGTACTCGATTTTGGTTCTCAAGTTAACATCATGACTCCTGATACTTGGGATCAATTAGGCCGACCGCAACTTCAAGAATCGAGCATTTATTTGAAGTTAGTTGATCAAGGACTGATTGAACCGATTGGAGTATGGAGAGAAGTTGAAACATCCATAAAAGCCATAAATACAAAAGTAGGCTTTGAGATCATAAATCCAAAGGATAGAGCCAGTTCTTTTCCAGCCCTGGTTGGTTGACCATGGGGCTGAAAAATGAAATCTTCGATCTCACTTGATAAGGGTCGCATTAAGTTGAAAGGCAACAGTCAAAAGGTGATTGTACCAATATTCCCATATCAGGGAGAACCATGGTCAGAACCCGTGGAGGACGAAAATTATATAAGAAATCTATATCAAGTAAACAACAACGAAGATTATGTTGAACCAAATTCAAGAGGAGAACTCCACCTTGGAGATCCTGCATTAGTCAGATACAACTCCGACATAGAACTTTACAGCTGACAAATGGAAAATTTTGAACTTCCAGAAAAAGAATGTTGGACAGTGGAAGATATCTCTAAAAAGAAAGTAAATAAATGCTTTTCGATCTCGACCGTTCCAAAGATATTCGAGCAGAAAATTCATGAATATCTGACTCTTGCACCAGCAAAAGATGAGCCAAAACATACCCATGCGCTACGATACAAGGAACGGGAATCTCCATTAGTACATGTCGGGGAAGTTTCAAAACATGTCGGAGAACAAGGGAGATTGTAGAGTCTGGTTGAGATGTTCACAGGACAAGCTACGAGATGGTGGGACACACATCAACCGTGACTCCAAACATGTACTACTGCGTCGACATACTTTGTTGAGAGGTTTGGAGGCAAGAAATTGACAGCTCGAGCAGAAATCCCCAATTTTCACACAAGGACAAGATCCTGAAGCTCATATCGACGAGTGTGAAAGAGAATGGAGAAGACTGGGTTATAAATATGAAAGAGCTTGGCCACATATCTTTCCAAAGACGCTCAATGATTTTCCAAATAAATGGTACAAGATGGAAGAAGCAAAAGGTGAGACCTTCGTTTGGAAAGAACTCAAAGACAATTTCATCAAAGACTTCCAATTTTCCCCCAAAGGAAGAACAACTGACTAAGGCAAGCAACCAAATCAAAAAGTTTCTGCAACCGACATAAAATGGAGTACCAACAGAAAAGAATCCAATTGCTCGACAAACAACTATCTTCCGCAACATTCAGTCGAAAGAAGTCCAGCATTCAACATGAATCTGATTAGAAACAGAGAAAACAGTCGGAAAGAGTTTCCAATGGAGAGAAGATCACCTAGCTATGTCGAAGCCCGTCAAAACAACTTTCAAAGTGGAGACTGCAGAAAAAGAAGAACCAGAAAGATTATCAGAAAACGATTTTCCGCCATCATTCACGCATATGAAAGAAGGCGAAAGACCAATCAATGATAACCGAGCTCCAGAGTGGATGGATGCCAAAGTAAAAATTAAAGAAGTTGATGTATCAAATGACGACAAACCGAAAATGGCGAAAATTGGTGATTATTGGAATGAAGAGCAAATTGCATAAATCACGAGCCTCCTCAAAGAATTTCAAGATGTATTCGCACGCTATTATAAAGACCTGAAAGGACTTGTACAGGAGATGGGTGAAATGAATATTGATAGCAAACCAAACCCCAATCCAGTGAAGAAAATGCCATATAAACTTGCTTATAAATATAAAGAAATTGTAAAAAAGGAGATCGATAGTATGCTTGCAGAAGGAATCATATATCCTATTGATCAATCAGAATGGGTGAGCCCAATGGTCGTCCATCCGAAGTATCATGACCCGACACGACTGCGAATTTGTGTTGACTTTCACGAACTTAACAAAGTAACACTCACTGACCCTTTCCCTACTCCTTTTGCTGATGAAATCATTAATGAATTTGCAGGGAATGAGTGCTATTCATTCACGGATGGATTTTTCGGGTACAACCAAGTACCTATTGCTAAAGAAGATCAGAAGAAGACCATATTCGTGTGTGAATTCGGATCATTCGCATATAAAGTCATGCCTTTTGGTCTGAAGAACACACCAACTGTATTTTCTCTTATTGTCGTCAAAGCTTTTCAGGAATACATCTACAAAACTATGGCTGTCTATTTTGATGATTGGAAGATTTACTCCATGCTGAAATACCATTGCAAATGGCTCCGGTTAATGCTTGAACGTTGTTGACAAATTCAACTGTCACTGAACAAAAAGAAGTGCATTTTCACGACTCCTATTGGAATACTATTTGGTCATGTATTATGTAAAGAAGGCATCAAAGTCGACTACGCAAAAATTAAGCTCATTCTCGACCTAAAGCCACCAGTCAATCCTAAACAAGTGCGAACCATGTTGGGCCACACGGGATACTACTGGAAGTTTATCAGACATTATTTCGACATGATGTATTCCCTGGAGGAACTATTGAAAGAAAATAAAGAGTACAAGTGGAATGATGAGTGCAATACATATTTCGACATCCTGAAGGGAAAACTTGTCAAGCTTAACCACATTAACCATAGATATTCAAAACATGTTGTGCACCTAGGAATGTTTTCAACACCATTTGTCTGTCTCTGCTGAAGCTATCGTCGATATATGTGTCCAATAGCAAGCAACGACCAGCTCCAGTCATGAACAACAGTAACAACTACATCTATTCTTTTTTTATAGTTAACAATTTTGCATCTCCACATTTCTTTGGGACGAAGAAATTTTTTGAGGTCGGGGAGATGTTGGAGGATCCTAAGTTGGCATGTCGACTAGGTCCTCTGCCCGACTCATTGTAAATCATGTCGACAGTTGTGTCGACCATAATATGTTGGGTTAGGTCGGTTGGTTGAACCAACAAGTGGTTACATAATTGTATGTAAATCATATATATAGGATGGTGAGCCGAACCATTGGGTTAACTTAGATCTATTCTTATATGTATTGTTCTGCATATTGTTGAGTAATAAAAGGCTTGTGTTCTCTCCATCTTCTTGTCTTTTTGTGTTTGTATATTGTGTGCTTGCTTATATATAATATGTATCACTGGTAACAATGCAACCCCCTTGACTACAACAAGTAACTAACCATCAAGTTCGTATATTTTAATGAATTTTGTCACACAATCAACAATGAAAAGGGATTTCATGCATGCTTGATGACACTGTACATTTATATTTCCAAATAATTGTAGGTTACCCAAAAACAAGGTACTTTCAAGTGATAATGTCCCCATCAGTAGTTGCAAAGAGGTAAAGCAATTGCTAAAAGAGTTGGGTGTTGAGTACATATCTTCTCATGCTTGTCCAAATGATTACATTATATATAGAGTTGAATATATGAAAAAATAGATATGTCTAGAATTTGGACATGAAAGGTATTATAAATTTAAAAAGAAAGACAAGGGAAGGCACATGATCCACCTCATAAGATATTGAGGCATGTGATTATAATCCGAAGTATCCAAAGGCTCTTTCATTGCAAAGTCTTCACCATGTTTCATTGCAAGGTTGGCATGTTTCACAAAAAAGCAGCCAAGACTTATACCAAACCTAGGGTATTCAATAGCCACGAAGCATATAGAGGATAAATGGCCCAATAAATTCAAGGATGAAGTATAAATCCTCCGATTCAACATATCCATGGATGGAGTTTATTCATATTCACTCCAAAACACCAACTATTTTTTTGGTTAGTGGTAGTTGTTGGAAATATTGTTGTTATTGATATCAAAGAGAAGGGGAGACAATTGATGTCCAAAATGAAGATGAATATTGTTGAAGATATTTTTTGCATTGATGTCAAAGATAGAGGAAGATTGAAAATAATAATCATGGAAAAATGAAGATAATGATGTGCACCCTACTTATCCACTTGTGGAGATAAGCAAACCAAATAAATATGAAGAAACCACACAATGGGACACCTTGAGGGAAAAGGAGGACACCTTGCAATAATGAGGAGGCAACAGAACCATGATCTCTAAATGAAACCCCAGGTTCCCACTTGTCGAAGGCAATAAAACCAAAGAAATATGAAGAAACCATACAATGGGACCACTTTATGGGCAAAGGAGGACACCTTGCAATAATGAGGAGGAAACATAACCATGCCCTTGACAAAGGGAGGGGTTAATTGGGATTGAATACATTGAAGATAATGTATGTGCCCACCTTGTAAAGAAAGAAAGGGGAATGAATGGGTAAATAGCCCCTCATGGCTCCTTGGAAAGAGGTCATCCCTAGAAGAAGAAGGATCCCCTAAAAAGAGCCCTAGAAACATATAAATAAGAGGAGTACCACACTCATTGTCACTTGAGTTCCTCTCTTAAGTGGTGTGCAATTCTAGAGAGAAGAGAGAGAAGGAGCACTTGTAAGGATCCTTTTGAAGATGTTCCCTTGATCATTTTTTTGGATATTTGAATATGCTTTTTCTAAGGTTCTCTAAGGAGGAGGAGGCACACTTATGGAAGAGGAAGGCTTGAAGATGTGAAATATTCTTCTTGGATGAAACTTTCACTGCTAGGAAGAGTCTTTTATAGTTTGCTTTGATATGTTATATTGGAAGATTTTCTAAAGGTTCATATCTAGATGAGACTCATGTAGAAGGTGACCATGCCATATTTTGGAACTAGTTTGAAGACGATCTTAAGACAGATTGTGGAGCATATCCGAGGTAGATTTATAGCATATTATGGATAAGATCCGAGGCAGATTTATAGCATATTATGGAGCAGATATGAGGCAAGTTATGAAGAATATTTGAAGCAAATTTTGGAGTAGATTTGAGGCAAGCTATCGGGAAGATTTGTATCAAATTACAGAGCAGATGTGAGGTAGGTTATGAAGTAGGTTTCAAGCAAATTGTGGAGAAGATATGAGGCAGGCTATGAGGTAAATTTGTAGCAGATGTGAGGAAGGTTATGAAGTAGATTTGAAGCTAATTATGAGGTACTATTTGAGGTGATTATTGTCATAGATATGGATATAACTAAACTAGATTACCTATCTATGCAAAACAATAATATATCAACAATAAGTACAGAAAGAGAACAAGATAAAAAAGTACACCAGATATACGTGGTTCACCCAATTGGGCTAGGTGCATGGGAAGGTAGTCTTCTATTATCTCCAGAATATCTCCCTTAAGGTTACACGAGAGAAATTCCAATAACCCCAATACAATATAGCAATACTTATGTGAATAAGTAAATATCATGATGAGTGATGTGACTCCCTTGACTCTATTATATACTAAGAGATGAGGAGGAATTACTCCCACATATTACATGTGGGATAATATAATTCTCTATAATAACATCTCTTTATATAATAATGAATATCAAGAGTATACTTTACCATAATTAATATGAGATATAATGTATTACTCTTTTACATAAGATTGTGGATATCTTCTGACATAATACAAAGACATTATTACCTTCCAAGGAATATAAAATATTCCAACACTCCCCCTTAATAATGGCTGGGAGAAAATCCCACTAACAATGGAAGAAAGGAGTCATTACTTCCCCCTTGATGAAAAATTCCCTCATCCCAAGTAAGGAACGAAGATGCACATACTTCCCTGATGTTAAGGATTTTGTGAAGATATCGGCTTCCTGCTTCTCTATAGGACAATAATCAAGAGAAAGAACACTGTTTGCAATGAGACCTCGAATGTAATGAGCATCAAGATCGAGATGACTTGTCTTGGAGTGGCATACCAGATTATAAGCAAGCTTAATTGCACCTTGATTGTCACACTTCAACATAGTGGATGATTTATAAACCAGACCAAACTCAGTGAGAACATGTCGTAACCAAACTGCTTCTTTTGTTGCTTCTTTGGCTTCTCTATACTCAGCTTCACACGAATTAAAAGAAAGAGTCTTCACATTTTTGCTGTCCAAGAAATCGGACCTAAACCAAGTTGAAATATATAACCAGCAATTGACCGTTGATCAAAACTGTCACGTGCCCAGTTAGAATCTGTATAACTAGAAATTGAAACTCTAGTACTACTCGAATAAAAAACATCATAGTACAATTTCCCCTATAAATATCTCAGAATTCTCTTGTATGCCTGCCAATAACTTTCATGAGGTTGCTGCATGAACCATACTGAAGGCGAAAGAGAGATCTAGTCTGTTGTGATTTATATATATCAAACTACCGTCTCGATGACGATAAAGAGTAGCATCAACAAGAGGAGTAGTACACTCAACAGTTAACTTTACACCGGATTGAAAACGCATAGGAGAAAGTTTACAATCACTCATGTGGAAACGAGCCAATAAATCTGAAGCATACTTCGATTGAGAGAGAAAAATACCATCTGCCAGATGCCAAATTTGAAGACCCAAGAAATAGTGCAATATACCGAGATCAGTCATTTCAAACTACTTTTGAAGATCACTTTTCATAATTTGAATGAGAACAAGTTGGCTTCCAGTGATAATAAGATCATCCACATATAAAACAATAACAATGATATTATCATCAACATGCTTAACACACAGGTTAGGATATACAATGCTTAAAACCATTATTCAAGAAATATGCATCAATTTTATCATACCAAGCCCTAGGTGTTTGTTTAAGACCATATAAAGACTTGTGTAATTTACATACTAAAGTTGATGATTCAGCATTAATAAAACCAGGAGGCTATTGCATATAAATGTATTCATTAAGATCACCATTTAAAAAACACTTTTAACATCCATTTGGTGTATTTCCCATTTATAAGATGCATCAATAGATAAAATGGTTCTTATTGTATTCATTTTAACAACAAGAGCAAACGTTTCATTATAATCTATACCTTCAAGTTGATTAAAACCTTTTGCAACTAATCTAGCTTTATACTTTTCAATTTGTCCTTCTGCAGTAAATTTAGTTTTATAAACCCATTTACAACTAACTAAATTCTTTCCTGAAGAAAGAGGAATAAGAGACCAAGTCTTGTTCTTCATAAGAGAATCATACTTAACAGACATAGCTTTTTCCCAATGAGGTTTACCCTTAGCTTGAGCATAAGTAGTAGGATCACCTGTGGCCAAAACTTTGGTCATAAGTGCAAAGTTAGATCTAGTTCTACGACTATCAGAAGGGATTCCGATATCACTTCATGTAGATTCAAGAGTTTTATGGGCCCAAACATGAAGGTTAGAAGGGACTGTTGATGCCTTGGTTGTGTATGTGTTGGAATGGTGTTCAAGGAAAACAACAGAGGGGGAAAAACCAGACTGAAAGGCTTCAAAAGATCCTATGCAAGGATAGTTCTATCCCCAGCCTGTTTGGAATAGTAATCTTCCACGAATATTCGGCCTCCGCTGGCACTCTATGAATTGATGAGTTTTGATCCTAAAAGGATCTGTCTTCCTGAAGAGGAAAACAAAGTGTCTAAAGTCTAAAACAAATCTACCTAGAAAGAGAATCTAAGCTAAGTTAGACCTACCCTGAGATGATGTCTTGTTTATGTGTAGATTAACTTAATGTGAAAATAGATAAGCATGTTCATCAATTTAACAGAAATGTAAAAGAGATTTAATTACTTATCAACTCAAATTACTACCAATCAATTAAAATTGACTGATGGCAAGTTAAGGATTTAGGAACATTCAAGATTAACCTGTGACTGATATGTCAATTGAAAAATTAACATAAATTATAATTGCCTGTAAACCATTTGCAGAAATAGATGAAAGTTTTAATTGAATAAACTCTTTTAAAACCTTAATCATACACATTTCATGAGCAGAGAGAAATCAAAGTTGTAGATAAATGCACTTATCAATTGCAAAATATTAACAGTGTTTTCTAAGCAATTTGAAGTGAAAATCAATATTATCAAAGAAACTTGATCAATAGACAGAAAAGGATCTAAAAGAATAACTTTACTGTATAACCGAAAGTCTGCAAGAAATTACATGCTTGGTATTAAACAGGGTATCTCCAGTCTCTTCTGCTGATTTTTTCCTCCAAATTCCCCCTCTTAGATCATAAAAGATAGATATTTATACAGAGAAAATTACAAGAAGAGATAAGATCCATTTCCACAATTGTTGAGCTAACTAGCTGAGTTGTTCCATTTACCAGATCCGTCCATGAGAAAAATATGGGAAATTCCGTTTTGAAAAACCAGTCGTATCTCCCAAATGAAAAACTTTCTGCAGATTCTGCACAGTTGCAAACTAATTGGGCATCTTCTGCACAAAACCGATGTCTCAGATTTTCCAAATGCATCTCCATCGCTCCAGAAATCGCGCCTAAAGATCATTGTTTCCCACTTGGCACATTTTGATCACTCTAAACTTGGGATGTAAATTCTTCAATTTGATTCCTCCAAATCCAAATCCACACCTGTACAATTCAAAATAGAAATTAAAATATCATTCTAAATCTAATGACATAAATCTAAATTAATAACAATTCATTTGCAAATCAAAAATAATGAAAATGAACAAATCTTATGCAAATCCGAAATTGACTGTTCATACAGATTTTTGAGGTGGTTAAGCTATTCGTTTGGAAAAAATAATCTTCCCAAATCATTCCTCATCCTTTCAGATTTTCAACGAGCTATCTTGGGCTTGATTTGGACTTATAAATCTCAAGATATTGCTCTCGAAAGTTAAGACTCATCAGCCGTTCATTTAATTGTTTGGGTGAACTATGGCCATTCATCTTAATAATTAAATCTATTATTCATGTTAGTTATTTTCCAAATGAATTAAACCAAACAAAAATCCAAAATCTATATTCCCAAAATAATTAGAAATCACATGTCGGGAAAAAAAATTTGAATTCGGAAAAATCATTTAAACAAATCAAAATCGGGAAAATTTAAAAAAATCAAAACTCGAAGTAAAAATAAAATTACCAAAATTTACGGACCCGAAATTAAATTAAAACATAACCTAAGCTAAACTTAGGGTCTGGAAAAATGGGAGAATGGAAATGTGAAAAAGTGATTCCTGCAACCGCATTGCGAGTTGCGGGAATGTCAAAAATCTAAAATAATAAAACCAAATTTTATGCATTCCGCATTAGCAGTTGTGGATTGGGGAAACATGCAAATACAATTACCAAATTAAAGCTCTCGCAATCCGCAATTGTGGATTGTGGGAAGAGATTGCGGAAAGGTTGAAATTTAGTAAAATTAAAAGTTCCGCGCATAAAAATGATTGGAAAGCTTTGAAAAAATTATTTTTATTTTATTTTATTTATTGTTGTATTTTAGATTAAAATAAAACAATAATAGAGAAAAGATTAAAAACCTATAAATATTTACAAAGTGAAAAAGAATCCAATATCGGAAACCATAAACCTAGAAGTAAAACCAAAACTATTTACAAGTTAATTCTTAAGAAAATAAATGTTGGAAACAAGTTGTTATGTATAAAAGAAAAGAGTCACTCGAGTTAATGAATTCCATAAATAGGTTTCTAACATAATCATTTTCCGATAATAGAAAACTAAGAAAGAATAATAATAATTCATTTTGCAAAATAATAATAGAAAATCTTGTTAAATTGTAAAATGGAAAAATAGAAATTATATTTTCAAAATCAAAATAGCTTATTGAAAACGAAAGATTTATCCATGATCAAACTAATTTTGAACATTGAACTTTAATCCCACTAATTTCCAAATAATCATAAAACCAAATCTCATAGAAATTAGGGAAATTAGAACTCAAACAAACTAAAACATGTGTTCTTTTAAACATCAAATTGTGTATTTAATATATGGATTTAATGAAATACACAAATTAAGTTAATGACCATGAATATTTAAAAGATTTCAATAAGCTTAATTTGAACATTAAAAATATTAAACTAACATAAGCAAACAAACCTAAAGACTAAGATTATTTACATTATGATTCTAAGCATGCAAAAGTTAAAATAAAACTCTATCAAGCTCAAATATCATACTAATGTAATATCATGAGAGAAGAAACCATAAGATGAAACAAAAACCTAGGATGAAGGTAATAATCAGCCATCATCTTGAACAATCAACTTATGCAGTGAAGACCAAATCTAGGTGGGGAATGTGAAAGATAACATGATAAGTAAACCACCAAGATCATGAAACCAACTCAAGTGAATAAAAGAGAAACATAAGCTAGAGATCAGTAAAAATGGAAACCATCCGAATAATACCAAAGATCTAAAATGCAGGAGGAGAGTTGCGAGCGTTTATTTTTCAACTTTGTGCATTCTTCCCGCAATCTGCAATCCACAATTACGGGTTGCAGTGTCACAACTTAGCAATCCAATGGAAAAAATAGTTTCCGCAATCCACAATCCGCAAATGCGGGTTGCGGGATGCGGAACACAAACAACTTTTAAAACAAAAAATAACCTTTCCGCAATCCGCAATCCGCAATCCGCAAATGCAGGTTGTGGGTTGTGGAATGAAAAGTTCAAAACTTATTTACAAAGTCTTCCCGCAATCTGTAATTGCAGGTTGCGGGATGAAAAAATTCGGAAAAGAAAAACAACAAGCTCCCGCAATCCGCAATTACGGGTTTGCGGGATGAAAATGACTTTCTGAGGAAAATCAAACCTTCCCACAACTTTCGGGAAAAAAAAAAAAGGTCAAAAACTAGAAATTTTCAAAGGAAAAATCATAATTACATCAAACCAAATGTAAAGGCATAATATCATGATAAATATGATAGACAACCCCATAATGATAAAGGAATTTGAACCATTATCTTTTCATTTATGAATCTTGGGGCTACCATGTTCAAACTAAACATGGGATCTGTTGTACCTACAATAGGGACATAAGTCACTTCAGGAGCTTCGAGACGTTCAGGTGAAATACTTGAAGATGAAGAAGAAGGTGAACTAAGATCAGTCACAGAACTGGAAGGAGTAATTGAGATAGGAGTAACAAGTGATAATGGAATATTCATAGTAACATGAGGTTTGACAGACTTAGGTGGTGGAGAGACTTCAATAAATTGAACATCTCTTCTAATGATGACACTTTGATTAGAAGGATCAAACAACCTATAAGCCTTATAATCCTCAAAATAACCAATGAATATACACTTGTGAGACTTGGGTTCTAACTTTTTCCGTTTTTCATCAATAATATGAGCCCAACATTCACAACCAAACACTTTAAAGTTACTAATATTTGGTTTCTTACAATCCATTTTTCCTCAAGGGTAACATGCTTAACATATTTTTTAAGAACTCTATTTAAAATAAATTTAGCACAACTTATGGCTTCAACCCAAAATTTCTTATGTAATCCTTTAGAATAAAGCATATATCTAGTCATTTCAACTAAAGTTTTTTTTTTTCCTTTCAGCAATACCATTTTGTTGAGGTGTGTAAGGAACATTATTTTGATGTCAAATGCCATGTTTAGATAAAAAAACTTCAAATTTTTTCTTAATGAATTCCCTCTCTTTATCAGTTCTTAAAGTCTTAATCTTATTACCAGACTCATTTTTAACCAAGGATTTAAATGTTTGAAATTTAAAAAAGTTTCACTTTTATGTTTCAAAAAATAAACTCATGATTTTTTACTAAAGTTATCAATAAAGGTAAGAAAATATACTAATAGACTGCATTTGATATAGAAGGAACTTCAAGAGGACCACAAATGTCACTATGAAATAATTGCAAAGGTTCTTTATCACGCCAAGATTTACCTTTATCAAACATCTATCTATGATGTTTACCAAGAAAACAACCTTCACAAACACTGTAAGTAGACGAAATATGAGGCAAGCCAAGTACCATTTTAGTTAACATTTGCATTTTACCATGATTCAAATGACCTAATATTTAATGCCATAATTTACTTAGTTCATCAACATGAGCAACATAGGAATAAAAAGGTTGTCTTTTACTTAAAGTAAAACTAACAAATTTATATAAACCAACAGTATGATCAACAGGACCAGAAGAAACTACTTTGAAATTTTGATTGATATCTTTAAGAACATATTTATTAGGCCAACTTTCAAATTTAAATCCTTTTTGACATGCACAATAAATAGAAAGTAAGTTGATGGGCATATTTTCAACATGAAAAACATCTTCCAATTGACCATTAACAACATTAACATTACCAGAACCAATTATGGAAAGTTGTTTACCATCTCCTATAGATACTTTCTAAGATGTGTTTTTATTATTGTCATAAGATGTAAATAAAGAAGCATTACCAGTCATATGTTTATAAGCACCAGTATCCATTATCCATTCCACATTAGAAGAAGAGTTGCTAGAAGAAACAACAGATGCACATAAAGCTACTTGTGATTCCTTAGAACCATTCTTTTTAGCTTTAGACATTAAACGTTTCAATTTAAAGCAATTATTTTCAGGATGATTAGTTTTACCACAATGCTTACAAGGATCATACACTTTCTTCTTCTTCCTAGATTCATGATGTGCATTAGAAGCATTACCATAATTATTAGTATGTTTTGAAGTGTGTGAACAAGAACCTTTAGCATTATTAAAAAATTTCTTAGGATTCCTAGTATGTGCCATAAGAGCCTTATTAGGTGAGAGTGTCCTGAAACAATTAAAATTTCTTGCTCATTTATCAATCCTTTACAAAAATCATCAAAGTAGGTTTCGTGGTATTTGAAGACAATTCAAGAGCTCTATTCCTAGTTTGAATGAACATATCAAAACAAAATGGTAATTTTTGTTCTATAAGAATTATAAGAGCAGTGTTTGTTTTCTTGTAATTTTTACCACAATTATTTATTTTTTCATTTAAGGTTTTCACTTTAGCAAGATATAATTCTACTTTTTCAAAGTTAGTAGTATCTAGCTCAAAAAAAAATTATTTTCAAGGTAATAAGCAGAAACATCATCAGATTTATCAAATAAAGAAGCAAGAATTTTCCATACTTCAACGGGGTTGTCTTCTACCTCTATACTTACCTGAAGACTATCTGAAACTGTTTGACCAATGAGCCATCTTGCTTGATCACATTTATCTTTCCATATAGCCAAAGCTTGAGCATCAACAGGTTTCGTGTGTTCACCATTAACAATCCTCCATACATTCTTACTCCTGAGAACATCAATCATTTTCCTCTTCCATGCAAGATAGTTAAGACCAACAAGTTCAGGAACATAATCTACTTCTGAAGTCATAATGGTAGAAAAATAAAACCCAAATGATAGAAGTGATAAGAAAAAAGGTGAAAAATAGAAAATTGAAATACTTTACCATACTGAACTGAATCTACAGAAACACGGTTAGAAAAACAGTAAAGGAAAAGAAACTTTTACTTACAACCCTTTTGAAAGTGCCAAGAAAAGTCACTTGCGGGTCTACCAATAGGAAACTAGTGAATAAACACTAATACCCATGGTTTCTGCATGACAAAGGTCGCAGTTAGTCATGGGTTGCGGTGCAATGGAGTTGCGGATACTCGCAGGTCTCTATACTGTAAAGTCGCGGTTTTGCCGAAGCACTCGCGAGCTCAGCACAGGAAGGGTTGCGAATAAACTGAAGTAAACATGGGTTCAACAATGGAACAGTAGCGAGTATGCCGAAGCATACATAGGTCTGTGCACTAAAAAGCCTCAATTCTACATTATATTCATGGGTTCACAGTAGGAACAGTCATGGTTAACCGCGGGTTGTGTGAAGAAAAGTCGCGAGTGTCCAGTTTAAGGCCGAAAACAGTGTCGAATCTACCGAAGACGAAAACCTGCACAAAGTCTACCAAACTTGGACTAAAACTGACGTTTTGACAACCGAAAGATAGATCTCCTTGAGGAGAATCAGAAAATCATATAGATCTATAAAAAGACATTTAAGAAACCCTTGAAAAATTTCTGCAAAAAATATACACAAGGTTAGAGTTAGAAATAAAACTGCAGAAACATGCCCAAATCTAAAGAGAAGCCTAATGGCTACCAGATAGAAAGCAAATCTACAAAATAAACAATGCCCAAATGATAAAATATTGTTTGAAAGAAATAGAAGGTGTTGCATCACAGCAACAAGCTCTGATACCATGTCAGATATATGAATCTAACTAAACTAGCTTACCTATCTATGCAAAACAATAATATATCAACAATAAGTACAGAAAGAGAACAAGAGAAAAGAGTACACCAGATATACGTGGTTCACCCAATTTGGCTATGTCCACGGGAAGGTAGTCTTCTATTATCTCCAGAATATCTCCCTCAAGCTTACAAGAGAGCAATGCCAATAACCCCAATACAATATAGCAATACTTGTGTGAATAAATAAAGATCATGATGAGTGATGTGACTCCCTTGACTCTATTATATACAAAGAGATGAGGAGGAATTACTCCCACATATTACATGTGGGATAATATAATTCTCCATAGTAAAATCTCTTTATATAATAATGAATATCAAGAGTATACTTTACCATAATGAATATGAGATATAATGTACTACTCTTTTATATAAGATTGTGGATATCTTTCGACCTAATACAAAGACATTATTACCTTCCAAGGAATATAAAATATTCCAAAAATTATGTCTGCATTATTATACCTGATTCTTCAGTAGGTTGGTGCCTACAATTTGTTGAGTTGGTGCTCGATTGAGGAGATTGATGTCTCCAATAGGTTGGTGCCTACACATTGTTGAGTTAGTGCTCAGTTGAGGAGATCGATGTCTCCAATAGGTTGGTGCCTACATATTGTTGAGTTGATTCTCATTTTAGAGGATTGGCATCTCCAATATGTTGGTTCCTACAAACTTTGTAACAATAGGTTGGTTCCTACAAACTTTGTAATAGTAGGTTGGTGCCTACATGAATTTATAAAGATAAGCTTTTGTGGTTTTCTACCAAAATAATTTCCATGTTAAAGTATGTGTACTGTGATTTGAGTTTATATGTATTTATTATTTCAAAGTAAATGAATGATTGACGAATGTTTAAAGTAAGAAAAATTAAAATTATTTTACACTGATCCCCCCCTAGTATAAGCATAATTTCAACCATTGGTATTAGAGCAGGTTCCTTCAAAAATAGTCTAAACAATGGAAGGTAATATCAGGAACACACATGGCTTGCTAGAAAGGTTTATCCACAAGTAGGGCTCTATTGTTTGATGGAACAAACTATGCATTATGGAGCATCAAGATGCGAACATATCTAAGGTATATTGGGTTTAATATTTGGCAATTAATGGTGACTGGGTATACAGATCCAACAACACCACCAATAGATGTGGATGAACAGAATCTTAGTGAAATAATGCAAAAACTATGAATGGAATTTTATACGGTCTATCAGAATCTGAATTTGTCAAAGTGATGCATTGTGAATCAAAAAATAAATATCGGACAAGATTAAAAATATATATGTAGTTTATGGCATGGTTAAGAAGGAAAAGATACCAACTCATTGAGTACAATTCGAGGGTTTGCAAATGAAATAATATATATTCATACTCATGGTTGAATCCATTTAATCTTTTCAATGCTCATTTATGTAGTTGAGGAGATTTTCACTACTACAATTTTGACTTTTAGGGGGGGGAGAGTGTCTTCCACCCCCAAAAGTCACTTTTAGGGGTTGTTTTGGATTTATTGGCGGTCTTGACAAAAACTCCCCTAATAGCATCGACTTTAAAAGTCTAGGATTTTAGAGGCGGTTTTGGAAGAGATCTAAACTGCCACCAAAAGTAATTTTTGGGAGTGGTTTTAAACCCCCCACGTAGATACCTACAGGGACGGTTGTGAATCCCCCATAAAAGTCTATCTTACAAACTTATATAGGCTATTTGGAACCTCCCCCAAAGGCACTGATGCTAAAAAATATGGTATTTTAGGGGCGGTTCTAAAAGAGATCAAAACTACCCCCAAAAGTGACTTTTGGGGATGGTTTAAAACCCCCATGTAGATAAATATAGGGGGTGGTTTTGAACCTCCCCATAAATACCTACGGAGGCGGTTTGGAACCCCCTAAAAGTCTCTCTTACAAACCTACAGGGGTGATTTTGAACCCCCTTTGTAAACTCACTCTTATAAACCTATGGGGGCATTTTTTAACCCCCCTTATATACTTCTACAGGGGTAGTTGTAAACCCCCTTCATAGACTCCAACGAGGAAAATTTAGAACCCCACTCCTAGACTCCTATGGGAGTATTTATAAACCCCCCTCATAGACTCCTACAGGGACATTTATAAACCCCCCTCATAGAAACCTACGATGGAAATTTATAACCCCCCTCATATGAAATAGAATTCTAAGGGGATAGTTATAACCCCCCCTCACAGACTCCTACAGGGGCAGTTATAAACCCCCCTTATAAACTCCTACAGGGGTAGTTATAAACCCCCTTCATAGAAACTAATATAAATAATCACAAAAAATATTTTATTAGAAATACATTGGAATATCATTAAGGCATAGAAGAATTGAACCACCAACCGCCTTCTTGTAAGGAAGGTGCTCTTCCATTGAGCTAGCACCATTTAAGAATTGGGGAGAAGAGCAATATGAACACCTATATTGCATCATTTGCAATTCAAATAAAAACCAATAAGATCCAAAGACATACATGCTTAAAATCCAATTTATTCTTCCAAACACACTAATAAGCACAAAAATATACCATGATTAGGCAACAAAATATCTGAAACAATTATGTAATATATTAAAGTGGTCCACAAAAGGATCTTAGAGAACAAGATAATGTATTGATGCATACCTAATAACCTTAACTTTAGCAGGATAGGGAATAAGGGATGTGTTTAAGGAATAGTTGTAGAAGCCAATTGAGGATCCGTGTGTTGCTACATAAATGTTGCTTTTAATTGATGATGTGATTTTTTTCAACAATGGGATGGTAAGAGAATGAAGGACTATCGAAAGAGCATTACACCTTTAGTGGAAAAAAACTAGAATACAAAGAAATATTTAAAACTCAACCTTAGCATATAGCTAGGAATACCCCTGGGTTGAAAGAACCAAAGCAATACTACCTTTTCACACCAAAGGATTTGATGGATTCCTAGTGTATGTTGGTTCAACAGTTGACCGTCTTAACAAGAAATGATAATATCTAAATCATGATTGAATATGTCACAATATTTGGAGGACCCATTCTTCTTCAAGGCTGGATTACTTAGATGGCCAGTTCTTCATAATAGTTTATCAATAAAGTATCAATTGCATCATATTACCAACTTAGTGTTGTGTGCAGGGTAATTTTTAAGGGCGAAATTTCGCCAATTGGCTATTTTTTGGGCTTTTTTTCAAAAAATAAATTCGTTATTTGGTCATTTTTAGTCTCTAATATCGCCTATATTTACATAAAATAAATTTTTTTATCATAATATTCACCAAAATTTACACATTTCAGTAGTAAATTGTATGTTTCATATTTAATATTCACTTACCTATCTAGATACATGTTTTTTTCAATCCAAAATAATCGCCTAGGATACTATACTTAAGTATAATATTAGAATCCTTAAAAAATACCCTGGTTGTGTGGTTTGTCACAAGCCTAAAATTGTTGAGAAATAAAGTAGTCAAAAACTAAAAATGGCTCTCTTGCATGGATGATAGATGATAAAGATACCAATTCAATGTGGTTCTATCTCTGTAGTCACCTCTGATGAAACCATCAAAACCAAACATTGCTAGAAAGGAAACGTTGATTGGACTAATCGGATTTCTCCTGCCAATGTGTAAGTTTTTTTTTCCCAAGATTCTACTTTTTCCCTTACCTTATTGATTATAGGCCTCCATTCTCCTAGATGAAAATATGATATCGATAATGGGAATCCCAAATGATTGGTAGAAAAATATGCTCTCTATAATCAAAGATATTTTTATTTTTTCTCTATATCCCTAGATTACCTTTAATAAATACCTTTGATTTTCCTAAGCATATTTCATGTCCTCAAGCTTCCTCTAAATGCTAAAAGGTTTTTCTAAAAGCTTTGTCTTCCCTTATGCATACTTCTCCAACCAAATGGATATCATCGATAAACATAGCATGAGTTGTAAATTTTGTTCCTAAAGAAATAGCAGTTCCCTAATTATGATCCTGCTTGTTGGCCCTAGTTAGATTTCTACTTGATTCCATCATAATGATGAAAGCAAATGGAAAAAGGGGGATCCTTTCCTTAAAACCTCTAAAATATTTGAAGAAATCATATTATTGTCCATTGAGTGAATCAATAGAAAATGATGCCATGGAAATACATTCATAAACATATCCTACCCATTCCTTAGAGAATCCAAACTTCAAATGGGACTCCTTGAATAATTTCCACTAAATCCTATCATATGATTTTTCAAATAAAGTTTGATATACATACTACATGATTTCTTTGTCTTTATGAGTGAACGCGTCTTGCACAATGATTAAGTTATCCATTATCTATCTACCAATAACAAAAACACCGAGATTTACACATATCATAGGAGGGAGGATAGCCTTCAGCCTAGATGCAATAATTTTTGCAATGAACTTGAATGAAGAGCTTGAAAGATCGATAAGCCTAAAGACATAAAAAGTAAGGGTTGCTTCTTTTTTTGGAACTTACAGGATGGCCAAGGTTGACCTAAGAGCCAAAAATGTCACTCACGACGATAAAATATGCATGTCATAACTTAAGAAGGCTTACTATATCAACTAAGCTATAGATATCTGGTTAAAGAATACATACAATTACCCCTAAAAATTTATGGGCATTTTGAGTCATGTTTGAGGCAATTTTCAACATATTTTGAGGATTGTTGCAATCAGGAAGTTGGTATTGTGTTCGTAGTGAGAGATTCTATAGGAAACAAGATTACCTATGTGGCTTGAGGTTGTAAAAGTTGTATCTATAAGGCTTCATTTAGAAGGAAGATACATCATGTTACTAGAGCCTATTCTGGGCCTATTCTGACAAGTAACTACCATACTACAAGAGCACTAGCTAACACCTTATTTATAAAAGTTGAGGTGTTGATTGGTTGAGGAGTTTATTCAACACAAAAATCAAAGTTGAAGAAAACAAAATTATTGGTGGTGGGAGAGTCTATAGGCAAGAAGATCATCGATGTGGCTCGAGGTTGTAAAAGTTGTATCTATAGGGATTCGTTTAGAAGGAAGTTACATCCTATTACTGGTGCCTATTCTGAGCATGTTCTGACAAGTAATTACCATACTAAAAGAGAATTGGCTTACACCTTATTTCTGGAAGTTGAGTGTTGATTGGTGTAGGAGTTTATTCAACACAAAAAGGAAAGTTGAATAACACAGAATGAATGTGTAGTTCTGGGTTAGTATTAAATACTAACATCAGCTCATGAGAAAGGCATTTACACCAGTAGTTGAGGACTTCACTCTTGACCAATTTTGTGTTGTGATCAAGCTAGTTGAGTTGTTGGCTTTGAGGAGGTTTCCTTTATATTTTTAAATGCTCTCATTTAAGGAAAATAGAGCAGGTTCTGAGATATCCTAACCAACAAGGGAATACGCAAACTTCAAGAATAATACCACTGAGTAAGGAGTTTTGTTTTGATAACTTGTCTAAAGTGGAAGGAGTGTACTACATTTGTGTCTAAACTCACAATGTTGATGCATAATTTCCAACATGAAAAGTGCAATATTCCATCCTACAAACTAATAAAAAGAATACTACTTACAACACTATTTTAGGCTTATCCTATATTATGTTTGGGAGGCAATACATACCACTCCAAAAGGTGGGAAAGAAAATTATTGACATGTAGTCATATTAGGAAAAAATTATTCTCATACAAGCTACTAATCTAATCAAGCAGGCCATTATAACACATAATCAAATTAGCAAGCAATGTAACCTACTCAAAGTCTAAGGTTGTGTGGTAATACATCCTTTGTGATGGATGCCCTTTGAATGAATATGGGCATATCCATCTTAAACATCCCTTGACACACAAGCCATGCATAGTCAACACCACTTGATGTTCATAGCCATAATCCATGTAGCATAAGTTAAGCATGGTCCAACTCATAATTGCACAATTCTAATGCAGATATGTGTGATTGAAGGATTTCATCAATGTTACCCTCTTTATGTACAAGTCACTCCTCACAATTGTATATTTCCCTCACAAATTCACAATAATCAACCATTAATGAAGGTTTTTCTAGTAGAAAAGGCTGTTTATATGGTCATTTGTCCATAATTCCACCATAAGTGCACAATTAATGTTAAATATTTCTCACATAATTACACTAATTTTATGTATTGTCGCTTATTGCATCATACACAAACATTTACAAACACCATAGAACATGATGCACAAACAAATTAGTAAGCATTGCAACCTACTTAGAGTCCAAGGCTATATGGTAATACATTCTTTATGGTGGATTCCCTTGAATGAGACTCAACATACCCATCTCAAAATTTTCACATGTCACGCAAATCACATATGGTCGGCACTCATCGATGTTCAAACTTCATGGCCATCATCCATGTAATAGAATTTAAGCATGTTCTGTCTCAATAATGGAAGGCTCCACTCTAACATAAACACCACCATTTGAAAACTAAGCAATAATTGAGAAAAGTGAGTGATAACACCAAATGATATCCAAACTTAGATTTAAATCACCCACAGATGAATAACAACACCAAAAGATGAACACTATCACCCAAAGGTAAAAGTTTGCATTGAAAGGTAAATAATAGTGTCCAAGATAAAGAATGACAATAGATGTCGATGATGGTAAGAGCCAATGTCATGAATAATACTAGATTCTAATATATTTCTGTGGAATAAATGGATGCTACAAACCCTCAATTTCTTATATCTCCTTCTGGAACTAGTATCTAATCCACTGGAAAAATAACACCTAGAAAGATGAGAACAAATGATGTCATTTAGAAAAACATTGTGCTTCATTGTTCCATTGTTAAGGGGAAAATTGTACTTAACCCTAGGGCTAATCCACTTGGACAAAAGAAAGGGCCCATGTCCCCTAAATATGCTTCCCAAATGAAATAAAATATGTGAAATCTCTTTCCAATGGCTTTTATGAGGCCAATTAACTATCCTAGACACGAAGCAAACATTGCATAGTGGTTAAGACTGGATCAATTCAAGCCAACATCAATTTACATGACCTTAAAACAAATGAATATAGGGAGATGGAATTACAATTAAATGGACGTTCAAATACTCAAGCAATGGGTAAGTCCAGTATTGTTTATGCAATGGGTGTTCCTGCACTTGTACAAAAATTTATATGGAAAAATCAAACCTCCAACATATTACGTTGTCTAATGGTCATCACAAGAGAACCTATTAGCTAAATAAAAATCTGAGTGAATACAACATTCACGCAATCTTCATAAATCTCATGGTCTCCTAATCACAATGAAGTTGGCCATAACCAATACGAAAGGGAATATTGGACCTGCTAGTCTTGCTTGTTGCAATGCCCAAAAGGCCTATCATTCTATCATTGTTAGCACAATTTGTCTTAGTGGCTACATTTTCATGTTTCCACTATATACTTGATATTGTGGTTAGAGAAAAATTCCAAAGCATCTTTAACAGTTACAATCTCCAAGCTATATTTGATATTCTGGTTAAAGCGCATAGAAAGCATAAATTGTTTATGTTAACTCTACTACATCAAAAAGAAATTGGGTATAACCCTAAAAAGCAGTTTTAGCTTAGCTCCATTCAATCAGTTATATATTCAACACACATAATTTATAGTTATACATCAGTTATATACTTCCTGTAACTGTGATGGCATGGTATCCAACATGCCATACCTTTGAAGATACCCTATATCACATAATTTTAACCAAAATATCATACAAAAGTTAAATTTATATGTCGATCATAATCCTAATCCCAAAATATCATACAAAAGTTAAAGTTATTTATTTTTTTAGATAAATCCTAATCCCAGGCCATGTACAATTTATATGTTTATTATTTTCTTAGTCAAAAGTGTGTGGTCAAGTCATTTGAAGCTTACCATCATGTCATCCTTGAATGGTACTTCTACAACTTCAAACTGTGCTCCTTTGAAGCTTAGTGTCCGACAAACAGACATGTCCATATGCTAATTTTAACTTTGTTTTAGATTAAAATAAAACATATAGATCCAAAGACTATAGCCGCCACCCAACCAAACTAGAATTTAACACAATCTACTTGCCTGGATTTCATATCCATTGCCACAAGCTCAAGTGCTCCAACTCCTCTTTTCTCAAGTGCCTCTGTAAAACCCAATTTAATGAAAAAGTTAAAACAAGAATTCAAAACTAATTACACTTTGCATCTCAAAAAGGGATTGGGTCATAACATCTACCCAATCAACTCTAATTCAACCCATATTACCTTTAACCTACGAATGATGGCACACAAGCATTTCTATGGCTCAAGTTACAAACAATTGGTAAATTACAAAGACTAGGGTTGAAATATATTTTGTCCAAATGAGGCCTCTCAAGGGAGTCTTCTAGTAGTAAACTTTGATTCTTTTGATTAGAAAAGATACATGAAGTGAGCCTTTTAAGTTATTTTCTATCAAAAGCATCCATTCAGATCAAGAGGTTCTGTTGTACCCTATGATCATCTTTAGTGCCTTATTTTGTATTAAGGTCCTCTATCTGGGATCTCTTAAGTCTTAGTACATTAATTGTTAGTTATGATAGTTGGAAATAAATATTTCTTGTTATGTTGATTATATGAGCCCAAGTATGCTCCTTACGCCTTCCACTAAGTCCTAATCTAATAGAGTTCTACACCTTGTTGCAGAATCTTAGCCAAATGTATGACCCTCACCAGTGTCGCGCCGGTTCTCTAATGAGGTTGATGCTTTGTTATGCCATCCATTAAAGTTCCAATTTAATGGATTTCTACACCTTGTTGTGAAATCTAAGCCAAAAGTATAACCCTTTCTTAAAGAGGGTTGATTCTTTGATGAGGATGATAGTTTAAATGCCAAGCAACAAGGTTCCAATCTAATGGAGGTCTACGACCTATTGCAAATTATTAGTCAAATGTATGACCCTTGCCAATAGGGTGTTGTTTCTTAATGAGAATGATGGTTTGTTATTCCAATCATCGAGGTTCCAATCTAATGGAGGTCTACACACTCCCTACTACTTGATAGAGGTTAAATACAAGTCCTTGGCAATCTTTCCTTAACAAATTATCCCCTTATCAAGGCATCTTAACCAAACATAATCTAGAATCATTATGAGCAGTTGAAACTGTATTAATGACCCAATCCAAAAAGATGGACCATTGGTAATTTGTAATTTGTAACTATGAATCATCATTTACCCAAAAATAACAAACAAAAATATACGTATTGTATTTTCTAGCAAAGTCATTAATGAAACATTTTTACCCCAAAATAACAAACACAACTATACATATCGTATTTTCTAGCAAAGGCATTAATGAAACATTTTTACCCCAAATAACAAACAAAAATATAGGTATTGTATTTGCTATCAAAGGCATTAATGAAACATTTTCTCTTACCTTCTTCAGTATTAAAAGTCATTTCTATTCATAGGCAAATACAACATTCACGTAATTTGGAATTTTGTTCTTTGATCCATTTTCAATCATTTGTAAGCATTGTCCTAATCTAGTCATCTAATGGGATCATGGTTCAATAGTAAAATCAATGGCAAGTTAGGCCACCCACCAAGGTGACCATGGTTCACATGTAAAGGTAATAGTATGTTAAGCCACTCACCAAGGTTTAATTCCCCAAAGCATGAGTAAGCAATCGGGTCCAAGTGCAAGTAATAGGTGATTTTGAAGGAAATGCACCCATGTCATGGCAGCTTAGTCAAACAAAAGTGCTTGTGATTATATGATTCACCCTTTGAACGTTGTTTCAGTTTCCCAATTTAGAGGGCATCCCAGATCCTATGCTAGTGAGCCACATCCCTTTAATTTAACCTGTTAAAGGGAAACCCAAGTCCATCCCCTAGCAAGTGAAATGAAATTATAAACTGAGATCTATGTAGTACTCAATCCTCTCGCATTAGCCAGGCCTAAGGTAACGATATCTGATCTTGAGGTCTCTCTAAAGCAAGGAACATTACTGATATGATGCGGTTTCCCATACATGTTCATTTCACACAACACGGTTTTACCAATCAATAGGAGAATTTAGAGGAACATAGAGTATTTGATAATAGGGTGACACATGGACTCCAATTCCATGTCAGCGTTGCCTCATCGATTACGTACGACCAAGATAATACAATTATTTCAAAGGTAATTAAACAATGATTTTCCATAAGGTGACATGCCAGTCTTCACGAAATGCAGGTTGTAGAGTGCAAAAAAGATTGAGTCCTGAATCATTCCTCCGTACTTCCGCCACCTTCACACAGATTGAACCAATAGATTCCGCCACCAAAAGGGCAGAATTATGGCAAGCCCCTAGGATGTAGTCAATGACTGTAATTGTTTAGAGAAAAGATTATGTTGTCTGGAAAGTCCCAGGAACCAGTATCTAATGGCAAGTCCCTAGGTTAACCGTGAAAATAGATTGGTTGTGATGTCTAACATATTTACGTCGATTTTAATGCTTCCAATGTTTAAAGAACCTTTGAAAAACTAATCAGTCACGGACATTAACACTAATGCTTCTATAAATAGTCATTTGCGGGCATTAACACAAATTCATTATTTTACTGAATTAAAAAACTAGAACCTAAAACACTTCTTGGAAAACTCTAACAACATGAAGAAAAACACTGACCTGCAATTGATAACATAAATCTCAAGCAGCGTAACGCAATGCACCACCTCTTTTTGTTTATGTAGCTCTCCATCCGGAAACTGCACGAACTTGGTCTGCATCCCCATCGCATCGTAGAGTGGAAGGAAATATTAGAAAACTTGAGGGTATATGGTGAATCCACGGATATTGATTTTCAACAAGATTAAGGTGGATAGATTGAATGAATGGGAAGATTAGGGTTTTGGTCGCCTTTTTTGTTGTGTATTTTAACCAACAGTAAGGAGGTTTTTCAATCGTTTTGGTGGAGAGTTGTGGTTTCCAGTTCAAATGTTCCTCCTCTCACTCGGGAGGGGATGACGGGTATGGTTAGGGATATGTATATTGTTATAAATTATATTGTTGATAAGGTTCCTTCATACATAAAGAAGTAGTTTTTGAATATTTAGTGTATTTATGTTCTATGAAAGAAATTTGCAACTTAGGTTTGTCAATTTACAAGAGTTCTTTTAAATTCTAAAGCATGTAAATGTATCATTGTATTCTATGGAAACCATTCCCTTTTGAATAATATATTGGTGATTTGTAAGGGGGAAAACTTCTCAATTTCTCTTCTTGTTAGAGGTTTTCAGGTCTTGTCATTTTTAAGTCTTAATCCAAGACTAGGTAGTTTCAATTACATGTCATTGATTTCAAGTTTTAATATCCAAACTAAAAGGTGGGTTCACCATGTCATTGATATCTCAAAGAAAATTAGTATCTTATCTAGTCATCATTAAGGGTACCAAAGGAAGGGTCATATAGTTTCCTTAAACCACATATTCTTAGTCTCATACATAAAGCCAAAATACCATAACCTCATTGTAATTTAACCTCATTCCCATGAGATGATATTTATTGTCTTGTTGGACCATGACTTTAAATTATACCATTGTTGTTGTTATTATTATTAGTATTACAAGCCTTAGTCTAGCTTAACATTGTTGTTTGGGTTGATATGGTTTTAGTAGTAATCCAAGTGATCTTATCACAATGGGTCTAAATTTGATTTTTTTTTAAATTCCATATGATATATAGACTAAGTGTGCCTAATGTTTAAGAACATGGATTACCTCCTTAGAGGTCAGAGGTTCAAATATGAAGGGAACTAGGTTATGGACACCTCTGTAAACTAAGCAATGGCCTCATACCTAAATTTGGTGTTTGGCTAAGCTATGAACTTAAATTATAATATTATTTTATTATTTATAAATGAAAAGTGTGAGTAACATTAAATATGTTAAAAGGAACCTTCCATAGTGAATGTTGGAAGAAGCTTCTCTCTAGGTATACAAGTGATAGAAGGAATGCATGTAGCAAGGATTTACCAAGAGCAAGTAATTTGTTTAAGTGTATTTGCTCTATAAATCCTTTTTGAGTTTGAATTTCAAACCATTCAAGACATTTGTGAAAGCCTATATGCAATAACATTTATTAACAAATTTATCAGTGCCGTTCCTTTCCCATGGGTATTTGGAGAAATGGGTCACGTGGTTTTCTATTGGGAGTATTAAATGGGTTGTCCAAACTCCTTGAAAAATCTCATTGACATTGGAATCCAAGCAACAAAAGGCATAGCTAGTTTTTTGCAAGGTTATGGGTCACTTTAGAAATCATCCAAACCCCTAGGGCATGGAGGAACTATGTCCTTGAAACTCTAACATGTAGAACTATGTCGAGCATCTCTGTTATCTCCCCAAATAAATTTGTCGAGTTGGTCAATTTTAGATGATAGGATGTCATTTAAAAAATCATTTCTAAATTTTTTAAGGTTCATTGTTGAGAGCTTTATGCATGTAATAAAGTTTGAAAAATATTTGATTTGGTTTTTCCTTCAAAAAATTCAAAAATCAGGTTTCGGTGGCTTAGGTGGACATTTCAATTGTTCATTAGCCACCATAAAACGCGAAATTCGGGGCTATTTTAGCCACCGAAAGCGCAGAAGCTTGGAAACGGTCAGCATGTCTTGGTAAAACTCAATTTTCTCAACCGTGGAGAGGCCTTTTTACATGCTCAAATAGTCTATTGAGAACTAGACATCCTAAAATTTCCAATGGTACTTTCAGAACTGCATTTGGAGCTCGGGAAGGCAGTCAAAAGTCCCCTGCAAGATGAGGCTGCGTTTTCATAAATATGGTGTTTTTACTATGTTGAGTCATCATTTTCAAATGATTAGTCTGAGCGACTGGAGAATCATTTTGAAAAACAGAGGAGGTTTTGTTCCTAACATGTCAAAGAACAATAACCTCTCTCAGTTTTTCTACAGGTGTCATAGATTGGGATAATCGAATCCATCTCTGAGCCCTAATTTTCAGATCTCAGAATTTCCCTGTTTGACACATGTTTTTGAAATACAGATGTCGGGAAAATGAAAACTAATATCAAAGAACTGAGAGAGGTTTTTTCTCATAACAAACCAATATACAAAAACCTCTCTCATTTTTCCACAATCTATTTTGACTTGAGAGATATAGGTCAATCTCTAAGAAGCATATTTCTAGAAATTTCTGCATTTTCCAGCCACCTCACAAATTCGGATTTGAGATAGGAAAAAAGGATGTAAGATCCAGTTTTATAGGATCTTAAACTGTTTTGTAAAGGATATAAAGCCAAGAACTTCAGATGAAGTATAGGGGGGGGAATTCCAGTCCTTGAGACTGAGTGGTTCGACTTTGGATATTACTATGTTGTAATTTGTGCAGGGCTATCTTTTGAATATATTGAGATACAAGCGTCTTTCACTGTTGTTATCAGACTTCTCTTTTTCATACATATTCTATGCTTATGAGTTGAATTATATTCTTTATCTGTGTTTACATAATCCATTGGTGATTGTCATCTTACCTACTGATTTGTAAGCAAGGATCATAAGTACTCATTACTAGTTTTATTAACCCATCATATATATTGTCAAATATATCTGTTCTGGTTGATAGAGTTAGCTTCTTCATTCATCTTGATAAAATTACCTATCTGATTATAGCTTTTGAAAGCCTTGTAACGCTTGATATGCCTAGATTGTTTTGAGTAAGGAATTCAGTGAGTTAGTCATTCCATCTTGATCCAATTATCCACCCATCATTGAGAATAAGATTAAGTTACCAGGCATCTTCGAGCTGCAACCTAGAAGAGTTTCCTGGAGTGATAACATTTTGGCGTCGTTTCCAGGGAGAGGAGATTGAAGCTCGGCTTCCTTGGGACACGACATAGATCCATCTTTGATGATAGACAAAGCCTGGACATTTTCTTGGTTGTAATCATCTATCTGGCGACTCCATGAAGGATGGATTCAGTGGCGACTCCATTGCTCAGAAATCTGTTGGCGACTCCATTGGTATGACATGAACAAAATCTTAGCAAAGAGGTATGCTTTTTGCGATTTTTCAAAGATTGTTGGTTTCCCTAATCTAGTGCCTAGTCGAGATGAATGGGATCGTAGTATTCCCATATTTAGAGGAGAAGAATGGGAAGTGCCAGCTGAACATTTGCTTGACTTTCATGATTGCATTCATCGGTTGCAAAATGTACATGAAGATGTTCCAATTACACTGTTTTGGTATTCATTAGAAGGGATTGCTCGTGATTGGTACCGGTCCCTTCCTATTGCCAGTATCAGCTCTTTGGCAGATTTTCATGCTGCCTTTCATGTGTTTTGTAAAGACAAATTTCCAGTTGATCTTCTGTATCCCGAATGCTGTCATGAATTCAATTTATTAAATAAAGATTCAAACATTCATGAAGATTTTGCTACAGCAGAAGATACTCTTCATTATGATTGAGAGATTAGTGATCCACACTATGATAACCTTAGTGATGCTTTTGACCTTGTACCAAATGCATAAATTGTTTTAGGTTATCATGAAGATCAGATTTTTCCCTCTGAAAACTTTGAAGATGTTGAGCAGATTGACATATCAGCAGGAGACCGTTTCGGATCTACAGCAAATACTAAGGACAACCCACAGCTTTCAGTTTTGCAGACAAAGGGGGATTACAGTAGACATAAAGAGGAAGATGATGAGCAGAAGGATCCAGATCAGCAGTCCATCCTATATGACTCTTTCACAGATGTTGAGCAGTCTACATTCAGTATTGAGATCAGTAAATACAACCATCAACAGCTGCAATACAGTCAGTTGGAACAACAGTTTAAAGAGGTATTCCTTTATGGTTTTAATGACCCTATTGCAAACTATTTGGAATCTATGAGGAGCATTTGTGTTAAAGTATTTTTGTCAGATGAAAGTTGGCTTTATCATCTGTTCAAACCACTTTTCTGTTGGCTATGCATTCCATTATTTTTTGGGTCAAGATCAAGAACAAGTTCAGCAAATCAATTTCTGATATGGCTTCATTGGAAGCATGAGTTTACTTGATTAAGCATCAGTCAAATGGTTAGAAGTAGGTAGAGAGAATAAGCTCTTGATATGAGCAGGTAGATTGCTTTCAGTTTTCTTGAATAAGCAGGCAAGCTGCAAGTTTTCAGAGGATCAGTTGTAAAGGCCAGATGACTCCATGCCCAATGGAATTGCAAGTTCAAAACCTTCCATTGTAAATATCATTTATTTTCTGTCAGTTTTGCAAAATAACTCCATGCCCAATGGAATAGTAGATTTAAGTTTCAATCTGAGTTTTTCCAAGAAAGGAAACAGGTTTGTGTTTCTTGGAACCTCACAGGGAGGATTCCATCCCCGAGTAGGAGCCAGATGTTATCTCCTCAAATAAATTTGACAAGTTGGTCAATTTTAGATGATAGGATGTCATTTAAAAATTCATTTCTAAATTTTTTAAGGTTCATTGTTGAGAGCTTTATGCATGTAATAAAGTTTGAAAAATATTTGATTTGGTTTTTCCTTCAAAAAAGTCAAAAATCAGGTTTCGGTGGCTTAGGCGGACATTTCAACTGTTCATTAACCACCAAAAGCAGAGCTTTCGATAGCTAAAATGTGAAATTCGGGGCTATTTTAGCCATCGAAAGCGCAGAAGCTCGGAAACGGTCAGCATGTCTTGGGAAAACTCAATTTTCTCAGCCATGGAGAGGCTTTTTTACACGCTCAAATAGTCGATTGACAACTAGACATCCTAATATTTCCAATGGTACTTTCAGAACTGCATTTGGAGCTCGGGAAGGTAGTCAAAAGTCCCCTGCAAGATGAGGATGAGTTTTCAGAAATATGGCGTTTTTACTGTGCTGAGTCATCATTTGCAAATGATTATTCTGAGCGACTGGAGAATAATTTTTCAAAATGGGAGGAGGTTTTTGTTCCTAACATGTCAAAGAGAAATAACCTCTCTCAATTTTTCTATAGGTGTCACAGATTTGGAGAATCGAATCCATCTCTGAGCCCTAATTTTTGGATCTCAGAATTTCCCTGTTTGACACATGTTTTTGAAATACAGATGTCGGGAAATGAAAACAAATCTCAAAGAACTGAGAAAGGTTTTTTCTCATAACAAAACAATATACAAACAACTCTCTCAGTTTTCCAAAATATGTTTTTACTTGAGAGATATAGGTCAATATTTGAGCAACATATTTCCAGAAATTTCTGCATTTTCCAGCCACCTCATAAATTCGAATTTGAGATAGGAAAAAAGGATGTAAGATCTAGTTTTATAGGATCTTGAACTTTTTTGTAAAGGCTATAAAGCCAAGAACTTCAGATGAAGTATAGGGGGAAAAAATTCCAATCCTTGAGACTGAGTGGTTCGACTTTGGATATTACTATGTTGTAATTTGTGCAGGGCTGTCTTTTGAATATATTGAGATACAAGCTTCTTTCACTGTTGTTATCAGACTTCTTTTTTTTATACCTATTCTATGCTTATGAGTTGAATTATATTCTTTATCTGTATTTACATAATCCATTGGTGACTGTCATCTTATGTACTGATTTATAAGCAAGGATCATAAGTACTCATTACTAGTTTTATTAACCCATCATATATATTGTCAAATATATATGTTCTGGTTGATAAAGTTAGCTTCTTCATTCATCTTGATAAAATTACCTATCTGATTATAGCTTTTGAAAGCCTTGTAACCCTTGATATTCCTAGATTGTTTTGAGTAAGGAATTCAGTGAGTTAGTCATTCCATCTTGATCCAATTATCCACCCATCACTGAGAATACGATTAAGTTACCAGGCATCTTCGAGCTGCAACCTAGAAGAGTTTCCTGGAGTGATAACAATCTCAATTATGCTTGAACTATGAAAACAACCGTAAATAGGGATTGTTGTATATTTACATCATGATTTTTGAATTACTATTAGTATTTATAAATGGTATGTTGAACCCCTCCCATGGCGGTGGCTCCTTGAAAACCCAAAATTCCATTATCTATCTAATTGAGCATTCTTCTTGGCATCACTATCCATGGTTATGATTTTACATCCCTTTAATGTATTATTTATCTTTGCATAGGTGTTACAATGAGCCTCTATTCAACTAACCTCTATTAAACTCACAATTAGTATCCCTTTAAGCCACAATCCCCCAAAACCAACCTCTACATTAAAAAAATTTGGTGTGGGAATTCCTTATAAACCATGTTTGTATCACAAATTGTCATGTATATCGTACAATTCACAACACACATATGACTAATGTCTTGTATCCCCATATCTAGCTTTCGACTCTAGACAATGGTTTGTTCCATTAGAGTCATCCCTAGTGTGTGAAAACTTGAAATGGCCCCCACATTTCCTACATTCCAACAATTTTGTATGTGGGGCCTATGTAGTGGACAAATAAATTAGTTGTAGAGAGGAAAATTTGTGGTCATGAAATTGTATTTCTCAACAAGTTTTGAACCCTAAAGAAAGCCCATCTTCGGGAGAGGCTTCAGAAGGCTTCTCGATTTCTTAAAATGGTGACCATGTGTGAGGAACCTCCAACAATTAAATGATGAAAATGAACAATATATCAGAAATATCAGAACACAGAAGAGATTTATTGATCACGGGCCACTTCGAGGGGGAAACCTCCTTTAAGCAATCTCAATACAAATAACTCGTGGATGCCTTTATTGGCCTCAACACGTACTTATATACGAAATCTATGCGTCCAATATTATGGATCAATACCATGGAACATATAATACTATGGGATAATACAATATACTAACAAAGTAAAGAGAAGGGTTGACACAAGTTCCTAACATCCCCTCCCCCTTAGAAAAATATTTTTCCTCAAAGATTTAGATGTGGAAATTGTTGTTGAATATGAAGGAGTGGTTCCCATGTAGCATCCTCCGGTTGCAGTCCATGCCACTAGATTAATACCTCTGTGATGGATCGAGAGAGAAGTTGACAAGTGCGCCTAGTGAGGTTGGCCTCCGACTCCAAAATGATGGATCCTTTATTATCCAGTTCTGGTAAAACAGTTTTTGCACTGATGTTGGTTCCAAGAAATTTCTTTAGACAAGAGACATGAAATAATGGATTAATGCGGGAAGAAGGAGGAAGTTACAATTTATAAGCAACATACCCAATCTTCTGAGGAACCTTATATGGCATATAGAACTTTGAAGCCAGCTTATGATTCCCTTTGAGTTTCAGGGAGTATTTCTTGTAATTATGTAGACGAAGAAAAACCATATCACCTACTTAAAAAGTGCGCTCAGAACGGTGTTGATTGGCTTGTTCTTTCATTCGATTTCTTTCCATATGAAGATTGTCCTGCAAAATTATTAGAATCTGATCTCAGGTTCAAAGAACTGTGTCAACTTCCTGAACTGGTGAACTGTTGGGGGTGTATGGAAGAAGCACTGGCTGTGCCTAACCATAGACTTATTCATATGGAGTCATTTTAGATGCAATGTGGTAGGAGGTATTGTACCACCATTCAATGAGAGGGAGCCACTTTGACCACTGATGTTGTTGTTCAGAGGTGAAGCAACGAAGATAAGTGTCCAAACATTTGTTGATAACTTTAGTCTGACAATCTGTTTGTGGGTGATACCCTGAACTCATATTCAGTTTGGTGCCAGTGTGGCAAAATAGTTCTATCCAAAAATGACTGGTGAAAGTTGCATCACAATCTGAGACAATGGAAGAAGGGATTCCATGAAGATGGATTATCTGGTCCAGGAAAATCTGTGCGACTGAGGAAGCGGTATAGGGTTGGATGAGGGCACTAAAATGACTATATTTGGAGAGGCGATCAACCACAACCAAAATCAATGTCTTCCCTCTAGATTTAGCGATCCCTTCAATGAAATCCATAGAAATATTTGTCCAAATCCGTGTAGGGATGGGAAAGGGTTCGAGCAATCTCCAAAGGAGTGTCGTTTCACTCTTGTTGCACTGGTAGGTATCACGTTCAACCACCATCTGTTGAATTGTCCTTTTCATTCACTTCCAAAATAAGTTATGTCATGCCTGCTCATACTGTTTGAAGAACCCATAGTGCCTTGCCGATGGAGAAGCACAGAGTTCATAAAAGACAGCCTGTTGAATATCTGTGCTCTAGGGAAGCACCAGATGACCCTTGTATCTCAAGGAAGCACCATCCCAAGAGTAATGCTGTACACCAAAAGGGTTGTTGGAAAACCATTGGATGATTTGAGATAATGAGGAGTCATTGACATAGCCCTATTGAACAGATTGCAACCAATTTGAAACAAGCATAGAAATAGCTAAAAGAGAAACTTGGTCATAAAATGTGCGAGAAAGAGCATCCGTCACAAGATTGTCCTTACCCTTCTTGTAAGTGATCTCATAATCATAACTCATGAATTTTCTAACCCATTTCTATTGTGCTGGGGAGGAGACCCGTTGTGCCAGGAAATATTTCAAACTTTGGTGACCAGTTTTGATGCAGAAATGATTCCCTAATAGGTATGGCAGCCACTTATGTACTGCATGAAAAATAGCCATCATTTCCTTCTCATATGTAGAGGCGACTAAATTATTACCAGAAAGGGCCTTGCTGGTGAATGCAAGGAAATGTTCATCTTGAAGGAGAATAACACCAAGTCCATTGTCACAAGCATCACTCTCAATAGTGAAGGGCTTGGAAAAATTGGGCATAACTAGAACATGTGCAGTACACATAGCTTGTTTCAATTTGTCAAATGCACACTTAGTAGCATGTGTCATGTAAAAGCATCATTTTTCAAGAGAGCGGTTAATGGAGTTGCAATATTCCCGTAACCCTTGACAAACTTGCAGTAGTAGCCAATCAATCCAACTGGTTCAACAAAGACACATGCCTATCCATCCAAAATTTGTTGGAGATCCAAAGACACAACCCATGTAGAGTGAATAATTGTCTTACATGGATCATATGATTGTTGTTGCATTATTTCAAATTCTATGGATGGTTCTTAGGGCCTTGGATCACTTTCCCAATATCCAATATAGACAAGGGTGGTAGACAAATATGTTTCCCTCACTAGATATAATCAATCACATACAACACATGAGAAAAGAAAGAAGAAATATTACCTCACCTTAGCTTATAAGCGCTCCTTTGATTATGGACACGGTTGATGTAGATCTGGTTGACTTGGCCACAGCTCCACTTGATGATCAACCTACACAGATATAGACAAAGGAAAAAATCTCAAACCTTTCTATAAACATGTATAAAATATGCATGTAATTGACAAAAAATCATAGATCTATACTAGATCTAAGGTGGATCTATCATGTGACTATCCATTATTGCAATGATACTTGTTTTGATCCGAAAATGAGTACTTACTTTCCTTTCATTAACGAATATTTAATAAACTCTCAATTTCTTATTAAGACATAAAGAAATTGGCATGAAACATGCGCATAACTTGAAATGACATCTCTACTTAACAAATGAGAACATAATCAAATCACGCATACCAAAGATGACAATCAAATGATAACGGAGTTTGTCGGGCCTCCTGACTACATTTTCGGGTTCGTCAAATCTCCGAACCGTTTTTATTAATCCTCCTTCACAACTTGCAAGCAATTTACATGGACAGAATCATGTGGTGCTCTCTCCCATCTTGGGAAACCTTCTCCTAAGGCTCTCACATGAATTTACATAAGCAAGACCTCCTCACTTAACTTCTCCAATGCAAAGGAAAGACTACAAAGAATGCTCTCCAACCAAGATTACTTCCTTCTCCATATCAGAGGTTTTTATAGATTTCTCATGGATGATTAGTCATCACTCATGTTTAGGAGAAAATCTCTCCCATGATCCCTTAAAGTATGATCAGGAGATACATTAAGGGGGTATGTGGAGAAAAGGGTCTCATCTTCCTCCATGAAGATCTCAACACGCCTTAGGACTAGGAAACCAACTGATGAGGTGGATTCTCTCACCTTTTTAATTTCCTTTTAACTAATTAAATGAGAATTTATGTGAGCATCAACATATAATTCCCTTTTACATAGTTTGTTCATTGAATTTTGAATGAAACACTTTATGAACTTTTTGTTGAAGAAAACATCATTTCTTGTCGGAACTTCAACCTGGAATTTTTCCCACATACGAAGTCCATTTGACCCCCTTCAAGTTGTGTTAGAAAGCTCTCAACAAGCTCTTTGTCGATTGACCACCTACGAAAAAAATGAAAACCTTCTTCATTCTTCGACTGAGACAATCCTCTTGGATCATGTTGTGTGTTAAATCACACTAGCATTGTTTCCCATAATACTTTCCTGGCTTGACCTTGAATAAACATTTGGAATCTTAAAAATTCCCTTTCTGTTGTTCATCTCCACCTCAAATTCCATAACTAAAATCCATACTCAAGTTTCTTGAAGCAAATGTAAAGGATCCCTTTGTTTTTTTGTAAAGGAGAGGTAAGGCATCAGTTTTTGGTACCAACCTAGGGTTCTAATCCCTTTGTTTACTCTAGTAAACCTAAATTGATTGCCCATGATAACAAGTTATCTAAATTGCTTGGAGTGACAATTTATTTATCTATTGTACTTTTTCCTTCATCTCCTTTGTTAATACTTGCATTTTTTTAAGGAATGATTGGATCTTCCATAGTCTAGACTATCCAATCATTGGTATTATATATTTAATTATGTGAACTTTTAGAATGATCTTGAGATTTATGCTCAATCACCTCAATCTAGTCTCTTCCAATCCTCCTAGCTCCAACCTTTTAGATTTTGCTATTCAACTTACCTCATTTTCCATTTCTTGTATATTTTTCTTTTCAATTATTTCCCTTTCAATATCTCCACTTCATCATTTCTTTCTCTTTTCCTCCAATTATTTTTCCTTTAGAATGAATATTGTTGTTGTTTCCTTATGTTGTCCTGAAATTGTTACCACGACATAGCAGCTTTATAAGTTTCTTCATGATCCCACTATTCATGAGTGCAGGGCCAATTTATGCATAGGCACCAATCCTTTGGCATGATGGCTCTTGAATTTTCCTTGTGGAAACCTACATTCCAATATGGCTAGGGATTCTATTTTTTCAAGTTGAGAACTAGCTAAACCATAATGTTCAATGTACTTGTTATAAGGAATGAAATTCCTATGCGTATCTCTAACTAAAGTCATGTTAAAACCATGCAATGTGGTTTAATAAGTTATTTCTCTCAAAACCAAACTATTTAGGACATGCCGTGGTAAAATATGATGTTTTGTTATAGCTCCATTTATCGTCATGAAAGTATGATCCCATTGAAATTACCAATCAACTCTGATAATGCTATGTAATTACATATGACAACTTAAGAGCAAATTTGTAGAACAATAGTTCACATGCCTCGGCAAGGAATTTATAACATATATACATGCCTACTGTCTTTTTTACTTATTTTCCCATAAACCTTGATAGTAGACATGCACATTAAATTTTGATATACTTCATGACCATCCCATCCCTAGAGGGGGTTTCTAGCACAAATGATGTATAGCAAGTGGGAATCCATATAAAATGTTGGGAACGTTTTAGAATTTGGTGTCTTTGCTTTTTCCAATGCACTACATATAGTGTGGGACAAAATTGATTTCCAATTAAAGATAGAGCCTTATGTAGTTACTTGCATATGAGTGGAACCAAAGCATCCTTGAGATGAGTACAATTTAGTTCTTGATAAAGTATCCAAACCATTGCAACAACATAAATGTATGGACCTCTTAAGTTGGTGGTCATATAAATACCATCATTTTTTAATTGGCACATTTTATCTTCTACCCGCCATTTAGCAATAGTCTTTTTATCATTCATGGTTTTTTGGAACTCATCAACCCATCCTGCAATCATGTAGATTTCTAGTTCATGGAACTTGTAGTATTTATCTAACTTTAAAGGATTAAAATAATACATACACATTCCCTCAGATTAGGGGAATTTTGAGGTCTAAAATAGGTCTTCTAAGAGATATAACAAAATATTACAAGTTAGACATTTTGTGGAGGAGGTATATTCACAACTCACCTTTTACACTACAATCAATGTAACTATGGTTAAGTTAAATTGAAAAGATATCTAAAATAAAATCAATAAAAAAATCATTCTTTGATGTGACTAAAAGTATTACTCTTGAATACATAAATTTCTTTTGAGTATAATATGATGAATGTACTCATAAAGTAAAAAGTAATGTACTCATAAAATAAAATAAACTATATTATTTTGAATTTTAAAATATAGTTTATTCAATATTCAAAATATGATTAAAATAACATTTATAATTTTGAATTTTGAATTTTAAACATAAATTAAATTTATATGAATAAATTGTTATTTTTTTTTAAATATATATTAATTATATAAATTTAACTTATATTCATTTAAAAAAAAAATCACTCATATAGTCATATAAATCCAACTTATATTTCAATATTTATAAAATATGTTGACTAACTATTATATAAATCTAAATTAAATTTATTAAATCTAAAACTTAATAATTTATTTATATAAATATTAACATTATTTAAATACTAATAATCTATTTACGTTAATATCTACATTATTTAAATATATTTTTATTTACAAAATACTTAATTAACTTATATATCTATATTGATGTTACATATCTATAATTTAGATAACCAAGTATTTATTTTATGTAATCATTTAATAATCGACACGGTTATTTTTCATTTGTTTTAATTTATATCTTTTACAAATTTATTTTTCTTTTCTATTATTATCTTGTACCTCATAAAACTTATCATGTTTAAATTAATATTCTTAAATTTAAAATGATATATTATATAAATAGTAATTATTCCACATCTATTACATTTTTATGGATTTAAAATTATATATCATATACTAAAATAAAATAATATATTCATGGATTACGTATTCATAAGAATCTCGTTTTCATAACATAAGGTTTAAAAAGTATAAATCTCAAAGGTTTTAAAAATTTAAATATCCTATCGATTATACAAAACATTAAGGTAAAATGGTATGTATTCAATAAAGTTTTTAAAGTTTTTTTTTTTAAATTATATATTATATACATATTTTGATTTTAGATGAATAATATGTAATTTTACATAAAATTTTAAAACGTCATCAATATATTGTAAATTATTATAAATTATACATTCTCATAATATTGTAAATTTATCTATATATTATAATTTATTTTTAAAAAGTTTTAAAATTATATATTATATAATGTAAATTATAAATATGATTTTGAATAGAAATTTTAATTTTTTTAATATTAATAATTTATTATTTAAAAATATATGTTATATATTGAAAAGTAATTTTATAGTTTTGATTTTAAATAGAGCATTCATTTTTTTGGCATTTGTAATTTATTTATTTTATATTGAAACATAAAGTGTATCATTTTCTAAGTACTTGTACTTTACTACATTTATATTATATTCAAAAATAATCTAAGAGTACTCTTTTCATTATGAGTACTTTAGTTACAGCATTGATATGGTTAACTATGAGTTTTCATTCACTATTTAGAATTTGACAAATAAACATCTTTAACTCAACCAATGCCACTACAACTATGATAGATGATGGCATCCCCTAGAATTTGATTGATTCTTTAAAAGTTGATTTTTATAGTACATTTTTTTAGGCCCATTTTTTACCTCAAATTCCCCTAATAGTGATCATTCACAAAAACTTCTTTCAGATTCTTAAAATGATGGTCATTTCCCTGCAATGAATCTGTCAACATGGCAGTTTTTCAAAAAACTTATGCTCAAAGTCAAGCTATGAACTAATTAGTAAAATGCGCGTCGCATTCTGCACATTAGTCAATTATTGAAAACAAAACCACATGTCTGAATCTAGATACATTGTTCACAAAACTTCTTTTAGATTCTTAAAATGATGGGTCATTTGCCCGCAATGAATTTGCCAAGATGGGAGTTTTCAAAACAACTTATGCTTAGAGTCAAGCTATGAAATGCTCAATAAAATGCATGCCCCAGGCTGCACGTTGGTCAATAATTAAAAGTAAAACCACATGTCTAAAGCTAGTTACATTTTTCACAAAAACCTCTTTTAGTTTTCTAAAATGATGTTTCATTTGCCTACAATTAGGAGAATTTTGAGGTCTAAAATGAGCCTCCTAAGAGATATAATAAAATATTACAAGTTAGGCATTTTGTTGGGGAGGTATATTCACAACCCACATTATACACTACAATCAATGTAACTATGGTTAAGTTAATTGAAAAGATATCTAAAATAAAATCAATAAAAAAATCATTCTTTGATGTGACTAAAAATATTACTCTTGAATACATAAATTGCTTTTGAATATAATATGATGAATGTATTTATAGAGTAAACAATAATATACTCATAAAATAAAATAAAGTATATTATTTTGAATTTTGAAATATAACTTATCAAATATTCAAAATATGATTATAATAACATATATAATTTTGAATTTTGAATTTTAAACATAAATTAAATTTATATGAATAAATTTTTATTTCTTTTAAAATTTATATTCATTATAAAATTTAATTTATATTTATTAAAAATAAAAACTAGTCATATAGTCATATAAATCCAACTTATATTTCAATATTTATAAAATATGTTGATTAACTATTATATAAATCTAACTTAAATTTATTAAAATTAAAACTTAATAATTTATTTATATATAGATTAACATTATTTAAATACTAATAATCTATTTACATAAATATCTACATTATTTAAATTTATTTTTATTTATAAAATATTTAATTGACTTATAAATCTCTATTGATATTATATATATAATTTAGATAACCAAGTATTTATTTTATGTATTCATTTAATAATCAACACATTTGTTTTTCATTTGTTTTAATTTATATATTTTACAATATATTTTTTTATTATTTTATTTTATTTTATTATCTTGTATCTTATAAAATTTATCTCATTTATATTAATATTTTTAAATTTAAAATTATATATTATATAAATATAAATTATTCCACATATATCACATATTTATGGATTTAAAATTATATATTATATACTAAAATAAAATAATATATTAATGGATTACGTCTTCATAAGAATCTCGTATCCATAATATAATGTTTAAAAGTTTAAATCCTAAAGGTTTTAAAAGTTTAAATATCATGTCAATTATGCCAAACATTAAGGTAGAATGGTACGTATTCAATAAGGTTTTAAAAGTTTAAAAGAATTTTAAATTATATATTATATACATAGTTTAGTTGAATAGTACGTATTTTTACATGACGTTTTAAAATTTCATCAATATATTGTAAATTATTATAAATTATACATTATCATTATATTGTAAATTAATCTATATACCTCTATCAAATATGTTAGCTTGTTTAAAGGGGAATTATCTTGCATAAACACTTTTAATGGGTGGTATGGATCATGAAATGAGAAGGACCCAGAGGGACTTTCCTGAGGTACGAGGAAAAGGTTTTAATTCTGTTCCAACTAAACTTCCAGAGATTTTTTGTTGCACCAGGTAATGCATGGATAATTTTTGTAAGGTTGCTGCACCTCACCCTCCTACCGTCAGGTGAGCTTTTTCCCCTCACACTGAAGATATTAATCTCTTACATAAATAAAGGGTACCTTACTACGGCTTAAGACAGAGACCTACGTTATTGCATTTAATTTACAGCTAATAATAAATAGTCCTAGTGTTGTACATGTTAGAGACTTGACATAAACCTTATCATTAGTTGCATGGACTGCCCTATGAAATGCCTCGTCGATTGGATCGAGCCTTTTCCACCCACCCTTTCCAATTTCCCTAACTCACAAAAGTGAATCCTAAAAAATATCCCTTAACCAACTAAACAGATAGGGGTCTGGCACCAACCAAACTGGGGAAGGTTCTGTCAGCATTAGAGCTTGTCCCACCCATAGGAAGGAAGGGCTCTCTCTCCTCTACAAAAATGGGTGGTATAAAAGTGAAAGGATACGGGTATGCACGTCTCTCCAAAGATAAGGGTGTATATGTTTGTCCTCCCCAAAATGGCTAGATTATAAAGTGAAAGGTATATGGGTATGTCTTACCTAAATCTTGTTAAAATAGTAATTCGATGTTGCCCAAAAGGCGGGTTCTAAAGAAGATCGAAAAGAATAAGTGTATCTTAAGAGGATTCCCCAATACGGGAATAAGCACATATATAAATAATTTACCATAAACTAATAAGTATTAATCCAGTAAAGTGGTTGTTTTGGAAGCCCGTGAATCTATCTCAAAGTTAAGGTCTGTTAGTTGTTCTATACAAGGTTGGTTAAGATGCTAGATTGTGAGTTGGTTGATGTGCTCTGCTGTCGAACAGAAAATAATGCAAGTAGGTAAAGTAAATAAATAGAATGTTAAAAGTGTTCACCTTATAATTTATTTAAATAAAGTTTTAAAATTATATATTATATAATGTAAATTATTTATATGATTTTGAATAGAAATTTTAATTTTTTTAGTATTAATAATTTATTATTTAAAGATATATGTTATATATTGAAAAGTAATTTTATAGTTTTTTATTTTTATTTTGAATAGAGCATTCAATTTTTCAGTATTTGTAATTTATTTATTTTATATTGACACATAAATAGTATTTTTTTCTAAGTACTTTAAGGTACTTTAGTACATTTATATTATATTCAAAAGTAATCTAAGAGTATTTTTTCATTATGAGTACTTTACTTACAACATTGATATGGTTAACTATGGGTTTTCATTTACTATTTAGAATTTGACAAATAAGCATTTTTAACTCAACCAATGCCACATCAACTATTATAGATGATGTCATCCTCTAGAATGTGATTGGTTCTTTAAAAGTTGATTTTGATAGTACATTTTTTGTTTTGAGACCCAATTTTTATCTCAAAATTCCCCTAATATGATGAATCTGCCAAGATAACAGTTTTTCAAACAACTTATGCTCATAGTCAAGCTACGCTATACTTAGTAAAATACACACCCCAGGCTACACATTGGTCAAAAATTGAAAATAAAACCACAAGCCTGAAGATAGATACATTGTGCACAAAAACCTCTTTCGGTTTCCTAAAATGATGTGTCATTTTCCCGTAATGATTCTTCCAAGAATGAACAAACAAAAGGGTAATAGTTGTTCTTGGCACCTTGAATGAGATTGTAGATCAAGTATGTTTCCTAGGAACACAAAAGGCTAAAAGGCACCCCAATCCACCACCATTTCTCATTCTCTCCAATCTTTTATGCAATCCTATGTTCTCCATCTATCTTCTCCCATATGATCCGATCCAAGAATAATCCAAAGAAGAAGACTTGAATGGTTTACATGATAAGAAACAGGTGAAGGAACAATGGGAGCGACCATGGATGTGACTACTACTAGAGAACTAGACAGAACATGAATCATTGCTAACCATCCTTTGCACTCCCTTATATATCATCCTCTACGTTGAATGTTTCTAAATGAGTACAACTAGTTTTCTTCTTGTTGCTATCATGTTGCATTAAACTACAAAAAAGATAACAAAGCATGTTGATGAAGATGGTGATGAGGACGACAATGATGATGAAGATGATGATGGAAAGGGTGGCATGAATGATGAGAATGAAGATAACGATGGCAATGGTGGTGATGATGAAGATTATGATGACGATGAGGATGAATATGATGATGGAAATGGCAGTAATGATGACATTGATGATGATGATAGATTCATTGAGGGGAAATGAATCGTCATTTTAGGAAACTGAAAGAGATTTTTGTGAACAATGTAACTAGCTTCAAGCATGTGGCTTTACTTTAAATTATTGACCAATTTATAGACTGTGGCGTGCATTTTACTAACCAGTTCATAGTATAACTATGAGAATAAGTTGTTTGAAAAACTGGGATGTTGAGAAATTCAGTGTGGGCAAATGACCCATCATTTTAAGAATTTGAAATAGGTTTTTGTGAATAATGAATCTAGATTCATACATGTGGTTTTGTTTTGAATAATTGACTAATGTGCAGAATGTGGAGTGCAATTTACTAAGCATTCCATAACTTGAATCTGAGCATAAGTTGTTTGAAAAACTTCCATCTTGGCAAATTCATTGCGGGAAAATGACCCATCATTTTAAGAAGCCGAAAGAGGTTTTTGTAAACAATGTATCTAGATTCATACTTGTAGTTTTGGTTTGAAATATTGACCAATGTGTAGATTGTGGCATGCATTTACTAAGTAGTTCATAGCTTGACAATGAGCATAAGTTGTTTGAAAAACTATCATCTTGACAGATTCATTGCAAGAAAATGACCCATCATTTTAAAAATATGAAAGAGGTTTTTGTGAACAATGTATCTAGCTTCATATCTATTGTTTGATTTGCAATAAATGACCATTGTGCAGAATGTGGCGTGCATTTTACTAAGAAATTCATAGCTTGACTCTGAGCATAAGTTGTATGAAAAAATGTCATGTTGGCAGATTCATTACGGGCAAATGACCCATCATTTTAAGAATCTGAAAGAGCTTTTTGTGAACAATGTATCTAGCTTTAGATCTGTGGTTCTATTTTCAATAATTGGACAATGTGCAGAATGTGGCATGCATTTTACTAAGCAGTTCATAGCTTGACTCTAAGCATAAGTTGTTTGAAAAAATTCCATCTTGGCAGATTCATTGTGGACAAATGACCCATCATTTTAAGAATCTAAAATAGGTTTTTGTAAACAATGTATCTAGATTCAGACTCATTGTTTTGGTTTGAATTATTAACCAATGTGAAGATTGTGGTATGCATTTTACTAAGTAGTTCATACCTTGATTATGAGCATAAGTTCTTTGAAAAGCTACCATCTTGGCATATTCATTGCGGGTAGATGACCCATTATTTGAAAAATATGAAAGAGGTTTTTGTGAACAATGTACAACTTCATATCTATGGTTTTGTTTTAATAATTGACCAATGTCCAAACCGTGGCATGCATTTTACTAAGCAGTTCATAGCATGACTCTGAGCATAAGTTGTTTGAAAAAATACCATTTTGGCAAATTCATTACGAGAAAATGACCCAGGAATCTGAAAGAGGTTTTTGTGAAAAACATATCTAGCTTCAGACTTGAGGTTTTGGTTTCAATTATTGACCAATGTGCATACTGTGGCATGCTTTTACTAAGCAGTTCATAGCTCGACTCTCAGCATAAGTTGTTTGAAAATTTGTTATCTTGGCAAATTCATTGCAGGAAAATGACCCATCATTTTAGGAATCTAAAAGAGGTTTTTGTGAAGAATGTATCTAGCTTCATACCTATGGTTTTGGTTTCAATTATTGACCAATGTGGAGACCGTGGAAGACATTTTACTAAGCAGTTCATAGCTTGAATCTGAGCATAAGTTGTTTGAAAAAATGACATCTTGGCAAATTCATTACGGGAAAATGAGCCAGCATTTTAATAATTTGAAAGAGGTATTTGTGAACAATGTATCTAGTTTCAAACATGTGGTTTTGTTTTCAATAATTGACTAATGTGCAAATTGTGGTGTGCATTTTATAAAGTAGTTCATAGCTTGACTCTAAGCATAAGTTGTTTGAAAAACTATCATCTTAGTAGATTCATTGCTGGAAAATGACCCATCATTGGATGTTGGTGGCATGTTATCAATTATGTAAAGAATTTTTAGTGTTCCCATAGAGGACAATAAGTGATACCCTAGACTATTAGGACTAACAACCCAACATGGGTATTTGTCAATTTTCATTCTTCTGAGATAATGTCTTACAATATATGTGTTTAATTGTGAACTCCACACATATTTGATAATGAGTATATTTGGTTCCATTGAGTTGAATCCCGTTTGACTAAGATGTGGCTTCTCTTTTGAGTTTGACAACTGAACTTTCATTTTTTTACCAATAAGAGGATATGTTCATTCACTTACCGAGAACCACAAAGTCACTGCCTTTTTTCAATAATTCTCCACACTACATGCTATGTGATGGTCTAGAGCATTGTAATTGTTAAGTATTACATCATCAGTATTGTCATCATCATCATCATCGTTGTCATCATATAATCATCATCATTGTCATTATCACCATCATATAATCACATCATCATCATCAACGTTATCTTTGGCATTGTCATCATTAACATATTCATCTTCATCATCATCATTATCATCATCATCGTCACATAATAATATCATCATCATTAAAATCATCAGTTTCATTGTCATCGTTGTCATCATCACCATTATCGTCATTGTTGTTGTCAGTGTCATCGTCATTGTCATTCTCATCATTGCCATCATCATGAGAATTGAATTTTTAGAGGCAGTTATTAAAAAAACACCTCTAAAAGTTAAATTCTCGTGACTTTAGGGGGGTTGTTAAAAAACCGCCCCCAAAATTCCAATTCTCATTACTTTTATTGGGGAGGTTTCTAAAAACCGCATTTAGGGACAATCTTTTAAACCCCCCCAAAAGTCTTGAGAATTGGACTTTTGAGGGCGGTTATTTAACAACTATTTCCAAAAGTCCAATTCTCATGACTTTTATTTTGGGGGGAGGGGTCTAAAAATCGCTCCTAAATGTATTTTTGAGGGAAGTTTTCAGAAAACCCTCCCTAAAAGTCATGAGAATTGGACTTTTGGAGGCAGTTTTTTATGAATTGCTCCCAAAAGTCCAATTCTCATGAATTTTAGGGGGGGAGGGGGTTCTAAAAACTACCCTCAAAATTACATTTAGGGGCGGTTTTAGACCCGCCCCCCCCCCAAAAGTCATGAGAATTGGACTTTTGGGGGCGGTTTTTGAGACCCCCCCCAAAGTGATGAGAATTGGACTTTTGGGGGCGGTTCTTAAAAAACCACCCCCAAATGTCCAATTTTCAAGACTTTTTTGGGGGGGAGGTTTAAGAACCTCCCCAAGGTCCTAAAACAAATTTGGGGGCAGTTTTAGCAAGACCACCTCAAGGTAAAACTGCCCCTAAAAGGGAAAATTCTCGTAGTGTTTACTTGAGCGTGATCTATCTATTGTCTTTGGAACCTTTTAATGGTGAGATTGACAACAACAATCCTCCTCAAGATTAGGTCATTTGGAACACTCGCTCATTCATATGATGTCATCTGGAACTCCCCTAGTCATCTATCCATCCATCCATTGTATCAGGAATGAAATAAAGTAAGGGTCAAGCTGCTCTAAGTCTCTTGTCATCTACATCGAGAAGAAGTCCAGATATGCGAAAGGAGAAGGAAATGATAGGGATAATAATGTGGATGGTGTTGATGACGATTTTCGTCACCAACCATACTTAGCCGAAAAACTGTTGCCAGGCTCTGCCCCCTCTTCTATTTGAAATGCTATAACTTATACTTGTCACCTTTACCTATTGTTTACATGCAACCTTAGCCTATGTCTCTAGCCGACACTAAGTCAATCGGGGTTTCCACCATTAAGGAGTTTTTTATCATTCTAATGAAATGATTGAATTTATTTTTAAAGACTGATGGTTCATTGTTCACAGTTACACATGATGATATATTGGTAGTAGATTATAGGTTGTTTCATATATTATGTGGGTAATATACTTCAGAAAACCATTTGGCAAAGTTGATGTAAAACCCCAAAATTTATTCAGTAGTTAACAAGTTGTCCTAGTTTGGTGCTCCCGCCTTATATATCTTCCATGTTGATTCCTTTGTTAATCCATATCCATTTTTTTTCATCCCCGTGACCTACCTATTTATTATTTATTGATAATGTTATATTATATACCATTAAAGAAAACTTTTAAGCTACATCCCATGCTTTTAAATAAACAAAAATTATCATGGCTATCCTACATCACATCTCTCCTTATGATCTTACCATTTTAAAGAAAATCATTTCTTACAACACGTCTTCATAATTTTGAATATACCCATGCTCTTAGCTTTTGAATGTCCTCTAATGGTAATATTAAAATATTCATCAAAAAGTGGGTTATCGCGTCACTTACCAAAGTCCCATATATCTCTTTGTTACAATCACACAACCGGCCCATTTGTCCACTCATTGGTTCGGAGGGTTAAGTGCATACTTCAGGTCGAGAAATATGAAAAAGGTTCAACATATGTAAACAATGAAGACTACCAACTGGCAGCCAATGTGAGAGTAGCTTTATATTTAAGCGACCATGAAAATTTCTTGTTGGATCTAAGCGTTAGGTGGCCAAACAAAGAAATAAGTTTTATGAGATTAATTATATACAGGACCGACAGTGAGATTTGAATGCACTCACATTCAAAATATGTCCTGATTTAAAATATTGTGGAATTTATCCCGTACACTAAGCTATAAAAGCTTTGAGCATAATCTGACTTTTGCAAGTGATGTACAGAGTCTTTGACAAGTTATAAAAATGTTTCTTGGTAAATTGAAATTCCCCATAAACGCAGCCCATCCAAGACCTACAGTCTTATAATTTCATTCATGAAAACAAATGTTGGTAAGAGATTTCATGAAAGTATCAAATACGCATGGATTGGATGCCATGGAAATAGATTAATGATTATCATTTTGTCTTTGAGGTATATTAAAGGTTATATTTAAAAAAAATGGTTGTGCGAAATCATTTCAAGTAGGGTATGTTTTAAGGATTTTAATAGTATACTTAAGTGTAGTATTTTAGGTGATTATTTTGGATTGTAAAAACCATATATATAGATAGGTAGACAAATATTAAATATGAAACATACAATTTATTAATGAACGACCAAATATATGGCCAAATTAACGACCAAATATATGACCACGAGATAAACTATAAACAACCAAGCTAAATATGACCATTTTTTTGATCGCGTGATAAATGACCGTTAATTTGCCACCAGTAGTCGTCAAATCAAAAGCGGTCGTTTATATGCAAATTTTGGTCATTTATCTCTCATTTTGTACTAGTGAAAACAATGTTGCAGCCTGTCTCCTCCATGTGGATGGAATTGTCAACACAATCAGAAGACTTGGTGAAACAGTTGAAGAACCAACGATTGTACAAAATGTATTAAGGTCACTCCCCTTAAGGTTTGATGCCAAAGACTCTGTCATTGAAGAAATGAAGAATCTTGATAATCTGACAATGGATATATGAATTTCATGGGATCCTCACAGCCTATGAGATGATGACAAAAAGGATAGCATAGAAGGAAGCAACTTTCAAAGCATCAAAAAAGACAAAATGACACAAATCCTATGATCGAGTCAAAAAGGAATCACAATTTGTGAGAAAGCTTACAAGGGGATCAAGCAAATTCAAAGGTAAACTACATTTAAAATGCTTCAATTGTGGTAAAGTAGGACATTATGTTGCTAAGTGTTCATATGCAGAAGGGGTAGATAGTGATGATGAAGAAGAGAATAACAATAAGAAATGAAGCAAACCTTATAGAAACAAATGAGGAAAACATGCTAAGAAGAAAAAATTTTACTCTAAAGACGATAGTGGTGATGGATATGATTCTGAAATTGAAAAAGAATATATTATCTTCATGGCCATAGATGTAGAGTATACTGATAAAGAAAATGAAGATAATTGGAAAGAAAAGTCAAATTCAGAAGAAGAATAAATTGATAGAGAAGTGAACCTTGAAGCAGAACCCATCGATGCCTTAGAAGAAATAGATAGGCTAAGAAAAAAGAATATAAATCAGAGGGAAAAACTACATAAATATGGAAAGAAGGATCATGATGAAATAGAAAAGACAATTGTCATCTTGAAGACTCAACTAGAAGAGGAAAAATGATAGAAGAAGTAGTGAGAAGTTTGCTCAAGGAAAAAGAAGAAATATGTGAGAAACTAGAGTCTTAAGTTGTCTCATTAAGAAAGGAATTGGAAAATTCAAATGCTCAATTACACAAAAGTTTGAAGAGCACTGAAACTTTGAATGAGATTCTCAATTTCCAAATGTCACCATTCATCAAAACAGGTCTTGGCTATGATGAGAATCAAAAGACCCATGAAGAAAAGAAAACAAGGAAAATGAAGAAAATTTTAAGAGCTATGCCAATGTTTTCAAAGGATTCATCAACAATGAAAGTAGTGGCAGAGGAAATTATGACCAACAATAACCTGATTATTCTCACAAGAGTAACAAGAATGAGTTGAGAAGAGTTGTTCCACCAAGAATGTCTTTCACAAACCGGTACCAAAATCTCTTCCTTGGCTATTGTTTTTCTTGCAATATTTTTGGTCATAAAGCAATAGATTGTAGAGCTCATGCAAGAAGTGATCATGTGAGAAAAAAAATAGAGGTCCTTATAAAACCTCAAAGGATGATTATGTGAACAACAAAACTAGAAGTGCTCATGGGTTTGCTGACAAAAACTATAATTCATTTTCTCCCCTACTTGATTACAATATCGAATTCTACAAGTGCAACAACTATGGGAACATAGATCGTTATTGTATAAGTAGCATAGTGGGATCTTCTAAAAAAAATAGAGAATAAGATGTTCTTTCAAACAGAAAGAAGGATGTTCTAAGGCTTGCAAGCAAAAGGAACAGAAGAAGGAAGAATGTGAACTTGCACTATATGCTCAAGATAAAGGGAACCAATGGTATTTGACAGTGGATGTTCAAAACACATGATAGGGGATTAGACCAAGTTTCTCATTTTAAAAGAATAAAAAGGAGACAATGTTACTTTTGGAGGTAATGCTTTTGCAAAGATAGCTGGAAAAGGTATTGTTAGTATTGATAATGGAAAGAGTAAAACATAGAATGTCTTTCTAGTTGAAGGGATAAAATATAATCTTTTAAATGTCAGTCAAATGTGTGATATTCAAGGTCACAATCTCACATTTCATTCTAAAGGGTGTGAGATAAGGAAATCACATTAAGGAATATTAGTGGCAAATGCAATTAGAACCTCAAGCAATGTGTACATACTTGATGAAATCAAAGGAGAAAAATGTTGTATGGGAGTGATTTCCCTCTCATATCACCAATAAGTGCTTGAGTAGAAGCACAAGCTCAGGATGAGCAACCCTTTGTCATTGATGTAAAAGGGGGAGAAGTTGTAGACATGAGGAGAATTGTAGACAAGGGAAGGATTGTAGACAAAAGGAGAGTTGCATATGAGGGGAATTACTATAGGATTGTTACAGATTTAACTAAGGGTTGACATCAATGACAAAGAAGAAGATTGTTTCAAATATTGTTTTCATTGATGTCAAAGACAAGGGGATATTGCTGATGTCTAATATGTATATGAAGATTGTGGAATATATTGTTTTCACTGATGTCAAAGACAGAGGAAGATTGCAGATAATGATGATGTAAAAATGAAGATAATGATGTGCAACCCACTTACCCACTTGCAGAGGCAAGAAAACCAAATAAATATGAAGAAACCACACAATGGTACCACCTTGCGGGAAAAGGAGGACACATTGCAATAATGAGGAGGCATCCTAACCATGATGTATAAATGAAGACCCCACTTTTCCACTTGCTAGAGGAAAGAAAACCAAAGAAATATGAAGAATCCATACAATGGGACCACTTTGCGGGCAAATGAGGAGGCATCATAACCATGCCCTTGAAAAAGGGAAGGGTTGATTGGACTTGAAGACATTGAAGATAAGCTATGTTCACACATTGTAAAGAAAGAAATGTGAATGAAGGGGTAAACAACCCCTTGTTCCTCCTTTGAAAGAGGTCAACCCTAAAAGAAGAAGCATCCCCTAAAAAGAACCCTAGAAAGGTATGAATAAGAGGAGAACCACTCTCGGTTTATTATCTCGCCATCACTTAAGTTACTCTCTTAAGTGGTGTGAAATTCTAGAGAGAAGAGAGAGAAGGAAGAGTGAAGAGAGAGAAGGAGCACTTGTAAGGATCCTTTTGAAAATTTTCTCTTGAGATTTTTTTGTGGTATTTGTAGATGTTTTTTTAATGGTTTTCTAAGGTTCTTTAAGGAGGAGGAGGCCCACTTATGGAAGAGGAAGGCTTGAAGAAGTGATATATTCTTGTTTAATGAAACTTTCGCTATTGGGAACTTTCACTACTAGGAAGAGTCTTTTATAGTTTTCTTTGAGATGTGATATTGGAATATTTTCTAAGGGTTATTCTCTAGATGAGGCTCATGTAGAAGGTGACCATGCCAGAATTTGGAATTGGTTTGAATATGATATTACAACAGATTGTGGAGCAGATCCGAGGTAGGATATAAGGCAGATTTGTAGCAGATTATGGAGCAGATGTGAGGCAAGTTATGAAGAAGATTTGAAGAAGATTGTGGAGCAGATTCCAGGCAGGATATGAGGTAGATTTGTATTAGATTATGGATCAGATGTGAGGAGGGATATGAAGCATATTTGAATTAGATTGTGGAGCATATATGAGTCAGGCTATGAGGCATATTTGTAGCATATTATGGAGCATATGTGAGGTATGTTATGAAGTAGATTTGAATCTAATTATGAGGTAATATTTAAGGTGATTATTTCAGCATTATTGTACCTGATTCTTCAATAGGTTGGCGCCCATATCTTTCTAAGTTGGTACTCAGTTGAGGATATTGGTGTCTCCAACAGGTTGGTGTAATATCCCAGCCAATAATTGGCCAGAATGATAACTCCAACCGCCGAATTTATCAGGATTTTCACTAGTAATTTTTAGACAATTTCTTTACGGAGAATAGAATGTAAGTGAGGTGTACAGATGTACTGATCAAGGATGGTAGGGATGACTTTTGATTCTGGAATTTGTATGGATAAAGTGTAGCATCAAGTTAAGTTGGGTATGAATAGGGATTCCTATGCACAAGGTACTGGAGCCATTCACTTTTCAACAACAGATAAATCTGTTGCCTACTTCGAGGCTTCATGGGCTTCCAGCATATGCATACTAGACTGGGAGTTGGTTCTGGATGGAAGTATGGGTTATATAATTCAGTATACTCAGAAAACTATATTGGTGCAGGTCTCATAGTATTTTGGAAGGTTACAGGTCGATTTGGAGGAAAACTAGCCAAGGGCGCTACTGGGGATTGCTCAACTAGGGGGATTACAAATTATTCCAAACACTTTCAAATTATTCCAAAAACTTAGGGATTGGGATGTATTGGCTTATTTACTGTATTAGAAGACTCATACAACTTACAGAACTGAAAACTGATGCTCAGATAATGTATAGCAGCAAATATAGCAAAACTAGTTATTAAAAATGGCTCATTGAGCTAGTCTTGCATTCTTTAATACCAAAACTGCCTCAAGGGCTCACTAAACTCTATTATGAGACATTAAATGGTTCTGATATATCTTTATAGACAGAAACATGTTGAAATATTAACTCCATAATACATTTTTTCTATTTCATTACATTCATAATTACAAGAGCCTCACGGGCTAGGAGATTCTTATAAACTGAGAGAGAATGAATGTAAGAAGTGGAGAAGTTACTGTAACTCTGATATGAAGATGATATATGAATTTCAGTAGGTATGATGACTAATATTAATGGCTCTTTGATCTTCTTGAAGTGTCTTGGGTGCATTCACTAAACTGTCTTCACACGTGCGCTCCTTAACACATGAAACCTTGGCTCCGGTGAGAATGAATGTATATTGGTCATCCGGACACCTTTTTCGATGAGAAAAAAAGTGTTTCCAACTGGAAACATCCCTACGGACGCAATGGAATAGGTCTCACAACCCAAAAATGATCAGAAGTTCTGAAACCGAAACCTCCATTTCGGCCCTTCAACGTTGTTCCCGCCGAATGTACCCTGTATGATGATAACTCCTTGTAAGCTTGGGTTCTTCTTAGTATTGGAGTATATGGACCTGCAAATCAGATCTCCATGGCTGCAAATGTTGAGATAATATTCAAGAAGAGAAGTATACTAGAAGAATGGGGCACATCACCCATTGATTGGCTTGGTCACATCACCAAACCTTGAAAAGCTAAAATGCTTCACTCATAAACTCACAATGACAAAAGTTCTGAAATGGAGTTGGAATCCTTCTTTTATAGAATTCATGTTGACCTGTTGAGAAAGTTACTTGGCTTGGTGACCTAGGAGAATAGGTCACCCATGAGTGGACATACTTTCCTTGCTTTGGCTTTCCTTCTTTTTCCTCTTTTTCTGACTTTCCTTCTTTTCTGAACTTTCCTGCTTTTCAGACTTTCATGCTTTTCTTGTTTTATCCTGCTTTATGGATTTATGCTTCTTTTCCTGAAATATTCCTCTTTCTCATTTTTGGCATCATTTTTGGACTCATGTGCTTTACTTGACTTCTTCCTCAAGTCACTCCTCCCACCTTATCCACTAATGCACCCTAGTGGAGCATTTTCTCCATTTATTCAACATAATAATAAAATATTAAATGCACCATAAATATTTATTCCAAGTGGATAGCAAACTATAGATCAAATTAAATGCGCACTCCTAATTAATTAATTGTCTGATCTTAACCCCTCATTAATTAATCAATTCCATCTGTCACTAGAATCCATGGGGTTCGATCTTCTTCATGGTGCTGACGAAATGGGAACATGACAGTCCTCCCCTCCTAAGATTGCTTGTCCTCAAGCAAAATATCCCAAGAGGTCCATCATGCTACTATTGCTCAACTCTGATCATAAGTTGCTCATGTCTTTCGCAAGAGTCTAGTCCATCATGCAGTTCCCCATGAAAGGAACTAGTCCACCAATCAACAACGTAGATCCTAAAGAAAAGAAAGCTGGATTACCCTCCTGGATCCAACTGCCTATGGTGCTCCCTCCCAAGCCCAAATAACATCAGGAACAAACTTTCAACCCAAGGAATGCCATGATCCCATGGATTGTGCAGCATATTTCCAAAAATTTTGGCACTCTGAAGGATGCCAGGATCCCAATGTCTCAATTGCATTCTCCCAAACATAAAAATCCATTTGGGGAATCTATCATCAGGTAGGATGTCAAAATCACTCCACCCAATTGAAAGTTGGTAACTTCCAATGCAAAACTGAATATCTTTGTGACTTCCCCACCAAACATGGATCTTCTCAAACACATGCAAATTCCAATACCAAGTGGGACTCACTCCACTTTCCATGCTCATGAAAATTTCTATTATGCACCTGTACACCTGAGCCTTCTGTGAATGTGTACTGGAAGTGTCTAATGGCTGCAAATTATGCCTTTTCTGCTTCTTGCATATCATAGAAAAATCAACAATATTAAAAACAATTTTCTTGCAACAAGACATAAAAATTTTACCTTCCAGATTTTCCTTTTCGGTGATGCCTCTATCCATCCATCCAGTGGATGAATCAAAGATCTTGCTTGCTGATTTATATGAGATATAATCAGTCATCTGTTCTACAAAATGATCTATCTCCTATGGGGACAGATCATGATCCCCCTGTTATACATGTGACACAAACCAGAAAAATTTCTTCACCCACTGTTCATTCCCCATTGGTGTTGTTGAATCTAGGACATGTGGGAAAGAACTATGAACCTTCTTTGCATGTCTGCAACCTTCAATAATCAGACTTATGGATGCAACTTCTTCATTATTGGCTGGCCCAAATTGGGTTCTCTCATCCCACTCTTCCATGGGAGAGTGATTGTTTTCAAGAAACAACTCAAGTTCCCTTGGAAAGAAATCAAGTGCTTGGTTCTCATCAAACTGTTCTGCACACTCTTCAAGCACATGTAAAAATGAATGATCCTCATGATCCACCAACTCATGAGGTTCCTCCATATGATCAAGAATTCTTTCATCCAAATGAAGTTGACTGGATGGTGTGTAGGAGGGTAGGGGGGTCTTTGCAACTTTTCACGAAGCTGCAATATATCTATCTTGGATTCTTGGAGGGAACTTTGAGTGCTTCTCAAAGAATATTGGGTGGTCATCAATTCATCAGTGAGCATGTTTATCTCTTCATCATCCCGCAAGGATGCACCATGAAACAATTCTACAAGCTCCAACAAACTATCTCTATCAGAAAGCAAGTTCAAGAATTTACCTTTTATGCTTGTCATGGTTTTCTGAAATTCTTCCATGTCTCTCATGGAAGACTGATCCCCCAACTTCCAACATAGGTTATTCATCAAGGCATGGATGTCCTTGAGGGTTTGCATGGATTCTTTGATTTTGTATTCATTCATCTTCAGTGTCCCTTCAAGGAAATGAGGTTTTGGCAGATGAACCTTCTCTTCTTCCAGCTTCCTAGGATCAACTTCAGTTGATTATGTTGAAGTTATGAAAATTGATCCATACTTTGGGGCTGCAAGATATTCATATTTCAGATCATGAATATCAAATATTTGGATGCAACTGGGGTGCTCATTCATCTCTGGTGCAACAGTGAGGCTTTCTCTCCAATTTTCATCCCTCCCCAATTCAGGAGTCTCAACCCCTGGGGGTTCAACCAAGCCCATCTTCTCCTCTGAAGTGGATTCCCCATCATACTAACACATAGGCATATAAAAATCAGAACTTACAAAATTCCCATGTGTTATGTTCTCCTTGATCCCCAATGTGTTCATTTTTAATGGTCCAGTTAAGGAAAGAAGTTCTTACAGATGAACTTCTTGTTGTTGTTCTTGCAATTCAGCATTCTCAAAGTCATGAACCCCAACACCTAAGGTCTCAACTAAACCATTCTCATAGGAAGTGGCTTCCATTTGGGACTGCAACAAAGGCATACATAAATCAGATTTTGAATGATACCTTTGAGCCCAATTCTCCTCATCAGGTAGTGTGTTTATGGAAGCATGCTCCTTCTACAACTTCCTTGGATCACACCCAACTAATACGAGCTTGTCTTTTGATTCATTATGGATTTCAAGTGGTGACTGTGATTCTGATTTATTTCCTTCTTTTTGATCTGATCCAAAATCTATCTCACCACCCTTAACCAAATCACCCTCCTTTGCAGTGATCTTGAAATCACCAACAAACAAATCTGAATGTCTTGAAGTGGAATCTATTTCCACACTGTTCATAACTTTGGCACCTTTGGATTGGTCCTTGGATGCTTCTTCTTCTATGTCATCCTCCTCCAAATGGCTTATGGCTTATTCAACTTCATGGCTGCCACAATCATGCTGACTTATGCAATCTTCATGATCCTCTGAAGGTTGATCCCCCACTGTGGATCCTTCTTCCATTCTGTCAACAACCTCATGATTGGTTCTTGCGTCTTCCTTCTTCCAAAATGATGAAGCTTCCTCCTTGGTTTTTTTAGGGTCAATATTCTTGGAGGCTCTTCTTGAATAGGATCCAATAATTCTCATGAAGTGTGAAACCACTGAATCCAATGAAGCTTCAAATTGATTCATTCTCTCTTCCTCAGAAAGTTGATCTTTGACTGTGGAACATGCAACCTTTCCCTGAATATGGCTATCATAATAACCATAGTCTCTTCTTCCAATCATGATATTATTGGATATGCTTGTGGAAGGTACTTCTTGGAAATTCTCTTCCTCATACTGTCTGCAATATTCTTCATACTGCTCATCATAGTCATCATCATATTGTTCATAAAAATCATCATTAGAGTAAGAGTCTTCTTCACTGAACATGGACATGGCTATAATTTCATTGAATTGAGAGCCTTATTTACACAGGAGTAGAGGAAAGAGATCCAATACCACTATAATATCCCATCCAAGAATTGGCCAGAATACTAACTCCAACTGTCGAATTTATCAGGATTTTCACTAGTAATTTTTAGACAATTTCTTTACGGTGAGCAGGATGTAAGTGAGGTGTACAAATGTACTGATCAAGGATGGTAGGGATGACTTTTGATTCTGGAATTTGTATGGATAAAGTGCATAATCAAGTTAAGTCGGGTCTGAACAGGGAATCCTATGCACGAGGTACTTGAGCCATTCACTTTTCAACAACAGATAAATCTATTGCCTACTTCGAGGCTTCCTGGGCTTCCAACATATGCATACTAGACTGGGATTTGGTTCTGGATGGAAGTATGGGTTATATAATTCATTATACTTAGAAAAATATATTGGTGCAGGTCTCATAGGAGTTTGGAAGGTTACAGGTCGATTTGGAGGCAAACTAGCCAAGGGTGCTACTGGGGATTGCTCAACCAAGAGGATTACAAATTATTCCAAACACTTTCAAATGCTTCCAAAAACTTAGGGAGTGGGATGTATTAGCTTATTTACTATATTAGAAGACTCATACAACTTATAGAACTGAAAACTGATGCCCGGATAAAGTACAGCAGTAAATATAGCCAATACATTGAGCTAGTCTTGCATTCTTTAATACCAAACTACCTCAAGGGCTCACTAAGCTATGTTATGAGACATTAAATGGTTCTAATATATATTTATTGAAAGAAACACGTCAAAATATTAACTCCAGAATACATTTTTTCTATTTCATTACATTCATAATTACAAGAGCCTCACAGGCTAGGAGATTCTTACAAACTGAGAGAAAATGAATGTAAGAAGTTGAGAAGTTACTGTAACTCTAATATGAAGCTGATATATGACTGTCAACAAGTCTAATGACTAATATTAATGGCTCTCTGATCTTCTTGAAGTGTCTTGGGCACATTCACTGAACTGTCTTCACACGTGCGATCCTTAACACATGAAACCTTGGCTCCGGTGAGAATGAATGTATATTGGTCATCCGGACACCTTTTTCAATGAGAAAAAAAGTGTTTCCTACTGGAAATGGCCCTCTGAACACAATGGAACATGTCTCACAACCTAGAAATGATCAGAAGTTTTGAAACCAAAACCTCCATTTCAGCCCTTCAACGTTGTTCCCGTCGAATGTACCCTGTATGATGATAACTCCTTGTAAGCTTGGGTTCTTCTTAGTATTGGAGTATATGGACCTGCAAATCAGATCTCCATGGCTGCAAATGCTGAGAGAATATTCAAGAAGAGAAGTAGACTAGAAGAATGGGGCACATCACCCATTGATTGGCTTGGGCACATCACCAAACCTTGAAAAGCTAAAATGCTTCACTCATAAACTCACAATGACAAAAGTTCTGAAATGGAGTTGGAATCCTTCTTTTATAGAATTCATGTTGAACTGTTGAGAAAGATACTTGGCTTGGTGACCTGTGAGAATAGGTCACCCATGAGTGGACATACTTTGCTTTGCTTTGGCTTTCCTTCTTTTTCCTATTTTTCTGACTTTCCTTCTTTTATGAACTTTCCTGCTTTTCAAACTTTCCTGCTTTTCCTGTTTTATCCTGCTTTCTAGATTTATGTTTCTTTTCCTAAAATATTCTTCTTTCTCATTTTTGGCATCATTTTTGGACTCATGTGCTTTACTTGACTTCTTCCTCAAGTCACTCCTCCCACCTTATCCACTAATGCACTCTAGTGGAGCATTTTCTCCATTTATCCAGCATAATAATAAAATATTAAATGCACCATAAATATTTATTCCAAGTGGATAGAAAACTATGGATAAAATTGAATGCACACTCATAATTAATTAATTGTCTCATCTTAACCCCTCATTAATTAATTAATTCCATCTGTCACTAGAATCCATGGGATTCAATCTTCTTCATGGTGCTGACAAAATGGGAACATGACAGTTGGTGCCTACATATTGTTGAGTTGGTGCTCAATTGAGGAGATTGGTGTCTCCATGTTGGCCCCCAACAAGTCCCCTTAGATTTTGCAAAAAATGAAGGGGCCCCCATGTAAATTTTGTATATAGGGTTTCTTTTAACCTCACTGTTTGAGTTTGCTCCATCGTTCGATGGTCTCATTTTTCGGATAGTTGACCCTCTGTCATTTTCATTTATTCTTCATTAAGATGATTTGGTGGTCTTAGGCTTGTGGAGTATTTCTTTTGGAGTTCTTCATGGTTGGTATTTCTTATTTCCTTTCTTGCGATGATGACTTTGCGACTTCATTGAATCAATTAGTGAAAAATCATAATCTTTTCCTTTCATTTGCTTCATTTCTTTTCATTATTTAACTGATTGTTTTGTCGACAGTTCATCATTTTATTGTTCAATCTTTTGACGTCTTGGTTACTGAAGAACAATACTTTCACACTCTCTTTTGACCTTAGCTGAGTTGATTGTGTGCCTTGATTTGAAAGAATTGTATTATCTTGGTTTTCGACAATCTCCAATGAACAGTCTTGAGATGCAGATATGTTGTTGGAGAAAAAGAGATCATGTTTCTCCTAAAATGTCCGAGGAAGTTGTATGGAGAAGATACGATAAGATTCATTTGTAACCACTGTTATTATCACCGCTTTGAGGTTGTTCAAAGACAGATTTGTGCAACAGTTTCGTTTACTGGTATTATCTTGAATTTTAGTTCAATATCCTCAACTCCTATTTGATTTTACCATACTCTTGTATGTATTTTGTTCATGTATTATTTGAGATTATGTGTGAATAATTTTTCTATCTTCAAACAACTATTGCTTAAAAATTTGCTTAATGATTATATTATTCATATCATCATTATTTTATTTGTTATTTTATGAATTGTATAATCAATTGTTAATATTGTTATAATATTCCTTTATATCATTATTTCATCATGTATGCAGATTTTTAATAACAGTAATGCTATTGAAATTGTCTCTCAGTTGTGATAGGTAGTAGTTAGCATAGACTAGTTGGGCTATTTTAGCAGCTGTTAAAATTGTTTGTTTTCAGCTATTGAAATTTGCATTATATATTAGTTAGTTACGAGTAGTTTTTATTTTCTTTAAATTAGTCAAATCAATTATGAGACTCTCTTGTTGAGAGAAAATCATAAAGGTAGCAGGACCTATACCATGTGAGAGGTGACTACTCCAAACATACCAGGGGCTACATTAAGCACCTTGTGTGGGCTACCTCTCCATTGTTGGCCTATGACAGAAAATCCGGCCAACACTCTAGTAGGTTGCTGCCTACATATTGTTGATTTGATGCTTATTTGAGGGGATTGGTGTCTCCAGTAGGTTAGTGCCTATAAAATTTGTAATAGTATGTTGGTTCCTACATGAATTTATTGAGATAAGCTTTTGTGGTTTTCTCCCCAAAGGTTTCCATGTTAAAGTCTATGTAAGTTATGATTTAAGTTTATCTGTATTTATTGTTTCAAAGTAAATGAATGATTGATGAATGTTTAAAGTAAGAAAACTCATTTTATATCGATTCACTCCCCCCTCTCAATATAAGCATAAGGTCAAAAATAGTGGTCAATAAAAATATCTACATGGTTTTCCATGAAGAATGAACATCTTACATTGGATCTTATATTCTTTGGTAGAAGGCAACTTGAGAGAGTGGATGTCTACCTCGAACCATTGGTTGATGAATTGAAGCAATTATGGGAAGGGATACATGTATACAACCTATTAAAACCCATCCTGTAAGACAAGTCTTTTACGTTTTATGGACTATATGCATACACCATGTTAAATTATCCAAGACTAGGATTTTTTTCTCGTAAGCATGTTGATTGATTTGTTTCATATCTGTAATGTTATTTGACATACTTAATTTGGTGCAGCCATCTTATTTAGCGCTAATGTGTTTCCTATGGAATAACATTGCAAGTCTTGTAACAAAATGGTATCATGTATGTAAATGTTGTGGAAATTCTATAAAGACAAGGTGATCCAAACACCTATGAAAGACAATGTACAAATGGTTGAGGGTATTCCTTCCCAAATACCACCCTTACAAAGAAACATTTGATTTCAATGTTAAACTAGATAGAAACCTGAGCCTTGAAATACTATCACTAACTTATTGGCTTAAGGCATATGTCACAAAGAAGGAGAAGGAAATTGCATAATTGTTTGATTCAAATGGGAAACCTATTTTCAAAGATCCTAAATTAATTGACATTAAGAAAATTCCCATTAGGATGAAAATGAAATTTGTATTTTATGATCTTCCATATTCAGAGCATTTTAAGATTACCCACTTAGATTATCCCATGCATATATTCAAAAATGTTTATCATAAAAAATTGACACATTCGATGTTAGGAGAGATCTTATTTATTCAATTACTAAACAGAAACATTGGCCAAGAAAAGAAAGTAGAGGAGAGGTCAAGCCCTCTTTTTCTTTTAAAGAAGGTGATGTTCAATGGGTTTTGAAAAAATATGATCTTTCTCTACCGAAGGATGTTATATTTGGTGTTAAAGTTCCTTATATATATTGGTTGACTCTAAGCTACTACTTTACCATAGAATGACACTTTTCAATGTTGAAATCACATGAACATCTAAACTTTCTAAGGCTATGTATGTTAATTGCATGCTTATTTTTCTATAGTCTAGGTTATAATATGTTGTGAACTCATAGCTTTATGCCAATTAATGTTGTATTCCTTTATTTAATAGTGTCATTGTAATTTTCTCATGCATGGTTGTTTGAACCATGAATTCCCCCTGGATCTGTGATGTGCCATATCTAGATTCTATACATTTGTACATTGGATTACATCAGAGGAGATTCACATTGCTAGCATTCCGTGGTGGCATCAAGTGATAGTTGAGATTGTTTGTATGTTTGAGAAGGAATTTCCCACATTGAGTTTCATGGATTTGCAAGTCCATATTCTAATTCATCTAGCTGATGAGGTTGAACGTGTGGGTCTCATGTTGTTGGATGTTATTCTTATAGAGATACATGGAAAATTTGAAGGGTTTTATTCAATAAAGGGGAAAACTTGAGGGGTATATGGTTGAAGGGTACATAGTATACTAGTTTTTTTATTATGCTAGTGGATACCTTGAACCAAATCAATGACATCACACTAGGCACAATGTATTGGGATGAGTAATCATAGTGTCTTGGGATGACCAATGGGATGAGGCCAAAAGAGAAGGGGAGTTGCTTCAAATGAATGGAAAAAGATGCATGATAAAGATTAAGTCACTTATCTTTGTCAAATTTCTACGTAATAAATGTTTACAGAAAAATTGATAATATATATTTGAGCTATTTTTATTTGTTTGGATTTTATGAACACATAAGCAATTTTAGAAATTGATGCCATCAATATATTCATTCTTTATAATGCAAAGCCAACGCAACCATGTGTCACATTGTATGAAGAGAATAGAAGGAAATGGGATACTGACATGAAATAATTAAGATGATTTAATGGTATAAGGATGCCTTAACATAGCCATTTTATAATGCATAATATCTTTGTGTACATTATTCATTTTATGATGCATAATTTGAATTAAAATATGTATTATGTTTTATCAATGCTCAAGTTATTAGACATATGACTTTGTCCTTTGCTGACATTTTTACAAGTGCATTTATTACCATATATGTCAGCATATGGACATCATTTGTGCATTTAGGATGCTAAAATTGAACATGTCACACTGATCTAGATGGATATTGATATCCACCCACCCATGCTCAAGTACCTCAGAATGGTTCTCCATCTTAGCAATTTTTCTACAGTTTTTCAAATCATGAACTTCTGAGTCATTTTTAAGTGCCTAGATATTATTTTTGGCCCTGTGATGGCTTAGGTTTGTTAAAGGATTTCCTAATACTTGATCAAAATTGTTATTCTCATTTATATATTTCCAATGAGCTATCATGTGCTCCAAATGAAGTGTGTCTGTAGAATTTGTGGCCCCCGAAGTTGGTGCATCAAGTAGACTCCTAATGGCCTACATTCATTTTTCCACTTCATCTCCTAGAGTTAGGGTTTTGGATTTGTAGGGATTTTTCCGCTTAAAGTTTAGAAATGTATGTTAAATTACCATTTACAACCTCTTGTAATTGGTTTCTTATAAATGAGCGTAGTTGAAATATTTCCTTTCAAAGATAAGCTACCACCATTCTAGCTAGTTTCTATTTCTTTGTAGTTTGCAGTGTTTTTCAATTTCAATCATTAATAGAATTTTTGTTTTATTGTATTACTATGATCTCTACAACTTATTTGTGTGTGTTTTTCCATTTTATATATGTGCCTTCATTTTTTCTCTAAATAATCCAAATCAATGATATCATAGCAATATGCTATGTGTTTCTCGATGCATGTCCCCAACAAGATCCTGGTATCGGGAGTTGGGTCTCGAACTAATTGAGCTTGGGAAAATATGTTGTCACTATCCAAAGAAACCTCACATTGAGAAATAAAATATAGATAACTAAGTAAGATATATTATTAAGTTGTTTCTCAAGGAATCCCTCGCATGAGAGAGGAATGAGATGATGGATAATTTCACCTAAATCCTCCAACAAAGTTTGTAATATTACCATCCAAATGAACTATCATGGAGGAAAATTACTAGTTTCCAAAGTTTGGGGTGGAAGCATTAAAAGTTGGAGTAAAGGAGATACAAGACCCAAAATGACCTTAAACTTACAAATTCACATTAAATGGGTCAATTAAATAATAATACAAAGAAAATAATGTGGCATTGGACCATGAGGGCACATAAGAGGTTGTGGGACCCACTTGTGGCAAGATTCCCCACTACACTTGGCATGATTCTCTCACCAATTCGAGTTCAAGATGAAGGGTAACATACTTGGGGGAGTTTAAGAGGTATCATTCATGGCATGATTCATGTAAGGTAGAATTTGAGTGGAAGAATAACTCCCATGGAAGAGGAAGAGGCATCTTGGAAGAATTGTGACACTTGGGCTAGATTCCCTAGCTTCTATGACAACAATGATGAAGATGCTATGACACCTATGACACAAATCAGACCTGAATGATGACATCTGACATATATGACATGTCAGGGCTAAAAATAGCCTCCAAGAAGGTGCACAAGGGATTTAGGTCATCCAGAGAGACACCCATTTGAAATGAGGGAAGATAGAGACTAGGAATTGTTGGACAAGTGGCACACATTGGAATCTCTTCCCAACTTGAGTTGGAATGAGTATTTTGGAAGGAATTCGACCCATGGAGGACTTGAGAAGTTTATAAAATACAAGAACAAAGAAGGAGAGTAGCTTTTGATCATTTTTTATTTGCATCTTTGCAATTTGGAGAGATTCTAGCTTGTCCATGCTAGTGGAATGTTTACTCTACTTGCCTCAGTACCAATTTCGAGGGTGAAAGATTTCCATCCTAATTGGAAATTGGAGAGGCCATTCAAACTTTTCATTTGGAGCTACAATGGAGTTATTAGTTGCAGGTTGAATCTATAGGGTAGCTCATGGTTCTTTCTTCTACAACTTGTTCTCATCTCTATCACACATTTCCTTGCATATTTTGGCTCTTGGAGGAATTACGCCTTTGGTGAGATGTTGATCTCTTTGTGAGAGTCCAAGAATATCCATTTATTTGTATTCTGATATATATACTCAGTATTTGATTCTCAGAAGACTCTCAGGTCAAAATACCAATTGAAACGATGTAAAAATACCAAACAATGCATAAATGGTGCCATTTTCCCTATATCTTGTTGTTGGATCTTGAAGAGGCTTTATTTCAATTTGCATTAGTCAATATCTATGATTTTGTTGATGTATGCAGTATCATTAATGTTTTGAATAAGTTTCATTAACATTGCACAATTCCTTGTGTCATGTCTCAAATTTGGAATTGGGTCACAATGGCCTAATCACATTGGCCCTATTCATTAGAGTTTGTAAAATTGATGCTAAAGGTCAAATAATTGCCAAGGAGGAAAATTACTAGTTTCCTAGGTTTGGGGTGGAAGCTTTGGGATTTGGAATAATGGGGGTAATAAATTATGTTTGAACATAAGAATGGCATAAATATTTAATAAAGGATCTAAATAAATATATACAAGTGAAAATCAAAGTGGCATTTGATCATGAAGACACATGGAGGAAGTGGGACCCACATATGGCTAGATTTCCCCACTACACTTGGCATCATTCTCTCACCAATTCGAATTCAAGGTGAATGGTAACATACTTGGGGGAGTCCAAAAGGTATTATTCATGGCATGACTCATCCAAGGTCGAAATATAGAGCAAGAGTAACTCCCATGGAAGAGGAAGAGGCAATTTGGAGCTAGTGAGACACTTGGGCTAGATTCCCTAGCTCTATGACAACAATGATGAAGATGCTATGACACCTATGACACAAATCAGACCTGAATGATGACATCTGACATATATGACATGTCAGGGCTAAAAATAGCCTCCAAGAAGGTGCACAAGGGAGTTAGGTCATCCAGAGAGACACCCATTTGAAATGAGGGAAGATAGAGACTAGGAATTGTTGGACAAGTGGCACACATTGGAATCTCTTCCCAACTTGAGTTGGAATGAGTATTTTGGAAGGAATTCGACCCATGGAGGACTTGAGAAGTTTATAAAATACAAGAACAAAGAAGGAGAGTAGCTTTTGATCATTTTTTATTTGCATCTTTGCAATTTGGAGAGATTCTAGCTTGTCCATGCTAGTGGAGTGTTTACTCTACTTGCCTCGGTACCAATTTCGAGGGTGAAAGATTTCCATCCTAATTGGAAATTGGAGAGGCCATTCAAACTTTTCATTTGGAGCTACAATGGAGTTATTAGTTGCAGGTTGAATCTATAGGGTAGCTCATGGTTCTTTCTTCTACAACTTGTTCTCATCTCTATCACACATTTCCTTGCATATTTTGGCTCTTGGAGGAATTACGCCTTTGGTGAGATGTTGATCTCTTTGTGAGAGTCCAAGAATATCCATTTATTTGTATTCTGATATATATACTCAGTATTTGATTCTCAGAAGACTCTCAGGTCAAAATACCAATTGAAACGATGTAAAAATACCAAACAATGCATAAATGGTGCCATTTTCCCTATATCTTGTTGTTGGATCTTGAAGAGGCTTTATTTCAATTTGTATTAGTCAATATCTATGATTTTGTTGATGTATGCAGTATCATTAATGTTTTGAATAAGTTTCATTAACATTTCACAATTCTTTGTGTCATGTCCCAAATTTGGAATTGGGTCACAATGGCCTAATCACATTGGCCCTATTCATTAGAGTTTGTAAAATTGATGCTAAAGGTCAAATAATTGCCAAGGAGGAAAATTACTAGTTTCCTAGGTTTGGGGTGGAAGCTTTGGGATTTGGAATAATGGGGGTAATAAATTATGTTTGAACATAAGAATGGCATAAATATTTAATAAAGGATCTAAATAAATATATACAAGTGAAAATCAAAGTGGCATTTGATCATGAAGACATATGGAGGAAGTGGGACCCACATATGGCTAGATTTCCCCACTACACTTGGCATCATTCTCTCACCAATTCGAATTCAAGGTGAATGGTAACATACTTGGGGGAGTCCAAAAGGTATTATTCATGGCATGACTCATCCAAGGTCGAAATATAGAGCAAGAGTAACTCCCATGGAAGAGGAAGAGGCAATTTGGAGCTAGTGAGACACTTGGGATAGATTCCCTAGCTCTATGACAACAATGATGAAGATGCTATGACACCTATGACACAAATCAGACCTGAAGGATGACATATGACATATATGACATGTCATGGCTAAAAATAGACTCCAAGAGGGTGCTCAAGGGTGTTAGGGCAGCTAAGATGCTTCCACATGTGATTTGGTGGAAGTGAGAGACTAGGATTTGTTGTACAAGTGGCGTTCTTTGGAATCTCTTCCCAACTTGAGTTGGAATGAGTCTCTTGGAAGGAATTCGACCCATGGAGGAAATTATAACTTTATAAATGTCAATAACAAATAATGAAACCATATTTTGATCATTTGTAGAATTTGCAATTGTATTTGTGTAGAGGAGAGCTAGTGGATGACTAGTTTCTTGACTTAGCCAATTTTGAGGGTGAAAGATTCCCATCCAAGTTGGTAATTGGAAAGGCCATTCAGACCTTTCATTTGGAGATTTAATGGAGTCTTTATTTGTAGGTGTAATCTATATGGCATATCATGTTTTCTTCTATTGCAGCTCACTCTTTCAACCATTTCCAGTTTTGATGGCATATTCTTGATCCTTGAGGGAGGGCGTTTTTGGTGAGCTATTGTACTCTTTTTGGGAGCTTATAATGCCCAATTTATTTTGTAATATGAATTAAATACTCTGTTCTTCATCTCCAGAAAGTTTCAGGTCGAAATTCCAAGTAGAAATGTGTAAATCTCATTTTTAATGAAAGAACAGTGCCATTTCCCCACTACCTTGTTGTGAACCAATGTAATGCTGATGATTTCGAATGAATGGATGATTCTATCATGCATTTGTGATTAATGGACTGCCATGGATGTATTTTACAATTTTCATGTACTGTACTTGAGCATTTGAAGTATTTTTACTCAGTTTAATTGCATTGGGAGAAGAAATAGTGTCATTTCCCCAAGGGTCAAATTGGTGATTTTTGCAGTTGAATGGGAGAGGGTTGGAACAGATATAATAATCAATTAATGGTGCACATGAGACCTTAATAACATCATTAGTACATTCCCTACCACTGTTAAGAAATTTGAGTGGGTTTAGAGGCATTTGGGAAGCCATTTTCAGTACTTACCCCAGGGGGATTTGAACCCCAAATTACTAGTAAAATTGCATAATTGGTCCAGAATCTTAAGAGAGTTTGCAGAGGTCTTTTGGTGGCCATATGTCATCCCTGAGAAGCATATTCAAGTCCTAATATCATTCATACACCTTCCTTGAAGATTTGAACGCATTTGGAGTCAATTTGAGACCTAGAGACCAATACTAGTCAAAGGGAAATCACTAGTAAAGTTACCTACATTGACCAGAATTGAAAGAGGATTTGTAGAAGTATTTTAAAGGTCCAAAGGCATCCCTGAAACACATATTTATGTTCTAATATCATTCATATACCTTCTCAGAATATTTGGAATCATTTGGGGCAAATTTGGGACCTAGAGATCAAAATTAGTCAAAGGTCGAACTAGAGAAAAAAAGTGGAAAATTGTCATTTTAATAAAATTCCTAACAAGGGACATTACACCTTGGAACCTAAATTTCGAATTTCATAACAAGTGGTGAATTTTACTATCATTTCCCCCTATGTGAAGACATGTATACAAACCTCGGATTTATGGGAGTTGCAGAAGCCTATAGAAAATAATTGATGATGCATTGGGCATCCCATTGAAGTACATTATCAGTACCATGTATCAGTTCTAAAATTTGGGAAGGGCTTACATCATTTTGGAATCCATCTTTTTCCCCTACCCTTGGGGGTTTGAACCTCGAATTTACTAGTAAAATTCCCCAACTTCTCCTGAATTTAAATGAATGTTGCAGAAGTATTTTGATAGTGTCTAAGAACCCATAAGGTTCATTTTTATGTCTTAATACCATTCATATACCTTCATACCCAATTGTAAATCCTCAGGAGTATTTTGGATCCATCTACCCTTGGGGATTTCAACATAGATTTTCCTAGTAATTGTGCCTCTCATCTTCTAATTGCAAATGCAAGTGGCTGAAGTATTTATAAAGTTTCCAAGCCTATAATATCTAAATTAATGTTTCATATTACACCTCAATCCACTCTAGACATAGTTCGAAACCATTTGGGATCATTTGGGACAGTTTGGGGCTTCACTAGTCCAAGTTTCGAAAATTGACTAAATTGGGGAAATTTTCAAATTGGTGACATTACAGGTACCAAATTTGGCATATTTTGTTGATTCCATCAAGGATTAATTCTACCCTCTTGAGAACTATCATGACCAATACACGAGGTGGACAACTTTGTGACAGGAGAGAGACTAGACAATGCCAGAGTGCACCAATATGTTCCATAACTTACAATCAAATATGGGTATGAGAGACTCTGAATGAAACTTGCTTCAGAAGTAACATAGTATCCTACACATGTACATCCAAACAAAAAAGGATTTCCTATATATCTCCTCACTAGGAATCGCTTAACGATATGCTGCCAAAATCAAGCCAAAATTTAAGAAAAATAATAAGTGGGAGTTTGGGTATGCAAATCAATTGTAGAGAAATCACGGTAAAGGTGTCCCTAACTTATAAAATAAAAAATAGATCAATGATAGACAACCTTAATACAATTGTTCCAAGACATAGGTAAAGAAGGGTAATGGAAAGTTGAATAAGGACACTAGAAAGTGGTGTGAGTTCCACACAAACCCCTAACACAACACTGGTGAATGTTGCTCAAAATAATCATTGTTGGCTTAGATGAAAGAATTAGAGTTGAAATTTGATTTGGAGCAAGAAAAAGGAAAGTATATCATTGATGCGGAACCTAATGCCACCATTTCACCTACAAAGATCCAACAAGAAGAGCAAAAGGACACCAAGGAAGTAGAGCGCCTCTTCCATTCACAGATGTGGGTGAAGGGGACCCTAATACATTTCATTCTTGATAATTGTAGCCAAAATAAACTTATATGGACTAAGGTGATCAATTTTATCAATAGATTGAATTTGTCGACAATGACACAACCCCAACCATACACCATCAGTTGGTTGCGCTAGAGATAAGACATCTACGTCAGTCATGATTTTACATATCCTATGGAATCAAGATATTCAAATATGAGGTACTATGTGATGTTTCCCACTTGAATTTTGTGATGTTATTTATGGACAGCCCTGTATGTAGAAAATTCATGTTTTTTATATTCAAGGCCTTAAAGTGTCATTGTTACTTTGGGAGGCAAACACTATAGGGTAATTGAGGTAGTTCCAACTACTATAGTTTCCTTGATCTTGGAAAAGCAGTGGTGGATGGTAACCTCTCAAACCAGGAAATTTTTCCTCTTCATGGTTCAGTCAAAAGGTGAATGGAAGGTCACTATGAATGCCATAGCCTCAGCATGAGGCCTCTGTTGAATATTGTAACTTCAAATAATATTATATTTGTACTTTATTATTCCGGAGATGATTCATTCCTCCGAGGTAACCCTATTATGTATCTGGAGATGTTTATTCCTCCAGGGGTTTGTATTAACTAGGGTTATTAGACCCACCATGTGGGGGTCAGCCCTGTAGTTATATTTTAGGGGTTATTAGACTTCTCCAGGTGAGGTCGGCCCCATTAGGTATTTTAGTCAGTTGGGAGTCAAGTATAAATAGAGGAGGTGAACTCCTCATTAGATCACTCACTCACTTGTGGAAGAGTGCGCACTTGTCTGGGAGATCTGCTAAGGAGACAAAGGAAGAAGGAGCACATCTTGTATTTTGGTTGATCATCTTATTGAGGAAAGCTTTGCTGGGTTTTCTACCCCATGAGGGTTTCCCAGGGTATATTGTGTGTCTATCTTGTGATTGTGTTTCTTTCAGTGATCTTGCTTGGCTATTTGGTTTAAACTTAACAGCCTCTCTACACAAAATATAAAAGTGGACAATATTGTAGAGGAATAAAGAGATATATTCATCTCACTTAATGGGGTGCCTCTACACTACCAAGTCAAACATTCAATTGATTTGACACATGGTGCTACTCTACCTAATGGACCAATATAAATATGCTCTATTATAGAGAATGAGGAAATAAAATTTCAAGTTCAAGAGCTTATCCAAAAGGGCCACATTAGACCAATCTCCTCACCTTGTGGGAGCCAATTATGTTGTTGTAGAGGAAGGATGGGACATGGTGACTCTATATTGAATATAGATCCCTAAATAAAATTGTTGCAAAAAATAAATATCCAATCCCCTAGATTAATGATCTTCCCAGTCATCTTAAGGGTGTCAAGTTCTTCAACAAGATTGATCTGAAGTCAAGCTACAACTAGGCCCTGGTTGAGGAAATCAATGTATGGAAGACAACCTTTAAGTCTAAAGTAGGACTTTTTTAGTGGTTTGGCATGCCTTTTGGATTGACTAATGCTCTAGAAACATTCATGAGGATGATGGATCATATCGTTCATCCATTCACAAACCCTTTTGTTGTCATATATTTGGATGGCATCCTCATCTTAAACAAAACTTGTGCAAAAAAATTGCAGCACACTCAATTGATCATAAGCACCTACAACATTACTAGTTTTAGAGAAATGCTAATTCGGAATGTAAATAATTCAATGTTGGTGATACATCATGGATGAACATAGGGTTCATGTGGACCCAACCAAGATCCAAGTCATTCATTGTTGGTCATCCTTGACGACCCTAAGGTCCTCACCAAATTCTACTACAGGTTTGTGTTGGGGTTCTCTCATGTTGCTTGGCCCTTAAACCAAGTGACCAAGTTTGGATCCAAAGTCAATTTCACTTATGGGCTATAACGACAAAAAGAATTCTAGGATCTAAACAACCTTATAATATTGAGATCGATGCCTTTGACTATGCTATCAGTGCAATCCTCACTTGGCATAGACATGCAGTGGCCTATCACATCAAGATACTCTCTGATGTTGTTCACGGGTATCCCACCTATGACAAGGAGATGTACTCTGTTGTGAAATCATGTCATAAATATGAGCATTTGTATTTTGGGAAATTTTATGATCAACCACACTAGTCACCAGCCCATGTAATTCATGCAGGAGTAAGAAAAGTTACAGAAAAATTGCCATCAAAAGTGATCCATGTATCGATAATTATTCCACTTGAACATTAAGTACAAGAAAAGGAGTGCAAACCGAGTTGTAGACTATTACAATTTACCTCTTGTTATGGAAATAACCACAATACTTAACCCATGTGGGAATGGCACCTACGAATGGCCCCAATTGTATGTTGGGAACCTTGAATTCACCACTACATACCATACATCGGGTGTAGGTTAGCAACTTCCAGACTTTCACCTCTAAGATGCACTTTTGTCCCAATTAGGTAATTTTTGTGTTCCTTCAAGCAAGCGTGAGAAGCTAATTTGGGAATCACATTACATATGGATGACGGGGAAGTTCAGCATGAAGAAGACAATAGTAGTATTGCAGAAGTATTCTATGGAACAAAGCTATGATAGGATGTTCCTAGGTATACCAGATCATGCACCGCATTTTCCATCATTAAACCTACCATTAAGTAGGAATTGTACAATCCCATACATACCCCAAACAATCCTTGGGTATCAGTCTCCATGGATTATATGTCAATTCTTCCCTCCATCAAGCATGGTAATGATTGCATCTTTGTGGTTTTCAATCGGTTCTCTAAGATGACCATTCTAGCACACCACAATAAGAGTATCATAGCAGTGGGAACTGTTAAGCTCTTATATGAGTGTGTTTGGTTTCATTTTGTACTAACATAGACCATTATTTCAAATAGGGAAACTAGGTTCCTAAGTACCCTATTCTCTTGCATGTTTTCTCTGATAGACACCAAGTTGAGAAAATTGACCCCCAAATAGATGGTCAAATAGAGTTGGTCAGGAAAATGATTGTGCATGTTATGTGAATGTATATCTACAAGCATCCATGTGCATGGGATCATAACCTTCCACATGTTCAACATAGCTACAATGGATACCTCCACAACTCTATTGGCCATATCCATTTTTAGGTGTGCTTTGAGGTCCAACTATTGGCCCCCATTGAAGTAGCTCTACCCATAATAGTTTCACCATAAGAGTCCTCCCATCCTCAGACTAAGGGAGATGAAGCAGCCATATTTTTTAATATATCCATCATGGCCAACATTAGGTTCATTATATCCTACAAAAATCAAATCCAAGTACATGTAATTGTTAGGATATGAATCCAATATCCATATCTCCAATATTCTTCATGTACAGCTCTCGACTAGGCCCACACATTGCTCATATGTGTTGGCCATGTGGGGGTGTGGGGGGGTCAGAGGGGTTCGATGGCGGATCCCTTGAGGCAAATATTTAAAGACCATTCTAGTTTATTTCAATTCCTTGTAGAACCCTCATATGTATTGTATAAAAAGGGAGTGACCCCCTAGAATTTTAACATAAGGGAGATAGAAGAAATCATTATAATTTTTTTGCCGAGTAATAATAAAATATCAAAGCCTCGATTTCCATGTGGTTTTACTTGCATACAATATGGTTTCCACATAAATATCATGTTCAATTATTGTTGTTGTTTGCTTTTTTTATATATATTTTTCTAACATATGTTATTAGAGCTAGAAAAACTTGCAGGCATAGGGTTTTCTGTGAGTGGGAGTTGCAACAATGACAGGAGGTTTAACCGAGTTCAAGATTAAGAATTTTGATCGCAAGAATTTATCCCTATGGAATATGAAGGTGGAGGATTTCTTGGTTCAGAATGATTAATCCCTAGCCTTGAAAGGGGTTTCAAAAAAACTGAGCATCATGATAGATGAGGATTGGATAAATCTAGATAGAAAGGTGGTTTGTACAATTCATCTTTTCCTAGAAGAATATGTCTTGTTCAATGTTGCTGAAGAAAAGATTGCATAATTCCTTTAGGAGAAACTTGAGAAGTTGTATGAGACTAAATCAACAAAAAATAAGGTTTTCCTAAAAATATAATTGTTGGGTGATGGTTGTGTGTGAATGAAACCAAGAGGAATTGGGTTGAATATTGTGGTATTAATGAGTTAGTTGGGTCAAAATGAATTGTTGATGTAAGTGGAGTTAGTGGAGCATTTATTGCCCACGTCCACTAGGTATTGGAACCAAATGTTATCCAAATTCATAACACCTCTAGATATTCTAGATAAATTCAGTCAAAATACAACAGTCGACGAGCAGAGTAGTCGTCTGGAGGATTGAATGAGTGGTTGATTGATAAACCAATTGAATGGTCGATGAGTTAGCGGTTGGATCGACTAAAGTCATTGACTAATCTATGAGACATTATCAATTTCCTAGAAATGGTTAGAACCAATGACCCTTATTTGTGGAACAAATCATCCTCACTTCAAGGGAATTTGTTAGATCTGGAAGCTATAAATAACGATCGTATGGGTTGTATTGATATCGAGTGATGTTTCAATTAATGTTGAAGGATGTATTGTGATGTTTTGATCATAATGTGTTGTGCTTAAGTGTTGTAAACAATGTCTTTAGACACCACCTATCTACTTGGAATATGTATCCCTTCTGTTATTTTCTTTTATATCCTGTTTTTCAAAGGGAGGTTTCCCCACCATGGTATCAAAGCTATTAGTTTTGGCCTAACATGTTTATGTGAATCATGCTAATTCAGATCTAGGTTTGATCGAATATGGACTGAATATTTGTCGACTGATACATTTTATTTGAACTTGGATCATATTTGTTTGATCAGAAGGATGGCTTCCGAGATAGAACTTGTTATTCTAAATGGGCATAACTATGCAATCTGGGCACCAGATATGGAAAATTTGTTGAAGAACAAGGGACTATGAAAATATACTAAAGTCTCTATTCTAGATCCAACTGATGACCAAGCTAAATTTTTCATTGATGGGAAAAAGGATGAGGTTGTGGGGGTTATTACGAACTACATTTCAAGGGAAGGGAAATTCACTTTCATACAAGCAAGATCAACTTCCCTCATGTCGTTTGGAGTAATATGAAGTCATTGTTCAACAAGATTAATGAAATTCAAGTGATGCAAATAGAGAAAGAGTTGATCTCTCTAGAACCCTGATCCTTTGAAAGGATTGAGGACTATTTGTCTCGCATCAAATATATACAATTGAAATTGGGTGATTGTGGCTAGAGTTTTCTGAAGAATGGTGGACAGTTCATTGAGCTGGTCTTAACGATCCTTACGACACCTTAAGATGTATTCTTCTCCTCATTTCATTCCAATTGGATGTCATGCAAAGAAGATGGTAAGGAATTCACCTTTGATACCTTTTGTGATTTATTAATTAAATATCAACAAAAGTTGCTTAATGAAGGGAAGCTTGGTAACAAACACTAAGCTCACTTTCCCAAAGGAAAGATCAAGAAAAATTATAAATAACATGGTCTATTAGATAATCAACGGGAGTGTATCAACCAACCTACTAAAGGAAAGATCGAGGAGTCAAAATAGACCAAGAAGAATCGAAAGAAGAAAACATGTCATTATTGTGGAAAGGTAGGACATGTGGAGAAAAACTGCTGGAATAAAAAAACATTCTTGGAATAAAAGGTCAAGCATCTTTAAGAAGGAACATCGACTAGTTCTTAGACCAACCAACCTACACAAACTTCACCTTTTATGTTATCACTTCCCAGGAATTACATGCTCATACCACTTGGACTAAGTGGATAGTCGATTCTAGGTCTAACCATCATATGGCTAAGGATGATTCTATGTTCTCTTCCTTAAGTGGATCTCAAGAAAAGATGATTTATATAGATTATGATTATGCTCTCATAGTTGCTAGAAGCAACAATGTTGAATGCAAGCATGGTTGAATATCCAATGTCTATCATGTCCCTAGCTTGAGCGTAAACTTGTTGTTAGTTGCTCAACTTACACAAACTAAGAAGACTCTTGAGTTTTGGTCAGATAGTTTTATTGTAAAGGATATGAGGCTTGGGGGGTGATTGTTTCTTTAGGATATTTAGATCCAAAATATGGATTATACAAGTTTTGTGAATTTGCCATGAATGATTTCCGACCGACTGGGACGTCTGCACTCATTGCTCAAATAGATGAAAAAAGTTGAATTTGACATGAACGACTTGAACATCTGAACCTTTTAAGTTTGAAGATGATGGTAACAAAATATATGGTTACTGGTCTCCCAAAGATTGTTCCACATGATGGCGTTTGTAGAGGATGTGTGCTTGGAATGCATCATTAGGAACCCTTTGATTTCAGGGAATCATGGAGAGAACATGATCGACTGGAACTTGTTCATAGTGATCTCTATTGCATGAAAAAACCCTCATTAGAAGGTGCAAAGTATATTTTAACCTTCATTGATGATTTCTCTAGATTTGCATGTGTATATTTATTTAAGAATAAGAGTCGTGTCTTTGAAACATTCAAGGAATTTAGGGCATTGTTTGAGAAGAAATGTGGAGGACCTATCAAATGCTTGAGATGAGACGATGGTGGAGAATATGTGAGTCGATACTTTGAAGAATATCTCTTACAAAATGACATTTCTTGGCAGAGATGTGTCCCTCATACCCCTCAGCAGAATGGATTCATAGAGAAGAAGAATAGGACTTTGGTAGAAATGGCTCAATGCCTACTGTATACCAAAGACCTTCCAACTAAATTTTAGGAAAAAATTGTTTATTGTTCAAACTATCTCCTGAACCTTGTTCCAACTAGAGCTATCAATGAAATGAATCCAGTTGAGAAGTGGACATGAAGAAAACCCTATGTCGGACACCTCAAAACCTTTGGATGTGTTGCTTGGGTGCATACCTATGATAACTGCAAGAAGAAATTGGATGCAAAGAGTCATGCTTGCATCATGATGGGCTATTTCATGAATCAAAATTCTATTGACTATTTAACACGATCAAACAACATATCATTTTGAGTAGAAATGTGATCTTTGACTAAAATATTTCGGGTAATAATTTTTTGAACTCGTCCTATGGTCTACTGCATAGTGATCCTTTTGATATTTCTAAAGATCTGGATCGAGTGTACCCTTCTTTGAATTTTCAACCAAGCAGTCGAATTTTCCTCTTGATTCAACTAGAAGTCGGTCTACATCGAATGAGAACATTGGCACACATGCTCAATCGACTAATAACAATCGACCTGAATCACCATTGGCTTCTATACCTCAGTGGGATGCTAAAATAAATAAAGTTATTGGACCTGATATTGGAGATGCTAGTATTAGTCAGAAGACCCACAATCAAAAACAACGTGGCAATGTTTCACTAATCGCATGTGTTATTGAAACCTATGATTCTAACACTTATGTTGATGCTTAGGGAGTGCCTAAATGGGAGAATGCTATGGCTGGTGAATTTGATTCCTTGAAGAAGAATCACACTTGGAAGCTAGTTTCTTGACCACAAGGAAATAACTTTGTGAAGATTCGATGGGTCTACAAGACCGAGTTTACTTATGATGGTGCTTTTGAATGTCACAAGTCTCGATTGGTAGCTAAGTGCTTCTCTCATCCAGAAGGCATCGACTACACCGAAACCTTTTATCCTATTTCCAAGATGAAATCCGTTAGACTGATTCTTTCTCTTGCTGCTTGTTTTGGATGGGAACTTCACCAAATGGATGTTAAAAGTGTTTTTCTTCATGGAGACCTGTCTAAATAAAGATACATGGAACAACCTCCTGGTTTTGTGACAAATTCTAGTCTTGTTTGTTGATCGAAAAATTCATTGTATGGTTTGTAACAAGTACCGCGTGCTCGGTATGAGAAGATTGATTGTTTCTTTGTCAATCTTAGCTTCAAACGTTGTCAATATAATCATGGTGTTTATGCATTACATGTTCAAGGTGATAATTTGATTGTGGCATTGTATGTTGATGGTTTAGTGTTATAGCATGATTTGCCACACTCTATGCAACATGCCTTGATGCCCTACCATGTCCCTCTTCATACTCATATTACCCCTCTTGCTCAGTAAAACCACTAAAAATCATATTTTTGTTGATGTATGTGGGTGATTAGCAGTACAACATGCGTATACGCAGGTTGCTCCATTACATCCCACGTACATCGGGTTTCATGCTCAAAATTAAAATATTTCGGGTTTTTGTAACGTACCCTCCCATCTGTCAAGCACTCTAATTGCAGATAATTAAATATCAAACACACAGAGCGTATGAAATTTATTGTCAACCCGAGGAAGTCTTTTTATTTCAAAGGACAAGTGCACAATATATGCTTAAACACAAAACCATTAGAAGTAATACTTTTATCTTCTATCATCCATGTTCATCCCAAGAATCTATGCAATCCCAATTGCCTTCTAACTGCTATACTACAACTCTTTTCTATTATGCATCAAGCAGAATTAATATCAGATCTAATCAACGATTGCAGGAAGGAAATCTCAATTGCATTCTAAAATAATCAACTGTCTAATTTAATCAAGCTGGGAATCATAAAGCATGACCTGAACATTACTCTAGAATTTGATAAAAGAGATTAAAGCAACTGTTCTAAGAAACTGGATTGCAAAATATAAATCAATCAACACATAACAGGAAAGCCAATTTGTAAGGGTTCCTGGGATTACGTCTCAGCTGTAGGATGAACACAGTAGTGTGAACAGAAATTGAAATATGTAAAACAAACCTGACTCAGTCGACTGTTATTCGATACCATTCACCAATCTCACGAATAAATCATTTACTGAGAAATCCACACAATGAATATTGATGCTGCGTACAAAAGAAAGATCAAAGCATCACACAACAAGAAAGATGAAATCCTAAATTAACACAGCAATCTCTGTGGAAGACGGGCCCAGTCTTCACACAGAGACGCTGGTTGAACAACACTCTCTTTAACTCAGAAGCAACTCAGTATATTAACAGAAGGATGAGTACACAGTTTTGGCTCGACTGCTAATACAAGATAAATTAATTAATTGTTGTCCAACTCCTTAGTCGAGGCAATTCCCCATACTTATACATACAATTGCAACATCTAAACCTATAATTGGGCAGCCATGAAGATCTCTGATCTTCAGGCGCCCTAAATAATCTAGCTGTTACAATGCGTGGCAGAACTGAAATATGAGAGAAGTATAAATTGTCCCAAGAGTGACAGTCCTTCCAGCTCACAGCTGGATTTGAGCAGCGACATACTTAAGATAGTTCTTCTGTTACAGCTGCCCTGCCACGACTGTGCCTTGATTGACGATTTGAGCCCCAAGGAACCTTCCACAAGCGATGAACGTTCCTTCATGACTTGTTCAGCTCCGATCTTCCTGCAGTCTATTGTCTTACTACCTTCATAAATCGCATCATGTTAGCACAGATTAAGAGATGCACAGCTTTAATCATCACAATCATAAGTATTAACACAATAAAACAATAATCGGCCATACCTTGGTAATTTGGGGAATAGATAAGGACAATAAGTTGAATTGCCAAGGTAATTGGTGTAAGACAAGGGAAGGGAAGATGATAAATGATGGTCAAAAAGGGCCAATTCTGGGCTCAACACCATCTATCCAATTCCTGGAAGGGCACATGATGCCAATCTCTGGGCTTTCACATAAACTCATCCCATTCATTAGATTCACATCCATAAAACAAATGTGTGCAGATGCAAATTTTACAAATATGCACAGCGGAATTAAAACTCATCCACACACATCTTTCATATGCATTCATCATATTAGAAACAACCATCAAATTATAACATTTCAGAAGTAAATACACATAAATAATATACTCATCTTCATTGTATAATTGTCCCAAGCAACTAGCTATGTCTCTGCAATGTTCCACCCAACCATAGGCCAGTTGTGTTCATCAATCTCTCAACACAACTGCCACCCCCCGAGCTGGGCATGATTCTTACAAGGAAAAGGGGACATTCAAGCTCATGCACAGCCAAAGCAATAGATACCCATCTCAATCCCAACACTCACTTACACACAGCAAACTCAAAACTGGGCATGGATACACATTTCCAACAATGGTATTTACAAACAGGATGGCCATGGGTTTTCCCCAAATCATGGCACACCAAAATGGACTGTGGAAAGAGGGATTCGACCACAGGGAGCAAACTCGATTTCTCCCACAGGTTATGAGCATTTCAAATTTCCCAAAACGGCCTCATTGAACCCCAAATCGAGCTCCCTCTTCTTCCAACAGCTCTGCAACACAAAAACACCCTCTTCCCAACTGACCACAAGGAAACACAGGAAAAACATGGAGGAAAAACGCCCAGGCAGCTCCAAAAACGTGAGAGAGGCAAAACTTGGTGATGGGTAATGGCTTGGGGAGAAAATTCATGGCTCTTTTCTTTCCAAGGAAGCCAAACACGATTTTCCATGCAGGGTGGTTTCCCATACTCGAATTTGGACAGCCATGCCTCTCATTCCCCAAGGCATTAACTACCTCAACCAACTCTTGGGAAAAATGAATGATTGGGTACAAAAGTCAACATGGGTAGTTGAGGGTTTGATGGGATATCTCATTGACACTTGGCTTGACTTGATTGGCTCAAGGGTTTGAATATTTCCCTCCCAATTCCTTGTAAAATCATGCCCCCATCTCTTGTTGCATTGTCTTGGCCTTGAGCTCCTCACCACGATTTTATAACAATATTACATTATTTACATTTTTAATGCAATGGGGTCAAGATGGGGACGTTACATTCCCCTCCCCTTGGAATAACACCGTCCTCGGTGTTCCAATACTTAGGAATAAATACCAACTTTACACCTGTCCAAAATTCACACAATGTGGCAGGTTTGTCCTGCGTTTCATCTCTTTACTTTGAACCTTCAGGATCAAGTCCTTTGGCTTCCACAAGCTTCTCTTTTTGGATTTGATCTTCCAGCTCTGCAGGTGGGCATTGCTCCACAACAATCCCTTCCTTTTATTCACCTTCTAGCTGATCTACAAGTCTGGAATTTTCGGGATGCCATCTTCCTTGTTGTCCTCGCAACTTTTGAGGAAGATTCTCAGCCAAAGCAAAATAGCTCTTGGTCTGTTGCCATGATCAATGTGCACAACTGGCTCTCACTTTTTTTCACTAGAAACACTTGGCTAGTACAAGCTGCACTCAAATGGCTTTCAATGTCTCACCTGTGAGACTCATCATGGCAATTCCTATTAGGACAAGCATAGCACAATATTAAAATTATTCAATTATTTTTCCAATTGACATGGAACATCCATGCTTTACTCATGAGACTTCCACACGTTTCATGCTTTCCCAACATACACATGAACTCATTCATGTTCATCCTTTCACAGGAAAAATAACTATTTCAGCATTCACAATTCATTTCAAGCAATTAAACACAATCTATTTTCAACCATGTCATGCACTCAACAATCCTCTGTTTTTGAAATGCATCAATCAAAAGGGAAAGAGAAGAGTAAGAGTTTCCCCCCTCTTAGTCTTGTTCCAGTCTGGAGCCACACCATCACTGTGGTTTTATGCTCCTTAGCCTCTTTCACTTTAATGTGAATGCTTGACTTTCCCTTTCTTGGCTATGACACTTAGTGTCTAAGGTCTTTCTAAGGCTTTTCTCCATCAGGGAACCCTTCCCCATTGTTGCCTATAGAACCTTTGTCTGCTAGGACCCACACATGTCCACTAGCACCATCTTTCATTACTGCTCATACTGAGATCCTTAGGACGATCACATGTCCTCATGCATCCCTATGATGCCTTCGTAGTCATTGCTTCCAGCAATACCTATATTCAAACATTGAATTAATTCACATGTTTAGTTTATTTTAATAGGGTTTATCTCTAAACAAGAGTTTGAGAAATCATAACCAAATCATATACACACGTATAGTCATAAGCAAGAAGTTGTAAGATAACCAAATACTTATCTGTATTGGATGTCTTTAGTTTATTCCACAAGCTCCTTCTTTGCTTTATAAGCCTTGGATTGCCCGTGGATGCAATAATGAATGTTGGGCCAGCACATAGGCTACTCCACTACATCACGTAGTTAATGCCCAACTAGTTACTCTCCGGATTTACCAAGAATTTTATAGTGCCCAACCAGTTACTCTCTAGCTTTACCAAGAATTATAGCTGCAACCAGTTACTCTCTAGGTTTACCAAGAATTTATAGCGCCCAACCAGTTACTCTCTGGCTTTACCAAGAATTATAGCTCCAACCAGTTATTCTCTATGTTTACCAAGAATTTATAGTTCTTTCAGGGTCCTTGCTTCCTGCAATGACCAAGGTTTCCAACAAAGAAACAAAATTGTATCAGCTTAGCTGTTAGAAAACTTGTACCTAAAATCTTCATTATTCCAAGCAAGAAATAAATTAAAATGAATACTTATATGTATTGTGCATTTCCTCACTACTCCACAGGTTTCCTTCTCTGCTTTACAAGCCTTGGATCACCTGTGGGGTGGATTCTTGGCCAACACACATGCTACTCCACAACATCATCTGAATGGGAAATGCCAAGCTAGTATGCCGACTGGGTTTATCAGGCATCCCTAAAATCAATATGTTAAGCCAGTATGCCGACTGGGTTTATCAAGCATTTCAAAATCAGCATGCTAAGCCAGTACTCCGATTGGGTTTATCAAGCATATAATGACCATTTCCAAGCCAGTTCTTCGACTGGGTTTGTCAGGAAATAACACCATTCACCAATACCTCCACAACATGCACATATCCAATGCCAAGCCAGTACACCGACTGGGTTTATCAGCCAATAAGAACAACATAATATGATTACGTGGATCCTTCTCTTATGCAACTAGTGGTTCCCTCCAGGAACTCCATAGGTGACTCACTTGACTGTAGGCTAGCATGGCCCCATAATACCCACTCACACTACACAAGGATGATACCCTTTTTATGCAACACGGCTCCTCGGGCCTATCCATATCTTCTAGTGTCCTTTAGTATGAGCGTAGAAAGGTTACCACTGCCCATACAGTCCTCTTGAGCACCCTTTCTTCACCTTGCCTCTTACGTGCAACACAAAATTGCATCTATGTAGCTGATAGCACAAGAAGGATAAGCAAGCTCATCAGTATTGTTGCTCTAGAATTGTAATAATATTTCATAACATTCACTATCAAGTATTGAAACACTAGGAATGTGTCCATTCCCTTAGGGTGTAGTCAATATTGACAACCCTAACATAACCCATCACCCGAAAGGTATGCATCCCTTTTCGATGTGAACCATGTAGGCATTAGTCACACTCAAGCAATCTGAAATAATAATGAAATAATAAAACATGCTCTGCATATTAAATCTAATAACTAGACATGTATATCCTCAGTTAGGGTTACAGAATACTCATTCGTTTCACAGATGTATCTTTTCTTCATTGGTGAAGAATGGGGGCTCCCTTCTCTGAATCAACAATCCTTCGGTTTTCCACCCCAATCTTTTCGCGTTCCATAACCCACACATGCATTCTTGGCATAATTTTACTATCTCACTCACATGATTCACAAACATGCAGTTTGATTGAGACATTATCAACATTTACAATGGTGTTTCACCTGAAACCCATTTCCAAATCATGGGATCCTTCCCATCTAGTTGGCTTCTGCAGGCCATCACACATGGTCTTCCTACAATGTGTCATCCTGGCACACTTATCAAATAGCCAAACAGTGATTAGCAATTATAAGTGATTCTCAAATCTGAAATCTACAAATCTGTTTTCCCACAGAAAATTAGATTTGCAACCATGAGATTATTCTCATAAACTTAAATCAGACAATTTCAGATGTGTTTCATGCATAAATTACAACCATGGGAACCTTCTCATAACTTTTGGCTTCTGCACATGGTAGATCTCGGTCTTGACTATGGACTTATCCTGATTGCCATACGCAAAACTTTTCTACCTGAAAACTGAAACTTCAATCAGCCAAACACATTGTGAGTATCTATGCATATAATCCTTTCATTGCCACAACAGTCACTAAAGTAATCTCAGAATTATAACACTCAATAATTCAAACACCTTCAGCTATTAACATTTGAAATGCAATGAAATATATACATTTCTATATATGCATCATTATCACAACAAAATTGCAAGACACAGTCACACTATCTATGTAATTTAAATAAACTGTAAATACTCATCACTTCACATTCCATGCAACTCTATCCTTCCAACAGAGCACTCTGGTATCCCATCAACATGTCTACCTTCTTCATGTAATCATTCTCCTACATTCACAGCAGCTCATGAAATGGTTTCAGGATTAACAATAGTTCACCACTTCATCAATTATCTAATTGCACTGAACATATTCTATCACAACCATGCATTCACACAATGCATCTCAACATGTGCACCCGCACATATGCATGCACATTCACAAAGTTTACACAATATTTTGATGTGCATTCACTCAATTCATAACCCCTCAATACAACCCTACATCAATCCATGAATACTTTGCATTCCAACATATTATGGCCTAACCATGCTTGCCACTCATAGCATGCACTACCACAACAGGACCATAAGTCCTCACTTGCTTTGGTTGTTAAACTCACAACCGACATACACAAACGGCATGATATAATTTCTTATGAATGCATTGAGATTTCTACGCAATTATAGGGTGTAAGGATCATTGTCTTCACTTACCCACACCTCACCATACTTGGTAGGTTAACATTCCCATTTGGGCACTCAATACCACATGCAAACCAAATCAACATAGTTTAAGCATAGTTGAAGGGATCTTACCAAATCCTCTTTCAACATTCATGTAATTAAGTACAAATAATCATTACCTGCATGGTTGTCATTAACATCACTTGATGTTACCTTATCAGTTGGCCTCTTACCAAGGCTACACAGTCATTTTTCCAACCTTATGATCATAGATTTGTTGCACCATCCCTTCCTCATAAGGTTGTTGGTCATATGCAACAACATCATCTTCATCTTTAGCCATGCTTCAGTTGCCTTTGGTCCTATAACCAATGCGAACACAACTAATTATTAGCAACCATAATCATTATCTTAAGTGGTTCATTGCATATGTAAAACCTCACTATTTTACCAATATGCAATATCATATACACGCAAAAACATTTTCACATGCACTGTGCAATGTTTATTGATATGCCATCTAATGCATATTCATCTATATAATCTCTTTCATTTTTAACATTCTTATGCCATAGTTTATATGCATGACAATTTCATAATTATAAATACGATAGCAAAACAGGGGTTAAGGAATTCTCCCTTTCCAATCCCTCATCGTAGTATGGAATCTCTCTTCTATATCATAGTTGGTCTGATTTCCTTCCAATCATGCAATTCTAGAAATTCCCATATTGACAACAATTGTTTTTGTCAAAACAGCCACTGGCACTCTTCTGTACCAAATATCTATGATATATATAGACCTCATTCAAACTCTGGTCATTCATCCTTGTTCTCCTCTGGATAAGATTTCCAATGCCTATCCTCGTGCTCCATTCCAATCTAGGACATGGAATTTACATTTTTCCAAAAATGCGAATTTTGCCTAAATTTCTGCACTTTTGCACGGCTGCAATTTATTCTGAAATGCCAACTTCAGCTACTTGTAGAAGCAAATTTAGGAAGAATCATGAAAACTTATCTACCGGGTGAAGCTATTCCATATAACAAGGAACACTCAGAAACCTTCATATCCCTGTTCTGATGCACCAATCAACTTCTATAAAATTCGGGGTTTGGCTACTTTTAACTTTTAACTTTTCCCCCAAAATCTCAAAATTTGGCCAAAAATGGCTATCTCCCAATCTATGCATTTCTGGAAAATCTTCGTCTAACGAAAATCGTCTGTCTTAATGAGAAGATAAAATGTTGAGTTCAGTAAAAAAATTTATTCCAACATCTAGGGTCACTTTTACTATCCACAAGCTTTTCAAAATCCCGAAAAAGTGGCCTGGAACAGTGCTTTTTGGCCTTCTGGTTCACCCTGATTCCACATCCTTTGGATTTCGGCTCCAAGATTCCTAACTTAACACTGTGCCTACTCCATGGCCACGCCATATCAATTTCAGCTCAATCCGACCTTTCGTCAAGCCTCGGGACACCGTCTTACAAAAGTCGCTATTCTCCATTTTCTGCCAAATTGGAGCATACTGGGTTTCAAACCCTCTCTGGTTCTTTCATGGCCTTCGTTAATGGCCTCCAAGCCCCATAGGAATCATCCCATTCTGAGCTCGACTGCTCCTTCTACCCAAAAATCAAGTTTTGGGCTCTATATTTTTTTTTTTGCTCCTCCCATCGCTGGTCGCGGCTCAACCTATGCGACCGTCGCCGGTCTTAACCTTAACTCCGCCGACCTTTGTCACTAGATATAACCTTAAAACTGTCGTCACATCGTTGGTTTTAACCTTAACTTATGTGACCGTTTCGCCAGTGCCACCGCCGGCCGTCGCAGATTTTAACCCTAACTTCTGCGACCGTTGCAGTGGTCCTGACCTTACCTTCGCCGCCCACAAGCCTCCGTCGCTACGACCGCGTCGCAAATTTTAAGCTAAAATTGCCACCGTGTCACAAATTTTAAGGCTAAAATTGTCGACCGCGTCGTAAATTTTAAGGCTAAACTTGTCGCCGCGTCGCAAATTTTAAGGCTAAAATTGCCGACCGCGTCGCAAATTTTAAGGCTAAAATTGCCGCCGCGTCGCAAATTTTAAGGCTAAAATTGCCGACCGCTTCGCAAATTTTAGGACTAAAATTGCCGCCCACGTTGCAACTTTTAAGCTTAAAATCGCCACTTGTTTCGGCGTTTTGGGCTTATCTTTGCCAACAGAGTCTTGGGCAAAATTTCAAAACACTTAGAAAATTTTCAAATTTTCAAAAACAGTTAGAAAAAATTTCTGAAATATTTTCGTCTTTTTTTATGTTTAGTGCTGGACAGGAGGCATACTTACCTCTGCAACTGTGATAAGTAGCCCATGAAGGCCCAATGATGCAACCAGCAGCTCTGATACCATTCTATAACGTACCCTCCCATCTATCCAATTCCTGGAAGGGCACATGATGCCAATCTCTGGGCTTTCACATAAACTCAACCCATTCATTAGATTGACGGCCATAAAACAAATGTGTGCAGATGCAAATTTTACAAATATGCACAGCGGAATTAAAACTCATCCACACACATCTTTCATATGCATTCATCATATTAGAAACAGCCATCAAATTATAACATTTCAGAAGTAAATACACATAAATAATATACTCATCTTCATTATATAATTGTCCCAAGCAACTAGATATGTCGCTGCAATGTTCCACCCAACCATAGGCCAGTTGTGTTCATCAATCTCTCAACACAACTGCCACCCCTGAGCTGGGCATGATTTTTACAAGAAAAATGGGACATTCAAGCTCATGCACAGCCAAAGCAATAGATACCCATCTCGATCCCAACACTCACTTACACACAACAAACTCAAAACTGGGCATGGATACACATTTCCAACAATGGGATTTACAAACAGGATGGCCATGGGTTTTCCCCAAATCGTGGCACACCAAAATGGACTGTGGAAAGAGGGATTCAACCATAGGGAGCAAACCCGATTTGTCCCACGGGTTATGAGCATTTCAAATTGTCCAAAATGGCCTCATTGAAACCCCAAATCGAGCTCCCTCTTCTTCCAGCAGCTCTGCAACACAAAAACGCCCTCTTCCCAACTGACCACAAGGAAACACAGGAAAAACATGGAGGAAAAACGCCCGGGCAGCTCCAAAAACATGAGAGAGGCAAAACTCGGTGATGGGTAATGGCTTGGGGAGCAAATTCATGGCTCGTTTTTTCCAAGGAAGCCAAACACGATTTTCCATGCAGGGTGGTTTCCATATTCGAATTTGGACAGCCATACCTCTCATTCCCCAAGGCATTAACTACCTCAACCAACTCTTGGGAGAAATGAATGATTAGGTACAAAAGTCAACATGGGTAGTTGAAGTTTTGATGGATTATCTCATTGACACTTTGCTTGACTTGATTGGCTCAAGGGTTTGAATATTTCCCTCCCAATTCTTTGTAAAATCATGCCCCCATATCTTGTTGCATTGCATAGCTAGTTGTGGGTATTTTATTAAAATGCATATTTACAGGATATTTACAATTCCAATGTGCATGGCTAACACGTAACCTTATGCATCAATAAATTGATGGCAGGGACTTGGCCTTGAGCTCCTCACCACGATTTTATAACAATATTACATTATTTACATTTTTAATGCAATGGGGTCAAGATGGGGACGTTACAGTTTTCCTTCCCAAGTAATGACCATTTTGATCCTTTTCCTTCCATATGTTGGAAAATGCTCTGTTTCGACCCTCCACCTCCTTTGAGGGTTATATATTGAACCATTGTGGAGCATTTGAGGGAGGATAAATAAGAGAGCAAGTAAACTCTAGAGGAATTTTTCCCCATTTTCATTGCTTTGAGTATGCATCCCTTTTTCCTTGCTAATTTGAACTCCTTTATGTTCACCTCCCAAGCTCTTCCTTATCTTGTGAAAGAGGAACCCAATTACTCATTGAACTCGCGAGCTTTCCATTGCATGGAGGATTGAAGTGGTGGAGGCCTAGGTGGAGGAAATTAGTTTATCGGTTCCGATGAGTTGCTAACAAAAGGTTGTCACTATGTACTTATGTTTATTACATTAATAGAAATACTATTTTCTCATCCAATTCATGTTACAAATGTTTATGTTATTCTCATTGGGTATATTTGTTTAATATGTTAATGGACTATGCTATATTTCATGCTAACAATTTATATATATTCTATATGTTCGTATATCTTGGTTGTTGAGGACAAGTTGTAGGTAAGGAACATTAGATTGCAAGCTCAATGGTGGTCTTCTTCAAACACCCAGTCGAGGTAAGAGTTTTCTCTTTGTTGTTGGCATTTCATATTTATATAGCATACTTGAGAATTGAGTTGATTTCTAGTGTCACTCTATCTGTTGTGGTTCTACCCCAATCCATACGAAGTTTTTCTCCATAATAGAAATGGTGACCATACTAGGGATTTCTCCTTTTTGGGGTCTTTTTGGGAAATTTTTCCTTCTTATTGCTCTTTGTTTTTTTGAGTTTCTGTCCATTGATAGCCTAACAGTCAATACATTGTTTTTCCCTCAGTTATTTAGCTTTATTATTAATTTTTTGGTCATTTTTCTCCACCCTCGTGGGTTTGTTGTACCCTTCTTGCATACCCACATGATATGATTGTCTCTTTCCCGCGTACATACATTTTTGTTTTCCAAACAGTTGCGTACATCTCAATTTTAATCCTATATCTTGATTTGGATGTTTGTTGGGTGAATTATGAGTGTTTTTTAGTCTTCTTAGGTCCCTGTGATGTCTGTTGGTTGCCTTTATAGCGACTAGAAGATCCCTTTTTATTAGTTTTTAATCAAATTGGTTTTTTGCAATTTTTTTCATTGTTAGTTTGTTTGAGTCATGCTTCTTGGTGTCTTGCTTGGTTGGTCTTCTTATACTAGCTGCATAATCTAAGAGGTTCATGGTTAAATATTGCATTTTCATTCATATATTTTGAAAATACAAAAATATTTTCATTTTGCATTTTACTTGAGCACTTGCATTTTTTCTTGGAGTTGCATTAGTCTAGGCATTATTTGGAAAGATTGCATTTGCTTTTGAAATTGAAAAAGATCATACTTGTGCATTTTCATTTAATGGCATACAAATTTCATTTGAAAAACAAGACTAGTACTTAGCAATGTTTTTATGTATGCCTCTTTCTTTTTGCTAAGTCACAACATCACTACTTGCACGACCATATCCCCTTGAGTAAACACAGCCAATTAAAATTAAGGCTTAACTTTAAAATTGATTAGAAACATTTTTTTGCTAGGGTGCACAAACAAGTATAGGTTTTAGAGTCTTGGAATAGGATTTTTGTGAGTAAACTTTTCCAAGACTATGAAACTCAACATTAGCTTCCTAGCGTTGGAGATATATCTAGGGTCTATTCGTATCTAAAGTTTTGGGAAGCACCTGGTGCTTCTTGAGCTTCTAGCTTAGCTACCCTTCCCATACGATGGATTCTTCCTATGACTATTCACCTTAGCATTGGTTATACGTGGCGACCTTAGTTTCCTATCCTAGGTACCGCACAGGGTACTTGCAGGGGTTATTATGTGAGTGTCTTGAGTCAGATAGGAGTCAGACATCACATAACATTGCACTTTGAAGTCTAAGGTCCCTTATAACTGATTCTATTACCTCTTCCTGTAGTAGCGGAGTCTCAGGCACCTACTCGGAGAGGCACACCTTTTATAGAGACAGGAGGCCCGTTAGCCACTCTCTCTATTTGTGTGCATTTTGGATTAGCTTTTTTAGGAGTGTACTCATTTCCGATTAGTTGGACTTAGGGATCGATATCATTTTTATGACTCTTTGGATTCATCGTGGATTGAGTTCTGGCTATCTGTCATTCTCGTCGCTTAGCGGGTTTACCACCCAGTGATCCTTTGCAACCTCACCATAAGAGGCGTAGAGATATTGTTGGTGGCCCTTATTTATCCCATTGAGATCTTCAAATAATTATTACTATGAGATTTTCTTCCAATATTTTTGGGATCCCTTTGACCCCAGTGTTGACGGTGGGTGGGAAAGTCCATGGAACTCCCTTTTTTGTTGTCTCATGGGTCCCAAGGACTCCTTTGTTCACGGTTTCTCACATTGTTGGTTCATTCCATCCTATTAGGATGAATCCTTTCGATCATACTTGGTCATTGGATCATGTGTCCATTTTTTCCTTAGGATTATCAGATAGTGATGATTCATCGATTCTCGAAACCACTAATCCATTTAATTTTGCAATGCTTAATCAGTCGTCAAGTATCCCATCCTCCATACTGGTTTTTAATGGTAGATCTGGTGTTGGGTTCAGGGGCAACTTGCCCCCCTTTACTGCATATCATTTTGGGAGTGTTCATATCCCTCCTTCTTCTCCTTTTTGGGGGGATGGCCTCCCTATTCATCATCCCCTAATACAAGTTTTAATCCTTTTGTGGGTGGAGGTGGGCATGCAGTCGGTGACTTTACTTCATATATACCATATGTCTTCATATCATCTACCACACCAGTCCCTCTGAATTCCTTTCTTATGGCACATCCTCCTCCAAGTTCCTCCATTCCTTTGGGAGGGAATGTATCTTTCAATACAGTTCTCCCTTCGGCTGTAGTTCCTATGTCGGGGGGATATATGCCTCCTCCTTCGTCAGGGGGGAATGTATACAATCCCATGGGAAATTTTGGTAATGTTGCTTTCTCTTCCCAAGGGATCCCTACCATTCAAATAATTGTTCATCCTTATATGAATCAATTTAGAGGAGGATATTATCCTATTGGTCAGGGTCATGGTCTTTACCATAATCCATCGTGGCTCATGGTCTCGAATATTATTCCTATGGGCATGTTGTTAGGATATTTAGACACTTAGGAGTTAGTTAAGATCAACTTATGTAATATATCCATTAGGGAAAGAGTTTTTCTTTAGTATGCATTAGTATGCATTTGTAAATACTTAATCCGACGGTCACGATATGTTCCCGACATAGAGTGATCCGACGGCTCAACTTCTCTTAGAACATACCTAATCTTGATCTGTGGTTTAACACCCGATTGGTCAATGATCTCTATTTAAAGAGCATGGAGAGTCATTGTTTAGTTGATCGATTATGAGAATCTCATTTGTAACTTTCTTTATTTGCATAATAAATTGTCCCGTAGAAGCTATTTGGCGAGGGCCGTGGAGTGTTTCCCTCACGAGGGTTTAAACCACGTCAAAAAATCGATGTATCGATCTGTGATCTATTTGTGTGAAGTGGTTTCTCTAGATATTTGGTCTTTTGGGTGTACCCTGTGTACCCGAACATGGTATCAGAGCTTTTATGAAGAGCCGCTTCCGGTTATGATCTAGATCTTGAACTGTTGTTGTCGAAACTCGAAAGGGTTTCTGGTTCTGGTATTTATGTGAATTTCTAGGCTGTGGGAGGTGTTCCATTGCGTCTGGAGCACCGTTTCCATTGGGAAATAGTTTTTGTTTGATCGAAAACAGTTTCCAGTTGCTTCAGAAACGCATATTTCATCAGATCTGAAGGTATAATGTTACAGTGACGTTTTTTTTCTGTTTTTAAAAAAAAAATCTCATATTTTATCAGTTTTTACGATTAGATTTTTTTTAGTTTCAGATTGTTTCTTTCCGTGTCTGCGTGTGCTCTTTTCCGTGCACCTTGCGCGATCTCGGTAAATCAGAAACAGAGAGGGAAAGGGTTTTTCTCGGCTACGTATGCACTTTGCCGTGCACCTTGTGCGATCTCGGTAAATCAAAAACAGAGAGAAAACGTAGACTTTCCGGGCAAGCTAACAAGATCTAACCCCAATCGTGTGGAAAAAAAATTTTGTTTCGGTTTGTGGTGTGTTTTTGCAGGAAAAAAAGGCAAGCACGGAAACCGAACAAGAAGAGTTACAAAAAAAAAAAACCTTCCTCACTCCCATATTTTACATACCTTTTAATCTAGCTCACTTGGTTCAAAGTTGCTTTACTCCTTAATAGGTCTTGAGTTCAAGTCTTAGAAAGTTACTTTTAAAAGAAAAAGTACATGCAATTTCTATTTTCAAGTTACTTTATTGTAAAAGTGCATCTCACTTAAATAATAAAAAATAAAAATACAAAGTGAGTCACTTAAGTTTCTTTTTATTACTGCACTATTCAAAGTAAATCATTGTAAAAGTGAAATCACTTATTTTATAAAAGTGATTCATTTAAAGCAACTTTCTTGTAAAGTGATTGTAAAATATTCATCTTGGAAAGACGGGGGTCATTTTTTAGCTGGTCATTCTCTATCTGCCACGTCACTATTGGGGACATCTTCAACTTTTTCTTTGTTCAAGCATAACTTCATCATATGGAGCCAGTTTTCAGTGTCGTTTTTTTTAAACTGCCTATTTTTTCGAGCTCTTCGCATCCAGGCTATTGGTTTCTATTTTTATAGCCATTAATTTGTAGTATGGCCGCCCCTTGTGATATTTTACTTACCAGATCCAACTATTTCTCATGGAAATCTCGTATGGAGGATGTTTTACGAAGTAGAGGACTTTTCAGAATTACCTCAGGGAAAGAAACAGAACCCACTGATGATGAGAAGAAAATAAAATGGGAAAATAGATGTGACAAAGCTCGTGGATTGATTGGGATGTCAATCTCTACTGATTTGCGATTCCACATATCTGGAATTAATGAACCTGATGCTGCTTGGGACAAGTTGGAATCTGTGTTTGGTAAACACAATGAAATTCGAGGTCACCAACTCGAAAATGAGTTGATTTCTTTAAATCCAAGTGATTTTCCATGCATACAATATTATTTATCTAAGTACAAAACTCTTAAACTCCTATGTGAAGAATGCAAGATAAAGAGGGAAGACAAACAATGCATTTATTATATTCCTTCCAAACTTGGACCTGCATATTCTGTTTTTGTATCTACATTTTACTCCATGAAAGAATCCTTGAATGCAGCTAGCTATCAAGAGCCTAGTCCTGAATCTTTTTGTGATTCCTTGATTAGAGAGCAAGATAAGCTCATCCATCTTGGTATAATTAACAATGCAGATACATCTGGGAAAGCCTTATTGTCCCAACAGAAAGAAAATTCCAAGCCTCCCAAGAAACAAAATTTTCACAATAATAAGTCAAACAAGGGTCCCAAATCTTCTCAGTCAACTCCTTCTTTAAAAAATGACAAAGGATCCAAGCCAAAAGGAAAGAAGACTGAGCGTCATTGCAACTATTGCGGGAAATATAATCATGATGAATCTAAGTGTTTCAAGAAGATGGCAGCCTTGGAAGCAGCAATGAAGAAGCACCACATCAGCCTAGATTCGCCTTCAGAATCTACCTCTCATGGACATGCACTTTGTGCTTCTGGTTATTCTTATAATGCATCTTCTTCTTCTACTTCAAATGAATGGCTCATTGATTCTGGAGCATCTTATCATATGGCTAAGGATCAAGCCATATTTTCTACTATGCATGAATGTAACACCAAAAAAATATTTGTTGGTGATGATAGATCTCTAAGTATTATAGGAGCTAGAACAGTTCCAGTAGATAATGGTCATTTCAGTGATGTACTATGTGTTCCAAGAATTTCCTGCAATTTGTTATCAGTCTATCAAATCACTCATTCTAGTGAAGTTAAAACTGTGACCTTTACACCTCACCAAGTTGTAATCAAGGATTTTAAAGATCCTCAACAGGTCCTAGCTACCGGAATTGTTGATGATATTACCAGGTTGTACAAATTTAACAACTTTGGGTCATCACCTTTTCCTTCAGTTTTTGTTGCTCATAGTGATAACTTGAGCAAACTTTGGCATGAGCGATTTGGTCACTTAAATTATCGCTCATTGCAACAACTATGTAAAGGCAATATGGTGACAGGTCTTCCGAAAGTATTTTGCAGGGATGGTGTTTGTTTCGGTTGTGTACTCGAAAAACATCATCAAGACAGTTTTGACAAACATGCCTCTTGGCACGCCTCGGTTCCCTTGGAGCTTGTGCATAATGACTTGTGTGGTCCTCTTCCATCTACTTCCTTTTCTGGTTTCAAATATTTCTTTCATTGATGATTACACCATACGCATTTGGGTTTATTTCCTAAAACTTAAGAGCGAAGTATTTAACATGTTCTTGGCCTACAAGGCCCTTGTTGAAAAACAATCTGGTCATCAAATTATTAAGTTAATATCTGACAATGGAGGAGAATATGTTAACAAAAATTTCACTACTTTCTGCACTGAACAAGGAATCCAACAACAACACATTGTTCCATACACACCACAACAAAATGGTGTAGCTGAAAGGAAGAACCGCACTTTAAAAGAAATGGCTAATTGTATGATCCAATCTAAGGGACCAAGTCTTCAATTTTGCGCTGAGGCCATAAATTGTGCAAATTACATAGTTAATTACACTCCCACTAAAGCTTTACAAGGTATCACACCAGAAGAAGCATGGAGTAAAATTAAACCAGATGTAAGTCACTTCCGTGTGTTTGGTAGTGAAGCATGGGCTCACATTTCGGATGAAAAATGGAAAGCATTGTATCCTAAAAGTGAAAAGTGCATATTTGTTGGATATTCTGAAGATGTAAAAGGTTATAGACTTCTTCAACCACATTCTCATGATGTAATCATTAGAAGAGATGTTAAATTTGATGAAAATCTCTTGTCCTGCGAGCCTAACTCGACGATTGTGCTATCTTTGGCCTGCGAGCCTGATTCGGCGATTGTGCCTTCTTCTTCTTCTTCTAACTTCCTTGACAGGTTTCCAACTCCAGTTTCTGATGATGACAGTGAGGATGAAAATCCACCTCCGCCTGCTCATGTTCCTCCAGTTGCACCAGCACAAGTGCTTCCTCGATGGGTCCGTTCAACATGTGAAGCAGCTGGTGATCTTGTCGATGATCCTAGAGATCAACGTCGAACACATTCTCAGTTTCAGCGAGCCTCTTCTCTTTTGGCTCAAGTTTACGAGAATCATGATCCGGAAACCTTTGCAGAAGCTTCAGGAAATCTAGATTGGGATGCAGCTATGGATGAAGAATATCGTTCTTGAAGTGCTCTTTTTCCCTACAGATGATCAAGTTGCAGACATCTTCACCAAGTCTCTTACAGAAGCGAAGTTTTCTAAACTTTGATCTATGTTAGGAGTTAAGGAACTTGTCATTAAGGGGGGATAGGCTCTGATGCCTCCTTACTTCTCCTAATAGTGTCACTTTTGTAAATCCTTCAATCCTATCCCAAGTTGTTCTTAAGGGGGGGTATTAGGATATTTAGACACTTAGGAGTTAGTTAAGATCAACTTGTGTAATATATCCGTTAGGGAAAGTGTGTTTCTTTAGTATGCATTTGTAAATACTTCATCCAACGGTCACGATATGTTCCCGACATAGAGTGATCCGACGGCTCAACTTCTTTTAGATCATACCTAATCTTGATCCATGGCTTAACACCCGATTGGTCCATGATCTCTATTTAAAGAGCATGGAGGTTCATTGTTTACTTGATCGATTATGAGAAGCTCATTTGTAACTTTCTTTCTTTGCATAATAAATTGTCCCGTAGAAGCTATTTGGCCGGGGTCGTGGAGTGTTTCCCTCACGAGGGTTTAAACCATGTCAAAACATCGGTGTATCTATCTGTGATCTATTTGTGTGAAGTGGTTGCTCTAGGTGTTCGGTCTTTTGGGAGTACCCTATGTACCCGAACACATGTATCCATAGAGGAAATATTTCTCATGGGCATGGCCTCAAGCATCACAAACAAGGATCTCATTTCTAGCTACTTTTAATTTACCAGACTTATCTAGATTAACAAATAATCCAGTGTGTCACGATCTGGCATGGCCTCCGGTCCCCACTAAACTTCCCTCGAACATTCCTAAGTTTGAGGGAAATAAGGGTGAGAACCCAAGTGATCATGTTACTACCTTTCACCTTTAGTGCTCGTCAAATTCCTTAAATCACAATTCTATTCATTTGAGACTCTTTCAACACACCCTCACAGGGCTTGCTGTGAAATGGTATGTTGAGTAACCCGAGGGCATGTACCAAACCTTTAATGATTTTTCCTTATTTTTTCTTAACCACTTTCATTTGTTGGTCTGTTATGATGCAGGCATGGAAATATTATTGACATTCCACCAATACAAATCCACTCACATTTCAGATCATATTCAGGAGTGGTGTAGGCGAAAGAGGTTGATTAAATCTAATATTCCACCGAAATTCCTGTTAGAATGGTTCCTTAATTCCCATTTACCTTATATTACAAAGGATGTCTCAACATGCGGAGGAACGATTGAGGAATAGGTCATATTTAAAGCTCAACATTTAGACTTGACATATGGTCAACTTGGGCTTATTTATGAGATTATCCATGATGCACCGCGATTGAGTCACGAATCCAAACCAACTCCAAGACCTCATGTCGATGGCATTGTAGGATCTGCAAATTCCAAGGATATAGACCGGGTGATGAATCATATAGAGAATTTTTCTATTAACTAGTTTGCATCATGACAAGCTACAACTTCGTCCTCTCCCACCCAGTCATCGGATGTACATTTTGTGCAATCAACAAACTTGAAGGGTAACCAGCAACTTGGAGGAAATAAGAAAAAGGGGAAGAACAATCGTAAGGGTGGGAATAACAATAATAATAAAGCAAATGATAATAATGCTAGTGGGGATAAGAAGCAAAAATGGAAGGTGAAGTTTCCTTGTAAGCTTTGCTCATAGGATCACCTCACTCACTTGTGCCTCAATATGGATGAAGCCTTGAATCTCATATCACAGATCCCAACTGTGTTAACCAATCCACTTCCTCATAATCAAAATATGACTTCGAGTGCTTCCACTACCGAGAATGGGTTTGTTGGAACATCAAAGCCTTTGGCCCATGACGGTGGCCATGGATGTATTAATATGGTTCACTCGAAGGTTAATTTCGCCACTCGCTCTCATGATTATGGTCCTCTGCGGCCCTCTATAGGGAAAGAGCCTCTTCCTTTGGAGATCCCTTTGTAGATTTATAAGCCTAATCTTATGCCATGTGTTCCAAAATGATTCCTTAAGCACTCAACTCACAACCCTAATGCTCAAGCTTCCCAAAACTATTCCATCATTGAGGATCTGGGCCAAACGTTGTGTGCTATGTCATCCTTGGAGCTACTCTACACGTGTCCTTCACAGAGGAATGCCTTGTTATCTACCTTGTGAGCTCTTGATATAAGTGTCCCTAGTGTTATCAAGTTTGAGACTGTTGATGTTCAGCCTCGCTTACCTTACCGTGTGGCTTTTCAAGTCCATGTGGAGTGGGATGAATATGATCGTTAAATGTACTATTGTTGAAGAAGGTGATTCTACGCCAGTGATGTACTTGTCTTGTTGGAAGGCCCTTGGATCTCCTCCATTATCCAAGTCTATGACCATGTTGCCTACATTCAATGGGCGTTATTTTCAACTGCATTGAATTATACCCTCTCTCCAGGTCCACTTGGGTGGGAAATATATGCTGGTATAGGTTGAGGTGGTTGATGCACCCATTGAATACAATCTTTTACTGGGTAGGAATTGGATCTATTCTATGAAAGTAGTCGTGGCATATGTGTTTCGCATGATTTGCTTTCCTCATGAAGGAAATATCGTGACTATTGACCAGTTATCTTTCACTAGATCCAATTCCTCTACATCACTGGGATCTATAGTCCCCAAGCTTGAAAATTATCAGCAGGAAACTAATAATTTTGGTGTCGTCATGTATTCCTCTCTTATGGGAACTTTCAATTTTTAAGCACCGATCTCGTTTATTGATTCCATTTCCGATGGTGCTCCATCATCATTGAGTTTGGTTTCATTTTGTACTTCATATTTTAACTATCCATGGACTCTCCCTTCCACGACTACATCTTGTGAAGGGAATTCGCACATTAGAATGGCTATGCTACTGTCTGCAACTGAGGTTTCTTATCAATCTATACAACAAGTCACTGCAAACCCTGATATTTCCTCTTCGCGGACGGAGGAGGAAGATCCCGCACTATCGCATCCTTAGGAAATTAACTTATCTTGCTCGCATGATGGTATTGATGATACTTTTCCTTCGGATGAATCCATCATCAAGGCCATGAATGGTCCTGACAAGCCTTGGGAAGACCTTCATCATAGATATTATTTCCTCTCGGATCTTAAAAGGATCGAGAAGGACGGGTTTAGGTCGACCTTAAGCAATAAATTTGGTCACCGCGTGGTCCCTTTGGATACACATGGTATATATGATGAAGGGAAAAAGGAAAATATTTCTCCCATCATTCTGATCAACATTTATTGAACTCTTGAAAAAGTGGAGAATGCATATCTCGATGTTGACTGCTCTCCTGAAGAAGACTAGATCTACAATGATTTATTTAAATAATTATGGGATGTTTTTTCCTGCTATTATGAAGAGATGCTAGGAATAGACCCGATTATTTTCGAGCATGAAATCAAAACTTGTCCTAACGCTAAACCTGTTCAGCAATGCCTATGAGCAGTGAATCGCCGAAAGAACCCACTATCAAAGCAGAGGTAGAGAAGCTCCTTAAAGCTGGCTTCATCTATCTGGTTCCTTTAATCGAATGGATATCCAACCTTGTTCCTGTAGATAAAAAACAAGGAACCATCTGAGTGTTCACATACTTTAGATATATGGATAAAACCTATCCAAAAGATAACTTTCCCATACCTTTCATTGATCATATTTTGGACGAGTGTGCGGGAAGTGAGATTTTCTAGTTTATGGATGGTTTTTCAAGTTATAATAAGATCCAAATCAAGCTCGAGGATCAACATAAGACAACATTTATTTGTCCTTGGGGTACTTTTGCATACCGAAAAATGCCCTTCGACCTTAAAAATGTCGTAGAAACCTTTCAGCGGGCAATGACCTTTGTGTTTCATGATCTTAAACGTATTGTAGAGGCTTAGCTAGACAATATTGTTTCTCACTCTTGCAAAAGAGTGGATCATCCAGCTCACGTCCAACTTGTATTTGAAATATGTCGATGCTATAAGATCCATTTAAACCCTCATAAATGCATCTTTTATGTGAGAATAGGAATTATTTTGGGATTCATCATTTCGAAGGAAGGGATTAGGGTTGACCCCTTAAAGGTTGAGGCAATACTTTGATTGCCTCCCCCGTGCTTGATCACTCAACTTCAGAGTCTACAGGGGAAAGCTAATTTTCTACATCACTTTGTAGTAAAATTTTCCAGCCTTACCAGGGGTTTCATGTGCCTGAAGAAGGATATTTTGTTATATGGGACGAGCGAGCCCAGGAATCCTTTGATCCTCTTAAAAAATCCCTAGTATCGACGCCTTTGCTACGTCCTCCCGACTATAGTAGAGAATTTTTAATCTATATCGATGTGTTTCAAGAGATGTTTGGCATGGTCCTAGTTCAGGAGTATTATGAGCTCCAAGAGCACATTATCTATTATCTTATTCAAAATTTAGTAGACATTGAACTCAAGTATACTCACATGGAAAATTTGGCACTTGCGACCATCCACACAGTTCAGAGGTTGCACCACTACATTTTACTTTGAAAGACCACTGTTATGGCATATATCAATCCATTTCAATTTGTATTAACAATATGCATGATTGGGGGGAATATAATAAATGGATTGTGATTTTACAAGAATTTGACCTTGATTTTGTTTCGGCGAAATCCAATAACTCTTTGGTCTTTACGGAGTAATTCTTTATTTCCCTAGGCTTGATGAGGACACGATTCATGATGACTCATTTTTGGATGAGCATATCTTCCTCGTCTTGTCTTCGTATCCCTGGTATGGAGACATCATCATGTATCTTTGGAACCTGAATTTCCCTCCACATATTTAGAGGGATGAATGACGATGTATACGTCATCGGGATAAGAACTACCTTATCATCGATGACACTTGTTGAATATTGTAACTTCTAAGAATATTATATTTGTACATTATTATTTCGGAGATGTTTCATCCCTCCAAGGCAATTCTATTATGTATCCGGAGATGTTTATTCCTCCGATGGTTTGTGGTAACTAGGGTTATTAGACCCACCATGTGGGGGTCGGCCCTGAGTTTATATTTTAGGGGTTATTAGACTTCCCATGTAGAGTTCGGCCCCATTAGGGATTTTGGTCAGTTGGGATCTAGTATAAATAGAGGAGAGGAGCTCCTCATTTGATACACACACACAACTCACAAAAGTAGCACACTTGTGTCTGGGAGGTCTATCTGGCAGATAGAGAAGAAGGACAAGTCTTGGAGCACATCTTGTATTTTGGTTGATCATCTTATTGAGGAAAGCTTTGCTGGGTTTTCTACCCCATGAGGGTTTCCCAGGGTAATTTATGTGTCTATCTTGTGATTATGTTTCTTTCAATGATCTTGCTAGTCTATTTGGTTTAAAACTTAACATGGTATCAGAGCTAGCCTGAATAGGACATCTTTCACAAGGTGAAAATATCTCTCTCTCTCTCTCTCCGGTGAAAATTAGGGTTTCTGCAAAAAGTTGGTATTGTTGAATTCTGATTACATGGCTGGATAGCCCTTCTCAAAACCAATCTTTTGAGCCCTAGATCGAACTTTTTGGTTGGGTAGAACTTCGGGAAAGTCAAACCCTAGTTTTACCAAAAGTGCGATAAACCATAAATTCTGTCCCAGGATCCAGAAAAGTAAAAAAGTTAAAGTTTCCAGGTAAGTACTATTCTATCTCTTGTCTCTTGGACTCCCCCAAGAGAAGATGGCTCCAAGCACTAAGCTTGAAGACAAGTTAGAAGGTATAGAGAATTTCCAGGCATGGAAATACAGAATTGGTCTCATTCTTGAAGAGAATGATCTTGCTCAGTATATCAAGGATGAAGTTACAAAACCTAAAGGAGATGAATCCAAAGAGAAGCATAGGAAGGATTTGATTAGGGAAAAGAGAATCATAACTGATTCTATTAAAGACCACTTGATTCCCCAAGTGGCTTCCAAGAAAACTCCAAAGGAAATGTATGATGCCCTAGGAAGAATGTATGAGGGAAAGAACATCAATAGGAAGATGAACCTAAGAACTCAGTTGAAGAGTACCAAGATGAACAAAGGAGAATCCATTCAAGACTACTTCTCAAGGGTCTCCCAAATCAAGGAGCAACTAGATGCCATTGGTGATACTTTTGATGAAGATGAACTTGTGATGACTGCTCTAAATGGTCTCACTAGACCTTGGGAGTAATCTATACAAACTATGTGTGCCAGAAAAGAAAGTATGAAGTTTGATGTAGTGTGGGAGGATTGTGTTCAAGAAGAGGCTAGGGTAGCCAATAGAGAAGCACTCCTCAAGAAGGATGACCAAGCCTTGGCTACCCACACCAAAAGAAGAAGAATGGGTCACTTCAAGAAAGTTGACCACAAAGGATCTCAACACTTCTCTAAATTTAAAAGGAGTAGAGGACCCAATCCAGTAAGAGATATCTCCACAATCCAGTGTTACAGTTGTCTTAAACTAGGACACATTTCCATATTTTGTCCTTCACAAAAGAAGAAGAAGTTTGTACACAAAAGACACCATGCACATATGGCAGAATATGATAGTGAAGAAGAAGAAGAGGAAGAGGAAAGGCCTCGAAGAAAAAGATATAAAGTAAAGAAAGAAGATCCAGAAGAATATGTCCTATTCTCTGCACTCTCTGGATCTGTATCTCCTAGAGAAGATACATGGCTCATTGATAGTGGTGCTTCTAAGCACATGACAGGTCAAAGAAAGACTTTCTCAAATCTTGAAGAAAAGTCTTCTACACAAAAGGTATCTCTAGGAGATGACTACCAATATCCCATCAAGGGAATTGGTGAAGCAAGCTACAAGCTAGATTCTGGAACACCCTTGAAGATGAAAGAAATTTTATATGTGCCAGGATTGAAGAAGAACCTACTCTCTATCTCAGCCCTAGATAAGAAAGGTTTTAGAGTTGCCTTCATAGATGGTCAAGTACTTATGTGGCCCAAAGGAAAATCTATTGAAGATGCAGTTGTCATTGGTGAAGAGGAAGGAGGCCTCTATAAGCTCAAGGGACATCTAGAAGTTGCCCTTGCTCATGAAACCTCTAGCCCCAGTGAGCTATGGAACAGAAGATTAGCTCACATTAACTATAAATCCCTACCCTATGTAAGCAAGGTGGTCATAGGATTACCAGACTTGAAGATTGATCATAATGGCTCATGTAAAGGATGTGAAAAAGGGAAGAATATCAAGAACCCTTTTCCAAAGAGTGAAATAAAGACTAAGAACATTTTGGAGCTAATACACTCAGATGTGTGTGGACCAATGCCCACCACTTCCCTAAGTGGTTTTTAATACTATCTCTCATTCATTGATGACTATTCAAGGAAGACATGGATATACTTTCCAAAAGGTAAGAATGAAGTCTTTGGAAAATTCAAAGAGTTCAAGGCCTTAATATAAAATCTCTCAGAAAATAAAATCAAGATTCTCAGAACAGATAATGGGGGAGAATATACTTCAAAGGACTTTGAATACTTTTGTAAGGAAGCTGGAATCAAGAGGGAACTAACCACTCCCTACAATCCCCAACAAAATGGGGTTGGCTAAAAGAAAGAATAGAACCATCATGGAAGCTATAAAAACTATGATACATGATCAAGATCTACCCATGTATTTATGGGCTGAAGCAGCTAAGACAGCAGTCTATGTGCATAATAGACTTTCCCATAGTGCTCTTGAATTCAAAAATCCAGAAGAAGTGTTCATAGGAAAGAAGCCTGAGGTAAGTCATCTCAAAATATTTGGTTGTCCTGTGTATATTCACATTCCAAAAGAAAAGAGAACCAAGTTGGATCCTTCTAGTAAGAAGGGAATATTTGCTGGATATTGTGAATCATCCAAAGCCTTCAGAATTTACATACCAGGTTTTCATCATATGGAAATAAGTAGAGATGTAACATTTGATGAAGAAGCAGCTCTCAAGAAATCCAGGAAGTGTCAACTTGAAGAAAGATATGAAGAAGATACACCTCCTAGAATCACAGAAGCTGTGCACACTCCTGAAGATGATACTCCAGAGGATCATGACATGATAGAACCACAAGAAACCCCTATTTCAGACTTATCTAGGAAAAGAAGGCCAGCATGGACTAGAGACATTATTCAAGGAGCTGAAATATATGGAGCTCCTGAAGGCTCCACTAGAGAAAGAAAGAAACCAAAGCTAGTATCCAACTATGTAGCCTTGATGTGTGATCTTGTGGATCAACATCCTACTAGCTATGAAGAGGAAGCTCAAAAGAAAGAATGGGTAGAAGCAATGACAGAAGAATATCAGTCAATAATGAAAAATGATGTTTGGGATATAGTTCCCAAACCAAAAGATAAAAGTGTGGTTTCTTCCAAATGGATTTTTAAGATAAAACATGTTGCAGATGGTGGCATTGAAAAATATAAGGCAAGATTTGTAGCCAGAGGATTCTCTCAGAAAAAGGGAATTGACTATGAAGAAACCTTTGCACCAATTGCTAGGTATACTTCAATTAGAACTATCATGGCACTTGCATCTATGATGAAGTGGAAATTACATCAAATGGATGTTAAGACAGCTTTTCTGAATGGTGTAATTGAAGAAGAAGTGTACATAGAGCAACCACAAGGGTTCGAGGTTAAAGATGGGAGAACTCATGTATGCAAACTGAAAAAGGAATTATATGGATTAAAGCAAGCTCCCAGAGCTTGGTACAGAAGGATTGACAATTTATTAACAAGCATGGTCTTTACCAAGAGTAAAGCTGACCCTAATCTTTATCTTAAGGTAATGGATGATGAACCAGTTATACTACTGTTATATGTAGATGATCTATTTCTAACCGGAATTGAGAAATAGATTATTGAATGCAAGAAGAAGCTTTCTTCATAATTCGAGATGAAAGATCTCGGATTAATGCACTACTTCTTAGGTCTAGAAGTATGGCAAGAACCAAAAGGAATCTTTCTAAATCAAGGTAAGTATGTTGTGGAGATTCTAAAAAGATTTGATATGTTGGAGTGTAAATCCATGGCCACTCCCATGGACTCCAACTTGAAGTTATTAATTAATGACACATCAGAATTAGTGGACATAACTCTATATAGACAAATCATTGGGTCTTTGATGTATTTGACAAATACTAGGCCAGCTATATGCTTTGTCATAAATACCCTGAGTCAGTATCTAGTAGAACCTAGAAAGGTTCACTTAATAGCTACAAAGCATGTGATGAGGTACCTAAAGGGTACTTTAGATTTTGGTCTATATTATCTTGGAAATCATGAACTCAGATTACATGGTTACTCAGACTCTGATTGGGCAGGAAGTATCTCAGACAGAAAGAGTACATCAGGTGGATGTTATGGTCTTGGATCTGCCATGATCTCATGGTTCAGCAAGAAACAATATAGTGTGGCTCTCAGTACTGCTAAAGCAGAATACATAGCTGCCTGCTCTGCTAGCTGTGAAGCAGTGTGGCTTCGGAAACTATTATCTGGAGTGTTTGACTTAGAGATGGATCCCACTGTGATCATGTGTGACAATCAAAGTTGCATCAAAATGACAGAAAATCCTGTATTCCATGATAAGTCAAAACACATAGAGATCCGATACTTTTATATACGAGCCATGGTGCAGAGAGGAGCTATCAAACTCGAGTATGTGAGTACTGAAGAACAAGTTGCTGATATATTAACCAAACCCCTGTCTCGTGTGAAATTTGAATACTTCCGAGACAAGCTTGGTGTAGCTCTAAAGGACCCTCCTCGAAAGGGGGAGTAGTATCGTCACTAATGATGAGGATACATGTTTACCACTCTTAGATATTTATGTTTATTTAGATTTAGACTTCTTACACTTAGAACACTTACACTATTTTTCTTTTACTTTGATGATATATGAGGATACATGTTTTGATAATGTATGTATTGATAAGGATACATGTTTTGATGATATATGTATTGATGAGGATACATGTTTTGATAATGTATGTATTGATGAGAATACATGCTTTGATGATATATGTATTGATGAGGATACACGATATATGTATATGTGCTTTGATGCATTGATGAGGATACATGTTTTGATGATGATACTTGTATTATTACATATTGATGTATTGATGAGAATACTTGTATTAATGATGTACTTGTATGGATGAGGATACTTGTATCTGTATTGATGTGACGATTGGATCATCCTTGGACTTCAGTCCTAAAGTGAGCCGTAGACAAGATGTCTCTGAAAATAAAATTCTGAATGAACAGGTAAGGGGATTGGATCGTCCTCGGACTTTTGTCCTTTGAATTGAGCCGTAGACAAGATGTCTCCGAAAAATAAAATCCTGAATGAACAGGTAAGGGGATTGGATCGTCCTCGGACTTTTGTCCTTTGAATTGATCCGTAGACAAGATGTCTCTGAAAATAAAATCCTGAATGAACATGTAAGGGGATTGGATCATCCTCGGACTTTTGTCCTTTGAATTGAGCCGTAGACAAGATGTCTCCGAAAATAAAATCCTGAATGAACAGGTAAGGGGATTGGATCGTCCTCGGACTTTTGTCCTTTGAATTGAAAATCCTGAATGAACATGTAAGGGGATTGGATCATCCTCGGACTTTTGTCCTTTGAATTGAGCCGTAGACAAGATGTCTCCGAAAATAAAATCCTGAATGAACAGGTAAGGGGATTGGATCGTCCTCGGACTTTTGTCCTTTGAATTGAGCCATAGACAAGATGTCTCCGAAAATAAAATCCTGAATGAACAGGTAAGGGGATTGGATTTTCCTCGGACTTTTGTCCTTTGAATTGAGCCGTAGACAAGATGTCTCTGAAAATAAAATCCTGAATGAACAGGTAAGGGGATTGGATCATCCTCGGACTTTTGTCCTTTGAATTGAGCCGTAGACAAGATGTCTCTGGAAAATAAAATCATGAATGAACAGGTAAGGGGATTGGATCGTCCTCGGACTTTTGTCCTTTGAATTGAGCCGTAGACAAGATGTCTCCGAAAATAAAATCCTGAATGAACAAGTAATGGGATTGGATCATCCTCGAACTTTGGTCCTTTGAATTGAGCCATAGACATGAGGTCTCCGAGAATTGAATTATAGGACTGTATCGTCCCTGGACCTCGGTTCAAAAGGTACATGGTAGGACCGGATCGTCCTTGGACCTCGATTCAAAAGGTACATGACAGGATTGCATCATCCATGGACCTATGTCCTAAAGAGAGCAGGATTGATCATCTTGTAATATGATCGTATGATGACGATGCCAATGATCGTATGATGACGATGCTGATGATGACGATGATGACGCTGCTGATGATCGTATGATGACGATGCTAATGAGTGTATGATGACGATGTTGATGATCATATGATGACGATGCCGATGATCGTATGATGACGATGTTGATGATTGTATATTGTATGATGACGATGCTGATGATCGTGTGATGACAATGCTGATGACGATGCTAATGATTGTGCGATAACTATGATGTTGATGTTCCAGTAACTGGTTGAGTTACTAATGATGATGTATTGAAGAAAGCTTCCGATGATATAGAGATGTATTATGTATGATGTAGTTGATGACTCCTTACTCCTGCAGATACTGTTATAATATCCTTCTCGTTAAGGGGGAGTGTTGAATATTGTAACTTCTAAGAATATTATATTTGTACATTATTATTCCAGAGATGTTTCATCCCTCCGAGGCAATTCTATTATGTATCCAAAGATGTTTATTCCTCCGATGGTTTGTGGTAACTAGGGTTATTAGACCCACCATGTGGGGGTCGGCCCTAAGTTTATATTTTAGTGGTTATTAGACTTCCCATGTAGAGGTCGGCCCCATTAGGGATTTTGGTCAGTTGGGATCTAGTATAAATAGAGGAGAGGAGCTCCTCATTTGACACACACACACAACTCAGAAAAGTAGTGCACTTGTGTCTGGGAGGTCTGTCTGGAAGATAGAGAAGAAGGACAAGTCTTGGAGCACATCTTGTATTTTGGTTGATCATCTTATTGAGGAAAGATTTGATAGGTTTTCTACCCCATGAGGGTTTCCCAGGGTACTTTCTGTGTCTATCTTGTGATTATGTTTCTTTCAGTGATCTTGCTAGTCTATTTGGTTTAAAACTTAACAACACTTTGTATCGCTGAGGTGTGGATTCCATTTTGCATCGTTGTTTAAATCATGAAGAAGTGGAGGCGGTGCTCAATGACTGCCATAGTGGGGAATGTGGTGGTTACTTATCCAGGTTGGAAATAGCTCAAAAGATTCTATGAGATAGTTACTATTGGTCGTCTATATGTAAGGATTGTGTTAACGCGTTCAAGAAATGTCACCCTTGCCAGGTGTTCTCTCACAATATGCGCTCATGTCCTGCCCCTTTGCATTTGGTCATCACCGTCAGTCCCTTCACTACGTAGGTGGTGGATTTTATGGATTGCAACCTAGCCTCGGTTGGGGGGCATCACCATTTCATTATGGCCATGGATTATTTTACTAAGTGGGAAGAGGCCATGCCAACTGTTAAATCTGATGGTGAGACTGGAGCCCTCTTCGTGTTCAATCAGATTATCACTTGGTTTGGGATCCTGAAGAATATTGTCACTGACCATGGCAATCACTTCCAAAATAATGATGGTGGAATTGGAACTAAAGCTAGGGTTTAAAAAATATCATTCATCATCTTACTATCCCCAGTAGAATGGCCAAGTAGACGCAGTTAATGAATCTCTTAATTCCATATTACAAAAAACTGTCAGACAAAGCAAGTCTAATTGGAATATTATGCTATACCCTTCTTTGTGGGAATACCAAACCATAGTCACGTCTTCCACCAATTTTTCACCTTTTTAATTAGTTCATGGTCTGGAGTCCATTCTTTTGGTTGAATGCAAAATCCCTTCTTTGAAGCTATCCATTGAGCTCATGCCTGACACTTCGAACTTAGAACAACGTTTAATCCACCTTGAGAAACTTGATGAGCAACATCGATATGCCACCGTAGCTATAGAAGCTAATAATCGTCATGTTAATGCTTAGTATGATAAGTTTGTCTGTCCCCGACAGTACGTTGAGGGTGACTTGGTCCTCTCGTATGACCAAGCTAAGAAACAGCATGGCCCTTACATTCGGAGGCGTGTCCTAGAGAAAGGATCTTATGAGCTGAAGGAATATGAAGGGAATGTGCTAAAGTATCCTAGAAATGGGCTCTACCTTAAGTGGTACTATGCTTGAGTCTTCATCTTAGGCTGGTGCCTTGTACATTATTGTATAGTTATGTACATAGTTTGGCTTTTTCTTTTAGTGTCTCTGGTTTGCTTATATGCTTCCTCTTGGTTAGCAAATGTCAACAGAATCTTCGACATTCTTAGGATTCATCTATGGTGACAGTCATCATACATAGAACTTAGCTTCTACTGCTTGGGTCATTTATTCACCCAAGGGTCAACTTGTGTCTTCAGGAGGTGTATGTCTTCGATCATTGTCTAATAATGTGGTTGAGTATAGTGTCATCATTAAGCTATTACGTGATTCCATTTATAATGGTATTCGATATTTAGAGGTTAGCCTAGATTCATAGTTGGTCATTTCACAATTGAACGACTGGTATCATGTTAGAGATCCTACATTAATGAGATGATTCTTACGGGTAAGACTTTTAGAACAATACTTTAATTTCATCACATGCATTCATATACCTAGATGTTCTAATCAAGTCGTCGATGCATATGCAAATTATATTTTAGATTTCCATTTGTCTCATAACTAATCAAATGAAGTATCCATCCATTCATTCATACATTCATACATAAAGAATAGTAAAACTGGTAACCATAAGTTTTTTCATTATCATAAAATTTGGTGTCATAGTACAAAAATTGGGCTCATAACCCTCAAAATATACATGGACGATACATAACATAACCATGGCATCTAAGCCTGAGGTGCATGGTGTGTCTCATGGTAGCATACTATGGAGTTGGATAGATGCCGGAAAAGCCTCACCCACAAACGTGTCACTCCTACTACGTGTCTCTGCATGGCCTTTGGGAGGTCCTCAATCTGAACCATCAGTATTCTATGAGTCAACTGGGATAGGTTTCCCTATATGTTCTCTAGTGTCTTCTCGGCATCTCCTCCAACTAACTCCTCTCCTTGGCCTCTACATCGGTGTTGTGGGTACCCCTCTGGTCATCGTGGACCCATGTCTACGAAAAATATTTTTAGCGTTAATACTTGATGCCACCCAAAAACATTTTTTTCTTTCATTAAGTGAAAAAGTTCACAAAAAAATTAAAAATTACAAACCAAAATAGTGCTTACCAATCTCCTCGAACACGGACCCTAGTGGTAATGGAATATCTCTATCTTCATGGAATTTGATCCCCTCATAGAGATAGTCATCTATGGCAATGATTTGTCATAACCACTAGTGAAGAACTCATCATCATATGGAGAGGGCACTTCAGCCACCTCCCAACCGCGTCATTATCTCAGTCCAACGTGTTTGGGATAGATCTCATAGGCTATGAGTAGGGACCTCTACTCTCAGTATAAGGCTTGGAACCCTCTCAAAGAATAAACTGCACAAGATGCTCGCAAATTCAATTTTTTTGGCCCTTCCAAGCTTGCATTCTGTGAGTTGTCTCTTCATGTTGGCCAACAGTGATGTACACCAATCGTATACAGTAGGTCTCAAAAACTCTATTGCATAGAACTTGAGGGGTCTCGAAGCCTAATGTAGTGCAACGGAACCTTATATCCGATCAAGTAATAGTATGATAATATTCATACTTAGGATCTGGATAGCCTTGATGGGGATTTGACTTCCCAACTTTTGTGTGTTAGGAATGAAATAAGTAGCAATGTAATACTCGATAGTCATTCCCCCACCAATGCCACGAGCCCTAAGGTTGACCGTATCACCTCGGCAAGGAAACCTAGTAATAAAATAGATCTCACGAACCTCAATATTTAGAGGCTACCCATCCAAGTTGAAAGAGAGTCAGTGTCTAGATCCCAATAACCAATAAGCGTTTGAAGCAATATTGGTTGTTCCCTTAGGTTACCAATGTTCCAAAAGTTGTAAATCCCACACCTTTGGAGAGCTTGTTGAGAAGTCAAATCACCTTACACTTGGTTACCAATCACATCATGTTTCCTATTCCTCCATTATATCACCCTCCTGCAAAAGGAAGGCAGATTTTTTAGTTAAGTCTCTTAAAAAAAAACCCCACGGCAATGTACACGAGCATTAGTTCTAACAGTCACAGATATAAGCAGGAATACTTTGCTTTTCCCATGTGGACCTGCCCTTGTATGTGGCCCGATGATCTATTGCCCACATACATCGATTTTCATATTTTTCAGGCCAAAAATCTTAAAAATTGACCACTAAAATTAAAAATTTTACTAATGAAATTGAGTGGCATGGTGAGTAGACTTACTTGGTCCAGAAAACTCGTGATTTCATCTCTTGTAGCTCCCGAAATCATTGATTGAAGGAAGAGGGTAAAATGGGATCCAAAACACTATTGTGGTAAAAATGCAAATGGTATGGTAAAAGTCCTATTTTTACTATTTAAATAAAAAACAATTACCCACTTTATATATTTTTTACCCTATCTTTTAATATTTTATGGGCCTGATGGACTAATTATATGGTGTAAGGTACTTTTTGAAACAGTTTCTTTGGATCATAACGGTCTTGTTAGGAACCCATGTCAACCCTTCTATTTACTTTGGTAGTATATTGTTGTTGGACGCATATCCTTTGTAAGTCGTCCCGTAGTACTTGTTGATCCATAGTTTGTCTTATTGTTGTTGGACGCATATGCTCTGTAAGTCGTCCCGTAGTAATTGTTGATCAATAGTTTGTATTGGCCCATGGTTTGTATTGACACATGGTATTGACCCATGGTATTGGCGCCTAGACTTAGTATATAAGTTTGTGTTGAGATCAATGAAGGCACCGTGAAGTTATTTTGTATTGAGCTTGCTCAAAGGAGGTAGCCCCCTCGAAGTGGCCTGTGATCAATAAAAGTGATTATGAGTTCTGTTATTTCTACTATCTTGTGTATTCTCATTAATTAATTGTTGCAAGTTCTTCACATCTGGTATTAGAGCACTTTCTTGGGCTCGCTGGGTGAAATTTCTGCCAATTTTTTTTTCGCATTTGTTGCAGCTTCGGATCTGGGAATAATCCCTATCTGCTTAACTATGGGAAGTACTTGGGAATAATCCCTAAAACCCATTGTGAGGAGTACCACATGAACCCTAAAGTAGTTGTCCCATTGAGAGGACCTTCCCACGAAAAGGGCAATGACCCCTACCTGATTGACTAGTTCCCACCCGTGAGGTAACCCAACAGCTATCGTTTGTGGCAAAGCGGTTATCAATTTTACCTGAGCCGTGGAGTGAGGGGTACTGCCCCAATATGCAAGCCATCAGACAGCATTGGTGGCCGAGTGAATCCCTTAAACCGATAGGAAGCCGAACATACCTAGGGTCCATATCTATTTTCATCTGAACTGTTGCCGATCACTTCCGCGCCATTGTAGATCCATTCTGAAAGCCTGTTCAAATCCATTCTAAAAGTCATTTCAGATCCAGCCGTTTCCATTCTGAGTAGTTCCAGATCCCGTCGTTTCCAATCCACTCCGAAAGCTGTTTCAGATTCATTCTGGGGAAAAAAAAAAAAAAACTCCCTCGTTTTAACTCTGTTTTACCTAAAAATTCACTGACACCCCTGCAATCCCATTTTGCATATTTCATTCCTGAGGACCCTCTCCCAAATTCCACTTCCCAAAACCAGAAATCCCACATTTGTTTATTTTTATGGTTTTCCATAACTTCTTCAATTCTCACCCACTCGCCTCCAAATTTTTCCACCGTGTTCATTCCCTATTTCTGCTTCTTTGTCCCTCTTTGACAAATTTTCTCATTCTTTCACCCCACTTCTGAAATCCCCATTTTCTGCTTCCCTGTCCCTCAGAACATGTCCAAAACCTAGTCAAACCCCAATTACCCCTCCGATTTTTTTCCAAATCCAAATTTCTCTTTACTAAATAAGGTTTTGTTTGTGTTTTTCTATCCATTCCCCCCCCCCCAAAAAAAAAAAAAAAATCCTAGTTATGGTTGTCACCCGCGCAAGAGAAAAAACCATGGAGGAAGCACTTGCAGCCATCCAAACCAAACTCCAAGATCTGGATGAAAAATTTCTTAGCCTCCATCTTCAGCATTCAGCCATGAACAATAACCGACAACAAGAATCTTCTACAACTAATGGGTTCTCTTCTTCCAGCAATTTCCGTGGTCCGAAGCTTGAATTTCCTTGCTTCAATGGTACTGATCTGACTGGATGGATCTATCGTGCAGAACAGTATTTCAGTCTGCATAATACTTTTGATGTCCAAAAAGTTCCACTTGCATCCTTTCATTTGGAACAGGAAGCCCTTCAATGGTACCGTTGGTACATCAAGGCTCATGATGAGCCAAAATGGATAGATTTTTGCCAACTCCTGTTACAACGATTTGGTTCTAGTTCTTTTGATGACTTCACCGGAGCACTCACTAAACTTCATCAAAGTGGCACTGTGAGAGAGTATCAGACAGAATTTGAGAAACTAGCCAATCACACAGAAGGATTGTCTGATGAATTCTACAGGAGTTGTTTTATCAGTGGTCTTAAAGATGAAATCCGGTCAGAGGTTAAAATGTTTTGTCCCAACACAATGATGGAATTCCTAGAGTTGGCTAAGTTGGCAGAAGACAAGATTGTATCCCAACAGCTCTCCAAACCCACTGTTGTTCCCTTTCAAAATATGGGTTCTCAACGACCTCCCATCCCACCATCTCCTCGACCAACTCCTATCAAGCATTTGTCTGAAACAGAGATGCAGGCATGCAGAGAAAAAGGGATTTGTTATAATTGTGATGAGAAATTCACTCGGGGACATAGATGTTCAACAAAAGCTCTATCTCTTGGATATGGATTCTTCTCCTGCCTCTACAATTGGTGAAGAAACTCCAAATACAATGGATGATCAGGTCGACATTCAAGAGCCACCTATTGACCCCCCATCTCAGGATGAACAACCAGAGATATCTCTCCATGCTTTATCCGGCGTCACCACCCCCCAAACAATGCAGGTCAAGGGATACTTCAAGAAGCTTCCTCTTACAATACTCATTGATTCTGCTAGTACTAGAGCTCATAATGTTTTTCATGTCTCTTTGCTTAAGAAATATGTACATGATCCTAACCATGTGATTAATTATAATGTGATCCAGGTGGAACCTGAGGGAGAGTTCCAAACCGATCCATTGCGCATCCTAGACAAGAAGGTAACATTGCTCTGGAACCGAGCCACCGGACAGGTAAAGGTGCAATGGAAGCACTACAATCCCGATGAGGCTACATGGGAGCTGGAGGATGCCATGAGAGTGGCATATCCATTTTTGTTCAATTTTGATGAGCACTGAGGACAGTGCTAATATAAGGGGAGGGGAATGTCACGTTCCCATTTTGACCCTATTGCATTAAAATTGTAAATGATGTAAATGTCGTTATTAAATCATGGTGAGGAGCTCAAGGCCAAGAATCCGCCATTGATTTATCGTCTTATGTATCGGCAATTAAAATCGGTGCATATGGTTCTTGTGCTAGACAGGTACAATGTAAATTAAGACATCATGTAAATATGAATTTTAATGAAATATCCACAACTAGCTATGCAATGAAACAAAGAGATGGGGGCATGATTTTTATAAGGAATAGAGAGGGAAATTATTCAAACCCTTGAGCCAATGGTGCTAACCCATGTGTCAATGAGAAAACCCATAAACCCTCAACTACCCATTTTGGCTTATGCACCCAATCATTAAATTCTTCCAAGAGTTGGTTGAGGCAGTTAATGCCTTGGGAGTGGAGAGGTATGGCAACCAATTTCGTACATGGGCAAGCCATCAACCTGGGAATTCGTATTTTTGCTTCTTGGGCAACAAAACACCCACAAAATGGTGCCCAAAGCCATCTTTCACCCATGGCCTTTGCCCTCTCACGCAGTCTGAGCTAGATGGGCTTTCCCCATCACCTTTTTCACCATTTTTCCTGCATTTTCCATGCCTGGGAACTCGTTTTTGTTTTGCACAATGGCTGGGAGGAAGGGAACCATGATTTTGGGTTTTATGGAGGCCGTTTTTGTCCCTTGAATGCCCATAAACATTTTCTGGAAACGATTTTTCTCTCTCATGGTTGATTCCCAAATTTGCCATTCCGTTTTCAGTTGCCCACATTTTTTCGAAACTGATAGAAACCCCATTTTGGGCATTCCACTGTAGAAACATTTTCTTCATGCCTAGCAATTGTGATTTCTGTTGTTATGTGCATCCCTGTTTTGGTTTGAACCTGTGAGCAAGAAATTTGGAGTGGTAGTGGACAGAATTGGCTTGATAAACCTAGTGGGGAAAATAACCTCTCAAGAAGATCAAAAGGGTTGGATACTCTTCTATGCACACCTTGAACAACACTGAATTGGAAGGTATGGCCTAAGGGACTGTGTAGTAGTGAAAGGAATACTTCATTGAATCAGGTGTGTAGGCATTGTGGGGAACCAAGCTAGATAGATCTTGTAGGGGTACCCATAGCTCTGTGGTTGAGCTCACTAGCTTAGCAATTCTTCCTTTTCCATCTCCTAGCAGCCTGATAAACCCAACTACTGATTGGCTTGGCTGATTTTGGTGTATTTTGGCTATGTGTGAGTCTGTTGTTCCCTTCTTCCTTGTAGAAATCATGCCTAGCTTGGGGGTGGCAGATGTATCAAGAGATTGATAAGCACAACTGGCCTATGGTTGGGTGGAACGCTGCAGATGCATAACTGGTTGCTTAGGGAATACTTTGTTTTAAGATAAGTACTCTCATGTGCTAATTTTGTATTGTTTTAATTGATGAATGACATGAATATCTTGAATGTATGATGGATGTGTAATAGAATTTAATTCTGCTGTGTTTTCAAATATTTATGCATTTGCATATGTCCATCTTCATTTTATATGAATGTTTGTTTACTAAGTATGGGGCTAGATGTCCGGAATTAGAGTGATGTTCTCTCCCATGCTGGTATGATGGGTAGGTGTGTGAAAGAATGGTATCAGAGCCATAGGCTACAGCATTGGGCCTCTATGGGCCAAGTATGATCACAGTTACAAGGGAAGATCCCCTTCTAAACACCACAGATTACTATGTTGGGCCTCAACAGGCTAAGGTTGAACAGTTTTCAGAGTTTGCAGAGGAAAGAGTCACCTCCTGTTGAGCAATAACCATCACAGAAAGAAATGAAAAAATTTGAATTTTTCTAACTGTTTTTCTGAGTTTTCTGCTAAGGCTGTGGCGGCGAAAGTTCAGCTAACTTTTTGCGCATGCGGCGGTGAACGTTAGGCTAACTTTCTGCACGCGCGGTGGCGAAGGTTTAGCGCTAACTTTTGCAACTCTGCCGGCAATTTTAGCGTTAATTTTTGCGACGCGCGGCGACGAAATTAAGGATAAGTTTTGCGATGCGCGGTAGCGGAATTAAAGTTAAATTTTGCGATGCGGCGGCGGAAGTTACACTAATTTCTGCGGCGTGCAGCGGCGAAAGTTAGGCTAACTTTCTGCGCACGCGGTGGTGAAAGTTAGACTAATTTTCTGCACGCACGGCAGCGAGAATTGGGCTAACTCTTGCGATTCTGTCGGCAAATATAAGCCCAAAAGCACCGCAACGGTCGGCGAAATAGCTGTTAAATTCTGCGCCGAAAGGGAAGAGAAAATTTTTTAAAAATTCTAAGTGTTTCGAAAAAAAATTTAAGGCTGTGTCGACGAAATTAACGTTAACTTCTGCGTGCACGGCAGCAGAATAAGCGTTAATATCTGTGACGCATGCGGTGACAAACTTGGCGATAGGAGCCGCGCCACCCGCAGCAATTTTAAGGATAAAATCTGCGATGTGCGCTATGCGCGGCGGAGAAAATAACCTTAACATCCGCGACACGGGAGGCACTTTTTAAGCTAAATTTCCGCGACAATGGCGGCCATTTTAACCTTAATAATTGCACCAAATGGGAAAAGTCTATGATTGGACAAAGTTGTCAATATGGGATTTCCCCACATACATGCAAATAATTTATAGCATTATAATGCAGCTAACAGTTGTGTTTATAAACACATTTTGCAGAATTATAGTCACATCAAAGCAGCATTCCAGATAAGTGCAGTTGGAAAGTTCTGGTCTTGGTTGGGCCAAGAATATCAACATCATGGATGATGCACAGGATCCCTATGAGCCTGATACATATGCCATGGGATAAAATATACATGTTGAGAATGCTGAAACAGAATCTAATGGGAGGAGGAATCAGGAGAGTCCCCCAGGTATTGCAGCCACCATGAGGAGCCTAAGGGTGGAGTTGCAAAGTTGCAGAGAAGATAATGAAAGGATGATTAAATCTCAAGAAGAACAAAATTAGTTGAATGCAGCCATGCTTCAGAGTTTGACAGACATCCAAAGGCAAATAAACTTTAGGCATCAGACATCAAATCTAGAAAAGAGTGGGAGTAGTTCAAGGAGAAATTCCCGCAAGAGGTCCAATATCTCAAGAAGAGTTTCTAGAGACAGAACCTATACTCCAGAAATCTCTTCTAGTGGATCATCTAACTCTGAAGGATCCATTGAGGGTTCAAGCTCTTCATCTCGCAAGAATAAAAGGAAGAGGCATTACAAGAACAATTCACATGGGGAATTTAAGGAGGCAAAACCTCCTACATTTGATGGAGAGGTAAAGTCTGGTCAAGAAGCTGAAGCTTGGCTTCTTGGGATGAGAAAGTATTTTCAAGTCCGAGACTACTCTGAAAATATGAAGGCAAGGGTCACCATCTTCAACTTGAATGGAAGAGCATCTATATGGTGGGAACACATCAAGCAAGTGAAGAAGATCAATGAAAAAAAGATTGGGTGGAAGCAGTTCAAGAAATACTTCAAGCAGAAGTACCTCTCTCATAGGTACTATGATGATAAGATCAAAGAGTTCCATGAGCTGAGATTGGGACAATTGACCATGGAAGAGTATGCAAACAAGTTCTTAGAGTTGCTAAGGTATGTGAAGTATATTCAAGATGATAAGGTGAAAATTCAGCGTTTTCTAAGTGGGCTACCTCAGTCATATAAAGATATGATTGAATTTGATGAGCCCCGAACTCTAGAAGAGGCAATAAGGAAGGCCAAGTATTGCTATGATCAAAACAAAAGCAAACCTGATTTCCATAAGGCATGGAAGGACAAGAAGAATGAGAAGTTTGACCAAAGGAAGAAAGGTTTCAAACCTCCTCATATCAGAAATCAGCAAAGGCAGCCATCACAGGTTGTGACTAAGCCAACTAGGATGATGGGAGACAAGCCAAGAGATCCAAAGGATCCAAGAGAACCACTTCAATGTTGGGGTTGTGGAGGATACCACATGTTTAGGAACTATCCACATCGGAATGGGAATGCAAATCAAGTTCACAACATCCAAGGAGCTAAAACTGTGGGTCAAGTGGCGAGGACAATTCCTAGAATCTATGCAGCACTAGACGACCGCCAAGCAGATCATCAATCAACTGTTGTTGAAGTTGAAGGTAAGATTGTTAAGCAATCTATTTCTATTTTGATTGATCCTGGATCTAATCACAGTTATATCACTCCTAAAATTGTTGAGATTTGTGCTTTTAAGAAGTCAAAGCATAGTCAACCATGGTTAGTTCAACTAGCTACTAGAACCAAGAGAAAAGTTAGTGAAATTGTAGAGAAATGTCCCTTAGAGATGGACGGGCTATTCACTTATGCAAATCTGAATGTTTTGCCATTGGGTTCCTATGATATTCTCATTGGAATGGATTGGTTAGAAGCACACAGGGTTAAACTTGACTGCTACAATAAAACTTTTAAATGCATGGACGAAGAAGGAAACCCAAGGGTTGTAAAAGGCATTCCAAAGGTGACTTCTGTTAGGCAGGTTTCAGCCATGCAGCTGAAGAAGTTATGTAGAAAGGGTTGTCAATTGTACGCAGCCCATGTTTTGGAGGCAACGGGAAATGAAACTCCTATGTCAGAGGACTATCATGTATTGTAGGAATTCAGGGATGTTTTTCCTGATGAGATTCCAGGACTTCCTCCAAAGAGAGACATTGATTTTACAATTGAACTTGTGCCAGGAGTAGCACCAGTGTCTAAGACACCGTACAGGATGAGTACACTGGAATTGCTAGAATTGAAAATGCAATTACAAGAGTTGTTGGAAAAGAAATATATCAGGCCAAGTGTGTCCCCATGGGGAGCACCTGTTCTATTTGTGAAAAATAAAGATGGAACACTCAGGTTATGTATTGACTACAGGCAGTTGAACAAGGTCACTGTGAAGAACAAATACCCATTGCCCTGAATTGATGACCTTTTTTATCAAATGAGAGGAGCAAAGGTATTTTCAAAGATCAACTTGAGGTCTGGTTACCATCAGGTAAGAATGAAAGAGGAATATATTCATAAGACAGGCTTTAGAACAAGGTATGGACACTATGAATTTGTAGTGGTACCATTTGGTCTCACAAATGCACCAGCTACATTCATGTGTCTCGTGAATAGTGTTTTTAGCAAGTATTTGGACAAGTTCGTTCTTGTATTTCTAGACGACATTCTCATCTATTCTAAGAATGAAGAAGAGCATGAAGAACATTTGAGAATGACATTGCAATTGCTAAGGGAGCACAAGTTGTATGCAAAGTTAAGCAAATGTGACTTTTATAAAGATAAAATTAATTATTTGGGTCACATTATCTCAGACGAAGGAATATCGGTGGACCCTGAGAAGATTGAAGCCATTATGAATTGGCCAACCCCAAGGAATGTGACAGATGTGAGATCTTTTATGGGACTTGCTGGTTACTACAGGAGGTTTATTGAAGGATTCCCCAAGGTCGCAAACCCAATCACTTCTTTGCAAAAGAAGGGAATAAAGTTTGAATGGTCACCAAGATGTGAGGAAAGTTTCCAACGGTTGAAGAATCTTCTTACGAGTGCACCAATTTTGAAAATTGCAGATCCAGAAAAAGACTTTGTGGTATGTACCGATGCATGCAATCAAGGACTTGGAGGAGTCCTTATGCAAGACAACCACGTGGTATGCTATTAGTCGGGGAAGTTGAAGGAGCATGAGAAAAACTATGCTACTCATGATTTAGAACTTGTAGCCATAGTACATGCTTTAAAGATGTGGAGGCATTACTTAATGGGCAGGAAATTTGAGTTAAGGACAAACCATTGTGGTCTGAAATACTTGTTTGATCAGCCAACTTTAAATGCTAGGCAAGCTAGATGGTTGGAATTTTTGTGTGAATTTGATTTTGAGATCAAACACATAAAAGGGAAAGAAAATAAGGTAGTAGATGCACTCAACAGGAAAGTACATGAAATGCATGTGGCAGCGCTTAATACTTGCCAACCAAATTTGAGACAGCAAATTGTTAACCATATTGCTGAGGATGAAGTGTATGTGCAGATAAACGACAAATTGCAGCAGCAAAACCTTGAAAAGAAGTATGAAGGCTATCATTTGGAAGAAGATGGACTTCTTACGTTTAAGAATAGAGCCTATATTCCAAATGTGGCAGATTTGAGGAGGATTGTTATGGATGAAATCCATAAAGCTCCATACTCCGGTCACCCCGGATATCAAAAGACTATTGCTACATCAATAAAATATTATTTCTGGCCAGGGATGAAGAAAGATGTCGCTGAATACATTTCTAAGTGCATGACATGTCAGCGGGTGAAGGTTGAACACCAACACCCAGCAGGTTTATTGCACCCAGTGCCAATTCCAGAATGGAAATGGGAAGTAATTTCCATGGATTTTATTACAGGATTGCCAATGACCATGAGACAACATGATTCCATCATGGTTGTGGTGGAAAAGTTAACAAAAGAAGCACATTTTATACCAGTTAAGTCCACGCACAAAGCCGATGCCATTGCAAATATTTTCATGAAGGAAATTTTCAGATTACATGGGTTGCCTAAGGCAATAATTTCTGACAGGGATACCAAGTTCACTTCCAATTTTTGGAAAATTCTCTTTGCAGATTTGGGTACACAGTTGAAATTTAGTATCGCATACCATCCTCAAACAGATGGGCAAACAGAAAGAGTAAATTAGTTGCTTGAAGACATGCTCCATATGTATGTAATGGACAAACCATCCAAGTGGGAGGATTATCTACACTTGGTAGAGTTTGCATATAACAATGGGCAGCAAGAATCATTGGGAATGAGTCCATATGAGGTTCTATATGGCAGAAGGTGTAGGACACCAGTGACTTGGGATAATCCAGTGAACAGAATTGTACTTGGGCCAGAATTGCTTAAGGAAATGGAGCAAGTGGTTGCAAAGATTAGGCAGAGTTTAAAAGCAACCCAGGATAGACACAAAATCTATCCAGATAAGCATAGGGTGCATAGGGAATTCAGTGTTGGGGATCATGTGTATCTTAGAGTGAGGCCAAGGAAGGGTTCCTTGAAGCTTGGGAGTTGTGCCAAGCTATCACCTAGATATTGTGGGCCATTTGAAGTGCTTGAAAGAATAGGGCTAGTTGCATATAGACTTGCATTGCCTGCTAGCACTAGAGCTCATAATGTTTTTTATGTCTCTTTGCTTAAGAAATATGTACATGATCCTAACCATGTGATTAATTGGAATGTGATCCAGGTGGAACCTGAGGGAGAGTTCCAAACCGATCCATTGCACATCCTATACAAGAAGGTAACATTGCTCCGGAACCAAGCCATCGGACAGGTAAAGGTGCAATGGAAGCACTACAGTCCCAATGAGGCTACATGGGAGCTGGAGGATGCCATGAGAATGGCATATCCATTTTTGTTCAATTTTGATGAGCACTGAGGACAATGCTAATGTAAGTGGAGGGGAATGTCACATCCCCATTTTGACCCTATTGCATTAAAATTGTAAATGATGTAAATGCCGTTATTAAATCATGGTGAGGAGCTCAAGGCCAAGGCCCCGCCATTGATTTATCGTCTTATGTATCAGCAATTAAAATCGGTGCATATGGTTCTTGTGCTAGACAGGCACAATGTAAATTAATACATCATGTAAATACGAATTTTAATGAAATACCCACAACTAGCTATGTAATGCAACAAAGAGATGGGGGCATGATTTTTATAAGGAATGGGGAGGGAAATTATTCAAACCCTTGATCCAATGGTGCTAACCCATGTGTCAATGAGAAAAACCATAAACCCTCAACTACCCATTTTGGCTTATGCACCCAATCATTAAATTCTTCCAAGAGTTGGTTGAGGCAGTTAATGCCTTGGGAGTGGCGAGGTATGGGAGCCAATTTCGTGCATGGCCAAGCCATCAACCTGGGAATTCGTATTTTTTATTATTGGGCAAGAAAACACCCACGAAATGGTGCCCAAAGCCATCTTTCACCCATGGCCTTTTCCCTCTCACGCAGTCTGAGCTAGCTGGGCTTTCCCCATCACGTTTTTCACCATTTTTCCTGCATTTTTGCACAATGGCTGGGAGGAAGGGAGCCACGATTTTGGGGTTTATGGAGGCCATTTTTGTCCCTTGAATGCCCATAAACATTTTCTAGAAACGGTTATGCTCTCTCAATGTTGATTCCCAAATTTGCCATTCCGTTTTTGGTTGCCCACGTTTTTCTGAAACTGATACAAAACCCCATTTTGGGCATTCCACTGTATAACCGTTTTCTTCATGCCCAGCAATTGTGATTTCTGTTGTTATGTGCATCCCTGTTTTGGTTTGAACCTGTGAGAAAGAAATTTGGAGTGGTAGTGGACAGAATTGGCTTGATAAACCTAGTGGGGAAAATAACCTCTCAAGAAGATCAAAAGGGCTGGCTACTCTTCTATGCACACCTTGAACAACACTGAATTGGAAGGTATGGCCTGAGGGACTGTGTAGTAGTGAAAGGAATACTTCATTGAATCAGGTGTGTAGGCATTGTGGGGAACCAAGCTAGATAGATCTTGTAGGGGTACCCATAGCTCTGTGGTTGAGCTCACTAGCTTAGTAATTCTTCATTTTCCATCTCCTAGCAGCCTGATAAACCCAACTATTGATTGGCTTGGTTGATTTTGGTGTATTTTGGCTATGTGTGAGTCTGTTGTTCCATTCTTCCTTGTATAAATCATGCCAAGCTCGGGGGTGGCAGTTGTATCAAGAGATTGATGAGCACAACTAGCCTATGGTTGGGTGGAACATTGCAGATGCATAGCTAGTTGCTCATGGACTACTTTGTTTTAAGATAAGTACTCTCATGTGCTAATTCTGTATTATTTTAATTGATGAATGACATGAATATCTTGAATGTATGATGGATGTGTAATAGAATTTAATTCTGCTGTGTTTTCAAATATTTATGCATTTGCATATGTCCATCTTCATTTTATATGAATGTTTGTTTACTAAGTATGGGGATAGATGTCCAGAATTAGAGTGATGTTCTCTCCCATGCTGGTATGATGGGTGGGTATGTGACAACTCAGTAGATGACACCTCATCATTGGTCACTAACTGAGTGGTTTCCCTTATGTTCAAAGGAAAGAAATCTATTCACACATTGGGATTCATGTTGTGTCTTGAATTCCATTAGACCTCATTGGGGGTTTCCTCGCTTCTGTTAGTAGTCTTCATCATTGGATACTATTCAGAGGGTCTCTTCCATTCACTACTTGCATCTGGTATACGCGAGAGATGCACATGGTTCCTAGTCCTTATTCATCCTGTTCGTCTGATTTCTTCCAAATATTTCAGCCTAGTTGCATACCTCGTGTTAGTTGATGGGGTATGCCTTAATTCCCTCCTTCCAACGGATCTCATTCCATTGACTTCATATCATCTATTTTGGAATTGGGATCTAGAGTCAGATGAGTACCTTGAGACTTGTAGTCATCAATGGCAGGTTCTCTCGTCATCGACAATTGGGAATTCATTAATGTCTCCTAATTGATGGATTCTGCAAGTGTTCAACCTCAACACCCTTATTCACACTTGTTGAATTTACTCAGTGCCTTGACACCCATTTTCACCATCGATGGGTAGTCTCATGTCTATTAACGGTATACCTTAATGACAAGTAATCAAACGATGTTTCATAATGTTAGACTCCAATACCTATATTCACGTGATGGGACATGCACCATTGGTGGTTTGTGTAGAAGACCTCAGACTACAGTGGCATTATACTATATGTTGCTATCCATGATCATGACAGTATCTATGGGACCTCAGTTCACACGGTAGAGCAATTTGTACCCCAGTTTCTACCAGATGTCACCAGTTCAGTTGGATACTGGACTTCACTATGTATTGGTCATGGATGTGACCACTTATGACATATTTCTATGATGTATTTCATATTCATGGCCATTGTATCAAACTGCTATGTACTTCAAATTTGCATACATGTATACAAAATCAATATTGTAATATTATGATGGGTGGCTAGTTCTTCCAGCCGAGTCTCCACTATACCACTTCTGAGAGTTTTAATGTATTGCATACATCATAATCATCCCTCTAACCTCACACATCAGGAGGAATCTATTATAGCATGATTTTCCACACTCTATGCAACATGTATTAGTGTCCTACCATGTCCCTCTATAGACTCATATTACCCCTCTTGCTCAGTAAAACCCCTAAAAATCATATTTGTGTTGATGTACACAAGTGACCAGCAGTACAACATGTGTATACGCAGGATGTTGCATTGCATCCCGTGTACATTGGGTTTCATGCTCAAAATTAAAAATATTTCAGGTTTTCCTTCCCAAGTAATGACCATTTTGATCCTTGGCCTTCCATATGCTGGAAAACGCTCAGATTAAACCCTCCAAATCCTTTGAGGGTTATATATTGAGCCATTGTGGAGCATTTGAGGGAGGAGAAATAAGAGAGCAAGTAAACTCTAGAGGAATTTTTCCCCATTGTCATTGCCTTGAGTCTGCATCCCTTTGCCCTTGCTAGTTTGAACTCCTTTATGTTCATCTCCCAAGCTCTTCCTTATCTTGTGAAGGAGGAACCCAATTAATCCTTGAACTCGTGAGCTTGCCATTGCATGGAGGATTTAAGTGATGGAGGCCTAGGTGGAGGAACTTAGTTTCTCAGTTCCAACGAGTTGCCGATAGAATTTTGTCACTATGTACTTTTGTTTATTACATTAATAGAAATACTATTTTCTCGTCCAATTCATGTTACAAATTTTTATGGTATTGTCATTGGGTATATTTGTTTAATATGTTAATGGACTATGATAGATTATATGCTAACAATTTATATATATTCTATATGCTTGTATATCTTAGTTGTTGAGAACAAGTTGTAGGTAAGGAGCATTGGATTGTGAACTCAACGTTGGTCTTATTCGAACATCAAGTTAAGGTAAGAGTTTTCTCTTTGTTGTTGGCATTTCATATTTATATAGCATACTTGAGAATTGAGTTGATTTATGGTGTCACCATGTCTATTGTGGTTTGTTAGAATATGTAATGATGACTTATCTGATATATTGGTAAAATATCATGTAAAGGCATAAAATAAATCTAATATTATAAAATAGAGTTATCCCACATGCATCATTGTAATTATATCCTTTGTAACCATTCTCTATATAAAGAGGTGAAAATTCATTTATCCCAAATGTGTTATGGGATGTATTGTAATCCAAAACTCTTGGTATATAAGAGAGGTGAAGGAGACCCTTTTGGGTATGTGTTGATTGTAGTTCATCACACATCACATGTTCTGTATGTCATTTGTACACACGTGATTGTGACACGATTGAGTGATGGAGCTTGATGTGATGCATATGTGAGGATGCCATATAATCTTGGAGATCTATTTGCAGAATAATGGAAGATGCAACCCTTCCCGTGGACGTAGCCCACATTGGGTGAACCACGTATATCAGTGTTCTCTTGTTGTTCGCTTTTCTCCAATTTTATTTCTGACACCAACTCTCTTCATGCTTTATGTTTCTTTATATTGTGTTATGATATTATTTCATATGTTCACAATATTCTAACATGGTATCAGAGCAGGTTGTTATGCTCTACCTTCTTCGGTAAATTTGTATTTTTTATTTTTAAGCAACATATGTTCATGATTTTACTTGGGCTCTTATAAGTTTGTAGTTTTGTGACCCGATCTATAATACCCATGTGGTAGTTTTTCATATCTGGGCTTTATTCTACATATTTGATTTTTTTCTTTCAAACCCTGACCCTTGGGGAGAAGTGTTTAATGTAAAATTGGGCGATGACTTTCAGATCATTTTTAACACTTTCTGTGCAGATTTTTAAGAAATAAATTGCAGATCTGAGTTCCTCTCGCAAAAATACTCAATTTAAAAAAGCAAATCGTCTCGTTTGGAGTCTGTATGGTGGAGATATCTCTATTTTAAAATTAGTTATTTTCCATATTTTTTTAGGACGACCGCATGAACTACAGAGCAAATATCTTTTGATTGAGCGCCCATATTTCTGTTATGTTTACGGAGGTGGATGCAGAACAACTTCTCCAATTCCGAAAATAGGTTATAATAAAAATTCCAGAAAATATTGACTGAGTTATGGTCATTTTAAATTTTTCATTTTTTTCTGCTTTCAATTTTCTACTATAGAGTGACAGATCCATCTTTTAGTAGTTGTTGGGCTTCAGTTTTGGTGAGAAAAATCATTTTTTTATTCATCTTTTTTTCTTGAAATTCTTGTCATGAGTTTCTTGATCTCTTTGCATTAGGGTTTTTTTTCTTATTCATCATGTTTACGGAGGTTGTCTTATTCTTGTTTATGTCTCTAACCTTCTTTCTATGGAAGTTTTGACATTTTCAGGGGCATGGATCTCTAGTATGGTAATGGTGACATCATGAAATGAACCTATGCTTAGGACTTAGTCACTTGATGGCTATATTTTCATATATATAAGTGATATCATTATTTTATTTGATCAATTTTTTTGCTCAATATTCTAACATGGTCTCACTCTTTTAATAATGATAATGATGTTTCTCTATGTGTGATCTTGTAATCATTATTTGCTTTATTTATATGTTATTGCTAACCTTTGTGTAAAAGCGATTTCATTGTTTTTATAAGCAATCTCTTTATGATCATTATATGCTCTTGCTAATTAATTTCTTGAGTAAAATCATTTTTTTGAATCTATGTGATATCATATTTTTGGCTTGTCATAAGTTCCTTAATTGGGGTATAGTTTTTGTCTCATGTGTTGCAGAGACGGTATCTAGTTCATGTGTTGTTTGTCTCTAAAATTCCTATATGGAAGCATTGACATGTGTTACTTGTCTCTAACGTTCCTATATGGAAGCATTAGCGTTTCCAGTGTATTTCATCTCTTGCATTTTAACATGATGTTAACAATGAATGAACCCATGATTATGGCCATTAGTGACTTGTCATTTTATAATTTATAAGTGATATCATGGGTTGATCATAATTTTCTATATGTTGATCATGTTAAACATTTTGATCTATTTTCATATACATCATGTCATGTTTATTTCGATCATCTTTTACTCAATATTTATATGGATTTGAGCAATCTCATAATCTTGAAATATTTGTCATGAGCACCTTGTTCTTGTTGCATTGATATTTCTATGCTTATGATTGCAGAGGTTGTCTTGTTCCTAATTGTCTCTAACGTTCCTATATGGAAGCATTGACATGTATTTTTTGTCTCTAACGTTCATATATGGAAGCATTGACATTTTCAGGGCATTCATCTTTTGCATATTAACATGATGTTAACAAGAAATGAACCTATGCTTAAGATTAGTTGCTTGATGACTATATTTTTCATATATTTAAGTGATATCTTGGCTCTTTATTCTATATCAGTATCTATTATGCTCACTCATGTTTATGATCCTCTATTTATTATATCATGTCATGTCTTTTTTGATAATCTTTTGCTCAAAATTTATATGGCTTTGCATAGAAGCAATAGCATATAAGCAATTCATATTATTTATATGTTATAGAGCAATGCCATTTTGTTATCTCTTATGCTTTTTGGGTTTGTCATGTTTATTATATGCTTTACTCTTGGAAGTTCTTTTGTGCAAATTAGCTATCTATGTTGTGGGATAGTTTTCTTCTACTATTCCTTCCTTGTGGATCTCTGGTTTTTCAGCATTGTTCCTCTTTTCAACTTATCCTTGATTGCAACAAAGATGGTTGATGTTAAGAAGGAATGTAATGCTGAATTTTATCATATTATATCACAATATTCCAGTAATGTTGTATGATGGACATCCATCTTCTATTGTTCGTGCATCTTTCAGCTGGGTTGTGAAGACTGTCTTCTTGGCTCATGTTTCGGTGGATAGCCCATTCGGGTCTTGTATTCGCAATGTAATCTTCAATAAGATCTCTCTGAAGACTGTTTCGATGTATGGATATGGGGTTCTTGTATTCGTCATGTGGTCTATTGCAGAGTTCTTTCAGCTATCAGTTGAGTTATAGGTTGTGATGAGTTTTCAGCCACATGTTATGTTGTATTGGCCATACACTGTTGTGTTGTGCAAACATTCATCATACAACTTGGTTTGGATGCAGTTTCATGAGAAGCAGATGTTGTCTTCATCAAGTCCATGAGGTGAAGTGTTTTTTTTATTCGCATCGTATGGAGCATTCTGGAAGTTTTCATCAAGGGGGGTGTTGGTGTGTTTCCACCTTCCTTCCATTTTTATTCTTTCTCCCAATCATCATTAAGGGGGAGTGTTAGAATATGTAAAGATGACTTATGTGATATATTGGTAAAATATCATTTAAAGGCATAAAATAAATCTAATATTATAAAATAGAGTTATCCCACATGCATCATTGTAATTATATAGGCTTTGTAACCATTATCTATATAAAGAGGTGGAAATTCATTTATCCCACATGTGTTATGGGATGTATTGTAATCCAAACCTCTTGGTATATAAGAGAGGTGAAGGAGACCCTTTTGGGTATGTGTTGATTGTAGTTCATCACACATCACATGTTGTGTATGTCATTTGTACACACATGATTGTGACATGATTGAGTGATGGAGCTTGATGTGATGCATATGTAAGGATGCCATGTAATATTGGAGATCTATTTGTAGAATAATGGAAGATGCAACCCTTCCCGTGGACGTAGCCTACATTGGGTGAACCACATATATCGGTGTTCTCTTGTTGTTCTCTTTTCTCATATTTTATTTCATGATTTATGTTGCTTGGTAGATAGAAGGATAGACTAGTAATGATTTCCATAGTTTATATTGTGTTATGATATTAGTTCATATGTTCACAATATTATAACATGGTTCTACCCCAAGCCATAGGAATTTTTTCTCCTTAACATTTAGCCATAATAGGAAGCAACGTTGAATTAATTTTGGGTTTGAAGAAACAACTCACATATGCCTTTGAAATGACTGATCTTGGTTTGTTGCATTTCTTTCTTGGCATTCAAATTTTGCAAATTGATGATGGTATCTTTATTTCTCAACCAGAGCATGCTTTGGAACTTTTGAAATGATTTAAAATGGATGACTATAAGTCTTGTGCTACATCTTATCGGTTGGGATTTAAATTTTGTAAGGAATGTGACTCTCTTCGAGTCGATGCCACTCTTTATCGACAGTTAGTAGGTAGCTTGATTTATTTAACTCATAGTCAGCCTAATCTCTCCTTTGTTGTTAGTGTGGTTTCTCGATTTATGAAAGATCCTTGCGAAAGCCACTAGAAAGCTACAAAGAAAACCGTTCGCTATATTAATGGAACTTATTAGTATGGTATTAAATATTGTCATGGTTCAGAACCACTAGTCAGGTTTACTAATTCCGACTGGAGAGGTGAAATTGATGACCGAAAGTCCACTTTTGGATATTTGTTTTGACTTTCTTATGGATCCTTGGTTTAGTCATGTAAGAAACAAAAGGTAGTCTCTCTTTTGACTACATAGGCATAATATCTCGGTGTTGTCAATCCAGGTACAAAGGCAGTTTGGATCTGTTAGCTTTAAGAATAGCTTGGTTTTATTGTTCATTCCTCGACTGTTGTCCATTGTGACAATTAGAGTACAATATAGGTTGTCGATAATCCTATTGCTCACAACAAAACAAAGCATGTTGAACTTCATGTTCACTACTAGTGATAGTTGGTACAGGACAATGTTGTCACACTTCTTTATTGTAGGATAGATGATCAGATTATTGATATATTTATGAAGTCTCTACCAAAAGCTAAGTTTGCGAAACTTTGGGCTATGATTGGGATTCATGAAGCTACAGTTATTGGGGAGTTTTCAGAGAACATAATTCCACCTCCTAAATTTCCAGAGCGTTGTGTTGATGGGGGAAGTTGGAACCAAATTTTATGTAGGTTCATAACACCTCTAGATATTCTAAAGGTAGTGAGTCGAAAGACAATAGTTGACTAGCAGAGTAGTTCATTGGAAACTTGATTGAGTGGTGGACTGATCAGTTGATTGAATGGTCGATGAGACAATGGTTGGATCGACTAAAGCAATCGACAAATTTGTGGGATGTTGCGGATTTCCTGTAAATGGTTAGAACCAACAAACCTTATTTATGGACCATATCATCCTCACTTCAAGGGAGTTTGCTAGATCTTGAGACGGTAAAATAATGACCCCATGGGTTGTATTGATATTGAGTGATATTGCAATTAATGTTGATGGATGCATTGTGATGTTTTGATCATAATGCATTGTGCTTAAGTGTTGTAAATGGTTTCTTTAGACACCAACTCTCTTCTTGGAATACAAAATTCGTTCTGTTATTTTCTTTTATGTACTATTTTTCAAAGGGAGGTTTACCCAAAAAATAGAGGGTATGGGTCATTAAGCATATCATATATTGTATAGAGTATTCTTGAAAATACCTCTTTGATATCTCAGGAGTTGTAGGTTCATAGAGTAAGGGCAAGGAGAAGAGTTTTACAACTCCCTTACCCACCATGGGAAAGAGAGGCTTATGTAATCAGTTTATTTTAGTGTTATAAATCATATCTGATTTACTTCCATCTATTTTGTGTGGTTTTTTTATTGTTGTGTGTTGGTATATTGTTTTGCCTCTAGTAGTTGTGAAACCATCGTTGTGTGGTTGTTTTCTGAAGTTTATTGTGTTTTTAGTTAATAAAATGTTGGCATGCGATAAAATGTCAACAATTTGCACCAATCGAGAATGTGATCTACATTCTCCTTTCCACAAATGTGTGGCAGCAACAACGTGGCGATGAGATTGTGAAAGAACCTGGAGTCAAACAGTTATTTCAATATCTACAAGGATGATGGCAACATTCTTGTGTATGCTTGAATAATTTCTTCTTTGCATCATCTAGATATGTTTCTGTTGGCTAAGGATTTGGTAGTTTATCCTAGATCTGCTTTATCATGCGGTGACTAATCTATGTACTATGATTTTATGAAGGATTGGGCTTCTTTATTATTACTGATGTGTTATCCTTCTACACTCATGAGTCATATATCCTAGGTTTCAATGGAAGTCGTGGAATCTATGTATGAATTGTTCACAATATGGGGTTGTTCCTCGTGAGTTTGAGGGTTATTAATGTAAAAACTTAAAGGTATGTTGTGAGTTTGATTATTTGCAAGATGGGAATGGATCGGGAATTCAATGGATTAGGAGGAGCTGCAACTGCAATAAACTAAGGGCATTGATTATAGAGCATTGGTATATCATTGGGTATTTTAGCATTCAGGCTTCCACCAATACATTATCACATACCATGATGACTATGGGAACATTTGGAGGCGCTATGCATGATGATGGAAAATATTTTAGCAAATTTGTCTCAGATCTCAACCCATTAAGAAATTGTTTCTCATTTAAGTTGCAAGATCGAGATGTGGACTTTAGTGTGTATATATGTATATATATATATATATATATATACATATATATACATATATATACATATATGTACATATCCATGGTGATAACCAAACTGAAAATCTCATGATTAACTAGACCAAGTTTCTTATGAGATTTTTTTGTGTACATAGATAATGGGTGGCTGATGGATAGACTGGTATAGAAGGGAAATATTTTTTCTTAAACTTTTGATCTACGATTTCATTCTTTGATGAGAAGGGGATGTTGGTTTCATGCAACTTGAGAGGAATTTGTGTCAATGTGGTGTCATGGGTATAATTAATTTTAGAATCTCTCTCTCTCTCTCTCTCTCTCTCTCTCACACACACACACACACACACACACACACACACACACATTCAACCATTGTTGTGATTGATGGTTTCCCTAGAAGTATGTCTATCGGTGATTATGGTTGGTATTGCGGTTGGACTATGAATCAAATGTATCCTAATCAACGCAATTATGTAGGGTTTCAAACATGTGTTATATTTGTAGAGTAAATAGTTTATATTTGTGGGTCCAAATTTATTAAAATTAGGCTGCGGGATAATCTTGACCTATTGCAAAACACATTCTATGGGTGATCTGGTTGCAGAAATAATTTGAGACCTTAAAGAAGTCAATATATCATAGCAGTTTGTGGTGTATACAACATGGTTGTGGAGACCTATGGAATGAAGTGTTTTGGCTTACTACATCCATATTCATGCACCAAACTATTGTGGAAGGGCTATGCTATGTTGTGGAAGAGGATCTATTTCTTAAAGAATGTAGCAGGATGTTGCAAAAGGTGTTGAAAATTTTATGGCTTGTTGCGAAACTTGGGGTTTTTACACCTGAAGTAATACAACAATGGATAGAACCCAATATTAAATATGATGATTGTGGAGAGGTGGATTTAAATAGAGATTATATTTAGTTGTGAGGGGTGTGGCAGACCAAGTGCATCTTGCTTCTAATTGTGGATATTGGTATATTTATTTCATCTTGGGATGAATGTGGTTTAGTGTGATTATCAGGATTGATCACCTTGGTGGTTGCGCTATATAATTAGTGGAATGGTTTGTTTACGCAGTTGCAGACAAAGATTATGAACAGTATTTTTTAGTAGCAAGGTTTACAGTACAGTTGGACAATGGTAGTCATGCAACAGAGTTGTGGATGTAAGTAGTAGTAGAGGTTGTGAATATTATAGGGATGAGCATGAGCCATAAGGTTGCAGATTCCATAGGGGAGCATTTGAGGAGTTATGAGGATGATATAGTGTAGGATTTTGTGAGGAGTTGCGGGTGTCATGGGAAAACATTTGAGGAGCTGTAGGGATGAGACAATAGGTTTCAGATGTTATATGTGAGATACTAGAGTAGGATGGTTCACTACCACGGGATAACATTTGAGAAGATGGTGATGAGTTGTGGATAGATGTAGTGTTATGGAAGTAGTTGGTCAAATTAAACCACGTATACAACATCCATTCCTAGTCAAATTGATGGTTGTTGAAGATAGCATTTGAGGACTTCTTGTAAGATGGGTTAATGGCCATAGGGAGATCTGTGATACAAGTTTCCAACATGAGGATGTTATGAAATGATTTTAGGATGAGTTTGTGACAGGTTTGAGGAGGTTGTGTCCAACTAAGGAGTATATGCCAGAGTGAAGAGGTTCAAGAAGAGTGAAGAGGTTCATGAAGAGTGAAGATGTTTGAGGAGTTGGTTAGAGTGAAGGGGTTGTGAAGAAGTTGCACCAAGTGAGAAGGTTGCCCCTGAAGGATGGTGTAGTAGTAGACAAGTTAGGTAATTTGGTAGCTACTTGCATATGTGATTCTAGATCTGTTGATTCAAGGGTGAGTCAGGAAATAGTCATGTGGGCCTATTGGGTCTAGGTTTTGTGCAAACACAAAAAAGAGGAATTATGCTTAAGATTGTGGTCATTAATGAGTTAGTTGGGTAAAAACTAGGTCAACATGAATTTTTAATGTAAGTGGAGTTAGTGGAGCATTTATTTCCCACCTCCACTACATAAGGGATAAATAGAGGCTATCAGTCATTGCGAATATCATGTATTCTATTGATTCTTCTTGAAAATCCCTCTTTGATATCTTAGGAGTTGTGGGTTCATAAAGTAAGGTCAAGGAAAAGAGTTTCACAACTCCCTTTCCCACCATGGGCAAGGGAGACTTATGCAATTAGTTTATTTTAGGGTTAATAAAGAAGATCCAAGTTATTCCATCTTTTTCGTATGGTTTTTTTGTTGTTATGCCTTGGTTTAGTGTTGTGGAATGCCTCTAGTAGTTGCAGAAATATTGTTTTATGGTTGTTTTCTAAATTTTATTATGTTTTCAGTTAATAAAATGTTGGCATGCAAGAAAATTTCAACAGCAAATTTATCATCTAACGATGAAGTAGGATTCAACTATGGCACATCATTTGAACGATTTTAATACCCCAATCGAAAAACTGCTCTCGGTTGGTATAAAGGTGGAGGATGAGGACATAGCGATCATTTTTATATTCCCTCTCGAATACCTGGGATCATATGGTGGTGACCATCACCAACTCATCATCAAGAACTCTTAAATTTGATGATGTGGTAGCTACTTTGTTGGGAGAAGAGTTAAGGAAAAAATTGTCTTTGCATCCCTATACCAGTGAAGCCCTATATGTGAGAGGGTGATATAGTGAAAGGGGTCAACAAGGGAGATCACAATCCAGATCCAGATGAAAAGAATGATGAAAAGATAGATCAACCAATAATTGAAGCTAGTGTAACAAATTTAGAAGAGAAGACAATATGTGAGGCTTTGTCTTAGTAGCAACAAATATCTATGATATGCTTGGGTTTTGGAATCAATTTCATCTTTTCGCATGCCTCCACATAGAGAGTGGTTTTTCAAATACCATCCATATAGCGGTGGAATGGTGTACTTGGGTGTTGACCATCCTTTAGAAATTCTGGGGAGAAGGTACATTAAGATCAAGTTGGATGATGGTATAGAAAGGAAGTTGTATGATGTATGACATGTACCAAATCTATGGAATATTTTTTTATCGATCAAGATGATGGATAAGTTGGTGTATTCTACTACCTTTTCTGACAATCGATGCAAAATTACCAAAGGATCCCTCATGGTAGAAAAAAGAGAATCTTGTAGGACCCTATATCATTTGTGTGGTGATACAATAACAAATCATGCAGCACCATTGCACTCAAGAAATGTTTTGGATGCAGTGATGTTATGGCATCAATGACTTGGACATATGTGTGAAAAAGGTTTGAAAAATATACATGATAGAGGTATTATTTTTGGGATTAAGTCTTGTGATTTAAACTTGTGTAAGCATTGTATTTTTGGTAAACATAAGATAGTTTGGTTTACAACAAGATATGGTCAAAGTTTTGATCTTTTGCATCTTATTCATTCTGATATATTTTGACTAGTCCCCTCTCTATCTATATATGGTGTTAGATATTTTCTAACTTTTTATAAATGATTATTCAAGAAGAGTGTGGGTGTGTTTCTAAAAAATAAGTCAGAAGCCTTCAAGAAATTTAAAGAGTTCAAGGCACAAGTAGATATAAGTTTGGGTAAGTCTATTTTATGTCTCAAATTTTATAATGAAGGAGAATATTTCTTTAAGGAATTTGATCAATTTTATACACATGAAGGAATTAAACACCAAAAAATTGTTGCATATACACCACAAAAAAATGGTGTTTCAAAGTGGACGAATTGTACAATCATGCAATGTGCAAGAAGAATGCTCAACACATCTGGGTTGGACAATGGATTATGGGGAAAGGCCATTAATACAACTATGTGCCTTATTAATATATCACCTACAATTGTGTTGGATGGAAAATTTCCAAAGGAGGTTTGGTTTGGTAAGCCAGCTAATTATTTTCATTTAATTATTTTTTGCTATGATGCATTTACCCATGTGCCTAAAGACAAGAGGTCCGATATTGACCCAAATTCAAGGAAACATGTTTGTCTCGGTTATGATAATATAGTAAAAGGGTATATATTATGGGATCCTACTAAACATAAGGTAATCGTTAGTTGACATGTTATTTTTAATGAAAAAACCATGCAAACCAATGAGGTACAACAATCACTAGAGATTGTACCAATTGAAGTAGAAATGACTCAAGATGAAAATGATGCTTTTGATCAACATGAAGAATAGTGAGTTCGGCAACCACAAATCAGAAGATCTACAAGTCACAAAAGATGTCCAGATATATATTCTCCTATTTTTCAATATTATTTTTCTTTTTTCACCAATAATGGTGAACATAGTTCATTTCAGGAAGCTATAGAATTTGAGAATGTAGATAAATGGAGGAAAACCGTGGATGAATAAATGAAAGTATTAAACAAGGAACAAACTTGGGAATTTGTGAATATCTAACCAGGAAGAAAAGTTGTTGGAAATAAGTGGGTGTATAAAGTAAAGAAGAGAAATGATGGGTTGCTGGAATGTTATAAAGCTCGCCTGGTAGAAAAATACTATGTGCAGAAGTCAAGTATATATTTTAATAAAATATTCTCCCCGACTGTGAATCTTACTACTATAAGAGTTTTACTTGCACTTGTAGCAGCATGGGATTTAGAGTTGGAACAACTTGATGTAAAAACTACTTCCCTGCAAGGAAATCTTGATGAAGAAATTTATATGGATCGGTATGAGAGATATAAAGGAATAGGTAAAGAGAATTTGGTTTGCAGACTCAAGAAATATTTCTATGGATTGAAATAGGTGACAAGGATGTGGTACAAAAAAATTGACACCTTTGTGAAGAGACAAGGTTTCAGCAGAAGCGAAGCTAACCATTATGCTTATTGAAGAGGCTTGATGATGGCAGTTTTATTATCTTTATGTTGTATGTTGATGATATCTTGGTTTCAAGCCCCGACGTGAAGAAAATTATTTATCTCAAGTTTGAGTTGTCTGAGACATTTGAAATGGGGGATTTAGAAGCAGGAAATCAAATTCTAGGGATGAATATACATAAGAATGGAACATGTAGGAATATTTAGTTAAGTAAAAAGTCATATATAAAAAATATTCTATGATGCTTCAATATGAAGAATGAAAAACCAATTAGTACCCAAATTCCTACACACTTTAAGTTGTCTTATGAACAATGCCCTAGCAAAGAAGCAGAGAATACAAGCATGTTTTTGGTATCGTATTCATCACTAGTAGGCATCCTCATGTTCATCAGGGTAAGAACCAAACCGGATATTTCTTAAGCAGTGGGAGTTGTTAGCCAGTTCATGGTGAATCCTAGTAAGGAGCATTGGAATGTTATGAAGTGGATACTCAAATATTTAAGGGGCAATTTAGACATTGCTATTTGTTACAGATCAGTATATTTACAAATTAAACGTTTTGCATATTCTTATTATGGTGGAGATAGAGATGGATGAAAGTCTACTACATATATACTTTCACTCTTGTTGGTGGAGTTGTAAGCTGGACATATAACTTGTATCCAGTGGTGGCTTTATCAACCACTAAAGCAAAATAAGTGGCAACAATTGAGGCCAGTAAAGAGGCATTATGGATAGAGCAACAGATAGATGAATTCAATATGATACGGGGGAAGAGCACTTTTCCCTATGATAGTCAAAGTGCTATTACTTAGTGAAGAATCCAACATTTCATGACTGCACAGAGCATATTGATATTAAGTACCATTTCATAAGGAAAGTGGTGGAAGAAGGTAGGATCTTGTTGATTAAAATTAATACTTATGAGAAGACTACATAAATCCTTACAAAGTTGGCATGGACATAGAACTTTGAATGGTGCAAAATCTCTTTGGGCTTGCTGAAAATGTGATGAACGCAATTGTTGGTCGCAGCACTGTTCTAAAGGTTTTCCAATGTAGACCCAGGTACTTCGCGGTATGAGATACCAACAAAACCCCTATTCACCGACCCTTTCGGCAACAGACTGCAAGCAGCCTGAGGTCTCACCCAAGGCGAAGTTGAGGGGGTGGTTGCAGAAGCAAGTTTCCACAACCTTGTGATGCGAGTGTTTTCAAATGACTTATGTACAGCTCAATACGAGTTGCGCGCTGCGGTCAATGACTGCGCGGAGTCTTCTGCTCTGCGTCGAGTATTTTCAGGAACAAAGATATTTGCACTTTCAGTGCCTCCCCAAGCCACGCAATGGGTTTATGAGATCTGATCACTTCTATTTAATTCTTACTCAATAATCCTTAATCATTCATCATTACTTAGCTTGATAAACATCATAACTTATGCAAGTATGTGAGATGCGCAGTGCTGTGTACTTTGATATTGTGATCCCATCCTTAACAATTAACTGTGTGGTTATCTCATCGATCCATTCATTCGAGACTTATAGGTGTTTTACTGTTAACATTCCTCCATACATGAACTACTTAGCATCTTATTCCATCCTTTCCACGGCGAATACAGATAACAATAAACATATAACAGACAATAGCAACTTCATGCATGCACTATAAGTAAATTAGATCACAAATTAATGGCAATCATACATAGCAATCACATCACACAATGGTTTAACGTGGTTCACCCCCCCCCAGATGGGAAGCTACGTCCACAAGAACTGTTGTTTATTTATCTTAGAAAGGGTACAATAGTTCTTCGTCTGCGCACTCAGCTGCAGACGCTCTTCTCTTTCTCTCTCAAAATTAGGTCTCTGCGCACTCAACTGCAGAGCCTTTACAATGCTTTACTCTAACAGATCTCACAATATTCAATACTAATCGACCAAATGAAGAATTAACCCCTTTCCTTTACAAAATTGCCTTATTTATAGATCAAGACCCGTAGGTCATGTCTTTTACATCTTGAAGGCAGAACCCTTAGGTTTACAAAAAATGTCGCGGTTTTCCCAAAACCGGACTACTGATATCTGGCAACGGATCTTATGTTATATGCACGCCAACAGATTGCTTCCGCCGAGCTGTTCCTTCTTTTCCGGCCTTAGATGACTGTTTTGAGTAGTAGTAGTCTTCTGCCTGTTGTGATCAGTCACCTACCTCCGATCTGCACCTACCCACTGCTTGGTAGTTATCAATGATCTTTGCCAAAAATAGGTCTTTTGTGACCTAACCAAAATAATTGCCTTCATCCGTCGATGCTCTGCTTAGCTGTATATCTATTGACGTGGCACATCACTGTGTTGTACTCCTCGTAGCACCAACCTCACAGCTCCTCCGACACTATGCTACACGCAACTTCGCAGCATACCAAAACCTATCCCAAAATTGCTCAAACTTAACTACGCTTAGCTCCGCAGTTCTCAAAATTCTTCCTATTCAAAAATGCCCCATCTAGGCCAGGCCCAACAGGCCCCTAACACTTACATGTGGCTCGCCCCCGAGCCACCTGGAACTCCTTGAAGGTGTTCCGCTAATTGTGGGTTGATCTTTGCAGCAAACTCCTTGAATGTGTGAGTCAGCTTTTCTACTATGGCCTTTCTATCTTGTTAAATTTTCCCAACTATTTCCACCATCTCTAATGTTATCTACTGACCGATCTAGCCTTCCACCTGCTCTTGATTCTGGTTCAGCTCCTTCAACTTTTCTTTGATCTCCTGTGAGATCATGTCGGCGTCCTCTAATAATGGCTGCGAACTATCGCCCATTTCTGTCTCCTTCTCCCGCAACGTTTTAACTTCCTTCTTTAGGTTGTTGATTTCCCTGTATTTTAGGAGTTTCTCCCTTGCTGGTAGTGCCTTAACCTTCTCACTCATCTTTTCTAGTACTTCTTGTTTTTCCTTTACTTCCTTCTTTACTTCCTGTAATTGTTGATCTTCTTCAAGGGCACTAAATGCCTTCAATGCTGCTTCCAGTAGACTCTAGCACTTAGTGACTTCGATAGCAATATTCTGTGCCGCGGTCTTCACTACTCCTTGTCTTAACTGTTGTTCATCTGGTGGAGTCTGTGGATTGATCTGCGCTTTCAAGGTACCAATTTCAGATTCATGGAGAATCTCCATGTCTTCCTTCTCAGTCTTTAGGCTATTGACCAAATCGCCAATCTTGACGATGGTATCTGCTGGTTCTGTTTGTACTTCAAATTCATCTATATTATCCTCAATGGCAGTGATCGTGTTCTCCAATCTTAGTCGACGATCTCTTTCATCTTGTAATTGCATAGTACTCTGTGAGCTCTGTTCCTCGAGTTGCCTTTGTAACTCTGCCTGTCCTTTCAGTGCTTCTATGGTTCTGTCATGCATTTCTACACCGAGTTGCGTCTGTAAGTAATGGAGTCCTGGCAATGGTATTGTTGCAAGATCAAGCTCCACGCACTCTACATTCTTTGTATCTAGCATTGCTTGATCTTGTAATGGAAACCTGATAGATAGTGGCTGCAAATGGACAATACGGGACCTCACGGGAACCGTTATTTGCTACTATGGAGTCCCCACGGACCCTTTTTCAGCTACTGACTCGTGGTGCAATTGTAATCTTCTGCTAACTTCATCAAATTTTTGGGCTAACCCTTGCAGTGTAGTGAGGTTCTCGTTTAAGTTGTCTTGAATTGATTTTTCCTTCTTCTCTTTGTCTGTCGAAAGTTCTTCCATTTGTTCAGTTACCCTCACGGCAATCATTAAATAATCATCTTCGCGCAGCACTGTGTCTAATTGGTCTTTGTTTGCTTTCTGCTTCTTCCTTTTTTCCTTGTGCCCCGAAGGACTTCCAACATCCTTCCTTTTGTTTGACTCTTTATCTTCCACAATGGGACATGGGATAGGGTTATCCTCGCCAGAATCACTTTCGATATCCACAAACTCAACTCGGAATTCAGCTGGCCATTCCTTCATTAAGTTCTCAATATATTCCTCATACATATGGTAGTTTCCTAGGTACCAATTAGCATTCTTCTTCTGCGTTTTGGGTGAAATGGATATGCATTTCATCGCAGCATAAAAATTTATAATGCGGATATATTTGCTTGTCACTTGCTTTGGTATGCAAGGTGTAAGCATGATGGCCCTACGCAGCTAGTCGTAATATGTGTAAAAGACCAACGTTGTCTTGTGTTGTCTTTCTGGATTCAGGTTTGCCCATAGATTCTGAAACCGAGAACCTCTGCAGTCCGAAGTGTTTGTGACCACTCCGACATAGTGCTTCGGTTCCCTCCACCCCAGGAAGCCGATCAATATGATTAGCCAGGTGAAATGGAAATATCCACCATTGATTTGTGTATCATTTAGTTCTTCGAGGAATTCATTTAATAGAAATTGGGACCAATTGAATTCTTGTCCCTCGGCGGCTGCAGCGCCAAGTAGTACTGCGCCTGCGTTTACTTCTAACGGTCTGTACTTTCTTAATATTTTTCCTGCTAATAGCTACATGACAAACCATATTGCCTCGTCCTTTATGTCCTCCGTCAGGAAGCCTCGCTTCCCTTTGACCATTGATTGTGTTTGCTTCATCAATGATGCTACCTCTTTATCCTTTGTCTTTCCCTGGAAGAACTTCCTTGGGTCTTCTCCCCTTTAGCTTAATCTAGTTATACGGTGGATTAAGTCAATTGTCAGGTTGATATTCTGGTCTAGCCATAAATATCACTGGTGGATGCGAGCCATAAGAGTTCACACCACCGCGTTGAGCTCCGGTGATCTGTCGAAATGTGGAAGCCTTAGCAGGTTGAGTAGCCCCGACTTGGCTACTCCTGACAACCAGCTCTCGGCGACCAAGGTGAGGTCACCCTTCACATTCTTCTTCCAGCACATGTATTTGTTAGGCTGGAACTATGGGAACTTTGGTTCAATTGGCTTCTCCTTCTGCATTGCTAGCAGATCGTAGTCCTCCCATTTGCAATCTGGAATCTTTCCTAACATATTTTTGTCCACCTCAACATGCTTCGATATTGGTGAGAGTGGTATCTCATACTTTGGGCTCTTCAGCAGTCTAATGGTCGGCGCATCCACTGCACGCAGCAAGATGTAGTCTAGAGTCATAGTTAACGGTATCTCTTTATCGGAAAGGGGCTTTTTTTGCCCTACCGAACTTGTCTGCGGTAGTTTTGATCTGGGTGTTGTTGGATTTTTCCCTTTGTATTGCATTGAGGGGCCGTGTCTTGGTGATCTCCTTGGATTTTGTTTTGATTCTTTAATGATTTTCTTGTTTGGGGTTCTCATTAATTCGTCAATTCCTCCGTGTTGGAACAACCTCACAATCTCTTCAACCGTGAACTCTTCTTCAAATAAAAATCTCTTAGGCATGCAAACACTTTCAACGGTTGTAGACGGCTTATGAAAACTAGCTCAGACAGAAGTATTTGCAGAAAATTCTAAGTGTTTGATATGCCTACGAGACGATATGCAGTGTTATTTATAAGCGCGGCGGACCCTCCTCCGTGCTCTTGAACGGCTAGATATGCATTTAATGGTGGTATCTGTTGGCCAAATCCATTTGCTTTTGTTGTCTTGTCTTTCAAAATTGTGATCAGAACGGCTATCTGTGCTTTAAATGTCCGAACGGTCGGTGGGGAATTACTGTATAACAACTATATTCCCAACCGATACTGTAATGGCTATTTTATGGATTTTTGCGTCGAACTGCGTGGTAGGCAATCTTTGGTTCTGCGCAATGATTTCGTGGCATATAATTTCTTTTCTTTCCATTTGATACTTTTTGAATGTCGCAATAATGCATTGTTTCTTTTCTTTTCTTTTCTTTTCTTTTCTTTTTTTCAACGCGGTGCGCTGTATAGATCTATCTCTATCAATCTATGTATAGACTTTTCCACAGTTTCTAGTGCCGAATTTCGACTATATTTGGCACCTAGAAACTTTTCCTTCTTTACAGTTATACCGGATGCTACGGAGCAGAACTATCGCAGTAAAGCTTTAGCCTACTTCCATTTATCAAATTGGGTAGTGTATCACCGGCTAAAGTAGCTAACTGGACTGTGCCACCGTTAGTAAAATCTATTACAGTATATGGTCCAAGCCAATGCATTTTAAATTTTCCAGGAAATTTCATGAATTTACTATCATACAGTAGGACTAGATCACCTATCTGAAAAGACTTATTCTTGATGTGGCGATCGTGCCATGCTTTTTCTCGTTGTTTCTACACTTGCTGGTGGAATCCCACGATGAAGCGCTCTTCTTCCAACCCAACCAAGTGTGGCAGTCTTTCTTCTAGTGCTACGTGATCTGCCATCCCTGTAAATGCAGCTATTTTCAAGCTGGGTATAATGTACTCCATTGGCATTATTGCTTCTTGTCCGTAAGACAATCTGAAAGGTGTATGTCCATTTAATTTCTTTCATGTCATTCTGTACACCCATAATACAGATGGAATGCGCAGGTCCTAGTCATCGCGGTTTACATTGCATACCTTGGTTAGCGCATTCTCAAGCACTTTATTAAATGCTTCAACAGTGCCATTCTCAACCAATGAAATGGAGAGGAAGCAGGGTGTTTCATTGAGTGTTCATGGTGGAAATTGAATATGCTCAACATTAGGTTGACCAAGAAGAAACAATATTTTAAGTAGGTCTCTAGTGGAGGGTGTAGACCAAGGAGTTGTAGGGGAACTGAGTTGTTTGTAGTGAAATATGAGGGTGGCGGGTTGTATTTCCTTGCTTTTGAAGAAATCGATCATTTCCCAATCTACTTGAAATGGAAAATTTTCCAGTACAAGGGTTAGAAAGCAAAAGGGCACCTAGGAATATTTTTTCGGAGGTTGAGAATGTTTGAAGACATGTTTCTTGGTGGTGGATGTAAATCAGTGAGATATAAAGGTGATGGTTTGAGATTTGAATTTTTTACTGCAACAAAGCCTAATGGTTGACCTGAACCATCTTTGTTGGAAGTAAGATGATCCGCACGTGGGAAGGAAGTAGGAAGGGGACAACAGTTTGATTGAATGAGTCGGCTCTGTTATGGCGGAAGCATAAGAAATAAGATAAGCAAACAGGAATACACTACACAGATAATCACATATGCACATACAATATGCAGGAATGTGAACTGATATATCTATTACTGAAAACCAAATGGATAAGATGTATATTACAATAGTTTACATGCTTATATAGAGATTGTTGGGATGCTTGGGTGCCTGCCCGTTACGTTTAGTTACAAAAGAAGTTAGAATGGTTCGGTAGTTCAACCGTTATAGTTGGCTGGAAGACAGAGAGACAATCTGTTGAAGTTCAATAGTCGCAAGTCACAGGTCGATGCTACGCAAGTCGATGTCGTGAAACCATGAGGTCGCTGAACTTGCCGAAGCTACGAAACTTGTCGAAGTCATGGTGAAGTCAGAACTTGTCGAAGTTGTGTCGACGTCGATGACTTATCGCGAAACTGCTAGCATTCGACAACAATGCCAACTATGATATGGATCAGACCTCCTTCCTTAAGAAACAATGGTCCCCATTTTTTGCTCGTGAAGGTGAGGAAACTTGTCATTCAGTTCAGTAGCAGAGTACCATTTTCCTTGTGTTGGGATCAGTCTGGCTTTAGCAACCTGAAATAAGGGAACTATGTTCGTCCTTGTAAGGTGTACTCATCATCCCACAATGGTGTCACAAGGAAGAGGCTCCGAAACATCTAGATGGATTTCGTCGGGTGCTGTTGTCAGTAAGTCATTATGTTCCAACAGTGGTGCATGGTATGGTCGAAGTACATCCACATTGAATACTGGATGTAGACCCAAGCATGCACGAATGTTGAGCTGGAAAGCGTTTTTTCCAATCTGCTGAAGAATACTGACCATATCGCAAAGGTTTCGACTTCTTGTATGGACCGATGAAGCGCTCCTTCTTAAGATGTAACCAAGCCTTATCCCTAATTTGGAATGAATGAGGAATACGATGCTTATCGTTTCGGAACTTAGCTTTTGCGTTTTCTCATTGCAACATTTCTTATGCTTGTGACTGGATGTCGCAAATCTGTTCTCTAAACTTCAATTCTTTGTCAACTTCCCGCTGGTTATGGTGGGTGTCATTCGACTATGTCGAGGAGTTGATCAAGTCGAAAGGCGTCGAGGGTTGAAATCCATAACAAATATCAAATGGACTCTTTCCTGTAGAGCTGTGTTGAGCACGATTGTAGTTGTGTTGTATGTATGGAATACTGTCATCCCATGTTCATCGATGCTTGTGGTTGTACATGCGAAGCAATTGTACGACCAAGCGATTAACAACTTCCGTCTGTCCATCTGTCTGAGGATGGAAAGTTGTCGACAATGAGATTCGTGTGTCGAGCTACTGCCAAAGAGTCTTCCAAAAGATGCCGATGAATATGGCATCTTTGTCGAAAATTATGGTTGTCGGTAAACTATAGTGTTTCCAAACATGCGTTAAGAAGAAATGAGCGGTTTCCTGCGCTGTCATCGTCCTCTTGCATGGAATGAGAATGGCCATCTTGGAAAATATGTCGACTACTAATAAGATTGCGTCATGTTGATGTTTGGTATTATTATATCCCGTCAAGTAGTCCATAGAAATAGATTCCCATGGTCGACTAGGAACTGGAAAAGGTGTGTACGTCGATTAGGCGGTTTAACAATGGCACAAACCACGCATGATAGCATGTACTTGTTCATGTTGGTTTTAAGTGTAGGCCAAAAGAAATACTTCTGCAGAATAGCAAGGGTCTTTGCTACCCCAAAGTGTCTTGCAGTATTGATGTAGTGTGTGTCCAATGAGTTGTTATCGATGCTCACCTGTTGATACACAAAGCTGCCCGAGCTTGTATAGCAAAGTATCTTTCAGGAAATAGTTGGCGGTCGACAATTTGTCAATCTGAATCTGTCGATAGACTGGTGAAAATTTGATGTCTTCCTGATACAACTAATGCCAAGTAGTGGTTTCATATCCCTGCATACTCATCACTGTAAAAATGAGAGTAATGGGTGGTTGACTTAGACAATCGGTGGCGGCATCAGATTTACCTTTTTAATACTTAATTACCAACTGGAATTGTTGTAGGTAACTAATCCACTTGATTTGTCGAGTTGTTTGTAGTTTAGACTGGTTCAGAGCGAACTAAAGAGTGTTATACCTCTATGTTTCACGGTGTCGCATCTCCATCACAAAACGAGTTGACGACATGTTCCCTACTATTTTGAACCATCCAGAAGAGACAGATGATGAGTCAACCTTGAAGGTGAATCCACCCTGGCAAGTTTTTGACCCACCTTGGACTTTATTTACACACACTACCGCGCCTTGCTAGTTTGACAAAACGCGGTACTAGACACTACCGCGTTCTGCTATTTCCCCAAAGCGCGGCAGTGCCGCGTTCTGCAGTCTTTGCAAAGCGCGGTACTCTTTTAATAGCTTTTTTCCCTTGGCTTGTGGGATTTTGGATTTTCGAAGATAATAGAAGATTGGGGTCCTTGATTCGATCTCAACTCATCTCCTTCGATTAGAAACCCTGATCCACTTATCTCTCCTTAGATCCACCCATCTCTCTTGTTGGTTAACCTCACCATTCACTATAAAAGAGAGGCATGCCATTGGAAAAGGGGAGGACTCTTGAGAGCACCAAACTTATGGTCTTGCAGCATTGTGGAGATAGCTAGAGGAGAAGACACTTGGAGCTGGAGGATTGGCTTGGGCATCAAGCACCTTTTGTAAGTATTCTTCAAGTTGTAATGGAATAACTTGTCTTGTTTTCCCAAATCATTTGTGTTAATCTTGTTTTAATGATATGATTTGTATCTTGCATAGATTTAGATCCTAACTCATGTTTCAAGTTGCTAGAGAATAGTGCATCCTTGTGTTTTGGTTCCATCTTGACAGGTTCACTTGTGAGGGCTTGGAGCTTGGAGCAAATACCAAAAACAAGCGTCCGGATAGAAGGTCAGTTAAACTCCTTCTACTCTCTTTAGTATTTTAATCCTGAAATGTCTATTAGATCTAGGGATTCAAGGTAGCATTTGTTTTGACTTGTTTCTTGCTTTAAGGTTAGTTTAAAGTCTGCTTTAAAGTTAAGAGAGTTTTGGCTTATCCGTAGGACAAAATTCTACATAACAAGAATGGCGACTCCGCTAGTTTTGATTACTGCTTGATTGATTCAATTCACAGTCATTTATCTTTGAATTGTGAGTTTTTGTTGCACTTCAAACCAGTTTGAATCTTGGTCCTTTTTTACCCTTATTCACCCCTCCTCGCAGTATTTATCTCCCTGTTTAATCACTGAGCCCCCTGGGTTAGCAACAACCCTGAAAATTTTATTTTTTCTTCTCAAGTTGCGCTCTTTCTTCCCCTTGCCACAGTACCGCGCCCTCATAGCTACTTCCAGTGCGGTAGTACCGCGCCCTAGCCCTTAGTACCAGAGCGGTACTATCACAGTGCCGCGCTTCAGCCAGACCATAACCCGCGGTAGTGTCTGCAAGCTTTTAAATTTTTTACCTTTGCTTAGTTTCCTGAGTTTCTCTCTGCCTTAGGTAGTCTTTACTGTTGCCTGTTAGCATCCTGGTTAATTTCCAGTCTGCATGGTGTGCTTATTACCCAGTTTGTGAGCTTGATTGTTGATTGAATTAGTGGCACTTTTGACATATTGGTCATTTTTCAGTCTGATTGCATTGACTCGATTTTTTCACCACAACCAACTCAACACCACTGTTCTCTGTTACTGAATACTGTAGTTTTTACAGTCATATTATCATTGTTATTTTCAGTAACTTAAAAAGATCATTAGTTGAGAGTAATCTTGTTGTTTAAATTGAAAAATTCTAGTGGTATTTTGCATAGGGAATTGAACCATTGATTTTGCCATAGAAATTCTCATTGTAGAAGCATTGTAAATTGTAAAATCAGTGCATTGAAAAGAGTGTTTACTTCAATTTGGCTTTGTTTATAAATCGAAAAGAAAAGAAAAATCTTTTACTTTGATTGCTTGTGAAAATTTTCATGCATATTTGATCGAAGAACCTCTATCTTTACCTTAGCTAGATTTCATCGAAGACAAAGGCTTATTTGTGATTCATTCTCATTTGCATGGTTTGAGTCGTCATAACACCATCAAGTTTCACGTCCACTACCCGATTGAGTAAGACAGCCACTAAAATTAATCACCCTAATTAAACCAACTTTAACCTCACTTGAGGAAATCAAAAGAATTTGGTAGTTAGGTAGGACACCGGGGATAGGCATCAAAATAATTCCCCCTTGTCATTTTCATCTGAGACATAGTCGTTGTCTTTAAGGAACTAAAATCCTCTAGTACTTATTGACACGGTCACAGCTAGTTTGTGGAGGGGCCTCCTGACTGTTTCCAACTTTCAGGGGTTAAACGGCCGCGAGATTGAGAACCGGACGAACTCTGTGGAATACCGCACTCCACTTAGCCCTAAGGCAACATCGATCGCTGTCTTCTTCGGAAGGCTGAAGTGCCCAAAACATTTTTCGACGTGTCATGAACGAGGTGGCTTAGTATCTATTCTACTAGGGATCTTTTACCCAGGATCCCTTTCGGTAGAGGGATATCCTTCTTATATCGGTCTCTCATGTTGTATTGTTCGACTTGGATTTCATCACCTTGCGAAGGATACAGCCTGTTGAGGTCTCCAACTCTTAGTTAGGAGTTTGCTTGCTATCTCATCTTTGTAGAGGGTCATTTTTTATTTATAGGGACTGCTTGTTGGCATTCTGGCCATTTTTGATGATCAGCTCGCTTATTGAGACATCGGTCTCAGTATAGATTTTAGAGCTTGCTTTTTTGGCCTGTGAGCCTTGCTTTTTCTAGCTCCTCTTCTGCACACTCGGTTGCATTAGAGTTTTTGAGTTCTTTGTTCACGATACTGCCCCCGATTTTCATTTTCCTGTCATCATGTCAGATCTACCACGAAGATCACGAAGACAACAAGGCCAAAGCCCTCCACCACCACCACCGCCACGGACTACTGGTCCGCCTGCATCACGCATTCCTGCTCCTCCTGGCCGCGGTGCTGGTCGAGGCAACATTCCACCGCCGACACGTACAACATCTTCAGTTACGCCCATAACTGCCACACACAGCACAGTCTCAGGATCTATTGCAGCTTCTGCAACCACTAGCACATCTGAGACTTCCACTGTCACCTCACCCACTGTCATTCCAGATTTATCTGTTCCAGTGGACACAGTTACCGCAACTGAACCTAGTACAACCCAGAGTACTAGACCAGAGGTCATCCTTCTATCGGATGCCAACACTTCCCGTCCATCAGATACTTTTCACGATGATATAGACAGATCTATTGGCACCACAGAAGGGTCTGACCAGGACATACCTGGCTTAATTTCAGTCCCAGGAGGATACGTTGAAATCGTTGAAGATACTCGTCTACCTGACACACCCTTTGAACCTGATTATGGTTTCATCACTTCCCAGGCGGATCTTCCACCTGTTATCACTACGACACCCAGTGTTCATCCTCAGGAGACAAGTTCTTCTAGCAACGTACCTCGTACTATAGCTCTACCCAATCTCCCACCGAGACATGAAATCATGGCTTCCATCCAGTCTAGTATGGTTAGCCTAGCGAACTCTCCGTTAGCATCAGCGCGGTTTAGGCGCAGCACAGAGCACATGCTCTCGTTAGCCTCTAGATATCCCCCTGACACTCGTCCTTCTGAATATAGGGATCCCAACATCCCGTCTAGCACGGAGTTTCGACACTCCTTTGCAGACGGCGCAGGACCTTCAGATGTTACCATACCTAGTTTTTTGCCGGATCCCCAAAACCTTTTCCAGGACATGAACTCGGACCCAGTTATCGAGGGTCCTCCTACCATTGAACATGTCATGGACGACGCTAATACCCCTGGGCTAAATTCCCCGCATTTGCTGTCATCACCTATATTTGGTGCACATTCTATGAGGGATAACCCAGTTTTTTCCCCGTCCTCACCTGTTCGATATGGACGAACCCCTTCGCAAATAGGTACTTTTGGTGCCGTTGGCCAATCCACGTTATCATATTTGACCAGCGGCGGAAGAACGCTTAGTCTCACTGCTGGATCTTCCGGTTGGACCGGAGGATCACCCTCAGCCACCATTTACACTATCTCAGGAGGTGGACAACCGACTACAGTGGTCCCCAACTCTAGCTACCAAATCCCCCCTGGTGGGCCATCAACCCAACCAGTTGGTGGACAAACTTTTGTTGGGAACCCTGTTCCGAGTCAACAACCTCCAACTGGTGGGCCATCAACCCAACCAGTTGGAGGACAACCTTTTGCTGGGAACCCACTTCCCAGTCAACAACCTCCTCATATAGGGCCATCCAACCTAACTGCTGGCGGACAACCTATTGGCTCGATTTAACAAGCTTCCCAACCAGCAGCATCTACTCAGTTCGGTATGTACAATCCACCTGGCAGTGGACAACTTTATTCCGGTGTTCCAACCGGGCCTTACTCTCAACAACCCCTGTCAGGCATGCTTCCTTCTTGGGATCATCAAATCCCGCAGAGTGGGGGGTAATCACTTTTTGGAAACTGGTACCAAGCTGGGGGGCAATCTCAGATTTCCCCTAACTTGAATTCTGGCTTCCCTTACCCTTCAGTTGCTACAACTCCATGGAACCCATCATTGCAATTTCCACTCGCTTCTCAAGCAGGAACGAGCCTTCCATGGACACCACCGTCGCAACCACCCCCCAACCCTGCTATAGGAAATCCTCCACTTGCACAGTATGGTGGTAATATCCCTGGAACACAACAATTACAAGGAACTTTTCCCCAACAAGGAACAGCAACCATTCCTGGGTATCAACAGCCTCAGGGTACTATACCCACTCAGCAGAACACTCACCAACCGGTTGCTTACAATCAACCGGTTAACCAGATGGCTTACCATCCACAGAATTTCCAGCAGTATCCCGCGGGAAACTCATATGGGTATAACACACAACAGTATGCTATGCAGGGCCCTCCAGGGTTCTCGGTACCACATGGTTATCACTCATTCCTGCAGACCAACCGTCAACTTCCCTTTTTGGCCACACTTGATCTACCTGATTTGTCGAGGCTTATCAACGATCCTATATGGCACGAACCTCACTGGCCACCTATCCCAGCCAAACTACCATCGGACATTCCTAAGTTCGATGCAAAACCCGGGGAAGACCCCAAGAACCACGTGATGACCTTCCATCTTTGGTGTTCATCCAACTCCTTGATGGATGATTCCATCCGACTTCGGCTCTTCCAACGCACGCTCACCGGAACGGCAGCAAAATGGTATATCGAGCTGCCACAACACTCTTTTCGTGATTTCAACACTTTGGCTATGCAGTTTCTGACACATTTCCAGCTTCCCATCCGGTATGAGACTGGAACAGAACTGCTAACTTCACTACGTCAAACCACTTCTACACATATTTCGGATCACATCCATGAGTGGCGAAGACGCCGTAGGCTAATAAAGGAACCTATTCCGGATCAGCTACTTGCTGATTGGTTTACAAAATCCTTCTTGCCTCCCATAGCCAGAGATATTGCTATGCGCGGACCGATTACAGAAGAACAAGCCATATCGGCAGCACAATACATGGATTTGGTATATACTCAATCCGGTACGTTACATGAACTTCTTCCACATGCCTCCCGCGTTCACACTGATCCTACAAAGCCTACCACTGAACCACCCATTGATGGTATTGTCGGTTCAGTCAAAGCTCATCCTGCTACCAACTCGACGGGACAACAAGCTTCTGCTTCCCCCGCTTTGACCCAGGCCGCTTCAAAAGCTTCCGCCTCTCCTGCTGTTTCCTCCGAAATGAATGCAGTCCAATCTACATCACAACCATCCGGAGGAAAGAAGAAAAAAAATCGTGGCAAACCCAAGAAGAACCAGCAGGAGAACCCCAAGCCACAACCTACCCAGAATGACCAGAAACCACGTCGGAAAGCTAAGTTTCCCTGCCTGATTTGTCAAGATGATCATTATACGCGTGACTGTCCCTACAAGGACGAGGTCCACAAGTTCGTTAAAGGATCCTCTCGCCCGGCAGTGCTAACTGACCCTTTCCCCCAACAGCAACAGCAAATGGTTGCCCAAGAATCCCCACAAGGGGGCAACCCGACCAATCCTTCCCGTGGAGAGACGTCCACGAACCGCGAAATCCTAATGACAAGTAATGAGGAGATTAATATTACCACTCGTTCAAAGATGTATGACAATCCTCCAAGTTCAAACAAACAATCGGAGATAGCCAAAGGCAAATCTCCTGTTGAAGATCCGATTCCTATTCCCCCTCCTAACGGTCATCTCCATATCGAGAGACCACTTATGGATACAGTGCTACGCCCACCCAAGGGCACCATACGAAAGGCGACATTCAATCCGAATGCGCGAGCTGCCCAAAACTACAACATTGTTGAGGATTTGGCTCAAGCACCTTGCGCTATGTCAACTCTCGAGGTTCTCCAACACTGCCCCACGCAGCGTAGAACCCTACTTTCAGCACTGGGGGCATTGGACCCAGATACTTCAAACTCCATCATGTTTAACTTGGAGCACGCTAAACCTAGGCTTTCTCACCAGCTAGCCTTCCAGGTGCATACAAAAATCCATGGAAATGTCATCCACCGCACTGTGTTAGATGAGGGTGCTTCCACGTCGATTATGTCTTTGAACTGCTGGAGAGCCTTAGGCTCACCCGAGGTCACAACTTCTCCCACTACTCTTAGGGCGTTTGATGGACATGGTTTTCAACCATATGGACTCATTCCCTCAATCGGTGTTGAACTGGGGGGCAAAACAGTATCCGTACACATCGAAGTCGTAGATGCACCTTTGGATTACAATCTCCTACTTGGTCGGAACTGGTTCTATGCCATGACCGCCATAGCATCTACAGTCTTCCGGATTGTACAATTTCCTCATGAAGGGAAAATTGTCACTATTGATCAACTGGATTACTGTATCCCAGACTCCCATCCGAACTCCACCAATACCGTCCCGTTATTGGATCAACCTCGGTACCGGTTCCAAGACATAGGTGTTGGTCTCATGAAGGATTCATCCCTCATTGGAGTTTTTCCAGAGCTGGGAACCCATCTTCAACCAGTCAACATGATTTCATCGCATGTCACCCCTTCCAATGATTCATGGGTGATTCCGAGTCCTACTCGGATCCAAGGCTATGGCAATTCCATGCCTTTGAACAGAAACCTTGCAGCATATGACGCGATCCAATCAGCCACAGATTGGGTCGATTGTTCTACTGATCACACAGTGGCACAGCTCTCGACTGAAACTCATACACACCCACCATTGTTTGATCCTCTCAACTTGATTTTTCCCACTGACGAATCAATCATAGAGGTTATGTGCGGTGATGAGCCACCTTGGGGAGATTTTCATCATCGATCTTCATTCCCCACCATTCAGTCACTTGAGCCTGATACCAAATCCAGTGCTTCACTTGGGATGGTGCAAGCCAAGTTCCCCACTTCCCTCGACGAAGTATTCTCCGAAGGCAACTTGGCCAACCTTATGGCAACCACTCCCATCGACATTTCGGTAAAGCCTGGTATCGTGGAAAACGTACACATTGGCAAAACATGTACTCCTCTTGAAACAGAGTTCTATAATGCCTACTTTAAAACTTTCCGCGATGTTTTTGCTTGGAGTTATGAAGAGATGCCAGGGATTGACCCGTCGATTGTGGTCCACGAAATTCCAACTTTCCCTGGCACCCGATCTATTCGGCAAAAGCTTCGACCCGTTCATCCTCGTAAGGCAGCCGCCATTAAAGCAGAAGTTGAAAAACTTTTGCGTGCTGGTTTTATCTATCCTGTCCCATTGACAGAATGGGTATCCAACATCGTTCCCGTAGCCAAGAAACAGGGAACGATTAGAGTCTGTGTTGATTACCGTGATTTGAACAAGGCTTGTCCCAAGGACAACTACCCAACTCCGTTTATCGACCAGATCATCGATAACTGTGCCGGAAGCGTTATCTTTTCATTTATGGATGGCTTCTCTGGCTATAATCAGATCGATATCCTCCCAGCCGACCAACACAAAACGGCCTTTATCTGCCCTTGGGGGATCTTTGCATATCGAAAGTTACCTTTCGGCCTCAAAAATGCCGGGGCAACTTTCCAATGGGCGATGTCCTACGCATTCCATGACATCAAACATATCGTAGAGCCATATCTTGATGACCTTCCCGCTCACTCTCAAACTCGGGAAGAACATCCAGATCACTTGAGCGCCATTTTTGAAAGGTGCCGGCGCTACAATATACGTTTGAACCCACATAAGTGCGTCTTCTGTGTAGAAGCCGGAAAACTATTGGGCTTCATAGTCTCCAAAGACAGGATACGTCTAGATCCCGCAAAGGTAGCAGCTATCATAGCCCTGCCTTCACCTACCAATATCCCAGAACTTCAATGTTTGCAAGGGCATGCAAACTTTCTACGTCGTTTTATCTGCAATCTGTCCGAGATAACAAAAGGCTACATGCGGCTTCTCAAGAAGAATGTTCCCTTCATATGGGATGATGAAGCCCAACGCTCCTTTGACAATCTAAAGGCAGCCTTAACCAGAGATCCTGTGATTCAACCCCCCAATTACACACAGGACTACATCCTTTATCTCGTAGCCTCGATTTCCACCATTGGTATGGTGTTAGTCCAGGAAGATCACAACGGCATAGAACATGTGGTGTATTATCTTAGCAAGAGTCTTCTCGACTCTGAAACTCGCTACTCACATGTTGAAAAGCTGGCTCTGGCAACAGTATTTGCTGTCCAGAGATTCCGTCATTACATCTTACTCCGCCGGACCACCGTCATCGCCGATTTCAATCCAATGTACTACATCCTCACACGACAAGTGCTTGGGGGCAAGTACTCCCATTGGATTGTCATCCTCCAAGAGTTTGACTTGGAATTTGTCAAAGCCAAGTCTAAGAAATCTCTGGTCTTTGCTGAGTTAATTTGTAACTTGCCCCGTGCTACTGAGCAATCCGAGCCCATTGATTCTCTTCCTGACGAATCATTGTTCCTCATTAGCACGTCTGATCCGTGGTATGGGGATATTCTCTTATATCTCCAAACCCAACGCTTCCGTCCTGATCTCACCCGCGATGAACGACGACGTATCAGACATCACGCAAAATACTACCTTATAGTGAACGATACTCTGTATCGACGTGGTGTCGACACTGTCCTTCGACGCTGTTTGACCTTAGATGAGGCGGAACGCGTTCTCAACGACTGCCACGCTGGAGCATGTGGTGGTCATCTCTCTGGGATGGCTACGGCCCAGAAAATACTGCGAGCAGGATACTTCTGGCCCTCAATTTTCAAAGACTGCATTGAAACAGTCAAGAAGTGTCTGCCATGTCAATTCTTTCACAGCAAAGCACGCTCGCATCCTGCTCCACTCCATCCTGTCATTACCGTCGGCCCCTTCTCCAAATGGGGCATTGATTTTATGCACTGTAAGCCCACTTCAGCCGGGGGGCATAGCTATGTCATAGTAGCTGTCGACTACTTTACAAAATGGGCTGAAGCGATGCCTACATATGCTGAAGACGGCAAAACAGCAGCGCAGTTCATATTCAATCATATCATAGCTAGATTCGGTGTCCCACAGTCTATTGTGACCGATCATGGTTCCCATTTCAGGAACCATATGATCGAAGAACTAAGTGCCAAACTGGGTTTTCGCCACGAAAACTCAACCCCGTATTACCCACAAGCTAATGGCCAAGTTGAAGCCATTAATAAAGTCCTGAAACGAATGATTCAGCGCATTGTGGGTACCCAAAAATCCAATTGGCACTCAGCTCTGTTCTCAGCACTGTGGGCATACTGAACTTCAGTGAAAAGTGCTACTGGGTTTACACCGTTTCAACTGGTGTATGGCCTAGAAGCCATTCTCCCGATTGAATGTGAAATTCCATCACTCAAGATAGCCATAGAGCTACTTCCACACACTACTTCCGAAGAAGAACGGTTTCTATACCTAGCCAAGCTAGATGAAACCCGCCGCGACGCCGCTTTGGCTAATGAAGCTCACAAAAAATGCGTCAAAGCTCAATACGACAAATCCGTTCAACCTCGGATCTTCAATGAGGGTGACCTCGTACTTACATATGATCAGATGCATGATAAGCTTGGAAAAGGTAAACTTGAATCTATGTGGTACGGCCCCTTCATTGTAAAACGTGTCTTAGAAAAAGGAGCCTATGAACTAGTCGATTGTCATGGTACGCCATTGGCACGACCCCGCAACGGGCTATACCTCAAGCGTTTCTACGCGTGAGGTTACCCTACGCAGGTTACTTCTTGTACATAATGTACTTAGTTTGCTTTTTTGCTTTCTTTTTAAGTGTGCGCGTGGACCTCATGTATCTACTCTTACTTTGACTTGTGACTTTATGCACAGATGTCTGCCTACTTTGGATTCGCCGACGGTGCAAGCCGACATACCCGGAATCTCGCTTCCGCAGCATGGGTGATTTATTCCCCCACTGGCGAGTTGATTTCTTCAGGAGCCAATTGTTTAGGTCCTGCAACCAACAATATCGCGGAGTACCATGCAGTCATTGGTCTCTTGACAGAGGTTGCTTCACTTGGGATTGACTCCTTATCGGTCTTTTTAGACTCCCAACTCGTGGTTTCTCATCTAAACCGTATTTACACAGTTCGCGATCCTACATTACTTCGTTTATTTCGAAGAGTACGCCTCTTGGAACAGTCATTTGATTTTATCACATATCAACACATACCGAGAGAATTCAATTGTATTGCCGATTCATTGGCTAATTACATTTTGGATTGGCATCTTTCCCATACATAAAAACATCATAAAAAATAAAATGCACAAGTCATTGTAAATATTTAGATCATAAATAGGTCCATATCACTGTATATAAGAGTGTTTTTTCAAAAAATACATAAAGTTTGTGTCAAAGACAAAATTGGGGATCAAATCCCATATACAAAAAATTGGCCCTCAAAGCCTACATATCGCATACATGCCGCAAAAAGATCAAAGGACCATCTATGGAGACCTAGGAGACCTATCATGTCCCTCATCGGACTCCTCCCGCTGCTGGTGGTAACACACCACAGCTCGAACCACCCTGCGAAGAAGTAGACTGATACGACCAGGAACACCCACAGTATGCTGCTGGAGGTGGTAAGGGACGTCATCCATCCGCATAGCAGGGATACCATGGGTCAATCCCTGCAGGTTCCTCTCAATGTCCCGGACGCCTCCTGCCTCGTCTTCATCTTCCTCTTCGTCAGGAGCAGCTTGACGATCCACACCACCACCACGTAGTGGAGAGTATCCAGCTGGCCTCTGTGGTCCACGGTCTGCAACATGCATGCGAATATATATTAGGCGTCTTTTACACATTCTAAAAAAGCAATAAAAATTAAATATTCAAAAAGGAAAAAATACATATCCATAAAGGTCATACCAGAGTTGTCCCAATCATCATCCTCCGGCAATGCCAAGTCGATATCCTCACGGAAATCTACCCCTGAATAGGGATAGTCGTCAATCATGACTATCTGCTCCTCTAGCCAAGAGAAGAAGTCCTCTCCAAAGGCTAACTGCTGAGGTCCCCCGAGACGTCCAGCATAGTCACTCCATCGAGCCATCCATGGCTCAGTAGGTGGATGAGGGGGCATAGATATCTGTGGGCGTAGTAGTGGCACCCTCGCCAGAAAGAAAGTGACCAGGATGCTCCCATAGCCAAACTGGGTATTTTTCCCAGTCCTACACTTGTGCACTTGTTCCTTCAGATTGGACAACACTGCATCACACCAGTTGAAAATTGTTCCTCCCATACACTCTGCTGCGAGATTCACTTATGTACGGGATGCTTGATTTGGACTCACGCTTCCCGCTGCACGCGTGATAGTAAATAGCACGGTTTTTACAGGAAGATTTATGACCTCTTTTATGGCCACCTTCCCACTTTTCTTACTCAAACCCGCCTAGCTATATCGAGCAATCAAGTCATCTGTGCTTGATTCTGAAGCTGTGTACCCGGTAAAGTTCGCCCGGGCCCCTCTTTTCGAGAGGCCTGTGAGGAAATAAATATCCTCGAGTTGGATCTCAAGCACATGCTCTCCCACTCGGAAAGCTTGAATGTCAGGGTCCCACAATTGGATAAGGTGAGTAAGGAGCTTAGGTTGCTGGCGGATCCCTTTGGTCTTGAAGAAATTTAGCAAACCACATTCTCGCAATGCGGTCACGGTTGGTAAGTCATGTTCGGCTGCAAAATCATCCGCTTCGTGCTCTCTCTCTTTCCAGCTTACCATTTTGCTCCGAATAAGTTGCAAATCCCTGCAAAAGGGCAAACAAAACAATTAGTAACTATTTAACAACTTACTTCCAACAAAAAATTGGAGAAAATTTGATTTTTTGAACTTGAAATTCGCCTGTGCCGCGCCTGGAGGATACCCTACCGCGCGGAAGTCCACACTACCGTGCCTCAGTTTGAGGATACAGCGCGGTACTGTTCAACGGTACCGCGTCTTTCGATAGGGCCCCCACGCGGTAGTGTGGAAGGCGATTCTTGCCCAAAAGGGCTTGCTAAAAAAATATTTTTTTCCGGTGAAAGCAAAAATTTCTTACATGAAATGAAAGAGGGGCTCAAGCACTCTTACCTGGCGCAGACGGCGGTCGAAATGGTGTCCCAGAACTCCCGGTATGGATCCTTGAAATCTTGCTCCAAAATGGGTGAAAATGTCTCCTTTGGGTAAAAAACACAAATGAATAGTAATTTCTATTTTTACCATTCCTTATATAGCATTTTTTCACATTTTTTAATTCATTAATTAATTACTATTTTTAATAATTGAAATAAACCCTTGTTCACATTGCTAATGTCCAGTTTTTGAGCATTTATTGACAGGATCCTCGGTAAAAATGCGATACATTCACACTGGTGTTTATTCATAATTTGACCTTCATTTTGAGCCCACTTTATCTTTTTCGTGCTCTGGATTTAAAACTTGAAAAAGATTCCAAGCGCTTTTACACCCATGTCGTGCTTATCAAACTCAAGTAAACGGTGTCGAGTACGGTCAGCTTTACTCATGCTCGTTAAACAATGAGGAAAGTATTATCCTAGTTGTATTTTATTCTTTTTTCGGACCAGAATAATTTAAAATTTACGAAAAAGACCATAGGAGTCCATAGTTAAGCTCTTTTCAGACTCCTTAAAATTGAAAAGATTGCCAAGTGATCTTGACTCTTTCACACTTGTAAAAGTATTTGAAAGGTCGTCTATTCGGTGATAGGTTACCCCTTTTTCGGCCCGTCTAGACTATTTACGAGAAAGGTATACCTCAGTCAATCTCGGCTGGGAGAGTTCTCTCGGGAATTGTTTTACACTTTTTCGGGATCGAGGGACTAAATTTTACGAAAAAGTACATTATGGAGCTTCCTTTAAGTTTTTTAGGCTCTCTAAATATGAAAAACTACCGAGTTTTCCTTCCTTGGACTCGTTAAAATATTAACATCGAAGGACCCACTTTGGGACGAACCCCTCCTTTCTCAGGTTCGTAAAACATGTGAGATTGGACTCATCCATGAGATGAGCTACACCGAGCATCTGTTATCCTCTTCAAGCTCGTAAAACAAGAAAGAGGTACTCGTCCATCATGTCGGGGAAATATGGGAGAACAAGTCAAGTTTATCTATGGCAGCTTGTCAGTCGTTACCTTTGAACATGGCATGTGCCCGTCTCTTGTCTATATTTGGGTATCCGTCTTTCATTTAGTTATAGTCATCATCATGAGTCGTCTCCCTGGCCACGAGTCCACTCATCCGGTGTCTATCCTCTATTTATTAATAATCCCTGCTGCCAAGTCCTGTTACATGCCGATACATGTTCAAAGGGTCGCATCGTTTCGAGTCACTCATTGTGTCAGGCCTCCGCTGTGTCAATACATACTCCATTGCTTCATCATCCTATCATATGTGCCGATTTCGTGTCGATGATGTGGGAATCATCATGGCCCACCTTCGACGAGTCTATTCCTGTCGACACCAAATCACTATCCGGGAATTAGACTTAGAGATCAACCATTAGTACCTTGGTACCTGCATGCCTCAATGGCAGGTTTCCTCGTGTTTGACAGCAGGTTCACATCATTAACCTCTGATCAAGCAATCTCTCGGATGCTCGACATCAACTCATTCATTCGCATTTCGTTGAGATGTACTATTGATACCTTGGGAATCATTGTCATCATTGGTGATCTCCCTCGCATTTGTTAACGGTCCACATCATTGACTGGTAATCAAATGGTTTCTACCATGTTCGACTTCAACACCTTGTAATCACATGGTTAGATTCGTATCTTTCTTGCGATCGGGTAGAAGACCCTGGGCGCATCACTGTATCTCGACTGCGTCCAGGCTGCGATGGAGATGTCTCTTGTATTGTCACACAGATCCACTTATTGTATTGGTCGTGGCTGTGTCATTATTGTCTCATGGATCTACGATTGTTCATAGTAGCCATGATCTATCCACAGTTTACATTATCTCAGTACTCATGGATTTGCAATGTATTGGTCGGCAGCCATGCTTTGAGTCATCTGTTTCCGAGCATGGGAATGCCCGCCTCGGTGGTATATCTAACACTTTGTTTCTATTTCAGCTCAGTGTCGCTCTCCTCGATGCTATCTCTGCACATTGTATTCGTAAAGTCTTTCGGCCATCAGTCCCTTCTGACCTCACACTTTAGGGGGCATCTGTTATACCTCTATGTTTCACGGTGTCGCATCTCCATCACAAAACGAGTTGACGACATGTTCCCTACTATTTTGAACCATCCAGAAGAGACAGATGATGAGTCAACCTTGAAGGTGAATCCACCCTGGCAAGTTTTTGACCCACCTTGGACTTTATTTACACACACTACTGCACCTTGCTAGTTTGACAAAACGCGGTACTAGACACTACCGCGTTCTGCTATTTCCCCAAAGCGCGGCAGTGCCGCGTTCTGCAGTCTTTGCAAAGCGCGGTACTCTTTTAATAGCTTTTTTCCCTTGGCTTGTGGGATTTTGGATTTTCGAAGATAATAGAAGATTGGGGTCCTTGATTCGATCTCAACTCATCTCCTTCGATTAGAAACCCTGATCCACTTATCTCTCCTTAGATCCACCCATCTCTCTTGTTGGTTAACCTCACCATTCACTATAAAAGAGAGGCATGCCATTGGAAAAGGGGAGGACTCTTGAGAGCACCAAACTTATGGTCTTGCAGCATTGTGGAGATAGCTAGAGGAGAAGACACTTGGAGCTGGAGGATTGGCTTGGGCATCAAGCACCTTTTGTAAGTATTCTTCAAGTTGTAATGGAATAACTTGTCTTGTTTTCCCAAATCATTTGTGTTAATCTTGTTTTAATGATATTATTTGTATCTTGCATAGATTTAGATCCTAACTCATGTTTCAGGTTGCTAGAGAATAGTGCATCCTTGTGTTTTGGTTCCATTTTGACAGGTTCACTTGTGAGGGCTTGGAGCTTGGAGCAAATACCAAAAACAAGCGTCCGGATAGAAGGTCAGTTAAACTCCTTCTACTCTCTTTAGTATTTTAATCCTGAAATGTCTATTAGATCTAGGGATTCAAGGTAGCATTTGTTTTGACTTGTTTCTTGCTTTAAGGTTAGTTTAAAGTCTGCTTTAAAGTTAAGAGAGTTTTGGCTTATCCGTAGGACAAAATTCTACATAACAAAGAGGCTTATGGTCAGTGAGGATGACCGTTTCCTTTCTAAGGATGTAATGCCTCCATTGCTTGAGAGCTTGCACAATGGCGTACAGTTCTTTTTCGTACGTCGAATATCTTCTAACAGTGTCGTTAAAAGTTTTGGAATGAAAAGAGATTGGGTGACCAGACTGAGTGATCACTGCGCCCAAGGCATTGTCCGATGAGTCCATCTCAATCTCAAAGGGCTGATGCAAATCAGGTAACACAAGTACTAGTGCAGTGCAGAGCTTGTGTTTGAGATGTTCAAAAGATGCTTGTTGTGTCGGTGTCCATTTGAAGACAGTTTTCCCACTTCCCTTCGTCAATTGATTCAAGGGATAGGCTATGTGACTGAAGCCGAGTATGAATCATCTATAGAAATTCGCCAAACCAAGAAAACCTCTCATTTCTTGAATGTTGTGAGGAATGAATGTTGTGAGGAATGGGCCAATATTTGAGAATTTGTACTTTGTCTGGGTCGACGTGAATGCCTGCAGCGTCAATTACAAACCACAAATATTTGATGTTGTTCATCGTGGAGGAACATTTTTCCATGTTCAAGTAGAGTCGATGTTGTTGGAGAGTGTCGAGGACTTGCTGAAGATGTCCAACATGTTCTTCCCATTATCGATTGAAAATCAATATGTCTTTGCGATGAAAGGTCGAAGAATGTTATCCATGTATTGCATGAAGGTCACAGGTGCATTGGTTAGGCCGAAAGGCATGACTAACCATTCAAAAAATACTTCCTTGGTCTTGAAAGCAATTTCCCATACATCTGAGGGCTCGATTGGAATCTGATGATATCCCGACTTGAGGTCGAGCTTAGTAAAGAACTTGGCACCTTTCAGATAGTTGATGAGCTCGTCTATCCATGACAGAGGGTACCGATTCTTCACGGATATTTTGTTGAGTTCCCTGTAGTCGATGCACATGCGCCAAGTCTCGTATTTCTTTGGAACAAGGATGACTGGACTTCCACAAGGGGAGGAGATGGGTCGGATATGACCTTTGTCAATCAATTCTTGGATTTGTTTGTGAATCTCTTCATTTTTGAGAATGGATATTTTGTAGATAGATGCGTTAGGCAAAGAAGAACCAGGATCAAGTTCAATAGAGTGTTTTACCTGGAAATGTAGAGGTACTCCATCTGGAAATTGAAATAGGTTCTGGTACTCATCAAGAATGTTATCGATCTGTTGCTTCTGTCGGGAGTTGTACTCGTCGGTGACTCAACTTGTCGCTGCATTCTACCTAGAATGTTGCGGCTTTATCATAATCAATGCGAACTTCTGAGCATGATTGATGAGCTTCTTTGTCTGTTTAGCAGATACCATTGCAACCGTTGGTGTAGTTCGTCGTTCTGGTATGTTGTACCGTTGATTCTGAATTTTGAAAATAACCTTCTGTGGTCGTGACTGGTAACTTCCATGGCGATCCCATAGGTAAGGTTTCCAAAGCAGGGCATCGGCTGCATAGAGTGGTGCCACATCACAGAGTACTTCATCTTCAAAAGGCTTTATGAAGTATGTGATCTTGCATTTTCAGGTGATCCTTAGCTCTTGTCCATCCTTCATCCAACCAATGTTGTAAGGCTGAGGATGCAGAGTGGTCACAAGACCTAGTTTCTTTACGAGATCTTCATAAATAAAGTTACTCTAGCTCCCGTTGTCCACAATCAGATGCAATGGATTTTCTTGAACCCATATCTGTGTATGGAATAGGCGCTCGCGTTCCTCCTCGTTGACGATAATCGAAGCTGCTGGAGTTGTCGATGTCAAAAGAGTCGTTGCTTCTGGATCCAATTCTACCACAGTCTTGTCAAAGACTTCGGATGTCGACACTTTTTCCAAAAAGTTCTTCCGAGCTTTGCATTCAGACGTATCATGTCAAGATGGGTGATGATAGTTGCACCATTTTCTGGTGGGTTGCTTTCTATATTCCCTTTTGTGAAAAAGGATTTCTGTCGTGATCTAGCTTTGGCGGAGTCGGTTGAGAAGATTTCTATTTGTCGAAGTCGGTTGGTGCCTTCTTGTCGGGTAGTCGTCCTGATGTCGGCTTTGTCGTGAAGCGCGCTTTTCCCTTCTACACGGTTTCAAGTTTGTTGGCATAGTGGAATGCATCTGCAAGCGTAATGACAGTTAGAAACTCCATCTCCTGCTAAATGTACTGGGATAATCCATTGACGTTCTTCAAAACAAGCAATTTTTCTTCCTCTTGAACGCCAAGTCTAGACATGAGTCAATAGAACTTGTCGGTGTAACTTTGTATGAATTGTTCGTTCCATTACCTTAGCTACTGCTACTTCTTATACTACTGCTCAAGGTACTTGGGCGGGTAAAATTACTTCCGGATGTATTTGAAAAATTTCTCCCATGTGTCGATGGGGTCTCCGCTTTTCTCCATCTTTGTTGAGAGGTTCTCCCACTAGCAGTGCACAGATGTTGACATCTTTAAGGATGCAATGGTGATCTTGTTGGCTTCTGAGAGTTGATTCACAGAGTAATAGGATTCCAATTGTTGTAGCCAATTGTCGATGGATTACGGGTTAATCTTTCCTTCTAGATTCGGTATGTCCAAATTCATTTGCACTTTGAAGGGGTTGATTTTGTCGGAGTTGGTTCTCATCGGAAATGCTCCTGAATTCGAAGCAAATCGCGTGCGAATCTCGTTGAACTGGACGAACATCTCAGTTCATTGTCGAGCCAGCGCTTGCTCGATGAGCTTCTGTGTCTCATCGATTGCATGTCTTTCACCTATTTCTTTTGCCATCTCTGGAGGTAGTGTCTACTTGGATTGTTGAGTATGTGAGCGTGTTTGAACCGGCATAAGTCAGGTAACTTCGATGGAAGTGTCTACACAAACTTAAGCACGAACAAAGCCGATGCGCTCTGACGAAGATCTGAATGATCTATGAATCTGATTTGATACCAATGATCTGCATGTGGGAAGGATGCACGCGGGGGACAATAGTTTGAATGAATGAGTCGGCTCTATTATGGCGGAAGCATAAGAAAGAAGATAAGCAAGCAGGAATACACTACACAGATAATCACATACACACAGACAATATGCAGGAATGCGAACTGATATCTCTATTATTGAAAACCAGATAGATAAGATGTATATCACAATAGTTTACATGCTTATATAGAGAGTGTTGAGACACTTGGGTGACTTCCCGTTATGTTCAGTTACAAAAGAAGTTAGAACGGTTTGGTAGTTCAACCATTATAGTCGAATGGAAGACAGAGAGACAATCTGTCGAAGTTCAAAAGTCGCAAGTCACAGTTCAATGCCGCGCAAGTCGGTGTCGTGAAACCATGAGGTCGTTGAACTTGCCGAAGTTGCAAAACTTGTCGAAGTTGTGTCGATGTCAATGACTTGTCGTGAAACTATTAGCATTCGACAAAAATTCCAACTGTAATATGGATCATAAGAACTCATCCTGTTCCGATAGTCTATTTGCAGGGTATGTGTGGAAAAGGTTTGGAAAAATTAGAAGTTGATAAATATTGTGCAATTGAGCTCTTTTGTCACCTTATTTTTATCCTTATGCTCCGAGCCATGGGGGAATTCCTCTTGGGTCTTTTGGGTTACTGGCCAACCCGGAACTTTTTTGAAGAACCTTCAATTCTCATAAGTTAATATTGCTCAAACTCTGTGGTAGGATTATTATTATGTGGCAATAGTCAGGTTGTTAACATCCCCTTAGTAAATTCAGTTCGGACCCTATTGGTAGATACTTGCACCATTATCCGCAGTATCACTAGGATAATGGAAAGTGCTTCATAAAACAGGGAACACTATGTTCGAAGGGATATAAAATTGTAGGAGGAACCTAAAATTATAGTGTCTAGTGTAATTCAGCAATTGGAAAATTGGAGGAAGCAATAGGAAGCTAGATATGCAAGGGACCTTTTTGTTTCTAAAACCAAACATGAAATATTTATGGCACGGGTGAAACATATGAGGAGAAAGTTGATAATGGGAAAAATAGAAATCAAATTTTGGAAGGGAAAAGCAGAAGAGCAGAAAGAACAAATCAGCATGTTACAGGATAAAGTAAAGACTATAGAGCAAGAGTACTATTCTAGCTTTGTATTAGACAAGAAGTTGACAGCCCCCGAGGGCTCAATTATATTAGATGGGATCGTGCAAAATGTGGAAAGGGAGGAAGATACAACTTCCCATCTCTTTCCAATAGAAGAACAGAGGAATGAGACTCCAGAAGAACCAGGCAACAAAACAACTTAAATTTTTTCTATGCATTTTTTTTTTTAGATCAATATTATAGAATCTATACATGCAGAAAATATAGTATCAACCAACATCTAGAATTCTATGTCTTTGTGTGCTTTGCACCTTGTATGTAGTCTTCTACTTTACTATTTTCATAAATCATTTTAGAAATCAGCAGAATGTATCCACAAGTTGTCTAGTTCGGCCGCAACCTTTTTTATTAATAAAAAAAGTGACCATTTTTGTGAAAAAATGATGACTTCTTTTTTATTTTTTAAAGTTTTTTCCAATTTAATTTATTAATATTAACCACTTCACAAATTTACTTTATTCGTGGATATACCTAATCACTTTGAATGTAATAAGTTCCTTCTTCTCTATTAAAACAATATACTAGATAGCTAGGATCAATAAATCAATCTATTTTTATGAAAACAATATATTAGATAAAGAGTTTAAAACTAAAAGATGGCATCATTATCAACCTTTACTTAAATCAGTTTAATTTATTAAGGTTTTGTTAATTTTTTTTTATAATTTAGAGTAATCAATTATAAAATATCAAACACATGTGTCGCAAGAGCAGTGGGGGTGTCCTACATGGGCCTCATGGAAACCTAGAAATAAGCTACGCCTGGGGACTACAAAGAATGACTAATTTTTATATTGAAAATTGGAACTTACACATTCGCAATGATTCCATCCCAAAGCAACACATAAGTATCCAAGGAAAATCATCATAATTAACTTATCATATTACGGAAGAATCCTTGAATATGATACTATATAATGGTAAAAACCGTCATGAGGCAATCCCCTTCATTCCCAACTAAAACCCCTTAACTATATGCAATAATGAGGTACCACACACTTTCTCCTTGAGTAGGGTGTGTGGACACACTCCTTTCCCTCATGTAGGGTGTGTGGGATAAGGAAAATACATTATATATATATATATATATATATATATAATCATGAAAATTCATGAAATAAATTAGTTTGAATATGGTTGGCCTCGGTTACAACTCCTCAAACTTCTTGGTAAACATATTAACCATCCCAAACACACATAAAATGAGGATATGGTAAACCTAGAGGAGAGACCATACTCTGTTAAGGTTATGATGGATGAATTTCTCTATCCTCTTGAGCCTATATTCCCTATTTCCCCTTAGTGACCCATGTCCCTGAGTTGTCTTTTCCTTTGTTGTAACTCGTCCCCCTTTATATGGATTCTCTCTTATACATCATTGGGAGCTAAAGAAATCGGGAGTTTGGAGCATGAGTGGTTTGGTTGTAGACGAACCTGGTCTACAGTTTTGAAAGCTGTTGTAGCAATGGTGAGGTAATATGTATCTCATTCTTATTGTTTATTAATGGAAATTTATAATCTTTCCCTCCATTAATTTTATGTCTAAATTTTGTATTTCTCAATCTTTATTAGTTAAGGAAGGCTAGTATTTTCAATAGGTGAATCAAGATTATTTATGATTATTTCCATGCATTTGATTTGATTTGTACATTTATTGATGCCATAAATCTTTGAGGTGTTGAATTAATGTAACTTCAAAGAATATTCTACTTGTATTTTATTATTGTAACTCCGTCGAGGATGTTTTACCTCCGTTTGGGGATGTCATTATTATATTTGGTCATGTAAAAGTCATGAGTTAAGACCTCCATTGTAAGTCGAGTCAATAGTACCCTAAACAATGTAATGTAATATTATTTGAGTCTTTCTAAGAGAGGTCGGCCTAGTCAGCTAAGTGAGTCCAACCTAGATGGGTTAAAAGTCAAGTGAAAAGTAAAGTATAAATAGAGAGTGACTTCCTCTCATTTGTACCATTCACTCATTTATGCATCGCGCATTAGAGGAGAGAGAATTCTGCGAAGGAGGAGGAGGATTGGATTGGCTCTAGAGTTTGGGTTTGTCTCTCTTATTTGTGAGACCTATGTTGGGCATTGTAATTTGGTAATCTATATTGAGGAAGTTCTTGCTGGGTTTTCTTCCCCTTGAGGGTTTCCCAGGATACATTGTTATGTACCTTGTGATTGTGTATATTTCAAGGATCCTTGTCATGCTGCTATTTTGAAAATGTATTAAATGCTCATGAAGTTAGAATTTAGTCTTTAGTAGCATATAATATTAACATGGTATCAGAGCTAGCCTAAAAAGAGCAACTTTCATAGGGTAAATCTCCCTCTCTCTCTCTCCCCGAGCATAAAAATTAGGGCTTCTTACAAAAGTGGAATTTTTTAGTGCACGTGGCATAGGGAAGTGCGCCCCTCCTAGGCGCATCTATTGGCACCAAGATCGAAATTTTTAAGTGGGTGAATCTTCCAAAAATTCAAACCCTGGTTTGAATTTGGACCAGAAAAGCCAGAAACTATAAACCAGAATTTCGCAAGTCAAATTTCAAGGGTGAAATTTTGGAATCAGAAACCAAGTGTACTAGCATACTCGCCTCAGTCAAGCGCATATTTTGGTGGGTTCAGTTTTTACTTTTGAAAAAATTTAATTTTTGGTTCTTCTCTGCTCTCTAGGGTAAGATGGCCCCAAGCATTAAGCTTGATGACAATTTGGAAGGCATAGAGAAATTTTGTGCTTGGAATTATAGGATTGGAATCATTTCAGAAGAGAATGATCTTTCAAAGTTTTTTAAAGAAGATGTACCAGAACCCAAAGAAGCTGAAGCTAAGGAAAAGCATAAGAAGGGCATTATTAAAGCCAAGAGGATCATAGTAGACTCCATCAAGTATCACTTTATTTCTCAAGTGTCCTCCAAGAAAAATCCAAAGGAGATGTTTGATGGCCTATCAAGAATGTAGGAAGGAAGAAACATCAATCGAAAGATGAATTTGAGAACCCAACTCAAAAGCACGAAGATGAATCAAGGTAAATCTATCCAAGATTACTTTACTAGGGTTTCTCAATTCAAAGAACAACTAGAAGCAATTGGAGACAAGCTTGACGAAAATGAACTAGTGATGATTGCTCTCAATGGTATCACTAGACCTTGGGACTCTTTTATACAAACAATGTGTGCAAGAAAGGAAAGTCTACTATTTTAAGTTGTATGGGAAGAATGTGTTCAAGAGGAAGCTAGAGTGGCAAATAAAGAAGCAATACTCAGAGAAGATGATCAAGCCCTAGCTACTCATACTAAAAGAGGAAAGGGAAAATCCCATTTAAAGAAGGAAACTCATAAGGAGTTTCATCCACCTAAGAAGTTTCAGAAGTAAAAGAAAGGAAACTACAAGACTTCTCTTCTTATCAATGTTAGTATTGTGATAAGATGGGACATATTGCCAAAGATTGTCCAATGAGAAAATAAGAATACAAGAAGGAGAGTTACAAAAGACATCAATCTCATTTATTCAAAGAAGAAGAAGAAGAAGAAGGACCTCCCAGGACGTTACCAAAAGAAGAAATTCAAGAATATGTCCTATAATGGTGGTACTCTCTCCAATTTTGAAGAAAAGGTCTCCCCTCAAAAAGTTTCTCTAGGAGAATAAGAGAAGCCACATACAAGTTTGATTTAGGAACTCTGATGATGAAGAAGGATGTACTATATCTTAGCTTTAGAAAGGGTTTAGATTTATAGGTAGTGAATATATTATGTGGCCTAGAGGAAAAATCTATAGAATATGCAGAAGAAGGTGGCTCATATAAACTAAGAGGTCACTTAGAAGAAACCTTAATTCATGATACTACAAGTCTATGTGATATATGATCAACATTATAGATCATAAGCAAGAAAGGCACAAGACCTTAGAATCAGATGATGGAGTAGAGCTCACCATCATACATTCCATTAATCCCTACAAGGAGACTAGGATCAAAAGAGATCCTACCAAACAAACAAAGATAAGTACTTGCATTGTCATTTTTATCTAATTGTTTAAATTATATTGTTCAGTTGTGTACAGTTTTATATTCCTAGATTTAGGAAGTATAGTATGCATGTTAGATCAGTTGCATTAATGAACAATATGCATGTGATGGGTAAGTAGCCTATGGTGCTATACAACATTACATTGATACTTATCTAGAGTGAAACCTATTTGCTGACATATTGGGAGTAATGGACGCTCTTAATAATGTTCTGGTAGAGATGGAAGGCATCTAGAAATTTACCATATGAATGTGGGATATGGATGAATGTTGTGATAGCATTATGATAGTGTGACCTATGTTTTTATGCATATGCTTTGGAAACTATGAAATGTTTCTAACCATGCCACTAAATTTGAATTGTAGGAAGTATCATACACGATCACCTACAAATGAAGAATGATGAGAATTGTTTCGTAGAACAAGTGACGATGGTTCAACTATAAAGAAGAATAATGAAATCAAGCAGAGGAAGTCGACTATGACGAGATGTTGCTCTAGTAGCCAAACTCATGGTGTAATCAAAGCAGAAGAAGATATTGAGCAACCTCATAGAACCACATGTATGCAGATTGAAGAAGACCTTGTATGGGCTCAGAAGTCACCCATGGATATAATGATGAGATCAAGTATCACCTAGAGTGATGAGACATCAACCTTTTCTACAAGGTTGAAGATGAGAAGCTCATAGATGGGTGAAAGAGAGAACTTGCAACAGAGTTCAAGATCTTGGTATCCAATGACTTAGAAAGATGAAATAAATGGATATACAAGATAAAACATGTAGTGGATGGAAGTATTGAAATATACAAAGCTAGATTTGTGGCTCATGGATTCTCTCAAATGGAAGGAATCGATTATGAAGGAACATTTGCACCAGTAGCAAGGTACACTTCAAGCAGAACCATCATGGCACTTGCAGCCACAATGAAGTGGAAGTTACACCAGATGGATGTGAAAACAACTTTCTTGAATGGTGTCATTGAAGAATAAGTGTACATCGAACAACCATAAGGATTTGAGGTTGAAAATAGAGAGACACATGTCTACAAACTGAAGAAGGCTTTGTATGGATTGAAGCAAGCTCCAGGAGCTTGGTATGGAAGAATTGATAGTTTTCTAATGAGCTTGGGCTTTACCAAGAGTAAAGTTGATCCTAACCTTTACTTCAAGGATATGGATGATGAACCTGTCATATTATTGTTATATATGGATGACTTATTCCTGACATGTAATGAGAAGCAAATTTCAGAGTGCAAGAATAAGCTTGCTGCGGAATTCGAGATGAAAGACATTGGCTTGATGCGTTATTTTCTAGGTCTCGAAGTATGGAAGAGCCCAAAAGGAATCTTCCTTAACCAAGGGAAGTATGCAGTAGAAATATTGAAAAGATTTGATATGTTGGAATGTAAAGCCATAGCCACACCCATGGATACAAACTTGAAGTTTCTATCTGATGCTTCATCATAATTGGTGGATATGACACTATACAGGAAGATTATTGGGTCATTGATGTATCTGATGAATACCAGGCCAGATATATGCTTTGTTGTGAACACCTTGAGTCAGTATTTGGTTGAGACCAAACGTGTTCACCTTGTACCTGCAAATCATGTGATGAGGTACCTAAAAGGTACAATAGACTATGGTCTCAATTATACTAGAGATCATGACTTCAAACTATTTGGTTATATAGATTCAAATTGGGCAGGAAGTGTCTCAGACAGAAATAGCACTTCAGGTGGATGTTACAGTCTGGGGTCATCCATGATCTCATGGCTAAGAAGGAAGCAGTCTAGTGTTGCTCTCAGCACTGCAAAAGCAGAATATATTGCAACCTGTTCTGCCAATTGTGAAGCCATATGGATTCGGAAGTTGTTATTAGTTCTATTTGATCTAGAGGTAGATACCACAGTGATTCTATGTGATAACCATATTTTTATAAAGATGACAGAGAACCCCAATGTTCCATGATAAGTCGAAGCACATAGAAATATGGTATTTCTACATTCGAGATATGGTGTAGAAGGGAGCTATAAAGCTCCAATATGTGAGCACCGATGAGCAAGTTGCAGATGTGTTGACTAAGCCACTATCTCATGTGAAGTTTGAGCATTTTCGTGATAAGCTTGGTGTAGTCTGTAAGGACTTCCCTCGAAAGGGGGAGTAGTGTTGATGATATTGTGGTGCGGTGGGGTTGATCATCCCTAGAAAGTGATCCCGTAATTCTGAAAGGAAGGATAGTCTTAAATATTGGTCCTGAGTTGTGGTGGGATTGATCATCCCTAGACAGTGATCCTGTAATTCCGAAAGAAAGGATAGTCTTAAATTTTGATCCTAAGTTGTGGTGGGATTGATCATCCCTAAACAGTGATCCCGTAATTCCGAAAGGAAGGATAGTATTAAATGTTGATCCTTAGACTAGAATCTCGTAATTATGAAAGGAATGATTGTCTAAGATGTGATTAGTGGACAAGGATCCCATAATTCCGAAAGGAAGGATCGTCCAAGTGTGGTAGCTCCGTAAAGAATGGGTTTCGTAATTCCGAAAGGAAGGACTGTTTGAGCACCACCAGTGTTGATGGACTAGACTCCCATAATTCTGAAAGGAAGGACTGTCCATGATCCTGTAATTCCAAAAGGAAGGATCACCAGAGTTGATGGACTAGAATCTCGTAATTCCGAAAGGAAGGATTTTCCATGAGCCCGTAATTTCGAAAGGAATGATCAACAGAGTTGTTGGACTAGAATCCCGTAATTCTGAAAGGAAGGATCAGTAGAGTTGTTGGACTAGGTCCCGTAATTCTGAAAGGAAGGACTGTGTAATGTCCCCTCCTATCATACCAACATGATAGAGAGGATCATTGTGCTAAAACCGGGCAATTGGCCCCGATGCTTACTAAATAAAACATCCACATATCTAAAAAGACAGGCATGCAGATGTACAATCTAAGCAAACACAGCAAAAGTAAATCATGTGCAGAATTAACACACATCCATCATACATTCCTGATTTTTATGCCATATCATCAATTTAAGCAATATCAAATTTGCAAATGAGAATACTTATCTTAAATCAAGTAATCCCTGAGCAACCAGCTATGCTTCTGCAACATTCCACCCAACCGTAGGCCAGTGTGCTCCTCGATCTCTCAGCACCACTGCCACCCCCCGAGCTGGGCATGATCTCCACAAGGAAAAAGGGGAAAGCAGGCTCTCACATAGCCAAAGATATACCAGAATCAGCCAAGCCAATCAGTAATTGGGTTTCTCGGGCTATTAAGAGATGGACAGAGGTGAATTACTAAGATAGTGGCTCACCCATTGAGCTATGGATACTTAATTGGGCTCATCAAGCCAAATCTATCCTCTTCCACTCCTGAATCTCTTGCTCACAGGTTCAAACCAAGGATGGGGTTTCTACCAGCTCAGAAAAATGTGGGAACACACAAAACGAAATGGGAATATTGGGAAACAACCCAGGGAAGCCAAATCCGTTTTTAGAAAAACGTCCTTGGACATTCAAGGGCAAAAACGACCTCCATACAGTCCCCAAATCGTGGCCCTTCTCTCCCAAGCTACTGTATATGCAAAAACGAACTCCCAGGCATGGAAAAATGCAGGATTTGGATGAAAACGTGTAGGGAAAGACCCAGCTAGCTCCCACTGTGTGTGTGGATGAATGCCATGGGTGAAGAGTGGCTTTGGGCATAATTTCGTGGGGGTTTTCTTGCACAGTAAGCCAAAACTCGATTTCCCAGGTTGCTGTCTTGCCCATACATGAAAATTGACAGCGATACCTCTCTCATACCGCTAGCACAAGAACTCTATGCATCTATTCTAATTGCCAATACATAGAACGATAAATCAATGGCGGGGCCTTGGCCTTGAGCTCCTCACCATGACTAAATAACAATATTTACATCATTTACAATATTAATGCAATAGGGTCAAGCTGGGGACATTACAAACTGTCCACGATCCCGTAATTCTGAAAGGAAGGATCATGTGTGCTGCAGGTGATTGTATTCCAGTGCTGGAGAAGATTATGTTCCAGTATTGTAGCTAAGGATTCTCTAGTGCTGCAGATGTTCCAGTACTGAAGATGAGGATGCTCCATTGCTGCTGAAGATGATGCTCCAATGTTGAAGATGAGGATGCTCCATTGTTATATAAGTTGATGCTCCAGTGCTGAAGATGAGGATGCCATTACTAAAGATGATGATGTTCCAGCCTCGTGCTGTAGATGATGATACTTCAGCTCTATACTGAAGGTGATGATGATGTTACATCAAGTTGTTCCAGTTTCTGATATTGATGTTGTTGAACAAATTCCAATGATTTGTAGATGTACCAACCAATGTTCCAGATGATGTTGTTGATGATGCCCCTCCTTCCTCCTTCCGATGATGTTGTGTAGAGCCACACACGTTGTTGTTGTTGTTTTTTTCAGTAGAATACCCTTCTTGTTAAGGGGGAGTTTTGAATTAATGTAACTTCGAAGAATATTCTACTTGTATTTTATTATTGTAACTTCATCAGGGATGTTTTACCTCCATTCGGGGATGTCATTATTATATTTGTTCATGTAAAAGTCATGAGGTAAAACCTCCATTGTAATTCGGGTCGATAGTACCCAAAAGAATGTAATATAAAATTATTTGAGTCTTTCTAGGAGAGGTTGGCCCAGTCAGTTAAGTGAGGCCGACCTAGATGGGTTAAAATTCAAGTGAAAAGTAAAGTATAAATAGAGAGTGACTTCCTCTCATTTGTACCATTCACTCATTCAAGCATTGCGCATTAGAGGAGAGAGAGAAGTATGCAAAGGAGGAGAAGGATTGGCTTGGCTCTAGAGTTTGGGTTTTTCTATCTTATTTGTGAGACCTATTTTGGGCATTGTAGTTTGGTAATCTATATTGAGGAATTTCTTGTTGGGTTTTCTTCCCCTTGAGGGTTTCCCAAGATATATTGATGTGTTGATTGTGTATCTCTCAGAGATCCTTGTTATGTTGCTATTGTGAAAATGTATTAAATGCTCATTGTTAACACCCAAAAAGTGCTCACCAGCTCATTTCCTTATTCATAGGACCCATTTGTCCACTTTTTCACCATTTGAGCCCCTAAAGCCATCAAAAGGTCACCAAAAGACCTTAATACACCCCTTTTTTCCACTCAAAATGAATATTTTTCCTCAAAAAGCATAAAAAACCCTCAAAAAGGGTCCAGAATTCCCAAAAATATTAAAAAGGGAATAAAAACATTAAAAATATTCAAAAAAGAAAAAAATGAGGGAAGAGGTACCTAAACCATGTTGGTCAATACCATTGGTTTCCTCAAAACCATAATGGTATTCCCCACCACCAAAAACTATAAAAAGGTGGTAGGGGCTCCTCACTTTCCATCCATCCATCTTCCTATCCTCATGCTGTCAAAATCTCCCATGAGCTTTTGACTATTGTAGCTATCTTGGAGAAGAGACCTTTGGAGCTTGGAGCTACTCACCTTGGAAGTTGCTCAACAATCTTCACCACTTGGAGGTATTACCATTGCAAGCACTTGCTTGCCCCTATTCTTAATACGAAATCCTTTCTTTTACATATTCAATTGTTTTTGCTTTCTATAATATTTCCATTATTTGCTTATTTACTTCACACAGATCCATGATTAATATAGTTTAGATTAGTTTGTTATTTATTTCTATTGAAACTGCTGCTACTAGTTAGCAGGTGCCCATTGCACTAAGCTTGGTTGCAAAACAAAGCCAACAATTTTTGGCGACTCCGCAGGCTTTGAATTCTTAGATCTCAATTTCTTACATTAGATCTTAGTTTTTGTAAGTTTAAATCAGTTTAATTCATAGATCTGCCATCCTAGACAGCAGATCCATTGCTGTTCTAGATCTTGGCCCCTTCTATTGCCATTAACAGCCCGAAATTTCCATTTTCGGGTTCGTTTTTCGGCGTCCATTTTCGGCATTCGCCTCGCGGTTTTTTGCCTGACAGTCGCGCGGTTCATCGTGACTTTTCGGTTTTTTCCGCGCAGCTCGCCGCGGCTTCGCGACCAATTTCCGCGCTGCACATCGCGGCTTTGCGGCTGAAAAACGCACTGCCCATCGCGACTGTGTGACAGGAATCCGCGCTGCACATCGCGGCTTCGCGGCCGAAACCCGCACGGCCCATCGCGGCTGTTTTCCATAAACCCACGATGCAAGTTTTTTCAATTCGGCCAATTTTTTGAAAAATATTTTTTGCTGTATTTTCTGCCCATTTACCACATTTTACAATATTAAAGTTCCTACATTTTTTACAGCCATAGAAATTTTTTACTATTTAGAATGCTCATTTAAAAAGTCTTTTTAAAAATTTTCAGAAATTGAAAGAGAGATTTTTCTGCTTTTAGCTAGATCAAGGTTTCACTGTTTATTTGTTCAATACTTTGCACAAGCAATTTTTTAAAAAAAGAAATCCATTTATTTCTTGAAGTATTCATATTATTTGCTTTCCTATTTTCAAAATCCATTATTTTTGAATAGTTTTTTGCAAAGCATTTACATTTTAATTTCAGTTTAAACCACACTTGCACCCACTCTGCCACTAATTTCAAACTGAGCCTTAAAATTTACCCTAAATTCAACCAACTTTTAACCCCACTTGGGGAGAACTTAAAAGAACTTTGTAGTTAGGTAGAATTGAGGGGATAGGTGTTCCAATAACACCCCTCAGTTATTACATTTGAGACATAGCTGTTGTCCATTAGGGAACCAAAATCCCCCATTATTTTTTGGCACGGTCACAACCAGTTTATCAGAAGGCCTCTCCCCTAGGAGAGTTGAAGTCGCCAGAGTTGTTCCGGAGGCCTGAGTGGAATACCGCAATCCATTCAGTAACCGAAGGCTACCTCTCGCAGTTCTCAGGGTATCCTTGTATGGGGATACTGCGGTAAAAGGACCAAACGGAAGATTCACCTTTTCTGGACGTGTCATGAACAGGGTATCCTAGTTGCCACTCTTTAGGATTGTCTACCCGGTTTCCCTCCCGGTAGGGGGAGATCTAGCCGTTGATTCAACACTCTATATCGTCTGACTTGGATTTCATCACCTTGCAGAGGATATCGTTTGTCGACTCACGATACTTCTAGTTAGGTGTTTACATGATACATTACCCACGTTTGGTCTAGTAGCACCTCTTTTTTCTAGAAACTGTTTGACTGTTGGTATTCTGACCATTTTTGTTGCATCCCTCCACTTATTATAGCACAACTGCTATAATAAGTGCTTTTTGAGGTTGATTTTTTGGCCTGAGAGCCTCTATTTTCACTCCCCTTTTTGCACTCATAGTTGCATTAGGGTTTCGAGTTTTTACATCACCACCTTACACTGAAAATTTTTAAACAAAAAACATATTTCTCACCATTGAGAATTTTAGACGATCTCGTCGTCTTCAGGGTGAACCCCCAGAGTTCAGTCTACTTGGCTCTCCACGTCACTGACGTCGAGCCTTATCCCTTGACTCGACATGTCATCGGCCAAACATACAGTCATCCGATTCTGACACGCCTCACTTCACATCTGATTCTGAGGCTGAATCCGAAAACCCTACTGAGTTATTACCAACCAACCTCATGGCTGGAACACAATTCAACCCACTTTTTACCGGTACTATTGGAGATACATCCACAAACCCTTCCACTACTGTGCCATCCATGGTAACAACAAACCCTCTAGGCATGCCTAACGTGGGGGACACTCCACCTTTAGGAATGCCCAACACTGGACTACCTCCTATTATGGGTATGCCAAATATAGGGGTCACACCCCCTCTCATTACCACAACCCAGATCCCAGGAATTCCTGGTACTATTCCTAACCCTAGTGTAACCCATGTTGCACTTGGAAACGCTGCCCCATACCAAACCACAGCAGTTGGAGGACACATACCTTCAATACCTAGCATACCCTTAGGGGCTACTGGACCACAACATAATGCCACCATGAATAGTTATGTCCCAGCCACTACGCCACACCCATCTGCTAGTTTACCTTACATGGCAAGTCTGAACTTACCAGACTTAGCCAGGCTAACCAATGATCCCATCAGGCACAATCCTACATGGCCACCCATGCCTACAAAGCTCCCCTCGGACATACCCAAGTTTGAAGGAAAACCTAGGGAGGACCCTCAAAACCACATAATGTCTTTTCACCTATGGTGTTCATCGAACTCCATCATGGATGACTCCATTCGTCTAAGACTATTGCAACGAACGTTCACTGGCTCTGAAGCCAACTGGTACATCGAACAACCACATGGGACCCACCATACTTTCACGTCTCTCACCTCCACTTTCCTTCAATTTTTTCAGCTACCTATACGTTACGATGCAGGAGTTGAAATACTGTTGTCTTGCAGACAAAACACAGCTACCCACATCACGGACCACATCCATGAGTGGCGCAAGCATCGTATCCTCTGTAAGATTAAACTGGATGACCGTATATTTTTGGACTAGTTTCTTAAATCACTCCTACCCCTCATAGCAAAAGACGTCGCTTCCGAATGACCCCAATCGGAGGAATAAGCTATCCTAAAAGATCAGCAATTCGACCTAATTTATGCTCAATCAGGCTATCTCTACACCATCATACCAGACGCCTCACGAGGCGATTCTTCACGCAGTGACACGCCGGGGGCATCACATGCCGCTGATGGTATTATTGGACAAGTCACACTGCACTTTAAACCTTTTAGTATGGTGAGCACCATAAATGCCCCAGACCTCTCTAGGGCTACATCTAATTCTGGAGCGACAACTTCGTACGCTTCAACGAATCAGACCCATCAAACTCATGGACCCTCTTGTCCACAACATTGCTATTGGCAAGCGCCATAAGCATATGTACCACCCACATACTATAACCAACCGGCTACCCAGAACCCAATTCAGTTCCTGCCACAACCAATGTATTACCCACAGCAAGCTGCAATAGCTAACCCAACACCTCCAATAGCTCAGGGTTACCAACAACCCCAGCAGGTAACTAGACCACCTCCAGCCCCACCAGCTTATTATCCACCGCAACCTGCTCCTGCACCTGCGGCAAATCAAAATCCTCCCACTGCTCAAGGGCAAGTGTACACACAACACAATCAGCCCCAACATCAAAACAACCAACGCAACCAGGGTGGACAACAAAACCATGGAAGAGGACGTAACCGCGGCAACAACCAACAACATCATCAAGGTCCACCACCTACCAATCCTCCACAAAATAACAACAATGCTGCCCCTCCCAACCAGAATTCAGATCGTCATCCCAAGCAGCCTAAAAATAATAACCTCAGAACAAACCATCCTTGTTCTATTTGCGGGGTCTATGGCCACTACACACATGCTTACCCACATTTGGAGCGAGCTCAGCAACTCTGGACTGATGATTCCCATCGTCAAGGGCAAGCGACTCCTCAGGCGCCACCGAACCCCCCCACCCCCTCAGCAGCAACCTTTGGTGCTACAAAACCCCCTACCAACCCAAGGTATAGTGAACACCAGCCATTGGCTCCCCCTCAAGGCAACGCGCCACCACAACAACATATCACTTATGCTGCTCCTGATCAACCCATGTTCGATTCAGGTACCCACCACTTGTTAATGATGTCATCAACTGATGTCAACCTCCAAACCCGCCGGAACCAATATGGCTCCACCCCTGAAGACCCTCCCACCGACAACAACACTAACGCTCATCCCACTAATTAGACGTTACGTATACCTCCGTTTCCACTCGATGGCGCCTCTAAAGCACCTCGCTTCCCACTTCATCGCATCAACAATAACCCCAATGCTCGCGCTGCGTTGAATTACAGCATTGTAGATGACTTAGCCCAGTCTCCCGCGGCCATGTCTGCTTTAGAAGTCTTAAAAAACTATCCTTCACAACGCAAAACTTTGCTCTCTACCATTGGTGCTATTGACCCCAATGATTCACAATTGATGGCATTTGATTCCGATCAGTCTGAACCACGCCTGCCTTCCACTTTAGCATTCCAAGTTTTTGTTTCCGTTCAGAATCTTGTCATCCATCGGTGCATTATCGATGAAGGCGCCCCTACATGCGTTATGTCCACATTCGTTTGGCATAAGTTGGGATCCCCTACTCTCCAGCAGTCCACCACCGCGTTGCGAGCCTACAAAGGCCGTTCGACTCAACCCCAAGGTCTCTTAGCTAATGTCCCCATCCAACTGGCTAGTAAAACCGTGCTCATTGATATAGAGGTCATCAATGCCCAACTTGATTATAACCTCTTACTTGGTCGCAGCTACATGTATGCCATGCGGGTGGTTGCCTCCTCTGTTTTTTGTACCATGATGTTCCCCCATGAGGGACGCGTGGTCAAGGTCGACCAACTCACCTATTACGATCCTAAGGCCCCAGCTGCACCCGAAAATGTTCTCCCCATGGTTGAACAACTTGTTTGTGGTGCTACTACCCTCGTTTGTTTCCTCCGTGGGACCCGGACTTTACACCGACACGCCGATGACTTCTACATTCCAGTCCATCCCACCCCCGTCACCAGCACCCAAAGTATCTGACCTATGTACCCTGTCCCACAATACACAAACACCCAACAATCAACCACCCTTCTTACCTAAACCACCATTGGTCCCTAGTCACATTGGTGTCACACCCATCCACACAATCCCCTTTCTATTCCCTCCCTCAAGCGTAGTAAGCGCTCCGGTTATGGCTACCCTTAGTCTTCCCGGGTTAACCTTGGGATTACCCGTGTGGTATATTTCGCCTCCCGTTCCCCCGCCGACACCGAATGTCGTCTTGTAACCGGTGCAACCCATTGTTACTATTACTCAACCACCTCCCAGTGTCACTACCCCTTCATCTTCTATGAATCCCCCTCCTCTTATCAAGCCCACTGGGGGCAGAGGCCCACAACCATACATTGCGGTACCTCCTCCCAAAGCAGTTAAACCTCCCCCCGTGTTTCGTGCTCCTCCTAAATGCGCATTGTGTGATGAGTTAGGCCATCCAACTCATCAATGTCCACAATTACCTGCATTACAGGAACACATGCAAATGCTTGACGACGACCCCAACATCCCGGTTGTCAAAATCGACCCAAACACCAAGCCTCGTGATAAATCACTACGTACCAACCACCCTTGTGTGATATGCAGTATTTACGGCCATTACTCACATCACTGTCCTGATATCTCAGATTACATAGCAGCTCTCTACGAGATGAATAATTTGGACCTTGAGATGGTGCCCCCCACAATTGAGGAGATCTACCCTCCCGTAGCATCCCCATCCGGAGAGATTAACACCATCTATATGATTTCAACAACATACAAACCAGAACCCATCGATTTATGGTCTGATTACTTCCATACCGATGAGCAAATTTTAGAGGCCCTTACTGCCCCTGATTATCCCTGGGAAGACATGCACCATCGTTCATACTTCCTCCTAAAAGAGTCCTCCTCTACCACCGCTACCCAATTCGCGGTTGAGTCCAAAGATTTTCTTCCTACTAAAGTCGACTGGTTTAAGGATCCTATTCCTGCTCTTGATGCCTTTGAGGAAGGTAACATGGCCAATATCTCACCCATCATCCACATCGATATCTCTGACCCACCTAGTGCCCTTGAAATCATTACCTTAGGAGCCTCCTGCACTGACCATGAGATTGGAGAATACAAAAAACTTTTCCAAGAATTTCGTGATGTCTTTGCCTGGTCCTATACCGAAATGCTTGGTATTGACCCCGCCATTATAGAGCATCATATTGACACATGACCTGATGTACCCCTCGTTCGTCAGAAACAACGACCCATTCATCCTTCCAAGCTCCCCGCTGTTAAAGCCGAGGTTGAGAAACTTCGCAAAGCAGGATTCATTTATCCTATTGCTTATACCACCTGGGTTTCAAACCCCTTTCCCGTTAACAAAAAGCAAGGCACCCTTAGGGTATGCACTGACTTCCACGATTTAAATCGAGCTTGTCCCAAAGACAACTTCCCCACACCATTCATTGACCAACTCATTGATGTGTGTGCGGGACACGAAGTCCTATCTTTCATGGACAGATTTTTTGGATACAACCAGATTCAGATCCGTAAGGAGGATCAGTACAAGACTGCTTTTACAACCCCATGGGGCACCTTTGCCTATCGCGTCATGCCTTTCGGCCTCAAAATTGCTGGTGCCACCTTCCAGCAGACCATGACCTAATGTTTTCACGACTTGGTCCATATCCTGCTAGTCTATCTTGATGACCTTACAGCTCGTTCCCGGAAATGATCAGACCACCTTAACGACCTCCGGCAAGTTTTTCTGCGTTGTCGTAAATATAAAATCCGCTTGAACCCACACAAGTGTGTTTTTTGCGTTCTGGCAGGCCGATTATTGGGTTTCATTGTTTCCCAGAATGGAATTACTGTTGATCCCCTGAAAGTCAAATCCATCTTAGACCTTCCCTCTCCTCGCACGCTTCGACAACTCCAGAGTCTGCAGGGGCGGTCCAATTTCCTTCATCGCTTCGTTCCTAATTACGCCACCAAAGTTCATGGATTCTTACGCCTGCTTCGTACCCACATATCATTTGTTTGGGATGAGAAAGCAGAAGTGGCATTCAAAGCCCTCAAGAAAGCTCTCACACAATCCCCCTTGATCTCCCCTCCGGATTTCTCTTAGGACTTCATCTTTTACGTCTCGGCATCCGAACATGCCATATCCAGAGTCTTGGTTCAAGAAGATGCCTCTCACCATGAGCATGTCATTTATTACGTCAGCCAGACCTTGTCTGGCCCACCCCTACGTTACCCATACGAGGAAAGATTAGCCCTAGCTGTAGTCTTCTCCGTCCAAAAATTGCGACACTACATTCTGCTCAGTCATACCTCAGTTGTCGCCGACTCCAACCCTATGGTCTATCTCCTCAACCGGCGGCTCCTACAAGGTCGAGTTGCAAAATGGGTCATTATCCTCCAGGAATATGACCTCACTTTCCGAACCCTTAAGAGCACTAAAGCCCTTGTGCTTGCCCAGCTCATCACTGATCTCCCCTCCCTTCTACCGTCCCCACAAATCCCCGCTGACTTACCCGACAATCACTTATTCATCATATCGTCTGATGACCCGTGGTATGGTGATATTTTGCTATTCCTTCGCACACAGAAGTTCAGACCCCACATCGATCGTGACGGACGCTGTCGCATCCGACACTACGCCCCTCGATACCTCTTGTTAGGGGATGTATTTTATCGACGCGGCGTTGATACCATCTTATGACGCTGCCTATCCCATAGCAAGGCAGAACAAGTCCTTAATGATTGCCATAACGGTGCCACCACCCAAAAGATCATTCGCGCAGGTTACTTTTGGCCGTCATTATTTACTGATTGCATCACCGCAGTCAAACACTGTCAAAACTGCCAACTTTTTGCACCAAAAGCAAGAACCCCACCCGCCCCATGTCCCAAGAAACCTCAATAGTGTAGCAGGCCATATGGCCAACAACATTCTTCACTGGCACACCAATCAAATCATATCATAAACAAAAATGCATCCACGTGCATAACATGTGCCTCCACGGGCATAGACCAAAAAAAAAATAATGCATCCACGTGCATAACATGTGCCTCCACGGGCGTACAGAAAACCAAACATGCCTCCATGGGCAAACAAAAAGACAATGAATACATCCATGTGCATATGCGACTATATGCCAAAATCATATATATATATATATATCATCATAATATAGTCCAAACATGTTATAGGTGCCCTCAACACCCAATATACAAAAATACATCAGCCGTACAAAAAAGTGCTTCCCCACATGCTCATCAGCATTTGGGGGCAGATACAATATCATCTAATCATCACGGTCCCTCGGCTCCTCTGGCGCCTCCTCCACTAGCCCCGCCGGATCATGTCGAGCCCGAAATCTCCTCTCCTCCAGTCCCGCTGGAGCGTCTCGTAAGCGAATCCTCCCCTCCACCAGCCCTGTTTGATCCTGCCGACCCCCGTCCCTCCACTCAATAGCCAACAACGCTGCTCTCAGAAGGATCGAGCGCCACTCACGGGGCGCATCGAAACATCGCTCAACGATGTCCCGATCCAGATCCCTCCAACCATCCTCTGGGAATCCTGCTAGAATCATATCAAGTGTCTCTCGGACACCCTCCACCGCATCGTCCCAAGGGCCAGCCCCTCGACCGCGAGCCCCAAATCCCCGACCATGTGGCATAAGTACCGCTACAGGAGGTGGAGCAACCACCATCGCCCGACCCCTACGAGCCACATAGTCGGCTGGTGGTACAGGACCAACATCTGCACAATCACATAAGTAACCATCATATAAATATCTAACTATAATCATAACAGACACATCTAGAAAATGATATAGTAGAGAACAAAAGACAAAACATACCATCTAAACCCCAGGCCTGTCCCTAGGCTCGAGGCATCTCTGGATCTCCCCGGTAATCCATACCAGCATATGGATAGTCCTCAATCAACAGGGGGATCTGCTCCCACTGCTCGTACATCTCCTCCGAAAAGAACCCATGGATGCCACCACCACCGCGACGCATCATCTGCCCCCACTGCACCATCCGCGGCTCGCTAACCAAACCATCTCGAATCGGCACCCGTGGGCGCAAAGTCGGTACCCGCTCCAGGAAAAAACAACACAAAAAGGAGGCATAACAGAACTCTCCCCCCTCCCGACTGACCTTGTCCAGATTTCTTTGGACACCAGCCAAAAACATCTGACCCCATGCATAGTAGGTCCCCCTCAGCATAGAATCTACCATCATCGTTTGTCCCCCCGACAAACGATGTGGCGCCGCAGCACCCAAAACCCGCAAAACACAAGCTCCGACAGCCCGCATGTCCCACTCCCGCAGTGATCTCAGACTCAGAGCACTGTTCTGCACAATCGCCCCAGCAACACAGAAGGTCTCCAGGAGATCCTCCATGTCCACACCTGCCGGAATCCTCAGCAGAAGATGCCCAACCTCCCCTAAGCGAGGTAAGCCGGTAAGGAAATACACATCTGTAAGGGTGATCTCCAACCTCTCACCCCCAATAATAAAGGCACCCTCTGCAGGAACCCACCAGCTCACCAATTTGTTCAGTAATGGTCTTACTGAACGCATTGGTGGAATCTGAGCGAACTTTAGCAGTCCACTCACTGCCAAAGCCTGTCGGACGCCCTGATCAGTATGAATCCGAACCATCAAATCTTCCTCCATCTCTCGCTCTCTCCATGACACCAATGGCCTCCTCAACATCCTGCCAAAAAACAAAGAAATTTTTAGCACCCAGGCAAAATTTTCAAAAAATACCATCGCGGCTTTTCCATCGAAAGCCGCGATGATCATCGCGGCTTCCATACAAGAACCCGCGATGACCATCGTGGGTATTGGCCAGACAGTCGCGATGAACATTGCAACTGTTTCCCCAAGACTCGCGATGGACATTGCGACTTTCAACCTGACAGTCGCAATGAACATCGCGACTGTCAGCCTCAGACCCGCGATGTCCATCGCGGCAAAAGGGACGAAACCTGCGATATTCCACGTTGGAAGGCCAACATGGAATTTCGCGGCCTTCGGGGGCCCGCCGCTAACCAAAAAAGACATAATTGAAAAGGCTAAGGCGAATAGAGTTACCTGAAACTCGCAGAATCGAAAACCAACGGTCAAATCTCCCGAAAATCAAGAAAGAGCTCTGACTGCTCTGCCAAACTCACACGTCATATGGGCCCCACGCCCTATTTATAGAAATTCCACCATTTTTCAAACAACCATTCCGGTGTCATACGACGTCCGTTCCTCAAACCGTTGGTACCGTTGGACTCAACACAATGAGAACTTCATGATAATACCTTTTCTTTTCATGTTTTCACCAGGTCCATTTTTTGACCATTTTTTCACACCCTCGCCACCTCGGTTTGCGTGCCACATCGACCGTCGTCCGTTTTTGACATGTTACAATTGTCGGATTCAATTTTCCGCGCTCGTGATAATGCTTGAGATCATTTCTCGCTCTCACGCCCAGATTTTTCGAGCATTTTTTCCATGCCCCCTCGTCGCCTCGGTTTACGTGCCACATCGACCGTCGTCCGTTTTTGACATGTCTTATATCGTCGGATTCAGTTTTCCGCGCTCGTGATGATGCTTGAGATCATTTCTCGCTCTCACGACCAGATTTTTTGGGCATTTTTTCTTTGCCCCCTCATCGCCTCGGTTTGCGTGCCACATCGGTTGTCCTCCGTTTTTGACAAATCTTATATCGTCGGATCCAGTTTTCTGTGCTCATGATGATGCTTGAGATCATTTCTCACTCTCACCCCATAAATTTTTGGGTACTGTTTCAAAATGCCACCCATCACCTCAGTTTGCGTGCCACATTGGCCGTTTCCCCTTTTGGCAATCTTTATGTCACCGGATCCAATATTCCGCACACATGATGATGTTTGAGACCTTTTCTCGCTCTCATCAGCCACTTTTTGTTCGGTATAATTTTACCCCTTTTTCGAGCCGAGCAATCCCTTTTACGAAAAAGGCACTTAGGGAGTTTCTGTTAAGCTCTTTTCTGACTCCTAAAACAATGAAAAGATTGCCGAGCAACCTTGCTTCCTTTCATGCTCGCTAAACGTATCTGAAAGGGCGTGTACCTGGTATAAGTTTACCCCTTTTCCAGACCTTGTAGACTAATTACGAAAAAGGAATACTCTAGTCACATCGGCTAGAAGAGTTCTCCATTTGCATCATTTTATGCTTTTTCGGGCCTTGGAGACTAACTTACGAAAAAGAACACCAATGGAGTCCCCTTACCGCTTTCAGACTCTATAAACATGAAAGCGACCATGAGCAATCACCATCCTGGGCTTGTAAAAACCAACAGGACGGTACTCACAACCACTACAGAGTCTTCTTATCATTTTCAGACTCCTTAAAAATGAAAGCACCAATGAGCACGAACAATCCCGGGCTCACAAAATCCACAGGACAGTACCATTTCAGAGCACACTTTTATCCCTTCTTGGAGCTCATTAAAACTACGAAGAATGACCCAATGGTGCTTCTTGGCGCCACAACAAATCATGTCTACTCATATGGCAGCCTCCCCATTTTGGTCGCCTTTGTTCAGAGTATTCTGCAGTATGTCACCCTGAGAATCCCTCGACAGCACCCATCAGCTCATCCCCTCAGTTAATACATACCCTTCAGTCCTTAAAAGCTATGATCGTCGCACCTACAAGTCAGTTCCCTACGCTGCCAGGTCAACCATGTCATCATGCTCTAAACAAAGGAAGTTTGAGTTTACCCACTATATGACCCCAGTTACTCCCCATCCCCACAAGTATGACAGTCCTACCATCAGTACTACCACACTTCAGTTCTACACCTCATGCTCCTATCAAGGAAACATCATTGCCTTGTTAGTTGCGGGTCTCCCTCTATTGACGACAACCAAATTTATTCCAGAGGATAGACTTAGGGGTCCCTGTGTCTTGGACTCATCACCATTTATGATGAGTGCCTATGAACCATTTCGAGAAGAGTCCTCAGTGCCTCTCCAAATGGTTGTTTCTCACATGCTCGACTTCAACACCTTGATCGCATCGTTGAGACTCGCGTAGGGTATTGGTCCGTTCAGTTATTTGTTCAAGACCCCGGATACCACCTGACTCTTCCACATTTGAGAGTCTACTTATGGAAACAACCAGCTACATTTTTTCTATAGATATCCGAGTTGCACATGGCGACAGTATTCAAATGTACCCCCATTTTTATACTCCCTTCAGTATACAGTTACATATACTTCCCAGAGATGGATCACAGTCATTGAGTCCCTACAGATGTTGGACACCTTCAATTTCAGCAGTTCATCAACCCTTATGAGACCTTATTCAGAACAGTCGTTGCTTTATTCCAGTCTATCAGTTATTGAGATCAGTCATGTTATGATCATGAGTACATCCCAAAATGATGTCCCCTCTGGACAATTATGATGTACCAGCAGATTTCTTATGTATTTTTCAGGTCCCCCTTCTTGGGACTAATTGTTTAGTATATGTCTTGATACAAGCATGGGTATGCCCGCCTCGTCCATTATCAAAGATTATTCCTCATTCATATTGAGGCCATGTAATATTGTTTATTTTGCAGCTTCCAAGGGTCGTGGATCCAGTCTCCAATCGGTCTCTTCTCTTCACCAAACCCCAGCAAAACGACAAAAGAACTATGATGTCTATCGGCCATACGATGAGCTCCTGCCCTCACACATCAGGGGGCAATCTGTTAACACCCAAAAAGTGCTCACCAGCTCATTTCCTTATTCACATGACCCATTTGTCCACTTTTTCACCATTTGAGCCCCTAAAGCCATCAAAAGGTCACCAAAATACCTTAATACACCCCTTTTTCCACTCAAAATGAATATTTTTCCTCAAAAAGCATAAAAAACCCTCAAAAAGGGTCCAGAATTCCCAAAAATATTAAAAAGGGAATAAAAACATTAAAAATATTCAAAAAAGGAAAAAAGGAGGGAAAAGGTACCTAAACCATGTTGGTCAATACCATTGGTTTCCTCAAAACCATAATGGTATTCCCCACCACCAAAAACTATAAAAAAAAAGTGGTAGGGGCTCCTCACTTTCCATCCATCCATCTTCCTATCCTCATGCTGTCAAAATCTCCCATGAGCTTTTGACTATTGTAGCTATCTTGGAGAAGAGACCTCTGGAGCTTGGAGCTACTCACCTTGGAAGTTGCTCAACAATCTTCACCACTTGGAGGTATTACCATTGCAAGCACTTGCTTGCCCCTATTCTTAATACAAAATCGTTTCTTTTACATATTCAATTGTTTTTGCTTTCTATAATATTTCCATTATTTGCTTATTTACTTCACATAGATCCATGATTAATATAGTTTAGATTAGTTTGTTATTTATTTCTATTGAAACTGCTGCTACTAGTTAGCAGGTGCCCATTGCACTAATCTTGGTTGCAAAACCAAGCCAACACTCATGAAGTTAGAATTTAGTCTTTAGTAGCATATAATCTTAACATGAGGAAGGTTGATTTTCTATTTTGCAAGTCTCAAACCATTGGAGTGGAGCGCGTCAAATATTAAAGGTGGGAGTAGCGAAAGGACAACCTTCGAAAGAAAGTTCCTATTCTTCTTCTCTTATCTCTATCCAATGATTTTTTTCTTGTTTACTTATTGACATAATATCTCAAATGTACCTCGACTATTAATCTCAAGAGCATTAGATCAAATTTCCTACTTTCTTTCTATTGGTGATCATTGCTATCCATTAGGAACTTTTCTTCAAAATAGAAATGGAGTCTCCGCTAAGTAGTTGGTATCTGTAGGGAAATTTTAGGTTAGTTTTTCTAGCTGCAGTTTGGGTTTTTACAATCCATTAGGTCCTTAGTACAACCATCCATCCTAGAACTTTCAAGAAAACTACACTTTTTTTAGTTTTAGTTTTGTTTTACACACTTTCATGCCTTCCACGTACCTTGTTGAGGTATTAGAAGTGTCGTTTCTAAATTGCACACAACTTTTCTTCATAAAAATTGCATGGCCATGCACCTTTTCTTTATAACAAGTGCATGGGGACCGAAAACAGAGTTTTTCAGCTTTGTTTCTGATTGTTTTTGTCCTATTGTATGTTATTTTGGGTCTATGGAATTGCTGAAGAGATTGTCATAAGGTTTAGGATTTTTTGAATGGTTAAAGTGTCTCTTTTATGCTTGGTATTGGGTGCACTAAGAGAAAAAAAAAAGAACCTAGCATGTTTGATTTTCCTTTGCTTGTTTTCCTTGCATTTTTTATGAAAGGAAAGGGTATAATAAATTGATTTGCTTTTGTTTTTCTTCCCTTATAAATGAAAAAGAGAAAACCAAGATTTGGTTCCTTTGTATGCCCTCCACTACCTCTTAAATGAAAAAATAAATAAATAATTCTTAGGTCGTGTTCAATAAGAAACTGCAAGTTTGCTTCCTTTCATCTTGCTATCATTTTCCATAAAAGGAAATTTTCTTTGATTTATTCTACAATATCATTGGAATTTGAATGTTGTTAGAAGATTTAAAATAGATGAATAAGATCTCTTTCATGTTTATTTAATCTTAGAACACCATTGTTGATACACTTTTGCATCCCTATAGTAATCAAATAGCCCCTAAAAGCAACGTAATTAAAATGAACTAGATTTGATTTTTTGTGGTAGAAAACCAATAGTAATCTAGGTCTAGGACCTTGTTTGTAGGATTGGAGAGTTAAGCATGAGGTTATGGTGGGAAAGCAATTGAGGTTTTCCCTCAGTTGTTTGTTTGGTGGGATATGTGAGTATGTGAGCTCTAAAGAAGTGGTAATTCCTCATGGTGAGACAATTTTTTATAGACTTTTGGGTCTAGGACTTGTGTCTTATGTTCTGTGCTCAATAGCAGACACCTAACTTGTGGTTGTTTCACCAAACTATTGTCTGTGAAATGGTGGCCATAGTTTCTCTTCCTAGGTTCCTAATAGGTGAATGCAAGGGGAAAAATCTTGTGGTTGCTATAGAACATGTCTAACATCCACTCAGCTCCCTTGGAAGTTGCCCCTCTTCACGAGGGTACTTGGCCCTTGTTTGATTTTTGCGTGATGGTTATTGTAATTGTCTCTCACACCTTCACTGGTTGGACTTGGGCCCTCATCATCCCAGGATAATATTTGGAAGGCCCCTTACTAGCTCTTCACTAATTAGACTCAATTTTTAATCACCTTAGGTTTATTTTTAGGAGAGACAATTTGCTTGGTTGTATCTTTGAGATTCTTTTATAGGAGTGTGTTGGTTTTAATTTTTCAACCCCCATAGAAGGCCTTGGAAATTTCTCATTTTTTGAATCAAAGTATATGGATAAATTCTTTACAGACACCAACCAAGGAACCCATATACAGGGGGAATCCTTGTTCTTTTCCATGGTTTGGGAATGTTGGTGCTCCATTGATAACAACATTGAATCTACTTGGATTCTTGATGGGGCTACCAGTTTGATTATATTCCACTCCAGTTGGACCGAATGCTCTAGGTGTTCCTCAAGTAGGCATTTTATGCCATGAGCATCAAACAAATAAGCCTTGGTTTCCTTTACCAATGATATTTATTCCTCCTCCTTCTACCTCATCTAGTGAAAGGTAATTCCTAGTAGCAAAAAGTCTAAAAATAATAGAAAGAGGAATAAGAAGAAGATGCAAAGACTAGGGGGAATGTCACTAGTCATTATGAGGCACATTGGAGACAAATCTCTAACCATTGTATGTCATGTGAGAGATAAGTCACTAACCACTGCAAGTCATGTTAGAGACCAGAAACCATTAGCCTCTGGTGATCAACTTGATGGTAAGAAACCAGCTACTGCAAGACATACTGGGGGAAATTCATTAGCTGATGCAAGTCATGTTAGGGGAAAGTTACCAGTCGCTGCAATTCATACTGGATACAAGAAACTAACCACTATAATTCATGTTGGGGACAAGCAACCAACTGCTACAAGTCATGTTGGGGGTAGAAAACCATCCAATGTGAGTCATGTTGAAAGTATTGACTGTAATATCCTAGCCAAGAATTGGCCAGAATACTAACTCCAACTGTCGAATTTATCAGGATTTTCACTAGTAATTTTTAGACATTTTCTTTATGGTGAGCAGGATGTAAGTGAGGTGTACAGGGGCACAGATCAAGTATGGTAGGGGTGACTTTAGGTTCTGGAATTTACATGGGAGAGTGTGCTTCAACAAGTTAGATAGAAGGAAAAAATTTAGGATCCTTTGTACAAAGCATGGAGACCATTTATGCTTCGAACATTGACATCACCGAAGTCTACAACAAGGCTTCCTGGGTACATCCGCATATACAAACTCGATCATGGAGTTGGGAAGGATTAATAAACTAATATTTGTGTTCATGGAGGTACCACTGTAATGTACCAGCTTATGCAAGTGATACAAAAACTCTCGGCTTCTCAAATTTGATCAAAACAATGGCTAAGGAAGCTAGAATTGCTGGAGATGGGAAAGTACAAAGGATATGGATGGATGGAAGGTTCTGATCTGATTTTATGCCTCTGCACAACATACTGAGACCATTTATGTTTCAAGAACAGCCCGGTTGAACTCTACTCCAATGCTCTTTGGGTTCTCAGCATATGCAGACTAGTATGGGTGAAGTATTTAACTGGAGACTGGAGATGGGTGTTTCTGAGATTACAGAGGTTAAATATAATTTAATAACAGTCATTAAACATTAAGGAATCATTCTAGAAAGTTGAAAAGAGATATGAGCAAGTATTATATCATAACTAGTAAAATGACAATTTTGGACAACTCAACTAGCTCGAATTTTGGACTCCCAAACAATGCTAAAATGTAATCAAATTTATGAAACACAGGTTGGATCATGTCATGTGATATATTATATAAATCTAGGAATAGGAATTACTTCATTTGGACTTTTACTCATTGACTTATGAATCATTCATTGAAAGCTAGTCAAATTCTAGCTAAATCTAGAAGGGGTGCATAAATTGGAGAAGAAATCGGAGTTATGTAATTTGTATTGAAGTGACTGATATGTAAACATTACATACTCTATTATTACATCAGAAATATGCCAAGATTCCTCTCATAAGATGATAGAAGTGTCTCTCCTCTTGCACATAGGAAACTAGTTGTAGAATAGAAGAGAGAAGAAGGATTCGATCTCTGACTTTGGTGAAGATTATTATGAACTTGAAATTCAACCTAGTCAGCTTCAGTACCTGCAAATAAACTTAGTGATAATGGATGGATTCCATCATCCTCTCATAGAAAGTTGGGGCACATCTCCCATGCTTGACTAGGGGCACACCTCCCAAGCCTTGGATGCACAAATGCATTCATAAAATTTCTCAAACTAACAAAAGATGTGAAATGGAGTTGGAATCATTCTTTTATAGAATTCATGTTGACCTGTTGAGCAAGTTACTTTGCTTGGTGACCTATGAGAATAGGTCACCCATGAGTGGACATACTTTCCTTGCTTTGCTTGGCTTGGCTTTTCTTTCTTTCCACTTTTTCTGATTTTCCTTCCTTTTGTAAACTTTCCTACTTTCAAAAATTCCCTTCTTTTCCTGGATTTATGCTGCTTTTCCTGAAATAAGCCTCTTTTCTCCATTTTGGAAACATTTTTGGACTCTAGTGTTTACTTAACTTCTACTCCAAGTAATTCTTCCAACCTTATCATCACCACTTGCCAATATTTATTAGCAATATTTATTAATAAAAATATTACAACTCAGAATTAATTCACACTTCAACATTTAATCAATTAATTAATGATTAATTAACTCATGTTGTATAATTGCCTCCAAAAATACACCCTACTCCATTTTGGCAACATATTCCACATGGGTGCCCTCTTGGCCCACTTGCTCTTTATCCATTAATTTTATTTATCAAAATTACCTTTAATAAATAAATTTTCCAATTTGTGAGACTTATAATAAAATTAATTCTAAGCAAATAGAATTAATACCATTTAATTCACTTAGGGGTTGATCTTGTCCCCTTTCACACATGGTACTGGATGAGCCAAAATTGGGGACATGACAGTCCTCCCTTCCCAAGATTGTTTGTCCTCAAACAATGTTAGGACTCCACCAAGCTTCTGCTACACCACTCTGATTATAAATGTCCCCATCCACTGAAAAGTCTGAAAATTAAACTTGAGCCTTCAAAAAAATGACTATGGAAGAAAAGAAAAACTGCACTGTAATCTATATCTGCAATTAACCAGCAATGGACAAAATTTTCAACTCGGTTAGGATAACTTGAGTAGAATTCCTGGATCCCATTGTTTCTCCTACAATGACCAAAAATTTTCTGTCACCTTTGGAAATCTGTCACTCCCATGAATGCCAGGATCCCAAAGTATCAACTAACTTTTCCCAATCTTCAGAATCAATTTAAAGAATCTATCATCAAACATGTGCCTTTTCATCCGGGGAATAACTGAAAGGACATTACTGCCAACCAAACCAAGTAGAGAGATAAATTGTTCTTCAAGTGAAGACATCCAATGGCTCAGCTCTCTACCATTGGAGAAAAAATGAAAGCATACCTCCAAGCATGTGGATTCCCTCCACATAGGCCAACTTCTGCAAGTAATCATTAATTTATCTTGGAAACTTGCTTGCTTAGCTGCCTTCCCTTGACCATAAGCAGAAACATTTTTGCAAGGAGATTTCATGCTTGTCAGGTAATCTTTCACCCAATCCATATGTGGATGGGTGACATCAAATGGCTGCAAAATACATCTTTGTTGCTGCTCACAATTCAAGACAATGTCAGTTATAACAACAAATTTATTGCAGAAACAAGTGAACTTTTTACCTTCCAGATTTTTCATTTCAGTGATGCCTCTATTCATCCATCCAGTGGATGAGTCAGAGATCTTGCTTGCTGATTTATATGAGCTATAATTAGCCATCTCTTCTGCAATAGGATCTATCGCCCATGGGAACAGATCATGATCATCCTGCTGTACATGTGACACAAACCAGAAGAATTTCTTCACCCACTGTCCATTCCCCATTGGTGTTGCTAAATCTAGGACATGTGGGAAAGAACTGTGAACCTTCTTTGCATGTCTGCAACCTTCAGTGACCAGACTTATGGCTGCAACTTCTCCATTATTGACTAGCCCAAATTGGGTGCTCTCATCCCACTCTTCCATGGGAGAGTGTTTGTCTTCAAGGAACAACTCAATTTCCCTTGGAAAAAAGTCAAGTGCTTGGTTCTCATCAAACTGTTATGCACACTCTTCAAGCACATATAAAAATGAATGATCCTCATGATCCACCATCTCATGAGGTTCCTCCCTACGATCAAGAATGATTTCAGCCAAATGAAGTTGACTGAATGGTGAGTAGGAGGGTAGGGGGGATCTTTGCAACCTTTCATGAAGCTGCAATATTTCTGTCTTGGATTCTTGGAGGGCACTTTGAGTGCTTCTCAAAGAATCTTGGGTGGCCATTAATTCATCATTGAGCTTGATGATCTCTTCATCATCCCTCAAGGATGTACCATGAAACAATTCTACAAGCTCCAACAAACTATCTCTATCAGAAAGCAGGTTCAATAATTTACCTTTTATGCTTGCCATGGCTTTCTGAAACTCTTCCATGTCTCTCATGGAAGACTGCTCCCCCAACTTCCAACAGAGGTTATTCATTAAGGCATGCGTGTCATTGAGGGTTTGAAGGGCTTCTTGAATTTTGCATTCATTCATCTTCAGTGTCCCTTCAAGGAAATGAGGTTCTGGCATATGAACCTTCTCTTCTTCTAGCTTCCTAGGATCAACTTCAGCTGATTTTGTTGAAGTTATGAAAGTTGATCCATATTTTGGGGCAGCAAGATATTCATATTTCAGATCATGAATATCAAATCTTTGGATGCAACTAGGGTGCTCATTCATCTCTCGTGCTCCAGTAAGTCTTTCTCTCCAATTTTCAGCCCTCCCTAATTTAGGAGTCTCAACCCCTGGGGGTTCAACCAAGCTCATATTCTCCTCTGAAGTGGCTGCCCCATCATGCTGACACATAGGCATATAAAAATCAAAATTGAAAAAATTCCCATGTGTTATGTTTTCTCCTCCTTGTGATGGTGTGTTGGTGGTTTGGTCTTCCACCAATCTCTCATTTTCAATTTCTGTTGTTGCAAGACCTTCTTCTTTCTCCATGGATATTGCATCCACAACACCATCACCAATGGGTACTTCCATGTATCCCACATATATATGAGAATACACATCATTAGATGCTTCCTCACACTTAAAACATTCCTCAATAGGTTCTCTTCCAACCATGTGGGCATCTTGTAAACACCTTTCTAGTGATTCAGTCCTGTCACTGCATTCACCCTTATCACTAAGGATGCGAGACTCAGCATCCAGGGAATCCCTTATGCAATAATCATCCTCTAATGTGGCTGCAACATCATCATCATACAAACCAGTACAAAAATATGAATGTGGTCCATACCTTGGCATCATGCTTATCTCTTCAATGGGTGGGGTTATGGTGCCTTGTTCTACCACCAATTATACTAGTTCACATCTAACTGATGTGTGGTCAACTTCTGCCTCACTATGAAGCTCAAGTGGTGACTTTGAATCTGATTTAGGTTCTTCTTTTGGATCCGATCCAAAATATATCTCACCATCATATATCTCACCATCATTAAGCTTACCAATCTCTTATGAGGTGATATTGAGATCCCCAACATAGAATCTTGTAGTAGATTCTTCTTCCATTCTGTCAACAATCTCATGATTGGTTTTTGGGTCTTGCTTCTCCCTTGTTGTCTTAGGATGAAGATTCTTGGAGGCTCTTCTTGAAGAAGATCCAAAAATTCTTGTGAAGTCACATGCATCCAATAAAGCTTTCATATCTTTTATTATCTCTTCCATAGAAGGTTGACCTTTGACTATGGAACAGGCAACTTTTTTCTGAATATGGCTATCAGAATAACCATAGTCTCTTCTTCCAATCATGATCTCATGGGAGATGCTTATGGAAGGTACTTCTTGGAAATTCTCTTCCTCATACTGTCTGCAATATTCTTCATACTACTCATCATAATCATCATACTCTTCATAAAAATAATCTTCTTCTTCATGCAACTCGAACTCTAAATCTTCCATGAATGGAACTAATTCCACAACTGCAACTTGAAGATAGTGCTGAGCTACCTTTACACTGAGAGTTACTTTCCACAGGCTGAGCCAAGGAAAGTGCTCTGATACCACTATAATATCCTAGCCAAGAATTGGCCAGAATACTAACTCCAACTGTCGAATTTATCAGGATTTTCACTTAGGGGTTGATCTTGTTCCCTTTCACCCATGGTACTAGATGAGCCAAAATTGGGGACATGGCAGTCCTCCCTTCCCAATATTGCTTGTCCTCAAGCAAGGTTAGGACTCCACCAAGCTTCTGCTGCACCACTCTGATTATAAATGTCCCCATCCACTGAAAAGTCTGAAAATTAAACTTGAGCCTTCAAAAAAATGACTATGGAAGAAAAGAAAAACTGCACTGTAATCTATATCCGCAATTAACCAGCAATGGACAAAATTTTCAACCCGGTTAGGATAACTTGAGTAGAATTCCTGGATCCCATTGTTTCTCCTGCAATAACCAAAAATTTTCTGTCACCTTTGGCAATCTGTCACTCCCATGAATGCCAGGATCCCAAAGTATCAGCTGCCTTTTCCCAATCTTCATAATCAATTTAAAGAATCTATCATCAAACATGTGCCTTTTCATCTGGGGAATAACTGAAAGGACATTACTGCCAACCAAACCAAGTAGAGAGAAAAATGCTTCTTCAAGTGAAGACATCCAATGGCTCAACTCTCTGGAAGGTACTTCTTGGAAATTCTCTTCCTCATACTGTCTGCAAATATTCTTCATACTTCTCATCATAATCATCATACTCTTCATAAAAATAATCTTCTTCTTCATGCAACTCAAACTCTAAATCCTCCATGAATGGAACTAATTCCACAACTGCAACTTGAAGATAGTGTTGAGCTACCTTTCCACTGAGAGTTACTTTCCACAGGCTGAGCCAAAGAAAGTGCTCTGATACCACTATAATATCCCAGCCAAGAATTGGCCAGAATACTAACTCCAACTATCGAATTTATCAAGATTTTCACTTAGGGGTTGATCTTGTACCCTTTCACCCATGGTATTGGATGAGCCAAAATTGGGGACATGACAGTCCTCCCTTCCCAATATTGCTTGTCCTCAATCAATGTTAGGACTCCTGAAATGGTGGGATCCAGGAAAGTGCTCTGATACCACTGTAATATCCCAACCAAGAATTGGCCAGAATACTAACTCCAACTGTCGAATTTATCAGGATTTTCAATAGTAATTTTTAGACAATTTCTTTACGGTGAGCAGGATGTAAGTGAGGTGTATAGGGGCACTGATCAAGTATGGTGGGGGTGACTTTAAGTTCTTGAATTTACATGGGAGAGTGTGCAGCAGCAATTTAGATAGAAGGAAAAAATTTAGGATCCTTTGTACAAATCACGGAGACCATTTATGCTTCGAACATCAACATCGCCGAAGTCTACAACAAGGATTCCTGGGTACATCCGCATATACAAACTCGATCATGGAGTTGGGAAGGATTAACAAACTAATATTTTTTTTCATGGAGGTACCACTGTAATGTACCATCTTATGCAAGTGATACAAAAACTCTAGGCTTCTCAAATTTAATCAAAACAATGGCTAAGGAAGCTAGAATTGCCAGAGATGGGAAAGTACAAAGGATATGGATGGATGGAAGGTTCTGATCTGATTTTATACCTCTACACAATGTACTGAGACCATTTATGTTTCAAGAATAGCCCGAATGAACTCTACTCCAATGCTCCTGGGTTTCTCAGCATATGCAGACTAGTATGGGTGAAGTATTTAACTGGAGACTGGAGATGGGTGTTTCTGAGATTACAAAGGTTAAATATAATTTAATAACAGTCATTAAACATTAAGGCATCATTCTAGAAAGTTGAAAAGAGATATGAGCAAGTATTATATCATAACTAGTAAAATGACAATTTTGGACAACTCAACTAGCTCGAATTTTGGACTCCCAAACAGTGCTAAAATGTAATCAAATTTATGAAACACAGGTTGGATCATGTCATGTGATATATTATATAAATCTAGGAATAGGAATTACTTCATTTGGACTTTTACTCATTGACTTATGAATCATTCATTGAAAGCTAGTCAAATTCTAGCTAAATCTAGAAGGGGTGCATCAATTGGAGAAGAAATCGGAGTTATGTAATTTGTATTGAAGTGACTGATATGTAAACATTACATACTCTATTATTACATCAGAAATATGCCAAGATTCCTCTCATAAGATGATAGAAGTGTCTCTCCTCTTGCACATAGGAAACTAGTTGTAGAATAGAAGAGAGAAGAAGGATTCAATCTCTGACTTTGGTGAAGATTATTATGAACTTGAAATTCAACCTAGTCAGCTTCAGTACCTGCAAATAAACTTAGTGATAATGGATGGATTCCATCATCCTCTCATAGAAAGTTGGGGCACACCTCCCAAGCCTTGGATGCACAAATGCATTCATAAAATTTCTCAAACTAACAAAAGATGTGAAATGGAGTTGGAATCATTCTTTTATAGAATTCATGTTGACCTGTTGAGCAAGTTACTTTGCTTGGTGACCTATGAGAATAGGTCACCCATGAGTGGACATACTTTCCTTGCTTTGCTTGGCTTGGCTTTTCTTTCTTTCCACTTTTTCTGATTTTCCTTCCTTTTGTAAACTTTCCTACTTTCAAAACTTCCCTTCTTTTCCTGGATTTATGCTGCTTTTCCTGAAATAAGCCTCTTTTCTCCATTTTGGAAACATTTTTGGACTCTAGTGTTTACTTAACTTCTACTCCAAGTAATTCCTCCAACCTTATCATCACCACTTGCCAATATTTATTAGCAATATTTATTAATAAAAATATTACAACTCAGAATTAATTCACACTTCAACATTTAATCAATTAATTAATGATTAATTAACTCATGTTGTATAATTGCCTCCAAAAATACACCCTACTCCATTTTGGCAACATATTCCACATGGGTGCCCTCTTGGCCCACTTGCTCTTTATCCATTAATTTTATTTATCAAAATTACCTTTAATAAATAAATTTGCCAATTTGTGAGACTTATAATAAAATTAATTCTAAGCAAATAGAATTAATACCATTTAATTCACTTAGGGGTTGATCTTGTCCCCTTTCACCCATGGTACTGGATGAGCCAAAATTGGGGACATGACATTGACATTGTTGAGAAACCTAAACGAATAGGATGCAAACCTAGGTTCCCTTGTAATATTTGCAAGGGATATCACCTTACTCACATGTGCCCTATTATTATAAAGCTAAAAAGAGTGTGGTCCATGTCTCAAGGATCTTCTATTCCTAAACAACCTATACTTTCCGAGCATCCCATTCAACCTTTGGTCAATCCCACTCTTCCCTTACAAAGTGATAAGATTCAAGTGGTCAAAACAATGAAATATTCAATTGATCCCACTCTTCTCTTGGAGAGTGATAAGATTGAAGTGGTCATATAGATGCAATCTTCGATCGATACTATTCTTCTCTTCGAGAGCGACAAGATTGAAGTGATCAAATTGATGCAATATTCAGTCAACCTCACTCATCCTTTGAAGAGTGATGTGGCTACCACTCAAGTTTTCTTCACTTCTAATTTAGAACTCTCTGGAAAATGGGGCAATTCATTCACTTTAAATGATCCCCCACCAAGCTCTAGGATTGCTTCCTTTGATTGGAATAGTCTAGCTGGGCCTTTCCTTCCTTCTTCTGCTCCCTTCCAAATAAGGGTTCAAGTTAAATACAAAACAGTTTTTTGATGCATTGTAGATGAAGGAGAATTTTTTAGTATTCTATATGCATATTCTTGGATAGGTTTGGGTTCTCCCAGCCTTGCATTGGCTACTAGTCAACCAATGACTAGTTAGTTCACATTTGGCCTTTTTTGTTTACGTAATTTTTGGTTCTATGGTGATGATGGAGACAAAGGAATCCTGCACTAGACACTTAAAAATGGCTAATAATTTTGGTCATGGGGAAAATCCTAGGGATGGACTGAACAAAATTAAGAAAATATTGAAACACTTTTCATACCAGTTGGAAGATATGTGTCAATCCATTGAATATCTAAACATACATATGGAGAAGTATGTGACAAAGCAGGAAGAATTAGAACTTCACCTTGAACAACAGAAGAAAAAAACAAAGAAAATTACCAATGACCCTAAAATTAATGATAACATTATCTTATGATTTGCAAAATGCTCCTAATCACTTGTTTCCCAAACCCCCTATGTCTATTGTATAAGTTAAAGACTAAAGTGATGATGAAGATATTGTACAACTGTTAGAAGTAGCTCCAAAAGGACATCAAAGGACACCTAAAGACCATGGACTTGAGATGGAAGATATATCCATGGAGGAGGCCCAAAATGGGAATATCTTTGTCCAAGATTGATTTAGCAGTTGCTTTTTACTTGTATTGTGTGTGTGTGTGTGTGTGTGTGTGTGTGTGTATGTATATGTATGTATGTATGTATGTATGTATGTGTATGTGTGTTTTGTGAGAATTTTTTTAATAAAATATCAAACACATTTATTCATAGATAAAATATCTACATCTTACCAAACTTGGATTGTTTGTATCTCTGGTCCCAACCAAACATTCAACACACTTAAAAAACTCTTTAACACATAAAAACACCCACATATTTATCAATATAACCAACACACTTTTTAAAAAAGGCTCTTTAACACAAACACCATACTTAAAAAATATAACCAACACACTATAACACTTACGTAGTTCTAAAGTACTACCAAAATCACAAGATATTGAACTTTAAATTAACAACAATCGGTCCATCACAACCTTAACGGAGAAAAACTACACACAATACCATGTGTATTTGCAAAGCTCGATTCAATTCATAAGTTTAATTTACTGTGTAGTTTGCAATTTCAATACTAAGGTTCCATTACCATATGTAAGGGTGGATTGTTAACTTACATGTACCTAACATGAACTATCATTTTGAGATTTCACACCAAAGCATGATAATCAATCTTAAAAGTATCACTCTATGGTAAATTGGTAAATTTATTCTCATTACTTGTAATACTTGTAAAGTTCATTATTTTTCCTATGTTTAAATGTAGATGTGAAAGCCATGCCCCTCAAAATAAGATTTTAAAAACCATGCTAATTGTTGTTAGTAATATATTCACAGCCAAAAGCAAACAACACGACTGATCGCAGGTGACATATGTTCGTTCGCGTTTGGAGATTTGAGCTTAAATCCAAAAGGAAAGGAATGAGATGTGATCGTTCATATGCTCTTGAGATCGCCAATCAATGAACCGAGCAATATACAGATCTTGACATTAAGGTGCAGATCAACGATGGTGATGTTTTTCAGGGTATCGAAGTGCACGACCTTTAAGATTAGAGTTCAAGCCCTCAATGGAAACTACCTTGGCCACATGGCAGTATCAAGATCATTCAGGGCCCAAAAAGGGGTATTCCCAAGCTGCTTATATCAAGCCCTGAAACCGCTCCTGTTGACATCAGTAGAAAAGATAGAATTCGCTTCACGACAGATGTCTGTCAGACCAAGTGGGTCATATGACATAAAGCAGTTTTAAGTCAAGTAAAAATCTTGAGGTAACAAGGGAGGTGATCTACGACTGTCATGCTTTTAGGCCCCGACAATTTCTCTACATTTAAAGAGCTAGGCGCGACCCTAAATGGAAACCATCTTGGCCACGTGGCAGTCTCGGGATCATTCAGGGCCTAAAAAGTGGTCTGTGCAAACCACTTATATAGAGCCCTAAAACCACTTTAAGAGATTATCTCCCCCCTTGGTGGACCTACCTAGGTTTTATCCAATGGATATTACCGCCGCTATCTCAGCAGTAATGGTCCCCTTGCATTAAAATCCCCCGCGCCCCCAGCATAAAGGACCATTCTCTGGGTGCCACATGTACAACTCATTTAAGTCATCCATTTTCAAATTTATAGTATAAATATGCTTATTTTGAATCCATATAGCACTTATTTTTATGTTGTTGTGGATTCCTATGTTATCCATCATCACACCAGCCTCTCCACGACCAATACTCAGCAATATTCATCCCCTCCTTCACTTCACCAACACTGTCATGGCTTCTACCACTGACCCTGAGACTTTTCCCTCCACAGGCTCTGCACTTAACCAAGGAAAATTTTAGGGGCTAATCTTAGCCCATGGGATAAATTTATGGGTTTAAAATTTTTAATGGGCTAATTTTTTATTAAGCACCTATTAGTTATGATTAGCCCACATTTTATTTATTTATTTTTAATGAATAGGAGCCCCATCGAATTTAAAAAGGGGAGCCAAGATTAAATAATTTAGCCCTTCCAAAAATGGATTTAAACCTCGGCTAGCCCACAAGAATCACTAGGAAACTCCTACTCGCCCCCGATTTATGGAAATGGCAGCTTCTAGAGGATCTTTCACCCTCTATCGATCATGGAAATCGAATACGAAGTTACATTTGTCTAGATTTTATGGGTTGAATATCATTTTGCAACTTGCTTAATGTCCACACGAGAAGGGAAGTTGATATTTACTATCCTTGGGATTAGTTAATAGAAAATAAATTTTAAGCAACTTGAAACTAAAATTTCCAAATACTCCCAAGTTTTCCAACTCTATGCTAAAGGGCTTGATTTAGGGATATAGAATTGTTTGACAATTAGCGTAAAGTAGGTCTAGATGTCTCTAAAGGTCGTTAAAGCCTAAATACATCTTAATACCACTAAAATGTTGGAAACATGTTGTGCATTAACATCAAAAGTTCTTGGAAAATAGAAGAAACACTGACAATTTATTATAGGAAGCATTCCTAAAACAAACCTCATTTACTACAAAAACTAGGATTTAGGCACACAAGCAGTGTTGTCTTACAATCCTCTTTTAAGTACTGCATATTTTAGATGCATTACATTACATTTTAGATGCAAGTTTGAATGTGGGAATTGGTAGCTAGAGTTACAATTGATGAAAATTGGGTGTTAATATTGCTCCTCTCCCCAATTTTTAAAGGGTTGTAGCTCAATGGAAGAGCACCTACCTTACATGCAGAAGGTTGGTGGTTCGATTCCTTCGTAGCCTACCATAAATTAATAAATGATATTGCAATGTATTTTCTTAATATATTACCAATTGACAACATTTATGATTAAAATGACTAAATATACTACTAATCGACGAAAATTAGTAAATAGAAATGACTAATTATACTACCAATTGATGACAATTAATTATTAAAATGATTAAATATACTACCAGTTGATGGCAATTAATGATTAAAATGATTGTTGATGGCAATCAATGACGGAAACAACTAAATAAACAACTAATTAACAACAATCAATTACTATGAAAACTACTAAATATACTACCAAGTTAACAAATCAGAACAACCAATAAATGACTAAAAATTTTTAGTCATAAATTTAGTCGCGTTATAAGTGTCTAACAATAAAGTACTATTAGTTGCGTGACTAAAATTAGTCATTTATATACAAATTTAAGTAGTTTTTAGTAGTATATTTCTATTTTTTTCTACTAGTGGTGGAGCTGCATGAGAATGTTGACATCAAAAGGACAGAGTATATGCTAACAGAGGAAGGAAAAGTAACAGAAAAGGAATGCTCCCAAAGGTTAGGAATAACAGGAGGTCCTTAGATACAAAGTCAATAGATTACAATGGTATCTACTAGTGAACAAATTTGTTACAATGAAATTCCATTAACACCAAACGTTTTTACTTCCTTCACAACTTACTAGGGGCTTCAAAATTAGCTTAGAGAGGCTTCTTGGGGCTTCAAAAAATGAATTATGGAAGACATCCGGATGGATATCTTCCCAACTGGATCATCATATTGCATTCATTTATGATGGTAATGCTTAATCCTATTGGCATTATGTAGGTGGAAAACTAGAGAGCACTGTCACTCTTACTTGTATGTCGATCCAATTTTATTTTTGCAATGCTTGGCACTTTTGAGATACAAGAAAGGATTTGGAAAGGATATTGTAAATTTGTCTAAGGTATATATATTTTCTCATTGAGCTGAAATTCCAGAGATTTGAAGGCCTCTTTAAGTTGTTTCCATGCTTATTTATGTTGCTGCATATGATTCTAAGTTCTCATTATTTCTCAGAGAGAGGCATTCCCTAGATTTGGAGGCATGCATGTTTGTTGATGCCTTAGATTGGGAAAGTATTATGGTGGCACCATATGCAATTATTTTCACTATTTAAAAAGCAACTCAAAATGAGGAAGAATTTATGCTAAAGCAGGAGTTATTGATGCAACTAAAGCTAATGGGATTTCTAGAATTCCTATTGGGCCATCAAAGAGTGGTGTGCCACCTGGAAGCTTGGGAAATCATTCAAACGTTGGTATTGTGGGTGGAGCTCCATGAGAACATTGACATCAAAAGGACTAGGCGTGAAATCAAGCTTCCCAACAAAGTATATGCTAACAAAGGAAGGAAAAGTAACATGAAAGGAATGCCTCCAAATGTCAAGAATAAGAGAAGGTCATTAGATACAAAGTCAATAGATTACAATGGTATCTACTAGTGAACGATTTTGTTACAAGAAAATTCCATCAACATCAACTTTTACTTCCTTCACAACTTACTAGGGGCTTCAAAAATAACTTAGAGAGGTTTCTTGGGGCCTCAAATAGTGATTTCTAGAAGACAAGATGGATATTTTCCCAACTGGATCATCAAATTGCTTTCATTTATGATGGCAATGCTTAATCCTATTGGCATTATGTAGGTGGAATACTAGAGAACACCATCACTCTTGCTTGTATGTTGACCCAATTCTATTTTTGCAATGCTTGGCATTTTTGAAATGTAAGAAAGGATTTGGTAAGGATATTGTAAATTCGTCTCAGGTATATATATTTTCTCATTGAGCCTACTATGAATTTTTGTATCAATTTGTTTCTAATGCAACCCAAGTAGGGTAGGTCACATAAGCACTAATCTAAGGACAAAACCTGCGGAGATTCATAAAGAATTATAATAGTGAGTAATTCCTAGGATGAAGACTAATCCATCAACACAAGAAGGTTTTCCTTGTCATTTGGGAGTCAAAGACAAAGGGGAAATCCCAGATGTTATTTCTCCAACATATTTCTGTCGAGATATCTAATATCTAAGATGGGTTCAAATGGACTGTTGTTGTGAACAAGGCAAGTTCACACCTAGAATTTTCCTTGAAGGCAGTCAAAGGAAATTTGGATAGGTCAATGAAGATGTTTAATTTCTTATTGTCTTCTCCCCAAGGAAGTTGGTGTATCTGTGTAGTCACGTTCATCAACCATTTGCATGTTATATATAATTCTTCCATAGTCAGGTTTCAATTTGGGAAACAAGGTAGGAAAATGATGGTATGCATGAAGACCAACCTCTACTAGGCTAACCCATATTTTTATATCTAATTCTTCCATAGGCAGGTTTCAATTTGGGAAATAAGGCGGGAAAATGATGGTATGCATGAAGACCAACCTCTACTAGACTAACCCAAATTTGAAATGCAAATTTTTGGAAGAAGTAAATAAAATAAGCAAATTCAATCACCCGGGGTTCCATAATACTTAGCCGCAAATTAGCTGTAGATGGCCTCTCCAACTGCGAATTCCTTGTTCGCCTCTTCAGAAGTCTCCAAGTTCTCTCCATGACACTTCTATCCATGGAAATTGCTATACATATAGAATTTTCATACCAATTCCATCACTCAAGGCATGATGAAGAGCTGGCTAAAAACCCTCTTGTCTGCTCCCGCCATGGACAATGCTTTGGTTTTGAGGGCATTGACAATGGTAGTGATTAGTAAGTTGGTCCAAAATGCGCCCTTCTTGCCTAAGCCAGAGGTTTGACCAAATAAACCATGGCTGAGGGTATTGGCAATGGTAAGTAAGTCGGTCCAAAATGCCCCCTTCCCACCTAATCCAAACATTTTTCCATTAACTACGCTTCGGCTCTCACCAACTACACTACCATGAACGATATTACTCTAGTTTTGAAAGAGATTTGGGGTTTGAGATGGTAAGATAAGGTAAGTTGGTGGTATAATTGTCATATGCTAATAACGGTCCCCCTAAGCCAAATATTTGGCCAACTACACCCTGACTCCCACCAACTTATACACCGCCATGGAGTATGATATTGTTGTGGTTCTTAAAGAGCAAATTGAGGTTCACGAATATGGTAAAATAAGGTAAGTCAGTGGCATAATGACCATATGGTATAATAATATAATATTAGTACAATATGGTATAATATTAATTAAGGGCATACTAGTGGTTAATAATATAATTATAACCATATGGGCTTATAATATATTATAAGTTAATCAACCTTATAATGAATTAGTAATGTTAGTCCATGGCATAAGTTATGGGGCCTAAGGGGATTAAAGTAACCTAGCCTAAGATTAATTTATCAACAATTAAGATAATTAGATCGATGATAAATTAATTATAATTTACATCCAACGTCAAATGACCAAAAGCAAGTCAATGGGACTGCTCATGTATATATTATATTGAGTCGAGGTCGCTTGATGATCAAGTTCCAACTAATTAGCTAGCTATATGTATAATATAATGTGTATAAGTCCCTTAGTCATGATCTACGTCAAATTACATGCTCATGGCCGAGGCTGCTGTTGGAATATGCTAAAGCTCGTTGGACATATGTCACATCCATGCATATAATTAATATATATAACTACAAAGTTAAATTCAACATTAAAAATCCTAGTCATTAATCTTATAGTTGTTATTTAGTCATATTTTTTATCCCAGGACTTAGTCATTTAAGTTAGCTAAAATTGTTGTTATAGTTGTTATTTAGTCATTTTTATCCGTGTCACTTAAAATTGCTAAAATTTGGTAGTATTTAGCTTAAAAAAACTGTCATGACTAACTTTTTTGTTCGCATAGTCTTAAATTTGCCAAATTGTACTAGTGGAACCCATTAGGTTGAGTGTTCCATAGTTGGCAGTGGATTGCTACAAGTTGGGTCCACTATGGACATGGACTGACTTATACAACACCTTAGAGAAGGCAAAGGAAAGACACTTCCACTTTATAAAGAGGATAACCACATTGTGCAAAGTCATTCAAGTTTCATCATTTGATCAAAGACATACAGGGAGCTCTGCGATTGTGTTAAGTTTAAGTTTGACACACATGGAAAATTGGACAATGGCTTAGTGAATTTTAGAAGAGACATGATCTATAGGGGGGAGCTTGTAGATGCTTCAGAAGTTGGATTGCTAAGTCTTGTGGGAATTTGTGCCTTCAATAAATTGTATTTTGTAAAAGAGCCATAGGTAGTTGGTCACACTCCTTCGTTGTGTATGTATAACATTATTTAGATAAACAAAGTTAAGGCATCCACCTTGGGTACCACCTATACATGTCTGTTGTTGTGTCTTTATTTGGATGAATGTTATATTCCTTGCAATGCATTGTTTTGCTAACTATTGTTGAAATAATGGCTTATTATAGAAGTATTGTTGGTATGTTTTAAGGCCACAGTTGGGCATGTGCCTATTGTTGCATAAACTTGGTTGTATATCTAGCATATTGTAACACAAAGTGAAGTTATGGACATACTTTAAGTGAAGAGGCATAATATAGTTGTAATAAGTGTAGGTTGGCCAAGCCCTTGTGCTAAGGTAAGGCAATGTTGCACGATTGAGGACAAAGAAAATAAAAATTTAAGGTAAGACTCTTAGGTTCATGATAGATATCCTTGATAAGCACTTGACCCACTTTATGAGCAATTAAATGTCCTAGGGATTTTATGACCACTACATACAACATAGACACCAAGGTGCACCATTTATAGATTGAACAAAATAAATCCACGTCTCCTTACTTGCACATGTTAATAAGGAGATATGTTTAGATTTCAATAGATAAAGTTTCAAGTGCTATTAGAAGTAATATTTGAAGCTTGGGACCTTGAGCATGACCATAATAAGAGGCTTCTAAACCCTAACATATGCTTTTCTAAAGTTGATTTTGGTGAAGAGAGTATCAAGGCTTGAGCACCTAGTCCACCCTATGCCTTCCACATTGTGATGATACTATCAAATATGAAATGTCATTCAATGAAACCTTTTTATTTTGGGCATGACTTTTGGAAGGACATGCTTAAATTCGAGAGCCAACTCCTTAGCTATAATTTTATAAGAGGCGTTTAAAGGGTAATGGGCCTCCAACTGGTAATAAGTTTAGGGTCATCAATATTTGGAATGAATCAAATTATTCCATTGTTGATGTTGACTCCAAATGAGTTATTTCTTGATTACTTCCTTGTATACTTGAAGTAGATCTGGGTCAACAAAATCCTAAGTCACCTTACAAATTGGCACATGAAGCCATGGAATCCAGGTGACTAGTCATCAACCACAACCATTAAGGTCATTGTTAGTGCTTCCAAATTTAGGGATTGCTTGCACAACCTTGTTCTAGCTTTTGAAAGATTTTGAAAGATCACACCAATATAGGTTTGCATGCCCACTCAGAAGGCCCTATCACTAAAACATCATTTATAGTGCAAGAGAAATATTTTTGTGACACCCCCTTGCAATTTATGCAAAACTTCTTTCAAAGGCAAGTGCTATTTCATGTCCATTTAATTAACTTACATTATTGCATTCAGAGAAGTGAGGTGCATTCTACAGGCCATTATGGATGAAATGGATAACATAACATAATATAATGGTACGAGTGATAACAAAGAAAAACAATAATGGATAATTGAACTAGATATATTGGGCAAGGTTCAATTATCACAAGGGCTATTCATGTAGCCATCGGTCACTTAGGGGCATAAAATAACTAGTGTAAATCCATCTTAACCTCAATGTTTTAAGCACTTTAAAAATTAACGAAATTCATTTTAGTGCTAATAGATTTGAAATTAAGATAAATATACAAATTGAGTGGGCATAACTACTACCCGCATCGATCTATCTTAAATCCGGATCTAGTAAGCACCCAGAGGGATCCAATTACTTGAGGTGTAAATTTTTTTTATCTTAAATTTTTTACATCCAAAAAATTTTGCACCTCAAAAAATTTAATCCCTATAATTACTCAATAGATTTGGATATAAGCATCTCACTCCTCTAAGTACAAAGAATAAGTGTTTTCCAACGAACAACAAGGTATATATTTTTTTTCCCCGAAAAAAAAGCGTAATTTCATTTCATCCTTAAGAGTACGAAATTACATTGAACGTCATCACTCAGCTTGAGTGGAAGATGTAGCCACTAAATCTAGCTTTTAAGCTTTTGTCTGAAAATAGTAGAGATGTTCTCACCACGTGAGCAATAACATCTATTACAATGGAATGTTAAGATCCTGTAGCATATCTGAATAGTTTTACAAAAATATTTTAAGCCTGCCTGTACATGTTTTTTAAGGAGAAAATAAAAACCGAGAATGTAAATATTTACAACAACCTACTGTTTTGCTGAAATCATTAGAAGTTCATCATACTTCCAAAATTTACAAAATTTTCATAAGATCATTCAATAAAAGGTCTGTGGTACAGTTCCCTTCCAACCCCGTCTTTAAATTCAATGATTTTCCAAATACCGATTCCTAGCAGCAATCCTTTCTTCGAGGCTTTGTCCGCCTCTACGTTATTTTCCCGAAATATGTGCCTGCAATTGAAAGTATCAAAGGTGTAAGAGACATTCTAAATTTGTTCCAAAATAGCAGCAATTCTCTAGTTGTTGCACTGATACATGCCATTAACCCACTTTATCACATTCAATGAGTCCCCAAACACTAAAATATTACTGACAGAGTGTTCCACGGAAAAGGAGATTAATAACTTAAGACTGAGAATCTCAGCCTAGTTATTGGTCCCTCTCCCAAATCCAAACGACATCACACAAAAATGAGTAGGAGACATAAAAAGAAGAGCCCCTCCCCCACATTGTTCATTTTGACAAGCCCCATCAAAGAAACCCCATGGCTGAGTTCGATCGATATCCACTGGTTGAGTATTTCTAGGAATAGTAGCTTGCCTGCTACGCTGGAGAGCTAAAAAGATGCCACAACTGTTAATGGCCACTAAAGCTGGAAGTCCCATTTTGTCCGAGAACAAACAATTGTTCCGAGATAGCCAAATCCCCCAAATAACAATAGGGGGGAGACCTTTGTAATTGACAAATACAGGATTATGAGACCACCGGCTCCAAGACTCCTCAAGGGAATTCCCATCCCAAAGGAAATTTACCTTTAAAATTCTAGACACAACCATCCATACCTCCTTGATGAAGCTACAATGGAGAAACAGATGTAGTACATTTTCCTCATTCTGATAACACAGGTAGCACCTACTTGCACCTTGTAGACTTCTTTTTTGCAAAAAATCCCATGTCGGGATCCTGTTAGCCAAGACACACCACATGAAAATTCTAGCCTTGAGAGGGCACTGTACTCTCCAAATAGTTTTCCACCACCACACCTGCTCTCTGTCCTCGAAGTTCTCACTGATCCACTGATAACCAAATTTTGGAGTATATATGCCTGAGGAATCCCCATCCCATACCAAGGTGTCGTTTCCATCTTTGAGGAAAATCTGATCCCTACTAAGAGCCCTCAGGTACAATCTTAGTTCATTCTCCTTAACCATATCTAATCCAAAGGTTTCTGCTCTCCTCCAAACAGGCCTTCCCATCCAGATATTCTCCACGTCCACCAATTGATGGAGAACAATAATATCCCTCTGCCTTAGTTCCTCAATCAGCCCTGCTGACAATTGGTGTTGTGCTTCACATCCCACTCAAGGATCACATCCAATCCTCAGCTTCAGCCCATTGCCTACGTCCTAGACTAGATTATGTTCAATAACATGAAACGAGGAGACCAGAGCTTTCCAAATAACAGACCCCCCTTTATGGGACTTGTGCGGGGTCCTAATCCACTCATCCACTGTATCTGGTTCAATATATTTTTGAGTCATAACTCTACCCCAGAAGCCCCCTGATTTGATTAACCTCCATCCACATTTTGCTACCAATGCTTTAGAGAAATAAAAAATGTTTTTTAGTCCCCATCCTCCTAGAGCTTTTGGAGCTGCGATTCTCTCCCATTTCACCCAGGGAGTCACATGTGCATCCTCCTTGCCATTCCACAAAAATCTGAAACATATTTTCCTAGATGCTTCTAGAATTCCCTTCGGAATCCATGCTAGGGACATCCAATACACTGGAATGGCTTCCAGCACTGACTTACCAATACCAACCTACCAGCTTGAGAAAGCCACCTGAAGCTCCAGCTTTTTAATCTTTTTTCCAACTTTTCCAAAAGCCATACCCAATCTTGTTTCAAATAGTTACTTGGCTTTAAATGGAAGCCCAGGTATCTTAACCCCTCAGTAAGGGTACGGAGCTGGAAGGGAAACAGATCAGTGAAAGTGTGTAGTTCCTCCTCACACAAGAGAGATACAGTAAGTGAGGATTTCTCATCGTTAATCTCCATTCCAGTTGTAATGGAAAAGAGATCCATAATTTCTTTAAATTTAACTGCTTCCCTTCTTGATCCTGAGCAAAAAATCAGAATGTCATCCACAAAGAGCAGATGTGTTAGAGAGATGCTAGGTGCCACCAGTATCCCTTCAAGGTCTCCCGTTCTTTTAGCTTCCTTAATAGCCCTACTCATGCTCTCAGCCACCAATAAGAATAACAAGGGAGACAGTGGGCATCCCTGATGCAGGCCACGACCTGAATGAAAGAAGGGGGTCGCTGCTCCATTCATTAATACCGAGAAGGAAACTGTGGTTATACAACTCATGATCCATCGAATGAAACCAATCTCAAACCCCAAATGTGTTAGCATAAGTCGAATATAAAGCCAACTAACCTTGTCAAATGCCTTTGATAGGTCAATTTTTAAAATTACTCCTTTCTGCTTTTTGGATTTGATACTGTGTAAGCCTTCCTGAGCTATACCAATTGCTTCATGAATCTGGCGCCCTTCAAGGAACCCGAACTGCTCCTCTGGGATATGTGTAGATAAGATAGGTTTGAGTCTTCGAGCAATCACTTTTGTTACAATCTTATACACACAGTTGCACAAGGAAATAGGTCAAAAATCATTAAGATTGGAAGGGGTGTCCACTTTAGGAATTAGAGCAATGAAAGTAGAGTTTATGCTGGCAGGTACTCTGCCTTCCTTTCTAGTATCCTCCACAAGCTGTAAGAGATCATCACCAATAATATCGAAAAGTTCTATAAAAAATTCAATCGTCCATCCATTAGGTCCAAGACTCTTGTCCTTCTGAAAACTATTCAAAAGTCCTTCAGTTCATCCCCTATAATGCTGTCCATCAACATCTAGTTATCATCCTCTTCAACAAACCGAGGAAAAAGTTGAGCTACCTTGATGACCTCCTCTATATTCACTCTGTTGTTGGCTTTGAAAAGGTCCCGGAAGTGTTTAACCCCAACCCCTGCCAATCCATCAAAGGTGGCCTGAGAATTACCATCAGAATCTTCAAGGCTCCATATTGTGTTGACAGATCTTCTGCCTTTTGCGTATGCATGAAAGAACTTAGAATTATCATCCTCACTTTCTAGCCATGTGGCCCTACTTTTCAGTCTCCATGCCTCTTCATTCTGTAAAAGGATCTTGTTCCTCTTATCCACCAATTTTACAAGATGTTCCTTCGTTGCCTGAGAGCCATATCCGTCGCCTGTTCCCTCAAAAATAGAGGTAATTTCCTCTTCAATAGACTTGAGATCCCTGTCATCCCAACTCCTCTTAACTGCAGCCCATGATTTAATAGGTTCCTTGAGTGATTTAATGTTCTCCACAAAATGAAAGGCTGCAGTATGGACAAGGCCCGGGTGATACGGGATCCAATGCTGGTGAAACAGTTCAAAAAAGGTTGGGTCTTCCAGCCAAACCTTATTAAATTTTATGGGCGCGGGAGGTTTGTTAGAGCCTGCCTTCAACTCCAGAAAAATCGGTTCATGATCTGAACACCCTCCCGACCCTATCCATTGCCTAACATAGAAAATAATCTCCACAATCTGTTCAGAAATAAGGAAACGATCCAACCTTTTTGCCACTCTATCCATACCAACTCTCTTGTTTCTCCAGGATGGCTTCAAGCATACAGGCTCCACATCAATCCAATTGCCTTCTGAAAATTTTTGAATAAAAAAGTTTGAAAGAGGATCCACTTAAGCGTGTGGCCCCCAAATCTCAGCATGCCCAAGAGAAAAATTGAGATCCCCTCCCAGGATCGTTGAATCTCCCTTTAGCAGATCTATATCCAGCAGGGCAGTCCAAAACGGTTCTCTATCACAATAAGGTCCATAAATGTTAACAATAGTAAAAATCCTGTCAAAATCCAATGACTTACAAGTCATGCCTAACACCGAATGCATTCCCCAAAGAGAGGAAACACACACCTTAGCTTCATTCCAGCCAATCGCCAAACCTCCTGAGCGACCACTGGCATCCAAACCCTCAAAACCCCAACTCGGTAACCAAATCTTAAGTCTACTAACAGCTTCTTCACCACTACACATAGTTTCTTGAAACAACATAATATCAAGATGTTCCAGTTGCAACATTCGACGCAGTGCAGGTCTTTTGGAGGGACCAGCAAGACCTCGACAATTTAAGGACATAACCTTCATTGGATCCCTTCCTTATGGGCATTCACCGCTCTAAGTGCCCTTTCGATAGACAATTGTTTACCCTTCTTAAGGTCCGAGCAGGCTTTGGACTTAGCTTGGGAAATGAAGGATTTCCTACCTCTGGGTTTGCGGGGTTTGGTCTTCTCTTTCCCCCCAGCAGAATGCTTGTTCATAGGCCTCAGAAAATAACCAGACTTCGAGGAGCCAGTGGGTGAAGAGGGTTCGGAAGGTGTAGTCGGTTGATCAAGGGGGTTTTCAGGGTTATTATCCGGGGAGCAATCTAACAGCCGAGGATCCACGACAGGGGGTGAATCCACTGAACAAAAAGGGACCGAAAGAGAAGACATCAACTATGGGGAAATATGAAGATTCCTAAACCCTTCCACCCAATCCAGGCCTGAAAAAGTAAAGTTTTTAATAAAAAGATAGAAGGAAGGATTTGTAAGGGTATTTGAAGAAGAACTTGCTGCCATGTCCGGTGACCGAAGAAAGGAGAGCAGAGGTCCCTCTTGAGCTGAATCCCGTAGCTGAGTAGTTTCCGTCTCTTCAGTGACAACTGTGACACCCACAATCGGGATAGAACCTTCCTCCTCCACATTGTCAACAACCTCCTCACCGCCTGTAGGAACCTCTCCATCCGACCGAACCCCAATATCAAAATGCACAAACACCCGCTGGTCCTCAGCATCCTCAACCATTGTCACCCCGACCTCCTTAGCCACAATTCATCGCTTCAGAGTATTACCAAACTTCATACGAATAGGCACAGAGCATTCAATAACCGGATGTCCGTATTCATGACATCGTTTGCACCAGAATGGCACATTTTCATAGTCCAGGGTTTGTTCAAATGTGTAAGGCCCCCATTTCAAGTCCATGCCCTCATATAACCCTTCCTTGACATTGATACTCACCAGAATGCGCGCAACCTTCTGCATCGCAGTTGCCACAAAGGAAAAATCTGCATCCAGATAAGTCCCCACTAGGTTACCTATCCTCCTGAAATGTTCCTCGGTCCAGTAGTGTAAAGGAAGACCCGGAAGCCAAACCCAGAGAGGGATAACATCCATACGTTCGCGGCTAGCATCGAAGAGAGGATTCCACAGCTTAAGCAAAAGTGGAACTTTAAGGATCGACCAATTTAAGCTTAATGCCCACTGTGCATGTGCATCCGAGCAAAAATGGAAAGCGAACCACCCTCCAGAGAGCCCAACTACATGAGGGACATAACCACAATGACCAAGCCAAGCCCCCGAGGCCCACGAGATCACCGTCTTGTGACTTACAGGCTTTCCATAAACCCGACCCACCAGCACCGACTTGACCATCGCGACTATCTGCTGAATGCCAATGTCTTCCCCAAGCGTGTAATTAGGAGCTTTGCCCGTGTTCTTAATCCACTTGCTTCGGCTCTTCAAGCGTGGTTCTTTAACCTTCAACCCTGTTGGTCCGACTACACGACCACGGTCCCACTGATCAGAATCCCCGGACGGGCTAGAGAACCCTCACTGTTCGACATAGTCCAAATTCGCTGCCACAAAACCTCTGGGAGGTGACGAAAAGCCTTCCCCTCTGTCCTCACCGGCCACCGTCTCGGCTCTGAAACCCTGCGCAATTGAAGGAGGATTGAAATTATCTGAGGAATTGATGAAGTCCGGCAGCTCCCCAATACCAGCACTCAACGGCTCCGGAGAAGGTGAAGTACAAAAACCCTTAACACCCCAAATGCTCACAACGCGCTCCTCCGGCACATAACTTTCTGTAGGACCTTCCCAGAACGACGAATTGGTCTAGAATGGCATAATACCTGCCTCCGGGGTTGCATGTGGTCCATCAGGAGTTCGACTACTTGCTAAGCCTCCAAACCCTAAACCACTATTCCCCTCAAAATTTCGGTAAACGCCAGGTGGCGAGCTCCAGATGTCTTGGTGCCACAATGTGTCACTACCGTAATCCACCTCGTCCATCGTATCCCTAATAGAAAACAGGTGCCTTCCCAAGGAGAGAGTAACAATAAAAAATAAAAACAACTCGATAAAAAGTTAGGGGCAGACCTTGTAACCACAGCTGGAGCCATTCTTGGGAAGCGTGTTGCCCATCGGACAGGACAGACGACTTGCTGTCATCTGCAATAGGCTGCACAGAGCCCACCGATCTCCTCTCATGACCTAATCTCCCATTGCTGTACCTATCTCACCTAATAAGAATCCTTAGTCAAATGCAAAACTAAATTTAATATTATTATTAAAGTTAAATTTAATAAACTATTATTAATATTAATATTAATAATAATTATTACATTAAGAAACAATAATATTAATCTTTAAACAACAAGGTATATAAACCTCCACGGTGAAATAATTGAAGATTCATTATTTTGCAACAAAGAAAAGAATCTTACACATCAATTTGATACTCAACTAAGCCATGATCTATGCAAATAAATAAGTACCATTTTCAGCAAGAAAATGTAAATAAGTACCTTTGTAAACTAATGATTATATTTAACCTTTTAAATGCGTTAAATATGAAAGCCATGATGCCCTAAAGCTATGTGGAGAGGAATGAAGAGGAATGCAAGGCATTTTGAAGGGGCGAGTGTTGGCAGGTTTCCTAAAAGCCAAATCCAACCAGGGTCCGTAACAACGGAACCTAAAGTGCAACTTTACCTTTTCCAAAAGCTCCCACATATCTCTACTTCAGTGATCAAGACGACCAGTTAAAACCAGCTAAAAAAAGTGACGAGTATATATCGGAATTACCCAATTGCATATTCATATACTTTTCCACAATATCTCGCCATTTTTATTGAATTCGGCTTCATTTCTTGTCTTCACTCTCAACCCTCGTATCAGCTTACACTCCAGGGACACTCTGCTGTCAGCACCGCTAGCCTTTTCTCGAGCCAGAACGCTGATATCTAACCTCTGGACTTCTGCTATAGACAGGTAAGCCATTCGTTCAAAGTTTCTCATTCGACTTCCGCGTTTGATTTTAAAAAGGTTTTCAATTGAGAATTGGCATTACAGACTCTACATAATTTACCCGTATGGATATACGCTGTTCCCTTGTAGCAATTCCAATTGGCATTTTGCCCTCTTTGTTCAACCCATAATTGGGGTTTTTGCTTATTTTGCTTCTCTGTTTTTAAGTTTTATCAACCTGGTTGTTGAATTTTGCACTAGGTGTATTGGGTGCAATTGTGAATCGCCCATTTCAATCGTATGCGTTCACTGTTGAATCGGTCAATGCCCATGTCTTGTGGTTTGGCACTTTTAAGATCCGATATCTTATAAAACAGAGTGTTTGAAACATCTCTTGAAGTGATTTTCTTTGCAACGTGACTATTTATGTAACTTACGATTGGATATTCGCAGATATTTGGTTTCCGTGTTTTTCGTTTTGAAAATGCGAGTGTAATATGTAAGAATTTCCGTGTATTGATTGCAATTTGGGCTTTTGACCATCCTCTGTGTTTTTCGGTATGTTTTTAAACGCCCGGTTTTATGGTCTGTCACCCAGGGTCCAATGCAGTAAAAAGCTATGTCCTGGAGACAGGCATGCGGATCTTTGTGTTTTGTGCACAATAGGATCTCTTTTAATGATGTGTATGTGTGTTTTTCAGCTATGTATTTTAGACTTATCATTTTCTGTATCTTGTTTGCAACCGGGCATTGGGCATTTTATTATTTATTGGCTTTTTATACTGTTTCCTTTAAATTCAATAGAAGCATCACAACTGGCCTGAGGAGGTCAGGCACCTTGCATGGGCAAAATGGTCCTTGACAGCTGAACTGTTAACACAAGCACTTCCATTAGGCTAAGCCGGGGGTACTATTCCGTTAAAGTCACTAGGATTTGCACCTGGCTACAGTCGCTTATTCATATATCGGGGGAAATTGAGCCTTGTTGTGATGCCTGACTGCCATGGTGTTCACCGCTGAACCACTACCCCATGACAGATCGGCCATTTTTTATATCCTTGGTAATATCTTTCGGTTGATCAATGCCCAATTCTTATGTTTCAGGACTATAATATAATCTGCTAAGAACCCTGTTTTATAGGATGCAAGGGGGTACTATTCTGTCAAAAGCATCCAGTTTGCACCTGGCCCTGACTACTTATTCATGTTTTGGGGGGAAATTGAACCCTGGTGGGTGGCCTGACATGTCACCATCTTCATTGCTGAACCAGGACCCCATTGACACATTGGCCTTCCTTTTATTATCTTTGCAACATTTTTTAAATTGATCAATGCTCAATTCTAATGTTATCACAGCATTATATATTCTGCTAAGAATCCTATTTTAGAGGATAGTTCGGTAGCTGACATTATCTTGCTAGATAAATACCTTGTATATTGGTCAGTCCTGGTCTTATTATTATTTTTTTGCATTGGACCAATCTAGTTTTTATTATATTTTGCAGAGATGGCACAATCTAAGCCAACCAGAAGTCCTGCTGAGGTTGAGGATATTTTATTACGTCGTATTTTTCAAGTAACCCTGGGATCTGGAAACCAAGGTTCCCCAGTGGTATATTTGGAGCAGACAGCGGGTGAAGTACTGAGTGAAGGCAGACCCTTACTTTTGTCCATGGACATAATGGAGAGAATTTTGATAGACAGGTTATCCACTCCTGGCCTTGAACCCCCTTTCCAGTATCTAGTCCAATGCTATAGAAGAGCACAGGAAGAGTTGCGGCGATTGCCTTCAATGAAGGATAAAACATTGAGCATCAAAATGGAAGGAATTGTAAAACAATCAAGACAGTTGTCTCTTTCATACAGTAGAATTGTTTTAGGAAACCCAGATATGTTTCCTCAACCTGTGGGGGGAAAGTCACCTCTGTTGGATCTGTTCCTTTATGAAGCTGCTGCTGAGTTTGCTGCATTTGGTGGGAGCAGTGTTCCTGTAATTACAACCCCTCCTGGGTTTCTAGATGATTTTTTCAGTGATTTCGAGGAGGATAGTTTGGATCCTATATTAAAACAGCTTTATGAAGATTTGAAATTAACCATGCTTGAAGTGGCTTCGCCTCTTCAAGATTTTCAGAAGCCCTTGAGAGCCCTTAAAAAACTGATTGATATTCCTGTTTGTGCAAAATATCTGGTCAATCATCCATCTTGGATTTGCAAAGGCAATGTTGTGGACGGACGAATCATTGAAGTTGAAAGCATACTGGGTCCCTTTTTCCATGTCAGTGCTTTACCTGACGTGTTTACAAGAGAAGAATACGATGTTGGGTATGTTCTTTATTGTTTGTTGTTTTATTTCTTTTAGTCTATTCCTGTTTCCTTTGGTAGTTAAAATGTTAAAACTATAAATTTTAGTTAATACAGGGACAATATTTTACAAACTTTGGGCAGCCCTTGGTTTGCCCCCGAGAAAGATAGGACATGGACTGCATAGAAATGTCAGAGCTAGTTCGCACATTCCTGAGATACAAGGCATCATTAAAAACATTTAAATTTTAATCATAACCACAGTAACATTTAAATTTTAGTCATAACCAGAGTAACATTTAAATTTTAGTCATAACCAGAGCCTTTACATAACAACTATTTATTTTACTGGTTAAGAAAAACCAAAAAAATTTACAGGGCTCAGCTTCTCCTGACCTGACTTCATCTTTGATATTCAGGTGAGCAGAGCTGCATCCAAAAACCTTCTTCATGAGCTTGAAAGCTTCAGACTCACAGGGTCTTCTGGGATTTACTCATTCCACTCTTGATGTCACATTATATTCCAACTAAAGTTTACTAAAATCTGCCTGAAGATTAAATACTTCCTCTATTATACTGTATGTTTTTATATATGCAATCATTTAATATTTCCTATAGCTGGTCCTGTAGGCTACTGGCAAAACTTAAGTAAAAAGGGGCTCCCACTAGCTATCCTCAGCTATTCATCATCTGGAATAAACACGGGGGGCGGGGGATTATCTTTATCTCCACTCGCTGTTACTGGCAGCTCATTTGGTTTCTTTCTGGCTGTGAGGATGTCCATCTGGCTACTTATCTTTCCCTTCATGTCTACTGCTTCCTTAACTGAGTCAAGCGTTCTGTCAATCTCACCTGAGTACCATTTGATTTTATCTTGAATATGTTCCAGCAGCTTCTTCCAATAGTCCAGCATAATATCCTGGAGAAAGAACTCCACTTCAACTGTGGAGTGATATAGTCTGCACCTCCCTGTAATATAACCTTGATCTCCAGTGGGTCTACTTAAGACCTTAATTTTTGCCATCATGTTCCTACTGCTCAATCATCCTCAGCTGCTTCAGGGTTCTCAGCTCATATCTGTCTGCTACTTGCTTCCTCTGTTATACCATATGTTTTTAATATTTATATACACTATGTTCCATCACTTGCTGTTTCCTATAGCTGGTCCAGCAGGCTATCAGTAGCAATGTTGAAAAAGTCGGCATCGGCACAAAGTCGGCAAGGGTCCTGAATACAACTTCTCGGCAACATCGACGAAAAAAATGGGAAAAATCGGCAAAAGTCGGCAAACATTAAAAAATACAAAATACATTCATTTTTTTCAGAATTTTAAACATATAACACAACAATAACATCAGATAAACACATTGGAACATAAATATGAAGAAATCGCTAATATATAGATGTAGTGGATGCAAATAACTCGGAGTGGTTTGATTTCAATGACTCGGACTGTTAAAAAATACATAAAATTTTACAATTTTAATGAAAAAAAAATATTAAAGATTCCAAGCTATGGTTCCAAACCATTAGAGACAAAATATTATCAAAATGGCACCAAGGGCAATACATATCTAAATCAAAATTGAAAAAACATAATCATCAAAATCATTGTCTATGTTGAGATCATATTCATCAACAGCACCATGTTCCCCCACCTCTAGGCTCTAGACCTTGCCTCTGCCTCCAATCTCGAAGTTGATCCTCCAAGGACATCAATTAACTCCCTACGATTTTGTTCAAAATTCTTAATCCAAGCGTTAAAATAAGGTAGAAAGAGCTTCCCATGCTTAATAAGTGATTTTGTTTGACTGAAGGGTACATTTTTTATTAAGGTCATGACAGTGGAATTCAAACAACTTTAACAATCAGGCATCGACACCATCAACATCAAGGTACATAGAGAGTTTGATGTGCTTCATTAAATTCCAATCCTTGATAGAATCCACTGGAAACGTTGGAATCCTGAAATCCTGAAAACCATTAAGTCTGTTGAATTCTAAATGGGATCTAAAATCCTACTTTTTGCATATGAAGTCTGATGAGGTTGGAGCCACTCTCAAACATCCTGAAACAATTAATGGTAATGTTAAAAATTTAAGTAAAAGGATGGATGGAAAATGAAAGATAAAGAGAATGTCACTTTTACTTAAGAATTTAACATTACCATTTAGTATTGTTGCCATCAATGTCACATGTACAAAACTCATCAAATTTATAAAAAAAAACCCGAGTTTTAAAAACTGTGAAAAAGCCTTGGCGATTTTTTCTGTCGGCCCGCGCTTTTTTTGAAAAACTCGCCGACTTTTGGAAAAAGTCGCGACTAGCCGAGGTTTTAAAAAATTGCGATTTTTATAGGCCGATTTTTCGGCAGAGGGTAAAATGCGTGACTTTTTGAAAAAGTCGCGATTTTTCGGTGATTTTTGCAACTTTGAGATTCAGTAGCATTGACAATTGCCAAAAGCGACTCCCAATACCTATCTTCTTACAGCTATTCATCATCTGGAATAAACATGCGAGCCTTTTCTTTATCTCCACTCACTGTCACTGGTTGCTCATCTGGCTCCTCTCTGGCTGCAAGGATGCCCCTCAGACCACTTATCTTCACCCTCATGTTGCTCATCTCCATGGCCTTATTCTGCATCATATCCTTCATGCTATTCATCTGGTCTTCCACCACCTTGATGTTATCGTCTGCCTCCAATCTCCATTCCTCATTGATAATGTGGGCACCAAGTTTCCTTAACCGTGTCATGCATTCATTCTGTCACTCTCACCTGTGTATCATTAATTTATCTTGAATACATTCCAGCAGCTTCTTTCATTACTCCAGCAGAATATCCTGGAGAAAGAACTCCACTTCAACTTTTGAGTGATACTGATAAGGTCTGTGCCTTCCCCATAATATAACCTGGATCTCCGGTGGGTCTAATTTCATTATTTTGCTGTGGGTCTACTTCAGACCTTAATTTTTTGAGAGAATGTTCCTGCTGCTTAATCATCCCCAACTGCTTCATGTTTCTTAGCCCATATCTGTCTGATGCTTGTTGACAGCCTCCTTTCTTTCCATCTCACCTTTCCTTCGCGTAGGGCTCCTGGATAGAAGGATTGGAAATGCAGACTAAGATTGCACTCTCTAGAGTCAGTGAGGAAACATAAACACTGAAAAGGGAAGCTAAAAACTCCTCCCTACTGTCTCAAGACACTAAAACTCACAGATCTGAGAGATAACAGAGCTAACTGGCATGATTCCTGGAAGAATTTTGTCTGCTTCTAGCCTGAGCACCACTGAAAACACCAGGGCTCCTTTCCAAACATCCATGAATGAAATATTAAACCAACCGGAGAGCCCTTTCACATTGTCACAGTGGAATTTTAAACATGATTCTGCTGTTTTAAAAACCCTAAGTGTTGATGAATTTATTTGTTTGGTATATTTATTTCAACTCTTCCCCTTTCAAATAGAGGGTTTGGACATATGAAGTTACTTGGGGTATGTAATATTTTTTTAAGAGGTTACAGTTTGCAAATTTTCTTATAATGGGTGGCATAATTTTTTGATCTATATGCACATGAGAAGCTGATTGTTGTATTTTGAACCATGTTTCTGTTTTAACAATCAGCGAGATAAGATAAGATAATTTTATTAATGTCCAATGAGTGACCACAATGTTGGCCCATGGGACTCAAAAGTATAGCCAATAAAAATACATACTGGGAGTGGGAAAGAAACTCCTCTCACTACTCTACTAAAAGCAGAGAAAGATCTAACTAACTAGCCAATGGAAACACAAGAAGTAGTGCAACATATTACCACTGGACTTTATCAAAAATCATTTTTTATGCAAATATTGGGGGCTAATTTGGTCTGTGCCATGTTTAGAGGCAATGCTTTGTCTCTGGGTTGTTCTGTGAGTGGATCTGGACCATATGTACGGGGGATATAAATATAGTTGTAGGAACCGTACAGGGGTCTATTAGGTTATTTTTGCTGAAAAAATGGAGGTATGGCATTTATTGATTCACATATTCAGTGGACATAGTATTTGGCAGCACTTTTTAGTATTTCACCTTGTTAAGGGGTGGTTTCTTGGTCTATCAAGATCCTTTGCTCTTAAGTAAGCTTTAGAGGGCAGTGGTAAAACACTTAGCAAATATTTCTTCTTTTTTCTACTTCTATCAATGAATATTTCTTGAATGGAATCTCTAGCGTCCTTTGCCTTTAACATCGAAACAGATATTAGGCTCTCTACCCCCAATTTTATCCAATTAATCTTTGTACTTATTCTCTAAGATTAGGCTCATTGACTTATTACTGAGGCCTTAAAAGTCTCTCTTGAAGGAGAGCCGCATAGGCATCCTTTCCAGTTTCGCAATTTGTTTGTTCCCAAACTATTTTCAATCCTTTTTAAAGACTTATTCAACAAAGGAAATAATATTTAAACTAATGTCCATGAAAGACCAAAATATGTCAAATCAATGTTGTAAACAGTGTCAAAGAAAATATCGGGGAAAATATTGGAAAATATCGAAAACTTAAAAACACTAAAATATTTAATTTTTTGTCATTTAAAAAACCTAAAGCAATGCCTCCCTCTAGCCCTTTTTCGGGTAAAGGTAACAGTGAGCAACTCCTTTGTTCTCAATCCCTTGTTTTTCTTCCTCAATATGAGCAAAACAGTTCCAATTTTTTCTGAGCTTGTTGATATTTTTTATTATCTCATGATATTTTGCTGTTATATCCTTACATTTTCAAAATATAACGATATGTTTGAAACTCTGAAAACATTGTGATATGTTTAAAACTCAAAACATTGTGATATGTTTAAAACTCTCAACACATTGTGATATATTCATAAGCTCAAAAAAATTGTGATATATTCAAAACTCTCAAAAGATCGTGATATATTAAGGCGATGTTATTGACATGCTGAAAGAATCACGATATATTGTGATGCTGATATATTGACTATATTTGCAACACTGGGTCAAACAGATTAGAGATAAGATAAAATAATATTATGAATGTCCAACAAATGACCACAAATAGGTCAATGGGACTAATATGTACAACATTGTCGATACAAAGTGGGAGCGCAAGAACCACTCTTGTAAAAGCAAGTGAAAAGTAGGACTATCTTTAAGAACTAAGATCTAAGCTAATAAAGCCAAAAGAGGAAGGCATCCTAAGAGGGAGTGCTGGAAACAGATACAACTGTGTGCTGAGAGCCAAAACCTTTGGAGAAATGTCATGTGTTAGGGTACAAGATGGAGAATATCATGAATTGTTGGAGCTAACCTTGTATCATGGAGGACATCGAGAAGTATGCCCCTCTAAGTCAATGATCTTAGTATGTGCATTTCTCCTAACATATGAGGCTATAGAAAAGAAACTCCAGATAGAACATTTCCTGGATGAGATGGATGAATTGGGTAGTGAAATATGTTGTTTCCTTAAAGAGGCAGAGTGCTCTGTTGGAGTTTGGAGGAGCTGACCTGTTTACTGGAGTGGCGGGAACTATCTTGTGCTTTGAGACAACATCTTTGTAGTGGTCTCAGAGAGGTAGGATGACTCATTGGTGGAGGGTGTACGACCCACCTGGTCTCCCATATCTCGAAGTAGAGATGAAGCTAACCTCAGATTGTTTCTTGGCGCCCTTGTTAGGCGGGATCATTGGTAAGAAAGATATGATCATCTTGATGGTGTTGGTCGGTGGGTGCTCATAGAGTTTTAGATTCAAGAATCGAGTCCAAAGGCCTCCTTCCTCGTCTAGATGCCTAAAAAGGGGGAAAGGGGGTTCCATGAATCCTTGAATAGGTAGTAGAAAAGGTCCTTTGGTCTCATAATAAATGGGACAACATAATATGAAGTCCTCAATCTTGGTCTCCTGTAAATGGCAAAGCCGGTAGGACCTGTTCGATTGTGTGATATGATGCTCGATTTTCACCCAAAGGTGGTGTGAAGAAAAGGAAAGAGGGGGTATAAAGCACCTAAATATGATTCAATAATGAGTACAATATAGCAACATGAGATGCCATAAAGCATACAAGTAAAGGGCCATAAAGCATACAAGTAAAGGGGCTGAACTAAGAAAGTAAACCCTAGGAGTTGAAGAAGAGTATGCAAATAGACACAGTCTTGAATGAGGTGCAGTAGGATACAAAGGGGGGGGAACTACCCTTGCTGATCATCTAAGTCAGTGGTGTTAGTTTTGTACCTAGGGATGTGTTCCCCTATTGATTTTAGCCTAAGTCACTAAGAAGGGGGAAAAGTGACCCTCACATTAAAAACACATTTAATGAGACTTTATGTTTTTAAAGTCACTTTTTGCTAAAGTTAAAGTGGGTGAGCAAATAAATTATTTAAGTGATTTAATTAATGTGATTTTTGCTCTCATCTTATCCCAGCCATTGGATTGAGTTTATATCCACTGTTGGATTAGATTCCCATTTAGGGATTAGACAAAAAGGGAGGGAGGCTAAAACCTAATTCATTATTGTTGAGTTTATCAAAGGAGAAATCGAGAGAGAGAGTCTAAGAACCCTAGCACGCATCTCGAGGCCGCCATTGGAGACTTTGGGCACAGATATCGAGGCACAGTTCTGGGCATTTATTATCAGCACGGACTCCAAGGTGAATGAGATCATCTTCAGCACGAATCTCGAGTTGAACACCGTACAGCAGTCATCTTTCCTTTGCACACAGTTCGAGGTATTGCTGGGCACTATTTTCGAGATAGTCCTCATGCTTCTCAAACAGAAAATTGTGGCACGAGTTTCAAAGCAAACTGGTACAGAAATCGAGGTATGTGACTGCACGGTTTTCTAGAAACTGACAGGTACTTTCTGGTCCGTACAGGAGTCACTTCATTGCACGGTTTTCGAGGGTGATTTAAGCACAGATTTCGAGTTACAGTCAACACAGATTTTAGGGTGTTTTGGCACTAAAATCGAGGAGGATACAGCACAAAATCCAAGCCATTAGTTGCACAGAAATCGAGAAGATTCTGCACACATTTCTAGGCAGTTGTTGTGCACAGAAATCGAGGCAGTCTGGGGTGCATTTAATGTGGAGATAAGTTGTATTTGTTTTTGTACTGCTGTTACATTACCTTGCTGAAGAAATAATAAATATCTCTCTCTCTCAACTGGTTTTCCCCGTGGGGGTTTTTCCAGGGCTCGATTTGGCCAAAAATCTCTGAGTCAAATTTTTATGTGTGATTGTTAAATGTGTTTACAGCCTGTTAGTAGCATTATTTTGTGTGGTTGACTATTACAGAGAAATTTATAAGTAACCTACAGCCAATGCAAAACCGACTGTAGGTGAAATCCACAAATTGTTAACACAAACCAGCAGACAATTTAGTGCAGCAAAATTCTACATGGTATCAGAGCAAAGGGGGCAGAAAAACAAGATAGTTTGCAGACACACATAAAATTGCAGATCTCAAAAATTTCAGTATTCTTACCTTCTGTTAGTGGGTAGCGTCCTATTGGGTTGATTTTCAGATGGCTACAGGTTTGAGGATTGAAGACAGGTTGAATGGGACAGAAAATTTTGTGCCTTGGAAGGCCAGAATTTTGTTGCTTTTGGAGGAGAATGAGTTATGGGTGGAGGTGGTGAGGAACACCACTACCAACCCCATTACCATTCCAGATGGCTCAGATGCTACAGCTCTTTCAACCTTCAAGAAGAAAGACTGTAAGGCCAGGAGGATCATCCTAGATGCAGTAAAAGACCACATAATCCCTCATATTTCCGTGAAGACCAAGGCACATGAGATGTGGAGTGCCTTGATCAACTTGTATGAGAGCTCCAACGAGAACATGAAGATGGTTCTCAAGGAGAAGCTCAAGAGTATCAAGATGAATGGAGGAGAGGGAGTCACAGCTTACCTCACTAGGATTTCTGCAGTTCGGGGTGAACTGGCAGCGGTTGGTGAGGTGGTATCTCCTACTGAGTTAGTACGCACAGCGGTGAACGGGGCTTCAAAGTCCTGGAGTGTATTTGTGCAGGCCATAGTGGGCAGGGAGACCCTACCATCTTGGGAGAGGCTGTGGGATGACTTTGTGCAGGAGGAGACCAGGAGGGGTCTCGTACAGGGCAGTTCATCAGGTGGTGGGGCAGATGAGGAGAACGTGGCTCTGACAGCCAAGGGGAAGAAGAAGAAGGGTTCCAAGAAGAATGGGGCCAAGGGGCAGCAGCAGCAGCAACATCCACAGGGTGGACAGAAGAAAGACTTGAGTAAAATCAAGTGCTATTGTTGTCAGGCGTTTGGGCACTATGCATCTCAGTGTCCAAACAAGAAGAAGAAGAAGGGACAGGGACAGCAGACAGCAGCCTCAGCAGAGATTGATGAGTTTGGTGACAGGTTTCAGAGGGAGTTTTCCCTATATGCTGGACAGAGTGAGAGAGAGAGAGAGTCTCCTTAGCCACCAGCATTGACATGGATATGGAGATTGAGCACTCGTTGTTGACAGGGCATCAGACAGGTCCATCCACCACTGGTACGTGGTATATTGACAGCGGAGCCTCGAGACACATGACAGGTACTCGGGAGTTCTTCTCCGAGTTATCACGGACAGAGAGAGAGGTGGAGGTGGTACTTGGTGACAACACCATTGTTAGAGCAGTGGGTCAGGGGACTATTATATTTGAGAGGGAGTCCATGAGTCCCATGACTTTGAGGGATGTGTTGTACGTCCCTGGGTTGAAAAAGAACCTTGTTTCAGTTTCCACGATTGAGGACAGGGGTCTTGGGGTGTGCTTCTCAGAGGGGAGAGTGCAGGTGTTTCCCAAGACCATAGGTGTATCTACTCCCATGGATATTGGAGTTAGATGCGGACGACTGTACAAGTTATTGTTTCAGCCACAACATGCTCTAGCACATAGCAGCAGCAACAGCAGCAGTGAGCTATGTGAGTTATGGCACAGGAGGATGGCCCATTTACATCACCCCGCTCTGAGAGTGTTGAGGAGTATGGTCACAGGTTTACCTGAGTTCGATACTGAGCAGAGTGATGTGTGCAGAGGGTTTGCTTTGGGAAAGTACACCAAGGCTGTGTTTCCCAGCAGTGACACGAGAGCAGCAGGAGTGCTCGACCTGATTCATTCTGACATTTGCGGTCCTAGGTCCGCAGGTTTCTGGGGTGACTGGATCACAGGGTACAGGCATGGCTTCTTCAGGATCAGTGGTTCAGATTTCAGGTACTTCAGGGACAGGTACAGGGACAGGTTCAGGGGTTGGCACAGGTTCAGGATCACAGGCTTCAGGCTCACAGATTGCAGGGTCCTCAGGGACTAGTTCATCAGCTACAAGTCCTCGGGGTGTTAGACCTCATGCTTCTAGCACTTCCTCAGATGAGGATACACCAGTTTGGGAGGAGCCTTCAAGGAAGAGGAAGCCTAAGTGGCTTCAGGACACCTTGAAGGAAGCAGAGGCATTTGGCAGACCTCAGGAGCCGATCAGGACGATTGTTGAGCCAGACAGATATGGGATGGCCCTTGTTGCGAGTCTTCGTGACTCTGCGCCTTCTACATTTGAGGAGGCCTCTCAGCATCAGGTATGGAGAGATGCCATGATGGAAGAGTACCATTCCATCATGAAGAACGATGCTTGGGAGATTGTGTCGAGACCTGAGGGGAAGTCAGTTGTGACTTCCAAGTGGCTATACAAGATCAAGCATGCTGCAGATGGCAGTGTGGAAAAATTCAAGGCTCGGTTTGTGGCTAGGGGGTTCTCACAGGTTGAGGGAGTCGACTATGATGAGACTTTTGCTCTAGTGGCTCGGTATTCCTTGATCAGGGCAGTGATATCGATTGCAGCAGAGATGGGTTGGAAGATCCACCAGATGGATGTGAAGACCGCATTTCTCAATGGTCTTCTGCAGGAGGAGGTGTATTTGGAGCAGCCACAGGGATTTGAGATACATGGGAGAGATTCTCATGTTGGCAGGCTTAGGAAAGCCTTATACGGTTGAAGCAAGCTCCTAGAGCTTGGTACTCCAGGATAGATGCATATCTGACTTCGATGGGATTCCAGAAGAGTGAGGCTGATCCCAACCTATACTACATTGTGGTTGGTGGAGATCCACTCATTCTTCTGCTATATGTTGATGATTTATTTATCACTGGAGATGAGCGTCTTATTGCTCAGTGCAAGAGAGATCTTGCAGCTGAGTATGAGATGACAGATATTGGGCTGATGCATTACTATTTGGGGATGGAGGTATGGCAGGAGCCAGGACATATTTTCCTAGGACAGGGGAAGTATGCTGCAGAGATTCTGAAGAGTTTTCGGATGGACGACTGCAGGCCTATGTCTACACCTATGATCACCAACTTGAAGCAACTTCATGCTTCAGATGGTAAGTTGGTGGATCCCACACTATATCGTCAGCTCATCGGATCGTTGATGTATCTGGTCAACACCAGGCCAGACTTGTGCTTTGCAGTCAACACTCTTAGCCAGTTCATGGTGCAGCCTAGGAGTGTACACTGGAGTGCTGCAAAGCACATCTTGAGATACCTAGCAGGGACAGTGGATTATGGTATGGACTACAGGGGTTCAGGTGGAGTCAGCTTGGTTGGGTTCATAGATTCAGACTGGGCAGGTTGTGTGAGGGACCGGAAGAGCACTTTCGGTTGCTGTTTCAGCTTGGGCTCGGCAGCAGTGTCGTGGTTCAGCAGGAAACAAAAGTCCGTTGCATTGAGTTCTGCTGAGGTTGAGTATATGGCAGCCAGTCAGGCGACTTGCGAAGTACTGTGGCTTCGTAAGTTATTGGTAGATTTATTTGATTAGCAGCTGAGGCCTACGGTGATTTACTGCGACAATCAGAGTTGCATTCAGCTCTCTGAGAATCCGGTTTTCCATGACAGGTCAAAGCACATTGAGATCAGGTACCACTTCATTCGGGACTACGTTCAGAGAGGGGCAGTTGAGCTACAGTATATATCCACTGATCAGTAGGTTGCAGATGTCCTGACGAAGTCTTTGGGGAGGGGGAAGTTTGTCTTCTTTAGAGATAAGTTGGGAGTGGTGCGGAACACCTTCCTCGGTAAGAGGGAGTGTTAGTTTTGTACCTAGGGATGTGTTCCCCTAGTGATTTTAGCCTAAGTCACTAAGAAGGGGGAAAAGTGACCCTCACATTAAAAACACATTTAATGAGACTTTATGTTTTTAAAGTCACTTTTTGCTAAAGTTAAAGTGGGTGAGCAAATAAATTATTTAAGTGATTTAATTAATGTGATTTTTGCTCTCATCTTATCCCAGCCATTGGATTGAGTTTATATCCACTGTTGGATTAGATTCCCATTTAGGGATTAGACAAAAAGGGAGGGAGGCTAAACCCTAATTCATTGTTGTTGAGTTTATCAAAGGAGAAATCGAGAGAGAGAGTCTAAGAACCCTAGCACGCATCTCGAGGCTGCCATTGGAGACTTTGGGCACAGATATCGAGGCACAGTTCTGGGCATTTATTATCAGCACGGACTCCAAGGTGAATGAGATCATCTTCAGCACGAATCCCAAGTTGAACACCGTACAGCAGTCATCTTTCCTTTGCACACAATTCGAGGTATTCCTGGGCACTATTTTCGAGACAGTCCTCACGCTTCTCAGATAGAAAATTGTGGCACGGGTTTCAAAGCAAACTGGTACAAAAATCGAGGTATGTGACTGCACGGTTTTCTAGAAACTGACAGGTACTTTCTGGTCCGTACAGACCGTACAGGAGTCACTTCATTGCACGGTTTTCGAGGGTGATTTAAGCACAGATTTCGAGTTACAGTCTGCATAGATTTTAGGGTGTTTTGGCATTAAAATCGAGGAGGATACAGCACAGAATCCAAGCCATTATTTGCACAGAAACCGAGAAGATTCTGCACACATTTCTAAGCAGCTGTTGTGCACAGAAATCGAGGCAGTCTGGGGTGCATTTAATGTGGAGATAAGTTGTATTTGTTTTTGTACTGCTGTTACATTACCTTGCTGAAGAAATAATAAATATCTCTCTCTCTCAACTGGTTTTCCCCGTGGGGGTTTTTCCAGGGCTCGATTTGGCCAAAAATCTCTGAGTCAAATTTTTATGTGTGATTGTTAAATGTGTTTACAGCCTGTTAGTAGCATTATTTTGTGTGTTTGACTGTTACAGAGAAATTTATAAGTAACCTACAGCCAATGCAAAACTGGCTATAGGTGAAATCCACAAATTGTTAACACAAACCAGCAGACAATTTAGTGCAGCAAAATTCTACAAGTGGTGTTGATGTCAACACCAAGTGTGTGTTGAATAACGTCCTGCAGTGAGTGGCTTGGATTGTTAGTGCTTTGGGAAGTAAACCCCAACCACATCAAAACATTCATGTTTATGGTGGAGGTAGAAGTGGGAGCACTCCTAACATCCAAGCATGAGGAACCATTAGTAGTATGGAAGGAGGTAGTTATAAATCTTTGGGTTGGTGTCTTGTGGTGATGGTGCTTTCGAGTATGTTTGATCTTCCTATGAATCCTTGACGCTACATGCTCCAGTGCTTAGGTCGTGTGGGTCAAGTTATAGTGTTGGACTGGTTGGGTCTAGTGTCATCCAACTAAGTGGTATTTGTTGGGTGCTTTACCCCACTATTGCCCCATACTAGGTGAAAATAGCTAATCTGTGTAGTCAGAGAAGGGATTCGAAGTAAATGTCGCTTGAGATTAGATCCTAGTTGATGTACAAGGCAAGGCATTGTTGGTTAAGGTATCTAAAGAAGATTGGTAGGGATCTACTTGAACTCTTGCAGAGACAATGAAATGTCTTTCTAATCCCATAGGAGATTGAACACTTAAATTTAAAGTGGTCCTTTGTCTCTAGCTCTACCTCATGTAATGATCAAAGTTTGGATTTATGTTCCACCCTAAGGAGATAGTGATCAACCTCAACTCTCTATTGGTGCGAGTGCACTTGAAGTTGTCCAAGAGTGAAATGAAGCTCGTGTAACAAATGAAAATGAAGATGATTCAATTGGACAATGAAGCCATTGGATATCGAAAGGAATACTTGAATTAAGAGGCCATCTTGAGGCTAAGGGGTTTGAAGGATGTGATCCGAACTCCAGAAGACTCAGGCCAAGCTCTCACAAATGTCCCTTGTGCTCGAAGATCTAATCTCCTCTTTTAGGGGTAGTAGGTGGGGTGGGGCATAAAGGGAAATCAAGTAGGGAGGGAGACTATTAATCAAAATGCCCACTGTTTTAAAAAATGAATGTGCCTTAGAAAACTGTCGAGGTCTTTGACTAGATCTATCTAAGGATGCATGTCCCTTAGAAGAGTAAAGTGCCAAAAAGGGATCTATCATGCCTTGAGGAGGGAGTTTTCCATATGTTGCACTCTCCGAGGTTAGAAGATAATTCTAATGTTGGTATTTAAATGAAGGGATATCCATTAAACACTTCCTAAATGATGCATTGAGGAACAATCCGATTGCATTGAGTGAGACACTGAAGCATGATACTTTTGACCCTATGGGTGTAGGACCACTTTGTATGACCAAGGCTAGTGACCCAAACTTTAGAACCATATAAAACCACTGGTTTAGTAAGAGCCCTTTGCATGGTAATTGTTAATGTTGCAGTGTTAAAACTATTAGTTCATGGTAATAGGACGACGGTCTCATAATGTGGAAGAGATTTTCTTAACATGATGGTTTGAGTAATCATCTCTTCAAAGTGTATCCCATTTAAATGGTCTTTATCTAACCTTGAATAGATCTATTGTGTCCTCTCTTCTTACAAAAGTAAAATCTATTTTACTAAAGAGAAATATTACATCAAGTCTCTTTCCTAGTGTTACGTGGTACCAGTACTAGCGCACCTGCAGAGGTCTCCAGGGAGAGGGGGTCATTTTTCTGACCAGGAGGGGTGTTTAGCTAACTTTTTCTGAGTAGGGGTTATGGCCAGACCCTCTGGTTTCTCCTTTGGAAGTACTATGGCTTAGTGGCATTGCTGATTGCCTCATGAAAGGGCTTGAAGCCCTGAGGTTGGTGTCCGGGGCTTCCAGGGGTGGATCACTGGGTCACATGATCTCGACCTTGATTTATCATTCTGGTGACAATTTTTTCAGTACTGAGGCATATGCCTCTCCTCCAGGTCACCTCCCACACCCTCCTGGCCCTCCAACTCACTAGCGCCCTCTCTCCTTGGGCTCCTCTTGATGATGACGTCATCCTCCAGGCCAAGCTGCAGTGCTTGATTAGGGGGGGCTTTGAGCGATTTTCACTATTGTTGGGGTTAGATGGGGCATGACGACCCCCCCTCCGCGGTCTGGCCTTTAGAATGGACCGATATGCTCATTTTTAGCTCTTTTAGTCATGCGTGGGTAAATTCTTGGGAAAATGCCCCAAATTACCCACAGATCTAATTATTTTATATTATTAATGTTTTAATTTTAAGTTGACATTTATAATTTCAAATTGACATTTTAAAAAAGGCACGTTGGCCTGGATATTTTTTATTTTTGTAAAGTGAGTGTGAGAAAAATATAAATACACTTCTCCTCACTTCTCCTCACTTCATTTTAACACAACAACTTATGGGATAAAACACTATACTACTCTTTTACCCTTCTTAGGGTTCTCTGAGTGATGCGCACCTCTTGAGGATGTATGTACTTGCTTGTTTGGAGCCAAATCTTTGAAGTATCTTTTGTTCTTGCTCTTTGCTAAGGTGATGCTAGGAGTTGTTTGCTTAACACATGCACAAGGAGGTATCTAAGTTTCTTCTCTTGATTTCTCTTTGTTAAATGTTAGATGTGATGCTTGTTTAAGGTTGAATGGTAGCCATTAATGCTGCATTTTGTCCTAGCTAAGTCATTTTCAGCCTTCAGTTACCCTGGCATTGTAAGGCTTGAGCTTTAGGTCTCCAAGGTTTGCCCTAACTAGGGCCTTTTCAACCAACTTTTGTAGTTGTTGAAGAAAACCCTAGTTTTCCAAACTTGGCAAGTACCATCTCAAGAGGAGGGCCATCCTCCTTGATGCCCTAGGGTTAGGGTAAAACCTCTTAAAACCCTAGGTTGCTCTTTTAAAACCCTAATTTCTGAGTTTTGCATTTTTGTACATATTATGTTAGCTTAGTTTTAGTTTTGTGTATTTTAGGTCTTTTATTTTACTTTAATTTTTCATAAATTTTAAACTTTAAAAAACATAAATCAGCCCTAAATTTCTGTACTGAAACCCTAACTGCAGGTCAGATTTGCCCTAGCGGCCTCCTCATCCCTCACCTCCTACCCTCGCTCTCCATCTTTTCTAGCTCGCCCTCCCTCCTTCTTCACACCTACACCCTCGCTCCTCTTGCCTTCATCCTCGCCCTTTCTTCCCCCCTCTATCCTTTCTCTCTTCCTACCCTCGCTCTCCTCTTTTCCTCCATTCGTCATCCACCTTCTCCTTTCCTTCTTCTTCCACTAACCCTTCCTTCCCTTCTCCGTCCTTCCTCCTTACCTTCGCTCCTTCCCTTTAACCACTGCGGCCTCCTCCCATTGACCTCTCCTGCGGCCTCGTCCCATTGACCTCTCCTCAAGCTCACTTTCACTCGGATGCCCTAATTTGGGCTAGATCGAACCCTGCCAGTTTTTGCCTTAAGTCTGCAATAAAATTGCAGACCTAGTGTGTGACTGTCCCATAAAACCTTGATGCTTGCAGCCACTAAATCTCAAGCAAACCTTTGATTTTTTTCGGTTGTCTTGTAAAACGGCCTCAAGGTTAAAGGAACCCAAAACAAACATTTATACAGATCTGAAAAGTAAACTTAAAATCTGATATACTGAATGACAAGCAATAGAAGGGTGGAGTAGAAGTTGTCTCTTTTATTTTTGTAAGGTTCCTTCGTTGCATTGTCCATTGATATGCTACTACTTACCTGATGTAATCTGATTTGATGAATAAAGTTGAGTCAAAGGTGTTATGTATTTGCTTTTCTAACAATTGATACTATCCATATTGATGAATTGCCAATACATGACTATCATTGCTTTAGGTGATATTTTTAGTGTTTCCTTGCAAGTGGGTGGTTCATGGTTATAAAATTGATTGGTTAATTGTTAAATACTGCTATTGATATACCGAAGGAGACATTGGTGAATGAATGAACAACTGGATACCTTTTACTTATAAATGATAGATGATATACTGCTTACGGGAAGTTCTTGCTATCACAACATTCTTATATATTGATTATTGAGGGAGCTGCCATAAATATTGCTTTGTTATAATACTTATATATGATCTCATTGAATGATAATTGGTCTAAAGGATTTTTGAATAGGACATGGAATGCCAGCCTTCACATTAAATATATTTACATAGTTGTCCTTTTTTTTATTTACTCCATATAGGCACTGGTCTTTACTAACCTTGAATAGAAGACATAGTTTCTTTGTCATAGTGCCTTACAGGATAATTCAGGGTCCTTCCCTTGGGAGGTCACGACTCTCCGAAGAAGTTAGAATTGTGATCGAGGTGACATTGGGTCACATTTCTCACATTTGTTTACTAGGCAACAACCTTGCTAGTTTGCCCGGTAACACCTAGTTAGCTAGTTGAGAAGAGGTTTGACACAGTGGTGGGATACAATAAACCAATTATGATCTTGTAGAAGGATTCTAGATCGTACAGGTTATGCAACAAGAATAAGGAACAAAAATAGAAAATATTCATACAAGGCATAATTCAAAGTATTGTATAGATTCTCACAAGGGTCTAATCATTCTCATTAAAAAACAAGGGGTTCATATTATATATACAATCTGGAATGTCTTAGGATTACATAGTTCACCTTCTCTTCTCTCTTAGCCTCTTTTCTGAATCTTTGTTTTCTTCTACAATCTAGACATCTAACATGTGCTTCTCTTTTGCACATGGTTTGCACCCACAAACTCTTCTGCAGTGGAGCTAGATATTTCTTTACGCTTCATTTCCAAATCCTAAATTTGAACAAAGATCTTGGAGTCCAGTGTAATAATTCATTTCCTTGTTGGAAGGAATAGAGTTTTTGATCACTTAGCAATATTTTAATCCAAATGAAATTAATCATCTCAAGTAGAGTTAAGACATTGCAACTTGAGTTTAACTTGTATGTATAGACATAATCTTGCCTTGAATGGGAAAAGTTGTTAAATTTGACTCACTCAACCATTCACTATGTTCATCCATGTTATTAACAACCCTTGCCATGTAATGCACATGCTATCACTTCCATCCACGTTGATAACAATTATCATAAATACACTTACTTGTCCATGCAATTATTTTGTTTACAACTTTGCCCCTAACCCCTTGACTACAGACTTGTGCCCACTCTTGGTTGCACTATTTGAATGAAATTCCTTTTCTACCTTGCCTTTTCTTTCTCTGTAATGCATTTCAAATCCGTAAGATTGATTTACATGTAGGCTATGTTAGCTTTTCATTCCTTTTAGGCAAAAGGGAAATTGCAATTTTTGTTTGCTAGGTTTTCAATCATATCGAAGGTTACCCCATTCACCATGAGCTCACATCTACAATGTGAGCAAACCATTCCCAAAAATATTCGCTCAATTGATGTTAGAAGTTGAAAGCTATGTTACTATAGTGGCATATTCCTATGATGGGATTTTTTTCCTCATTAATACTCTCCATAATGTAAGAGTTGGATATATTATTCAGATAGGATTTGTTAGTTGTGCCATCTTCAAGAGATTGAGACAGACGAGCATTTCATTTTTTGTTGCCCCATCTACGACGAGATTAGAGGCAGGTTCTACTGCCTTAGGGGGACTCAAACCCTCATCAGCTTCTTCAGATATCTTGATCAGAGATGCTTGGATTTATACATGCATGAGACCATCAGGCTCTAAGCCCATATTCGCCAGCCTTCTACTTGACCAGATTCGACTGAGCGGATTACTTCCAACTTCACAGTGCTACCCTTAGGAAGAGGTACTAAGAGATAGTTTGATAGTAGCACAACCGTAACTTCTAGATTAGTGTGGACTTGCAAGACCCTCCATCCCTTGGGATCTTAGTAGCATGACAGGATTAGACCACCCCTCCCCTTGATTTAGACGAGACTCCCCAGGCCTTAGCGACGGGATACCCCCCAGACCTTAGATCCTTTACTCTTGTACATCTCCACCCTGGTGCGGTCTCCCGTGCTTGGGGTCGAGGGTTACTCATGTTTTCCATGACCTAGCATAGATTTCATGCTTTGATCTACTTTACTTTCTTTTCTCGTCTTCCACTTTTTATAGGAGGCCCTTTGGTACTCCCGCTTTATAATAACATCTTTGTACTCAACAATCCCATTGACCTACTTTTGTGGTAATTAGTTGGGCATTAATAAAATTATCTTATCTTGTCTTATACATACATATTAGCTACTACTATTAATGTCATTGCACACATGAAACAGTGAAGAGCAAAGCTTTATCACATGGTACTGTGTAACCAGTTTTACCATACACAATATAGTATCTTTGTATTGATAGTCTCGTTAAACAAGGTTTGAGATAAAAAAACTAATATAGACAAAAAAGCATTGGAGTAGTTACTTTAATAGATGAAAGATGCGTGGTCAAATTTTGTGTTTACCCCTTGTTTTCCAAAATGATCCAGTACCCTTGAGGTAGTAGTAGGTCTTTCGACAAGCTATCCGCCACTTGGTCCTTTCTTTGTATATATGAGTGAAGGATAGTTTATTGAAAGTATTCTTCAGTACCTCTATCCCATCCAAAAATGGTTGTAGAGTATAGTTTCTCAAGGTAAATTCTTTCTTGATCTTTAGTGTCCATTATGGGATGGAGGATACATTAGATGGATGTAAAGACAACTTTCCTTAATTGGATAATTGAGAAAGAAGTGTACATTGAACAACCGTAGGGCTTTGAGGTCAATGGTAACGAGTCCAATGTGTCCAGGCTGGAAAAGGACCCTAATTAACATGGTTTCTCATATTGATGGTACATATTTACCCTAATTAATCACAATAGATACGTGATGTGTTACATATAATGAACAAGAGTGCTAAGGAATACTGGTATATTCTACATATAAGTACATACCTAATAGACTAGTCAGTAATATAGCTAGAGTTAAACCATTCAATATGCTAGTAGCTCACATGATAGTTACTTATATCTATACCATAATATAGGTAATCAACTAATCTGGACTCAAGTAGGCATTGAGAGCATGGTATTCCAGGATAGACAGATACCTGTAGAGCATGGGCTTCACCAAAAGTGAGTAGATCTTGACTTATATTTCATATTTGTTGGTGTTATATGTAGATGACCTGTTTCTCACAGGTTCAATGAAGCTCATTGCAGGGTGCAAGGAAGATATGGTAACTGAGTTCGAGATGAAGGACATTGGCTTGATGCATTACTTCTTAGGGTTGGAGGTTTGGCAGAGACCAGAGGAGATTTTCCTTGGGCAGGGTAAGTATGCAATTGAGATCTTGAAGAGATTTCAGGTGGAGGATTGCATTCCCATGGCCACTCTTATGATCACTAATCTGAAGAAGGTCACTACTTTAGATTCATATATGGTGGATCCCATATTGTACAAGCAGTTGATAGGTTCTTTGATGTATTTGGTCAACATTAGGCCAAATATATGTTTTGCAGTGAACACCTTGAACCAATTCATGGTGGAGTCGAGGTAGGAGCATTGGGTAGTAGCAAAACACATGCTTAAATACTTGAGGGGCACAATGTAGTATGGACTAAGATATCTTGGAGAAGGTAAAATGAAGTTGCATGGGTATATAGACTTAGATTGGGCAAGCAGTGCATAAGACAAGAAGAGCACCTTAGAGTGTTGCTTCAGCTTGGGATCAACGATGATATCCTGGTTCAGTTGAAAGCATACTTCCATGGCACTCAGTTCAGTAGAGGAAGCGTATATGGCAGCGAGTACAACTTCTTGTGAAGCTATCTGGCTTTGCAAATTGCTAGTAGGTTTATTTGATCAGGAGTTGGATCCCACAGTGATGTACTGTGATAATTAGAGTCGTATGAAACTCTGAGAATCCAGTTTTTCATGATAGATCCAAGCACTTAGAGATTAGGTATCACTTCATTCGAAACAAGATTCAGAAGGGAGCAATGAAGCTCTAGTATGTACACACAGATCAATAGGTTGCAGATATTCCAACCAAGCCCTTAATAAAAGGGAAGTTTGAAGCATTCAAAGAAAAAGTTGTGTTGGTGCAAAATTCCTTCCTTGCTAAGAGTGAGTGTTGATGTTTGTAGCTTGGACAAGAACTTCTGCAAGGGTATAGTGTCAATTGTGCGTGAAGTCGTCCAAGTCAAATATATTTTGTAATTCACTTTATTAAAGTGCAAGTCTTATATTTTGCTATTGATTCTAATAAAGTGCATTTTTGATGCATTAGTGATTTACACTAATCTCAATTGTCGTTCTCATTGAGAGATTAGGGTTTTGGTAGGTTAGGGTGCAACGCAGGTCAAAGTAGAGGGTAAAGAAACATTCATTCTTTGCTTGAAGACAGGTTGGTCGGAAGGTGATGAAACTTTTATGAGGAGCAAAGTTAGAGCACTAGAGAGGAACCCAGATCAACAATCAGGCCGAAGGTATAGTAGATCCATATCATTGTACAGATCGATACAATAGTTCTGTACAATTGTATGGATCTGTATGGAATTTTGTATCGATGTATGGAAAAATCCGTACATCCATATAGAACAACTCCGTACAGCCATACGTGCAATCATGCAATAGATCGACAAGTTTCAGGCCGTTTTCTTGATTTCTGAAGACATATTTTCTCAGTTTGGTGCATGCTTTACTGTGTTTGAGTGTACCATATAGCTGTATATTATTGGCAATTGTGGAGGTTCCCTTCTAAGCTTTGATATTTAATGAAAAGCTAATTTGAAGGAGTAAAGTGTGTGTGCAAAGTGTTTATGCTTTCGTTGTTCATTTTCAGCTATATGTGATTGTTGTATGTTCAGAAATATTTATTTTTGTTGTTAAATAAGTTTAGATATGATTTATTTAATTAAGAGAAACATAGGACAACAATCACCTAGGGCCTGGAAATTTACAACCACTCTTAGTTAGTACCCTCACAACAATTTGATAGGGTTGGGACTCTCTCCTCGAATCCTTCCTTTAGCTGTTGTTGCAGACACGGTCTACTTTTCATCCATTGATTTTTTTGGGTACAGTAGTTGGTTTTTTCTTTGACTACAAATTTTTCTTGTTGTGTGGTATTTGGGCAAAGCTTTGCGATGTTGGTGTGTGGCTTGTAATAATAATAGTTGTTATTTTGTCCAGTTTCCTTTGCCATGTCACTGTAGGTTGTGCTTCACATTGTGTTCAATAGATACTTGGTATTTTAAAGGGTGGATAATATTTTTTGGAGATTATTTGAAATTGCTGGTATAAAATTAAAAAAGAGTATATTTTGTTCCTTGGTCTTTCCATGATGAGGGAATTTTATCCAAGTATCAAAGAGCTCTCTTTCATTGTTATTGTGGGACACTCCCACTTTGTGCACCCACAAGGACCTTTGCTCTTCACAATGATTATTTGTTTAATTTCATCACGTGGACCATAAAACCTAGCTTTGTTCTCATATGTTGGAATTATAGTAGTTGCCTGAGCAAATTGAAGGATGTGCCTTGAAATTGCTAGTCGTTGTAGATCACAAAGGGTGTTGAGAAGGAATCCAAAGAAGACAATAAGTTAAGATAAGATAAGATAAATCATGATTTTATTAATGTCCAACAGATGACCACAAATAGGTCAATGGGATTTGTTAGGTACAATAGTTTCAATACATTGTGGGAGTGTAAAAGCCTCTCCTATAAAAAACAAAAGCATATCCAATCTAAAATTTGATGGTGAGTGGGGGACATGTTGCTCGGAAATCTAAAGTGATGTATGGAGTACTAAGGGCCAAAAGCCAAAGGCCAAACATTCCTTGAAGGGATGCCTCCTAGGGTGGGTATAGGGAGAGCCTTAGGACCCCTTGGACCTGTTATCGAAGGAGGAGGAAATGTCACATTGTGGGTCATCCTCCTCTGTAAAAGTATCACTCCTTGCATTTGAGGTCCAAGAGAAAAATATCATGATGGAACGCTGTGTAGAAGCATTGGAAGAACTGATCCTGTATGCGTCTCTTTGCCTCAATGGGGGAACTTGCTCTGGCTCTTTGGAAGAGGTCTGTTTGTTGGAAGGCCAAGTCTTGTCTGGGAGCTAAGTTGACAACCTTGAATAAATCTTGTTGATGGGTGTAGGAGGCCCCTTGGGATCTCCAGGATCTGGACGTTGCTGGAATGGTGTTGTTGTCACCTTGCCCACAGGTGCCCTTGCCTACTAGGATCATTGAAAAAAAGGATGTAATATTCTATGTAATGTTCGGTCTGGAGTCCACGTGGTCCATCTTAGATGAGATATCTTGATAATGGTTGTAGAAACGTTGCCACTTGAGAAGAGTAAGGGACCTATATCCCTTATTGTTAATGGGTTGGAGTGCTTGCCTCAACCCAAACCTAGGCCCTTAAAACTAGACTCCCAAGTAGGTATAAGATGTGGTATTCTAAATCTCCTCCCCTTGGTATAAGGAATGGAAATCCATGAGATTCAAGCCGTTGAAGATCATCACTTTGGTTTTAGCCAGGTTGATTGTCAATCATCGAAGATCACATAATTTGGATAGGGCATCAAGCTATCTTTTTTAACTCTCTTGGGTGGAGACCAAGAGGATCACATCAATTGTGGAAAGAGGGATGGAGATCAAGATCCGAAAGAGGCTTGCTTTTATATACTTGAGAGCACATGAGGGGCGCACTAGCTCATGAAGAGAGGAGCGAATAAGATGAGAGACTCAAGGGATTGATATCCCTTTGATTTAGGAATGAGTGGGAGTTAAGATTTAAGAGGGAGGCGCTACCTCACAAGAGGTGTGCCCCCTCCACATTGGGATCTCCTCCCATTAATGCAAGTCGCCCATGCTATTACCTGAAGCATGATAAGGATGGCGCACTCACTAAAATTTAATACAATGCCACCTCATGGTTTGACCTCCAACCAAGTCGTACATCACTTTGAAGAGGTTGCCCTCCATGTGACATGGCATGCCAACTCATTTGGCACATGCCAAATGACCTTTTTATTATATTTTTTATTTTTTGCTTTGGGTCAATTTGTACTTTTTTAGCATTTATTTGCCAATTTGTTGCATCTTTAAGGAATAATGCTCCCAGAGATGACGTAGCCATCCAGAACATAGGGAAAGTGGGTCCTAGGGTAAAGAGGACGCTCTGAGCGTGAAAACGAGCATCCCCACTCGAAAATCCGCCTCCAGACCACACTTTTATTACAATTTGAAAGTTTCCAATTAAACCATTAAAAATGGTCTAATTTTACGTAAAAGAAATATTTTCCTCGGAAATTAAAAAAACTTAGGGGACCTAGCACATGTCCATACGACTCATTTTAATATCTAGCATGGTAATATACATTGACACTTGAACTCTAATAACCTCCTAAGACTGAGAAATCATGCCGACCACCCCAACTTTGGAGGTATGAGTCAAAAACTTGAAAATTATATGTCGTTTATTCAACAACATATAATTGACAAGGGAAAAAACACTCTGGGCTAGTTAGACTGATAACTAAGTCCTAGGAAAGCCAAGTCCTTTACAAAAACCATCATGCTATGACATTTTTACAATTTCCCCGCAGGGCATGGACATGTGACTTTATTAAAAAACATGGGCCAAGGTGGCTTGCTAGGACTTCTGATGTTCTGATTATGAACAAGTAGACTTTGTTCTATCTTCACAGGCTCACTTGAAATCACCTAAGTGCAACTTAGTTGATAACAGGTCTACCCCCGCTGGCTTCGGTTAGGATTTTGCCTAAATGGAGGAGTCAAGATCAGGTGCCAACACCTGACTCGAGACTTGCCCCCAAGGTCACACTGAGCAGCTTCGAAAGATTTCTGCTGCGTTCCCCCCCTAGGTGTGCATTTCTGTGGCAGCAAGGTGCAAAGTTTATTTTGACTTTTATTGATGACTCTTCTAGGTGCATATGGGTCTATCTTTTGAAGTTAAAGAATAGAGCCCTAGATTAACTTCAAGAATTCAAATCTCTAATTGAAAATCAATGTGGTTACATTGCTTAAACTTAAAGCATTAATAACGATAGAGATAAGATAAGATAATTTTATTTATGTTTAGAAGGACCAAAAAAGTAGGTCACTGGGACTAGAAGTACTAGTAATAATAGATTGTGAGAATATTGAGTCTACTCCTAAAAACTAAAGAATAAAGATATCAAAGTAAGAAAGTAAAGTAAATAATAAAAAGAGAAGGAACTATTCATTGTTTAATCATGTGCTGATTATGACTTTGAGGACCTTTGTACTAAATCTGACATCACTTGTCACCATATTATACCTTATTAGCAAAATTGTGATTGTCGAAAGTAAGAGTCACACCCTTGCTGAGATGGCCACGTGCATGCTTCATATTAGAGGATTGAACTTCAAGTTTTGGGTTGAAGTGGTATCTTGTGCATCTTATATCTTGACTCACATTCCTATTAGGGTTTGAGGAATTTGGCACTTGAAGAAGCTTGGGGTGGTAGGAACTGGAAGCCAACTGTTGCACGTTTAAAGGTCTTTCATTGTGATGCTTTGGCCAACATTCCTGATTGGAACAGAAAGATGTTGCAACCCAAGAGTCACAAATGTATTTCTGTTGGTTATGGTGAGAAATCCAAGGTCTTTTGTTTGTTTCTTTGATACATCTATTATGATGTTATCTTTTAGAGGAATGTTATCTTCAAAGAAATGTCTCCTTCCTCAAGTTTGCCTCCTTGTACTTCCTGATTCCATTGATGTTGTTTTCCTTGATGTTTTGTCTTTTCTTAGGTTAGATATTTCTACCAAATTTGATGCTGTTACTGTCCCAAGTGGTTTGCGATAACTTTTGATGTTGCAGGTCTGGATGTTGGTGATACTTTAAATTTTAAAAGCTCAGAAGACTCATAGTTAGAAGCAATGGGCTGATTTTCCTCAGCCTTATGCAGAGATTCGTGACACACCGGGTTTGGAAGATTTAATGGTAGAAAAGCACAACTCCTTGATGAAAAATCAAACTTGAGTTAGTGCTTCTTCCTTTGAGAGAAGAATGTTGTTGGATGCAAATGAATCTACAAAACCAATTTTTTTTGGATGGGCGCATTGAAAAACATAAAGCTTGCCTGGTTGATAATATGATATAGGCTTTTCTCGAAGGAAGGTATTGATTACACTAAGACTTTTGCCCTGTTGCCCTGTTGTTGCTTGCTGTTACTTTCCGACGAGAGATTCACCAGATGGATGTGAAATCAACTTTTCTTAATGGGGATCTTTGCGAGGAGATATATGCAACAACCTCGATTTTTTGTTGATGATGGCACTTCAAAATTTGTTTATAAGATAAAGAATTCTTTGTATGGGTTGAAGCAAGCCCCTAGGGAATGTTAGGAGAAAATTTATAAATTCTTTCTTTCTAGTGGTTTTGCTTGTTGTCATTCAGATCCCAACATTATGTCAAACATGTCAATGGTGAAATGATACTTGTCCTCTATGTAGATGATAGAAGCCTTATTGACAATATTATTGACATGGTTATTGACATGGAGAAGAAGCTGATGAACACTTTCAAAATTACTGATTTGCGTCTATTGCACTACTTTGTATTCATGTTTTGTAATTACACGACAGAATTATCATTTTGCAGCATAAGAATGCTCTTGAGCTTGTAAAAAGGTTTCACATGGAAGATTACAAACCATTCTAACCTTGTTTTAGTGTGGAGTCAAATTCACTGCTAAGTTTACATCTTTGACAATTGATGCTACTTTGTATCGACTACTTGTAGGTAGTCTTTTATACTTGATTCATAGCAGGCTGGATATCACCTTTGTTGTTTATCTTGTCTTCAGATATATGTAGGAGCCAAAGGAAAGCCATCAGCTTGCAGCAAGGCATATTTTGAGATATGTTAAGGGCATATACCAACTTGGCATTCAATACTCTTGCTGGGGTGCGGTGACTTTGGCTGGATACATAGACTTAAATTGGGATGTGATGATCAGGATGAGCCGAAGTCTACTTTTGGTTATACTTGCTTCCTTTGCTTATGTTTTGTTTCATGGTCGAACAAGAAGTCTATGATTTCCCTCTTTTTCACCGAAGCCAGGTATAGAATTGCCATCACAACTAGGCAGGAGGCGGTATGGATTTTGTACACTTTTGGATGAGCTTGAAATCTGTCAAAAGAGTAATTGATGTGACTTCACTGCAGTGATCAGGTGTGATTTAGAATCTAGATTGCTCATCATCAAGTGTATCACTTGAAGCAAATATATTGAGGTCCATGATCACTATATCTAACCATTGATATATAATTTAAGTATCAGATGGAGTATTGTTGCACTAAGGACTGGATTGTTGACATTTTCACTAAACCTACGATAGAGGCTGAATTTGTCAAGTTCCACACTCTGCTTGGGATGAAGGAAGTTATCGTTAACTGGGGATAACTTGTAATGCCTGTTTTTGTCACTGAAGTCAAGCTTAAGGAGAGATGCTGGTGTTGTTAATGCACCACTATGCATAATTATTGTAATCTTGACTTGTGGTCCTAGTGGCCATTAAAGTAATTTATTACTCACCTTTAGCGGTTTGTTGACTCATTATTCCCATTTATTGATTCAATTGAGTGGATTCCTTGGACCTTGTCAATCTATTTGAGACAATAACGCAAGGCAGGTTTTCTCTACATATAAAACAATATAAGGGATTATTAGTTGGGAGAATATCTTCTTCTGAATTTCAAGAACTTGTTTTATCCTTTTCCCACTTTCTTTTTAAAATGATACATAATCCTCCTGGTGAAATGGGGAAAAATCCTAGCATCCAGTGGGCTTGTAAAATATATAATTTCCTTACAAAGGTGGTTTATAAACCTTGGGGCATTACCTCCACCAAAATCTTTGCCAATCCAGAAGCTATCTTTGGGTTGCAGGTCCTTGGGTTGATGTGATAGCATCCTTCATCACTCTGCTACTAGCATTACCCATAGTTTTGTTGTCATGCTTTGTGGGCCCTCTCTGTCTTGTGGTTGTCACCTGTGAGATGTCCATAATTGCAAGATATCTTACAATGCTGACACATCCCTATGATGGGATTTTGTTTCACATCGATACTCTCATCCTTGGAAGTTTTCATTTTAGAAGGATGTGAGGATTCATTAGGTATTGAAGGTTCTATACAGACTATTGTTTTTAATCTCATCATGATGTGGAATCAGTATTTGTCTCATTACCTTACTAGTCTCTATTTCCATATCTTGAATTTTTGGGGGTTGCAGAATTGAGAGTTCCAACTTCCTTGTTTGACTTCTAGGTGTTTTTGCATCTTAAGACAAGCCTTATTAACAGGGCCCCTAGTTCCTACTCTGTTTCCCTAAAAATCACTTTACACTCTTTTGTGACCTCTCTCTCTCTCTCTCTCTTCCTTGGGTTCTCAATAATATTACCAAAATCATACAAAGCAACGTCTAAATTGACGTACATGGAAGGAATTATGTCATCTGTTAGTTTATATTGCTTTTTTTCTCCAATTCCTAAAACAATTTGTGGCAAAGTGTTCCACATTGGTAGATTGAGTCTGAAATCTGTAACACCTTCAGGATCAATTGCATTTTCAGCCATATGTTTCTTAACCTTTTTGTCCTCATCTCTTTGACTCTATCCTCAGTGTTCCTCTTCATCCTCTCTGGCTCATTGCTTCTTGTTTCTTGATGAACTAGAACTCTCACCTATCGAATGAGAGGAGGGAAGATAATGAGATTTCCCTTTGCCTTGCCCTCTATGCAACTTGTTACCACCTTGGATCATGCAACACCATAATCGTTGCCTCTGGCTTGAACCCAGAATAAATCCCTGTCCTCGTCTCTAGACATTAGAAACGCCCTTTAACCAGAAAACCCACCGATGGCCTAGGTGCTAAGGTCAAATGATAAATCTAACCAAAGAGGAGGACCCTATGATGTATAGGTAGTCTTTTCACCTCTTCTTTCCTCCGAGAGTCCTCCCTTACCATATTCATTGAAAAATGACAGATTTGTCTTCTGAAAGTTTTTTGCACTTGATTTAAGATATCATTGAAGATTCATTTCTTTTGAAGAGTGTTTATGGCAGATATCTTTTACTTAAAACATTTACCATCAAGACATCTGTAATCTGACTGAAATGTTTTTGGAATTTGCTAGGCACCAATGCTTTTCTCAAGCAGACTCTCGCCGTCAGGCAGATTTGCAGTCTACATTCACTACAATAAAGTCAGTTATGCATCAGTTATATGAAGGCCTCCATAATGTTCTGTATCATCTCTTAAAGAATTCGAATACACGTGAAAAGGTTCTTGAATACTTGGCGGAAGTCATCGATAAAAATGCGGGAAGGGCACGAATCAATGTATGTTTTGGCAGCTTTCTGTAAGAAAATAGGATGGTCTTCATCTTTAGTTACAGTTTTGATTTGACTGCCTTTTGTTTGCTATGTATTGCAGATAAATCCTCTTAAATGTGCCAGCTCTGGCATGTTTGTGAATCTCAGCGCTGTTATGCTTAAGCTTTGTGCACCATTTATAGAAGATTTGAAAAAAATGACCTTAATTGATCCGAGTTATATCCTGCACAGCAGCCGTCTTGATTTTCAGTGAGATATAACTGCTTTTGTCTTTCTATTGAAAATCTTCATTTTCCTATGTTCTCGTTTTACATCTTTGTTCCTCCATAAATGTTTGGTGCAAAAAAAATATGCTATGGTTGACTTATTAGCTGATAAATTTATCGCAGGAAGTTGACAGCAATTCATGCATCATCTGAAGAGATTGCAACTTGGGTGGATAGAGGGAACTATGCACGTACTGAAAGATTCAGGCAGCTTCAACAACAGAGGGAACAGGAGGAGCGTCGTGTTTTGCAATCTCAAGGAGCCACAAGTTCTGGCAGTAACCATGCTTCTGATTCCGTTATCCCTAATTCCAAACATAAATCCTCAAGGGATGAAAGAGAGACTAGATATTCGTTTGTTACTGAATGTTTTTTCATGACAGCAAGGATACTGAACTTAGGTCTTTTGAGAGCATTGACAGACTACAAGGGTCTAATGCATGTAAGTTATAGAATTACACTTATTTGTTTCTATGCTGAAAGTAGTTTTCTTTGGGATTTTAAAAGTTGTAATTGAAATGGCACCTTTGGTTCTCTCATTTATATGTGGCCTGCGTTCAGTCCTTGTTGATATGCTATTCGTCTATAGGTTAGTGCTTCCCAATAGTTGAACTTTTTTGGAAGAAAAGGGTGACTTTTTGAAAATTATGATTATGAATTGGATGAGTAATTTTCCTGAATATCATGCTTGTGTCAAAACCTAATGTCTATGCTGAATATCTTGCTTGTGTCAAATCCTAATGTCCATGTGGGTTGAGCAATAGAACTGCTTGCTAGATTTTTAAACAATTATAGATACCTAAAGCTAGTTTTATAAACAGATATTTTAGACACTGCATAGTATCCATATGAAGAACCATTGACAGTTGAAGTTTCAGAATTCATTAGAACTACTCTTCCTTACATTAGAGGTACTACTGACAAAATTCCCAATATCCTAAGAAGAAGAAACGTGAGGATATCCTTCTCCTCCTCCGAACTCTATCAGAGACATGCTAGACTCTGCTAAGGACCCTATTGAACCAAAACTTCACAAAGTGGTTTATGCGATACCTTGTTCCTGTGTAAAAGTTTACATTGGAGAAACTGGTCGCTCAATCAAAACAAGGTTAAAAGAACACAGCATGGATCTACACCATGACAGAATCAAGAAATCCGCCATTGTAGAATATGCTCACACTTCTAATCACCAGATCTGTTTAGAAGATTCAAGAGTGTTAGCAAGGATCCCACATTACTACAAAAGAAAGATCAGAGAAGCTTTAGAGATCGAGAGGTTCAATAATAATATGAACCGTGATGATGGCCTAAAACTGAAGGAAGCTTGGAAACTGGTTGTCAAACTCTTAAAAACTTTCCAGCCTCCTATGAATATCTCAATGCTTAACTCAAGCCGACCCTCTACGTTGGGATAGTCATACCTTGGATGGTTTATTATTAATTCAATTAAAAACCGAGATAAAGAAGTCGTGAGCCATCACAGTTCTTCTGAATATGGACCTGCTTTAGGGTCCGAAACATTGAGAGTTATACTCACCTCTTAAACACAGATTTTCCACCATTAATCAGTTTAAATTTCGTTATTTATATTATGTAATACAACTAAACATGTTTCCCTTGGGTTTATACTTGTTTGGTTGCACAAAGTTTTGCATTTGCATATCAAGGCAATATCAGTTAAAATGGAGCGTGCTTGCATGGACTTAGTGCTGAAGAACAAAAGTCCTTTTTAGACCTGGGTTTTACACCCATTCCCTTGCCCTGGGTTTTCAGCTATTTTATGGAAGAGCTTCAACTTGAATATGGGACTGGCAGCTGTTTTGTCTTTGGTATCATGGAATGAATTATTGTAATTTACTTCTTTACCTACCATAGTTAATAAGATGCACAAGTGTTTATATGTCTGAGGTTTCCAGAGTTCGGGACTCTAGCATTATTGCATGGGTCTGACTGGGTGTGGGTGTAGTTAGGGGGGCTTAAGCATAACAGTACTGAGATCCTCTGGAGGATATGGCTGTAATTGACATGATTTGCGAGTAGACTCTCTACAATGAGGACGAATTAACACTATTCTAGGAGTAACCTTCTGCACTAAGTTTTCACGTCCATTGTATTAGTCCATTATTGGACCCAAGCAATGGGATGGACTATAAATCAAAATTTGTCCCCTTGGGAAAGAGCTCCTAAAATTATACTGAGTGAGAGAGTGTTTTTTCGACCAATTTCAGCCCTTGATATTTGAATTTCTTTCATTTAGACCCTCCGACAGGTGTTCTTAGTCCATCACCACCACATCAACTACAAGGTACACTAGATCCTGACACAAGAGCAATGTGGTGCCTCCTAACCTAGATTCTACTCTAGAAGAGGTTTGGGAGAGCCTAATGAAGGAAGTCCAAGAATACATGGAGGAGGTTGATCTCATAATCACTACAGACATGGGCAAATTGACAAATGATATTGATAAACTGAAGCTATGGGTGATTGACATCATTGAGTGAGCTGGGAGACCAAGACCCAAATGGGGCTGGGGGGTTCTTCTGGCACTCTCATTGAAGATTACTTCCTACTCAAGGGGCATTTAAGGTTTACATTAGGAAATTGGATGGTCATGATGTTTAGATGTGGTTGATCTCATAATCACTACAGACATGGGAAAATTGACAAATGATATTGATAAACTGAAGCTATGGGTGATTGACATCATTGAGTGAGCTGGGAGACCAAGACCCAAATGGGGCTGGGGGGTTCTTTTGGCACGCTCATTGAAGACTACTTCCTACTCAAGGGGCATATAAGGTTTACATTAGGAAATTGGATGGTCATGATGTTTACATGTGGTTGAGCCAACTTGAACATTATTTCATGCTTCATCAGTTACCCTAGGAGGCTAGGACAAGAAAGATGCATTGGAAACTCGCTATCTTGCACAAAACCCTTCCAGTAGCACCTGTAGATCAAGAAGAAAAATTCCTTGGGGGGTCATTACACTTAGTTCCACTTTGTGTTAGACATTACTACGCATTATGATAATATGTGGGAGTAAGACAAATTCAACCAATTAATCAAGGCCTGACAATTTGGCTTGGTAATACACATTCCAACAACAGAAGCTAGCTATTAGTGGTTAAATCTTCAACAATGAAAAATGACTTGAGTTTTACATTTGGGGTACTAAAGGAGGACATTTAACATGAAATGATATCCTGGCACCCAATACATATCTGTAGCCATCACACTGAGTAGCGAAATTGAAGCCAAGAACAAGTTGTCATGAGAGTACATCATCGATATCGCTGATTGGGTCATTGCAGTTAATAACACCACTCCCCCTACCTTGAAGTCCATAACTAAGGAACTAGAAGAAAATCGAGCCAAGGGCCTTCGCTTTTGATGCAACAAGTGGTCCAAGGGGCATCAATGTTACGAGAAGTGACTCTTCATGTGGTCCAAGGGACATCAATGTTACGAGAAGTGACTCTTCATCTTAGAGGACAATGGCGAGGAGAGGGAAGAGGAATGAGTGGAAGAAGTTGCTTAGGATTCAGAATTTGAGGATGAAGTTGCTACTGTGTTTTTGCATGCATAAGCACTAAGCAGGAGTAACCACCCCTTGGACTCTTAACATTGAAGTTTTCATAAAAAACAAATTGACAAGAAGGACAATACTGATTTAGGTGACATTAGAATGGAACTTCAGTCTATTCTACATTGACATGGCTTGGTTTTCGAAGACATTCAAAGGGACTCCCTCCATCTTGTGATCATGACCATATTATTGAGTTGATTCCAAGAAACACCCCTACCAATAGTTTGCCATACAAATATCCATACCAAAAAAATAGTGAGATTGAGTGCATTGTCCAAGATTCACTGAAGATTGCAGTCATTAGAACGAGTACTAAGTTACTAACTCATTCTTAGCCCCAGTCATTATGGTAAGGAAGTAGGATAACTCTTGGTGGTTATGCATAGATTATAAAATGAAACATCTAGTATAAGCACTCCATACTAGTCATTGATGAGCTATTTGATGAGTTAAATGGAGCCGTATTCTTTACCGAGCTTTATCTTAGGTCAGCATATCATTAGATTAGGATTAGAGAAGAGGACATTCCTAAGAGAACCTTTTGAAGCCATGAAGACCATTATGAGTTCTTGGTTATGCCCTTAGGTTGACGAATGCCCCTTCCACATTCTATGGCCTTGTGAATAAAGTTTTGAGGCCGCTTATTTGGAAGTTCATGCCGATCTTCTTCGATGATATACTCATTTAGAGCAAAAGTTGGGAGGACCATCTTAGCCATACAGACGAAATGCTTTAAACACTGGAAGAGGTTGAGTACCTTGCTCATATCATAACTAAAGGAGTCAAGGTCAACTTGCATAAGATTTGAGGCATTATCAGATTGTCTACTCCTAGAAACATAAAACATCTTTGAGGCTCCTTAGGCTGGACAGGGTACTACAAAAGTTTTGTCAGAAATTATGCACATCTTGTTGCACTCCAAACCACACTCTTGAAGAGGAATTCATTTCTCTTGTCAAAATAGGCAACCCACACACTTGGCTTTTTGAAGGAAGCTATGAAGACCACACCAACCCTAGCCATGCCATATTTTGAAAAGGTGTTCACAGTAGAATGTGATGCCTTTTGGAAAGGCATTAAAGCAATGCTAATGCAAGAAGGAAGGCCTATAGCCTTTGTCGATAATTAATAGCCTTGGATTTGGTCAAATTCACTATCGTCAAATGATGCTTCACGGCATCCAAGATCATCCTCTTGGCCTTCACTTCTTCTTGTGAGCAGCCAACTGCTGTGGATCTATAGGTGTAGCCACAACATCTTTGACAATATCCCAGAGATCATTTTCTTCCAATAAGATTGTTACCCTGACTTTCCAAGGCAATAAATTTGAGGCACCTTCCAATATGTCCTCAAATCTGAGGCTAGCTGTTTCCATCTCTTAGATATAATAGACAAACTCCTGGATCTGAAAGTTAGGATGAAATAAAACTGTCCTGCAAGTGTGCTTAGTCCTTCAAGCAAAAATTCTGAAATCCTCGAACTGCTGGTCCTTTGTTTCCAGCAATGATTTAATGCTGTAAACCCTTGAGAACCTCAACCAGAGCCAAGCTCTGATACCATTTAATTTTTTTATAAGCCTAGGTGACTGCTGGCGTATTGTTCTTCTGAACATACAACTCAAATTTTGAATTTAATTAAAGACAAATAAATTTCTGTGCATTGTAAGAGTCACACAATAGCTGGAAAACAAACACAGGAAGCAAAAAATAAAACACATACATACACAGTGATTTCTCCTTCAAATCAGTTTCTCATTGTCTTTGATCAAAGCTTACATGGCGACCTCTGCAGCCTGCTTAAGACAACTGATGTACGGTCAATAAATCTCTTCAAACAGAAGTGTATGGGCTGTGTAGGGGAGAGAAAAGCTACTACAACAGTACATCCTGTGTATAGGAGGGAAAAGCTACTACAACAGTACAGCCTGTCTGATTTCTGCCTTTCTGTAACAGCAAATCACTCTTCCTCTCCTCTCAACACTGAACCATACTAAAGCAACCAGAGAAGACTGTGTACAGCCTGCTCTTGAATGGTGTACGGCCTGTGTATACAGAAAAGACAGCTACAGCAGTGTCACGATCTGTACGGCCTACGGGTATCTTGCTGGTCTCTCTAGCAGATGTGCTCCTCTTTTTCTGAAGCACACTTGCTTCTCTCCTACTCTCTTGCTCTCTGTTGCCGCTTGGACATGCACCTAGGGTTAACGCGACAGAAACCTTCAAGCCGCTTGGTGCGTCCTTGCGGGCAAGTCTTGAGTCAAGTGCTGTCACCTGATCTTGACTCCTCCATGAAGATTTTCTGCCCTTTAACTGCCTGCTGGTTTGTGTTAACAAATGTGATTTTCACCTACAGCCGGTTTTGCATTGGCTGTAGGTTACTTATGAATTTTTCTATAACAGTCAAACACGCAATTAAATGCTACTTACAGGCTGCAAATTAATTTAACAACATTCACACATAATACTTGACTCAGAGATTTTTGGCCAAATCGAGCCCTGGAAAAACCCCCACGGGGAAAACCAGTTGAGAGAGAGAGAGAGTTTCTTATTGCTTCATATAACCTCAGTACATAAAATCATAGCAGAAATATTTTACTTATCTCTACAGTGAAATATCACCCAGCAGATTTCTCGAATACTGTGCCAAAATCAGCAGCCTTGACTGTGCTGAAAGTGCCTCGAAAAACATGCAGAAAATACAGTCCCAGAACTGTACGGAACACTTAGAAAAACTGTGCTGGAACAGTCTCAAAACTGAGCCCCAAAAATATTTCAGACAGAGTGCAGCACCTCGAAGTCTGTGCTCACTTAACTCCACGAGCTCAATGCTGAAACCCTTGATGAGTGTGCCTAGATTTTACCTCGAACTGTGAGCAGAGTGTCACGGTTTATGTGCCCAGATTCTCTAGAGAAATGCGCCCAGAATCTATAGAAACTCGTGCCCAGTTTTATCTAGAACTCGCGCCCTGTACCTGCTGTACTTTCACCTCTGGTTATGTGCTGTAGCTACCTGCTATCTGTATAATCATGCTGATAATACATGCCAGAAGCATGCCTCGACGTCAGAGCCACATCTGGAAACTCATGCCTATGGAAACTCGTGCCTGTGAAGACAAATGCAGTCTCGATATGCGTGCAGTGTCCTAGCTCGACTTCTTCACTCTCTCGTGTTCTCTCTTCTCCTCATTCACATCACAATAATGAATAGGTTTAGAGCCTCCCTCCCTTTTTGTTCAATCCCTAAAAGTGATTCTAATCCAACGGTGGTGATTCACTTCAATCTGATGGTTGAGATTAGATGTGAGCAAAAGTCACATTAATTAAATCACTTAAATTAATTTATTGCTCACCCACTTTAACTTTAGACAAAAAGTGACTTTAAAAACATAAAGTCTCATTAATGTGTAATTAATGTGAGGGTCCCATTTCCCCCTCTTTAGTGACTTAGGCTAGGAGTCACTAGGGGAACACATCCCAAGGTACAAAACTAACACTCCATTTAGGCTAACTCCTAACGAAGCCAAGGGGGGTAGTCCCTAAAAGTTACTAAGGGTTTTAAGGTTCTCATTTACGGATGTGAAGTTGTTTAGGAGTTAAAGTGATTTATTGAACAAGATATTGCAAAGTATGATTTAATTAAGCAACATATAGTAATCAAGCATTCACGACATGCTATAACTTAAGCAAATGATATTGTAGACCAGAATGTAAAAATAAAGTGCTGCTGAAATGGTAAATGCTTTGCAATTGTGTCTTGGTTAGTTTTAGACTTATTATGAAATGAGTGGATTAGAGGGAAAGGGAAGTCCAAATAGACCGTGAGGTATGAGGAATATGTCTGGATTTGACAAGTGTGGTTCTGCAGGAGAAAATGTGGGCTAGATCGGAGTCACGGGGGTGTGTCCAACACTGCACCAAACGAGGGTGTAGCTTGACGGGGCCCTGCGGTCACTAACTAGTTGGTCCTGCTTTCTCTAAAGAATTTGCCCACAAATGACAACTTCAAGATGCTGGCTTTTTGTCTTTCAGGGAGGTTAATTTCAAAATGTGAACCTAATTACTAAAGACTAGGAATCTTTTTTCTGATCATCCATCGATTACTTAGGCAAGCCCTTTCAAAGATGGCACGAGCATAGTTCGGGAAATCAAAGTCCGGGTTCGTTACTTTGAAAAAAGAGAAAACAAATCAAATGCGTGACTAATTACTACACTATGAATCTCTTTTTCTTTACGGTACTTTGGGAGAGCATAGTGGGTTAGTGTTCGTTTATTGAAAAGAAAATCGAAATTGCTTAAGTGCTAAAATGGTAAAATGGAAAAGTATACAGCTTGAAAACGATTTTAATTAGATCCCAAGTCCTGAGTGAATTTGAAGACCGACATTTGGATTGGGAACTTCAAACATTAAATTTTAATTTAGCTTAAATTGTTAAAACAGACAGAAAAAGGAAAACTAAATAGAAAGCAAAAAAGACATAACACGGTGCAAAACCCCTCAGGGGGGGTTGGGGTGTGGGCGCTGTGTAGCCCACTTGCTCTCTTTTATTATGGATATTACAATGGTTAAAGAAAGCCTCTTTGTCTTTATAAACTTGGATGAAAGAAGTGTACAATGCCAGAGGAAAAGACTAGAAACAAAGAAGGGGTTCTGTGGAGTCTGGAGCTTTTGGAATGTTCAACTTGTCAAAAATCCGCCAGAGCTTCTCTCTACCTGTTTGTCAAAATGCAAAAACCAGCAAACTAATTTAGTAGAAAAATGCCCAAAATCACTTTGGAAGTGACTTGGACAAGTTAAGAAAATTTCACAAAATTACTCTAAATTAAACTAACTAAGAAAACACCAAAGTAACTAAGGAAAACAAGCTAAGAAGCTAGTTTCCTTAGGATCTTTGCTTGCCCTTTCAGGGCAGAAAATGAAAGAGGCACTAAGCTGTCAGATGTATCTTTAAAAAATGCAAATGAACTACTTCTTCAAGCTTTCAGATTCAGAATAAATTTGACTAAAAAGTAAGCAGCTATTTTGTAAGATCTAGTAATTGAAAGATAGGCTTTTTAAACCACTAGATTCTAATACAAAATTCAGATCTACTCATGCTTTTAACTTTTAAGGATAGATCTAAACAATGTAATGAAGACAAAGTAACCAATAACCAGAGAGAGTTTTAGAGAATTTTGAGAAAAGAAGAAGAATCCGATATGGTGCTGGAGCTTGGGAAAAATGGAGTCTTCCAAGTGGAACTAAGAGGGACTATGCTCCCGAATGTGTTTGAATATGGGAGGATGCTTACTTGTTCAACCCTTCCTTCAAACTTGATACTTGCACATACTTAGAATCTTGCACAAAAAAATGATTAAAAGAGTGGTGTTGCCGGAAACAAAAGCTTGAAAACATGCAATTTATCCAAATTAACATGTACCTCAAAGAAATCTACCACAAGCAAACAATAAGAGGTTAAAATCAAACAAGAATTGACGTTTACCCTACTAGGAGATAGCTCCCCTTCAAAGGCCAACACTTAACCAAAGAGATACAAGAAAACTAAATGATACAAGTTACCTCAGATATGGAACAATCAACATCAACACATTTGCAAGTGACACAATCTTGAACTCCAAAGCCGTTATTCCATTCTCAAATAATATAGCAAAGATTACATACACCAGAAGAGGTTTCACCCTTCCCTCAAATGGTGAAGAATGAGCTTGCCTTTATAGAAAAAGAGATGCCCAGGGGGGCGCATCTTTGACTGAAGATGGACTGAGCGACTTGAGAGAAAAAGGGGATTTGATTGGTGAGTTGGTTTCATGGGATGGGCACCACCTCTCGTGAGGTGCGCCCTCCCTCTTTGGGATTTACATCCCTCAAACCATAGGCTGCCACATCAACAAGTTCGCCCCTCTCATGAGAGAGGGTGCATTCCTAGACTTGAGACAACTCGCCCTCTTTGTATATGGTCCCAATCAAGCCGATTTGACATCTGATCAACTCCAATTTGATCCTCAGTTGGACTGGAACATGTCTGGGACATGTTTCTGTTAGTTTTTCATACATTCATAGCATAATAATTCAAATGCATAAATAGGATCACTAGAAGAAAGACAAAGCACAAAACAATAACACAAGAGTTTATCCTGGGAAACCCAAACGAGAGAAAACCCAACAACCTTCGTATAGAGATGATAATTCCGATATCAGAGTACAATAATGAAAGAGAAAAGATGGAAATACTTTCCAAAGATAGAAACCCCAAAATAGCCTTCTCCTTCTGCAGATGCGAACTTTTCTCTCCAAGTGATGCGAACTTGTGTGAAGTGAATGAGTGAATAATGAGGTGAACTTTACCTCTATTTATACAAGTGCCAAACTGCCTTTTACCCTAACTAGACCGACTTCTCTTGGGGGGCAATTAATAAGTTAATTTTAATCTTTTCTTTTGTTTTCTTTTCACCCCAAGGTTTACATTGATTCTTTCAAGGGTTTACATAATTGATTACATTAAGTTCAACTCCCTTAGGAGGTACAATCAAATACAATAATAATATCTTCCGAAGTTGCACAAATTCCAACACTCCCTCTCAACGAGGAAGGTATTCTTCGGTCTTCATCAGCATCACGATCATCTGGGTTTCATTTGTACATCTATACTGTCTCCATCATCTCTATACATACTGAAGGTTGTCAGCACAGTCTCAGTCTTTCGAGAAGTGTTTTCATGCATCAACTCCACCAGTCCTTCGGTGAGTCCAAGAGAGTCTCTCCATCCTACCTGGATGTCCGAGAGATAGGCTTTACCATCTGCTATACCATCTGCTACCTGTTCATCTCATCTGTTGATGGGATCCTCCCATACCTGGCTGAGAACCTGGACGAGCAAATGTGCACGACCATCTACTACCTGTTCGTCTCATTTGCCGATGGGGTACTCCCATGCCTGGCTGAGAACCTGAACGAGTAGAGGTACCTATGCAATCACACAACCATTTACTACCTGTCCGTCTCATCTGCCAATGGGATTTCTCCCATACCTAGTTGAGAACCTGGACGAGCAAAGGCACCTGTGTGAACCCGACCATCTATTGCCTGTCCAACTCATTTGCCGATGGGATTTATCCCATACCTGGCTGAGCACTTGGACGAGTAGAGGCACCTGGGTGAATGCAGGGTAAGACATCTCTATATCATCTCTCCCTCTCAAGGAGGGACACGTTCTCCTCTACTCCAAGTCTTTCGTGAAAGTATTCGAACTTCATCCTGGAAAGAGGCTTGGTGAGAACATCTGCAGTTTGGTCATTTGTCGGAATATACTGTAATTCGACCGCACCTTTCTGCACCATATCATGAATGACGTGATATCGAATCTCGATATGCTTCGACCTGTTGTGAAATACAGGATTCATTGACATCTGCACACAGCTCTGGTTATCACAGTGAATCACGATTGGCTCTGGAATCTGGCCAAACAATCCTGCAAGGCATTTACAAAGCCATACTGCTTCTCGAGCTGCTGTGGTAGCAGCCATATACTCGGCCTCTGCAGTACTGAGTGCTACCGAGTTCTGCTTCCTGCTGCACCAGGAAATCACTGCATAACCCAAACTGAAGCAACATCCAGAAGTACTCTTCCTATCTTCAACACATCCGACCCAATCTGAGTCTGTAAACCCTTGCAATCTCAGGTCACATTCTGAAGCATATCTTAGGCCATATCCCATAGTGCCATGCAAGTATCTGAGCACATGTTTTACAGCAATCCAGTGAATCTGCCTCGGCTCACACATAAACTGACTGAGAGCATTCACAACAAAACATATATCTGGTCTGGTGTTCGTCAGATACATCAAGGACCCAATCAGCTGGCGATACATAGTAGGATCGATCAAATCTGAATCTGAAGCAGAATCTCTTAGCTTCTTCAAATTTGCATCCATTGAAGTAGCCACGGACTTGCAGTCCAACATTCCGAATCTCTTCAGAATATCTATGGTGTATTTTCCTTGACCTAGGAAAATCTCCTTCTGTCTTTGTCATACTTCTAATCCCAAGACGTAATGCATCAATCCAAGATCCTTCATTTCGAACTCAGAGGCGAGTTTCTTCTTATACCATACGATAGTTTCTCATTTCCAGTGAGAAACAGGGCATCAACATATAGTACCAAAATCAGTGGCTCATCATCCACAACCTTGTAGTAAAGGTTGGGGTCTGCATCACTCTTGGTAAATCCCAAGCTCACCAGGAATCCGTCTATCCGTCCATACCAAGCACGGGGTGCTTGCTTGAGTCCATACAGTGCCTTTTTCAATCTGCATATGTGAAACTCCTTTCCGTGGACAATAAACTCTTCTGGCTGCTCAATGTATACTTCTTCCTCAACAACACCATTGAGAAAGGCTGTATTAACATCCATTTGATGCAACTTCCATCCCATAGCTGAAGCAATAGCAATGATCGATCTGATGGAAGTATATCGAGCCATAGGAGCAAATGTCTCATCATAATCGACTCCCTCTTTCTGAGAGAACCCTCTGGCAACAAATTTGGCATTATGTTTTTCAATACTCTCATCTGCTCCATGCAAAGTCTATTGTGCCCATCTAGGCCTCTTCCGGCATACTGCAATATCTATGGGAACATCAACTGGCTGAAACTGGATCAATGGAATCAATGGGTTCATCCTCTTCTTCTAACTCCCTCTTGAACTGGAGGGGGAGATGATCTCATCTCCTTTGGTTCTAGCATTTATTCATCATCGATCTCCATGTCCAATCCTCTGCCTTTCCTGATAGCCATCTTTACTTCAAAGGACACATCCCTGCTGACTTCAATCTGTTTGGATCCTGGGATGTAGATTCTGTATGCCTTTGAAGACTCACTTGTATCCCACGAAAGTTCCTTCTAGCCTGAAGGTTCTTAACTTTGTCCTCTTCTCCTTGGGCACATGTATGTAGACTAGACAATCAAAGATCCGGAGGTGGCCTGCTTCTGGTTTCACTTCTGTGAAGGCTTCTTCCGAGGTCATCCTGCTAGTCTGAGGGTCATACTCCTGGAAGCTTCCTGCTGAACATCAACGGGATTCATGTGTCCACCACTTGTTCATTCAGAACAAGTCACATCATCCTTCTCTTGTAGGCCATATCACATGATCTTTTCCCTACAAGTCAAACCCCGACTGATGATCAGTGACATTGCATAATCAATGTAATGACAATAGTTTACACAGGCATCTCAGCTAATACTTTAGCACAACAATCATAAACATGTATTCCAAACACATCTGGGAACTATCTAGATGTCTGTTATCTCTACTAGAACATGCCATCTAGAGTGTGCATTACTCTAAGCATGCAGGAAAGGAGATATCATCTAGACTAGCTCTATCATGTGTTTATGAAATGTTGTGTAGCTCAAATACAATAATAGTCTACGGTAAATCAAAAGTAAACTATATCAACTACTCAACACACTTCTTGATAGATCTGCATATAATGGTTATGAAGACATATAAGACCAAGCAGCTCTATGTAAGCAAGAAAACCAAATACTTATCTCTTATTGTTTTGTGTGTGGGCTCCCACTGCCTTCTTGTGGGAACCATGAGAGACTTCTGTTCTTGCAGTCTAGATCTTCATATGTCCTCAACATATGGAGTTCTAAAAGAAGAACTCCGAACGATCATAATTCCTCGACTTCTTGTGAGGAGTGTCTTCATCAACATCAACAGTTGAGGCTTCATGCTTCCTTTTGATTGAGCTTCGACAATTACTGGCATAATGACCATATGCCTTGCACTTGTAGCATTGTACCTGAGATAAATCCTTCTTCTTCTTCTGGTTTGGGGGAGGACTTGATCTCCTATCTTGGTGCTTGTGTTTGTAGAACTTTCTTCCCCTTCCCTTGCCTTTCTTGGCATGGGACAAGAATGCTTGATTCTCCTTAGGTAGAGTGCCATGAAGTCTCTGTCTTGCTGCTATTCTTGTCTCTTCCTGGGTACAATCTTCCCATAGCTTATCAAATTTGGGTAGCTTGGATCTACCACTTATACTTTGAATAAATGACTCCCAAGATGGTGGAAGATCATTTAGAGTAGTAATGACAAGCTCCTTATCATCAATGGGATCTCCACTAGTACTAAGCATGTCCCTTAGTTCTGTGATCCTCATGAAATATGAGGAAATGGATTCTGACTTAGACATCTTCATATTTGATAGCTGATTCCTCAATGTAATGGATACATTGATACTACCGTGTTCAAACAACGTTTTTAAGGTTTTGAACATTTTTCTAGCAGACTTCTTACTTGAGATTTGATGAACCAAGTGGTCTCTAACTGAGTCCACCAAAATCCTTCTTGCTCTGGCATCATTCTCTCTCCAGTGAGATTTGTCTTCTTCAACTTCTGGTTCTGGGACCTTCTCATTGACAAACTGCAAGAGATCATTTTCTTCTAGTAGAAGAAGAACCCTAGACTTCCAAGAGATGAAATTGGAAGCTCCTTCCAGACAATCTTCAACCTTCATTCCAATCATCTTGACTGTAGATCTGGACTAGAAACCCTAGCAGGAGCTAGGTCAAAAATGAAAGTTGGAATTTTGGAAAACTGACTCCACAGGTAGATGCGCCCTAGCAGGGCGAGTTGAGTGGAGGTAGGGCTGAGCCAAAACTGTGGAGTTTGTAGGCCAAAAACTGAAACCCTAATTTTTGCTGCAACTGTGGAATTAGGTCAAAAATTGAAAGTTCTTAGAAATGAGTTATGCCTTCACCAAAAGATGCGCTCTCCTTAGAGAGAAATTCCCAAGGCTCTTTTTCTACCAAAAAGTTGAGTGAAGACTTCAAAAGATGAAACCCTAGTTCCGACAATGTTCTGGCGATGGCTTCTTATAGTACCGCTCTGATACCATGTTAGTTTTTCATACATTCATAGCATAATAATTCAAATGCATAAATAGGATCACCAGAAGAAAGACAAAGCACAAAACAATAACACGAGTTTATCTGGGTAAACCCAAACGGGAGAAAACCCAGCAACCTTCGTATATAGATGATGATTCCGAGATTAGAGTACAATAATGAAAGAGAAAAGATGGAAACACTTTCCAAAGATAGAAACCCTAAAATAACCTTCTCCTTCTGTAAAAGCGAACTTCTCTCTCCAAGTGATGCGAACTTGTGTGAAGTGAATTAGTGAATAATGAGGTGAACTTTACCTCTATTTATACAAGTGCCGAACTGCCTTTTACCCTAACTGGGCCGACTTCTATTGGGGGGCAATTAATAAGTTAATTTTAATCTTTTCTTTTGTTTTCTTTTCACCCCAAGGTTTACATTGATTCTTTCAAGGGTTTACATAATTAATTACATCAAGTTCAACTCCCTTAGGAGGTACAATCAAATACAATAATAATATCTTCCGAAGTTGCACAAATTCCAACAGTTTCCACTGATTGAGGGATTTGATTTTCTCACATTTTCTATTTTTTAAATGTTTTATTCATTTTTTTGATTTTTTGAGAGAATTCTTATTTAAGTGATAAATAATCACTCAAATACTTTGTAAAGGGGGTCTAGGGGTATAATGGGTGCTCCAGGTTAGAAAACGAGCAACTGCATGGCAAAATCCCCTTCCTAACCACACTTTTATGTTTTTTTGAATTTTTACATTAAAAACATTAAAAATTAACATGTTTTACAAGAAATTTTTTTATTTGTGAAAATGAATATAAAACCTAGGGGGACCTAGTACAAGTTCATATGACTCAATTTTGTCGACTAGCTTGGTAATATACATAAACACTTAGACTTTAATAACCTCCCAAGGTTTAGTCGCTAAGGTGGATACTCTAGCTTTGGAGGTGTGAGTGAAAAACTCAGAAATTATGCTTCGCTGAAAAGCTAGGCTAGAGTACCGCATTGATGTCTAAGTCTCAGGCTAGTCAAGTCTTTTACAAATGACATCACGCTATGCCAACTTATTACAATTCCCCGCAGGGCATGAACATGTAAATTTATTGAAAAAAGGGCCCACGTGGCTGGCTAGGACTTTCGATCTTCTGAACTTGAACAAGTGAACTTGTTCCATCTTTGTAGGCTCACTTGAAACCAACTAAGTACGACTTAGTAGGTAACACTCTCTTCAACAATGAGGTCGACTTTCCTCTTTTCCTCTTTATGCTTTGACAAAACCCTAATCTCAACCCTAGCTGCCACCTATCTCAATCGTGAGATGTTTGGCTAAGATTAAAAATAAATCCTAGTGTAAGTCAATAATGTTCAAGAACATTTCATTTAGACCCCTAAGACTAAGTCGACTTCGAAACATAGACTTTTACTTTTTCTAAGTAAAACTACAAGATGGAAATGTTTCCCACTTTTTTACATGGTCACTTCACAAATAATGAGAGGAAATGAAATAATAGGAAATCTAGACCTAAGACACAACTTGACCTTGTTTATGAGGTCCTTCTCTTGAACTATTCCACCAAGTGCCATGTCGATTCTCGCATTCTCTGTTGTGGGTCTCACTCTGCCATCTTATCCTCCGCATCATCCTCAAAATGTCTCGAACTACTCCCTGCATGTTAATATTGAAACTTGTGCAAGACGTTCCTGTGTGAGCTACATTTTTCAGCACTTGTTAGCCTTGGCACTAGGTTCTAAACTTGTGTAATTGCTTGGACACACTTCTAAGATTCCAAGAGGAACATGTTAAGCTTCTAAGGAGTTTATTTCGATACCTTGTTTCGTTGTTTTGGACATGCCCTAGTTGTCCATGACATGAGTGATAGATTAAAATTGTGAGAGAGTTTATTTGGATATCCTGCTTTGCTGATCATCATGCATTGAGTAATAGGTAAGTCAATAGATCATCACAAAGATTTCCACTTTGACCAACAAAGAGGACTTGCTAGTGTAGGTGGATCAAGATATGTTTCCATAAAATTTGTCTAGCTTGGCTTGATTCATCTTGTGTCCCTCCTACTTATAATATTGTATACACCAACCATCATCTATCAGCTGTTTTTGACCTTAGGTAATGACTTTTATTTTAAGAGCTGATCTGCAATGGGCACATGTATGCTTTTTTGATGGGCCTAAAATTGGCATCCTCTCTATTACAATCTCCTTCCCACTCAACCATGTTACAAATCCCTTGAATCAATCAAATGTTAAGGGAGAGTGAGCTATCTATTTCCAAAGCTAAGATGTCCCAATTGTTGAAGATTGTAGCTCAGACAAGAACTTCCACACAGGTTCAGTGTGAATGTGCTGGATGTAGTTTGAGGTATCTATTTTGTAATTCACTTTAGTTATAAAGTGGAAGTCTTATATTTAGTTGTTGAGTCTATGAAAGTGTATTTTAATACATTAATGATTTAGATAATCTCAATCGTGTATCGATATCTCACTAAGAGATTAGGGTTTTAGCTCAAATATAAAGGCAAGTCAAGATAGAGGGTTCTTACATAAATACACTTATACAAGTTTTGTTAGAAGGTGAATTATTCATCGGTTGAGCAAGTTTAGAGCATTAGAGAGGAGCCAAAGTCAACAAGCATGCATGATATGGTGTATGGTTTTTGTATAGCCATGCTATACAATACATGTTTTGTCAAAAGGTGAATTATTCATCGCCTGAGTAGGTTTAGAGTGTTGGAGAGGAGCCAAAGTCAAGAAGAAGGCATGATATGGTATATGGATTTCATACAAACAGGCTATATAGTAGGCAATAGATAGTGTTCTCGTTTTTCAACAGGTAGTTTTTCCTTAGTAAGTGTGTAGATCTGTTTTTTGGGTGTATCATACCACTGTTAGTTTGATAACACGTGGAGGTTTTCTAGTAAGCTTTGAATTGTTAATGAAAAGCTGATTTGAAGGAGTAATTACCTGTGTATTGTGTTTTTGCTTCCTTTATTTACATTTGAGCGATATATGTGATTGTTGCTATGTGAAGAATTTAATTTGTGTAATTAATAATGGTTTTGTTTGGCTGAGAGCATAAGGACAACAATCACCTAGGGTTTGGAATTTTAACATGGTACTGGAGCTTCTTTCATTGGAAGGTTCTGAAAAGTTTACAATAGCAGATCAATTACTGAGAACCAAGATCGATAGTTAGAGGGTTTAAGAGGTAGTGCTTATTATATTTGGGAGTTTGTGTGTTAAAGCTCAGAGATGGCATCAACTAGCCTCATGTTTGAGGATAGATCGAAAAGTGTCACGATTTTCCTATCTTGGAAAGTTAGGGTAACCCTCTTATTGGAAGAGAATGATCTCTTAGATATCGTCAAGGATGTTGTGACTCCACTGGCAGATTCATAGGCTTTGGTAGTTCACAACAAGAAAATAAGTGAAAGCCAAGCAGATGATCATGGATGCTATAAAGGATCATTTGATCCTTCATATATCCAAGAAGAAGACGACGAAGGGGATGTTTGATGCCCTGGTTACCCTTTATGAGCAAGAAGATGATATTGCATAACATACTTAGATCTGTAGAGATGACCAGATCAGACACAATCACTAGTTACTTGATGAAGTTCACAAAGATTTGTGATCAACTTGTAGTAGTTAGGGAGAAGGTTGAAGATAAAGAGCTAGTAAATTGGGCACTGAATGGGTTCCTATTTCAATGGGAAACACTTGTTTAGGGTGTTTGTGTTTGAGAGAATCTTCCCTCCTGGGAAAGATTGTGGGATGACTGTATCTAGTAGGAGACTTAAATAGAGTCAAAGGCCAACAAGTAAGGAGGTGATAATGACCATTCCCTATTTGATCAAACAAAGAAGAGGAGAGGTAAAGGACCCAACAAGGGTAAGGTAAAGAGTGAGGAGTTAACCTCAGTACTAGGGAATAAGGACTTGAGTAAAATCAAGTGCTTCACATGTCATAAGCACGACCATTATGCATCATAGTGTCTGGAGAAGAATAAGGGTAAAGGGAAGTAGTAGCAAAATCAGGTAGCTGCCTCTGTTAAAGCCAAGATGAACGACTTTGCCTCCAAGTTCGAGAAGGATTTCTTAATGGCATCTCGACTTTCTTCCAGCATGATTTTCGAGGAATAGTGGAGCATCTAGGCATATTACATAAGCCCAAGAGCTATTTTCAAGTCTAAAAGAGTACATCTCAAGAGTTCAAGACTCAAGTCAAGCTTGGTGATGATGCCAAGTATCTAGTAGCAAGAGTTGGTACATTCCTTTCCGACTCCAGTCAGGTAACTCTTTAGACTTTGACGATGTGTTGTTTGTTCTAGGTCTAAGGAAGAATTTGCTTTCAGTTTCTGTCATGGACGATAAGGGCTTTATAGTATATTTCAAGAACCAACAAGTCGTTATAAGACCAAAAGAGTCTAGCCCAAGATCAACTCAAGTGATCGGGCTCAGGGAAGGTAATATAGATAAGTTATAGGGTGAACCAGTTCGCGCCCTAGTTCATAACACAGATAACTTATGCGAGTTATGGCACAAGAGGATGGAGCGCTTGCATCATAGTGTGTTGCCTAATTTGAGGGAGATTGTCACTAGTCTTCTAGAGTTCAACATTGAGTAGTAGGGAGAATGCAGAGGGTGCAAGGCGCTTTCCTAAGCAACGAGCATAGGTCGAAGGGGATTCTAGACCTATCGCATTTAGATGTATGTGGATCGATGCCAGTAGCATCAATCATAGGATGCATGTGATATGTTTCTTTCATTGATGTCTTCTTTGCGAAACTTGGATCTACTTCCTAAAGACAAAGGATGATGTCTTTAACAGGTTTTAGGAGTTCATGGATCTAGTGGAGAACTATGTAAAGAAGATCAAAGTTTTGAAATCAGACAATGGGGGTGAATATACTTCCAATGAGTTTGAGGGTTTCTACATGGATGTGGAGTTCACTATTCTGTACAACACACAACAAAATGAGGTTGCAGAGTGGAAAACCAATCCATCATAGGGGCTAATAAGGCCATGATTCATGATTAGGATTTATTGATGTTTCTATCGACAGAAGCATGCAACACAATGGTCTACATGTAGAATAGGTGTCCTCACAGGATTTTGGAGGACATGACACCAGAGGAGGCATTCATTGGCGCGAGGTCAGATGTGAGTAATTTTTGCATCTTTTGCTGTCCAATTTACATTCATATACTACTAGAGAAGAGGACTAAGTTGGATCCTTCCAGCAGGAAGGGTTTGTTTGTTGGTTACAGTGAGACTTCGAAGCCCTATGGCTATAAGGTCTTTATCCTGTATCAGGGAAAGACAATTGTAAGCAAGGATGCAAAGTTTGAGGAAGACTTTGTTCTGTACAACCCACAACAAAACGAGGTTGCAAAGCAGAAGAACAAATCCATCATAGGGCTAATAAGGCCATGATTCATGACTAGGATTTGTTGATGTTTCTATGGGAAGAAGCATGCAACACAATGGTCTACGTGTAGAACATGTGTCGTCACAGGATTTTGGAGGACATGACACTAAAGGAGGCATTCACTGTTGTGAGGTCATATGTGAGTCATTTTTGCATCTTTGTCTGTCCAATTTATATCCATATACTAGTAGAGAAGAGGACCTAGTTGGATCCTTCTAGCAGGAAGGGTTTGCTTGTAGGTTATAGTGAGACTTCGAAGGCTTATGTCTATAAGGTCTTTATCCTAGAGCAAGGAAAGACAATTGTAAGCAAGGATGTAAAGTTTGAGGAAGACTTTGTATCCATGAAGTCTCATGAGTCTATTCTAGTGACAGAGGATGAGAGTAGGAAGCTCTGAAGGTTGAGCCAGGTTCACTAGTGACTTTGATTTCGGGCAACAATCTTTAGGCATAGAGCAGTCACTGGCTCCTACTAGTTCCGTTAAGAGACCTTGATGGGTCACTTAGACATTGAGGGATGTTTAGGAGTATGTTGAGGCTCCTAGGAGCACATTTGGAGAGAGTAGACCTCTGAAGAAGTTTCCAAACTACATGGCATTGATGCGCAACATCATAGATTTCAAGCCTTCTAGTTTTCAAGAGGCAACATACCAACAGGTTTGGAGGGATGCCATGGTGGAGGAGTACACCTCCATCATGAAAAATGATGTATGGGACATTGTGCCTAAACCGGAGGGGAAATCACTAGTGACTTTTAGGTGGCTCTACAAGATCAAGCATGTGGTAGATGGTAGCATAGAGAAGTACAAAGCGAGGTTTATGGCAAGAGGGTTCCCCTAGAAAGAGGGAGTAGGCTATAAGGAGATTTTTTCTCTAGTCACTAGGTACACTTCCATTAGAGATTTGTTGTCTTAAGCTTTTATTGTGGGATGGAGGATACACGAAATGGATGTGAAGACAACTTTTGTCAATGGGATAATTGAAGAAGTGTAGAAAGAGCAACCTCAGGGCTTTGGCATCAGTCGGAAGGAGGCCCATGTGTGTAGGTTGAAAAAAGTTCTGAAGCACTGAGACAATGGTATTCTAGGATCGATGGATGCCTACATTGTATGGCATTCACCAAAAGTGAAGTAGATCCCAATTTATTTCATATTTGTTGAGGCTGATCTGCTTATTTTGGTGCTATATGTGGATGACCTGTTTCTTACAGGTTCAGAGAAGCTCATTCCAGGGTGCATGGGAGATATGCAAGTTGAATTCAAGATGAAGAACATTGGTAGGATGAGGTGCCAGGGGAGATTTTCCTTGGGTGGGGTAAGTATGCAATCAAGATCCTGAAGACTGCAAACCTATGGCCACTCCTCTAATCACTAATCTGAAGAAGCTAATAATTGTAGATTTAGATATGGTGAATCTCACATTGTACAGGTAATTGTGGCGATAACCGTTACTATCTCCACTTTTCTCCCATGGAAGTAGATCTGCAAAAATTCTAGATTAAAGGAGAGGGCTTACACTTGTACGAATTAAATTGTTTTCATGGTCACCGACAAACTAATGTTTAGTCAGTCTTAATGAATGTCTTAACGAATTAGGGTTTAAACGAATGGGGGTAGCGCCATCCCAACGAGTTGGTTAAACATGTGGCCAGATTCATTGATGGTTAAACCTGTGGGCGTGTGTAGTTCGAGTTAGTTAGACGCATTGCTGGACGGGTGGGCGAGTTGGTAGACACGTGGTGGCTAACTGTTCCTGTAGTCATCGCTTTAAAGAGGACTCCTCAAAATCAAAAAAATTGAGTCCAGTGGAGAGGGCGCGAAGTTTTGTTTCAATGTGTTCTGTACCGTCCAACAGAGAGAGCACAGAGTTCCATTTCAATGTGTTTTGCACCAATATTCTATGTGGAAAAATGGTGTTATCGACGGTCTCTGATCACTACAGTCCACTACATCACTATCGTCTGCTACAAACGTGTGGCCACCTTGGTATGACTTATCTAACAATGGCGGGCCTTCATGCATATACTCGATGGGCATGCTGGTATTGTTCCTACAGTTTGATATGTCCAAGCTCACCTTCATGCTTATAGCCGACTAGCATGTTGGTATTGTGCCTGTCGTGTATCGAAGGTTCGATTCCACACCCATTTCATGTCATTTTCCATGCCTAATATATTACCGTTTTCCTTTGTATCTCTTTATTTACACCTGCTTATATAGTTCCAGGTTTGTGGAGGGGGCAGACGGATAACGGGTGATCTATTTAATGTCTTATATGCATTATGTCTACTTTTAGTGACGAGAGTGAAAAGAATTGAGATTATAAATGACTTATTATAACAGGTGGAATGAAGTGAATACAACTTTTATTGTAGCAGCCCGCATATTTTGTTCAATGATCTATCCTTCTTTTGTAACAGATTTGGAGAAATCACTCCAAGTTCTTATTAATACATGTCGCTACTTTCTTTGCATTCTTTATAGTTTTTTTTCAGGATGGTAGCTACATGCTCTGCCCAGTTCTTGGAATGATCACTTTGTCGTCAATCTATAGAATGCAAGGACTCCGATTCATTGTCATCTTTGTCGTGGTTAGAAACGCCCTAAGAAAACGGGTTGAGGTCTCTTTTAAGGTATACGGGACAATAGAAATGGTTTAATATAAAATTAAAAATCAAAGAAAGAATTTGAAAAAAAATCATTATTAAAATTAATGGTTTTTTTCTAATTCAAGAATTAATTTTGAATTCCTATCGGCATTCATCGCCGAATTGGATGCGTTGTGCTAGTTGATAGATTCCTTGATGTATCTTGTCAACACTAGGCCAAATATATGTTTTGTAGTGAACACCTTTAGTTAGTTCATGGTGGAGCCAAGGCAGGTGCATTGGGTAGTAGCAAAACATTTGCTTAGATACTTGAGGGGCATATTGGAGTATGGGCTGAGATATATTGGAGATTGGGCAAGCAGTGCATCAAATAGGAGAGCATCTGAGGGTACTGCTTTAGCTTGGGATCAACGATGATGTTCTGGTTCAACTGGAAGTAGACTTCTGTGGCACTCAACTCAATAGAGGTAGAGTATATGGAAGCCAATATTGTTAGTTGAGAGGCCGTCTAGCTTCACAAGTTGCTTGTAGGAACATTTGATTGAGAGTTGGATCTCACGATTATTTATTGTGATAATCAGAGTTGTTAAGATTCAATATGCTAAGACATAAAATATCAGCATTGCACTTCATTTCACAACAATAGCATATACAGGATCACTGAAAGAACAACAAGCACAGCATAAACACAAGAGACTACAGATTTATCTTGGGAAACCCTCATGGGGTAGAAAACCCAGCAAAGCTTCCTCAATATAGATGACTAGCAAATACAAAGATGTAAACCTTAGACATGAGCTCCTTCTCCTCCATAGCAGATCTCTCCCTCACCTATGCGCTATTCACAAGTCAGTGTAGTGTGTGTTAAATGAGGAACACACCTCCTCTATTTATACACAACTCTGATTTGTATTTTACATTGACTAGGTCAGACCCAACTTAATTACTTAACATAATGTGGCAGGGCCGACCCCATTAGGGTGGTCTAATAACCCTTTTAACCCACATGACTCATACATGGCTGACCCCCACTAGGGAAGTCTAATAACCCAAGTTACCACAATCTCCACGGAGGAATAAAACATCTCAGGATATACAATAAGGTCTTCATGGAGGAATGAAACATCTTCGGAATAATAAAGTACAAATATAATATTCTTAGAAGTTACAATATCTCAACAGTCCCCCTTAACGAGAAGGATATTATAACAACATCTGCAGGAGCAAGGAGTCATCAACATCATACATGATACATCTATAAATCATTGGAAGCTTTCTCAACATCATCAGTAACTGAAGCAGTTACTGGAACATCTTCAATACTGGAACATCAACATCTTCAGTATTGAATCTTCATCTTCTGCAACACTTGAACAGCTACAGCAATATCATTATCTGGATCCTCACGACCAACAGCATCGTCGTCACACGATCATCGTCATCACACGATCATCAGGATCGTCATCACACGATCATCAGCATCGTCATCATACGATCATCAGCATCGTCATCACACGATCATCAACATCGTCATCACACGATCATCGGCATCGTCATCACACGATCATCAGCATTGTCGTTACACGATCATCAGCATCGTCGTCACACAATCATCAGCATCGTCATCACACGATCATCAACACTTGGATCATCTCGATCTACAGCATCTGGATCATCTCGATTTACAACATCGTCATAGCAGCATACTTTGCAATACACAAGATCCTATTACGGGATGATCAATCCCTCTCACTTTAGGACATAGGTCCATGGACGATACAATCCAGATCAAATTCCTAGGATGATCAATCCTTATCAATTTAAGACAAGTCCCATGTCTATGGACGATGCAATCCAAACACATCATTTTGAACTAAATGTTCAGGGACGATGCAGTCCTATCATCAATTTTCGGAGACAGATGTCTACTGATCAATTCAGGGGACCGAAGTCCAGGGATGATGCAATCCCTCTCGTCCACTAGGGACCACTTCTCGGAGACATCTGTCTACGGATCAGTTCAAGGGACCGAAGTCCAGGGATGATGCAATCCCTCTCGTCCACTAAGGACCACTTCTCGGAGACATCTGTCTATGGATCAATTCAGGGGATCGAAGTCCAGGGATGATGCAATCCCTCTCGTCCTATAGGGACCACTTCTCGGAGACATCTGTCTATGGATCAATTCAGGGGACTGAAGTCCAGGGATGATGCAATCCCTCTCGTCCACTAGGGACCACTTCCTGGAGACATCTGTCTATGGATCAATTCAGGGGACCGAAGTCCAGGGATGATGCAATCCCTCTCGTCGACTAGGGACCACTTCTCGGAGACATCTGTCTACGGATCAATTCAAGGGACCGAAGTCCAGGGATGATGCAATCCCTCTCGTCCTAGAGGGACCACTTCTCGGAGACATCTGTCTACGGATCAATTCAGGGGACCGAAGTCTAGGGATGATGCAATCCCTACATTCTCGGAGACATCTGTCTATGGATCAATTCAGGGGACTGAAGTCCAGGGATGATGCAATCCCTCTTGTCAACTTAGACCCAGTCTAAGAACAATTCATCGACCTCATCGTCGGTATCACCAATACAGGTATCCACATCATTGACCTCACTGTCGATGCAGACAATCTCATCAATACATGTATCCTCATCATCGATACAAGTATCCACATCATCAATACAAGTATCTTCGTCATCGATACAGTATCTTCATCATCGATACAAGTATCCATATCATCGACCTTACTGTCGATATAGGCAATCTCATCATTGATACAGGTATCCACATCATCTACCTTACCGTCGATATAGTCAATCTCATCATCGATACAAGTATCCACATATCATCATTGGCCATATAACTCCCCCTTTCGAGGAGGGTCCTTCTGAACTACACCAAGCTTGTCTCGAAAATACTCAAACTTTACTTGAGACAGAGGTTTGGTCAATACATCAGCAACTTGTTCGTCAGTGCTCACATACTCAAGCTTGATAGCTCCTTTCTGCACCATATCCCGTATATAGAAATATCGGATCTCTATGTGCTTTGACTTATCATGGAATACTGGATTCTCTGTCATCTTGATACAACTCTGGTTGTCACACAGGATCACAGTGGAGTCCATCTCTAAGTCAAACAATCCCGATAACAACTTCAGAGTCAAACAATCCCGATAACAACTTCAGAAGCCATACCGCTTCACAACTAGCAGAGCAAGCATCTATATATTCCGCCTCAGCTGTGTTGAGAGCCACACTAGACTGTTTCTTGCTAAACCACGAGATCATGGCAGATCCTAGACAATAACATCCACCTGATGTACTCTTCCTGTCTGATACACTTCCTTCCCAATCAGCATCTGTGTAGCCATACAATCTGAAGTCATGATCTCCAAGATAGCATAGACCAAAGTCGATCCTACCCTTTAGGTACCTTATCACATGCTTTGTAGCTATCAGGGGAACACACCTAGGCTCCACTAGATACTGACTCAAGGTGTTCACAACAATGCATATATCTGGCCTTGTATTCGTCAGATACATCAATGACCCAATAATCTGTCTGTATAGAGTTACATCCGCTAACTCTGATGAGTCATCCGCTAATAGCTTCAAGTTGGAATCCATGGGAGTGGCCATGGCTTTACATTCCAACATATCAAATCTTTTCAAGATTTCCACAACATACTTTCCCTAGTTGAGAAAGATTCCTTCTAAGCCTTGGCATACTTCCAGACCTAGGAAGTAATGCATCAATTTGAGATCTTTCATCTCAAATTCTGTAGCTTCTTCTTGCTTTCCATGATCTGTTTCTCATTCCCTGTTAGAAAGAGATCATCCACATACAGTAATAGTATGACAGGTTCATCATCCATAACCTTAAGGTAAAGGTTAGGATCAACTTTACTTTTGGTAAAGCCCAAGCTTGTCAAGAAGCTATTAGCTCTCCCTCTGTGACTGAACATCATTAACACTCTGCATTGAGTGTTCTTCTGCATTTTTATCCGTCCCATCTCTTGTCAGATGGGCCTACTGATATGAGCCTCAAGATCATTCGAACTCTGTGGTGAGTTCCTTCTTGCATCCATCTAAGAGAAGAATGCCATTTGTATATGGACACTATCGTCAACCTTGTAGCAAAGGTTGAAATCCGCATCACCCATGGTGATCATTAAGCTCATCAAATGACTATCGACCCTGGGTACCCGTACAGAGCTTTCTTCAATTACACCATTAAGAGAATGGTATTATCTAGCCACTTGGAGCAAACTTCTCGTCATGATCCCCTTTCTCCTTCTAAGAGAATCTTCTAGCCATGAGCCTTCTATAGTATGTTTGATTTGTAAGTCTTCTTGTTGAACATCCATCACTTGTTCGGTGTTCATCATCCTTCTTTTGCAGATCATAGCACATGATCTTTCCTACAAATCAAAGTTAATTACATGATTAGTAATACTTCATAATCATCAAATCATGTTGACATGATAACCTATTATGCATACAAACATGATTCACATAGTCATGCAACTATCTTGACCAATATTTTGGCACAAACACTTTTCCATATCCTGTATGCATACAGTGGCTATCTAGATGCCTTCCATCTCTACCAGAACATACTGTCAAGAGCGTGCACAACTCTCAGCATGTCAGCAAAGAGGTTTCATTCTAGATAAACAACAATGGAATGTTTGTCCAATCTTACCCATCATATGCATATTAGCAGTATGCTATTCAATGCTATATGAATGCTTACACTATGCATGATATATTCTAGGAATACAAATATGCATACAAGCAATATCATTTACTATTTCAGAGATTCATATAACAACTCAAATACTTATCTTTTATGTTGAGTGATTGCCTCCCGCTTGATCTCTATATGTCTTTGAACTTCTATTCATTCTGTACCACTATGCATGCTTAAGTGTGCACTAGTGTCATCCTCATGATCTCATACATAAACATACATTCATTAGTATAATCTCAATACTATCAAAACATTTTGTATGGTCATGATCATTTCATACACATGTATACTTACCTAAGATCCTATCACAAGGTAGGATTCTAACTTGATATAGGAAAACATACCTGGATTATCATGCTTGGTTTATGTATTAACTTACCCAAACAATATCTTCTTTGTTCTCTTCAATGATTTAGAGACCTTGTGCTAGAACCTGCATATCTCATAGGTTAAGCATAGTAGAACAAAGTCATACATACCTCGTAAGTAGAGCTTCTATGTGATCAAAGATTATGGATGAGTCTTTGTCTTCATGTCATCATGGTCATAGAACTTGATTTGTCTTTCTTGATGTACTTGTATCTTGTTAGCAGACAACATCATCCTCATACAACACCACATGTGCATTAGTACAATCATATAACCCTAATCAATGAATGTCTTCTATCATTCACATGCATTCATACTTTTACTAGGGTGATAAAGACAATTCTAAGATTAATCAAGATTGTACTAACCTCAATAATATGAAGACAAACATATCATAAACTCAATCATGAACAGATTTCAACACATACCTGTATCTCCTCAAGTCATACTTGTCAGGATCCCAATCCACTTTGTTTTGCTGAAACTGGATCTGGAGCTGGATTAGGGTTTGTCAGAGAGACCCTTAAAAGTTCAAACTTTGAATTTCAAACTTCTGAATGGATGGAAAGATGTGGCTTTATGAGCTGATCATGCTGGTATAATTTAATTTTGAAAACTGCAAAATTTGACCCCTCAAAATTGCCTTTGAAACTTCTGGATTCACTTGACAGGACCCCGAACTAGGGTTTGATAAAGCCCACCCTTCTGCCCAATCAAAAGGTTTGATCCAAAGCTCTAAACTTTGATTTTTCTGAGGAGCTTCCAGCTGTGGTCACAGATTTCAAAAATTCCAACTTTTGCAGAAGCCCTAATTTTCCACCTTTCCGATCAAAATCCCGAACTAGGGTTTGATCAAGCCTAGCTTTCTGACCAACCAAAAATTTTGATCTTGGTCTCTAAATTTCGATTTTTCTGAGGAGCATTCAGCCGTGGTCTCCGACTCTAAAAACTCCAACTTTCTTCGAAGCCCTAAATTCTCGCAACAGTGATAAGCCAAGAATTAAGGTGCTCAGAAAACAATTCTGTTTTGACAGAAATATGCACCTGATTGTTTCTAGTGCATCTCTGAAATTACGAATCCATAGGGTCTGAGAATTCTTCCTGTGGTAGCCTGACCTGTCATCTTTCCAACCCCATAGGTCTGACCTCAATTGGATTTTTTGAGAGTTATGCCAAGTGTCGCAACATGACCTGTTTATGGGATAAAACAGGAGAGCAAACTTGTACGGCATGCCACGTGTCACTGGTTCAACTTCGGCCTCTGAAAAAGTTACCTGAGAAACTGCAGTCTGTGCTCTACCTTGTCACTTTTTACGAAATTTCATTTGGAGCTTCCTAGCCCAAGTTGTGACCTTTTTGCCTAGGTCACCTGTTTATGACTGAGATCTGGAAGAGGCAGAAACCCTAACTTGTACTGATCATAAATCACAAAGTACAACGAATTAGGGGCTGTCCTTTGGACACAAGGTACATGGAGATTTTATATACGACCTGTAAAGGTTTCAGATCCTAAACCTTCGCCAAAATGGTTTTATAGCGAAAGTTCCACGATGACTGGTTTTTTCTATATAAAACCCTAACCTTCAAATTGTCGCAAGTGAAGCAAGTGTCGTAAGTGCCATACCTTGCCTTCCTTCAGGTTAGCTCTGATACCATGTTAAGATTCAATATGCTAAGACAGAAAATATCAGCATTGCATTTCATTTCACAACAATAGCATATACAGGATCACTGAAAGAACAACAAGCACAACATAAACACAAGAGACACAAATTTATCCTGGGAAATCCTCATGGGGTAGAAAACCCAACAAAGCTTCCTCAATATAGATGACCAGCAAATACAAAGATGTAAACCCTAGACATGAGCTCCTTCTCCTCCATAGCAGATCTCTCCCTCACCTATGCGCTATTCACAAGTGAGTCTAGTGTGTGTTAAATGAAGAACACACCTCCTCTATTTATACACAACTCCGACTTGTATTTTACATTGACTAGGTCGGCCCCAACTTAATTACTTAACATAATGTGGTAGGGCCGACCCCACTAGGGTGGTCTAATAATCCCTTTAACCCACATGACTCATATAGGGCCGACCCCCACTAGGGAAGTCTAATAACCCAAGCTACCACAATCTCCACGGAGGAATAAAACATCTCCGGATATACAATAAGGTCTTCACGGAGGAATGAAACATCTCCGGAATAATAAAGTACAAATATAATATTCTTAGAAGTTACAATATCTCAACAAGAGTTGTATCAAACTTTGAGAATCCAATATTTCATGATTGGTCCAAGCACATTTAGATCAGAGATCACTTCATTCGATATAGGATTCCGAAGGGAGTGGTAAAGCTCCAGTATGAACCCACAGATTAGTAGGTTGATGATATTCTGACCAAGCGCTTAGCAAAAGGGAAGTTTGAGGCACTCCGAGACAAACTTGGATTGGTGCATAATTTCTTCCTTGCTAAGAGGGAGTGTTGAAGATTGTATCTTGAATAGGAATTTTTGCACAGGGTTAGTGTGAATGTGCCGAGATGTAGTTTGAGTTAAATCTATTTTGTAATTCACGTCAGTAATAAAGTGAGTCTTATATTTAGTTGTTGATTCCACTAGTGTATTTTTATACATTAGTGATTTAGACTAATCTCAACCATATATTTCACTAAGAGATTAGGGTTTCAGCTCAAGTATAAAGGCAGGTCAACATAGAGGGTTATTACACAGTGCACACACACACACAAGTTTTGTCGGAAGGTGAATTTATTCATCAGTTGAGCACGTTTAGAGTGTCGGAGAGGAGCCGAAGTTGAGAAGCAGGAAGAATAAAGTGTATGGATTCCATAAGTCGAGTTGGTACGGTTGTAGGATATGTCCATACAGTTGTATGGAACAGTCCATACAACTTGCAGTGCTCTTGTTTTTCAGCAGGCAGTTTCTTCTTAGAGTGTGCAGATCTGTTTTTTTTGTGTACTGTACAGCTGTTAGTTTGACAGCTTCTGGAGGTTTCCTTGTAAGATTTGAATTGTTAATGAAAAGCTGATTTGAAGAAGTAATTACCTGTGTATTGTGTTTTTGCTTCCACTATTTGCCTTCCAGCTATATGTGTGATTGTTGCTATGTGAAGAATTTAATTTCTGCAATTAAATAACAGTTTTGTTTAGTTGAGAACATAAGGACGGCTATCACCTAGGGTTTGAAATTTTAACACTAATTGGCTCATTAGGAGCATAAACCAAGTGGAAGCCTTTCACTGTACCAGCTACTAAGATTGTAAATCAACATTACCTTGCAGGTGAGCCGTCTCCTTTGTCTACAATCAATTTGGGTTAGCCAGAGGTTGACTTCACAAATGATGATGCTCATTCCTTCTGCTTGTTTGGTAAAAGATTGATCTATCTGTTACATCCCATTATCCCATTCACTCCATTCCTATAATAAAGGTACATTACTACAATGGCTGTATGTAGTGGATAATGTTCCTGATGAGGGCTCTTCTGCATTTTCCCAAAGCCCCCCACACGTTCTATGACATCAAGTTGAGTCAATCTTTATCAATTCCCTGCTCAAGCAATGCAAATATGTTGCTTGTTTGAACAGCCACCCTATTTTTGTCCAACTTGAGTAAAGCTAGATTATTTGTATTCTCCGCCGCAAGACTAGAAGTGATTGAGGGAGTTTTGTACTGGCCATGAGCCTTAGAGTGCCCTGGACTAGTTGAATTCTTGCTGTTTTATTTATGGTGGTTTCGGGACCTAAGCCTTCTCATTCAGTTGACTCTCTGCTAGATGTATTTTGCAGGCTATTGTTCTTGACATTTATTTCAACTTATATCTGTTTGTTTGTTTTACCTGATTTAGTGTCACCAAAATTTCCTTTCTCTTGACATTGAGTCACTGCCTTGGCTGTTACATTTTCAGATGTATCATTAGAATAACTGTCCTTAACATCCTCTTTCAAAATGTAATCCTTGATGAGATGGTCAGGTGCAAAACATGAAAAATATCCTTCCGAATTACTGATCCACATTGGTTGGCTAAAGAGTAAGATATAGAGAAATAACAAAATAATTGTAGAAAACATCAGGACATCATTCTGAGAGTAAGATGAGCAGATTCAGTTTTGCTCATATGCAGAGAATGATTATGAACACTTCTGGAGTGGCACCAATAAGTCAACAATGGCTACGTGGATTAGGAGCAGTGAAGTGAATTAAATGGACATTGCATTTCTGAGAATCAAGAACCAATATAAATTGGGTCTTGCATTTCTATTAATCAGAAAGCAAAAATAATATAGGCCTTGCATTTCTTGAGATTTATTGTTCAGCATTCCATTATTCTTTTGTATATTCTAAGTTGCACAGATACGGATGTGGGAACAGCCATGGATAGGGTATCTGAAACGGATACGACAAATTTTTACAGATTCAGGGTACAATATGGCTAGGATAATTTTTGGAATAGCATACATGAATTTCAAATTCGGAAACAAATCCAGAAAAGAGTTATCTTTAAAAAAGGGCCAAGCCCTATATTTATAACTTGTTTTTTAAGAAATTAGTGGAAGCATTAAATCTTGTTTTAATGTGTTTTTGGTTGTTACAGTGACCAAACCATTTGCTGAAACAATTGATATGCTGGTCATATGGTCGAAAAACCTGTTGAAAGCTGAAATGCTTGATATTCTGGCCAAGATGGCTGAAACACCAGCTGAAATGTGCAATACAATGCTTCAAAGATCTGAAATGCCTTTGAAACATTTCAACAGTGTTTCAGAGGTGTTTTGTACAAATAAATGTTTCTAAAACACCGAAACACATTTCCAACACCTTGGCGTGAAGTTTCCAGTAACACACACACACACATATATATTGTTTTTTTGCCAAGAAAAAAACTATATATTTTTTGTGTCAAGAGTGAAATCAAAACATACTTCGCCCAGCCTCAAATCTCCTTCACATAAGCAGAAAAAAGGCCTTCAGCCACCCCTGTAGGCTGTAATTACTTATTACAGTCTTCCAGTTAAGAAAACATTCCAGTTCTAAAAGGTCCAGACTGTCATTGCCGATTTGAATTGTTTGACATTTAAATTCTCTCATGAGGGGTCAGATGTCATATTCCTTGTTGTGCATTTTCTAGGATGGCAGTGGTACCCTCTACCATATTCCTAAGGAGTTCAAATTTAATGCTTCATTGAATCACATGCTATGACATTTTTGTTGCATTTTTTAAGCCTATAAATCTCTAGTAGCAGATGTTTATAGAAATTGATTTTGATCTGATTCTTGTGGGATTTTAAGGCCTAGTCTCCTAGAAGCATGGAATAGAAGATTTTGATAGAAAATTTGTGACCTCATCTTCCATGGGGCTAACTATTAGACTCACGACACATTGGCTGAGAATTCGTGCCTCAGAGTTTTTTTATTATCTTTAAAGTAAGATACACTTCCTTTCTTTTGGGGCATTGACAATGCTAATTGGAATGTCTATATGATGAATTGAAACCATTCGCAGTTGATAGTTCAATGAGATGTTGCTGAGGTAATAAAAACTGTGTATACATTAGAGGATGAAAATTGTGTTTGCATGCTTTTGGAGAGGTTGCACAAATAGGAAGCATAGTCATGCCACATAAATCCCACAGGCTTTCAGAATTCATACTGTCAAGGTGACTAGCATGTAAATATTGGAATCATTATCGAGTCTCAAGCACATAAACATTGCAATCAATATTAAGGTGACTTGAATGTAAATGTTAGAATTAAAGCAAACTAGTGGGGCATGCAATCAAGAGAATGCCAATGTGTAATAATATCTTCATTTTATAAACCCAATGGAAATTTTCGAATCGTTATCAAGGTAAAAGTTTGTTCATAGTTTGACTGCAGAAATCGTTTCTAGAAATATTAATGGATGGAATAGTTTAAGCTCTTATTTTTAAAGCAACACAATGGAGCTCCATGTTTGATTGTTTTTCAGGAAAAGATTGTCTTTTTTCAAATGACTAATGCTTTGACCATTGTGTTCTCTGAAATGCTTTTGATTAGCTTGTTCTACCATTTTCTAACAAGATGATGTTGCTATGCACAAGTTTGCTCATCTTTTGCAACATGAGGTAGTTAATAGTCATCACATCTGGGACCTATTGCATTGCATTTTGAAGGGTTTCATTGGAGCATATTTTTAAAGGCTACTTTTAGGCATGTTGAACACAAATAAGAGTTTGAGAGTATATTTATTATGGTAGGCTGTATGTGTGTTTTTACTAGCATTTTATTATATGTAAAATGTAGGATCTCTCGAGGAGTAAAGATGCACTTGCCACACTTGAAGCCCAACGTGGTCCAGGAGCTCCTCCACAATTGGAGCAAGATATTGCTAATGCAAAGAAAGAAATTGATCGGTTTTCTCAACAAAGGCTTTGCTATGAGGCTCAAATACTCAGGGTATGTTGCTACTTTGAAGTTTGGGAACATGGGTACTTGTATTTATTTAGTGATTGTGCTTGAATTTGAAATTCAAGTTGTTTTTGGAAAGTGCCTATAGCTTGATTTTGAAGAGGGATTTGACAAGAGGAATTTTCTATATATGTTCCATGTATCGGTTAATTTTAGGGTCCTCATGCAAGTCAGCGAAATTTATAGTTAGAATGTTCCATATATGCTTGAATCATTTAGCAGTTGGATATTGGACCAGTTTATGGTGCAAAATTATCCTTATGTCTCATTTGTTAAAGGTTTTCCCATGTAGAAAGAAGTTAGTTTGTTGTTATGTTTTGTGTGGCTTGTAGATAGCATTGCTTGTTTGTTGCCTTGACCCACTACAACTAGAAATCTAATCCGAAAATTTTGCTTGTATCTCAAGGTCTTTAATTTTTGATGAACATAAAAACATGTCTTTTGATTGAAGTAATTCCTTGTTCTATAAATCTTGTTTTTGAATTATATTTCATAATTCTATATACTTGTCCTCAGCAGCCAGCTCCAGCAGACCTTGGCATCCTTTCTGTTTTAAATAGATGCTATATTGTCTTCGCACACATTCTTTTATATCTTAACTTTTATGTAGCTACTTAGTTCTTTATCTTTTCTGCTTTCAGTATTGATCTAGGAGCTGCTCTCGCACTCTTACATTGTATTCACACTGGATGTGCCTTTTTTAGTCCCATTGCCCTACTTTTGTGGTCATTTGTTGTATTTTACTAAAATTATCTCATCTTTTCTTACCTATTGAATAAAAAAGCTATGTACATGGAGCATATTACAAAAGTTAATGCCCCCTAGAGGTGGAAGCCTGAGCAGAGGCTCTCATTTACATGGAAGGAATAGTGTTATTTTTGTTGCAAGGCTCATGAATGGGGATTTCATATGGAAGTAAGATCAATTAAATGGTATTTACAGACTTTCATTATAACAAAGATGCTGAGAAGCATGGTCATGGATAAATAATAAATTAACAAGTAATATAACAATTTTTGTTCACAAGACAAACTAATAATTGCAAGAGTGTTCCTATTATTCTTTTTGTTCTTTCTGAAACACATAGTTTTGAAGTTATAGGAAAAAGTTCTAAGTCGACGTGTGAAAGGAAGTCTTATATTGAAAGTTAGGTCTTTGTAACTTATATGTGTTTGACTTTTTTTATGGGACCTGATAGAGTCTAGACACGGTATTGATCTTTATGTGCAGAAGCTATAACTAATCTTTTGCATGTGGAAATTTCGAAAACCGTGCTTAATGAAAATTTCACCTCGTTTACTTGAGGTTTCCCGGATCTATTCATGTGAACTTTCAGCCTTATGGCTGAATCTGAAATATAAATTACAGCAGCATATATTTCACTTCTGTCCAACCAGACACATAAGGCAGCACAAGAAACTAAACATTGAACAAATGTTCTTCAAGGAAACTATGTTTCCAGCCCTAAGGGCACAATCTCCAACATATAACAGATATGAAAATAAGTTATAAATAGAAGAGTTGTTACAGCCAAAAATCTTCCCTCTTAGCTTCTATTTACTTGTCAAATCACTCACCAAAATCTGTTCATTGTTTTTTGAAATCAACATACATAACTAGCACTAGGAACATCTCAATCACCATGAGAACATATGCTGAAATCAGATCTGCAAGTATACAGAGTTTGGATCTACACTTCATATATACATAGGAATGAAATTACAAGTAAATACCAACAACTTGTCACAAGCTGGTACAAGATAGTCATTCAAGTTTATCACAAGCTCAGTTTTTTCAGTGTACCCAAAACCCTAGCTAGGGCATCCACCATTAATAGAAAACCCTAAAACAAATAGGGCCTAGCAAGGCATCACATTGAGGTACTTCTAGCCACTCCAAAGTTTTAGATTTTATACAATTCTAGCAGTATAATTTAATTGTAGATAATAAAACAGGATAACTAAAAGAATAACCAAGCACATAAACAATAGACACAAGTTTTATCCTGGGAAACCCAACAGGAAGAAAACCCAGCAACCTTCGTATAGAGATAAATAGTTCAGAGATGAAAGTATGTAATATTCCAACTGATAATTTCTGTCTGTTTATGGAGTTTCTGATGATTTAGTTGCTTGCTAGTAGTCTTTATGGCTCAATACTTGAAGGAAACATGAATGCATGTACTGAACTATGCTTGCATGAGCATGCATGCAAATGCGTGGGTTTGCTAACCCCTAAATAACCCAAATAATCAGAAATGCTATAAAATAGGGATAGAAAAGATGCATGTACATACCAACATATGAAGTAGTGGATGTATGGCAATATGAGACCAGCATGCAAGAATTGTGCCAAGGGTCGGATGTGATATGAGAGTCTCTCTCCAATAATGCGCCCTTGTAAGGAATGCGCCCTCTTCAGAGTGAGAAGTGGGTAATAATGGCTCCAATGATGCTAGAATGCTGCAAGAAGCTGTGACTAGGGTTATATTGCCCTTCTGATTGAGATGGAGTAAGCATGCAGACCATGCATGAAGTTTGAGCCCTAATGCGAGTTTCCTCCTCTAGGAAAGTCGCCCATGCAGTAGAAGGCACCCTCTGAAAGGTGAAGTGGATGATAACTTGCTCCTGGATTCGAATAAGAAGCTCGTCTTCAAGGATTTCGGAAGGATGAAGCCGACATGCAGACAGAAAGATCCTCACTTGTGCAATTCGCCCATGCAAGGATGGCGAGTTCTCTTGATCTTGTATAAAGCTTGAACCTTGCAGAATGCTGAAGAATGATACCTGATGATAGTAGTAATGATGAATCTGGATGATCCAACCCTAATAGTGACTAGGGCAGATAGATTTCGCTGCCGAAATACACTGAATGGTTGAGTGGTGTGCCCTCAACCCTAAACTGGCTCACTGAGCTCTCCAAGTCGACTTCTCAAATCAATAATCAAAATAAGCAGGCCTTACCCACTCACTTTACCTTTCTTTTATAACTTTCACCTGGCCTGACCTAACTTTTTCATGATTAGGTCGCTTTCTCTTCTAATTTCTAGTTGACTTGCATGCAGTGCTTTTTGTGTGTATGAAAGCTCAATAAAGGTGTTTCAGTGCATGCAATAGGAAATATGGCCCATGCAGGTGGCCCCTAGTTCCTGTGGCCCTCATTTACCTACTAATGATCTAATAACCATGATTAAGATCTTCTTATGGTGTAAATGGCATCAATCCTCAGTCAATTCCCTGAATATCAGTGCCCGCTCGAACCTATGCGAATCATATAGGTTAGCAGGATGGTCCTCAGTGCTTAAGCAGAAGAGGACATTACAGAGTACATCCAGATATCACAAATAAGAGAGAGAAAGATAGACTTCTCCAATTGTAGCAACACCAAATAAGCCTTCTCTAACTGCAACAACGAACCTCTCCTCTTCTTGAGCGAACTAGCTTGTGTGAAGTGAGTGTGTAAATGAGAGGAGCACATCCTCTATTTATACCAACACAAAGGTTCAACAACAAGCTAGCATTAACACCAACAAGTTGATGCTTGATATTTTCTCCAAGATTGCCTCACACAAGCTCTCCAAGCAAAGTGCTTTAAATCTCTTCTATGGTTTATTTGCCACAAACCCTAGGTCCTTCTATCACAAGGATTTCAACCCTAGCACTTCCAAGTCTCCTCTATGTTTGTCTCACACAAACTTCGGTGACTTTTTCCCTTGCATAAAGACAAGTACAAAGACTCAAGACATGTTCACTGACAAGATACAATGATCTAATGAGCTCTCTTCTACCATTCTTCTTGGCCATTCTAGGGTTTGCATACCACAAACCCCAAGTCTTCTTCTCTTGCATCCCACAAGCACCAAGGACTCTAGACAATGTCACAATGGAATATCAACATAAGCTCCAAGTGTTATTCAGGCTAAGCATCACACCAAGCTCCAAGACGTATCTACTCCTCCAGTGCTCCATGTTCTTTCTTTAGGGTTTACATCACACAAACCCTAGGTCTTCTTTTGTTCCATCACACAAATGCTAAGACCCAATCTCAAGCGCTAACATTCACTTGAATATCTCCTTCACATCACAAACCCAAGGTCTTGCTCCCTATAAAACTTCTCCAAGACAATTACAAGGTTAGAATAATGGGTATATCAAAAGTAAGTAATGATAAAGGCTCTCTCCTCCCATTATATAAAAGTAGGTGAACATGGACTATAACCACACAAGTAACCCTAGACCTATGTCAAGAAGGTGATCCAAACTTAAGGTGGTGGGCCCTCCAAGCATTATGCCCCCTTTGGCCCAATGCCTCTCCTCCAGGATGTTGTATTATCCAACAAGTTGTTACCCTAATGTTTCCTTTACATGTTGGTTCGTTCCCAAAGTGTCTTCATGCAAGTTGCTCCTCCTCTAGCTCTATGCCACATGTTCTTGTGCCCAAATGCTCCTCAACATGTGTGCCAAGGTAGTTACTTGCTCTAATGTGTCTCCTCTAGCTCTAGGTCCACAACCAACATCCATGAATTATGCCCCTAAACTTAAATATCCTCAAGTCAAGTATCCACCTTGCAAGGTGTATGTCACATGGTCCCATGATGTTAGGGCTAAGTGCCTTCCTCCAAGTGCCTGGCGTTCTTCTAGGTAGGTACCTCCTAATCAAGCAACCGACCCCCCCATTATGTGCACCCAATGGGTTAGTCATGATGCCACATAGGATAAAAAACTCCTAGGTAAGTGTGCTGTGCTAGCACTCTATCGATGGTCAAGCATCCACTCCAACTGAACCATTCATATGTCCATCAAGCACCACCAAGGGACTAGGAGACCTAGTGCTCTCCTAGCTAGGTGAAAACACTTTTGGAGTAACTCCAAAAGCTAACATTGCATTGTATTAGTTCAAAACTTCAAAGTCATTAATCGATTGTAAGATCTAGGAGAAATCAGAAATGACATTGCTTTTTATTTGGTGATCACATACTTCATCAAATTATTTGAGACTTGTGCTGTTATGCTGTCTATTTAGGGTCAAGAGGATATTATCTCAATAATTCTGACATTTTTTTTACGTTTTGCTTTTGTTGATGTTTGAAAGGACGTGCCACTTCTTCAACAAGCTTTGAGCTTCTACAGGCTAATGTTGATATTGCTAGTTAATCTTGTTGGTGGATATAGAATACCTCTGCCTGCTGAATGCCCAATGGAATTTGCCTCCATGCCAGAACATTTTGTGGATGATGCAATGGAGCTTTTACTTATTACCTCTCGGGTTCCAAGAGGTTTAGATGGTGTTGCGTTGGTATGCAGTTTTCTTTTAAGCCTATATGACATTTGATTACAGCCTTATCTTGGTATATAGTTTTCTTTCAGCCTGTAGGAAGTTTGATTATTCTAGAATTATAATGAGGATTTCTTATGTCTGATTAATCCTTGCAGGATGTTTTCATGAATTTTATTATCATGTTTATGGCTAGCCCACTTTATGTCAAGAATCCTTATTTGAGGGCAAAGATGGTAGAGGTTTTGAATGCCTGGATACCAGAGAAAAGGTGAGTTCCTTGACATCGCTGCTTTTTGTAAAGTGTATAGGTTGGTTGAATGCACGACTAATAAAATGCTTTGAATTTGTGGTCACCTGATATTGCACATTATACTCATTTGCAGTAAGTTGCCAGCAATGGCTACTCTTTTTGAAGGACATCACCTTGCCCAAGAGTATCTTGTATTTAACCTGATGAAGCTTTATGTGGACATTGAATTTACTGGGTCACATACTCAGGTTGTAGGCTGCCTATCCTTCATTCCTTTCAAACATGTTATTTTTTGCTGTCAATAGTTGCAACACTTGTTCATACTTCATCCACGGCTTTGTTTTTTTATTCAGTTTTGCCTGCAGCTGCATTTCTATGGGGTTTTTATTTGGAAGATTGTTGCAAATGCTTTCCCATAAGTACTTTTGGTTTATGAAAACATCCTTCTATTTCGAGATTGATCCATGCTGATTATGCTCACTTTTGTTTTCTGAAATGTAGGGCTCATGTTAAATAGATGGGTCTATTGTTATTGGAAGTGTTAGAATCCTTTTATTGTCTTCATGTTTAAGACATTGTTGAATAGCATTTGACATAAGATTGCAACAACTTTATGCAGCGCCATCATATTTGTTCATTCTTGGGAGGATGCAGTTGGTTGTGGTTGCATGGATGCTTGTTGCAATTCAATAATAGTATTGCTGCCACATTTACTGACACGAGAGGTGTCTCGTAGGAATGATTTGAGTCCTACATCTGATGGGTTTAATTATTAATATTTTTAGGAGCTTGGGAGGCAGAGATTGAGCCCTTTTTTTGGGAGGATAACTACAAACTTGAAGTTAGGCTTAATATGGTTGGGATGATTTTGTGCTCACCTTGGATGATTTTCTTGAAGGTGATACTGAATCCATGTTTGGTGTTTGGCTACAACAATGTTTTTTCTTGCCCTGCCTTAAGAAGGACCTCAAAATATTGATTGACATCTGACTTGCGAGGACCAAGGCTGCTCAACTTGGCAGCTTGGTAGTTTGGTAGCACAGTGGTTAATGTGAGGCATCACGCTACCTCAACAAATGTCCCAACCACCACTGAGAGGAAGGATGTAAGGAGTGGAGTTGCCGCTTTGTTGTTTAGGGTAACAGAAACCTGCAAAAAAGAAAGGAAAGAGGGCGAAGGAACTACTAGATTAATTAGATTAAAATGCGAGTTTAATGTTAACATTAGGCTGTGGTTAATTTTAAAGGTACACCAATTATGTTTCCAGTGATATTCAAAAACCAGAAAGACTATGTAACTCGAAAGTAAATCTGTTTTTTCTCCTAGTTCGCTATGTGTTCTAGCTACTGAAATCAAGAGAAGGCAATCTTACATGCAGAAGGGGAAAGGACAAGGATGCCACTTGGTTTAAGAAGATTCCAAACACTCGTGTAAAGAGCCAAAAGAGTTTAGCCTCCCGCAGTGCTCCAAAGTGCTAGATCTTCTTGCAAAACACTTGAAAACTTTCTATAATGTACATAAGTATATACAATAAACATCAATTAATAATAATAATACTAAATAATTAATGAAGTGTCACATCTTAATGAAGGGACATGGCCTATCATCCATGGTGACAAGTCGATGCGTATTTAAGCATATTGTCCCATGGGATTGTAATCATCCTTTTTTTTCCAAGAAAAAATCCATATATTTGATATTTCTGTGAAGACATCAAAATACACTTTAAAGTAGCCTTTTGGCTTATATCCAACTACTGCCAAAAAACTGACATGTGCCTTAAATACTCCCATACTATCTATTACTTTTACAATTGTACTATACAGTCCTCCATCATTACATATCCAAAAATGCTTTTATTTTCAGTACAACAGAAAACTGCTACTATTTTCTAACCTTCCCTGTACTACCTGTTTCTGTGACAAAAGATTGATAACAAAAAACAAGACTCAAAAAATATCATAAAAAGGACTTAGTTAAACAACATCTCGAGGATTGAAATCCTTTGTTTCTTGAACCTGTAGAAATCCTTCTTCCAAGATGAGTGCTTCCTTTGATAAAATATCTGCTTTTTGACTGAAATCTCTATATATGTGAGTAATGAAAGGTCTTCGAAATAAGCTTTTAGCTCCATGATCCTTGCCATGATGGGCCCTGAAGCCATAGTTGAGACTGGACATTTCCCATTAGACCAATCTATCACAAGTTTGGAATCACCCATTACCTGCATCCTTCGCACCTGATTGTCAACAGCCACCTTTAGCAGGATCCAATGGATATATAATTCTGTTCTATTATTGGAGCCCAGACCAGGTCCATACTTTAAAGAAAAGTAATGGGCATTGTCTAGAAATAAAATTGCCCCTGCTTGGCAAATTCCAGGAGCCCCTGACTGGCTCCATCGAAAAATCCCCAGTGCCTAGAGAAATCAACACTAGGCATTTGCAACATTCTAGGCACATTCTCTTTAAGAGACTTCAAAAGACAGTCTAATTTGATGGGATAACCTGCCTATATCTGCCTCCTTTCCTTAAAAAATCATCTTGATCATGGTAACTAAATTCCCCTTGAGACATATATCTGCCTACTTTCCTTAAAAAATCATCTTGATCATGGTAACTAAATTCCCCTTGAGACATATATCTGCCTCCTTTCCTTAAAAAATCATCTTGATCATGGTAACTAAATTCCCCTTGAGACATATCGGCAAAGCTTTGAAGGAAGAAACAGATCTGTCAGTCAACCAAGATTCCAAGCAATCTGTCAAGGTTACTTTATCCCAATGATTTGCTATATTGAAATTTTGAGACATCTCCCTCCACACTGTCATTGTAGAGAGCATTCAACCAATAGGTGATCCACTGATTCGCAAGCATTTTTACGTAGATAGCACCAACCCGGACCTATCTAATTTCGTTTCTGACCATTATCCCAAGTTAAAATCTTATTAGCCAATGCAAGCCACATAAAAGTTCTGGTTCTAAGAGGACATACATTCCACACCAATTTCAGCTATTCTTTGTCTTTGGCATTTTTGCTTGATCTTTGCGTAGATTCTTTAGGATATGAATCCCAGTTATGACGACGAGAATGTGAGGGGGACCGACTTCCCTTGTCCATCACTAGCTTTTAGATCATGGGAGGATATGCTGGGTATCTGGAAGGTTGCTCGAGCCATTAAGGATGATTTGAAAGGGCCTATCCTTTCTCCATTTTTTTGTCCTTTTTGGATAGATGGCGACCAAAGGCCATGGCAAGATCTCTCCTTTATCAGGGAAGGTACTATTCTAGGTGGGGTCCTTTATTCTTCTCTTGGAGTTTGTTAGGAACAAAACGCTCCTGTTGTCACCCAAAACTGACATGCGTGTGCTGAAGCCCAAAAATAAGCACACCAGTTCGATGACAACTCTCAAAAGAGAAGCCAATGTCACCACACTTCTCTCTTCCTCGCTTCAGGTTGGCTCTTCTCCAACTCAAGGGTGGTTTCCCTAAGGTAGGATCACTAAGGCAGGTACAGTAAAAGGGCAAGGTGAATCGAAGAGGCTGACCTAGAGAAACGGTTTGCAGTATAAAAGGTATTTTGATTAAGTTATGGGAAGGAAGGGAGGATCAGTCCTTGAGGAAAGACCAGTGTCAATATACGAGAAGGGAGAATGGAGTCAAAAGAGAACTCAAGGGGGCCTTGCGTTATATGTGACTGAGGGAGAAAGATCGCATGATTGAGCAAACCCTGCTCAGTCTAGTGTAAACAACCGAACTTACTTCTTCATTTTGTAGCTGCGGGAGGTGCGTTATGCAAACAAAAGATCAATATTACACAATCAAACTAGATTAAATGCCAAGATCAATGCCCGTGTATGCACGCTCACAAAGGGAAAAAGAAAGCAGCTGCTAAGATTCTTCACCTTCCAATGTGGTGGAATACACCCCTCTATGGCCTCTTACACAAACATAGAACAAAAAAAAGCAGATCTAATAACATTCATACTTATTTAAATTCTCACAGGATCACGCCACACGGAGAGAATGCTCTACTTGTATCCAAAAAACCCAACATGATTTTTCTATTCAGCTCAATGGGAAAGAAACTCCCAACTTTTTCCCCCTTTACAATGGAGAAGGCTTGGTCTTTTTATAGGCCAAAAAACCTTTCATCTTTTTCAAAAGAAAACAAAATAATAATAAAAGAATAGAGAAAAAGGTAGAAAAGGTAAATCCCAGATCCACCTTTTTCTCCCCATCAAAAAATGACCAACTCCACTTTATTAATGGAACTCCCGACTTTGGCTTCTCATTCCAATCTATGAGACCACATACGCCCACAACAGGAGCCAGAACTCCGAGCTCCTAGCTACCAAAACACTGCCATGTAAACCCCAGCGAGGAGTTGATTCATCAAAAACTACATACTCGATGCAATTGGATGCCAGATCTCCAGTCCAAAACAGGGCTTTAATTATGCCGAGTGTCAACTGACTGATAAGCGAGAGAAGAACTCGAATAATACTCCAAGTGTGACAGGAAATCTGTCTAGCAGATTTTGAAAGATAAATGACAGTTTGAAAAATCGTGACTCTCACACAGCTGTCAAGAGTCGACTTTTTGAAGGTGAACTCGGCTGCCAATAAAAATGTGGATCCAAGCTCCACCTCCGATCAAGTTTTTGTTGTGCTGATTATCTTATTGAACCCTGAGCCTTGGCGTTGTGGAGCAATTTAAAGTGGATGAGCTTCTATGCAAACGATTTCCAATGTGAACATGGGTCTAAGCTTCACGCTGTTACTTAACAAATCCTCCACGAATACCTGTCACAACCGTATGGCGACCACTCCTCTGTCTCGATTTCAACGTTCACGCTGGCCCTGTAAATTTTTCTGTGTTTTGCAACTTGTTGGTTTATGTCAAGTTTTTAGTGTTTTTCATACCCAAGCCGGTTTTGCATTGGCTGGAAATCACTTATAAAAAATGCAGGCAATTAAACACGCTGTAAATACACTTTAACAGGCAGAAAATTAATTTAGCATGGATCCATAAAATATTTCAGACTCAGAAATTTTTGGCCAATAGCCCTGGAAAACCCCCACGGGGAAAACCAGTCACACAGAGAGAGAGTTTTATTTCTTCAGCAAAATATAGAACAACATTACAGTAGAAAATACAACTTATCTCCACCGCAATAAATGCACCCAGCAGCTTCCTCGATTTCTGTGCCTATTTCTCGATTTCTGTGCCTCTTCTCGATTTCTGTGTCTCTTCTCGATTTTTATGCTTCTGCCCGATTTCTGTGTAAAATACAGAATTTATGTTTTAACACAGAATCACGTTTTCTATGCCTGCTGCCTCGAAAACAGTGCAAAAAATTGAGCCTCGAAAAAAGTGCAGAAAATTGAACCTCGAAAAAAGTGTAGAAAGTACAGTCCGTACAGACTGTATGGCCCTCGAAAAATGTGCCTGAAATCTTTTTCGAAAAATGTGCTGAGTATAACCTCATTTTCTGTGCAGACTATCTCAGTTTTTGTGCCTTAATTTCTGCCTTGAAAAATGTGTTGCTTCTCAAAACTTATGCCAGAGAACTCCTCGAAACCCGTGCCCAGAAAAGTGCCTTGAAACTCGTGCTGTAATAAACCTGTTGTCTAGAAATCCGTACTGTGCATTCAATGCACTTCAAGTTGCCTAAAAAATCATGCTGGAAACCCTCCTCGAAAATCGTGCCCTGCTCTCTTCTCTCTTCAGTTCACTTCTCTCTCGAAAAGTGAATGCTGCTTGCCTCCCTTTTCCTTTTTGATCAAAACCCTAGGTGAGTGAGGGGCCCATTCAAATCAATGGTTGAGATTGGCCAAGATGAATGGGTGAGATTAAATGCTCACTTTAATATTTAAAAATAATTAAATTCACTCACTTAAATTTTATCAAAAATGACTTTATATTATAAAGTCACATTAAATGCTTTTTACAAGTCATTTAATGCAAGGGTCACTTTTCCAAGTGACTTAGGCAAAAAGTCACCTAGGGGACACTTCCTAGGTACAAAAACTATCAGGCCCTCTTTTGTCAAATATCGGGTGGCTTAAATCTCCACGCTGCATATTAACAACTCAGTAAAAACGAATGTTGAGAGGAGTCATTGTAATGAAGAACCCCAAACAACTGTTAATAATAGAACACGTGGCTCGCAACAGAACTTAAGTCTCGAGTTGGTGATCTTCGGTGGATGGATTCCATAACCCACGACTCTCTCCCATAGCAGTTGGATGGCAGCGTAAAATCGGAATTTTAGCATCCTTGTCAAACTCATCAAAAGGTAATCCCATGCGATCGGCTGTCAAAAGCTTTCCGAGGGATACGTGAATCAATAGCTAGATGGACTAGCTCGATCACCATCTTTGATTCTTTACAGATCAAAATGCACACCTCCTGTCACAGATACGCGAAGATCCAAAACAGGTCGAAGTCTTTCGCTCAGGGCATAAATTCCTTCCACAATCACGATTCGTGACGAAGGAACTTCAATTGTCCTGTAATCGGTACGGCGACTCTGCTTACAATCATATATTGGTACCTGAACATGCTCTCCATCCTTCAAACCATGAATATTCTCAAGCACAGTTTCATAATCGGTGAAACGTGGATCATCAAAGTTGCCATCAATAACACGGCTTGAATCATTGTAGTTGTCCATTTGAAATTGCAGCAATGCTGGGCATAAAACTTAGCATTTTTTCTGTGAAGGCACTCCTGCTAGGCCCAGAAGGACCAGCTAGTCCTATCACTATAATGCCATCCATATGCTAAGTGAGGAGTTGACATGCATGAATTACTACAAAAATCCTTTCTCAACTGAAAGCAGTTTTGGAATTGGAGCAATTTCATATCTGTCGCAGTCCTTTCTTTTTACCAACTGCACTTGATCTCTCAGAAGTCCTGATCTTCTTTGATTCGAAGGGGGTAAACTTTTGCTTAAATTGTCCATGGCCGTTCAAATTTCAAATATCAAGTCACTCGTTCTACTCCTTCTTAACCGCGGATTTGCATGCTCCAGATCCGTTGCTGCATGTTCACTCTTCTAGCTCGAGCTGCTACAGGAATATGATCATCTTTCATAATATCAACTATGAATACTGCAATTTTACAAGCACAGGTACCCCTGAAAATGAAATCCACTGTTGCTTTATGCCCAGATTTCACTTAGATGCTGCTTAATGTTCATAAGATGACCTGGAGTGTCTTTGAATCATGAATGATGCTGCTCAGAACAGAAAAATGAAGCCTTTTACTGCTCTAGCCTGTTGAAGGATGTGAGAGCATTTTCACACGTGGACACCCTGTCAATATGGGGGGCAACAGCTCCTTGATCTGCTGATCGGTCAGGGGAGCTACTGTGCTAAGGGGAGTTAGGGTTTGATCAAGAGGGGGGTGTTAATGCTCTTTACTCGGAGGCGTAACCTGTTCATAATGTTTGCAAGATCCGAAAGAGGAAAAAGTGTGTTCGAAGCAAAAACGATCAGGCCAAAATGGCGCTAGGGGTTGATGTTGGTATGGGGAGGGTGCAGGGGTTGATGAGCTTGTCATTGGTTGGATGATATCATGATTCTTGTGTAAAATGGTTAAGGGAAGCTTGTTGAGGCCTTGGTTGGTTGTAGGTTGGAGCAAATTCTTGGGATACATTCCCCATTTTCATTTGTTGACGAGGGGGACAGATTCGTTGAGTTTAGATGTGCAGAGGATGCATAGTTAATCCTTAAACATAACTAGTTTTGGGGTCTTTCTAGTGGTTCTAGAATGATGGAAACCATGTTTTGATCTGTGTAGAGAACCCATGAACAAACAACATGTTTGGGCTTTTTTGCTAGGACTATCGCTTGAGTTTTGGAGCAAAGCTGTGTTGAGGAGGATTGGTAATTAGATTGGGCGTTTTATTGTTGTGGAGGAAAATTTCTGGTCCTTATCAGACAAGAAATTGGATCGTGTGCTTGTGGAAGTAGATATGAGGGATGGGGTATCGATAGAGATAGATTTTGTTAGGGGGGATGTTGTGCTTGTCCAACCTTTGGACTATTGGAAGGTTCCTTTTTGTTGCTAAAAGTGTCACGAGGTTGGACACATGTGGAAAGATTGCAGGGCGCAAATTCCTCATTGGTAGCGAAGGCACAAAAGGTAGGTAAAGAAGCTCGAGTTTCCAAAGGAAGCAGTGGATTCATAAGGTTGCTTATTGGTATTCGAAATCGTGGCGATACTCGGGTTTTGTGTTCCATGGAGCAAGATTCCATCAAAGGGGCACAAGATGCGAAGGAGGTGGCGTCTCCAGTGTCTTCTCCGGACACCAGTTGTCAAGGTAAGAACACAATTGCTCACTTCGTTTTGATTCATAAGGAAGTCAAATTAGATTTTGTCCTTGAACGTTAAAGGGTTGGGGGTGCCCTCAAAAGGTTAGCCCTTAGGAGGATGTTTTCTTTTTACAAGATTGATGTGATTTTGCTCCAAGAAATAATGTGTCGGGGTTAAAGCAATCAAAATTCTTTTGTTGATTTTTAAGGAGTGGATGTTTTGTTATATTGATGCGTAGGGAGTTTCTGGGGGTCTTGTGTCTGGTTGGAATTATAGTATTGAAGTGACAAATACTGTGTGCTTTCATGTGAATATTGTTATTGAGGGGAGGGCTAAAGGTTTGGACAAAGTGTGCAAGATTGTAAACTCATATGCACCTTATAGCGGCAAAACTGAGTTCTAGGATAGTGTGAAAGAGCAACAGGTTGGAAGGCTAGATCCACTTGCTGATTACTTCATTCGGGTTTCCGAAGATTTATCTTTGGTTGATGTGGAACCTCATAAGGTTGTTCCTACTTGGCAAAATTCTAGATGAGGATGGGTTGTGATTTCGAAAAGATTAGATTCGTTCCTTGTGCCTAAGAAGTTTTTGGAAGATGTCAATCGATATAAGTCTTGGGTTGGCTATGGGAGGCTCTTCGTTCATGTCCTAACCTTATTGCAATTAGATGGTATGAACCATAAGATTCCAATTCCCTGAAGTTTAACCATACATGGTTGAATGGCGATTGCTTTAGAAATCTAGTTTTGACAAATTGGAATACAACAGGGTACGGCAAGAGACATACCTTATGTGTACCCAAGTACTTGGTACCCATACCCTACCCCCGGGTACGGTTACCCATGCTACATAGTTTATAGGGCTTTCAGGAAGGCAAAGAGTCCTGGCCCTAACGATTGGACTATTGAATTCTATTTGGGGTTCTATGATTTCTTGGAGGAGGAACTACTTAGGGTGATTGAAGAAACTAGGGGGACTGACAAAATTTTGGGAGCAATGAATTCTACATTCATTAATTCCTAAAAAGAATGATCTTGCCACTTTTGATGATTTCAGGCCTATTTTCCTTTGCAATCGTATTTAATCGTATTTACAAGATTGTCTCGAATATTATTGCAAATAGGCTGAAGCTTGCTTTGCCAAACTCTATCTCAGAGGAACAATTTGGATTTTTATATAATAGACAAATTCATGATGTTGTTGAGATTGTACAAGAGGGGTTCCACTTAATAAAAGTTGGGAAATAGGCCGCGACGGTTTTGAAAATTGTTGGGATGCCCAAGAAGGCAGCTAAGTAATCACCAAAGAAAGACAAGCATAGACAATAGGAAATAGGTGTTAAAACACACTTTATTTTCATTAAGAATGTACATATTTATACAATATAAGGTGATGCTTGGTTTTCATCTTCCAAGATGTCCCTTGGACTCAAGCCTATTCTTTCCAACATCCCTCCCTTAATTTGAAGGGGTGTTTATGAGTCCAAGTAAAGAGTTGAAATATGGAGCTGTAAATGGTTGAAAGTGCTCTTTGAATCAAAAGCTAGCAAAAGCTGATGTCTTCTACTAAATGGGTGGTTTTAGGATGACCATAGACTTTGGAACTTGGCGATAACTTTGGTTTTGGCTCAAGGGTTCTTTCTAGAACTTGGCGCTAACTCTGGTTCTCGCTCAGCGGTTCTCTCTGGAACTTGGCTCTAGGGCTCAGCGGTTCCTTCTGGAAAATGATGGTTTAAGGACCACTACAAATTGATGTCTCGCAGAAGCAACAACATGCTAATGCATTCTAAAGTTCTACTAAATGGGTGGTTTTAGGAATACCACAAACTAAATCTTGCTCGGTGGACATTGGCTTTGACTTTGGCATTGACTCGAGGCTCTGACAATTGGCACAAGGTTCTGGATTTGGCTTTGGATTTGGTTTAGGCTCGCTTGTTCTCACTTGCTTGTTCTTGCTTGCTTGTTTTTAATTGTCCATCATTCCCTCCTGTCAAGAACAAAGTGAGGAGTAGAAAATCTCATGGTGTTTATGAGTGTCAAAGCTAGACACAGAATACCACAATCTAATGAATGCTCTGGAGTATGGCTCTCTTTCTGTCTTTTGGCTACAACTCTGAATTTGGCATCCGAATTTGGTTGTGGCTTAGGCTTGCTTGTTCTGGAAGTAAAGAAGGTTGTGACTACTTGTTATCAGATTGATAGTGCTTCGAAACTTGAAGCCTGACTATCAATTCATGATATTCCCCCTTGTTAGGTACAAAATGAGAGGCAAGAAATTTTTTTGTTGTAAGTTGTGTCAGAATTTGAGATTGGGTTTTGCAATGTGAATGATATATCTTCTTGGTTGTTTTTGACCATTTCCAAGAAGTGATCCACCCATAGTGAATCTTCAATCTTGCAGGTTTCTTTAGTGTCGAACATCTATCTGAAGAATGGTTATGCTTCCTGCAATGCTGACAAGGATGTAGATCAAAGCAATGCTCTTCGATGTGGCCAATTAGCTGACAACGTTGGAACTGATGTTCAACTAAAATAGGTGAAGAGGACGCATCTTGAAGAAATCCATAACTCTGAAAATGGATTGGTATGGAATAATCTGAAATATGAAAGGTCACTTCCTTATCATATCTGATACCTGTTTTGTGTTTGTGATCCTGAGTTCTTCCTAAGGTCCGATGATGGGTTTGGAAAGAACAAGCTGAACATGATCATGAGGGGCTTCGTCTTCTGTCATCATTTCACTGACTTTTTTGTGTGCTAACAACTGATAGGAATCATCTTCATATTTAAAAAGAGGGTTGTTCTGAACAAGAACTAGTTCAGAATGTTGATTCCTTTGTTGTATATCGTCATGTTGGAGAATGGCCACTTTGGCTTTCGAATCCTACAAATGAGTTAGAACAATTTGGAGAGTTACTTTGTTGATCGTGATTGAATCATCAACATTAATAATTATTAGAGTGTTTAGTAACTCTAATATTTCTTTAGTTTGAGATATTTTGAGGACTGCGTGAGGCTCCCTGTGCAGGTAGGTCCAAGTTACAATTGACTCAACAACAAACCGAGGGCTTCTTGCAACTCCGCCATTTAACAAAAACTCAACAACTAAAATATGGACTCAAAGGATGAAGGGTGTTGGGTTCAACCGAGAATGCACCCAAGTTCTACTGCAATAAATTTTTTGAAGCCTTGGCAAAACCCTGCTAAACAAGCAACTATGCAACAAGTAGAACAAGCAGAGAGATCTTCAACAAGCTTTGCAATACAGTAAGCTCTACTACAGACTTACAAGACAATCTTTGCAATAGTTTACAATACAACCTTTACGAGTATGCAAGCCACACATGAATGAATACATCTCGATTTTTGCAATGCAATGCAATCTTTGTAATACAATCTGCAATAATATAATCTCTGTATAGTGTGATTTAAATAAAAAATTGCAAAGCCCCTCCAAACAATTCTCTAAATATTGTGTGGGAAGACTTTCAAATGAGAAGAAGTGAGATCTCCAAATCAAGCCACAAGTACCAAGTAAGCATATACTAGTGCAACTGTTACAATGGTTGCATGCATTATCATCTTGACATTATAATCTCGGTGAAGACAGTAGCTTTGAAGAGAGGTTGTATTTTTGCATGAAGTTCAACTTACTTCAGTTAGGCATCTTAACTTCAACTCGACTAACCTTTTGGAACTATTTGATCTTTAATCCACATGTAAATTGGGACTAAGACAAAATATGTCGATGCAATCACCCCAAAATAAATCTCATAAGAAACACAAAAGTATTCGCTGGTTCCTTGACATCCTCCACTTTGGGTCCAAGTTCTAAGGAAAACTTCAAATCACCCTATCTTCAGTGGATAGCAGCTTCAACTCGACTCGTGACTTGTTATCTTCTAATTAATTGAAAAATAGGGTGGCAATCAAACTTCATGTGTAATTACGACACTCATAGACTCTCCTACGACTCTCCTATTTCCCTTTGCAATGGAAGTCGTGGGGACCTGATATTTGAAAGTAGAACTATGGTTGTAACTGACACGAATTAATACTTTAAAGTGCACCTTGAATTTGCGGCTGCCTACGACGTGGGGTTACAATCCTTTTATCTCCTTGCTCGACATATTTGACTCTTCTGCAAATCATTTTAATGCCAAATCTGCTTGATGGGTTATTTCTTCACGCGGCTCAACCTTTCTCTGGTCAACTCTTCTTCTTCACGCGATGCCTCACAATTTGTTGCTCTTACTTGACTCCTTCTCTATTGCACACTCCTCCATCAGGACCATCACGCTCTTGATGGTGTTAAAGCTATCGAACTCTAAATCCTTTTGAAAGTGCAGTGCACATTGGGATTAACATTGGAGGGATTGATCTTCACTTAGCTCCCATGCAACAAGTATTCACACACTTCACTCAACTTTGAATATGCCCAGGTAGAGAATTGGTCGATTTTGCAGTCTGTGCCCTTTGACTCCTTGTCTCCGCAACCACGCAACTTTAGTGTATAGGCCTCTACGTAGCTTCAACGATACACTACACAATACATATCAACTCCAACGTACCAACAACTCTAACGCACCGACAATAAATAATATACCAAATGATTTACCAACGCACCAAAAGAATACCCCCAATGATATGCTTCATTGTACCGATAGTTTCATTCAACGCATTTAGGTAATTAGGGTTCACGTAGGAGGTAAGATTGTCAATATTTGTCACAGCCCCTCCCGTGGACCCAATTCGAGGAAGGGATCATGAGACCAAATTCTGGGGCTTTTACATAAATTGAGTCCATTCATTATATTCACAGCAATAAAACAAATGTGTGCAGATGCAAATCAAGCAAACATGCACAACGGAAATAAACCTCATCCACACACATTTCATATACATTCAGCATATCAATAACAGTCATCAATTTAAAGCATTGCAGAGGAAAAATACATAGATAGAAAAACACTTATTGGGCTTGAGCACTCCACCCAACCATAGGTCTCTCCCCAGGCTGTATTCTTTCAGCACTCAGAGACCATCCCCGAGCTGGGCATGATTTCTACAAGGAAAAGGGGACATTCAAGCTCATGCATAGCCAAATAATCATTGCATCTAAGCCAAGCCAGTCCACAGCTGGGTTTATCAAGCTAAGTCTGAACCCTCTTCATTTCTGGATGCTTGCACTCAAGTTCAAGCCAAAGCAATGGATACCCATAACCCATACCCCAACATACACTACTTACACACAACAAAACTCCATCATTGGGCATGGATACACATTTTAACAATGGGATTTACAACAAGATGGCCATGGGTTTCTCCCAAATCGTTTCCAACCAAAAACGGGTTGTGGGATAGGGAAAAACAACTACAGGGAGGAAAACGATTTCTCCCCCAACTATCTAAGCATTCAGTGGCCCAAACGGTCTCTATGGAACCCCAGTTCGATTTCCCTTCTTCCCCACTGGTATATAGCACAAAAACGCCGTTCTCCCAGCTAAGAATGAAGGAAAACACAGAATTTCGATGGGGAAAAATGCCCAGCAAGCTCCCAACTCGTGAGAGAGCCAAACCAGTTGATGGGTAATGGCTTGGGGAGAAAATCATGGCTCTTTTCTTGCCCAAGAAGTCAAACATGATTTTCCATGAAGGGTGGCTTGCCCATACCCGAATTTGGACAGCCATACCTTTCCATTCCCCAAGGCATTAACTACTTCACCCAACTCTTGGGAGAAATGAATGATTGGGTACAAAAGTCAACATGGGTAGTTGAGGGTTTTATGGGTTCTCTCATTGACACTTGGCTTGACTTGATTGGTTCAAGGGTTTGAATGTTTCCCTCCCAATTCCTTGTAAAATCATGCCCCCATCTCTTGTTGCATTGCATAGCTAGTTGTGAGTATTTTATTAAAATGCATATTTACATGATATTTAAAATTCTATTGTGCCTGGCTAGCACGTAAACCATATGCATCACTAAATCGATGGCAGAGCCTTGGCCTTGAGCTCCTCACCACGATTTTATAACAATATTACATCATTTACATTGTAATGTAATGGGGTCAAAATTGGGATATTACAATCTTCAACACAACAATGGGTCACGAGTCTTCATGCACACCGGTTTTAACGTATCCCTGCAGCCACACTAGTCTTCACGCACTTCAACGCTACCACCATAAGTAGTTCGTGAGGCCTTAGGCACCACCGTCCAAGGGTCGTGGACACAACTCTAGTCAATAACAGGTCGTGGACAAGAGTAGTTTTTGCAGGTTAGGGTTCTCCAGGGAGGTCGTGCATCAAAAAAGGTTGTGCATCTCTTGGGAGAGGCTCCATGCAGCTCCTACGTAGCTAGGGTTTGTGAAGGGAAAGTGCTGCAATAGGCAGCAGTCTCCAATACACAGCTGTATGGGAGTATTAGGGTTTGCGCGATGGAATATGGACACGACACTCTCAAAACTATCACTCTAATGCTCAGAAGTTTAAGGTTCTGGAATGTGAAACAACAATGGAGACATAAAAAATTGGGTTTGCAGAATTTGCAGGGTAGAAAGCCACACCTTGATTCTCACGTAGAGAATATGGCATAGGAGCAGCTACATGGAACGTTTTAGTTTTGGGCTTGAGGGCAGCACATTTAGGTCACTAGGTCCTTCTCACTACAATGAAGAAGGAAAGCAATCCATTCCAGAAACATGGTCTTGATGCTGGGGAAACAAAAGGGAGAAGTACCAGGCTCAGTCATGAGTCAAAACTTAATTCTTGTAAAATTTCTCCTGCCTAAGTCTTAGCCAGATCCTTATTTGAATCACCAGAGTTGTGCTGTTTGATGCAATAAAAAATATGAGATATTTGAGATAACAAGTAAGCCCTAGGTTCATGGTCAATTTTCTGAGGGATGGTCAATTTTCTGAGGGGCGATGTTCTGAGCAGTTCTTTAGATTTTCTGAGAAAGTTACAAGGTCAAATTGGGCTACTCAAGCTGGTTTCATGTTTTACAAGGAAAATGTCTCAAAGGCATTATATTTACACTTCTGCTTTGCTCTGTTGTGTTTTCAATCTTAATGATGGGGCATATTGATTTTAGTTACCTATGTGACCTGTTTTGTTGGAATTTGAAGTTTTTATTGGATATCTTACTGGTTTGTTTTTCCACATGATAGACTTGATAAAAATAATAAAGCAAAGGTGGTAGTACTAGTTCTAACTTCTGCTTTCTTTGGATATTATATCTGTTCAGTTTTGTAGTAAGAGATGTTCTTTTAATAAAGTTTAGCTGGACTTATTTTACAGTTCTATGATAAGTTCAACATACGCCATAATATTGCAGAACTGCTAGAGTACTTGTGGCAGGTGCCTAGTCATCATAATGCATGGATAAAGGTAGATATCGCCTCCTAATTTTATCCCTTTTGCAAGGAAATATTTTTTTTCCTGTGAAGTTTTCTTGGTTGGCATTTCCATTAGTTGAATTCAAGTTTACTAGACAAGACTTCTCATGCCTAAGCTCATAAATCTGATCTTAGATGTTGGATCTTGTGTCTCATGTTTGTGGATAGGTTGCACAGACACACGAAAAGGGAGTGTATTTGAACTTTCTGAATTTTCTCATCAATGATAGTATCTTTCTCCTCGATGAGAGTTTGAATAAGATACCTGAATTGAAAACACTGGAAGCTGAAATGGCAAACAGTGCAGAATGGGAGCAGCGACCACCGCAAGAGAGGCAGGAAAGAACTCGCCTTTTTCAACAGCACCAGAATGTGTGTTTTCAAACTCTAGTCTTCCACGACATTTCAGGAAATCTCTTTGGAAAGCAGTATTGTGTAGTTAATTTGACTTCTAATTAAGTTTCTGTAGCAATTCATTTTCTTGTTAAAGATTGATGCGGCCAATATAGCTTTTTTATTCTAAACATTGGTTTTATTATCTTCTACAGATTGTTCGTATTGACATGACTTTGGCAAACGAGGATGTTGGGATGTTAGCTTACACATCTTCCGTAATTACAGCACCATTTCTCCTTCCCGAGCTGGTGAGTGGACTTACCAGTCTTGTGCTTGTCAGCTGTCTATCGTGGTTGCAAATGCCAATGAAATGTCCCTCCCAGTTTTTGGGTTGAGTTTTAATATTTATTGATATAAAGGAACTTTTGTTCTGTTGAACCTGCATCTTGATATCCATGTATCTTGCTTGGCTCTGTTACAATGATAGCTTTGGATACAAGCCTTCCAATATTTATTTTAGAATGCATTTTTGTTTGTTTAAATCAATGTTCCATGGAGTTTCCGGGACAGGGGAGCATGAGAGCAGGGAAATGCACAAGGGGGATGTGTGGAAGCCACCCCAAATTTTAGGGAAATTCCGGGGGGGACGTTGGAGTCATAACCATGGAAAAACCATATACTAAATTCATCATTATGCAATGTACATCTAAATTCAAATATCAAATTTGTAAATGAAGAAAAATGACATAAACATGAAAAGTTCTCATTCACACATTCTGTCAAACACTTTGAACATCTAGGGTTTTAATTAAAGATTTACTCACAATACTTTGAAATTAAAACCACCAAGTCAAAAGCCTTTCAATACTGAAAATTAAGCAAGCACATAGAACACAAGTGTTTTTGGTCAATCTAGACCGGGCAAAACCCCAATCTGGGGAAAACCCTAAGAGGAAGATTTTTCATTAAGAAGAGTATACTCAGAAAATTCTTTACAATGAATTTTTCTTCTAACCCGTACTGGCAAAATTTCACAATAAAATATTGCAGCAGCTGTCTACCTCGAAATCTGTGCCAAACAGTAGCTGTACGACCTGTTGTACGGTTATCCACACGTGTTGTATGGTGCAGTACGGTCTGCACACTTTCTGCCTCGATTTCTGAGCCCACACATGCCTGCAATTAATGCTGTATGGTCTGCATTTAATGTACAGTCATCCTTCTTGGGATTCGAGCAAGCTTTCTTGGGATTCGAGCCCACACCCGTGACTGTAATTATTGTTGTACGGTTTGCTACAGGCAGCCTTGGGATGCGTGCTGCTACTTTTCCTTTGAAATTGTGCCCTTTCTGCCTTGGGAACTCTTCTTTGTCTCCAATCTCTCCTCTTTCTCTCTTTTGATGGTGAGTGTGTCTTTTCTTTTGTCCCTTTCTGTTCTTTTATACTTTACTTTTCATTAACTAACCCTAACTACCAAAGAAACTCCCTAATCAATGGCTAGGATTAGATCTAGGGATCTAGGGTCTATAATAGATGTACTTTTAATAATAAAAAATAATTATTAAATACATCACATAAGTGAGACCCACTTTTATAAAGTATAAAAATGTCTTTATTTACATAAAAGTCACTTTTTACATAAATACACAAGGAAGAAAACTTTCAGGTCCCCCTCATCACACCCACACCAAAAACATGAGGGAGGACTTTCAAAGTTATCTTTTCAACATGCCCTCCTAACAAGGGAGGTCCTTCCGACACCATCAGAATCTCCATCTCTGATCCCTGAAGTAGCTCCCTCCTGCCTTGGAATGCCTCTCGGAGACAAGTGCCCGACCCTGAACTGGAACTCTGACTCTTGAGACTCTATCTGGGTCTCATCAACCATCACCATCACCACTAAACTGGCTGATTCTTCTCCTAGTGCTACAAAGAGATCCACTCTCCTCATCAGAAGAAATGTAAATAACATGCCGATCAGATGTATCTCTTGACCCATCGTCTAACTCTGACTCAGATAGCCATCCACTTGTCCCTGGACGTACAACATGTCCTCTCATAACATATAATCAGTCCTTGTGATCACCAAGAAGGATTGTGGTCCTAACTGGTTCCTCCATCTGATAAAGGAAAACATAACCATACCTGATCAACAACCCATAACCATCATCCTCAAAAGATGATGTCGAGAGTTTACTAACCCTCATCCCAGGAACAAAAGAACTACATGTATCTCTAGGACCTCACCAAGGTCTAGTTGGAACCTAATTGTTCCAACTCCTCGAATAGCTACCCGTGGATTGTCAATATCTGTCTGAATAATAACTCCTCATCAATAACTGTTCCAACTCTTCGATCATGGCATCCTTCCATTGCTGTATCTCTGATCCTGGGAACTTCAGGTTCTTCAGTGTCTTCATCTTGACTTCATAAATCTTCTTGAATGTTATAGCTGAATCATCCTCACTTGTTCTTCGAAACAAGTCTCTCTTGTAGTACACGATCTTTCCTACAAGTCAATTTAGTTGGGTGATTAGAAACATTTCATAATTTCTCAAAACAAATTCTTATGCATAAAGACATAGGTCACACAGTCATGCAACTATCTTAACCAATGCTTCAACACAACATTCATCCATATCCCGTATTCATACGGTAACTTCCTAGATGCCTTCCATCTCTACCAGAACATTGTTAAGAGTGTGCACTACTCCCAACATGTCAGCAAAGAGGTTTCATTCTAGATAAGTAGCAATGGGATGTTGTACGGTACCATAGGCCACTTACCCATTACTTGCATTTTAGTAGTATCTTGTTCATTAATGCAACTTTTCTAACATGCATGATATACATCCTAAATCTAGGAGCATAAGTATGTACATGACTGAACAATATTATTTAAGTAATCAGGTATACAAGAAATGTCAATTCAAATACTTATCTTTGTTTGGTTGTTGGGTGGACTGCCTCTCAATCTTTGCTTCCTTGCAGAACTACTGGAGTGTGCTCCCTCTTGATCTTTTGCTTCCTTAACCAATGCTGAAAATGGATAAGAGATTCTTCCATAGATTATTGATCTTTATTTGTTTCCGGAGTCCAACTCTGCAGTAGCTTCTTCTACTCCTTTTGTGTAATACTGAAAGTCATCTCTAGTTTCACCTTATGAGGTGGAACCTTCTGAATGAACCCATGTAATTGGTTACCTTCATTACAATACATATTCTTCACTTTCTTCTCTGGTTCTCTTTCTTACAGGTTCATCGTCTTTTGCGGTGTGAGCATGGTGTCTTTTCTTGTTGGTCTTCTTCTTGTTGGAGCCACTTCTATTTTTGGGACAATCTTTGGAGTAATGTCCCTTCTCATCGCATGTATAGCATCTAATGTTAGATAGATCTTTTCTGGATCTTCCAAAGTTCTCCCTCTGAGTTTGGTGGTGGTGTTTCTCTTCCTTACTATGATGATGGTTCTCCCTCTTGATGTTATTCCTCCAGGAGTGTGCTGTGAGAGCTTGATTGTCGTTTGATCCCATCTTTTCTTCTCGAGCTACAAGTCGAGCTTCTTCTTGTGAGCATTCCTCCCACAACTTACTGAATTTGATTAACTTCCTTCTAGCACAATTCCCTTGAATGAAAGAGTCCCATGATCTGGGGAGACCATTCAAGGTGTTCATCACAATTTCTCCATTTTCTACATCTTCTCCCACAATTTCAAGTTGCTCCTTGATTTGAGAGACCCTTATAAAGTAGGACTGCATGGTCTCTGCATTTTGTATCTTCACATTCTTCAATTGGTTTCGCAAGGTCATCTTCCGATTTATATTCTTTCCTTCAAATAGCTTGGTCAAGGAATCAAACATCTCTTTAGGTGTCTTTAAGGAAGACACATGTGGGATGAGGTGATCCTAAATAGAATCAACAATAATCCTTTTGGCCTTAACCAAGTTCTTCTTGTGTAAGGCTTTAGCATCATCTCCCTCTGGAATTGGAACGTCTTCATTTACATATGTGTCTAGTTCATTCTCTTCAAGGATTAGTGTAATCCTATACTTCCATGCTCAAAAGTTATCAGCCCCTTCAAGATTTTCCTCAAGCTTGGTGTGGTGAGACATCTTTAATGAGAACCTCAAATGGAAATACAAAAGATTTAGATCTTACCAATTTGAGATGCTCGGGCTGGATCTAGAGCTGGTTGGCCTAGGGTTTGTCAAAGAAGCCCTAATTTTCCAAAGTTGGAATTTGGAACTTCTGGTTGGACAGATAGATGTGCCTTCTCAAGGCGAGTTGTCCAATGTACTCACTTCCCTAAATCTATGAACAAAAACCCAAAATATCTGATGCCCTAGTTTTCCTCCGGCAATAGTGACGGGCCAAAAAATGAAAATTCTCGGAATTGAATTCTGTTTTCACAGGAAGATGCGCCTGGATGAGGCGAGTATGCTGGTACACTTGGTTTTTGAAGATTCCAAAAATTCACCCTTGAAAATTGACTTGCGAATTTCAGATCTGCAGTTTCTGGCTTTTTTTGGTTTTTCTAGTCCAAAGTCAAACTAAGGTTTGACTTTCCCGGAGTTTCACCCACTCAAAAACTTCGATCTTGGTCTCTAAATTTCGATTTTGAGGAGGAGCACTTCCCTATGCCGATTGCACTCCAAAATTCCACTTCTGTGAAAAGCTCTAATTTCCCGCAGCAGTGACGGGCCAAAAAGTGAAAATGCTCAAAATCACTTTCTGCTTCAACAGAAATATGCGCCTTCCTAAGGTGAGTTAGCCTAGCCTCTTTTTGTTGATGATTGTGGAGAGAAGTCCAAAAAATAAGAAGCCCTAGCTTCTGCAGCTGCGCAGTGTCTTCTTCTCAGGTTAGCTCTGATTCCATGTTAGTTTTTCTAAATTTAATCAATAGTTATCTAGGATCTTATTGAGAGAATAACAAGCACAACATAAACACAAGAGACACAAAGATTTTCCTCGAGGAAACCATAAAGGAGAAAACCCCGCAACTTCCTCAGAGATAGAATGATCACCAATACAATGTCACAAAAGTAAAACCCAAAAATAAAAAAGGTCTTCAGCAACTTCTCTCTTCTCCACTTGTGCAAACTTGTCCTTCTTCTCATTAAACCGAAGTGAGTGTGTGTGTGTGAATGAATAAATAGAGAGCCTAGCTCTCTATTTATACTTTACCTTTACCACTTGACAAGTCGGCCTCAACTAAAGTTGACTGGGCCAATTCCTTCAGGGGACCTAAAAACCCCAATACAAATGACTTTAGGGGAACTAATGCCCTGACTTACATGGGAGGATTTACCTCAATGACTTTACATGACCCAAATACAATAATGACTTCTTAGACCAGAGGAATAAACATCTCCATCGCAGGTACAAATAAAATACAATATAAAATACAAGTGAATATCTTCTGAAGTTACAATTACATTAACAATATACTCATCATTGGAAAATCACCTACAACCAGAACAACTGAAAGACAACCACAACACTTTCTTCTACACTTCTTTCAAAAGAACATTGTGAAACACTTGCTTGCTACCTACTTCAGTATCGCTCTGATACCATGAAGAAAAATGACATAAACATGAAAAGTTCTCATTCACACATTCTGTCAAACACTTTGAACATCCAGGGTTTTAATTTAATTAAAGATTTACTCACAATACTTTGAAATTAAAACCACCAAGTCAAAAGCCCTTCAATATTGAAAATTAAGCAAGCACATAGAACACAAGTGTTTTTGGTCAATCTAGACCGGGCAAAATCTCAATTTTGGGAAAACCCTAAGAGGAAGATTTTTCATTAAGAAGAGTATACTCAGAAAATTCTTTACAATGAATTTTTCTTCCAACCCTTACTGACAAAATTTCACAATAAAATATTGCAGCAGCTGTCTACCTTGAGATCTGTGCCAAATAGTAGCTGTACGGCTATCCACATGTGCTGTACGGTACAGTACAGTCTGCACACTTTCTGCCTAGATTTCTGAGCCCACACGTGCCTGCAATTAATGCTGTACGGCCTGCACTTAATGTACAATCAACCTTCTTGGGATTCAAGCCCACACATGTGACTGTAATTATCGCTGTACGGTCTGGTACATGCAACCTTAGGATGCGTGCTACTACTTTTCCTTGGAAATTGTGCCCTTTCTACCTTGGGATCTCTTCTTTGTCTTCAACCTCTCCTCTTTCTCTCTTTTGATGGTGAGTGTGTCTTTTCTTTTGTCCCTTTCTCTTCTTTTATATTTTACTTTTCATTAACTAACCCTAACTACCAAAGAAACTCCCTAATCAATGGCTAGGATTAGATCTAGGGATCTAGGGTCTACAATGGATGTACTTTTAATAATAAAAAATAATTATTAAATACATCACTTAAGTGAGACCCATTTTTATAAAGTACAAAAATGTCTTTATTTACATAAGAGTCACTTTTTACATAAATACACAAGGAACAAAACTTTCAGGTCCCCCCCATCACACCCACACCAAAAACATGAGGGAGGACCTTCAGAGTTATCTTTTCAACAGTAAATGATACTGAACGATTAATGTTGTACATGATACTAAACTATTACCAAATGTCAAATTTGTAAATGATACTGAATTGTTACCATGTAAAAACTAAAAACTAAATTCATCGTTATCATTATGCAATGTATATCTAAATTCAAATTTCAAATTTGTAAAAGATAATGCAATAGATGCTGAAGTCTGAAATAGATACTGAACAATGAACACATAAGTTAAAACAGTGGAATAGACTAAAGTCTAATACTGAATTAACATTTCGCAAAAATGTAAAGAGTCAAGGACTGTCATTAGTATCTAGCAATGTTTTAAAACTTGGGCTCACACTCTGAACCTACCAAAGGGTGAACTCGGCTCGAACTTGGACTCGACAATGACTCAGAGCAGTTTGATTTTGATGACTTGGTTTTTTAAAAAATATATAAAATATTCAAATTTCAAGTGCAAAATTTATTTTAAAGATTCCAAATCATTAGAGACAAAATATGCAAAGTCTACTCATGTATATACCAATGTTGTCAGACTCCGACTCTACAAAAACTTGGCTAGCTTGGGACTTGGCAGACTCAGCGACTCAGGAAAGACTCAGCAAAGACTCAATAAATAGAAAAAAAACTCAAAATATTTTAATGACATTTCTAATCCATATAAATTATAAAACCACATTTTATGCAGAAATTCATTGGATCATCACATAAAAAATGATAATACAACATTTGACACTCCATATTTATATGCAAAATAGTGAATTGAAGTATGATTCTTTGAACAAATTCACAAATAGTACCAAGTTCAACTACATAACTCAAAACACAAGTAGAAAATCAAAATAGATAATGCCTTCAAGTCCAATCTCAGGTCTCATGCATGCCTACGGAAAGTAGAATGCCTAGAATAGGGCCTAGAGGACCAAGTGCCAACATTGCTAGACTGAAGCAACAATTGTGATGCAGGTGTATTGGGTGTTTCCATTTCAGAAAAAGGAAACACTAGAGGGATCCTTAGTCTCCTCATCAAGCCAACTCAAATCATCAGCAAGATATTCATCCTCCAAGACCCAATCGTAGACTCCATTGTTCTTCTTCCAATGATCTTGGGTTGATTGATCCTTTTCCAATGATCACTGTTGGATCTTGATGCTGAAGCCTCCTTCAATTGCCCTTCTAGATAATGATGAGCTCACCTCTTCACAGTCAGAGCACACAACAGTGAAATGGAATGAGAGAGTAGTGAAATGAAATGAGAGAATGAGGGAAGAAATTCCCTTCTTAAAGGCTTCTAATCCCTCAATCACTTCATTTCCCTCCTAAATTTCCCTCCAAAATATTCAAATTTTGAAAAAAAAAAAAAGATTAATGTGCCTCCATAAGAATCCAAAACATTATATAAAGTTTCTCATGTATATAGAAAATAAGGGTGCATATAACTAAAATGAAAATTGCATTTTGTGAAATCCATATCTGACCCAAAATACATAAACAAAGAGGCTTTAAATAGCTTCTAGAGTCCAAAAAGCTTCAAAACTTCATGTTACAACAAATAACTACATATCATCAAAATCATTGCCTATATTGGGGATCCTATTTGTCAATAGCACCTTGTGCCCCCCACATCTAGGCTCTAGCCCTTGCTTCTATCTTGAATCTCAAAGTTGATCCTCCAGGGACATTAGTCGACACCCTGCAATTTTGTTAAAACCTCCAAATCCAAGCATTATAAAAAGGTAGAAAAACTTCGCATGCCTAATATGTAATTTTGCTTGAGTGAAGGGTACATTTTTACTAAGGTCATGACAAGGGAGTTAAACAATCAACACCAACATTGAGGTACATAGAGGGGTTGATGTGCTTGATTAAGTGCCAATCCCCTACCCTCATACATGATAGAATCTAGTGGAAACGTTGCAATCTTGGAACCATGAACACTGCTAATTGTGTTGAATTTTGAATGGAATTTAAATTTCTATTTTTTGCATATTGAGTCCGATGAGGTTGGAACCACTCTCAAACAACCTGAAATAATTAATGGTAATGTTAAAAATTTAAGCAAACGGATAGAAAATGAAAGATAAGGAGAATGCCTCTTTTACTTTAAGAATTTAATATTACCATCTCTGGCGAGTCTGGTGAGTCTCGGTCGAGTTTGGTGAGTTTCAACCGAGTTTGGCAAGTGGCAAGTCTGCTAGGTGAGTCTCTGTCGAGTACTCTTTTCACAGCAGACTTGGCGAGTCTTTGGTGTGTCTGGTAACAATGATATAATAAACAAAATATATATAATATGTAAATATAAATAAATACTAATAATAAATCAATAATTAATATTTTATGTAATGAAGAGATGCCTTCCTAATGAAAGGTCACATCTCTTTAACAAAAGGGCACCCCTGCGTGGGTATTTATATGAACCCTAATTCGCAGTTGTAATCATATGATATCTCTTATTCATTATACAGTTTATTATTTACTTTTTCATTTATGGAGTATTTGTCCTATTTACATTGGAAGTTTTCATTTTTGATATCAGAGCCGATTTCTGATCTTGGTTTCTTGGCCACACCTTCTACCAGACCATTGGTCTATAATCGTTGTCCTTGGCAACAAAACTGCTGGTTTTTGGCCAACCCAATTTCAGAGTTTCTCTGGAGATTTGGTCTTTGACCAACCTACCTTTGGCCATTTTCAGAATTCCATTGAAGAAATATCCATTGCAAATTTGAAGAACATTCGGCTGCAGGTTCGAAGAGAGTGGAAATCAAGAAAAAAACATATATATTACAAAAGAAAATTGCTAAGGAAAATTCAGTGTCATCGGAAGATAAAAACAAAGCCACCAGTCCGAAAATTATGGCCTATTTTCGGAACACAAAGCCACCAGTCTGTCTTTATTATGGCCTATTTTGTATTATATGATAGTCTTAGTTTGAACTTGAACTTTGAATTGTTTATTGCATCTTACCACTCTTTGGTAATGAATATGGTGCTCTATTTTATTCCATGGTTGATGTTATCTATTATAGTTTGTTGATGGCAAATGTTGTATGTTAAAACCTAAAGGTTGATTTTGTGGTTGATGATTGATCATTAGATGACTGAGTTACAAGTTATAGCTGCTAGATGATTGATGTTATGTGTGTACTAAATGGTTGATGATTTAATGATCATCATTAATCCAATAGTTAGATCTATGTTTTCATTTTTTCTGCGTCTAATTCGACATTCTGCCTGTTTTTTAATATATATGCATCAAAATTTATTTACTATTATATAAAAAAGTGTTCCCAAGATGTTCTGTTCTCGGAAGGTTTTGAAAATTGCACTTCACGCTCCTGCTCTCCCCTCTCAACAACCTTGATTAAGAGATATATTAAGAATGGGAAAGTACTTCAATAAACATAAAAGTTAAATAAAAGGTACCATAGTGGAGAAGTATCTCATCATCTTTTTGGGATCCTCACATTTCGTGTGTCCATTTAGTTTGAAGTTACCGAGTAAAATCATAGTAGAATGAAATTTTATCAAAAGTAACCATGGCATATTCATATCAAAATGAATGGGTGCAGTTGATCGAAGAATTGAGGAGATTCAGAATACAATCAATTAAAGAATGTGTGGAAAAGGTGAAATTAATAGGGGAAACAAGATCCCTCGCTATATAGATGTTGATATGTTAAAAATGGATTAGAAAAATATCAACAAAATGAGCAGAAAACAAAACAGGAAATGCAATACCTCAAAAGAATTTTTGACAAAATTTTATTAGATAAAAATAAATTATATGAAACAAGGACAAGGAAATCAACCATGTAAAATGTCATAGTTAAATTTTGCTTAATGAAGTCAAAAAGTTGAAGAGAAATGATATACATAATACATATTCCAAAAGTTAAAAAGACTTTCACAGATGCAGTTGAATCATGGAAATATCCAGAAATTAAAATCCAAACCATGAAAAAGGAAACCAATACAAATTCAATCAACATCATAAATCAGAATGAGGCTCATGTTGGAATGTTATTAACCTGACAAAACAACAAATGTTCCAACACTGAAATCAATGCAATATAGAAGGATGCCTTATTGCCATCCAAATCATAAGAGTCATTGTATTTCTCAATGAACTGACCAACAATAAAATCAATATGAATATAAACAACATTCTTCATACAATCAAAAGAATCATCATTCCAAAATAAAGTGGGGACAAAATAAACAACACACTAGGAAACACAAGATAAGAGTTTCTGTCCAAACAACCTACCTACAAAAAGTCCCAATGAAGATCGACCTAGAAGCTGGGATGGATCGATCCATATGCAATGTGGCAGTTCTTTTCAGCATTTCTAAGATCATAGAATTGAGTCTCTTCAACAAGGACAGAGCATCAAGTGAAAACATTATAGACAAGAACAAAGATGTAGCCTTCTCCCAGCTATGTTTTGAGAACAAATGATCATTGAAGGGGGAGGTGATGTAATATACATAAAATATACAAATAACAGTATGCAATAATAAAAATAGCTAAGTTGCCAGGGTATTTGGGTACTGTAGGGTACGGGTTCGGGGACACCACTTTTTGAAACATGGTACTTGGGTATGTCGGGGTACTATATATACATATATATATATATATATATATATATATATATATATATTTTCAAGTTTATATTGTATTAATATATTAAGTTTTCAACGAGTAACACAAATTGGCATTGCACATTGCTTGAAATTCAAATTACATATTTGATATTGATATTGATATGAATCATCAGCATGATATATGTCCATGATTTCATGAGTCCATTGTCATACTACATCCAAAATTTGACAAAATGGCATTGCCATATTTCCAAACATGAAATCAGAAATACAAAATAGCAAAATGAAAATGCTAAACATAAAACAAATAAACATCATAGCTGATTTGGCTTCCTCAAGCCATCTCTGCTAGGTCAGCAGCATCTGCAACATCACTGTCATCAGCATCGGCATCAAGGAGGTCTTCTTTCCCCTCACTGCTGGTCTCCCGTTTGCCTTTCTCCTCACTGCTGGACTGTCCTCTTTTGACACCTTTAACTGCTATACACCCCTCCTCACAAATGAACTGAGCTGAAATGGATAGTGGACAGCTGAAAATTAGCCTGAAATGGTCACAAATGAGGTAGCAGCGGCCTCCAAACTTCACAGCAAATTCATGGACAGAAAACAAAATGAGGGGTTTGAGCTCTTAGTGAGCTTTATTTTTGTGTTTTTAGGTATGTGGGAGAGGGCCCCACCATCCCCTAGTCTGTACTCACTTCAAAACAAGAAAAACAAGTCGATTTTCAAGTCGACAGGGGTCAAAACGGAGGCCGGAAGTACCTGCGGAGTACCCAAACTTTCAGTAATTGGGTTTTTATGGATTACCGGTACCCGAAGTTCATTAACGAACTACCGGGTACTTAGGTGCTGTACCAGGTACTTCCACAGTACTCCCAGAAGTACCCATTACCATACCAGGTATGATGGTATGGGTACCCAGTACTGACACATGTGCCTGACCCCCCCGGTACGGGTAGCATGGCTACTTAGAATAATAGTAATAATGAAGCGTCACACCCCTTCGACTTGTGAACATCAATGTATTTATATACTGTCACAAGGATCATTGTAAACATCTTTCAGTCATTATCATATATAGATATAGTTATAGATAATATATCCTGCATGAATTTCTTTATTTTATCTTATTTAATTTGGATATTCACTTGATGAACCAGTTTGGTTCATTACAAAAATTGTTAGCAATGGTTTTTAGAGAAATGTTATCCTTGCTCACTTTATGGACACAGTTTAATGGGGGTCTTGCCTTGTTTGATTTTCAGGTTGAAAGGGTAGCTAACATGCTCAACTATTTCTTGTCACAATTGGTGGGTCCTCAACGGAAAACTCTTGCCCTCAAGGATCCTGAAAAATATGAATTCAGACCAAAGCAACTGTTGAAGCAAGTCAGTATTTTTTTCGAAGTCTCTTTAATTAATATAAATCTAGATGCTGGCTATTTTACTCTGAAATTCAGTTTTGATATGTTTGTTTCATATATTTGAATGGTTTTCTAAGGAGCTACACTTAATAATATATTTTTGGTTCTGAAGATTGTTGAAATTTATGTGCACCTGGCTCGAGGGGATAAGGAGAATGTTTTTCCACTTTCTATATCAAGGGATGGACGTTCTTACAATGATGAGGTACATATTTGATCTCACTTCTGTTGAAGGAAGACCTTTATCATATTTCTTGCTCTGTTAAAAACTTAAAACTGAGGCAGTATTTGTTTGGAAACCATTCAAGTAATATTAATCACAACTATCTTCCTTACAGCATGAATTATTTATTATTCTTTCTTGCAACAAAAGCATTTGATGTTGGAATTATGTATAGATGTTAGAGGCTAAGAGTTAAACACAGTCAGAAAATAGAGCCAGATGTTCTACTTATGCAGTTTTACCGTGGTAATTTTAGATTGGTAGAGAATGTCAATGTCTTGAGGACCCATGATGAATATCACATGCAACAAAATTGATGGATTACGTGAGAACAAATTTACTTTATTCTGGATGTAAGATTTCAGCAAGAGGCAGGGGAGGATGGGCATGCCATACTCACAATTGGATTTTTTTAAACATATAAATAGGTTAAGTGGTCCTCTTGGAGAGAAATCAAGTTGGTTGTAATAAATTTGTGTCATATGTGATGTCCCTTGAACTGTCAATATGACAATACTACCATTAATTTCTTACCAATGCTTCCGTTATCATACTCAAATGGAAGTAAGTACCTTAAACTTCATTTCTGTGTTAGGGTCCTACATAAGGCCATAAGGCCCATTAGCTAGCTAGTGGGTAGTGTCTTAATGTAAAAGGGCCTTCCTTATTGAATAAAGGCCCCTAGGTGGTTGACTCTCATTAATAGCAGGACCACAAGTAGTTAGGCCTTTGGCTATTGAAGCACTATATATAGAGTAGTAAATTATGTAACGGGAGTCGAGAATTATCATTGTATTTGGAGTGGTTAACATAGCTATCTATTTTATCTATTCTCTCCTATGTTTTTCTATTTTTTCTTTGAATTTCTGGGTTCAAGTATATTACAAGTGGTATCAGAGCTCTTTCTTGGGCCAAAAAGGAAGATTTTTTAATGCTAGGGTTTGACTCTTTCAAATGAGTCATCTTGGCATTGTTGCTCCAATATTTTTTTCTATGACATTTCAGTGTGAAAATTTTCAGGGTACATATAGGACATACAGAAGTAACTTGTGTCAAAATTTCAGCCTCTAATTTGCTATAATTTTTTCAGCCTCTAGTTCGCTATAATTTCCAAGAGATACACTCTTTGTAAGTAAGGGTTTTTTATTGATCCAGAAGGATTGACTCCTTCAAATGAGTCGGCTTGGCATTTTTGCTCAAAATTTTTTTGGGTGAAGTTTTAGGGTCTGAAATTTTCAGGTTACAGAGAGGATATAAGGAAGTAGCTTGGGCCAAAAATTTCAGGTTTTGGGTCGCTATACATTTGGAGATTTTCCTTGTGTAAGTTAGGGTTTGTGACTAGCCCTAAACAGGTGTTCTGGGTAAAACTTTTATATTTGAAGTTTTAAAATTCTAAATTGAGTGCCACCAGTTGTATTGGGAAGAAGACAAACCAAAGTATTTATGGTAAATATTTCATATTCAGACCTACAAAATTGGACGCATGGCAGGTTGTACAAGTTCGACCTTTTGAGAAGGCCAAATCAACAAGTTTTAGGAAAATTACCCAAATTTTTCTTGGCACATCAGAATTCAGTAAAACCTGTGGCATTGCAGAGTAGACATATCCGGATACTACAGAACAAAATTTTAGACTCAAAGGTGCAGAAATTTCAGAGTTACCAAAGCTTCAAGATGAGCTTACAGGACCATCTACAAATCAAGGTTTTATAAGGAGTTGAGCTTATTTTAAAATTTTGGCCTCAAACCCTACCTTGAAAAGTAGGTTATTTTCCATTGATTGTAGAGCTTTTTCCAAGGTTAGCGAGCTCAATTTTTATTTTTTTAACAGATGTGTTCTGACATCTTTAAATAACACATAGATCTATTGTTCAATAGGTAAACCTGTTTTTGGGAAAGCACACACGTAGAGATTTAGAAAATACAAAGTCACATTGTTGTGCGCCCTTGTAACCTCTGTTGGTACCCCTTCTAGTAGTACCACATCAGACATCACCTGTATATGGAATTTCGCTTCCACGTACCCTTGGGTATATTGGAAGTCCCCTGGGTATACCTGGAACAAACTTAGATAAATTGTAATATTCCAACTGATATTTTGTTGTCTTTGTAATTCTCTGATGTAGTTTCTAGCTTGTCTGAGGTCTTGTAACTCAATACTATGATGAGATATGAATGCAAGTATTGTTCTATGATTGCTTGATCATGCATGCAAGTGCAAGGGTTTGGCAAAAAACCCTAAATAACCCAAATATTCAGATATGCTATAAAATAGGGATAGAAGAGATGCATGTACTTACCAATAGCTGATGTGGTGGATGTAGATCAATATGAAACCAGCATGCAAGATATGTGCCAAAGATCGGGCAAGATATGAAGGGATCTTCCTCCAACAATGCGCCCTTATAATAAATGTGCCTCCTTTAGTCTTCTGAATGAGTGATGAGTGATCCAGATATGTGAGATAGATTCCAGAAGGTGTGCACTCGGGTGAGAACCACTCTCTGATCAATATGGTAGCTGCATGCAAGCCATGCAACAATCCTAAGGCATAAAGTGTGGAGATCCTCAAGGAAGGTCGCCCATGCATGAGAAGGCGCCCCTCAAAGATTGTTTATTATGATAACTTGCTCCAAAGTCCGAATAAGCAGCTTGTATTCAATAGCTAGACTAATAGTGAGGCTCTCGGAAGGATGGAAGCTGCATGCAGACAAAAAAGTGACTGTATTTTGAGATATGAAGATGCCTTGCTTTGCCCAAGTCGCCCATGCAGAGAGGGCGAGTCCTTCTAATCTAGAATAGGGCTAGATCCCTGAAGAATGCTGAAGAATACTGTATGATGATAGTAGTAATGTTGAATCTGGATGATCCAACCCCGGTAGTGACTAGGGCAGATAGATTTCACTGCCGAAATATGCTTTGATGGTTGAGTGGTGTGCCCTCAACCCTAAACTGGCTCTCTGAGCTCTCCAAGTCGACTTCTCAAATCAATAATCAATAAGCAGGCCTTACTCATTTGCTTTACCTTTCTTTTATAACTTTGACATGGCCTGACCTAACTTTTGCATGACTAGGTCGCTTTTCTCTTATAATTCCAATTGACTTGCATGCATTGCTTTCTGTGTGTATGAAAGCTCAATAAAGGTGTTTTAGTGCATGCAACATGAAATATGGCCCGCATGTGTAATGCATGCAGGTGGCCCCTTGTTTCTGTGGCCCTCATTTACCTACTGATGATCTAATAACCATGATTAAGATCATCTTATGTATAAATGGCATCAATCTTCAGTCAATTCTGTGAATGTCAGTACCCGCTCAAACCTATGGTAATTAGATAGGTTAGTGGGATGGTCTTCTGTACTTAAGCAGAAGAGGACACTACATAAATTGATAGGTCGTCTTGTTGCTATAATACACCAAGAACAACATTTGGGGAGATCACTCTCTAGTACCTGGGTAGTCGGGTAGTACGACTTAGGGCACAGTAGAGCCTCTTTAGTTAGTGCCTTTAGATATTGGGCCTATCAGACCTCACACATGTCAGAGAGCTATAGGACTTGACACTCCCTTCTCCTTAGGATCCCTATAAACCACCTCACACCAACATCTTGAATAATATGACCGCCTGCTCTACCATTGGTAGGTTGGACAAGCTGGAAGCTCAATATGCAAATCTTAATGGTTAGTTTCAATGCCTTCAGTAGATCATCAATAGTTGGGATAAAAAATAGGATAAGAATCTGGAGGCAAAAGTAGACTACTTGAAGAAGATATTGAATGAGAAGTTTATAAACATAAGACCATAGGAATGCACAACATAGTGAGCTACGCCAGGAAGAATCTTCTCACTCGAGACTATTAACCACTAGCAACCCCTTTTGGGTCCTCATAGCGATAAACCACTATCCATGGATAACAACACATGGAACCATTTTCCTAATGTAGACTTAAACAAGTTTGATGGTTCTAACCCATTAGGATGGGTCACTCAAATGGAACATTACTTCGCCCTTCATGGTATTACCAATGACATGATGAAACTTAGGGCGGGGGTCTTGTATTTGGATCTGGAACAATGGCAAGGATGGGAGTGGTATAAAAAAGCCTATGGGCTCTACATTGCTTGGAGTCTACTTGTTAAAGCCTCTATGAGCGTTACGAGTGAGATCCTCACTATTTGGGGCAGGTTACCAACTTACGCCAAACAGGCTCAGTTGTAGACTTTACCTTAACCTTTGAGCAATTAGCCATTTGTATAGAGAACTTAATAGATTCTTTCTATAAAGAATGTTTCATTAGTGGCCTCAAGGGTGCTATTCAAGCACAAGTCAGAGTGCAACATCCTGCTACCTAGTTGGAGGCATCTCAGAGGACTCTAGAAGTAGAGATAACGATCAATGCACAAACCAATAAACAATTTTTCATTCCTTGTTCACACCCTACAATGTTCAATTCCTTAAGCAAAATTGCTTTTCCTCCCCTGAAAGTACAAAGGTTGTCTCCAACAAAAATGGTAGACCGATGAAGTCGAAGACTCTGCAATAATTGTGATGAAAAGTATGCTCCAGGTTATAAATGCAAATAGTGAAACTTATTTCAAATTGATGTGACTACTATCCATTAAAAAACATAATTGTGGAAGATACCCTAAGGTTGGAGACTGTTGACCAAACTTCTCCCATGCAAGAAGTGGAAATTGAAGTTCATCAAGAAAAACCACTCATCTCTCTTCATGCTTTGTTTGGTATTTCAACTCCGCAGACCTTGAAACTTTTGGGTTACAGTGCAAAGTGGTAGTCGTGGTTGACTGTGGAAGCACCCATAACTTGTTCATTGACGATTGGCCGAAGAACTCCACTATTATGCCCACTCGATGCCCAACTTTCAAATTATGATAGCCAGTGGTGGGATGGTGAAATGTGGGGGGTGTTATGAAAATGTGAGGCTCCAATTGGGTGATTATCTTCTCAATACTCATATGTCGGCCATAGATATGGGAGGTCGTGATATAGTTTTAGGGGTAGAATGGTTATGCACACTGGGTCCAGTTACCATGGAGTTAAAGGAATTATACTTGAGCTTTACTTAGGACTCTCATACTCACACCATCAAAGGGCTCTAGGCAAACTACCCCTAAATCATAAGTTCTCATTGGATGGAAAATAATTGAAGAAAGCCCACTATGGAATTTTTGCTCATTTCCAGCCATATAGGCTATGGACAACGCCACACCAAAAATCCATCTAGACTTACAAAAGGTTTTGGACAAACATCAACAGGTCTTTGAGACACCAAAGGGTTTAATCCCATATGGAAGCAAGCATGATCATGATATACCTTGTTTTTGGGTAGTCAACCACAAAATGTACACCTATATAGGGGCACCCATTTGCACAAAAGAATGAAATTGAAAGGATCACTTAGTAGCTACTGGAGGTGAGAGTCATTCATCACAGCACTAGCCCATATTCATCCCTAGTAATCATGGTTTTAACACAAGTAAGGAATGGGTGCATGTGTCTTGGTTTTTGTGCCTTTCCATGGAACGAAGCAACAAGAAAATCCTTTGCAATTTTAAAGCATGTCATGAGCACCACTTCGGTGTTAGCCATGCCTGATTTTACTAAGACCTTTGTATTGGAATGTGATGCTTCCAGAAAAGGTTTGGGTGCATTCCTAATGCAATATGGACGACCCTTAACTTTCACCAGTAAGTAGTCGGATAATAGGGATTTGGACAAGTTTACCTACAAAGAAGAAATGATGGCCATCCTACATGCAGTCAACACATGGAAACAGTTTCTCCTAGGGCAACGTTTCCAGATTGATCACCACAACTTGAAGTAATTTTTGGAAAAAAGGTTGTCATTCCTGGAGCAGCATAAATGGGTCATCAAGATGCTTGGATCTGATTACGAGATCATCTCCAAAAAGGAAAAAGATAATATTGTGGCAGATGCTTTATCAAGGAAATATGAGGAAGAGGGATCCCTCTTTGACTTCTCTTTTCTGGTTTAAGTATGGGTAGAAAACGCACGACAAGAATGGCTCACCAATGTTACTACATCTTGGCTCATTAAGCAACTTAAGGAAGATCCCAACATTCACTAGCTATCCAACCTTCACCAAAGTTTTATGGCCCATATCGGATTGTTCAATGCATGGGTCAGGTGCCTTAGAACTTAGCGCTCCAAGAACACTCCAAGATCTATCTAGTATTTCATGTGTTTTGTTTGAAGAAGGGTGTGGGGCAGAATTGTCGAGTACAAACTCCATTACCTGAACTTGGTGCAGAATGCTCCATTTGGCTTCATCTCCCAACCATTTTGGCCACATGAGAGTGTCACCTACACCAACGCAAGGTCAAGGAAGTTCTACCCCAGTGGAAGGATATACAACCAGAAGATGCTACTTATGAACCAAAAACCCTTTTACAACAGTTTCCCATCGCCAGACTTGAGGACAAGCCTGCTTTTGAAGGGCGAGGGCATGTTAGGGTACTACTCGAACCCCCCTACTTTATCAATGTACAAGGCCATAAGGTCCATTAGTTAGTTGGTGGGTAGCGTCTTGATGTAAAAAAGCCTTCCTTAATACTTATTGATTAAAGGCCCCTAGGTGGTTGACCCTCATTGATAGTGGGACCACAAGTAGTTCAACCTTTGGCTATTAAAGCATTATATATAGAGTAGTAAGTTATGTAATGGGGGTTGTTACCGCACAAATTAACACCCTTCCGATTAGGTTATGAAGGTCAGTGCTACGATTGGCAACTTTTCAGGAGATGCATCCAATGTCAACACAATGCACTCTCCTTTCTCTTTAGGCCTGCTCCTATGGCCACGGGAGGCTTCCCAAAGGTGGATAGAAATAGCCCTATATTATATGCAACAAGAACAACACTATCTCTGATGAGATCTTCTTGTTAGATTAGTAGATCGATGCCTTAATGGAGTCAACAAGATATTCAATAAATTCTCGATGACTAGGAAGCTTTAGGAGCAGTGAAACTTGGTACTGTTTAATTAATAAGATGAATGAATTTGCTGCAGTAAAAACCAGCACCATAAACTTGTGTGAAATCTTGAAAATTTCCCGATAAGTACCTCTCACCACTTACCAACCAATGATGAGGCTGTACCCCTAGGGCACACTTGTTTTGACGGCTATATGCTGCATTTTAGGACTGTTTATTCGTTTAAATCTGTAGCAGCCTGCAAAAATGGGTGAACGACTTGCTCGACCACCTCAAAACCCCCCTAGGTCAACCACCAAGGCTTGGAGATGAAGTTTGAACCCTTCACAACTATTAGGGTTTGACCTTTTGTCAAAAATGGACTTGCAAATCACTTTAACCAGATCTGAAACAAGGCTGTACCAGCTGTTAGGAGGTGACATCACCTCTCCTAGGGTTGACGTCACCCTAGGTTAGGGCTTAATCAAGCTACAAAACAACTTTTTAATGGAGTTTTTTTCACTTTTTATGGATTTTTGCATAGTATAAACAACTCCGAAAATTATAACAGTAGTAACTATTCCAACATTTTGCAAGTAAATTCCGTACTAAACAAGTACAATGATAAAAATAAATATTTTTTGGAATTTTCAAAAACTATTTAGTTTTTAGGGTTTTTTGTATTTATTGAATTTTTTTGGTATTTTTCCAATAATATAAACAAGGAATTTTGTAAAATTGAGATTGGTGAAGATGAGGGAATTAAACCTAGGTCTTAATCTTCCAGAAATCGAGAAATCAGGGTTAACGTTTCTCCTAAGAATTGGCAATTCAATATTTATATGAACTAGGGCACGGCTAAAAAACCCTAGGTTGTGTTAGCCTTTGACCTAGTTAAGGAAAACAAGATGCCAATGACCAAACAAGAGAGACCCTTCAAGAGGGATGTCTAACTAACAAGACTAAGCTATTATGCATAAAACCCTTAATTACTCCTACCTTGGATGCCTCCGGTAGTGCAAGACAAGAGCTCCAAGATCTTACCACAATTGAGAGAAAAATGAGAGGAGAAGAAGCCTCAAGAATCCTTTCATCTTGGAATAACCTTGAAAGATAGTTAAGAAATCTCAAACATCAAACTTGAAACCCTAGAAATGCCAAGAAGGAGGTGAGCACCAGTTCAATCGCTCATGTACACAAGAAGAAATAAAATTTTGGTCATGTTTGATCCCATGATCTTGGTTACAAATGAGAGTAGAGTGCCTTATTTATAAGGAAAGAAGGCTATCTTAACCCTCTTCTAGGACGACCTACTTAATTTGTCTTTAAAATGACTTTTAATGGTTTTTAGGGTTTGTCAACCACAATCCGGGGACTAAGTCTCATAAAAGATCAAATAATGATAAAAATTGATGATGTGCTTCAACATGATGAAGGGTTGAGCTTGGAAGGAGGACGCCATGTCCCATTTAATCCAACATGTGTCTTTTTCCCTCAACGCCCTCCTTAGGGGTACGACCTCCATAAGCTTGCTTTCAAGGTGGATGACTTGTTCTTTTTGACTAAAATGACCAAGAGGGAGGAGTGATGTAACGAAATAAGGAAGTTTGGGTTTTTCCCTGGTCAAGGTTGACCTAAATCATTGTGTACATCGTTAATGTTCAAATTTTATGTGTTTGAAGATCTTGGCAAGACTGATTTAATTCTTTAAAAGTCTGCAAATAATTTTTAAGTTTAAAACCTACAATTGCTAAGTGTTTGGCAAAACTCCACAGAGAGGTTTTGTGATTTTGTGATTTTTCTTCATTGTATCAGAGCCTATCTGAACAAGGCAGTAGGCAGACAATTGTTACATAGTGATTTCTGTATAGGGCAGAGAACTTCTGACGGTCCTTTAGTTATTGTTAGAGTTCTTGTTGGTTGTGAGCATATTGCCATGATGAGCATTAGGTTTGAGGACAGGTTGGACGGGGTGTCCAACTATGTGCCATAGAAAATGAGGATCATTGTAGTGCTCAAGGAGTTGGAAGATTTGGAAATTTGCCGATAGCACTGTGACCACACCCACTGGCAAGGATGTGCTTGAAGAGCATGAGGTGCTCGAAGCTAGGGCTAAGAGGGTAATACTAGATGGGGTGAAAGACCACTTAATCCCACATTTTTCTGAGAAGAAAACAACTAAAGACATGTGGGATACCTTAAACCAACTGTTTGAAGCCAAGAATGAAAACCGCAAGATGACACTCAAAGACAAGTTGCATAATGTTAAAATGATGAAAGATGAGGATGTCGCTTCCTATCTAAATCGTGTTGCTTAGGTAAAAGACGAGTTGGTTGCTGTAGGAGAGATAGTCCCAGACTCAGAGTTGGTGAGGATAGCCCTGAAGGGCTTCACCAAGAACTGGGATGTCTTTGTCAAGTGCATTGTGGGAAGGGAGAAGTTGTCCAGTTGGAGTAGGTTGTGGGATGACTTTACCCAGGAGGAGATCTAGGAGGGATCTCAGAGTGGTCAGCCCAACGATGATATTGAGCAGAATGTTGCACTCACCACCAAGAACAAGAACAAGAACAAGAAAAGAAGGACTTAAGCAAGATCAGATGTTTCTCATGCAACCAATTTGGACACTATGCGTCAAATTGTCCAGAGAGGAAAGAAAAGAAGAAGGATACAACTACATCTGCAGTGGAGGAATATGTTGCTCAGTTTGAGCAAGTGTTTTCCTTGGCATCCTTCAATTCCAGTGTGGGCAATTCGAGTTTTTATGATTCATGGATAGTTGACAGTGGGTCAACTAGGCACATGACCAGATTGTATAGTGTCTTTCAGAGTATCACTGAGTTAAAGCCTGGACAGTCTGTGGAGACAGACATAGGGAGTCCTCAGGCAGCAGTATGAGGAGTTGGAACAATGCGGTTCCAACTATAGCTTGGAGAGTTTTTAGAGGTAGATGGGGTCCTATTTGTCCCAGGGATTAGAGACAACAGACTCTCAGTTTCATCCTTGGAGGATGATGGTTAGGTCTAGACATGTATTCCTATTTCGAGTAGGAAATTCAGCTTACACTACTATTCTTCTCGGAGACAGGAGGGACAGGCTCTATGTACTGCAAGGCGAGGTTGTATATCTAGGATCAGGTGGTTGGTTGTTGGAGACAGATTTTGAGGATGGAGCAGAAGCTACAGGTGGCCAGTTGATGCTTTCAGATGAAGAGAGTGGATCTCTTTAGAGTATTGGCAGGAGGCTCAGCCAATACAATGATCATGAGCAAGTGCAGGAGACTCGGGTAGAGTCTTAGGGTTTAGAGTTTCGATTTGGGTTTAAACTTTAGACACTTATCTCCGAGGCATATTCCATAGTAGGAGGGAGTTGCTACATGGAATAAGGACTCAGATGGAGGAGATACAGGAAGTGTCAGGAGGACCTCCCTTGTTAGGAGGGAGTGTTAGAAATCTTAACTTTGGAGGTCTTCCTCATGAGTTTTGGGTGTGTTAGTCATGGGGGGGACAAAGTGTGGTCCCTACTTCTTTATTTATGTATAAAGAGATGTTATGTAAATAAAGTGACTTTATGTTTTAAAAGTGAGTTCATACTTTATTATTAAAGTGAGAGTTAAGTTGTGGGTCCTGTTGGTACTAATATTTTCACAATCGACAACAAACAACGCAGTTGATCGCAGGTGACACCTGTGAGTGTATTGGGGATTTAAGTTTAAATCCGAAGGAAAAGGAATGAGGTTTGATCGCGGGAACATTCGTGAGGGCGCAAATCGAACACCTAAACGATCTCCAGATCTTGACATTAAGGTTCAGATCAACGGCGGAGATTTATTCAAGGCCACGAAGTGATCGACCTTTTAGCTAAGAGTTTGAGCCCTGAATTGAAACCGCCTTGGTCGCGTGGCGGTCTCAGGTTCATTCAGGGTTGGAAAAGTGGTTTATCCAAACCACTTACAACAAGCCTTGAAACCGCTCCTGTCAACGTCAACAGAAAAGGTAACTGTCACTTCTTGGCAGATGTCTGTCACACCAAGTATGTCATGTGACATGAAGTAGCTTCAAGTCAAGTACAAATCTCGAGGTCACAAGAGAGGTGATCTACGACTCTTAGGCTTTCAGGTGTTGGAAATTGCTCGACTTTTAACAACCTCGGTGCAACCCTTAATGGAAACCGCTTAAGACACGTGTCCGCAAAGTAGGCATTCAAGGCCTCAAAAGCGGTAAGGAGAAACCACCTTAAAACGACCCTGAAACCACTCTTTTACGTCTGTCAGAAATAACAGAAAAACTGTCATTTCATGATAGTTGCCTGCCAGATAAAGTGGGCCGAATGATTGTTAGAAGCCCTCAAAGTCATTGCATAGATATGAAGATAGGGACATCTACAGTTGTCATGCTTTTAGGCCCTGGTAGCTGCTTGACATTTAAAAGGCCAGGCACGATCCTGAATAGAAACTGCCTTCTCCACGTGGCGCTCTTAGGTTCATTCAGGGCCCGAAAAATAGTTTTTTGATACCATCTTCACAAAGCCCTGAAACCGCTTTAAGAGTCTGCCACCTCCCAGGTCGATCCACCTAGCTTTTATCCAATGGATATTACCGCCGCCATCTCGATAGTAGCGGTCCCTGTGCATTAAAAGTCCTTGCGCCCCTTTTTTAAAGGACCAATCTCTTGATGCCACATGTGCAACTCATTTAAGTCGTCCATTTTCAAAATTCCACTATATATATGCCTTATTTGAATTGATTGAATACGTTTTCTCCTGCTGCCGAGAGCTCCTCAGTGTTCCATCGCTGCATCAGCCGATTCGCAACCTATCTAGAGCATTCTTCATCCCCGCATTCATTCCACTAGCATCATCATGGCTTCAACTGCTAACCTTGAGACAATTCCCGCTGCAGGCTCTACACTTAATAAAGAAGAGCACTTAGGAGACAAGCATTTTGATATTCATGACCCCATATCATCGATCCCCAATCTACATCAATTATCCAGAGAAGTCGAAGACCAAGCTAAGAATGGAAATGACTTATTCAACCTCTGGAGCTCTGGATTAGCAAAAATGGTTTTACCTCAAGCTAGAGCTTTCCCGAAGCTGGTGTAGTGGTGTGTTGAAAGATATGCACCTGAGAAGAAGGCAATTATTTCTCGGCTAGAATCGGTTGTCTTCCCAATTAAAAGAGAACTCATCATGGAGATGACGGATACCGAAAAAGACAGTTCCAACTTCTAGTTCGACGAAGAGGTCCTGGTGGGAAAGATCAAAGAATTATCATCAGAGAGCAGGGAAGCATTCATCTGGATGTTAATTCCCCCAAGAGCAGACCTCCAAATGTTAATTCCCCCAGGATCAGACCTGCCTAATACATAGTCAATGTTCAGTCTGGAAATATTCTCAGAACAAGCCTGACTAACATTGTCCATGATTTGCCAGATCCTCGGGTATGATCACGACTTGGTAATTGATGATTCTGCCCTAGGATTCCTCTTTCTTATCAATTTGTCATAGCAAGAATCACCAATTAAGTTAGATATGGCATCTTTCCTTGCTTAGTCCATGCATTTGCAGTTCAAGATTTTTTCTTCTAGAAAGTTGTTCAGATACAATTCCTTTTTAATCTACATGATCATCTATCATAATAAGGAATTCTTCAATCGAGAAGACATCTAGAAGTCAATTGCCCCTTTTCCAAGTCATGAAGGATTTTCTGTGTTTGTGGATACCATCGTAACTAAAATTTATTCCTTATTATTCGATGCTCCTCATCCCACAATCTTTCCGGAGTATAGGAATTTGCTCCAGTTAGATCCTAACGACTAGTTGGGGATTAGTTTTGTTTTGAGACCCACACTAAGATTCAAGTATATGGAGTAGAGCTAGCTCCGTACCAGTTGCTCGTATTCGTGAATCCAAGGATCTTTGCCTACCTGCCAAAGGTTCAACTGTGACGACGTACACTTCATGAAGGGAAATAACCCTAGGACCTTCAAAGTTCCCAGTGAAGCTGGGCCTTTCAAGTAAGAAGCAAGACCGCTTAAACAATGGTTGAAGAGATGCTGGTAGCTTTCAATTTCCCTACAAGTTTTACATGGAATTACGATCCTAAAGGCATCATATCTCAAAAAAGATAGTTAGCTAGAGCAGCGGCTTATCCTCATGAGCCACACCCAATACTGAACAAAATTGCCAACTTGGATAGTTGGGAGAAAGTGAAATTGGCTTTGGATCCAAGCCAAGCAGTAGCGGCACTAGTCATTCCTACTCCACATAAAGTTAATACCTTGGGAAAGAGGAGCACCCTTGAACTAACCTCCAATGTTAACAGGGATAAATTTGAGAGTGCCGAGTCAAAGTCAAAGCAATCCAAATCGGAGAAGGCTTCCAGCACAACATTGTAGCTTAAACCCAATTCTACATCTCTGGCACTTGACATCTTGGAAAATTTCCCCTCTGCATTGTGGCCTCAGAAGCAGGAAACATCTTCTCAACAGGACGTGTTGGTGACGACATCGTCAGTTAAGGATGGACTTTTTGGTCTATACTCCCAAATTAAGGATTACAATATCGATCTTCAGAAAACCCTATTTCCGAAGAAAGATCTTGAGATACGATATCAGTCCAGGATGCTGTCCGCATTGGATTTAAGGCAAGGGACCCTGAAGATGGCAATTTTAGAACCACTTGTGCCTGGAGGTAAGAAGGTCCCTTCAAACTTCAAGACCACTTAGGTCACAGTTAACTTGGACACATTCCCTTCAAAAGACATCATGGAACTTCATCGACAAGCAGGTGAAGGTGTATACAGAGATGTGATGAAATTCATAGAGTACTAATAAGTTGCAAGCTGCAGTCAACAGACTGGAAAAACAACTAAAAAATGAAAAGTCATCAAATAAAGCCAAGCAGTTGAAGATCACTGATTTGGAGCAACGAATTACTAAATTGGTAAAGGATCCAAGTGATGCAACTCTGGTTCAAATCATGTTAAAAGAAAAAGATAAAGAGATTGCAGGTTTGAAGAAGAGGCTCAATATCCCCACGGTTGAGCACTCTCAAACAATTGAGGTTCTAGCGATACAGTCCGAGTTGGACAAGGCACTGGTTGATGGCCAATCACTCAAAGAAAAGATCACTTCTTTGGAAAGCGAAGTAAATGAGCTCAAAAAACAAAATCAAGACTCTTTGCTTCAAAAGGCTGCAACTTTGCAGGCCACATCTTCAACAGACCCTACATATAAGCTCGCACAGGTAGTAGCATAAATGAGTCTTAAAGATGCTCAATTAAATCAAGCACATGAGTGCCAATGAGGAAGTAGCCAAGAGAGACCTGACCATTTCGGAACTACGACAGTCTAAGGTAGATTTACAAAAACGCATTCAGGATTTATCTAGAAAACTGATGGGCAAGCCTTTGCTCAAGATTGCAAATTCTATGATTTGGGAACAAATAGCAACACTTATAACAACACAATGGAGCCATTTTGTCATCTCACAAGAAGAGTGGGAAATTGTTGAGACAACTGCCAAAGATTCTCATTCATTTGTGAACAATGTGGACAATAAGACAAATACGACGAAGGCTGTAATTGATTTCTTGAATGAAAAAACCTTTGATGAGCTTCAAGCCTATGCCGTCCAAGACAAAACAAAAATAATCATAGAGGCAAATAAAGTGATTATAAAGGGATTAATGGCTCAAAACGTTAATGATATGGCTAACCAACTGAAGCATGACGTTCGTTCTTTCAAAGCTTTATTCAGCAATGTGTTTCCACTTTGTCTTCCGTCCTTTTGGGATGGACATAGAGATTTATATCGTAGCAACCATTATAATGTCATGATCTTGGAGGCACGAAATTTCGAAGTCCATCTGGCGGACATCCATGGAGAATTAAACGGAAGAACAGTTGTGGATAAGTTGCACCCAGTTTTTGAAATCCTCAGTCAACTTCAGACCATGTTCAAGTCTTTGCCTAAGCCCACATTTGAGCATTATTTGGAGCTAGATATGGGACTCGGGAACTGAAGGTTTTCCAGTGTCCATTGGGTAAAGAGTGGAAGAACATCATCAGGTTCCTCCAACTAAAGCAATTGGAAAGAGCCTCAACTGCGCAGTCAGCAGTTGGAACATCATCCTTGCAGCAAAATCCTTCTCTACCTCAGCAAGGAAGACCCCAGTCTCCTCTTCCAACAAGTCAGCATCATTTTGCTTGATAGGCATCTTTTGTAACAATTTTTTGTTGATAACAATATGAGAAACTGAAAGTGGTTTTATTCCATAACCAAATTTTGTAAGAGCCTAAAGGGCTAGAAATAGATCAGAACACTAGATACCTAAGGTCGACTCTTTTTGTAAGAAGTATAACTTCTGATGATTTTGGACTGATCAAGTAATGAGAAAAGGATATTCAAGCTCTATCATGGATTTGTGTGGATTCTAAGCTCTGGTTATGTGCATTTAGTATTTCCTCCTTTGTATTTTCATCTCATTCAACCTTTTGTTATTGGCAAAGTTCATTTCTATCCTTATGGTTTGATCTACCACTGATATTTGATGCAAATATAGTTGTGGGTATCTTTTTATTGTGTGTTGTGAAATATTCATAATATATCAATTTACATTGATTGGATTATTCTTGCAAGGATTGTGTTTATTTTATTATTATTTTGTTATAACTATTGAATTCAATGCTCAGTACGTTTTCTGCAAACATGAGATAAAGATTTACTTTACTGTACCTTTACTCATGCCATTTCACTTATCCATTCATTCCAAATTTTGCTGACATACCAGAAGTGTTGCCCACATACAATCGAGATTATGGATGTCCTCTGTATTTGCAAGTAAAGTAAATGAAATAATTCTTGATTAAGTGTTGGCCTGGAGTTAAACTAAAACAAGCAAGATTATTGATGCCGAAGCACAGTTCTAAATTACAGCCTTAGAACGTCCCTTGGACTAACATCTTTTTTCGCGCCGTTGCTGAGGACATAGCAAGAAGATAAATCTTCCCTGAGTACAATGACAATCATATGCCCTAGATTTCGTAGTGGACGAAATTAGGTTGCAGGCTGTGAAATCCACTTGGTGACTCCACAAAGGAAAACCTAGCATCCAAACACAAGCATACTCGCCAGAACCCTAGTCACGAAGAATTTGTGGCTCTACAAGACCTTGTTTCCTAGAGACATAGACGTGGAAAATATTAATCCACTTTACCTGGCCATCACCGAAGAAGTTTTTCTCCTCCTTTGTTTGGCCCACATTTCACTGAGTCTGAGTTTATTTTTGAAACCCCTGGACAAGAGTTTCCTCCCCAGAATCCCAGTACTCCATTTGGTTTACCTGATTCCCCAGTTGTTTCCACCAAAAGCGGAGAATCCTCTACTCAGAAGAATCCACCCAAATCCTTTATTACTCCTGAAGCTAAAAAGTTAATTACCAAACATCTTATGTCATGAGGAAGTGGTGGGGGACCACCACCACCACCCATTACCTCGATGGGTGGCTAGTCTGCATGGACCTCTGCAATTACCTACACCCTTAAATGATATGCCCACCCACTATCTGAAGTTATTACCTAAATATGATGGCAGTAAGGGTACATCTGCGGAAGATCATGTGGATCGCTTTCAAGATTTCACTGATAACATTTTTATCGATCACAATGATGTATACATGAGAATCTTCGCTCAATCACTAGAGGGCGAGGCTCGAAAATGGTTCAGATCGTTGCCCAATGATCAAAACTATGCAAAATCTGGAGAACACTTTTACCAAGAAGTGGGGAGTCAAGCGTGATAACTTGTATTATCTGATAGAATTTTCTTCTCTAAAAAAGAACAATTCCGAAATTGTGGTTGACTTACCGTGAGGTTCAATAAAGTATATTACAAAATCCCCGAGGATATTTGACCTACTGAAGTAGCAGCCCAAGCTACATATGCAGGGGCCTTTCTCTCTGATTTTGCTATCATGTTGAGAGAGAGAAGATGCGTCTCCCTAAGTATAATGCAAGATGATGCTATAGACGTCGAAGGAAATATGAGAGATGGAGGTAAAATAAAATTGACTAACGATGTAGAGCAAAAAGATAAAGGGAAAGATGAAGAAGAGAGTAGTTCCTCAGGGGCTAAAGACTCTCAAGAAGCAAAGATAGAGGAAATGTCTTGCATTATCAACAACCTATCAAACAAGGTTACTAGAATGGAATTCGAAAATAGTAGCCAGATCAGACAGTACTCCGCTCATCCTCCCACTCAGTTTAGAAGGCCTTACAGCCCTCAGATGACATATCGAGAGAAGAGGAATGATGAACAACCATTAAGATCGCGAGTCAGGGAAAGCGATAATAATCTGATCGAAATACCTGAAGAATAAACTTACGAAGAAGTCGAAGAACAACTGAATTGGATGGATGAAGAATCCTATCTCATGCACCTCACTAGAGATGATTATGAAAACTCACTTTCATGTAACCAAATTGATAAATATCAGAAGAATCTTCAAGAGAATGATCCAACATTATCTGAATATCGACTGTTTTCAGATACTTTACAGGTTGAGTTTCAAAAGAAATATGATCTTAGGTCTAGACTAGAGTCTGTCAATAGACAAGACAAAACCCCTCCTAAAGTCTTCCCCACAAAGCAGGTTCGACATAAAACCCCTCAAACCTCTCCCGTAATAAAGAATGGAGACCCGTCAAAGGACAAAACCACTAAAGTCTCATTTTCATCTGGCCCAAAAGAACCAGTCGCCACCTTGTACAAAAAGCTAGACCAAGAGCGTAAAGAGGATGAGAAAAATAGTATACCGTTCAATATGGAACATGAATTGAGCAAACTCAAGATAACAGTCCCATTGTCTGAGCTAATAAAGAACCCTTTGCACCAAAAGCAAATTGATAGGATGCTACACAATTGTGAAGTCAGTGACCAGCAAGATACCATAAATCTGAATGATGAGTCCCCAACTATTCAATGTGGCCCTCACATTGATGACAAAGAAGAACATATTGCTCCTTTTTATGTTACTTGTAATGTGCATGATAAACTACTCCACAATTATATGTTAGACTCTGGCCTTCCCACAACTTGATGCCAAAAGTTATTATGGAACAAATAGGACTAGAGATCACAAGGCCGTATCATGATCTTTATATTTTTGACTCTAGAAAGGTGAAATGTGTAGGTATGATAAAGGACTTGGTAGTCACTCTTGCCCAATTACCGTCCAAAAGTATAATGATGGATGTGGTAGTAGCTGATGTACCAACAAAATATGGTATGCTTCTATCAAGAAGCTGGGCTAAAAAATTGGGAGGTACCATGCAGATGGATATGAAATATGCTACAGTGCCCGTGTTTGCAGGAGAAACCAGACGTCTATATAGAGAAGCTATGTTTGTATATATGATAAGTGATCAGGATGGTCCTATTAATTATCCTATATATGCTACTGACGAGGATATAGGCTGCTATATGTTATCTGTTGGTGAATCCCTTGAGGAGGAAATTATAGAACCTCAAGTGACCAAATCTGCTAACGAAGATCACAAGAGTTGAGTATGGAAACTATATTTTGATGGAGCCTTAGCGAAAGATGAATCTGGAGCCGGTGTGTTGTTGTTCTCACCAGCAGGGGGAGAGACTATGTTGTCCTACAAACTAGAATTCGATACCACCAACAATGTTGCTGAGTATGAGGCCCTTATCTTAGGCCTCCGAGCCGCTAAAGGCCTCAAAATAACTAAGTTGGCAGTCTTTGGAGATTCGGAATTGGTAGTAAACTGGGTCAAAGGTATTTATCAAACAAAGCACCCAAGGGTTAGAGCATACAAGAATCTCGTTGGGATCTTATTGAAAACTTCTTTGATGCCTTTAATATAACTTTTGTCCCAAGGGAGCGCAACCAGCAGGCTGATTCGTTAGCTCTAGCAGCCAATACGTTCAGACCTCCCAAGAAACCAAAGTTGAAGTATGAAGTGGAAATGCGATATCGTCCTTCTATCCCTGACAACATCAAACATTGTTAAGTATTTGAGGATGATCGGTAGATTAAACGTTTTCTTCAACTTATGGATGAATTTTCAGCTACTAATATAGACGCTGATGAAGAGTATGAAATGTAAAACATCATACAGACAGAAAATACGACAACTCCTGAATTAATGCAATAGGTTGTTGGTCATAAGATCCTCCAGCTAAAGAACAATTATATCCCAAAAGGTCTAGTTCCTTTGGAACAATTGTTTGATAAAAATGAGATCCCTGTTAAACCATCAGTTCAACCAACTACTGAAGCTGTGAAGGAAGCTAATATTGGTACTCCAGAAGAACCAAAATACATCAAGCTTTCAAAGTCCTTGTCAATCGAGCAGAAGCAAAGGTATGAAGATCTATTCAAAGAGTATATGGATGTTTTTGCTTGGAAGTACGAAGATTTGAAAACTTATGACACGACTGTTACACAACATAGGATCCCTTGAAAACCAGATTCTAAGCTAGTAAAACAGAAGTTAAGGCAAGTAAATCCTATTTTACTCCCTGTAATTGAAAAAGAGGTGAGGAAATTACTCGATGCTAAAATCATTATTCCCCTCAGATATTCAGAGTGGGTAGCTAATCTCGTGCTAGTGAGGAAGAAGAATGGGGAAATTCGTTTGTGTGTTGATTTCATAAATCTTAACAAGTGTTCCTTAAAAGACAACTACCCTCTACCCAAAATGGATCATATTCTTCAGAAAGTGGTTTATGATGGATGGATTTTTAGGTTATAATCAGATTGCCATGCATCTTGATGATAGGGAATAAACGACTTTCACAACAACACGAGGAGCGTTTATGTATGATAAGATGCCATTTGGCCTCATCAATGCTGGAGCAACATTCCAAAGAGCCATGGATATAGCATTCATGTTAAATTTTCAGAATTTACTTCAATCTGATCTAGGATCTTAACTGAGAGAACAACATGTACAACATATCTACAGCATATCAATCATGGAGACAATAATGCAAGCACACAAGAGACACAAAGATTTACTTGGGGAAAACCATAAAGGTGAAAAACCCCAATAACTTCCTCAGAGATAGATAGAGCAATGATACAACCAACCATAAGAGATAGACACAACCTAGCAGCAGATCCTCCTCCTCCCTAAGTGCGCCACTCCTCCTTGAGTGCATGAGTGAGAAGTGAGTGAGCAAATAGAGTGCCTCCCGCACTCTATTTATACTTGACTTGACTTGCCTTTTTACCTAACTCATGTAGGCTCGAACTTAACCACATAATATAATGCTGACTGGGCCGACCCCCAATAGGGTGGTCTAATAACCCTTGACCCACATGACTTATACAAGGCCGACCCCAAACAAGGTGGTCTAATAACCCATCAAGTATAAGTTACGACACTTACAATATAAATGACGACACTTCCGTATAGAGGAATAATAACATCTCTATAGGAATACAATATACATATATGTGAAATACATTCTGAAGTTACACATACATCAACACTCCCTCTTAACTAGGAAGGTATTTCTCAGCACAGTTCTTCTAGCACAAGTCATCTTCTCTGGATCATCGTCACTGGATAATCGTCATCGAGTCATCATCATCGTCACTGCTGTTGCTATCTCAATCAATCTCTGAATCTACTCGTCATAGGAAGTTCTACAGAGCCAGTCCTTTTTCATACTGGATGTAGGCCCACCACCTGCAGGTCTTCATCATCACTGGCCATACTGTGGAATCCTCAGGACTTATTACGTGCATCACAAAACCTCGAAAGAGCATCCCAGGATGTTACGGGTACACAACTCCGACCTGTAGGATCTCCCAGGGCGCTATTACATGTGACCCCACCACAAAACCTCGAAAGAGCATCCCAGGATGTTACGGGTACACAACTCCAACCTGAAGGATCTCCCAGGGCACAAATTACATGTGGTCATGGCAAAACCTCGAAAGAGCATCTCAGGATGTTACGGGTACACAACTCCGACCTGAAATCTCCCAGGGCCCAAATTACATGCCATAGGACAAAACCTCGCAAGAGCATCTCAGGATGTTACGGGTACACAACTCCGACCTGAAATATCCCAGGGCACAAATTACATGTCCTCCCAGAGCAATGTCTCGAAAGAGCATCCCAGGCTGTTACGGGTACACAACTCCGACCTATAGGATCTCCCAGACATGCTCATCTGCACAACCTGATCCACGGCCACAGAGTATCAACCTGATACTCACCATACATCATCCTGATGTACTCATGATCGTCCTGATCATCATCACTGCAACGTCCTGCTGCATGTCACCTGGAGCAACATCCTGAAGCTCATCATCCATGATCATCCTGATCATCACTGCAACATCCTGCTGCATGATCCACCTGATCATCAATGCATCTACCTGATGCATACCAAGTATCTACCTGATACATATCATCATACATGATCCTCCTGATCATACAATGTATCCACCTAATACATGATACATATCACCATACATGATCCACCTGATCATACAATGTATCCACCTGATACATATACAGATACATGGTCCAAGCATCCAACATGATGCATATACAAAATACATACACATGATCCAACTGATCATATCCAGCATCCAACATGATGCATACATACATAAATGATCCAACTGATCATATCCAGCATCCAACATGATGCATACATACATAAATGATCCAACTGATCATATCCAGCATCCAACATGATGCGTACATACATACATAAAAATGATCCAACTGATCATATCAAGCAGAAACCAGAACATCATCCTGATGCTCATCATCCAGCGCTTACATCGACAGCCATGTGAAGGATCCTCCTTCCAACATGCTTGGAATGGCTTCAGCAAATGTGTCCATCACTTCTTCCTCGAAGTGTCCTGGATCTGAATAACGCCAAGCCTCTCTCTGAAGTACTCGAACTTCACCCTGGCTAGTGGCTTCGTCAGCACATCTGCAATCTGCTCGTCCATCGCAACATACAGAAGCTTCACAGCTCCTCTCTGCACCATATCCCTGATATAGTGATATTTGATCTCTATGTGTTTCGACCTGTCATGAAACACTGGGTTCTCGGACAGCTTCACACAACTCTGGTTATCACAGAAGATACCAGTAGCCTCCAACGGGAGATCAAATAACTCAGACAGTAGCTTCCATAGCCATACTGCCTCACAACTAGCTGAACAGGCTGCAACATACTCTGCCTCAACTGTACTCAGTGCTACGCAGGATTGCTTCCTGCTAAACCAAGAGATCACACCTGATCCCATACTGAAGCAGCACCCAGATGTGCTCTTCCTATCTACAGCACTGCCAGCCCAATCTGAATCAACATAACCCTGGAGGTTAAACTTTTGATTCGCCTCATACTTGAGCCCATAATCCACTGTACCCTTCAGGTACCTCAGAACATGCTTTACAGCAACCAGGTGAACATGCCTCGGATCTATCAGGAAATGAATCAATGTGTTCACAACAAAGCAAATATCTGGTCTCGTGTTCGTCAGGTACATCAAGGACCCAATCATCTGACGATACATAGAGACATCAACCAGCTCAGATGAAGCATCACCAAGAAGCTTCAGATTCGATGCCATAGGTGTGGCCATGGCCTTGCAATCCATCATCCCGAACCTCTTCAGGATCTCTACTGCAGTCTTCCCTTGTCCAAGGAAGATTCCATCACTCTGCCACACCTCCATGCCAAAAAAAAATAGTGCATCACCCTCAAGTTCCTCAACTCGAACTCGGCAGCAAGCTTCTGCTGCGTGTCGGCAATCAATCTATCCTCACCTGATACAAACAGGTCATCCAAATAGTAGTATCGCTGGATTGCCTTCCTCAACCTTGTAGAAAAGGTTGGAGTCGGCTTTATTCTTGGTAAAGCCCAAACTGGATAGAAAGCTGTCTATCCTACCATACCAAGTTCTGCACACATATATGACTACACCATGCTGTCTTGAAATCCATTTGGTGCATCTTCTATTTCATCACTTTTGTATTTCTCAATGCTGCCATCTGCAACATGCTTGAGCTGATAGTTCCATTTGGAAGTCATAACAAACTTCCCTTCATGTCTTGGGACTACATCCCAAACATCATTCTTCATGATCGACGGATCATGGCATTCCATTTCTTCATCCCAGATCCTGGGAACTTCAATATCTTTGTTGCTAGAACAAATGTTGTAGTCCTTTTGTAGGTGAAGATATACGGTCTTTCCTACAAAACAGTTTAAATTGCATGATTAGAAACATCTCATAATTTTTAGAACAAATTCTTACACATAAAGAAATATGTCATACAGTCATGCAATTATCTTAGCCAATGCTTCAATACAACATTTATCCATATCCCGTAACTTTCTAGATGCCTTCCAATCTCTACCAGAACATTGTTAAGAGTGTGCACAACTCCCAACATGTCAGCAAAGAGGTTTCATTCTAGATAAGTAGCAATGGAATGTTGTACAGTGCCATAGGCCACTTACCCATGTATATTAGTAGTATACTGTTCATCAATGCAACTATTCTAATATGCACAATACATATCCTAAGTCTAGGAACATGAGCATATACATCATTGAACAATTTTATTTAAACAAACACATATGCAAGAAATGATAATTAAAATACTTATCTTTGTTTGTTCGTTGGGTGGACCCCCTTTGAGTCTTCGCTTCCTTGCAGGAGCTGCTGGAGTCCTAATCTGAAGTAGCTTCTTCTACACCTTTCTGTTGTGGAATGTAGAGAGATGGTCAACTCCCCCTGAATATCTGCATCCTTGCAGAAACTACTGAAGTTTGCTCCTTTGCTTTCTTGCAGGAACAACTGGAGTGTGCTCCTTTGCTTTCTTGCAGGAGCAATTGGAGTGTGCTCCCTCTTGATCTTTGCTTCCTGAATTACCTGTTCTTGAACTCATATTCATCCTTGGTCCCTATGCATGCTTATTAGTATCATGATTGAGTTATCCTTGTGATCTCATATAAAATCATACATTCATTAGTATACTATTAAAACACAATAATCTCAAGCATGTATAGTCATGATCATTTCAAACAGAAAATAATAAGCATTAGCATTCAAGGTTTATGTAGGATTCTTATGGTTAGTCAAATCATAAGAAACATAACATATCTAAACCTGTAATTACTCAAACCTATGACTCTTCGGGTTAGTTGAATCATCAATCAAGATAAGAGATATAATATGCATAAAACCTGTGATTATTTGAACCTATACCTTCATGATTCTTCTGGTTAGTCATATCATCAATTATGGTAAGAAACATAATATGCATACAACCATGATTATTCAAACCTATGACTTCATGAATAGTCATTATCAACAACAGTATAAGATCCTAATCCAAGGTAGGATTCTATCTTGATATAGGAAAAACATACCTGGATTAGCATGCTAGTTAGTTATGTCTAACATACTCACATGATGTCTTCTTATTCTTCTTCAATGACTTGTGCTAGTAACCTATATATCTCATAGGTTAGCCATTATAAAACCAAGTTATACATACCTCGTAAATGGATCTTCTATGAGATCCATGACAATGGATGAGTCTTTATCCTCATGTCATCATGATCATATGTTCTTGAACTGGGACATGATTTGTCTTTCTTGGTGTACCTTTCATGTTAGTAGACAACATAAACCTCATACAACACCATAATGCATTAGTACAATCATAAGTGTCAATACCCTAATCAATGAATATTTTCTATCGTGCATTCATAATTTTATTAAGGTGATATGACAAGTCTAAAATCAAGATTGTACTAACTGTAATAACATGAAGACAAACATACCATAAACTTAATCATGAACAAATCTCAAAACATTCCTCGATGAGTCATACCTGTCGAGATCGCTCGTAATCTTCTTATGTAAGGCCTTAGCCTCATCTCCCTCTGAAACATGAACTTCTTCACTTATGCAGGTGACCAATCCATCTTCTTCTAGGATTAACCCAATCCACTTGATTTGAAGGAACTGGACCTAGAGCTGGATATGGGTTTGTCAGAGAAACCCCAAAAATTCAAACTTTGAATTTCAAACTTCCGAAGGGATAGAAATATGCGCCTTGATGAGTTGATCAAACTGGTATATTCAGAATTGGAAAACTGTAAAGTTTCACTCCTCAATTTTGCCTTTGAAACTTCCGGATTCACTGGACGTGACCCTGAACTAGGGTTTGATGAAGCCCACTCTTCTGCCCAATCAAAAGGTTTGATCCGAAGCTCTAAGTTTCTATTTTTCTGAGGAGCTTCCAGCCGTGGTCACAGATTACAAAAATTCCCATTTTTACAGAAGCCCTAATTTTCCACTTTTCTGATCAAAGTCCTGAACTAGGGTCTGATCAAGCCCGGCCTTCTGCCCAACCAAAAATTCTGATCTTGGTCTCTAAATTTCGATTTTGATGAGTAGCATCCAGCCATGGTCTCCGATTACAAAAATTCCAACTTTCTCCGAAGCCCTAAATTCCGGAAGCCATGAATGAAGGTACTCAAAAATAATTCTGTTTTGACAGAAATATGTACCTGATTGTTTCTGGTGTAACTCTGAACTTTTTGATCCACAGGGTCTGAAAAAGGTTCCTGAGATAGCCTGACCTGTTAGCTTTCCATCCTAACAGGTCTGACCTCAATTGGATTCTCTGAGAGAGAGTTATGCCAAATGTCGCAACGTGACCTGTTTATGGGATAAAACAATAGAGCGAACTTGTACGGCGTGCCACGTGTCATTGGTTCAACTTCGGCCTCTGAAAAAGTTTCCTGAGATAGCTCAGCCTGTCATCTTTCCATCCTGATAGGTCTGACCTCAATTGGACTCTCTGAGAGAGAGTTATGCCAAGTGTCGCAACGTGACCTGTTTATGGGATACAACAGTAGAGCGAACTTGTACGGCGTGCCACGTGTCACTGGTTCAACTTCGGCCTCTGAAAAAGTTTTCTGAGATAGCTTAGTCTGTGTACTACCTGCAACATTTTATGAAATTTCATTTGGAGCTTCCTAGCCCAAGTTATGACATTTTTCCCAAGGTCACCTGATTTTGACTCAGATCTGGAAGAGACAGAAACCCTATATTGTACAGATCATAAATCACAAAGTACAACGAATTAGAGGTTGTCCTTTGGACACAAGGTACATGGAGATCTTATCTTCGTCCTGTAACAATTTCAGATCCGAAAACTTCGCCAAAACGGATTTATAGCGAAAGTGCTACGATGACTTGTTTTTGCTATATCAAGCCCTAGCATCGTAAGTGCAACAAGTGTCATACATGCCATATCATGCCTTCTTTCAGGCTAGCTCTGATACCATGTTAAATTTTCAGAATTTACTTCAATCTGATCTAGGATCTTAACTGAGAGAACAACATGTATAGCATATCTACAGCATATCAATCATGGAGACAATAATGCAAGCACATAAGAGACACAAAGATTTACTTGGGGAAAACCATAAAGGTGAAAAACCCCAATAACTTCCTCAGAGATAGATAGAGCAATGATACAACCAACCATAAGAGATAGACACAACCTAGCAGCAGATCCTCCTCCTCCATAAGTGCGCCGCTCCTCCTTGAGTGCATGAGTGAGAAGTGAGTGAGCAAATAGAGTGCCTCCCGCACTCTATTTATACTTGACTTGACTTGCCTTTTTACCTAACTCATGTAGGCTCGAACTTAACCACATAACATAATGCTGACTGGGCCAACCCCCAATAGGGTGGTCTAATAACCCTTGACCCACATGACTTATACAAGGCCGACCCCAAACAAGGTGGTCTAATAACCCATCAAGTATAAGTTACGACACTTACAATATAAATGACGACACTTCCGTATAGAGGAATAATAACATCTCTATAGGAATACAATATACATATATGTGAAATACATTCTGAAGTTACACATACATTAACAATTCATAGGTGAAAATGACAAATTTATTGTTATATACCTAGATGATATGACAGTATTCTCAAAATCAGATGAAGATCATCTTCAACATCTAAAGCAAACCTTCAGGAAATGTAGAAAGTTCGAGTTGTCCCTAAACCCTAAAAACTCCTTTTTTGCAATGATAGAAGGAAAATTGTTGGGACATATTGTATCTAAAGGAGTTAATATATTTCCAGATAGAGTGGTCGCTATAAAATTAATTGATTTCCCGAGAAATAAAAAGGAAGTATAGTCTTTTATTGGCAAAACAAATTTTCTCCGAACATTTATTCCTAATTTTGCTGAGATAATGAAAGAGATTACTGATATGTTGAGGAAAGATGCTGAGATCACATGGACTACAAAGGCGAGGAATTCTTTTAAACAAATAAAGGATGCCTTAGGAGAATCGCCAGTTTTAATTAGTCCTGATTATACCAAAGAGTTTCTTATATTTTCCTTTGCCTCTGAAGTTACTATCGGAGCAGTCCGTTTACAAAAAAATGATGAAGGACATGAGCAAACGATTGCCTATTTTAGCAGGGCATTGAGAGATGCTGAGTTAAAATATAACACTATGGAGAAACATACATATGCACTAGTGAAAGCACTCAAGTCATTCAGAAACTATCCTACAACTCTAAAATCATTGCCTACGTTCCAGGAAGTACCATCAAGGATATTCTTTGTAAACCAGATAGTGAAGGCAGAAGAGGAAAGTGGATTTCCAAAATCCAGGAATATGACTTGGAAATTAAGCCGACCAAGCTGGTAAAAGGACAAGGACTAGCCAAACTTCTAGGCTGAATCGAACTATCAAGCTTTGGAGATAAATTTGATAGACCAATTGCCCAATTAGGAGGAAGAAGGTACTCAACAAAATCTCCCTCTTAATATTTTGGAAAAAATTGCATATTCTGAATGGTATAAAGATATTGTTTACTACCTGCAACATTTAACTTGTCACCCTGATCTTGACAAAGCTAAAATGAGGTCTCTTAGACTCAAAGCTGTTAAATACTCCATTCTAGATGGATACTTATTTTGGAAAGATCCTCTTGGAGTTTTACTGAATTGTGTAATAGAGGAAGAAAATGAAGGTATAATAACAGAGTTCCATAAAGGTGTAGGACATCATGCATGGAGAGCCACTGCTTATAAAGTCCTTTGAGCCGGTTACTATTGGCCAACTTTGTTTACTAACGCTAACAAAATTGTTAGAGCCTGTAGCGAATGTCAAATGTTTGCAGGAAAACAAAAGATCAAACCACCGCCTCTCAAACCAATCAAAGTCGAAGCACCTTTCCAACATTGGGGTCTCGATTTTATAAGAGAGATAAATCCAAATTCCAGTGGTCAACACAATTGGATTCTTACTACTATTGACTACTTCACAAATTGGGTAGAAGCAATACCAACAAGAAATGCTAATGATGCTGTTATAATTAATTTCCTGGAAGAGAATATTCTAGCAAGATTCAGCTGCCCAAGGAAGATCATTACGGATAATGCCCAGGCTTTCAAGTCTGCCAAAATGATGAGTTTATGTCAAAATTACAACATTGAATTAATTCATTCAACAACCTATTATCCTCAAGGTAATGGCTTGACATAATCCTCTAATAAAAACTTGGTAACTATCATCAAGAAGATGCTGAACATAAATAAAAAGGCATGGATGACTCTCAGCTAAAATTTACATTATGGGCAGATAGGATCAGTGTTAAGAGAGCAATTGGCACTTCTCCTTTCCAACTTGTCTATGGTAAAGAGGTAGTCCTTCCTATTCAGCTTGGTCTACCAGTAATGAAGTTATTACAACTAGAACATGATGAAACAAATGACATGGAAAGAAGAATTCTTCAATTGATTGAGATTCAGCAAGTCCGAGAACAACTGGATGATACAACCAAGATACATCAGGAAAAAATGAAAGCAACTTTTGATAGGAGAGCAATAGCCAGGGATTTTCAACTGGGGGATCTTGTTCTAAAATGGGATGCTAGGCGAGAGTAAAGATCCAAACACGGTAAATTTGATGATTTCTGGCTCGGCTCGTTCAAAGTAGTTGCAGTCCAAGATAACAACACTTACGAGCCGACACATCTGAACAACGAGATCTGTGGGAACCCTGTCAATGGCAGGTTTCTAAAACGCTTCTTCTAGTATTAAATCTCTATCTTTTCTCTTCTAAGGAAGTTTTGTATCAATATGTATCATACTTTGTTTTACCTTCAATTTTCTTTTAGTTTTGTGTTTACGCTTGTTTCAATCACAATTTCTTTGTTTGAGTTTGTAAAAATGAAGGCTTGATATGACTCCACAACCCAATGGACTTAAAGGCACTAATCTACAGTTCTCAGCCTCTTCCAGAGAAAAAGGCTATCCCCGCTGAAGCCAATGTTGGTACTAATATTTTCACAGCCGACAGCAAACAACACAGTTGATCGCAGCTGACACCTGTGAGCGTATTGGGGATTTAAGTTTAAATCCGAAGGAAAAGGAATGAGGTTCGATCGCGGGAATGTTCGTGAGGTCGCCAATTGAAGTCCTAAGCGATCTCCAGAGCTTGACATTAAGGTTCATATCAATGCTGAAGATTTATTCAGGGCCCCAAAGTGCTCGACCTTTAAGCTAAGAGTTCGAGCTCTGAATTGAAACCGCCTTGGTCACGGGCGGTCTCAGGTTCATATCAGAGAACTGCTACAACACTTTTAAGGAATGAATTAACAATAATTCCAAGGTTATAACAACACTGAAATGGAAGTAGATAAATCGGATTCACAACAGATTTAGCAGACCTGTGATATATAGTAGAATTTGATTGCCTTCGGGATGATGATAGGGCCTTAGACTGTCACGATTTGGGTTGTACTGGACTGTTGTTGTCTTGGAATCTTGAACCGATGCTCAGCTGTAGATGGTGACACCTCTCTTACAGGCAATATGCAAGATTTTATTTTTCAGAAGCAGTAACGTCCTGCTGTAGGAGATTCCCAATTTAAGCTTTCCCTTATATTCTCAGAAATAGCATCAGACCACAAGTATCCAACGTGACTAGCCCCAGATCTTGTTCTTTCCGCAACAAAGAGCCTCCAAGGTGAATGCATTATCCTGTACAAAGGCTCATGCAATGATCTTTACGACTGCCAGTAGTGAAGATTTTCCAAGCTATTGAGTACGGTCTCACACAATACTTGCACCCTCCTTCATAAACCAGAATGCTCTCAACCAGAACTGCGCCCTCCCTTCAGTGGTGACAATGATGACACATGGTGCGCCCTCACTCCTTGCCCACATGAAACTCAAGAAGAGGATGCATCCTTCCTCAGTGATGAGTAGCAGATAACAAGTGTGCCCCTAGTAAGGAAGTGGTAGCAGCTCCTCTACCAATATGCCCTTATAGAAATGAACAATAAAACCTCTGCAAAAACTATTCAATCCTCCTCCAAGATTAAGCAAAATAGTAGATCTGCGTGATCTACTCAATAAATTGACTAGGAAGGATAGATTTCACTGTCGAAATCAATGTTGGCTAGGGCAATTCGCCCTCCACCCTAAATCAGCTCTCAGAGCTCTCAGTCCAATTCTCGACAATCAATAATAACAATAGATGCTAAGCAACTTGCGTTTTCCTTCTTTTATCATGTTGAGATTGCATGCCTTGACTTTTGCATGCCCTGACTTCCTTTTCTTTCTTTTATCAAGTTGAGGTTGCATGCATGCATCTTAAATGGCGCATGTCGCATGCAACTTGATTTATGGCTTGCATGTCATGCATGTCACTGGTTTCCTGTTTAGGCGGTCTCTTTTATCCCCTAATGACTTAATATTTTACTCAAGATTTGTTTTTATCCCATGTGGCATCAGTTATTAGTTAATTCCTCCGTTTGTCAAAAAGGGAACATTATAGATAGATCCATTTGTATATTACCACCCAAATCAGCAGTCCATTTCCTTGATAATAGCATGTCTCATGCTTTTGGTACATCAATGACAATAATATCCATGAGTAATTCAATAAAAGAATGTGTAGCAAGACCTACCTGAATGTCTTTGATCGACCTGCAAATTTTGACTTCTCTGGAGTCCATGGCACATATGTTCCGATAAGGTTCAGAGAACTTCAGGCCTAACTTGTACATCACGGCTAGAGGCATAACATTCGTCGAGGCACTAGAGTCCAACATACAGTTACGAAAAATTGAATCTCCAATCATTAATGAGATAAAGAATGGTTGATTATTCGGGTTCTTGTTTTCTGTAGGATTCATATTTTGGAGAATGATGGGCAAATCTTTGTCTTCTTCTACTGCACATATGGTTTGCATCATTTCTCCAAACCCAAGTGACTCAGCCACCTGGTTCTTCACCATTGGAATCTTTGCTAGCTCAAGTAACGCAACTAGGATATTCATAGCACCTAGGGCACCTGAAATATCAAAATTGGATTTTTTATCAGTAGTAAGACCAATTGAAGACTTACTTGCACTCACCTGAGTCCTCGGAGGAACATCGTCTTTAGGTACATTTGTAGATGCTTGTTGATTCATTTGAGGAACAATCCCCTTTCTTCTTTGGTAAGAAATGCCCTTGAATCTATTATTGTACATTCTCTCGTTTTCATCAGGAGAGGCATTTCCCCTAGCAGCTCTGCGAGTTGATCAACTTCAAGGGATTTTTCTCCTTGACTTGGCGCATATCCTCATCAGATAAGTGAAACCTCTGCTAATTTTTGTAGAAATTATTGCAGAGCTTTGGACTATGCTTGTTGCTTTAGCCTCTATTTCTTCTTAATTCCCAGTAATGAATACATGTTTTCTCATCGTGGAAATCTTGACATGCTCGGCAAAAGCATGTAAAATCATCTACCATATTTGTTGGTTCCAATGATGTAGGAGGCCCTGGATTTGCTGGAGGATCACTGTTGAAATTTCTCGGAGGAAATCCGTTCTGATGCCTTTTCGAGATGAATGGTCTGATTTTTTAGAGCATTTGTCTGTTGGGTAAAGTCAATCCTTAACCTCTTCATTTCTTCAACTATAAGATTGGTAGGACTTTCAGGAGATTTGCTGGCAGAAACTATGCTCGCCTTAGGCTTTTGTTCAACCTTATCTCTTGAAGAATGCAAGATATCAGGCTTCCCTTATGCCCTCCAACTTTCGTCTAAATTCCTCACCTTTTGCTTTGCAACTTCCAAATTTTGAGGCTTGGCCAAGTTGAGATGAAAGAGAAACTGTTGGAATTCATTAATGTAATAAGTCAAAATGATATCATCATTGGGCTTGTGAGTCTGAGGAATTGTTCACAAAGTCTCATCAAAGCTGTTATGAAATCCTTCGATAGCTTCATTCTCATTCCTAAGTTCATTCAATAAAAACCAATGATCCTTTTTTTCAGCGTGTTACTTCAAAACCTAGCACCCTCTCAATTGAGTAATTAGGACTGGTGTTAAATATCAACAACTATTCAGGAGATGCATCCAATGTCACCACAATGCAATCTCCCCTCATTTTAGGCCTGCTCCTAGAGCCACGAGAGGCTTCCCAAACTAGGTAAGAATAGACTTGTAAAATATACAATGGAAACAACTCTGTCCCTACAAGACCTTCCCACTGTTAATAGACCGGTGCCTTATTGGGATCAACGAAAGACATACAATAAATACCTAATGATTGAGAATGTTCAGGAGCATTTAAACTTGATACTGTTTAAGCAAGCAGATAAATTACTTTTCTGCAGTGAATACCAACAGCATAAAATTGGAAGAAAACCCAAAACCAACTGTGAAAATACCCTGAAAAGTACCTCTTGGTGATCAACGGCCTGAGGAGAGTCAATCCCCCCTAGGGCACACTTGTTTCAACAAATGATTGCCGTGTTTAGGGACTGATTTCACTTTCGGACCTGCAATTTTCTGCAGTAAGGGCTGAACAAAATAATTTAGCACTTAAAATCCTCCCAGGGTCACCCTGGATGACTTGGAAATGACCTAAAAAATTCTTGTAGCCCTTAGGGTTTGAAATTCCTGTCAAATTGGACCTGCAAAACACTTATACCAGATCTGCAATAACTTAAAGAAGGCCGAGGTCACCCTCCCTAGGGCTGATGTCACCTCAAATTAGGGCTTTTTAGGTTATAAAACCACTTTTTATTGTGATTTTTCACATTTATCATGGATTTATCAATGATATAACAACTTCAGAAAATTATAACAGCAGTAATTAACTTGGAAATTAACAAGTAAAGTAATTATCTCGACAAAAAAAAATATTTTTTGGATTTTTCACAAAACATTGTATTTTTAGGGTTTTGTATTTTTTCTAATATATAGTACATGAACTTGATAAAAAGAGACTTGAATGAAGAAGAGGGAATAAGACCTAAGTCTTGCGCCTTTAGGGCATCGAGAATTGAGATCAACGTTCCTACTAAGAATTGGCGATCCAATATTTGTATGAAATTATAAATTAGGGGAATGCCAAGAAGCCCTAGGTTGTGTTGGCTATGACCTTATTAGGGCGAAGAAAGATGCCAAGTCGCAATCATAAGAGAGACCTTTCAAGAGAGATGTTTCACTAACAAGACTATTATTAGGGATGTTTCACTAACAACACTATTATTATGCATAAAAACCCTAGGTTAACCTTACCTTGGATGCCTCCGGTAGTGCAAGGCAAAGAACTTAGAGATATTACCACAGTTGAGGAAGAGAAGGAGAAGAGAGTAGCTTCCCAAGGATCCTTTCACCTTAGACAAGCCTTGAAAGATAGTAGATCAACCTCAAACATCAAAATTATCCCTTGAAAACCCTAGATTGCTCAAGAAAGGAGGTGTGCACCACTTAGTCTCTCATGTACACAAGAAGAAATAAGAAAAAAGTCATATTTGATCCCATGATCTTGATTACAAATGAGGAGTTGCCTTATTTATACTTGAAAAGGCTAACTTAAACCACCTTTAGAGCCGACCTACCTAATTTGTCTTTAAAATGACTTTGAATTATTTTTAAGGGTTTGTCACCCATAATTTGGGGACTAAACCTTATAAAACATAAAATAATGATAAAAAATGATGAAATGCTACAACATGATGAAACATTGATCTTGGAAGGAGGACATCATGCCCAATCTAACCCCAACATTATGCTTTTGCCCTCAACGCCCTCCTTTTGGTGGTACAACCTCTTCATGCTTGCTTAGAAGGTGGATGATTTTCTCTTGATCACTTTGATGACCAAGAGGGAGGAGTAATACATGGAAAATAGGTCCAAGGGGGTATCCAGGAGGTGTGCTAAGGCGGGTATGACAACCCTTACAAGCGCAATCACCTCTAGAAAGCATAAAACATAAGTGTGGCTGGGAGCCCCAGGTCATGTGTCCTAATGGAATCATTCCAAAGAAGCACTAGAGCACCCACCCAGGGCATAAATACCCAATCATGATGGAGGACTTCCGGCCATCAAGTGGTAGTTAGAAGAGCCACTAACCCAGTACACCTTGAAATGAGAACCAAGAGAACCTGCCATGACTAGACCAAGGGACTTGAGCTCCACTAGACCAACACTTTTACATAAAACAAGCCCTAACTTGGCCTTTACAATGAAAAAGGACCCCTCCTCTTTGGTACATTTGGTAGGGTACATTGCAAAGTATTTGGAGGGTAATACAACCCATCTTTTTTTTAGCCCATCTATCATAAAAGACCTCTTCCAATTTTGTAAAAGTACTAATGCCTTTATCAAGTAGTCCAGTAATCCATTTCTCCGCTTCACCTTCCAAGGACAAAGAAAAAAAATTACACCAAAAATGAATATATTTAACATCCGTTTTACGCATTTATGACATAAAATCTTTCTAATGAGCATCAACACTAATGGCCTTAGTTCCATCAAAAGTAAGTAATTTACTGAGTTTTGGCAGATCATTCAGATATCTTAGCATACTAGTCAATTCAAAAGGCGCGTCCAAATCCAACTAGGGAGTCGCCATTGGAACAACATGAGCGAGAAATAAATGGTCGATATCTAATAAAGCTTTAGAGGATAATCAGGTAGTTACCTCCCTTACCTGTAGATGATGTCTTCTTTTTCGATAAACGAATTCAGGCTCATGAACAAAAATAAAATTACGTTGAGGGTTCACCCTTGTAGAGTACCTCTGTTTATTTTCTTCAGTTGGAGTTACCAGATAAGACCTACAAAGATAGTCCATAACAATAATCGTATCAAAGTACGAAACAAAAACTCACCTGAACTTTCCATGTGCCAAAACTGTCAAGCTTGTCAAAAATGAATTAATTTGACCAGGGAACACCTTGAATGGAATGTCATCATTGTCCCTTGAGTTCCTCGGCAACGACACCAAAAAGTGTTACTGCACAAATTAACACCCTTTCGATTAGGTTAAGAACTTAAGAGGCTCGGAGCTAAGATTGACAACTTTTTAGAAGATGCACCCAATGTCTTCACAATGCACTTTCCTCTCTCTTTAGGCCTTCTCCTATGGCCAGAGGAGGCTTCCCAAAGGTGATTAGAAATAGCCCTGTAATATATGCAATAAGAACAACACTATCTCTAATGAGACCTTCTTGTTAGTAGATTACTGCCTTAATGGAGTCAACAAGATATTAAATAAATTCTTGATGACTAGGAAAGTTTAGGAGCAGTGTAACTTGGTACTATTTGATTAGTAAGATGAATCAACTTGCTGCAGCAAAAACCAACAGTATAAACTTGTGTGAAATCTCGAAATAAACCGTAAAAATTTCTTGATAAGTACCTCACCACTTACCAACCAATGTTGAGGCTGCTACCCTAGGGTGCACTTGTTTTGATGGCTATATGATGCGTTTTAGGATTGTTTATACATTCAAATCCATAGCAGCTTGCAAAAATGGGTGAATGAATCATTCAACCACCTCAAACCCCCCCTAGGTCTACCACCAAGGCTTGGAGATGAAGTATGAATGCTTCCCAACTGTTAGGGTTTGACCTTTTGTAAGAAATGGACCTGCAAAACACACCAACGAGATCTGAAACAAGGCTGTACCAACCATTAGGAGGTGACTTAACCTTAGGTTGTGTTAGCCTTTGACCTATGATACTGGACATGTCCATATGGCCCATCGTGTCCTATGTCAGACACTAACATGGCCATGACATGTGTCCAACACGTGTTTTGATCTTGTCCATTTTTGAGACACGATCAAAACACGTGTTGGACATGGTTTTGGATCATGTCCTGACCTGCGCACTCCGTCTCTGAAAAATAGGACACAAAAAAGGCGGAAGGAGGTCGTGGGCCACTTAAAAAACAATTTTTACCTCTTTCTTTTTCATTTGCAAGTGAAGAGCAAGGGTTGAGAGTGTTTTTTTTTTGTAGGTGAAGAGCATTTGAAGGATTTCCTAGGGTTTGCAAGTGATTAGAGGGTGGATTTCGTTGGGAGCATTGCAATCTTACCATCAAGCAACAAGAAGAATGTCTCAATCAGTTAGGGCAATTGGTAAAGGGCAAAAGAAAGGGGGAAATACCCCAGCTGGTGTCTCCCCTTCTCTTCATCCTCCAAGCATATGTTCATCTACTCTTGGTAGTGCTCTATCTGTTGCTAGTGGAGCTCAAGTTCCATATAAACTTGTATTAGCAAGACTACAAGCCCAAGGGAAGAATTACCCTTTATGGAAGCATGTGACAAGGAAATTAGGGCTTGGGGAAAAGCTTGGTGGGGGAGGTAATGTGAGTTGGACTTGCAATTTTTGCAAGAATGAGTTCAAGAGCACCTATTACCAAGTTAAGGGCCATTTGTGTTGATTTTTCTTAGTTGCTAGATGCTTTTAACTTTTAATAACTTATTTATCACATAAACATAAATTGCATGCATATAAAGGATCACTGAAAGAAACACATTCACAGTAGACACACTGTTTACCTTGGGAAAACCCTCTCACCGGAAAACAAAACAACTTCTCTAGATAAGATTCTTCAACAAGATACAATGTCAAACCTAGTGACTAGCAGTAGTTATAGAAAAATGATATACAAGAAAGATACAAAATAACCTTTGAGTAGTTGAGCCCTTCTGAGAATGAAGAAGAGAGAAAGATAGTAAACCCCCAAAAGATGTCTTCACAATGCTTCTTGAACCCTTGACTATGCTTCCTTGAATCTGCACACTTCTCTCCTTGTTTGAGCGAATTGGTGTGTGTCAAATGAGGCACTTTCACTTCTATTTATACCGAAGAAGTCACTTTTCCTTATTGGGTCGACTTGACCTTTTTGACTGGGTTATTTCCACTTTAACTTGGCCGACTTGTTCTTGGGATGGTTATTATTCTTTCTTGTGGAGCCGGCATAAGAATATCTTCCGATGCTACTAGAAACATCAACAATCCCTCTTAATGAGGTAGGTATTCTTCTGACACATTCTTCAGCACTGCTTCTTGTAGACTTCTAGAATCTTCTATGGTCTAGAGAAGTTCTTTGTGAGCTTGTCATCCTTCGTGATGTTCTCCAAGGCCCGACCACTTCCAAAGTGGCTTCTTTCTTCTTTACTGACCCATTGTACCCCACTAGCCAAGTATATGCCTATCTGACCTCTCCAAGAGGTTTGACTGTTCCCCAATAGTCCTGACTATAACACACTTGAGTATTTGATAGTCACTGACAGTCTCAGAGACCTTGACTATTATCTGATAGTTATTTGAGGTCTTGACTATGTCTCTGCTCATGTGGGTGCACTCCACATGAGATACTGCAGCCCCTGGCTGTCTGAGTCATGTACCATGACTAATTGGTTTCTGATCCATGTACCACTGCATGACTAACTAGTGACTGAGTTAGGTATTGCTGCATGACTTATCGATGTTTGAGCCATGTACCACTGCATGGCTTATCGATGTCTGAGCTATGTACCACCACATGGCTTATCGGTGTCTGAGCCATGTACCACTGCATGACTTATCGATGGGGAAGATGCCTGAGTCATGTCCACATGACTAACTTGTTGGGGGGGGGGAATGACTACCTGCTATTGCCCTTGGAGAAACATCAACGCTCCCTCTCAGCAAGGGGAGTCATTTTGTACTATACCAAGCTTGTCCTGAACTTTAGATAGAGGCTTAGTGAGTATATCGACAATCTGCTCATCCGTGGATATGTATTGGAGCTTCACTGCTCCCCTTTGCACCATGTCTAGGATATAATGGTATTTGATCTTTATATGCTTCAAATTTTGATGAAATACTGGATTATCTGAAAGCTTCACACAACTTTGGTTATCACAGTACATCGAAGTTGTCTCTAACTCTTGATCAAATAACCTTGCAAGTATCTTTCAAAGCCACACTACTTCGCAACTGGCAGCACTAGCTGCTATGTACTCTGCCTCTGCAGTATGAGTGCAATGGATGTCTCTTTCCTGCTGAACCGTGAGATCATGGCTGATCCCAAGCTGAAGCAACATCCTAATGTGCTTTTCCTGTCCATTGCACTTCCTGCCCAATCAGAGTCTACATACCCTTGCAATTTCACTTCACTGTCTGAGACATTTGATTCCATATCCAACTATACCCTTCAAGTATCTCAACACATGCTTTGCTGCTATCAAATGTACATGTCTGGGCTCAACCATGTATTGACTCAAAGTGTTCATTGCAAAGCATATATCCGGTCTGGTGTTAACCAGATACATCAAGGATCCTATCATCTGTTTTTACATCGTGGGATCCACCAAATCTGAAGAAGAGTCACTCAACAACTTCATATTCATCACCATTGGTGTGGCCATGGACTTACAATCCATCATCTCGAATCTCTTCAATATCTCTATTGTATATTTTCCTTGACTAAGGAAAATCTCATTCCTAGATTCTTCATTTCAAATTCTGTTGCAAGCTCCCTCTTGCACTCATCTATGAGCTTCTCATCCCCTGTAAGAAATAGCTCATCTACATACAATAGTAATATCACTAGTTGGCCATCCACAACCTTGTAGTAAATATTCGGATCTACTTCACTTTTGCCAAAACCCAAGCTCATAAGAAATCGGTCTATCTTGGCATACTATGCCCTGGGTGCCTGCTTAAGCCCATACAAAGCTTTCTTCAATTTACACACATGCGATTCTTTGTCATGAGTTTCAAATCCTGGAGGTTGCTCGATATACACTTCTCCTTAAATTACAACATTCAAGAAGGCGGTCTTGACATCCATTTGGTGTAATTTCCATCCCATCACGAAAGCTATGGAGATAATAGCTTTAATAGTAGTGTGTCTAGCCACTGGAGCATCCCCTCATAATATATTCCCTCTTTCTGAGAGAATCCTGTAGCCATGAATCTTGCTTTGTACTTCTCTATGTTGCCATCTGCAACATGTTTGATCTTGTAGATCCACTTGGAAGTTACTATTGACTTCCCTTCTGGTCTTGGAGCCACCTCCCATTCATCATTCTTCATGATGGACTGGTACTCCTCCATCATGGCTTCATGGCTTCCTTCCATACTTGATGATATGTGGCTTCTTCATAACCGGAAGGTGCTATATCAATGATGTCACTTATCAGTGCCATGTAGCTAGAATACTAGTAAGGTCTTTTGCTTTCTCTGAAAGACCCATTGGGAGCACCATACTTCTCTACATCCTGGATCGTGCTCCGAAACCATGCTGGTCTCTTCTTAGAGACTGTCATCTCTCTAGGTGGATCCATCTGTGCTTCTGGCTCTATGATCTCATTATGATCTTCTGGAATATGTCCTTTTGGAGTAGAGTCTGTTGCCCGCCGAATGTGGACACCAGCAGCAGAAATATTTCGAAAGCTGTTTCCCAAGTGGGAAAGGTGTGGCCTTAGGGGCAAGCAAAGAGTCAGGTGCTGTCACTTGATCCCGACTCCTCCGTTTAGGCAAAATCCTAACGAAGCCAAGGGGGGTAGACCCTATAAAGAGTTTTAAAAGTTTTAGTGATGTATGATGCGGATGGGTGTTTTTAGAAGTTTTTGTGATTTACAATAATTAATTAATTAGTCCAAGCATGTACTTGCAAAAAATGTAAAGATACACAACCACTTGATAATGATGATTTAAAAGTAAGGCATCCACAACATGATATAATTAAAGCAGATAACAACAACTTTCAGATAGATAATAAGCAAAATGAAATAACTTGAACAATTGTTGCTGTTTGTGTAAGTGACCAATGCCAAATGGAGTCAATATTTGTGCTTGGGATGCTGAATACAAGTCTTGGATGTGCTTGAGAATGTTTTGCAAGTATTCTTTGTGAATTTTATTATAAATTTTAATGGTGAAGTTGATTATTAAGGGACGGGAATCTCCAAGATATACCTTTCGGTACAAGAGATATGTTCGGAAAATGGTCTAAGTGGTTCCGTACAAGGACATGTTGGTTGTCTGGAGTCTTTAGAGCGTGTTCAACACTACACCAACCAGGGATGTAGTCTAACGGTGCCCTTAAGGTCTCGGTACAGTGGTTCCAACGTCCCCAAGCAAAATTTGCCCACTTTTGACTATTTGACGATCAACACCGGATTTTCGTTGGTTTTTTTGGGAATAAATTTTATTAGATTGAAGTGGAATTAGGTGTGGAGAATTAATAAGTCTACAACTGCTTCTGGGTATCCCACAAGTAGGCAGAGCATACACAGTGTAGCAAATGTAAATTCCAATTTTATTAGGTGTTGTGAACAAGAACCATCGAGAAACTCTCCAACATAGAGCACTCTTGATCCGCCTTATGGCGAGATTCAAAAGATTTATGAAATGAAAAAATGTTTGAAATAAAATCTACACTACCCAAGAATCTCTTTCAGGTCTAAGACCGTACTTGGGAAAGCAAGGGGGTTAGCAAAACAAAAAGCAAGTAAACTTTCCGACAGAGAGCACTCTTGATCCACCTTTCGGTGAGATTCAAGAGATTTTGTTTTCTTTTTACTCGGCAATTTATATGAAATAGAAATACTGAAGCAAAGCTAAACTAGTTTGATGAAAATCAACTAAACAAGAAGATCTAATCTAGCAAGTTTTTGGAAAATGAAACTACTCCAGCAAAATAAAACTAAAGCTAATTGCGGAAATAAAACGAACCTAATGCAAAAAAGGGACAAGAGACAATGCAAGCTTCCCCCAAATGGGGAAAGTAGGGTGTGGGAGCCTTTATCCCACTTGCTTTTTATTAATTGTTACAATGTTTTTTTGGTTTTTCTTCACTTGAAAGCACGATATTGGATGGGGGAATGAAGAAGAGGGAAGTGCTTTTCAAGGAGTTTGTTTATTGTTTGCTTGCTTGCTCCTAGCCTTTGGGCTCTGTCTTGATTTGTCTTCTTTGGTCACCTAAAGAATAAGAGCTCTAAAGAAGTACTTATTAATGGATTAGGAAAATCAAAACAAGATTGAAAACTAGATCTAAACTAAACGAGCATGCAAATACTAACAAATGAGAGCGAGAGAATCAAACTAAGTATGAAAAGAGACGAAGCTAATGCAAACTTGAAAAATTTAGACTAATGCAAACAAATCTAAACTAGATGCAAGTTAAGTGAGACTAGCACTAAATCTAAGTATGAAAATTGAAACTAAGTGCAAGCTAAGAGATGGATTAGATGCAAACTAAAGTCTAAATTAATACAAACTAAACTAGTATGCAAGCTAAGTATGAAATATAAACCAAAAATGGAAAAGAGACCAACAAGGAAGACAAGGGAAGAAGGAAGAAGAAGCAAAAAGAGAAAGAGAACAAAGGGAGAAGAAGGCAGGGCAAAGCAGAAGGCAAAAAGCAAAGAGAAAGAGGAAGGATGAAGGGTAAAAGAGGGGCTACAAACAGTGATAAAAGAGGGCTGAAAACAGTGGTAAAAGAGGGCAGCAAAGGGGATAAAAGAGGGCTGAAAATAGTGATAAGAGACTGGCTGCAAAAAAGAGAAAGGAGAGGGCTGAAAACAGTGAAGGAAGAGGGCTGTAAACAATGGTAAAGATGGGCTGCAAAAAGAGAAAAAGTGGCTGTAAACAGTGAGCAAAGAAGGGCTACAAACAGGGATAGAAGGGCTGCAAACAAATGGGAGTGAAGTGGGTGCAACAAGGGAGAAGATGAGGCTGCAAATTTAAACAAAAAAAATCAGAGATGAGAGAAGAAGGGGCAGCGAAACAAAGGAGAAGAGAATGGGTTGAAAATGAAGAAGAAAGGGCAAGGAATCAAGAATACAAATGGAGACAAGGCTAGCAAAAGATAGACACCCTTTAAAAGATCAAGTGCCTTGATTATGTAACCAAATTTAAGAGAGTTTGAAAAATTGAGATTTTGAAGGTGAACAAGAGAGAGAGAACCACTTAGCTTTTTGGATCTTTGAAACAAATTTGGAACTCACTTAGTGATTGCTTGTTGGATTTTTGCTTGGCTCCAAGAGAAGTAGATGCAAACTAGCTCAACCTTTTACTCGGTAGATTGGAGTGATCTACAAACAATGAACTCATACACTTGCAAAATGGGATTAAATCATGTACTATCTACTAATTGAAACCAAGAAAGCATGAGATACAACCAAATAAGACAATGCTCTTTTAGATCTCTAAGAGTAAATATGTAAAAAGACAGCTTGAGATTACAAATGTCTAGCCTTATGTGCTTATGTAAGCCCTCTAAACTCTAAAGCACGATTCAATAACCAGATTAACAAAGCAAGAGAAAATTTTGGAATTATATCACCTCATTCACCAAAGCAATTGCATCCAAGCACTACACCACATGAGCCTCCAAAGCCTTTCTTTTATTCAAAAATTGCATGAAAGCAATAGACATTGCAAATTATTTCACCAAAGGTTCTCTGCAAAATTCTCCACCCTGAATGGGAGAAGAGACCTTTGTATTTATACACAAAGAGAAGAGCCAAAGACCTAGGTCGAATTTGCATGAGAGAGGCCAAGTAGGGCGCATTCACCAACTAACTGGAGTCTTTATGCCTTGATCTGAGGGTTGAATTGAGCATTGACTTGAGTTTTGGGGTGAGGTGGCCTCCACCTAGGCGAGGTGCCCCCCACTCCACTTTGTAATCATCTCCAAGCCAACAACAAGAGGCCACACAAGCAATTTGGCCAAGCTAGTGAAAGAGGGTGCAATTCCCAAGGCACAAATGACTATAGTGCTCTGATACTTAATTGAAGTCAGTTGGTGAAGATTGAAATATTCCTAGATACTCTCTGCCATGTCATTTAGCTCTTTACTTTATTCAATTTGGCTTTTTTCTGGAGAGATTTGGATTTTCTCCATTTTATTATTTTCTGATTATTTTTAATGAAATATTCCTCATTTATTAATTTTGAGGAAATATTCAATTAAGTGCAAAATAATCATCAAAAACTTAGGATAAGTGGGTTTAGGGGTTAAATGGATACCCTGGCTTAGAAAATGAGCCTCCATTTGCCAAACTCCCACCCCAAATCACTTAATTATTACAAATTGAAAATTTTCAATTAAACCATAGGAAAAATGGCTTAATTAATTGAAAAATTTAATAATTAAAAAATAAAAAAGTTGTGCGCGTCCACTAATTTTTTTTTTCGGACAATGTTTTAGCACACCTAGGGACCTAGGAAATGACCACAGAACATACCAATAGTGTCTAGTAGGTTCATATTTTACAGTTGGGCTCTAATTACCCCCAAGCCTACAAATGCCAAATTCGGGCATTCCAGCTTTGGAGGTGGTACGAGAAAAACTCATCGATTATTACTCGGCTAAAGGCAAAGCATAATTGACAAGGGAAAAAACTCCTTGGAATACCTTATTTGACTGTCAAGTCTTAGGGAACCGAGCCACTCAAGACCCCCATACTAGCACACTTTATTACAGACCCCATTGGGCATGGTCATTTCAACACAAAAAATAAAAAGTTAGCCAAAATAGGCTAAGTCCAGAACATCTGAACCTCTGAACTCTGGAAATGAACATGGATCATGTTCAATAACTGGCGGCTCAATAGAAGTTCAACTATTGTACAAAATAGTTGGTAACAGAGTCTTCTGCACTTGTTTTCTTTGGAGCTTTAGGCTCCTCACAGTCCTCATCCATGTGAGACTTCCTGGATTTGCTGAAGGCTGTATCTTCATCAAATGTCACATCCCTGCAGATCTCGATCTATTTCTGTCCTGGGATGTAAATCCTGTACGCCTTTGAAGTCTCACTGTAATCGACAAAGATGCCCTTTCTTCCCGAGGGCTCTAACTTTGTCCTCTTATCCTTGGGGACATGTATATACACTGGATAGCCAAATACCCTCAACTAGTTGACTTCTGACTTCTTTCCGGTAAATGCTTCTTCTAGTGTCTTGTTTCCCAATATTCGATGAGGACTCATATTCTGCACATATGCAGATGTCCTAGCTGCCACTTCCCATAGATGCATGGGTATGTCTTGGTCATGAATCAATTCCTTTGTTGCTTCTACAATGGTTCGATTCTTTCTTTCCGCAACTACATTTTGTTGGGGATGCTTCCTTGCAGAAATCATTGAATTCATTTAAGGTGAATTCTCCTCCATTATCTGACCTCAAAACTTTAATCTTTCTTCTATAAAGATTTTCAACAAGAGCTTTGAATTCCTTGAATTTATTCAAGACTTCATCTTTTGTTTTCAAGAAATATATCCATGTTTTTCGTGAGAAGTCATCAATAAAATTTACATAGTACAAATTCTTATTGAGGGAGGGTGCTGACATCTGTCAGCATATGTCTGAATGTACTATGTCCAAGATTCCTTCTGCTCTACTGTAACCAGTGCAAATATCTCCGATTTCTCCCGATATTTCCGATTTCTCTTGAGTTTTTCATGTTGTCGATTTGACCAATATTTTCATAAATCTTCAGGTCTAAGTTTACTCTTATCGATATTTTTCGATAATTCTCGATATTTTCCCCGATATTTCCGATAAGTTTCTTTCCAAACCCTCGACGATATATTCCCCGACATGATATTTGCAACATTGACTGTAACTGCTTGAAAACGTTCCTTTGACCTTCTTTCCAAGAGCACATCCTCTGCACATGCCTTCATGTTCCACCTGGATGTCTCGTAGTCCAGTAATCATCTTGCTAACAATTGGTAGAGCTCTGTAGTGAAGATGAGCAAATCTTCTATGCCATAGCTCACTTGAGCTAACATTGTCATGCACCAAGGCTGAGCTGGGTGTTCCTTCAATTTGTATAAGCCTCCCTCACGAACACCGATCATAGTAGCTGAATCATTACTTGAATCTTTTGACCACATAAGAACTTGGCCATCTATAAATGCTACTCTGAAGCCTCGATCTACTAAAGCTGATATAGAGAGAAGATTCTTCTTTAAACTTGTTACAAATAATACATCTTTAATCTTCATGGCTTTTCTTGATTCCAATTGATAAGAAGGTTCTCCTACTCCTTTAATTGCATACTTGGAGTTGTCCCCAAGTTCCACTTGATAGGATGAATCTCTTTGAAGTACTTTTGTGAGGGAATCTTTGTAACCAGTCATGTGCTTAGATGCACCACTATCTACTAACCAGGTATCACTTCCATGAGTAACAATACCTGTTAATGCTGAGATAAGTACAAGTTCATCATATGATACTTCCCTTGACTTCTTGTGTGAAGTAGGCTCATCATCATCCACCATATGAGCATGATGCTTCCTTTTCCCCTTTTTGTTCTCTTGAGTGCAATTTCTTGTATAGTGTCCCAACTTGTTATAGTTGTAACACTTGATCTTGGACATGTCCTTGTTTTCTGATACTGGTCTTCTATCAGTATTCTTGGTAACCTTTCTTTCTTTTCCTCTTCTTGCATGAGCTGCAAGTGGTTGATTTTCTTCATCATTTGTCTTTTGCATTTTGGATATCAACCTTTCCTCTTCTTGAGTACAATCGGTCCATAGCTTGTCAAACTTGGGTAGCTTTTTCCTTGCGTAGATACTTTGAACAAACACATCCCAAGAAGAGGTAAAACAATTCAATGTTGTCAACACGAGCTCTTTCTCTTCTATAGTATCTCCAATAGCTGCTAGTTGATCCTTGATTTGAGAACCCTTGTAAAGTAGGAGGACACTATCTTTGACTTGTTCATCATCACATTCCCTAGTTGATGTCTCAACAATAACTTTCTACTAGTATTCTTGCTTTCATATAATCTTGTCAAGGCTTCAAACATTTCGTTAGGAGTCTTCAATTCTGACACATGAGGGATCAAGTGGTCCTTGATTGAGTTAGATAGAATTCTTTTTGCTTTGATCATATTCTTCTTGTACTTTGCTTTAGCCTCCCCTTCTTCTGGTTCTGGGGTATCTTCTTTGACACAATTTAAGAGATAATTCTCTTCTAGAATGAGAAGTATCCTATGCTTCCAAGACCTGAAGTTATCTGCTCCATCCAGTCTATCCTCAACCCTTAGATTGGCTGTCATTTTGTCAACATTGAGATTTGACCTAGAAACTCTAGCAGAAAGTAGGTAAAAAATGAAGTTTGCCAAAAATGAGATCTGACTCCATAGATAGTTGCGCCCTCATAGGGCAAGTTCAAAGATGCTAAGATTGAACCTAATCTGTGGATAGAAGGGCTTAAAACTGGAAGCCCTAGTCCTTGACCCCCAACAAAAATTAGGTCAAAATTGAAAATTTCATCAAACTGAAAATTGCTTCCATAAAAAAGTGCTCCTTACTAGGGCGAGTTCCAAGATACTGTTTTGAAGTCCAATCTATGGATAAATGTGCCCAAACTTGAAAACCCTAGTTTTCGGCAGTTCATTGGTAATTGCTTCTATTAAGTCTTGCTTTGATACCATGTTGATTTTTCTTCGCAGTTAGATGTTTTTAACTTTTTATAACTTATCTATCACATAAACATAAACTGCATGCATATAAAGGATCACTGAAAGAAACACTTTCACAGTAGACACAATGTTTACCCTGGGAAAGCCCTCTCACGAGAAAAACCCAACAACTTATCTAGATAATATTCTTCAACAAGATACAATGTCAAGCCTATTGCCCAACACTAGTTAAAGAATAATGATATACAAGAAAGTTACAGAATAACCTCTGAGTAGCTGAGCCCTTCTGAGAACGATGAAGAGAGAAAGATAGTAAACCCCCAAAGGATGTCTTCACAATGCTTCTTGAACCCTTGACTATGTTTCCTTGGAACTGTGCACTTCCCTCCTTGCTTGAGCGAATTGGTGTGTGTCAAATGATGCACTTTCACTTCTATTTATACTGAAGAAGTCACTTTTCCTTACTAGGCCGACTTGACCTTTTTGACTGGGTCATTTCCACTTTAGCTGGGCCGACTTGTTCTTGGGCTGGTTATTATTCTTTCTTGTGGAGCCGACATAAGAATATCTTTCGATGCTACTAGAAACATCAACAATTTGTTGGGCTTTCCTTGTGGGCTTGTTGCATGTAAAGCAGTGAGTGTTACCCAATGAAGGGAGATGGAAAGAGAGGATTATGTTGGCTTAGGGAAGGTGGTAGCAACAAGTAAGAAACAAAAGAATGAGGATCCTCTTCCATTCTTGAGGAAACCCTCTAGCACTAGGCCTTCACCTAGCAGATATGGGAGTGAGCTTGATATTCAACCAATAAGAAAGAGGCAAACTCCAAGTGGTCCAATGGACAAGATTTTCCAAAGAGAGGCACGAGATGAGGTGGACCTTACCACTGCTTTTTTTCTATCTCAACTTCATTTCATTCAATGTTGCACGGTCACCATTGTTTATTGAGATGTGTCGAAGTATACTTGAACGAGCTCCAAAGGGTTATGTGCCTCCTTGTTAAGAGAAGCTTAGAACCACATTGTTGGTTAAAGCAAAGAAGGAGGTGGATAAAATCTTATAGCTAATTAAAGCAACATGGCCCTCATTTGGTGTTAGTATTGTTTCTGATCGATGGACGGATGCAGCATGCCATCCACTCATCAATTTCATGGTGTCTTCCCTTAATGGACCAGTCTTCTTGAAAGCGGTGGATGCTCTTGAGAAATACAAGGATGCACAATATATCGGTGAGTTGTTCATCAAAGTCATTGAAGATGTAGGTGTTGATTCTTGTGTACAAATCATCACAGATAATGCACCTGTTTGCAACTTTGCAAGGTTGCTGGCATGATTGTGGAAGCTAAGGTTCCACAGGTATTTTGGATACGTTGCATAATTGCATTGTTCATTCTTTGAACTTAGCACAAGATTCATCTAGATTCTAGGGGAAAGGTCATTTTATAGATTTGTGTTGTAGACTCATTTATACTTGCTTTTATTGCTCCTACATGTATTTTGAACACCTTGCATTGTTTATTCTTTGAATTTAGTACCGAGATCTATTGCTTCAAATGTGACATGGATTGGCAACCTTATTGATTATGCATGCCATATCTGTAATTTTGTACAAAACCACACCAATGGCCTCACAATCTACAAAGAATACACACATCTTTCATTTGATGAAGATTGCAGATACTTGGTTTGCTTCCTCATTCATCATGCTTAAGAGGTTGAGGGAGGTCAAAACCGCTCTTGAGTCCATGGTTATTTCATAGTTTTGGTCGTTTCAGAGAAAGACAGATCAAAATGCTTCAATAAAGGTAAAAGACACAGTTCTAGATGATGGTTGGTGGGAGAGGGTAGATCTTACAATTAAGATCATGGAACCAATAATTTCTTTCTTGAGGTTTGCAGGCATAGACTAACCCATCCTAGCAGATGTTTATGAGGATTGGGATTCCATGATTGAGTCCATGAAGACCATTGTTACAGAGAATGGGTGTCCCCGAGTATGAGACATCGACAAAGAAGTTATGGTCCACCATACAGGATATTCTTATCTCCAGGTAGGATACGAATTGCACACCCTTGCATTGCTTGACACACTCGTAGAACCCCAGATTCTACAGTCATGAATGGCTCAATGGTGGGCCCTCACACAGAGTCCCTTGTCACATGGATGGAGAGATCTCATAGGGGAGGAAGATAGCATTTAGACGGTTATATTAGGATAGAGACTCACTTGATGAGGTGGAGGAGGGATTTGTAGAGTTTTCCACTGCCATTGGGAGATTTGGAGGCTATGATGTGGTTGGAGACAGGGGGGTTAAGAAAACCTATTCTTGGTGGAAACTCATGGGGCAACATGCCCTATTCTACAAAAGTTAACCTTGAGGATCATCTCTCAAGTTACTTCATCCTCTAGTTGTGAGAGGAATTGGAGCATATGGGAACTTGTACAATTTGAAGAAGAGCAGGTTTGAGTAGTCCAGGATAGAGATGATGGTGTATGTGCACACCAACCTTCGTCTTATTTACAGCCAGAGGGAGGAGTGGGTGAAGGGAAAGACAAAGATGTGGGATGTGTTTCCTGATGATATGGGTTTGGATAGCTGTTGAGTTGGCATTAGCCAACATGGATCTTAATGATCCAGTGCTAGAGCCGGTAACTTTTGATGATAGTGATCCTATGGAGGGGTCATCCTCCACACCAATAGATGTAGATCCTCATCCTGAGATGGGTAGAGAGGCTGAGGAGGAGGAGGACGAAGAAGAGAGCAGTGATGATTTTGTTGATTCAGGCATGGAGGAGGACTATTGAGTCATTGACAGATGAGATTCTTCCATCTTGATCTACCCCTTTTTGTATTTACTATTTGCCAGTGGCCTTCCGACATCTATGTAATACATTTTGATTTTGATAACTTAATGAGAAATATGGTTCTGACATCTTGATCTATGACTATCATCTATGTGTCTCATTGTGATTTGTGAATGTGTAATTACTAATGTGTATTGATTCTAATTTCTATTGAATACTTGTAAATGTTCTAGTTTCTAAAAAAAATGGATCTATATGTCAATATTTTTAATATATATATATAGAACGTGTCCTCTGTGTCTTGATTCCGGGATTTGCCGTGTCCGTGTCGGATACTTGTATTTCCGTGTCCTCCATGTCTTGTGTCCTTGTGTCAGGGGTATATATATAATTATATAGAACGTGTCCTCTGTGTCTTGATTCCGGGATTTGCCCTGTCCGTGTCGGATACTTGTATTTCCGTGTCCTCCATGTCTTGTGTCCTTGTGTCAGGGGACTTAGCCTTTGATCTAGTTAGGGAAAACAAGATGCTGAGCTCCAAACAAGAGATACCCTTCAAGAGGGATGTCTCACTAACAAGGCTAAGCTATTAAGCATAAAACCCTAAATTATTCCTACCTTGTTCGATGCCTCCAGTAGTGCAAGACAAGAGATTCAAGATCTTATCACAATTGAGAGAAAAAGGATAAGAGAATCTTTTCACCTTAGAATAGCCTTGAAAGATAGTAGATTGGTTCACGGTCTGGTTCTGTTTCTGTACCAGTCTGACCCTTGGCTGGTTCCGAGTCTGATAACTTTGGTTAGGAAAGATCTCAGTATATGTGTTCTTGAATTTTCTACTATTGAAACTTGATTTGTGAAGAGTATCAAAAATTAAAACTTTTCTGTTGTGCTTTGTATTTTCTCAGTTCCTATACCTTAACTACCTCTTGTACCTGGCTAGTTGCAACTGTTGTTTATACTTTATAGTATATACATTACTATTTCTGAAGGGTGCAATTCAAAATGTTAAACTGTATTAAATGGTGGTTGATTAATATGATGAGTCTTGTTTGATACTCTATGGAAGATACCAATTCTAAAGGTTTAATTTATGTTTTTCTTCCTGAACAGACAAATATCATACTTTTCTTTACTTCTGTTGTGGTTAATTCCTTATCTGTAGAAAGGTTTTGACTTATCCATCTTGTAATAACATCAAGGTGTTCCATCATCTGTCACTGGTTTGTCTAGGAGCTTAGTGACATCATTTCCTGGTCCCTGATAGATACGTGGATACGTTGGATCTTTATCAATTTTCAAGAAATTGGACAGAAACCAAACTGGAAGTCTTATTGGTCCTTTTCTTGCTGAGTTCTCGAGATTTAGAATATTAATAATCTTTGTTGGTTGCCTTGAAAATCACCTTGCCAGTTGAATTAGGTGTGCAAACTGACACATTTAATTTGATAGTACAATTCATGGCATTTAATTATAGAGTTGCCGTATTTTGATTTTGGTTGAATGTAAGGAATTAAATGGAATATTTCTTGACTTCTTTAGTGTTGATCTAAGATGAGCCTTTCTTTTGAATTTGTATGCATGCTGCTAGTTATTTTCAGCTGCAGCTGAAGTCCTTCGAAAAATAGGTGAAGATGAAAGGTTGGTTCAAGAGTTTGTAGACCTTGGTGCCAAAGCCAAAGCTGCAGCTAATGAAGCTATGGACACTGAAGCTATGCTTGGAGACATACCAGATGAATTCCTTGATCCAATTCAGGTCTGCAGGATTTTGCTTGTTATTTCTTTTGATATTTGACTTCCATTGATAGTATGCCAAGCAGCTGATTTGTTGCAGAGTTGACCAGATGTCTTAAATCTTTATTGTGATTAACCTGTACTGAAAATTGTTCTGTATAATGGCAGTGCACATTGATGAAGGATCCTGTTATTTTACCTTCATCAAAAACAACTGTGGATCGAGCAATAATACAAAGACATCTACTGAGTGATGCTGTGCGTGAGATTTGACCTTATCTGAACCGTATTTTTAAGTTACAATGAACTTGTCAATAGTGTTCTAGTTATTTACATTCTTTATGCTATCTAATCCCGTCTAACTTGTACCTGTTCAGACTGATCCATTCAATCGATCTCATCTTACTCCTGAGATGCTGATCCCTAATGTCGAGCTGAAGGCTAGAATTGAGGAGTTCATCTGGTCCAAGTCATCAAGGAGCTGAGCATCATGGGCAAATTACCGTTAGATGTACAATATTATGATCGGATCAAATTGTGGGTATAGGATTTGCAAGTACTGATTGCATTGCCCCATAACCAGAGAAAACTTCAAGGGGTAACATTTGCCACATGGCTAATTTTTCGAATATATGTAAAAATGATTTGGCATTTCAAAAATGAATATTGGCCCAAATTTCTGTGAATCAATTTATTTTATGTGAAAAGATAGCCATACTTCTCTGTGAATTGTATGAATTCCTTAGACATTTCAATTTTTTTACAAAATATTGTCAAATATTTATAGTCAATAATTAGAGAATTATAAATATTTGCCAAGGTTCTGCAGTAAAAAGAAAACTATGGCTGTTAAAAAAATTTCATGCCCGAAGCACTTCCCACTTCAATTCTTTTGATTACAATGGGGTTGCCAAAGTGTGGCTGATTTTGATGTAAAAGGGAATTTTGATTGCTGGGAGTGTGTGCATGAATGTTTTAAAGTACCATGTACGAATACTTCATCTGATTTCAGAGACCAGGTTTATGAGCTGGCAAGAAAATTATGCCCCCTACAAAATTTCCCTGCCCATAACACTTCCACTTCAATTCTTTTGATCACTTTACAACCAAGTTGTGGCTGATTTTGATTGAAAAAGAGGAATTATGATCTCTATGATTATGTGCATGACTGTTTTGAAGTTTCATGAACAATTACTCCAATCTGATTTAAAGATTGATATGTAGTTGAGACGGAAAAGGATTATGAATTATAAATATTCCCAAAGGTTTGTTTCTATAGGAAAATAACAATTACCCCAATCTGATTTAAAGATTGATATGTAGTTGAGATGGAAAAGGATTATGAATTATAAATATTCCCAAAGGTTTGTGTGTCTACATGAAGATAACAATTACTCCAATCTGATTTGAAGATTGATATTTTGTTGAAATGGAAAAGGATTATGAATTATAAATATTCCCAAAGGTTTGTCCGTCTACAGGAAAATTACGGCTCAAAAGTTTTCCTGCCCAGAACAGGTCCCAGTTCAATCCTCGTCATTAAATTAGAGATGCCAAATTGTGGCTGATTTTGATGTAAAAAGGAAATTATGTTCTATAGGGGTATGGACATCACTGTTTTGGAGTATCATGCACAAATGCTTCATTTATTTTCAGAGCCCAGGTTTTTAAACATCACTGTTTTGGAGTATCATGTACAAATGCTTCATCCGATTCCAGAGCCAAGGTTTTTGCACTAGGAAGAAATTATGGCAATTTCATTGCCAATAACACTTCCCACTTCAATTTTTTTGATTACATTTGAGCTGCCACATTGTTGTTGATTTTGATGTAAATCATAAATTACAATCTCTGTGTCTGTGCATGATTGCACTGAGAGTAGCGAGGTGCTCTACAGCCCAATATGGTGGAGATGTTGTCACGTACGTAATGTAACACTACATTATCAAAAATAAAAAAAACAAATAAAAAAGTACATGTTGCTCATAAAATTAAAAAAATTATGAAAAGTAATTTAAAAAATCCATGTTGACCTATAAAATAAAAAAATAAAACTTAAACCGAATCTATCAAACAAGAGAGGTATCAAATTTCTTGAGCTTAAGATTAAAAAAAATTACACCTCAAGAAATTGGATCCCTCTCAGTGCTTGATAGATCCGAGTTTAAGTTGGATCTATGCTGGTTATTATGTCTTACCTTCCAGACATGCGTTCAAAGATATTCATGTTCCTAAACGAAAGCCACTGTTGCGACAAGAACTCTTCCTCTCATTTTAGGGCAGTCTTTTTTGGCAAAGGGGAGGAAACCCTAGAAAAAATGGTCTATAATGTTCTTTAGAATAAATGATGGTGGAACTTGCCAAGCCTAGTGCCTAGCCAGTTGGGCTATGGAGTTTTGATCAATAAACAAGAGAGTTTGAAATGGATGGAAAACACGTAGCTAAGCCATTATACATGCACTTTAACCAATTTATTGTACACACATAGGAACTTCAATAAATAATAATAATAGACAATAATAGTAAAGATAATCAATGTGTATATAAATATACTGTCTCATAGCATTATAATCATATTCTTATTCATTACTTGGTTATTATATATGTCTTTTATGGATTTTAACTTGAGCCTTATATTAAATATTAATTGAATGAACTATGTTCATATTCTTGAAATGAAATGAGTTTTGTTCATTTCATTGCATCGATAGTAACACGGTGCTTTACAACCAAGTATGGGGAGATGTTGTAACATTATATCTAATTTTACAAAAAAATAAAAATAATTAAAAAAATTATGTCGGCTCATGAAATAAAAAAATTAAAATCAACATAGATCCATCTTAAACCTAAATCTATCAAGCACAGAGAGGGATCAATTTCTTGAGGTGTAAAAAGTTTGAGATGAAAATTATTTACACCCCAAGAAATTGGATCCCTCTCGATGCTTGATAGATGTGCGTTTAAGTTGGATCTATGCTAGTTCGGTATAACAATTTCGTTTATGGTTTGGCCCTTGGCCATATCACTTTTCAGACCTTGTCTGATTCTAAATGTTGGTCACCCTTTTTTCTCATGGTTTCTCTGATTTGGGTCTTTTACGACAACTTGGCCTTTGTGCCATTTAAATTATCACTTTTCATCATGGCCATTTTCTTTAGATATAAAAGAAATTTCTGTTGCTATAAAAGAGAAAAATAAGAGAAGGGTTCATAATAGAAGAAAATAGTGTTTAGAATAGAAGAACAAGGTTAAAAATAAACTTGTACACCTTCACCCAACTACTATGAAATCAATTGCACTAATGAGACGTGGAAGAAAATTGAGTAATTGCTCATGAATTGGTAATAGGAGATGGAGTCATCAGTGTAAAATTTGCGACATTGCTGCTAAGCTTTACGAGCTGCCATTCATAAATCTGTAATTCAATCTGTAGCAACTGTTAAGATAGAGAGTCTTGCCATTTGGCTAAATTAGTAGAAATGATATCAGTGCACACCATTTATCTAAGAATTGTTTTGTAACTTCTCACAATCGTAACCTTATTACATGTCCACTTTGGAAGAATATGGAATTGCAACACTAATATAGTAGGAGACATAAATTGTCCCATTTCAAACATCAATCATTAACTGTAAATTACCAACAAAAAAGTCAACTGTATCTATCTGCTATCTTGGAGGGTAAAAAACCTGTTTGCGGACAAATGTGCATTTGAGGGAATAGGTGGCGGGTCCAATATTTCTGCTAGGACAAAGTCATATATGTCAGATTGGATTGCTACTAATCATTGTTAATGCCCTAAGCATAATTCATTATTAGTTATCTTTGGCTTGGCTTAGTAGTATGTTACATCACGATCACTTCATGTCATTTTTTCTTGTGCATTTGATAAATTGTAAAATGAGGTCGCCCCTTCAAAGGGGCTTCTTATTCATCTCTTTATTTCATTTTCAAGGCATTGGGTTATTCTTTTAATTTTATGCTATTTTGGGGATTTGGTGCATAACATTTGGTATCGGATCCATTCTCTATAACTTTGTTTCGGGGAGGTTTTAGATAGTTAATTTTTTAGGAGACTCAAGAGACATAGTGATATGCGGTAAAAATTTTAAATCACTGTTCACTATAAGTCAAGAGTTATAGTTTGTGGATGTTTGGGTTTTTTACTAGTAAAAAACTAGTATCAAACATGTGTTCTGGGTAAAAATATTGTTTTTGAAGATTTCAAGATCTAAATTGATTGCCATTAGTTGCATAAGAAAGAAGACAAAATATAGTGTTTCTAGTAGAAATTTCAAAAGAAGACCATAAAAATTGGACACATGGCAAGTCATACAAGTTCGCTCTTTGGAAAGGGACAAAAACATTAAGTTATGAGAAAGTTACTATAACTTTCTCTTGGTGCATCAGAAGTCGGTCAAATCCGTGGCATTGCAGAGAAGACATATGAGGCTACTATAGGATGATATTTTATACTTAGGGGTGGCAAAATTTCTGAGATAATTCATGAGAAAGGTAGGCTAGCGAGACAACAAAAAACTCGGGTTTTTAAAGGTATGTCAACTTAAAACTTGCATAACTTTTGATTGGAATATCTGTTTTGGGTGATTCAAAAGGGGTGATAAAGAGAAATAGAAGAATTATAGGTAAATATTATTTTGAGCTCACATGACAACTTTGCAAAAAATGCTATACCGATTAAACCTTCAAAGAGCTCAACCATGACTCGTGAAGAAAATGAAGAAATACATACCTTACTATCCAATTTGGAGGACAAAGTTAAGGAATTGATTGACAGTGACACATGTTCACTTGGTAAACAATGGATCAAAAGATGGAAACAATGGATTAAAAGATGGAAGCAATGGATTAAAAGATGACCAAGCTCACACAATCCTTAGATGAGAAGCTTCCTAAAAGTGATAAGGTGACCTAAGGAACTATAAAGATAGTATTCATGTAGAATAACCTTCCATTGATACACATATTCCAAGAGGATTTAGCCTTAATAGTGTAGCTAATAAAGGATTAGTTCCCGAGGGTATCCACTTCTCCAACATTCAATTAAGAAAGTTTGATGGTATAGATGCCATTACGTGGGTGAACCCAATAGAACAATACTTTGAATTGCATACTATGATGGATAAAAAAAAATGATTTCCTTGGCAACTTTGTATTTTGAAACAAAACCCTATCCATAGTATCAATTGGTTTATATCGAAATTATGGGTTTTGATATAAACCTTATCCATAGTATAAACCCTTTTCAAAATAGAAGAAACCTCCAGTTTATATCCTATTGCATCTTCAATTCTTATATGATCAAAAGAAGCTCACCATGAATGACAAGAAGAAAATAGTACTCAACTGAAACACAATGCATAAAAGAAGGAAAGAGATCTATTGAACATTGGGAGTGGAAGAGATATACCATTTGGTACAAGGGTAGAATATTTTTATGCCCCCATTCAAAGTTGAAACAACAAATATTAAGGGAATCTCATAACTCTATGATGGCACGACACTCATGCCTCGTTAAAACATATCAAACGATCACAAAATAATTTTTTGGGGAAGGAATGAAGAAATATATTCAAACATTTGTAAGAGTATGTCAAGTGTGCAAAAGAAATAAAGGAGATGTAGTTGAGCCTTTAGGGTTACTTAAACCTTTACACATACCTAATCAAATATGATAACAGATGCCAATGGAATTCATTACATGTTTACCAAAGTAAGAAGATAAGGATGTCGTTTTAGTGGTTGTGGATAGACTCACCAAACATGCACATTTTTGTGGAATTCAAAGTATATATGCTACGAGCCAAGTAGCGAAAGCATTCATGAAGGAAATTCAAAGAATTTATGGATTTCCTAAGTAATATTTAGTAACAAAGATCCAAAATTCATAGGTTTTTTTTTAAAGATGCACATTTGTTAAGACCTAAATATTGGCAAATTACCCCTTATGTAGTGTCACATTACCCCTTCATTATGGTGCATTACATATTATTGATGTCGGTTTGGGTCTATTAGTTGTTATTGTACCCCTTTGTCTCCTATATATAGGAATGAGACCTTTTCATTTAGACATCATTGTATCTTGTCTTGTCTTTTGTACTTAGTACATTGTGTAAGGAGGTTTCTCCCTTGAAGAGGATTGTTATTCATCTTAGTTCTTCATTATTAAGTCGTGGATTACTTTATTTTGGTCTATTTTTGCTATTTTTATGCTATATCTGGGACTTGATTGCACAACATTTGGTATCATAGCTCTTTCCTCGGGAATGGTTTCTTCAAAACGAGTCATCTTGGAATTTTTGCTATAATTTTTTTTCTACAAAGATTCAGAAAGCGAGATTTTAATTCATCTTCCAACTGCAAAATTCTTGGAATTCTATTACAGACACTTGTTCAACTAAAAAATACACTTCGGAAGGATGTCATACTTGCGTACTGGACAGATTCAAAACCCATCTCCAAAACTGCCCTAACTATTTGTGGTCCAATTTTAGATTCTGAGACAGTACATATCAGCGATATCGACCTCTAAAGCTAGGGATTTTGACTAGTCCAAAAACTAGTCTAAAACATGTGTTATGAGGAAAAAGGTCATATATGGGGCATGCAAGATCCAAATTGAGTGAGACCTGTTGCATCAGAAAAAAGATAGACCACAGTATCTGTGGTAGGGTTTTAAACCTCATATATGGAATATTGGACACGTGTCAGACCCTACAAGTTTGCTCTTCTGGAAAGACCTAAAATAAGAAGTGTTGGGAGATTCACAATAATTTCTTATTGGTACATCATAATTAGGTCAGACCCACGACATTGGAAAAATGAGACATCATGATACATCATGCTACATCAGGCCAAAGTTTCAGACCCAGAGGAGCATAAAATTCAAATTTAAGTCAGTCATAAGTCATCCATAAAACAATCTTCTAATCATGGTTTGAAAAAGGTACGCCATTTTAAATTTGAATAGATTTGAGTAGAATGATCTAATTATGGTGAAACCTAGGGTGTGATATCTATTTATATGGTTCAAAATGCCACCAAAAGGAAGTGTAAAAAATCACATTCCCCTCAAACCACCAGAGGATCCATCTTCGACTTACAATGAAAGGGAAGTTTATGTATTTTCAAGTGTCCCAGTTGGAGGATATGATTAAAGAAGCCGTGAAAAAAGTTGATTTAGTTAATTTAGAAGAGAAGTTGAATAAAATGGAGGAAAATATGAAAATTTCGGTGAGAACAACCGATTTACTCAATTTAGAGGAGAAGTTGAACAATATTGCTAATCTCATACAAAATTCAAGGGATATTCCCCCTACAGGTGATTATGTGTTCCAGGATACTCATGAGGATAAAGATAATTTCCATGTTGAGAAACATTCCATGAATACGAATATTCCAAGAGGAAATTATTCTAGTAATGGAAGTCATCAGGGATGGTCACCAAAGGGTACCCAACTTCCTAAAATTGACATGAGAAAGTTTGATGGCAATGATCCAATAACTTGGATATTCCAGATGGAGCAATTTTTTGATCTACACTAGGTGCCAAATTTGCAAAAGGTAACTATTGCATCCTTATATTTAGATCCTGATCAATTTGTATGGTACCAATGACTTTGTGACCGTAAAAATGACTCTATTATCTCATAGGAGAATTGATTGCACATTATGAGGATATAAATAACAACACCTTCCTTAGCCAGTTGGTAAATCTAAAGCAAAGAGGCCTAGTTATAGAGCATATCAAGCAGTTTCAGAAGCTAAGTATCAGAATGAAGAATATTTCAGAATATAATTTGTTAGATCTCTTTATTGGAACTTTGAAGGATAACATCCAATATGAGGTTCGCCTTTGGGAACTTAAGTCCTTGGAGCATGCATTCAGGGTAGCAAGAAAAGTTGAAAACAAAATTATGGCAACAAGGAAGTCTACCACTTACAACTATAAAGAAGAAAGTGTGGTCTCAAGTCATCCACAACCTGCAAGGTTGACACCACAACAACTAGAGGAAAAAAGAGCAAAAGGGCTTTGTTACAGTTGTGATAGAAAATACAGTAAGGGCCATAAGTGCACTGAGAAGAAACTATTTTACCTAGATTGTACAGCAGAGGAAGAAAATGAACATGAAGCACCAAAAGAACAAGAACCATCTCAAGATGAAGAAATAAAAGATACTACTTCCGAAGAGATTACTCCCACCATATCATGTCATGCACTGGCTAGAATTAGCATTCCTCAAACTCTCAATATGAAAGGATATATCAAAAAGAAAAAGGTAACCGTGTTGATTGATTTTGGTAGTACTTATAATTTCATTCACTGTAAATTAGCCAAGGTTCTCAATTGCTTTGTATATCCAGCACCAGAGTTTCAAGTAATGATTGCAGGTGGATGAACTATCAATTGCTCAGGAAAATGCCATAATATCAATCTCACTATGGGGTAATATATATTGAATAGTCCAATGATTGCTATTCCGATGGGGGGTGCTGATGTTGTCATAGGAGTTCAATGGTTACAATAATTGGGAACAATGACTTTTAATTTTCAGAAGCTTTTCATGAAATTTTTATGGGAAGGAAAATAATATGAGTCAAAGGGTATCACAGGGAAACCAAGTAAGGTGATAAGCTCTAAAGGCATGACAAAATTGATAAAAAAGGGACATCAAGGTGTAATTGCACAATTATGCTAATTAGATACTCAAGCATTTAAGTCTCTTATTTCCCCATATCTCCAAAAGGTGTTTGATAAGCATTCCAAGGTATTTGAAGATATTCCAAAAGGTCTTCCACCTATTCAAGATTTTGATCATGCTATTCACTTAATTCTGGGAGGTGTTCCTCTTAACATCAGACCTTACAAATACCCCTATGGGAAGAAGAGTGAAATTAAGCGTATGGTAGAAGAAATGTTAGAGGTCGACAACCGACATAATTAGGCCTAGCCATATTTCTTACTCTGCACCAGTGGTAATGGTACACAAGCCGGATGGATCATGATGTATGTGTCTAGATTATATAGAGCTCAACAAGTTCACCATTAAAGAGAAATTTCCCATTCCTGTCACTGATGAATTGTTAGATGAATTACATGGAGCAATTTTCTTCACAAAGTTGGATCTTCGTTCTAGATATCATCAGATTAGAATGAAGGAGGAAGACATTCCAAAAACAACATTAGAACTCATGAAGGTCATTATGAATTTTTGGTCATGCCATTTGGTCTCACGAATGCGCCATCCACATTTAAAGGTTTGATGAATTCCATTTTCAAGCCTTTCTTTATAATTTTTTTGCTAGTATTCTTTGATGATACAATAATCTATAGAATGATACAATAATCTATAGCAAGTCTTGGGAAGAACATGTTCAACATGTTGATAGGGTACTACAACTACTAAAGGAGCAACAACTATATGCAAAACCTTCCAAATGTTTCTTTGGGGTAAAGGATGTAGAATATTTGGGTCATATTGTATCTCAGGAAGGTGTCAAGGTAGATTCCAACAAAATTAAAGCCATGATGGACTGGATGATTCCCAAAACCCTAAAGAATCTTCGAGGATACTTAGGTCTGACAGGGTACTACCACAAGTTTGTTCGGAACTATCGAAGAATAGCAGCACCTCTAACAACATTATTGAAGAAAGATGCATTTTCTTGGACTCTAGAGGCAACTCAAGCTTTTGAACAACTTAAGGAGGCAATGTGCAGAGCTCATGTTTTGGCCACACCAGACTTCACAAAAACATTTATTGTGGAATGTGATGCTTCAGGAAATGGCATTGGTGCTGTTCTAATGCAAGAAGGATACCTGCTTGCTTTCACAAGTCATCCAATCAAGGGAAAGCGCTTACAAAATCCCATTTATGAGAAGAAAATGTTGGCAATTCTACATGCTCTTACGAAATGACGTCCTTACCTAATAGGTAGACATTTCAAGGTCAAAACAGATCATGATAGTCTTAAATACTTCTTGGAATAGAGATTATCTTCGGAAGAGCAACAAAAATGGGTAGCCAAGATGTTGGGATATGAATTTGAAATCATCTATCGAAAAGGGAAACATAATGTGGTGCCAGATGCGCTTTCCAAAAAAGATGAAGATGTCGGGGCATTACTTTGTGCAGTTTCCATTCTACAATCCGATTGGGTAGTAGCTGCAAGGGAAGAATGAAAACATGACCTATATGTGTGGAAGCTCATTTAAAAGCTACTTGATGATCCATGTGTATCATATACTTTTGTGTGGAAAAATGATTCACTATGGTATAAGCATCGCTTATATTTATGCAAAGATTCCCAAATCAAACAAAAGGTCCTCTCAGAATTACACACCTCTCCTATAGGTGGGCACTCCGGATTCCTAAAAATTTACCACAGGGTCAAGAAGGAATTTTTTTGGTAAGTTCTTAAATATGATGTTCAAATATTGGTGGCCGAATGCTTGGTTTGCCAACAAAATAAGGTGGAAATAGTTAAGACCCCAGGACTTCTACAACCATTAGACATACCTTGCCAGTGCTGGGAAGAAGTCACAATGGATTTTATCACAGTTCTACCCAAGTGAAAAGGAAAGAATATTATTATGGTGGTTGTTGATAGAATCCCTAAGTATGCACATTTTTGTGCACTCTCTCACTCTTTTAATGCAAGTACAGTAGCCACAAATTTCCTAAATTTTTTTCAGATGTTACATGGAAATCCGAGGATTATTGTAAGTGATAGAGATCCAATTTTCATTGGGAAATTTTGGACTGAATTATTTTCTTGTTTGGGTACCCAATTGGCTCATAGTTCATCTTATCTTCCTCAATATGATGGGAAAACTGAGATAGTGAACAAATGTTTGGAAGGCTATCTTCGTTTCTTTGCATCTGATAAACAAACACAGTGGGTGAAATAGTTATCTTTGGCAGAATGGTGGTACAATACTTCCTTCCATACATCATAAAAAATGTCTCCATTTACGAAACTTTATGGGTACCATCCTCCATCTATCACATCTCCCGTAAAGGGAAAATCTAAAGTTCAACTCGTGGAAGATCACATAGAGCACCGACAAGAAGTTCTCCAGATACTTAAGGACAACCTAACCATGTCACAAAACAGGATGAACCAACAAGCTGATCAACATCAGAGTGAAAGGCGTTTTGAAGAAGGGGATTGGGTATTTCTAAGGCTACAAACTTACAAGCAAATTTCCCTCAAGGACCTAAATAAGGACAATAAATTAGCACCCAAGTATTATGGTGCTTATAAAGTGTTGCAGAAGATTGGTAGTATGGCTTACAAATTGGAGCTCCCTTCATCTTCAAGAGTGTATCCAGTTTTGCATGTTTCTTGCTTAAAGAAGGTAATAGGAGACACGATCCCAATTCAAACAATCTTTCCTGAGCTTGATGAAGAAGGAAGAGTCATATTGGAATCTGAACAAATAATTGAAACAAGGACAAAAAAACTACATAATTTGGCTATTACTGAGTACCTCATCAAATGGAAGAACCTGCCAGTGGAAGATTCAACACGGGAAGATGCGTCCTTCATACAGAAGCATCCACAACTAATCAAGCGTTGAGTACAACACTTGTCTAAAGGGGAGGGGCATGTTAAGACCTAAATATTGACACATTACCCCTTATGTAGTGGCACATTACCCCCTTATTATGGTGCATTACATATTATTGATGTCGGCTTGGGTCTATTAGTGGGTCTATTCGTTGTTATTGTACCCCTTTGTCTCCTATATATAGGAAGGAGAACTTTTCATTTTAGTCCTCATTGTATCTTTTCTTGTCTTTTGTACTTAGTACATTGTGTAAGGAGGTTCCTCCCTCGAAGAGAATTGTTATTTATCTCAGTTCTTCATTATTAAGTCGTGGATTACTTTCTTTTGGTTGATTTTTTCTATTTTTATGCTATATATGGGACTTGGTTGCATAACAACATTTTTGTGGAATTCAAAGTACATATGCTACAAGCCAAGTAGCGAAAGCATTCATGAAGGAAATGCATAGAATTTATGGATTTCCTAAAGTAATATTCATTGATTGAGATCCAAAATTCATAGGATTTTTTTAAAACATGCACATTTTTGTGGAATTCAAAGTACATATGCTACAATCCAAGTAGTGAAATCATTCATGAAGGAAATGCATAGAATTTATGGATTTCCTAAAGTGATATTCAGTGACAAAGATCCAAAATTCACAGGACTATTTGAGGAAAGTTTTGGAATATAATGGGAACAACACTGGCTATGAGTTCAACATATCATCTATAAACATATGGCCAAACAAAAATAGTTAACAAATTTTAAAAGGGTTATCTTCGTTGCTATTCTTCAAACAATAAATCTCAATGGGTCAAGTGGCTTCCTTTAGCAAGATGGTGTAATACCACGAATCACACACCTACTAAGATGTTTCCATTTGAATATCTTTATAGTAATCTAGATCCTAGTATCACATACTTTTTGCACGAGCATTCCAAAGTACATACAATAGATGCACACATGGAAAAGACTAAACAAAATTTCTTAATCCTGAAATTAAACCTTCAAATGACCCAAAATAGGATGAAGCAACTAGTAGAACAACATTGAAGTGAAATACAATTTGAGGAGGGTGATTCAATATTTTTGAGACTACAACCTTATGAGCAATCTATTCCGAAACAAAAAAAGAATAAGAAATTTGCTCCAAAATTTTATGGAATTTAAAAGATTATTTTCAATATTGGATAAGTCGCTTATGTGTTAGATTTGTCTTCTTCTTGCATTCATAAAGTTTTTCATGTATCTTTCCTGAAAAAAGGTTATGAGACAAACTATGTCAATACAAATGGAATTGCCTAAATTAGATGAAGAAGGGAAGTTGTTTCTTGAACCAAAAAAGTTATCGATTGGCATTTTTTTTAATCTCTTCGACATAGAACTGTTATATAGTACCTAATCAAGTGGAAGAATATGCCTCTAGAAGAAGCTACATGGGAAAATGATCAATTCATGAAGAAACACCCTCAATTATAAGCTTTGAGGGAAAAGCTTTTTTAAAAGAGGGAGGCTATTTTAAGGCCTTAACCATCATTCATTATTTATCTATTAGTTATGGCTAGGTTGACTTAGTAGTAGGTTACATCATGATCGCTTACTCCTATTTATAATAAAGGAGATTAGTCTGTATAATCATCTCATCTTGTTTTGTGTATATGATACATTGTAAAATAAGATTTCTCCCTCAAAGAGACTTCTTATTCCATTTTTAAGATGCTGGGTTACTCTCTCTTTCTAATTTTATGCTATTTTTAAATTTTGATACATAACATTCATTATTATCATTCTAATAAGATGCAATAATATTAGTTTGAAAGATCACAACCAAACCCATTTTTCAATATGAAAAAAAAGATACATTAGAGTAAATTCATGAAGCATGTAAAACATAAATTCAAAGTATTAAGGCATATAAAGGACTTCTATTAAAAGTGTGAAAGGAAGTCATTAAAATATCTCATTTATGGGACCTTTGTATTTATGCTCCTATTTATTAAGAGGAGTCCACATATAATTATCTAATCATACATGATTCTACATATAATTATTTAATCATAGAATTCTTGTTACACGAACACAATTATTATTTACAAGATTGTTATTAAAAGTTGCACACACAAGTTAAAGAAGAAATATATTGTGATAATAAATCACAACAAAAAAAATAAAATCTCAAAAAGGAATTTGATGAGAAATTACTAAAAAAAGACGATGACATTAATTGCCTAGAAGATCATAGTGAAAAACTGATTGCGTAAATCAAGAGGTGAGAGTACATGAAGCAATGCAATCATAAATTAGAACTAAAGAATTAAGGGCTCAAGAAGAAGTTACCATAAAAAAATGAAGAATCTTCTAGCCTAAGGAACCTTAATCAAAGATTGCTTGAACAAATCAAAAGATTAAAAGACGAGCAATTATAAAATTAAGACCTTAAGGATAAAGCCGACAAGCAAAAGAATGATGAAGAAATTTCACGCTTAAGGGTTCATAATTAAAGTGCACTCACCCAAATCAAGAAGCTAAAGAATGATAATAAGTCATTGCATGGAAAGTTAGTGAAACTTATTAACAAAGAACTAGTGATTGATAAGAAACAATAACTGACCATGTTGAATACGAAAGTCTTCAGATGTAAAAATTGAGAAATTGGATAAAGGAGCCAATATAAATATAATTTAAATCTTATCAACCAATAAATCACTAGAAGTATAAAAATATGAAGGTTTCAAAAGCATGACTCAAAATACAAGGTTGCCTTATCATCATCTTAATTTGATCGGTCATCAATGAACTAATTGAAGACAAAATCAATATCCGAAGCCATAAATATCCTACTATATTGGAAGGAAGCTCAAATTTGAAATCTGATATTTTTTCAAATCATAAAAGTCATTGCCACACAATTTTCAAAAAAACTTAATGACAGTGGTATTCACAATTTGACATTTTTTCTCAATGCTTAGAAGATCATGTTGCCTTGTATCATCAACTATCATTGTTAGATCAATATTATACCTTAGTACCTTAATCATTAATTAATTAATGGTTATTAGGTGCTAAACTGGTTAATAATTACATCCCTAGGTTGTTAGGAAGTTGTTATAAGTTGGTTAGAACTTGTTTGGGCAAGTGTGAACTAAACCACAATGTATGGGACAAAGGGTGGTCAAATATAGTTTTTGGGTGCTCTCCTTGAGATCACCACATGCATTTATTACCATCAACATGCCTAAGGCACCTTCCTTCCCTGTTTTATGGATCTAGGTTTGACCAAGGGCGCCCATGCATTGAACCTAGCTTTTTGCTCCTCTTTTGTCTATTTTGGCCTACCCTAGCCTACCTAACTTCCAACCAACCACCTCATCCACATGTGTGAGCTCCATCTTGGTCCCCCATTCTCACCCAACGTTCACATGTACATTTTGGACCTGTTTGGTATATTTGGGAACCATTTGTTCAACCTAGGGGGATTGTGGCTCAATCTAAGCTAGCTAAGTGTGGACACTCCAAGTGCATCCTATTTCTATATAAGGATGATTTAAACTCATTGTAACATTGGAGAATTAATAAAATATGATATTTGATCATTTGTGTTTCCTGGTTTTTGATCATTTGTGCTGATGTTTGATCATTTATGCCTGGTTTTTGATAATTTGTTTTCCAGAAATGTATATGCACTTGTTTCTTGCATAATAAGTTAAATATTTCAATTGTGAGGTATCTATAGTAGCTAGATCCTATATGATAGAGATTTTACATGTTATCATCTCTTTGAGCTATTATTCGAACAAATAGACTGTTTTAGTGGTGTGCCAGAAGCAGTGGAGAAACCACAAAAGTCCTTGGAACTATTGCATTGAATCCATTGGAGTCTATCTAGGGTGTGATGCTCTCCCGAATGCACCTACTATTAAGCAGGGTTCGAATATGTTAGTGTATATCCCCTCCTGAGTATTGAGAGTTTTCTTGTAGGTATTCAAGTGCACCATTGTCACCCAGTGCACAAGCAGCAGAAGAAAGATGGAGCAAAATCATCCAAATTTTCTCACTCCTTTCAACTATTTTGATTGGAAGGATGAAATGGTGATTTTGTTGAGATCCAAGGGTCTTTTCAGGATCATAGTGGGAACAGAGGTTGAGCCAAATTCTACTGTGGAGAAATCAAAATTCTTCAATAGAATGGATGAGGCATTCAACCTCCTTTGTCTCAGTATTTCAAGAGACATCCTGTTCATGTTGAAAGTATTGCTACACCCAATGAAGTTTTGCTCAAGCTTGAGTCTCTATTTGGGAAGATTGATGAGATGAGGGCCATTAACTTGAGAATGAGTTGATCTCACTGAGTCCAAGCAATTTCAAATCCATTTGGGATTTCTTCACCAAGTTCAAGAGCTTGGTGTTGAAAATCAAACAGTGTGGCATTGACAAGAAGGAAGAACAATTGGTCTTGTCCATTCTTTTGAAATTGGGTCCTGAGTACTCCGTTTTTGTCTCTACATTTCACTCCACAAAGCTCACAGTTAGAAATTGGAAGATGCCATCTTTGGTTGATTTCATGGAGATGCTAACTCAAGAGCAAGACAAGTTGGTCTTGATGGGTTCCATTAAGCAAAAATATCAAGTACTTGTAGCTAGAGATTTGAATCAATCTAGAGGCAAGCGAAATCCCAAGTCGAAACCACAAAAGAAGAAGATGAAGGAGAAGAAGCAGTCAAATGAGGAGAACTCAAGTTCAAGTGATGAAGATTCAAAAGTCAAGAAGATGAAGAGCAAGAAAGAGAAGCCCAAGTGTGGTTATTGAAAAGGTTCTCACAATGAAAAATATTGCTTCAGAAAGAAGAAAGACATTCTAACCAAGATATTTGTAGAGCATAACATTGATGCTCCATATTTTTCAAGAAAAGAAGAAGCTAAGCTCTCTTTGGAACAAGAATATTGTCTCCATGCTACCTGCAAAAGTAATAAGTTGTATGATTTGGGTGCTAGAGTTAAATATATTTCTAATGTCTCTATTTCTGATTCACATACTAATATATCATATTCAGAAACCTCTATTCCTTCCTTGAAAGAATCTCCATCCAGTTCACCAAAGTTTCCTCCCAATACTAGTCATTTTCACTAGTTTTTGACATGACTTCTGAAAGCTCTTTCCAACTCCATTTAGATCCTTCACATTCTGATATGGAAGGTAATATGCAAGCTGATATGCAGGTTATGACATCCATCATACCATTTTCCCAACCATTGGATTCCCAAAAGACCATACAACCCCCAAGTTCTCCAGTTGGAAAATCTCACAATTTCATTGTTTCCAATACTGTGTCACTTATCTAGGTTGTATTTATGTCTTGAATATCATTCCTTGGTTGGACATCCATGTAACTTCCTATCATGGGACTGTTTTTCCACATTTATGGACCTAATATCACCACCTATGGTTCAAAACTCAAGTCTCCAGACCCTTCAAGTTCGCTCAACTGTCAATGTGATCTAGCTGCACACTCCCTTCTTACTGTAAATCCATTCTCTCATGGAGACACTATACCTGTATTGTTTTCTGATCCATATGACTCCTATTCTGATATTTCATAGCCTCATGAGCTCTATTGTAGACTTCAAAACTCAAGTCTCCAGACCCTTCAAGTTCGCTCAACTGTCAATGTGATCTAGTTGCACACTCCCTTCTTACTGTAAATCCATTCTCTCATGGAGACACTATACCTTTGTTGTTTTCTGCTCCATATGACTCCTATTCTGATATTTCATATCCTCATGAGCTCTATTGTAGACTTGGGAAGGTGCTACATCATTTTGGAAGGAAAATACATGGTTTGATTCGCCATATGGCAGCTGCTCAAGAAGTTGATTTTGTTGAGTCTTTTGATGTTCCTTGGGAAGGATTTTGCAGAGATATCTTTTCCATTATTGATTATGTATTCATATCAGAGTATGTATGCATCAAGAAGCATTCTTATGATTCTCCTCCATCATAAAATTATGAGTTTCAAGAGGCCTCTCAACATGTTTTTTTGTCTACACAACATTGATGCATTGGTGCATGATCATGGCATCCACAAAATATTCACCAAGTCTTTCACCAAGAAGTTGTTCATTCAACTCATTCAAGTGAAGAACAAGACCTGTTGAATACATTTTGTTCATCTCTATGTCATGTCCATTCTTTAGGGAGTATTTTCCCCATGTGGTTTTGCCTCTTTCCTCTTTTACATGGACAAATAAATTTTATGTTGTAAAAGTTGACTTGAGCCTTAGTTGCCAAGGCCTTATTTTTGATATTTCACTAAGTCTAGCTTATGGGGGGGTGTTAGAGCAATATTATACCTTAGTACCTTAATCATTAATTAATTAATGGTTATTATGTTCTAAACTGGTTAATAATTACATCCCTAGGTTGTTAGGAAGTTGTTATAAGTTGGTTAGAGCTTGTTTGGGCAAGTGTGAACTAAACCACAATGTATGGGCCAAAGGGTGGTCAAATATAGCTTTTGGGCGCTCTCCTCGAGACCACCACATACATTTATTAACACCAGCATGCCTAATGGGCAAAAGGGTGGTCAAATATAGCTTTTGGGCGCTCTCCTCGAGACCACCACATGCATTTATTAACACCAGCATGCCTAAGGCGCCTTCCTTCCCTATTTTATGGATCTGGGTTTGACCAAGGGTGCCCATGCATTGAACCTAGTCTTTTGCTTCTCTTTTGGATATTTTGGCCTACCCTAGCCTACATAACTTCCAAACAACCACCTCCTCTACATGTGTGAGCTCCATCTTGGTCCCCCATGCTCACACAATGTTCACATGCACATTTTGGACCTGTTTGGGATATTTGGGAGTCATTTGGTCAACCTAGGGGGGATTGTGGCTCAATCTAAGCTAGCTAAGTGTGGACACTCCAAGTGCATCCTATTTCTTCCTATTTATATATAAGGATGATCCAAAATCATTGTAACATTGTATAGTTAATAAACTCTGATATTTTATCATTTGTGTTTCTTGGTTTTTGATCATTTGTTTTCCAAAAATGTATATGCACTTGTTTCTTGCATAATAAGTTAAATATTTCAATTGTGAGGTATCTATAGTAGCTAGATCCTACTGTGATAGATATTTTACAATCACAACGAAAAATGCAGAGGATCACGAGGAAGCATTATGAGAAAGAACAAGGGTTTTGTTTTCCCATAAATATGCTTGAAGGACAAATCATTTCTAAAGGGGAAGATGATTTAATGAACACACACACACACACAACAACAACAACAACAAAAATTAATAAAACATTATGGGGAGACACATCTTGAATAAAGGACTACATAATGAAGGGGCATGACCATTCATCCATGCATATATAAGTATATCGTCCCTTGACACTGTAATCATATTCTTATTTAGTACTCAATTAATATATATTTGTTCTTTATGGATTTTAACCCATTATCCTTTTTATATTGGATATTTAGTAAATGAACTATGTTCATATTTAGGAAAAACCAACACATGGATTAATTTTAATATAAAGAAAATTAAAGGAAGGCCCTTCCAAAGATGCACCTCACAACAAGTACACAATCAACAAAGTAATATCCTACAACCATGAAAAATTAAGAGAAGCATATATGAAACCACAAATAAAGAAGACAAAGTAGGACAAACTTTTTATTAAAAAAAAAAAAAAACCATCATTCTTGAAGTGTAATTTCACATTTTCATGAGCCTTTCTTATCTCACCAACACAACAAATCCTTGGTGTTTACTGGTAGGCCATGCACCTTGTTCTACCCTATTGGTGAATTTTTCATTATCTATGGCATGGAAAAAGGAATGGAGGATCATTGCGAGTTGGATGGAGACTTTAATGGATAAATTTCATCATGAGGTTCCACTTGGGAACACTTGACACATTTGAGCCTTGTTCCTGGGCTAAAACTATGATCCAAAGTCACATGAATGGAAAATGAATAAAAAGAGGCCTAGAAGATGAATGTTTTGTATGTAAAATTTAGAGAGCACGACTCGTGGCAGGGAAATGCTCAAACAAATCCTTAGAATATGAATGCCTTAACTTGGAGAATACCCGGGGAATGACATTAGGCAAAGGAAGTAACTAAAGGAGGAAAACCTTGCTTGAAGTGGTGCCATGTAAAATTGTAAATCAATGCTATGGTCAAAATAGGTCCCTTGGGGCACTAAACTTTCCTTGAGGCATGTTCTACATATTTGGAGGAGCACCCAAGCAAGAAAGATGTCAAAAAACACTTTGAAACATGAATTTGGGCATTTTATTTAACTTATGGACATGTTAGCCCAAATAAAAGAAGCCCCAACTTTGTGAAAAGTAATAATTCATCACAACTTTAATCTATGTTTAGGTCGGCCTTGACCTAATGTCATAATTAAACCTAACCTTAATTTATATTTAGGTTATCCCTAACCTATTGCAAATATAGAACTATAAAAGGTGACTTAAAGGAGAAAAAGGTCATTAAATTTAGAGCACTCATGAGGATAAAGGAGTGTGCTAAGATAGAAGTCTTGGGAAGTGCACCATGGATTACCAAACCATTGTATTCCTTGGAAGTGATTAGCGCTACTAGAATGTTCTCATGAAAGTGTACATCATCGACACAATATGGTTCTTTCTAATAAAGATGGAATGCTTAGTCTTCAATGTAATATTCACCATCAAGATTTTCATGTCATGGAACAAGGTCTTCAAGAACATCACACTTCTCATCTGGACTTGAAATCTCATGTACAAGTGGCTGATGTGATGAAAGGGAAATCTAGAACTCCAAGATCTCATCATGAAATTTATTCCCAAGCTACTTAGTGGAAGATCCATAAGATCCTCCTTCATCTTCTTGTTCTTCATAACTAACGTCTAACACTCATGAAATTATTTGATCGCATTGAAAAGTGAATATATTTCCTTTCCGCCAAGGCTTTTCAAACCATCTTTCGGTAGAATCTTCCAATATACATACAAACATTCTCATCATGGCATATTCATGGACAACAATAAGATTTGGATAAATTTTCATGAAGGATGTAATATGTAGTGTAGTTGAATCAATATATCCATGGAATTTTTCAATGTGCTTGTCCCAATATGGCATTAGGAGCTCATTCAAAAGTCCCAAGATAGTTTAGAAATCAAATGGAGTGAACCACTCATTCCCTCATGGGGGTAATTCCATGTTTCTTCACTTCCCAATATTCAGAATGAAAAACTGACATAAAATTTTGAAAATGCATTCTCACCATATCCCATTTCCATATCATTTGGGTCACTAGGTGAGTCTTTCAATGCCTTCAAATTTTATTAGATGTCTTTACCTCTACAAACAAAATATCACTTCAAATATTGTATTGGAACATGGCTTTGTTCCTTCCTAGAGTCTTTGAATGATATTTCATTTTTCCAAATAAATGATCTTATCAAACTACCATACTTAAATATTGAATCTTGAGAGTTGGACAACATCCTCAACAATGACATCGGTCTGGCAATTTTTTACCCCTTAAAAATGCCTGGTTCATTTCACATTTTCATGGGCCTTTATTCTCTCATTAACACAATAGATCCTTAGATTTCAGTGTTAGGGAATGCACCTTGTTCTAGTGTACCCATGCACATGTCATTATCAGGGGAAAAGAAAAAGGCATGTAATATAATTGAGCACGACTTTCATGGAGACATATTTCACCATGAGGTTCCACTTGAGCATGCTTGACACACATTTGAACCTTGTTCCTTGGTTAAAACCATGATTTGAAGCCACATGAATGGAGGATGAATAAGAAGAGGACCTAGAAAATGAACACTCTACATTGTAGGATTTCCAAATCATGACTCATGGCAAGGCATTGGTCAAACAAAGTGTAGAAGATGAAAACCATACCTTAGAGGAAACTTCGGGCATGGAAAGTGGAAAGGGAAGGACCTAAAGGAGAAACACCTTGCTTGAAGTGGTGCCATGTGGAATTAGAAAGCATTCTTATGGTCAAAACAGGTACCTTTGGGGCCTTACACTTTCTTTGAGGATTTTTCTACATATTTAGAGGAGAAACCAAGCAAGAAAGTGGCCGAAAAACACTTCAAAACAAGAATTTTGACGTTTTATTTAAGTTATGGATAAGTTTCCTTTTATAAAGAAGCCCCAAGCTAGCAAAACGTCATAATTAAACACAATGTTTTATGATAGGTTTAGGTTATACTTGACATGATGCCATATATAACTAAAAATAGAGCTATACGAGGTGAATTAGAGAATCAAAAGGCCATTAATCATGGAGTGATTATGAGGATAAAGTGTTGCACTAGTGTTGGAATACAAGGCTTGGGAGTTGCTCTATGACTTACCAAACCCCTGTCTTACTTATAAATGATCATGGCTAATGGAATGTCCTTATGCAAGTGTATATCATCATCACGGTATGTTTCTTTCAAATTGAATATGGAATGCATAGTGTTCAATGTAATCTTCACCATCAAGGTATGGATGAAATGCTACAACAATGTCTTCAAGAATATAATCACACCTCATTTGGACCTAAAATATCATTTACAAGTGGCTCATGTGATGAAAGGGAAATATGGTCCTCTAACTCATGAAATTAATTTTCAAGTTGCTCAATTGCTGATCCATAACCTCGTTCTTGAATGAGGGAATTCAATGCTTCAACCTTTTCTTCTATTTCAACCAATGGCATCTAAAGGATTACTATGCGATAGAAACATAATATATTGCATTTACTTGTTCTTTTCATGGTATGAAACATACAACATGCATAGGAAGCAATTATATATTCTTTTTCTTCATATGCAACATCGCAATGCTTCCGAAATGCTTTGATCAAAGCCACAAGTAAAGATATTTCCTTTCCACCAAGACTTTCAAACCTTATATAATTTTTAAATATTCCAAGGTATCTACAAACATTATCCTAATGACATCTTCATGGACAACATCAATATTTAAATAATTTTTATAAAGGATGTACTGTCTATTGCAGCTAAATCACTATATCCATGGAATTTCACAATTTACTCATCTCAATATGGTGTTGGGAGCTCATTCAAAATCCTTGGGATACTTGAGAAATCAAATGGAGCATACCACCTGGCCTCTCATGGGGGTGATTCCATGTTTCTTCACTTCCCAATATTCAAAATGAAAAATTAGCATGAAATTTTTAAAATGCATTAGCATCTTAACTCATTTCATTTCAGTGGAGTTGCTAGGTTAGTCTTCCAATGCCTTCGAATTTTGTGGGATGTACTAACCTTCACATATGACATATCACTTCAAATATTCTACAACAAGGTTTTTATCTTTCATGGAGTCACCTTATGTAGTCAAAGAGATACTCTCATCAAATCACTATAGCCAATTTACTGAATCTCAAGATTTTGGATTTGTACCTGACCATGATATCAATTTAGTGAGTTGTTACCTCTTGAACATGTATTGTTCATTTTTCATTTTCATGGGCCTTTCTTTTCTGATCAACAAAACAGATCCTTTGAGTTCAATAGTGCATGCACCTTGTTTTAAATTTCCTACACACTCTCATTATCTTAGGCAAGGAAAAAGGTGGGGAGGATCATTGAGGGCTAGATGGAGACTTTCACGGAGACATATTTCACCATTAGGTTTAATTTGGGAACACTTAACACACATTTGAGCCTTGCTACTAGGTTAAATATATGATTCAGAGCCATATGAATGGATAATGAAAAAGAAGAGGACCTAGAATATGGTCTCCCTACATTGTAGGATTTTCAAAGCAAGACTCATGGTGAGGAAATTATGTGAAACATGTTGATGTATTTGTAACTTCGGAGTGTATTTCACTTGTATATTTGTAACTTCAGAATGTATTTCACTTGTATATTTTATATTGTCATTATACTTCCAACGGAGAGGTTTCATTCATCCGATTGGGAAGGTTATCATTGTACTTAAGTGGGTTATTAGAATCCCCTAGTGGGGTCAGCCTAGAGTTAGGTTATTATGGGTTATTAGACTCTCCTAGGAGAAGTCGACCCAGTAGGGTAAAAGGAAAGTGAAAGTAAAGTATAAATAGAGAGTGTGACTCTCTCATTTGTTCACTCATTCACTCACTCACTCATTCGCATAAGTGAGAGAGAGACAAGTTCGCACAAGTTGAGGAGGAGGAGCCGCTGGAGTCTATCTTATTGTTTTGGGGTTTTGTACTATTTCTCATTCTATCTCTGAGGAATTTGCGGGTTTTTCTCCTTTATGGTTTCCCCGGTGAAATGCTTTGTGTCTATTGTCTCTTGTGATTGATTTTCTATGCTTGTTATTCTCTCAGATAAGATCCTAGATCATATTGAATTAAATGATAAAAATCTAACATGGTATCAGAGTTAACCTGAGAAGAAGACACTGTGCAGCTGCGGAAGCTAGAGATTCTTAATTTTTGGGTCTCTTTCCACATATCATCAAAGGAAGGAGGCTAGGATGACTCTCCTAAGGAAGGCACATCTTTCTGTCAAGACAGAATTTGATTATGATCATTTTCAAGTTTTTGGCCCGTCACTGCTATGGGAAATTAGGGCTTTTGACAAAATTGAAATTTTGGAGTGCTCTCAACATAGGATTGCTCTCCTTAGCAAAATTGTAATTTAGAGACCAAGATCGAACTTTTTGGTCGGGTGAATCTCCAGGAAAGTCAAACCCTAATTTGACTTTTGGACCAGAAAACTAGAAAACCATAATTTGACAGAAATTGCAGATCCAAAATTCGCAGGTCACTTTTGAAGGGTAAATTTTTGGAGTTTTCAAAATCTGAGCACACCAGCTTGCTCACCTCAGTCAATTGCATCTCCCTCTCGAGACAGAAGTTTGAAATTCCAAGTTTGAATTTTTTAGGGTTTCCCTATCAAACCCTAGCTACCTCCAGATCCAGTTTCAACAAATTAAGTGGTAAGATCAAAATATTTTATTTCCATTTGAGTTTCTCATTAATATGTCTCACTACACCAAGCTTGAGGATAAGCTTAAAGGGGATGATAACTTCTGAGCATGGAAGTATAGGATTGGGTTAATCCTAGAAGAGAATGAATTGGACACCTACATAAGTGAAGAGGTTCTAGTTCTAGAGGGAGATGAGGCTAAGGAATTACATAAGAAGAAATTGGTCAAGGCCAAGAGGATCATTACAGATTCTATCAAGGACCATCTCATACCACATGTGTCATCTCTAAAGACACCCAAGGAGATGTTTGATTCCTTGACCAAGCTAGTTGAAGGGAAGAACATAAATCGGAATATGACTTTGCGGAACCAATTGAAGAATGTCAAGATACAAAATGCCGAGACCATGTAGTCCTACTTCTTAAGGGTCTCCCAGATAAAAGACAAACTTGATGCTGTGGGAGAAGATATAGAGAATGGAGAATTAGTGATGACCATCTTGAATGGTCTACCTAGGTCATGGGATTCCTTCATTCAAGGAATTTGTGCTAGGAAGAAGCTCATCTCATTCAGTAGGCTATGGGAGGAATGATCACAAGAAGAAGCTCATATTGTGGCTCGAGAAGAGAAGATGGGTAGTAAAGACCAAGCTCTGACAACACACACTAGGAAGAATTACAACAAGAAGGAGCATCTTGTTAAATTTTGAGCATTAATTCACAATACTCTAGGATCTTCACTGAGAGAATAACATATACAGTATATCAATGCATAACAATCACAATAAGCATGAGAAGCATCACAAGAATCAAAATCATGAGAGACAAGAGACACAGAGTTTCCATGGGGAAAACCCTAAGGTGAAAAACCCCACAACTTCCTCAGAGATAGAGAGAGCAATGGCTCAACCAAAGTACAACCAAAATACATTTGAGATAGTCTCCTAGAGCAGATGATCCTCCTCCTCACTAGTGCACCACTTTCCGAGTGAGAGAAGTGTGACTTTCTGAATGATCCAAATAGAGATCTCCTGATCTCTATTTATACTTAACTTGTTTTCCCAGTTACACTATGGGGCTGACTTGTCTATCTAGATACATCCACAATATAATATATATTCCAGGGCCGACCCCACACATGGTGGTCTAATAACCCATCGGCAAGTACACACACTTGCGATACTCGTCAATCCACATGACGACACTTCCTTATAGAGGAATAACACATCTCTAATAAGGGTACAATAAATATATATGAAATACATAGATGAAATACATTCCAAAGTTACATATACATCAACACTCCCTCTTAACTAGGAAGGTATTTCTCGACACATATCTGCTAGACAAGTCTTCTTCTCGGGATCATCGTCATCATCATCGTCACTACTACTTCTATCCCAACCAATCTCTGACTCTACTCATCATAGGAAGTTCTACAGAGCCAATCCTTTTTCATACTGGATGTAGGCCCACCACTGCAGGTCTTTGTCATCACTGGCCATACTGTGGAATCCTCAGGACTTATTACGTGTGTCACAAAACCTCGAAAGAGCATCCCAGGATGTTACGAGCACATGGATCTACCTATAGGATCTCCCAGGGCCATATTATATGTGACCTCACCACAAAACCTCACAAGAGCATCCCAGGATGTTACGAGCACACATCTCTACCTATAGGATATCCCAGGGATAGATTATATGTGGTCACCACAAAACCTCGCAAGAGCATCCTAGGCTGTTACGAGCACACATATCTACCTATAGGATCTCCCAGGGATAGATTATATGTGGTCATGGAAAAGCCTCGCAAGAGCATCCAAGGACTTATTATGGGCACACAGCCCAACCGATTGGATCTCCCAGGGACATATTATATGCCATAGGACAAAACCTCGAAAGAGCATCTGCCAGATATCCCAGGGACATATTATATGCCATAGGAAGAACCTTGAAAGACTATCTACAGATCTCCCAGGGCCAAATTATATGTCCTCCCAGAGCAAAACCTCGAAAGAGCATTTGCCAGATATCCCAGCGCCAAATTATATGCCATAGGAAAAACCTCGAAAGACTATCTGCAAATCTCCCAGGGCCAAATTATATGCTCATCTGCACAACCTGATCCACGGCCATAGAGTATCAACTTGATACTCACCATACATCATCCTGATGTACACATGATCATCCTGATCACCATCACTGCAGCATCCTGCTGCAAGTCATCTGGAGCAACATCCTAAAGCTCGTCATCCACGATCATCCTGATCATATCATGCATCTACCTGATGCATAACAAGTATCTACCTGATACATATCATCATACATGATCCACTTGATCATACAATGTATCCACCTGATACAAATACAAATACATGATCCACCTGATCATACATGATACATATCAACATACATGATCTACCTGATCATACAATGTATCCACCTGATACATATACAGATACATGGTCCAAGCATCCAACATGATGCATATACAAAATACATACAAATGATCCAACTGATCATATCCAGCATCCAACATGATGTGTACATACATAAATGATCCAACTGATCATATCCAACATCCAACATTATGCATACATACATATACATATAAATGATCCAACTGATCATATCCAGCATCATCCTGATGCATGTACAGAGCAGTAACTGGAGCATCATCATGATGCTCATCATCCAACGCTTACATCCACAGCCATGTGAAGGATCCTCCTTCCAACATGCTTGGAATGGCCTCTGCAAATGTGTCCATCACTTCTTCCTCGAAGTGTCATCAATCCGCAGAACACCAAGCCTCTCTCTGAAGTACTCGAACTTCACTCTGGCTAGTGGTTTCGTTAGCACATGTGCAATCTGCTCGTCCATCGCAATGTACAGGAGCTTCACAGCTCCTCTATGCACCATATCCCTGATATAGTGATATTTGATATCTATGTGTTTCGACCTGTCATGAAACATTGGGTTCTCGGACAGCTTCACACAACTCTAGTTATCACAAAAGATACCAGTAGCATCCAATGGGAGATCAAATAACTCAGATAGTAGCTTCCGTAGCCATAATGCCTCACAACTAGCTGAACATGCTACAACATACTCTGCCTCAGCTATACTCAGTGCTATGCAGGATTGCTTCCTAGTGAACCAAGAGATCACACCTGATCCCATACTGAAGCAGCACCCAGATGTGCTCTTCCTATCTGCAGCACTGCCAGCCCAATCTAAATCAACATAACCCTGCAGGTTAAACTTTTGATTCACTTCATACTTGAGCCCATAATCCACTGTACCCTTCAGGTACCTCAGAACATGCTTTATAGCAACTAGGTGAACACTCCTCGAATCTGTCAAGAATTGGCTCAATGTGTTCAGCGCAAAGCAAATAGATGGTCTCGTGTTTGTCAGGTACATCAAGGACCCAATCATCTGACGATACATAGAGACATCAACCAGCTCAGATGAAGCATCACATAGAAGCTTCAGATTCGATGCCATAGGTGTGGCCATGGCCTTTCAATCCATCATCCCGAATCTCTTTAGGATATCTACTGTGTACTTCCCTTGACTAGGGAAGATCCCACCTGCACTCTGCCACACCTCCATACCTAGGAAATAATGCATCATTCCTAAATATTTCATATCGAACTCGGCAGCAAGCTTCCTCTCAGTATCTGCAATCAATCTGTCATCTCCTGTTACAAATAAGTCATCCACATATAGGAGTAGAATCACAGGATTCCCTTCCTCAACCTTGTAGTAAAGGTTGGAATCCGCTTTACTATTGGTAAAGCCCAAACTAGATAGGAAACTATCCATCCTACCATACCAATTTTTGGGAGCTTGTTTCAAGCCATACAAGGCTTTCTTCAATCTACACACATATGACTCCCTGTCATGTATTTCGAAACTGAGTGGCTACTCCACATATACTTCCTCTTCAACTACACCATTCAAGAAAGTAGTCTTGACATCCATCTGGTGTATTTTCAATTTCATCGCTGCAGCCAGGGCAAGTACTGTTCTGATGGAAGTATACTTGCCTACAGGTGTAAAAGTTTCTTCATAATCTATTCCCTCTTTCTGAGAGAAGCCACGAGCTACAAATCTTGCCTTGTATTTCTCTACACTGCCATCTGCAGCATGCTTGATTTTGTAGATCCATTTGGAAGTCACAAAAGACTTCTCTTTAGGTCTTGGGACAACATCCCAAACATCATTCTTCATTATTGATTGGTATTCCTCAACCATGGCATCCTTCCATTCTTTCTTTTCTGCTATTTCTTCATAACTGGAAGGTTCTTTGTTCATAATGTCACAGAGTAAAGCAACATAGCTGGTATGTGATCTAGTTCTCTTCTTTGCTCTGTGTTCTTCTTTTGGAATGCCAAATATTTCTGCATCTTGAATGAGATCTCTAGCCCATGCAGGTTTCCTCTTGTGAGAGTTATCCTCACGGGGTGGATCTACAGGTTCTTGCGGATCTTCAAACTCACGAACAACTTCTGGAATTGCTTCTGTCATGATAGTGTCTTGAAATCTAGTTTCCTTAGGTTCTTCATAAACTTCGATAGGTGCCTTCCTTGATTTGATGAATGCTGAGTTTTCATCAAATGTTACATCCCTGCTGACATCAATCTTCTTGAACCCTGGAAAGTATATTCTGTAAACCTTCGAGCTTTCACTGTAACCCACAAAGATGCCCTTCTTTCCTGAAGGATCTAGTTTAGTCCTTTTTTCCTTTGGGACATGAGTGTATACTGGACAACCAAATATTCTGAGATGGCTGACTTCAGGTTTCTTACCAGAAAAAACCTCTTGTGGTGTCTTGTTGTCCAATATCTTGTGGGGTGTTCTGTTCTGCACATATATAGCTGTTCTAGCTGCTTCTGCCCATAGATGCATAGGTAGATCCTGGTCATGCAACATTGTCCTTGCTGCTTCCATGATAGTTCTGTTCTTCCTTTCTGTAACTCCATTCCGTTGAGGATTATAAGGAGTAGTCAACTCCCTCTTAATCCCTGAATCACTACAAAGCTTCTTGAAGTCACCTGAGGTGAATTCTCCACCATTGTCGGATCTGAATGTTTTGATCTTCTTGTCAGTTTGATTCTCATCAAGGTTTTGAATTCCTTGAACTTATCAAACACCTCATCTTTGTTTTTCAATAATTATACCCAAGTCTTCCTGGATAAGTCATCAATAAATGAGACATAGTAAACATACCCACTTAGAGAACTGGATGACATAGGACCACATACATCTGAGTGGATGATTTCCAGGATATCTTTTTCCTTGCTTTCACTGCTTGGGAAAGCCTTCTTAATGTTCTTACCTTTTTCACATCCTTTGCAAACACCTTCATGTTTGGTCTTGATTTCAGGAAGACCCTCTACAGCCTTGCTTGCAATTGGAAGTGCCCTATAGTGCATATGAGCAAGTCTTCTCTGCCAAAGTTCACTTGGATCCATGGATTCATGCACCATGGCATGTTCAGGTTGTCCCTTCAATTTATACAAACCTCCCTCTTGCTCTCCAATCACTACTGCATCATCTATGGTCTTTCCCTTTGGCCACATTAGGACTTCGCCATCCACAAATGCAACCCTCATACCTTTTGCATCCAATGTAGAGATGGAGAGTAAGTTCTTCTTGAGCCCAAGTACATAAAGGACTTCTTTCATCTTCAAAGATTTTCCAGAATCTAGATTGTAGGAGGCTTCACCACTTCCTTTGATTGGGTATTGATAATCATTCCCAAGTTTCACCTTATGGGGTGATTCATGCTCAGATAGATTCACAAATGATTCCTTAAACCCAGTCATGTGTTTGGAAGCCCCACTATCAATCAACCAATCATTACAACCATGGGAGATAGTACCTGTGAGAGCAGAGATTAGAACATAATCTTCTTCAATTGATGAGTCATCATCACTATCATCACTTTCTTCCCTAGCCTTCTTCTTTGGAGGTTCATCATCCTCGGCAGAATGAGCATGGAAATTTCTTTTGGTGCCCTTCTTCTTCTTGCTGGAGTTGTTGTTATTATCCCTTTTGTTCTTGGGATAATCTGAAGCAAAGTGACCCTTCTCATTGCATGTGAAGCATCTTAGATCCTTCTTATTCTTTTGATAGGATCTTTTGTAGCGAGAGTGCTCCTTCTTGGGCTTGCTTCTTTTGGTGTGAGTTGCGAGAGCTTGATCTTCACCTCCCATCTTTTCCTCACGAGTTACAAGTCTAGCTTCTTCTTGAGAGAATTCCTCCCATAGTTTACTGAAAGAGATCAATTTCTTTCTTGCACAGATTCCTTGAATAAAGGAGTCCCATGACCTAGGCAGGCCATTCAGAGTGGTCATAACAACTTCATCATTGTCCACTACTTCATCCACAGCTTCAAGTTTCTCCTTGATCTGAGAGACCTTGGAGAAGTAAGATTGAATGGTTTCTCCATTCAACATCTTAACCCATTTCAATTGATTCCACAGAGTCATCTTCCGATTTATGTTCTTCCCTTCAAATAGCTTGGTCAAAGAGTCAAACATCTCCTTGGGTGTCTTTAGAGAAGATACATGGGGTATGAGATGGTCTTTGATAGAATCAACAATGATTCTCTTTTCCTTGACCAAGTTATTCTTATGCAATACCTTGGCCTCTTCATCCTCTGGGATAGGGAGGTCTTCTTTTATATATGAGTCCAACTCATTCTCTTCTAGGATTAACCCAATCCTATACTTCCAAGCTCGGAAGTTATCAGCCCCTTCAAGCTTATCCTCTAGCTTGGTGTGGTGAGACATCTTAAAGAGTACCTCAAATGGAAATAGAAAAGATTTAGGTCTTACCACTTGAAATGCTGAAAACTGGATCTGGTCCCGGATTAGGGTTTGTCGAAAAAACCCTAAAAATTCAAAATATGAATTTCAACTTTCTGAAAGGATAGAAAGATGTGCCTTGATGAGTTGATCAGCCTGGTGCATTCAGAATTTGAGATCAGCAAAGCTTTACCCTTCAAATTTGTCTTTTTGTCCTCCCAGGTTCACTGGGGAGAGCCCTGACTTAGGGTTTGAATTTCCCGGAGATCTACCCAACCAAAAATCTTGATCCAAAGCTCTAAACTTCGATTTTTGCAAGGAGCTTTCAGCTATGTCTTCATATTCCAGAAATTCCTATTTTTGTGGAAACCCTAAGTTTTAGGGCCAAATATGAAAAAGCTCAGAATTGAATTCTGATTGAATAGATAGATTCTCCTTGATGAGTAGAGTCAATCTACTATACTGCTTTTCCAAAATCCGTGGAGAGAAACCCAATAAACAAGAAAATCAAGTTTTCGTCACTGCAAAATGTCTTCTTCTCAGGTTAGCTCTGATACCATGTTAAATTTTCAACATTAATTCACAATACTCTAGGATCTTCACTGAGAGAATAACATATATAGTATATAAATGCATAACAATCACAATAAGCATGACAAGCATCACAAGAATCAAAAGCATGAGAGACAAGAGACACAGAGTTTCCGTGGGGAAAACCCTAAGGTGAAGAACCCCACAACTTCCTCAGAGATAGAGAGAGCAATGGCTCAACCAAAGTAAAACCAAAATACACTTGAGATAGTCTCCTAGAGCAGATGATCCTCCTCCTCACTAGTGCGCCACTTTCTGAGTGAGAGAAGTGTGAGTTTCCGAATGATCCAAATAGAGATCTCCCGATCTCTATTTATACTTAACCTGTTTTCCCAATTACACTATGGGGCCGACTTGTCTATCTAGATACATCCACAATATAATATATATTTCAGAGCCGACCCCACACATGGTGGTCTAATAACCCATCGGCAAGTACACACACTTGCAATACTTGTCGATTCACATGACGACACTTCCTTATAGAGGAATAACACATCTCTAATAAGGGTACAATAAATATATATGAAATACATTTCAAAGTTACACATACATCAACACATCCTCATCACAAGAAGGCTAACACCACCACCAAAACCAAAGGGAGAACTTTGGAGGATCTATGAAAGATCTCTCTCACATTCGATGCTATACTTGTGATGAGAGGGGGCACTATTCCAGAGATTGTCCCAAGAACAAAAGCAACTCCCACAAGAATAAGAACACCAAGAAAATACATCATGCTCACACTACCGAGGATGATGAACCTCCCAGGAAGAGGGTCAGAGAAGAAAGTGAAGATTCTTGAAGCAATGAAGAGTATGTTTTGATTTCTGCCCTCACATGAACTGTTACACATGGAAGCAATGTTTGGATTATAGATAGTGGGGCTTCCAAGCATATGACTGGATTCAAGGAATCCTTCATGAATCTATCTGAACATGAGTCACCCCACAAAGTGAAGCTTGGGGATGAATACCAGTATCCTATAAAAGGAAGTGGTGAAGCCTCTTATAAGCTAGAATCTGGAAAGTCTATGAAGATGAAAGATGTTCTATTTGTACCAGGATTAAAGAAGAACCTTCTCTCCATATCTGCATTGGATGCAAAAGGTATGAGGGTTTCATTTGTAGATGGCCAAGTTCTTATGTGGCCTAAAGGAAATATTATAGATGGTGGAGTAATAGTTGGAGATCAAGAGGGAGGACTATATAAACTGAAGGTCCAACCAGAACAAGCCTTGGTCCATGAATCCATGGAGCCAAGTGAACTATGGCATAGAAGGCTTGTACATGTGCACTATAGAGCACTATCTCTTGCAAACAAAGCTGTTGAAGGTCTTCCGGAAATCCAGGAAAAGCATGAAGGCATTTGCAAAGGTTTTTCAAAGGGAAAGAACACAAAGAAGACATTTCCAAGTAGCGAAAGCAAGGCAAAAGGAATCTTGGAAATCATCCACTCCGATGTATGCAGTCCGATGTCATCTAGTTCTTTGAGTGGGTATGTATATTCTGTTTCTTTCATTGATGATTTTTCTAGGAAGACATGGATATATTTCTTGAAGAGAAAAGATGAAGTATTCAGTAAGTTCAAGGAATTCAAAGCCTTGAATGAGAACCACACAGAGAAGGTAATTAAGAATTTTCGGTCTGACAATGGTGGAGAGTTCACATCAGAAGACTTCAAGAAATTATGAGGAGTTTCAGGGATTAAGAGGGAGTTTACCACTCCATATAATCCACAATAGAATGGAGTTGTAGAAAGGAAGAATAGAACAATTATGGAAGCAACAAGGGAAATGCTTCATGACCAGGATCTTCCTATGCATCTATGAGAAGAAGCTATTAGGACAGCTGTGTATGTATAGAATTGTACTCCACATAAAGTACATGACAACAAGACACCAGAAGAAGTCTTCTCCGGCGAGAAACTTGAGGTCAACCATCTCAGAATATTTGGCTGTCCAGTGTACATACACATTCCGAAAGAGAAGAGGACGAAGTTAGATCCTTTAGGAAAGAAGGGTATATTCGTGGGATATAGTGAAAGCTCGAAGGCTTACAGAATATATGTCCTAGGATTCAAGAAGATCGACATTAGCAGGGATGTAACATTTTACGAAGACTCAGCATACAACAAATCTGGAAAGATACTTGTTGAAGACATTGAAGAACCAGAAGCACCCAGGATACGAGATACAATGATGAATGAAGTAACTCCAGAAGAAGACCGTGAGATAGAAGATCCACAGGAACCTGTAGATCCACCCCATGAGAATAATTCTCACAAGAGGAAACCAACATAGGTATGAGAAGCAATTCAAGATGCAGAGAGATATGGCGCTCCAGAAGGAATGCACAGAGAAAGCAAGAGACCGAGGCCATACACTAGCTATGTATCCATGCTATGTGACATCATTGACAAGGAACCTGCTAAATATGAAGAAGCGACAGAAAGAAAGGAATGGAAGGATGCCATGATCGAGGAATACTAGTCTATCATGAAAAGTCTGTGGTGACTTCCAAGTGGATCTACAAGATCAAGCATGCTGCAGATGGAAACATAGAGAAATACAAGGCAAGATTTGTGGCACATGGATTCTCCCAGAAAGAAGGAATAGACTATGAGGAGACATTTGCACATATAGCCAGATATACTTCCATCATATCAGTACTTGCTCTGGCTGCAGTGATGAAATGGAAGATACACTAGATGGATGCCAAGACAACATTCTTGAATGGTGTAGTGGAAGAGGAAGTGTATGTGGAGCAACCACTTGGGTTTGAGACACATGACATGGAGTCTCATGTGTGCAAACTGAAGAAATCATTGTACGGTTTGAAACAGGAACCCATGACATGGTATGGCAGGATAGACACCTTCCTGACTAGTTTGGGATTTACCAAGAGTAAAGTAGATTCCAACCTTTACTACAAGGTTGAGGAAGACAATCCAGTGATACTCCTACTGTACGTAGATGAGCTGTTTGTGACAGGTGAGGATAGGTTGATTGCTGATATGAAGAGGAATCTTGCTGCCGATTTTGAGATGAAGGACTTGGATAAGATGCACTCTTTTCTAGGCATGGAGGTGTGGCAGAGTGCAGATGGAATCTTCCTTGGACAAGGGAAGTATGCAGTATAGATCCTGAAGAGGTTTGGGATGATGGACTGTAAGGCCATGGACACACCTATGGCATCGAACCTGAAGCTATTGAGTGATGCTTCACCAGAGTCAATTGATGCCACAATGTATCATCAGATGATTGGGTCCTTGATGTACCTGACGAATACGAGACCGGATATTTGCTTTGCTGTGAACACATTGAGCTAGTTCCTGACGGATCCAAGACATGTTCACCTGATTGCTGCAAAGCATATTCTAAGGTACCTGAGGGGTACAGTTGATTATGGGATCAAGTATGATGCAAATCAGAAGATTAACCTGGAGGGTTATGTTGATTTGGATTAGGCAGGCAGTGCCATTGATAAGAAGAGAACTTATGGGTGCTGCTTCAGTATGGGATCAGGTGTGATCTCTTGGTTTAGCAGGAAGAAGTCCTGTGTGGCACTGAGTACAGCCGAAGCAGAGTATGTCGTAGCTTATTCGAATATTTGTGAGGCAGTATGGCTAAGGAAGCTACTGCCTGATTTGTTTGATCTCCAGTTGGATGCGACTTGTATACATTGTGACAACTGGAGTTGTGTGAAGTTGTCTGAGAACCCATTGTTCCATGACAAGTCGAAGCACATTGAGATCAAGTATCACTATATTAGGGATATGGTGTAGAGAGGAGCAGTGAAGCTCCAATATGTTGTGATGGACAAGCAAATGGCCGATTTATTAACCAAGCCGTTGGACAGAGTGAAGTTTGAGTACTTCAGAGAGAAGCTTGGTGTACTTCAGATCGAGGTTCCTTCCAAGGGAAAGTGATGAGTCTGGAAGACGCAGATGCACACGAGCCATTCTCACATGGTGGTAGGTGTGTCCTCCCATGGTGCAGATATAAGGGCTGGGGCCATTCCGACATGGTTGAGGTGTGTCTTCCCATGGTTGCTGATATAAGTGCCAGGCCATTCCGACATGGTTGAGGTGTGTCTTCCCATGGTCGCTGATATAAGTGCCTAGCCATTCCAGCATGGTTGAGGTGTGTCTTTCGATGGTTGCGATATAAGTGTTGATCCATTCCAGCATGGTTGAGGTGTGTCTTCCCATGGTTGCGATATAAATGCTATGCCATTCTCGCATGGTTGAGGTGTGTCTTCCCATGGCATAGATGTAAGCACTGAGCCTTTCATGGATGGTGGTAGGTTAGTCCTCCCATGCCTGTGAGTGTAAGTGATGTGCTGTGTGCATCTGGGTTGTGCTCCATGGATGATGAGATGATCTGGAGATGATGAGGTGACTGTATGGTACACAGGTTTTGCAAAGGCATATAATCAGTCTTGGGATGCTCCTTCAGGTTTTGCAGTGGCATATAATCAGTCCTGGGAGATCTTGCAAGTTTTGCAGAGGCAGTGTAATTAGTCCTGAGATGTACATACTTGATGGCTTTCTCGCATAGATGATGAAGACCTACATGGAGGCTAGGCCTACATCCAGCATGAAAAAGGGCTAGCTCTGTAGAACTTCCTATGACGAGTATATTGGAGATTGATGATCGAGATAGCATCAACAGTGTTGATGTAATTGTACCTTCGGAATGTATTTCACCCATGTATACTGTACTCCTATAGAGATGGTATTATTCCTCTATATGGAAGTGTCGTCATTTATATTGTAAGTGTCGTAAATTATACTTGATGGGTTATTATAACACCTTGATGGGGTCGGCCCTATATAAGTCATATGGGTCAAAGGGTTATTAGACCACCCTATTGGGGGTTGGCCCTGTCAGCATTATGTTATGTGGTTAAGTTGAGGCCGATCTTGTAAGGTTTTTATGCAGGTCAGGTCATGTATAAATAGAGTGTGGGAGGCACTCTATTTGATCACTTCATTATTCACTTCTACACTCACCAGAAAGTGGCGCACAAGTGAGGAAGGAGGAGTATCTACTAGGAGGACTATCTCTTGTACTTGGGTTGTATCATTGCTCTTTCTATTTCTGAGGAAGTTGTGGGGTTTTTCACCTTTATGGTTTTCCCCAGTGAAACTTTGTGTGTCTATTGTCTCGTGTGATTGCTTGGTGTGATTGATATGCATTGTTATGCTTGATATGTTGTACATGTTATTCTCTCAGTAAAGATCCTAGAGTATGTTGAATTAATGCTCAAAATTAACATGGTATCAGAGCTAACTTGAGAAGAAGACACTGTGCAGTTGTGGAAGCTAGGGATTCTTTTTTTTTTGGTTTCTCTCCACATATCTTGAAAAGCAGGAGGCTAGATTGACTCTCCTCAGCCAGGTGCATCTTTTTGTCCAATCAGAATTCAATTCTGAGCATTTTCAGATTTTGACCTAAAAATTAGGGTTTCCACAAAAAGTGGAATTTCTGAAATCTGAGACCATGGATGGAAGCTCCTTGAAAAAATCTAAGTTTAGAGATTTGGGTCGAACTTTTTGGTTGGGTGAAGCTCCAGGAAAATCAAACCCTAGTTTGGGGTCCTGTCTAGTGAAGTCAGAAATTAGGGCTTCTGCAAAATTGGGAATTTCTGAAATTTGAGACCATGGCTGGAAGCTCCTTGGAAAAATCAAAGTTTAGAGCTTTGGATCGAAATTTTTGGATGGGTGAAGCTCTGGAAAAATCAAACCCTAATTCAGGGTCCTCCCAGTGAATCCATAAGTTTGAAAAGCAAATTTGAGGGGTGAAACTTTGCAGTTTTCAAATTCTGAGTATACCAGCTTGATCAGCTCATCAAGGCACATCTTTCTATCCTTTTAGAAGTTTGAAATTCAAAGTTTGAATTTTTAGGGTTTCTCTGACAAACCCTAATCCAACTCCAAATCCAGATTTCTGCAAATCAAGTGGATTGGGTTAATTCTAGAAGAGAGTGAGTTGGACACCTACATAAGTGAAGGGGTTCCTGTCCCATAGGGAGAAGAGACTAAGGCCTTACACAAGAGGAACTTGGTGAAGGCTAAGAGGATCATTGTTGATTCTATCAAAGACCATCTCATGCCACATGTGTCATCTCTGAAGACACCTAAGGAGATGTTTGATTCCTTGACCAAGCTATTTGAAGGGAAGAATATAAATCGGAAGATGGCCTTGAGGAATCAATTGAAGAATATCAAGATCCATAATGCAGAGACTATGCAGTCTTATTTCTCAAGGGTGTCCCAGATAAAAGAACAACCTGAAGCTGTGAGAGAAGATATAGAGAATGGAGAAGTGGTAATGACCACTCTAAATGGCCTTGCTAGGTCATGGGATTCCTTCATCCAAGGAATTTGTGCTAGGAATAAACTTATCTCTTTCAGTAAGCTGTGGGAAGAATGCTCACAGGAAGAAGCTCGGATTGTAGCTCGAGAAGAGAAGATGGGGAATGAAGATCAAGCTCTCACAGCACATACCAAGAAGAGGACACTTTTCCTTAGATTGTCCTAAGAACAAAATGAACAACAACAACAACTACTACAAGCAATCTGACAGGTATGACTTACAGGTATGTTTTGAAATCTATTCATGATTAAGTTTATAATATGGTTGTCCTCATGTTATTGAGTTTAGTAACAATCTTGTTTAATTTTAGACTTGTCTTATCACCCTAGTAAAAGTATGAATGCATGATAGAAGACATTCATTGATTAGGGCTATGACACTTATGATTGTATTATGTTTGTACTAATGCACTATGGTGTTGTATGAGGAGAATGTTATCCGCTAACATGAAAGGTACAAATCAAGCTCTAGATCAAGACCATGATGACATGAAGACAAAGACTCATCCAAAGTCATGGATCACATAGAGGTATGTACAATTTGGTTCTACAATGGTTAAATTATGAGATATGCAGGTCATTGAAGAGAACAAGAAAACATTGCTAGACATAACTAGCAAATATGATGACCAGGTATGTTTTTCCTATATCAAGTTAGAATCCTACCTTATGTAAGGATCTTATACTTTTGTATGATTGATAATGATTACTCATGAAGTTACAAGTTTGAGTAATCTAGGGTTTATGAATATTTTGTTCCTTACTTTGATTAATGATATGACTAACCAGAAAAGCCCTATATAAACCTTGAATACTAATGCTTATTATCTGTGTTTGAAATGATCATGACTATACATGTTTAAGATTATTGTGTTTTGATAGTATTAGGATTATACTAATGAATGTATGATTATGTATGAGATCTCGAGGATAACACAATGATGATACTAGTAAGCATGCATAGTGATCGAGGATGGATATAAGTTCAAGGACAGGTAATCCAGGAAGCAAAGATCAAGATGGAGCACACTCCAGTAGTTCTTGCAAGGAAGCAAAGATTGAGAGAGAGTCCACCCAACAAACAAACAAAGATAAGTATTTGAATTGTCATTTCTTGTATATTTGATTGTTTAAATAATATTGTTCAAAGATGTATATACTTATGTTCCTAGACTTAGGTTGTGTATTATGCATATTAGAATAATTGCGGTATACTACTAATATGCATATGATGGGTAAGTGGCCTATGGAACTGTACAACATTCCATTGCTACTTGTCTAGAATGAAACCTCTTTGCTGACATGTTGGGAGTTGTGCACACTCTTAACAATGTTCTGGTAGAGATTGGAAGGCATCTAGAAAGTTACGGGATATGGATAAATGTTGTATTGAAGCATTGGCTAAAATAATTGCATGACTATATGACATATTTATTTATGTGTAAGAATTTGTTCTGAAAACTATGAGATGTTTCTAATCATGCAATTTAACTTGTTTTTGTAGGAAAGATCATATACGAGTACCTACAAAAGAAGGACTACAACATTTGTTCAACAACAAATCTATCTATTGAAGAATCTGAAGTTCCCAGGATCCGGGATGAAGTAATGATGCCATGATCCATCGATCATGAAGAATGATGTTTGGGATGTGGTCCCAAGACTAGAAGGGAAGTTTGTTGTGACTTCCAAGTGGATCTACAAGATCAAGCATGCTGCAGATGGTAGCATAGAGAAATACAAAGCGAGATTTGTAGCTCATGGCTTCTCCCAGAAAGAGGGGATAGACTATGAAGAGACTTTTGCTCCTGTAGCCAGGTACACTTCCATCAGATCAGTACTTTCCCTGGCTGCAGTGATGAAATGGAAGATACACCAGATGGATGTCAAGATAGCCTTCTTGAATGGTGTAGTCGAAGAGGAAGTGTATGTGGAGCAACCACTTGGTTTTGAGACACATGACAGGGAGTCATATGTGTGCAGGTTGAAGAAAGCATTGTATGGCTTGAAGCAAGCCCCTAGGACTTGGTATGGTAGGATAGACATCTTTCTATCCAGTTTGGGATTTACTAAGAGTAAAGTAGATTCCAACCTTTACTACAAGGTTGAGGAAGGCAATCCTATGATACTACTTCTGTATGTGGATGACCTGTTTGTTATAGGTGAGGATGGATTGATTGCCAATACCAAGAGGAAGCTTGCTGTCGAGTTCGAGATGAAGGACTTGAGGATGATGCACTATTTTCTAGGCATGGAGGTGTGGAAGAGTGCAGATGGGATCTTCCTTAGACAAGGGAAGTATGCAGTAGAGATCCTGAAGAGGTTCGGGATGATGGACTGCAAGGACATGGCCACACCTATGGCATTGAACTTGAAGCTTCTGTGTGATGCTTCATCTGAGCCGATTGATGTCATCGTGTATCATCAGATGATTGGGTCCTTGATGTACCCGATGAACACGAGACCAGATATTTGCTTTGCGGTGAACACATTGAGCCAGTTCCTGATGGATCCCAGAGGTGTTCACCTGGTTTCTCTAAAGCATATTCTGAGGTACCTTAAGGGTACAATTGATTATGGGCTCAAGTATGATGCGAATCAAAAGTTTAACCTGCAGGGTTATGTTGATTTGGACTGGGCAGGCAGTGATGCATATAGGAAGAGCACTTCGAGGTGCTGCTTCAGTATGGGATTAGGTGTGATCTCCTGCTTTAGCAGGAAGAAATCCTCCGTAGCACTGAGTACAGCCGAAGCAGAGTATGTTGTAGCTTGTTCGGCTAGTTGTGAGGCAGTATGGCTCTGGAAGCTATTGTTTGATTTATTTGATCTCCCGCTAGAGGCTACTAGTATCTTTTGTGACAACCAGAGTTGTGTGAAGCTGTCTGAGAACCTGGTGTTCCACGATAGGTCGAAGCACATTGAGATCAAATATCACTATATCAGGGATATGGTGCATAGAGGAGTAGTAAATCTCCTGTATGTTGCGACAGATGAGCAAGTTGCAGATGTGTTGACGAAACCACTAGCCAGAGTGAAGTTTGAGTACTTCAGAGAGAGACTTGGTGTTCTTCAGATTGACGACACTTCGAGGAAGAAGTGTTGGACACATTTGTAGGAGCCATTCCAAGCATGGTGAGAGGAGGATCCTTCCCATGGCTGTGGATGTAAGCGCTAGATGATGAGCATCAGGACGATGCTCCAGTTACTGCTTTGTATACGCATCATGTTGGATGCTTTGATAAGTTTGATCATGTATTTGTATATGCATCATGTTGGATGCTTTGATCAGTTTGATCATGTATTTATATGTATTAGGTGGATACATTGTATGATTAGGTGGATCATGTATTTATATGTATCAGGTGGATACATTGTATGATCAGTTGGATCATGTATTTTTATATGTATCAGGTGGATCATGTATTTATATCTATCAGGTGGATACATTGTATGATCAGTTGGATCATGTATTTATATATGTATCAAGTGGATGCATTATATGATCATGTGGATCATGTATTTATATGTATAAGGTGGATACATTATATGATCAGTTGGATCATGTATTTGTATATGTATCAGGTGGATACATTGTATGATCAGGTGGATCATGTATGATAATATGTATCAGGTAGATACATGATATGCATCAAGTGGATGCATTGATGATCAGGATGATCATACTATGATGACATGCATCAGGAGTATGTTTTGACATGATCAGGTGGATCATGAGTGATGATTCTGAAGAGACAGATGCACAGAGCCTTTCCGACATGGTGGTAGATGTGTTCTCCCATGTGAGTTGATGTAAGTGCAGAGCCTTTCCGACATGGTGGTAGATGTGTTCTCCCATGTGCATTGATGTAAGTGCAAAGCCTTTCCGACATGTTGGTAGATGTGTTCTCCCATGTGCGTTGATGTAAGTGCAAAGCCTTTCCGACATGGTGGTAGATGTGTTCTCCCATGTGCATTGATGTAAGTGCAGAGCCTTTCCGACATGGTGGTAGATGTGTTCTCCCATGTGCATTGATGTAAGTGCAGTGCCATTCTCGCATGGTTGAAGTGTGTCTTCCCATGGCGTAGATATAAGTGCTGAGCCTTTCACGGATGGTTGAAGTGTGTCTTCCCATGTCGGTGAATGTAAGTGCTGTGTGATGTGCATCTGGGTTGTGCTTCATGGATGATGAGATGTTATGATCAGTATGATCATGAGTATCAGGATGATACTCTGTGGCCGTGGATAGGTTGTGCAGTTACATGTAAAAGATCCTGGGAGATTTGATAGGTTGAGCAGTATGCTTGTAATCAGTCATGGGATGCTCTTTCGAGGTTTTGCTTGACGCACATAATTAGTCCTGGGATCCACAGTATGGCCAGTGATGATGAAGACCTATAGGTGGTGGGCCTACATCCAGAATGAAAAAGGGATGGCTCTGTAGAACTTCCTATGACGAGTAGATTTGAGATTGATTGAGATAGCAGAAGTAGTGACGATGACAATGATTCAAGGACGATGATTCGATGACGATGATCCAGAGAAGAAGACTTGTGCTAGCATATCTGTGTCGAGAAATACCTTCCTAGTTAAGAGGTATTGTTGATGTAATTGTACCTTTGGAATGTATTTCACCCATGTATATTGTACTCCTATAGAGATGGTATTATTCCTCTATACGGAAGTGTCGTCATTTATATTGTAAGTGTCGTAACTTATACTTGATGGGTTATTAGAACACCTTGATGGGGTCGGCCCTATATAAGTCATATGGGTCAAAGGGTTATTAGACCACCCTATTGGGGGTCGGCCCTGTCAGCATTATGTTATGTGGTTAAGTTGAGGCTGACCTTGTAAGGTTTTTAGGCAGGTCAGGTCATGTATAAATAGAGTGCGGGAGGCACTCTATTTGATCACTTCATTATTCACTTCTACACTCACCAGAAAGTGGCGCACAAGTGAGGAAGGAGGAGTAGCTAATAGGAGGACTATCTCTTGTACTTGGGTTGTATCATTGCGCTTTCTATCTCTGAGGAAGTTGTGGGATTTTTCACCTTTATGGTTTTCCCCAGTGAAACTTTGTGTGTATATTGTCTCATGTGATTGCTTGGTGTGATTGATAGGCATTGTTATGCTTGATATGCTGTACATGTTATTCTCTCAGTAAAGATCCTAGAGTATGTTGAATTAATGCTCAAAATTAACAAGCAGTGACGATGATGATCCAACCTTGATCCAGAGATGAAGACTTGTGCCGATGAACTGTGTCAAGAGAATACCTTCCTAGTTAAGAGAGAGTGTTGATGTATTTGTAACTTCGTAATGTATTTCACTTGTATATTTGTTGATGTATTTGTAAATTTGGAACATATTTCACTTGTATATTTTATATTGTCATTATACTTCCGACGGAGAGGTTTCATTCCTCTGATCGGGAAGGTTATCATTGTAATTAAGTGGGTTATTAGACTCCCCTAGTGGGGTTGGCCCAGAGTTAGGTTATTTGGGTTATTAGACTCTCCTAGGAGAAGTCGGCCCAATAGGGTAAACAGAAAGTGAAAGTAAAGTATAAATAGAGAGTGACTCTCTCATTTGTTCACTCATTCACTCACTCACTCATTCGCATAAGTGAGAGAGAGACAAGTTTGCACAAGTGGAGGAGGAGGAGCCGCTGGAGTCTATCTTATTGTTTTGGGGTTTTGTACTATTGCTCATTCTATCTCTGAGGAAGTTGCAGGGTTTTCTCCTTTATGGTTTCCCAGGTGAAATTCTTTGTGTCTATTGTCTCTTGTGATTGTTTTGTTGTGCTTGTTATTCTCTCAGATAAGATCCTAGATCATGTTGAATTAAATGATAAAAATCTAACAAAACAAAGCCTTAGAAGATGAAGAAACTATCTTGAAGGATTCCTAGATCATTATAAGTGGTAAGGGAAGGATATAAAGGAGGAACACCTTGCTTGAAGTGGTGCCATATGGAATTATAAAAGATTTCAATGGTCAAAAGAGGTCGCTTGGGGGAACTTCACTTTGTTCGAGATATGTTCTACATATCTGGAGGATTTTCCAAGCAAGAAATAGGCCAAAAACACTTTGAAACATGAATTTTGGAATTTTATTTAAGTTGTGGACAAGTCAGCCCTAATAAAAGAAGCCCCAAGTTAGTGAAAAGTCAAAATTAAACATAACTTTAAGTTATGTTTACGCTATCCTTGATCTAAATTCATAAATAAAAATAACGTTAAGCTATGTTTAGGTTGACCCTAACCTAATGCAAAAATAGAATTATATGAGGCCATTTAGAGGAGAAAAGGTCACTAATTGTGGATTTCTCATGAGGATATAGTGGTGCTCTAGGGATGGAATAGAAGGCTTGGGAGGTGCACACGCATATGGAGGTAGCCACTTGGATTGCAAAGTTGATGTTTCAAACCGCAAAATACCTTCATGATGAGTGCCCTAATTAGAGATTCTTCAAGGAGGAGGCATATAAATGCCAAAATATTCATTTGATGGAGGCATGGCTGGAATTTTGGTAGTTCCCCTCCAATATTAGTTGATTATATTTGGGAGGAATGGAAGAAGGATAAGTCCAATGTTAAATTTCCATCTTTTTTCCTATATTTTTCTTTGGATGATTTTATGGATGGAACTTACTTGTACAAATATGTTGGTGTAATATTTGAATAAGGGAAAAAATGATCCAATAAGAAGACATTAGGGTTGAGGATAAACCCTCCATTTTTCTTGTTGTACTAATTGTACATATTGAAGTATATATGCTTCTTTAGTTTTCTGGTTAGGGTTTTTCACTCTATTTTTTAGGGCCATCCTAGACATGGATGAAGCTTGTAAATTTTTGTTCTTGTGTTGGGATTAGAATTGAAGAATGATGTATTGTTAATTGTTCGTTCAATAAGAAGGTTGTCCTACTTTGTTTACTACTTCATATTTGGTTTCATATTTGAACGTTCCTTAATTGTTCATGGTTGCATCCTATTACTTGGTTGATTTTGTACTTGTTGTGAGGAGCATCTTTGGAAGGGCATTTATTTAGTTTTTTGCATATTGATATTAATTTGTGTGGTTGGTTAGAGTGCATTTGCAATGGCTTAGCTATGTCTTTTGCATAAATTTCAAACCCTCTTTTTTATTGATCCAAACTCCATAGCCCAGTTGGATAGGCATTGGTCTTGGAATGTTCCACCATCCCTTTATTCTAAAGAAAATCATAAACTATATTTTATAGGGTTCCCCCCCTTGAACCATAAATGAATGTCCTTAATTAAAATGAATAGTTGTTGTGGTGACAATGGGAAACCCACCTAAGTTCCCCTAGATTTGTACTTTGTTTAGCGACTTAAGTATCTTTAGGTGCAGGTCTAGGATGTAATGATTAATTCAACTTATTACAATCTAATCTATACTAGGGATAAAAGTGAAAATTCTTGTTGACCATCTAAATTACAATAATCAAATCACATTTGATCTTTGTATATCATACATTGGCTTGCTAAGTAAAATAAAAAGTGAAAACCTAATAGCTTTGAGGTCTAAATTTATATAAGTTTACTTGGCGAGTCTCACATAGATTTAGTTGATTTAATCTATAAATGCTGCAAAAAGTTGGTGGATCAATATCTTTGAAGTATAAATATATGTAGTTTATTTAGTGAAGCTGCAAAAAAAAACAATTAAAATAATCATAATTTTTTCCAATCCATAGAACTAGAGTATTAAGCTTTGCATCCATCCATTTATAATTGTATAGAGATAATTTCCATGTTTCATATTGAATAGTGACACAAATACCATTACTACTATGTTCCAAGATGTATATGCACACACTTGTGTAGATTTCTCCATGTTATAACTCCAAACATCACTTTGAAATGCGCCCCCCCTCACACACACATCCAAAAAACCATTACTATTATGTTCCAATATGTATATGCACACACTTGTGTAGATTTCTCTATGTTATAATTCCGAACATCACTTCAAGATGTGGCCTTTGTTATGAACATGTTCTTATAAAAATTGAGATGGATTGCATAATATATAATAGAACATCTAACCAATGAGAACTTCAACACACACACACACACACACACACACACACAAGTTGCAAGCATGCGATTTTGGTAGATTTGTATTTCATTCCTTTCTATTATGAGCTAAATATTTTTTATACATTTTTCTAATCCTCTATTGAGCTACACTATGGAACATTTCTTAGATTTTCATTCATTTTTATAGGTTTGCACCATTTCTTAGTTTGGTTACCCTTATAACTTGCCATTGATATTTGTGTAACTATTGGTGCAATGTTGATCTTGCTCTTGTTCTATTTTTAGTGTGCTTATTTTACCATATTTCAAGTGGTAGACACTCACCATTTCTCAAACTTATTTATTTAGAGTTCCGCTAGATAGTTGTACATTTTTTAGACTTTTTCTTTTCCCTCTTAGATGTCGGTTCCCATGGTTTGATTCACATGAATGCTTTGTTTGTCCATACTTGTAATGTAACATAAATATTTATGTGTTAATTGTTTGTCCAATGTTGATATTTCCCTCAATGTTCAATTTATATTTTAACATATGTCAAGTGGACAACACTCATTGTTTTTATAAGTTTTTTGAAAGTTCCATTTGATCTTCTCATTGAATTTAAAGAGAGGGAAAAACAAAAAATTCTTAGATAATTTTTTTTTAAAAATTTTGGAGATATGATAATTTATTTGATTGATTGGTTTGAGTGGATGGAAAACTCTAATTTCCTTCAACTTGGAGTCATTGATGTTTCTTTAGATCCTTTACTCCTCCCTTCACATGATTAAAAGTTTTTATTATTCCAAATATCACATACACGTACATACTAACCCCCAAGGAGGGTGGGTTGATGAAGTGATGATGTGCATGAGTGTTTGCAATGGTGGAAGGTAGGCGGTGATGATGTGAATTTGTGTCCATTGATGGTGGTTGGGGGATTAGGATGTGCATGTGTGCGCAATGGTGGGTGGTGGTGGTGATGACGTCGATGTGTATGCATTGAGGATGTGCATGTGAATTGGTAGGTGGTCATGGGGTGATGATGTGTATGTGTATGCATAGTGATGTGGGGTGGGGGTGATGATCTCCAGATGTTGCATTAAGGATGTTCATGTGGAATGGTGGGTGGGTTGTGGTGTGCATGTGACCCTCATCCCCCCACCACCCACCATGAACATGCAAAGAATCATACCCACCTCCACCACACATGCACATCACCACCCCTCGCCAACCAAAGGAAGGCTGGTTTTTTTATGTTTTCTTCTTATTTGTTGATATTTTGGGTATTGTACTTCCAAAATATTTGGAACACATACAATATTGTATTTATATGGTTTATGATTATATGAAAGACAATGTATCACATGCAAGACAATTATGCTTATTGTATGGTATGAAACTTTGATGTTCTCATTAATGGAAAAATGGTGAAATTTGCAATATGTAGTGCCCTTTAAAGGACTTTGAACCTTGTAAATAAAGTACAAAGTAAAATATACCCATCAAATAATAAATGTATTATATTTGTCTTTCATCATTTCATCTAAAATCTAGAAAATTACTTTTGGAGTAAAATTATAAAAAACAAAATGTAGCCCTCTAACTAAACATGCTTTAATCAAATTAACATTAATTGTTTGGTGTTATCCAAATTTGAGATTGTTGAGTTTTCTCAACAATCAAATGAAAAATTATTCTAGAGATTGTAATACCCCTATTTCGACCCTTAGGGTTTATTGGATTCAATGTAGATATTGTATAAATGTATGTGTGATTACCCTAGTGTGGAGCTCAAGGCCAAGGCCCCACTAGTGGATGCTTAGGTTTATTTACACAAGAGAGTATTTGACAGTTTGATTATCCATGATCTCTTAAGCCATGAGGATTTGCAAATGATGTAATTATTAATTATTGCAATAAAATATCCAAGAAAGTTGGCTAAGGAGGCAACCAATGACAAGGGGCCATGTGTATCCACTAGGGAGAGGTAAAGGGGTTATGGGATTGGTACCCATGCTGCCACATGTCCATTTATGAACCCATTTGACTCCCCATGCTGAAATTAATGCAATTGTAAGAGGGTGGTTGAGAAAACCAGTCCATGAATTCGATGGAGTATGCAGCAATCCTGAAATCCATATGGTAGGGTATGGCTTTGTGTTTTACTTGTCCCTTAAGCCACTCTACACCTGGGAATTTGCTCATCCTGATCGCTATCCCATTGTTGACCAGCAACCCAGGTCATTCATGCGTTGTAAAGACTAGTCGTGAAGAAAACAAGAGGAAAATCATGACCTGTATGTGCGATTTGCAGAGCTGAGAACACACAAGAAAACCCTCTATAGGAAGTGAACGGGTCGGTACATCCATAGATCCTACTGTGGGGATGAATTACAAAGCTTGGACAACTTAGAGAACCTGTGAGAACACTTAGATCTATTGCATAAGACCGAAATTGCAGAGCATAGCTTAGGCCGCGACCTTGTGAAGAACCAACTTGAATAACAAAGAAGAAGGTCAACCTAGGGTTGGATCTGCTTGATAAAACCAGTGAAGGCTGAAAGTCTCATCAAAACAAAAGTTGGACCTTTATATGTCCACCCTAAATAGCACTGGAGGGAAGGGGCCTTGAGGGACTGTGCAACAGAGAAGAGGGCCTTACTTTTGTTGGGTGAGGTAGGTAATGTAGGTGCCATGTTTGTTGAGTTATCTGATATTCCTATAGATATGTGGGTGAGATCAATGGATTAGCAGTATCCTCCTTGTTCCCTTGCGTGCTTGATAAACCAAATTGTAGGTTGGCTTATCATTGGGATGGAGCCTTGACTATGAGAGAGCCCATTATCATTCCTTAGTGGATACAAAACCCAGCTCGGGGGTGGTCTCTTAGGTGAAAGAGTATAGGTTGGACATAGAGCTAAGTTTGGGTGGAAATTTGCTCTCACTTAGCTAGTTGCTTGGCCAGCTTCATTTCCAAAGATAAGTACTTCTGTGGTGTAAAAATGATGTTAGTTTCCCTTATGTTGTGTTATTTTTTTATGCTCAATTTATTGAATGAAGAATCACATGAGATTGGATCAATAAGCAACTATGTATAAGTTTACATATGATACTGAATGCATGTTTGAATGCTTCATCATTTACATGAATGTAATGTATGGCTAACCTTGCAGGTTGTAGGTGTATAGACTAGTTCTAGTTTCATTATATGTGTTTATATATGCATTGTATTCACCCTTAAGAGGGATTGCTTGGCCTCACCTGGACTTGGGGAAGGAAGTGGATAGCCTCTGTGGTGTTTTTGGACCCCTCTGTGGGTCAGGTGAAGGAAGAAATCAGGGCAGGAGGAAGTCAAAGTTCCTTGTAGAAGGGTAAAGGCACCTAGAGGAGGTTATGGATAGAGTTTCGGTTGAAAAAATGACCAGTTTAGAGCGCTCAGATAGGGTGAGGATTCCACCATTGGATAGAGATATATAATATCTTTCCAATGTTACTGACCTTGTCCAATTTGGACCAAGGATGAGGGAGTTATCACCCTCAGAAGTTTGCCTTAGAAGCTTGCAGGTACAGGGGTCTGTGGTCTCGACCTTTCTGCATCCGCAATGTAGATTGCAGATTGCGAAGGTCAGGGACCGATCATTGGAGTGGTGTGGTTGGACTTCCTCCTTTCCGCATCCACAAAGTGGGTTGCAGGTTAAAGGATTCGGAAGGGCGAGTCCAACAGAAATGGCGCGTGGGAGTTTCACCTTTCCACATCCGCAAAGCGGGTTGTGGATTGCGGGTGTCATAAGGCTGAATTCCATGAAGCTTGCACATTGGAATTCCGTATTTTTGCATCCGAAAGTGAGTTGCAGATTGCGGGAGGTAATTTTACTCGGGTTATGAAATATGGTTTTTTGAATCCTGACATTCGCAACGCAGGTTGCGGATTGTTGAATTGCAAAGGATGAGATTTCCCGGGGAGACAATTTTATTTGTGACTTCCGACTTCTGCATTGTGGATTGTGGAAGTTGGGAGCATGATTTTGTCGAAAGGGAAGATTTGGAAATACAACTTCCAAATCCGATTGCGGGTTTCGGTTTGGAGGGCATTGTGGATTGCGGATGGAAGGCCATTGCGGTTGTGTAAAAATGGATGAAATTCGTTAAAAAAAATGCTTCAGGCTCCCCCATGTGCTTTGAAGGCCACCAGGGAGGTCGGGGAACATGAAAAAGTGGTATCAGAGATTCAGTTGTAGCACTGGGGCTGTTTGGGCCGAGCTGTGAATGGATTTACATACAAGGAATGTGCACATGGCGTGGTTTGGATAAACGTTTATTGTTGCTTATTTCCCAATGAATAATTTTCCAAATTTGTTTATGTTTTATCTGCATTTTCATGTCTAATAATCACCTCTGTGATGCATAGTGATTGCAGCAGTCCTAAGTTGAATCATACAGCAGGGCAACATACAGAAAGGCGGGAAAATGGTAACCATTAACGATGCCTAGTATCCATTTGAGTAGAAGGACGACGTGCTGGGTGAGAATGTGCAAGAAGCACATACTGAAGCCAAGTCCGATGGAATAAGGGAACAAGTAACGCCCCCAAACTTGGTCAATACCATGGTGAGCTTCAATGAGAGGTTGATGAAGGCGTAGGAAGAGAAACACTAGCTCAATGCGTCCATTTTGTAGAGCCTCACCAATATGCATCAAAGGATAAATGGTGGGTATAACCCAAGCAACGAGTGCCAAGAAGGAAGACACGAAGGAAACCACTCTAGAGGTCGTTCTAAGAGAAGGACTCCAAGCCCTAGAAGGGATTCTATGAGTAAAAGGCATAGAAATCCCTCTCCAAGATATCCTTCCAGCAGGTCATATGGCTCCATGGGTTCCCAAGACATACTTCCAGCATAATTGAGAAAATAAAGAAGCATAGAGGTATCCCACAAGGTGAATTTAGGAAGGCAAGGCCTCCCACTTTTGATGGAGAAAGAAAGGTAGGTCAAGAGGAAGAGGCATGGCTTCTTGGAATGAAAAAGTATTTCAGAATGCATGTGTATTCAAAAAATGAAAAGGCTAGGGTTTCCATTTATAACCTAAGTGGCAGAGCCTCAATTTGGTGGGAACACCTCATGCAAGTGAAAGGAATCAGTCAAAGAAGAATCATATGGGAATGGTTTAAAAGGTACTTCCAGGAGAAATACCTATCAGCTAGGTATTATGATAACAAAAGAAAAGAGTTCAATGAACTCAGATTAGGGCATAATTCTATGGATGAGAATGACCACAAGTTTTTGGAGCTGCTGAGGTATGTAGATTACATCAAGGATGAAAGAGTGAAGATAGGATTTATCACATAATTTTAGATATAGGATTGAGTTTGTCAATCCAACAAGTTTGGATGAAGCCATTAGAACGATAGAGCATTTCAATGAGCATAGTAAAGGTAAAACAGAGGTGCAGCCAACATGGAATGGAAATCCTAGAGGAACGTTTGAACAAAAGAAAAATGGATTCAAACCACCATTCAAAAATCATCCTAGAAATTTTCCACAAGGCTAGCAAGCAAGAAGAGAATTCAAACCAGCAGTAGCAGCAAAAAAGGCACAAAAAGGGCCACTTCAATGTTGGGGATGTAAAGGAGACCATATGCTTAGGGAATTTCCACATAGGAGAGAGAACTCCAGGAGCTTGCACAATATAGAAGGAACAACTATAGTGGAAGATATGGAAAGGGAAGCACCTAGGATTTATGCAGCACTGGATGATCACCAAGCAGACCATCAATTTGTAGTGGTGTAGATTGAAGGTAATATTGCTAAGCAATCTATTTCTATTTTGATTGATCAAGGATATACTCATAGTTATGTGTCTCCCAAGGTGGTTTAAATTTGTTCTCTTGGTAAGGTAAAGCATAATAGGGCTTGGCTAGTTCAATTATCCACATGAACCAAGAGAAAAGTAAGTGAGGTAGCGATGGAGTGCCCCATAGAATTGAATGGACTCCCCACACATGCAAATTTAAATGTCTTAGCATTAGGATCATATGATGCCCTAATTGGTATGGATTGGTTGGAAAGACATAGAGCCAAATTAGACTGTTATGAGAAAGCACTTGAATGTATTGATGAAGAAGGAAGGCCAAGGTTAGTAAGAGGAATTCCCAAGCAAGTTTTAGTAAGGCATATTTCAGCCTTACAGCTGAGAAAATTCTATAAAAAGGGTTGCCAATTATATGCTGTGAATATATCATATTCATCAGAGGATAAGGGACCATGGTTAGAAGACTTTCAGCTGTTGCAAGAATTCCAATATGCATTCCCATATGAAGTGCCAGGACTGCCACCCAAGAGAGACATCGATTTTTATATCAATCTTGTTCCAGGAGAAACACCAATTTCCAAGGCTTCTTATAGAATGAGCACACCAGAATTGGTATAATTGAAGATGCACTTGCAAGAATTAATGGACAAGGAATATATCAGACCTAGTGTATATCTTTGGGGAGCACCAGTGTTATTTTTCAAGAAGAAGGAAGGAACATTGAGGCTGTGCATTGATTACAGGAAACTCAATAAAGTGATAGTTAAGAAAAAGTATCCATTGCCAAGGATTGATGACTTAATTGATCACATGAAGGAAGCCAGATTGTTTTCAAAGATTGAATTGAGGTCTGGATACCATCAAGTGAGGATAAAGGAAGAATACATTCATAAGATAACTTTTAGGATAAGGTATGGCCATTATGAATTCACAGTGGTTCCATTTGGTCTTACCAATGCACCTGCTACATTCATGTGCCTCGTGAATAGTGTCTTCAACAAATATTTGGATAATTTTGTGATTGTGTTCTTGGATGACATTCTTGTTTATTCAAAGAATGAAGAAGAGCATAATGAACATTTAAGAATGGTGTTTCAAGTCCTTAGAGAACACCAACTGTATGCAAATCCGAGTAAGTGTGATTTCTATCAGTAGAAGGTACAGTATTTGGGCCATGTCATTTCAGTAGAAGGAATTGCAGTGGATCTAGAAAATATTGAACCCATCATAGATTGGCCTAATCCAAGGAATGTTGCAGATGTTATATCTTTTATGGGTCTTACAGGCTACTACAGAAGATTCATTGAAGGATTTTCGAAGATAGCTCACCAAATAAATTCATTACAAAGGAAACATATCAAGTTTGTATGGTTTGAAAAATGTGAGAAGATCTTTCAGTAGCTGAAGGAATTGCTTACCAATGCTCCTTTTTTAAAGATTGCATATCCAAAGAAATACTTTGTGGTATGCATAGATGCTTGCATTGAAGGGATCGGTGGAGTGCTCATGCAAGAAGGATTTGTAATTGTCTATGTGTCCATAAAGTTAAAAGAGCATGAAAATAACTATGCCACACATGATTTAGAGCTAGCAAGTTCATGTGCGCAAGAGATGGAGACATTATCTCTTGGGAAGAATATTTGAGCTCAGGATAGATCATATGAGTTTAAAATATTTGTTAGACCAGCCAAATCTAAATGCTAGGTAAACTAGATGCATGGATTTAGTTTGTGAATTTGATTTGGAAATTAAACATGTCAAAGGTAAGGAGAATAAGATTGGAGATGCACTCAACAAAAAATTCCATATTGCAGCAGTAAGTATGTGTAAATCAGATTTGAAGGCAAGAACCCTTGAATCCCAAATCAGTGATGAATCTTACCTTCAATTCAAAGAAAAATTGCAGCAGGGTAATGTGGATGAAGCATGTGTAGGATATCAGGTTGGTGAAGATGATGCTCTCATTTATCAGGGTACCAAGCTGTACATTTCAAATTGTGCAGAATTGAAGAATCTTGTGATGGATGAGATACACCAAATTCCATATTCTGGACATCCAGGATATCAGAAAACTATAACAAAAGCAAGAAAGCAGTACTTTTGGCATGGGATGAAGAAGGACATAGTAGAGTACATTGCTAGGTGTCAAAAGTGCCAGCAAGTCAAGGCAGAACATCAACACCCAACAGGATTGTTGCAGCCATTTCCCATTACATAATGGAAGTGGGAAGTAATCTCTATGGATTTTATAATAGGTTTGCCAATGACAGTGAAGAAGCATGATTCAATCATGGTAGTGGTGGAAAAGCTATCAAAGGTAGCTCACTTCATTCCAGTCAAGTCCACTCATAAGACTAATGACATAGCCAATATCTTCATGAGAGAGATATTCATATTGCATGGATTTCCCAAGGCAATAATTTCATACTGTGATACAAATTTCACATCCAATTTTTGGAAAGGATTGTTCCAAGTGTTGACACCAGTTTTGTCTTGGGCGACTAGGAGGATTAGAACCCTGAATATAGTGAATGATGGCCTCAGTTTTCAGACCATGGAGACCCAAGGGATGCCAAAGGAGATCTATGGACGTGTGGTTGTAGCTGGAGAATGAAATAACCCAAGGCCCTAAGTTTTGAACATTGCAGAAAGGATTAAAAATGAAAAAATACCCCCCAGTTAAATGATGGCGCAAGTGAAGGATGCAGATCTATGGCGATAATGATCAATGACTGAGAAGCAGCTTTGCAAAAGTAGGGTGTGTTTTAAAAAGAGGTAGAGTGTTTAGCCTACGAGCAATTTGGAAATCTGATCAATGGGCGAAAGGACATATCTATGGCCATGAAATACTTCGATGATTTGACATGTGCGGGGAATTGACAGTTCCAAATCTATGAACTTTTGGTAGGGATCGCAGCTTTAGACAGCACAGATCTGGTGGACTTGAGATCTACGGTGGAAAATTTATTCATTGATTGAACTAGCACGAATGACCAACAATCCAAGATTTGCAAAGCGCAGTAGGGGGCGTATCTTTGGACAGTCTGGATGCGAATGACATCAAGATCAACGGTGCTGGGTCGATCATGGATATGGACGGTTGAAAAGCACCTCCTCTATGAATGAATGATAGCCCAAGGGAAAGAAGCCACATTAGAGGCATCATATGCTTTTTCACTTAACACAAAATTTTGCTTAAATCTGTTTAACGCCAACCCAGATCTCAGTCATCATTCTTGCTCATTTGGAGAGTCCATTCGGATGATCATACCAAAATGATTACTCCTAGTTACCATAATTATCACAGTCGTTATAAATGGGATCCCAAAGTTTACTGTTCGCATCAGTGTTCAAAAAGGTGGTAGGCTCAAGAGCCCAGATATCTTTCATTTGAGATCCGGTCATGGAAAAGGATCAAGGAGCCAAAGTAATTTTTGTACCAGAGCAAGTATGGTCCGATGTGGAGGATAATCATGTTCCTTCATACCCTGTAAAATTCAACCACATAGAGGAGAGTACTACTAGCGAACCCGAGGAGCATAGAGGTCGACAGGTGTGCAAGAAAACTCGATGAAGGAAAAAGAGAGAGGCCCGAAAGGTTGAACAGTGCACCCACCAAACGATGGAGATTCTTAGAGATTTTGTTGTTCACACTGAGGAAATGGCGCCACCTCCTTCCACAGAAAAAGAACAGGTGGCCAATTCCTTGAAGGTGGAATATTTCTTCGACCCACAAGGCCATGTAATAACTCAGACGTAGAGTGGCGGTCTGAAGGTGGAATATTTCTTCGACCCACAAGGACATGTAATAGCTTAGATGTAATATTTTGCATCCCATCGTATTAGTCTATTTCATGATATTTTGCATCCAGTCGTATCAGTCTGTTTCAGACTCTTTTTGAATATGTAATATTCTTATACTCTGGAACCACTTAAGACCTGCCAGTTGCTTGGGAGCTATTGTAGTTAGCAATTGTACAATGACACATGTAGAATCAGGTAGGCCTTCCTGTCAATACTCATTTATGTTCTTAGAGAAAATGGACCAGGCTGAGTAGTTGTCAATGCTGTTGGTCCTCTATTTTGACCATTCAGTATAATGTTTTCTAGCTTAAAGTCTTAATGGAATCCAATAATAATCAGTTTTGTTGTGTCTTTTTGGAGGTCAACACTGCTAAAGCTATGGTAAGTGATTTTAATTGCTTGCTTGTTATGTTTTCTTGTTTTATGCATATGATTGGGCTTTGGATTTCATTAAATGATATGTTAGTAATAAGTTTAGTTTCTCTTCTATACAGGGTTCTTTTGGTTACCCGACTCAGCGTTCAAAGGAGGATTTATGCAGAGATTGGGGATTCGATCTACAATGAGGGCGTTTTTTCCTGGATTCATATCATCTTTTAGATGCTTGTGAGGATTGCTCAACTACTATTTTAGGGATGATCTTCGATCGAGGAGCTGTTGTTGTTTTCTCTTTAGCAATATGTGTATATTTGGGAATTTGAGCTCCCATTTTTGGCTCAGATATGCTAAGATATCTGTGGGTTGTTATCCATATCGACCCTTGTTTCCAGGACGATCTCACTCTGCATATTCAGTATAAAAACGACTGTGGAAACCCTAAGTAGGGAGGATTGTAAAGAACTTCATTTTATCAATAAGATTCAGTGCTTGTTTTCATCAAATCTGTGATTTAAGATTGTTAGGCGTTGAGGGCAGGGCCCACCTTCAACACCAAACTGTGATATTTCAGTAGTGTGTAGTTTGCAGTAGCAGATTAGTGTTGTTATCATTTTACATTGCTTTCCGGAATATTAATGGATTTGCTCATCGCTGGATTGGAATAGAATGCGTGACTGCTTATTCTTAGTTAATATCATTTATTAGTTAATGTTAATGGATTTAGCTTGTTAACAATTTGTATCTAAGACTCTCTCTGGTTTTTAGGGCAAATTGTTGTTTAAAACTAGGGTATACATAAATCATGTGATGGATTTGATGTAGGTTATGGTGGACTCGATTTTATGAAGGGTTGCAAATAGATTGAGTTTTATATTTACCAGCATACAGTGATATAATGATAGCTACAGGAATGATTTTGAACTTTTCTTATTCACAGGACTGTAAAATGAATTAAGGAATGGTATGGATTTAGATATTTCCTTTGATCTCCAGTGTGTGGCGTAGTATTGGCAACATGAATCATGAATTCGACTCTAGCTATTAAAAACCTTTGTGTTGCAGCATGAGAGTAATTTATAAATAGCTTATTCTTTTACTGTCGAGTTTGCAAGATTTGAGCAACATTTGCAAAAGAGTAGAGGGTTTAAAGACCGTAGTCATGGAGCATCTAGGGTTTATTTCTTTTTGAATAAAAGATTGAATATAAACTGAAGCTGTACTTGAATGAGTTTTGGGAAGGAGTCCTTGTTTATAGTATTGAGCCCTCGAATCAACAGTTAGTTTCACAGTATGTATATATAACCCAAACCAGTGAATATTTTTACACAGCCCTAACATCTATTGATGAGCAGAATCTGAATAGTTTTGGTATTCTCTTGTGTGCAATTGTATGCACAAATCATAAATAGAGTATATTCGGATATCACTAAGCAGTCAAGCTTCCCTTTGGGAGGCTGTAGGTGTTGGCAATTCAAAGTCACAAGATCATGAGTTTGTTTCAGTTTTAGAAACGTTTGTATGGACTTAAGTATTAGATTTGGGGTTTAGATAGGAAACAAGGTCAATGGAAGTCAATTAAGCATATGCATTTGATAGATAATTTCTTTTCCTTAGCAGGTTGATTGTTTTAAACTGTAGATACTATAACTTAGGATTTCTGTAGAGATTGTCAATTGCTTTAAGGGATTGCTGTAGGTCAAGGATTTGTTTAGTTACTTAACAGGTTGTTCTACTGTAGTCCAATATCATTATGAAATATTGCTGTAGACTAGCATTTCTGTCAGCCAAGCATTAAGACCATATTGCCTGCACATATAGTGTAGTAACTCAAAGTTCATGTACCCTGGTCGATAATTAAATCAAGGTGAATTAAGTATCATTAATTTACACCAACAAATGCGACTGTAACTATTTTCTGTTAAATAATTCGAGCCCGAGGGCCTATATATTTCCATGTAATAGATTGAGGAAAAGGTTGAAACCTGTGGGAACCCGTGAGGGTTTTTGTACTGTGTATTTTGAGATGTTCCTTTAATAAAATTGGTAGATCCGAGCAAGGAATTTGAGCAGATATTCTTGTGTTATTTTATTTGCAGTCTGTACCTTCTTTTTCTTCATGTGAATGTTTCCTTGTTATCTACTTCATAATGTTTTCTTTCATGTTTGGATAAGTGTATATTGAGGTAGAATTCATATTTTTTATTCTCTATTTATTTGATTCCAAGCATCCACAAACCAGGTTTTACTAAAGTTAATACATAATTCATTTAATAATGCTCTGTATTGATGGACTGTTCTTATTTTCTTCCTTATCACCAGACAAACAACTCTTTGACTGTAAATGAGTAGCTACCCTGCCTCTGTTATAAATTATTCGCAAAGCATTGCCACTTTATCACCATAAGTGTTTTGACTCCATTTCCCAATGAATATTCATCTTGTTTCAACCAAACAACAAATCTGTTTTTAATTCTAATTCATATGTCTGGCCCTGATAAACAATTGATGAGAGATCCCTCTCTATAAAGATAGAATCCAACTAGCTTTCCTAAAGCTTGGTTTTGTGTGTTACCTTGAAGAGCCCTTTCCACAACCCTTGGGGTCGATTTGAGTGCTAACATAATTGTCGCTGTTGCCGAGGAACGAAAGTCATATGATCCCTAGGAGAAACGACAAGAATTTTAAGTTATCATAGAAAGAAGGGTTTCTGTGGGAAAACATAGATTCTCACATTCCAGAAGGTTGTACATTTCCCTAGCGACTCCACTCAGCAAGATTCCATTATGAAGGTGACTCCACTGGGAATATTAGTAATTCCATGTCAAAGTTAAGGTATTGAAGGTTTCATGGTGACTCCACATTGAATAAATCCAACATTTCACCATTTCACTGGCTAGTGCGCTCAGTCTTCAAACCAGAAGTTGCAGCTCCATTGTTTCGAGATGGCCTCATTGTCTAGAAAGTATGCTCCTATAAACAAGTCTCTTATTCCAGGTTTTCCAAATTGAATACCTAATGTAGTGTCATGTCCCAAATTTGGAATTGGGTCACAATGGCCTAATCACATTAGCCATATTCATTAGAGTTTGCAAAGTTGATGTTAAGGGTCAAATAATTGCCAAGGAGGAAAATTACTAGTTTCCTAGGTTTGGGGTGGAAGCTTTGGGATTTGGAATAATGGGGATAATAAATGATGTTTGAACATTAGAATGGCATAAATATTTAATAAAGGAGCTAAATAAATATATACAAGTGAAAATCAAAGTGGCATTTCATCATGAAGACACATGGAGGAAGTGGGACCCACATATGGCTAGATTTCCCCACTACATTTGGCATCATTCTCTCACCAATTCGAATTCAAGGTGAATGGTAACATACTTGGGGAAGTCCAAAAGGTATTATTCATGGCATAACTCATCCAAGGTCGAAATATAGAGGAAGAGTAACTCCCATGGAAGAGGAAGAGGCAATTTGGAGCTAGTGAGACACTTGGGCTAGATTCCCTAGCTCTATGACAACAATGATGAAGATGCTATGACACCTATGACACAAATCAGGCCTGAAGGCTGACATATGACATATATGACATGTCAGGGCTAAAAATAGACTCCAAGAGGGCGCTCAAGGGTGTTAGGGCAGCTAAGATGCTTCCACATGTGATTTGGTGGAAGTGGGAGACTAGGAATTGTTGTACAAGTGGCGTTCTTTGGAATCTCTTCCCAACTTGAGTTGGCATGAGTCTCTTGGAAGGAATTAGACCCATGGAGGCCATTAGAACTTTATAAATGTCAATAACAAAGAATGAAACCAGCTTTTTATCATTTGTAGAATTTGCAATTGCATTTGTGAAGAGGGAGAGCTAGTGGATGACTAGTTTCTTGCCTTAGCCAGTTTCGAGGGTGAAAGATTCCCATCCAAGTTGGCAATTGGAAAGGCCATTCAGACCTTTCATTTGGAGCTTTAATGGAGTCTTTATTTGCAGGTGTAAGCTACAGGGCAGCTCATGGTTTCTTCTATTGCAGCTCGCTCCTTCAACCATTTCCAGTTTTGATGGCATATTCTTGATCCTTGAGGGAGGGCGTTTTTGGTGAGCTATTGTACTCTTTGGGGGAGCTTCTAATGCCCAATTTATTTTGTAATATGAATTAAATACTATTTTCTTCATATCCAGAAAGTTTCAGGTCGAAATTCCAAGTAGAAATGTATAAATCTCATTTTTAATGGAAGAACAATGCCATTTCCCCACTACCTTGTTGTGAACCAATGTATTGATGATGATTTCGAATGAATGGATGATTCTATGATGAATTTGTGATTAATGGACTGCCATGGATGTATTTTACAAGTTTCATGTACTGTACTTGAGCATTTGAAGTATTTTTACTCAGTTTAATTGCATTGGGAGAAGAAATAGTGTCATTTCCCCAAGGGTCGAATTGGTGATTTTTGCAGTTGAATGGGAGAGGGTGAGAACAGTTGTAATAAACCATTAATGGTGCATATGAGACCTTAATAACATACTTAACACATTACATACCTCTTTTCATAAACTTGAGTGGGTTTGGAGGCATTTGGGAAGCCATTTTCAGTACTTACCTTAGGGGGATTTGAACCCCAAATTACTAGTAAAATTGCATACTTGGTCCAGAATCTTAAGAGAGTTTGTAGAGGTCTTTTGGTGGCCATATGTTATCCCTGAACATCATATTCAATTCCTAATATCATTCATAAACCTTCCTTGAAGATTTGAAGGCATTTGGAGTCAATTTGAGACCTAGAGACCAATACTAGTCAAAGGGAAATCACTAGTAAAGTTACCTACATTGACCAGAATTGAAAGAGTATTTGCAGAAGTGTTTTAAAGGTACAAAGGCATCCCTGAAACACATATTTATGTTATAATATCATTCATATACCTTCTCAGAATATTTGGGATCATTTGGGGCAAATTTGGGACCTAGAGATCGAAACTAGTCAAAGGTCGAACCAAGGAAAAAAGTGGAAAATTGCAATTTTAATAAAATTCCTAACAAGGGACATTACATGTAGATTGGAAATCCTACCTACCTAGATTCAAAGATCAAAATAATGATAATCCTACCCTTCATTTGGTTAGATTTCATATGCATATACATAAGCTTGGAGTTGAATTGCATGAGTATTCTTTAATGAAAATGTTCATGATCAGTTTGGAAGGGAATGCAATGTCATGGTATGAGAGATTACCATCAAAAGTTTTATGTTCCCTTGAAGATTTTCACACAGTATTTCATGAGCATTTTAAAGATCAGTTCCCTTCCTTGCTGCTAGTTCAAGATTGTTGCATGCATGTTAAAGGTTTCATTGAATATTTGGAGAACATGTATGGTAATGATGAATTTATGGATGAAGAGATTTTAGAAATTTTACATGAAAACTCATTTCATAAAAAAGAAATAGAAAACAACTTCCATGGCATTCGAGAAAATTCCCAGCAGTTGGTGATGGCTTCCTTGATTGAAAATGACGTAAACTAATTTTCTGATTCAACCAGTTACATTTCTTTTTCTGAAATAGATGATGATTTGCAGCAGTCTTGTCAATCTTTGTGTGATCAAGAGGGAAGTTGGGACTGTCAATCAAATCCTTCTCCATATTATTCAACTTCTGAAATATTGTTACAAGAAGAGGATGCTTATTCCCAATCAGGAAATACCCTTTTGCAGTAGAAATTTTTTCAAAGTTCTAATACTTTGGTGACTGATTATATAAAGAATTCTAACCCTGGAAATTTTCAGTCTTATAGTCCTTCCACATGTTCATTTTTTTGAAATTGCAAGTATAGAGGAATCTGACCTTGAATTGATGATTGAAGAAGGATATGGACAAAAGGAATTTGCTTTGCTTTCCAACCCTTTTCATGGTAAACAGAAAAATGATCAGCCCAATGATGTACAAGAAGAGGGTTATACTAATTTGTTTTATGAAGATTGCAATCAACATGTTGAAATTTATGTTATGAATGGTTTTAAAGGAGATTCCAGTCCACCTATATATGATGAATATGCTGATGGCTACTTGGATATTGTGCCTGAAAAGGTAGCTAGAATTTTTGCAAGTCCTGGACCAATTGGTGAAGAAAATTTGGTTGAAATTTATGACCAAAATGTTGAAAACATAGTGGATAGTAAGCAGGCTGAATCGAATGTTTTCCATTGAGTTTTTCTTCAGTTGAATTGATGAAACAAGGAATTAAAATTTCTAATAAAAAATAGAAATTCGAGGTAATGGAGAATGTCATAAACCTTCTAGAAGTGAATGAAAAGAATGAGCCATCATACAATCAGTCCCATTATATAGAAAAACCAGCTGGAGGTCTTACAACAGAACAGTTTAGATTTCAGCCAGTCATGGAGAGAAATCAAATTGTAGCTCATGATTTCATCATTGCAAACCAGGGAGATAGTAATCCCAATGAAGGTAATACTATGCCTCTCTTCTCTGAAATATTTGACACAATGAAGAAAGGTTTAAAGGTTATGAATGAAGAAATCTTAAAGGCCTTGCATAAGAAGCCTTTCCATCATTAGAAAAAGGAAGAGGAGGCTAATTATAAATATATTCATGAAAATTTCCAGCAGACAGAGGTTTTTCCCTTGGATGAAAATGATGTAGATTGTGGTATCGATAAATTTTTTCTTGTTGTTTCTCCTAAGTTTAATAAATACATTCAGCAAGCTGGTCAGATAATAAGTAATCAGGAGGAGAATCAGGATAATCAATCAATTTTTTCTTCATGTCATTCGACCTCAGAGTCTCTGTGTCAATAAGAAGTTGTTCTTCTTGATCCATTTGAGAATCAGGATGGTATTTCTTTTGAAACACAAGAGCGAAATCAGGTTTTTAATCCAGGAATTCTAAGCAGCCAAGAGGATGATATTATTGATAGTTCATGTGTTGAAACAACCTCTCATGTTACAAAGCTACAGTTACAGTAGAATGATGTGTATGAATTTGATTGTTTTATTCTTATTGAGTTGCATGATGGATCAAGCATACGTGATTTTCAAGTTCTATCTGAAACTTGTCATGAACATTCAATTCCTATACTTAGCATGAATGACAAAGGAGACGAGCATACTACTTACAGTTCTCTTGAAGATGAGTTCGCCAGTATACAAGTGAAATCATAGTTTGACAGGGTGCCAGATAAGTTACAGTTGGAGCAGCCTTATCATGTCAAAAAAATGGTAGAAAAATTTGAAGGTCACCATGTTTATGACACAGTAGCTTATTACATGGAGAAATGTTTCAATTGGGGTAATTGGTTATTTTTCTGCCAAAAAGATTACACCTATCATCATTGCTTTTTTCCATTATGTTCTTATTTTCTGATTTTAGTCAAGCGTGATGAGAAAGTTTACTTATTGGATCAGTTGCTTGATTGGTTACATTGGAACTTTTGTATCTCCTAATGTTGCAGTCATTTCATAAGCATAGGGTATAGTGATTTGTATATAAATAAGCTCAACATGGCGAGCACCTTTTCAGCATTTTCAGTTGTAGTAGTGTGGTATGGTTTTCAGTTTGGTTTTGAGCATGTACAGTTCAGTTTCCTTTTGATTTCAAGCATTTCAGTTTTCAGTTTCAAGTTTCGGTTCAGATCTGTAGCGTGTGGTTCAGCCTAAGTGCTCAGTTTGATTTCAGTCTCAGAGGAAGAATTACAGGTTGCATTTTTGTGATGGGAACAACCCAATGGATCAAGAACTTGGTCTATGGGGTTCTTTGCTACCTCGCAGGGAGGATAGCATCTCGAATTGGAGCCAATTGTTAACACCAGTTTTGTCTTGGGCGACTGGGAGGATTAGACCCTTGAATATAGTGAATGATGGCCTCGGTTTTCAGACATGGAGACCCAAGGGATTCCAAACGAGAGCTTTGTGTGAAAATCCTCACAGCAGATCTAAGAGATGATGTATACCTCACAAGAAAGATTAAGATTAAGCAAGAAAATAGAAGTAGAGTGGTAAATGCAGTGTAAAGGAGCAACATAATTATGATACAGTAGAACTCAGATAGAAGCAGAATAAAATCACACACTAAATTCATTAATCACAATATGGACAAATAAATAATACAATGGTGAGAGGATTCGAATGCCAAGGTGGAAATTTGAATTAGCCTTCATGGAGTGATCATCAAATCAATGGAGTGTCATCAAAGCACAACTAGGAGTCCTCATCACCATCAGTGGAGTCATCAGTGCACAAGTAATTGTCAACCAGATGTCAAAGTGAGTCTAACTGAGTGTGGTAGGTGTAACTGGCACATGGAGGCACTAACTGAATGAAGGAGGCTCAGTGGAGGGCGCATGAGGAGCTAACTGGAGTCAGAATGGGTAGTCTAGTCTCACTGGAGGTCCATCGGAGTGATATAGTCAGTTGAGAGTCATTCTAGCCTTAAATCAAGGAAAGAACTAAAGATAACTCAACTAATTGAAGTGAAGGATGCAGATCTATGGCGATAATGATCAACGACTGAGAACCATCTTCGCAAAAGAAGTAGGGTGTGTTTTAAACAGAGGCAGAGTGTTTAGACCACGAGCAATTTGGAAATCCGATCAATGGGAGAAAGGACAGATATACGACCATGAAATACTTCAGTGATTTGACATGCGCGGGCAATTGCCAATTCCAAATCTGTGAAATTTTGGTAGGGACCATAGGTTTAGATGGCATAGATCTGGCAGAGTTGAGATCTATGGTGGAATATTTGTTCGTCGATTGAACTAGCACGGACAACCAACAATCCAAGATTTGTGAAGCGCGGTAGGGGGCACATCTTTGGACGGTCTGGATGAGAATGAGATCAAGATTGACGGTGCTGGGTCGATCATGGATATGGATGGTTGAAAATCTCATCTACTGTGAACGAATGATAGCCCAAGGGAAAGAAGCCACATCAGAGGCGTCATATGCTTTTTCACTTAACACAAAATTCTAGTTAAACTTGTTTAACGCCAACTGTCACGTCCCCTCCCCTTCTACCAGCTAGATGGAGAGGATCGTGAGGTTAACCCGGGAATCCAGCCCCATTGGATATTATAAACAAACATTCAATGTACATGAATATGTACATATACATATGAAAGTGCATATCGGTCGTGCTCCTAAACTGGGCATCTAGCCCCATGAAATTATTTCATAAGCATTCACATAAAATGACAGAGACATATGTAGATGCATAACTATTTTATAGCACAGCGGAAGTAATATCATTTACACCTTCACCATACATTCAGATATTCATTAATTTAATAATGGAAAGAATATACAAACACAAGAGAATACTTATCTTAACAAGTAGTCCCTGAGCAACCAGCTACGCTTCTGCAACGTTCCACCCAACCGTAGGCCAGTGTGCTCCTTAATTTATCAGCACCACTGCCACCCCCCGAGCTGAGCATGATCTTCACAAGGAAAAAGGGGAAACTGGCTCTCACATAGCCAAAGATATGCCAGAATCAGCCAAGCCAACTAGCAGTTGGGTTTCTCAGGCTGCTAAGAGGTGGGTAGAGGTGAATTGCTAGGCTAGTGGCTCAACCATGGAGCTATGGATACATCATTGGCTCATCAAGCCAAATCTGTCCTCTTCCACTCTTGAAGCTTCTGCTCACATGTTCAAATCCAAAACGGGAGGTACTGAACAACATAAAAACTCAATTACTGGGCATGAGGAAAACGCTTTCCACAGTGGGATGCATGAGATGGGTTTCCAACTATCTCAGAAAAACGTGGGGACCCATAAAAACGAAATGGGAAGTTGGGGAACAACCCTGGGAAGCCAATCCATTTTTATAAAAACGTCCTTGGACATTCGGGGGCAAAAACGACCTCCATACAGTCCCCAAAACGTGGCTCTCCTCTCCCAGGCTACTGCATATGCAAAAACGAACTCCCAGGCATGGAGAAAATGCAGGATTTGGATGAAAAACGTGTAGGGAAAGACCCAGCTAGCTCCCCCTGCATGAATGAGAGAAGACTCACTGTTCAGAATGGCTTTGGGAACCATTTCGTGGGTGTTTTCTTTCCCAACAAGCAAAAACACGAATTTCCAGGTTGATGGCTTGCCCATGCACGAAATTGGCTGCCATACTTCTTCATTTCCAAGGCAATAACTGCCCCAACCAATCTTTGGAAGAATTAAATGATTGGGTGGATGAGACAAAATGGGTAGTTGGTGGTTTTTATGGGTTTCCCCATTGACACATGGATTAACACCATTGGCTCAAGGGTTTGGATAATTTCCCTCCCTCTTCCTTGTAAAGATCATGCCCCCATCTCTTTGCTGCATTGCGTACCCGGTTGTGGGTTCTTTTTCATTAAATTCGTATTTACATGATGTCTTATTTACATTGTGCCCTTCTAGCACAAGAACCATAGGCATCTATCTCTTAATTTTCGGTACATAAAACGACAAATCAATGGCGGGGCCTTGGCCTTGAGCTCCTCACCATGATTAAGTTACAATAATTACATCATTTACGATTTAGTGAAAAAGGGGGTCATAATGGGGACGTGACACCAACCCTGATCTCAGTCATCATTCTCGTTCATTTGGAGAGTCCAGTAAGATGATCATGCAAAAATGATTACTCCTAGTTACCATCATTATCACAATTGTTATAAATGGGATCCCAAATTTTATTGTTTGCATCAGTGTTCGAAAAGGTGGTAGGCTCAACAGCCCAGATATCTTTCATTTGAGATCCGGTCATGGACAAGGATCAAGGAGCCAAAGTAATTTTTGTACCGAAGCATGTATGGTCTGATGTGGAGGATAATCACATTCCTTCATCCCCTGTAAAATTTGACCACATAGAGGAGAGTACTGCCAGCTAACCCGAGGAGCACATAGGTCAACAGGTGTGCAAGAAAACTCGGCGAAGGAAAAAGAGAAAGGCTTGAAAGGTTGAATAGTGCACCCACCAAACCATGGAGATTCTTAGAGATTTTGTTGTTCCCACTAAGGAAGTGGTGCCACCTCCTTCCACATAAACAGAACAGGTGGCCGATTCCCTAAAGGTGGAATATTTCTTCGACCCACAAGGCCATGTAATAGCTTAGACGTAGAGTGGCAGTCTGTTTTATGATATTTTGCATCCCGTCGTATCAGTCTGTTTCATAATCTTTTTGAATATGTAATGTTGTTATACTTTGGGACCACTTAAGACCTGCTAGCTACTCTGGAGATGTTGTAGTTAGCAATTGTACAATGACACATGTAGAGTCAGGTAGACCTATCTTTCAGTACCCATTTATGTTCTCAAAGACAATGGACGAGGCTGAGTAGGTGTCAGTGTGGGTGTAACTGTTTTCTATTAGATAATTCGAGCATGAGGGCCTATATATTTCCATGTAATAGACTGTGGAAAGGGTTGAAACCTGTGGGAATCTGTGAGGCTTTTTGTACTATGTATTTTGAGACGTTCCTTTAATAAAATTGGCAGAGCCGAGCAAGCAATTTGAGCAGAGATTCTTGTGTTATTTTATTTGCAGTATGTACCTTCTTTTTCATCATGTGAATGTTTCCTTGTTATCTACTTCATAATGTTTTCTTTCATGTTTGGATAAGTGTATATTGAGGAAGAATTCATATTTGTTATGCTCTATTTCTTTGATTCCAAGCATCCACAAACCAATTTCTACTAAAGTTAATGCATAATTCATTTAATAATGCTCTGTATTGATGGACTATTCTAATTTTATTCCTTATCACCAGACAAACAACTCTTTGACTGTAAATGAGTAGCTACCTTGCCTTTGTTATAAATTAATCTCAAAGCATTGCCACTTTATCACCATAAGTGTTTTGACTCCATTTCCCAATGAATATTCATCTTGTTTCAATCAAACAACAAATCTGTTTTTAATTCTAATTCATATGTCTAGCCTTGATAAACAATTGATGAGAGATCCCTCTCTAGAAAGATAGAAGCCAACTAGCTTTGCTAAATCTTGGTTTTGTGTGTTACCTTGAAGAGCCCTTTCCAAAACCTTGGGGTCGATTTGAGTTCTAACACCAAGAATTCGAAACTCAGCTGAATTTTACCACAGCATATCATCCTCAAACAAATGGTCAGAATGAGAGGGTGAATCATATTCTTGAAGAGATGTTGAGGATGTAAGTGATGGATAAACCATCCAAGTGGGAAGACTATCTACATTTGGTAGAATTTGCATTCAATAATGGACATGAATTTGCATTCAATAATGGACATCAAGCATCATTGAGAATGAGTCCTTTTGAGGTATTGTATGGCAAAGGATGCAGAAATCCAGTGATTTGGGACAACCCAATGAACAAGGTAGTGCTTGGACCAAAGATGATCAAATAAATGGAGCAAGAGATTGTTAAGATCAGGAAGAATTTGAAGGCAACACAGGACATGCAGAAGAGTTATGCAGATTTGGAAAGAGTGCATAAGGAATTTCAGATTGGGGATCATGTTTACTTGAGAGTGAAACCAAGAAAAAGTTCCATGAAGTCAGGGAGTTGTGCCAAGTTGGAACCAATATATTGTGGTCCATTTGAAGTCCTTAATAGGATAGGACCAATTGCATATAGGACTGCATTTCCTGTTAACATGAAAGCTCATAATGTTTTCCATGTCTCTTTGCTTAAGAAATATGTACATGATCCTAATCACATAATTTATTGGAATGTGATATAGGTGGAAGCAGAGGGAGAGTTCCAAGTGGAGCCTATGCGCATCCTATACAAGAAGGTCACTTTGATCCGGAACATGGCCATCGGGAAAGTAAAGGTGCAATGGAAGCACCTTAGTCCCGAAGAGGCCACATGGGAGATGTAGGATGCCATGAGAGAGGCATTCCCATTTTTGTTCAGTTTTGAGAACACCGAGGACTGTGTTAGTGTAAGGGAGAGGGAGTTGTAATACCTCTATTTTGACCCTTAGGGTTTATTGGATTCAATGTAAATATTGTATAAATGCACATGTGATTACCCTAGTGTGGAGCTCAAGGACAAGGCCCCACTAGTGGATGCTTAGGTTTATTTGCATAGGCAAGTATTTGACAGTTTGATTATCCATGAGCTATTAAGCCATGAGGATTTGTAAAATATGTAATTATTAATTATTGCAATAAAATACCCAAGAAAGATGGCTAAGGAGGAAACCAAAGATAAAGGGCCATGTGTATCCACTAGGGAGAGGTGAGGGGGTTACGAGAATTGTACCCATGCTGCCACATGTCCATTTATGAACCCATTTGACTCCCCATGCTGACATTAATGCAACTGTAAGAGGGTGGTTGAGAAAACCAGTCCATGAATTCGATGGAGTATGGAGAGACCTTGAAATCCGTATGGAGGGGTATGGCTCTGTGTTTTACTTGTCCCTTAATCCACTCTACACCTGGGAATTCATTTATCTTGATCGCTATCCCATTGTTGACCAACAACCCAAGTCATTCAGGCATTGTAGAGCCCATCTGTGAAGCAAACATGAGGAAAATCGTGATCTGTATGTTTGATTTGCAGAGCCAAAAACACATGAAAAAACCCTGTGTATGAAGTGAACCAGTCGGGACAGCCATAGATCAGACTGTGGAGATGAATTAGAGAGATTGGAAAGCTTAGAGAACCCATGAGAACACTTAGATCTATTGTAGAAGACCGAAATTACAGAGCATAGCTTAGGCTGCGACCCTGTGAAGAACCAACTTGAATAACAAAGAAGAAGGTCAAACTAGGGTTGGATCTGCTTGATAAACCCAGTGAAGGCTAAAAGTATCATGAAAACAATAGTTGGACCTTTCTATTCCCACCCTGAGTAACACTGGAGGGAAGGGGCCTTGAGGGACTATGTAGCAAAGAAGTGGGCCTTCCTTGTGTTGGGTGAGGTAGGTAATGTGGGTTCCATGTTTGCTAAGTTATCTGAGATTCTTGTAGCTCTGTGGGTGAGCTCACTGGCTTAGCAATATCCTCCTTGTTCCCTTGCATGCTTGATAAACACAAATGTAGGTTGGATTAGCATTGGGATGGAGCCTTGACTGTGAGAGAGCCGATTAGCCCTCCTTAGTGGATACATAGCCCACCTCGGGGGTGGTCTGTTAGTTGAAGGAGTATAGGCTAGACAAAGACATAAGGTTGGGTGGAAATTTGGTCTCACTTAGCCATTTGCTTGGGAAGATTCATTTCCAAAAATAAGTACTTCTGTGGTGTAAAAATCTTGTTAGTTTCCCTTATGTTGTGTTATGTTTGTATGCTCAATTTATTGAATGAAGAATCACATGAGATTGGATCAATAGGGAACTATGTATGAGTTTAAATATGAGACTGAATGCATGTTTGAAAGCTTCATCATTTACATGAATGTAATGTATGGCTAACCTTGCAGGTTGTAGGTTTATAAACTAGTTCTAGTTTCATTATATGTGTTTATCTATGCATTGCATTCACCCTTAAGAGGGATGGATTGGAATCACTTGGACTTGGGGAAGGAAGTGGATAGCCTCTGTGGTGTTTTTGGAGCTCTCTTTGGGTCGGGTGAAGGAATAATTCATGGCAGGAGGAAGGCAGAGTTCCTTCCAGAATGGTAAAGGCACCTAGAGGAGGTTATGGACATAGTTTCAGTTGGAAAAATGACCAGGTTAGATTTCTAAGATTGGGTGGGGATTCCACCATTGGATAGTGCCTTGTCCAATTTGGACTAAGGATAAGGGAGTTATCACCCTCATAATTTTTCCTTAGAAGATTGTAGGTGCAGGGGTCTGTGGTCTCGACCTTTCCGCATCCGCAATGCAGATTTCATATTGTGGAGGTCGGGGACCAATAGTTGGAGCGACGTGGTTGGACTTCCGCCTTTCCTCATCCACAAAGTGGGATGTAGGTTTCGGGAGCCGGAAGGGCGAGTCCAACAAAAATGGCATGTGGGAGTTCCGCCTTTCCGCATCCGCAAAGCGGGTGTCAGAAGGCCAACTTCCAATGGGCCAGCGCATTGGAATTCCGCATTTCCGCATCTGCAAATGGGTTGTGGATTGTGAGAGGCAATTTTTGCTGGGTTACGAAATATGGTTTTCCGAATCCCGACATCCGTAACGCGGGTTTCGGATTGCGGAATCTCAGAGGAGGAAATTTCCTGGGGTGACAATCTAACTTCCAAATTCTGACTTCCGCATTGTGGATTGTGGAAGTCGGGAGCGCGATTTCATCAGAAGGGAGGATTTTACAATCCGACTTCCGAATCCGATTGCAGGTTGCAGATTGGAGGGCATTTCATATTGCGGATGGAAGGCCATTGCGGCTGTCTGTAAAAATGGATGAAATTGGTTAAAAAATAAAAATGTGCCAGGCTATCCCATGGCCGCTCAAGGCCACCAGGGAGGTCGAGGAACATGAAAAAGTGGTATCAGAGCTTTAGTTGCAGCACTGGGGATGTTTGGGCTGAGTCGTGAATGGATTTACATGCAAGGAATGTGCCCATTGCATAGTTTGGATAAACGTTTATTGCTATTGATTTCCCAATGAATAATTTTCTAGATTTGTTTGTGTTTTTTTTGCGTTTTCATGTCTAATAAGCGCCTCTGTGATGCACAGTGATTGCAGCAGTGGTAAGTTGAATCGTACAGCAAGGAAGCATATAGAAAGGTGGAAAAATGGTAAGCATTAACGATGCCCAGGATCCATTTGAGAAGGAGGAAGACGTGTTGGGTGAGAATGTGCAAGAAGCATATACTGAAGCCGAGTCCAATGGAAGAAGGTGTTACAACGTAATTTTCCACCTTATGGGCATCAACACTCTTTGGCCTTCAGGATCCATTTCACTGACTTAGATGCACTTTATGTCCTTCAGATATACTTATTTTCCGATTTTTCTTCCTGTACACTAGCTATTACATTTTAGCTAGCATACCCACGAGCTGTTCCACTATAGCCCGCAGGTGACAAGTAAAATGGTAAAAGTCACTAGTAAATTACTTTTTACTCCCAAAAAGCGGTCTTAGGGTGACCTTTGGCCCTCTATTTTATTCGAAACGCCTCGATGTGTCCTTTGAATTACCTTTGGAAGGTTATATATTGAGCACATATGGCATATGGAAGGGGGGAGAAACATAGAGCAAGATAACTCTAGTGGATTTCTGCCATATCTTGAGTCTACACTCCTTAATCCTTGTTGTTGTGAACCCTTTATGTTCACCTTCCAAACTCCTTTCATAGTTTGAGTTTGCCATTCCATGGAGGATTGAAGTGGTGGAGGGACAAGTGGAGAGACCCAGTCAGGGTATTTTTTAAGGATTACAAAATTATACTTAAGTATAATATTCTAGGCGATTATTTTGGATTGAAAAAAAAACATATATATAGATTGGTAGGCGAATATTAAATATGAAACATACAATTTACTATTAAAACTTGTAATTTTTGGTGAATATTATGATAAAAAAACATATTTTATGTAGATATAGGCGATATTAGAGACTAAAAATGACCAAATAGCAAATTTATTTTTTGAAAAATGCACGAAAAATAGTCAATTGGTGAAATTTTGCCCCTAAAAATTTCCCTGGACCCAGTTCTTGGTTCAGATTGGTTGCCGACAAGAGGTCGTATCACATTGTACTTCTTGTTGTTTATTAATAGAAATACTCATATTCTCGTCCATTAATGTTGTGAATGTTGTTTATATTACATTGGGTTGCATTTACTTATGATATCATGGACCATTGCTATTGATGATGTTAATGTATTTCATATATTATATGCGCTTGTTGTATATTGGCGGTCAAGACTAATTTGCAGGTTCAAGTGCATGAATTGAAAGCTTCAATGGGGATCTACATCGAACGTCCAGATCGAGGTTGGTTATATTCTCCATTATCTTAGCATTGTCATTTATATAGCATAGCATTGAGAATTGAGTTATTTTCTGGTAGTCAGCTGTCTGTTGTGGTCTACCCCAAGCCATAGGAAGTTTTATTCGTAACAGAAATGGCAACTTCGCTGGGGAGAACATTCGTTTTTGGGGATTTTTAGGCATTAGTCCTTGTTTAGAGTTGTTGTGTGTCGAGTCTCTGTGTCATTGATTGGCCATTAGGATACACTACAAAAAATAGTCTTTTTCTGAGTAATTGGCCTCTTTCTTTACTCATTTGCTTTTCTCTGTATGTGGGTGAACCTAGTTCTGCCCGCGTCTACCCGCCTCTGTCTGCATTATAGCCCGCAGGTACCCACATTTTTTTCTTTGACAATAGCCTACAACTCCGGGGGTGATTGGTTTATGGCCTTTGGTTGTTGCTGGGTTGGTTGTGAGTATTGCTAAGTCTTCTTTGGCCTTGTTCCTGACTGTTCCATGCCTTGTTCGTGACCAGAACTCCTCTTTTCTCTTGGTTTTGAGCCTTGTTGGTTTTTACCCATTTTTAATTTTTTAGCTCATTACATTGGCTGAGTCTTACTGTTTGGGATCTGCTGAGTTGTCTTAGTGATCTCCTCTGCATTTCTGTAACTAAATAGTGGGATTTTGCTTGCATTTTTCATTTCATTATATTGAAAAATACAAAAACATAGTTTTGCATTTTCCTTTTGCTTATAAGTGAAAATACAATTTTTTTTCTTACTTTTATGTACTGCATTTTGCATCTGAGTGCTTGTGCTTTCATTTAGCATCTGCTTGTGCATTGAAAATATAAAAGAGTTGCATTTTTATTTCGAAACCGTTGGATTGATTTTCATTATAGTGGCATTGTTTTTATTGGATAGATGAGTCTAGAGTTTGACGATTTTGCATACTATTGAGTCATATACATCATTAATTTCACGACCATATCCTTCGAGTAACCACAGCCATTAAAATTAACGCTTAATCTTAAAATTGATTAGAACGATTTTTATTTATAGGGTAGACCAACTAGCATAGGTTTAGAGTCTTGGAATTGATCATTGTGAGTTAACAATCCAAGACTACTAGACGAAACATTATGTTTCTGACCAGGGAGTGGTGAAATCCATGGTATACATCGGTGTTAGCAGGAAGCTCTACTCAGACCAGAGTTAAGCACGAGGTCACGGGAGGTTGGTTGCGGAGATAGCCATCCAATACCGGCTGAACGTGGGAGATATTTCCAGGATTTGTTCGTATCTGGGGACTCTTGGGGGATTTGACCCTCTTGAGTTTTGGTCTTAGCTACCTTGCACATACGATGGATCCCACCTGCGACTGTCCCCCTGAGCATTGGTTATACTGCGGTGACCATAGTTTCCTTACCTAGGTATCGCATAGGGTGCTTGTAGTGGTTATACTGTTTGTATCCTGAGTCAGATAGGGGTTGGACAACATAGTTGTTTGTTGTAGAGGGTCTTGGCCCTTTGTACGCAGTGAATCCTGGGAACCTTTATAATTGATTCTTTTACCTCCAGCTATAGTTTGGGAGTCTCAAGCCTCTCCTAGGCGAGACATACCAGCTGTAGTGTCAGGATCTCATTTAGCCACTCTGTTTGTGTGCTCTTGGTTGTAGTTTCTCTAGGTGTGTGATCTTGATTTTCTATTTTTGATCGATAGTTTGGCTGTTAGGGGACGCTTTGATTTTATAGTCTATTCGGAGATACCGTGGCGCAGAGTCCTGCTCTCCGCCGATATCATTGGTTGGCTAGTTTACCGGCTACCGAGATTATATGCCGTGTTGATAGGGGACGCCAGAAGGCCCCTTTGAATCCACATGATTTTGGATATGTGATGCCCGAGTTACATGATGACACAGGTCCTACGACCAACACTACCCCGTTCTCTTTTGGTATTCCTGATTACAACACAGTTGATCCTTCTACTACATTTGGTAGTCATGCTGGCACTAGTCATGGTGTTATCAACACTACACCCACTGGGGGCAATACCCTCACCGGGGGCACCACATTTTCCACTCACACACATAGTATGGGGACCGGTCACATCCCTCCTAACAATGCAAATGTTGGAGGAAGGCCTCCTCTTAGGACTACCCATCCTAATAGGAACACTGTGCGCAACATGACTCGCCATCCACAATACAACACACATGCCTCTACCCGTCAACTGAGGACCACTTTTGCGAATGTTAACAATCCTCCCAATCATGGGGGTGGACACATACCATATACTTTTACGTCTGCTACCGCTACTAGTAATGCTAATGTAGGAGGTGGGAATATACCTTATACTCATGGTCACAACACCACCGTTCCTGCTACTAGTAATACCAATGTTGGGGTTGGGAATACATCTCATACTTATGGTCACCACACGACTGCTCATGCTACTAATAATGCTTATGTAGGGGGTGGGAACATACCTTATAACCATGGTCATTACAACACGTTTCCCGCTACGAATAGTACATATATGCCTCATAATTATGGTGGTAACCCTTACTACAATACAGTCGGTACTGGACATCATTATAACCCACCTCAATATGGTGCTCAAAATACATATATACCTGCTTACTCTCACACAGGTCAGGTAGGAGGAGGTTATCAACCTTATGGCCATGGCCAAACTTATGGTTTGTTGGGTCTGTATAATCAACATTTTAATGGTCATGGTCAAGCTTATGGTCCGTCTTATACTTCGGTTCCATACAATCAACCTTTTATGGGAGCTTATAATCAATCTTTCTAGCCGCAACTCCTGTTCCTTGCTTGAGTGAACCTTCTGGATCTTTCAAAGCTCACAAATGATCCGGTGTGTCATGATCCTAGTTAGCCTCCGATCCCTACCAAGATCCCTTCAGACATTCCCAAGTTTGAGGGGAAGAGTGGTGAGGATCCGGGTGACCACGTCACGACCTTTTAGCTTTGGTGCTCATCCAACTCGTTGAATCACGATTTTGTTCATTTGAGACTATTTCAATGCACCCTCACGGGGGTAGCCACGAAATGGTATGTCGAGTTTCCTGGGGGCACTTATAGGGGTTTCAATGAGATAGCTTTGGTTTTCTTGGACCATTTCCAGTTGCCGGTTTGTTATGAACTGGTACTGAACTTTTGTCTACCTTCTGCTAGAATAAGGCCACACACATTTTGATCACGTTCAAGAGTGGCGTAGACAGAAGAGGTTAGTGAAAGCCAACATTCCTCCAGAGTTTCTGTTGGAGTGGTTTCTCAAGTCTTTACTTCCATATATTGCTAAGGATGTTTCGATGTCCGGCATTGTGACTAAGGAACAAGCCATCTTAAAAGTCCAGCAGTGAGATTTATTATATTCTCAGTCTGGCATTTTGTACGACATTATTCCTGACGCACCGCGAACAGGACATGATCCCAAGTCAGTTCTTAGACCACATGTTGATGGCATTGTGGGATTCGGAAGCACTCAACCCGTAGATTTGGTTTCTAATCAAATGCAAAATTTCTCGCTTAACTAGTTTACTCTTGGACAGGTTCACACCGTGTCCACTTCCACCCCATTGTCTGATGTACACACTGTGCAATCGACGAACCCATCGGGTAACCAGTAGCCTGGTGGTAAGAAGAGGAGGAGAAACAACCGTAAGGGTGGAAACAATGGGAACAATAATAGTAATCACAGTACCCCTCGTAAAGAGAATGCCAACCCTCCTCGGGAAGGTGGAAATGCTGGTGGGGACCGTAAACCTAGGCGTAAAGTGAAATTCCCTTGCAAGCTTTGTGGGGAAGATCTTCTTACTCACTTGTGTCCTCGAATCAAATAAGCATCGAAGCATCTGGAATAGAGCCCAACTATGTTGAAATATCCCCTTCCTCATCATCAGAACATGGCTTCGCATGCTCCCGCTACTGGTTATGGACCTAATGAGACTGCAACGTCTTCTTCCAATACTGGTGGCTATGGATGAGTGAATATGGTCCAATCGGAGGTTAGTGTTGCTACTCGTCAACGTTATTATGGTGCACCACAACCAAATATGGGGAATGAGCCTCCCCCTCCTCCTGATAACTCTTTGAATATCGAGAAGCCCTCTACTATGCCACAGATACCGAAAGGTGTTCTTAAGCGCTCTACGCATAATCCCAATGCTCGAGCTACCCAGAACTACTCTATTGTAGAAGATTTGGGCCAAACTCCGTGTGCCATGTCGGCTCTTGAAGTTTTACAAGCGTGTCCTTCTCAAAGGCATGCCTTTTGAGTGCTTTAGGAGTTCAGGATGGGGCAAGTCCCAATGTTATCAAGTTTGACACTACTGACGTTCAACGTCGCTTACCTTACCACGTGGATTTTCAAATCCATGTGGAGTGCCTTCAGAATTTCATCAAGAGAACGGTGGTTGACGAAGGTGCTTCTGCGTCAGTGATGCATTTATCTTGTTGGATATCTCTTGGCTATCCTCCCTTATCCATGTCTAGGACCATGCTCACTGCATTTGACGATCGGTCATTTAAGTCGCATGGGATTCTTCCTTCCCTTGTTGTCTGCTTGGGAGGGAAACCTGTGCCTATTGAAGTTGAGGTGGTTGATGCACCCATCGAATACAACCTTCTCCTGGGTAGGAATTGGATGTACGCTATGAAAGTTGTCACGTCCACTGTATTCAGAGTTATTTGCTTTCCACACGAAGGCAAGATTGTGAAAATCGATTAGCTGGATTTCGTTAGTCCTTATTCCACAACATCCACAGGATTAGTAGTCCTGCAAGTTACAGATTCTCAACCGGAAACTGGGAACATGGGTGTTGGATTGTACTCCTCATTGATGGGATCTTATGATTTCCCTTCACCCATTAATTTTATTGGAACCATTTTCGATAATGCACCTCCTCCATTAAACAATGTACCATTTCAGACTTCGTATTTTGATGACCCATGGACCTTACCGTCCATGAGTTCCATGTCTGGAGACGTTGCTGTTAAATTTTGAGCATTAATTCATTATACTCTAGGATCTTTGCTGAGAGAATACATCTACAGTATATCAATGCATGACAATCATAATATGACAAGCATCACAAGCATCACAAGAATCAAAAGCATAGAGACAAGAGACACAGAGTTTCCGTGGGGAAAACCCTAAGGTGAAAAACCCCACAACTTCCTCAGAGATAGAGAGAGCAATGGCTCAACCAAAATACAACCAAATAACACTGAGATAGTCTCCTAGCAGATGATCCTCCTCCTCCTGACTAGTGCACCACTTTTGAGAGTGAGAGTGAGTTACTTTTCCGAGTGAGTAAAATAGAGATCTCCTATCTCTATTTATACTCACCTTTTTGCCCAGTGACCTTATGGGGCCGACTTATCTACTTAGATACATCCACATTATATTATATATAATTCAGGGCCGACCCCACATGGTGGTCTAATAACCCATTGGCAAGTACACACACTTGTGACACTTGTCAATCCATATGACGACACTTCCTTATAGAGGAATAACACATCTCTTATAAGGGTACAATGAATATATATATATAAAATACATAGATGAAATACATTCCGAAGTTACATATACATCAACACTCCCTCTTAAATAGGAAGGTATTTCTTGACACAGATCTGCTAGACAAGTCTTCTTCTCTGGATCATCGTCATTGATGCATCGTCATCATCATCGTCATTGCTGCTGCTATCTCAACCAATCTCTAACTCTACTCATCATAGGAAGTTCTAGAAAGCCAGTCCTTTTTCATACTGGATGTAGGCCCGCCACTTGCAAGTCTTCATCATGACTGGCCATACTGTGGAATCCTCAGGACTCATTACGTGCGTCACAAAACTTGGCTGTAGCATCCCAGGCTATTACGAGCACACAGCTCTACCTGTAGGATCTCCCAGGAGCACATTACATGTGACCCATCACAAAACCTAGCTGAAGCATCCCAGGCTGTTACGAGCACACGGATCTACCTGTCGGATCTCCCAGGAGCACATTACATGTGATCTCACCACAAAACCTGGCTGAAGCATCTGAGGCCTTTTTCATCCTGTCCAGATCTCCCAGGAGTAAATTACATGTGGTCATGGCAAAACCTGGCTGAAGCATCTGAGGCCATTTTCATCCTATCCAGATCTCCCAGGAGCAAATTACATGCCATAGGACAAAACCTCGCAAGAGCATCTGCCAGATATCCCAGGGCACCGAATTACATGCCATAGGAAAAACCTCGAAAGACTATCTGCAGATCTCCCAGGGCACAAATTACATGTCCTCCCAAGCAAAACCTCGCAAGAGCATTTGCCAGATGTCCCAGGGCACCGAATTACATGCCATAGGCAAAACCTTGAAAGACCATCTGCAAATCTCCTAGGGCACAAATTACATGCTTACTTGCACAACCTGATCCACGGCCACAAAGTATCATCTGATACTCATCAAACATCATCCTGATGTACACATGATCATCTTGATCATCATCACTGCAACATCCTGCTGCATGTCATCTGGAGAAACTCGTCATCCACGATCATCCTGATCATACAATGCATCCATCTGATGCACACCAAGTATCCACCCGATACATACATAGATACATGATCCACACAATGTATCCATCAGCATACATGATCTATCTGATCATACAAAGATACATGATCCACACAATGTATCCATCAACATACATGATCTAGCTGATCATACAAAGATACATGATCCACACAATGTATCCATTAGCATCCAACATGATGCGTACATACAAAATACATACACATGATCCAACCGATCATATCCAACATCCAACATGATGCGTATAGAAAATACATACACATGATCCAACCGATCATATCCAGCATCCAACATGATGCGTATACAAAATACATACACATGATCCAACCGATCATATCCAGCATCCAACATGATACATACATACATACATATAATGATCCAATTGATCATATCCAAGCAGAAACCAGAACATCATCCTGATGCTCATCATCCAGCGCTTACATCCACAGCCATGTGAAGGATCCCCCTTCCAACATGCTTGGAATGGCTTCAGCAAATGTGTCCATCACTTCTTCCTCGAAGTGTCCTCGATCTGAAGCACGCCAAGCCTCTCTCTGAAGTACTCAAACTTCACCCTGGCTAGTGGCTTCGTCAGCACATCTGCAATTTGCTCGTCCATCGCAACATACAGGAGCTTCACAGCTCCTCTATGCACCATATCCCTGATATAGTGATATTTGATCTCTATGTGTTTCGACCTGTCATCAAACACTGGGTTCTCGGACAGCTTCACACAACTTTGGTTATCACAGAAGATACCAGTAGCATCCAACGGGAGATCGAATAACTCAGACAGTAGCTTCCGTAGCCATACTGCCTCACAACTAGCTGAACAGGCCGCAACATACTTAGCCTCAGCTGTACTCAGTGCTATGCAGGAGTGCTTCCTTCTAAACCAGGAGATCACACCTGATCCCATACTGAAGCAGCACCCAGATGTGCTCTTCCTATCTGCAGCACTGCCAGCCCAATCTGAATCAACATAACCCTGCAGGTTAAACTTTTGATTCGCTTCATACTTGAGCCCATAATCCACTATACCCTTCAGGTACCTCAGAACATGCTTTACAGCAACCAGGTGAACACTCCTCGGATCCGTCAGGAACTGGCTCAATGTGTTCACAGCAAAGCAAATGTTTGGTCTCGTGTTTGTCAGGTACATCAAGAACCCAATCATCTGACGATACATGGAGACATCAACCGGCTCAGATGAAGCATCACATAGAAGCTTCAGATTTGATGCCATAGGTGTGGCCATGGCCTTGCAATCCATCATCCCGAATCTCTTCAGGATATCTACTGTGTACTTCCCTTGACCAAGGAAGATCCCACCTGCATTCTGCCACACCTCCATACCTAGGAAATAGTGCATCATTCCCAAATCTTTCATATCGAATTCAGTGGCAAGCTTCCTCTTACTATCTGCAATCAGTTTGTCATCTCCTATTACAAATAAGTCATCCACATATAGGAGTAGAATCACAGGATTCCCTTCCTCAACCTTGTAGTAAAGGTTGGAATCCGCTTTACTCTTGGTAAAGCCCAAGCTAGATAGGAAACTGTCCATCCTACCATACCAAGTTCTGGGAGCTTGCTTCAAGCCATACAAGGCTTTCTTCAATCTGCACACATATGAATCCCTGTCATGTATTTCAAAACCAAGTGGCTGTTCCACATATACTTCCTCTTCAACTACACCATTCAAGAAAGCAGTCTTGACATCCATTTGGTGTATTTTCCATTTCATAGCTGCAGCCAGGGAAAGTACTGTTCTGATGGAAGTATACCTGGATATAGGTGCAAAAGTTTCTTCATAATCTATTCCCTCTTTCTGAGAGAAGCCACGAGCTACGAATATTGCTTTGTATTTCTCCACACTGCCATCTGCAGCATGCTTGATTTTGAAGATCCATTTAGAAGTCACAACAGACTTCTCTTTAGGTCTTGGGACAACATCCCAAACATCATTCTTCATTATTGATTGGTATTCCTCAACCATGGCATCCTTCCATTCTTTCTTTTCTGCTGCCTCTTCATAACTGGAAGGATCTTTGTTCATAATGTCACAGAGTAAAGCAACATAGCTGGTCTGTGATCTGGTTCTCTTCTTTTCTCTGTGTTCTTCTTCTGGAATACCAAATCTTTCTGCATCTTGAATGAGCTCTCTAGCCCATACAGGTTTCCTCTTGTGAGAGTTATCCTCACGGGGTGGATCTATAGGTTCTTGTGGATCCTTCAAACTCACGAACAGCTTCTGGAACTGCTTCAATCATGGTAGTGTCCTGAAATCTTGTTTCCTTAGGTTCTTCATAAACTTCAGTAGGTGCCTTCCTTGATTTGATGAATGCTTAGTTTTCATCAAATGTTACATCCCCGCTGACATCAATATTCTTGAACCCTGGAAAGTATATTCTGTAAGCCTTTGAGTTTTCACTGTAACCCACAAAGATACCCTTCTTTCCTGAAGGATCTAGTTTAGGCCTCTTTTCCTTTGGGACACGAGTGTATACTGGAAAACCAAATATTTTGAGATGACTGACTTCAGGTTTCTTACCAGAAAAGACCTCTTCTGGTGTCTTGTTGTCCAATATCTTGTGGGGTGTTCTGTTCTGCACATATATAGTTGTTCTAGCTGCTTCTGCCCATAGATGCATAGGAAGATCCTGGTCATGCAACATTGCCCTTGCTGCTTCCATGATAGTTCTATTCTTCCTTTCTGCAACACCATTCTGTTGAGGATTATAAGGAGCAGTCAACTCCCTCTTAATCCTTGAATCACTACAAAGCTTCTTGAAGTCATTTGAGGTGAATTCTCCACCATTGTCGGATCTGAATGTTTTGATCTTCTTGTCAGTTTGATTCTCCATCAAGGTTTTGAATTCCTTGAATTTATCAAGCACCTCATCTTTTCCCTTCAAGAAGTATACCCAAGTCTTCCTGGAGAAGTCATCAATAAATGAGACATAGTAAATATACCCACTCAGGGAACTGGATGACATAGGGCCACATACATCTGAGTGGATGATTTCCAGGATGTCTTTTGCCTTGGTTTCACTACTTGGGAAAGCCTTCTTAATGTTCTTACCTTTTTCACATCCTTTGCAAACACCTTCATGTTTGGTATTGATTTCAGGAAGACCCTCTACTGCCTTGCTTGCAATTGGAAGTGCTCTATAGTGCATGTGAGCAAGTCTTCTATGCCAAAGTTCACTCGGCTCCATGGATTCATGCACCATGGCATGTTCAGGTTGTCCCTTCAATTTATACAAGCCTCCCTCTTGCTCTCCAATTACTACTACATCATCTATGGTCTTTCCCTTTGGCCACATTAGGACTTGGCCATCCACAAATGCAACCCTTATACCTTTTGCATCCAATGCAGAAATGGAGAGTAAGTTCTTCTTGAGCCTAGGTACATAAAGTACTTCTTTCATCTTCAATGATTTTCCAGAATCTAGGTTGTAGGAGGCTTCACCACTTCCTTTGATTGGGTATTGATAATCATCCCCAAGTTTCACCTTATGGGGTGATTCATGTTCAGATAGATTCACAAAAGATTCCTTAAACCCAGTCATGTGTTTGGAAGCACCACTATCAATCAACCAATCATTACAGCCATGGGAGATGGTACCTGTGAGAGCAGAGATCAGAACATACTCTTCTTCACTTGATGAGTCATCATTACTATCACTTTCTTCCCTAGCCTTCTTCTTTGGGGGTTCATCATCTTCAGCAGCATGAGCATGAAACCTTCTTTTGCTACCCTTCTTCTTCTTGTTGGGAATGTTATTGTCCTTCTTGTTCTTGGGACAGTTTATGGCAATATGTGCTTTCTCATTACAGGTGAAGCATATTCTTCTTTCTTTGAAGTGATGTGAAGATCTCTTGGAGTGAGATGGCTCTCTCTTGGTCTTCCCTTTCTTGGTGTGAGCTGTGAGAGCTTGATCTTCATTCCCCATCTTTTCTTCTCGTGCCACAAGCCTTGCTTCTTCTTGTGAGCATTCTTCCCGTAGTCTACTGAAGGAGATCAACTTCTTCCTTGCACAAATTCCTTGGATAAAGGAATCCCATGACCTGGGTAGGCCATTTAGGGTAGTCATCACCACTTCACCATTCTCCACCATTTCATCCACTGCTTCTAGTTGTTCCTTGATCTGGGAGACCCTTGAGAAATAAGATTGAATGGTTTCTCCATTTTGAAACTTTACTCCTTTCAATTGGTTCTGCAGGGTCATCTTCCGATTTATGTTCTTTCCTTCAAACAGCTTGGTCAAAGAGTCAAACATCTCCTTAGGTGTCTTAAGAGAAGACACATGGGGTATGAGATGGTCTTTGATAGAATCAGCAATGATTCTCTTTGCCTTGACCAAGTTCTTCTTGTGCAATGCCTTGGCCTCTTCATCCTCTGGGATAGGGATGTCTTCTTTCACATATGAGTCCAACTCATTCTCTTCCAGGATTAACCCAATCCTATACTTCCAGGATCGGAAGTTATCAGCCCCTTCAAGCTTATCCTCAAGCTTGGTGTGGAGAGACATCTTTTAAGAGTACTTCAAATGGAAATAGAAAAGATTTAGGACTTACCACTTGAAGTGCTTGAAAACTGCATCTGGTCTCGAATTAGGGTTTGTCAGAGAAACCCTAAAAATTCAAAATGTGAATTTCAAATTTCCGAAAGGATAGAAAGATGCACCTTGGATAGCTAATCAGCCTGGTACATTAAGAATTTGAGATCAGCAAAGTCTTGCCCTTCAAAATTGCCTTTTTGTCCTCCCGGGTTCACTGGGAGAGCCCTGAATTAGGGTTTGAGTTTCCCGGAGATCTACCCAGCCAAAAATCTCGATCCAAAGCTCTAAACTTCGATTTTTGCAAGGAGCTTCCAGCTGTGTCTTCAGATTCCAGAAATTCCTATTTTTGTGGAAACCCTAATTTTTAGGGCCAAATCTGAAAATGCTCGGAATTGAATTCTGATTGGACAGATAGATGCGCCTTGATGAGTAGAGTCAATCTACCATACTGATTTCCAAAAATCTGTGGAGATAAACCCAATAAACAAGGAACACAAGCTTCCGTCACTGCAAAAATGTCTTCTTCTCAGGTTAGCTCTGATACCATGTTAAATTTTGAGCATTAATTCATTATACTCTAGGATCTTTGCTGAGAGAATACATCTACAGTATATCAATGCATGACAATCATAATATGACAAGCATCACAAGCATCACAAGAATCAAAAGCATAGAGACAAGAGACACAGAGTTTCCGTGGGGAAAACCCTAAGGTGAAAAACCCCACAACTTCCTCAGAGATAGAGAGAGCAATGGCTCAACCAAAATACAACCAAATAACACTAAGATAGTCTCCTAGCAGATGATCCTCTTCCTCCTCACTAGTGCGCCACTTTTGAGAGTGAGAGTGAGTTACTTTTCCGAGTGAGTAAAATAGAGATCTCCTATCTCTATTTATACTCACCTTTTTGCCCAGTGACCTTATGGGGCCGACTTGCCTACTTAGATACATCCACATTATATTATATATAATTCAGGGCCGACCCCACATGGTCGTCTAATAACCCATCGACAAGTACACACACTTGCGACACTTGTCAATCCATATGACGACACTTCCTTATAGAGGAATAACACATCTCTTATAAGGGTACAATGAATATATATAAAATACATAGATGAAATACATTCCAAAGTTACATATACATCAACAGTTGCACACATCGGGATGTCTATGACACTGTCTACTGCTGAGCTTTCTTATCAAGATATTCAACAAGCCATGGTAGAGTTGTATCTCTCTTCTTCATGGATAGAAGAGGAAGATCCCGTTATGCTGCTGATTTGGGAAGCCAACTCGTCTTGTTTGCACGATTTCCTTGATGATACTTTCCTTCAGATGAAGCTATTATCGAGGCCATGTGTGGTAGTGAGAGACCTTGGGAGGACATGCATCATCGCTCTTATTTCCTTCCCAACCTCGATCTCGCCGAGCAAGAATATTTTAGGATGACTCTTGCCGAGAAGGTTGGTCACCCTGTGGCTCCTTTGGTTTCACATGGGATTTATGCAGAAGGGAACATGGCTAATATTTCCCCGACTATACCGATCAACATCTCTCGCACTCCCGGAAAGATTGAGAATGTTTACATCGGTGATGATTGCTCTTCTAAGGAGGTTGCTATTTACACTGAATTGTTTACAGAACTTAGGGAAGCTTTCACCTGGTCATATGAGGAGATGCCAGGAATAGACCCCAGTATTGTCGAACACGAGATTAGAGCTTATCCTTATGCTAAAATGGTTCGACAACGTCTTCGTGCTGTTAACCCTAGGAAGGAAGCCGCTATCAAGGAAGAGGTGGAGAAACTGCTCAAGGATGGTTTTATCTACCCTGTTCCCCTTACCGAATGGGTGTCAAACCTTGTTCCTGTGGATAAGAAGCAGGGAACGATCCATGTATGCACTGATTTTAGAGACCTGAACCGTGCATGTTTGAAGGACAATTTCCCCACTCCATTCATTGATTAGATCTTGGATGCTTGTGCGGGAAGTGAAATTTTCTTGTTCATGGATGGCTTTTCGGGGTATAACCAAATTCAAATCAAACGTGAGGACCAACATAAGATTGATTTCATTTTTCCTTGGGGTACGTTTTCGTACAGGAAAATGCCCTTCGGCCTTAAAAATGTTGAAGCTACATTTCAATATGCCATGACTTATGCCTTTCATGACCTTAAACGTATAATGGAGGTTTTCTTGGATGATCTTGCTGGCCATTCTTGCAAGAGAATGGACCACCCCAAGTACCTCCGTTTGATTCTTGAACGATGTATACGCTACAAGATTCAATTAAATCCCAATAAATGCATCTTTGCTATGAGGACAAGTCGCCTTTTAGGATTCATAGTTTCGAAAGAGGGTATCAGAGTTAATCCTCTTAAAGTTGAGGCAATACTTCGGTTGCCTCCTCCGTGCAACTTGTTACAACTTCAGAGCCTCCAAGGGGGATCTACTTTTCTACATCGCTTTGTAGTGAATTATGCTAGTCTTACCAAAGGTTTCATGCGCTTGTTGAAGAAAGACACACCGTTTATCTTGGATGAGCGAGCCCAGTAGTCTTTCAAGGCTCTTAAGAAAGCTTTGGTATCAACCCCTTTGCTTAGTCTACCCGACTTTGCAAAATATTTTAAACTTTATGTGACTGCGTCTCAAGAGACGATTGGCATGGTCTTAGTTCAGGTTGATGATGTGCTCGTGGAGCATGTGATCTATTACCTTAGTCGAAATATAGGAGATGCTGAGCTGAGATATACTCACGTCGAAAAGTTGGCACTTGCGAATGGACATGTAGTCCAACGGTTACGACACTATATCATGCTTAGGAAAACCACAGTCATAGCTCATATCAATCCATTTCAGTTCGTGCTATCACGACGTCTTATAGGGGGGAAGTACAATAAATGGATTGTGATCCTTTAGGAGTTTGATCTTGATTTTGCTTCGGAAAATTCGGTGAAATCCTTGTTTTTTGCTGATCTTATATCGGACCTTCCGCGACTTGATGAGGATGTTGTCCATGAAGATTCCTTTGTGGATGAACACTTATTTCTTATCTCATCAGAGGACCCTTGGTATGGGGATATCGTTGTATATCTCCAAACTTTGAAGTTTCCTTTGCATTATTCACGAGACGAGCGACGACGTGTGAAACACCATGATAAAGATTATACTATTGTTGGCGACACTTTGTATCATCGAGGAAAGGATTCTATTCTCCATCATTGCTTGTCTCACGAAGAAGCGGAGCGTGTGCTTAATGATTTCCATGCTAGGGCATGTGGCAGTCACTTATCCGGGCTTGTGACAGCCCAACATATTATGCAAGCTGGTTACTTTTGGCCTTCGATATTTAAAGATTGTGTGAACGCTGTGAATATATGTCACCCTTGCCAAGTGTTTTCTCGGAATATACACTCGCATCCAGCGCCCCTTCATCTGGTCATCACCGTCGGTCCCTTCACCAAGTGGGGGGTGGATTTCATGGATTTAAAACTAGCTTCAGCTAGGGGGCATCACCATATCATAGTGGCTATGAACTACTTTTCCAAATGGGTTGAGGCCATGCCTGCCGTAAAATCCGATGGTGCTACAACAGCCCATTTCGTATTCAATTAGATTATTACTCGGTTCGGTATTCCGAAAGAGATTGTCACTGACCATGGCAGTCACTTTCGGAACAAAATGATGGAGGATTTGTCACTCAAGCTTGGGTTTCGTCAAGAACACTCATCTTCTTACTACCCCTAAGAGAATGGTCAAGTTGAAGCAGTCAATAAGTCTTTAAAGACCATTCTTCAACGTACCATCCAACAGAGCAAGAACAACTAGCATATTATGTTATATCCTGCTTTGTGGGCATATCGAACCGTAGTCAAGACTGCCACCTAGTTCTCACCGTTTCAGCTTGTACACGATGTGGAGTCCATTTTACCAATTGAATGCGAAATCCCTTCATTAAAACTAGCTATAGAGATCCTCCCTGATATGTTGGGTACTGAGAAACGTTCAATCCACCTTGAGCAGCTTGACGAGAACCGTCGAGATGCCGCTGTGGCTATAGATGCCAATAAACATCGTGTCAAGGTTCAGTATGATAGGTCTGTCCATCCCCAACAATATGCCAAAGGTGACTTTGTCCTCCTATATGACCAAGCTAAAGAACCCCTAGGGGCAGGCAAGTTTAACCCCATGTGGCACGGTCCTTACATTGTGAGGCGTGTCCTGGAAAAAGGAGCCTATGAATTATAAGATTATGAGGGGAATGTTTTGAAGGAGCCTAGAAATGGGATCTACCTCAAGCGGTATTATTCTTGAACTTCTAGTTCGAGCTAATACTTTTGTATACTATTGTATAGTTGCTTTTGTACGTAGTTTAGATTTATTTTGGTTTCCGGGTCTGTTGATTCGCTTCCGTTTGATAGAAAAATGTCAGTAGAATATCCTATGTTCTTAGGGTTTACGGATGGTGCTAGCCGTCATACGCAGCATCTTGCTTCTGCTACCTGGGTTATTTATTCACCTGACCACCTAGTTGTGTCTTCAGGAGGTGCTTGTGTCGGTCCTACATCTAACAATGTGGCTGAGTACAGTGCTGTAATTGAGCTACTTCAGGATGTTATTTCACATGGTATCCAGTTTTTAGAAGTCCACCTGGATTCACAACTAGTTGTGTCTCAGTTGAATGGTCAATACCGTGTGAGGGATCCTACTTTACTACGGAGATTATTAAGAGTAAGACTCTTGGAACGACATTTTGTTTCCATTACATACATTCACATTCTGAGAAGTTTTAATCATATATCTGATGCATATGCTAACTATGTCCTAGATTGGAATTTGTTACATTCATAATGAAGCACACAAATAAATATACATCCATACATTTGTACATACACATAGTAGAACCGGAGAACCATAGTTTTTTATAAATATTATGTCCAAAAAATGGTAGTGTCATAATACAAAAATGGAGCCTGCAGCTCTCAAAAATATACATATCGATACAAAAATGGGACTCTGAGATGTCTAAGCCCTACGAGGAGGCCTAGCTTCCACCTCGGCAGGATGTGTCTGATAGTAATAATGTACTGCGTTAGCTATATGCTGCAGTAGTCGCACCCAATTGCTCGGTACCCCCACCACATGGTGCTGCATATCCTCTGGTAGCTATGCTATCTCTATACCTAGTACCCTGTTGGTCATCCATGATAGGTTGACCCACAGAGTCTATCATGTACGCTCTGCTACAACACCCACTACTTCATCACCCCTGCCTCGTCGATGATGTCTCGGGAAGCCCTGTGGTCTAACTGGACCCTTGTCTGTGAGCAAACAATGAAATATTAATATGTGATACTACCCCCAAAAATATTTTTGCATTTACATCTATAATAAAAAATCTCTAAAAATTTAATACACCAAAAAAAATAAAAAGAGTAACTCACCGATGTCTCCAAATGCTGCTCCTGGTGGAAGCAGCATGTCACGATCCTAACGGGAGTCTATCCCTGCATAGGGGTAGTCATCTATAGCTATGAACTGTCGGTCCCACTAGTGAAAGAACTCATCTGTGTATGGTGGTGCCTGTCGGCCACCACCCTATCGCGTCAAGACCTCTGCCCACCGGGTCAGGGCTGGGTCACAGAGACTATGAGGGGGGACTTCAACCCTCGGACTGAGCCTCGGAACTCGCTCAAAGAAGAAACTGCATAAGATACTGCCGTATCCAAAGTTTTTTTCCTCCCCACACTTGCACTCCATTAAGTGGGTCTTCATGGACCCCAGTAACGTTGTGCACCAGTCATATACCATGGGCCACATACACTGTGAGGCATAGAAAATCACCGGCCTTGAAGCCTGGTGAAGAGCTGCCGAACCTGTAATCCGCATAAGGGTAGCCACTATAACCTTCATGCTTAGACTGACTATGGCTCTGATGGGCACCTAACTCCCTATTGTCCGAGTGTTGGGAAGAAAATACAGCTCTATGTAGTCAGTAATGGTGATCCCACCACCCACAGAACGAGATCGAAGGCTTGCCACTTCACCTCAGCGGGACAAACCAGTAATGAAGTAGATATAATCTACCTTCAAGGAAATTATATTCTCGTCCAGGTTGAAGTTATGTGCATCTACATCCCAGTAGTCTATCAAATGGCGGAGCAATATGTTTTGGGCCCTCAAACCCCCTATGTTGCAAAATTTGAAAAGCCCACATGCTTGTAGCGCTTGTTGTGCAGGAAAATCATTGCAGACGGCCTCGTCCACAAGGTCATGTTCCCTTTCTCTCCATTCTAGAACCATCCTGGAGGAAGAGAAAGCAATATTTTAGTCAATTTTATTTAAAAAACAAACTCCACGGTCGTACCCGCGAGCGAGTGCCCGCGGTCAATGCATACCTTGACCGCGGGTACCTTGCCCTACCCGAAACCCGTATGCTAGTAGCCCGCGAGTACCGCCGTGACCAACTAGGGCTTGGCCATTTAAAAAATTGGACCAATGAAAATTCAAATAAAAAAAATCAAATGAAAGGTATGGATGAGACTAATAACCTGCTCCAGACGGCTCGACGAACGGATGCCCGTAGCTCCCAGAATCAGCAATTGAACTTCAAGGTGAAAACTAACCAAAAAATCCAATTGGGTGAATAGTGAAAATGAATTGTAAATTGTAAATTTTTATTACTATTTATAGGTTTGAAAACCCAATTGTCTTTAGTTTTCACCATTTTAAGCTGTTTTGGACTAATATAATGTCTTGGAGTAGCATTTTTTGACCAGACTTCTTCGGCGAGAGTTGTTTTTGATTGTTTCGCGCCTGACAGCTATATTTCACACCTGGCATATAGGTTAGATGTCATTTTCACATGCATTATGCATTTGACCTTTTGACCATTTTCATAAACCCTAGGTGCGACCCCGATTCTTAACCGACATGGAGCCTTCACACTATTATAGAAGTGTCGTTATGTGGCGGTAGGGCCTTTCCGAACATGGGTACCCTAGTTAGAACCCCTTTTTGCATTATGGTGCCCATGCCGTTGTTTGTCCTTAAGATCGGGAGTCCTTTGTAATTACGCCATGACTTTGTGATAAAGACTCATACTCTACTTTGTCTTATGCTGGCCATCTCCCATAAGGAATCCCCCATTTATATCAAGTTGTGATTGCATTGCATCATCTTGCTTTCCGCTTGAGCCTTGTGCCGGCTACCGCTTACTCAATTATTAGCCTAATGCCTAAGCACTTTTCCCTGTCGATCCTTGCAGAGCTTCCATTTTCCTTTCACAATTTGATGACCTTTTGACCCTGAGGGAACACCCCCCTCGAGTGTCCACATCCTGCACATGCTTCCTTGCATTGATCATAGGTATGTTCCACTGCTTGGGACTAGTCTACTCGCCATTTGACACTCGTTTCCTCAATTGTTGTACTATAAGCAATTTTATTCTTTTTCAAGCTTTTCCAAATATGAAAAATACCAAAAAAATCAAATATTCCAAAAAGCTGGATGGGATTATGGTTACTACTTCTAGTTGGAAGCTGTTGTGTCGCCTTTGAACAGAGCATTCATTCCACTCCATACATTATGATTTGGGACTATAGTTGGACCTTAGGAGCTGTACTTGTTTCTCAGTTTACTCCACCGATTGGTTAAGCTTCCAGTCATTATGGAGCCCTTTGTTGATGCCTCCTGCATCGCATAGTATTATGTCAAGTCTATGCTGCCTGAGTCTATCCATCTGCTCATGCTCTTGTTCAAAGGAAGTCCTGAAACCAGAGTCAGCCACTCCTCAGATCTCTTGACTATTGCATGTCAACCATCCTTATTGAGTCAGTCCGTTTCACCTGAGTTCTTCCAAATATTTCAGCGTAGTTGGTATCTTGTGCTGGTTGATGGGGGATGCCTTAATGCCCTCCTTCCAGCGAGTTTTGTTCCCTCAACTTCAACCCATTTATTCTGGAATTTGAGACTAAGAGTTCGGTTGAGTACCTTGAGGCTTGCAGTCATTAGTGGTAGGTTCTCTCGCCATCGACAGTTTTGGGAATACATCAATGTCCCCTGATCGATGGATTCATCTTAGTGTTCGAATTCAACACATCTATTCACACTCTGATGATTGTACTCTGTGGCTTGATTCCCATTTTCATTATTGGTGGGTTATCTCGCATCTATTAATGGTATACATCATTGATCGGTAATCAGACGATGTCACATCAGGTTCGACCTCAACACCTTTATTCACTTGATGGGACTTGCACCGCAGATGATTTGTGTAGAATACCCCAAGTGATAGTGGCATTCAGTATGCTACTTATGATCGTGACTTTACATCTGAGATATCATCTCTCAGATATCAGCAGTTTGCACCAGTTGTTTCTTTTTCAGCAGGGAACCTTATCTTACTATAGAGGGATCATGGCTATGATCACTTATGACATGTACTACTTATTCATGGCCATTGTATCAGATTGTTGTACTATACCAACATGTATTCAAATATATTATTGTATTATGACAAGTGAGCTGCTCCTTCCACTTGTGTCTGCATCACTCCACTTCTGAGTTTTATAATGTATTTCAGCCATCGTAGCACCATTCTCTGACCTCACACATTAGCGGGCATCTGTTACAATGTAATTTTCCACCTTGTGATCATCAGCACTCTTTGGCCCTTAGGATCCATTTCATTGACTCAGATGCACTTTATGTCCTTCAGATACACTTATTTTTCAATTTTTCTTCCTGTACGCTAGCTGTTACATTTTAGCCAGCGTACCCGCGAGCTGTTCCACTATAGCTCGTGGGTGACAAGTAAAATGGTGAAAGTCACTAGTAAATTACTTTTTACTCCCAAAAAGTGGTCTTAGGGTGACCTTTGTCCCTCCATTTTCCCCGAAACGCCTCGATGTGTCCTTTCACTTACCTTTGGAAGGTTATATATTGAGCACATATGGCATATGGAAGGGGGAGAAAGAGAGAGCAAGATAACTCTAGTGGATTTCTGCCGTATCTTGAGTCTACACTCATTGATCCTTGTTGTTGTGAACCCTTTGTGTTCACCTTCCAAACTCCTTTCATAGTTTGAGTTTGCCATTCCATGGAGGATTGAAGTGGTGGAGGCACAAGTGGAGAGACCCAGTTCTTGGTTCAGATTGGTTGCCGACAAGAGGTCGTATCACATTGTACTTCTTGTTGTTTATTAATAGAAATACTCATATTCTCATCCATTAATGTTGCGAATGTTGTTTATATTACATTGGGTTGTATTTACTTATGATATCATGGACCATGCTATTGATGATGTTAATGTCTTTCATATATTATATGCGCTTGTTGTATATTGGCTGTCAAGACTAATTTGCAGGTTCAAGTGCATGAATTGAAAGCTTCAACAGGGATCTACATCGAACATCCGAATAGAGGTTGGTTATATTCTCCATTATCTTAGCATTGTCATTTATATAGCATATCATTGAGAATTGAGTTATTTTATGGTAGTCAACTGTTTGTTGTGGTTTACCCCAAGCCATAGGAATTTTTCTCCGTAACAGAAGGGAACAAGTAACGCCCCCAAACTTGGCCGAGACAATGGTGAGATTTAACGAGAGGTTGATGAAGGTGCAGGAAGAGCAGCACCAACTCAATTAGGCCATTTTGCTGAGCCCCAACGATATGCATCAAAGGATAAATGGTGTGTCTAACCCAAGCAACAAGGGACAAGAAGGAATAAACGTAGACAACCACTCTAGAGGTCGTTCTAAGAGAAGGACTCCAAGCCCTAGAAGGGATTCTGTGAGTAAAAGGCACATAACGCCCTCTCCAAGATCTCCTTCCGGTAGGTCATATGACTCCAGGGGTTCTCAAGGAATCCTAAGACATACTTCCAGTAGAAGTGAGAAAAGAAAGAAGCACAGAGGTATCCCACAGGGTGAATTTAGGAAGGAAAGGCCTCCTACTTTTGATGGAGAAAGAAAGGAAGGTCAAGAGGTAGAGGCATGGCTTCTTGGAATAAAAATGTATTTCAGAATGCATGAGCATTCAGAAAATGAAAATTCTATGGTTTCCATTTATAAACTAAGTGGCAGAGCTTCAATTTGGTGGGAATAGCTCATGCAAGTGAAAGGAATCATTGAAAGAAGAATCAGCTGGGAACGGTTTAAAAGGTACTTCCAGGAGAAATACCTATCGGCTAGGTATTATGATAACAAAATAAAGGAGTTCAATGAACTCAGATTAGGGCAGAATTCTATGGATGAGCATGTCTACAATTTTTTGGAGCTACTGAGGTATGTAGATTACATCAAGGATGAAAGAGTGAAGATCCAATGTTTCCTTGGTAGTCTACCACATAATTTTAGAGATAGGATTGAGTTTGTCAATCCACCAAGTTTGGATGAAGCCATTAGAATGAAAGAGCATTTCTATGATCAGAGTAAAGGTAAAACAAAGGTGCATCCAACATGGAAAGGAAATCCCAGAGGAAGGTTTGAACAAAAGAAAAATGGATTCAAACCACCATTCAGAAATCAACCCAGAAATTTTCCATAGGGCCAGCAAGCAAGAAGAGAATTCAAACTAGCAGTAGCGATAAAAAATGAACAAAAAGGGCCACTTCAATGTTGGGGATGTAAAGGAGAACATATTCTTATGGAATGTCCACATAGGAGAGAGAACCCCAAGAGATTGCACAATATAGAAGGAGCAACTACAGTGGAAGATATGGAAAGGGAAGCACCTAGGGTTTATGCAGCACTGGATGATCACCAAGCAGACCATCGATAAACAGTGGTGGATATTGAAGGTAAGATTGCTAAACAATATATTTATGTTTTGATTGATCCAAGATATACTCATATTTATGTGTCTCCTAAGGTGGTTGAAAGTTGTTCTCTTGGTAAGGTAAATCATAATAGGGATTGAATAGTTCAATTAGCCATAGGGACTAAGAGGAAAGTAAGTGAGGTAGTGATGGAGTGCCCCATAGAATTGAATGGACTTCTCACACATGAAAATTTAAATTTCTTACCATTAGGATCATATGATTCCCTAATTCGTATGGATTGGTTGGAAATACATAGATACAAATTAGACTATTATGAGAAATCACCTAAATGTATTGATGAAGAAGGAAGGCCAAGGTTAGTAAGAGGAATTCCCAAGCAAGTTTTAGTATGGAAGATTTCAGCCTTACAACTGAGAAAATTCTATAAAAAGGGTTTCCAATCATATGCTATGCATATATCAGATTCATCAAAGGATAAGGGACCAAGGTTAGACGACTTTCAACTGTTGCAAGAATTCCAAGATGTATTCCCAGATGAAGTGCTAGGACATCCACCCAAGAGAGACATTGATTTTTCCATGAATCTTGTTCCAGGAGCAACACTAATTTACAAGGCTCCTTACAGAATGAGCACACCCGAATTGGTAGAATTGAAGATGTAGCTGCAAGAATTATTAGACAAGGAATATATCATACCTAGTGTATCTCCTTGGGGAGCACCAGTGTTATTTGTCAAGAATAAGGATGGGACATTGATGTTGTGCATTGATTACAGGGAGCTCAATAAAGTGACAGTTAAGAACAAGTATCCATTGGAAAGGATTGATGACTTGTTTGATCAAATGAAGGAAGCCAAGTGTTTTCAAAGATTGAATTGAGGTCTGGATACCATCAAGTGAGGATAAAGGAAGAAGACATTCATAGGACAACTTTCAGGACACGGTATGGCCATTACGAATTAACAGTGGTGCCATTTGGTCTTACCAATGCACCTGCTACATTCATGTGCCTCATGAATAGTGTCTTCAACAAATATTTGGATAAGTTTGCGATTGTGTTCTTGGATGAAATTCTTGTTTATTCAAAGAATGAAGAAGAGCACAATGAGCATTTAAGAATGGTGTTGCAAGTCCTTAGAGAACACCAGCTATATGCAAAGCCGAGTAAGTGTGATTTCTATCAGCAGAAGGTACAATATTTGGGCCATTTGATTTCAGCAAAAGGAATTGCAGTGGATCTAGAAAATATTGAAGCCATAATGGATTGGCCTACTCCAAGGAATGTTGCATATGCTAGATATTTTATGGGTCTTGCAGGCTACTACTGAAGATTCATTGAAGGAGTTTCCAAGATATCTCGCCCAATCACTTCATTGCAAAGGAAAAAATATCAAGTTTGTATGGTATGAAAAATGTGAGAAGAGATTTCAGTACCTGAAGGAATTGATTACCAGTGCTCCCGTTTTAAAGATTGCAAATCCAAAGAAAGACTTTCTAGTATGCATAGATGCTTTCATTGAAGGGCTTGTTGGACTGCTCACGCTTTCTGGTATGCATAGATGCTTTCATTGAAGGGCTTGTTGGACTGCTCACGCAAGAAGGATTTGTAATTTTATGATTCTAGAAAGTTAAAAGAGCATGAAAAGAAATATGCCACACATGATTTAGAGCTAGAAGCCATAGTTCACGCTCTCAAGAGATGGAGACATTATCTATTGGGAAGAATATTTGAGCTCAGGACATATCATATGAGTTTAAAATATTTGTTTGACCAACCAAATCTGTATGCTAGGAAAACTAGATGGATGGAGCTCCTTTGTGAATTTGATTTGGAAATTAAACATGTCAAATTTAAGGAGAATAAGGTTACAGATGCACTCAACATGAAATTCCATATTGCAGCAGTAAGTATGTGTAAATCAGATTTGAAGACAAGAATCCTTGAATCCCAAATCAATGATGAATCTTACCTTCAAGTCAAAGAAAAATTGCAGTAGGGTAATGTGGATGAAGCATGTGCAGGATATTAGGTTGGTGAAGATGATGCTCTCATTTATCAGGGTACCAGGATGTACATACCAAATTGTGCAGAATTGAAGAAGCTTGTGATGGATGAGATACACCAAATGCCATATTCTGGACACCCATGATATCAAAAAACTATAACAACAACAAGATAGTAGTAATTTTGGCATGGGATGAAGAAGGACATAGAAGAGCACATTGCTAGGTGTCAAAAGTGCCAACAAGTCAAGGAAGAACATCAACACTCATCAATATTGTTGCAGCCATTTCCCATTCCATAATGGAATTCAGAAGTAATCTCTATGGATTTTATAACAGGTTTTCCATTGACAGTGAAGAAGCATGATTCAATCATGGTAGTGGTGGACAAGCTATCAAATGTATCTCACTTCATTCCAATCAAATCCACTCATAAGACCAATGACATAGCCAATATCTTCATTAGAGAGATATTCAGATTGCATGGATTTCCCAAGGAAATAATTCCACATCGTGATACAAAGTTCACATCCAATTTTTGGAAAGGATTGTTCCAGGAATTAGGAACTCAGATGGATTTTAACACAACATATCATCCTCAAATAGATGGTCAGACTGAGAGGGTGAATAATATTCTTGAAGACATCTTGAGGATGTATGTGATGGATAAACTATCCAAGTGGGAAGACTATCTACATTTGGTAGAATTTTCATACATCAATGGACATCAAGCATCATTGAGAATGTGTCCTTTTGAGGTATTGTATGGAAAAGGATGCAGAACTCTAGTGATTTGGGACAACCTAGTGAACAAGGTAGTGCTTGGACCAGAGATGATCAAATAAATAGAGCAAGAGATTGTTAAGATCAGGCATAATTTGAAGGAAACATAGGACGGGCATAAGAGTTATGCAGATCTGAAAAGAGTGCATAAGGAATTTCAGATTGGGGATCATGTTTACTTGAGAGTGAAACCAAGAAAACATTCTATGAAGTTGGGGATTTGTGCCAAGTTGGCACCAATATATTTTGGTCCATTTGAAGTCCTTGATAGGATAGGACTAGTTGCATATAGGATTGCATTCCCTGTTAACATGAAAGATCATAATGCTTTCAATGTCTCTTTGCTTAAGAAATATGTACATGATCCTAATCACATAATTGATTGAAATGTGATACAGGTGGAACCAGAGGGAGAGTTCCAAGTGGATCATATGCGCATCCTAGACAAGAGGGTCACTTTGCTCCGGAATAGGGCCATCGGGCGGGTAAAGTTGCAATGGAAGCACCTTAGTCCCGAAGAGGCCACATGGGAGTTGGAGGATGCCATGAGAGAGGGATTCCCATTTTTGTTCGGTTTTGAGAACACCGAGGATGGTGTTATTCGAAGGGAGAGGGAGTTGTAATACCCCTATTTTGACCCTTATGGTTTATTGGATTCAATGTAAATATTGTATAAATGCATGTGTGATTACCCTAGTGTGGATCTCATGGGCAAGGCCCCACTAGTGGATGATTAGGGTTATTTGCATAGGAAATTATTTAATAGTTTGATTATCCATGAGCAATTGTAAATGATGTAATTATTAATTATTGCAATAAAATACCCAAGAAAGCTATCTAAGGAGGTAACCAATGAGAAGGGGCCATGTGTATCCACTCGGGAGAGGTGAGGGGGTTATGGGATTGATACCCATGTTGCCACATGACCATTTATGAACCCATTTGACTCCCCATGCCGACATTAATGAAACTGTAAGAGGGTGGTTGAGAAAACCAGTCCATGAATTCAATGGAGTATGGAGTGACCCTGAAATCCGTATGGCAGGGTATGGCTTTGTGTTTTTACTTGTCCCTTAAGCCACTCTACACCTGGGAATTCGATCATCCTGATATCTATCCCATTGGTTACCAACAACCCAAGTCATTCACACATTGTAGAGCCCATCCTTGAAGAAAATAGGAGGAAAATAACGACCTGTATGTGTGATTTGCAGAGCCAAGAACACACGAGAAAACCCTGTGTAGGAAGTGAACCGGTCGGGATAGCCATAGATTAGACTGTGGGGATGAATCACAGAGCTTGTAAAACTTAGAGAACCCATGAGAAAACTTACATCTATTGCAAAAGACCAAAATTGAAGAGCAGAGCTTAGGCCACGACCCTGTGAAGAACCAGCTTGAATAACATATAAGAAGGTCAACCTAGGGTTGGATCTGCTTGATAAACCCAGTGAAGGCTAAAAGTCTCATGAAAACAACAATTGGACCTTTCTATGACCACCCTGAATAGCATTGGAGGGAAGGGGCCTTGAGGGACTGTGCAATAGAGAAGAGGGCCTTCCTTGTGTTGGGAGAGGTAGGTAATGTGGGTGCCATGTTTGTTGAGTTATCTGAGATTCCTATAGCTTTGTGGGTGAGCTCACTGGCTTAGCAGTATCATCCTTGTTCCCTTGCATGCTTGATAAACCAAACTATAGATTGGCTTAGCATTGGGATGGATCCTTGACCGTGAGAGAGCCCATTAGCCCTCCTTAGCGGATACACAACCCAACTCGGGGGTGGTCTCTCAGCTGAAAGAGTATAGGATGGACAGTGACCTAAGGTTGGGTGGAAAGTTGCTCTCACTTAGCCAGTTGCTTGGCCAACTTCATTTCCAAAGATAAGTAATTCTGTGGTGTAAAAATGATGTTATTTTCCCTTATGTTATGTTATGTTTGTAAACTCAAGTTATTGTATGAAGAATCAAATGAGATTGGATCAATAGGGAACTATGCATGAACCTACACATTCATGTGTCTCATGAACAGTGTCTTCAGCAAGTACTTGGATAAGTTTGTGATTGTGTTCTTGGATGGCATTCTTGTGTATTCCAAGAATGAAGAAGAGCATGATGAGCATTTGAGGATGGTATTACAAGTCCTTAGGGATCACCAGCTGTATGCTAAGCTGAGTAAATGTAACTTCTATCAAGAGAAGGTGCAGTATTTGGGTCATATTATATCAGCAAAGGGCATTGCAGTAGATCCAGAGAAGATTGAGGCCATCATGGATTGGTCTACTCCAAGGAATGCAGCAAATGTTAGATCTTTTATGGGCCTTTTTGGTTATTACAAAAGGTTCATTGAAGGATTCTCCAAGATATCCCATCCAATTACTTCATTGCAGAGGAAGGACATCAAATTCACATGGTCTGAAAAATGTGAAAGAAGTTTCCAGCAGTTAAAGGAGTTGCTTACTAGTGAACCTATTTTGAAGATTGCAGATCCGAGTAAGGATTTTGTAGTATGCACCGATGCTTGCATTGAGGGACTTGGTGGAGTGATAATGCAAGAAGGTTCTGTAATTTTTTATGAGTCAAGAAAGATGAAAGAGCATGTAAGGAAACTATGCCACCCATGACTTAGAGCTAGCAGCCATAATTCACCCTCTCAAGAGATGGAGGAATTATCTTTTGGGAAGGAGATTTGAGCTCAGTGTTAATTTTTTGATAATTTCATACCATTATCATTCAGGATCACTAAGATAATAACATGTAAAACATATCTACAGCATATCAATCATAGACACAATAGCAATCACACAAGAGACACAGAGTTTCACCGAGGAAAACCAAGAAGGTGAAAAACCCCGCAACTTCCTCAGAGATAGAATAATCCCCAATAAAAGATCACAAGGATCAAATCCAATAAGATGTCTCTAGCAGATGCTCCTCCTCCTCCACATATGTGCCACTTTCTCTCTTAGCTATGCGAGCTTGAGCAGTGAGTGAATGAATCAAATGAGAGACACAACCTCTCTATTTATACACTGACTTGACCTGCCAATAAATCATTGGGGCTGAATTCCTAATGAATCCTAATAACCCAACCACATGACCTAACTAGGGCCGACCCCATACTGGTGGTCTAATAACCCATCAATACAAATGACGACACTTATAATGTAACTTGAGACACTTGCAAATATAAATGACGACACTTCCAATCAAAGGAATGAGACATATCTGTTGGATATACAATAAAGTACAAATGTAATATACAAGTGAATATCTTCCGAATTTACAAATACATCAACACTCCCTCTTAACTAGGAAGGTATTCTTAACACAGGTCATCAATACATATTGGCACAAGTCTTCAATTCTGGAGCTGGATCATCATCACTAGATCACGGAGCATCATCATCATCATCACTGCTGTTGTACTCGACATCTTAACCATTGGGCTATCTCAAAAATTCTTCTCATCATAGGAAGTTCTACAGAGCCGGCCCTTTTTCATGCTGGTTGTAGGCCTACCTCCTGTAGGTCTTCGTCATCTGTGCGAATGGTCTGATAGAGGTGGAATCTCAAGACTAATTACATGCGGATGCAATACCTGACCAGAGTATCCCATCGACAAGATCTCTCTCAGGACTGATTACATGCATCTCTTCACAATACCTTTAAAGATCATCCCGGGAGCATTTATGTGCTGCAGTATGAGCGACAATATCTCTAAATATCATCCCAGGACTTATTACGAGCACACTACTCAACCTATTGGATCTCCAGGACCGATTACATGTGAATAGGAAATACCTTTAAAGAGCATCCCAGGAAAATTTATGTGCCGCAGCACGACCGATAAGATCTCTAAAGAGAATCCTAGGACTTATTACGAGCACACAACTCAACCTATTAGATCTCCAGGATTGATTACATGCCTCCCTAGAAAAACCTCGAAAGAGAATCCCGAGACTGATTACGAGCACACATCTCAACCTATCAGATCTCCCAGGTTCTTTTACATGCTATTGCACAACCTGCCACATATCATCTCTAGTCTCCAAGTATCATCTTGATACTCATGATCCAACTGATCATCATCGCACGGTGCATCAACCTGGTGCACATCATCATCACATGATCATCCCGATCATCATCATAGCATCGTCCTGATGCATATCATCTAGAGCATCGTCCTGATACTCATCTCAAATGATCATCCTGATCATCGTCATAGCATTGTCCTAATGCATATCATCCAGAGCATCATCCTGATACTCATCTCAAATGATCATCTTGATCATCGTCATAGCATCATCCCGATGCATATCATCCAGATCATCATCCTGATACTCATCTCAAATGATCATCCTGATCATCGTCATAGCATCGTCCTGATTCATATCATCATACATGATCCAACTGATCATACACAGCATCCACTTGATGCATATGCAAATACATGATCCAACTGATCATACACAACATACACCCGATGCATATACAAATACATGATCCAACTGATCATACACAGCATGCACCTGATGCATATACAAATACATGATCCAATTGATCATACATAGCATCCACCTGATGCATATACAAATACATGATCCAACTGATCATACACAACAGTAACTGGAGCATCGTCCTGATGCTCATCACACAACGCTTACATCCACATCCATGGGAAGGATCCTCCTATCACCATGCTTGGAATGGCTCCAGCAAATGTGTGCCATCACTTCTTCCTCGAAGTATCTTCTATCTGAAGAACACCAAGCCTCTCTCTGAAGTACTCAAACTTCACTCTGGCTAGTGGTTTCGTCAACACATCTTCTATCTGCTCATATGTCGCAACATACAGGAGCTTCACTACTTCTCTCTGCGCAATATCCTTGATATAGTGATATTTGATCTCTATGTGCTTCGACCTATCATGGAACACCGGGTTTTTTGACAACTTCACACAACTCTGGTTGTCACAATAGATACAGGTATCATCCAACGGGAGATCAAATAAGTCAGACAGTAGCTTCCTAAGCCATATTGCTGTCAAGCACTCTATATGCAGATAAATTAATACCAATCACACAGAGCATATGAAATTTATTGTCAACCCGAGAAAGTCTGTTTATTTCAAAGGATAAGTGCACAATATATGCTTAAACACAAAACCATTAGAAGTGAATACTTTTATCTTCTATCATCCATGTTCATCCCAAGAATCTATGCAATCCCAATTGCCTTCTAACTGCTATACTATGATTCTTTTCTATTATGCATCAATAAGAAATGGTATCAGATCTAATCAACAATTGCAAAAAGGGAAATCTCATTCGTATTCTAAAACAATCACTTGTCCGATCTAATCAATCTGGAAATCATAAAGCATAAACTGAACATTACTCTAGAATTGCAAATGAAAAAGGATTGAAGCAACTGTTCTAAGAAATTGAATTGCAGAATGAAAATCAATCAACACATAACAGGAAAGCTAAATTGTAAGAGCTCCTGGGATCACGTCTCAGCTGTAAGATGAACACAGCAGTGTGAACAAAAATTGAAATGCATAAAGCAACCCTGACTCAGTCGACTGTTGTTCTACACCATTCACCAATCTTCACAGAAATGTAATCTTTTACTGAAAAATCCACACAATAAATATTGTTGCTGCGTACAAAAGAAAGAACAAAGCATCACACAACAAGAAAGATAAAATCCTAATTTAACTCAGCAATCTCTGTGGAAGACGGGCCCAGTCTTCACACAGAGACGCTGGTTGAACAACACTCTCTTTAACTCAGAAGTAACCCCTTATATTAACAGAAGAATGAGTACACAGTTTGGCTTGGCTGCTAATACAAGATAAATTAATTGTTGCTGTCCAACCCCTGGGTCGAGGCAACTCCCCATATTTATACATACAAATTGTAACATCTAATCCTATAATTGGGCAGCCATGAAGATCTCTGATCTTCAGGCGCCCTAAATAATCTAGATGTTACCATGCGTGGCAGAACAGAAATATCCAAATATGAGAGAGTTATTAATTGTCCCAAGAGTGGCGGTCCTTCCAGCTCACAGCTGGACTCGAGCAGCGACATACTTAAGATAGCAGTTTCTGTTACAGCTGCCCTGTCACGACTGTGCCTTGATTGATGATTCGAGCCCCAAGGAACCTTCTATAAGCAATGAACGTCCCTTCCTTCATGACTTGTTCAGCTCCGATCTTCTTGCAGTCTATTTGTATCAACTACCTTCATAAATCGCATCGTGTTAGCACAAATTAAGAGATGCACAACTTTAATTATCACAATCATAAGTATTAATACAATAAAACAATAATAGGCCATACCTTGGTAATTTGGGGAATAAGATAAGGACAATAAGTCTAATTGCCAAGATAATTGGTGTAGGACAAGGGCAGGGAAGATGATAAATGATGGTCAAAAAGGGCCAATTCTGGGCTCAACATCTCCCCCCAACTACCCTGTTGCATGTCCTCATGCAACAACCTGCATCTGAATCGTGAACTGAGCTCTATCCAGGAGAGAGGAAGGAATGTAGGGAACTCAGGCGTCTCATGTATCTTTTGAAAGGCTTCTGTGAGTAACCCAGCATCTTCCAACTTCACTGTTTCCCTTCCATTGCTACTTGCTGATATCTGGGAATGCACTTGGTGTGGTGGGAATCTTTCTGCAGTCTCATTATGCTATGCCTGGGGGAGTTGAAAAGAAATCCTCAATCTGAATCCAACTCAATGACACCTCTAGGAGGTGGAAGCACTGGTTCTTGTGGGACAGTGTCTTCCAGCGCATCTAATTTTAACAGGAGAGTTGCTGGTTCTTGTGTAACAGCAACATCCTTTAAGCCTTCTTCAGTAGCTACCTTTATTGCTTGTGGAGACACTGGTTCTTGTGTAACAGTGTCTTCTTTGTCTTTCTGCTGCTGAGACTAGATATCCTTTTCAATTTGCAGCTCCTCCTCCAAGATTTCAGTGTCACCTGAGCATGGTGTCTGTACCTGTTCATCTTCACTCCCCTGTGTATCAGGAATGATATCCACTCCCATGTTATCTCCCAACTGCAATTCAGGAGTCTTTGCTGCAGCTTCCAAGGATGTTGGTTCTTGTGTAGCAACATCCTGGCTTACCTCTTCATCCTTCTTTTGCTGCAACTCCTCTTCTATGAGTTCTGTATCATGGGAGTCGTCTGGGGTCACAACCTAGAGTTCATCATTAAATTCCAGAGTATCCTCTGTCCCAGCTTCTTCTCCTGTCTGCTTGGCTGGTTGGACAATTATATTCAGGGTTGCTGGTTCTTGTGTTACAGCATCCTATTCCAATTTATCACTGTCCTGCCTTTCTGTCTCTCCTTCTAAAATTATTGTGTCCTGGGAATGTTCTGGAGTTACAGCATAAAATTCTTCATTAACCTCCAGAGTATCCTTCAGCTCCATGATCTCTGTATCGTGGGAACATTCTGGGGTCTCACTATATTCTTTTATAAGCTCCAGAGCATCCTTCATTCCAAGTTCTTCTCCCATCTGTTCTATAATTTTTATGTCGTGGGAACATTTTTGGGTTACCATACATTCCTTGTAAATCTCCAGGGCGTCCTCCACACCAAGTTCTTCTCCCATCTGTTCTATAATTTTTGCATCATGGGAGGTAGCAACTGCAGCAAGGACATTTAAAGGTGCTGGTTCTTGTGTGACAACATCTTCTTTTTCCACTGCTTTCCCTACTGTGGTTACAGGCTGTTGTGCTGAATAAGTGCTAAGTAAAATTTTATGGCCTGCTTCCTCAAATATTTCCCCACAGGTGGGGCAGAGTATTCGCTCATCCTTTTCTCCAGCTCCAGCAGAAGCTGATTCCTCCACTTGGTCTGCAGCCTCTATTAATGTGTACATTTTTCTTCCACCCTGCTTTCTGCAAATTTCCTTCCAAGTTTTCAGCTCCCTTCTAAGTGCTTGGAGGTCCTCTTTCAGCATTGCATTTTCATACAAGAGTCCTTCAATTTCAGGTTCTTCCTCCACTGGCCTTTGTGGGGCATCCACCGGTCTTGGTGTAAGGATTGGGGGCTCAATCCGTGTCTCTGAGGTTGCCCATTTTTTTCTAGCTGCCTCTGCTGCTGTGATAGATCTAGTTCGTTTCCTCCTGATTGGTGCTATTAGATCAAATTCATTGGTGGCCCTTTTTCTTTTCTGTGGTGTTTTCTTTTGTGCCTTTTCTTTTTGTGGTGTTTCTTCTTGTGGAGCTGGAATATAGGGGGGCAAAACTGAAGTCAAAGGAATATTTCCCTACCCCCCGTGCTGTTCTTCTTCAATCACAGCTCCTCCTCCTACCCACTCAGGTGAAGACTCGATTGTAACCAGCTCAATATCTTCTTCCATTGCTCTAGCTCCGTCATCTTCAGGTTCCATTGTCGCAGCATTTGATGCTGCTCCAATTTCACCTTCTGCTGTCGAAGCTGCCCTGTTATCTAGGTTTTCCATGAAGGTTTCATCTACATTGTCGCCTGATGGCTCTGTTTGTGCTTCCCCTTGCTCTCCTTCAAATGCAGTGTCATCCCCCACTGGTTCTGCTTGTGCTGGGGATTCATCCACCTCGAATGGCTCTGACTGTGCCCCTGGTTGTTCTTCCTCTGTGGTTTTACCCACCCTGGATGGTCCTGCCTGTGCCCTCGATTGCTGTTCTTCTCCCATTTCATCCCTCCCCCCAACTTCACTGGAGGAACTCCGGTCCTCCTGTTGTGGTGGAACCTGTAATTGCTGCAATGGGATGACCCTCAAGGGAACAGGTTGCTGTGGTCGGGTTATGAATTGTTCCCAAGTTATATTATGTTGGGCAAGGGTTCTTACAATGATTAACTTGATAAGGCCATGGTGGGTGAGAGAGGACAGTGGGTGCTTCGCAGACTGAACAAATGTTGCCATATGACGCAAGTCGTGCAATAAATAAAATGGAATATTCAACAAAATGCCATGGCGGAGATGAGAAAGCAAAGGAAGTTCAGAGTTATACACAGTTTGGTATCTACCTTCGCATGTAATGTATTTCTTGAGGAAAACAACAACCTGGTCCCATGGCTGCGGTAGTGACTTCAGTGCAATCCCTCGCCTGGATGCTTCAACTTGCTCTCCTGGAAGTAAAAATTCTTCTCGTGCAACCGTTGCAGGGACTCGACGATTAAACCAAGGTTTTTCCACCATCGGGATAGCTGTAACCTCGGATATAATGACCTCAGAGACGTCTATACATATCCCCCACACCGTGGAGTGTGTTTTAGTAAGATTCAAGGCAAATTGCAGGGCTGCGTCCCGATCGAATCCGTCCAATCGCTCAAAGAACTCGACCCAGCCAGCAGCTTGAAAAATGGCAAGAACTTGCAGATTCCGTCTGAGTTCCCGGGTATTGAAAGGTTTGTGGCGAACTGGAATGCCCATGGTCTTGGCTGCAAAATGAGACTGCTATTCGACAGATTACAGGATCCCAGAATGGAAGTTGCAGCACAGAGAATGCACGAATCGTTGAGCGGAGACGTTGAGCAAATGAGCAAATTCGGAAAGTTGAGCACAGAAAAGCATTTAAAATTTCCATGCCGAATTGGGGAAGGTGGCAGTTATTAGTATTACGTCGTACGAGGGAAAGGTTTAATCAGGTATAAATGGTGGTACGAGTGAAGGTACGACCAATATCGTTTAAATGATATCAATGCTTAATCACGTGATAAATGAAAGCCATACCTCATAAAACTGTGCGTCGGAAGGCTGCGGAAACTGGTGGAGCATGCAGTTGGTGACGTCACGGAGCCGAATGCGTGCACAATTAGACGTAGGATCATTATGACTCGGATAAGGCACTAATTTCTTTCGCCGGTGAAACACAAGCCATCACGTCCTGGGGGTTGGAATGATGAGTTCCCCGGCAGGACTGGGATGAATCAGCATCATGATTAGCAGATTGAAACAATTCTTCTGTTAACACGGGAGTTACCACTGCAAGTTGCCAAAGAAATGATAGCGCGGCCGATGAAAAAGCTGTTGCAGCTAGCGGGAAAGAAGTTGCAGCCACCGGAAAAGAATTCACGGTAACCGAAAAAAAGGAATTTACGATATCAGGGAAAATTACGGCTGTCACGGAAAGGTTTTACGGCGGCGGGAAAAAAAATTAAAATTTACAGCTATGGGAAATATGTTGTAGCTGCTGGAAAGAAATGGCAGTTGCAGGGAAATGATGAGGCAGTTACTGGAAAATGAGATGGCGGCTGCGGGAAAAATATGTTGCAGCTTCCGATGTTGCAGCCGCCGAAGTTGCAGCCGCCGAAAAAGATTGACAGCTGACGGAAAAAGGGCACTACGGCTACCGGGAAATGAAATGGCAGTTGCTGGAAAATGAGATGGCAGCCGTGGGGGAGATGAGGTGGCAACAGCTGGTGAATGAGGTGGAAACCGTGGGGAAGATGAGGTGGCAGCTGCCGATGTTGCATCCGCTAATGTCGCAGCCACCGATGTTGCAGCCGTCGATGTTGCAGCCGCTAATGTCGCAGCCACCGATGTTGCAGCCGCCGATGTTGCAGCCACTAATGTCGCAGCCACCGATGTTGCAGCCACCGGGAAAAAAAAATTGACGGCAAGCGGGAAAAGGGATTTTGCGGCTGCTAGGGAAAAGGATAATATGGTTGCCGGAAAAGAATATACGGCTGCCGGAAAATATGTTGCAGCTGCCGGAAAATATGTTGCAGCTGCCGGATTTTTTTTTTTTTTTTTAAGCAAGGACGGCACAGGGAGATTTTCATTAATGGGCCCAAACTGGTCGTACTTCTGGCGCTTCCCTGAAAATTTTTGAAAGACGACAGCAAACAAAGAGATCAAATGCAAAAAGGGATGAAAACAACAACTATACGCTACAGCAAGAAATTATTTATGTACAGCAAATACAATTTTCAGTTTAAGGTTTGGCAAAGGTAGAGAAAAGTTCCTGCTCTGGTGCCAGTTGATAGTCTGGATCAGCAGCAATCTGTGAAATGAATGCATCTTTCGAAATGGGCTTCCGATACAATCGCAGTCTGTGGCCGTTAGCAAGTAATGGTATACGGTTTTCATCAATGGTCACCAGGCGAACAGTGCCGTTGTCAAATACCCTGTCAACCAAATATGGACCCAGCCATCTTGTGCATAATTTTCCTTTAAAATCCTTCTTGAATCTGGAGTCGTATAATAGTGCCCAGTCTCCTTCACGGAAGATTTTCTTTTTGATGAATCGGTCATGCCAGTTAGATCTCTGTTGCTGAAGCAGCACAGTCTGGTCTACTGCAGCTAACCATTTCTCATCCAATTCATTTAATTGATTCAATCTTCTTTTCTGGGCTTCTGTTACATCCAGGTTCATTTCAATGGCTGTTTTCAGGGTCTTGATCTCAAATTCAATTGGAAAGATGGCACTCTTTCCATACACCAGATCATAGGGAGAAAAGCCCGTGGTGTTGCGCCAAGTTGTGCGATATGCCCACAGTGCTTCTGGAAGCCTGTCAGCCCAATCCCTTCGATGGATTTTAACTATTTTAGTAAGGATTGATTCGATAACTTTATTAGTGCTTTCCACCTGACCATTGGCCTGGGGATGATAAGGTGAAGCTAGCTTGTGCTGCACATGATACTTCCGGATCAAGGATTCAAATTGGTGTGAAATAAATTGTGGTCCCCCATCGGTAACTACTTCCTTTGGTACCCCAAAACGGGTAAAAACTTCACTGTACAGAAAATCAATCACCGCCTGGTCATTTGCCTTAGCCAAAGCTACAGCTTCTACCCACTTGGTCATGTAATCTGTACACACCAAAATGTAAACCTTCTGTTTGGAAGGAGGGTTGATAGGACCAACAAAGTCCAATGCCCATCTATCAAACGGTTCTAGTACCACTTGGGGCTGTAAAGGCATCTGATCTGTCTTATTAGGTTGGCCCATCCGTTGGCAGCTGTCACAGGACTGAACATATCTCTTAGCATCTCTGAACAGTGTCGGCCAATAATAGCCCATCCGCAACGCCTTATGCCCTGTTCTTTTGTCTGCAAAGTGTCCTCCGCAAGGTTCATCATGACAGGCCTTCAGTATATGAAAGATCTCATCTTCCCTTACACATCTCCTAATCTCAAGATCAGGTCCTATGTAAAAGAGATGGCCGTTGAGCCAACAATACCTGGCACTTTGCTGAATAATTTTTCTTTTCTCTCGTTTAGACATATGTGGCGGAAGCTTTCCTGCAACCAAATAATTAGCAACGTCTGCATACCAGGGTGAATGAGATGAGAGTGCGAATAAATGTTCATCCAGGAAAGCATCCTCAACGGGTGAACTGTCATCACTGTTAGTAAATCGTGATAAAAAATCAGCAACAACATTTTCTTTTCCAGGTTTATCTATAATAGTAATATCAAATTCCTGTAATAATAAAAGCCACCTGGTTACTCTGGCATTAGTGACAGTTTGTTCATTAAATACTTAATGGCAGAGTGGTCAGTATGCACAAATGTAGGATACCCAGTAATGTAATGCTGAAACTTATTAATAGAGTAAACAATAGCAAGGAATTCTTTTTCAGTAACAGTATAATTTAGTTCAGCAGGGGCTAAGTTTTTACTAACATAATAAATAGCATAAGGTACTTGACCATCCTGCTGTCCTAGTACTACTCCAATGGCAGTATCAGAAGCATCTGAAGAAATGTGGAAAGGTATGGTCCAATTAGGTCCCCTTAAAATAGGGGCTGTGGACAGTTTCTCTTTAAGCTTATCAAATGCTGTCTGGCATGCTGCACTCCACACAAACTGCGCGTCCTTCATTAACAATGAAAACAAAGGAGAAGCAAGTTTGGAGAAGTTTTCTATGAATCTCCTGTAATATCCAGCATGTCCCAGAAAACTTCGCACCTCTTTCTGAGTTGAAGGAGTTGGTATATTTTTTATCACCTTAATTTTTGAAGGATCCACTTGAATACCATCAGTAGAGATGAAATGTCCTAATACCACTCCCTCACTCATCATCATGTGGCATTTTTCAGTGCTTAGTGAGAGGCGAGCTTGTTCACAGCGAATTAAAACTTTCTTTAAATTTTCCAGTGCTTCCTCAAAATCCTTGCCATAGGGAGTAAAATCATCCATAAAAACTTCCATACTATAATTAACCAATTCAGAAAATATGCCAATCACAGCTCTTTGGAACGTTGCGGGTGCATTGCACAAGCCAAAGGGAAGCACCCTGTAGGCGAACGTTCCCCAGGGGCAAGTGAAGGTGGTCTTATCCTGATCCTCTGGAGCAATCTGAATTTGATTGTACCCACTGAACCCATCCAGGAAGGAGAAGAACTTCTTCCCTGATAGGGTATCAAGTACCTGGTCAATAAAGGGAAGAGGAAAATGATCCTTTTGTGTAGCTTTGTTCAGCTCCCTATAATCGACACAGACTCTCCATTTACCATTTTTATTGGGCACAATTACAAGTGGGGAAACCCACTCACTATCTGAGATAGGATAGATAAATCCTGCTTCTAAGAGTTTCTGGATTTCCTCCTTCACTATATCCCTCAAATTGGGGTTCATGCGTCGTTGGGGTTGACATACAGGCCGGGAGTCGTTTTTGATATAAATATGATGAGTGCACAGACTAGAAGGAATACCCTTCATGTCTGTATACTCCCAGGCGAATGCCCCCTTACGTTCCTTCAAGAGATTGGTTAGGTGCATCTGTTCTTCTGAGGAGAGACCAGGGTTGATGTTCAAAGTTCTTCCAGGCTCTACCTCAATAGGAATGCTTCTCGAGTTTTTCAAAACTGGGATTATGTTTGTGTCATTGACTAGTGCTTCCTCTGTAAGCTGTTCTTGTTCTTCCTTCCCAAGGGTACTGTTCAGGAGTTGATAAACTTCCTTATCTACTGAAGCAGGTTCGCTAATGAAATTATTAATGGCATCGTCTTCTGTTTCGTTTTTGAAGGTTAGTGCCTTCCCTATTGTTAGTAATGGCTGAACATCCTCCTCCTCTTCCTGTTCTATCCAAAGGGAAGTTTCGGTTTCTAGACTCGGCCGTGCTGGAGGGTACAGGGTGAGGTTTTTGGTTTCTATACCATCAGATATAGTCATAGATCCTGATCGACAGCTGATGCAAGCATCAGCTGTAGCCAACCAAGGCCTCCCCAAGATCAATGGGTGTCCCCCCAGCTGTGATTTTGGTTGTAATACCAGAAAGTCGGCAGGGTATTCCCATGAGTCTACTGAAATGACAAGATCGTCCAAAATCCCTTCGGGTCTGATGGTGGATCTATCTGCCAATTCTAAGATAGTAGGGGTCGGTCTAATATTGGTGAATCCGAGCTTCTTTACAGTCTCCATTGTTATAACATTGATCGCAGCTCCTAAATCTACTAGTACGTTGGGTATCTGCGTTTGTCCTATGTGTACAGTGACAGTAGGATTGCCAGGATCCTCATACTTGGTTATAGGGGTTTTTCCGGTCATTAACGCAGATAAATTCCCTATGACATGAACAGTAGGAGGATCTCTGGGTTTCCTTCCCGGTCTTTTAGTGCACAGGTCCCGAACAGTTCTAGCATAAATAGGTACATCTTGAAGAGCTTGCAAAAGGGGGATCTTAACATAAAGGTTCTTCAATTCTCCTAAGAGATTGAACTGAGGTTGCCCCCCTATTTTTGGCAGCATCAGTCTCTCAGGGTATGGTGGTTGCCGTACCAGCTGGGTAGGCTGCGTATTATCTGATTTATCGTTTAATGTTTCAGCCGTCCCATCTGAGGGATGCTCAGCACCTTCAGTGATAGGAACCGGATCAAATGGATGCTGGGAACTCTCTTCTTTGTCATACACAGATGGTGGAATATTTTCTGAAATTACACGTTCTACTATCTTTCCAGACCGTAAGCGAATATCATTACAAGGTACAGGGGAGAGAGAGTAGGCCGGCATATTGAGAGCTTCCAATTGCTGGACTGTTTTATTATTTGGGTTAGGGCTAGGTTGGGCAGGCAGCTGAGGCCGTATTGGTATGTTAGGAACAGGATTATTTTGCAGCTGCAGCTGCGACTGCTGAGGTGGGTATTGAGGATATTGATGAAATTGAGGATATGGAGGATACGGTAACTGTTGAGGTGGAGGTGGTTGAGGAAACTGGTTCCCAGGATGGAAGTTCCTCCATCCAGGAGACCATGAAGTAGGTTGGTGTGGAGGCTGTGTCCAAGGACTCCATGAATTATAACCTTGCATCGCAGGTTGAGGGGAATTCCACTGAGCATAATTTGAAGGGAATTGTGTATTCACATTTTGCATATTAGTATTCCAATTATTCAAATTATTCAAAAATGGAAATGAATCGGGGGACATACCTTGATTCCGGGGCTGCCAGGGTTTCTTCTGTGCAATGAAGTAGGCTGATTCCACTTCTGGGTTTGATGCCTGCAGAACAGCCTTCACTTGGGGCAATGTGGGACATTCTTTCATATCATGGTTCAGCTCGCACAGCTGACACACTTGTATTTTTTCAAGAGGGCATTCTTTCAGTGGATGAGTCTTTCTACATCGGGGACAGAACACCCCCAGTGTGAGATCCTCCACTGCCTGTCTTTGCTTGGACTTCAAGACATCAATCTCTGAAGAGATAGAGCTCATCATTTCTGTTTTAAAATTTTCAAGAAGATTGCCTATCTCCGCACGTGTAGCTCCCCCATTGGATGACTTCTGAGTTCTGTCGAAGACATCACGTTCCAGCTTATCTCTTTTGTTCTGCTTGTTATGCCTAGAAGATCCCCTGGAGTATCTCTTACATAATTCCACAATTGTCTCAAAAGGTTCTTTAGAGATATCTCCCTTTCCTAATAAATTTAGCATGTCTAAACAATCGTCCCTGATCCCTCGAAGCAGGATTATCTTGAGCACATCTAGTCCCATGTTCGTCTGCCCAGTTCTCTGCACATTGTACAGCAGCCTCTCTACAAAATCTTCCAAACTTTCATCCTCCTTCTGTACCATCTTGAATAACTCCTCCCTTTTGTCCCTGGTGTTGCAATATTCTTGATATTTTTCCAGGAACACTTGCTTCATCTTATTCCAATTAGCAACAGTTCCTCCCCCAAGGCTCATGAACCATCGTAATGCATTGTCCTTCAGGGTGGCAGGAAAAAGCTTCAACTTTTGAGCATCTGTGACATAATCGTAGCTGCGACAGAGAATATCGAATTCAAAAAGGAATTCTTCTGGATCTTCTGCCGCCCTGCCATGAAAGCGAGGCAACACCGACGGTGAGATGTTTTTCATAGGAGCTGTCCCTTCTAGCTGCTGTATTGGGAATTGCAATGTAGCCATAGTTTCTTCTGGCAGGGAATCATTTTCATGATGGTATTGTACCACTGCTTCTTCCTCTTCGTTCTCACATCTGTTATTCATCTTTTCTTCTGTATCCTCTCCTTCGTTCGTTCCTACGTTCCTTACCTCAGTTGTAACAGCTGCGTATTCTTCAGTTGTAACAGCTGCGTATTCTTCAGTTGTAACAGCTGCGTATTCTTCAATCGTAACAGCTGAATCAGCCGTTCCTTCTTTAGCAGGGGTATATGCAGGAATCACAGCTGCTCCTGTATCTTCCACTGTGGATCCTGATGCTAGTGCTCCAAGATCAGCAGGGCCTCTTCTGATAGGAGTCTCCTGTTGACGAGTTCTGACAGCTGAGTCAGTTTTGTCAACAAGGTCGTCGATGAATGTTCTTCTACCCAGCGGTGGACCTCGACCACGAACCGAACCACCTGCACTGTTAGTAATTTGTGGGGTTTTGGGGGTTGCGAGGTGATCGCGTTTTACCCTCCTCGTATTCATGCGAAGCAGATCATTCAAAAACAAACAAAAAGACTGTCTAAAAATGATTATCAGATACAACTAATGACTAGTGTTTAATTTTCATCCTTCCCCGGCAACGACGCCAAAATGTCAAGCACTCTATATGCAGATAAATTAATACCAATCACACAGAGCATATGAAATTTATTGTCAACCCGAGAAAGTCTGTTTATTTCAAAGGATAAGTGCACAATATATGCTTAAACACAAAACCATTAGAAGTGAATACTTTTATCTTCTATCATCCATGTTCATCCCAAGAATCTATGCAATCCCAATTGCCTTCTAACTGCTATACTATGATTCTTTTCTATTATGCATCAATAAGAAATGGTATCAGATCTAATCAACAATTGCAAAAAGGGAAATCTCATTCGTATTCTAAAACAATCACTTGTCTGATCTAATCAATCTGGAAATCATAAAGCATAAACTGAACATTACTCTAGAATTGCAAATGAAAAAGGATTGAAGCAACTGTTCTAAGAAATTGAATTGCAGAATGAAAATCAATCAACACATAATAGGAAAGCTAAATTGTAAGAGCTCCTGGGATCACGTCTCAGCTGTAAGATGAACACGACAGTGTGAACAGAAATTGAAATGCATAAAGCAACCCTGACTCAGTCGACTGTTGTTCTACACCATTCACCAATCTTCACAGAAATGTAATCTTTTACTGAAAAATCCACACAATAAATATTGCTGCTGCGTACAAAAGAAAGAACAAAGCATCACACAACAAGAAAGATAAAATCCTAATTTAACTCAGCAATCTCTGTGGAAGACGGGCCCAGTCTTCACACAGAGACGCTGGTTGAACAACACTCTCTTTAACTCAGAAGTAACCCCTTATATTAACAGAAGAATGAGTACACAGTTTGGCTTGGCTGATAATACAAGATAAACTAATTGTTGCTGTCCAACCCTTGGGTCGAGGCAACTCCCCATATTTATACATACAAATTGTAACATCTAATCCTATAATTGGGAAGCCATGAAGATCTCTGATCTTCAGGCGCCCTAAATAATCTAGCTGTTACCATGCGTGGCAGAACAGAAATATCCAAATATGAGAGAGTTATTAATTGTCCCAAGAGTGGCGGTCCTTCCAGCTCACAGCTGGACTCGAGCAGCGACATACTTAAGATAGCAATTTCTGTTACAGCTGCCCTGTCACGACTGTGCCTTGATTGATGATTCGAGCCCCAAGGAACCTTCTATAAGCAATGAACGTCCCTTCCTTCATGACTTGTTCAGCTCCGATCTTCCTGCAGTCTATTTGTCTCAACTACCTTCATAAATCGCATCGTGTTAGCACAAATTAAGAGATGCACAGCTTTAATTATCACAATCATAAGTATTAATACAATAAAACAATAATAGGCCATACCTTGGTAATTTGGGGAATAAGATAAGGACAATAAGTCTAATTGCCAAGATAATTGGTGTAGGACAAGGGCAGGGAAGATGATAAATGATGGTCAAAAAGGGCCAATTCTGGGCTCAACAATTGCCTCACAACTAGCTGAACAAGCTACAGCATACTCTGCTTCAGTTGTACTCAGTGCTATGCAGGATTGCTTCCTGCTAAACCAAGAGATCACACCTGATACCACACTAAAGCAGCACCTTGAAGTGATCTTCCTATCTGCAGCACTGCCTGCCTAATTTGAATCAACATAACCTTCCAGGTTAAACTTTTGATTTGCATCATACTTGAGCCCATAATCAACTATACCCTTCAGGTACCTTAGAATATGCTTTACAGCAACCAGGTGAACACTTCTCGGATCTGTCAGGAACTGGCTCAATGTGTTCACCGCAATGCAAATATCTGGTCTCGTGTTCATCAGGTACATCAAGGACCCAATCATTTGACGATACATAGTGACATCAACCATCTCAGATGAAGCATCACACAGAAGCTTTAGGTTTGATGCCATAGGTGTGGCCATGGCCTTGCAGTCCATCATCCCAAACCTCTTCAAGATCTCTACTGCATACTTCCCTTGTCCAAGGAAGATCCCATCTGCACTCTGTCACACCTCCATACCTAGAAAGTAATGCATCATCCCCAAGTCCTTCATCTCGAACTCGGCTGCAAGCTTCCTCTTGGTGTCGGCAATCAACCCATCCTCTCCTGTAACAAACAGGTCATCCACATATAGGAGTAGTATCACTGGATTGCCTTCCTCAACCATGTAGTAAAGGTTGGAATCTGCTTTAGTCTCGGTAAAGACCAAACTGGATAGAAAAATGTCCATCCTACCATACCAAGTCCTAGGAGCTTGTTTCAATCCATACAAGGCTTTCTTCAACTTGCATACATATGACTCTCTTTCATGTGTCTCAAAACTGAGTGGCCGCTCCACATACACTTCCTCTTCAACTACCGCATTCAAGAATGCTGTCTTGACATCCATCTGGTGTATCTTCCATTTCATCACTGCATCTAGAGCAAGTACTGTTCTGATGGAAGTGCATCTGGCTATAGGAGTAAAAGTCTCTTCATAATCTATTCCCTCTTTCTGGGAGAAGCCATGAGCTACAAACCTTGCCTTGTATTTCTCTATGTCACCATCTGCAGCATGCTTGATCTTATAGATCCACTTGGAAGTTAAAACAGAATTCCCTTCAGGTCTTGGGACTACATACCAAACATCATTCTTCATGATCGACTGGTATTCCTCGACCATGGCATCCTTCCATTAATGCATCCCGGATCCTGAGAACTTCAGATTCTTCAATATCTTCAATAGATAGTTTTCTTTGAATTTCATTGTTGGAACAAATGTTGTAGTCCTTCTTTTGTAGGTGATTGTACATGATCTTTCCTACAAGTCAAATTCAATTGCATGATTAGAAACTTCTCATAGTTTACAGAACAAAGTATTTACACATAAAGGCATATGTCATATGGTCATGCAATTATCTTAGCCAATGCTTCAATACAACATTTATCCATATCCCGTAACTTTCTAGATGCCTTCCATCTCTACCAGAACATTGTTAAGAGTTTGCACTACTCCCAACATGTGAACAAAGAGGATTCATTCTAGATAAGTAGCAATGGAATGTTGTACAGTTCCATAGGCCACTTACCCATTACATGCATATTAGTAGTATACTGTTCATTAATGCAATTATTCTAATATCCATAATACACAACCTAAGTCTAGGAACATAAGTAAATACATCATTGAACAATATTATTTAAACAATCAGATATACAATAAATGACAATTCAAATACTTATCTTTGTTTTTTTGTTGGGTGGACTCCCTCTCAATCTTTGCTTTCTTGCAGGAGATGCTGGGGTCCGATTCTGAAGTAGCTTCTTCTACTCCTTTCTGTTGTGGATTGTAAGGATTAGTCAGCTCCCTCTTACTCCCTGAATCATTGCATAACTTCTTGAAGTCTCCTGAAGTGAATTCTCCGCCATTGTCGGATCTAAAGATCTTGATCTTCTTATCAATTTGATTTTCTATCAAGGCTTTGAATTCCTTGAACTTATCAAACACTTCATCTTTATTCTTCAAGAAGTAAACCCAAGTCTTCCTAGAGAAATCATCAATGAAGGAGGCATAATATACATACCTAGTCATAGAACTGGATGACATTGGTCCACATACATCGGAGTGGATAATCTCTAAAGCTCCTTTTGCTTTGCTTCCACTGCTTGGAAATGCCTTCTTTGTGTTCTTTTCTTTTGCACATCCTTTGCAAATACCTTCATGTTTTAACTGGATTTCAGGAAGACCTTCTACTGCTTTGATTTCAATTGGTAGTGCCCTATAGTGCACATGAGCAAGCCTTCTATGCTAAATTTCACTTGGCTCCATGGATTCATGTACCATGGCATTTTCAGGTTGTCCCTTTAATTTATACAATCCTCCCTCTTGCTCTCCAATCACCACTGCATCATCGATAGTCTTACCCTTTGGCCACATGAGTACTTGGCAATATATAAATGAAACTCTCATTCCCTTTGCATCCAAAGATGATATGGAGAGAAGATTCTTCTTGAGTCCAGGTACATATAGAACATCTTGCATCTTTAAAGACTTCCCAAAGTCTAACTTGTAGGAGGCTTCACCACTTCCTTTTATGGGATATTGGTAGTCATCCCCAAGTTTCACCTTATGGGGTGACTCATGTTCAGATAGATCTATAAAGGATTCTTTAAATCCCATCACGTGTTTGGAAGCCCCACTATCAATAATCCAATCATCACATCCATGTGAGATAGTACTTGTGAGAGCAGAAATCATCACATATTCTTCCTCACTTGAAGAGTCTTCACTTTCTACCCTATTCTTCTTCTTGGCAGGTTCATCATCCTCAACAACATGAACATGATGCCTCTTCTTGATGTTCTTCTTCTTGAAGTTGTTGTTAACTTCTTTTCTTTTCTTGGGACATTCTAAGGAAAAGTGTCCTTTCTCATTGCAATTGAAGCATCTCAGATCTTTCTTCTCTTTATGATAAGAATGAGAAGATTGCTTGTGGTGAGATGGTTTCCTTTTGAACTTTCCTTTCTTGGTGTGAGATGTGAGGGCTTGATCTTGACTTCCCATCTTTTCTTCTTGGGCCACAAGCCTAGCTTCTTCTTGTGAAAATTCCTCCCATAGTCTACTAAAGGAGATCATTTTCTTTCTTGCATATATTCCTTGGATGAAGGAGTCCCATGACCTAGGTAGGCCATTCAAAGTGGTCATTACAATTTATCCATTCTCCACTACTTCATCCACAGCTTCAAGTTGTTCCTTCATTTGAGAGACCTTAGAAAAGTAGGATTGAATGGTCTCTCCATTCTGGATCTTTACCCCTTTCAATTGGTTCCGTGGAGTCATCTTCCGATTTATGTTCTTACCCTCAAACAACTTAGTCAAAGAGTCAAACATCTCCTTAGGTGTCTTAAGGGAAGACACATGGGGTATGAGATGGTCCTTAATAGAATCAGCAATGATTCTCTTGGATTTGACCAATTTCTTCTTGTATAAGGCCTTAGCCTCATCTCCCTCTGGAACTGGAACCTCTTCCTTTACGTAGTTGTCCAACTCATTCTCTTCTAGGATTAACCCAATCCTATACTTCTAGGCTCATAATTTATCATCCCCTTCAAGCTTATCCTCAAGTTTGGTGCGGTGAGACAATTTAATGAGAAACTCAAATGGAAATAAAAGATTTAGGTCTTACCACTTGATTTGCTGAAAACTGGATTTGGAGCTGGATTAGGGTCTGTTAGAGAAACCCTAAAAATTAAAAATTTGAATTTCAAACTTCTGAAAGGATATAAAGATGCACCTTGCTGAGCTGGTCAAGCTGGTATACTCAAAATTTGAAATCTGCAAATTTTCACCCCTCAAAATTACTTTTGAAACTTCTGAATTCACTAGGCATGACCCTGAATTAGGGTTTGATTTTCCCGGAGCTTCACCCAACCAAAAAGTTTGATCCAAATCTCTAAACTTCGATTTTGCAGAGGAGCTTCTAGTCATGGTCTCGGATTTCAGAAATTCCAACTTTTGCAGAAACCCTAATTTTTGGGTCAAAAACTGAAAATGCTCAGAATTGAATTATGTCTCGATAGAAAGATGTGCCCTTGATAGGAGAGTCAATATAGCCTCCTGCCTTTGATGATATGTGGAGAGAAACCCAAAAATTGAGAAGCCCTAGCTTCCCCAGCTGCATAGTGCCTTCTTCTTAGGTTAACTCTGATACCATGTTAATTTTTCGATAATTTCATTCCATTATCATTCAGGATCACTAAGAGAATAACATGTACAACATATCTACAACATATTAATCATAGACACAATAACAATCACACAAGAGACACAGAGTTTCACCGGGGAAAAACAAGAAGGTGAAAAACCTCGCAACTTCCTCAGAGATAGAATAAACCCCAATACAAGATCACAAGGATCAAACCCAATAAGATGTCTCTAGCAGATGCTCCTCCTCCTCCACATGTGCACCACTTTCTCTCTTAGCTATGCGAGCTTGAGAAGTGAGTGAATGAATCAAATGAGAGACACAACCTCTCTATTTATACACTGACTTGACTTGCCAATAAATCACTGGGACTGACTTCCTAATGAAGCCTAATAACCCAACCACATGACCTAACTAGGGCCGACCCCATACTGGTGGTCTAATAACCCATCAATACAAATGACGACACTTACAATGTAACTTGTGACACTTGCAAATACAAATGATGACACTTCCAATCAGAGGAATAAGACATCTCTGTTGGATACACAACAAAGTACAAATGTAATATATGAGTGAATATCTTCTAAAGTTACAAATACATCAACACTCAGAACGGATCATATGAGTTTGAAATACTTGTTTGACCAGCAAAATATGAATGCAAGGAAAACTAGATGGATGGAGTTTCTTTGTGAGTTTGATTTGGAGATTAAGCATGTCAAAGGTAAGGAGAATAAGGTTGTTGATGCACTCAGCAGGGAATTCCATATTGCAGCAATAAGTAGATGTGAATCAGACTTGAAGGCAAGAATTTTAGAGGCTCAAGATAGTGATGAAGTTTTTCTCCAGATTAAAGAGAAATTGCAGTAGAATGTTATAGACGAAAAATATGCAAGATATCAGCTGGGTGAGGATGATGTTCTCATTTATCAAAACACCAGACTGTACATCCCAAACCGTGTAGATTTGAAGAAGTTGGTGATGGATGAGATACATCAGAAGCCATACTTAGGGCACCCAGGATATCAGAAGACTATAATAGCAGAAAGAAAACAATACTTCTTGGCATGGTACGAAGAAGGACATAGCTGAGTACATTGCTAGATGTCAGAAGTGTCATTAGGTCAAGGTAGAGCACCAACATCTAACAGGATTGTTGTAGCCATTTCCCATCCCATAATGGAAGTGGGAAGTAATCTCTATGGATTTCATAACAAGATTTCCTATGATAGTGAAGAAGCATGATTCAATCATGGTGGTGGTGGAAAAGCTATCAAAGGTAGCTCATTTCATTCCAGTCAAGTCCACCCACAAGGCTAACTACATTGCAGATATCTTCATGAGAGAGATACAGATTGCATGGATTTCCCAAGGCAATAATTTCTGATCGTGATACAAAGTTCACATCCAATTTTTGGAAAGGATTGTTCCAAGAGTTGGGAACTCAATTGAAGTTTAGTAGAATCTATCATCCTCAGATAGATGGTTAGACTGAGAGAGTGAATCAGATCCTTGAAGATATGTTAAGGATGTATGTGATGCATAAGCCATCTAAGTGGGAAGACTATTTACACTCAGTGGAATTTGCTTACAACAATGGGCATCAAGCATCATTGAAGATGAGTCCTTTTGAAGTGTTGTATGGAAAAGGATGCAGAACTCCAGTGAGCTGGGACAGCCCAGTGAACAGAGTAGTGCTTGGACTAGAAATGATTGAGGAAATGGAACATGAATTTGTTAATATCAGACATAATTTGAAGGCAGCACAAGACAGGCAGAAGAGTTATGCAGATCTGAAAAATAGTGCATAAGGAATTTCAGATTGCGGACCATGTCTACTTGAGAGTGAGACCCAGGAAGAGTTCCATGAAATTGGGAAGTTGTGCCAAGTTGGCACCCAGATATTGTGGGATATTTGAAATCCTTGATAGGATAGGGTGAGTTGCATATAGGATTGTATTTCCTGCTAACATGAAAGCTCATAATGTTTTCCATGTATCTTTTCTTAAGAAATATGTACATGATCCTAATCATATCATTGATTGGCATGTGATACAGGTGGAACTAGAGGAAGAGTTCTAGGTGGAGCCTACATGCATCCTCTACAGGAAGGTTACCTTGCTCCGGAACTAGTCCATAGGGCAGGTAAAGGTGAAATGGAGGCACCTTAGTCCAGAAGAGGCCACATGGGAGCTGGAGGATGCCATGAAAGAGGCATTCCCATTTTTGTTCAGTTTTGGGAACACTGAGGACGGTGTTTTTTTAAGGGAGAGGGAGTTGTAATACCCCATTTTTCCCTTGATGTGTATTGGCTTCAGTGTAAATACTATGTATATATAGTATGTGTATTTTCCCTAGTGTGGAGCTCAAGGCCAAGGCCCCACTAGTGGATGTTTAAGTTATTGCTTAGGAAAGTATTTGGACAGTTTGATTATTCATGGGCTGATTAAGCCATGAAGAAATGTAAATGATGTAATTTTTACTGAATGAATAAAATAACCAAGAAGTTGGCTAAGGAGGAAACGAATGAGAAGGGTCCAAGTGTATCCACTAGGGAGAGGTGAGGGGGTTTGGGATTGGTTTCCCATGTTTCCACATGTCTGACTGGGAACCCGTTGGAACTCCCTGCTGAAATTAATGCAATTGCAGTGGGTGGTTGAGAACCCTGATTACTGAGGCCACTGGAGTATGGATGATGCTTGCGATTTCGTATGGCAGGGCATGGCTCTGATCACTTGTGCAGGACGACACTCAATCGATTGGGGAAACTCGTTGAACCTGTTTAACTATCCTGTAGGAGGATTCATTCAGGGAGGGGAGACATACATACATTTTTTACTCACTCACTCGCCCATTCACGCACTTGCCATTTTCATGAGCCATTGAATCTCGCAGAGAATTCGTTCATGTATTTCCTATATCCACCAAACCCATCGGGGGAGGGAAATATGAGGTTACTCGTGCTTCTTGTGTGATAGAAAAGGTCTGAGAGCTGGTAGCCGTAGCACCCTGTGTGCAAAACCAAGTTACAGTGGTGGAGTGGCATTGACAGAAGATGTTGTAGAGTGGTATTGGCAGAGCGGTCGTGAGGAAACCCCAAGCCTGGTAACGAATCAGTTGTTGAATTGTGGGAGAGAGTTGGGTTGCTTAATAAACCCAGTGAAGGTTATAGTCTCAAAAAACTAGTGACTGGACCTTTCTATGCCCATCCTGGAATAGGACTGGAAGTGAAAGACCGTGAGAGACTGTGCAACAGAGAGAAGGATCTTCCTTGTGTTGTATGTGGTAGGTATTGTGGGTTCCAGGTCGGCTAAGAGCGACTGGACCTTTCTATGCCCATCCTGGAATAACATTGGAAGGGAAGATGCCTTTAATGGCTATGTAATTGTGCTTTAGGTCTTCCTTGTGTTGGATGTGGGTGCCAGGGAAAATGAGTGTTGAGATGCCCGCAACTTTGTGGTAGAGCTCACTGGCTTAGCAACGCCTTCCTTGTTGTCCTTGAATGCTTGAGAAACCACTGTAGGTTGGCTTAGCATGGGTAGGAGCCCTGGAATTCTTGATAAACCCAACTACAGTCTGGTTTAGTAAGAAAATGGAGCCTTGACTGTGAGAGAACCTGTTAGCCCTCCTTAGTGGATACACTGCCTAGGTTGGGGGTGATCTCTCAGCTGAAATAGTATAAGCTGGACATAGATCTAAGGTTGTGTGGAACGTTGCTCTCACTTAGACAGTTGCTTCGGAATTGAAAGATAAGTACTTCTGTTATAATAATGATGGTGTTTCATTGTTTTGTGATGAATGCTTGTGTATAATTATGGAACTGTGGAATGTATGTATATGAATGGGAGTGACATGAAGTCATGTATAGGCCTGAGTAAGAGGTTGAGTTCACTATTATATGCATATCTTATATTGCATGAGTTAATGCCTTGTAATTCTTGCATATGATAGATGTGTTGATTAAATTTGTTTAATGCATTTTATATGTAATAATGTATGATAGAGTTTCATGGTTTGAAGATGAATGTTTATGTATAAATAACCCTGTGAAGGAGTTGTATACTTACACCTGATTCCTGGGGAGGGAAGGGAAGCCCTAGAAGTGTTTTTTGTGTGAAATTGAAACACAACAAATCTAATGAACAAGTAAATCAATCACAAGATGAAACTCAAAAATATGTTATAAACTGTGCAAAAGGCTTGCAGCAGTGCTCTATTGAACTTAGAATAGTAGAATACAATACAATACAGTAACAGTGACTAAGCAATTTGAATTAGCCAAGGAGGTCATTTGAATATATTGCATGGTGTAGCTTGGCTCCAACTAGGAGTCCTCATCATCAAATCAGTGGAGTCATCAATGCACATGTATTGGTCAACGAGGTGTCAAACTGAGTCTAACTGAGTGTGGTAGGTGTAACTGGCACATGTAGGCACTAACTGAATGAAGGAGGCTCAGTGGAGGGCGCATGAGGAGATAACTGGAGTCAAAATAGGCAGTCTAGTCTCACTGGGGGTTCAACGGAGTGATACAAGTAGTTATGAGTCAATATAGCCTTAAATCAAGGAAAGACAACTAGCTAACTGAAGTGAACTGAGTGGTAGGTGAGATAGGGCGCCTTTCACAAGTGGTAGGTGCATGTGGGGTGCACTAAGCACTAGGAGGGCTAAAACTGAGTGGAAGGAAGCTCCCGGGTGCTGGCAGACTGGGGACAAGGTGCTGGAGGTAGCAAACTGGTGACTGGGTTGCATGTGGATGCATGCAAAGTACAAAAATGAATGATGAGATATCCTAACACCCCCCCTCAAGCTATACTATGATGTAAAAAATAATAGGGCCCTGGTTACTGAGACCAAAGGTCACCCCAATACAATAATCCAAAAATGCTAGAAATAAATCTAAGTGAGGAAAGAGGGAAAACCTAATGGGAAGAAAGCCCCCCCCTCAAGCTGAACATAGAAGGATCTAATCTATCTCCACCATGATGGAACTCACCCCTAACAATGAACGGAGGTAAGAGAACTTCTTCTCAGTGAATCTCTTGGTGAAGATGTCTGCAATTTGCTCATCGGTAGGGCAATATTGCAAAACAATGGTACAGTCATGCACAAGTTCTCGGATGTAGTGCATGTGGATCTCGATGTGCTTGGTCCTCTGTCTTTGAACAGGATCCATCAAGCTCTTGATAGCACTTTGATTTTCACAAAAAATGACATTCGAAGTAGTACTACCAATATCAAACTCTAACAAAATACCCTGCAACCAAACTGCCTGAATGCAAGCATTGACTGCTCCTTGATACTCTGCCTCTGCTGAAGATAATGCAATGGCTGCCTGGTTTTTGATTGACCAACAAATAGGCCCATTGAAAATCATGAAAACATAACCAGAAGTGGACTTCCGATCAATACTATCACCCTCCCAATCTGAATCTGTATACCCAATCAAATCTAGCTCACAATCTGCAACATAGTGTATGTCAAAGTGTCGAGTACCCTGCACATAGTGTAAGATCCTCTTGGCTGCCCTCCAATGGAGCTCATGGGGCTGCTGCATATATCTTGATACAACACTCATGGCATAAGATATATTAGGCCTTGAGTGTGTCAAGTAAAGTAGAGAACCGATCAATTGATGATACAATGTAGAATCTGCAAGCAGTGTAGAATCTCCCTCCTCAAGACTGATTCCTGAGAGGAATGGAAAGGGGGATGCCTTACATTCTGAAATTTTGAACTTGTTTAACAGGTTTGAAATGTATTTTTTCTGAGATATGGTGATACCATCAAAATTTTGTGCAATCTCAAGCCCCAACAATTGTTTTAGCAAGCCCAAATCGCTCATGTCAAAAGCTAGATTCAAAGCGATTTTTAACTTGTCTCTTGAATTGAGAGTGCTACCAGCTATCAAAAGATCATAAACATAAAGAACTATAATCAGAAAATTACCTTCAATTTTCTTTAGGTACACATTTGGATCTGATTTGCACCTTACGAAGTTTTGCGAGAGAAGGAATGAGTCCATCTTAGCATACCAAGCTTTTGGGGTCTGTTTTAAGCCATACAATGACTTTCTCAATCTACATACTAAATTTGGATCTGATATATATCCTTCTGGATGCTTCATACATATTTCTTCTTTCAGATATCCATGGAGAAATGCACTCTTCACATCCATATGGTGCACTTCCCCGTGTTTGGATGCGGCAACAGCTAAAACAAGACGGATCGAATCCATCTTTGCAACCGGTGCAAAGGTCTCAGTGTAGTCCACTCCTTGGACTTGGGAGAATCCTTTGGCAACCAACCGTGCTTTGTATTTTTAGGTTGAGCCATCAACAAAATACTTTGTGTAGTAGACCCATTTACATTTGACTAATTTCCTCCCAGGTGGAAGAGAAACTAGCTCCCATGTAGCATTCTTTTGAAGAGAACTGTACTCTTCATCCATGGAGGTTTGCCATCTCGGATATCGGTGGGAATGATAATATGATTTAGGATCTGAAACTATCATCAAAAAGATTTTCTCATATAGAAAAGGATCAGAGAATGAAATATCCATACATGCTCTTTGAAAGTTTGCTCGAGTCCTCCTTGGATCGACAGGATTTCCAATGTTTTGACCATCAGAATTGAGTGTATTTTGGGCCCACTTTGGCAAGTGTTGGGGAAAAAATGGATCAACCTATGAACCTAATATATCATTTTCATCAAAGTATGATAAAATATCATAAATATCAGAATCAATACTTTCATCATCTTCTTCAAATTCTTCATCTGGTGGAGGTGGTATTTCAGCAGTTTCTTCCTCGACTAGTTCTAGATTTTGAAGCGGTTCTTAAAATGTCACACTTCGCTCAATGAATATATTTTTGGATCTGATATCCATGAGTTTTTAGGAATTTTATTCTTCATCATATCCCAATAGGATGCATTCAACACTTTGCAGATCCAAATATTTTCTCTTTTCAGTCGGAATTCTAGCCCAAGCAGTTGAGCCAAAAACACGGAAATTTGACACGTCAGGTTTGTGGCCTGTGTAAGCTTCGAAAGGTGTAATATCAATCAAAGATGAATGTGGAACCATGTTTTGAATTTATGCAGCAAAATTCATGGCCTCAGCCCAAATATTTTTATCCAAACCTTTTGATTCAATCATACATGTTGCCATCTCTTTTAGTGCTCTGTTCTTCCTTTCCACTACATCGTTCATCTGTGGTGTGTAGGGAACTATGTGCTAGATCTGAATGCCGCTTTCAGAACAAAGTTGCAGAATCTATGATTTGATATATTCACCTCCATTATTAGATCTAAGATCATTTATCTTCCTCTCGGTGGCAGTCTCAACAGAATCCTTAAAAAACTTGAATTTTTCTAGTACTTCTGACTTATTTTTGAGAAAGAAAACCCATGTAAATCTGGAAAAGTTGTCAATGAAAGTAAAAACATAACTTGAGCCATTCATGGAGGTATGTGGTAGTGGACCACTTATATTAGAATGTATCAGCCCTAAAATGCAAGAAGCTCTGCTAGCTTTTCCTCGGTTAAATTTGTGCTCGGGGTGCTTCCCAATGATGCAACCTTTGCATATTCCCTTCGAGGATTTGATCGTCGGAAGGCCATCAACCATGGAATTTTTCTGTAGCAGATGCAAATATTTATAATTTAGGTGTCCAAACCTCTCATTCCATAGCCTACTGACCTCATTTCCATGAGTCAGAAGAGCGGTGGGCTTGTCATGCGGCAGAAAGTGTGAAAATTCATATGCTTTTGAAGCATGATTTGCTTTTCCGACCGCAATAATTTTTCCACTTTGAATATAAAAAATTTCAAATTTGTTAGGGAAGAGTACAAATTTCTTTGGTGAACCAGTATGTGTCATCTGATAAATGGAAAGAAGATTCGAAGCTAAGTACGGAACATAGAGCACATTGTGAAAACTGCCATGCTCTAAATGAATAGTACCTTTGCCCTTTGAAGAGATCTCAGAGTCATCTCCCATGTGGATGGAGATGGTGCTATTGGGATCAAATGATGATAGAGAATATTTGTTTTCAGCCATGTGGTTGGAAGCTCTAGAATCAATGAGTATAGTTGGAGGGGTCGAAACTGTTGCCATGAGTGCATGACCTCTCTCGGGATAATCATTTTTCTCCTTCTTCCTTGCACCATCGGGAAGGGTTATGTTGTTTTTCTTTAAAAGAAGGGCCATCTGATCTATGGTTTTCTTCATGCATGAACTTTCAGGATGATATCCCTTGCTGCAATAAGAACATTTATATCTCTCTTTTCCCTCTTTCCCTTTTTGCTTGTTTCTTGAACCGGATGGCTCATCCACTTGCTTGTTTTTATCTCTTTGCTTGGAAGGTTCAAATTTTGGCTTCTCTTTCTTTTGCTTCCCTTTTTCATTTGTACCTTTGGACCCTCCAGAAAAAAGGCTTGATCTTTGGAGCATATGTACCCCATTTGAACAACTCATCATGCTCCTTTGTGAGAGATTCAATGAATGCATTTAAGGTAGGCATTTTCCAATTCGGGGTTGTGAGCTTCCTGGAATTGAATGTAGAGACAAATACCGAATAATATTTTTCAAGTTTTGAAAGAATAGATGAACTATTTATCTTCCTTTACAACTCCACTTTGCTTCAATAGTAATACCAAGTGCTTGAATTTGGTGAAGAAGTCATTTATGGTCTCGAAATTCTCAGGATTCAAGGCAATCAATTCATTTTCCAATTGAAAAGACCACATCTCTTCTTGCTTTCCAAAGAGCTTCTCAAGTTGCTCCCATACTTCCTTTGGAGTAGGCAATCCACTAAGGTGGAAATGAAGATCCTTGGAAATATTGAGGTAAAGAAGACCATATGCTTCATCCAATTTGTTGAAGTGCTTGGATTTTTGAATGAATGTATTGGGCTCAACTTCGAGGCCCATGGTGACTCTGTAGTACCCTCTTGAGCGCAACATAATCTCCATGTCATTCTTCCATTCAAAATAATTGAAGGGAGTGAGAAGCTTTGAAGAAGAATAATCCATCTCAATGATAGCGAATGTTAATGGAGGAGTTATAAAACCTGCAAATCACAAGAAAACAAGAACAATAAGGTCGAACAATCCACCCGTTTTAGAGTTGCATCACACCCGACATAGGATATAAAGCAAGCTTGATGATCCAATGATCTATATCCAGGAATCATGTGGAAAAATCATGGCTTATAGAGTGGATTGGAGAGAAATTTCAGTCTTGCATGCACATGAGATTTTGCATGCCACTGCTGAAATATTTTTGTGAGCTCTTCACTCAATCTTCATGTAGAACACCTGCAGAAAAGAATTCTTGTCCCTGCCATGGCTCTGATACCATGTGAAATTGAAACACAACAGATCTAATGAACAAGTAAATCAATCACAAGATGAAACTTATAAAATATGGTGTAAACTGTGCAAAAGGATTGCAGCAGTGCTCTATTGAACTCAGAATAGTAGAATACAATACAATACAGTAACAATGACTGAGCAATTCGAATTAGCCAAGGAGGTCATTCGAATATACTACATGGTGTATCTTGGCTCCAACTAGGAGTCCTCATCATCAGATCAGTGGAGTCATCAATGCACATGTAACGGTCAACCATGTGTCAAATTGAGTCTAACTGAGTGTGGTAGGTGTAACTGGCACATGTAGGAACTAACTGAATGAAGGAGGCTCAGTGGAGGGTGCATGAGAAGCTAATTGGAGTCAAGATATGAAGTCTAGTGTCATTGGGGGTCCAACGGAGTGATACAAGCAGTTAGGAGTCAATCTAGCCTTAAATCAAGGGAATACAACTAGCTAACTGAAGTGAACTGAGTGGTAGGTGAGAGAGAGTGCCTTTCACAAGTGGTAGGTGCATGCAAGGTGCACTAAGCACTAGGAGGGATAAAACTGAGTGGAAGGAAGCTCACAGGTTCTGGCAGACTGGGGACAAGGTGTTGGAGGCATCAAACTGGTGACTAGGCTGCATGCAAATGCATGCATGCATACAAAGTACAAAACTGAATGATGGGATATCCTAACATTTAGAACCTCTGTGGGTCAGATGGAAGGGAAGATCTTGGTAGGTAGAAGGTTGGAAGTGTCTAAGTGGAGATATAGATAGAAATTCAGAGAGGAAAATGGGAAGGTTAGATGCCTCACCTGATCAGGGGACTCTACCATTGGATAGATCTCTCCAAGAGATTTCCAACAGTACCGACCTTGTCCCATTTGGATGCTGGAGGAAGGAGTTATGCCCCTTAGAAGATTTGATGAAATTGCCCTTACAGAGGCAGGGTTCCGCACGCATGCTTCCGGAATTGCGGGTTGCGGGATAGTCAAGTTCAAAAGTATGCATTTTGGGACTCCACAATTCTGCATCTGCAATTGCGGGATGCGGGTTGGGGGATTAGCTAATGCGGGTTGCAGGATCAGCTGTTGCGGGTTGCAGGATCGTCAAGTTCAATATTTTGTGTTTGGGGATTCCGCAATTGCGGGTTGCGGATTGCGGGACCCACTGTTGCGGGTTGCAGGTTGTGGGAGTGACCTCCTGTGGAAGTTGAAATTTTGCATTTCCGCATCCGCAATTGCGGGTTGTGGATTGCGGGATGCGGATTGCGGGATACACTGTTGCGGAATGAAGGTTGCGGGTTCGCAGCCGCGGGTTGCGGATCCGAACTCTCTTGATTGGGTGTATGGGCACTCAGTCGATGTTTTGGGAGAAAAGAAAATGGATCATGGTCTCCAGTTGCCAGGTAGGTCGGTGGGGACATGATAGAGTGGTATCAGAGCTTCAGTTGCAGCACTGGGAACTGTTTGGGCCGGATTGTGCATGAATTTTTGGTCGAGAAATGAACCCATGGCATGATTTTTAATGAACTTGTTTAATTGATTTATTGTTCGAATGAATAATTCCTAGTTTGAATGGGTATGATAGAGCTTATTTGCATGCTTGTGATTTCTAATAGAATGTATCTGATATGCACAGAGATAGCAGTAGCTGTAAGACGAATTCTATCATAGGAAAATGCACAGAACGGTGTAAGAATGGTTACTCTGAATGATGCACAGGACCCATTTGGGCCAGAAGATGATGTGCTGGGTGAGAATGTGCAAGAAGCACATACAAAATCCGAGTCTGATGGAAGAAGGGAGAAAGTGACGCCCTCAAACTTGGCTGAGACTATGGTTAGCTTTAATGAGCGAATGATGAAAGCGCACGAAGAGAAACATCAGCTCAATGCAGCCATTTTGTAGAGTCTTACGGACTTGCAGCAAAGGATTAACGGTGGTTCTAACCGAAGCCACGAAGGCCGAGAAGAAAAGAATGCATAAAGTCAGTCTAGGGGCCAATCCATGAGAAGAACTCCAAGCCCTAGAAGAGGTTCGATGGGCAGAAGGCACAGGACACCTTATCCTAAGTTTTCTTCTAGCAGCTCAGCTGATTCTGAGGGTTCTCAATGGATCCCAAGACGCACTGCCAATAAGGGTAAGGGCAGGAAGAAGCACAGGGGTATTCTACAGGGTGAATTTAGGAAGGCAATTCCTCCTACTTTTGATGGTGAAAGTAAAGAAGGTCAAGAAGTAGAGGCATGGCTTCTTGGGATAAAGAAGTACTTCAGAATGCATGAAAATTTAGAGAATGAAAAGGCCAAGGTTTCTATCTACAACCTTAGTGGAAGAGATTCTATTTGGTGGGATCACCTCATGCAAGTGAAAGGAATTAGTGAGAGAAGAGTCAGTTGGGGTAGATTGCAAAGATACTTTCAGGAGAAGTACCTATCATCTAGGTATTATGATAACAAAAGAAAAGAGTTCAATGAACTCATACTAGGACAGAACACTATGGACGAGCATGTTCATAAGTTTCTGGAGTTGCTGAGGTACGTGGACTGCATCAAGGATGAAAGAGTGAAGATTCAAAGCTTCCTTGGTAGTCTACTACAGAGCTACAGAGATAGGATAGAGTTTGTAAATCCACCAAGCCTGGATGAAGCTATCAAAATGGCAGAGCATTGCTATGAGTAGAATAAAGGTAAGGCAGAAGCACAGCCACCGTGGAAGGGTAAACCCAAGGGAAGGTTTGATTAGAAGAAAGGTGAGTCTAAACCACCATTCATGAATCAACCTAGCATATTTCTAGAAGGACAACAAGCAAGAAGAGAATTCAAGCCAGCTATAACAACTGATAGAGTGTTAAAAGGACCACTCAGTGTTGGGGTTGTGGGGAGAACCACAAGCTCAGGGATTTCCCAACTACAAATAAGAACCCCAGGAGCTTGCACAATGTTAGAGGAGAAACTACAGTAGGGGATGGAAAGAGCAACACCTATAATTTATGCAGCACTGGATGATCATCAAGCAGACCACTTGTCAGCAGTGGTGGAGGTTGCAGGTAAGATTGTTGAGCAATCTATTTATGTTTTGATTGACCCAAGGTCTACTCATATTTATGTATCTCTTAAGATAGTTGGAAGTTATTCTCTTGGTAAAGTGAATCATTCCAAGGCTTGGCTAGTTCAACTGGCCACCGGTACCAAGAAAAAGGTAATTGAAGTAGTGAAGGAGTGTCCTATAGAATTGAATGGATTCCTCACACGTGCCGAGTTAAATGTCTTTCCATTGGGATCATATGATGCCCTGATTGGCATGGATTGGTTGGAAAGGCATACAGCTAAGGTTGACTGCTATGATAAAGCATTGGAATGCTTTGATGCTGAAGGCAAGCCAAGGTTGGTTAAATGAATTCCAAAGCATGTTTCAGTGAGGCATATTTCAGCTCTGTAATTAAGGAAGTTTTGTAAAAAGGGTTTCCAGTTATATGTTGTACATATATCAGGTTCAGCAGAAGATAAGGGACCCAGGGTAGAAGACTTCCAGATATTGCAGGAGTTTCAGGATGTGTTTCCAGATGAGGTTCCAGGATTTCCACCTAAGAGAGACATTGACTTTTCCATTAATCTTGTTCCAGGAGTAGCACCCATCTCCAAAGCTCCTTATAGAATGAGCACACTAGAGTTGGTGGAACTGAAGATGCCACTACAGGAGTTAATGGAAAAAGAGTATGTCAGATCGAGTGTATCCCCATGGGGTGCACCAGTGTTGTTTGTTAGGAATAAGGATGGAACATTGAGGCTATGTATTGATTACAGGCAGCTCAATAAGGTGACAGTTAAGAACAAGTATCCCTTGCCAAGGATAGATGACTTGTTTGATCAGATGAAGGAAGATAGAGTGTTTTCAAAGATTGAGTTGAGGTCTGGGTACCATCAAGTGAGGATAAAGGAAGAAGACATTCATAAGACAACCTTCAGGACTAGGTATGGTCATTATGAATTTATAGTAGTGCCATTTGGTCTTACTAATGCACCTGCTACATTCATGTGTCTCATGAACAATGTCTTCATCAAGTACTTGGATAAGTTTGTGATTGTGTTCTTGGATGACTATAACGTACCATCCCATCTAGCCAATTCCTAGAAGGGAACATGATGCCAAATTTTGGGCTTTCACATAATCTCAGTCCAAGTCATTAGCTTCATACAATTAAAAACAGAGTGTGCAGATGCAAATTAAGCAATTTGAGGACAACGAAATTAAAACTCATCCATACACACATTTCATATGCATACAACATATCAAAAATAGTCATCAATTTAAACATTGCAGAAGTAAATGCATAGACAGATAAACACTTATCTTTATAGTGAAATGGCCCCAAACAACTAGCTATATCGCTACAACGTTCCACCCAACCATAGGCCAGTTGTGTTCATCAATCTCTCAACACAACTGCCACCCCCGAGCTGGGCATCAATCTTACAAGGAAAGGGGGACATTCAAGCTCATGCATAGCCAAAGCAATAGATACCCATAACCCATACCCCAACATACTCTTACACACATCAAAATCATAAATTGGGCATGGATACGCATTCCCAACAAGGGTATTTTACAAACAGGCTCCATGGGTTTTTCCCCAAATCGTGGCTCACCAAAACAGACTGTGGGAAAGGAAATCTGTCCCCAGGGAGCAACCCAATTTCTCCCACATGTTATGAGCATTTCAAATGGCCAAAACGGCCTCATTGAAACCCCAAATCGATCTGTTCTCTTCCCCATTGGTGACCAAAACAGAAACGCCCTTCCCAGCTTGATAGTTGAAGGAAAACACAGGAAATCCATGGAGAAAAACACCCAAGTAGCTCCAAAAACGTGAGAGAGACAAAACTGCTTGATGGGTAATGGCTTGGGGAGCAATTCATGGCTATTTTCTTTCCCAAGAAGTAAAACACATTTTTCCATGAAGGGTGGCTTGCCCATACTCGAATTTGGACAGCCATACCTCTCTATTCCCAAGGCATTAACTACCTCAACCAACCCTTGGGGAGAATGAATGATTGGGTACAAAAGTCAACATGGCTAGTTGAGGGTTTGATGGGTTCTCTCATTGACACTTGGCTTGACTTGATTGACTCAAGGGTTTGAATATTTTCCCTCCCAATTCCTTGTAAAATCATGCCCCCATCTCTTGTTGCATTGCATAGCTAGTTGTGGGTATTTTATTAAAATGCATATTTACATGATATTTACAATTCCAATGTGCCTGGCTAGCACGTAAACCATATGCATCAATAAATCGATGGCGGGGCCTTGGCCTTGAGCTCCTCAACACGATTTTATAAAAATATTACATTATTTACATTTTAATGCAATGGGGTCAAAATCGGGATATTACAATCCCCTCCCCCTTGGAATAACATCGCCCTCGGTGTTCCAACACTTAGGAATATATACCCACTTTACACATGTCCCAAAATTCACAAAATGTGGCAGGTCTGTCCTGCGTTCATCTCTTTACTTTGAACTTTCATGATCAAGTCCTTTGGATTCCACAAGCTTTTCTTGCTGGATTTGATATTCCAGCTCTGCAGGTGGGCATTTCTCCAGAACAATCCCTCCCTTTTATTCACCTTCCAGCTGATCTACAAGTCTATAATTTCTTGGATGCCATCTTCCTTGCTGTCCTCGCAACTTTTTTTTTTGAGGAAGATTCTCAGCCAAAACAATTAGCTTTCGGTCTGCTGCCATGATCAATGTGCACAACTGGCCCACACTTTTCTGACTAGCAACACTTGGCTAGTAACAACTGCAAACAATGGATTTCAATTTCTCACCTGTGAGATTCATCATGGCAATTCCTATTAGGACAAGCATAGCACAATATTAGAATTAGTCAATTATTTTCCCAATTGACATGGAACATCCATGCTTTACTCATGAGACTTCCACACATTTCATGCTTTTCCAACATACACATGAACTCATTCATGTTCATCCTTTCACAGGAAAAATAACTATTTCAGCATTCACAATTCATTTCAAGCAATTAAACACGATTTGTTTTCAACCATGTCATGCACTCAACAATCCTTTGTTTTGTAAGATGCATTAGTAAAAAAGGAAAGAGAAGAGTAAGAGTTTCCCCCTCTTAGTCTTGTTCCGATTCGGAGCCACACCATCACTGTGGTCTCATGATCCTTAGCCTCTTTCACTTCAATGTGAATGCTTGACTTGCCATTTCTGGCTATGATACTTAGTGTCTACGGTCTGTCTAAGGATTTTCAACTGGGGAACCCTTCCCCATTGTTGACTACAAAACCTTTGGCTGCTAAGACCCACACATGTCTGCTAGCACCATCTTTCATTACTGCTCACACTGAGATTTTTTGGACGGTCACATGTCCACATGCATCCCTATGATGCCTTCATAGTCCTTTCTTCCAACAATACCTACACTCAAACATTGAATCAATTCACATGTTTAGTTTATTTTCATAGGGTTTATCTCCAAACAATAGTTTAAGAAATCATAACCAAATCGTATAAACACGTATATTCATAACCAAGAAGCTACAAGATAACCAAATACTTATCTGTATTGGATGTCTTCACTTTATTCCACAGGATCCTTCTTTGCTTTACAAGCATTGTATTGCCTGTGGATGAAATAATGAATGTTGGGCCAGCACATAGGCTACTCCACTACATCACGTAGTTAATGCCCAACTAGTTACTTTCTGGATTTACCAAGAATTTTATAGTGCACAACCAGTTGCTCTCTGGTTTTACCAAGAAATTTATAGTGCACAATCAGTTACTCTCTGGTTTTACCAAGAAATTTATAGCGCACAACTAGTTACTCTCTGGTTTTACCAAGAAATTTATAGTTCCTTTTAGGGTCCTTGATTTCCTACAATGCCAAAGGTTTCCAACAAGGAAACAATAGTGTATCAGCTTAGCTGTTAGAAGACTTATACCTGAAATATTCATTATTTCAAACAAGAATAAATGAAAAATGAATACTTATCTGTATTGTGCATTTCCTTGCTACTCCACAGGTTTCCTTCTCTGCTTTAAAAGCCTTGGATCACCTGTGGGGTGGATGCTTGGCCAGTAGACATGCTACTCCACAACATCATCCGAATAGGCAATTCCAAGCCAGTACGCCGACTGGGTTTATCAGGCATCCCTAAAATCAGTATGCTAAGCCAGTACGTCAACTGGGTTTATCAAGCATTTAAAAAATTAGTGTGCTAAGCCAGTATGCCGATTGGGTTTATCAAGCATACAACAACTATTTCCAAGCCAGTTCTTCGACTGGGTTTGTCAGGAAATAACACCCTTCACCAATACCTCCCCAACATGCAAATAGCCAATGCCAAGCTAGTACACTGACTGGGTTTGTCAGGCATCCAACAACCATTCACCACAACTTCCAAATAACCAATGCCAAGCCAGTACACTGACTGGGTTTATCAGGCATACAACATAATATGTTTACGTGGCTCCTTCTCTTATGCCAACCAATGGTTCCCTCCAGGAACTTCATAGGTGACTCACTTGACTGCAGGCTATCATGACCCTATGATACCCAATCACACTACACAAAGGTTACCACTGTTCATACAGTCCTCTTGAGTACCCTTTCTTCACTTTGCCTTTTAACGTGCAACACTAAATTGCATTTGTGTAAGCTGATAGCACAAGCAGGACAAGCAGACTCATCAGTGCTACTGCTCTAAAATTGTAACCATATTTCATAACATTCACTTCAAGTATTGAAACACCAGGAATGAGTCCATTCCCTCAGGGTGTAGTCAATATTGACAACCCTATCATAACCTAGCACCAGAAAGGTGTGCACTCCCTTTCAGATGTGAGACATGTAGGCCCTAATCATACTCAAGCAGTCTGGGAGAATAATGAAATAATAAAACAGGCTCTGCATATTAAATCTAATAACCAGACATGTATATTCTGAGTTAGGGTTACATAATACTTATTCCTTTTCGGATGTGTCTTTCCTTCATTTGAGAAGAATGGGGGCTCCCTTCTCTGAGTCAACAGTACTTCAGTTTGCCACCCCAATATTTTCACGTTTCATAACCCACACATGCCTTCTTGGCATAATTTCACCATCTCACTTACATGGCTTTCCAACATGCAGTGCAGCTGAGGTGTTATCAAAATTTACAATGGCATTTCACCCGAAACCCATTTCCAAAGCATGGGAGCCTTCCCATCTAGTTTGGCTTATGCAGGCCATCACACATGGTCTTCCTGCAATGTGTCATTCTAGCACACTTATCAAATAGCCAAACAGTCATCAACATTTAGCCATAAGCTTCAAATATGATTGTTCCATAACCAATCAATGTCATTAATAATTAACTTCAATATGCATTTGCAATTCTGTCTACTATAGAAATTGATTTGCTTAGTAATGAGGATATCCTCATATTGTTTGGCCCTCGTAAGTGGTATCACTCTATCCATTATGGTTTCACCCTTGCTACCATACATGAACATCCACCTACAACATGTCCTCCTGACACAATTTTATATAAGACAAACAGTGATTAGCAATTATAAGCAAATTCTCAAATCTGAAATCTACAAATATGTCTTTCTATAGAAATTAGATTTTCAACCATGAGGTTATTCTCATAACTTAAATCAGACAATTTTCAGATTTCTTTCATGCATAAGTTACAACCATGAGAACCTTCTCATAATCTTTGGCTTCTGCACATGGTAGATCCTGGTCTTTACTATGGACTAATCCTCATTGCCATACGCAAGACTTTTCTACCTGCAATCTGGACTTCAATCAGCCAAACACATTGTGAGTATCTATGCATATCATCCTTTCATTGCCACAACAGTCACTGAAGTGATCTCATAATTATAACACTCAATAATTCAAACGCCTTTAGCTGTTAACATTTGAAATGTAATGAAATATATATATATATGCATCATTATCATAATAAAATTGCAAGACAAGGGTACACTATTCATGCAATTTAAATAAACTGTAAATACTCATTACTTCATATCCATATTCTTTTTATGCAATTTTGTCCTTCCGACAGAGCACTCTGGTAGCCCATCAACATGTTTACCTTCTTCATGCAATCATTCTCCTGCATTCATAGCAACTCATGAAATAGTATTAGGATTAACAATAGTCCACCATTTAATCTATTATATAACTACATTGAAACATATATATGTCACACCCATGCATTTACACAATGCGTCTCAACATGTGCACCCACACATATGCATGCACATTCACAACATTTACATAATCTTTTAATGTGCATTCACTGAATGCATAACCCCTCCATACATCCTTGCATTAATCCATGAATACTATGCATTCCAAAATATTATGGCCTAACCATGCTTGTCTCATATGGCATACACTACAACAGGACCATAAGTCATCACTTGCTTTGGTTGTTAAACTCACAACTGACCTACAAAAATGGCACGATATAATTTCATATGAATGCATTGAGATTTCTAAGCAATTATAGGGTGTAAGGATTATTTCCTTCACTTACCCACACCTCACCATACTTGGTAGGTTAACATTCCCATTCGGGCACTCAATACCACATGCAAACCAAATCAACGTAGTTCAAACATAGTGGAAGGGATCTTACCAAATCCTCTTCCAACATTCATGCAATTAAGCACCAATAAACATTACCTGCATGGCTATCATTAACATCACTTGATGTTACCTGATCAGTTGGCCTCTTACCAAGGCTACATAGTCCTTTTTCCAACCTCACGATTACAGATTTGTTGCACCATCCTTTCTTCACAAGGTCGTTGGTCACGTGCAACAACGTCATCAACTTCTTTAGCCATGCTTTAATTGTATTTTGTCCTACCACCAATGCAGACACAACTAATTATTAGCAACCACTAAAATTACCTCAAGTGGCTCATTGTATATGAAAAACCTCACTATTTTACCAATATGCAATATCCTATTCATGCACAAACATTTTCACATGCACTGTGCAATGTTTATTAATGTGCTATCTAGTGCATATTCATTTCATCTATGTAATCTCTTGCATTTTCAACATTCTTATGGCATAGTTTATATGCATGACAATTTCATAATTATAAATACGATAGCAAAACAGGGGTTAAGGAATTCTCCCTTTCCAAGCCCTAATCGTATCATGGAATCCCTCTTCCATATCATAGTTGGTCCGATTTCCTTCCAGTCATGCAATTCTAGAAATTGCCCATCTTGCCAACAACAATTTTTGTCAAAACAACCACTGGCACTCTTCTGTACCAAATATCTATGATACATGTGAACCTCATTCAAATTCTGGTCATGCATCCCTGTTATCCTCTAGATAAGCTTTCCAACGCCTATCCCCGTGCTCCATTCCGATCCAGGACATGGAATTTACATTCTTCCAAAAATGCAAACTTTGCCCAAATTTTCTGCACTTTTACACAGCTGCAATTTGTTCTGAAAGGCCAACTTCAGCTGCTTGTAAAAGAAAATTTAGGAAGAATCATGAAAACTTATCTACCGGGCGAAGGTATTCCATATAACAAGGAACACTCAGCAACCTTCGGATCCCTTTTCTGATGCACCAGTCAACTTCTATAAAATTCGGGGTTTGGCTACTTTTCACTTTTCACTTTTCCCCCAAAATCTCAAAATTTGGCCAAAAATGGCTATCTCCCAATCTATGCATTTTTGAAAAATCTTCGTCTAATGGAAACTGTCTATCTTGATGAGAAAATGACATGTCTAGTTCAGTAAAATTTTGATTCCAACATCTAGGGTCACTTTTATTGTCCACAAGCTTTTTAAAATCCCGAAAAAGTGTCCCGAAACAATGCTTTTTTGCCTTCTGGTTCATCTTGACTCCACATCCTTTGGAGTTCGGCTCCACGATTCCAAACTTAACACTGTACCTGCTCCATGGCCTCGCCATATCAATTTCGGCTCAATCCAACTTTCCGTCAAGCCTCGGGACACCATCTTACAAAAGTCACTATTCTCCATTTTATGTCAAATTGGAGCATACTGGGTTCGAGACCCTCTCTGGTTCTTTCATGGCCTTCGTTAATGGCCTTCGAGCCCCACAAGAATCATCCCATTCTGAGCTCGACTGCTCCTTCTACCCAAAAATCAAGTTTTAGGCTCAACCTCTACGACCGTCGTCGGTCTTAACCTTAACTCCGTCGACCTTGGCATTGGGTTTAACCCTATCATTGCCGCCTCATCACTGGTTTTAGCCTTAGCTTCTGCGACCGTTTCACCAGTCTTAGCCTTATCTCCGTCGCCCGCAAACCTTTGTCGCTGCGACCGCATCGCAATTTTTATGGCTAGAAGTGCCGCCCGCGTAGCAGATTTTATGGTTAAAATTGCCGACCGCGTTGCAACTTTTAAGCCTAAAATTACCCCTGCGGCGCAACTTTTAAGCCTAAAATTGCCGCCGCGTCGCAAATTTTAAACTTAAAATCTCCGCCGTTGTCGCGGATTTTAATCGTTAATTTCGCCGCGCGCGTTGCAGATTTTAACATTAATTCCGTCGTGGTGTCGCAGATCTTAACGTTAAAATTGCAGCCAGTGTTTGCGGATCTTAACGTTAATTTCACCGCACGCGCACATCACCAAATTTAACATTAAGTTCACTGCCACAGCCTCAGGAAAAATTTCCAAAAACTCTTAGAAAAATTTTCAAATTTTCAAAAATAGTTAGAAAATTTTCTGAAATATTTCTGTCTCTTTTGATGTTTAGTGCTGGACAGGAGGCATACTCACCTCTGCAACTGTGATAGGTATCCCATGAAGGCCCAATGCTGCAACCAGCAGCTTTGATACCATTCTATAACGTACCATCCCATCTAGCCAATTCCTGGAAGGGAACATGATCCAAATTTTGGGCTTTCACATAATCTTAGCCCAAGTCATTAGCTTCATACAATTAAAAACAGAGTGTGTAGATGCAAATTAAGCAATTTAAGCACAGTGGAATTAAAACTCATCCATACACACATTTCATATGCATACAGCATATAAAAAACAGTCATCAATTTAAACATTGCAGAAGTAAATGCATAGACAGATAAACACTTATCTTTATAGTGAAATGGCCCCAAACAACTAGCTATATCGCTGCAACGTTCCACCCAACCATAGGCCAGTTATGTTCATTAATCTCTCAACACAACTACCACCCCTAGGCTGGGCATGAATCTTACAAGGAAAAGGGGACATTCAAGCTCATGCATAGCCAAAGCAATAGATACCCATAACCCATACCCCAACATACTTTTACACACGGCAAACTCATAAACTGGGCATGGATACACATTCCCAACAAGGGTATTTTACAAACAAGCTCCATGGGTTTTTCCCCAAATCATGGCTCACCAAAACAGACTGTGGGAAAGGAAATTCGTCCCCAAGGAGAAACCCAATTTCTCCCACATGTTATGAGTGTTTCAAATGGCCAAAACGGCCTCATTGAAACCCCAAATCGATCTGTTCTCTTCCCCATTGGTAACCAAAACAAAAACGCCCTTCCCAGCTTGATAGATGAAGGAAAACATAGGAAATCCATGGAGAAAAACACCCAGGTAGGTCCAAAAACGTGAGAGAGACAAAACTTCTTGATGGGTAATGGCTTGGGGAGCAATTCATGGCTTTTTCTTGCCCAAGAAGCAAAACATGTTTTTCCATGAAGGGTGGCTTGCCCATACTCGAATTTGGACAACCATACCTCTCTATTCCCAAGGCATTAACTACCTCAACCAACTCTTGGGGAGAATGAATGGTTGGGTACAAAAGTCAACATGGGTAGTTGAGGGTTTGATGGGTTCTCTCATTGATACTTGGCTTGACTTGATTGACGCAAGGGTTTGAATATTTTCCCTCCCAATTCCTTGTAAAATCATGCCTCCATCTCTTGTTGCATTGCATAGCTAGTTGTGGGTATTTTATTAAAATGCATATTTACATGATATTTACAATTCCAATGTGCCTGGATAGCATGTAAACCATATGCATCAATAAATCAATGGTGGGGCCTTGGCCTTGAGCTTCTCACCACGATTTTATAACAATATTACATTATTTACATTTTAATGCAATGGGGTCAAAATCAGGATATTACAATGACATTCTTGTGTATTCCAAGAATGAAGAAGAGCATGATGAGCATTTGAGGATGCTATTACAAGTCCTTAGGGAGCACCAGCTATATGCTAAGCTAAGTAAATGTAACTTCTATCAAGAGAAGGTGCAGTATTTGGGTCATATTATAACAATAGAGGGCATTGCAGTAGATCCAGAGAAGATTGAGGCCATCATGGATTGTTCTACTCCAAGATAGCTCATCCAATTATTTCATTGCAGAGGAAGGACATCAAATTCACATGGTCTAAAAAATGTGAAAGAATTTTCCAACAGTTAAAGGAGTTGCTTACTGGTGCACCTGTTTTGAAGATTGCAGATTCGAGTAAGGATTTTGTAGTATGCACTGATGCTTGCATTGAGGGAATCGGTGGAGTGCTAATGCAAGAAGGTCTTGTAATTTGTTATGAGTCAAGAAATATGAAAGAGTATGAAAGGAACTATGCCACCCATGACTTAGAGATAGCAGCCATAATTCAAGCTCTCAAGAGATGGAGGAATTATCTTTTGGGAAGGAAATTTGAGCTCCGAACGGATCATATGAGTTTGAAATACTTGTTTGACCAACCAAATTTGAATGCAAGGAAAACTAGATGGATGGAGTTTCTTTGTGAGATTGATTTGGAGATTAAGCATGTCAAATGTAAGGAGAATAAGGTTTTTGATGCACTCAGTGGCCAATTCCATATTGCAGGAATAAGTAGATGTGAATCAGAAATGAAGACAATAATTTTAGAGGCTCAAGCTAGTGATGAATTTTATCTCTAGATTAAAGAGAAATTGCAGGAGAATGTTATAGACGACAAGTATGCAAGATATCAGCTAGGTGAGAATGATGTTCTCATTTATCAAAACACCATATTGTACATCCCAAACCGTGCAGATTTGAATAAGTTGGTGATGGATGAGATACATCAGAAGCCATACTCAGGGAACCCAGTATATCAGAAGACTATAACAACAGCGAGAAAGAAATACTTCTGGAATGGTATGAAGAAGTACATAGCTGAGTACATTGCTAGATGTCAGAAGTGTTAATAGGTCAAGGTAGAGCACCAACATCCAGCAGGATTGTTGCAGCCATTGCCCATCCCAGAATGGAAGTGGGAAGTAATCTCTATCGATTTCATAACAGGATTGCCTATGACAGTGAAGAAGCATGATTCAATCATGGTGGTGGTGGAAAAGATATCAAAGGTAGCTCATTTCATTCCAGTCAAGTCCACCCACAAGGATAAAGACATTGCAGATATCTTCCTGAGAGAGATATTCATATTGCATGGATTGTCCAAGGCAATAATTTCTGATCGTGATACAAAGTTCACATCCAATTTTTGGAAAGGATTGTTCCAAGAGTTGGGAACTCAATTGAAGTTTAGTACAGCCTATCATCCTCGGATAGATGGTCAGACTAAGAGAGTGAATCGAATCCTTGAAGATATGTTAAGGATGTATGTGATGGATAAGCCATCTAAGTGGGAAGACTATTTACACTTAGTGGAATTGGCTTACAACAATGGATTCAAGCATCATTGAAGATGAGTCATTTTGAAGTGTTGTATGGCAAAGGATGCAGAACTACAGTGAGCTGGGACAAACCAGTGAATAGAGTAGTGCTTGGACCAGAAATGATGGAGGAAATGGAACATGAAGTTGTTAAGATTAGGCAGAATTTGAAGGTAGCACAGGACAGGCAGAAGAGTTATGCAGATCTGAAAAGAGTGCATAAGGAATTTCAGATTGGGGACCATGTCTACTTGAGAGTGAGACCTACGAAGAGTACCATGAAACTGGGAACTTGTGCCAAGTTGGCACCCATATATTGTGGGCCATTTGAAATCCTTGATAGGATAGGACCAATTGCATATAGGATTGCATTGCTTGCTAACATGAAAGATCATAATGTTTTCCATGTATATTTGCTTAAGAAATATGTACATGATCCTAATCATATCATTGATTAGCATGTGATATAGGTGGAACCAGAGGGAGAGTTCCAGGTGGAGCCTACATGCATCCTCAACAGGAAGGTTACCTTGCTCCGGAACCTGGCCATAGGGCAGGTAAAGGTGCAATGGAGACACCTTAGTCGAGAAGAGGCCACATGGGAGCTGGAGGATGCCATGAAAGATGCATTCCCATTTTTGTTCAGTTTTGGGAACACCGAGGACGGTGTTATTTTAAAGGAGAGGCAGTTGTAATACCCCATTTTTCCCTTGATGTGTATTGGATTTAGTGTAAATACTATGTATATATAGTATGTGTATTTTCCCTAGTGTGGAGCTCAAGGCCAAGGCCCCACTAGTGGATGTTTAAGTTATTGCTTAGGCAAGTATTTGGACAGTTTGATTATTCATGGGCTGATTAAGCCATGAAGAAATGTAAAGGAAGTAATTATTACTGAATGAATAAAATAACCAAGAACTGGATAAGGAGGCAATGAATGAGAAGGGACCAAGCGTATCCACTAGGGAGAGGTGAGGGGGTTTGGGAATTGTTTCCCAAAGTTTCAAATAACTTGGGGTTCCCCTAGCTTAGCGGAAGTGGGTCTTTGGACCATTGCGGATGGGCACTTGGTCAAGAAAACGACTAAGTGTGGACAAAGCACCCACGCGATGGGCGTTCCGCAAGGGGTCATGGACCACTTGGTGTGTCGGCTGGGTTAGGTGCGACGCACGTTTTATGGAGCACCCAAGTGTATAAATAGGCTAAGGATGCTAGCCAAAAAGGGAGGCGAAAAGTTGCGGACGCGGATTGGAAAAAAGACTTTGGCAAAACGCGAAGGTGCCCTGCCAGGCAGTGCGACAAGCAGGCCTGGCAGGCGCACGACAGTTTGGCTAAGTTCGCTAAAAACGCAGACGCGCGGTTGCGGAGACGGAAGCCAGCAAAGGTGGAAATTCGGCTAAGTGCTGGGAGTAACAGTGCGGAAGGCGCAGTCCGTTTGGGAGGCGTCCGTCCCAGGGTTTCGTCCGCAGTAGTAGCGCAGATCCGCACTTGGCTTCCGCAGGCGTTCAGTTTGGACGCGTTCCGCAGATAGGCGTTCTGGGTTTCGCGTTCCGCAGAAGTGCGCTAGTGATAGCGCCCACCAGACGAGGCATTCCGCAGACAGCTGCGGATGCGAGCTCAGCAGGAGGCGTTTGGTTTAAACTTGTTGGGGTTTCAACAGGTTAGCGAAGTGCGCCCAGGTGACGGGGAGCTTCGCATGTCTTGGAAGTTTTGATGGTGCGCCCGGTTCGCGGAGTGTTGCGACGCGTTTCGCAGGCGTGCGCCCAGAATGGTGCACAAGGCAGATTTGGTCCGTGGCTAGTTGTGACGCGGTCCGCAGAGGTGCGTCCAGGAAGATGGCGCCCAGAAGTGCACTCGGTCCGCGTTCGGCAGGGGACGGTTCCGCAGTGTTCAGGAGTGTGCCCAGAGGTGCGCTCAGACAGGTGCTTCCGCAGTTTACCCGGATCGGTGTGACTGATGTTCGTTCCGCAGAGAGGCGTTTGGGTTGCGTTTGGCACATGCACCCAGCAGGGCGTCCAGGCAGGTGCGTTCAGAAGTGCGGACCAGGATGGGGAGTTGTTGCGGATACTTGACTTCGCATTTGGTTGTTGCGACCGCGGAGGTGGCAACCAGCGAACGGATGGCAGTTGGACATCTCAGTAGCAGGCCTAAGTAGGCAAGTCGGAGAGCTTCGAGGAGGAAGGCTTCGGCACGTTTCAGGAAGGATGCTTGGAAGAGGCTTCGCACGCAGATCAGCTGTTTCAAGGAGCTCACGGTGTAGGCAGGCATCGTAGTGCAGACGACAGCTCAGACAGTGCAGGCTTCCGCAGAGTTGCGAGTTAGGCAGCGATGCAGCGGAGAGACTTGGCATAGTTTGGCAGCAGGCAGACATGCGCGGCGGTGACAGTTGAGTTGTATCTTGATTGTATTCAGAGTGTTGCTAGTTGGGCTCACTCGCGGATGAGTTGCCGGGTATGTGGCATCCTCCGTCGTTAAAACAAGTCATCTCTTGGGTGTTAGGCACGTTCCGGTTTGGAGTGCCGCCCACATATAAAAATCTGTCTCTTGTGTCTTGGTTGGTTGTTTGTATGGGCAAACTGTAAAAATTAACTAAGTATGAAAAATGCATAAGAGATAGGAGTATGGTTTCCGCATGGTGGTTTAGGCGTAGTCTGTTGGTGTAATGTGTGAGTTGGTCACGCCCTCATGCGTTCCCAAGCAGTGCCGCACGTCATATTTAGGAACCTTGAAGCGTTCGCTAAGTATGGCTGTGTCAGGTGGTATCAGAGCCCAGTTTCCGCAGTTGGAGTTGTGGAGCAGCTCTTCACCACTGTTCTTGCGAACAGGTGGTATCAGAGCACAGTTTCCGCAGTTGGAGTTGTGGAGCAGCTCTTCACCACTGTTCTTGCGAACAGGTGGTATCAGAGCAGAGTTTCCGCAGTTGTGGTGTTGCGGATGGTTGAGCTCAGAGCAGACGTTTCGCTGTGGATTGTTGCGGAACAGTGTCGTTTCAGCGAGTAGGTTGATGCGGACGGGAGCAGCAGCTTGGTAGAAGTTGTGCTCCGCACCATTCGTTTGAAGGATGGTTTCATGACTGCGACAGTAGTGCGGTTGTGAGTGTTGGGCGTTTTTGAAAATGCCTAGCGAAGTTGCAGCAGCGTCTCAGATGTTCAGACGAGACGAAGGAAGTGTTTCCAAGGGGGAGCAATTCAGACGCACGTTGAAGAGTGCTGATGTTTCCGTGACTTGCGTGGAAGGGCCTTAGCTACTAGTGCGCTACGTAGACTGAAGAGCACCACAGAAGCAGTCGTTTGGTTACAGCAGGTGCACGACGACGTTGCGGTGTGAAGAAGACACTTGGACTTGCGGAGTTGCACGAGTAACAGTTTGCGAAAGTGTTGAGTCCAGCAAAGAAGTGGTGTCGTGCGAACCAAGGGGAAGCTTGCCTTGGAAGTGTTGCAGCAAGTGGTGGAAGCGGGTGGACGTGAAAGCCACGAAGACGGGTGCCGCAGTAAGTGCATCCGCAGCATGCTTCAGGGAGGTGTGCTGGAACAGCAAGAAGACTGAGCAGCAGATTCGTTGGTGATGAGGAGTCGTTTGGTGCGCTGGTAAGACGGAAGGTGAGAAGCGCCCATGTAACAGTGGGATACCCCCATACGGGACGTTTGGGGAGGCGCTCATTCTCAACGCAGGTGTGGAGCAAATGGATCCGCAGGAAGCCAAGGAAGGAGGTTGTTCAGGTTGATGCTTGGTTGCGTGGCATACTTGGTGGAAGTGTGTCGTGCGTGCGGAAGGTTGCTGGTTAGACGGCAGCGTTTCAGCAAATTGGCTAAGTCAAGTGGCTTGCCAACTTCTCCAACGGCACGAGATGGTGCGTATGGAGCGTGTCGCAAGACCAAGACCAGTTGGAGCAGCAACAGGAAGGGAAGTGCGACAGCTTCGCGAGTCAGGAGGTGGCTTGTGAAGAGTATGGACATTCCAGAAAAAGGGTGTTCACCGCAGGCTAAGTATTAGCAGAATGCAGATCTTGCGAAGTAGCTGCGGAAGGCAGAAGCAGACGGAGATGCTTTTGTCTTTGCTTAATGGCAAGGAGTGTTACCTAGTCAAAGCCATGGGGATGTGCGAACAGACCGAAAACGGAAACGGAAGTACGACTAGGAGGCACAGCGATGGTTAGTAGCTGGGGCTGAGCCAAGGCCTTAAGCAGAATTGGGAAGTGTTACGTTCAGCAAGGTTGCCAGGAGAACCCAAGAGTTGCGGAGGCTTTTGTGACTAAGTGTGCGGTTCATCCTATGTAGGGAGCAGATGGTTGGAGTCATGACCCAGCTAGCTCACTCATGGGGTCATGAATGGACAGAAGCATCGCGAGGTGACAGAAGTACCAAAGCACGCGGAGGTTGGTGCGACAGCTTGAACGGGTTGCGGTTGCAGTTGGCAGTTGCAGCAGTGTTGCAGCAGGGTTGCAGCAGACGCTTCGCGAACAGAACGTTCGTGAAGAAGTTGCCGGGACGGCAACTATTCTAAGTGGGGGAGGTTGTCACGACCCAAAGTTTCAAATAACTTGGGGTTCCCCTAGCTTAGCGGAAGTGGGTCTTTGGACCATTGCGGATGGGCACTTGGTCAAGAAAACGACTAAGTGTGGACAAAGCACCCACGTGATGGGCGTTCCGCAAGGGGTCATGGACCACTTGGTGTGTCGGCTGGGTTAGGTGCGACGCACGTTTTATGGAGCACCCAAGTGTATAAATAGGCTAAGGATGCTAGCCAAAAAGGGAGGCGAAAAGTTGCGGACGCGGATTGGAAAAAAGACTTTGGCAAAACGCGGAGGTGCCCTGCCAGGCAGTGCGGCAAGCAGGCCTGGCAGGCGCACGACCGTTTGGCTAAGTTCGCTAAAAACGCAGACGCGCGGTTGCGGAGACGGAAGCCAGCAAAGGTGGAAATTCGGCTAAGTGCTGGGAGTAACAGTGCGGAAGGCGCAGTCCGTTTGGGAGGCGTCCGTCCCAGGGTTTCGTCCGCAGTAGTAGCGCAGATCCGCACTTGGCTTCCGCAGGCGTTCAGTTTGGACGCGTTCCGCAGATAGGCGTTCTGGGTTTCGCGTTCCGCAGAAGTGCGCTAGTGACAACGCCCACCAGACGAGGCATTCCGCAGACAGCTGCGGATGCGAGCTCAGCAGGAGGCGTTTGGTTTAAACTTGTTGGGGTTTCAACAGGTTAGCGAAGTGCGCCCAGGTGACGGGGAGCTTCGCATGTCTTGGCAGTTTTGATGGTGCGCCCGGTTCGCGGAGTGTTGCGACGCGTTTCGCAGGCGTGCGCCCAGAATGGTGCACAAGGCAGATTTGGTCCGTGGCTAGTTGTGACGCGGTCCGCAGAGGTGCGTCCAGGAAGATGGCGCCCAGAAGTGCACTCGGTCCGCGTTCGGCAGGGGACGGTTCCGCAGTGTTCAGGAGTGTGCCCAGAGGTGCGCTCAGACAGGTGCTTCCGCAGTTTACCCGGATCGGTGTGACTGATGTTCGTTCCGCAGAGAGGCGTTTGGGTTGCGTTTGGCACATGCACCCAGCAGGGCGTCCAGGCAGGTGCGTTCAGAAGTGCGGACCACGATGGGGAGTTGTTGCGGATACTTGACTTCGCATTTGGTTGTTGCGACCGCGGAGGTGGCAACCAGCGAACGGATGGCACTTGGACATCTCAGTAGCAGGCCTAAGTAGGCAAGTCGGAGAGCTTCGAGGAGGAAGGCTTCGGCACGTTTCAGGCAGGATGCTTGGAAGAGGCTTCGCACGCAGATCAGCTGTTTCAAGGAGCTCACGGTGTAGGCAGGCATCGTAGTGCAGACGACAGCTCAGACAGTGCAGGCTTCCGCAGAGTTGCGATTTAGGCAGCGATGCAGCGGAGAGACTTGGCATAGTTTGGCAGCAGGCAGACATGCGCGGCGGTGACAGTTGAGTTGTATCTTGATTGTATTCAGAGTGTTGCTAGTTGGGCTCACTCGCGGATGAGTTGCCGGGTATGTGGCATCCTCCGTCGTTAAAACAAGTCATCTCTTGGGTGTTAGGCACGTTCCGGTTTGGAGTGCCGCCCACATATAAAAATCTGTCTCTTGTGTCTTGGTTGGTTGTTTGTATGGGCAAACTGTAAAAATTAACTAAGTATGAAAAATGCATAAGAGATAGGAGTATGGTTTCCGCATGGTGGTTTAGGCGTAGTCTGTTGGTGTAATGTGTGAGTTGGTCACGCCCTCATGCGTTCCCAAGCAGTGCCGCACGTCATATTTAGGAACCTTGAAGCGTTCGCTAAGTATGGCTGTGTCAGGATTACCTTACCATACATAAAGGATTGATTAGTACGAATATTTTTCATAGCTACTGAATGTGAAGTGGTATCCTTATTGGCCTTTCCTAGGTTCCTCCCAAGGTGATTGGAAGTGGGAAGTACTTGTGGTACCTGAGGAAAACATAATCATACACCTCCGCTCCTTTGGAAATGTACCCCTCGCCATAAGGGTACTTGTGCCTTGGGTGATGAGTGGTTACATAGGTTACTGTAACTATCTCCTTCAGACCTTCATTGTGTTAGAAAAACAGGATCGCAGAGCAATAACAATAAACAAAAATGCAAATATAATCACACACACATTACAAGAGAGACACAGATATATTGTGGTTCGCCCCAACTTGGGCTACGTCCACACTGAAGTTTCCAGTCCTTATTATTATTTCATCCAACAAAGTGAAGGGATACAACCTGCAGCACAACCACTGCACTTCCTCTTCACAGTCTCACAGTCTCTCTTCTTGATCTCAGATATATTTACAATGCATAATACCTAATACATCATTAACCCTAGCCGTGTTACAATGTCTTTATTTTATAAGGGAAATACAATGGGAAAATACCACGGGTAACCCAAAACCATGGGCCCAAAAACTGGTCATGCCAGGATCATAACCAAACCTGGGGTATGGACACAGTTGAATAATAATATCTCTGAATATGGAGATCAGGCTCCACAACCAACAATCTCCCACTTGGAGACTGATCACAACAACTCCACTGCTGCTGCACTTGCTAGACCTTGGACTTGGAAACTTTCTCATCTTCACCTTCATGCTAGAAGGCCAACTGAAACCGAGTAGGAACTCAGTTTCTCTCTGGTCACTACCTTTGTGAACATGTTTGCAAGATTCTAGCTAGTGTGTATCTTTTCTAGCTTCAACAGTTCATCTTCCATAACAGAGAGTATGAAATGGTACTTGAGCTGTATATGTTTAGTCCTGGAATGGAATGTTGAGTTCTTTGCAAGATGAATGGCACTCTGGCTGTCACTGTACAACCTGTTATCCTTCTTCTTCTTACCCAATTCCTCCATAAACCTATGCAACCAAATCATCTCTTTACTAGCCTCTGTAACATCAACATACTCTGCTTCTGTTGTTGAAAGTGCAACAACCTTCTACAGTTTCGAAATCCAACTTACTACTGTTCCACCTACAGTAAACACATATTGTGTGGTGCTCCTCCTGCTATCCTTATCACCTGCCATATCTGCATCAACATATACCTGTAGAACAGTGTCTGAATCTCCAAAGCATAATGCCTAAGTGGTATTACCTCTCAAATACCTGAGAATCCACTGTACTGCCTTCCAATGTTCTTTACCTGGATTGTTCATATATCTGCTCACAACTCCCACTTCTTGTGCAATATCTGGTCTTGTGAACACCATGGCATACATCAAGCTGCCAACTGTTGATTGTTAGGGAATCTTGGACATGTAATATATCTACTCTTGTGTCTTGGGACGCATTTCCTTACTTAGATTGAAATGGCTGGCCAAAGGTGTACTTACTGGTTTTGCATTCTGCATTTTGAACCTCTCCAACACCTTTTGTATGTACTCACTCTGAGACAATGTCAATTTGTGATGTTTCCTGTCTCTCGTTATTCTCATACCAAGTATTTGCTTTGCAGCACCCATATCCTTCATCGCAAATGAACTAGCTAGCTTCCTTTTTAGTACATTTATATCCTGCATGTTAGACCTTGCAACAAGCATGTCATCCACATACAATAACAAGATAATATATCTTTCATTGTCTAGCTTCTTGACATAAACATAGTGGTCAGAATGACATCTACTATAACCTTGTTCTGTCATAAACCTGTCAAATTTTAAATACCACTACCTTGGAGCTTGCTTCAAGTCATACAAACTCTTTTTCAACCTGCATACCAAATTCTCCTTCCCTTTGACCTCATACCCTTGTGGCTACTGGATATATATCTCTTCCTCCAAATCCCCATGGAGAAAGGTTGTTTTTACATCTAACTGTTCAAGATGCAAATCTTCTACCGCCACTAGACTTAAGATAGTCCTAATTGAAGTCATCTTAACTACAGGAGAAAATATTTCATCAAAATCTATACCTTTCTTCTATGCAAACCCCTTTACAACAAGTCTCGCCTTGTACTGCTTCTTACCTCCTTCTTCCTTCAACCTGTAAATCCATTTGTTCTGCAATGCTCTTTTACTAGCAGGAAACTAAACCAGATCCCAATTTTGGTTTCCTACCAATGAGTCCATCTCCTCGTTCATGCCTTGCTCCACTTCTTTCTAGTTTCCACTTGCATTACTTCTTCATAACATTCTGGTTCACCAGCATCAGTCATCAACAAATAATACATTGAAGGAGAGTATTGTTCAGGGAGTCTAATTAACCTGGTAGATCTTCTTGCAGTTGCAAGAGTTTCAGGTAGTTGCTGCTGTTCTTGATTTTCTGGCACCTTTGGAACTTCATTTTCTTGAATTTCATCAAGTACTGTGTACTCTGTGGTTTCCTTTTCCTATTTCTTTCCCTACAACTGATATGTATACATGACATTTTCATTGAATATTACATCTCTACTCCTGATGATTTTGTTATTTTCATAATCCCATAAACAATAACCAAATTCATCAATCCCATATCCAATAAAGGTACATTTCTTGGATTTAGCTTCAAGCTTTGTTCTATTTTCTTTATCAATATGGACAAATGCTTCACAACCAAACGTTCTCAGAAATGAGTAGTTTACCATTTTATCTATCCATGCCTCCTCTGGAATACCACCATCCAAAGCACTTGAAGGTCCTTTGTTTATTAAATAAACAACAGTATTTATAGCATCTGCCCAAAACTGTAAGGGAAACCCTGCATGCAGTCTCATACACCTTGCATGCTCCATGATCGTTCTGTTCATCCTTTCTGACATACCATTTTATTATGGTGTTCCTGGGATTGTCTTCTCTTTATTAATCCCATGGTATGAACAGTAACTATCAAACTCCTTGCCACAGTACTCACCTCCATTATCAGATCTGAGACACTTCAACCTTTTTCCTGTCTCATTCTCAACCAAATCTTTCCACTTCTTAAAAGTAGCAAACACATCAGATTTCTGTCTAATGCAATAAACCCAAGTTTTCCTAGTTGCATCATCAATAAATGTAACATAATAATGAGAGCCACCAAGAGATTGTACCTGAGCCGGTCCCCATACATTTGTATGCACTAGCTCTAACTTTTCATTCTTTTTCCGTTTCCCAACCCTGAGAAATCTGACTCTCTTCTGTTTTCCATAAACACAGTTCTCACAGAATTCCAAACTTACCTGCTTCAAATATGGTAGCAACTTCCTTGAGTGGAGAATCTGCATCCCCTTCTCACTCATGTGGCCAAGCTTATGATGCCACAATGCTGTATCTGTTCCTGTGGAAGCTAAAGAGATAGAATGGTCAGTATTATGAGGACATAAATATAGTGTACCTACCCTGTCTCCTTTTGCTATCACCATTGATCCTTTAGTGATCTTCCACCACTTTTCTACAAATGTAGATAGACAGCCACCATCTCTCAATTGCCCTATTGAGATCAGATTTATTTTCATAGCAGGAATATGCCTAACATCTTTTAACAGCCAATTAGTTCCATTCTTAACTTTTATCCATACCTTACCCGTTCCAACAATTTTACATGGCTCATCATCACCCAATAAAACATGTCCAAAATCGCCTGGAACATAATCATGAAAGTATTTCCTATGGGGTGTAGCATGACATGAAGCCCCTGAATCTACTACCCAATAATCACTAGTATTATATAATGCAAGAATCAAAGCATCTTTTAACACATCACCTGCTACATTTGCTTCCTGGGTAGTTTCCTTCTGTGCATCTCCTTTCTTCTTTAGAGATCTGCAGTCTTTCTTCAGATGTCTTTTCTTTCCATAGTTCCAACACTCTATTTTCCCCAATCTGGACTTGGATCTGCCCTTTTTAGAGTTGCTGTGATTACCTTGGCTCTTTCCTCTCTCCTTTTGTCTTCCCCTGCTCTCTATGGTCAATGCATTACCTGATGTCTCACCTGTGCATTTTCTTTGCATTTCCTCGTTAAGAATAACACCAATAACATCATCAAATTTCAAGGTGTTTGAACTAGAGACAGAGTTACTTACAACCATGACCAAGCTATTCCATCTTTCTGGCAATGAACAAAAGATTAGAAGAGCCCTACCCTCATCATCAAAGTTAAAACTTACAGAACTTAGTTGATTTGTAACCATATTAAACTCATTTAAATGATCAGTAATAGATCCACCTTCAGACATCTTCATATTAAATAAATGCTTCATTAGAAATACCTTGTTGGAGGATGAGGGTTTTTCATACAACTTACCCAATGCGCTCATCAAACCCTCCGTTGTCATTTCTTTTGATATATTGAAAGTGTAGCTAGGGTTTTACCCCTAGCTTGTGCCAATGAGCACCTACTAAGGAGAATGGACTCCTTAGTAGCAGTTCAGTATATTAAACTAATTAAGCTAAAACAAAAATTAAATTACTTCTAAAGCATGCATGAAACATAAACATGAAATTGAAAGAATGGCTTTTTTATATTGATATTACCTTCAATGAGAAGGTTTGATGAAGCCCTTTGCAGTGTCCAAGAGGATGCTCCAAGCTTCAAGATGCTCCTTCTCCTTCTCCAATGATGGGAATGGGCCAAAGGTGGCTCTCAAGGTGAAAATAGTTCAAAGGGTGAACTAGGGTTTCGAGAGAGATTTTGGCAGAGTAAGGGTGCTTGTGATTGTGGATATGGAATAAGGGATCTCCATCACCTATTTATAGTTTTTTGGTGGTGGAGTGCTGACCCATGGTTTTAGGGAATACATGGTTTTGGGCAGCTGTATAGGGTTTTTTCCTCCTTTTCCTCATTATTTTATATTTTTTATTCCCTTTTTAGGGGATTTTTGCTATTTTTGGAGGAAAAGGGGGTTTTTTAGCATTTTTTAGGCTATTTTGAGGGTTTTGTGGCCTTTTGGAGGCTTTTTAGGCCTTTTGGAGGCTTTTTAATGGGATTTTTTTGGATTTTAAGGGAAAAATGGTAGGAAAATGGACAAATGAGCCATATAATGTGGTAATGAGGTAGTGAACACTTTTTGGGTGTTAACAGATTGCCCCCTGATGTGTGAGGTCAGGAGCTAATCGTATGGCCGATGGACATCATAAGTCATGAATGGTTTTCCTGGGACGTGGAGAGAAGAGAAGAAACAAACTGAAGCCCGGAACAACGATCCCGAACAACTGCAAGAGCTAAAAGTACATAACCTCAATAATGGATGAGGAATCATCTGATCATATGGACGAGGCGGGCATTCCCATGCTCGTATCAGGATATAACATAATAACAACAATGGGGTCCAAAAAATGGGGACCTGAAATATACATGACCTCAAATACTGACTGAGGAATAATCTCAATATATGGACGAGGCGGGCATACCCATGCTCGTATCGAGATACATAAACATAACTATGAGGCCCGATAAGGGGGACCTGTAAGATACATGACCACTGTGTACATCATAAGAGTCTAGAGGGGACACAAATCTGGGACATACTGCTGAGTGGATCATGTATGAACTGCAGAACTGGTGCACTGGAACAATCAACAGTGCTACTGAGTGTGGTACCAAAGGAACTGATGAGCTGCTGGATCATAGTGACTGGGGTCAAACTCTCCATGGTACACTGAACTGGAACTGATCTGGGATTGAAACTAGGTACTCAAGGAAGCATAGAATTGGATGGCTTCCGAATATAATCGCCAACGCAGCCCGGACATCCACGGGAACATACAACTGGGCGTTCCGAAGTGACTCACCAATGTGCTAGAGTCGGGGGAAATCCGAGGTCTTCGACAAAAAACTGATGGGATATAATCCTACGCGATCCTCAACGATGCGATCAAGGTGCTGAAGTCGAGCATGTGAGGAACAACCACTCGGAGAGGCAATGATGACTCCTCTCAGAATGATCCGTAGGCACTTACCACAGATGGTGATAAGTCCAAGGCGTAGGGACCTCTGGGCCTATCCTCTGGAATAGAGGAGCTGTCGTCGACAGAGGGAGACCTGCAACTATCAAGGCAATGATGTTTCCTTGACAGGAGCGCGAGGTACAAGACCGAAAAGTGATAGTGCTGATGGCAGGACTGATAAACTGTGGGGGGACAACTGGGCAAGTAGAGCGGGTGGACTCAAACTTCCTTTGTTCAGAGCATGATAATGGGAATGATCTGGCAGCATATGAAACTGACTAAGGGGAGAGGGATCATAGCTGTATGGGATCTGGGAAGGTTACTGGGCTGAGGGAGACTCAAGCTGGGGTACAATGGCAGGAGACTGCAGAATACTCTGAACAAAGGCGACCTGATTGGGGGTGCTGCCAAGATGATAGATCAAAGTGCCAAGAGGCACGGGGGAAAACTTCTTCATGGGTTAAGGAACTAGAAGAAGTGTGGGTAAAATGGTACTGTCGTGTGGATTTTACGAGCCCAGGACAGTTCATGCTCGTGGTTGCTTTCAATTTTAAGGAGTCTGAAAGCAAATAAGAAGACTCTGAAGTAATGGAATGGTACTGTCGTGTGGATTTTATGAGCCCAGGACAGTTCATGCTCGTGGTTGCTTTCAATTTTAGAGAGTCTGAAATCAAGTAAGAAGACTCCAGGGGGTTGCTTTTTTGTAGATTTAGTCTCCAAGGCCCAAAGAAGCATAAAAGGATGCAATGAAGAACTCTTCTAGCCGGTGTGACTAGAGTATTCCTTTTTCGTAATTAGTCTACCAGGTCCGGAAAAGGGTTAAACTTATACCAGATAGACGCCCTTTCAGGTACTTTAACGAGCATGAAAGGAAGCAAGATTGCTCGGCGATCTTTTCATTCTTTTAGGAGTCAGAAAAGAGCTTAACGGAAACTCCCTAAGTGCCTTTTTCGTAAAGGACTTGTCGGGCCCGAAAAAGGGGTAAAATTATACCGAACAAAGGAAATGGCCAGGCAAGGAGGAAGTGTTCAATCAAGGATCAATAATGATGACCAAGAATGAGGGTAGTGGGGAACACTGGTGGGCCTCCCTGCGGGGTAGATGAGATGGTGGAAAAATAACGAGACATTTGCAGTATGACAGGAGTGAATAGCTCATGTAAAAATGTGGAACAATCCGATGGCGGCCGATGTGGCACGCAAACCGAGGCAAGGTGTTGGGACACAATATTGAAATTGTACCAAGTGAGAGCGAGAAATGATCTCAAGCATCATCACGAGCTCAGAAAAATGAATCCGGCGATATAAAGGATGTCAAAAATGGGTGACGGCCGATGTGGCACGCAAACCGAGGTGACGGGGGCATTTTGAAAAATGCCTGGAAAAACTGAAGGTGAGAGCGAGAAATGATCTCAAGCATCATCACCAGCTCGGAAAAATGAATCCGATGATATAGAACATGTGAAAAACGGAGAATGGCCGATGTGGCACGCAAATCGAGGCGACTAGTGGCGTCTGAAAAATGGGCAAAAAAGAACAAAACGAAAATAATGCAACGAGGTGACCATAATGACGGCCACGTCGCGCTGATTTCAGTGGTGGAAACGGTTTGGAAAAACAAAAACAAAAAAGAAAGCACTGTACAACGCAGACCAATGAGGCCGCGGGTTTCTTTTTATGGGTAAAAACGCTTAAGATACAACCCATTACGAGGGTTGCGCAAAGGACGGCCTTCAGAGTCAGCTAAGATGTATGCCCCCTTGCCGAGGCAGGTCTGCACGACGTAAGGGCCTTGCCACATGGATTCGAACTTCCCTTTACCGGTTTTGTCATGGGCTTGGTCGTAGGCGAGGACTAGGTCCCCTTCGCGGAAAGTTCGAGGGTGAACATGTTTATCATAGTCGGCTTTGGAGTGGTTTTTGGCAGCTTCGATGTTCTGGAGAGTGGCCCGACGGTCTTCATCGGCTTGTTCGAGGTGCAGCAGACGCTGTTCGAGGGGGGTGGTGTCAGGGAGAAGCTCAACGGCGATCTGTAAGGCAGGGATCTGACACTCGATGGGGAGAACAGACTCTATACCGTGAACTAAATGAAATGGTGTAAAACCAGTGGCGGTCTTAGTGGAGGTGCGATAAGCCCACAAAGCAGGGAACAACATATGGTGCCAATTGGACTTATGCTTGTCAACTGTTCGTTGGAGGATGGTTTTAAGGATTTTATTGATGGCCTCTACTTGGCCGTTCCCTTGGGGGTAGTAAGCAGAGGAAAATTGGTGCTCATACTTAAGGAGGGTGGATAACTCACGCCAGACGGCATCTTCGAAGTGTGAACCATGGTCAGAGACTAACTGCTTAGGAACCCCGAATCGGGCGATGACATGGTTGAAAAAGAAGCGGGCAGCAGTGTCAGCGGTACAATTGAAGGTAGGCATGGCTTCCGCCCATTTGGTAAAGTAATCAACAGCGACAACAATATATTTGTGGCCGTTGGCAGACTGGGGTCTACATTCCATGAAGTCTATGGCCCACTTACAAAAGGGACCAACGGTGACGACTGGGTGTAACGGAGCAGGAGGTGTCCGGGCCTTGGGGGCAAAAAGTTGGCAGTTATGGCAGTGTTTGACCGCAGTGATGCAGTCCGTGAAAAGTGTGGGCCAGAAGTATCCGGCGCGGACGACCTTTTGGGCGGTGGCCATCCCTGAGAAATGGCCTCCGCAGGCGCCGCTATGACAGTCATTAAGGACATGTTCAGCTTCCTCATGGGTAAGGAAACGACGAAGAATTGTGTCAACCCCGCGCCGGTAGAGGACATCGCCTAAGAGGAGATATCGAGAGGCCTGGTGGCGGATGCGACGGCGTCCATTTCGTGTAAATTTGGGTCTGAACTTCTGCGTGCGTAGGTATAACAAGATATCACCGTACCATGGGTCATCGGATGAGATAGTGAACAGGTGATTGTCGGGTAACTCATCGGAGATTGGTTTGGCCGGGAGAAGGGAAGGGAGATCAGTAATGAGCTGGGCAAGCGCGAGGGCTTTAGTGCTCTTAGGTGTTTTGAAGGTAAGGTCATATTCTTGGAGGATAATGACCCATTTGGCAACACGACCTTGGAGTAGCCGCCGGTTTAGAAGATATACCATGGGGTTAGAGTCGGCGACGACTGTGGTATGACTCATTAAGATGTAGTGTCGCAATTTTTGAACGGAAAAGACCACTGCTAGGGCAAGTTTCTCCTCATATGGGTAACGTAGTGGTGGACCAGACAAGGTCTGGCTAACGTAGTAAATGACGTGCTCCTGGTGAGAAGCATCTTCTTGAACTAAGACTCCAGATACGGCATGCTCGGAGGCCGACACGTAAAGGATGAAGTCTCGAGTGAAATCCGGAGGGGAAATCAGAGGGGATTGTGTGAGGGCCTTCTTGAGGGCCTCGAATGCAGCTTCTGCATTCGAGCACCTACTAAGGAGAATGGACTCCTTAGTAGCAGTTCAATATATTAAACTATATTCCCCAGTGGAGTCGCCAAAACTGTAGCTAGGGTTTTACCCCTAGCTTGTGCCAATGAGCACCTACTAAGGAGAATGGACTCCTTAGTAGCAGTTCAGTATATTAAACTAATTAAGCTAAAACAAAAATTAAATTACTTCTAAAGCATGCATGAAACATAAACATGAAATTGAAAGAATTGCTTTTTTATATTGATATTACCTTCAATGAGAAGGTTTGATGAAGCCCTTTGCAGTGTCCAAGAGGATGCTCCAAGCTTCAAGATGCTCCTTCTCCTTCTCCAATGATGGGAATGGGCCAAAGGTGGCTCTCAAGGTGAAAATAGTTCAAAGGGTGAACTAGGGTTTCGAGAGAGATTTTGGCAGAGTAAGGGTGCTTGTGATTGTGGATATGGAATAAGGGATCTCCATCACCTATTTATAGTTTTTTGGTGGTGGAGTGCTGACCCATGGTTTTAGGGAATACATGGTTTTGGGCAGCTGTATAGGGTTTTTTCCTCCTTTTCCTCATTATTTTATATTTTTTATTCCCTTTTTAGGGGATTTTTGCTATTTTTGGAGGAAAAGGGGGTTTTTTAGCCTTTTTTAGGCTATTTTGAGGGTTTTGTGGCCTTTTGGAGGCTTTTTAGGCCTTTTGGAGGCTTTTTAATGGGATTTTTTGGGATTTTAAGGGAAAAATGGTAGGAAAATGGACAAATGAGCCATATAATGTGGTAATGAGGTAGTGAACACTTTTTGGGTGTTAACAGAAAGCTACCGACAAAGATAGGCTCAACCATATTGTTCCCAGATCCTTTCTGTCAAGAACCTCCCATTCTTCGTCCTTCATGGCCGCCGGCTGCTTTGCTCTTCCTCCCAACGGTAGGAATAGATCCTTCTGGTGCAGATAGTCCTCCATTTGCATTTTCCATAACTGGAAGTTTTGGCCATTAAACTTCTTGACCTTAAACTTTCCTTCTTCTGTCATTGCTCCCACTCGAACTAGAAACCCTAGCTTCCTGCGGGTTTATTTGCCAAATAGACCTTTGGCTCTAATACTAATTGTTAGAAAAATAGGATCGCAGAGCAATAACAATAAACATAAATAAAAATATAATCACACACACACACATTATAAGAGAGACACAGATATATCGTGGTTCACCCCAACTTGGGCTACGTCCACACTGAAGTTGCAGTCCTTATTATTATTCTGTCCAACAAAGTGAAGGGATACAACCTGCAGCACAACCACTACACTTCCTCTTCACTGTCTCATAGTCTCTCTTCTTGATCTCAAAGATCTTTACAATGCATAATACCTAATACATCATTAACCCTAGCTGTGTTACAATGTCTTTCTTTTATAAGGGAAATACAATGGTAAAATACCATGGGTAACCCAAAACCATGGGCCCGAAAACTGGTTGTGTCGGGATCATAACCAAACCTGGGGTACGGACATGACTGAATAATAATATCTTTTAATCTGGAGATTAGGCTCCACAACCAACACATTGATTAGTCTTGGGTTCCTTTAATACCAAGGTTAGTCTCTGGAAGGTCCTTATTCGGCTCTTCATTGTAGTGGTATTCTTGGATGTAATTACCTTTTGATTTAACTCTTTAGGAGAGTAAGTTTGCTTGTTAGTATATTTAGATTTTCATAGGGGTGTGCTATTTGTTTTTTGTGACTAGTTGGGCCATTGGTTGTGCTGTTTGAAATTCTATCAGTCAACATGTTTGATCAAACTAGTTGTCATACAAGGTGATTGTGTGGGGCCTCTCTTGAGTTTTAATTTCCATCAGCTAGACGTAGGATACCAAATCCTTTAACTGATCATGAAACAATCACAAAATTGATATCTCACATTCATGCTTCACCACACACACACTCTCCATAGTTGGAACTTTTCAATCCACCCTATATTGAGGTTAATGATGAGAATTGACCCCCACTCTCTAATCCTCCATTGATGGATATCAACGATCTTGTCATGGTATAAGTAAGCAGTTCTCATTTTGTAGATCCTAGGGTTGAGGAAATTCATTAGTTAACGATGTCTGGAATGAATAATCAATATAACCCTAGGGGTTCATTCCCTAGACCGTCTCTAGTTCATTGGGGGTAGCCACACCTAGTTCCCCCATGATTCCCATTAATGTCACTGGTGTACCAATATTTTCACAACATGTGGAAAGTATTGCTTCAGGAGGAATTCTTACCATACCTTCTAACCCTTTTGCTTCAGCTTCCTCATTTTTTCCCTCCCTACTAGTCCACACTTCATTTCCTTCACCAAGGCTCCCAATCCCACCTTACCTTTTCCTTTTAGATAATCAAAGCCTCTTGATGTTGGGGCTAGTAGTGGGTTTGCAACCTTTGCCAGTATGCCTTCGGTTAACTCCCTAATCCCTTCTATAGTTCCTCCTTTTGGGTGCAATTTACAAGTTAGTACTAGTTTCACCACTAATGTCAATTTATTTGGAGGTCATGCTATGCCTCAATTTTCTTTTAGTACTTCATTCTCCCCAAAATGTTGGATTTAATTTTGGGTTGGATTTCTCTTAGTACAACTGGACCTTCCACCAGCATCAAGACAGTTCTAGGTAGAAATCTCGCCCTAAGATATCGGCATAATCTCAAAAACAAAAACAATGGGATCCATAAGTGGTGGGGGGTTCATCATGATCTTTGAGGCTTTACTCCCATGATTCTTTTTCCAACCCTTGGTTTCCGGTTTTGGCAACATTGAATCTATCGGATCTCTCATAGTTAACCAATGACTTTGTGTGTCACCAGCTATCATGGATGACCATACCTACTAAACTTCTGTCAGGCATTCGTAAGTTCGATGAAAATCTAGTTGAGGATCCATCAAACCATGTCATGAATTTTCACTTGTGGTGTTCATCCAACTCTTTGGTGTATGAGAATATTCGTTGTGGTTGTTCCAATGCAACTTGACAAGTATTGGAAGTAAATGGTACATAGATCTTCCTAGTGCCTCTTACCATGATTTTTCGTGCTTAGCCATGTCCCTTTTGACCCACTTATAGTTTCCTATTTGCTATGAAACTGTTCCATAAATTTTGACATCACTGCATCAAAGTACCTCCACTCACATCTCTCATCATATTCATGAATGGAGAAAAAGACGAAATCTTATCGTGTTGAAATCCTAGATCAGTTTCTAATCGATTGGTCCATGAAGCCTTTATTGCCACCAATTTCCAAGTACGTCTCCATGTCTAGTAAGATTATGGAGGATCAAGTCATCCTAAAGGTGAAACAACTAGATTTGATTTATTCTCAATCTGGGACCCTCTATGACATAATTCCTCATTTCCCTGCCCTTCAACAGAATCACCTAAACTTAATCTCGATCCACATGTCGACGATATTTAAGTACTATCACAAACAATCTTTTGAATTAGTTAGTTTATCAAATGGGATGAATGAATGTCAATTCATCCCTGACAACTAGCCAATAAATATCCCCATCACCTTCAACCCCTACTCAAACCTCTAAGGTCAATATGGTTCAATCCACACCATTCGGTAATCTTAATGAATAGGGGTTTAAGACGAAAATCAATAGTAGGAAGAAAGTGAATGACAGGAATAATACCAACCCAACTATCGATACTCCTTATACTAAAGAGGGAGGGGGGAAGTGGATGCTTCATTTTCCTTGCAAAATTTGTCAAGGAGACCACCTTATGAATTAGTGTCCATAGATGGAAGATATTTACAAGTACATGAATTAGTAGGGGTCTACCTCGCAACAAGCTATCTTGAAAAATACCTTTCCACAACAACAGTTGATAGCCTCTAATCCCCCCCCTTCATAGGGTAACTAGGGAGACAAGTCTAAATTCAGGGGTCCTACTACTATTTTCATGGGTAAGCACGATGTCTCATTGCAAAAAGTGCTTGGAACTACGATGCTTTCGGTAAGAATCCAATCACACCCGATCCATCCTCATCATAACCAGATGGATCACTTCACATTTAAAATCAACCGATTGATATTTGCTCCCACTTTTCAAAGGGAATTTTGAAAAATTATGCACACAACCTCATGCATGTGTGGATCAGAATTATAACATTGTTATGGACATATCTCAAGTTCCTTGTTCCATGCCTACATTAGAAGTCCTCCAAATTTTCCTCTTACAATGATAAACATGATTGGAGGTATGGATCTTTTTGACTCAAATGCCATCACTTTCCCTATTGATCAATATTCCCCTAGACTCCCTTCTTAAGTGGATTTTTAAGTCCATGTTAAGCCATGAGGCATTAATATTTATAGTTGTATAGTGGATGGGGTTTTTTCCACTTGCGTGATGTACATCTCTTGTTATAAGGCCTTGAATTCTCCTACTTTCCCCCCTTCACATACTATGTTACAACCCTTTGAAGGGAACGTGGTTCAACCTAAGGGGATAACTGTTGATGTTTAAGTGGTTGGTTCACCACAGGATTATACTCTTCTTTTGGGAAGAAGTTGGAATTATGCTAAGACTTTATTTATCTCGTCAATTTTTCGTGTGACTAATTTTCCTCACAAGGGGAAGGTGGTCACGATCGATTAGTTAGAATTCTACACAACTGAGTCAATAGATCCTAGTGGCCAAAATGTTCCTCTTTTCAGTTATGCCAAATCAACATATTCTAGTATTGGGGAGGGAATTTTTAAATATTCTTCCTTGATGGGTACCTTCCCTATCTCACCCCCCGGTTGTGTTACATGGAATCATCTTCGATTCACACATTGTCTTTGATACTTGTTGGATTGTCGTCAATCAAACATACCACTACTCCATTGACAACACCTTATGGGTTGGATCCATGTATTCCACCAAACCATTTTGTGCTTGCTAATGGAAATTTACCAGTCATTGCAAGTCATATTGGAGACAAGTCACCAGTCACTACAATTCATACTGGAGACAAGCCACAAACTGTTGCAAGTCATGATCGGGGCAAGAAACTAGCTATTGCAAGTTGTGATGGGAGCTTGGATATGATTGAGTCTCATTCTTGATATAAATATGTAGAATCTTGTGATGATGAGTTTGTTCGTACATAATCTAATACTGCTTTTAACTTTGATCTTCCTCACAAATTTGATCTTATTGATTTTAGGTCCTCGAGGCATGGTGTTCTTCGGATGTTGCTATTAGAATCCACCATGGTAACAAATATTGTGGAAGAAATTAATGTTATAAATACCCCTACTCGAGTAATTCGTATCAGATCTCTCTTTTGTATTTTTTTAATCTATGATCATGGTATTGATGTTTCTTGGATACATGGCTTTGCACTGGATTCTTGGTTCCTTAGGAATCATACTTTGCATGTTGTTCAATCTAGTCAGGTGTAAGGTTTTCTATTACACAAAAAACTGTAGATGTTGGTAAACTTTCCAAACCAAGCACATAGTCCCATGATCTCGGTGTGGCAATTAGTACACATTATATTCTCAAAGGTGAGGTGGTTATACCATACACCAACACCCCTCTTCATCGTAACTCGAGGGAATTGAACCCGAGACATAAGCTTTGATACCATGTAAGGTTTGTTGTTACATCAAAATTTGAAGGTTTTGGTGTAACATAAAACCTTACATCAAGTATATTCAAAAAATTGCATGTAGGTTTAGGATTTACCTCTATTATGATGCATGTAAAAATTTTTCCACCCAAATTTTCCATAGGGTCGAACCTATTGGATCTGGGTGTGTCAACCTTTTCTATCTGCATTTTTCACTAGTATTGCAGAAGAGCCTACTTATCATAGGTGCCCTAGTTAGCACCTTAATTTCCATTTTGTTTCCCATGTTGAAAGTTTCTCCTAGGATTAGGAGCCTTTTTAGTTGTACCATGAATTTGAGAAGAAGCCTCATGCCTCTCTTTCTCTTATAATTCTTACCATCCCCTATAATACCCCCCTTTTTGTTCATTATGCATTTTCTTTTGCTTACTATTACTTGCAAATATATGCCTAATGCTTTGCTACAACTTTTATACTGCCATTGCATTTATTATGTTGCTAGTCAATTGCATTCATTGTATTTGCATTCTGAACCAGATCCCTTGAAGAAACACATTGATGAGTGTCCACCTACTACCCAATACGTTTTTTGAATTTTTTTTGCATAGGTTTGTTTCATGAGCTTGGAACATAGTTTCATGGCTTATGACACTCATTTCTTTTATTTATTTTTCAGGATTTTATAATATGAAAAAGACAAAAAAAATCAAATATTTATAAAAACAAAAACATATCATATTTTGGAAAAATCCATTGAACTTGAGGTATGTTTCTTAAACTGACATATAAGGATAGGATTTTTCCCCATGTCTCCAATTGCATTTTTATCCGTCCCTATGCTATTTTTTATATGCCTTAGGTTCAATCCCACCAAGTGACGACAATAGCCCTTCCTTTTTTCACATCACCATTTGTGTGCTAGTGCCTACCCACCATGGACACTCTAGATTAACACCTTGATTTTTGATTGGTGCCCATGCTGCCATTATTTGTAGGTATGGGAACACTTCTTTAGCCCTACCATGGATCATCATTGAAACCACATGCTATTTCTCTACATATTTCTTCATGCCATATCCTATGAGGGGTTCCCACCCATGTTATTGCACTCGATGTTTGGATATGCTTATTGTTGATCATGTCTTGGTTCCTACTGCTAAGGCACTATTTTACCCACTTACCACTACTGTAGTCACTGTTGACCTATAGAATTAGCATCACCTTGATTGCATCTTGTGTCACCCATTTTATCCATGGAGAAAACTGCTGCAACGAGTGGAATTTATTTGGCCAATGCCCTATTGTATCCCTTTGCACAAGTCAATTCTATATGCTTAGAGAATAATTACATCCCATGGAGCCACTCATTCTCTCTAGATGAGCATATTTTTATCTCTTTTTTGGGATCGTAAAACATACAAAAAAAGACACCGACAAGCATATTTTTATCTCTTTTTAGGGATTGTAAAGATACACGAAAAGGAAATTTTCGAGTATCCCTTTACCTCTTTTTTGGGATTGTAAAACATACATGAAAAATAGACTCTCAAGTACACTTTTATCTCTCTTTCAAGCTCGTAAAACTATGAGCAAGACACCAAAAAATAAAAATATGGGGCAGATCATGTCTTGATCTATACAACTGTGTGACAGTAGTCAATCATGTCTCCCTTGAACATGACACTTGTTTGCATCTTTGTCTTATAGTTGGGTTATGGGTTTCCTAGGATATTTACCACCAGTATGGGTATTGCACTCATTCAATTAGTTACTCTTCTAGTCAATATGATGCTCTTGAGTCCATGCTACCAAGTCATCCCTTTGTAATACTATATGTTCAAGGGAAGTAAACATGAGTTGTCCATTTGCATTTTTGTTGAGATCTCGTGTTGACCATCCATGTATCAATTGTACATGGTGATTCTATCTCTTCACATCATATTTTAGTGTATGTTTTGTGTCGATTTATGGGGGATACATTGAGGCCCTCTTTCAACATAACACTTCCTATCAACATCGACTACCTATATAGGAGTTTGGTCTAGAAAACAACTAGTACCTTGGATCTTGCAGACCTAAATAGCAGGCTTCCTTGTGTTTGAAAGTGGCTTCACCTCATTTAACCTTAATCGAACAACTCAATGAGTGTTCAACACCAACTTATGTATTCACACTTGCTAGATTTTACTAGGTACCTTGGGGCCCATTATCATCATTGGTGGGTTCCCTCACATGTATTAATGGTATTCTCACTGACTAGTGATCAGAGGGTTTCTCAAATGTTTGACATCAACACATATATTCGGATGTTGTAGAATCATACCATTGGAGTTGAGAGGAAGGGCATGGATGATGAAGTGGAACCACTCATTCTTGATAATCTCTCCAGATTGCGATGGAGCATATTTTGAGTACTATGGAGACCATTCTATATTCTTGATATGCACTCTGACATAGACCCATATTGTATTTTCTCATGGCTATGATCTCTTTGATGACATGGATCCACCGTGTACTTTCTCGTGACCATGGTTTAGAATTCAATTACATGGATATGCAGTGTATTGTGTTGGAAGCCATGCTTTGTGTCTTTTCTGAGCGTGGGTATGCCTACCTAGGGGATGATATATATATATGATTGGTTGATGTCTAGTTGTAGGTTTTATTTGGTTCTTTGTTTTTAATTCCTTCCCTTGTGTTGAAACTATGCTTATTGTAAAGTGTTTCAGCCATCAGTTTCTCTTCTGACCTCACACTTTAGGGGACATATGTCATACCATTATTTGACACCCTCTGGGATCATTGAGATTTTAGTGTACCCATTAGCTTGAGACACTTATATTTCTACCCTTGATGATTAGTTTTTTAACATTATAGCCCTTAGTAGTCTGGCAGGAAGTAACACTCATAGAATATCACCCTTTTCACAACAAAATGTGATAGTATCACTTCTTTCATTATAGGCAGGGATGATGGCCCCTTCAATATTGGTTGAGTTACAAGGTTATTTGTTTGATGTGTTGTATCCTTTGATGTATGAGATTTGGGACTTACATTTTAGTTGAGGTTTACAAGCTCTAGGAGGTCCTATTCCAACCCTCACATATTTCATCTATCTGTAAAATGAAGGTCTTCCAAGGGAGAAAGGGAGGAAAAACATATGCAAGTAAATGCTGCCCAATTGTGGAGAGACTCTTATATACCTTAGCCTTCATTATGATTTGAGTTAGCCTTGCTTGGTAGAGGTCCAAGGAGAAGGAGTTGTAATAAGTAGCTTGGAGGAACATGCACCATGACTCACGGTATGGACATATGATGTATTGTTATTCATTCTAATAATCTAGATCAACATGGTTTTCCCCTTCAATTGTAGTGTTTATGTGGTTTATTATTCATTGCAATAGAATATCTACGTTATCCTTGAGAAAATTAGATTATATCTTGTATTTGTGATTTAATAGTTGCTTGAAAAGGTTTGAGGATTGGTTTGTCTTGTCTTATGTGTGTAGGTAGAAAGTGATAGGAGTGGGAGCATAATATCTAGGAGCTACATCAACCAAAAATAAGTAAGGACAAGCGTCGTTGCAAAGGTGAGTTATATTCTCTCCCCCTCTCATGCATGTATCAAATCAAGATTTAGATCTAGAGGAAAATAGTGTAATCTATCCCACTATTTGTCTTGGATTAGGAGTCAAATCCAAGGGAAATCCATCCTATCCATAGGAGGGAAAATTTTGTACAACAAATTGGTTTCCAATAGCAAGTTTCCTTGGACTAGCTTGTTCAAATATAACTATTCCATCTATGTTATGAATTTTTAATTATGATTCTAAAGTTAATCTATGTTTTTCATATTTTTGAATTTGTAATGGTATTCATGGAGAATGTATGATGCTGCATGCATAGTTGTTGCATGTCTTAATTGTTTTCGTGGTGAATTTAACAATTTGGATTGATTTATCTTCCACAACACCTATTTCATTACATTTGGATTAATAAGGCAAAGTCTAAATTAAAAAACTGTGAATTTTGATTTTGAAAGTATCAATATCAGTCTTTCTAAAGTGAAAAATTGGGTTCTAAAAGTGGCAATATTGGTATCCAAAAGTGTGAATTTTGAATACTTTTGAACCTTAAAAGTGCGATTTTTTACTTCAAAAGTGTGTTTTTCGATCCCAAAAGTGCAATTTTTTATATTAATTTTGAAATACAAAAGTGTGAATTTCAATTAGAAAAGTATCAATATCTAACAACACCAATGTGCATATTTAGATTTATTTTCTTAATGTGTATATAATATATAAATCTAAGATTATTTTACACTTTCTAAGCTTCCATTCCTTTTACCCCAATGAAATATTTAGCACACAAACTATATCTATTATAGTGGAAATGTTACAAAAGTTCAAACGTATAAAAATGCCTCTTTTATTATTCCAAGTCTAATTAGTTTATCTAGCAATTATGACCAACGTTTATATATACCTGCATACCACCAATGTTGGGAGCTTTTAATGTGTATATAATATCTAAATCCTAGATTAATTTACAAATTCTAAAGCTCCATTCCTTTTACCCGAATGAACCATTAACTCAAAAGCTATATCTATTATAGTGGAAGTATTACAAAATTTCAAATGTATATAAATGCCTCTTTTATTATTCCAAGTCCAATTAGTATATCTAGAAAATAGAACCAAAGTTCATATATACTTGTATTCCACCAATATTGGGACCTCTAAACATAAGACTTATATTCCACCATTTACTGGCCCTATACAATATCTTTGGAAATTGTATTTCAATTAAAAAAATGGAATGAAAAAGGTAAATAGTATTTTAAGATTTATCTTAAAGGTTGTGGTTTATTGATTGTAGAAATTGTTATATTACTGATATGAAGATGTTGGGAATCATTTACATAATGTATTTGGAAAAAAATGAAAGTTATCAATTTATAAGACATCAAGATCATGGTATATTGAGATTTATATGCTTTCACGAAATGAATTTAATAAAAAAATCAAAACAACATATAAAAAGAGAATAAATTTTGAAATCATATAAATTATCCCATATATAAATATGGCATTTACAAACACACCCATATAACATAATTGAGGAAGGAGATATTAGACAACGATACCTATTCACCTTTAAAACAACATTCAACATAAGAAATTTTTGCAATTGATCTTCAATAGTTGTACTTGAAGCAATAGTTATTAATTAAAATTATTCAACCTATGGTTTAAAATTCAAATATCCCCAAATAGATCTCCCCAAACGGATTTGAATCAACTATCAAATTTGAAGGGTTGGTCTTAATTTAAGTTAGAAGGACATATATTCATGCAGCCCTTCCATGATGAAAAGCTTCGAAAAAAATTACATTTCAATTGATAATAACAAATTAAATATACACTTCATAAAAAACATGCTAAATAAAATATTACATTTCCAATCAAATTTATTCCTAGGAAAGAAATTTATACAATCATAGCAATTTACTACTTTCCAATTCAAAAGTTTGATTGATTGCACCCACAGAGCCTAGGTGTTCTCAAAGTATGGGATATGAAAGATCTTAACTTGAAATCTTAACCTGGAATCATTATGTGGCCATAGATTTATGTATTTTTTTCTTTATCCCTCTCATTGCGTAATAATAAATTCAAGATTAATATGGATCTATACACAAACCCTTGATGTCATAAAATATCAATGGCACTATTTTATTCTACTTCTTCACCTCCACTATTTTTTTCTCATATATGTTGTGAACATAAATATCATAGTTGCATCTGGTCCGTGCTTAGTGATTTTTATTTTCACTTATGTCAATTCTTGAGATAGACTGCATATTAGAGGGAATGAATCCCTCATAATTTCATTGTGTATTTTGAATGCATAAGAGGAAATCATCTCTATATTAATGCTATTATATAATCAAAACCATCGACATTTGTCCATGTACTCTCTTTTCTTGTCCAACACATGTTTTAACCGAGGAACATCTAAGAAACTACATATTAATACTAATATATATATATATATATATATATATATATATATATATATATATATATATACCCAAAAATCAACATGCCCTCTTGTGTAAGATTATCTTAAGGGTTTGGGGAAACACAAATGGAATGAATGGTAGTCATGTCCATGTTAAACCTCAGGGGGCTCGACCATGGTGGCCGTTGTATTGACAAAATTGAGGGTTTTGGGAAACAAAGAAAAAATGAATGGTTTCCACAACCATGACCAACACTAAGGGGCTCATCCATGGACGCAGAGGGAATGATGCCATCAAAATTGCATTGTATATCTTGAATACATCAGAGGAAATCAATATGTAGATTTATGCTATTATAGAACCAACACCCTTTACATTTTTCCATGTCCTCTCTTTGCTTGCATGACACATGTTTTGACCGAGCAACATTTAAGAAATTACATATTAGCATTGGTGTATATATACTTTTCATTTATATCTACCCACATATTGACATGTCCTCTTGTATATTATGAACTCGAGGGTTTGGGGAAACACAAAAAAAATGAATGGAGACCACGACCATGGTCAGCCTCAAGGGGCTTGGTCATGGCCATGTCCACGTTGGAGAACTTGAGGGTTTGGGAAAAAATAGATGAAATGGATGGCGGTAATGACCATGTCCAACCCCAAGGGGCTAGACCATTGTCATGGAGGGAATGATGCCCTTAAAATTGCATTGTGTATTTTGAATGCATAAGAGGACATTATTCCATAGATTAATGATATTATAGAATCAAAACCATGGACATTTTTCCATGTCCTCGCTTTGCATGCTTGACACATGTTTTGATCAATCAACATCTAAGAAACTGCATATTAATATTGATGTATATATATACATTACATTTATATCTACTGACAAAATCAATGTGTCCTCTTGTGTAATACAAAGTCAATGATTTGGGGAAACACAAACCAAATTAATGGTGCACATGGCCATGGATATTCCCAAGGGAATCGACCATGGACGTGGTTGCATCAACGAGCTTAAGGGTTTGGGGAAATAAAAAAGAAATGAATGTCTGATGCAACCATGGTTGGCCCCAAGGGGCCACTTAATTTGTAACTAGCTTTGGATCTATTACTAGATATGGATCAACAAGATGACCATGGTATCAAGCAATTTGTGTAGTATCACACCAAATCTGAATGGATGGAAAATAATCCTTGAGTCCCCTAATTGTAGAAAAATCTAGTTGGAAAATAGTCACACCTTCTAGCTTGAAAATCATGAACCACTCAAATACCATAAGTGCACCCAAACGAACAAGCACCACACTAATAACCATAATATTTTCATTTGAATTGGCCTAAACTAGCTACTTCCTTTCGACCAAACCAAACCACGGTCGTGCCCATGGTTGTGGATACTATTTCCAAGCGAATTTAGAAGGGTACAATCCCCTACTCGGCCCATTCTTCCAATATTTCATTTAGATAGGGCTATACTATTGAGGTTCTAAACATATCCTAGGCACAAGACTACATAAGACAATATATTGTTGCACTTCAACTACATATATCTCCAATTTCAAATTTAAAGTTTTTGTTAACCAATTACAATATAAAATGAGAAAATAGAAAAACAAATTTTCTATACATCATATATTTACTATTTTATTTATAAATTCAAATCTCTTACAATCATATAACAACATACTTAACAAAGTATAATGAAAAGAGAAAAGGTGAAATTAAAAGATATAGTTACAAAAATAACAGTTAAAATCATTTCACTATATGAAATATATTAGGGTTGGTGACTGAAGACAACAATATTTGCTATATATAAAAATGTAATAACATATACTAAAAAAGAAGTGATTGAAGGGAAGCATCAAATGATGCAGCTGCTTGCAGAATAAGTGAATTGAGTAACTAGTTGACCTTGGAGCGTTATATCCATTTGCAATACCACAACGATAACCCATCGATCTCCAACAATATCCATATTTCTCCTTTGAGCTACATGATCTGAAATCGTTCTCCTTTGCTAAAAAATTTGCAAATAGTTCCTTATGGGAGAAATGTCTCATTTTAATAGAAGAGAGGAGAAGAATGGGAGAAGAAAGGAAGAATAAATTGTTAATAATAATGTAAGATGAGACTAATAAAAAAGAAATGAAGAAGAAAAAGGAATACAAGAGGAAATTGATAAACATGAATAAAAAAGAGAAACAAATAAGAGAGAAAATTCCTTAGAACATTGAGAGATGAAAATTACAAAAGCAAGTGGAATAATACGTTTTTATTCAGAATAAAATAGAAAATTTCTAGTCAAGTATAAGAGAGGAAATTGCTAAATTAAAAAAAACATGAAAAAGGAATTGTGAAGAAATTTGATAGAAGAAAATAGACAAAAATAAGTAGAATACAATGTTTCTTTTAATTATCAAATACCATCCTAACTCTTCATGAGAATTTTATTCTAGAGGAAGGGTTGGTTGATCCTTCCCAAGTTTCCAGCTGGCACAAAAAATATGATTATCGAAGATTGTTTGACCTTTCAATTAGGTAATCTATGACATGCATTCTATCATAGAGGAAGGGTCAACCGATCTTTATTCATGATGAACATTAATGATAATACCATATTTGAGGAAGGGTTGAAGAACCCTTCTTGGTCCCCTTCTTGATGATAATTATATGCATGAGAAAAAATCAACTGACCCTTCCAAGGTGTCCAACTAACATAGAAACTACGTTTGAGGAAGGTAGTTGTTATACCTCAATATTACACATTAAATCCTAGTGTCGCATCCTTGCACCGAGCGACCTAAATGACACTTCCCCTTAATGATCATTTGGACATCCAGGAGTGAAATCTATTGCCTGGACACTGAAAGAAACACCATACCTGCCACGTGTCACCCAGAAAGACCTCATCTGCAGGAATTATCGCACTCTGCACAATTGATGGGGTGTGATAATTAGGGTTACCACATTTTTCTCCTACCCTAGGGCGCGATAATACCACGTGATGCTCAAGCCTAGGGGCGTGATAATCCACTTTTATCCTTTTTGCCATAAACTATGGGATCTCACACTTCAAGATATTTTATTGGGATTTCCACCTTTGATTCAATCCCAACCCCCCTCTCTGTTTAGCAGGCTTGATCCACTAAACACTCTTTAGATCCATTATACTCTCTTGTTGGTTAAGCCTTCCCAATCCTATAAGAGAGAGGCATTCCATGGGCCAAAGGGAGGAATTTTGGGGCATCAAACCTATGATCATAAGCCTTTTGCAGAGATATCTAGAGGAAGGACTTGGAGCTAGAGTGGGCTTGGACATCAAGCAACTACTTTATAAGCACTGTTGAGTTCTCAATAAAATATAACTTGTCTTGTTTCCCTATTTATGTGTATTGATCATGATTCATTTACATAAATTGTATTCAGTAGAATATAGATCTAACTTGTGATTCAGTTATTTGGAAGATAGTGTGCATTTGTTTGTCATTTTGATCTCTACAGGTTCAACGCAAGGATCTCAGGATCAAAGACTTGATTAGACAAACACTGGAACAAAAGGTCAGTTGTCTTCTTTCTCATCTACCAAATGTCAGAACTGGAAACACTAATTTAGATCTAAGGAATGAGGTAGCATTTGTTTCCTTTTTTTCTTAGCATAGAGTTGATCTTTGTCACTTTATCCTAAGAGGGCTTCTTCTTATCCGTAGGAAGAAATCTCTACAACAGTAGTTCGACCCTTCCACTAGGTAAACTGTGACATGGAAACTATCATTGAGGAATGGCCGACCGAACCATCTCCATGGCCACCCTAAATTTGAATTCCATCTTAGAGGAATGGTTGTTTGAACCTTCTCTATTCTCAACCCTCATGAAAATTCTACACTAGAGGAAGTTTTGAATAACCCTTATGAGGTGGAAAACATATGTGAGAAATATACTCGAGGAAGGATCGAATGATGCTTCCATTAGTTAATCCAAAATGTGAATATCATCCTTGATGAAGGGTTTGATGACCCTTCTCTTTGGTCACACTGAATGACAATAGCATATTTGAGGAAGGGTCGGTATAGCATTCTCCATTACCTCCTTCATAGGAATCCTATATGGGAGGAAGTGTCGGCTGATGATTTCTACATGTAAACCTCAGAGAAAATGCCATATTTGAGGAAGGGTTGTATGAACCCTCTCCATGGTCGCCCTGAATGAAAATACTATATTTGAGGAAGGGAAAACTGACCCTTCTCCATTCGTTCAATTATTAGGAATTCTATATTGGTAGAAGTGTTGGTCGATGCTTATCCATGCTCCCTCTTTCAAGGAATCCATACTAGAGAAAGTTTCGGATGACCCTTCCATTAGATAAAGCTCGATGCAATTACCATCATTCAAGAAGGGTTGACCAACCTTCTTCTTGGTCACCCTGAATGAGGGTACCATCTTTGAGGAAGGGTCAACTGAAACTTCTCTTCCCCGTTCTAGAAATTCAATACTGCTAATAAGGAAAAAATTGCACTAAAATAATGTGAATTTTGTTTCTAAAAGTGTCGATATCAGCCTTTCAAAGGTACACAATTGTGTTATGAAAGTGGGATTTACCAAATATACTAACTTTTGACTAAACATCCTAACTTCCAGATACTTCCCCTCCATCATTTTTTTAATCCCCTACTTCTTCCTCTTAAGTATATTTATCAATATCCTAACATTGGGAGAAATCCCTCTATCATTTTTTTAATTCCTTGTTTCTTCCTCTTAAATATTTTGCTCATATCCAAATTTAGTTGTGCAACACCTAACATTTTTTCTTTGTCTAAAACAATGGTTATGCAAGCGTGACTATAATGAACATTTGATTTTTGTATCTCATTGCATAATATCAAAATGGAACACATTAGTAAATTTATTAATATTGAAGAGATGCAACAAGGTAATTTAAAACAAGTTATGATAATTGCTGCATTGCAGCGTTGCACTTTTTCAAAGCAACAGAAGGCAATCCAAAAAAGTTAATTAATTTAGTCTTTTGATCCCACATATTAAAAAACTACTAATATAATTATTAATTAAATTCATTGATCCAACATATAAAAAAGACAAAAGAGAGCAATTGATATTCAATAGTTTTACTTGAAGCAATAGTTGTTAATCAAAATCATTGAACCTGCCGTATAAAATTCAAATCAAGATAATCACTAATGAAAACTTTCAAACCTGTAGGTTATATGGCTTCGAAATAATATTCCAAAACATAAAGTAATTAAATTCCATTATTATCATTATTTGTGCATTCATAATATCACTATGACACCCATTGTTAAAATATCGAAATTCAATAGATCTATTAAAATAAAAATTAAGCAACAACATTCATTGCAATCTAGAGTTGTACTTTTTTTTTTGTAAATAGTTACGGAAACATAACACAAATAAAGTCTCATTCATTAACATCTCTTCCACTCTCAACATTATGATCCATATATTCTTGTTGTTCCTTATATATTTCAAGGACCTTCTAAGTTAATTTGTTTCCCTCCTGTCCATCCTACCCTTGGTGACCATGCCCACATAATTTTGTTTCTTTTGTGTCATTTAATCTTTAAATTGCTTAACGATTTCAATACCTAAGAATGAACTTGTATTGAAATCCACTATTTTTTTAATTGGCCAATATACAAGTCTACCAAGTTGTAACTTCGATGAGAAATTGTCACATGGAAACAAGAGTTCCTTCACCTGCACACCAAATGAAAAGGATTCCAAAATTTTTCCTTCAATGGAATTATGTTCATCTACATTCGTAAAAAAACCTGTTGTGATGCAATCTATATGATCTTAACATCTGTGTAACAATTTAAATTTTGTAAGAAGAAAATAAAACCTAGATTCATTTTGAGTATTGTTATCTCCTCTAGTAGAATCAACACTACTGATCTCCTTCAACACAACGTGTTGTAAAGAGTTGTCAACATGGTTAAAGATTTGTGATGCATCCCATTCAATTAAAAAAACCTTTTGCTTCTGACAATGTATTGGCATTAACCTCTTGATGCACGAGGCAATTTAATATCTTCTTTAAAAACCTTAGTAACATTTACAACGAGACATTTCCAATTAAATAGTGGATCTAGTGGATCTAAATAGTGGATCTACAATTTGAATATAATCAATATAATGCAAAACATAGATGAACATAAACCAATATAAATATTATGAGTTCATATAAACTATCTAAGTGAATTGGTGCTTCCATATTGTTCTTTATATTTCACAAACTTTTTTCCTAACATTTTAACATTAAATTGAATAGTTGTATACAAGTAATATTAGTAATAAATATGCCAAGATTGAAGAGTTGCAATAAAATAAAAACAAGCTATGACAACATTTTATTCAAGATTTGTTCATTTTAATAAATATTTAAGGCATCACCACTAAGTTAAAGTCTCATCCATCAACATCACTCCCACCCTCAATATAATGCTCCATTTGTTCTTGTTGTGCCTTAAGTGGTGTAAGGCATTTCTCAATGATTTTTATTATCTCTCTTATCCAACCTTCCCTTGGTGACCATTCCCATATGATGCTATTAACATCAATAAACATATTTTCCTCCGAACCAACAACCCATTGTTGTTTTTTATTTAAACAATTTCTATACAACTCTTTGAGGTCCTTTGATGTTTGACTTGGATTCCACCATTGAACCTCTACTTTGTAATATTCAATAATAACATCTAGATCTAGGTAAACACTTCCCATTTCCATACCCAACCTTATCACACAACATTCCTCTCGTGATTCTACTATGAGCATTTCCCCCTATACAACATCATCCTTTGGGTAGAATGCATCTCTAGGCTTGTTACATAGAACTACAGGATATAAATAATCAATAATGGAGATATTTTACCTCAAGTATGCTTCCATAACTTCATGTGAAAACATTATATGAGCATTATCTTTTATGTCATGTACTATGGATGGACATAAATTAGCTTTTGAGTGCTTAATGCTCTGAAATGGAGTATCAAAATACGTATATATATTATCCCAATAAACTATCTTTGGATGTCAATATTGTTCCCCTCCCTTATCAATCCCTTTATTCTAGAATTAAATATATGTTTATAATCCATTTTTTATTTCATCCATATCAGAAGGTCTCTTTTCTTGTATATTTAACAATTGAGGTTGCCCCATTGGAAATTTTGGATTCCCATAAATAAAAGAACATCGAATATTAATAGGAGGTGACCATGTTTCATCCCGTAGTGAGGATTTATATTGCATAACTAGCCTCTCATCAATGACTTGGAATTTGAAGAACTAGAATCTTTTGATACCAATGATCCATGAATTATCACATACAAGGTGTCGTTCCACAAAGCTCTTAAAGTCAAAAAATTCATCAATTAAATAAGGGACATAAGAATTGTGATCCTCACATATCCTATAAGTTTCCATAATCTCTAGTAGTGAAAATATGTATTTTCACATTAATTTAGCTGATAACCTCCCATAAGTTTCATTAATGTCTTGATGTGTGTGTCCCACGAGGAGGAAACTGACTTCAACAATGTCAAACACCCTCCTTGATGTTAAAATAGATGAAAATGCAAACACATAGTGATTTTTGTTATCGCTGGCACAATTAACCATTTGTAACAATAATATTGGTGGAAATTTTATACTTGAACTAAAATTTTTGTATTATCAATACTTTTATCATGACCTTGCATCTCATCTTGCATATAGATCAAACATTTTTCATAGGACTCAGATTGTAATAGAGATTCATGCAAAGGGTGCTTTAATGTTCCAATTTTGTAAAAAAAAATACATATTCATCCACCATTGGTTCTTCACGATCCTTTAGAAATTTATATAATGAAATTATAGTGAAATTTGAACCCATCTACATAAAGGAAAGATTGAGGTGGAAAAATCCACGAATCTCTTGTCCATGTGTAAGCATACTAGTCAAGGAAATGGAAGATTTATTACATTACAAATATCCTTTTCCTTATTACCCAACGTTGATGTATAATCCTTAGACTTATTCATCTTTCCATGCACAATGCTCAAGTAAGTGCTTGGACTCTTTTTGAACATAATATCTTGGCATAGTATATCTTGTGACAATTTGTAATATATTGATTATGGGCTATTTGTATTGCTCTCAATCTCTCCACTTTAGTTGGATTAGTGGCGTCCCTAAGCTTATTTATGAGTGAAATACAATCATTACGCCTTGCAAAGAAGTTGTTCTTCGTGATTGCAATATCCAGAAAGTGTTTTGTCATTATTTTTCTGAAATCTGATTGGGACAAGTAAGGAGAACCAATCCATTGGATGTCCTAATTAGCCAACTTGCGAAGCAAATCCTATTGTCATTATTTTTCTGAAATCGGATTGGGACAAGTAAGGAGAACCAATCCATTGGATGTCCTAATTAGCCAACTTGCGAAGAAAATCCTATTACACATTAGATGGCAATATTTTTGGAGGTACCCTTGTTCCATTTTGACATATTGAACGAGTTAGACGTGGAAGCATATATGAATGTTTCTCCACAATATTATTAATACCGACTATTATTGCGATAATATTTGATCTATATTTTTTCAATCCACCATTTCCATTCATGACTCTCAAATCACAATTTATAAATGAATCCTTAAAGTTCTAGAATGCAATTCTTTTTATTCCATAACATTTATACGATTCATTTTGATAGACATGTAATGTGTCAAACTTCATTGTAAGTAGGTTTTTCTTGTGTTTGGAAATTGGGGCATTTGATGTTAGAGAATTTAATACAAAATCTCTTTTTGAATTCTCATTCATGAGACACACCTTCTTATAACTTTCAACCATTGCATGTAATGGAATTTTTGAAATACAATGATTTTTACAACAAAATGTCGTGGTCATTTTGGCAAAGAATTCACTTTCGTCAAAATTTTCATCATATATTGTGCTCAACTTCCTTTTAACAGATGCACTCCCAATTTGGTGTTTTATAGGATTGTATGGTATTGTTGTCACAATTGTTTCATTGAAAAATATTCATTATCCATAGGTGGATACACCATCTATAGAGGAGATACGTCAAATGGTTTCCAAAAGATAACACTAGATTATTTTGTATTTTTTCTAATATCATATCTAAAGGAGTATCATTAAGATTAAGCATGTAGTTTGAAATCCATCTTCAGAGAGATCCTTTTGATAAACAATTTTTTTTTCAAAAGATGAATACTTTCTGGATTAAAACTCCAAATTACTTACCATACAATGGTGCAAATTGCACCACTTCTCCTTTCAAAGCTTTTGAAATTATTCCCATGGAAATATAAATTGGTTGTGAAGAACAACAATGGACTAGATTCACCTTTTATCCCACGAACTTAATGTTGTAATTTTGGTTCATTTGGGTCTTTGAACCTTCAAATTGCTTATCAATTTAATTATCTAGGAATGGACCTATATTGAAATTGACCATATTTTTAATTGTCCAAGATATAAGGTGTCCAAGTTGTAACTCCAATGAACAAAGGTCACAAAGCAACAATAGTTCCTTCACCAACACATCAAATGAAAATGACCCCAAAATCATTCATTCAAATGAATCATTTTCATTTGCATTTGTTAGAAGATCAATTGACAATACAATCTCCATGATCTGAACATCCGTGTAACAATTAAACTTTTGTAAGAAGAAATAAAACTCATACTTATGGAGAATATTTTTATCTTCAGTATTCGAATTAACACCAGGTTTCCCCTTCATCTCATCATGTTGTAAAGAGCATTTGATGTGATTAAAAATAAATGGTGCATCTGTTTCAATAAAATCACCTTTTTCATTCAACAATGTATTTGCACCTCTTGATGCATGTGGTAATTGAATATATCTATTAAAAACCTTAGTAACACAATGACACATCCATGTTTGATGTCATTGTTGTGCAATTGTTTCTTATTTGGAAATTCTATACCTTCAACAACTTTTATTCATTGAAAAAATGGTTGACATAGTGTTCAAAACCTAACATTCTTTGAGAATACTTTTTTGCTCATCTAAATTGACAAGAATACAACAAAACAATCCATATAAATAAAATGTAATAATCGTAGTCATTTAAAATAAATATAAATATAAATGAAATATATAAACTAAATGAGAATAAACCAATTTTTTTTTCCATAAGAAAAAAATCTATTTTCACTATTAAAAATGTACATTTGACTATGCAAAAAGAGGCTTCACAAAAGTGACATGGTGCTTTATCCTCTCACAAAACAAAACCTACTTTTCTCCAGAATAGTTTGTATCTATGATTCCTATCTTTATAACAAAAATTATGGAAGAGGAAGTGTTTGGAGACCCTTATAATGGATAACAATGGAAGGAGTGGCCAAACCTTCCACTAGATAATAATTGACAAGAATGAAATTCTTTGTGAAAGGGTTAGAGGATCCGTATAATGGATACCTTGAGGCATTGGAACCATTATAGTTAAGAAGTGTCGACTGACTCTTCTAGTGTATACCTAGATGGTTTGACACCATCATTTTGGAAGTGCCAGTCATCCATTCTCCACTGTCTCCATCCATGAGAACACTATGCTCGAGGAAGTGTCGACGGAACCTTTTAAGGAAATTCTATGGACAAGAAAGGATCGACCAACTCTTCAGTGAGCCCTTTTATGAGGTGAGGACAATTATAGAGGAAGGGTTGGTAGACCCTTTATGGGATACTGCTTGACGTGATTAAGATCACAAAGAAAAATATATATCATTTGATGTAGGTTTCTGTAACTGATTTGAAACCCCATAATATGGTAGTGGCATCATTATGGTGTCACCAATATCATATAAAGTGCTATAAATACATATTACTATGATAGAAGGAATTTATATGGAAAATTTTATTTGTTGAGATAATTATGTTATATGTCTAAATGTATGAAAAAGAGGGTCAAAATTTCCTTCTTAGGAGCAACATAACACATATTTTTATTGCTAAAGCTATGATGTGATAAGGGAGGTAGAGATTTATGTCCCCCAATATATGAAGAGAACTCTAATTACTTGGGGAATAATGCCAAGAAAGCACCCAACCAAGGTCAAGAAACCATTGATAAAGCTATCTCTAATGTGTAAATACACCACAAACCATCTCCCATGGAAAGTCCATCTTGGATGATCTGAGGGTTGAACATACACCATGTACCCCACATCTAGTGATGCACCCAAAACATGGTGTAAACACTTTCAAAGTAAACTAGGAGCTAACATCAACAAGATTTAAAAACCACAATTTCTAGACTCTTACATAAGGTAATAAAAAATATGACTAGATGGAGGTCTCTTCAAATGCAAAGTAATAATGTTCAAACAAACTTTTATGTATGTGCAAATCATTCGGAATATATATTATACCAAGGTTCATGGATGGAGGCAAGATGATAGAAAATATGATTTTTGGGTCAAGTGAATGAGGTGAATGAAATGCATTCATCCACCAACTATGCCTTGATATCCACAACAAATTGATACAATAGCCTTTAATGGAATGAAAAGAATAAATAGAAATGGAATAACATTAGACATTGCACATGGAAGATAAATATATGTTTACCATCAGCTGGATGAAGATTTTATTAGAGGTGACTAGTCTGTGTAATCATAGTTTGACCTTGCATTTGGAAGAGATAACAATTCAATTCCAAGAAATATCCTTCACAAATATCTATTAGGAGTTGAACACTCAAGCTGATACAAGAAACAACTTACTAATTCATGCTCCAACCTATGAGGACACCAATACTATGCGCAAGCAACAACTCATAGTGTTCAGGCACCAACCTGAGTGGATACTCCAATCTCCTTTCCTCTCTCCCTTTCCAACCGCCCTAACATATAGATGTTGTTGTATACTAACTTCAGATCTGCGTGCACTAAGATTTGCGCTCTGCTTCACTGAATTTTGTACTTATGATGTATTCTGATTTGGTAAGTGTTTCTCTTATACTGTATTATGCTATAGTTTCATTTTACAATATAGATGCTGTGCACATATACATTCACATGTTTCTTGCACCTTCCTCACAAATTCTCCTTCTGTCTGCGCGACTGTTCTGTGTCCCTCTACATTTATTATAACCTCACACACTTCTTCAAATCGTATTTCCTTTTATTCCCTTGGGCATTTCATTTATCCAAAGCTTGCAAATTTAGAATATTACTCCATTTTTTCTTCCAATCTTACTTATCATCCATCAACTTCACTCTTACTTATACTCAACTTGTTCAAACAATGTGTCCACAAGTTGGGGCTTTTCTAATGGTAACACCCCTTCTTCCTTTATTTATGGTCAAGCTTAACCAAGCATATTCCACTTGTCTTAACCCGTGTGAATGAAGTACCATGAATTTGTGGGTCTTGCGCACACTAGTTCATTGGCCTAGTCAGACTTGAGCACTAGAGTAGCATGACTAGGTGGGATTAAGGACTTGCACACATATTTATATATTTCTTCAAAATGGCACATAGACACTAAGTTCAACAACCTTTTTACATCATCCAACAAATTATTTGACATCATCCAATGAACTCTTTGACATCATCCAACAACTTCTTGACATCATCCAATGACCTCTTTGACATCATCCAACAATTTCTATGAAATCAATGAAAACAACCTCTTTAACATCATCCAACAACTTCTTTGACATCAATGAAAACACCAAAGTTCAACAATCTCCCCCTTTAGAATTGATGTAAACACCTTATGAAGCTGTGCTACTCCTGATCATGAATTCTTATGTACTAGCACTTTTGTTCTACTTGCACACAATACAATGCTCCCAGTGTATTCATGCCAGTTTGATCCTTTTCTCCATTGCACAACCTTTGATCAATATTTCTATGCTATTTTTCACTTCTCGTTCTTCCTGCACAATTCTATGTCACCGATACATGATTCATAATATCTCTCCCCCTTTGACATCAATGGAAAAGGGATGTCCCCCCTAACTTTATGCTTCATTCCCTTTATTTCTTGTTGCAAATTCTCCTTCACCTTGATTTTTTGTTCCTGTCTTGTATTGTGTGTTCAATCACATGTAATTTATTGTATCAATGCTGCATTGCAGTTGCTTCTCCTTAGTCTCCTTAGTCTCTTGCTTTATGTAAATTGCACTCTTGTGTTGGATGTTTCTATACTGCATGGTCCCTTATCTGCTTGTCTTTGCGCATAATGCTCTATTTATTTGATTTGATTGCACCAGATTTCTTCCATGTCAACTATTTGTTCCAATTGCTTCCTATGGATTCCTACTTTTATTTTCTTTCTTATGTTTTCAGTATCACTAACATTTTAGTGTGACAAATATGCATTGTTTGTTATACCTTTTTCGGCTATCATTAATGACAAGGATCTTGCATTGCTACCTTTTCTTAACCTCGCTTATCTCATCACACTTTTCAAAAACTCCTCGATTTAAACCATACTAACTTGACATTTGAAAAATCTGAAATGTGTGAAAATGTTTTGGTATGTCATTTATGACTCATGTACACGCGTGATTTAGTAGGATTTTTTCTTTGAGTGGAATATCTTTAATTTATGTCGACATGAATTGTTAGGCAATTTTCATTGTCTGCCATGAATGCAATTAACTTCGACATCCCTTCAATTTGATTCAAAGCACGCATACATGAATGCAATTAAATTCAATGTCCATTCAATTTTCTTTGAAGCATGCAAGTCGGTGACCTTCCAATCTATTTATGGGATGCTCACCATACATAGAGTCATCAAGATTTCCTGTTTTTTATCATTGTTTTCTTACTTCTGTCGTGATGTCTAGCTCTCTTCAACAAGTCAATGTAGCTATTGGTAGTATTTTTGAGTTAGTCCAGTCTCAACAATAAGAGTTCGCAGCCAATTTAGAGAGTCGCATGTCTCAAATCAAGGAAGCACATGTAGGGGAGTGGTATGCCCAGTCTCAAGTGAATAAGAGGAATGTGCATGAGATTTTGGTCTTGAAATACCGAGTTGGGTCATTAGAGTAGTAGAAGGAGAAAATATTGATTCTTTTGTAGTAGTTGCAAATGATCATAGCCATATTAGTCTTACCAACCAATTTTCACAGGAGCTCAACTTGTACCAATTTCTACAGGATTTCAGTTCCGAGCAATCTTCATCGGATCTTCAATTTGTGTGGCCACTTGATTGTTTTAATTATATGCAACCATATTCATTGGATCTTGAACTTCATCTGTTTGCGTAATATTTGGATCATATCACTGAACAATCTTCATTATACCTCTAGCTTCTCTTGTAGGCACCCGAAGGATGATTTTTGTATTCCACCTGTTTTGTTTATGAAAGAGAAACACTTTTGTAAAGTAATATGCCTGTCAAGGCTCATGCATTCTTATCGTTGTTAGTCTTGTGTGAGAATATCCTTATATGTATGTACTGTCCTTCGCAACAATGAATTTCCTCTGACATATTTTCCACTTATGGCCTATTTGTATATCACTTTCTTTTGTAAGAACTAATATGGTTGAATAAAAATGTTTTTTTTTCTAGCTGTACTTTGTTTTGTGCGATATTGTTTTCCCCTCTTTTATTCATGTATTTCCATCATAGTCGCATTTTAATTGATGACACCTTCTAAATAAAAATAGCCAATTTCATTTTTCACATATTAATTTTTTTTGTCGTGGTTCTGTTCTGCGCACAATTTGTTCACTAATGTATCGCTCTTCGCAACATTTCCCTTCTTGCAAATTTCTTCTCCTGAAATCTTACAATTTGGGATTTATGACCAAAGACATTGCACAGAGCCTCGTACTATGTCCCTATTTGTCACGTTTCTCAGCTTCAATTGATTTCATCTACTGAGTGCTTATTATCCTTCTGGTAGTGCAACACTTGTTCCATGATACTATTATTGCTCTGGATATTATTTTGCTTCACGGACTGCTCATTATTCTCTCTAGGTCTAAAGACATACAGGAGCTAGGTCCTATTATTTTATTTTTACTTTCCAGACCTTCTTAACAACTTCCTTTTCTTGTTTGACTACACTATCTGAGGTTAAATGAAATGTGTCTTTTTCTTCATTTATTCTCCATACTTGGTTAATCTTACTATATTAACCATTTTCCTTTGATAATGAATTTATTGACCTTTTGTAGATTTGAGCTTTATGACATAGAGCATCACAACATCTTACTTTTGTGCATCCTACAATTTTTGCAGATCAAGGCTTTGTGACCATAATTGCTACATGAGAATCAATAGCCATTAAAGAACTCATACCTGGTCACTGGAGGATTCCTTCTTGATGCCACGTTCTTCCTTAACTTTCCTTGAGCTGAGAGAGTTGTTCTTGGATAGGTATTCTAATATATTCTCTTAAAGTAGTCATATTCCTGATTGTTTGTATCATTTTCTTCATTTTATGAGGATGTTCCTTCTTGACTGACAATCATACTACTATAAACAAGACCTGTTTTATATTTTGATGATCTTTGCATGTTGAGAATGTTATCTAAAATCATGGTTCCCTTTTCAAATTTAATCCTTGTCTCTAGTTCTATACCTTCCTTGACCAAGTCTTCTTTCAGGGAGATGATATCTAGATTTTTATTTTGACAGGTTTCATCCTTTGCTTGAATTTGATCTGGAAAATCCTTCTTGGATATCTTGGCTTCTTTAGTTTGACTATTCAACCTTTATTTGATTTCTTCTGCTTCATTTTTTAATCTTTTACCCTCTTCCTTTTATTTTTGAAGCTGGTCCTGTTGTAAGCTAATAATTTTGATGGCATCATAAATCTAGTCCTGAGACCTTTGCAGCTGATCTCTTATAGATTGGTTTTCCCCATTTGATTTGGCCATCCTTTCTTTTCCCTTTTGTTCAACATCCTCTCTTGAATTTTTCAGTTCCTCCTTTAGATATGTGATCTCTTTGATTAGATTCTGGATTCCTGAGCTTTCAAGTTCTCCTTTTAGATGGATTTTGAGCATGCATATTTCCTTGAGTAGCTTATGATTTTTTATATGGATAATTGTAATGTACCAAAATCAAATATTTGGCACACTAGCTCCAAAGACTCAAAACTAGGCCAAAGAGGGTTAGGTTCAAGGGTGATGGAATATTGGGGCACACTTGGGATGGTTAGTGACCTCTGTTATGCAGGTTTTTAGTTTTATTCAGACATCAGAAACTTATGTGCAGAGTGAGAGTGGTTTGGGAATTACTTGGAGTGATTTGGAGTGAGTAGGGCAATGCGGAACAACACATGGTAATGATTTCCAAACGGACCAAAATGGTGCCTAGGAAACTCAATTTTATATACAACCACTTGGGATGGATTCTACAGAGTTTCAAGTTTCTACAACAACTTATGATTTGTAAATTGGACCTTCTAGGAGAAATTTAGAACTGAAACAATGATAGATAATCAAATTTGACTAGTGAAAGAGCTAGGGTGATGAATATGGTCATGGATGGAATGGTTGTGTGCAGGTAGGGAAGAGACTCTGCGAAAAATGGATGTAGGTGGTATGCATAAATGTACATAGATTCAAGCTTCATCATTCCTTCATGTATATCATTAGGGAAGAGGTGGATTTCCCAGCACATTGACCAATGACACTTTCGATAGTGCATCATGCCTAGGAAGCCTCCATTGGTTAGAAAAATGGATGAAAGGCATCAAACACAAGAATTGTGTGGAACCTCCTCTGATCCTAGTGTTCAATTGGGTTCCACTAACAATCACAGGGATCAATGGAAGCAAGTTTGGGAAGCAGGATTTAAGAATTGGAAATTTTGGCTTAATGAGGAAGCTAGTTTCCAAGGGCTTTCAAATGGTGTACGACCTCAACCAAATTGTGCAAGGAGGGTATGTGCAGGACCAATTTTGATTTTGGATAACCATAAGTAACATCATATTGACAAGGGAATGTGTTTTGTACAGTCAATTAAGCTTAATTCCAAGATATGTCAATATACATGCAATATGGAGACAATAGGCAAATGAGAGAGAGACACAATACAGATAAAGGGAGCTTTCTTTTATTGAAATCAATAGTATGGACCATGTACATCAAAATGTATTCTAAGAGAATAAATGATAGCAACATATAGAATATAGAGAGGAGAGAGAATATGATCTATCAACACCAAATCCTTTGCATAACATATGATCCACTATAGAAGCCCCACATACACATGCATGAAATAAAAAAGAGAAAATGTGTGATACTATCCTAGGAACGCAAGCATATGAAGGTAGCTTGAGTATGTAAGCTCAATATCATAAGAAGCAGTTGATATGACCACTGGAGAGATGTAGAATACCTATAGAAATTGTGATAATGTAGCACAATCAAACCCAACATTAGTACTGGATCAATACAACACCATGAGAAGAGCAAGATGTTCAAATCCACTTCATCAATGCCTTGGTTACTTAGTTGCAGAAGGGGGCCATCACCCAACTATTGACAAGGGGAGGATCACCCAAGTCTAGGTAGCACTAGGATTCCCATCAAAATCAACAATATCCAAATGCATTCCTTTTCCCTTCACCTTTTCCTCCTTTTAAAAGCCAAAAATTGATTAGTTTCCAATACTAGAGAGTAATATAATGGGCCAATGAAAACCATTAGAAAAATTAGTTTTCCCACCTAGTCAATACTAGTGGAAAATACCATGGGAATCCCAAAAATCATCAACCATGTAGCAAGTGGTTTCCAACTTCCTTTCTTAATGTGTAGTATCCTTGGGGAAATGCGAACAAGATTGTTTCCCACTTATCTTGGCTCATAAATGTCCATCAAGTGGTCTTAAGCGCTCCCCAACTCATTCCCTAGATTTAAGGAACCTCGCCAAGTCAAAAGTGGAATTTATTTACTTTCTTATCCTTTCCTAAGAATTAGGATCCAAGTTTTCCCACTTTTCTCCACCATCATTATTCCATCCTAACCAAATTCCTTGAGTGCCCTTTGACCCAATTTAATCATAAATTTCCCACTTAAATTCATAATTACAATTTGACTTGAGAAAATATTCTCCAATTAATTCCCAAAATATTATTTTTGCTCCATAATTCGAATTGGGAATTATTTGTGGCTGAATTATCGTTTTAATAATTATTTTTGGACCTTAGGATAATTTGCTTAGGCAAATTTAATTTTGTTAGCCACCATGTTAATTTTTTACGAATTTTTCCTAGGTGACCTTGGCCAATTTTCCATAGGCCAAAATTGGAGACATGACAATAACTCTTCAAGTTTATCTTCTAATGAATCAATTCCAAGCTCCTTTGTTTTACATGTTTCATCCATTTCCTATATCTGACTGCCATTTTTTTACTCATCTTCTTTCTTTCTCAAGGTTTCCATAATAGTCTCTGCAAATCCTTTGAATTTTTCTATAGTATTCTTTTGAGTATGAATAATATGTTTTGCTTCTTTAATAGATATATTATTAAAATCTTCTAGGTTTTTGCAACCTACTTGATATTTCATTTTTCTTAAGCATAGGATTTCTAACTTGTCCCAAATTTCATGAGCTGATGACTGAGACCCAACCTTGGCCTTTACATCTCCTGACGGAGTGTTCAATATAACATTCTTAGCTATTTCATGATATCTAAGGAGACATTTTGCAGTGTTGTTCTTTGGTTTTCCTTTTGGAGGAGCATATCCTTTCTCCACTATATCCCATGCCTCTAAGTTTTGCAAAGTGATCCTTCATTGCAGTGATCCATGGATACTAATTACTTCCATCAAATTTTGGTGCTTCATCCATTTTTGTGCAATGATATACCTTCTAGTGATTAGACCAATTCTGAAGGAACCCGCTCTAATGCCAATTGTTGGAATTGTTAATGATACTGAGAGGGGGGATTGAATCGGTGTCATGTGCAGATTTACAAATAAATCACTTTTTAACACATGAACCAATTTCTATTTAAAATCATATCCATAAAAACAAACTGTGCGCAGATAATTGAAAAAAATTATGTGTGTGTGTGTGTGTATAAAATGAAACTATAGAGAAATATGGGATACACCAATATCCATTGATGTGAGCACCGAATCACTCAGACACCCCTTTGATTGGGACACCAATCCCACTGGAAAGTGCCAACTTATAGATTGCATGATTCAACTCGTGAGGGCACCAATCCTCTACACAAGAACCAATTTGTTGATTTAGGCTCCAACCCGTGAGGAAACCAATCCTATGTGCAAGCACTAACTCGCAGTGTTCAAGAACCAACATGAGTGGAGACTCCAATCTCCTTTCCTTGCCCCGTCCAATCACCCTGAGATATAGATGTTGTTGTATACTGAATTTAGATATGCATACACTAATATTTTTGCTATGCTTCACTGACTGTTGTACTTACTTCTGATGTATTCTTATTTGGTAAATGTATTATAATGTATTTTCTATAGTTCTGTTTTACAATACAGATTCTGCGCACATATGCATTCACATGTTTCTTGCACCTTCCTCACAAATGTTCCTTATGTCTACACAGCTGCTCCTTGTCCCTCTACATTTCTTATAACCTCGCACACTTCTTCAAATAATATTTCCTTTTATTCCTTTGATAATTTCATGTCTTTGAAGCTTGCAAATTCAGAATATTACTCCATTTGTTCTTCCAAGCTTACTTCTCATCCATCAAATTCACTCTTATTTATACTCAACTTGTTCAAACAATGTGTCTACAAGTTAGGGATTCTCTAAATAGTAACACCCCTTCTTCCTTTCTTTACAATTAAGCTTACCCAAGCATCTTCCACTTGTCATATCCTGTGTGAATGAGGTACCATGACTTTGTAGGTCTTGCACACACTAGTTCATTGGCTTAGTGGGACTTATGCACCGGAGTACCATGACTAGGTGCGATTAAGGACTTGCACACATATTTATATATTTATTCAAACTGGCACATAGAAATTCCAACAACCTTTTTTCATCATCCAACAACTTCTTTGACATCATCCAACGACCTCTTTGACATCATCTAACAACTTCTTTGGCATCATCCAACGACCTCTTTGACATCATCCAATAATTTCTTTGACACCAAGGACACAACCCTCTTTGAAATCATCCAGCAACTTCTTTGACATCAATAACAACACCAAAGTTCAAGAAAATTATCTAAGAAGGGTATATCGTGGACATGGTTTTAGGGTGTAGAAAAAGAGTAAAGTATGAGAAATGGTTTGAAAGATATAATTTTTGAGTTATTTAACATGAGAAACGATCATTTCGATAAGGGATTCAAGTATTTAGGTTTCATTTTGAATCCTAACAATTAAATGAAGAGTGGTTGGTTGTGGATTTAAAAAAAATTGATGATATAATCTCATGATGGTGCTTCAATTGGTTGTCTCGGGGAGGACACTTAGTTGTGGTCAAATCAATGCTTGAGAGTATACAAATTTTTGGGTTATCTATAGCCCATGTGACGAAGGGAATTATTTAGCAGATTCGAAATAAATGCTACAAATTTATGTGGTCTGGTACGAAAGAGGAGGAAGGTATTCCACTTGTTAAATTGTTAAGGCTTGCTAAATCAAAATACCTTGGTGGATGGGGCTTAAAAACATAGATCTGTATGCTCAAGCTTTAGCATCCAAAATCCTTGAAACCATGTACTTGGATAATAGCAGTCTTGTTGTAGTCAATCAAGTTGTATAGTTACTAGTAAACATCATGTAATATTACACAAGCATTCACATGATAAGAAGAAAGACAAAGTAATGGATATGGAAGAAACAAGTATTCTATTACTTAGCAGAGACTGTACAAATAATATATACAGAGAATAATACTACGTTTGTTTCTATCTTGTCCAGTTCTCTAGCCTATATTTATATGAATTACAGGGAATTACTTAAGGGTCTTGTCATTTCAACCAACTGACAAGTTCAGGTCGAAAACATGGAATCAACAAGTAGTGAGACGACAGTCCTAGTCGGTTTAGTGACTAGGATCCTCCAACATATCCCCCACCAACAAAATGCTTCTTCGTCCCGAAGAGAGCATGAAGTAATACATCAATGGAATTTTGCTGCTACTTGTTGGCACACAAACTAAGTATAGATAGTGGTTGAATCTGAACTGAGACAAACTACTACCATGGATGGACTCTTTCCGGTCAAGGGGATTTATTTATGCTTTGGTTTGCTTCGTTTGTTTGCTTTTGGTTGGGTAGAATCTTGTCGATTTGTTTTTCCTCATCGATCACATTTACTTAGTCGATAATATCTACTCCATCAGTCCTTCACGCTAGGTGGTATTTTAGTTGTCTGCCTTCTTGCATCGCCATTGTTGGTGCCATCACTCCAATCTATCATCATGCTAGACCTTCCACTACCCATATTTTAGTCTCCTTTTATACTATTTATTTCCATTTAATTCAGTTAAACCTTTTCACGTCCCCTCCCGTTGATCCGATGCAAAGGAAGAACATGGCAAACCTTCCAAGGCTTGTTTGTAAAGAACTCAACCCCGTTCATTTAACAGAATTCTCAATAAATAAAAAACTTATGTGTGCAGATTCATACTCAATATAAACATAGCAGAAATAAACATTATCCACACACAACTACATCATGCATTCAACATACCAATAACAGTCATCAAATTAAACATTGCAGAGCAAAAAATTAACATAATTCAAACCACAGAGAATACTTATCTTTAAGATGAAACTGTCCAACAACTAGATATGTGAGAGAAACATTCCATCCAACCATAGGTCTCTGTCCATCTTGTATTCTTTCAGTTGAGAGGCCACCCTCGAGCTGGGATGTGTATCCACTAAGGAGGAACTAGACAGACTCACTCACAACCATGATCTCACACACATAGTCATGCTAAGCCAACACACGGTTGGATTTATCAAGCATGCAAGAGACAAATGAGGAGGATGTTAATCCAGTGAGCTCAACCACAGAGCTACAGACATCTCAACTAAACTCAAATAGTCATGGCACCCACAATACCTACCACATCCAACACAAGGAATGTCCCCTTCTCTGCTGCACAGTCCCTCCGGCATCCATTCCCTCTAGTTCTCTCCAGGGTGGGCATAGAAAGGTCCAACTGCTAATTTTCTTGAGATTCTAGCCTTCACTGGGTTTATCAAGCAATCCAATCCTTTGTTCAAACATTCAAACTTGGATTTTCACAATTCGGTGAACAAATAACTCAATCCCGTAATTGGATTTATGGGCAGTAAAAACTGGGTTTTCCGATGGATTTCGGGGTATCTAATACTCTCAATTTCACCCCAAGGTTCATATCTATGGATCCCCCATTGGATTTCACTGTCAATACCAAATTCTGGGCGTTTATGGCACTTCAAAACGTGGGTTAATTCACAGTTGCGATTTCTGGTTTTTCTCACTACTACGCATTCGTAATGGATGAAAATTGATGATGTGATGTTCAACAATGGAATGAGAATGAAGAAGAATGAATTCCCATGAGGTAGGGTGACTTGTGACCATACAAGAAAAACAGAGCCCATACCTGCCATACAAATTTATGGGTTTCCCATGCTCCATTGAAGCCATGGACTGATTTCTCAACAAATTTCTTACAACTAAATTAAATGTCAACAGGGAAAGTCAAATGGGTTCTCAAAATATCATTTGACAGCCTATGGTTCAATCCCACAACCCCCTCACCACTCCCTAGTGGAATACAGATGGCCCCTTCTCACTAGTTGTTTCCATAGCCAGTTTTGGTATTTTATTCCAATATTAAATATTTACATCAATTTACATTATTCCATGGCTTAATAGCACATGCATACCATAATATCAAATACTTTCCTTTCTAAATAAAATACGAGCATACACTAGTGGGGCCTTGGCCTTAAGCTCCACGCTAAGAAAACACACATCGCATGTACACAATGTTACATAAAATCCAATATATCATAAGGGTCAAAATGGGGGTATTACATTCCCCTCCCACTTAGAACAACACCGTCCTCGGTGTTCTCAAAATTGAACAAAAATGGAAATGCCTCTCTCATGGCATCCTCCAGCTCCCATGTAGCCTCATGGGGACTAAGATGCTCCCATTGGACCTTTACCTTCTCGATGGCTCTGTTCCGGAGCAAGGTGACCTTCTTGTCAAGGATGCGCATAGGCTCTACTTGGAACTCTCCCTCGGGTTCCACCTGTATCACATTCCAATCAATCATATGATTAGGATCATGTACATACTTCTTAAGCAAAGATACATGGAAAACATTATGAACTATTATATTAGCAGGAAATGAAATTCTATATGAAACTAGCCCTATCCTATCAAGGACTTCAAATGGCCCATAATATCTTCGTTCCAACTTGGCACAAATTCCCAACTTGAGAGAAATTTTCCTTGGTTTCACTCTCAAATAAACATGATCTCCAATCTGAAATTCCTTATGCACTCTTTTCAACTCTGCATAACTCTTTTGTCTGTCATGAGCTACCTTTAAATTCTTCCTGATATTAGCAAATTCCTGTTCCATTTCCTTGATCATCTCTGGTCCAAGTACTACCCTTTTCACTGGGCTATCCCAATTCACTGGAGTCCTCCATCATTTTCCATACAATGCCTAAAATGGACTCATTCCCAATGATGCGTGATGTCCATTATTGTATGCAAATTCTACCAAGTGTAGATAACCGTCCCACTTGGACAGTTTATCCATCACATACATTCTCAGCATGTCTTCAAGAACCTGATTCACCCTCTCAGTTTAACCATCTGTTTGAGGATGATATGTTGTACTGAAATTCAATCTAGTTCCCAATTCCTGAAATAATCCTTTCCAGAAATTTGAATTCAACTTTGTATCACAATCATAAATTATTGCCTTGGGAAATCCATGCAATCTGAATATCTCTCTCATGAAGATATTTGCAATGTCATTAGCCTTGTGAGTGGACTTGACTAGAATAAAGTGAGCTACCTTTGATAGCTTGTCCACCACAACCATGATTGAATCATGCTTCTTCACTGTCATGGAAAGACCTGTTATAAAATCCATAGAGATCACTTCCCACTTCCATTCTGGAATGGGTAAGGGCTGCAACAATCCTGTTGGATGTTGGTGCTTTGCCTTGACCTGTTGGCACTTTTGACACCTAGCAATGTACTCAGCTATGTCCTTCTTCATACCATGCCAAAAGTATTGTTTTCTTGCTGCTATTATAGTTTTATGGTATCTCGGGTGTCTAGAATACGGAATTTGATGTATTTCATGCATCACAAGCTTCTTCAAATATGCACTATTTGGAATGTACAATATGGTACCATGATAAATGAGAACATCATCATCACCTAGCTGATATCTTTCACTTTCTTCATCCATATTACCCTGCTGCAACTTCTCTTTAATTTGAAGTTAAGTTTCATCACTAGTTTGAGCTTCTAGAACTCTTGTCTTCAAATATGATTTACACACACTTAATGCTGCAACATGAAATTTTCTGCTAAGAGCATTTGCAACCTTATTCTCTTTCCCTTTTACATGCTTAATTTCAAAATCAAATTCACAAAGAAATTCCATCCACCTATATTTCCTAGCATTCAAGTTTGGTTGGTCAAACAAATACTTCAAGCTCATGTGGTCTATCCTTAGCTTGAATCTTCTCCCCAACAGGTAATGTCTCCACATCTTGAGAGCATGTACTATGGCTGCTAATTCTAAATCATGCGTGGCATAATTATTTTCATGCTCTTTTAATTTCCTTAACTCATAGCAAATCACAAACCCTTCTTGCATGAGCACTCCACCCAGCCCTTCAATGCAAGCATTTGTGCACACTACAAAATCCTTCTTTGGATCTGCTATCTTCAAAATAGGAGTGCTGGTAAGTAGCTCCTTTAACTGCTGAAAGCTTTTCTCACACTTTTCAAACCATACAAACTTGATATTCTTCCTCTGCAATGAAGTGATTGGATGATATATCTTGGAGAATCCTTCAATGAACCTTTTGTAGTAACTAGCAAGACCCATAAAAGATCTAACATTTGAAACATTCCTTGAAGTAGACCAATCCATAATGGCATTAATCTTTTCTGGATCCACTACAATTCCTTTTTCAGAAATAACATGACCCAAATATTGCACCTTCTTTTGGTAAAATTCACACTTGCTTAACTTGGCATACAACTGATGTTCTCTAAGGACTTGCAACACCATCCTTAGATGCTCATCATGTTCTTCTTCATTCCTTGAATAGACAAGAATGTCATCCAAGAACACAATCACAAACTTATCCAAATATTTGTTTAAGCCACTATTCATGAGGCACATGAACGTGGTCGGTGCATTGGTAAGACCAAATGGCACCACAGTGAACTCATAATGACCATATCTAGTTCTGAAAGCCGTCTTGTGAATTTCTTCTTCTTCTATCCTCACTAGATGATAGCCAGACCTCAAGTAAATCTTTGAAAACACTTTAGCTTCCTTCATTTGATCAAATAAGTCATCAATTCTTGGAAATGGATACTTATTCTTGTCTATCACTTTATTTAGCTTCCTATAATCAATACACAGCCTTAAAGTCCCATCCTTTTTCTTAACAAATAGCACAGGTTCTCCCCAAGGAGATACACTTGGCCTGATATACATTTTGTCCATTAACTCTTGTAGCTGCATCTTTAACTCTACCAATTCCTGTGTGCTCATTCTATAAGGAGCTTTGCAATTCGGCGCTACCCCTGGAACAAGATTGATGGTAAAATCAATATCTCTCTTTGGTGGTAGTCCCGACACTTCATCCAGAAACACATCTTGGAACTCTTGCAACAATGGGAAGTCCTCTATCCTTGGTCCTTTTTCCTCTGGTGAATTTGACATATGAACTGCATATAATTGACAACTTTTCTTATAAAAAAATTTCATCTATAAGGCTGAAATCTGTTTTACTGAAACTTGCTTGGGAATTCCTCTTACCAATCTTGGCGTTCCCTCTTCATCAATGTACTCAAGTGCTTTCTCATAACAATCCAACTTGGCCTAATGTCTTTCCAACCAATCCATGCCAATTAAGGCATCATAAGATCCTAATGGTAGTACATTTAATTCTTCATGTGTGTGGAGTCCATTCAATTTTATGGGGCACTCCACCACTACTTCACTTATTTTTCTCTTAGTCCTTGTGGCTAATTGAACTAGCCAAGACTTATTATGCTTCACTTTTCTAAGAGAACAACCTTCGACCACTTTTGGAGAAACATAACTATGAGTAGATCCTGGATCAATCAAAATAGAAATAGATTACTTAGCAATCTTACCTTCAACTTCCACCACGGATGATTGATGGTCTGCCTGATTATTATCCAACGCTGCATAAATTCGAGGCATTTCCCTTGCCATATCCTCCACTGTAGCTGCTCGCTTTAAGTTGTGCAAGCTCTGTGGATTCCCCTTCCGATGTGGACAATCCTTAAGCATATGGTTTTCTCCACATCCCCAACACTAAAGTGGCCCTTTTGATGTCTTTTCTGCTGCTACTACTGGCTTGTTTCCACTTCGTGCTTGATAGCCCTGTGGAAAGTTTATTGGCTTATTCTTGAATGGTGGCTTGAATCCACTTTTCTTTTGATCAAACCTCCCTCTTGGATTTCCTTTCCATGCTGGGTGAACCTCTGATTTTCCCTTATTATGCTCATAGCAATGCATTGCCATTCTAATGGCTTCATCAAGACTTGGTGGATTAACAAACTCAATTCTATATTTGAAACCTTGAGGTAGGCTTCCAAGGAAGCATTGGATCTTTATCCTCTCATCATTGATATAGTCCACATACCTCAACAATTCCAAAAAATTGTGGACATGCTCATCCATAGATTTCTGTCCCAATCTGAGTTCATTGAACTCTTTCCTCTTACTGTCATAATACCTAGCAGAAAGGTATTTTTCTTGAAATACTTCTTAAATCTTTCCTAGTTGATCTTCCTTTCATTGATCCCTTTAACTTCCAAGAGGTTATCCCACCAAATTGAAGCTCTTCCATGTAGATTGTAATTGGAAATTCTGGCCTTTTCATTTCCTGAGTAATCATGAATCCTGAAATATTTCTTCATCCCAAGAAGCCATGCCTCTGCCTCTTGGCCCGTCTTACCCTCTCCATCAAATGTGAGAGGTCTCGCCTTCCTTAATTCTCCCTGTGGGATGCCTTTGAATTTCTTTTTTCCCTCAAATATGTTAGACGCATGCCTTGGACTTCTTTGAGAACCTCTGGAGTCACATGACTTGCTAGAATAAGATCTTGAGGAAGGTGTTCTATGCTTCTTGCTCATAGGACTCTTCCTTGGGCTTAGAGTCATCTTCCTTGAATGACCTCTAGAGCGAATCTCTGCATCTCTTCCTTCTTCACCTACATTGCTTGGGTTGGACCCAAGTTTTATCCTCTGCTGCATATCTGCGAGGATCTGCAAAATAGCAGCATTGAGCTGGTTTTGTTCTTCCTGAGCCTTCATCAATCTTTCATTGAAGTTTATCATGGTCTCAACCAAATTCTGTGGAGTTATTTTCTCCCTTCTCCCATTGGATTCAGTCTCATCATTCCCTTCTTGTACATTTTCTCCTAGCACATCTTCCTCATGCTCATAAGGATCTTGAGCATCATTTATGGTCACCATTTTCCTTTGGAGACCCTTTTACTTGTATGTTGCTTCTGCTACAACTATTTAAATCGTATGAGTTGCAAGCACTGTGCATTATGAAAATATTTGTTAGACATCTTAGGAATGCATATAGAAACATACAAAATTAATATTTTAACATAATTAACTCATGGAATAATTCACATAGCTGTTATGCATTCATTTCTTTTGCCCATTCATGCAATCTGGAAATTGCCCATATTGTCAAAATAGTCACTGACACTGTTCTGCTCTACATATATATGATGTATGATAAACTTATTCAAATTAGGGTTATGCACCATTGTTCCCTGCTGTATAATCTTTCTAATTCCTATCCACGTGCTTCATTCTGACTTCGGATGTGGGAATTACATTACTTCAAAAACGACAATTTTTACCAAAATTCTGCACTTTTACACAGTTGCAAAATATCCTGAACTGCCAACTTCAGCCACTTGTAGAAGCAAATATAGAAAGATTTAGGAAAACTTTTCTACCGGGAGAAGTTATTCCATACAACAAGGAACACTCAGCAACTTGCAGTTCTCTGTTCCGATGCACCTTTCATTTTATATAAAATTTGGGGTTTGACTACTTTTAACTTTTAACTTTTTCCAAAATTTCAAATTTGCCAAAAATGGCTTTCCCAAACTGTGCATTTATGGAAAATCTTTGTCTAACGTGAATTGTCTGTTTTAATGAGAGTATGAAATGTTGATTTTAGTAATTTTCTTGAATCCTTCATCTAAGGTCTCTTTCATCCACTGCAAGCTTTTCAAAATCTCCAAAAAGTGGCCTGGAATAGTGCTTTTCGGCCTTCTCACTCACCCCGACTCCACATCCTTTGGAGTTTGGCTCCAAAATTCCAAACTTAACACTGTGCCTACTCCATGTCTGCTCCATATCAGTTTCAACTCGATCCGAACTTCTGTCAAGCATCGAGACACTGATTTGTAAAAGCCACTAATCCCAAATTTATGCCAAATTGGAGCATAATGGGCTTGGGATCTTCACTGGACCTTTCATGGCCTTCGTTAATGGCCTCAAAATGCCATTGAACTCATCCAATTCTGATACTGCAAGCTCCTGCTATCCAAAAATCGAGTTTCAGGCTCTCTCTCTCTCTCTCTAATCCCGCAATCCACAATTCGTACTGCGGGTGCAGAAATGCCAATTTTCCAACCCAAAAAATACTCCTTTTTGTAATCATGCAATCCCACAATCTGCAATCCGTATTGTGGGTGCGAAAATGCCAATTTTCCAACTCAGAAAATACTCCTTTCCGCAATTCCGCAATCCGTACTGCGAGTGCAGAAATGCCAATTTTCCAACCTGGAAAATACTCCTTTCCGCAATCCCTTAATCCGCAATCCGTACTGCGGCTGCGGAAATGCGGAAAGTCAAAACGCAAATTCAAAATTTTAGCATTTCCACAATCCACAATCCGCAATTGCGGGAAGCCACAACGCAAAATTTGAAAATCTTTGTTTTCGCAATCCGCAATTGTGGAAACACCTCTACTACGGCAACTTGCGGGGCTCATATCTCCTTTGTCCCTTAACCAAATAAGACAAGTCTGGTACCATTGGAAATCTCTTGCAGAGCTCTATACAACTGTTTGATCCTCTGCCACACCTGAGAACTCTGATCCTGACATTTTTCCAATCAAAATGTTGCACAAAAATTCATCAATACCACGCTAAAACACTCTGATATCTGCCTGTAACTAACAGCTTGGCCCAAGTAGCCCCAGTGCTGCAACATGGGCTCTGATACCACTCTGTCACGTCCCCTCCCGTTGATCCGATGCAAGGGAGAAACATGGCTAACCTTCCAGGGCTTGTTTGTAAAGAACTCAGCCCCGTTCATTTAATAGAATTCTCAATAAATAAAAATTATGTGTGCAGATTCATACTCAATATAAACACAACAGAAATAAATATTATCCACACACAACTACATCATGCATTCAACATACCAATAACAGTCATCAAATTAAACATTGCAGAGCACAAAATTAACATAATTCAAACCACAGAGAATACTTATCTTTAGGATGAAACTGTCCAACAACTGGCTATGTGAGAGCAATGTTCCACCCAACCATAGGTCTCTGTCCATCCTATATTCTTTCAGCTGAGAGGCCACCCCCGAGCTGGGATGTGTATCCACTAAGGAGGAACTAGACAGGCTCACTCACAGCCATGATCTCACACACATAGTCATGCTAAGCCAACACACGGTTGCATTTATCAAGCATGCAAGAGACAAATGAGGAGGATGCTAAGCCAATGAGCTCAACCACAAATCTACAGACATCTCAACTAAACTCAAACAATCATGGCACCCACAATACCTACCACACCCAACACAAGGAATGTGCCATTCTCTGTTGCACAGTCCCTTAGGTGTCCCTTCCCTCCAGTGCTCTCCAGGGTGGGCATAGAATGGTCTAGCTGCTAATTTTCTTGAGATTCTAGCCTTCACTGGGTTTATCAAGCAATCTGATCCTCTGTTCAAGCATTCAAACTTGGATTTTCACAATTTGGTAACCAAATAACTCAATCCCGTAATTGGATTTATGGGCTATAAAAACTGGTTTTTCCAATGGATTTCGAGATATCTAATACTCTCAATTTCTCCCCAAGGTTCATATCTATGGGTTCATATCTATGGATCCCCCATTGGATTTCACTGTCAATACCAAATTCTGGGCATTTATGACACTTCAAAATGTGGGTTAATTCACAGTTGCGATTTCTGGTTTTTCTCACTGCTGGGAATTCGTAATGGATGACAATTGATGCTGGGATGTTCAACAATGGAATGGGAATGAAGAAGAATGAATTCCCATGATGTAGGGTGACTTGTGGTATAAGAAAAACAGAGCCCATACCTGCCATACGAATTTATGGACTACCCATGCTCCATTGAAGCCATGGACTGATTTCTCAACAACTTTCTTACAACTGAATTAAATGTCAGTAAGGAAAGTCAAATGGGTTCTCAAAATGACATTTGGCAACCTATGGTTCAATCCCACAATCCCCTCACCACTCCCTAGTGGAATACACATGGCCCCTTCTCATTAGTTGCTTCCATAGCTGGTTTTGGTATTTTATTGCAATATTAAATATTTACATCAATTTACAATATTTTGTGGCTTAATAACACATGCATACCATAATATCAAATACTTGTCTTTCTAAATAAAATACGAGCATACACTAGTGGGGCCTTGGCCTTGATCTCCACGCTGGGAAAACACACATCGCATGTACACAATGTTACATAAAAGCCAATATATCATAAGGGTCAGGGGTATTACAAACCTACTTTTTGCTTAAATTTTCAAAATCATAATTAATTACATAATAATAAAATTAATTATTCTTAAAAAAAAAATGTTTCAAACATGGGCACGTCAGTCGGCCAATGGTGATACGTCCATTGGTCAACAACGTTCCTTTTATTATACTCTAGAGCACTTTAGTTGTCCACCATTGATAAGTTTTTTGAATGCACTTCCTTGTAGTGTTTTTAGTCGAACTAATCCATTAACATTGATTGCTTCTGCTATATACAGGCCTAGCCATGCAGTGTGCATCTTCTTTGGTTTGGCTTTAATATTACTGTCATAGAGCAAGGTCTCCAACTGATATATCCTTGTTTTTGATGTTTCTATCATGCCATGCCTTCTGCTGCTTCTTTTGTGCTTCTTGATGATGAATTTCTATTTGATGTCATTCTTCCAATTTCGATAGTGGAAAAATTTGTCTCTCTTGGTGTGCTCGATGTCGAGGTGTAGTACTTCTGCTATTACTGGAGCTTGATATCGGAAGTGTAGGGGAACAACAACTTCTTGTCCATGGAAAAGTTTAAATGGGGTTTGTCTTGTTGATCTTTTGTATGTTTTCCGATATGCCCAAAGTACCGCTGGTATTTTGTCATCCCAATCATCTTTGTCAATATTGCATATTTTTTCAAGCCTTTAGTTAAGGTTTTGTTAAAGGCTTCTATCACATCGTTGGGTTGTGGGTGATATGTTTTACTTTTTAGATGGTCAATCATAAAATCTTTCATCAATATTGATATTTTCTAGTTGACGAGGTGAGAACGGTGATCACTGATTAAAGTTAATGGGAAGCCAAATCGTGTAATGATATTTTCATAGATAAATTTGGCTGCTACTACTTTTGTGTAGGATTCGATAGGTTCATCCTCTTTCCATTTTGTGACATACTAGATGGATGTGATAATATATCTCGCTCCTATTCGTCGACCCAAAACTGGGAATGGTCCGACAAAGTTGATCGCACAAATTTCAAAATTTAAACTTGGATTTAAAGATATTAAGGGCATTTCAGTACTTGGCAGAGGTCGACCCAGTGTTTGACACTTGTCACATTTGTTTACAAAATTTCAAAAATCTTTGTGGATTGTCGACCACCAAAGTCTAGACTGTTGAATTTTTTACGCAGTTGTGTCATCTTGATAGTGTCCTCATGTAGGTCCATTGTGTGCTCCATCCATGATGTTTTGTCTCTCTTGCTTCGAGACACGACGACGCAATACTTCATATATTCCCATCTTATATAAGAATATGTTCATCAAGGTATATGGTGCAGCTTTCATGGCTAATATTTTCTTTTTCTTTTATGAAGTTCCTTCTGGTGCTTGTTCGTCTTCTAGAAATTGTGCAATTTCCTCCAATTCTGTTGGTACTTCTTCAAATCTGAATAGATGTGCATCTGGTAGGTCATCGTCAATCCCTGTTGGTTCTTCTCCATTTTCTATTCTCGACAAGTGGTCGGGACTGACATTTGTCTTCCTAGGTCGGATGATCACTTCAAATTCGAATTCTTGGAATAGTAATATCCATCGATAGATTCGACCATGATGAAATGGTTTATTAACTAAATACTTTAGTTCCTGATGATCCGTATAGAAAACAAATGGGTTATCTAGCAGATAATGACGGTATTTTTGTAGATAAAATATCATCGCAAGTGCCTCTCTTTCTGTTGTCGAATAATTCCTTTTTTCCTTATTCAGTTTTCTGCTGTTGTATGCATTTGAGTAATCCATACCATCTTCCCCAGGTTGTGTCAAAATAGCTATGATTTCTATGCCATATGAATCGATGTGGACATGAATATTTATAGACCAATTAGGAAACCTGAGTATAGGATCTTCTAAAAGCTTTCTTTTCAGCATGTCGAAGGATGCGCCACATTCATCTATCCATCTAAATTCTTGATTTTCTTTCAGTAATTATTCAAGTGGATACGTCATGTCAGAATAATGGCAAATAAACTTTTGGTAATAACTTTTATGTCCCAATAAGATTCTAACTTGTTTTGAATTGACTAGCGGTTTCAAATAAAAAATAACTTTAATTTTTGTGAAATCGACTTTTATACCTTCTTTGCAAATTACATGTCCCAATAGAATTCCGATTGGTATCACGAATATACACTTCTTGATGTTCAACGATAATTGTATTTGACAACATCTCTCCAACATTAGCCTTATCCACTTACAATGGTCTCTTAGCATAGAATAAACTGTCTAATCATCGAAATAGACAACCATTTTTTTGTAGATATATTCTTGGAATGCTTTAACTCCAATTCTCGAAAAAATAGATGGTGCATTTTTCAACCCGAATGGCATTACTCTGTATGCAAATGATAAGAATTCATATACAAACATTGTATTCTGTTGGTATTCTTTTGCAATAGGGACTTGGTTATAACCAGAAAATACGTTGGGGAAGGAGTAGCATTCATGTCTGGTGACTTCATTAATGATTTTGTCGGCGAAAGGCATTGGGAAAGGATCTATCAATGTTACTTTATTGATCTCTCTAAAGTCAACACAGATTCATATTCGTGTCAGATCATGCTTCTTGGGATGTACAACCATCGGGCTCTCCCACTCGGCTTGATTGACAGGATAGATAATTCCAGCAACGAGCATGTTGTCGATTTATTTCTTGATGACATATTTATATTTGTGCGCTATATTATATGGTCTTTTCTTGACAGGTTTGGCATTAGGTTTGATATCAATTTTAATTTCTCCCATATCTTGTATTAATCCCTTCAATTCTTGATAATCTCTGGCAAGGACATCTTGAAATTCTTTCAACAAGCTTGTGATTTTCATTATCTGTTCCTTGGTCCAATAATCACCAATATTTGTTATTTTTGGTCTATCGTCATTAGATATGTTCACTTATTTCAATTTAATTTTTGCATCCATCCAATGTAGTGCTCTTGTTTCATTAATCTTCCATTGTCCCTCTTTAAACTCTGAAAATGCTAATGGAAAGTCTTCTTCAATCAATCTTTCTAGCTCATCCTTCTTTGTCGATTCTACCTTGAAGATTGTTTTGATAGGTTTTGAAGTGGATGGATGCTCCTTCTTCCATCTGAAACTTTTCCCTTCGGTTTTGTCAGTTTCCATCTTCAATATTGTCGAATGTTGAATTTTTGTCGAGCAGATGCTATTACATGTGGAGACCTGTCAGCTTTCTGTCTTGATGGATGTTCCTTCTTCCATTTGAAACTTTTCCCTTTGGTTTTGTCAGTTTCCGTATTCAATATTGTCGAATGTTGATTTTTTGTCGAGCGGATGTTGTTACATGTGGAGACATGTTGTCTTTTTATTGGTTTTTAAGTGGATGGCTGTTCCTTCTTCCATTTGAAACTTTTCCCTTCGGTTTTGTCAGTTTCCATCTTCAATATTGTCGAATGTTGAATTTATGTCGAGCGGATGTTGTTACATGTGGATATTTGTTGAATTTCGGTCTACCTGTTATCTATCGGTTAGTTGTACGACCATCAGGCTCTCCCACTCGGCTTGATTGACAGGACAGATAATTCTGACAACGAGCATGTTGTCGATTTATTTCCTGACGATATATTTATATTTTTGTGCTAACTTATATGGTCTTTTCTTGACAGGTTTGGAATTAGGTTTGATATCAATTTTCATTTCTCCCATCTATTGTATTAATCCCTTCAAGTATTTACAGTCTCTAGCAAGGACGTCTTGAAATTCTTTCAACAAGCTTGTGATTTCCGCTATCTGTTCCTCGGTCCAATAATCACCAATCTTTGTTATTTTTTGTCTATCATCATTAGATATGTTCACTTCTTTCAACTTAATTTGTGCATCCATCCACTTGAGTCCTCTTGTTTCATTAATCTTCCATTCTCCCTCTTTAAACTCTGAAAATGTCGGTGGAAAGTCTTCTTTAGTCAATCTTTCTAGCTCATCCTTCTTTGTCGATTCTACATTGAAGATTGTTTTGATAGGTTTTGAAGTGGATGGATGTTCCTTCTTCCATATGAAACTTTTCCCTTTGGTTTTGTCAGTTTCCATCTTCAATATTGTCGAATGTTGAATTTTTGTCAAGCAAATGCTGTTACATGTGGAGACCTGTCAGCTTTCTGTCTGGATGATTGTTCCTTCTTCCATCTGAAAATTTTCACCTTGGTTTTGTCAGTTTCCATCTTCAATATTGTTGAGTGTTGAATTTTTGTCGAGCGGATGCTGTTACATGTGGAGATATGTCGTCTTTCTATCGGTTTTGAATTGGATGGATATTTCTTCTTCCATTTGAAACTTTTCCCTTTGGTTTTGTCAGTTTCCATCTTCACTAATGTCGAATGTTGAATTTCTATCGAGCGGATGTTGTTACATGTGGAGATCTGTTGGATTTCTGTCTTCCTATTATCTATCGGTTAGCTACACGACCATCAGGCTCTCCCACTCGACTTGATCGTCAGGACAGATAATTTCGACAACAAGCATGTTGTCGATTTATTTCCTGACAATATATTTATATTTTTGCACTAGCTTCTATGGTCTTTTCTTGACAAGTTTGGCATTAGGTTTGATATCAATTTTCATTTCTCCCATCTCTTGTATTAATCCCTTCAAGTATTTATAATCTATGGCAAGGACATCTTGAAATTCTTTCAACAAGCTTGTGATTTCTGCTATCTATTCCTCGTTCCAATAATCACCAATATTTGTTATTTTTGGTCTATCGTCATTAGATATGTTCACTTCTTTCAATTTAATTTGTGCATCCATCCACTCTAGTTCTCTCGTTTCATTAATATTCCATTCTCCCTCTTTAAACTCTGAAAATGCCTGCTAGTGGAAAGTCTTCTTCAATCAATCTTTCTAGCTCATCCTTGTTTGTTGATTCTACCTTGAAGATTGTTTTGATAGGTTTTGAAGTGGATGGATGTTCCTTCTTCCATACGAAACTTTTCCATTTGTTTTTGTTAGTTTCCATCTTCAATATTGTCGAATGTTGAATTTCTGTCGAGCGGATGCTGTTACACATGGAGATCTGTCGGCTTTCTGTATCTCTGTTATCTGTCGGGATTTTTTTGGTTGTTGGTTGTAGGAAACTTATGAGATGGTTACTTGCATATTTCAACGTGTCATCCTCTGGAGTAAAAGAAAAATCGTTAATAAAATTCTCTCTAAGTTCGTTCCAAATTAAAGTTTCTCCACTAGTCTCTTCCATTTTATACCATTTATTAGGCAAATCATATAGTGTGCTAGGGAATAACTGCGGCTAGATTCTTTCATCTCTATATCCCAGTATTTTCCATTCCTTTTTGAAGATGTATTTGTGTTTGTGGGGATCTTGTCCTTGGGTGAATGTTGGAATTTTTTCCTAGGCTGTGATTTTTCATCTTCAATATTGTCGAATGTTGAATTTCTGTCGAGCAGATGCTGTTACACGTGGAGATCTGTCGGCTTTCTGTATGTCTGTTATCTGTAGGGATTTTTTTAGTTGTTGGTTGTAGGAAACTTATGAGATGATTACTTGCATATTTCAACGTGTCATCCTCTGGAGTAAAAGAAAAATTGTTAATAAAATTATCTCTAAGTTCGTTCCAAATTAAAGTTTCTCCACTGGTCTCTTCCATTTTATACCATTTATTAGGCAAATCATATAGTGTGCTAGGGAATAATTGCGGCTAGATTCTTTCATCTCTATATCCCAGTATTTTCCATTCCTTTTTGAATATGTCTTTGTGTTTGTGGGGATCTTGTCCTTGGGTGAATGTTGGTAGTTTTTCCTAGGCAGTGAGTTTTCCGTCGCCAAACCTTTCAACAAAATATGTCGACGTTGTGGTCCATGTATGAAGTCGTGACTAGTGTGTATCCCACCAATGTGCTGTTGATGTATATGTAACTTCGGAATGTATTTCATAAATGTATATTGTATCCCTACAGAGAGGTTATTATTCCTTTGTACGGAAGTGTCGTCATTTGTATTTACAAGTGTTGCAAGTGTCATAACTTATATATGATGGGTTATTAGACCACCAAGTGTGGGGTCAGCCCTGAGTTGAGTTACCATGGGTTATTAGACTCTCCTAGAGAAGTTGGCCCTATTAGGTTATTAGGCAAGTCAAGTTGTGTATAAATAGAGTGAGGGTGTCACTCTATTTGATCATTCACTTACTCATCTATTCTCTCACTTGAGTGATGCGCACTAGTGGAGGAGGAGAAGCTGCTAAGGAGACTATCTCTTGTACTTGGGTTTTGTATCATTGCTCTTTCTATCTCTGAGGAAGTTGAAAGGAAACTCTGTGTCTATTGTCTCTTGTTCCTGTCTTTTGTGATTGATATGCTGTGCTTGTTATTCTCTTAGATAAGATCCTAGATCATATTGAATTAATGCTCAAAATCTAACATTGTATCAAAGATAACTTGAGAAGAAGACACTATGCAGCTGCGGAAGCTAGGGCTTCTTGATTTTTGGGTTTCTCTCCACGAATCTTCAAATTTAGGAGGTTAGATTGACTCTTCTAGCAAGGGTGCATCTTTCTGTCAAGACAGAATTCAATTCTGAGCATTTTTAGTTTTGACCTAATCTCTACTACAGGAAATTAGGGTTTCAGAGAAAGTTGGAATTTTTGGAATCTAAGTCCATGGCTGGATGATCCTCAGAAAAATCGAACTTCTAATCCTTGGATCAAAATTTTTGGTTGGGCAGAAGAGTGGGATTTATAAAACCCTAGTTTGGGATCCTATCTAGTAGATCCAGAAGTTTCAAAGTCAATTTTGAGGGGTCAAAGTTTGCTGATTTCAAAATCAGAGTATACCAGCTTGACTAACTCAGCAAGGCGCATCTTTCTCCTTTCAAAAGTTTGAATTTTTAGGGTTTCTATGACAAACCCTAATCCAGATCCAGATCCAGTTTTCAACAAATCAAGTGGTAAGACCTAAATCTTTTATTTCCATTTGAGTTTCTCATTAAGATGTATCACCACACCAAGCTTGAAGATAAGCTTGAAAGGGATGATAACTTCCGAGCATGAAAGTATAGGATTGGGTTAATCCTGGAAGAAAATGAATTGGACACCTACATAAGTGAAGAGGTTTTGGTTCCAGAGGGAGATGAGGCTAAGGCCTTACATAAAAGGAATTTGGTCAAGGCTAAGAGAATCATTGCTGATTCTATCAAAGACCATCTCATACCACATGTGTCATCTCTAAAGACACCTAAGGAGATGTTTGATTCCTTGACCAAACTATTTGAAGTTAAGAACATAAATCGGAATATGACCTTGAGGAATCAACTAAAGAATGTCAAGATCCAGAATGCGGAGGCCAAGCAGTCTTATTTTTCAAGGGTCTCCCAGATAAAAGAACAACTTGAAGTTGTGGGAGAAGATATAGAGAATGGATAAGTGGTAATGACCACTCTTAATGGCCTTCCTAGGCCATGGGATTCCTTCATCCAAGGAATTTGTGCTAGAAAGAAACTTATCACATTCACTAGGCTGTGGGAAGAATGCTCACAAGAAGAAGCTCGAATTATAGCTCGAGAAGAGAAGATGGGGAATGAAGACCAATCTCTCATAGCACAATCCAAGAAGTATGATAATAAAAAGGGACATCACCACAGTAAGAAAGAAAAGCATCACCATCAAAATCAGAGAGGTAACCTCAGATCTCGAAGAAACACATCCAATGACCGATGCTTTACATTTGACGAAAAGGGACACTATTCTAGGGATTGTCCCAGAAACAATAAATATGGTTCCCACAAGAAGAAGAACATCAAAAGAAGACATCATGCCCACACTGCAGAGGATGATGAGCCTCCTAGGAAGAGGGCTAGGGAAGAAAGTGAAGATTCGTCAAGTGATGAAGAGTATGTCTTGATTTATGCTCTCACTGGTACTATTTCTCATGGAAGCAATGATTGGATTATAGATAGTGGGGCTTCCAAACATATGACGGGATTCAAGGGATCCTTTGTGAAACTATCTGAACATGAATCACCCCATAAGGTGAAACTTGGGGATGACTACCAGTATCCAATAAAAGGAAGTGGTGAAGCCTCCTATAAGCTAGATTTTGGAAAACCTATGAAGATGAAAGATGTACTATATGTTCCAGGTCTCAAGAAGAATCTTCTCTCCATATCTGCTTTAAATGCAAAGGGGATAAGAGTTGCATTTGTAGATGTCCAAGTACTCATGTGGCCAAAAGCTAAAACCATTGATGAAGAAGTGGTGATTGGAGAGCAAGAGGGAGGATTGTACAAATTGAAGGGGCAGCCTAAACATGCCATGGTACATGAATCCATGGATCCAAGTGAACTTTGGCATAAAAGGATTTCTCATGTGCACTATAGAGCACTTCCAATTGCAAGCAAAGCAGTAGAGGGCCTTCCTGAAATCCATTCAAAGCATGAAGGTATTTTCAAAGGATGTGCAAAAGGAAAGAACACAAAGAATACATTTTCAAGTAGTGAAAGCAAGGAAAAAGGAATATTGGAGATTATCCACTCTAATGTATGTGGTCCAATGTCTTCCAGCTCTCTGAGTGGGTATGTATATTATGTTTCCTTCATTGATGATTTCTCTAGGAATACTTGGGTTTATTTCTTGAAGAATAAAGATGAAGTGTTTGATAAGTTCATGGAATTCAAAGCCTTGATAGAAAATCAAACTGATAATAAGATCAAGATCTTTAGATCCGACAATGGCGGAGAATTTACTTCAAGAGACTTCAAGAAGCTATGCACTGATTCAGGTATTAAGAGGGAGTTGACTGCTCCTTACAATCCACAAAAAAATGGGGTTGCAGAAAGGAAGAATAGAACTATCATGGAAGCAGCTAGGGCAATGCTTCATGACCAAGATCTACCTATGCACCTATGGGCAGAAGCAGCAAGGACAGCTGTATATGTGCAAAACAGAACACCTCATAAGATACTTGATAACAAAACACCAGAAGAAGTGTTCACTAGGAAGAAGCCAGAAGTTAGCCATCTCAGAATATTTGGTTGTCCAATGTACACACACATTCCAAAGGAAAAGAGGACAAAGCTAGATCCTTCAGGAAAGAAGGGCATCTTTGTGGGTTACAGTGAAAGCTCGAAGGCTTACAGAATCTAATTTCCAGGGTTCAAGAAGATTGACATCAGTAGGGATGTGACTTTTGATGAGGACTCAACATACATCAAATCAAGGAAGACATCTGCTGATGACAATGAAGAACCAAGAATATCCAAAACACAAGACACCACCATGAATGAAGTTATTCTAGAAGAAGATCATGAAATAGAAGATCCACAAGAACTTGTAGATCCACCCCGTGAGAAGAACTCTCACAAGAGGAAACCAACATGGGCTAGAGATCTCATTCAAGATGCAAAAAGGTATGGTATTCCATAGGAGGAACACAGAGAAAGAAAAAGGACAAGATCACGTACCAGTTATGTTGCTTTGCTCCGTGACATTATGAACAAAGAACCTTCCAGTTATGAAGAAGCATTAGAAAAGATAGAATGGAAGGATGCCATGGTCGAGGAATACCAGTCGATCATGAAGAATGATGTTTGGGATGTGGTCCCAAGACCAGAAGGGAAGTCTGTGGTGACTTCCAAGTGGATCTATAAGATCAAGCATGCTGCAGATGGTAGCATAGAGAAATACAAGGCGAGGTTTGTATCTCGTGGCTTCTCCCAGAAAGAGGGGATAGATTATGAAGAGACATTTGCACCTGTATCCAGATACACTTCCATCAGAACAGGACTTTCCCCGGATGCAATGATGAAGTGGAAGATACACCAGATGGATGTCAAGACAACCTTCTTGAATGGTGTAGTCGAAGAGGAAGTGTATGTGGAGCAGCCACTTGGTTTTGAGACACATGATAGGAAGTCATATGTGTGCAGATTGAAGAAATCCTTGAATGGCTTGAAGCAAGCTCCTAGAACTTGGTATGGTAGGATAGATAGCTTTCTATCCAGTTTGGGATTTACCAAGAGTAAAGCAAATTCCAACCTTTAATACAAGGTTTAAGGTTTAGGAAGGAAATCCTGTGATACTACTATTGTATGTGGATGACCTATTTGTTACAGGTGAGGATAGGTTGATTGCCAACACGAAGAGGAAGCTTGCTGCTAAGTTCGATATGAAGGACTTGGGGATGATGCACTACTTTCTAGGCATGGAGGTGTGGTAGAGTGTAGATGGAATCTTCCTTGGACAAGGGAAGTATGCAGTAGATATCCTGAAGAAGTTCGGGATGATGGACTGCAAGGCCATGGCCACACCTATGGCATCAAACCTGAAGCTTCTGTGTGATGCTTCATCTGAGCCAGTTAATGTCATGGTGTATCATCAGATGATTGGGTCCTTGATGTACTTGATGAACATGAGACTAGATATTTGCTTTACTGTGAACACATTGAGCCAGTTCCTGATGGATCCAAGAAGTGTTGACCTGGTTGTTGTAAATCATATTCTGAGGTACCTGAAGGGTACAGTTGACTATGGGCTCAATTATGATGCGAATCAAAAGGTTAACCTAGAGGGTTATGTTGATTCAGATTGGGCAAGCAGTGCCATTGATCGGAATATCACTTCGGGGTGTTGCTTCAGTATGGGATTAGGTGTGATCTCTTGGTTTAGCAGGAAGCAGTCTTGTGTGGCACTAAGTACAGCCAAAGCAGAATATATTGCAGCTTGTTTGGCTAGTTGTGAGGCAGTGTGGCTTAGGAAGCTACTGTATGAGTTATTTGATCTCCCATTGGATGCTACCTGTATCTTTTGTGACAACTAGAGTTGTGTGAAGTTGTTTGAGAATCCAGTGTTCCATGATAGGTCGAAGCACATTGATATCAAGTATCACTATATCAGGGATATGGTGCAGAGAGGAGTCGTGAAGCTCCTATATGTTGCGACAGACGAGTAGATAGCCGATGTGTTGACCAAGCTGCTAGCCAAAGTGAAGTTTGAATACTTCAGAGAGAGACTTGGTGTACTTTAGATCGAGATTCCCTCCAAAGGGAAGTGATGAGTCTGGAGATATAGATGCACATGATCCATTCTCACATAGTGGTAGGTAGGTCCTCATATGGTGTAGATGTAAGGGCTGGAGCCATTCTCACATAGTGGTAGGTATGTCCTCCTATGGTGTAGATGTAAGGGATGGGGCCATTCTCAGATGGTGGTAGGTATGTCCTTCCATGGTGCAGATGTAAGGGCCGGGCCATTCTCACATGGTGGTAGGTATGTCCTCCCATGGTGAGATGTAAGGGATGGACATGGCTTTTTCGACATGGTGGCAGGTCTATCCTCCCATGTTCGTTGATGTAATTGTCGAGCCTTTTTGACATGGTGGCAGGTATGTCCTCCCATGGTCGTTGATGTAAGTGTTGAGCCTTTCTGACATGGTGGCAGGTATGTCCTCCCATTGTCGTTGATGTAAGTGTTCTGCCTTTTCGACATGGTGGTAGGTGTGTCCTCCCATGGTCGTGATGTAAGTGCTGAGCCCTTCCTGGATGGTGGTAGGTAGGTCCTCCCATGCCGGTGTATGTAAGTGTTGTGTGATGTGCATCTGGGTTGTACTCTGTGGACTATGAGGTGATCTGAAGACGATGAGATGACAGTATGGTACACAGGTTTTGCATAGGCATATAATCAGTCCTGAGATGCTCTTGCAGGTTTTGCAGAGGCAGTGTAATCAATCCTGAGGTGTACTTACTTGATGGCTTGCTGGAAGAGATGATGAAGACCTACATGGAGGCTAGGCCTACAACCAGCATGAAAAATGGATGGCTCTGTAGAACTTCCTATGACGAGTAGATTGGAGATTGATTGAGATAGAAGCAGTGATGATGATGATGATCCGATGATGATGATCCAGAGAAGAAGACTTGTCCTAGAAGACCTATGTCGAGAAATACCTTCCTAGTTAAGAGGGAGTGTTGATGTATATGTAACTTCGGAATGTATTTCATATATGTATATTGTATCCCTACAGAGAGGTTATTATTCCTCTGTATGTAAGTGTCGTCATTTGTATTTATAAGTGTCGCAAGTGTCGTAACTTATATATGATGGGTTATTAGACCACCAAGTGTGGGGTAGGCCATGAGTTGAGTTACCATGGGTTATTAGACTCCCCTAGAGAAGTCATCCTTGTTAGGTTATTAGGCAAGTCAAGTTGTGTATAAATAGAGTGAGGGTGTCCCTCTATTTGATCATTCACTAACTCATCTATTCTCGCACTTGAGTGATGCGCACTAGTGGAGGAGGAGAAGCTACTAAGGAGACTATCTCTTATACTTGGGTTTTGTATCATTGCTCTTTCTATCTCTGAGGAAGTTGCAGGGTTTTTCACTGTTAGGAACCCATGTCAACCCTTCTATTTACTTTGTTAGTATATTGTTGTTGGACGCATATGCTTTGTAAGTCGTCCCGTAGTATTTGTTGATCCATAGTTGTGTTATTGTTGTTTGGCGCATATGCTTTGTAAGTCGCCCATAGTATTGTTGATCCATAGTTTGTATTGGCCCATGGTTTTGACCCATAGTATTGGCACCTAGACTTAGTATATAAGTGTGTGTTGAGGCCTATGAAGGAACTGTGAAGTTAATTGTATTGAGCTTGCTCAAAGGAGGTTGCCCCCTCGAAGTGGCCTGCGATCAATATAAAAGTGATTATGAGTTCTCTTATTTTTGATATCTCATGTGTTTGCATTAATTAATTATTGCAGGTTCATCACATATGGTATGAGAGCACTTTCTTGCACTCGCTGGGTGAAATTTTTGCCAAAAAAAAAAATTTCGCATCTGTTGCAGCTTCTAATTTGGGAATAATCCCTATCCGCTTAACTGTGGGAAGTACCTGGGAATAAGCCCTAAAACGCATTGTGAGGAGTACCACAGGAACCCCAAAGTAGCTAGCCCATTGAGAGGACCTGCCAGCGAAAAGGGAAATGACCCCTACCTGAATGACTAGTTCCCACCCGTGAGGTAAACCAAGAGCTGTCATTTGTGGCAAAGCGGTTATCATTTTTACCTGAGCCGTGGAGTGAGGGGTACTACCCCAATACGCAAGCCGTCAGACAGCATTGGTGGCCGAGTGAAACCCATGAACAGTTAGGAAGCCGCACATACCTGGTGTGCATATCTATTTTCAACTGAACTGTTGCCGCGTCATTTTAGATCCATTCTGAAAGTCGTTCCAGATCCAGCCGTTTTCGATCCAGTCGTCGCCGTTTCGGATCCCTCTGTTTTCGATCACTTCCGCGCCATTGCAGATCTATCTGTTTGAGATCCCTTCTGCACCGTTGTAGATCCATTCCTGAAAATAAATAAATAAATAATAATAATAATAATAAATAAATAAATAAAATTATGTTTTTTGGCCATATCTCCCTTGTTTTCACTCTGTTTTCCCCGAAACTTCACTGACACCCCTGCAATCCCATTCTACATATTTCATTCCTGAGGACCCTATCCGAAATTCCACTTCCCAAAGCCCGAAATCCCACATTTGTCTATTTTTAGGGTTTTCCATAACTTCTTCGGATTTTACCTAATTGCCTTCAAATTTTTCCACCGAGTTCCTTTCTTAATTCTGTTTCTTTGTCCCTCTCTGCCAAATTTTCTCATTCTTTCACCCCACTTCTAAAATCCCCATTTTTTGCTTCCCTATCCATCAGAAAGTGTCCAAAACCTAGTCAAACCCCAATTACCCCACCGAGTTTTTCCCAAATCCAAATTTCCCTTTACTAAATAAGCTTTTGTTTGTGTTTTTCTATCCATTCCCCCCCCAAAAAAAAAGAAAAAAGAAAAACCTGGTTATGGTTGTCACCTACGCCGGAGCAAAAACCATGGAGGAAGCACTTGCAACCATCCAAACGAAACTCCAAGATCTGGATGAAAAATTTCTCAGCCTCCATCTTCAACATTCAACCATGAACAATAACCGACAGCAAGAATATTCTGCAGCCACTGGGTTCTCTTCTTCCAACCATTTCTGTGGTCCAAAGCTTGAATTTCCTTGCTTCAATGGTATTGATCTGACTGGATGGGTCTATTGTATAGAACAATATTTTAGTCTGCATAATACTTTTGATGTCCAAAAAGTTCCACTTGCATCCTTTCATTTGGAATAGGAAGCCCTTCAATGGTACTGTTGGTACATCAAGGCTCATGACAAGCCAAAATGGATATATTTTTTCCAACTCCTTTTGCAACGATTTGGTCCCAGTGCTTTTGATGACTTCACCGGAGCACTCACTAAACTCCGTCAAAGTGGCACTGTGAGAGAGTATCAGACCGAATTTGAGAAACTAGCCAATCACACAGAAGACTTGTCTGATGAATTCTATAGGAGTTGTTTTATCAGTGGTCTTAAGGATGAAATCTGGTCAGAGGTTAAAATGTTCTGTCCCAACACAATGATGGAAGTCCTAGGGTTATCTAAGTTGGCAAAAGACAAGATTGCAGCCCAACAACGCTCCAAATCCACTTTTGTTCCCTTCCAAAATATGGGTTCTCAACGACCTCCCATTCCGCAAGCAACTCGACCAACTCCTATCAAGCATTTGTCTGAAACAGAGATGCAGGCACGCAGAGAAAAAGGGCTTTGTTATAATTGTGATGAGAAATTCACTCAGGGACATAGATGTGTTCAACATAATCTCTATCTCTTGGATATGGGTTCTCCACCTACCTCTAAAATTGGTGAAGAAGCTCCAGATCCAATGGATGCTTAGGTCGACATTCAAGAGCCTCCTATTGACCCCCCATCTCAGGATGAACAACCAGAGATATCTCTCCATGTTTTATCCGGCGTCACCACCCCCCAAACAATGCGGGTCAGGGGTTATTTCAAGAAGCTTCCTCTTACAATACTCATTGATTCTGGTAGCACTCATAACTTCATTGAACCCCAGATCGCCAAACAGGCTGATTGTTTTGTCCATCCTTGCTCCAACTTTGAAGTCGTGGTTTCTAATGGAGGCACCTTACCTTACAAGGGAAAGTGTCACAATGTGCGTATCTCTCTGGAAGATTATAACCTGTGCTCTAACATGTTTGCCTTGTCCTTAGGCGGATGTGATGTAGTTTTGGGCGTTCAATGGTTATGCACACTTGGCCCCATCTTATGGGATTTTGCTGAACTTTGGATGCAGTTTTCAATCAATGGGACACAACACAAATTTACAGGCTTACAACCAGGGTCTCTCTGCATCATCATTTCACATCGCCCGAAAAATATCCTTAAGAATAATTCACATGGTATCATCGCTTAGCTCCATTCCATTCAGATGCACCCATCAACAGTCTCCACTACTTCCTTGGATAGATAAGAAAGTGTCTTTGCTGCACCAGTGAGCTTTCTGCCTTCAAGAGACCTTTTTGGTAATCATTTAGCCGTGTCTACATCTCAGCAGGAAATGATGGCTATTTTGCATGCAATACTGATGTGGTAGCCAACCCTATTAGGGAATTATTTCTACATCAAGACTGATCTCCAGAGTCTGAAAATTTTCCTGGAACAATGGGTCTCCTCCCTAGCACACCTGAAATGGGTTATCCACCTCATGGGTTATGACTATGTGATCACTTACAAGAAGGGTAAGGAAAATATGGTGGCAGATGCTCCTTCTCGCACATTTGATGACCCAGTTTCTCTTACAGTTGTTTCTCTGCCTGTTCCAAATTGGTTCCAATATTTTCAACAGGGATATCTCTTCTATGAACTCCATGCTTCTTCATCAATAGGGCACTCTGGCTTCCTCCAAAAGTATGACCAGGAACAATGTAACTTCTTTTGGTAGGAACTGAAACTGCCAATTCAACAGATGGTGGTTGACTGTGACACTTGCCAGGTCAACAAGGGTGAAACGACACTCCTTTCGGGACTGCTCAAACCCTTTCCCATCCCTACACAGATTTGGACAACTATTTCTATGGATTTCCTAGAAGCGCTCCAGTGGTACAATACCATGTCTACAAGGACACCATATGAAGCAGTCTATGGACAGGCACCGCCAGTTCTTCTTCCATACACCCTGAGCAGCTCCCCAGTTCAGGAAATTGACTCAGTTCTTCGAAACCGCGATCAGATTCTTCTCATTCTGTAGGACAATCTCCACATGGCAAGAATTCGACTGAAACAACAAGCCGCTCAGCACCATTCAGAGCACACTTTTCACGCAGCTGATATGGTTCTTCTTCAACATTCCAAGCAATCCTCCTGAACCTCAAAAGGTGTTAGTGGCCTAGACTTAGTATATAAGTGTGTGTTGAGGCCTATGAAGGCACTGTGAAGTTAATTGTATTGAGCTTGCTCAAAGGAGGTTGCCCCCTTGAAGTGGCCTGCGATCAATATAAAAAGTGAATCTGATTTCTGTTATTTCTGATATCTTGTGTATTTGCATTAATTAATTATTGCAGGTTCATCACATTCACCTTCTAACTTGGTTTTCCCCGAGGAAACTCTGCGTTTATTGTCTCTTGTGCCTGTCTCCTGTGACTGATATGCTGTGCTTGTTATTCTGTCAGATAAGATCCTAGATCATATTGAATTAATGCTCAAAATCTAACATGTGCATCTTGTCCAGCAAAGGTTTCGACTAATATTTGAAGTCGACCTTGATCTCCTACAGTTTTTGATACTTTGTCAACATGCAACGCATGAGCTTCTCGTTCTTTGTATCTCCATGGTGGGGTTATCAAGGACTCGTTCTTTACAGGTGCGAGTGTCGGATATTATCTGATTTTCCTTTCAAAAATATTCAAAATGATGGAAATAGTGCAATGTTGTACTTTTTTATTTGGAAAAAATTTGATTGTCCAACAATCTTGTTCTTGAGCTTCATAATTTTATATCTTCCAGTTGTAGAGTTCAGCGTCTGAATTGTATCCAATAGATGAGGAGTTGCTAAGGTGGATTTCGCCTTGAATATTAGGCTCAACATAGTCCTAATTATTTTGCATCACTTGGTATAATCATCATATTTCGATGTCGTCATCGAAAGGTTCTTCCCAAGGTTTTCCTTGGGATAGATGGATGGGTACAATGACTTTCTTTCTGTCGCTTTTAAGTTTTATCCTATTTTTGTCGAGTGAAATCGATGCTTTCATTTTTCTTCCCTAAGGTCGATCAACTAATGCAGGGAAGGAATGGGATCCTTCTTTAGGGTCAATGATTTCAAAATCAAATTTTGTTGATATTCCCATGATAGTTTTTTTGACATCTCTCCAGACTCCGATTGGATCGATCAAAACCTGGTAGGCAAGTTTTAAGTATATGCCCAATTCATGCAGTTTTGGTCGGCCCAAACGTTCCCAAGTTGTGCGAGTCATGATGTTGGTTTGTGATCCGAAATCGAGGACAACTTGTTGGACGTAGTATCCTTCAATTTATAGAGAAACCAATGGGTCAACATCATTTTTATCCCTTTGGTTTAGTCGGAAAAGGTTTTTGGTGCACTTTTCCTTGTCGTTTTTTCTTTTAAGTTCATACATTGTGTTGATTAGCTTTGTAGCTGCTTCTTATTTAGTTATTAATTGGATCAATTATTTAATATATTTTTGTCAAGCTTTATCATTATCTTCTTGTGAGGCAAGTTCTTGGAATATTTTTGTGGCATTATTATATAATTGCTTGTGCTCAATCGGATTGGGATAATCTTCTTTGCTTGTCAAATTTGTAATTTGTGGATTGTCAATGCCAATTTTTGTGCCTTGTCGAGTTACGATCTGCAAATTTTTAGTTTTAACAAAATCACATTTGGGAACACTAGACAAGACATTAACATTCTTTTTATTTATTATTTTCTCAAGTATGGTTGGGAAATCCTCAAAGAAGTGATCACCAACCCCACACTTTGTACAGAACTTCAAATATGTCTTATCTTTCCAAGGATAGTCTGTAAACAGATGTTCTTCTCTAAGGCATGTAAAGCACTGAAGTCATCAACATGGTTGAGGTACTCGAATTCCATTGTTCTGCCATTTAATATTGAATCCTCCTCATCATTTGTGGTTTTCACCTCTCTGATCATTCCATCGACCATTGATTCTTTGGTATCGATCATTTCTATCATTGTGATTTCTTTGTCGACAGTATTTTCCTGATGGACAACATGATAATTTGGATTTTTTTTCATATTCAAGGTGTATTCTGATGTGGTGTGTGATTTTGCTTCACAGATGGAACATCATTTATTCTATGCATTCTTCATGTTGTATGGAAATTCTTTCATTGGGTGTAGATCGTATTCCTGGTAGATATCACAATTTTTTTTTGTATGTATGATACACACATCTTGTCGACATTCATCATACCGACAAGTGTCTTTTGTATGTCTTTCTTCCGAATAGTTTGAACACCACAGGTCCGCTCCTTGTAGGATGATTTCATGAATGGATTGTTGCATGCTTTCCAATTTTTCTTTTATGCCCAAATCGACCGAGCTAGTTGGGTAGTCGTCGTCCATGTTTATTTGTAGTGCCTTATTTAGTGCTTCTTCATATGTTGTAAATTCATGCAACCGGATATCCTTTTGGATTCTTTGTATTAGTCTAGATACAAACCATTGTATTAGCAAAGGATCCTCAGTTTGATAATCAATATGGATTAGACAATATTTAAGTCTTTTTTTGCAGTCACGAATAGTTTTTGTTGGCTTCTGGGTGATGTTTTTCATTTTTTTTGTTGCTAGTTGTTTTCCGTCATCAGTTTTAAAAGACAATGAAAATTGCTGCTTGATCTGGGCCTTACTTGCATTTGGTGTTCTGTCGACGTAATTCATGTAACAAGTGAGTGCTCTTCTATGCAGAGAGCCTACAAAATGTGCTATTTGACGACCCTAATTGACCACAACATTTTCTTTCCATATTGATTCGCATATGAACCAATGTCTTCGAGGATCTTCGTCTCCTTCATAGAAGGTGTAATACACCAAGGAACCCGAATCATTATTGTTTTATAATACCTTATGTTATGATTTGATTTGAAATTATTGACCAAGTGAGTGTTATAACTCAAATTTCCACACCATGTGTAAGTGAGAATATACATGTTTCACCACCATGGAAAACACGATGTTTATGCCTCCTAAGGGTGTTAGGACCCTTCATTCTAATGTTGATCCCTTCCCTAGTCACATTTGGAAGCAAATCCAACAGGCAAGGGGCCGAAACCCACCTTAACCACCTCCAAAAATTATCCTTCTGGAATTGTCGCGCCCTACATGCCTATGGGGGAGTGAAAATTTCAAATTTTCGCGCCCTACATGCCTATGGGGGAGCGACAATTTCAATATTGTCGCGCTTTGCTTAGTTATAGGGGAGCGACAATTTTGGTTTAGGCTTATCCCTTTGATTTTGGATGTGGATCTCATGGAGATTTTCTTGGGATGAGGTACCCCTTCGAATCCCATCTCACATTCCCTCCTTGGCATGGTTTAGATCCTTGATCCACATATTATTCACTTAGATCCATAATCTCCTCTTAGTGGTTGGCCTCCCAAATCCTACTTAAAGAGAGCCATCCATGAGCTATAGGGATGATCTTGGAAACACCAAACTTATGATCCTATGAGTCTTGCAAGGGTGATGTTGGAGAGCTTAGAAGGAGGTGCTTCTACTTTGGACATCAAGGTATAACATTGTAATTAGCTTCTTTTGGATTTCTTATCAATAATATAACTTAGCCTATTCCTCTCATTTTCATGTCTTTAATGCTGAATGCATGAAATTGTCTATGTTTTTATAGTTAGATCTTTGTTTATCAATATATTGCTTTGGAGAAGGTGTTGTCTTTCCTTTGTGAACAGGGTCATAAGTCCATAATCAATGGCTGGAGTTGGAGCAACTTAGGAGCAGCGAGGACAACCATCAAATTAAGGTACGCCATCTACTTGCTTTCTATTTCCATAGCTTGTTAGCTGATGTGTGAGCTAGATCTAAGAGGACTATAGTTTCTATTTGTTTCCTCTCTGTCTTGGGTAGGCAACTAGAGGCCTTTTCCAATCCTAAGGGGTTTTCATCTTACCCGTAGGAAGAAAATATCACCATAGTGAGGTCAAGACATTTGTAAATGAATTATTATTTTTAATTATTAAATAACTAAGGGAATCAAAACTAAAATAGTTGTTGAAGAGTGTTTGCTGACCCACAAGGAGAAATGACAAGTGTCAAGAGGAAACCCATTATGGAAATACAACCTAGTAAAGGCACCATGGTGCAGGAGGCATCCTCCCTAAAAATTAGGTCGTGAGTCCTGTTGGAGCAGTTATGAGCAGGTGTCTCATAAATGACCTAAGTCCTAGGCAAATGCTATAAAGCATTGATTTCATCCACTGAGCAGGAGGCTCATGAAGAAGGGGATAATTTGCTAAGTATTGAGTTCATCCAATGATCTAGAGGCTTATGATGAAGTGATATTGTGACCTAAGTTATACAAGAGGAAATCTTTGACCAGTCTTTGTCCTTGTGGTTCAGCAAACAGGCTCGGGGGTTTCAGAACAAGTAGATTGGTTGTTCTGGAAGTTTGGTTGGGAGGAACAACAACCTTCAGTTTTGATTTTCCTCTGTCGGTTCAAGTTTTATTTATTTATTTATGAATGTCTGTTACTGTAAACGATATATAGATTTTTTAGAATGATTGCATTGCTTAGTTTAGATTCTATTTATTTATTTTTGAATGTCTGTTTACTGTAAATAATATATAGATTGTTAAGCAGAATGATTACATTGCTTAGTTGAGATTCCATTTATTTATTTCTGATATGTCTATTATTGTAAACGATATATAGATTGGTAGGCATAATGATCACATTGCTTATGTATGTTATCAGCTATTTTTTTATCATTATGCAATTATTGATTACTGTAAATGATTCTAATCGTTATCAAGAATGATTATAATGTTAGGGAATGTTATTGACTGTTGTTTTTACTGTAATATGCTTATTCATAATCCACATGTGTATATTGTTTCTAAATTGTATGCAAAATATTCAAATACTGTTCTAATTTATTTTTTATTTCAGTAAGAGTATAGTTCTAGTAGGACAAAACTATCCTAGTATAAATTATAGTTTTGGTTCAGGTTTTACCCTATTATTTATTTCTATTTTGAAATTACTGTAACATCCTTCATTCAGTTTATATGCAGAAGTTATAGTTATGCATCAATTCATGTATCAATGTCTGTTTTTTCCCTTACTGTTTATACGCAAAGTATGTATAGGGTTTATTTTTGTTATAGATTAGGCGTTTGATCTATTTCTGTTATATAAATATCATAAAAGATTGGAAAGATAAATGTATACATTCAAACCCTAGATATTGATTAATAAATTGTAATTATTTACAAGTTCAAACATATTCTAAGCTCTGGATTACTTGTTAAATGTTTCTATAAGTCGTTGATTCTGCCACAACATGCATTCCGCATCCGCAGTCGGAATGCGGAATCGCTAATTAAAAACCATGAAAAATTTTCAGTTCCTCAACCTGCATTTCCTCATTCCGTCGAATCCACAATCGAAAATTCAAAATGTGGAAATTGTTAGGTTAAAACATTGAAAAGTGGAAGTCTCGCAACCCGCAATCCATGATGTGAAAGTTGGGAATGTGGATATGGTTAAAACACAACTTTATAACTAAAGGTCCAGCAACCCACAATCCGCAACGCGGAAGTCGGGAATGTGGAGAGGGTTAAAACGAAACTTTATAACTAAATCTCTCACAACCCGCAATCCGCAATGCGAAAGTCAGGAATGCAGAAGGATGCGTTGAAAAATTATCTTTATAAATGAAGCTCCCGCAACCCGCAATCCGCAATGCGGAATTCGGGAATGCAGAAGCGTTCAAAATCATCTTTATAAATGAATCTCCCGCAACCCGCAATCTGCAATGCAGAAGTCCAGAATGCGGAAGCGGTTTGTTAGAAACCAAAATGTAATGGAATTTTGAGAGTGTTTTTATCTCTTTTTATGGCTTTATTTAGTCTTTTGGTCAGTGTCTTAACCTCCAGGTTTCTCATCAAGTTCTTGTTGATCACTTTTGCCCATCATCCTTTGGCTTTTCCCTCTTGACTTGCAATATGAAAATCCAAATAAATTGTTAAATCCTACATATCAACTACATAAGACAAAATCCATGAGCGTTCTAAATCTAAGTCTATTGGGTTTGATGTTTTGTTTTAAAAATCCATTCCATGAATCATGCTTGTTGACTAAATCACTTAACATGCTAACTCTCGATTCATGTCCATATATCACATTATTATACAATTTCAAGCCACAAGTCAAACTATGGATTAGGCCACGAGTCAGCAAACAAATCGACACATCAAGTATGCAGATCGACTATACAGGTGACAGCTTCACAGATATGGAGGGCCATGTCTCATAAAGAAATCAAGGAGTTAGACGAGATGCTGTTTGAATATTTGCAGCTACAGGTTACATCATATAATGCATAGTCTCGATACACATGCCAAGTCGGTAGGTCACCCAAGCACTAAGTCATATGAAGATGTTCATGGGATGGCTCTCTCCCTCTTACCACAATTCATTGAAAAACTTGATCTTTAGTTTGTAAATGTGCAGATGTTTATTAGGGCATCTAGTTGTTTACAGATTTTGCAGATGGCATTTAGAAATCCAATTGATGATAGATTTTAAGGTATATCGTGCCACATGATTTTGTAGATGTCAAAGAACTCAAAGACCAAGCATGCTACAGTAGCTGGGCTTCCATATTTTGCTTTTGTTCAGTTTTCTGCTTGAAATGCTTGAAAGGTGAGATCAGTAAGCTGGGAGGAAACACATTTTTACAATTTTGAAAGCTATTTTCAAAACAGAGCTTTCAGTGGCTTACAGGCTCGGATTTTGACTCTTTAGCCACTGAAAGCACAGACAGGGGCATAATTCTAATCTATTCGCCCAGATCAGATCTTCTTGCAGCCAGATCACTTAAGAAGACTTCCAAGCCAATGCCAATTTCTAAATATAGAAGATAAATGTCTTTTGCATATTTTGAGGAGAGTTTTAAAGTTAAATTTGGTTTCCTGTTCGGTTGAAGGATGAGAAGATTAGCTTCCAGATGTCATTGAATATTCTAGAAGACATAGTCATCATCCAGCATATGGGAGTAGCTGTCAAAGACTTAGTATTAGGATATGGTTGGACTCCTTTTAGATAGGATTTGATTCCTATCATTTTGTAAATTAGTTTTATACTATGATATTTTTAGTATTCTCGATCCTTGTTTATAGGATCACAAATTTTGATGTAAAGGCTATAAAGCCAAGATAGATATGTTTTGAATAGGAGGGGGGGGGGGGACAGTCCGAGGACTGTCATTCAACTTTGGAGACTTGTAGCCATATTTCATTGAAGACATTGATGGATTCATCTTGACACATAAAGCTTCTTTCATCGTGTTTGTTCAGTTTTCCATCTTCCATCTTTTCTATGTTTATGAGTAACTTGTATGCAGTGTTTTATGTATAGCTGATGACAGATGACTGTCATCTCATCTCTTCATCGATGTATTAATCTTGTTTGCATTAGTTTTTCTAATGACAGATGATGGTCACCTCACCTCTTCGTTGATAAACTTAACTTATGAACGTTTTATGCTTGTTGTAACTAGTCATTCACATGTACAGTATTCTGTATGTGATTCTATTGATATAGTAAGCCATTCCTCTTGCTTCCACACCTTTGATTTAAGCCTTCTAAGCAATATAGTAGAAATCTTTTCTTCTTCGAGTGGATTCATATGTTTCTGACTGAATGTGATCATATTAAGTCATCCGACTTGATCCTTTTCTCCATACATTATTGATCTATTTAAGTTACCAGGCTCATTCCCTTAACAGTCTAGGAAAGACTCCTGGAGTGATAACAAATTGGCGCCATTGCCGAGGAATGAAAGTGAAAGAAGAGTTTCCCTGTGAGAACAACATAGATCTATTTCTTGATGGCATACAAGAGATAGACATAAATTTTGACTGTAATCATTTTCCTGGCGACTCCACTTTAAATAATCCACTGGGGAGGACCCGGTTGATAGAAGATGAAGAGGTTGAATTCAAGATCCAGGTATCAGTTCATCAGTTCACTTTATGAACTGTTGTTATTCTTTATCAGCTCCTTTATACTTTTCCCTTCACATGTTAAAAGAATTATCCTCTGTTTTGTATATTCTGAAGATTATCAACCATCTTTTATAAATCTATCTTTAGAAGAATATTTACAGCTTGCTTGTATTGTAGAAGTTGAATCAGTATTTGCGCCTCAGTTCATTTATAAAAATGACCTCTGTATCCAAATTCCTTCTAAATCTGATCAGCCATGTAACCTTGAAGAAATCAAAACTGATTCGAAACCTATGCAGAGCTTAAAACTTTTTGCCATAACCTTTGAACCTTGTTAGCAAATTGCCATCCCTCATGATCATCCCACAACCTTTCAAATCAAAATAAGGATGAAGATGTTTAAGCCATTAAAATTGCCCTATCTCCTTCATCCTTATCCTCTTGACTATTATGAATATCTCCCTTGGTTTTTTGGAGAGAATCAAGCTTCAGCTGAAGGCACTTGGAATCTTTTGAAGATTTTATTGACCGTTTTCAGATTGTTGATGAGGATGTAATCATGAGATTTTTCTCTAAATCATTGATTAGAGATGTTGCTATATGGTTCAAGAGTTTAAGATCTAACTCCATTGGCTCTTGGATAGAATTCACTGATGCTTTTATGAAACATTGGGGCGAACATAAATCACTAGATTCTTACCTTGCTGATTTCTATGCTTTGAAGAGAGAACAGAATGAAAGTTTGTCTACTTTCAATCGGAGATTTTGCAGCATCTATCATGGCATGCCATCGCAGATCAGGCCCACAGAGACAACTGCCATGATATATTATGTGATGGGACTGCATTCAAAACTTGCTCTTCTTCTACTAGAAAGGAGATCTTCATCATTAAGCATTATGTTTGAAGATGCTTTAGAGGTGGAGGAAAACATTTGTGCTTCAAGGAGAACCCCAGAGCAGGTTGATTTTGAAAACCATCATCTACCTGAGCCAAATAAATGTCAGTACAATTCAGACTTTAAGCAGGAAGGTGATGACTATGAGTCAGTTTCAAAACAGTAGCCAGCAGCTAAAATTATTTCAGTTTGTGAATCAAATTCTTCATTTGCAAAAATTTCCAGAGACAGGTATTCATGTAAAGTTTATGAGCAATTTGCAAACCAGGATGATCCTATGATAACTGATGATTGTATAGGCAATTATATGTTTTCAACTGATCTTTATTCATATGATGTAAGACCTGTTCTATCATTATCTTCTGTTCATTTGTCTGAGGTAGAAGTTACAATGATTGATGATCAAACTCTGATCACAAGAGAACAAGAAGGTCACAAATTTTCCAACAGAGGAGTAGTCATGGTTGAGCCAGTGTTCTCCCTAGACCGGCATGTTTCTGATGTTGGTTTCAAAGACCCGATGGAAACCTTCATGGAAATATACTTTTCAGAGAACCTGAAGATTTCATATTTCCTCAGCTTGCCAATGTTTCCGGGTAAGTATGGTTTCCTGAAAGACTTCTTAACACTGTTGTTACATCATTTGCTGATCAGTGATAAAGATGAAATTTCTTCAGTATTAAAATTGCTTGGATGGATGTTATGGAAATCAGCCTTTACCTAACCCGAATGCAGATCCGGTTAGAGTAATAGTAGGAGAATAAGCTAGTTTTATGAGCAAGTAGTTTCTTTCAGTTGTTGGTTTGTTGAATAAGCAGAGCAGGATACAGGTGTACAGAGATCAGTTGCACAGGTCTTGAGAGTTTTTAGAGATTGGTTTCATAGGCCAAATGACTCCATAGCCCAACAGATAAGGCGATTGGAACTACTAGGTTCTTGGAGCCTCGCAGGGAGGTCTCCATCCCAAGTTGGAGCCAGATGTTAGCAACCAAAATGTAATGGACTTTTGAGAGCGTTTTTATCTCTTTTTATGGCTTTCTTCAGTATTTTGGTTAGTGTCTTAACCTCCAGGTTTCTCATCAAGTTCTTGTTGATCATTTTTTCCCATCATCCTTTGGCTTTTCCCTCTTGACCTGCAATACGAAAATCCAAATAAATTGTTAAATCCTACATATCAACTACATAAGCCAAAAGCCACGAGTGTTCTAAATCTAAGTCTATTGGGTTTGATGGTTTGTTTTAAAAAGCCATTCCATGAATCATGCTTGTTGACTAAATTACTTAACATGCTAACTCTCGATTCATGTCCATATATCACATTATTATACAATTTCAAGCCACAAGTCAAACTATGGATTAGGCCACGAGTCAGCAAACAAATCGACACATCAAGTATGCAGATCGACTATACAGGTGACAGCTTCACAGATATGGAGGGCCATGTCTCATAAAGAAATCAAGGAGTTAGACGAGATGCTGTTTGAATATTTGCAGCTACAGGTTACATCATATAATGCATAGTCTCGATACACATGCCAAGTCGGTAGGTCACCCAAGCACTAAGTCATATGAAGATGTTCATGGGATGGCTCTCTCCCTCTTACCACAATTCATTGAAAAACTTGATCTTTAGTTTGTAAATGTGCAGATGTTTATTAGGGCATCTAGTTGTTTACAGATTTTGCAGATGGCATTTAGAAATCCAATTGATGATAGATTTTAAGGTATATCGTGCCACACGATTTTGTAGATGTCAAAGAACTCAAAGACCAAGCATGCTACAGTAGTTGGGCTTCCCTATTTTGATTTTGTTCAGTTTTCTGCTTGAAATGCTTGAAAGGTGAGATCAGTAAGTTGGGAGGAAACACATTTTTACAATTTTGAAAGCTATTTTCAAAACATAGCTTTTGGTGGCTTAGGTAGGCTTTCACAGCTATCATTAGCCACTGAAAGCAGAGCTTTCAGTGGTTTACAAGCTCGGATTTTGGCTCTTTAGCCACTGAAAGCACATACAGGGGCATAATGCTAATCTATTCACCTAGATCAGATCTTCTTGCAGCCAAATCACTTAAGAAGACTTCCAAGCCAATGCCAATTTCTAAATACAGAAGATAAATGTCTTTTGTAGATTTTGAGGAGAGTTTTAAAGTTAAATTTGGTTCCCTATTCAGTTGAAGGATGAGAAGATTAGCTTCCAGATGTCATTGAATATTCTAGAAGACATAGTCATCATCCAGCATACTGGAGCAGCTGTCAAAGACTTAGTATTAGGATATGGTTGGACTCCTTTTAGATAGGATTTGATTCCTATCATTTTGTAAATTAGTTTTATACTATGCTATTTTTAGTATTCTCGATCCTTCTTTATAGGATCACATATTTTGATGTAAAGGCTATAAAGCCAAGATAGATATGTTTTGAATAGGAGGGGGAGGGGGAATATTCCAAGGACTATCATTCAACTTTGGAGACTTGTAGCCATATTTCATTGAAGACATTGATGGATTCATCTTGACACAGAAAGCTTCTTTCACCGTGTTTGTTCAGTTTTTCATCTTCCATCTTTTCTATGTTTATGAGTAACTTGTATGCAGTGTTTTATGTATATCTGATGACAGATGATTGTCATCTCATCTCTTCATCGATGTATTAATCTTGTTTGCATTTGTTTTTCTAATGACAGATGATTGTCACCTCATCTCTTCGTTGATAAACTTAACTTATGAACGTTTTCTACTTGTTGTAATTAGTCATTCACATGTACAGTCTTGTGTATGTGATTCTACTGATATAATAATCCATTCCTCTTGCTTCCACACCTTTTATTTAATCCTTCTGAGAAATATAGTAGAAAGCATTTCGTCTTCGACTAGATTCATATGTTTCTGACTGAATGTGAGCATATTAAGTCATCCCACTTGATCCTTTTCTCCATACATTATTGATCTATTTATGTTACCAGGCTCATTCCCTTAACATTCTGGGAAAGACTCTTGGAGTGATAACATGGTTAAAACTCGTTTTTATAACTAAGGGCCTCGTAACCCGCAATCCACAGTGTGAAAGTCGGGAATGAAGAAACCTTAACATTTAACCATGGAGATCCGCAATCCGCATTTCTTAAATATTAACAAAGAATTTATGATTTGGACTATGCGGAAGTTATATGTTAGTAATCTAAAGTTAGTTCATGCAAAGGTTTTATAGGGTTTAAATCCTCATCATGCTAAGTGTGCTAGGTTAAATACTTGTAATGATGCTTATAACCCTAAGCTATTATGCCCATGAAAGAAGAAAGGCTTAGAGCCAATACCCTAGCATACAAATGTAACAAATGTATATAGGATTGAGTCCTAGACCTTGGATGCTATTCAAGAAACAAAACGTTGACATGCTGCTAAAGAATCCTTAAAAGGGGCTCACCTTGGTTGATCTATGATCCCAAGAAGTGAAACTGAACCCTGTTAGCATAAAATAACTTTTGTTTAGAGTCTAGTATGTAAATCAAGTAAAGTAAATTGATTCATCAATACTAGAAGTACAAAAGTGTACATGCATTTATCCTATTTTTTTTTTTAATATAGGTATTTTGGGGTGTGTGACATAATGGTATCAAAGCATGGTTACAACACTTGGCCTGAAGGGCTCAACATTGAAACAAGTAAAAACAGAAAACTAACCTTGATTTTGCAGGAACTATGTCAGAAGTTGAAATGACAGCTGAAGAAGAATCCCATCCTAAAGAACAAGTAAACAATGAATAAGAAAATACTAATGATTATAATCTGTGGGTACATCTAAATTAGAGTAGAAATGATAATCCATCTGAATTGTTACAAATGGTAAAAGATTTAAAAGAAGAACTACAAAGTGTTAAGAAAGATAATGAATGCATTATGAAAGCACATGAATAATTAAACAATGTCTTATTAACAAAAATACATAATCAAGAAGCAAAAGGGAAGAAATGACTTGATTTAGAAATGCTAAAGACTACATCTTCTAAACGCAAGGCAAGGAAGTTAAAATTTCAGATAGTGAAACTGAATCTTCAAGTGGAAATTCACCTAAACAGAGTAAAAAACAATTCAAAGAATCTAGTGGAAGTAGTGATGGTGATAAATATAGTAGGAAAAGTAAACCTTATGAAGAAATTTCTGGTGAATTTAAAAATATAAAACCTCCTATATTCAATGGTGAGATTGAAACCAGAGAAGAAGCAGAAGCCTGGCTTTCAGGAATGAAAAAGTACTTTCATATTTACAACTACTCTAATGAATTAAAAGCAAAGATGACAATTTATAATTTAACGGGAAAAGTCGACATTTGGTGGCATCACATCAAGAAATTAAAATGCATTAAGGAACGTCACTTAACTTGGAAAATTTTCAGGAAATACTTGTTGGAACAATACTATGAAGAAAAAGCTAAAGAGTTCTATGATTTAAAACTAGGAACTTTTACAATGAAGGAACTGTGCAGTAAATTCCTGAGTTTATTACGTTATGTACCTTATATTGTTGATGTAAAACCCAAAATACAACATTTTCTCAGTTGTCTACCAACAATTTTCAAAGAGAGAATTAAATACAACAAACCAAAAACATTGGATGAAACTATGAGGAAAGCAAATTTTTGTTATGATCAAAATAAGAACAAAAGAGATAATGTACCAAGTTGGAAGAACATAAAACATGAAAATTTTGAACGCAAAAGAAAAGTTATGAGATTTAATAATACTTATGGAAAAAATCATCGAAATTATTAGGGAAATAATTTCAGAAGTTTTAGGCCACAAAATCCTATAGTAATAAAAGGAAAAGAAGCACGTGCTGGCTATAATAAAATTCAAAGGGAACCTTTAAAATGTTGGGAACGTAGTAAACCTAATTATTTTAAATACTGTCCAATTAAGAGAATTGTTTTTAACAACTTTCACACGGTTCAAGAAGATACTACAGTTGGAGATGTAGCAAGGAGCATGCCCAAAATTTGCGCAGCATCGGAGAACAAGCAAGCAGACTATCAAACATCTATGGTAGAAATTGAAGGTATGTTAAAGGATAAACAAATCTCTATATTAATTGATCCAGGTGCAAACTTAAGTTATGTTTCACCAATAATTGTATAAATGTGTAAATTACAGCAGAATAAATTTGAAAAGTCTTGGTTAGTTCAACTTGCTACAGGCATGAAACGAAAAGTCACTAGTTTTGTGAAAGAATGTGAATTTAATATGAATGGTCTTATGATGCATGCTGATTTAAATACTATGCATTTAGGATCTTATGATTTATTGATAGGAACGGATTGGTTAGAAAAGCATAGAGTAATTCTGAACTGCTATGATAAAATTTCTCATGCATAGATTAAGAAAGTAGACCTATAATAGTTAAAGGAATTCCAAGGAAAACTATTGTTAGTGAAATTTCTGCTTTACAAATGAAAAGGTATGTTCGCAAAGTTTGTATTGTATTTGTTGTTTGAATAATGGATGATAGAGAAACTAATAATGAAATTAAAATAGATGATATTCTAGTTTTAAAATATTTTAAGAATGTATTTCCGGAAGAAATTCTCGGATTACCTCCAAAAAGATAAATAGATTTTACTATTCATTTAGTACTGGGAGCAGTCCTAGCTTCACAATCCCCTTATTGAATGAACATACTGGAACTTAATGAATTAAAATCCCAAATAAATTCGACCAAGCGTTTCCCCTTGGGTAGCACCAGTTTTTTTTTGTAATGAGAAATGATGGTACTTTAAGGTTGTGTATAAACTACAAACAACTTAATAAAATGACAATTAAAAACATATATCCTTTACCTTGGATCGATGAATTATTCAACCAATTTCGAGGAGCAACGATATTTTCAAAAATAGACTTGAGATCCGGGTATCATCAAGTTTGAGTTCAAGATGAAGATATATATAAGACAACGTTTAGGACCAGATATGGTCATTATGAATTTGTCGTAATGAATTTTGGGTTGACAAATGCTCTAGCATATTTTATGCGTTTAATGAATAGTATATTAAATAAATATTTAGATAAATTCATAGTTGTCTTCATTGATGACACATTAATCTATTCTAAAAATCATCAAGAGCATGAAGAGCATTTAAAAATAGTCTTACAAGTATTAAGAGAATAAGAACTTTATGCTAAATTCAGTAAATGTGATTTATTTAAATATACAATCCAATACTTAGGACATGTAGTGTCTAAAGATGGTATATTGGTGGATCCCGATAAAATTAAAGCTATCATGGAATGGCCTGTGCCAAAAGATGCATCTGGTGTTAGATCCTTTATGGGGATTACTAGATATTATCGTAAATTTATTGAAGGTTTTTCAAAAATTGCATATCCTATAACTTCATTGCAGAAGAAAGGTAATAAATTTGAATGGAATGAGAAATGTGAAACCAACTTTAATAAACTGAAATATTTATTAACAAAAGCTCCTATCCTAAAGATAGCAGACCCATATAAAGATTTTGTTATATGCACAGATGCATGCAAAGAGGGTCTAGGGGGAGTATTAATGCAAGAAAACTATGTGGTGGCCTATGAATCAAGAATGCTTAAAGAACATGAAAATAACCATGCTACTCATGATTGGGAGTTAGCTTCCATTATTCATGCACTTAAAATGTGGTGACACTATCTTATTGAGAGAATATTCTTACTAATGACTGATAATGTCAGTTTAAAATATTTATTTGACCAACATAATTTAAATGCTAGATAATCTAGATGGTTATCTTTCCTAAGTGAATATGACTTTAAAATTAAACATATTAAGGGGAAAGAAAATAAAGTAGTTGATGCGTTAAGTCGTCATGCAAACATGCAGTATGTAACTGCAAGTAGTAATTATGAGACAGATCTGGAAGATAAAATCATGACAACAACACAATTTGATAAAGAATATAAAAAATTAAAGGAAAGGATAGCAGAAAATAAAACAAATCAAGTAAAATCAGAATTCAGTCTTAACATAAAAGAATTGTTGGTATGTAAAAATCGATTGTATGTACCTAATTCAGAGGAGGTCAAGGCATTAATCATGAATGAAATGCATAAAAGACCATATTCAGGACATCCTGGATATCAGAAAATGATTACTATGTTAAGAAAATAATTCTTTTTTCCTAATATGAAAAATGAAGTAGCAGAATATATTGCTGCATGCATTGAATGTCAGCAAGTTAAGGCTGAACATTAGCACCCATCCAGATTGCTACAGCCTTTACCCATTCCAGAATGGAAGTGAGAATTTTTTAGCATGGATTTTATAACAAGTTTTCCTAAGAATGCTAAACAAAATGATTCAATTATGGTTGTGGTAGATAAGCTTGGTAAAGAAACACATTTTATTCCAGTTAAATCTACTGATAAAGCTATTAATATTGTTGATATTTTTATGAAAGAAATCTTTAGATTGCATGATGTACCTAAAGTTGTGATTTATGATAGGGATGCAAAGTTTACGGGAAATTTCTGGAAATATTTATTTAAAGGATTGGATACTCAATTAAATTTCAGTAATGCATATCACCCCCAGACTGATGGACAAACTGAAAGGGTGAATCAAATTTTAGAAGACATGATTAGAATGTATCTAATGGAAAAACCTGGGAAATGGAAAGAGTATTTACATCTTGTTGAGTTTGCATATAATAATCATTTTCAAGCCTCTGCTAAAATGAGTCCATTTGAGATACTTTATTGACGGAAGCATAACACTTCAATTTATTGGAGTGGTCCAGTTGATAGACTAATGTTAGGTCCTGAAGTATTGAAGGATATGGAACTAACAGTGAAACAAGTATAGCATAGCTTGAATATAGCTCAATATAGACAAAAGAGTTATGCTGATTTGAAAAGAACTCAAAGTGTTTCCACGTAGGGGATCATGTTTATGTGAAAGTGAAACCTAGAAAAAGTTCCTTAAAATTCGGAAAGTGCACAAAATTGGCACCCAGGTATTGTGGACCATTTGAGATATTGGAAAAGGTTGGGCAAGTGGCTTATCAATTAGCACTGCCAACTGCAATTAAAGTACATAATGTTTTTCATATTTCAATTTTAAAAATATATGTTCATGATGCTACTCATGTGATTGACTGGAATGTTATCCAAGTGGAACTCGAAGGAGAATTTAAGGTGGGACCGGAATGTGTTTTCAACAAGAGATAACTTTTACTCCGGGACTGCATCATCGGACAAGTCAAGGTGCAATGGAAGCACCTTATCCCATAAGAGGCTACTTGGGAATTGGAAAGCAATATGTGGGAGGCATATCCAATTCTGTTTCAGAATGATTCAGAGGAAGTTTAAAAGGAATACTGAGGACGATGTTAAACTTTAAGGGAGGGGTGTATGTAATAAACCAAGGAACCCAAATGATTATTGTTTTATAATACCTTATGTTATTATTTGATTTGACATTATTGACCAAGTGAGCTCAAGACATTTGTAAATGAATTATTATTTTTAATTATTAAATAGTTAAGGGAATCAAAACTGAAATAGCTGTTGAAGAGTGTTTGTTGACCTACAAGGAGAAATGATAAGTGTCAAGAGGAAACCCATTATGGAAAGACAACCTAGTAAAGGAACAATGGTGCAGGAAGCATCCTCCCTAAAAAATCAATTTGTGACTCCTGTTGGAGCAGTTATGAGCAGGTGGCTCATAAATGACCTAATTCGTAGGCAAATGCTATAAAGCATTGATTTCATCCACTGAGTAGGAGGCTCATGATGAAGGGGAGAATACGCTGAGTATTGAGTTCATCCAATGAGAAGGAGGATTATGATGAAGTGAGATTATGACCTAGCTTATGCAAGAGGAAATATGTGACCAGCTTTTGTCCTTGTGGTTCAAAAAACAGGCTGGGGGGTTTCATAACAAGTAGATTGGTTGTTCTGGAAGTCTGGTTGGGAGGAACGACGACCTTCAGTTTTGATTTCTTCTATAGGTTCAGGTTCTATTTATTTATTTCTTAATGTTTGTTTACTATAAATGATATATAGATTGTTAAGCATAATGATTACATTGCTTAGTTTAGATTCTATTTATTTATTTCTGAATGTCTATTTACAGTAAATAATATATAGATTGTTAAGCATAATGATTACATTGCTTAGTTCAGATTCCATTTATTTATTTATGATATGTCTATTACTGTAAATGATATATAGATTGATAGATAGAATGATCACATTACTTATGTACGTTATCAGCTATTTTTTATCATTATGCAATTATTGATTACTGTAAATGATTCTTAATCGTTATCCAGAATGACTATAATGTTAGGGTATGTTATTGACTGTTGTAACATACTGTTCTAAGTTATTGTTTATTTAAGTAAGAGTATAGTTCTAGCAACACAAAACTATCCTAGTATAAATTATAGTTTTGGTTCAGGTTTTACCCTATTATTTCTTTCTGTTATGAAATTACTGTAACATACGTCATTTAGTTTATATGCAGAAGTTATAGTTATGCATCAAATCATGTATCAAAGTCTGTTTATTCCCTTACTGTTTATAAGCAAAGTATGTATAGGGTTTATTTCTATTATAGAGTATACATTTGATCTATTTTTGTTATATAAATATAGTTAGAGTAATTCATAACAGATTGGAAAGATAAATTTATACATTCAAACCCTAGATCTTGATTAATAAATTGTAATTATTTACAAGTTCAAAATTTTTCTAAAGTCTGGCTTACCTATTAAACTTTTTCGTAGGTCGTTGATTCTACCGTAACATGCATTCCACATCCGCAGCCGGAATGCGGAATCGCTAATTTAAAACCATGAAAAATTACAGTTCCACAACCCGCATTTCTGCAGTCCTTCGAATCCGCAATAGGAAAGTCAGAATGCGGAAATCGATAGATTAAAACATTGAAAAGTGGAAGTCCCGCAACTTGTAATCCGCAATGCTAGGTTAAATACTTGTAATGATGCTTATAACCCTAAGCTATTATTCCCATGAAATAAGAAAGGCTTAGATCCTATACCCTAGCATACAAATGTAAAAAATGTATATAAGACTGAGTCCTAGACCTTGGATGCTATTCAAGAAACAAAACCTTGACATGCTGCTAAAGAATCCTTAAAAGGGGCTCACCTTGGTTGATTTATGATCCCAAGAAGTGAAGCTAAACCCTATTAGCATAAAATAACTTTTTTTTAGAGTCCGGTATGTAAATCAAGTAAATTAAATTGATTCATCAATACTAGAAGTACAAAAGTGTACATGCATTTATCCTATTAATTTTTTTTTAATATAGGTATTTTGGGGTGTGTGACAGAAGGAAATGTGTCCCGTCAGGTTTTCCGTATCTAGTGTGATTTCTAGGAAAATCGGTGGTGATGGTGGTCTACTTCCTCCATTGGATACGCAGACTAGTTGATCGTCGACATGCACTACTACTATATCTTGATGAGTGTTAATAGGGACTAATGCACGCTTTGCATTTTCTTGGTCTTCACAGTCAAATTCGCCAATTCTTTCATCGTTGGTCAGATGTCCGTGATTTTCTACAATTTTTTTGGATAGCCATCCAAATTTTGGTTGTTCTAATGGCGTTTCACTTCTTGTCAAACTCTCTGACTGGATCGATGATTCACTCAGTGCTAGAAGTGGCTGGGGGGCGCTTGCTCATGGTTTGAATAGAATAGATGGAATTTGGAAAATTTTGTTAGATAAATCGGGATGAAAGGTGATCTAGTTCCCTTCTGATGGTCGCTGGATAAATAGTCAGTCTGATTCATTTCTATATCAGTCTCATTGACTCCATATGCCACATTGACCAGGATGAAGTGCCAAATCTTGTTTGATAATTTCTTGCACTCTAACGCCACGAGTTAACTACAACGGTGAATTTAGAGTTATGACCTCAGGAATCCTCACTTGGAGTGTTGCACCATGCTCAATACACTAATCTTCATCCATTGGTGACATAGGTTCATCCACTCCCCCAACCTTTTGGGTCTTGCTCCACTCAGGTTGATTTCCTGCCTCATTTATCATCTTACCTGATTTTTGTTTTCTCTGGAGCACACTAGTTTGCTCCTTTATCTCTTATAGTCTTTTTATCTACTTTTCTCATTCAATTTTATGAATATATGGAGTGTTCTTCTGGCTTTCCATCCTTTCTTTGTTGAATTTTTGTGACTTTCCGGTGCTTACCATTTTTTACTTCATATGTTGACTATTAGACATATTTTCTACCCATCATGCGGTCGGATACCCCACATTACTGACCCAAAATATTTTAAGAAGCTATTGTGGTAGGATAATTCATTTGCGCAAGAAGTGCTCCCACTCTCATTCTTGCACAAATTTATCCCACAATTTCTGCTTCGCCTCCCAATTTGAATCTGGAAGAGGTGGTAGAAATCATGATCGTGTCTCAGCGATGTGTCCTACACCTTTGTTGATCAGAATTTGAATAGAAGTGTCGGTAGCGTGCACAGAAATTGATCAGTTAGATTTGTGTAAAATATCTTCTCGACGTTGGCCATAGAGTCTTGTTCTTCAATTGCACGTTCTTGGAAGAAATCATCAACAAGATTTTTGCACCATTCACATATATTTGTGCATCCTCCGTTGATTATTTTTGTAAGCAATTTCTGATATTTTTCATTCTATGGTCTTCTCATCAAGGATCTTCTTCATTTCACATGGGACAACCTTGATGAATTTATCATGTGTTTCAGAGAAGAACTTCTCTCTTGCTTGAGCAATAGTTAACTTATTCCTCTTAGAATATTTCTACAAGTAATTCGCTATTTTTCTATCCTGCCATTCTCTGATTTATTGCTCGGTTATCATTTGTTCATACTTATTTTCATCTCTTGGATGTACTACCGGAAACAAAACCAATGTTGTAGTCAATCAAGTTTTATAGTTACCAATAATACATCATGTAAGATTACACAAGCATTCGCATGATAAGAAGTAAGACCAAGTAATGGAGATGGAGGCAACAAGTATTATATTACTCAGCAGAGACTATGCAAAGTATATATAGAAAAAAATACTACATTTGTTTCTATCTTGTCCGAATCTCCAACATATATTTATATGAACTACAGACAATTACATAATGATCTTGTCGGTTCAACTGACTAACAAGTTTAGGCCGAACAATAGGAACCGACAAGTAGTTGGCCGATCATCCTAGTCGGTTTAGCAGACTAGGCTCCTCCAACAAGTCCTAAAGAATGGATAAGAAATGGTATACAATCATTTAATGGAGCTTTCAATGTATGGAAAGGACTGATAAAAGCATATGATATTCTTGATTCATGGGTATCCTAGAAAATCGATAAAGGTAATAAATTGATATCAGGTGAAGATCCTTAGATCGAGTGCAATGGAATTTCAATTTGATAGTGATAAGACCCAAGGGGGGGCATATATGGGGTTAAATGTATATAATATGACCCAAGGCGGTAATATATGGGGCTAAATGTATATGTAATGGGTCAGTCTAATGAAGGAACCTCATGTGCAATGAGTGGATATGTATAAATAAATGTAATGTAGTCATTGTTGAAAACATGTGAATTGATTATGTGAATGTATTGGGGTATTTAGAGAAGGATCTCCTATTATTTAAGGAGTTATTGTGCGACTCATATTTATGATCTATATTGGAGTTGTTCTCCACGTTTACATTGTTGTAAATTATTGTACTCTCTCTTTCAAATGATAATTTTAAGGATTTGGTCCATAATATATAGAATCCTTAAGACGATCTTTGAAGGATTTTGGGATATACAAGTTGGAAGATGCTACAAGTTTTTTGTTTCAAAGGGTTGGTATTTAGAGTTGGAATTCTGTTGTGGAATTGGAGCTACAAAATGACTAGGTAGAAGAATGGTTTCCATATATTACTCTCCTAAAGAAAAGCATTATTAAATGAAGGGATTGCGATGATGAGCTAAAATGGTCATGGAACAAAGCAACGGGGGTTCTCATTGCTAAAATAGGCTATGCGGATAAAATTATAGGAGTTGGGGAATAAAGAGGTTGGTGGTGGAAACTTGTGTGGAAGATGAGTAGTCTTATGAAAAATAGAATTAGGTTCATGAATACACTAATAATTAACTATCTTGGAATGATAGTATTTACCCACCTTAGGGTTTCATTTTCACAACACTAAACAAACAAAAAACAAAAATTTGTGAAACACTAGAATAAAATGTGTCATAGAGGAGAAATTCCTTACTTGAAAGGTTGAAGTTGTTTTTGCTGCAAATTTCCTTCACAAAATTGAGAAGATGCGAGTTAAAAGCTGCTCCTTGGATACATCCATCAGAGAAAATATTATTCACATCATGCAGTGCTAGACTTTGTGGTAGTAGGGTTATAATATTCACATTAATATCAATGATCCAGAACCACCATCAATATGGGCATGGTCAAATCTAGTTGGGGGTATAGTACTATGCAGCCTGAGGTGTTTTGGTGAACTCAAGTAAACTCCTTGTGTATATTGAATGAATGGAATGTTTTTCTAGTCAGGATTTTACCTCCTTTTGTCGATTGAACGAATGGAATGCTTTTATTTTTTGTTTAAATTCTTAACTATTTGTTATATATTATTTTTAATTTTATTACTATTTTCTCTAGGGGAAAAACTTGAAAGTTGTAACAAAAAATTAAATGATTTACATACCTAATTTCTTCTTATACACCTACATTTGTTTCTTACATCATGAAAATATATGGACTACATTTTTATACTACCATCATAATTTTTTTTGTGGCATCTAAATCCATAGGTGTTGAAGGAGAGTAAAATAGATATTACCACTTAAATAGGATTTCCCTCCTCAAATTGCACTAGTGATGGTTTTTAACTTAACTCCTTGAATATCTTTTCTTGTTGTTGCTAGAATAGGGTTAGGAAATGCATCCTTCCTTGACCAAAGTGTGTTGTGGATTGGGCTAGTTAAGATTCTAAGACTCCTTATCGAAAGGATCAAAAGTATTGATTCTCATGTTAAATGACTGAGAAATTCTATTTTTCAAACCATTGATCATGCTTGACTCTTCTTCTACACCTTAAAACTGTGTCCCCTAAATACCCTCCTTAGACAATTAATAAACTTGAGTGTTTATCTCCTGATAGATATGTGTGAAGGATATTTCCTATAATTGACTTGATATCTCTTAAAAATGTAAGGCCAAACTATGAAGACATGGACTAGTCACCTATAATTAAATCTTCATCCAATTGATGGTACTGACCTAATAAGTATATTCATGACCCTAATTTTTTTTAAGACCATCTATAGGATTTACCACACTTTTAATGTGTCATGCATTTCTTTCTCTTCCATGTACAATATCTAATGTTACTCCATTTCTATTTGTTCTTCACATTCAATTCAAGTATATTGTATCAATGGATATTAAAATAGTAAGCATGTTTTACAAGTATTATTTGGTCAGGATAAATCTAAAATTTTATGATTTTTTTTACATCTATGATGATTATATCTTTCATTATGGGAATATTTTCTTAATGATTATCTACAATGCCAGGAATTCACCTTCTTTGAGAAGTTAAGAGCTAGTTTGTGATCTAATGTAGGGTGGATATTTTTACTCGAAGATGATCTCGAGTTTTTTCTTCATTTTTGTCCTCCAATATGATAAGGAGTATAGTCATTTCTTCATTTCTTCTCAGGGAAATGTAGGGCATGCCCTCTATTATATTCCACACATTTACATCTACACTGTTCATTTTGCACCTCTGTTCTGAACATGTTTTGAATGACTCCCTATGTTGATGTATATGTAACTTCAGAATGTATTTCATATATGTATGTTGTATGTACTCCTATAGAGATGGTATTATTCCTCTATACGGAAGTGTCGTCATTTATATTGTAAATGTCGTAACTTATACTTGATGGGTTATTAGCCTACCTTATTGGGGTCGGCCCTGTATAAGTCATGTGGGTCAAAGGGTTATTAGACCACCCTATTGGGGGTCGGCCCAGTCAGCATTATGTTATATGGTTAAGTTCGAGCCTACATGATTTATGTAAAAGGCAAGTCAAGTCAAGTATAAATAGAGTACGGGAGGCACTCTATTTGATCACTCACTTCTCACTCATGCACTCAAGGAGGAGTGGCGCACTTATGGAGGAGGAGGATCTGCTACTAGGATATGTCTATCTCTTATGTTTGGGTTGTATCATTTCTCTATCTATCTCTGAGGAAGTTATTGGGTTTTTTCACCTTTATGGTTTTCCCCAAGTAAATCTTGTGTCTCTTCTGTGCTTGCATTATTGTGTCCACGAATGATATGCTGTAGATTTGCTGTACATGTTGTTCTCTCAGTTAAGATCCTAGATCAGATTGAATTAAATTCTGAAAATTTAACTGGTATCAGAGCTAGCCTGAAAGAAGGCATGATATGGCATGTATGACACTTGTTGCACTTACAATGCTAGGGCTTGATATAGCAAAAACCAGTCACCGTAGCACTTTCGCTATAAATCCATTTCGGCGAAGTTTTCGGATCTGAAATATTTATAGGTAGAAGATCAAATCCCCATGTACCTTGTGTCCAAAAGACAACCTCTAATTCGTTGTACTTTGTGATTTATGATCTATACAATATAGGATTTCTACCTCTTCCATATCTGAGTCAAAATCAGGTGACCTTGGGAAAAAGGTCATAACTTGAGCTAGAAAGCTCCAAATGAAATTTTGTAAAAAGTGACAGGTAGTACAAAGACTTTACTATCTCAAGAAAATTTTTCAGAAGCCGAAGTTGAACCAGTGACACGTGGAACACCGTACAAGTTCGCTCTCCTATATTATCCAATAAACAGGTCACGTTACGACACTTGGCATAAATCTCTCTCAGAGAGTCCAATTGAGGTGAGACCTATCAGGATGGAAATATAACAGGGCGAGCTATCTCAGGAAAATTTTTCAGAGGCCGAAGTTGAAATAGTGACACGTGGCACTCCGTACAAGTTCGCTCTCCTGTATTATCCCATAAACAAGTCACGTTGGGACACTTGGCATAACTCTCTCTCAGAGAATCCAATTGAGGTCAGACTTGTCAGGATGGAAAGATAACAGGTCGGGCTATCTCAAGAAACGTTTTTAGACCTTGTGGATCGAAAAGTTTGGAGTTACACCAGAATCAATCAGGTACATATTTCTATCAAAATAGAATTATTTTTTTTAGTACCTTCATTCATGGCTTCCGGAATTTAGGGCTTTGTAGAAAGTTGGAATTTTTGTAATCGGAGACCACGGCTGAATGATACTCATCAAAATAAAAATTTAGAGACCAGGATCAGAATTTTTGGTTGGGCAGAAGGCCGGGCTTGATCAGACCCTAGTTCGGGACTTTGATCAGAAAAGTGGAAAATTAGGGCTTCTGTAAAAATGGGAATTTTTGAAATCTGTGACCACGGCTGGAAGATCCTCAGAAAAATAGAAGATTAAAGCTTTGGATCAAACCTTTTTATTGGACAGAAGAGTGGGCTTCATAAAACCCCAGTTCAGGGCCACGTCCAGTGAATCCGGAAGTTTCAAAGGCAAAATTGAGGAGTGAAACTTTGCAGTTTTCAAATTCTGAATATACCAGCTTGATCAGCTCATCAAGGTGCATATTTCTATCCTTTCGGAAGTTTTAAATTCAAATTTTGAATTTTTGGGGTTTCTCTGACAAACCCATATCCAGCTCCAGGTCCAGTTCTTGCAAATCAAGTGGATTGGGTTAATCCTAGAAGAAGATGGATTGATCACCTGCATAAGTGAAGAAGTTCCTGTTTCAGAGGGAGATGAGGCTAAGGCCTTACATAAGAATATTTCAAGCAATCTCGACAGGTATGACTCATCGAGGTATGTTTCAATATTTGTTCATAATTAAGTTTATGGTATGTTTGTTTTCATGTTATTACAGTCAGTACAATCTTGATTTTAGATTTGTCGTATCACCTTAACAAAATTATGAATGCATGATAGAAGATATTCATTGGTTAGGGTGTTGACACTTATGATTGTACTAATGCATTATGGTGTTGTATGAGGTTTATGTTGTCTGCTAACATAAAAGGTACACCAAGAAAGTCAAATCATGTTCTACTTCAAGAACATATGATCATGATGACATGAAGACAAGGATTCATCCATTGTCATGGATCACATAGAAGATCTACTTTCGAGGTATGTATAACTTGTTTCTACATTCGTTAACTTATGAGATATACAGGTTACTAGCACAAGTCATTGAAGAAGAACAAGAAGACATCATGTGAGTATGTTAGACATAACTAGCTAGCATGCTAATCCAGGTATTTTTTTTTCTATATCAAGATAGAATCCTACCTTGTGTTAGGATCTTATACGGTTGTGTTGTTGATAATGATTATTCATGAAGTCATAGGTTTGAATAGTCATGGTTGTATGCATATTGTGTTTCTTACCATAATTGATGATATGACTAACCAGAAGAATCATGAAGGTATAGGTTTGAGTAATCATGGGTTTTATGCATATCATATCTCTTATCTTGATTGATGATTTAACTAACCAAAAGAGTCCTATGATCAAATAAGAATATGCATGAGTAAAAGAAGACTTCCCTAAAACCTTGAATACTAATGTTTATTATCTGTGTTTGAAATGATCCTGACTATACATGCTTGAGATTATTGTGTTTTGATAATATTAAGATTATACTAATGAATGTTTGATTACATATGAGACCTAGAGGATAACACAATGATGATACTAACAAGCATGCATAAGGATCGAAAATGAATATAAGTTCAAGGACAAGTAATCCAAGAAGCAAAGATCAAGAGGGAGTACACTCCAGTGGTTTCTGCAAGGATGCAGATATTCAGAGGGAGTTGACCATCTCTCTACATTCCACAACAGAAAGGTGTAGAAGAAACTACTTCATATTAGGACTTCAGTAGCTCGTGCAAGGAAGCGAAGACTTAGAGGGAGTCCACCCAACGAACAAACAAAGATAAGTATTTGAATTGTCATTTCTTAAATAATAATGTTCAATAATGTATATACTGATGTTCCTAGAATTAGGTTGTGTATTATGCATATTAGAATAATTGCATTGATGAACAGTATACGACTAATATGCATGGGTAAGTGGCCTATGGCACTATACAACATTCCATGGCTACTTATCTAGAATGAAACCTCTTTGCTGACATGTTGGGAGTTGTGCACACTCTTAACAATGTTTTGGTAGAGATTGGAAGGCATCTAGAAAGTTACGGGATATGGATAAATGTTGTATTGAAGCATTGGCTAAGATAATTGCATGACTGTATGACATATTTCTTTATGTGTAAGAATTTGTTCTGAAAATTATGAGATGTTTCTAATCATGCAATTTAACTTGTTTTGTAGGAAAGACCGTATATCTTCACCTACAAAAGGACTACAACATTTGTTCCAGCAACAAAGATATCTATTGAAGATATTGAATTTCCCAGGATCTGGGATGAAGAAATGGAATGCCATGATCCATCGATCATGAAGAACGATGTTTGGGATGCGGTCCCAAGAGATGAAGGGAAGTCTGTTGTGACTTCCAAATGGAACTATCAGATCAAGCATGTTGCAGATGGCAGCATTGAGAAATATAAAAGTGATGAAATAGAAGATGCACCAAATGGATTTCAAGACAGCATGGTGTATTCATATATGTGTGCAGAACTTGGTATGGTAGGATAGACAGCTTTCTATCCAGTTTGGGCTTTACCAAGAATAAAGCGGATTCCAACCTTTTCTACAAGGTTGAGGAAGGTAATCCAGTGATACTACTTTTGTATGCGGATAAACTGTTTGTTACAGGTGAAGATAGATTGATTGCCGACATGCAGCGGAAGCTTGCTGCCGAGTTCGAGATGAAGAACTTGGGGATGATGCACTATTTTTTTTGGCATGAAGGTGTGGCAGAGTGATGGAATCTTCCTTGGACAATGGAAGTATGCAGTAGAGATCCTGAAGAGGTTCGAGATGATGGACTGCAAGGATATGGCCACACCTATGACATCAAATCTGAAGCTTCTTTGTGATGCTTCATCTGAGCCAGTTGATGTCTCTATGTATCGTCAGATGATTGGGTCTTTGATGTACCTGACGAACATGAGACTTGACATTTGCTTTGCTGTGAACACATTGAGTCAGTTCCTGACAGATCCGAGGAGTGTTCACCTGGTTGCTGTAAAGCATGTTCTGAGGTACCTGTAGGGTACAGTGGATTATGGGATCAAGTATGAGGTGAATCAAAAGTTTAACCTGCAGGGTTATGTTGATTCAGATTGGGCTGGCAGTGCTGCAGATAGGAAGAGCACATCTGGGTGCTGCTTCAGTATGGGATCAGGTGTGATCTCTTGGTTTAGCAGGAAGCAGTCCTGCGTAGCACTGAGTACAATTGAGGCAGAGTATGTTGCACCCTGTTCAGCTATTTGTGAGGCAGTATGGCTACGGAAGCTACTGTTTGAGTTATTTGATCTCCCGTTGGATGCTACTGGTATCTTCTGTGATAACCAGAGTTGTGTGAAGTTGTCCGAGAACCTAGTGTTTCATGACAGGTCGAAACACATAGAGATCAAATATCACTATATCATGGATATGGTGCAGAGAGGAGCTGTGAAGTTCTCGTATGTTGCGACGGACGAGCAGATTGCAGATGTGCTGACGAAGCCACTAGCTAGGGTGAAGTTCGAGTACTTCAGGGAGAGGCTTGGCATTCTTCAGTTTGATGACACTTCGAGGAAGAAGTGATGGACACATTTACTGAAGCCATTCCAAGCATGTCGAAAGGAGGATCCTTCACATGGCTATGGATGTAAGCGCTGGATGATGATGAGCATCAGAATGATGTTCTAGTTTCTGCTTTGTATGATTAGTTGGATCATTTATATGTATATGTATGTACGCATCATGTTGGATGCTGGGTATGATCAGTTGGATCATTTATATGTATGTACGAATCATGTTGGATGCTGGATATGATCAGTTGGATCATTTATATGTACGTACGCATCATGTTGGATGCTGGATATGATCGGTTGGATCATTTGTATGTATTTTGTATATGCATCATGTTGGATGCTTGAACCATGTATCTGTATATGTATCAGGTGCATACATTGTATGATCAGGTAGATCATGTATATTGATATGTATCAGGTAGATCATGTATGTTGATGGATACATTGTGTGGATCATGTATCTATGTATCAGGTGGATACACTATGTATGATGATATGTATCAGGTAGATACTTGGTGTGCATCAGATGGATGGATTGTATGATCAGGATGATTATGGATGATGAGCTTCTCCAGATGACATGCAGCAGGATGTTGCAGTGATGATGATTAGGGTGATCATGTGTACATCAGGATGATGTATGATGAGTATCAGATGATACTTTGTGGTCGTGGATCAGGTTGTGCAGGTAAGCATATAATTTGTGCCCTCGGAGATTTGCAGATGGTCTTTCGAGGTTTTGCCTATGGCATGTAATTCGTTGCCCTGGGACATCTGGCAAATGCTCTTTTGAGGTTTTGCTTGGGAGGACATATAATTTGTGCCCTAGAAGATCTGCAGATAGTCTTTCGAGGTTTTGCCTATGGCATGTAATTTGTTGCCCTAGGATATCTGGCAGATGCTCTTTCGAGGTTTTGTCCTATGGCATGTAATTTGCTCCTGGGAGATCTGGACAGGATGAAAAAGGCCTCAGATGCTTCAGCCAGGTTTTTCCATGACCACATGTAATTTGTTCCTCGGAGATCTAGACAGGATGAAAAAGGCCTCAGATGCTTCAGCCAGGTTTTGTGGTGAGATCACATGTAATGTGCTCCTGGGAGATCCGACAGGTGGAGCCGTGTGCTCATAACAGCCTGGGATGCTTCAACCAGGTTTTGTGATGGGTCACGTGTAATGTGCTCCTGGGAGATCCTATAGGTAGAGCTGTGTGCTCGTAATAGCCTGGGATGCTGCAGCCAGGTTTTGTGATACACATAATAAGTCCTGAGGATTCCACAGTATGGCCAGTGATGACAAAGACCTGTAGGTGGTGGGCCTACATCCAGTATGAAAAAAGGACTGGCTCTGTAGAACTTCCTATGACAAGTAGATTCAGAGATTGATTGAGATAGCAGCAGCAGTGACGATGATCCAGAGAAGATGACTTGTGCTAGAAGACCTGTGCTGAGAAATACCTTCCTAGTTAAGAGGGAGTGTTGATGTATATGTAACTTCGAAATGTATTTCATATATGTATATTGTATGTACTCCTATAGAGATGGTATTATTCCTCTATACAGAAGTGTCGTCATTTATATTGTAAATTTCATAACTTATACTTGATGGGTTATTAGACCACCTTGTTGGGGTCGGCCCTGTATAAGTCATGTGGGTCAAAGGGTTATTAGACCACCCTATTGGGGTTTGGCCCAGTTAGCATTATGTTATATGGTTAAGTTCGAGCCTACATGATTTATGTAAAAGGCAAGTCAAGTCAAGTATAAATAGAGTGCGGGAGGCACTCTATTTGATCACTCACTTCTCACTCATGCACTCAAGGAGGAGTGGCACACTTATGGAGGAGGAGGATATGCTACTAGGATATGTCTATCTCTTATGTTTGGGTTGTATCATTGCTCTATCTACCTCTGAGGAAGTTATTGGGGTTTTTCACCTTTATGGTTTTCCCCAAGTAAATCTAGTGTTTCTTCTGTGCTTGCATTATTGTGTCCACGAATGATATGCTGTAGATTTGTTGTACATGTTGTTCTCTCAGTTAAGATCCTAGATCAGATTGAAGTAAATTCTGAAAATTTAACACCCTATTGGTATGTTATTTTCAAATTACTTTATCAGTGATGTTTGTGATGTGATAGTGACATCACCACCATATTATGAGGTTTCAAAAGAGTTACATAAACCTACATAAAAAAATATATTGTTGTATCCGAGATATTAATCTCATCAAGTAGTATACATTGAAGGGTTTTCCAAACCTTCCTCTGGAATTGTCCTCTCATTAAAGGGGTGGCCCGCCAAAGTTTAATTTGATTCTTCCTTAGTCATAGAATTCCCGTAGAAGGTTCGCCTTACACTTCCTCCAACATAGTTTTCTCATGATGGGAGACAACGAAGAAGGGTCAAACTCAACTTCCTAAAGATGGTTTCAATGCCTCAAGGTATACATTGGAAGGGTCGATAGACACTTCTCGACTATTGGTATTCCATTCAAGGGGAATATAGTGGAAGGGACAACCGTTCCTTTCATTGGTATGTAGTATATGTGTCATCCCAACCATCCTCCTCCAGAATTGTATTATCCTATAAAGGGGGTTTCATAGAAAGGTCTATCCATCCTTCCTCCATAATAGAATTACCTTAGAATGGTTAGTTGACAGATCATCATTAATGGTCAAAGTGTCTTGAGGTATCTAGTGTAAATATCAGTCAACCCTTTCCTGAATCATGGTATTCTCATCGAGGGGTATCCACTGCAAGGGTATACTTATCCCTCCAATCATACCCAATAGATTGGTCACCCAACACTTCATCCTACAGAAAAATATTCTTCTCAAATGAGTCCCATAGAAAGGTCGATTGCCACTTAATCCATCATAAAATACCTTTAGAGGGATTGGCCCACCCTTCTTCCGTAAGAGTGTTCTAAAGGAGTGAGATCATGTAGAAGGGTCAAACGAAAATTCCTCAATGATGGTGTCAACATATCAAGGTCTTTAGTGGAAAGTCAAACCGCTCCTTTCTCTAAGGATGGTATTTTCATCTAGGAGTATCTAATGGAACATTTGGCCATCCATTCCCTAGGTATATAGTAGATGTGTCCCCTGACACTAACTCCTATAGAATTTTATACTCCTTAAAGAGGGTCCTTGGAATTATCGAGTGATCCTTTCTCCGTCATAGAAATTACGTAGAAAGGTCATCCAACACTTTCTCTAGCATTGTGTTCTCACAGAGAAATACCATGGAGAAGGGAAGATGACACATTTTTTATGATTGTGTTAGATTATTGATGTTTCTATATGAAAGGTACGATGGAAATTTATTGAAGGAAGGTATTCTTGTAGAAGGGTCGGTCGATACTTCCTCTAGCATAGATTTCCCAAAGAGGGTTTGTCTGACACTTCCTCCAGAATTGTGTTCTCATACGGACAGACCATGGGGAAGGGTTGGATAGAACATCCTCTATGATGTTATCAATGTATCTGGGCATGCAATGAAAAGAGTTTATGACCTTTTTATGAAGGATGGTAATATTGACAAGTGGTATCCATTGGAAGGGTCCGCCTATCCTTTCAATTGTATCCAGTATATTGGTCATCCAACATTTCATCATTCGGATCTATATTATCCTCAAAGGGTATCTCATGGAAGGGTCATCTGATTCTTCCTCCATCATAGAATTCCATTAGAGGGATCTATCAAGCATCCTCTAGGAATGTGTTACCATGTATTTATAGCACATAGAAGTGTTGGTCAATACTTCCTGAATAATGGTGTCAACATCTCAAGGTATTCATTGGAAGTGTCAGCCAACCTGTTAACAATCAAATTAACACCCTTAACAAAGTGAAAGGTAGAAGTACACTTTACTATGCGCCCGAAACATGAAGAAAGAAGACAACTACATAATAGAACAATCCTCTCTTATCTAATCACTACTTCCATGATCGGAAGGATTTAGTGAAGAAAGAAGGATCCTAAAGAAACATGGTTCAGTAATTGAACTGCTCAATTGAAGGCTCAAATCTAGTCTCCACCAGTCAACAGTGAAAATAAGTGCATAATATTGCATTAATTGTACTTAATAATGTTGAGATTGTGACAAAAGCCTAAAAATACTATGGAAAGTGGTCTTTTGGTTAAAAATAATCAAAAATAAAAAAAGGGATAATCCTACATTGAAAGAGGAAACTTAAGAGCCCATTTCCCAATACTATAAAACAAAGGCATTTGGGGCATGGTAAGGGAGGAAAAAGGTTAAAGAAAAGGAATGCAGGGGATATTTGGAGAATGAAAATATCATCTTAATTAAAAGCAAGGATGGAGAAGGATGGCACAAGGAAAGGGAGGATGGATGCATCTCAAGCTCTATTGCAAGTAAGTATTTTTCTTCCTTGGCATAATATGAAGCAATTCAATTTTCTTTCTATCCATGAATTTAAAGTTGTTCTTCTAAGTTTGATTTGAATTCTAAAATGGTTAAGATGTTAAGAAATGTTAGATAATTGTTTCATATCTGAAAATGAACTTCACCATTTCATAGTAAGATAGCTTGTTAAAGTAGATCTAACCCTACCTTTAAATCTATTATCAGATTGGTGACATTACTAGTTGATTTTTTTTTGAAAATTTCTTTAATATTTTGGTGTTTTAATCTTTCATATATACTTACATTTTTCCTTAATATCTCTTAAAGAACCTATGTTGTAGGTTTAGAATCAAAATCAGCCTAGATCCACTCCTAAACACCCAAAAATCTTCAAAAATGAGACTAGATCTATGATTTTCAAGATTTGCAACGCCGACGCACCCTATGTGTGCAGAAAGGGCGTTAAAGGACCATCAACGCACCACGCACACTATAAGGTAGAGTCACCAATGCACTCTGCCTATGTGCAAGGTGCGTTGAATCCATTTCAACGCTCTGTTCTCCCACAAAAGCTGCATTGACCAATGTTAAGAGTTTTTGGAGCTTGGTTCCTCCCTCTTGCCTCAATTTTTCTGATCTTTTCTTCTTGGATGGGATTAGGAATCCATGATATCAGAGTTTAGACCTCCTTTTGATCCTCCTTAGCTAGATATTTGGGATATTTTCAAAGTTTTTAAAGCTTTCTTGTTTCAGATTTGCATGAATTATGAACTAGTTTTGAGATCTCATTGTTTTACGGATGCTTGGGGGTTTCATTTTTGCATCTGTAGACCTTCATAAAGATTTTAAATATTTTTAATATCAGTTTGTCACTATTTGGGAAAATTTTGGAATGTTTTGGTTTGAGATCCTTAGATTTGGAACTTCCCCCAAAACACCACTAAAAATGGCCCAAATTGGCATTTCTTTCAAAATTTTCTTACAAATTGTGGTAGATCCATTGGATTAAGGTCATATTTTTTTGTTAGATCCCTGATTGGATAGGATTAGGACTGATATTTAAAATAATTTTGATTCCTTTAATAATTTGCAAATAACAAAAATTGAAAAAAAACATCAACATTTGGTTGAAGAACCTTGAATTGTCACCTAGTTTTGAGTTTTCATTGTTTTAGGAATGCTTAGAGGCTTCAATTTTGTACTTGAATACCTTAACAAATATTTTAAATATTTTTAGAATCCGTTTTACATTAACGAGGAAAATTTTGGAAGAGTTTGGTTTGAGATCCTTAGATTTGGAATTTCCCCCCCAAAACCACTAAAAATGGCCCAAATTGGCATTTCTTTCAAAAATTTCTTACAATTTGTAGTAGATCCATTTGATTAAAGTCATATTTTGATGTTGGATCCCTGATTGGATAGGATTAGGACTGATATATAAATATTTTTGATTCATTTAAAAGTTTGCAAATCACAAAAATTGAACAAACATAAGATTTATTTGAAGAACCTTAAAGACACCTTAATTTTTGAATCTCATGCACTTGCTTATTTGAAACATGACATCAAATCTCAGTTATGACATATGAAAAGATCATTTTAACACATTTCCCAAATCTATTTGCATTGAAAAAAAAATATTGAACATTACACTATGAAACATTTTGAAAACAATTTCCCTCCAAAACCGAATACAAACTTTAGTTAAGTCAAATTTTGTTTTGGATCTAAAGTATTTCATTATGCTTATGCACAATTAAAGAAAGGTGTACCTTAATATCTCCATTTTCTTGTGATAAGTTTTGCCTGAGCCACTGTATCCTCTTCACTTGGGACTTCGGGCGATCTTGTGAATGAGAAAGAGGATCTCAAATGTAATAGTCTAGAATTTGATTTTTCAAGCATTTTCTTGATGAGCCACCATATCCTCTTCACTTGTTCCTTCAGGAAAGATTAAGAAAGAGAAAGTGGATCTCAAGTGTAATAGTGTATATTTAAATTTTCGCATATAGTTCTTGAGCTACTGTATCCTCTTTTCTTGCACTTTCGGGTGGCCCCGCAAACGAGAAAGTAGATCTCAAGTGTAAGAATTTAATTCATAAGTATTCAAAGGGCTCTGTGTATCCTCTTTGCTTGCACTCTTAGGTGGCCCTGCAAACGAGAAACATAGATCCCCCGTGTAATAGAATTAGATTCATTTTCCATGAGATATCTGTTTGGTTTACATTGATTTTTCAAAATCAGTCATTATCCATATTTCAGTAGAACTGTTCATAAAAATCCAAAATCTACCAAAACATTTTTCATGTTTGAAAGACACACATGAAACTCTAACCTTTCATTAGTTTAGAACATTTATCGAATTGAAAGGTAGAATAGTGAGGATATTACATTGTTTGGTTCATATTTTTCGAGTCAACACACCACCAGTTTCACTTCCACTCCTGAAACTAAGCAAACAACCATTAAAATTGGTGCTTAATCGAAAATTAACCACCATTTGATTTTCATATCACCAACAAGAATAGGTTAGTTCCCTGGATTAGGTTTGGAGAGTTATCACTCCTAGGCTGCAAAAATTTTGAAACTAGCATTGATTATTGAGAGTTTAAATCCATTAGTAGCAAAAAATACTTGTCGGGAAAGTGCATCTAACCCACGCGTCAAGCATGAGATCAATATGGATAAGTAAGGGTGGTTCCCCCCTCTTGATTGTTTAGTGGGACATGAGATCATCACCGAATTCTATGCAAAGTGACAAGTCCTCAAGGTGACATCACTTTTCTAGAATACTTGGTTATGAGAGTTGTCCTCGACTTACAACTATTCCTCCCAACCGTTGATTGTGAAGTGGTAACCTTAGTTGCTATTCCTAGGATATAACATCGACTATTGTGAGTAGGGGACACTTGTAGTACCCAAGACAGAATTTGGAACTCTTACTCCTTGGGAGGGTAATTGGTCAAGAACAAATACTTGCACCCCTGGAGATTAAAGTTTATTGTAACTATTTCTCATACCTTCACTATTAGTAATTGTTTGATGCTTGATATCCCTTAGAAACCACTAGTTTCGGAAGGCCCTCTAATCCAAATTTTCACTGAGCTTTGGTTCTTTGGGAAATTAGACTGCTTGCTTGGTTTCATAGGACTTTTTACTGTGTGGACACTTTTTCCTTTTTTGAGTCTGGACTTCCTTAGGATTGTTTGATTCTATTTGTAATTAAGAATATCATTTTAAACAAATCCTTTTATCAAAATATTCAAAGTGGCTACTCTTCCAATCCACCAACCACGATGATAGCGAGGTGAGTCTCCATAAATTGAAAGCCCCGCTACATTGCAGAGACAGATTCAAAAGACCCAACCTTGTGACTTGGAAACTGAACAACTACTAGCTTCAATTAACAACAATAGAGAATAACAATATCAAACAAAGAATGAAACTTAACCTAATGAAGAACACACAGACATTGTTGATAACCTTGCTCTATTTGAAATTGAAACACTAGAGAACAACACAGCTACTCACATCAACCCACCTTTGAAAAATATTTCAAACCTAGTGATACTTCACATCAGTGAGTCACCGAATTACATCAATCCTATTTCCAGTTATTAGAATAATATGCAAAATTCAACAATTGACCCTATGGCATCATCTGGAGCGCAAGGGACTACATCATCGCAACCTCAAATAGTTGTTGGAATTAGCAATATTTCCAATTTGACCTCTACATCAATACCAATAGTTAGTATGCATGGCATTAGCACAAGTTCAACCAACACTTCAGTTCCAATTGGTACAATTTCGGGTTCCAATCCTAGAAGTGCATCCACTTTGTCTGCAGGAATCCCTACTAGAGGGTGTACCTTACCAAATATGGGTTTTCCATATGGTTTGGCTAATCAAGGTCAAAATAATCAAGGAGAAAACCAAAATCCTATTGGTATACCTAACATTTTTCCAAGTTCTACTTCTAGGGGAAACCCTTCACCATGGAATGTTAATATTGTCCATCTTGTTGAAACATGATATCAAGGGTTACAATGGTTTTGAATGAGTTTCATAATTCTTTGTAATATACCAACTGATAATTTCTGTTTTTTTATGGTGTTTCTGATAATGTTGTTTCTTGCTAGTATCCTTTATGGACCAATACTTGAAGGAAACATGAATGCATGTACTGAAATATTCTTACATGAGCATGCATGCAAATGCATGGGTTTTCCAACCCCTAAATAACCATAAAATCAAAACTGCTATAAAGTAGGGATATAAAGATGCACATGTACATACCAATAGTATCAACAGTTGATGTAGATCAATATAAGCTAAGCATGCAAGCCGTGCATGAAGAAATTGTTGAGATATGAGTTTTCCTCTCTCCAATAATGAACCCTTGGTATGAATGCGCCTTCTTCAATATGTGGATGGATGCATGAGTGCTCAAACTATATCAGATTTCTCCTGGATGAAGTTACTAGGGTTATAATTCCCTCCTGGTTGGTATGGAAGCCGCATGCAAATCATGCATGAAATATAGGCGAGAGGTAAAATATCTTCCTCAAGGAAAGTTTCCCATGCAAGGAAAGGCACCCTTTTGAATGATGGAATGGTGAGATCTCTCTTCTGAAGCTGAATAAGAAGCCTTCATTCAGTAACTAGGTTGATAGTGGTGCTCTTGGAAGGATAGAAGCAACATGCAAACTAAATAATGATTATCTGTCAAGATATGAGTTATCCTCCTTTGTCCAATTCTCCCATGCAAGAGACGGTGAATCCTCCTTCTCCAGGATGTAGTTGGAATCTGTGAAGAACCTGCAACAATTAATTGATGAAATACACGATATATCAGATCATAGAATATTTTTATTGATCGTAGGCCCCTTCGAGGGGGAAACCTCCTTTGAGAAAGCTCAATACAAAATAACTTCACCATGCCTTCATTGGCCTCAACACAAACTTATATACTAAGTCTAGGCACCAATACTATGGGTCAAAACCATGGGCCAGTACAAACTATGGATCAACAAATACTACGGGACGACTTACAAAGCATATGCATCCAACAACAATAATACAAACTATGGATCAACAAATACTACTGGATGACTTACAAAGCATATGCGTCCAACAACAATATACTAACAAAGTAAATAGAAGGGTTGACATGGGTTCCTAACATCCCCTCCTCCTTAGAAAAAGCTTTGTCCTCAAAGCTTTAGATGTGGAAATTGTTGATGAATCTGAAGGAGTGGTTCCCATGTAGCATCCTCTGGTTGCATTCCGTGCCACTGACTTAAGACCTATGTGATTGAGCGAGAACAAAACTGGCGAGTGCGCTTATTGAGGACAGCCTCCGGCTCCAAAAGTATGGATCCTTCATTATCCAGTTATGGTAAAAATGTTTGTCCTCTGATGTTGGTGCCAAGAACTTTCTTCAGACAAGAGACATGAAATACTAGATGAATGCGGGAATAAGGAGGAAGTTCCAATTTATAATCAACGGACCCAATCTTCTGAAGAATATTATATGGCCCATAGAACGTTGGAGTGAGATTATGATGCCCTTTTAGTTTCATAGAGGATTGCTTGTAAGGCTAGAGACGAATAAAAACCATATCACCTGCTTGAAAACTGCTCTCAAGATGGTGTTGATCGGATTGCTGCTTCATGCGATTTCTTGCCATGTGAAGATTGTCCCGTAAAATGCAAAGAATCTGATCGCGGTTTCGAAGGATCGTGTCAACTGCATGAACTGGTGAACTATTGGGGGTGTATGGAAGAAGAACTGGTGGTGCCTGACCATAGACTGCTTCATATGGAGTCATTTTAGAGGCAGTGTGGTAAGAGGTATTGTACCACCATTCAGCGAGAGGGAGCCACTTTTCCCATTGATGTTGTTGTTCAAAGGTGAAGCAACGAAGATAAGTTTCCAAGCATTTATTGATAATTTAAGTCTGACCATCTGTTTGTGGGTGATACCTTGAACTCATCTTCAGTTTGGTGCCAGTGTGGTGAAATAATTCTTTCCAAAAATGACTGGTGAAAGTTGCATCACGATCTGAGACAATGGAAGAAGGGATTCCATGAAGGCGAAAGATCTGGTCCAGGAAAATTTGAGCAACTGAGGAGGCTGTATAGGGATGGCTGAGAGCACAAAAATGACTATATTTGGAGAGGTGATCAACTACCACTAGAATCGTTGTCTTCTTGCCAGATTTAGGGATCCCTTCAATGAAATCCATAGAAATATCTGTCCAAATCCATGTAGGTATGGGAAAGGGACCGAGCAATCCGAGAAGGAGAGTCGTTTTACCCTTATTGTGCTGGCAGGTATCACATTCAACCACCATATATTGAATTGTCCTTTTCATTCCCTGCCAAAAGAAGTTACACCATGCCCGCTCATACATTTTGAGGAACCCAGAGTGCCCTGCTGATGGAGAAGCATGGATTTCATAGAAGACATCCTGTTGAAGATATGTGCTCTGGGGAAGCACCAAATGACCCTTGTATCTCAGGGAAGCACCATCCCAAGAGTAATGTGGTACAACAGAAGGATTTTTGTCCAAGCGTTGGATGATTTGAGATAATAAAGAGTCATTGACATAGCCCTATTGAACACATTGCAACCAATTTGGACCATGCATAGAAATAGCTGAAAGAGAACTATGGTCATCAAATGTGTGAGAAAGAGCATCTGCCACAATATTTTCCTTACCATTCTTGTAAGTGATCTCATAGACATAGCCCATGAGTTTTCTAACCCATTTTTGTTGTCCTAGGGAGGATACACGTTGTTCCAGGAAATATTTCAAACTCTGGTGATCAATTTTGATGCAGAAATGATTCCCTAATAGGTAGGGTCACCACTTCTAGACTACATGCAAAATAGCCATCATTTCCTTCTCATATGTAGAGGAAGCTAAATTCTCACCTAAAAGGGATTTGCTGGTGAACGCAATGGGGTGTTCATCTTGAAGGAGAACAACACCAAGTCCATTGCCACAAGCATCACTCTCAATAGTGAAGGGCTTGGAAAAACCAAGCATAGATAGAACAAGTGTAGTACACATAGCTTGTTTCAGTTTGGAAAATGCAAATGTAAAAGTATCATTTTTCAATAGAGCAGTTAATGGAGCTGCAATCTTCCCATAATCCTTGACAAACTTGTAGTAGTATCTAGTCAACCCCAAAAAATCACGAAGGCTCTTGAGTGTCTGAGGATGCGGCCAATTGTTTATGGCAGCGATTTTGGAAGGATCCACGCAAACCCCTTGTGCTGAAATAATGTGCCCGAGATACTCTACTTCCTTCTATCCAAAAACACATTTAGACTATTTAGCGTGGAGATGATGGTCAGAGAAAATTTGCATTACAAGATCCAAATGTTGGAGATGTTCAGCCCATGTTTTACTGTAGATGAGGATATCATCAAAGAAGAACAGAATGAATTTCTGCAAGTAGGATCATAATATTTTATTCATCAAGGCCTGGAATGTGGAAGGAGTATTAGTGAGGGCAAAGGGCATGACAAAAAACTCATAGTGGCCATCATGTGTGCGGAAAGTTGTTTTAGGGATATCATCCTCATGAACCCAAATTTGATGATACACAGAATGAAGATCCAACTTGGAGAAAAATTGAGCACCATGAAGCTCATCAACAATAGGAATTGGAAACTTATCCTTGATTGTGAGGTGATTAAGTGCTCCGAAGTCAAATGCAAAGGTGCCATGACCCATCTTTTTTGCGGACAAGAAGAACTGGTGAAGAAAAGGAACTAGTTCTTGGGCGAATAATACCTTGCTTTAGTAAGTCCCGAATGAGCATTTCAATCTCTATTTTTTGGTGAAATGGGTAGCGATATGTCCTGATGTTGGGAGGAACACTTCCAGGAAGGAGCGGAATATGATGGTCCTCTGGCCTTGAAGGTGGAGATCCCACTGGTTCAACAAAGACACCTGTATATTGATCCAGAATTTGTTGTAGATCCAAAGGAGTAGTGGAGATCGTTGAAGGTTGCATCTGAATGGAATGGAGCTGAGCGATGACACCATGTGAATTCTTCTTAAGGATTTTTTCCATGCAATGTGAACTGATGATGCTGAGAGACCCTGGTTTTAAGCCTGTCAATGTGTGTTTTTGTCCATTGGGTGAAAAATGCATCCAAAGTTCAACAAAATACCATAAGATGGGGCCAAGTGTGCGTAGCCATTGATCACCCAAAACCACATCACATCCGCCTAAGGTCAAGGTAAACATGTCAGAGCACAGGTTATAATATCCCATAGAGATACGCACATTGCGAAACTTCCCTTTGTAAGGTAAGGTGCCCCCATTGGCAACCATGACTTCAAAGTTGGAGCAAGGATGGACAAAAAAATTAGCTTGTTTGGCAATCTGAGGGTCAAAGAAGTTATGAGTACTACCAGAATCAATGATTATTGTAAGAGGAAGCTTCTTGAAGTAACCCCTGACCCACATTGTTTGGGGGGTGGTGATTCTAGCTAAAGCATGGAGATATATCTCTTGGTGGCCGTCTTAAGACAGAGGGTCAATAGGAGGCTCCTGAATGTCGACCTGATCATCCATTGTATCTGGAGCTTCTTCACCAATTTCAGAGGCAGGATAAGAATCCACATCCAAGAGATAGAGATTTTGCCGAACAAATCTATGTCCCTGAGTGAATTTCTCATCACAATTATTACAAGGCCCTTTTTATCTGCGTGCCTACATCTCTATTTCAGAAAAGTGCTTGATAGGAGTTGGTTGAGGAGCTAGCAGGATGGGAGGTCGTTGAGAACCCATATTACGGAAGAGAAAAAAAAGTGGGTTTGGAATGTTTTTGGGTTGCAATCTTTTCTTCTGCCAACTTAGCCAACCCCAGGGCTTCCATCATTGTGTTGGGACAGAACATTTTGACCTCAGATTGGATTGCATCCTTTATACCACTAATAAAACAACTCGGGTAGAAGTCATCAGGAAATCCTTCGGTGTGGTTAGCTAGTTTCTCAAATTTGGTTTGATACTCTCTCATGGTGCCAATTTGGCGAAGTTTAGTGAGGACTCCTGTGAAGTCATCAAAAGCACTAGGACCAAATCGTTGCAAAAGGAGCTGGCAAAAATATGGCCATTTTGGCTCTTCATGAGCCTTGATGTACCAACGGTACCATTGAAGAGATTCCCATTCCAAAGGAAAGGATGCAAGTGGAACTTTGTTGACATCACAAGTATTATGCAGACTGAAATACTATTCTTCATGATAGATCCATCCAGTCAGATCAGTACCATTGAAGTGAGGAAAATCAAGCCTCGGACCATGAAAATTGTTGGAAGAAGAGAAGCCATTGTCTGATGAAGACTCGGACTATCGTTTGTTGTTCATGGTTGAATGCTCAAGATGGAGGCAGAGAAATTTTTCATCTAGATCCTGGAGTTTGGTTTGATGGCTACAAGTGCTTCCTCCATGGTTTTTTCTTCTGCGCAGGTGACAACCATAACCAAGAGTTTTTTTTTTTGAGTGGGTAGAAAAACAAAAACAAAAACTGTTTCAGTAAAGGAAAATCTGGATTTGGGGAAAAATATGATGGGTAATTTGGGTTTGACTAGGTTTTGGACACTTTTGAATGGACATAGAATCAGAAAAGGAGGATTTTAGAAGCGGGGTGAAAGAATGAGAAAATTTGGTAGTGAGGGACAAAGAAGCAGAAATCGTAAATTAAGGAACTCTATGGTAAAATTTGAAGGCGATTGGGTGAAAGTCGAAGAAGTTATGGCAAACCCTAAAAATAGACAAATGTGGGATTTCTGGCTTTGGGAAGTGGAATTTGGGATAGGGTCCCCAGGAACGAAATATGCATAATGGGATTACAGGGGTGTTAGGGAAGTTTCAAGGGAAACAGAGTGAAAACAAGGTAGATATGGTGAATGGATCTGTTATAGCGCAGAAGGGATCGGAAACAGATGGATCTGCAACGACGCGGAAGTGATCAGCACAGATGAATTTGCAACGACACAGAATTGATCGGAAATAGTTATGGACAAAGGAAATCTGTGATTTATCAGCTGAACATAGATATGGACCCCAGGTATGCTCGGATTCCTAACGGTTCAAGGGATTCACTCGGACACCAATGCTATCTAACAACTTGTGTATTGGGGTAGTACCTCTCACTCCACGGCTCAGGTAAAACTGATAACCTCTTTGCCACAAACTACAACTCTATATTTACCTCACGGGTGGGAACTAGTCAATCAAGTAGGGGTCATTTCCCTTTTCGCTGGAAGGTCCTCTCAATGGGCCAGCTACTTCGGGGTTCCTTTGGTACTCTTCACAATGATTTTTAGGGATTATTTCGAAGTACTTCCCAGAGTTAAGCAGATAGGGATTATTCCCAGATCCGAACCTGCAACAGATACGAAAAAAAAATTGGCAGAAATTTCACCCAACGAGCCCAAGAAAGTGCTATGATACTAGATGTGAAGAACCTGCAACAATTAATTGATGAAATACATGATATATCAGATCACATAATATTTTTATTGATTGCAGGCCACTTCGAGGGGGGAACCTCCTTTGAGCAAGCTCAATACAAAATAACTTCACTGTGCCTTCATTGGTCTCAACAAAAACTTATATACTAAGTCTAGGCACCAATACTATGGGTCAAAACCATGGGCCAGTACAAACTATCGATCAACAAATACTACGGGACAACTTACAAAGCATATGCGTCCAACAACAATATACTAACAAAGTAAATAAAAGGGTTGACATGGGTTCCTAACAGAATCCTGTATGATGATAGTAATAATGTTGAATCTGGATGATCCAACCCTGATAGTGACTAGGGAAGATAGATTTCACTGCCGAAATACACTTGATGGTTGAGTGGTGCACTCAACCCCAAACTAGTTCTCTGAGCTCCCCAAGTCGACTTCTCAAATCAATAATCAATAAGCAGACCTAATCATTCACTTTATTCTTGTTTTATAACTTTGACATTACATGCCCTAACTTTTGCATGCCTAGGTCGTTTTTCTCTTCTATTTTTCAGTTGACTTGCATGCATTGCGTTTTGTGTGTATGAAGGATTAATTAAGGTATTTATGTGCATGCATCATGAAATATGGCCCGCATGTAATGCATGCAGGTGGATCATAGTTCCTGTGGCCCTCTTTTATCTACTGATGATATAATAACCATGCTTAAGATATTCTTTTGGTCTGAATGGTATCAATCCTCAGTCAAGTCCAATATATGTTAAAAATGGAACATTACAGTCCTCCCTCGCCAAGATTTTTTTTCCTCAAGCAATACCAACACAACTCCATAATCAATCAAATTGAACCAACTGAATCCAGGGGAAATACCAAGGTTTGAAATCATCCTAGGAGATATTTAGAACCTTATAATCAAAGTATTTTTCTACGAGGTACCATGACATGAGACCTCCTGAAAGCATCCTTTAATAACGACTAAACTGTCCATCATTGAAATTACGGGGTCCCAAATCAGTGTGAGAATTGTGGAGTACCTACTGCATCCACCACATCCTTGTGCAATATCAACACAAGGAGCATATTGTAGACTCCTAAGCATCCAAGCTAGTAAACATTGTATCCATCCCTCATAAGGTCTCCCACCTAGGAAGCTAATCCACTACTCCATATGGATAGCCTCCTGAAAGTGATAGTTGAATCCCGTCCTTATGCTAATTCTTGTACTTTCCACTAATGCAATCTCAGGGTACCCTACTACCCAAAAAAAGAGACCATCATGCAGTCATTGATCCACTCTAATCATAATTATCTGTTTGTCATGCTCTATCAACATCCACATCTCTTGGAACTCCAAGCAAAAATATCTATAAGAGCTAGCTCCCTCACTATGAATGGTGTAGTGTATAGGCAACCAGGTGAATTCTGCAATTTTGTTGTCATAGTTGACCTCAAATACCGACAAAGGAAATCCACTCTGGTCACTAGTAACGACTCTGGGCTGCTCATGAACTCTAATCATCTTCTCAAGAGACAGCTCTATCACTCGAGTTGCCCTATACTCTAAGGAAATCACCAGAATTTGCAAGAACTATGATAATTGGTGAGTCTCTGCACATACATACTTTGCACCTTGCATCCTCGATATATCTGTGATGCAATCTAACAATAGACTCCCCCATGGATGCTCAAAATTTGTCGAAGGCTACATCAATGCAGATCCCGACTTTCCCTGTTTACATGACATAATATCCACCCAGTTCCTCCATGCAAACCTACCTCGAATATTCTTGTAAAATGTGAAGTCATCCGAGTACCCCTCTAGCCTGGGTGATGTGAATCTCTCTCTACCTCGAGCACTGGTTTGCCTAGTGTTGACACCAGAATCCATCTGACTGCCCTTAAAGAACCAAGCAATTTTCAATTGCAAAAAATCCTCAGAGGAATTCTCTGTCACACATACAAACCTAAGCAACCCACTAATAAACACCTAAAAGCAGAAGCTGGCCATCTCCTCGATAGTGAATCCATTGTCAATATCAATCCTGAATACCAAGAAAGAAAGTCGTCTCTACCGTAAAGAAGTATCAACCTATCCTCCACTATCATCCCATAAATATAGTAAATCGATCACCCTCACAAATCTATCAATCATTTGTACCATCTGAAACAATCCATTGTGCAGATGAATGTCTAGATCCCACCACTAGCTAAGGGGTCCACCAAACCCAACTCCAACAAACTGCTACTGTATCGTGCTAATAGTCATCAAATTCTCCATGTAATCCTCTAGCAGAAACCAAGTACTAAGAACTAACTCTGCTTCTGCTAATCTAATTAGCTCCTACCAAATTGCATCTATACATATGCTAACCCACTCACCGTCTATGTGCTCAAATAATCCATGGAGTCTAAGCCTCTGTCTAGAGAATAGCTCTGCCACCTGCGGTGCCTCATACTCATGCAAATACCAATAATAATCTACCAACTTCAAATACCACATAGCCCTCATGATCCCCTACCTACGTGAGGACTCAAGGTTTGTACATGGGAAATCTCTATAGGAGATGATATCATTCCATATTCTCTCAATTGCAATCCTTGTGAAGCAATCTAATCTCCCTTGTGTACTTAGTGTACCAATCCCATGGTCCAATTGAAAGATCTCCATTGTGGCCAATATGCCATTCACCTCATCTAACTGTCTCAGGTGAACCTCCCAAGCCTTCCTGTGTAATAGCAATAAATAGCTCTGCTCCTGGATATGTGACTGGGAAGTAACTAGTGTGTTTTTCAACCCCACTGGCATGACCGCAATTCAAAAATTAGGTCTATAAGTATACCTATGAGAATCATGCTCTCTGATCCTCATCAGATGATATACCCACCAAAGTTAGGCTATCGAGGGTTCTACTACCCTATGAAGCATGTCCTTCCCCTCATCTATCCCGGGGAAACCCAATACAAGGGTATGATCATGATTTCTGTCAAGTGGCATCCCAGGAGGAAACACTCCAAAACTCCATGGGATATCATCGTGTGCCCTTATGTACCCCTGTAGACGGCTTCATACTCCTATATCGTCCTAAGCCATCAAGTATCCTGTATGCTCTACTGTAGCCAATACTCCATTGATATGAACGAATCTTATGATCCAGTGTGTCTCTATATCCACCATATATTTGTCCATCTAATATCTTTATGCATATACTTCCCTATTGGTTGATCCACATGGAACGTGCTCAACTATCTCCTCTATGGCTAGACCTCTATCCAACAGAAGCGACTCATGATCCCATGACTGATCCAAACCCTCTGTGTTAGAGCTCTCCTTATGCACCTACAACTTTGTGTGCTCTTCATGTAGAATCTCCCCAGATGCTCTCCCCTCAAACCATGGGTGCCACTCATTCCCTCATGTGTTACCACTGTCCTGTATCCTATGTGGGCTGCAGTATTCTCTTGTGCACTCACTCTACTAGTGTCATTTGAACCAGGATCCCACACATATGTACTATACCCATCCCGAAAGATACAAAATGTGTCCATGTCACTATCAACTGGTCCCTGGAGTATGTCTCCCATCAACATATCTGCAACTACAATCGGAACCATTAATGGCCCCTACACAAAAGGTGACTCATAACCTCCATACTGCCTCGTATGTATAGAGTCAACCATCTCCAAGTCACATATCTCCTCATGGATCTCACCTATCATGAATGTATTTAATCTTGATGTAGATGATGAAGAGTATACCAAATCCAATTCGTCACACAACCTATCTACATGCATATTTTATTCCTGAAGAGCCATCTAAGTGTTTTTCAAGGAATCTCTAGTAACCCTAGGCTCATAGGTGGGATCATCTTCCTCTGCACTATCCTATATGCCCAAGTTACTCAATATCGAATCCATGTCACATCTAGGTGTTAACACCCCCTGATCCTCACAAGCACAACTACTAAGGTGAGATGATGAATCCTCGACTTTGGATGATCGTATAACTGCATCACATGTACTATCCTCCTAATGTAATTTCAAATCCATATTAAGTTCACCGTCAACCTGTACTTCATGCTCATATTTCTCTAGTCCCCACTCTATTTTTCTAAGGAGATCCTCATCAAAATCCTTGGGCCAGCTCCTGAAATGGATGGAGTAATAGTCTTGAAAGGACAATGCTACACATACCTCATCCCCCAAGGATAGATATTTTTTATATTGAGGCAAGTGTTGAAGTGTTGCGAAAATCCCCAAATTTCCAGCCAAGATCCTTCTCAGTGTCTTCATGTGTTCATGGGATGGAAAGAAACATGTGCTCTGGCATGCACTTCACCCAAAATTGACATGCATTGTCATGCATGGCACCAAAACTATCATGCACTAATATGCACTGGCATGCACTGGCATGCATCCACATGCACTAGCATGCACTCACATGCATCCACATGCACTGACATGCACTGCACCAAAACTGACATGCACCTGTTTATTCAACCTCCTTTAGCCTCATTGTAATATACCGATTTTGACCCCATTGCATTAAAGTGTAAATGATGTAATATTGTTATAAAATCATGGCAAGGAGCTCAAGGCCAAGGCCCCGCCATCGATTTAGTGATGCATATGGTTTAAGTGCTAACCAAGCAGATTGGAATTGCAAATATCATGTAAATATGCATTTTAATAAAATACCGACAACTAGCTATGCAATGCAACAAGAGATGGGGGCATGATTTTACAAGGAATTGGGAGGAAAACATTCAAACCCTTGAGCCAATCAAGTCAAGACAAGTGTCAATGAGAGAACCCATAAAACCCTCAACTACCCATGTTGACTTTTGTACCCAATCATTCATTTCTCCCAAGAGTTGGGTGAAGTATTTAATGCCTTGGGGACTGGAGAGGTATGGCTGTCCAAATTCAGGTATGGGCAAGGCACCCTTCATGGAAAATCGTGTTTTTCTTCTTGGGTAAGAAAAGAGCCATGAATTGCTCCCCAAGCCATTACCCAGGAGGCAGTTTGGCCTTCTCATGAGTTGGGAGCTTGCTGGGCATTTTTCCCCATTGAAATTCTATGTTTTCCTTCATTCTCAGCTGGGAGAAGGGTTTTTTTGTGTTATATACCAGTGGGGAAGAAGGGGAATCGAACTGGGGGTTCCATAGAGACCGTTTGGCCCACTGAATGCTTATATAGTTGGGGGAGAAATTGTTTTCTTCCCTGTGATTGTTTTTCCCCATCCTACAATCTACTTTTGGCTGGAAACAATTTGGGGAAAACCCATGTCCATCTTGTTTGTAAATCCCATTGTTAAAATGTGTATCCATGCCCAATGATTGTGCTTGTTGTGTGAGAAAAGAGTATGTTGGGGGTATGGTTTATGGGTATCCATTGAGTGCAAGCATCCAGAAATGAAGAGGGTTCAGATTTAGCCTAATAAACCCAACTGTGGACTGGCTTGGCTCAGATGCATCGATTTTTTGGTTGTGTATGAGCTTGAGTGTCCCCTTTTCCTTGTAGAAATCATGCCCATCTCGGGGGTGGTCTCTGAGTGTTGAAATAATACAGGCTGGGCAGAGACCTACGGTTGGGTGGAACATTGCAGCGACATAGCTAGTTGCTTGGGACAAAATTCACCATAAAGATGAGTGTTTTTCTATCTATGCGTCTTACTTCTGCAATGTATTAAAATTGGATGACTGTTATTATGCTGAATGCATATGATATGTGTGTGGATGAGGTTTATTTCTGCTGTGCATAATTTGTTGATTTGCATCTCAACACTTTTGTCTTATTTGTATGAATCTAATGAATGGGGTGAGTTTATGTAAAAGCCCCAAACTTTGGTATCATGTTCCCTTCCTCGAATTGGGTCCATGGGAGGGGACGTGACACCAATGCACCTGAAACCATATGATATGTCCCCACATATGGTGAGGAGCATGCTCTGACACCACTGTAATGTACCAACAGATAATTTCTGTTTGTTTATGGAGTTTTTGATGATGTTGTTGCTTACTAGTATCCTTTATGGACCAATACTTGAAGGAAACATGAATCCATGTATTGAACTATGCTTGCATGAGCATGCATGAAAATGCATGGGTTTTCCAATCCCTAAATAACCCATATAATCATAAATGCTATAAAGTAGGGATAGAAATATGCATGTACATACCAATAGTATCGGCAGTTGATGTAGATCAATTTAAGCTAAGCATGCAAGCCATGCATGAAGAAACTGATGATATATGAGTTATCCTCTCTCCAATAATGTGCCCTTGGTATGAATGCACCTTCTTCAATATGTGGATGGATGCATGAGTGCTCAAACGATGCCAGATTGCTCCTGAATGAAGGTACTAGGGTTATAATGCCCTCCTGGTCGGTATGGAAGCCGCATGCATATAATGCATGAAATCTAGGTCAGAGGGTGAATATCTTCCTCAAGGAAAATCAACCATGCAAGGAAGGCACCCTTCTGAATGATGGAATGGCGATATCTCTCTTCGGAAGTTGAATACGAAGCTTGTATTCAGTACCTAGGCCAATAGTGGTGCTCTTGGAAGGATAGAAGTAGCATGTATATTGAATAGTGATTCTCTGTCAAGATATGAGTTATTCTCCTTTGTCGAATTCGCCCATGCAAGAGAAAGAGAATCCTCCTTCTACAGGATGTAGCTGGAATCCTGTATGATGATAGTAATAATGTTGAATCTGGATGGTCCAACCCTGATAGTGGCTAAGGAAAATATATTTCACTGCCGAAATACACTTGATGGTTGAGTGGTTCCCTCAACCCCAAATTGGCTCTCTGAGCTCTCAAAGTCGAATTCTCAAATCAATAATCAATAAGTAGACCTAATCATTCACTTTATCCTTGTTTTATAAATTTGAAATTGCATGCCCTAACTTTTGTATGCCTAGGTCGCTTTTCTCTTCTATTTTCCAGTTGACTTGCATGTATTGCTTTCTGTGTGCATGATGGCTTAATTAAGGTATTTCTATGCATGTATCATGAAATATGATCCACATGTAATGCATGCAAGTGGCCCCTGGTTCCCGTGGCCCTATTTTATCTATTAATGATCTAATAACCATGATTAAGATATTCTTTTGGTATGAATGGTATCAATCCTCAGTCAATTCCACTATATGCTAAAAAGGGAACATTACATTCTTTTGCAAGAACTTCAGATGCTTATACATGTTTATCCATGATAGGTGGCAACTGAACCAAATCACCAACAACCGACCTTCCACCAAAAGGAATATTGGCATTTTTTGGGAAAGCTTGTCGAAGTCTTGAATCAATTTTTATTAATAGTTTTCTTCCAATAAAACTCATTCAATCTATTAGGATATATTTTACATGTTTCATCTCTTCTTGCAAGGTGATTAAATGCAATCCTTGTAAATTATTTATCTCTTTGATAGGTATATGAAGTGTCGAATGAAATGTTGTTGCTGAAATTTTGAATGCTGCTACCCCCGTAGGAGCTAAAAGGAGTAATGGAATCTTCTTTGGTAGAGACTCTATTTCAAGACCAAAGGCTAATGGCTCCAATCAAATATGACTTTTCTATACCTCCAATTCCTTGGATTTTCATGAGAAGTGGATCCACCCCTATTCTATAATTGTCAAGGATAATATCAAAAGCTCTTCTTTGTTGAACTCCCAGACTCTCAAATGAATAAGGGTTTTCATGCTCATTAGCAAGAATGGAATTCAACCTTTGCTTTTGAGATATGAACCGAATGGCATGATTGGAAGTGTCTCCATCCACAAAATTAGTGTTCCATTTATACATAACATCATGATACCTATGTCCAATCATCTCAAACTCATTGTAATTTATAAATTTATTTTTATACAATCTACAAATGATCTCCCGCTCATGCTCCCTAGAATATCTATGTGGACTTGGGTTTTCTTGTTCTTCATCTAATTGAATTGTTTTGACTAGAGGTAATGGATTGTGATCAACATGACACGGTATGTATCAAATGTTTTCCCAATTATGCACTATCTCATTATTTATGTTCCCTATATCTATGTGGAAATCATGAAAGGGATTGTACATGTAACGTCCCCTCCCGTGGACCCAATTCAAGGAAGGGAACATGATACCAATCTGTGGGGCTTTAACATTAAACTCAGCCCATTCATTATATTCATACAAATAAAATCTAAAGTGTGTAGATGCAAATCAAGTAAATATGCACAATGGAGTAAAAACACCATCCACACACATCTCATACTCATCCAGCATATCAAAATGATCATCAAATTAAACATTGTAGAAGTAAATACACATAGAGAGAAATACTTATCTTTGTTGAGAAATTGTCCCAAGCAGCTAGCTATGTCACTGCAACGTTCCACCCAACCATAGGTCTCTGCCGAGCCTGCATTATTTCAGCACTCAGAGACCACCCCCAAGCTGGGAATGATTTCTACAAGGAAAAGGGGACATTCATACTCATACATAGTCCAATAACCACTGCATCTAAGCCATGCCAGTCCACAGTTGGGTTTATCAGTCTAAATCTAAACCCTCTCCATTTATGGATGCTTGCACTCAAGCTCAAGCCAAAGCAACATATACCCATCTCAACCCCAACATTCTCTTACATACAGCAAATTCAAAAACTCGGCATAGATAAACATTTCCAACAATGGGATTTACAATTAGGATGGCCATGGGTTTTCCCCAAAACGTGGGCACACCAAAATAGACTATGGAAAGGGGAATTCGACCAAAAGGAGCAAAAATGATTTCTCCCATAGGTTATGAGCATTTCAAATAGCACAAATGAACCCCATGAAACCTCAATTCGAGCTCCCTTCTTCCCAAAAGTTCTGCAACACCAAAAACGCCCTCTTCCCAGCTAAAAACAAGGAAACACAGGAAAAACGTGGAGGGAAAACACCCAGGTAGCTCCAAAAATGTGAGAGAGACAACACTGGTTCATGGGTAATGGCTTGGGGAGAAATTCATGGCTCTTTTCTTTCCCAAGGAGCAAAAACATGTTTTTCCATGAATGGTGGCTTTCCCATACTCGAATTTTGGATAGCTATACCTCCCATTCCCCAAGGCATTAACTACTTCACCCAACTCTTGGGAGAAATGAATGATTGGGTACCAAAGTCAACATGGGTCGTTGAGGGTTTTATGGGTTCTCTCATTGACACTTGGCTTGACTTGATTGGTTCAAGGGTTTGAATGTTTCCCTCCCAATTCCTTGTAAAATCATGCCCCCATCTCTTGTTGCATTGCATAGCTAGTTGTGGGTATTTTATTAAAATGCATATTTACATGATATTTGCAATTCCATTGTGCCTAGCTAGCATGTAAACCATATGCATCAATAAATCAATGGCAGGGCCTTGTCCTTGAGCTCGGCACCATGATTTTATAACAATATTACATTATTTACATTGTAATGCAATAGGGTCAAAATAGGGATATTACATTTCCCCCCCCCCTTGGAATAACACCATCCTCTGTGTTCCAATACTTAGAAATAAATACCCACTTTACACATGTCCAAAATTCACACAATGTGGCAAGTCTATCCTGTGTTTCATTTCTTTACTTTGAAATTTCAGGAAAAAGTACTTTGGCTTCCACAAGTTTCTCCTGCTGGCTTTAATCTTCCAGCTCTGCAGGTGGGCATTGCTCCATAGCAATCCCTTCCCTTTATTACCCTTCCAGCTGATCTACAAGTCTGGAATTTCATGGATGCCATCTTTCTTGCTGTCCTGACAACTATTTGAGGAATATTTTCAACCAAATCAAATAGATTTTGGTATGCTTCCATGATCAATGTGCACACTGGCTCTCACTTTTCTCACTAGCAATACTTGGCTAGTAATAGCTACATACAATGGCTTTCAATTATTTTCGCAATTGACATGGAAAGTCCATTCTTCACTCACGAGACTTCCACACTTTTCATGCTTTCCCAACATACACATGAACTCATTCATGTTCATCCTTTCACAGGGAAATAACTATTTCAGTATTCACAATTCATTTCAAGCAATTAAACACAATCTATTTTCAGCCATGACATGCACTCAACAATCCTCTGTTTTTGAAATGCATCAATCAAAAGGAAAGAGAAGAGTAAGAGTTTCTCCCTCTTAGTCTTGTTCCAATCTGGAGCCACACCATCACTTTTGGTTCTATGCTCCTTAGCCTCTTTCACTTCCATGTGAATGCTAGACTTTCCCTTTCTTGGCTATGGCACTTAGTGTCTAAGGTCTGTCTAAGGATTTTCAACTGAGGGACCCTTCCCCATTGTTGCCTACAGAACCTTTGGCTGCTAGGACCCACACATGTCCACTAGCACCATCTTTCATTACTTCTCATACTGATCTCTTTAGGACGGTCACATGTCCACATGCATCCCTATCATGCCTTCATAGTCCTTGCTTCTAGCAATACCTACACTCAAGCATTGAATCAATTCACGTGTTTTGTTTATTTTCATAGGGTTTATCTCCAAACAAGAGTTTAAGAAATCATAACCAAATCATATACACACATATATTCATATTAAATAAGCAAGAAGCTGCAACATAACCAAATACTTATATGTATTGGATGTCTTCACTTTATTCCACAGGCTCCTTCTTCACTTTATAAGCCTTGGATTGCCCATGGATACAATAATGAATGTTGGGCCAGAACATAGGCTACTCCACTACATCACGTAGTTAATGCCCAACCAGTTACTCTCTGGATTTACCAAGAATTTTATAGCGCCCAACCAGTTACTCTCTGGCTTTACCAAGAATTTTATAGCACCCAACCAGTTACTCTCTGGATTTACCAAGCATTTATAGTGCCCAACCAGTTACTCTCTGGATTTACCAAGCATTTATAGCTCCAACAAGTTACTCTCTCGATTTACCAAGAATTTATAGCACCCAACCAATTACTCTCTGGTTTTACAAAAAAATTATAGTTCTTTCAGGGTCCTTGCTTCCTGCAATGACCAAGTTTTCCAACAAAGAAACAACAGTGTATCAGCTTAGCTATTAGAAAAATTATAGCTGAAATCTTCATTATTCCAAGCAATAAATAAATGAAATTGAATACTTATCTGTATTGTGCATTTCCTTGCTACTCCATAGGTTTCCTTTTTTTCTTTACAAGCCTTGGATCACCTATGGGGTGGATGCTTGGCCAGCACACATGTTGCTCCACAACACAATCTTAATAGGAAATTCCAGGCCAGTACATCGACTAGGTTTATTAGGCATCCCTAAAATCAGTATGCTAAGCTAGTACGCCGACTGGGTTTATCAATCATTTCAAAAATTAGTATGCTAAGCCAGTACGCCGATTGTGTTTATCAAGCATACAACGACCATTTCCAAGCCAGTTCTCCGACTGGGTTTGTCAGGAAATAACACCCTTCACCATTACCTCCACAACATGCAAATAGCTAGTGCCAAGCCAATACACCGACTAGGTTTGTCAAGCATCCAATTTAACAACATGCCAAGCCAGTACACTAACTGGGTTTATCATGCGTCCAACAACCCTTCACCACAACATCCAAATAACCAATTCCAATCCAGTACACCGACTGGGTTTATCAAGCATACAACAACCATTGCCAAGCCAGTACACCGACTGGGTTTATCAAGCATACAACAACCATTGCCAAGCCAGTACACCGACTGGGTTTATCATGCAATAAGAAAAACATAATATGATTATGTGGCTCCTTCTCCTATGCAAACCAGTGGTTCCCTCTAAGAACTCCAAAGCTGACTCACTTGACTGCAGGCTAGCATGTCCTCGGGCCTATCCATATCTTCTAGTGTCCTTTAGTGTGAGCATAGAAAGGTTACCACTGCCCATACAGTCCTCTTGAGAACCCTTTCTTCACTTTTCCTCTTAATGTGCAACACCAAATTGCATTTGTGTAAGATGGTAGCACAAGAAGGATAAGCAGGCTCATCAGTATTGCTGCTCTAAAATTGTAATCATATTTCATAGCATTCACTAACAAGTATTTAAACACCAGAAATGCATCCATTCCCTTAGGGTGTAGTCAATATTGACAACCCTAACATAACCCATGACCCAAAAGGTATGCATCCCTTTCCGATGTCAGCCATGTAGGCCTTAGTCACACTCAAGTAGTCTGGAATAATAATGAAATAATAAAACATGCTTTTCATATTAAATCTAATAACCAGACATGTATATCCTTAGTTAGGGTTACATAATACTCATCCATTTCATAGATGTATCTTTTCTTCAGTTGCGAAGAATGGGGGCTCACTTCTCTGAGTCAACAATCCTTCGGTTTTCCACCCCAATCTTTTCACGTTCCATAACCCACACATGCCTTCCTGGCATAATTTTACTATCTCACTCACATGCTTTACCAACATGCAGTTCAATTGAGACATTATCAAAATTTACAACGGCATTTCACCCGAAACCCATTTCCAAAGCATGGGATCCTTCCCATCTAGTTTGGATTCTGCAAACCATCACACATGGTCTTCCTGCAAGGTGTCTTCCTCACACACTTATCAAATATCCAAACAGTCAGCAACATTTAGCAATAAAATTCAAATTTGATTGTTCCATAACCAATCAATATCATTAATAATTAAATTCAATATGAATTTGCAATTCTGTCTACTACATAAATCGATTTTCTTAGCAATGAGGCTATCCTCATATTGTTTGGCTCTTGTAAGTGGTATCACTCTGTCCATTATGGTTTTACACTTTCTACCATACATGAACACCCACCTATGACATGTCCTCCTGACACAACTTTATATAATCCAAATAGTTATTAGCCATTATTAGCAAAGTTTCAAATATGAAAGTTATAAATATGTTTTCGTACAGAAAATATATATTTGCAACCATGAGATTATTCTCATAACCTTAAACCAAAAAAATTTCAGATTTGTTTCATGCATAAGTTACAACCATCAGAACCTTCTCATAACCTTTGGCATTTTGCACATGGTAGATCCTGGTCTTTACTATGGACTTATCCTTATTGCCATACGCAACACTTTTCTACCTAAAATTTGAAATTCAATCAGCCAAACACGTTGTGAGTATCTATGCATATAATCTTTTCATTGCTACAACAGTCACTGAAGTGATCTCAGAATTATAACACTCAATAATTCAAACACCTTCAGCTATTAACATTTGAAATGCAATGAAATATATACATTTCCATATATGCATCATTATCACAATAAAATTGCAAGACACAGTCACACTGTCCATGCATTTTAAATAAACTGTAAATACTCATTACTTCACATTCCATGCAACTCTGTCCTTCCACAGAGCACTCTGGTAGCCCATCAACATGACTACCTTCTTCATCCAATCATTCTCTTGCACTCATAGCAGCTCATGAAATGATCTCATAATTGTCAAGAATTCATCATTTCATCTATTATCTAATTGCAATGAATCATACACATCACAACCGTGCATTCGCACAATGCATCACAACATGTGCATCCACACACATGCATGCACATCTATAATGTTCACACAAAATTTTCAAGTGCATTCACTCAATGCATATCCACAAGATTGACAAAATTTGTTAATGCATATCCGCTCAGTGTCACTTTGCATTGATTCGTGCATACTGTACTATCATGCCATGCATTCCAGCATATTATGGCCTAACCATGGCTATCTCATATGGCCCGCACTACCACAACAGGACCATAAGTCATCACTTGCTTTGGTTGTTAAACTCACAAAATGGCATGACATAATTTCATATGAATGCATTGAGGTTTCTAAGCAATTATAGGGTGTAAGGCTTCCTGCCTTCACTTACCCACACCTCACCATACTTGGTTGGTTGACATTCACATTAAGGCACTCAATACCACATGCAAACCAAATCAACATAGTTTAAACATATCTGAAGGGATCTTACCAAATCCTCTTTCAACATTCATGCAATTAAGCACAAATAACCATTACCTACATGGTTGTCATTAACATCGCTTGATGTTACCTGCTTAGTTGGCCTCTTACCAAGGATTCACAATCCTTTTTCCAACCTCATGATCATAGATTTGTCACCCCAACCTTTTTTCGTAAGGTTGTTGGTCATATGCAACAATCATCATCCACACCCTTAGCCATGCTTCGGTTGTCTTTGGTCCTACAACCAATTCAAACACAACTAATTATTAGCAACCACAATCATTATCTTAAGTGGATCTTTGCATATGTAAAACCTCACTATTTTACCAATATGCAATATCATATGCACAAACATTTTCACATGTACTATGCAATGTCTATTAGTATTCCAACTAGTGCATATTCCCTTCATCTATCTAATCTCTTGCATTTTCAATCATGCTTCTATGGTAAGATTTGTACAACCATTATCAACAATCATAGGAAATACCCTTAATGGGCTATTGCATGTGTAACTTCACTATCTTTACTCATATGCGACATCATGCTCATGCATAAGCAATTCACACACACTATGCAAACACTCTTTAATCATGCCCACTAATTCATATGTATTTAATCTACTACTCTCTTGCATTTCCAGCATCCCCATGCCATAATTTTCAGTATATGAACTCAGGAAATATAAATACAATAGGAGGAGAGGAGTTAAGAAATTCTCCCTGTTATAGGTCAAATCTGCACTTCTCCGTTTGTGATCACATTTAGCTATTGATCACACAAAAGGACAACTTGGATTGAAGAGCATGATGACCTTAGATGATGAATGGCCTAGAATTACCCCTTCACAGCTGACAAAACTCTCTTTTTTACATATTTTTAAGGAAAAATGCTACCCTACAAGCATGATAGTAGCGCTTGCCGCCAGAAATACTCTACGCCACTTCATTAAAGTAGCTTTTTCCCTCAAAAATACTCTACTTTGCTTCAATAGAGTAGCGTACAGCCTCAGAAATCTTGCAAACGTTGGATGTAAAGCAGGGAAGTTGCATGTTGAACGCTACTCCACTTAAGAAAAGTAGCGTGCACCTTAAAAAGTAATCAAAAATATATTAATTTGACGAATTGGGATTAGTTAAAGTTGGTTTTACAACTTCTCCAACTTTCCAATCAAACTACCTCTCGATCCAAACTACCTACCTTGTCCCATAAACACAAGGGGGATAGATGAGAGAGGAGAGAAGAAACTATGCGTTAAGGGTTGTTACGCTGGAGGAATTCCAAGTTAGTGTGAAGTGCAGGAGCCCAGGATCTGGTTGCACAAGCAATCTGAATGATCAGGTATACTTGTACTAATTATTCGCTTTTGACAATAAAGGTTGAAATTCCCTTCCCGTCCCAATCAAATGTCTAATGGATTGCATATTTGTTTGGATTAAATGCTTGATTGTATTTGATGTTTAAATTGTATTTCAATTTCATCATTGTTATATCAGTCAAGATACGTTGAGGAAGGTATCTTTGTATTACAGGTTCATCAAACGGAAGATCAAGTGGAGGATCGATCGAAGGAGCAAGCGAAATCTAGGATCAAACTTCGTTGATAAGGTATGCCTTCAATAACCTTGATCTCTTTCCTTTTGTAGAAGCCTATGTGATATGATCTATGTATTTACCTGTCACCCCAGAAGTTGGTAGTGTCCCTCTCCTCGCTATAGGGTAGATTTCCCAAACAACAGACTGGTGACTCGACTGGGGACTGGTTGTTTTCTGTTCTAGGAGACTCATTTAACTTTCCTTCCAGTACTTTTTGATCTTTTTGATCCTCTGAGAGGCTCTGTAGGTTACTGTAGCCTGTTTCCATTGCTTGACTTACCTCAGTTTGAAGTTTGAAGCCTATTTTAAACCTTCTCTGGCAAAAACGCCGGTTTTCTATGCATACAGTAGCGTTCATCTCCTGAAAAACGTTGGTTTTCCTTTACACAGTAGGGTACACCTCTTGAAAAACGCAGGTTTCTCTACTGCACAGTAGAGTATTTTTATGTAAGTATCTGTTTGTTTTTGGGATTTGATTTTTGCTTGTTTGGCTTGATTTCCAACCTCTGTTTTTGCTTTCCTAACTGATCCTTGAGGTCTTTATGCCTTGGTTGAGCTTTGTTTGCCTCTCCTAAGTCCCTTAGGTCATCTTTTGCTTGCTTGAGTACTTTTGAGGTGTCTTGTTTGTTTGTGGCTCTTTTTGGAAACCATGCCTTGTCCTTAGTTGAACATAGCTACATGTTCATACCCTAGTTGCTTGTTGCAGGTATACAAACCTTTGTTTACGACATTTGTTGTTTGTGGAAACTCTAAGCATACTTTGACGGTGTCTTGACCTTTGATTTAGGGTTTGACCCCAAGTTGGATTCTTTAGGGTGTTTTCAAAATCTTTTTGAGTCTAGACACTTCCTGATTGCTTTGTTAGTTTTAGTTCCAAGTAGGTTGAAGTCTTTTAGTTTGCTTCCTTTTGAGTCTTTGTGATTGTAAGGCCATCTTTGGTTCGCTTTCCTACCGTTAGCTTGGCTTAGTGCTTTTTAGGGTTCTTGATGATTTGGAGCAACTTTTGAGGTTTGCCTTTCCGTTTCAAGCGTCTCTTATCCTTCTTTTCTTTTCACTTTGTTTTCGAAGCCCAAGGTTTTTTCCCTTTAAAAATGTCATAGGACAAGTGTTTGTCAAGTAATCAAGTTGATTGTTGTGAACCTTAGAGTTGATTTTCCTTACTTACATTGCTCTTTTAGGTCTTACTTGCTTCCATTTTCGAGTTCTTTTTCTTTTACATATATCAAAAAAAGCAAAAAATGAGTTTGGTAGTTTAAAGTAGTGAGACTTATAATCATTTCAAAGTAGCGTAGTTTACTTTGTTTTGAATTTGAAAAGAAAAGAAAAAAGAGATTTGTTTTGGTTTGCTTAGTTTTTCATTTTCGGAAAGAGCTTAAACGGAAAAAAGAAAAAGAGTCTTTTGTTGTTTTGAAAGCTATTTATTTTGCACTTTACTTTTTCAAACCATTTCCACACAATGCACTACCTCGTTGAGTAAAAAGTTGCCTTAAAAAGAATTTTAATAAAATCAATTAGAAACATTTTCTTTTTAGGTATACACGACATCAACTAGCTTAGGCTAGAGTTTTGAGCTTAAATCACTTTAAACTACTCGCAAATGGCTTCATTACGCAACAATCGTAGTACAACTTTCATTTAGGTAAACCCATATATATCAAATAACCCTAGGATGCTCTACTCAAACCAGAGTTAAGCATGAGGCCATGGAAGACTGGAATCGTTGAGGATATCCTCTCACCTTCCTTTTGACCATAAACCAGAGTCGATTCGCGTACGAGGGTCCTTTCGGACTTTGGTATTTGCTACCCTGCCCATGTGTTTTGACTAGGCTAACGACTATCCCCCCAGGATATTTCGTATGTATGGTAGCCTTAGTATCAGACCTTTAGGATCTTACACAGGTAGAGTGGGCGGTTATTCCCACTTCGCCTCGGACAGGCGTGGAAGGTAACCCTCTAGCAGTACTCCCGGGAAAGCGGTTTGGTGATTCAAGTGCTTGCACCTAGTGGACCTCCGGTGGACGCCACGAAACTGACCATCAATACTCTGTTAGTCTGTTCTGGGCCCTAATCATCCCAGGCTTACTTCCGAGAGTATTTGCTATCTGTTTGATTGGTTTGATTACTTGGGATTTTTTAATGGTATGCTGTTTGCCCCTTAGTCTTAGTGGCCACTAGGTTTTTACTTAGTGTTGTTTTTATATAATTGTGGAAGACCAACAACTTCATAGGTCTCAGAGGGTGCAAAACCTTCCCCCACTCAGTGTGGAGCCACTACCTCCACCACCACGACAGAGGACTAACTCCAGTGGTCTTTTTGAACCTACTGGTGAAATAGAGGTTCCTAGTGAACCACAACCTAGAACCCCGGATCAATAAGCCTTCAATATTGTTGAGGTTGAGGATATCACTTCTAGTGAGTTTAACACTCCTTTTAACCCTCCTCTTACTGGACTTAACGATCCACTTCTGTTACCTATTGGTTTCCAGCAACTCGAGTATAGTGCATATTTTTTCACACCTAGGCATTTATGACTAATCCAAGAGACGAACAGGGAGTCGCACAGACTCCCACAATGGGTATGAATACAAGTATTGTAAATCCTCCTTCCACTGCTACACCAAGTTCGACATAGAAAACTTTTGTTTCAACTCCGTCCTTCAGTTTCAATGCTGGAACGTTAGGCATGCCAAGCTCAACAACTTTGAGATCCACCTCTACCCCTACTTTTGGACCTAGTAATACTGTGAATGTCATTCCACCTCCTGCAACTCAACAGTCGTACCATATACCTAGTACTTGGATTTCCACACCCAATGTTGGGTCGAACCCCTCTGCAACTATGCCTGTCACGAGTACCATGACTGTGTCGTCCACCTTGACTACCCCTGGTTTTAATACCTTTGCAGGTTACAATATGAATCAAAGTAATATACCTGCAGGAAATATCCCTTTTTCTTTGTTTTCTGGAGGAGGGGGTAATATTTTTAACCAACAATATGGCGGGGCTAACACCCGACCATAGTGGACGAATACATAGGGTACCAACCCGCTTTCATTCGGGTGGGGAAATTTCAACAACACTTTCACACAACAGCAGATGGCTGGAGGAAACCCCTACCAGTAGATGGCCGGGGGAAACCCCTACCAGCAGATGGTTGGGGGAAACCCTAACCAGTAGTTCATGGGTCAAACTATGGGAGGTTCCCCCTTCATGACTCCAGCTCATCAAATTCCATCTTATAGACCTAGTTTACCATTTCTGGCAACTCTGAATTTGCCAGATCTTTCCAAGTTAATGAATGATCCGGTGTGCCATAACGTTACGTGGCCACCAGTTCCTACTAAGCTACCTTCGGACATTCCAAAATTCGAAGGTAAAATTGGTGAGGATCCTGGTGATCATGTTACCACTTTTCATCTTTGGTGTTCTTCGAACTCATTGAAGGAAGATTTCGTTAGGTTGAGGCTTTTTCAAAGAACCTTAAGCGATGTTGCAGCCAAATGGTACATTGAGTTACCTACAGCCACCTTTTTTAACTTTCGGGATCTCGCTGTGGTCTTTCTGAACCACTTCCAGCTTCCTGTTCGGTACTATGCCGGGACAGATCTATTGTCGACCTTTAGACAAAACAAAGCCACCCATTTATCTGATCATATTCAAGAGTTGCAAAGATGGAAGAAGCTCATTAAGGCCAATATCCCCCCATAGTTCTTATTGGAGTGGTATCTGAAATCACTCCTTCCTTATGTTTCTAAGAAATTAACTACTTCTGGGGTATCATCAAAAGAAGAATCCATTTTAAGGACCCAACAACTAGACTTGGTTTATGCTCAGTCTGGGCTCCTTTACGAAATTATACCTGATGCACCGCGATCAAACATTGATCTAGGTAGACCAAAACCTAGACCACATGCTAACGACATAGTAGGTTCAGTTGATTATGTAGCCTTCGAAGCATTGACTAAACAGGTTCATGCCTTATCAGTCAAACAATCGACTGTAGAAGTGACTCCCATCACAACCTCTCCTTCTACTACTGAATCTATACAACAGGTTCAGACTAATCAAAAGAGCCCTCGGCAGCCCAACAATAAAAATAAGGGAAAGAAAGGAGAGGGGAACCAACAGAATCCCAAAAACAAAGAAAATGCCAAGGAGGGTAACAGAGAAAAGAAGAAGGTCAAGTTCCCTTGCAAGCTTTGCAAGCAGGACCACCTCACTCATAATGCCCTCTAATCGAAGAAGCCTAGAAGTTGCTTCAAGAAAAGAAACCTGTCGTCCTGAAAGATCCATTTCCAAAAGGGCAAGGATCAGCTTCTGGCACCTCCAATACTGGGGGCACCATCCATGCTTCAGTTGATCAAACTTTTATTAATATGGTTAACTCAGACGCTCTTTTACAAACGTGGGCAAGAAATTATACCCCGTATTCGCAGAACAAGGATAAAGATGTTCCTGAATCTTCCACTCCCCTCCACATTCCTGTGGACCCACTACCCAAGATCCCAAAAGGTGTCTTGAAATGGGCTTCGCACAATCCCAACGCATGGGCTGCTACCAACTACAGTGTGGTTGAAGATCTATCCCAGACCCCTTGTGCTATGTCCACCTTAGAAGTTTTTCAAAGTTGTCCATTACAACGAAATGCACTTCTGGAAGCGATTGGAAGTATGGAATCATCCAACATGACCGCACGTTTTGATATGTTTGATATCAAATACCGGTTTTCGTACCACGTTTCCCTTTAGATAGAGGTAGCTCATGGTCCTATGACCATGAGACGAGCTGTTGTAGATGAGGGTGCATCTACGTGCGTAATGTCAATTTCTTGTTGGAAAGCTTTGGGTTCTCCCAAGTTAGCCCCCTCTAACACACTGCTTACTACATTTGATGGCAGAACTTTCCGTCCACACAGAGTCTTGCCATCATTTGATGTCACACTCGTTGGTAAGAAACTTTTTGTAGAGATTGAATTTTTGGATGCTCCACTTGATTACAATATGTTGTTAGGCAGGAGCTGGACATATGCCATGCGAGTTATTGCATCGGGAGTTTTCCGAGTTGTTATGTTCCCCCACGAAGGAAAGATCATCACGGTCGATCAACTTTCGTTCTCTTGGTAAAACAACCAGACTTCATCGGAATCCACAATTCCTTTAGTTGATCAATCTGCCCTAGTAAACGAGATTTTAGGAGCAGGGCTTTACGGGTCATTAATAGGCACTTTTGACCTACCTACTCCCGTTCTTTTCATGCGTTCTGATGAAGATACATCTACTGAAATTTTCATGGCAAGTTTAAGGACTGATCCGTGGATCCTTCCTACTATATCAAAACCATCAGTTCCTTTATCCGTTGCAGAAGTAGCATACATGGAAGCACAACATGCTGCAACGGAACATATCGTGACTCCGCCAGTCTCTGCTGAGTCGGATATGGACTATGCTCCTACATGCTCGGTAGATTCAACCCACTCTTTTGATTGTTTAGAAATGGTTTTTCCTTCTGACGAAGCCATCCTAGAATCCATGATGGGCCTAGACCAACCTTGGGAACACATGCACCACAGGTCCTATTTGCTTCCAAATCTAGACAAGATAGAGAGAGGAGAGTTTTCGATGAGACCTAGTGGGAATGTTGATTTGTCCTATTCCACTTCAAGTACTGTTTACGCTGAAGGGAATATGGATAATATATCGAGAACCATCCCGATTAACATTTCCACCAAACCCGGGGTCGTGGAAAACATTTTTATTGGAGCACATTGTTCTCAAGAAGAGATCACTCTGTATACCAAACTTTTTAAAGAATTTCGCGATATTTTTGCCTGGTCTTATGAGGAGATGCCAGGCATTGATCCAGCCATCGTTGAGCATGTCATCACAACATACCCTAACGCAAAACCTGTGAGACAAAAACTCTATCCTGTGAATCCTCGAAAAGCGGCCACCATTAAGGCGGAGGTTGAAAAATTGCTTAAAGACAGATTTATCTATCCAATCGACATGACATAATGGGTTTCGAATCTTGTTCCGGTTGATAAAAAGCAAGGTACCATTCAAGTCTGTACTGACTTTCAGGATCTGAACAAAGCTTGTTCGAAAGATAACTACCCCACACCATTTATCAACCAAATCATAGATGCGTGCGCGGGACATGAGATGTTTTCTTTCATGGACGGATTTTCAGGATATAATCAAATTCAAATCAAACCCGAAGATCAACACAAAACAACTTTTATTTTCCCGTGGGAAACCTTTGCCTATCGGAAGATGCCATTTGGCTTAAAGAATGTTGGAGCTCCATTCCAGCGAGCAATGAATTTTTCTTTTCACGATATCAAGCACATAGTTGAACCCTACCTGGATGACCTCTTGGTGCAATCTCGCAAGAGACGGGATCATCCAACTCATTTGAGACTTGTGTTTGAATGGTGCAAACAATACAAGATTCGATTGAATCCTAATAAGTGTGTGTTCTACGTCGAATCGGGATGTTTACTGGGTTTTATTTTATCCAATCGTGGCATAATGGTTGACCCGTTAAAAGTCGAGGCGATTGTAAATCTGCCTCCTCCTCGCACCTTGCGACAACTTCAAAAGTATGCAAGGCATGTCTAACTTCTTGCGATGCTTCATCATAAACTATGCTAAAATCACAAAGGGTTTCATGAGACTGCTTAAACAAGATACCTACTTATTGTTGGATGAGGCTACTTAAGCATCGTTTGAGGCCTTGAAAAAGGCATTACTATCAGCCTCCTTGTTAAGCCCGCCTGATTATACAAAGGATTTCCTCTTATATCTGGCGGCGTCCGTATACAAAATTTGCATAGTACTAGTTCAGGAGGATGACACGCTCCAAGAGCATGTCGTTTATTATCTCTCGTGTGCATTGATAGCTCCTGAAATTAATTATTCACACGTTGAGAAGTTAGCACTAGTTGCGGTCTGTGCGGTGCAGAGGCTTCATCACTATATCTTTTTACGAACCACTACTGTGATTGCAGAGGTCAATCCTTTCTAATAGGTTCTCACTCGACGTATCATCGGTGGAAAATATAATAAATGGATTGTAATCCTGCAAGATTTTGATTTGGTTTTTCAGTCTGCCAAATCGAAGAAATCACTAGTGTTCGTTGAATTAATTTCAGAATTCCCGAGTGACTTAGTACATATTGAGGAAGAGTCATCATTCCCAGATGAACATATCTTCCTTATTGCCTCCTCTGACCCATGGTATGGGGATATTTTAGTATATCTCCAGACTTTGAGGTGTCCCACCACTTTTTTTAGAGAGGAACGACGCAAACTGAAAATTCATGCGAAAAACTATCTCATTATTTCTGATACTTTGTATAGACGTGGGATAGACTCCATCTTACTATGTTGTTTGACTTTAGAAGAAACAGAATCAGTATTGAATGATGCTCACAGTGGAGCTTGTGGGGGTCATCTTTCTGGGTTGGAAATAGCTCAGAAAATACTACGTGCCAGATATTTTTGGCCTACAATCTTTAAAGATTATGTGGAAGCTGTGAAACGCTGTCGTCCGTGTCAGTTTTTCACCAGAAAAATGAGAGCACATCTAGCTCGTCTTCATCCTCTGATCACAACAGGTCCATTCACCAAATGGGGGGTTGATTATATGACTTGTAATCCCGTTTCGATCGGAGGCCATCGTTATATTATCGTTTCCATCGACTACTTCACTATGTGCGCCAAGGCAATGCCTACTGTTAAGGAGGATGGAGAAACCACCGCTTATTTCGTATTCAATCAGATTATCGCAAGGTTCGGCATACCCAAAGTGATTGTGATAGACCAAGGTCTCCATTTTCAGAACAACATGATGACTGAGCTTTATACCATGCTAGGTTTTCGTCAGGAGAATTCGTCTTCATTCTATCCACAGGCGAATGGTCAAGCCGAAGCAGTTAACAAAAATTTGAATACTATTCTACAAAGAACCGTTAATGTCAGTCGAAATAATTGGCACATCATGTTGTATCCTGCTCTTTGGGATTACCGAGCAAATGTAAAGACTGCTACCAGTTTCTCTCCTTTCCAATTTGTGCATGGGATAGAAGCAGTCATTCCAATTGAATGCAAGATTCCCTCGTTAAAGTTGGTTATCCAATTGTTAGCAGAAACTTCAGTACTAGAAGAACGTTTGCTACATTTAGAACATATAGACAAGCAATGCTGCGATGCACTCATGGCAAACAAATTCCATAAGAAATGAGTCAAAGGATAGTACGATAATTCTATCAAACCTAGGGTTTTTCTCAAAGGAGACCTTGTTCTTCTTTGGGATCAGGACAAGGAACCTTTAGGGGCTGGCAAGTTCAAGCGCATGTGGCTCGGTCCTTACATAATCTTGAAGGTACTGAAGAAAGGAGCATATGAGCTAACGGACTACGAGGGTAATAAGCTTCCCAAGCCTAGAAATGGGCTCTACCTAAAGAAGTACTACGCTTAGGAATTTGTGCTTTTTCATGTATTATAGTTGTACATTTTGTAGAACTAGTTTTTGCTTGTGATTGTTAGTTGACCTTATGTGTGTTTTATCGCTTCGTGTTTCAGATGTCGACTAAATACTTTTTAGGATTTGTTGATGGTGCCAGTCGCCACACCCGATAATTGGCTTCAACAGCCTGGGTCATTTACTCACCGATTGGCCAACTGGTTTATTTGGGGGGGTTTGTTTGGGTCCCACGATGAATAACGTAGCTGAGTACAATGCGGTCATAGAACTTCTCTGGGATGCTCTTATCTAGGGCATTTCACATTTGGAGGTAAGACTGGATTCACAACTAGTTGTATGTCAGTTGACGGGTGTTTATCAGATCAGAGATCCTATTTTGCTACAACAGTTTTTGTGAGTTAAATTATTGGAAAGACAGTTTGATTCCATCATATATCAACATATTCCGAGAAATTTGAATGCATTAGCTGATTCATTTGCAAATTATGTTTTAGATTGGCATTTGTATCATACATGTCCATAAAAAAACATTTGCACATAAAGTTAAACACACACATGTAAATATAAGTCGATATTGTATATATATCCGATACTGTATCAAAAAATAGTATGATTTTGGAACATAAGTCTATCACAAAGTCAAGTCATAAGATACAAAATTAGGCTCGATGGCCTCAAAATACATAAAATATCCTTCTCCTATGGAGAAGGCGGGGCCTCATCAGCATCCACTGCCTCTTGGTAACATATGACCAACGTGGATACCTTTCGCAGCATTCTAATCCAAGCTGGGGGCACACCTACTACATCCTCCTGCATGTCAACGGGCATCCGCTCAATGCGATATGTAGGAATATCATGAGTCAACCGACTCATCTTCCTCTCTATAGCCGCTAGCGTAGCATCAGCTACACCCACATCAATGGGCCTCACGAAAGTAGTAGGATGTCTTTCAGGACGAACTGGTCCAACATCTACATATGACACTTTGTTTTAGAATTTCAAACTCATCATAAAAATTATATACTTAAAAATTTGAAAAAAATTAAATATTTTTCAAAACATAAAAATACCTATCTCTCCCCAGGCACCACATGGAGGAAGTACCAGCTCTGGATCATGATGGAAGTCTAAACCAGCATATGGAAACTGCTCAAATGCTGGCACCTATCTCTCCCACCATCCCCATAAATCATCGGTGTGATAGCAAAAGTGGCTTTCACCACCACCCTGGCGAAGAAAAATGTCACCCCAACGGCCCATTATTGGCTCATGAGGAATGACTGGGTGCAAAGGCATGCCCAAACTAAGAGCAGGTACCCTCTCAAAGAAGAAGGTACAAAGGATGCTGCCATATCCAAAGTTCTTCATTCTCCTGGTCTTACACCCCGAGAGTTGAATCTTCATGTTTGCTAAGAGACTTGTGCACCAATCATATACATGACCTTGCAAGCATTCGACACCAATGTGCATGTAGTGCTTTGAGGCTAAGTGTTATGCGGCACTCCCTCCCATTCGGTTCAACATACTTATAATAACCTTCAGAGGGAGGCTTGTAAGAGTAGAAATAAGAACCTAACTTCCACATTTCTCAGTACCTTCCACACAGTAGGCATTTACCTAATCTTGTACAGACATGGCACCCACATTACGTGAAGTCCCTTTTAGGTTTATAGGATCTCCCCTCCTAGAGAGACCTGTAATGAAGTATATGTCATCAACAGTGAGCTCCAAGGTCTCTCCTTGAATATTAAACACATTTGCATCGGCATCCCAATACTGGATGAGTCTTTGAAGTAAGCGGTTGAGTGCCCTCATGTTTTCGGTTCGGTAGAATTTCATTAAACCACACCTTCTAAGTGCATGAAGAGTGGTAGGATCTTGCATAGCCACCCTATCCATCTCTTCATGCTCCCTCTCCCTCCAAATAAGTGCCATCCTGTCAAAAGAAGGGGTCAATTTTAAGTTTTTGAGCATTTTCTAGACATTTTCAGGAAAAAACACTACTCTATAACCACACAGTAACGTTTGGACGCTACTGTCCTTGAGGAACAGTAGCGTTCACTTTCAAAAATACTCTTCTCTATGCTTATGCAGTAGCGTACATGAAAATTTCGAGTTGATCATGGCTAGATAAATTATTTTAAGAATGAAAATTGACAAATGAACCATCAAAATGCAAGTAGGGATGAAAATAACTTACTTGGAAGAGGTTTAAGGTTGAATGGTCGCCCGATTCGATCGCTATGAATAGTTGAAGATCAAGGGTTTGCTCCAAAACTTGCCCTACAATTCCAAATGTGATATTTGAGTCTTCAAAATGAAATTACATATATGAATATGAATTTGATTTTTTACCCACTTTTTTGAAAAGTCTATAGTTTCAAATTTCATAAAAAAGGTTTCTATTTAATCATTAATACCTATAAATGTTGATGAGATGATTTTAACCTATGTTCTCAAATTTTCACTAGACTTTCGTAGCATCAATCTATTATGACTTAATTTCTTTATTGACGGACCACATTAAGTACTTTATGGTTGAAATTTTATGTCATTGAAGATTTTTTGTCGTTAATACTAACTTGGTTTTTGAGATCCTAGTCTTTGGCAGGTCATGAATCATGATCCTAGAAGCTGTCATTTAAGTCATTTTAAGCTCTTGTTTGGACTATTGAAACCTAAACAAGATTGTCAAGCAAACTTGTCCTCTTCAAGCTCATTAAAGGAACTGAAGGCCCATCTGCTTAAGTATAAGTTTAACCCTTTTCCGGACTTTTGCGGATTACTTACGAAAAAGGAATACTCTAGTCATCTGTGGCTAGAAGAGCTCGTCTTCCATTGTTTTACACTTTTTCGGGGGAGGAGACTAACTTTATGAAACAGGACCTTTTGGAGCCTTCTTTAGGGTTTTTAGGCTCTCGAAACATGAAAACACCAAGCAAGCATTCACCTACTTGGGCTCGATGTGAAATCCACTAGAGGGTAAATAGATGATTGTTTAAGTTTTTCAACTCTATAAACAGGAAAACACCGGCGAGCATTAACCTACTTAGGCTTGATATTAAAATCCATGAATAGGTGTATGGAGTTATTGTTTAATTTTTTCAGACTCCTTAAAATTGAAAACATCGGTGAGCAAGAACATATCTCGGCTCAATATTAAAATCCAGAGATCAGTACTATAGAGTAATCTTCTATCTCTTCTTCGAACTCTGTAAACAATGAAGAAGGTCCTGAGTATTCCTCCCATGGGCTCGTTAAACTCTTTACATGGTTGGATCTATTGAGTTTTCATTCTTTCTTGGACTCATTAAAACAACAAGAAAGGTATTCTTTTATCTAAAAAGAATAAGGGATAAGAAGGGTATATCACATCTTACAGTTTTAAAGGAAGTTCAGTCAATCCTATCCTTGAACACAGCACCTACTTGAGTCCATCATTTCAGTTGGGCTTAGTTTTTTACCTTCAGGTGAACCTGATCTCCGAGTTGTTTACTCCCCTGGTTGGTTATTCTTCCAACCATATGGAGGGTCTGCTAATGTATCCTACATTGCAGGCTTATATCACTTCCCCGTCATGTTGAAAACTTCCTAAGTCACTTTGTGTCGTGCTCATTGTTCAAGGATACAGCCTGTGTCGACCATTCTACAATTTACCTTGACCTGATGTGTCGGCCATCCTAGTGTCAATCTTGTTACATGTCCTACTCCACATCAGCTCATACCATTTGAGTGTCCCTCATGTTGGATGATGGAGGATGCCTTAAGGCCTCCCTTCCAATGGACTTCTTCCCATCGACATCAACTCATTTTGCTCTGGGAATGAAGTTTAGAGTTTCGATTAGTTCCTTGGGGATTGCAGTCATCAGTGGCAGTTTCCCTCGTCGTTGAATAATGAGAATACATCAATGTCTCTTATTCGACGGGTTCCTCAGGTGTTCGACTTCAAGTCCTATTATTCACACTTGTTGGATCATACTAGTTACCTTGGGCCCCATTATCATTAACGGTGGAAGCCCTCGCGTTTGTTAACGGTATACACTAATGATCGATAATCAAACAATACCCCCATGTTCGACCTCAGTTCATTTATTCACATGGTTAGGGTTTGTACCTTGGGTTGTTTGGATGAAGACCTTGGGATTTTGATAGCATTACCTCACTATGTTATCACCCAAGCTGCGCAAGACTGAGCCTCACTCATTTTGGCTCTTCATGAGACATCGATTCAGTTTGTTGTTATGGCTATGATCTCTCATTTTGACATGGATCCATGCTTGTATTTTAGTGGCCATGCTATATATACATCTCCTAGTTATGTATCAAAGATCATGTTGTATCATGCTACACATCCATATGATGTCAAGATTGTAATTGCTCGTTGACCTTGATCATTATTTCAGGTACTTTTGTGACTTGGTTCTGCGGTTTCCTGCTCCTCTGCTGACTTGGAATTATAATGTATTTCAGCCATCATTTCCCTCTAACCTCACACATTAGGGGGCATTTGTTATAGGTCAAATATGCACTTCTCCTTTTGTGATCACATTTAGCTATTGGTCACACAAAAGGACAACTTGGATTGAAGAGCATGTTGACCTTAGATGATGAATGGCCTAGACTTACTCCTTCACAGCTGACAAAACTCTCTTTTTTACCTATTTTTAAGGAAAAACGCTACCCTACAAGCATGATAGTAGAATTTGCCTCCAGAAATACTCTACTCCACTTCATTAAAGTAGCATTCTCCCTCAGAAATACTCTACTTTGCTTCAATAGAGTAGCGTACAGCCTTAGAAATCTTGCAAACGTTGGTTGTAAAGCAGGGAAGTTGCATGTTGAATGCTACTCCACTTAAGAAAAGTAGCATACACCTTAAAAAGTAATCAAAAATATATTAATTTGACGAATTGGGATTAGTTGAATTTGGTTTTACAACTTCCCCAACTTCCCAATCAAACTACCTCTCGATCCAAACTACCTACCTTGTCCCATAAACACAAGGGGGATAGATCAGAGAGGGGAGAAGAAACTATGCATTAAGGGTTGTTACGCTGGAGGAATTCCAAGTTAGTGTGAAGAACAGGAGCCTAGGATCCGGTTGCACAAGCACTCTAAATGATCAGGTATACTTGTACTGATTATTTGCTTTGACAATAAAGGTTGAAATGCCCTTCCCGTCCCAATCAAATGTCTAATGGATTGCATATTTGTTTGGATTAAATGCATGATTGCATTTGATGTTTAAATTGTATTTCAATTTCATCATTGTTATATCAGTCAATATATGCTGAGGAAGGTGTCTTTGTATTGCAGGTTCGTCAAACGGAAGATCAAGTGGAGGATCGATCGAAGGAGCAAGCGAAAGCTAGGATCGAACTTCGTTAATAAGATATGCCTTCAAGAACCTTGATCTCTTTCCTTTTGTAGAAGCCTATGTGATATGATCTATGTATTTAACTATCACCCCAGAAGTTGGTAGTGTCCCTCTCCTCGCTATAGGTTATATTTCCCGACAACACTCGCTTCCGATTCCCCATCATGACATGGAGTTCCTCCTCCACATCATAGTTGATCCTTTTCTTGGCTTCCCTACCAAGCACACAAGGATTCATTAGTTGTGATTTCTCACCAAGTAGTAATTTAATACATATACGTATATAAAATAGTCCTACTTGCTATTTTCCAAGCATACACTTCTTATGCTAAAACCAGAAATAGTTCAAGGTGAGAAAATTTCCCTCTTTCGTCCTCTATAATGGCTATGACAACCCAGTACTCTTATTGAGGACTCTGCAACCCCTTTATGCAATTCATAGTGCACATTCCAAGCATAGAGAATGTCTTTCATACATTCAATGATTGTCTCTGGGGGACAATGGGGGCCAAAGGGGATTTCCCCCTTGTGGCTTCCCTGCAAGGTGGGTCAAGGGCAGCACCCTCGTTTTTTCTTTTTTTTGGTAAATCTTTCAATTTCGTGCATTCTGGCGCATAAGTTCAAGGCCATTTTTCACTTTCGGACACTTGAAATTCACCCTGGAAAACTGTTGAAATTCTCTATCTCGACGGACTTTGCAATTTCTCCTCCGACCGTGTCATTGCAATTAAGGTTAAAATCGTCGACTGCGTCGCTGCAATTAAGTCTAAAATCACCGACCGCGTCGCAGAAATTAAGTCTAAAATCGCCAACCGTGTCGCAGCAATTAAGGCTAAAATCGCCGACCACGTCGCAGTAATTAAGTCTAAAATCGCCGACCGTGTTGCAGAAATTAAGGCTAAAATCACCGACTACTAACCATGTCGCAGCAAAAATGGTTAAAAATCATCGACCGTGTCACAACCAATAAGGCTAAAATCGTCGACCGTGTCGTGATGTTTAAGCTTAAAACTCGTCGACTGTGTCGCGACGTTTTAGCATAAAACTCGTGGACTGTGTCGCGACGTTTTAGCTTACAAATCGTCGACCGTGTCGTGGCGTTTTAGCTTAAAACTTGCCGACTATTTCGTTGTTTTTGGCTTATCTTTGCCGACAGTCTTGGCAGAAAACTCAGAAACACTTAGAAATTTTTTGAAATTTTGAGATTTTCTTAATGATCAGTGTTGAGTAGGAAGAATACTTACCTCTGCAACTGTAATAGGTAGTCCATGAAGGCCCAAATGTTGCAACCTTTTCTCTGATGCCACTCTGTAATGTCCCCTCCCATGAACCCAATTCAAGGAAGGGAACATGATACCAATCTGTGGGGCTTTCACATAAACTCATCCCATTCATTACATTATACAAATAAAATCTAAAGTGTACAGATGCAAATCAAGTAAATATGCACAGTGGAGTAAAAAAACCATCCACACACATCTCATACTCATCCAGCATATCAAAATGATCATCAAACTAAACATTGCAAAAGTAAATACACGTAGAGCGAAATACTTATCTTTGTTGAGAAATTGTCCCAAGCAACTAGCTATGTCGCTGCAACGTTCCACTTAACCATAGGTCTCTTCCCAACCTGTATTATTTCAGCACTCAGAGACCACCCCCTAGCTGGGCATGATTTCTACAAGGAAAAGGGGACATTCATACTCATACACAGCCCAATAATCACTGCATCTAATCCAAGCCAGTCCACAGCTGCGTTTATCAGGTTAAATCTAAACCCTCTCCATTTATGGATGCTTGCTTTCAATCTCAAGCCAAAGCAACAGATACCCATCTCAACCCCAACATTCTCTTAAACACAACAAACTCAAAAACTCAGCATGGATACACATTTCCAACAATGGGATTTACAAACAGGATAGCCATGGGTTTTCCCCAAATCGTGGGCACACCAAAACAGACTGTGGAAAGGGGAATTCGACCACAGGGAGCAAAACCGATTTCTCCCACAGGTTATAAGCATTTCAAATTGCCCAAACGCCCCCCATGAAACCTCAATTCAATCTCCCTTCTTACCAACATGTCTGCAACACCAAAAACGCCCTCTTCCTAGCTAAAAACAAGGAAACACAGGAAAAACGTGGAGGGAAAACACCCAGGTAGCTCCAAAAACGTGAGAGAGACAAAACTGGTTCATGGGTTATGGCTTGGGGAGCAATTCATGGCTCTTTTATTACCCAAGGAGAAAAAACATGTTTCCATGAAGGGTGGCTTTCCCATACTCTAATTTTGGACAGCCATACCTCCCATTCCCCAAGGCATTAACTACTTCACCCAACTCTTGGGAGAAATGAATGATTGGGTACCAAAGTCAACATGGGTAGTTGAGGGTTTTATGGGTTCTCTCATTGACACTTGTCTTGACTTGATTGGTTCAAGGGTTTGAATGTTTCCCTCCCAATTCCTTGTAAAATCATGCCCCCATCTCTTGTTGCATTGCATAGCTAATTGTGGGTATTTTATTAAAATGCATATTTACATGATATTTGCAATTCCATTGTGCCTAGTTAGCACATAAACCATATGCATCGATAAATCGATGGCGGGGCCTTGGCCTTGATCTCCTCACCATGATTTTATAACAATATTACATTATTTACATTGTAATGCAATAGGGTCAAAATAGGGACATTACATTTCCCTCCCCCTTGGAATAACACCGTCCTTGGTGTTCCAATACTTAGGAATAAATACCCACTTTACACATGTTGTTATCGGACAATCTACCAAAGACGGATCTAAGGCGTGATCTCCCTAGTTCAAGTGAATCTAGAACAAATAGTACAGATACAAAACTCATTTCCTAGATCTAGTTATAGATCGAGTACTTAGATATCGTACCTTTCAGATCGCGGATCCTTCTCCTTGTTGTTGCTCCAAGTCTCGTGGTCATCGGATCTCCAGCTGCAAGACCTGTCAAGACAATATGGAAACGATACAAGCAGTACAAGATATCTAAACAATAACTAATCTAAACTAATAGTTGAGGAAGAGAGTTCTAAACATCATCAATGAGATAACATTTATGGAAAGAGATTATATTAACTGTATAAAAAGGTGGGAATACATAGAAAAGATGAAGCTACAACCAAAGCCTCAACGGCGCATCCTCCATCCAACATGTCCAAGCCAAGTCTCCAAGATGGTACAAGCTTCCCAATCACCAATATGGGTTCTACCAGCATAAGGGTACCGTAGAACTTCCTCTCCTCCCATGGAGAGAGTGGGTGTTTATATACGGCTAAAGAGATAGGGTAGGTTGAGTATTAGGGGGAGATGGTTAAGGGATCTTCTCATAAAGTTAGGAACCGAAATTCCACCTCACCTAGAGACTAGGGATAGGTCTCCACCTCAACAAATTTCTAAAAAGACCTCAAGACTCCCCAAAATATCCTTTAACCAACCTCGTCGCACCCTGGTAGAGGACATAGAGTGACAAAGAGGGGTCGTCGCACTCTGTAGGAAGGCAAAGTGCGACAGTGTCTCACCCTAGCTGACCAGAAACTGCAACATCGCACCCTAGATGAAGGAGAAGTGCGACAACCTACTTAAAGAGGTCAACTAGGCAGGGAACTCTCTCAGTTGGATATGTTTTAGCCCAGAATGAGGTTAGGGGTCAAAGCAAAGATTTTACACAATGGTCAAGATGACGACATTATCACAATAGTCATGATGATGACACTTGGTCATAAGGATGATACTTCCAACGGCCATGGCGACGACACTAAGTCAGGATGAAGACACTTGCAACACTTGTGACACTTGCGACACTTGCACAAGGGTGACGACATTTTGGTGTAACAGAATTCCCCCCAAAGCATGAAGCTAACGGAATGAGACAGGTGAAATGCTTTGTAGTAAGAAAAATGGCAAGAACTTGCTGGTTGGAAGGAGCTACTGCAGAAATGACCTGAGATCCACAAGTCTCATACAACACAAAACATGGCTGTCGACCAATACATTGCAAATCCATGATAGTAAAGACCGACTGAACACAATCATGGCTACTAGACACAATCGTAGATCCATGATGAGATAATAACACAGCCATGGCCAATACAAAAGTGGATTTGTGTAACTCTAAACTGAAAACACAGCCACGAACAATACAAATGTGGATCCGTGCGTCTCAAACAATCTCTATCACAACCTGGGTAGAAAATAACTTCCCCAGGGTCTTTAAGCTGAACCCACAATGATACGAATCTATCCATGTGATTACAATGTTTTGGAGTCGAACATGGTAAAAACCACTTGATTATCGGTCATTAATGTATACCATTAACAAGTGCGAGGGGAATCACCATTAATGTCAATGATCCCCAAGGTATCACAGTACATACCATCAAGCATGAATTAATGAGCTGAAGTCGAACACCTAATGGAATCTTTCAATCAAGATTCAATGAGGTAAACTCATGATGAAAGCAAGGTAACTTGCCATTGAGGCATGCAGGGCCAAGGTACTTGTTTGGTTTCTAGATTCAATCCATGGATGATGAGTTGATGTCGACAAGGATGAACCTGTCAAAGGAGGGCCATGATGAATCCGCCATCAATCGACACGAAACACGACAAAAGATGTGTAGAGTAGATCGGATGGTACAGTAATGTGCAAGGCTGATTCAAGGTAGACCGACATGATTGAAGGTATACTGACTACAGATGATGAGTAATGAACATCTCTTGAACATGGGCATGGCATGACTTGGAAATATTGACATGACGAGAATGATACAAATCCCTAATGCAACTGATGGTGGAAGCATTTTTTGGCTAATCCAAAGGAGCGACAAGACTCATGGAATTGACAGGACTCGAAGACAAACAGATTACCCAAGTACTAAATGCAAAATGCAAACTAGTGCCATGTTCAAGAGTGACTATGTACTGCCGTAATTAATACGTAACACAAAATCTTCCCTTTTTCCCCATCATGATTGATGAGTGCCTCATGTGTTTTTTGACGAGCTTGATGAGGGTAACCAGATGCTTGGTATAGCTTATCTCATAGATGAGTTCGATCTCAAATGTTTTACAAACCTAGGAAAGGAGGGGTTCATCCCATAATGGGCCCTTCAATGTTTAAAATTTAATGAGTCCAGAGAAGGAAAACTCAGTGTCATTTCATGTTTAGAGAGTCTGAAAAGAACTAAAGGAGACTCCAACGGTCCTTTTTTGTACAGTTAGCCTCATCGCCCAAAAAAGGGTAAAACAACGCAGGAGAGGACTCTTCCAACCATGGTTGGTTGGAGTATTCCTTTTTCATAAATAGTGCTTCCTGGTTCAAAAAAGGGGTAAACTATCACTAGAAAGACGATCATTCAAATGCTTTTACAAGCATGAAAGCATCAAGTTCACTTGGCAATCTTTTCCTATTTAGGGAGTCTGAAAAGAGATTAAAAGGACTCCATGAACAACTTTTTCATGGTTGATGACCAAGACGACAAAGGAAAAAGTAAACTTGGCACAGTTCCTTTTCTGTAAATAGTCTAGTGATGCTGGATAAAGTGATAAACCTATACTCGTTAGACACACCTTTTTAACTCAAATTTTTAACAAGCACGAGAATGGTATCAAAAGCACTCGGAATCTTTTTCATGTTTGAACTAGAGCACGAAAAAGTAAAAACTAAGCTCAAACCACTTTTCATGTTTCAACCAGAGCACGAAAAAAGTGAAAAAGTAAGCTCAAATGCCATATTATTGTTTTTAACGAGCTTGAAGATAGGTTGGAAGAATGCTCATGATGTTTGCTTCATTTTTTAACGATCTTGTAACGTAAAATGAACTATGCTCAGGATAATTTTCATGGTTTAATGAGCTCAAAACCTTAAAAAGGAAATTATGCTTGAAAATGTTCCCAATGGTGAACTTCTTCTCGTCATGAGATCCAAAGGTTGGTACATGCCTCCAGCATGATTGCTAGAAGTAAGTGACTTAGCTCCAACGTGGTGTGGAGAGGCAATCGAGTTGACTTCAACGTAACTTCCAGAGGTTGAAGACATGCCCCCAAGCTTCATTTCATTCGCCTAAGGCATAGGCGGGTGAAAAGAAGGTTCAGGTACTAAGTCTACGAGGAGAATCGACTCAAAGGGAAAGGATATGTTTCATTTTTTAACGAGCTTGACACAAGATAAGAACTCTGCTCGCGGGAACCTATTTCATTTTTTAACGAGCTTGACATAGAAAGGGACCTATGCTCATAGGTTAAGGCCCATTGACGGGTTCCTTCCCAACATGATGCCCAGAGGTTGGTAAATGCCCCCAACATGATTTCTAGCGGCTTAACATGGTAGTGTTCCCTCAACATGATTGCTGATGGTACAACATGTGGAATGCCCCCCAAGATTCATTTCGTCTAAAAATGATGCTTGCTAACCCAACTACCAACCTGGCTACTAATATGAAAATGTTCACCAAGGGGGGGAAAACGAGAATTAGAGGAAATGAAGGTTTAAGTTCTAACTCTAGTGAGAGACTCGAACTGAAGGGAGGGAGATCTATTTCATTTTTACACAAGCTTGAAATAGACAATAACTATGCTTGAGGGGGCCCATCTTATTTTTTAATGAGCTTGAAATGGAATAAAACTATGCTCGAGGGGATTGTTTCATTTTTATGCAAGCTTGAAACCAAAGGTAAACTATGCTAGGGAGTCTATTTCATTTTTTAATGAGCTCGAGATAGAATAAAACTGTGCTCTAATGGATTGGTTTCATTTTTATGCAAGCTTGAAACCAAAGGGAAACTATGCTAGGGTGGTTGTTTTCATTTTTTAACAAGCTTGAAGCATAACATAAACCGTGCTCGTGCCCCCATCCTTAGGGGGAAGAAACCACTAAAACATGTGGAACATTCAAGGAAGTCCGATGACTAGGAGTAATATGATGAGTGGGTGTCACGTAGGAAAGCTAATCAATGGTCACAATCCTCCCATCATAGGGAAAATACATCACTCGAAAGAGTGTGGACACGACGAATTTCATAGCATAGACATAATCACATCCAAGGAGTAGATTGAAATCTAAAGGACCTTGGAAAACCATGACATCAACATAAATGGTTTTACCTCTCAACGTGAAAAGTAACTACGGGAGAATCCCTAAAGGTCTGGTAGGCCTTCTATTAAAAGCCAAAATCTGGTCAGTGACTGGCACAAGTTGAGGCAAACCTATGGCTTTCCAAGCAGTTAAGGATAAAATACTAACAACAGCTCCCTCATCAACTATTTGTACGAAAGATTTCTTTATTGGAAACTCCTACAAATATTTGAAAAGGAATACTCGAAGGAAGACGAGATTCTGTTAGACCATTCCAATCAAAGGAAATAAACTCAATACTTGGAGGGGGTCCTGTAGAAATGGACAGGGTTTCCCCTTGCCTAGGACATTCTGAACTGACTAGGAAAACATCAGCGGTTTCAAATTCACTCTCACTTGGAAGATACGAATGAGATGAAGATTGTGTCATGGTGACTACTTCAGTTTGGACATTCTCCAATGAAAGAGCAGGATCGAGTGGAGATGACAGTGACTCGATCACTTCACTCTCGGAAGGAAGAGTGGGATCAATTACAGATGAAACTGAATTGATCACTTGATCAACCAGCGAGGGGTCGAGGGGAAACTTACTATCACTTGTTGGAAGCACCTCTTAAGAACTAGTAATATCTTCCAACCACTATGAAGCTTCATCCATGCTTGGACAAAGGTAAGTACAATGCATTCCCTTGCATATCCAGCATGGGTCTCTAGCTCTACCCTTCCAAATCTTCACCAAAGGGTCACTGGTCAAGGGAGTGTCATCAACATGATGGTCAGAGGTTGACGATACAAGCGGTTTGGGGTTTTTAGACCACACTTCTGACACATGGGAAATACAGGGACAGTTCTTGAAAAGGTGATCACCCTTGAAAAGTTTGCAAGGGAAATTTGGCTTATGAGGCATTCTCATAAAATGAGTGCCATCAGAGGCAGATGGTTGACGCATGGTCTCTTTCTTAACCTTCTTCTTCTTAATCTTATCTTTCTTCTTCTTCACACCCGCCTTCTTACTAACATTAGAGTTTTCAGTAGGAGAAGAGGAAGAGATGGAAGCCGATCCAACTTTCGACGGAGAAGGAGAAGGGTCACCATGATATCGATGCTCATGTGGTGACGGACCTAGGTTCGACGTAATTGGTGCACTTGGTGTAACTAGATTGGAGAATAACCATACTAGTAATCCTATCGTCAATCCAAGAAGACTCAACATAGCCATAAAGGGAGGACCAACAGTTCCACAAGGGGGAATAACAAATGGCATACCCTGGAAAGGGGCCTCTTGGTTGGTAGTCTCGGAAGAGTCTTCCATATCTAAGCTTCCTAAGAGTCTCTAAAGTACCACACAAATCAAACACTACTCAAGTCTAAAAGCAACAAGCAAATTGTGTGAATAGGAGTGGATTCAAAGTCTAGAACCTCACAGGATTATCAAGGCATTGCAAACCGCTATATACTGCAAGGTCCAAAAATATGATGCGACAAGGAGGATTGGGACTGTACCCTTTCCTACATACCCGATTACCTGGACAGTACGTGCGTGATAATCTCCTCGAGTGGTGTTCTCAGTGTATTGCTTTGCCAAGACGGCCAAATGGTTGACTCAAATGGTTTCAGGATTCCTATGGGTGTCTCCCGATATACGCAAAGTACGTGGGAGCTCAAATCTGTAGTGGTACTGTCTAATGGACAACCGTTCGGCAAGATATCTTCTAATATACTACCGAGTACGTGATACACCCTTCGATATACGCCAAGTACGGATTATGGTACTTAGTGGGTACGTGAAGGAGCTCGATATACCGATAAGTACGTAGAAGACTACAATACCCCTGAGATACAGTGCTGACAAATAACGACAGCTGCCACGCTGTTATAGCTTGAAATGACACCTCTCCGTCCGTGACGACACTTGCTTCCCTTGGTCGCATGACGACACTTCTTGAGATCAAGTTCAGTCACACAACAGGACATTTGTGGATGGAGGAGTCATTTGGGACACTAAAAATGGTTGAAATTACCTCATTTTTAACCCATTTGATGTATATGACCCTTAGGAACATTTTTCCAGACCAAACCATCTCCTGAAAATGAGCAAAAAAGCCTATTTTTGGCCATTTTTCAATATGAGCGCAACTCCACTGTTGAAATAGTAGCGTGTGTACACGACTTTGCCTCATTAAAAGTAGAGCCCATTGCCATGTGTACGCGACTTTGTCTACTATAGAGTAGTGTACACCCCTGTTTTGGTCAAAAATCTCGAAATTTGAGTAAGTTAAGTTGGTTGGGAAACCTCTTGAGCAGTTATAACTTCTTTTCCTCTTCTTCAATGACTATATAAGGAGGGTAGAAGGGTCATGTGAGGGGACTAAGCCCAATTACAAAGTTATGCTAGAGGAATGGAGACCCTCATCCCCCTCTCTTGTGCTTCAGTTTTGGTAAACCCTAGTACAATTGCTTAGAGGCTGGGATCCTTGGAGAACAGAAGCAGGAGACCTTGAATCTAGGTTTCGTGAAGTGCCAAGCTTGAAAGAAGTTATAATTGTATGTACTTTCTTTCATTCATTAATAAAGATCAGATGTTCTTCTCCTTCCAAATATGACCTATTAATGTGTCTTAAGATTTGATTACTGTTTGATTATAGTTTGATGTCTCTTTATATTATGGATATCAGTTTTATATATGTAGTCAAATGTGTTTGAGAAAGGTATCAAGTTGTTTTGCAGGTCTGGGCATTGCAATACTGGATAAGCATTGAAGAGCGAGGGAGGCAAATCTAGGATCAACCTTCTGAATAAGGTGCCTACATCTCTAAACCCTAATCTCTTCTTTTATTTGGTGTACTTGCAGAATGCTTGTAAGTCTATATTTATCACCGTAAGTTGGTAGTTTCTCCCCTGAACTATAGGTGCATTTTCCCCACAATAGAATGGCGACTCCGCTGGGGAAAGCCTAACTGCTTAGGGGTATCCAAGGTCATTTATTCAGTATTTTTTGATGGTATTTGTTCTTTTTATTGATTAGGATCAGTTAGTAGGCTCTATTTGACCCTCCTTGGCTCTTACAGACCCTTCCCAGCCCTTGCAAACCCTTGTGGACCCAGGTGTGGTGGTTTTAACCCCATTTTTCCAACTTTTTCCACCTGTACGCTACTGTTTGTACCACACAGTAGCGCCCATACGCTACTTTTTCTCTACACAGTAGTGCCCATCCTGCTATGGGCACTAGTTTCCTTCATACACAGTAGCGCTCAAAATCTGGGTTTAAATTTTTTGAGTTTTTGGGTTGTGGACCCAAATCTGGGGGCTGTGGATGCATTTTTTGAGGTCCCTGATGACCCTAGGTCTGAGTTAAACCACTGTAAGTGGTCTCCCATCCTTGTACTGATCCTACATTCATGATTTGAACCTCTTTTGATCAATTTGGGCTTGTTTGGAAAGTTTTGGGGTTTGTTGACCTAAGTTGGGGGGTTGTGGACCTATTTGGTGTTTTGTACCCTAATTTGAGTCTAACTGAACTTGCTTGCCCCATTTCCATTGGATTTGAAACCTTTTGAGTCTTCTTAACCCTGTTTGTATCTATTTGAGTGAAATTTCTCTTTTAGGTTGGTTTCTTATCCTCTCTTATGCTTTTAGTTTTTCTTTTGTAGTGAAAGCTCAAGTGTTTTGGCTATTGTTCAAGACCTTGTTTGCATTGTTTATGTGCAGACCTGACTTTACCAAACCATACTTCTTCATAGGTCATTTGCTTCATTTGGGTCTAAAAGTAGTTTTTGTACTCTTTTCCCAATGGTTGGCATGTTTCGATCTATAAGAATTTGAAAGTCATATTTGGTAGCTTTTACTGCTTCAATAAAGAGAACCTGAAAGTTTCTTTGCTTTGCTTTGATAGTAGGTTAGTTTTAGTTTTGTTTCTTACCTTTGGAAAGCATAAAGAACTTTGATTCATTTTCTGAATAGAGTACCTTGCAAGTGGCTTAAAAGATTTTAGAGTGCTTTGCATAAAAAAGAACAAGTTTTCTTTTGCAAACCTAGTTGCTTGAGTAGCTGCATTCTTAGGTTTTGAGTTTAATTTTGTACATTTAGACTTTATTTTTACCTTTTTTGCATTCGAAAGATTAAAAAATTGCATTTGCATATGCATTATAGATCAGAATTTTAAGACTTGCATTGAAAAGAAAAATATTTGTTTGGTGGTAAATATTTCATTTTCAGTACTCTATCTCTATTATAACCACTCTCACACACCCACTACCTTTTTTGAGTAAGCAAGTAACCTTTAAAATGAACCCTAATAAAATGAACTAGCAACATTTTCTTTTCTAGGTTACACCACACCAACTAGTCTTGGTTAGGATCTTGGGCTTAAAACACCTTAAACCACCCAAGATCACACATTACACAAAAATCGTAGTGAGACTATCACAGGTAAACCCACCTCACTCAAAACTTGCCTGGGATCCATGCAGTAGGTCATTGCGAGATCAGATTGTTGGGAATACTCCTCCTACTTTCTGTTCGAGCATACGCCAGGATTGGATTGCGTATTGGGGACTCTTTCGAGTTTCGGGCTTAGTTACCCTGCACATGCTTTCTGATTCGACCGGTGACTGTTCCCCCAGGAGTTTTCGGTGTTGTGGTATCCTTAGTATCTGACTCTAGGTTCATACACAGGTGACAGCAGAGGGTATATCTGTTGTACCTAGGACAGATGTGGGAGGAAATCCCTTGCAGGTCTTTGGGAGGGTGGTTGGGTGATTCCAGCGCTTGCACCCTTAGTCATTGTATTGTGGACCCCGGGTAACTGTCCTTCATCCTTCGTTGATCTGTTCTGGGCCCTCATCATCCCAGACTCTTCTCTAGAAGGCATTTGTTTGCCTGGTTTGATTTACCGAGGACCTTTTTAGTGGTGTGCTCTTTGTGCTACTTGTTTTAGTTTGCCTTAGAGAACTTCTTGTTCATTTGAGCAGGAAACTATGTCTGGCATTTCGGCGAGTGCCAATAAAGGTACCCCTGCTCCGGGGGATCCTTGTGCTATTCCATTCATTGGAAACATTGGTACTCCCTTAATGGCTACTCTGAATCTCCCTGGATTCACTATTGGGCTGCTGGTTTGGTTTTTTTCCACTCCGAATGCTTTGCATGCTCCTGACGCTTCTTTTGTGAGCACCTCAAATCAAGAGCATCAGAACCCTATGCCTCCTTTGCCAGTAACATCTTCTCCTCCTCCTTCTATCTCATGTGGCGAAAGTAGCAATACTAGTAGCCAACAGTCTAAAAGGAATAGATGGAGGAAGAATAGGAAGAAGATGCCAAAACAAGGGGGCAGCAACCTAGCCTCTGTAATTCATGCTGGGGGAAAGCACCCTGCCTCTGCAATTCATGTAGGGGGCACCTACCCAGCCTCTGGAGGTCATGCTGGGAGAAAACTTTTAGTCACTGAAAATCATACTGAAAGTTTGTCTTCAACCACTGTCAGTCATGTTGAGGGCGCGTCATTGATCACTGCTAGTCATATTAATGACAAGTCACCAGTTCCTGTGAGTCATACTGGAGACATCAGATCAGCCATTGCAAGTCATGCTGAGGGAGTTGACATTGTCGACAAACCAAAAAAATAGAAGCTTAAGTTCCCTTGTAAGTTTTGCGAGGGAGATCACCTTACTTACTTGTGCCCTGTACTTCCAGAAGTGCAAAAAGTGTGGTCCTTAGTTCAAAAGTCTGATGCTTCTGAGCAACCAACCTCTGTGAGTCATGCTGGGGGAAAGCTGTCAGCCAATGCTAGTCATGTTGAGAGTACTGACGTTGTAAAGGAGTCTAAACCTATAGGACGGAAACCAAAGTTCCCTTGTAAACTTTGTAAGGGAGATCACCTTACTCACCGATGCCCTGCCATTCCAGAGGCATGAAGAGTGTGGTCCATGTCTGAAGGAACCTCTGTTCCTGAGTTGTCTATAGATTCCCTGCAGTTAGATCAACCTTTGGTTGATAAAGTGGTTGAACCAATGCAATCTTTGGTCAACCCCACTCTTCCTTCGGAGAGTGAAGTGATCGAATGGATGCAATCTTCGACCGATCCCATCAGTCCTTCGGAGATTGATGCACCTACTGCTGAAGTCTTCTGCATTACCAGTTTGGATATTCCTGAAAAAGGGGGCACTTCATCTGTGCCATGTGAACCCCTACCAAGCCCTAGGATTGTTTCCTTTGATTGTAATAGTCTAGTCGAGCCTCGTCTTCCTTCTTTGACACCTTTCCAGATAAAGGTTGATATCGGGAACCATACGGTTAATCGATGCATTGCTGATGAAGGTGCTTCTGTTAGTATCTTATCCGCTTATGCTTGGAGGGATTTGGGTTTCCCTAATGTTATTCCAGCTGTTAATTGGCCGTTGACCTTCGATAAGAGACCTAGTGAATCGTTTGGATTCCTCCGTCAGGCACCTGTTACTTTGGGTGGAAAAACAGTCTTAGTTGATTTTATGGTTTTAAAGGACCCTATGGACTTTGATATGATCCTCGGGTGTGATTACATTTATGCTATGCATGCTGTGGTGTCTACGTTTTTTCATGTGATGCATTTCCCTCATAACAAAAACATTGTCACCATCGACCAGCTTGCATTCGTTGATCCTCCTGATTACCCAACTGTAGACCAGTCGGATCCCTCGTCATTAGGCACTACTATGTCACATGGGAATGTTGTGGCATATTGTTCCTTGAGTTCAAATGCTACTGAGAAGAAGTCTCTGAATTCATGCTTACCTTCTCGGGACTTGGTCCCAGCTTTTGACCAAGTGACACCTCCATCTGAATGTTTAGATATGTGTTCTATCTGGGATGATATACTTCCTTATGATGAAGTTTTCCTAGAGTCTATAGTATAGTCTACCATTCATTTGGATGTTGATCCAGTTGCAGTTATGTCCAACCCTGGTTTGACCTTAAAGTCTGATCTTCCTACTGTTGAGTCTTTGGACTCTCCTATAGATCCGCAAATCGGTGTTCCTGCTAAGTTTGATTATGCTTCTAGAATTTTCAACTCCCATGATGATGAATTTGTTCCTGCAGATTCCATCATGTCCTTCAACTTTGATCTTCATCCTAAATTTGATCTTGTTGATTGTAAGTCCTCAGGCTTGGGTACCATAGAGTCTTCATTTGAAAACTCTGCCTTGTTTATGCCTGTTGTTGATGATAGTGAAGTTGAAAGTATTTCTACCACAGTGACTTGTATCGGGTCTTTCTTTACATATGTTTTAGATATGATCTTGGTACTGATGTTTCTTGGAGATAGGATTCTTAGCTGGATGTATACTTGCTTACTGGTCCTTTTCGACACCTTGTGCAACCATGTTAGGTATATTCGGAACCTTGCATATAGGTTTAGGCTTCCACGCTGTTATGTTGCATTGGAACCTTTTGCCATCCGAATTCGCCTTAGGGTCGAACCTGTTGGATATTGGTGTGTTGGCTGTCTCTTTATGCACCGTGCACCAGTCCGACAGCAAAGCCTACCTAACATGGGTCACCCTAGTCAACACCCTTATGCCATTCTGGTGCCCATGCTGAGTTTTTCTCATAGGCTCGGGAGCCTTTTTAGATTTACCATGACTTTGAGAAGAAGCCTCATATCTTTCTTACTCATATATTTCTGGCCATCCTTGATAAGGATCCCATCTTTGTGTTCAAATTGCATATGCATCTTTTACGATTCCGCTTTCGCTAATGAGCCTAAAGCCGGCTTCTACGCTTTTAGCTCGTTATATGAGCCTCCATCTCTGATCTCATTTCCGCTAAGCCCTGTATCATTTTGCCTTCGCAGTTTGACACCTTTTACCTGGAGGAGACACACCCCGAGTGTCCTTATCTTGCTCATGTTCCTTGCATTAGGCATAGCTTTGTTCCATGCGCTTGGAGCTAGTTTTGCATGTCCCTGACACTCGTCTCCTCCCATAGCGAGCATTCTTCTTTTACTTCGAGCTCGTTAAAAACAGTAAGTAGGTTACAAGTATTTCTTCCACCTTTCCTTCGAGCTCGTTAAAAACAGTAAGGAGGCTATGAGCATTTCTTTCATCTTCACTTCGAGCTCATTAAAAACAGTAAGGAAGTTGTGAGCATTTTCTGTATCTCCTTTGAGCTCATTAAAAACAGTAAGGAGGTCATGAGCTTACTTTTTCGGACTCGTTAAACCTTTACGGAAAAGATCCCTATGGAGTTCTTTTAAGCCCTTTTCAAACTCCTTAAATAGGAAAAGTTTGCCGAGCATAGTTGTCTTTTCGGGCTCGTTAAAATAACTGAACCGACATCCACTTAGGTATAGAATTACCCCTTTTCCGGGCCTTGGTGGATAATTTACGGAAAAGGTATACTCTAGGTATACTCTTGTATGCACTAGAAGAGTTCTTCTTCCATCATTTTACACTTTTTCGGGGAAGGAGACTAACTTTACGAAAAAGGACCTTTGGAGTCATCTTTAGGGTTTTCAGACTCTTGAAATGTGAAAACACCAAGCTAGCATTCACCTACTCGGGCTCGATGTGAAATCCACGAGATGGTTGATAGAGGACTATTTAATTTTTTCAACTCTATAAACAAGAAAACACCGCCGAGCACATACCAATCCGGGCTCGATATAAAATCCACAGATAGGTGTATAGAGGACTGTTTAAGTTTTTCAACTCTATAAGCAATAAAACACCGCCGAGCATAGACCAATCCGGGCTCAATATAAAATCCACGGATAGGTGTATGGAGTTTTCTTCTAGGTTTTTCAGACTCCTTAAATATGAAAATACCATTGAGCATGCTTTAGTTCTTTGTCAAGCTCGTTAAAAAATGAAAAAGGAAAGGGAAGGGAAGAATGTTAAAATATCTTTCAATATGATGGCAGGAAGTCAACTATCTCCTTGAACAAAGCACCTGTTTTGAGTCTATCAAACAAGTTGGGTTCTAGTATTGGGCCTTAGGGTAAACTTGATCTCAGAGTTCTTACTCCTCTGTTTGGTTAGCCTTCCAATCATATGGAGAATCTGTTAATGTCTCCTACATTGCATACTTGCATCGTGGTCCCTTTGTGTTCAAAGATGCCTAAGTCACTCTTGTGTCGTGCTCACTATTCAAGGATATAACCTGTGTCGGCCATTTTGCAGTTTCCTTGACCTCATGTGTCGGCCATTCCTTGGTGTCAGTATGTTTCATCATGTGTTTAGTCCTACTCCAAATCAGCTCATACCTGTTTGAGTGTCCCTCATGTTGGATGATGGAGGATGCATTAAGGCCTCCCTTCCAATGGACTTCTTCCCATCGACTTCAGCTCATTGTGCTCTGGGAATGAAGTTTAGAGTTTCGGTTAGTACCTTGGGGATTGCAGTCATTAGTGGCAATTTCCCTCGCTATTGGATAGATGGGAATACATCAATGTCTCCTATCCGATGGATTCTTCAAGTGTTCGACAGCAAGACCACTTACTCGCACTTGTTTGAATGTACTAGGTACCTTGGGTTCCATTTTCATTATTGGTGGACACCCTCGCGTTTGTTAACGGTATACATCAACGACCGGTAATCAAACGATACCTCCCATGTTTGACATCAACTCATTTATTCACATGGATAGGTTTGTACCTTGGGTTGTTTTTGGATGAAGACCTTGGGATCCTTGATAGCATCACCTCATTTATGTTATCGCCCAAGTTGTGCAAGACTGAGCCACACTCTTTTCGGGCTCTTGATGAGACATAGATCCAGCTTGTTCTCTTTGGCTATGTTCTCCAGTTTTGACATAGATCCACCTTGTATTTATGTGGCTATGTTTACACTTATGTTCCTCATGGATCCACACTTGTATTTTTAGTGGCCATGATATATGCATCAGTATTTTGGATCATTATTGTATCCTCTTGGAGGTCATGTTCCACCATTTGAACATGGACAGTTACCCCAAGGATAAGTTTGTCTGACATTGCCTTTGCTTTCAGGTACTTCATTTGAGCCTATGACTCTTGGTTTCTCCGTTCCTCCATGATTCAACTCTTTTTTATTTATAATGTATTTTGGCCATCGTTTCCTGTACTCCCTCTGACCTCATACATTAGGGGGCATCTGTTATAGCTTGAAATGACACCTCTCCGTCCGTGACGACACTTGCTTCCCTTGGTCACATGACAACACTTCTTGAGATCAAGTTCAGTCACACAACAAGACATTTGTGGATGGAGGAGTCATTTGGGACACTAAAAATGGTTGAAATTACCTCATTCTTGACCCATTTGATGTATATGACCCTTAGGAACATTTTTCCAGACCAAACCATCTCCTGAAAATGAGCAGAAAAGCCTGTTTTTGGCCATTTTTCAATATGAGCGCGACTCCACTATTGAAATAGTAGCATGTGTATGCGACTTTGCCTCATTAAAAGTAGCGCCCATTGCCATGTGTACGCGACTTTGTCTACTATAGAGTAGCGTACACCCCTGTTTTGGTTAAAAATCTCGAAATTCGAGTAAGTTAAGTTGGTTGGGAAACCTCTTGAGCGGTTATAACTTCTTTTCCTCTTCTTCAATGACTATATAAGGAGGGTAGAAGGGTCATGTGAGGGGACTAAGCCCAATTAAAAAGTTATGCTGGAGGAATGGAGACCCTCATCCCCCTCTCTTGTGCTTCAGTTTTGGTAAACCCTAGTACAATTGCTTAGAGGCTGGGATCCTTGGAGAACAGAAGCAGGAGACCTTGAATCTAGGTTTCGTGAAGTGCCAAGCTTGAAAGAAGGTATAATTGTATGTACTTGCTTTCATTCATTAATAAAGATCAGACGTTCTTCTCTTTCCAAATATGACCTATTAATGTGTCTTAAGATTTGATTACTGTTTGATTATAGTTTGATGTCTCTTTATATTATGGATATCAGTTTTATATATGTAGTCAAATGTGTTTGAGAAAGGTATCAAGTTGTTTTGCAGGTCTGGGCATTGCAATACTGGATAAGCATTGAAGAGCAAGGGAGGCAAAGCTAGGATCAACCTTCTGAATAAGGTGCCTACATCTCTAAACCCTAATCTCTTCTTTTATTTGTTGTAGTTGCAGAATGCTTGTAAGTCTATCTTTATCACCGTAAGTTGGTAGTTTCTCCCCTAAACTATAGGTGCATTTTCCCCACAACACACGCTTAAAGACACTGGAACACGTCTCTAACTTACACATAGTTGCTAAATGATTTTAACCTAAGCTAGCATTAATTTTATCTTGTACGGTTAGGTGAATGCATGAGGTGAGTACATAAATGTAAACATCATGCAATCCTCAACTACATGATAATGCACATTTCCTTTTCTTTTCAATGAAAGCTACTTAAGGTAAGGAGAAATTTTTCTTTCTTTCAAACCAAAAGTACTTAAGTAGTAGAAAAAAGAAGAATTCCTTCCTGGAGTGCAATAATTCTAACTTTCTGCAATAATCAGCTAAAAAGCGCAAAGAAAATGAAAGATGCAACTAATCTTAACAATGTATAAGACAAAATAATGAAGCACTTTCAATTTTCAAATGAATGTATCAAAAATGGAACTTGATAACTAAACGCTTTTCACATCTATATATAGAAAGTGAGAGAATATCTACAACACTCTAATCATTCAGAAATTCCCCAAAAAAATGGCAAGCTCCCAAACAACTCAAAGGCACTCAAGAAAGGCTCAAAATCTACCAAATGCAATAATTATAACTCATTTCCTATCTTCTTACACTTGAAAAAGACACATCTAAGCTCCGAAAAGAAGGATTCCACAAACGTTTCCAATCAAATGCAAGACAAAGATAAGCACTTAACAATCTTATCTAACTCAAATGCACACAAATCTGAAACAAGCCTTTCTTCTTCTTATGATGATAAGACCAAGAATATCAAATGATCAAAATAAAGTAAGAAGAATATTTACATTTTCCAAATTCATGAATATAGCAAAAGAGTGACAAAATCAAGCTTTTCTTTGAACTAAAGTGGAGACAAAGAATCAATCTTCCCCAAAAATGATTGAATAGCTCAGCATGTAAGGGAAACAAGATACATAACCCAAGAAAGAGAGGCTCAAAAAGACATGGACATCCCACACTCTTCAAGTCTTTAAAACAATCAAATCATGCCAAACTAAAAATGATCTCAAAACCTCGAGATGGGTCAAAACGACTGAAGAATGCACGAGGGGGAATTTTTTTTCAAAAATAGAACCCATTTCGCTTAAAAATGCAAGCAAAACACTAGTTTTTACTCAAGGGGCCAAACATGAATCCAAAACTCAAAAGACCCAAAAACCAATACAAACAAGCCAAACAAAACACTACTGGACAAAAGGGGCTCTACCTGGAAGGTATAGTGCAGAGGAGTCTGTACACAAACCAAAACTCAAATTAGAAATGGAGAAAAGGTGCCTGTATGGAAAAAAATGGCAGATCGACGCACTCTGTGCTTATGCACAGTGCGACGTCGCAGTTCACTAGTGCGGGAAGTGCGACGATGTCGCAGTATACCAATGTAAGGGATGTGACGACAGACTAATAGGAAAGGAACAGAGATCAAAAACAACACAGTGTCGCTCTGGGTACACTGACCAGGTGCGACAGGCGAGATCTAAGTCCAAAAATGAACCAATTCTCCAGTTAATGAGCATAAAAAGGTCTGTAGATGAGAAGTACAAACTCAAAGGAAGGCAATTAGACTCTTCAAAGCGAAGATCTGATGGTGAAAGGGCTTAAGAAGCAAATGGCCAAAGAGATGGCTTGGAAAAGCAATCAACTGAAACTGACATTCAGATTGAAAACAACAATGTTCTTCCCCAGTATGGTCGCCAAATTTGTTATCGGACAATCTACCAAAGATAGATCTAAGGCGTGATCTCCCTAGTTCAAGTGAATCAAGAACAAATAGTACAGAATACAAAACTCATTTCCTAGATCTAGTTATAGATTGAGTACTTAGATATCGTACCTTTCAGATCGCGGATCCTTCTCCTTGTTGTTGCTCCAAGTCTCGTGGTCATCAGATCTCCAGCTGCAAGACCTATCAAGACAATATGGAAACGATACAAGTAGTACAAGATATCTAAACTAACAGTTGAGGAAGAAAGTTCTAAACATCATCAATGAGACAACATTTATGGAAAGAGATTATATTAACTGTATAAAAAGGTGGGAATACATAGAAAAGATGAAGCTACAACCAAAGCCTCAACATTGCATCCTCCATCCAACATGTCCAAGCCAAGTCTCCAAGATGGTACAAGCTTCCCAATCACCAATATGGGTTCTACCAGCATAAGGGTACCATAGAACTTCCTCTCCTCCCATGGAGAGAGTGGGTGTTTATATAGGGCTAAAGAGATAGGGTAGGTTGAGGATTAGGGGGAGATGGTTAAGGGATCTTCTCATAAAGTTAGGAACCGAAATTCCACCTCACCTAGAGCCTAGGGATAGGTCTCCACCTCAACAAATTTCTAAAAAGACCTTGAGACTCCCCAAAATAGCCTTTAACCAACCTCATCGCACCCTGGTAGAGGACATAGAGAAACAAAGAGGGGCCATCGCACTCTGTAGGAAGGAAAAGTGCTACAGTGTCTCACCCTAGCTGACCAGAAACTGCAACGTCGCACCCTAGATGAAGGAGAAGTGCGATAGCCTACTTAAAGAGGTCAACTAGGCAGGAAAATCTCTCAATTGGATGTGTTTTAGCCCAGAATGAGGTTAGGGGTCAGAGCAAAGAGTTTACACAATGGTCAAGATGACGACATTATCACAACGGTCATGATGACGACACTTGGTCATAAGGACGATACTTGCAACGGCCATGGTAACGACACTAAGTCGGGATGAAGACACTTTCAACACTTGTGACACTTGCAACACTTGCACAAGGGTGACAACATTTTGGTGTAACACATGTCCAAAATTCACACAATGTGGCAGGTCTATCCTGCGTTTCATTTCTTTACTTTGAAATTTCAGGAAAAAGTACTTTGGCTTCCACAAGCTGCTCCCGCCGGCTTTGATCTTCCAACTTTGCAGGTGGGCATTGCTCCACAACAATCCCTTCCCTTTATTACCCTTCCAGCTGATCTACAAGTCTGGAATTTCATGGATGCCATATTTCTTGCTGTCATGACAACTATTTGAGGAATATTTTCAGCCAAATCATATAGATTTTGGTCTGCTTCCATGATCAATGTGCACACTGGATCTCACTTTTCTCACTAGCAACACTTGGCTAGTAATAGCTACATACAATGGCTTTCAATTTCTCACCTGCGAGATTCATCATGGCAATTCCTGTTAGGACAAGCATAGCACATATAAAAATTAGTCAATTATTTTCCCAATTGACATGGAAAGTCCATTCTTCACTCACCAGACTTCTACACTTTTTATGCTTTCCCAACATACACATGAACTCATTCATGTTCATTCTTTCACAGGGAAATAACTATTTCAGCATTCACAATTCATTTCAAGCAATTAAACACAATCTATTTTCAGCCATGACATGCACTAAACAATCCTCTGTTTCTGAAATGCATCAATCAAAAGAAAAGAGAAGAGTAAGAGTTTCTCCCTCTTAGTCTTGTTCTAATTCGGAGCCACACCATCACTTGTTGTTTTATGCTCCTTAGCCTCTTTCACTTCAATGTGAATGCTAGACTTTCCCTTTCTTGGCTATGACACTTAGTGTCTAAGGTCTGCCTAAAGATTTTCAACTGAGGGACCCTTCCCCATTGTTGCCTACAGAACCTTTGGCTGCTAAGACCCACACATCTCCACTTGCACCATCTTTCATTACTTCTCGTATTGAGCTCTTTAGGACAGTCACATGTCCACATGCATCCCTATGATGCCTTCATAGTACTTGCTTCCATCAATACCTACACTCAAGCATTGAATCAATTCACATGTTTAGTTTATTTTCACAGGGTTTATCTCCAAACAAGAGTTTAAGAAATCATAACCAAATCATATACACACGTATATTCATATTAAATAAGAAAGAAGCTGCAAGATAACCAAATACTTATCTGTATTGGATGTCTTCACTTTATTCCACAGGCTCCTTCTTCGCTTTATAAGCTTTGGATTGCCCATGGATACAATAATGAATGTTGGGCCAGCACACAGGCTACTCCACTACATCGCATAGTTAATGCCCAACCAGTTACTCTTTGGCTTTACCAAGAATTTTATAGCGCCCAACAAGTTACTCTCTGGCTTTACCAAGAATTTTATAGCGCCCAACCAGTTACTCTCTAGATTTACCAAGAATTTATAGCTCCAACCAGTTACTCTCTGGATTTACCAAGAATTTATCGAACCCAACCAGTTACTCTCTGGTTTTACAAAGAATTTATAGTTTTTCAGGGTCCTTGCCTCTTGTAATGACCAAGATTTCCAACAAAGAAACAACAGTGTCTCAACTTAGCTATTAGAAAACTTATACCTGAAATCTTCATTATTCCAAGCAAGAAATAAATGAAATTGAATACTTATCTGTATTGTGCATTTCCTTGCTACTCCACAGGTTTCCTTTTCTGCTTTACAAGCCTTGGATCACCTGTGGGGTGGATGCTTGGCCAGCACACATGCTGCTCCACAACATCATACGAATAGGCAATGCCAATCTAGTATGCCGATTGGGTTTATTAGGCATCCCTAAAATCAATATGCTAAGCCAATACGCCGACTGGGTTTATCAAGCATTTACAAAATCAGTATGCTAAACTAGTACACCGATTGGGTTTATCAAGCATACAACGACCATTTGCAAGCCAGTTCTCCGACTGGGTTTGTCAGGAAATAACACCCTTCACCAATACCTCCACAACATGCAAATATCTAGTGCCAAGCTAGTACACCGACTGGGTTTGTCAGGCATCCAATTTAACAACATGCCAATCCAGTACACCGATTGGGTTTATCATACGTCCAACAACCCTTCACCACAACATCCAAATAACCAATGCCAAGCCAATACACCGACTGGGTTTATTAGGAAATAAGAACAACATAATATGATTACGTGGCTCCTTCTCATATGCAAACCAGTGGTTCCCTCCAAGAACTCCATAAGTGACTCACTTGACTGCAGGCTAGCATGGCCCCACAATACGCACTCACACTACACAAGGATGATACCCCTTTTCTGCAACACACCTCCTTGAGCCTATCCATCTCTTCTAGTGTTCTTTAGTGTGAGCGTAGAAAGGTTACCACTGCCCATACAGTCCTCTTGGCTTTCTTCACTTTGCCTCTTAACGTGCAACACCAAATTGCATCTGTGTAAGCTGATAGCACAAGAAGGATAAGCAGACTCATCAATATTGCTACTCTAAAATTGTAAAAATATTTCATAACATTCACTATCAAGTATTGAAACACCAGGAACGTGTCCATTCCCTTAGGGTGTAGTCAATATTGACAACCCTAACATAACCCATGACCCAAAAGGTATGCATCCCTTTCCAATGTGAGTCATGTAGGCCTTAGTCACACTCAAGCAGTTTGGAATAATAATGAAATAATAAAACATGCTCTGCATATTAAATCTAATAACCAGACATGTATATCCTTAGTTAGGGTTACAGAATACTCATCTGTTTCACATATGTATCTTTTCTTCATTTGCGAAGAATGGGGGCTCCCTTCTCTGAGTCAACAGTCCTTCGGTTTTCCACCCCAATCTTTTCATGTTCCATAACCCACACATGCCTTCCTGGCATAATTTTACTATCTCACTCACATGCTTTACCAACATGCAGTTCAATTGAGACATTATCAAAATTTACAACGACGTTTCACCCGAAACCAATTTCCAAAGCATGGGATCCTTCCCATCTAGTTTGGATTCTGCAAGCCATCACACATGGTCTTCCTGCAAGGTGTCTTCCTGACACACTTATCAAATATCCAAACAGTCAGCAAAATTTAGCAATAAAATTCAAATCTGATTGTTCCATAACCAATCAATATCATTAATAATTAAATTCAATATGAATTTGCAATTCTATCTACTACAGAAATTGATTTCCTTAGCAATGAGGCTATCCTCATATTGTTTGGCTCTTGTAAATGGTACCACTCTGTCCATTATGGTTTTAAACTTTCTACCATACATGAACACCCACCTATGACATGTCCTCCTAAAACAACTTCATATAAGCCAAACAGTTATTAGCCATTATTAGCAAAGTTTCAAATCTGAAAGTTATAAATCTGTTTTCCTACAGAAAATATATATTTGCAACCATGAGATTATTCTCATAACCTTAAACAAGAAAATTTTCAGATTTGTTTCATGCATAAGTTACAACCATGAGAACCTTATCATAACCTTTGGCATTCTGCACATGGTAGATCCTGGTCTTTACTATGGACTTATCCTTATTGCCATACACAAGACTTTTCTACCTGAAATCTGAACTTCAATCAGCCAAACACGTTGTGAGTATCTATGCATATAATCTTTTCATTGCTACAACAATCACTGAAGTGATCTTAGAATTATAACACTCAATAATTCAAACACCTTCAGCTGTTAACATTTGAAATGCAATGAAATATATACATTTCTATATATGCATCATTATCACAATAAAAGTGCAAGACACAGTCACACTATCCATGCATTTTAAATAAACTGTAAATACTCATTACTTTACATTCCATGCAACTCTGTCCTTCCATAGAGCACTTTGGTATCCCATCAAGATGACTACCTTCTTCATGCAATCATTCTCCTGCACTCATAGCAGCTCATGAAATGATCTCATAATTATCAACAATTCATCATTTCATCTATTATCTAATTGTAATGAATCATACACATCACAACCGTGCATTCACACAATGCATCACAACATGTGCATCCACACACATGCATGCACATCTATAATGTTCACACAAAATTTTCAAGTGCATTCACTCAATGCATATCCACAAGATTTACAAAATTTGTTAAGGCATATCCGCTCAGTGCCACTTTGCATTGCTTCGTGCATACTGTACTATCATGCCATGCATTCCAGCATATTATGGCCTAACCATGGTTGTCTCATATGGCCTGCACTACCACAACAGGACCATAAGTCATCACTTGATTTGGTTGTTAAACTCACAAATGGCATGATATAATTTCATATGAATGCATTGAGGTTTCTAAGCAATTATAGGGTGTAAGGCTTCCTGCCTTCACTTACCCACACCTCACCATACTTGGTAGGTTGACATTCACATTCAGGCACTCAATACCACATGAAAACCAAATCAACATAGTTTAAACATAGTTGAAGGGATCTTACCAAATACTCTTTCAACATTCATGCAATTAAGCACAAATAACCATTGCATGCATGGATGTCATTAACATCGCTTGATGTTACCTGATCAGTTGGTCTCTTACCAAGGCTTCACAATCGTTTTGCCAACCTCGTGATCATAGATTTGTCACCCCAACCTTTCTTCGTAAGGTTGTTGGTAATATGCAACAATCATCATCCACATCCTTAACTATGCTTCAGTTGTCTTTGGTCCTACAACCAATGCGAACACAACTAATTATTAGCAACCACAATCATATCTTAAGTGGCTCTTTGCATATGTAAAACCTCACTATTTTACCAATATGCAATATCATATGCACAAACATTTTCACATGTACTGTGCAATGTCTATTAGTATTCTAACTAATGCATATTCCCTTCATCTATCTAATCTTTTGCATTTTCAATCATGCTTCAATGGTCTGATTCGTACAACCATTATCAACAATCATAGGAAATATCCTTAATGGGCTATTGCATGTGTAACTTCACTATCTTTACTCATATGTGACGTCATGCTCATGCATAAGCAATTCACATGCACTATGCAATGGCTCTTTAATCATGCCCACTAATTGATATGCATTTAATCTGCTACTCTCTTGCATTTCCAGCATCCCTATGCCATAATTTTCAGTATATGAACTTAGGAAATATAAATAAAATAGTAGGAGAGGAGTTAAGGAATTCTCCCTTCCAATTCCCCATCATGACATGGAGTTCCTCCTCCACATCATAGCTGATCCTTTTCTTGGCTTCCCTACCAAGTACACAAGGATTCATTAGTTGTGATTTCTCACCAAGTAGCAATTTAATACATATACGTATGTAAAATAGTCCTACTTGTTATTTTCCAAGCATACACTTCTTATGCTGAAACCAGAAATAGTTCAAGGTGAGAAAATTTCTCTCTTTCGTCCTCCATAATGGATATGACAACCTAGTACTCTTACTGAGGACTCTACAACCCCTTTATGCAATTCATAGTGCACATTCCAAGCAGAGAGAATGTCTTTCATACATTCAACGACTGTCTTTCATACATTCAACGAATGTCTCTTGGGGATGATGGGGGTAAAGGGGGATTTCCCCCATGTGGCTTCCATGCAAGGCAGGTCAAGGGCAGTGCTCTCATTTTTATTTTTTTTGTAAATCTTTCAATTTTGCGCATTCTGGTGCATAAGTTCAAGGCCATTTTTCACTTTGTAATGTCCCCGTCTCCTTAGTAATGCAGGGAAGGAAACATTAACAACGCGCTAGGCTTTTAGCAGACTTAGCCCCAATATTTAGACCCGTAAATAGGTAACAATTAAAAACTTCTCTATACAGATGCAAACTTCAATAAAACATAGCAGAATTTAACCATGACATATGCACATAGATTCATCATGCGTTCGATCATATAAACAACAGTCATTAATTAATATATTTGCAGAGCATAGAATTAACATAATTCAACCGCAAGAATACTTATCTCGAATTGTAATGGCCCAAACGACTGGCTACGTGAGAGCAACATTCCACCCAACCATAGATCTCTGTCCAGCCTGTATTCTTTTAGCTGAGAGATCACCCCCGAGCTGGGTTGTGTATCCACTAAGGAGGTACTAGATGGCTCACTCACAGTCAGGGTTTCACTCAGACAACCATGCTAAGCCAACACACAGTTGGGTTTTTCAAGAATGCAATGGGAAATAGAGGATGATGCTGGTCCACTGAGCTCAATACTAGAGCCACATACACTTCAAGCTGGACTCAGCAATCCCATTCGCTATTCATACCTCCACAATTGGATTTCTCACAACTCTGTCACAAATAATCCCCCAAATCCGTCACTGATTTTCTGGGCAGTTAGAACTGGGTTTTCCCATGGATTTTGGGGTAGATATTGCTCCCAAATTCGCCCCAAGGCTCATACCAATGGATCCCCCATTGGATTTCCCTATCTAATACCCATTCTGGACGTTTTTGGCTTCCCAAAACGTGGGTTCATTTCAAGTCGCGATTTCTGGTTTTCTCCCTCCTGGGAGCTCATTTTTGGATGGATAATGATGTTGGTTCTTCCACCATGGGATAGGGATGAGAATGAAGCAACTTCCAAGAGGTGGAGTGACTTGTGGCACAAGTAAACAGAGCCCATACCTACCCATACGAATTTCAGGGCTGCCCATGCTCCATCAAAGTCATTGACTTAATTCTTCAACTACTTTCCTACAACAGGAATAAAGGTCCTCTAGGAAAGTCAAAGGGTTCCCATAATGACATATGGCAACCTATGGTTCACTCCCTTAGCCCCCTCACCACTCCCTAGTGGATACACGTGGCCCCTTCTCATTCGTTGCCTCCGTAGCCAATTTTGGTATTTTATATTGCATGATGTTTATTTACATCCTATTACAATTTCCATGGCTTAAGAGCACATGGGCATCAAATATCAATGCTTGCCCTTTAAATAAAATTCGGGCTTTCACTAGCGGGGCCTTGGCCTTGAGCTCCACGCTAGGAAAACATACATCACATGTACACATTATTTACATTAAAGGCTAATATATCGTAAGGGTCGAATTGGGGGTATTACATTCCCCTCCCCCTTAGAACAACATCGTCCTCGGTGTTCCAAGACTTAGGCATACATATACAATTTACACATGTCCAAAACTTCCAAAAACTTTGCAGATCTGCCCTACATTCTGTTCTTTACTTCGAACTTTCAGGACCAAGTCCTTTGATCTTCACGAGCTGCTCCTGCTGATTCGGATCTTCCAGCTCATCCATAAGTCTGAAAACTTTATGGCTGCTACCCTATTGAGGTTCTCTTGTTGGGAAATTGCGGAGGCAATGATCCCCTCCACATTTCCAACACTTCACTAGTTGCTTCATCTTTACCTGTTCAATTTCCTTTGGGTCTTCCCACCTGGAGTGTTTCTTAATCAGACGATTGGATGAATGCTTCTTCATTGATCCACTTTTCTTTCCCTTGCTGATTGCTCTCATAATGCTTTTTACCTCTTTCTGCAGACGAAGAGAGTCCTGCAAGACTTTGTGGTTCATCTCGTTCTGCTGCCTTGCATCTTGAGCATCTCTCCAAGATTTTCTTGGGTCTTGGCAATTGTTTGAAGAAGACTTCCAGCCAATTCTAATAGCCCTTGGTCTGCCGCCATGGTCAATGGGAACAGCTGACCACACTTTGCTCACTAGCAACACTTGCCTGCACCAGCTACAACCAATTGATTCAATTTCCACCTCTGAAATTCATCATTACAATTCTCATTAGGCCAAGCATAACCCAAACATAAAAAAAAATCAGTCAATGATTTTTCCCCCAGTGACATGGATAGTCCATGCTTTACTCATGAGACTTCCACACTTTTTATGCTTGCCCAACATACACATGAATTCCTTCATGTTCATCCATTCACAGGAAATTCATTAATTAGCATTCACAATTCACTTTAATCAAATAAACACACTGTTACTTTCAGTCATGCATGCATTCAACAATTTTTCTAATTCTATAAATGCATCAATAAAAAGGAAAGAGGGAGAGCAGTAAGAGTTTCTCCTCTTAGTTTTGTTCTGTTCTGGAACCCACACCACCACTTTGGTTTTCATGCTCCTGTCCTCTTTCACTTCAACATGAATGCTTGACCTGCCCTTCTTGGCTATGACACGTAGTGTCTATGGTCTATTCCAGATCTTTCAACCCTGGAGTTCCTCCACTTGGTTGGTCTAACTCTTGGCTGCTAGAACTCACACAGTTCTACTAGCCTCATCTTTCATTACTGCTCATGTTGAGCTCTTTAGGGTGGTTACATGTCCACACGCATCCTTGAGATGCTTTTATAGTCATTGCTTCCAGCAATACCTACACTCAAACATTGAATTAATTTACATGTTTAGTTTATTTTCATAGGAAATCATAACCAAATCATATACACATGTATATTCATAAGCAAGAAAGTACAAGATAACCAAATACTTATCTGCACTAGATGTCTGCACTTTATTCCATAGGGTCCTTCTTTGCTTTACAAGCCTTGGAATCGCCTATGGATTTGGGTGTTTGGCCAGCGTGCAGGCTGCCCCTCAACATCAAATAGTCTTGTATGTTTGTCCAGCACGCAGGCTGCTCCACAACATCAAATAGCCTTGTATGATTGGCCAGCACGCAGGCTGCTCCAAATCATCAACAATCTCACATGTTTGGCCAGCACGCAGGCTGCTCCAAATCATCAATAATCTTGCATGTTTGGCCAGCACGCAGGCTGCTCCAAATCATCAATAATCTTGCATGTTTGGCCAGCATGCAGGATGCTCCAAATCATTCACTAATTCTTGCCCAACCAGCCACTCTCTGGATTTACCAAGCAATTTATAGTTCTTTCAGGGTCCTTGCTTCCTGTATGACCAAGGTTTCCAACAAAGAAACAATAGTGCATCAGCTTAACTATTACAAGACTTATACTTGTAATCTTCATTATTCCAAACAAGAAATAGATGAAATTGAATACTTATCTGTATTGTGCATTTCCTCTCTGGTCCACAGGGTCCTGCTTTTACTTTATAAGCCTTGGGATCCTCCTGCGGACTAGGATGTTTGGCCAGCACGCAGGCTGCTCCAAATCATCAAATAATTAATGCCCTACCAGTACACCTTCACGCTGACTGAGTTTACCAAGCATTTGGTGGTGCCCAACCAGTCCCATACCTGGTTGGCCCTCTCCATTGCCGAGCCAGCACATATGTCTAGGTCATCGGCCAATGGAAGGTAACTGCGCCACCGACCATTACAGGTCAAGGCTCCACTACTCTGCCTTAGGCTTGCATCAGCCTTTCACATGTATCACAATCCCTCAATGTGCATAACAATTCTTCACCCACACAAGGGTGGCACTTCTTCTCTTGTGTAAGCCGGCAATTCCATTAAGGAATTCTTTAGGTGACTTTCTTAACTGCAGGCTATCATGGCCCCATGATACCCACTCACCCTACACGAGGGTTACCACTGCTCATACAGTCCTCTTGAGTATTCTTTTCTTCACTTTTCCCTTTAATGTGCAGCACTAAATTTCATATGTATAATCTGTCAACATAAAATGTATAGCGAGCTCATTAGTATCGCTGCTCTAGAATTGTAAACATATTTCATAACATTCACTATCCAACATTGAAACACCAGGAATGCGTCCATTCCCTTAAGGCGTAGTCAATATTGGCATCCCTAACATAACTCAGCACCAGAAAGGTGTGCACTCCTTACTGATGTGAACTATGAAGGTCCTAATCATACTTCAAGCAGTCTGCCATAATGGAAATAAAATCAAAACATGTTCTGCATATTAACTCTAATAATTAGACATGCATGTATGTATATATATATATATATCATTCAGGGTTTGTGGAACACTTATCCATTTTCCAGATGTTATTTCTCTTCTTTAATGAGAAGTGGAGGATCCTTCTCTGAGTTGACAGTCCCTCGGTTTTTCCATCCCAATTTCTTTTGATGTTACATAACCTTCATATGTCTTACCGACATAATCTTCACCATCCCACTCATATTGTTTACCAATCATGTAGTGCATATGAGACATTAATAATGTCTAATGGCATTTCACCTGAAACCCATTTTCAAATCATGGAATCCCTTCCCATGAAGTTTGGCTTCTGCAGGCCCACTCTGATGGTCTTACTGCAATGTGTCTTCCTGGCACACTTATTGAACAGCCAAAAAGTCAGCAACATTTAGCAATACAATTCAAATCCGATTGTTCCATAACCAATCCATGGCACTAATAATTAAATTCAGTATGAATTTGCAACTCTGTCTAGTACATAAATTGGTTTTCTTATCCATGAGGCTATCCTCATATTGTTTGGCTCCTGTAAGTGACACCACTCTGCCCGTTATGGTCTTATGCCCGCTGCCATATAGGAACATCCACTTACAGCATGTCCTCCTGACACATTTTCATATAATCCAAACAGTCATTAGCAATTATTAGCAAAATTTCAAAGCCGAAACATTTACAAATCTGAGATTTACAACTATTCTTACTAACAGAACTTAGAGCTCTCAACCATGAGAACCTTCTCATAACCTTTGGCTTCTGCATGGGGTAGATCCCGGTCTCTACTATGGACTTATCCTCATTGCCATATGTAAGACCCTCCTACCGGAACTAAAACTTCAATCAGCCAAACATGTCATGAGTATCTATGCATATTATCATTTCATTGCCACAACAATCACTGAAGTGATTTCAAAATTATAACACTCAATAATTCAAACATCTTCAGCTATTACATTTGAAATTCAATGAAATATTTACACTTCTATATATGCATCCTTATCACAATAGAATTTCAAGACATAGTCACAATATCCATGCAACTTAAATAAATCATAAATACTCATTATTCCATAGTCATATCATTCATACAACTATGTCCTTCCACAAAGCATTCTAGCAGCCCATCGATCATGATTGGGCTCTTCATGCACTTACTATTTTGCATTCATAACAGCCCATGAAATGATCCTAGAATTATCATCAATTCATCATTTCATTCATTATTTATTTTGCAATAACATATGCATCATCCCTATGCATTCATACAATGCATCACAAGATTTATAAAATATCTTAATGCACATCTACTCAATGCTACCTTGCATTGTTTCATGAGTACTATGCATTCAAGCATATTATGATCGAAACATGACCATCTCATATAACTTGCATTATCATAATCAGGACCAGCAGTCCTCACTTGCTTTGGTTATTAAGCACATAACCAACATACACATGGCAAGATATAAATTCATATGAATGCATTGAGATTTCTAAACAGTCATAGGGTGTAAGGATCATTTCCTTCACTTATCCACACATCACCAAGCTTGGTAGGTTAACAGTCCCAATCAGTATTCAATATCACATGCAAACTAACTCAACATAGCTCAATCATAGTTGAAGAGATCTTACCAAATCCTCTTCCAACATTCATACAATTTGACACCAATAATCATTACCTGCATGGTTACCATTAACATCGCCTGATGTTACCTGATCAGTTGGCCTCTTACCAAGGTTGCTCAGTCCTTTTACCAACTTTATGATCATAGATTTGTTGCACCATCCTTTCTGCATAAGGTTTTTGGCTTCATACAACAACATCCTCAGCACATTTAGCCATGCTCTTTGTTATCTTTGGTCCTACAACCAATACCAACATCAATAGTGATTATCAGCCACAATATTCTCCATCAATGGTTCATTGCATATGCAGACTTCATTATTTTACCAATATGCAATATCCCATTTATGCACAAGCATTTCCATATGCACTATGCAATGTTTGTTAAGATGCCATCTAGTGCATATATATCTATGTAATCCCTTACATTTTTAACATTTTTATGCCATATGACAAGTTCATAATTATAAGTATGATAACAAACAGGGGTTTAAAGAATTCTTCCCTTTTCGATCCCTCATTGTAACATGGAATTCCTCTTCCATATCATGCAATTGTAGAAATTGCCCATATCGACAACAAGATTTGTTTGTCAAAACAGTCGCTGGCACTCTTCTGCACTAAATATCTATGATATATGTGGACCTCATTCAAACTCTGGTCATGCATCCTTATTCCCTGCTGGACAAGCTTTCCAATGCTTGTCTTCATGCTCCATTCCGATATTAGGTGCGGGAACTGCATCTCTTCAAAAATGACAACTTTCACTCCAATTCTACACATTTTACACAGTTGCATTTTGGTCCAGAATGCCAACTTTAGCCACCTGTGGAAGAAAATCTATGAGGAATCAAAAAAACTTATCTATCAGGCGAAGTTAGTCCCTATAACAAGGAACACTCAGCAATTCACGGATTTCAATTCCGATGCACCATTCATCTTCTATGAATTTCTGGGTTTCACTACTTCTCACTTTTCACATTTTTCCAAAATTCCAAATTTTGGGCCAAAAATGGCTATCTCCCAAACGGTGCATTTCTGGAAAATCTTTGTCTAACGGAAACTGTCCATCTTAATGAGAATATGAAATGTCTAGTTTAGTAAAATTTCTGATTCCCACATCTAGGGTCACTTTTACTACCCACAAGCTTTTTAAAATCCCGAAAAAGTGGCCCGGAACAGTGCTTTTTGGCCTTCATGCTCACCCCGACTCCACATCCTTTGGATTTTGGCTCCAAGATTCTGAAGTTAACACTGTGCCTGCTTCATGGCCGCGCCTGATCAATTTCAGCTCAAACCGACCTTCCGTCAAGCCTCGGGACTCCGTCCTTCAAAAGTCACTGTTATCCATTTTCTGTCAAATCGGAGTGTAATGGGCTAGGGGTCTTCACTGGTTCTTTCATGGCCTTTGTCAATGGCCTCCGAGCCGCACAGGAATCATTCCATTCTGAGTTCGGATGCTCCTACTATCCAAAAATCAAGTTTTAGTCACTTTTTTTTTTTTCGAGAATCTCTCCGCAACTGCGGGCCGGTTCACCGAATGCTCCCGCAACTACAGGGCGGTTCACCGAATGCTACCGCAATTGCAGAGCAATTCGGCGAAATCTCCCGCAGTTGTGGAGCCATTCAGTGAATGCTCCCGCAACTGCGGAGCCATTCGGCGAATGCTCCCGCAATTGCGGAGCCATTCGGCGAAGGCTTCCGTTGCGGAGCCATTCGGCGAATGCTCCCGCAATTGCGGAGCCATTCAGCGAATGCTCCTGCAATTGTGGAGCCATTCGGTGAAGGCTTCCATTGTGGAGCCATTCGGCGAAGGCTTCCGCCGTTTCGAAAGACTTTCCCGAACTCTTCCGCAAATTCGGAGCCGTTCGCGGAATCCTTCCGCAGTTTCGGAAGAGAAATCTTTCCAAAAACTTCATCTTGATGCCCACTCACTTAGAGAAATTTTTCATTTTTTCGGAGCATTTCGCCGAATTTTTCCGCATTGTGGGACAACTCGCGGAATCCTTTCGCAAATTTCGAAAGAGAATTCCTTCCATAAATTTCGGAAGGGAATTCCTTCCGCAAATTTCGGGGCAACTTCCCAAACTCTTCCGCGTTGCGGAAAAACTCGTGGAATGCTTTCGCAGTTTCGGAGCAATTCGCCGAATGCTTCTGCAGTTGCGGAAGTCATTCGGGAATTCTTTCCGAATAGACTTAAACGAATTTTTTCAAAGACACTTTAGGAAAAAATTTGAAATCACAGTATTTCAAAAAAGACATTGCACTTCTTCATGTTAAGCATGAAACAGCAAAACAACAAAACAACATAAGATGGCAGAGGTTGCCCCTCCTTTCTCTCCTCCATGGAGGCAAACAGAAAAATACAAAACGCATGTACACACAATGATTTATATCTCTATGAAGGGCCCAACAGCCGTAGTGTTGAACCTAGAGCTCTAATACCACTCTGTAATGTCCCCTTCTCCTTAGTAATGCAGGGAAGGAAACATTAACAACGCACCAGGATTTTAGTAGACTTAGCCCCAATATTTAGACCCGTAAATAGGTAACAATTAAAAACTTCTCTATACAGATGCAAACTTCAATAAAACACAGCGAAATTTAACCATGACATATGCACATAGATTCATCATGCATTCGATCATATAAACAGCAGTCATTAATTAATATATTTGCAGAGCATAGAATTAACATAATTCAACCGCAAGAATACTTATCTCGAATTGTAATGGCCCAAACAACTGGCTACGTGAGAGCAACGTTCCACCCAACCATAGATCTCTGTCCAGCCTGTATTCTTTCAACTGAGAGATCACCCCCGAGCTGGGCTGTGTATCCACTAAGGAGGTACTAGATGGCTCACTCACAGTCAGGGTTTCACTCAGACAACCATGCTAAGCCAACACACAGTTGGGTTTTTCAAGCATGCAATGGGAAATGGAGGATGATGCTGGTCCACTGAGCTCAATCCTAGAGCCACATACACTTCAAGCTGGACTCAGCAATCCCATTCGCTATTCGTACCTCCACAATTGGATTTCTCACAACTCTGTCAAAAATAATCCCCCAAATCCGTCACTGATTGGGCAGTTAGAACTGGGTTTTCCCATGGATTTTGGGGTAGCTATTGCTCCCAAATTCGCCCCAAGGCTCATACCAACAGATCCCCCATTGGATTTCCCTATCTAATACCCATTCTGGACGTTTTTGGCTTCCCAAAACGTGGGTTCATTCAATCGCGATTTCTGGTTTTCTCCCTCCTGGGAGCTCGTTTTTGGATGGATAATGATGTTGGTTCTTCCACCATGGGATAGGGATGAGAATGAAGCAACTTCCAAGAGGTGGAGTGACTTGTGGTACAAGTAAACAGAGCCCATACCTACCCATATGAATTTCAGGGCTGCCCATGCTCCATCAAAGTCATTGACTTAATTCTTCAACTACTTTCCTACAACAGGAATAAAGGTCCTCTAGGAAAGTCAAAGGGTTCCCATAATGACATATGGAAACCTATGGTTCACTCCCTTAGCCCCCTCACCACTCCCTAGTGGATACACGTGGCCCCTTCTCATTCGTTGCCTCTGTAGCCAATTTTGGTATTTTATATTGCATGATGTTTATTTACATCCTATTACAATTTCCATGGCTTAAGAGCACGTGGGCATCAAATATCAATGCTTGCCCTTTAAATAAAATTTGGGCTTTCACTAGCGGGGCCTTGGCCTTGAGCTCCACGCTAGGAAAACATACATCACATGTACACATTATTTACATTAAAGGCTAATATATCGTAAGGGTCGAATTGGGGGTATTACACACTTTCGGACACCTGAAATTCACCCTGGAAAACTGTTGAAATTCTCTATTTCGGCGGACTTAGCAATTTCTCCTCCGACTGTGTTGCTACAATTAAGGTTAAAATCATCGACCGTGTCACAGAAATTAAGTCTAAAATCGTCGACCACGTCGCATAAATTAAGTCTAAAATCGTCGACCACAGCGCAGCGATTAAGGCTAAAATCGTCAACTACGTCGCAGCAATTAAGTCTAAAATCACCGACCGCGTCGCAGAAATTAAGGATAAAATCATCGACTTTCGACCGTCAACCGCTGACCATGTCACAGCAAAAATGGTTAAAAAGTCGCCGACCGCATCGTGACATTTTAGCTTAAACCTTGTCGACTGTGTTGTGGCGTTTTAGCTTAAAACTTGCCGACCATGTCGCGACGTTTTAGCTTAAAATTCATCGACGGTGTTGTGGCGTTTTAGCTTAAAACTCGCTGACTATTTCAACGTTTCTGGCTAATCTTTGCCGACACACTCTTGGCAGAAAACTCAGAAACACTTACAAAATTTTTGAAATTTTGAGATTTTCTTAATGATCAGTGTTGAGCAGGAAGCATACTTACCTCTACAACTGTGATAGGTATCCAATGAAGGCCCAAATGTTGCAACCTTTGCTCTGATACCACTCTGTAACATCCCCTCCTGTGGACCCAATTCAAGGAAGGGAACATCATACCAATCTGTGGGGCTTTCACATAAACTCAACCCATTCACTAGATTCATACAAATAAAATCTAAAGTGTGCAGATGAAAATCAAGTAAATATGCACAGGGGAGTAAAAACACCATCCACACACATCCCATACTCATCCAGCATATCAAAATGATCATCAAATTAAACATTGCATAAGTAAATACACATAGAGTGAAATACTTATCTTTGTTGAGAAATTGTCTCAAGCAACTAGCTATGTCGCTGCAACGTTCCACCCAACCATAGTTCTCTGCCCAGCCTGTATTATTTCAGCACTCAGAGACCACCCTCAAGCTGGGCATGATTTCTACAAGGAAAAGGGGACATTCATACTCATACACAGCTCAATAATCATTGCATCTAAGCCAATCCAGTCCACGGCTGGGTTTATCAGGCTAAATCTGAACCCTCTCCATTTATGGATGCTTGCACTCAAGCTCAAGCCAAAGCAACGGATACCCATCTCAACCCCAACATTCTCTTACACACAACAAACTCAAAAAATTGGCATGGATACACATTTCCAACAATGGGATTTACAAACAGGATGGCCATGGGTTTTCCCCAAATCGTGGGCACACCAAAACAAACTGTGGAAAGGGGAATTTGACCATAGGGAGAAAAACGGATTTCTCCCACAGGTTATGAGCATTTCAAATGGCCCAAATGGCCCCCATGAAACCTCAATTCGAGCTCCCTTCTTCCCAACAGTTCTGCAACACCAAAAACACCCTCTTCCCAGCTAAAAACAAGGAAACACAGGAAACATGTGGAGGGAAAACACCCAGGTAGCTCCAAAAACTTGAGAGAGACAACACTGGTTCATGGGTAATGGATTAGGGAGCAATTCATGGCTCTTTTCTTTCCCAAGGAGCAAAAACATGTTTTTTCTTGAAGGGTGGCTTTCCCATACTCGAATTTTGGACAGCCATACCTCCCATTCCCCAAGGCATTAACTACTTCACCCAACTCTTGGGAGAAATGAATGATTGGGTACCAAAGTCAACATGGATAGTTGAGGGTTTTATGGGTTCTCTCATTGACACTTGGCTTGACTTGATTGGTTCAAGGGTTTGAATTTTTTCCTCCCAATTCCTTGTAAAATCATGCCCCCATCTCTTGTTGCATTGCATAGCTAGTTGTGGGTATTTTATTAAAATGCATATTTACATGATATTTGCAATTCCATTGTGCCTGGCTAGCATGTAAAACATATGCATCAATAAATCGATGGCGGGGCCTTGGCCTTGAGCTCCTCACCATGATTTTATAACAATATTACATTATTTACATTGTAATGCAATAGGGTCAAAATAGGGACATTACAGTACAATACCAATTCTGACCAACAAAACTCCACAAATTTGTCATCTCTTTTATCGGGAATAGAGTTATATCGAGGAAACATATGAACAATTTCTACATTATTCCTTGGTAACCATTTTTCTCCTCACCGACGTTTGTCATATGACCATGATTTTGCAACATCTATCAATGGAAGGTGCTCCATATCCATAGGTTGCTTGGTATATGCACCAATAAGAGAGTTATCATTATCGGCATTGTATGTATCAACCTGCAATTGTTTGAAAACTTTCATACCAACATTTAGAACCACAAATCAATGGCTACACTCAGAAAGAGGTAGTTCTAGAATCAAATGACATGTCTCTTGAGCACCTATATCCTTGTCAACAATTGTTTCACACAACAAACTCCTGTATGCACCTGATGCTAGTTCATTTGGATTCTGTATAGAAGAGACACGCATCAACATATTATGGAATTTTTTTTATCCTTTTTCAGATTTAGCGGTATATTTTTCTATGTAGTTAATGACCACCTGCTTCGAAAGAACAAGTTTACAATCTGTATTATCCCTCCATGTCATCAATGTTTCACGATTGTATGTATTCAAACTATCATCGTTTCGTCTTGGTTCATACTTCTTTTCTCCATTCTCATCAACATAAAGTTTTAAGTGTTCGCACAAATCCCATGGAGCCTTATATCGACATACCAATTTTCCCTTCTTCTTTTGGAGACATGATTTATCATTGCATGTTATGTGATGCTCTACACAGTTTAGAAGTTCTTCATAATCAATCATAGGATCAGATTGAAATATTTGTTGTGTGTCCTTTAAGCATGGATGATCATCTACATTGAGTATAACTTGAATATTTTTTTGATGTCGATCACATGGATTAATTGCATGTACACAACTATCAAAATATTCCTTTAAAAATCTAAGTTGTGTATGATCATCCCAATTCAACCTCTCTATTTCAGGAGCATCTTTTAACCACAAAAATCCATGGACATGTGGAGAACCATCATGTTTCTATTCATACTGACACTAATAATCTGTGCTGTGATGAAAATGATTTAAAATTTCCTATTGAATCGTATTGTGTCTTTAGTGCATATAATGTGATGCAATTGAGGATTATCAATCACATTTTTACGTCTCCATTTCCTTCCCTCTACTGGATCTTGAGGATTAGTACCGGGCATTAATTTATGAAGATCTACCCACTACATGTCTGTTTCACTTAGTGTGAAGAATTTGTGGGACCCCCAATTTGTCTACACAAAACTTGCTCCAATATGAATGTGTACCTCTTAGTACAGTTCCAAATTTCATTAATCTTTCCGCTAGTCGAGAATCTAGAATTTTTTGTAAATGATATCATAACTCCTCCATTGTTGTAGGTAGATCTGCTATATTTTTTTTTACAAAAACTGCAGAGGAAGCTTGAGCACGATGTCTCAAGATAATGTTAAGTAAAAAGTATCTAAGGCGTGGATGCCTTTCAAATCTATTGTCATGATATCTAAGCATATGTTTGGCATACTTGTGAAGATGGACATTTCACATCCATGGTTGCAACCAATCAACTTCACCTGTAGGAAACAAACTTGGAAATGCCATATCAAACAATCCCTTAGTGTTATACTCATTGATGGGAGAAGATCCAATTCCAAGTCAATTAAGCACATCCATGGATCCACCATTTGCGTTATTTTATTCAGGATTTGGATTATTTACCCATGCTCGGATAAGCTCAATCTCTAGTGGTGCATTTGGAATCCTAGTTGCAAACGAAGATGTTTGTAAGTCATCCAAAATATCATCAATTCTTGGTACCCCTTCCAACATTGCGAAGTCCATGTCATTGTATATTTATGGTAAAGTAATAGAATTAATCATACTTGATACATCCAATGCATTTTCAGGAAACTCATGCTATGCATTGTAATCAATTTCAACATCACGATAATATGGATCATTCAGAATCTTATATAATAATGCATCCATTACGTAATTTCTTCTTACATTGAATTCATAACTTGTTCCTTGTCATCATTTTTATTGCACAACAATCATTCAATCTAACTCTTTAATATGCCGAGGTAATTTCATCACAACATATTTAACCTCTTGTGGAAAACTAATGGTATGCCCTCTATATTTGTATTGTCCACTTATTGAATACATCACCTGCAAAATTGGACTTTCACGTGCTATCAACATCTCTTCAACTTATGTGAGGACTGCAAGGACTTCAGGTTGTGCTCCTGGATCCATATGGTTCTCCATTGAAAATATGTTATGACCTCCTTCTATTTTACATCTCATACAATTTGGATTGGTGTTTATATTCAATACATGAATTCTAGTATATGACTCATGACACACATGCCACATTTGAACCTCAGCCAATCGATCAATCCTATCACAAAAATTTTGATGTGTAATATTCAAATATGCAATTATTCATGGAACATTATGCACATTTTGAAACTCTTCAGCTGGTACTATCGCATCATTATTTTCAGCAAGGTCTATAGATTCAGCTCGGGCATAGATATCATCTAATCTTGTTCTCTTTCTATGGATATCATTTTATTGAAGTTATGCAACTGGTACTGTGATTGTATTGATAGTTTGGAATGATTGTCTTTGTCGATAACCTCTCTATATTTATGCATTATGTCTTCTTAGTTATTCTTGTCGTTCAATGCTTAATTGTTCATACCTTTATCGACAAGCTCTTTGTCTTTCAATGTTCTATCTGCTTTGTTCTTCATGTTTCTGCTATTGTTCACTGGTCATTTTTCTCGACCTTCTTTTTCAATAATCTCTTTGTCTTTCTACATTATGTCTTCGTTGTTCAGTTGTCATTTTTTCTGACCTTCTTTGTCAATATGCTCTTTACTTTTCAAAATTTTGCCTTTCGTGTTTATCTCGTTGCTCAGATGACATATCTTATGAGTTATCTCTCTCTTATCTTTGCCCAATATTTTCTTGTTTGATTATATGCTGAAAACAATACATCAAGACTGACATCAATACTTTTCTCACAGAAGTCAATCCAATTTGTTATTGAAATTGATGCATTATCCTACTTTTAATCAATGCATTTCTCATTGAAATCAATGCATAATCCTAATATTAATTAATACATTTGTTATTTAAATCAATGCATAATCTTCATATTAGTCGACACATAATTCTTATCTTAGTCCATGCATTTGTCATTGAAATCCATGCATAATCATAATGTTAACCATTGCATTTTGTCACAAAAATCATTCCAAAATGTTAATATCTATCATTTCACTTGTCATTTAAATCATTGCATAATCTCAATGCATTTTCCTACTCTTAGTCGATCGATTTGTCCCTAAAATCAATGATGTTGGAATATCAAGCAATAATGAGAGGGGGGTGAATCAGTATTAGGCTATATTTCAAAATTTTATCACATTTAAAACAGAATCAACAAAGAAGATAGAACACACAATATTATCATGGAAGCCCAATTGGGAAAACCACCAATTCTTTCAATTACTGCAAAATTATATTTACAAATAGTTTGCAAGCACCAATTTGCTGGATGCACCAACACCCAAATTCTCAACTACAACTGAAGGATGCACCAACACCCTTAGCAGGATGCAACTTGCCCTAGCACCACCCTTCCACCCTATTTGATTTTTTCAGATTTACATATCTTCTTCGATTCTGTCACTTCATTGGTCTCAGCCTGTTCTTTCCGTTCCTTCAACCTGGACTCCTGAGACATCTTCCTTCCAACTCAAATTCCTCTTTATATATTATCTATCTCATCCTTTAATAATTGCATCTCTTCAATCTGAGCTCGTGTCTTTTCATACTCGTGCCTTTTCAAAAGGATTAATTTTATGTTTATTAATTAAACAATAAACCCTGCGTGTTTTTTCCTTACCTTTATTTAATCCTTTTTCTATTAACTGGCTGATCAATCTTCTTGTTTAAATCCTTGTCTTATGTGGACATCTGAAAAACCTATTTTAACAAATATTATTTAAGCTTAGCGTTGGCATACTCACATATGTTTTTTCTTTAGTTTGGCAGATCAATTTTTCGTACATGTGAGCACCAAAGAAGAACCTTACACCATGGCTAGATGGATAGATTCCCAAAGAACAGATCCACACTGTTAAGCGAAAATATTGTCGTTTAATTCTGTTGTAGTATTTTCCCAACCATTTAATTTGTCAATCCGAGGTTCGTAGGCTTACGAAGCACACGCAAAATATATGCAAGATTGAAGTTGAATTAATCTAATCTAACCCCCCCTTTCTAATGGCTAATTGCTAATCTAATTCCCCCTTAAGCTGAAACACAAAACTGCTAATCTAATGCTAGAAGCTGAAACACACTGCTGAAAGTAAATTGCATAAAAGAAAGACAACATATGAAGAGCAACGAAACAACACATGTGAGCTCACATTAACAATAAAGAAATCTTAATTTACATCACACCAATCAATGACAAATCATTAAAGTATCAAAATTAAGATTATGAACAAAAGCCAAGAATCCCCTTCTCCATATTACGAAGTCAAAACTAACTTCTACAATCTGAGACTAATCTCCTCCTAATCTATGATTAATCTACTTCTATCTACTATCTACTATCTCCCAAATGAAGAGAGAGCACTCTCTTTTATACATGAATTTCTTTGAGAAGAAGATAACCATCTCATAATGATAGATCCACTATTCTCTCAACCACTCTCAACTAATTTCCTATTATTACAAAGCATGATCCATTCAAATCCTCCACATGTCTCTCACAAATTCTCCACATGTCTCTCATACATCCTAAATAAGATATGCCAACCAAATCTCCATGATCTTCTCCTTGGAATATTCTTTGAATAACTATCTCCATGAAATGCTGGAGGAGATATTCGAGGAGTCTTTCTTTGAATTGATCCTTCCATATTCCTACACATTACAAAGCTAATCCATACTTGAGATATTCGTGAAAAAACATGTTATTTTCCAATATTTAATCATAAATTCACTTATAATACTAAAATGAATAAAGTGGAAAATAATAAGATGAAACTCAAGTATATGTATGGAAATGGTATAATGAAAGGTTAATGGGACGATGAAATGTGAGGAATAGCATAAGGTAAAGTGGATGAAAATAGGACATTTCTGAGTTCCAACATACTAATAGGACATTTTTGAGTCCCAACATACTCCCCAACTGAACTTGATGCATGTCCTCATGCAACCGTGCATTGATCTTCTTAAGAACTTTTGGCATATGAACTTTGGCTTTGATTGATGATGTCTTTCCAACAATGAATGTTTCCAGAGTGTGAGTAGCAGCTAACATTTTCTTATGGTTGGTTATTGTGTAACAACTATGAATACAAAGAATGTTGGTTTTTGTGTTAACAACATTTATCTCATTATCTGTTTTCTTGCTGCAATAATAATTTAACCATGTACTCCTTGGAAATGATAAGATATCAATGTGCATAGGAAAGCATCAATGTGTATAAGAAAGCATTTTATTTACCTTTATGAATCATGCCAATATGTGTAGCAATGTGTATGAAGCAAAGTGCAGCAGAGGATTTGTCGGAAAAGAAATGTTGGTGAATGATAAATGAGATGAAAAATGGAGTGATGGTAGTGGAAAAATGGAATGATGGTAGCGAAATGATGATAGTGAATATAGTTCGGAGTTGTAGCTGCGAAATGGACAATTTGGCAGAGTTGCATCTACGAAATGGAAGGTTTGGCGGAGTAACAACTGCTGGAGTAACAACTGCCGGAGTAACAGCTGCGAAAGTGGGCAAATCTGGTGGAGTAACAGCTGGTGTTGCAACAAACTTCCTAAGATAATATCTCACAAACTACGATATGGGTTTGGCTGAAATTTTGCAAGCACGTTTTTACTAGTCCAATGCATCTCCACACCAAAAATCAGAAAAACCCACATCACGGATTTCAAGAAAAATGCAAATTGGCTATAGGTGACAAATTTTTGCAGGTAGGTGTTACAGCTGGCTGAAACAGTTAAATTTCTCTCAAAACACAAACTGGGTTTGGCTAAAATTTTGCAAGCAATTGTTTACTAGTCCAATGCATCTCCACACCAAAAATCAGAAAAACCCACATCACGGATTTCGAGAAAATTGCAAATTGGATATAGGTGATGATGGTTGTTTTTTCAAAATCCATGCATTGGATTGAGTTGAAACTTGCCACTTTTGTTCATCATAATATTATCCATTCCATATCCAAAAATCATGAGGATCCAATGTGTTGTTTGTGAGATATACTCAATTCAAATTCTGTATTTTATATAAGGAACAATATGCATGAGAAAATGAATAAGCTGCCACAAAAGATTTCTCGTCCTCTGAAAATATGATTGCATTTGAGATCCTATAGAATGTTCAACAACCTCTATCTCATCCTCCCCATCTGAACTTGTTGCATGTCCTCATGCAACTCGGCATGGTTTATGAAAGTGAAAAAGGAAATGGAGCATGGTGAAGGAATTTTCCAAATTATTCATTGCTAGCATGTAACGAATTGCATGATTAAAGTTCAGAAAACAACATACCTCCACTTACCCAAGAATGATGATGAACTATGCAATAGGAATGTGGTTGGTGATGTTGCTGGTGCAATTGTTGTAACTGCTGGATCAGAGAAGATGTCACTGCTGTAGGATCATAAAAATGTAACTGAAATTGCTGCTGTTGAATTATGGAGAATGTGACTGATGTGACTGGATCGTGGAAGATGTCACTGCTGCAGGATTATGAAAATGTAACTGTACATACTGCTACAGCTGTAATTGGATCATGGGAGATGTCAAATGCAGAAAGTGGAACTATGGTACTCTCATATAGCTGAAGTCATGTTGCTGTAACTACTGAGGGAGTCATGAAAAAGTGTATAGTCTTCACCCACTACAAAACCCGATGGTACAATTCTAGTCATGCGAATAAATGTGTCGATGTCGAGCATGAAAAGAATTCGTTGGATTACAGGCCATTGATGAATGTCGTTAACCAATGCGAGGCAAACTCACCATTGATGTCAATGAGTGCCAAGATACCTGAGTACATCTTACAAAGTGCAAATAGATGTGCTGATGTCGAGCCACTTGCAAGATATGACGATCAAGGGACATTGATGTATTCCCATGATTGTCAGCAAGAGAACTTGCCATTAAGGCATGCAAGCCTCCAGGTACTCAAAAAGGAACTCTAGTCTATATCCCAGATAAGGTGCTGAGGTCGATGGGGCAAGACTTGTTGAAAGTTGGGCCTTAAGGAATCCCACATCAGTCAACACGAGTTTTTACAAAAAGATTGGTAGGACTATAGGAAAGATCTCAGTAGCAATAGTGCTTATGGCAAGGAAATGTAATTATGGAGAGGGAACTGGATGTTCTTATTCAAAAGGCAGAAAGGGACTGAAAAAGAAGAAAATTATGTATGCAACACAGAAAGATAGACCTATGTGAAGTCATGACAGATAAGGCAATGGAAAATGGACTTCACATGGATGACTAATGTGCTTTGAAGGAGAGATGTGGTAAACATTCATGACGCAATTGGGTTTATGAATGGTTTCTGTGTAACAACAAACGTCATGATGTTTCTGATGAGTAACAGCTCCCTCAAGCTGTCAATCAAAGCATGTGTCTTTGAAAATTTTTGTGATTCTCGAAAATCACTTCAGCATGAAATGTGATCGTATCGAAAACCTAAAAAATGTGACTACTAATCCTGTTGCAAATTTTGTGTGAGAGCATCGAAAAATATAAAATGAAGGAAAAATATGTGCTTAGCAAATCAAATTTAAAACAAAAATAAAATGCGTTTTTACCTGGCAGTCGTGGCGAGTCTAGTTTCTTCGTCGATTCCTATTTGAAGTGTCTTGAGAAAAAAAATTAGCGTGAAGCATAAAAACCATGCATTTGTATTGTTTTCAGGAATGTAAGAAAGTCCATTTGCAATTTTTGTAACTTTACAATGTTTTAAATTTTTATTTTTCTTTTCCTGGTTTTATAATTTGTATTGTTTTTGTTTTACACACCAAAAGAAAAATGAAGAAATTATGCTACAGGAAATGATAGTTCTGTCTCGGCTTCATCAAATATTCCCAAGTGCATAAGTAAAGGTTTACTTGCTGATACATGTCACTAAAGTTCTGGAAATTCAAACATTTGGAAATTGTGCGAGTATGATCCTCATTAATTTGCTGCATTAGTGCCAATTGTTTTTCTTGCATGATCAGATCTGCCTCATAAGTATCAATCTGCTCTTGTCCACGGTTCTGAGTTATCTTCTTTACTTTTCATCTTTGTGCATGCAGTCATTCCTGCAAAGCCAGCATTTTATGAAAGTGAAGCGCATATGATTTTACAGGTCAGAGAGATATCTCGAATGCGTATTACTCAAAAATGGTGAAGTCTGTCGGTTTTGTGCATGCGAGTAATCGCCAAGATCATGGGAGTTTGGACCAATCAACAAGGATTTCGAGATAAGGTATGCTGCCTTCTTTCAACCTGCACCCACATACCATTGTAACAACAAAACAATAAATGCAATATTATTCCCAATCATAAAGTTCGAAACCAAACGAAACCAGAATGCAGAATGATAAAAAAAAAATAGTTCATTAATACTCGTCTCATTCGGTGGGTGCTTTGCGTTTCTCTATGTTGGGAATGAGGCAGCGTGATAGAAGAGGAGAATCTTGCACATGATGATAATGGCCCTCAAACAGAACCCAGGATGTGTGATCACCACATCTCGGAAAGATAGCACGAGTTTGTTAAAAACAATTCTAATAATAACAGGCAACCATGATTTCATTACCTTTTCTTAGAAGCATCCAGGAAGTTCAATGACTGGGCAGCTGAGAAAATACTTCATGAGGATGAGAAACCGAATTCCTAACTTGAAATCTATTTCAACCAATTGCTAATTTATGAAACCAGCCGCAACAGTAATATGAGAATTACACATTCAGATCACTAGCTGTATAGCTCAAACCGTTGCTTTGTTTGGGTGATTTCCTTGTCACCGGGTAAATGAGGTCGTTGCGCACAAAACCCATTCCCTGATTTTCGCAATTCTTCCCCATCTTCCCGCAAATCATGAAACAAAACAATGTGTTGTTATCTCATCTCTCCCTATCAACGTGCATTGTCAGCATTCCAAACTTTGGCAAATATTCTGATTGTCTATTGGCTTGGTAAGCATGGGAATTTAGCCATCAATCGCAGAAAACCATTAGCCAGAGAGCCAAGTGATATAAAGAAACATAATTGGATCTTGGGGTATTGCTTTTGCAAGTTTCAGCATGGAAATTTATGCACCAGAAATAAACCAGACTGAAAAGTCTCGATTCAATTGTGACACAGTTGAAGCCACTATTTCAGCTCAATTCAAATGTGACAGTTTAAGCATGAAAAAGCTCAATTTTGTTTTATTCATTTTTATTTTTATTTTTTATTTTTATTTTTACAACACACAAATAAAAATGGCAAAAATACTCAAGATCAAATTTTCCGATCTGCGTTCCTGGGAATTCAACATTACTGTCTCGGCTCTTTATTTATTTTACTCGCAATTAATTCAGAGTATGCCACTAACAGTTCCTGTGTGCGGGTCAAAGGATAAAATTGAAGAGCTATAACAGACCGAAGGATAAATGCACCGTTAGGTTTAAATTGAGGTTTGAAGATTAAAGGCATGTCAAGGCAACTCCAACAAAAAATAAACCAAACCAAAATAGAGTTCGAGTGGCTGAAACAGTCAGATAAAGTTAACAAACATGAAATTCTGTGCACGCAAATGGACGAGAAGCTTACAAGCGTGACACTATTTCAACTCGGAGTTGCAATGTTTTAGTTTGGAGTTGCAGCTATTATAATTTCAATGACTGTTTTAGCTTAGAATGAATTTGCCACATAAATTTGCAGGCCAGTTTTATTTTACAAATTGAGAAAGTTTTAGCGAATGGAGATAAATGTTTGCAATTTAAGGATGAAATCGATTAGGCATATTTGCAAACATGAAGTTATTCTTTCCTGAAAATGTTAGAAAACATCCTACTTTCTGATCCTCATATCGCACGAAGCGCGGAGGAGAGCATACTTATTCTTAAGTAAAAACTGAAAATAAAATCCTACCTACTCTATGCATATTAAAATTTAGAAAACAGTTATGTGTAGTTAAATGTCCAGTGTAGCCATTCACGTAACAGTAATAAAAATATGTTTAGTGTTAATTTTGTGAAGAGAATATGAGGATAAACAGAAATGTGTGAAATTAGTTGTGGAAATTATGATTTAACAAAATAAAAACAAAAAGACTGATCTAATCTAATTCTTACTTGAAACCATTTTTCAATAAGGCTTTCATAGGCGCAATTTCCCTCACTCAGATCATGCTGCAACTCCTTGTTGTCCTCCTCGACCTCCTGCTCGCATAATTGTTCGTCATTAGATGTGCAAGATTCTTCGTATGTTGATTCTTCATTTGTTTCCGGATGAGTAACTAAGCTCTCGGCTGCTGTCAGGATCTCTTCTTCGTGAGAAGAGGAGATACCTACTTTTGCAAGGATTTGAGTGAGTTGTTCCAAGCTTAAACTCATTGTTAAATCATTTTGAAAAAGGGATTCTTACAGCACCCAAATCTAAATGAAATAAAAAAAAAAAAAAAAAAAAAAAAAAAAAAAAAAAAACTCTGTACAGAAAACCATCACAGCTGTAAAAAACACACTTGCTGAAATTGAAATTCACACTTGCAGAATTGAAACACTCATTGCAGAAATCGAAATTCACACCCTAGTCTACACTTGCAGAAAATAAAACTAAACTTCAATCCATCGTGCTTCCCCGGCAACGACACCAAAATGTTAGGCAGAAATATTGTCGTTTAATTCTGTTGTAGTATTTTCCCAACCATTTAATTTGTCAATCCGAGGTTCGTAGGCTTACGAAGCACACGCAAAATATATGCAGGATTGAAGTTGAATTAATCTAATCTAACCCCCCCTTGCTAATGGCTAATTGCTAATCTAATTCCCCATTAAGCTGAAACACACAACTGCTAATCTAATGCTAGAAGATGAAACACAATGCTAAAAGTAAATTGCATAAAAGAAAGACAACATATGAAGAGCAACAAAACAACACATGTGAGCTCACATTAACAATAGAGAAATCTTAATTTACATCACACCAATCAATGACAAATCATTAAAGTATCAAAACTAAGATTATGAATAAAAGCCAAGAATCCCCTTCTCCATATTACAAAGTCAAAACTAACTTCTACAATCTGAGACTAATCTCCTCCTAATCTATGATTAATCTACTTCTATCTACTATCTACTATCTCCCAAATGAAGAGCGAGCACTCTCTTTTATACATAAATTTCTTTGAGAAGAAGATAACCATCTCATAATGACAGATCTACTATTCTCTCAACCACTCTCAACTAATTTCCTATTGTTACAAAGTATGATCCATTCAAATCCTCCACATGTCTCTCACAAATTCTCCACATGTCTCTCATACATCCTAAATAAGATATGCAAACCAAATCTCCATGATCTTCCCCTTGGAATATTATTTGAATAACTATCTCCATGAAATGGTGGAGGAGATATTCGAGGAGTCTTTCTTTGAATTGATCCTTCCATATTCCTACACATTACAAAGCTCATCCATACTTGAGATATTAGTGAAAAACATGTTATTTTCCAATATTTAATCATAAATTCACTTATACTACTAAAATGAATAAAGTGGAAAATAATAAGATGAAACTCAAGTATATGTATGGAAATGGTATAATGAAAGGTTAATGGGACAATGAAATGTGAGGAATAGCATAAGGTAAAGTGGATGAAAATAGGACATTTCTGAGTCCCAGCACACACCTTTGGATGGATTTATTTGCACAACCACAACTTCTGGCGTGCATTCCAAATGGCCCCTCAACCTTCATTTTTCAACATTTGGACAAATTTCATTTGTTCTTAATATGCAAAACAAGATTTTTCTCACTTTGGCAGGTTGATTTCTTGCACATGTGACCATCACAAGGAAAAATGAAAATATGACTAGATAACCACTTCAACAAGGAACATATCCATGTCACCTTTTGAATTTTTGGATACACACACATCATCTAGCGGGCATTTGAAACTAGCTTTTTAAACTACCAGTTCAACACTAGACAGAATTGTCAAACCCTAGGTCAACATGAGGAGATTTTTATTTTCATCAACTTGGAGGTATGAGACACCCAATGGATATATGCCAACATTTTGATTCTGTCCAAACCAATTTCATCCTTTGAAACCTCTTTCTCTCTCTTCTGTGAACATTTTTCTGGAGTAGTGCAAATCAAGTTGGAAGGTGCTTTTGGCAGATTGATATCTTCACCCTCAGAGATGTTTTGGACAAACTAATGATATGGTTGGATGCACCACTCAAAAATATAGAGACCCATGCCCTCAGAATAATTTAAACCATCAAATATAGGAAATGGTGGGCATTTGACAAAGGTCACTTAGGCAGTTTTACCAGTAATTTTATACTTAGCATCAATTTGTGCATTTTATAGGACTAGAGCAACCTGCCTGAAACATTGTTTTGGCAGACCCATACCTTCCTCCTCAGACACTCCCAAGACAAACTGAGACCATGGTCAAGTAGACAGATCAACAAGCTATAGCATGACAAAATGGGGCAGGCATTTACCTTGACCTATGAGTATGCTGAGCATTTTCTTAAGGCCACTTGGACCAATTTTCCAAGACTTAGTCAATTTCCATAATTTCTCCAAACTGACACATCTCTATATAATTAGGTCAAATTGTAATAATGACATCATGAAGGTACTAGAAAATCATCAGGTGGATTTATATGTTCATCACCCATGCCACATCATCATATCTTTTGTCATTAATGAATACTTTTGTCATCAATGACAATTATACTCAACATTCTCCCCCTTTGTCATTGATGATAACAACAACAAAAAATTCTCTCTTTTCTTTTTCTCCATCCCCCTTTTTGACATTAATGACAAAGATTTTTAATTCTCCCCTTGTCACTATTTCTCCCCTTGTCACTATTTCTCCCCCTATCAACTATGTCCCCTTTTTTGACAAGGTTACAATCTTCATTTTATTTTAATGAAGAGAGATAACTCTCAGTTTTTTCCTGAGATATGCAAATGACTCTCTAGGTAGGGGTTTAGAAAAAATATCAGCTATTTGTTCCTTTGGGTCAACATACTCCAGTTTGACAATCTTTTGTGACACTTGCTCTCTTAAAAAGTGATATTTGATTGGAATATGTTTTGTTTTGGAGTACATGACAGGATTTTTGGATATGTTAATGGCACTTGTATTGTCACAATATATAACTATGGGATATTCATATTTTACAAGTAAATCTTCCAATGTTTGCTTCATTCAGATGACTTGTGTACAACATGATGCGGCAACAATATAGTCAACTTATGCTGTAGATAGTGAAATGGAAGATTGCTTTTTGCTTAGCCATGATACCAAGCAATTTCCTAAGTAAAATGTTGCTCCACTAGCGATTTTTCTGTCATCAATACTTCCTTCCCAATCTGCATCTCTGAATTCTTTTAGAGAAAATTTATTGTTCTTTGGATACCATAGTCCATAATCCATATTACCTTTTAGATATCTGAGAATTCTTTTTACTACAGCCACACGTGTTTCTTTTGGGGATGACTGAAATATGGAAACCAAACCTACAACCTGCATTACATCTGGTCTTGTAGCTGTTACATATAATAAGCTACCAATCATTGACCTGTACATGGTATGATCTACTTCTACGGATTTATCATCTTTGCTTAATTTACAACCAGTAACCATATGAGTACTAACAGGTTTCGATTCTTCCATTTTGAATTTTTTCAACATCTCTTTGATATACTTAGTTTGAGAGATGAAGATCCCTTTTTCTGATTGAGATACTTGTAAACCTAGAAAGAATGTTAGTTCCCCCAACATTGACATTTCAAATTCCTTCTTCATTTATGAAGCAAAGTTTATAATCGAAATTTGTAGATCACTTCCAAATATGATATCATCTACGTAGAATACAACAATGATCATATTTTTTTTTTCAAATTTTATGTACAAATTACTGTCAGTAGCCCCTCTTTTATATCCTTGTTGTTTTAAATATCTGTCAAGTCTTGAGTGTTGATGTATATGTAACTTCGGAATGTATTTCACCCATGTATTTCATCTATGTATATTGTACTCCTATAGAGATGTTATTATTCCTCTATACGGAAGTGTCGTCATTTATATTGTAAGTGTCGTAACTTATACTTGATGGGTTATTAAACCACCTTGTTGGGGTCGGCCCTATATAAGTCATGTGGGTCAAAGGGTTATTAAGACCATCCTATTGGGGGTCTTCCATGTGAGTCAAAGGGTTATTAGACCACCCGATTGGGTGTCGGCCCAGTTAGCATTGTGTTATGTGGTTAAGTTGAGGCCGACCTAGTAAAGGTTTTTAGGCAAGTCAAGTCAAGTATAAATAGAGTGCGGGAGGCACTCTATTTCATCATTCTATTCTCACACACAATATTTGGAGAGTGGTGCACTTATGGAGGAGGATAAGTTGTTGCTAGGAGATGTCTATCTCTTATGCTTGGTTTGTATCATTGCTCTATCTATCTCTGAGGAAGTTATTGGGGTTTTTCACCTTTATGGTTTTCCCCAAGTAAACTCTGTGTCTCTTGTGTGCTTGCATTATTGTGTCCATGATTGATATGTTGTAGATATGATGTACATGTTGTTCTCTCAGTTGAGATCCTATATCATATTGAAGTAAATTCTGAAAAATTAACATGGTATCAGAGCTAGCCTGAAAGAAGGCATGGTATGGCATGTATGACACTTGTTGCACTTGCAATGCTAGGGCTTGATATAGCAAAAACCAGTCATCGTAGCACTTTCGCTATAAATCCATTTTGGTGAATTTTTTGGATATGAAACTTTTACATGTCGAATATAAGATCCCCATGTACCTTTTTTCCAAAGGAAAACTTCTAATTCATTTTACTTTGTGTTTTATGATCTGTACAATCTAGGGTTTCTGCCTCTTCTAGATCTGAGTCATAAATAGGTGACCTAGGAAAAAAGGTCATAACTTGGGCTAGGAAGCTCCAAATGCAATTTCGTAAAAAATGACAGTTAGTGCATGGATATTACTTTCTCAAGTAACATTTTCAGAGACCGAAAATGAATCAGTGACACGTGGCATGCCGTACAAGTTCGCTCTCCTATTTTATCCCATAAACAGGTCACATTGCGACACTTGGAACAACTCTCTCTCAGAGAATCCAAATGAGGTAAGACCTATGGAGTTGGAAAGATGACAGGTCGGGATACCACAGGAAAGGTTTTCAGACCCTCTGGATTGAAAATTTTGCAGTTACACTAGAAACAATCAGGTACATATTTCTGTGAAAACAGAATTATTTTTTAGTACCTTTATTCATGGCTTCCAAAATTTAGGGTTTCGTAGAAAGTTGGAATTTTTGTAATCGGAGACCACGTCTAGATGATACTCATAAAAATCGAAATTTAGAGACCAATATAATATTTTTTGGTTGGGCAGAAGACCGGGCTTGATCAAACCCCAATTCGGGACTTTCATCGGAAAGATGGAAAATTAGGGCTTCTGCAAAAATTGGAATTTTTGAAATCTGTGACCATGGCTAGAAGCTCCTTAGAAAAATAGAAGCTTAGAGCTTTGGATAGAACCTTTTGGTTGGGAAGAAGGGTGGGCTTTATCAAACCCTAGTTTGAGATCCTGTCTAGAAGATCTGGAAGTTTCAAAGGCAATTTTGAGGGGTGAAACTTTGCAGTTTTCAAATTCTAAGTATACCAGCTTGATCAGCTCATCAAGGCACATCTTTCTATCCTTTCAGAAGTTTGAAATTCAAAGTTTGAATTTTTAGGGTTTCTCTGAAAAACCCTAATCCAACTCCAGATCTAGTTCCTGCAAATCAAGTGGATTGGGTTAATCCTAGAAGAGAATGGATTGGTCACCTGCATAAGTGAAGAAGTTCATGTTTCAGAGGGAGATGAGGCTAAGGCCTTACATAAGAAGATTACGAGCAATCTCGGCAGGTATGACTTACAAGTATGTTTCGAATTCTATTCATGGTTAAGTTTATGATATGTTTGTCTTCATATCATTATGGTTAGTACAACCTTGATTAATTACTAGACTTGTCGTATCACCTTAATAAAATTATGAATACATGATAGAAGATATTCATTGATTAAGGTTTTGCCATGTATGATTGTACTAATGCATTGTGATGTTGTATGAGGTTTATGTTGTTCGCTAACATGAAAGGTACACCAACAAAGACAAATCATGTTCTAGTTCAAGAACATATGATCATGGTGACATGAAGACAAAGGTTCATCCATTGCCATGGATCACATAGAAGATCTACTTACGAGGTATGTATAACTTGGTTCTATAATGGTTAGCCTATGAGATATGCAGGTTACTAGCACAAGTCATTGAAGAGAACAAGAAGACATTATGCGGGTATGTTAGACATAGCTAGCTAACATGCTAATCCAGGTATGTTTTTCCTATATCAAGTTAAAATCCTACCTTGTGATAGGATCTCTTATATAAGTATAAATGGCATGATTGATAATGATTATTCATAGGTTTGAATAATCATGGGTGTATGCATATTATGTTTCTTACCTTAATTGATGATATGACTAACCAGAAGAGTCATGAAAGTATAGGTTTGAGTAATCATGGTTTTAGGCATATTATGTTTCTTACTTTAATTTATGATATACCATAAGAGTCCTTGAATACTAATGCTTATTATTTCTGTTTGAAATGATCATGACTATACATGCTTAAGATTCTTGTGTTTTGATAGTATTGAGAATATACTAATAAATGTATGATTATGTATGAGATCTCGAGGATATCACAATAATGATACTTGTAAGCATGCATAGTGATCGAGGATGGATATAAGTTCAAGGACAAGTAATCCTTGAAGCAAAGATCAAGAGGGAGCACACTCCAGTAGTTTCTGCAAGGATGCAGATATTCAAAGGGAGTCAACCACTTCTCACAATACACATCAAAATGGAGTTGCAAAGATTCAGAGGGAGTCCACCCAACAACCAAACAAAGATAAGTATTTGAATTGTCAGTTCTTACATATTTGTTTGCTTAAATAATGTTTTTCAATAATGTATATGCTTATGTTCCTAGACTTAGGTTGTGTATTATGCATATTAGAATAATTGCATTAATGAACAGTATACTACTAATATGCATGTGATGGGTAAGTGGCCTATGGCACTGTAAAACATTCCATTGTTACTTATCTAGAATGAAACCTCTTTGCTCACATGTTGGGAGTAGTACAAACTCTTAACAATGTTCTGGTAGAGATTCAAATGCATCTAGAAAGTTACAGGATATGGATGAATGTTGTATTGAAGCATTGGCTAAAATAATTACATGACTATATGACATATTTCTTTATGTGTAAGAATTTGTTCTGAAAACTATGAGATGTTTCTAATCATGCAATTTAACTTGTTTTGTAGGAAAGATCGTATACCATCACCTAAAAAAGAAGGACTACAACATTTGTTCGGCAATAAAGTTATCTATTGAAGATATTGAAGTTCCCAGGATTCGGGAAGAATTCCATGATCGAGGAGTACCATTCGATCATGAAGAATGATATTTGGGTTGCGGTCCCAAGACCTTAAGGGAAGTCTGTTGTGACTTCCAAATGGATCTATAAGATCAAGCATGCTATAGGTGGCAGCATAGAGACTTTTGTTCCTGTAGCTAGATCCACTTCCATCAGATCAATACTTGCTCTGGCTGCAGTGATGAAATGGAAGATACACCAGATGGATGTCAAGACAGCTTTCTTGAATGGTGTAGTCGAAGAGGAAGTGTATGTGGAGCAGCCACTCGGGTTTGAGACACATGACTGAGAGTCACATGTGTGCAAACTGAAGAAAGCCCTGTATGGTTTGAAACATGCAACCAGGACCTGGTATGTTAGGATAGATGGCTTTCTATCTAGTTTGGGCTTTACCAAGAGTAAAGCGGATTCCAACCTTTACTACAAGGTTGAGGAAGGCAATCCAGTGATACTACTTTTGTATGTGGATGACCTGTTTGTTACAGGTGAGGATAGATTGATTTTCGACACGCAGCAGAAGCTTGCTGCTGAGTTCGAGATGAAGAACTTGGAGCTGATGCACTGCTTTCCAAGCATGGAGGTGTGGCAGAGTGCAGATGGAATATTCCTTGGATAAGGGAAGTATGCAGTAGAGATCCTGAAGAGGTTCAGGATGATGAACTGTAAGGCCATGGCCACACCTATGGCATCGAACCTGAAGCTTCTGTGTGATGCTTCATTTGAGCCTGTTGATGTCACTATGTATCGTCAGATGATTGGGTCCTTGATGTACCTAACGAACACGAGACCATATATTTGCTTTGTGGTGAACACTTTAAGCTAGTTCCTGACGGATCCGAAGAGTGTTCACCTGGTTGCTGTAAAGCATATTCTGAGGTATCTGAAGGGTACAATTGATTATGGGCTCAAGTATGATGCGAATCAAAAGTTTAACCTGCAGGGTTATGTTGATTCATATTGGGTAGGCATTGCTGCAGATAGGAAGAGCACTTCTGGGTGCTGCTTCAGTATGGGATCAGGTGTGATCTCTTGGTTTAGCAGGAAGCAGTCCTGCATAGCACTAAGTACAGCTGAAGTAGAATATGTTGCAGCTTGTTCAGCTAGTTGTGAGGTAGTATGGCTTCGGAAGCTACTGTCTGAGTTATTTGATCTCCCACTGGAGGCTACTGGTATCTTTTGTGACAATCATATTTGTGTGAAGCTATCTGATAATCCGGTGTTCCACAACAGGTCGAAACACATTGAGATCAAATATCACTATATCAGGGATATGGTGCAGAGAGGACCAGTGAAGCTCCTGTATGTTGCGACAAATGAGCAGGTTGCAGATGTGCTGACGAAGCCACTAGCCAGAGTGAAGTTCGAGTACTTTAGAGAGAGTCTTGGTGTTCTTCAGATTGATGACACTTCGAGGAAGAAGTGATGGAAAAATTTGTAGGAGCCATTCCAAGCATGGTGAGAGGAGGATCCTTCCCATGGCTGTGGATGTAAGTGCTCGATGATGAGCATCAGGATAATGCTCCAGTTACTACTCTGTATATGCATCAGGTGGATGTTGGAGATGATCAGTTGGATCATTTATATGTATATGTATGTACGCATCATGTTGGATGTTGTATATGATCAGTTGGATCATTTATATATATGTATGTACGCATCATGTTGGATGTTGGATATGATCAGTTGGATCATGTGTATGTATCTGTAGATGTATCAGATGGATACATTGTATGATCAGGTAGATCACTTATGTTGATATGTATCAGGTATGATCAGGTGGATCATGTATTTGTATATGTATCAGGTGGATACATTGTATGATCAGGTAGATCATGTATGATGATATCTATCAGGCAAATACTATGTATGCATCAGGTGGATGCATTGTATGATCAGGATGATCATGGATGACAAGCTTCAGGATGTTGCTCCATATATGCATCAGGATGATGCAGTGATGAGTATCAGGACGATACTCTAGATGATATGCATCAGAATGATGCTATGATGATGATCAGGATGATCATATGTATCAGGTGGATACATTACATAATCAGTTGGATTATGTGTGATGAGTTCTGAAGACACAGATGCACAGTGCCTTTCCGACATGGTGGTAGATGTGTTCTCCCATGTGCGTTGATGTAAGTGCAGAGCCTTTCCGACATGGTGGAAAATGTGTTCTCCCATGTGCGTTGATGTAAGTGAGAGCCTTTCTAACATGGTGGTAGATGTGTTCTCCCATGTGCGTTGATGTAAGTGCAGAGCCTTTCCGACATGGTGGTAGATGTGTTCTCCCATGTGCGTTGATGTAAGTGTAGTGCCTTTCCGACATGGTGGTAGATGTGTTCTCCCATGTGCGTTGATGTAAGTGCAGAGCCTTTTCGACATTGTGGCAGATGTGTTCTCCCATGTGCGTTGATGTGAGTGCTGATCCTTTCCCGGATGGTCAGAGGAAAGTCCTTCCATGCTGGTGAGTGTAAGTGTTGTGTTGTGTGCATCTGGACTATGCTTCGTGGATGATGATCAGTATGATTATGAGTATCAGGATGATACTCCGTGGTCGTGGACAGGTTGTGCAGTTACATGTAAAAGATCCTGGGAGATCCTATAGGTTGAGCAGTATGCTCGTAATCAGTCCTGGGATGCTCTTTCGAGGTTTTGTTGATGCATGTAATCAGTCCTGAGGATTCCACAGTATGGCCAATGATGATGAAGACCTGCAGGTGGTGGGCCTACATCCAATATGAAAAAGGACTAGCTCTGTAGAACTTTCTATGACGAGTAGAATCAGAGATTGATTGAGATAGCAATAGCCGTGATGATGATCATGATTCGTTGATGATGATCCAGAGAAGAAGACTTGTGCTAGCAGATCTGTGTCGAGAAATACCTTCTTAGTTAAGAGGGAGTGTTGATGTATATGTAACTTCAGAATGTATTTCACCCATGTATTTCATCTATGTATATTGTACTCCTATAGAGATGTTATTATTCCTCTATATGGAAGTGTCCTCATTTATATTGTAAGTGTCGTAACTTATACTTGATGGGTTATTAGACCACCTTGTTGGGGTCGGCCCTGTATAAGTCATGTGGGTCAAAGGGTTATTAAGACCACCCTATTGGGGATCGGCCATGTGGGTCAAAGGGTTATTAGACCACCCTATTGGGTGTCGGCCCAGTCAGGATTGAGTTATGTGGTTAAGTTGAGGCCGACCTAGCAAAGGTTTTTAGGCAAGTCAAGTCAAGTATAAATAGATTGCGGGAGGCACTCTATTTTATCATTCTATTCTCACACACACTCGTTGGAGAGTGGCACACTTTTGGAGGAGGAGAAGCTGCTGCTAGGAGATGTCTATCTCTTATGCTTGGGTTGTATCATTGCTCTATCTATCTCTGAGGAAGTTATTGGGGTTTTTCACCCTTATGGTTTTCCCCAAGTAAATTCTATGTCTCTTGTGTGCTTGCATTATTGTGTCCATGATTGATATGTTGTAGATATGTTGTACATGTTGTTCTCTCAGTTAAGATCCTAGATCAGATTGAAGTAAATTCTGAAAAATTAACATTGAGAACCATGCTCTTGGGGCTTGGTTAAGACCATAGAGTGCCTTCTTAAGTTTGCAAACATAATCTCTATTTTTTATTAAGAGAAAACCTTAAGGATGCTCTACATATACTTCTTCTTCAAGTTCTCCATTAAGAAATGGTGATTTTACATCCATTTGATATAATTTGAAGTTCTTGTAGCATGCAAAGGCTAAGAACATTCTAATGGCTTCAAGTCTTTCCACAGGTGTAAAGGTTTCTTCAAAATCAACACCTTCTACTTGAGCATATCCCTTGCATACTAATATGGCCTTGTTCCTTATCACATGACCATCCTCATTGAACTTGTTTTTAAAAATCCATTTGGTCCCAATGACATTCATGTCCTTAGGTATTGGGACAAGTTCCCAAGTTTGGCTCTTTTCTATTTGATCAAGTTCATCATTCATAGCATTGATCCAATACTCACTTTTGCAAGATTTTTTAAATTTTTTAGGTTTAACTATCGAAATCAGTGCTTGTTCTTCATCATAAAACAATTTTCTCCTTGTTTGAACTCCTGAATTTTTGTCACCAATAATCTGACTTTCAGGCTGATTCTTTTGTACTCGTCTAGATGGTGTTTTTGTGTCTGATCTGGGGGAGTCTTCATTCTCTTATTTTTCTTCTTATTCCTTTTCAAGAGTATCTTCTTCTTGTTAACTTTCTTCTTTTTCTTCATCATCAGTTTCTTCAACATCCACATTTTCTTGGATTTGTATCCTTCTTGGTTTAGTGTCATCTATAGTTACATTTGCACTTTCCATGATCTTGTGCAATCTTAGATTATAACATATGTATGCTCTTTTGGTGGAAGAATATCCCATAAATATGCCTTCATCTGTTCTAGAGTCAAACTTCCCTAGATTATTATCATCTTGTTTTATGTAGCACTTAATTCCAAAGACTCTAAAGTATTTAACTGTAGTTGGTCTTCCACGCCATAACTCATAAGGAGTTTTGTCACTATTTAGTCTGAGTTGTCATCTTTTTTGTACATAGACAATTGTATATACTACTTCTCTCCAATAGCCACCAGGAAGTTTTGCTTCATTTAGCATAGTTCTAGCTGCATCTTGAATAGTCATGTTTTTCCTCTCAACCACTCCATTTTGTTGAGGAGTTCTGAGGGCTGAAAATTGTCTCTTGATTCCACGAGTTTCACAAAACTCATTGAAGTCATTTGAGGTGAACTCAACACCATTATCTTATCTTAGACACTTAATCTTGATATTAGCTTCATTTTCAACAAGTGCTTTGAAGGATTTGAACTTCATAAAAGATTCTGATTTTTCTTTAAGAAATACCACCCAAGTCATCCTTGTATAATCATCAATCAATAACATGAAGTAATATTCACCTTGAAAGCTTTTAGTCCTTGTAGGTCCACAAATATCAGTGTGAATTATTTCTAATGGCTGAGAGGTTGTATGCTCTTTGACCTTGTAGCTTGTTCTTGTTTTGCTTCCCATGAAGATAGTGTCTACAAACATGGTTTGGTGGTTTTATGATCTTTGGTAAATTTCTTACAGCTCCCATCTTACTAACTTTTACAAGATTGTCGAAGTTCAAATGTCCCATCCTTCTATGCCATAGTAAAATTTCATCAATTTGACTCATATGACATTGTTCTTCATTTTCTATAATATACACATTACTTGGAGTTCTCACAGCAATCCCAACAATTTTTCCTGAATCTTTTTTTCTGATTTCACACTTTTTGGAATCGAATATACATATGTGTCCTTGACTACATGTTTGGCTTACACTTAAAATATTTGGTTTTAAAACTTTTACAAGACATTTTCAGCTTTCATCTTTTCGTTAAGAGCCACTGTACCCTTCCCAATTATTTTAGAGGATATGTTATCTCCAAAGGTGACTTTTCCTTTTTGATTTCTTTTTAGATTTATAAATTTATGTGGGTCTCATGTCATATGTTTTGAACATCCACTATCTACATGCCATATATTTTGTTTTTATGTTGCACATAGAGCTATTGAACATTTCAAATCTTCCTTTTTCTTCCAAACCTTCTTTTCTCCATTGTCTTGGGGTTTTCGTGTATCATTCTTCATATGTATCACCAGTTTACAATTTCTAGCTATATGTCCTAGATTACAGTCACATTTGTAGCATTCTATACTATAACTATGAAGGGGAGAAAAATAGTTGTAGCTTTTTCCTTTTGGATTACTTCTGGTGCCATTCTTCTTATACCATAAATAATGTGATGTACGACCTTTCCTAATAGGAGCATTTAATTTAGAATTTCTAGCTATATGTCCAAAGTTGTTACAGGCATAAAAATTTCCCAAAAAGAGTTGGTGATGTTTACTTGGCACATTTTCTGTCCTGCCTTGAAGGTGAGCAAATTTTTTACTGTGATCCTTTACAACTGGTTTCATAAGTGCATCATCATAACTCTTTTTATTTCCTTCTTTGTTCATGAAGGGGGATTGTTCCAACTTCTTTCCTTTATCATAACCTAGTCCAGTTTTATTGCTACATGATATTTAACAGCTTAGGATGTCATCTAGAAATTTTGAGATGGCCTTAAATCTTGATTGAAATAACTCTTCATAGGTATTCTTTCTAAACATGCTTAATTCAACTTCGAGTTTTTCTAATTTTTCTTCTTGTTCCTTGAGCTGCTTTTCTAGATGGTCCTTTTCTTCAAAAGTTTTCTGAAGCTGACTTTTTAAGTTAATAGTAAATCCTTCTAATTCTTCAACAACACTTTTAAGTTCTGTTTTGAAATTTGCTATGCCTTCTTCATCTTCTTTATGTTCTACTCCCATGAATATAACTTATGCTTCTTCATCTTCACTGGACTCACTCTCATCCATGGAATAAAAGGTCTTCTTTTTGTTTTTCTTGAAGTTATCAGGGAACTCACTTTCTTCTTCTTGTTTTGGATAAGGACATTTGGTAGCAAAGCGACTAATTCCCCCATAGTTTAAACATTTCAAAGGCAATTTCCCTTTGAAATTACCAGTACCTCTCTTAAGATTTTTAACTAGAAGTGCTTCTTCATCATCAGACTCTTCTACTTGAGGTTTTGTTTTAGATTTCTTATCTATTTTTTATGCTTTAAAAGCTGCTTCCTTCTTTTGATAATTGTCTTTCCCAATCCTCATTTCATAAGTTATAAGAATTCCATTTACCTCATCCATGGTGAGTTTGTCAATATTTTCTCTATCTTCTAGTGTGGAAATCTTTGGATTGTAAATCATTGGAAGTGATCTTAGAACTTTTTCAACTATTTCTTTTTCTTTCAATTCTTCTCCTATCCCTTGAATTGCATTCACAATTTAATCAATTCTCTCAAAGTATTCTCAAATGTTTTCTTCTTCCTTCATTTTTAGACTTTCAAATTGGGTTTTAAAAGTCTATAGTTTTTCCCTTTTTACCTTGGTGTCTCCTTCATAGCTAGTCTGCAATTTGTCCCAGATTTCCTTTGCTTTCTTACAATTCATCACTTTGGCAAAGATTGTTCTCGATATTCCTGCTAAGATTGCATTAATAGCTTTGGCATTGCTTCCAAAATTTTTAATTCCTTCAATATCTGTAGGAGGCTCTTTGGGATATGTGTACCCTGTTTCTATAGACATCCAAACATCCAAACATCCAAACCAAGAGACATTATATAGATAATCATCCTGATGCTCCAGAAAGCATAATCTTGTCCATTGAATAAAGGAACCTTGGAGGACACTTTTACTCGATTATCCATAGTGATAAAATATTTCTCTTCAAGTGTTTAAACTTTTAATGAAGAGCCTACTCTGATACCAATTCTTGGAATATCAAGCAATACAGAGAGAGGGGGGGTGAATCAATATTAGGCTATCTTTTAAAATTTTATTACATTTAAAATAGAATCAACAAAGAAGATAGAACACACAATATTATCGTGGAAGCTCAATTGGAAAACCACCAATTCTTTCTATTACTGCAAAATTATATTTACAAATATTTTGTATGCTCCAACTTGCTGGATGCACCAACACCCAAATTCTCAGCTACAACTGAAGGATGCACCAACACCCAAATTCTCAGCTACAACTGAAGGATGCACCAACACCCAAATTCTCAGCTATAATTGAAGGATGCACCAAGACCCTATTTTGTCAGCTCCAACTGACAGGATGCTACAACACCCTTAGCAGGATGCAACCTGCACTAGCACCACCCTTCCACCCTATTTGACTTTTTTCAGATTTACATATCTTCTTTCATTCTGTCACTCCATTGGTCTCGGTATGTTCTTGTTGTTCCTTCAACTTGGACTCTCGAGAAATATTCCTTCCAACTCAAATGCCTGTTTATATATTATCTATCTAATCCTTTAATAATTGCATCTCTTCAATCTGAGCTCGTGTCTTTTCATACTCGTGCCTTTTCAAAAATATTAATTTTATGTTTATTAATTAAACAATAAGCCCTGCGTGTTTTTTCCTTACCTTTATTTAATCCTTGTTCTATTAACTGCCTGAGAAATATTCTTATTTAAATCCCCGTCTTGTGTGGACATCTGAAAAACCTATTTAACAAATATTATTTAAGCTTAGCGTTGGCATACTCACATATGGTTTTTCTTCAGTTTGGAAGGTCAATTTTTCGCACGTGTGAGCACCAAATAAGAACCTGGCACCATGGCTAGATGGATAGATTTCCAAAGAATAGATCCACACGTTTGGATGGATTTATCTGGACAACCAAAACTTCTAGCGTGCATTCCAAATGGCCCCTCAACCTTCATTTTTCAACATTTGCACAAATTTCATTTGTTCTTAATATGCAAAACAAGATTTTTCTCACCTTGGCAGGTTGATTTCTTGCACATGTGACCATCATAAGGAAAACTAAAAATATGGCTGGATAACCACTTTAACAAGGAACATATCCATGTCACCTTTTGAATTTTTTGATACACACACATCATCTGGCGAGCATTTGAAACTAGCTTTTTAAACTACCAATTCAACACTTAAACAGAATTGTCAAACCCTAGGTCAACATGAGGAGATTTTTATTTTCATCAACTTGGAGGTATGAGAAACCTAATGGATAGAGGCCAAAATGTTGATTCTATCCAGACCAATTTCATCCTTTGAAACCTCTTTCTCTCTCTTCTGCGGGCATTTTTCTGGAGTAGTGCAAATCAAGTTGGATGGAAGGTACTTTTGGCAGACTGATATCTTCACCCTCGGAGACACTTTGGACAAACTAATGATATGGTTGGATGAACCACTCAACAATATAGAGACCCATACCCTCAGAATAATTTAAACCATCAACTATAGGAAACGAAGGGCATTTTACAAAGGTCACTTAGGCAGTTTTACCAATAATTTTATACTTTGACAATTTGTGCATTTTATAGGACTAGAGAAACCTACCTGAAACACTGTTTTGGCAGACATATAAGTTCCTCCTAAGACACTTTCAAGACAAACGGAGACCATGGTCAGGTAGACAGATCAACATGCTACATCCTGACAAGATGGGGTGGGAATTTACCTTGACCTATGAGGTACGACGGGCATTTTCTTAAGGCCACTTGGACCAATTTTCCAACACTAAGTCAATTTCCATAATTTCTCCAAACTGACACATCTCTATATAATTAGGTCAAATTGTAATAATGACATCATGAAGGTACTAGAATATCATGAGGTGGATTTGCATGTTTATCACTTATGCCACATCATCATATCATCATATCTTTTGTCATTAATGAATACTTTTGTCATCAATCACAATTATACTCAACATTCTCCCCCTTTGTCATTGATGACAACAACTAAAAAAATTCCTTTTTTTTTCTCTCCCCCTTTTTGACATTAATGACAAAGATTCTTAATTCTCCCCTTGTCACTATTTTTCCCCCTGTCAACTATGTCCCATTTTTTTGACAAGGTTACAATCTTCATTTTATTTTAATGAAGAGAGATAACTCTCAGTTTTTGCCTAAGGTATGAAAATGAATCTCTAGGAAGGGGTTTAGTAAAAATATCAGCTATTTGTTCCTTTGGGTCAACATACTCCAGTTTGATAGTCTTTTGTGAAACTTGCTCTCTTAAAAAGTGATATTTTATTGGAATATGTTTTGTTTTGGAGTGCATGATAGGATTTTTGGATATGTTAATGGCACTTGTATTGTCACAATATATAACTATGGGATCTTCATATTTTACAAGTAAATCTTCCAATTTTTGCTTCATCCAGATGAATTGTGTAAAACATGATGCAGCAACAATATACTCAGCTTCTGCTGTAGACAGTGAAATGGAAGATTGCTTTTTGCTTAGCCATGATACCAATCAATTTCCTAAGTAAAATGTTGCTCCAGTAGTGCTTTTTCTGTCATCAATACTTTCTGCCCAATCTGCATCTCTGAATGATTTTAGAGAAAAGTTATTTTTCTTTGGATATCATAGTCCATAATCCATAGTACCTTTTAGATATCTGAGAATTCTTTTTACTGCGGCCACATGCGTTTCTTTTGGGGCTGACTGAAATCTGGCAACCAAACCTACAGCCTGCATTACATCTGGTCCTATAGCTATTACATATAATAAGCTACCAATCATTGACCTGTACATGGTATGATATACTTCTAAGGATTCATCATCTTTGCTTAATTTACAACCAGTAACCATAGGAGTACTCACAGATTTTGATTCTTCCATTTTGAATTTTTTCAACATCTCTTTGATATACTTAGTTTGAGAGATGAAGATCCCTTTTTTCTAATTGAGATACTTGTAAACCTAGAAATAATGTTAGTTCCCCCAACATTGACATTTCAAATTGTTTCTTCATTTCTAAAGCAAAGTTTACAGTCAAAATTTGTAGATCACTTCCAAATATGATATCATCTACGTAGACTACAACGATGATCATATTTTTGTTTTCAAATTTTATGTACAAATTACTGTCAGTAGCCCCTCTTTTATATCCTTGTTGTTTTATATATTTTTCAAGTCCTAAGAACCATGCTCTTGGGGATTGTTTAAGACCATAGAGTGCCTTCTTAACTTTGCAAACATAATATCTATTTTCTGTTAAGAGAAAACCTTTAGGTTGTTCTACATATAATTCTTCTTCAAGTTCTCTATTAAGAAATGCTGATTTTACATCTGTTTGGGTACACAGGGTACTCCCAAAAGATCGAACACCTAGAGAAACCACTTCACACAAATAGATCACAGATCGATACACCGATGTTTTGACGTGGTTTAAACCCTCAAGAGGGAAACACTCCACAGCCCTGGCCAAATAGCTTCTACGGAGCAATTTATTATGCAAAGAAATAAAGTTACAAATGAGCTTCTCATAATCGATCAACTAGACAATGACCCTCCATGCTCTTTAAATATAGCTCACGGACCAATCGAGTGTTAAGCCACGGATCAAGGTTAGGTATGATCTAAGAGAAGTTGAGCCGTCAGATCACTCTATGTCTAGAACATATCGTGAACGTCGGTTTAAATATTTACAAATGCATACTAAAGAAACACTTTTCCTAACAGATATATTCCACAAGTTGATCTTAACTAACTCCTAAGTGTCTAAATATCCTAACATCCCCCCTTAAGAACAACTTAGGATAGGATTGAAGGATTTACAAAAGTGACACTATTAGAAGAAGGAAGGAGGCATTAGAGCCTATCCCCCCTTCATGACAAACTCCTGAACTCCTAACATAGATTGAAGTTTAGAAAACTTCGCTTCTGTAAGGGACTTGGTGAAGATGTCTGCAACTTCATCATCTGTAGGACAAAAGAGCACTTCAAGAACATGATCATGAACAAGATTTCTGATGAAGTACATATGTAGCTCAATGTGTTTGTTGCGTTGATGTAGGACTAGATCTTTGGAAAGCTTGATGGAATTTTGATTGTCGCACCAAAGTGGAGTAGGCTACTGCTACTCGAATCCAAACTCTGAAAAGATCTGTCGAAGCCATAAAGCTTCTTGACTGGCATTAACTGGGGCTCGATATTCTGCCTCTGCTGAAGAAAGAGAAAGAGCTTGTTGTTTCTTACAAGCCCAAGTGATAGGTCCAAGTCCTAGAATGAAAACATAACCTGCAGTAGACTTTCAATCATCAGAATCATCGGCCCAATCTAAATCAGTGAAACCAACCAACAAAGGTTCCCCCCTTGTACTGTAATAAATCCCAAACTGAATTGTACCTCGAATATATCGAAGTATTCTTTTCACTGCTTTCCAGTGACTTTCATGAGGTGTTTGCATATAACGGGAAACACAACCAATGTCAAAGGAAAGGTCAGGACGAGAATGAGTCAAGTATAAGAGACTACCAACAAGCTAACGATACAAGGTGGCATCTACTTCAGGTGAAGTACAAGTGGCAGAAAGTTTGACTCCAGACTGGAGGGGAGAAGGGGTTGGTGTACAATATTCCATGTGAAAGCGATGAAGAAGGTCACAAGCATACTTAGACTGAGAAAGAAAGATTCATTCTTTGGTTTGCAGGACTTGGAGACCAAGAAAATAATGCAAATGTCCTAAGTCTGACATTTCAAAATTTTGCTTAAGACTGGATTTCACATGGGTTAAAAGCTGAGGGTCACTACCAGTAAGAATAAGGTCATCAACATATAGAACAAGTATGATGAGATGGTTTCCTACTTTCTTGGTATAGACATTGGGGTCAGAATGGCATCTAAAAAAACCAGTGTCAAGGAGAAAGCTATCCATTTTGGCATACCAAGCTCTAGGAGCTTGCTTAAGGCCATATAAGGATTTCTTAAGGCGACAGACAAGGCTAGAGTTATTCTGAACATAGCTAGGAGGTTGTTCCATGTAAATTTCCTCGTGCAAATCACCATGTAAGAAGGAAGACTTGCCATCCATTTGATGGACTTCCCAGTTATGTAAGGCTGCAAGGGAAAGAACAAGGTGGATGGAGTTCATTTTTGTGATGGGAGCAAAGGTTTCATTGTAGTCAATCCCTTCAACTTGGGAAAAACCTTTGGTAACTAACCTTGCCTTAAGTCTTTCAACACTTCCATCGGATGCATACTTAGTTCTGTAGACCCATTTACATTTGACAAGTTTTCTTCCTTTTGGAAGAGGTACAAGATCCCAAGTATCGTTCGCCATTAAGGAACAATATTCTTCATCCATAGCTGCATCCCAATCTGGATTTCTTGAAGCTTCTGCAAAAGTTTCTGGTTCATGATTCTTAGAAACTTGAGCCAAAACAGAAGAGGCTCGCTGAAACTAAGAACGTGTTCGACGTTGATCTCTAGGATCACCGGAAAGATCACCAGCTGCTTCACATGTTGAATGGACCCATCGAGGAAGCACTTGAGCTGATGAAACTGGAGGAACATGAGCAGGAAGAGGTGGATTTTCATCCTCACTATCATCATCAGAAATTGGAGTTGGAAACCTGTCAAGGAAGTTGGAAGAATAAGAAGGCACAATCGTCGAATCAAGCTCGTAGGCCAAAGATGGCACAATCGTCGAGTTAGGCTTGCAGGCCAAGAGATTTTCATCAAATTTAACATCTCTTCTAATGATTACATCATGAGAATGTGGTTGAAGAAGCCTATAACTTTTTATATCTTCAGAATATCCAATAAATATGCACTTTTCACTTTTAGGTTGCAATGCTTTTTGTTTTTCATCCGGAATGTGAGCCCATGCTTCACTACCAAACACACAAAAGTTACTTACATCTAGTTTAATTTTATTCCATGCTTCTTCCGATGTGATACCTTGTAAAGCTTTAGTGGGGGTGTGATTAACTATGTAATTTGCACAATTTATGGCTTCATCCCAAAATTGAAGACTTAGTCCCTTAGATTAGATCATACAATTAGCCATTTCTTTTAAAGTGTGATTCTTCTGTTCAGCTACACCATTTTGTTGTGGTGTATATGGAACAGTGTGTTGTTGTTGGATTCCTTGTTCAATGCAGAAAGTAGTGAACTTTTTGTTAACATATTCTCCTCCATTGTCATATCTTAACTTAATAATTTGATGACCAAATTGTTTTTCAACAAGGGCCTTGTAGGACAAGAACATGTTAAATACTTCGCTCTTAATTTTTAGGAAATAAACCCAAGTGCGTCTGGAGTAATCATCAATGAAAGTTAAGAAATATTTGAAACCAGAAAATGAAGCAGAAGGAAGAGGACCACAAAATTCACTATGCCAAAGCTCCAAGGGAACCGAGGCGTGCCAAGAGGCACGTTTGTCAAAAATGTCTCAATGATGTTTTCCAAGTACACAACCAGAACAAACACCATCCCTACAAGATACAATCGGAAGACCTATCACCATATTGTCTTTACATAGTTGTTGCAATGAGCGATAATTTAAGTGACCAAATCGCTCATGCCAAAGTTTGCTCAAGTTATCACTATGAGCAACAAAAACTGAAGGAAAAGGTGATGACCCAAAGTTGTTAAATTTGTACAACCTGGTAATATCATCAACAATTCCGGTAGCTAGGACATTTTAAGGATCTTTAAAATCCTTGATTACAATTTGGTGAAGTGTAAATGTCACAGTTTTACCTTCACTAGAATGAGTGATTTGATAGACTGATAACAAATTGCAGGAAATTCTTGAAACACATATTACATCACTAAAATGACCATTATCTACTGGAACTATTCCAGATCCTACAACACTTAGAGATCTATCATCACCAACAAATATTTGTTTGGTGTTACATTCATGCATAGTAGAAAACATGGCTTGATCCTTAGCCATATGATAAGATGCTCCATAATAAATGAGCCATTCCTTTGAAGTAGAAGAAGAAGATGCATTATAAGAATAACCAGAAGCATAAAGTGCATGTCAATGAGAGGTAGATTCTGAAGGTGAATCTAGGCTGATGTGGTGCTTCTTCATTGTTGCTTCCAAGGCTGTCATCTTCTTGAAACACTTAGATTCATCATGATTATCTTTTCTGCAATAGTTGCAATGACGCTCAGTCTTCTTTCCTTTTGGCTTGGATCCTTTGTCATTTTTTAAAGAAGGAGTTGACTGAGAGGGTTTGGAACCCTTGTTGAACTTATTATTGCAAAAATTTTGCTTCTTGGGAGGCTTGGACTTTTCTATCTGGTGGGACAATAAGGCTTTCCCAGATGTATTTACATTGTTAATTATTCCAAGATGGATGAGCTTATCTTGCTCTCTAATCAAGGAATAACAAAAGGATTCAAAACTAGGCTCTTGATAGCTAGCTGCAGTCAAGGATTCTTTCATGGAGTAAAATGTAGATACAAATACAGAATATGCAGGTCCAAGTTTTGAAAGAATATGATAAATGCATTGTTTGTCTTCCCTCTTAATCTTGAATTCTTCACATAAGAGTTTAAGAGTTTTGTACTTAGATATATTAAATTGAATGCATGAAAAATCACTTGGATTTAAAGAAATCAACTCATTTTCGAGTTGATGACCTTGAATTTCATTATGTTTACCAAACACAGATTCCAACTTGTCCCAAGCAGCATCAGGTTCATCAATTTCAGATATGTGGAATTGCAAATCAGTAGATATTGACATCTCAATCAATCCACGAGCTTCGTCACATATATTTGCCCATTTTATTTTCTTATCATCATCAGTGGGTTCTGTTTCTTTCCCTGAGGTAATTTTGAAAAGTCCCCTACTTCGTAGAACATCCTCCATATGAGATTTCCATGAGAAATAGTTGAAACTGGTAAGTAGAATATCACAAGGGGTGGCCAATTGTAAATAAGGGCTGTAAAATAGAAACCAATAGTCTAGATGTGAAGAGCTCGAAACAATAGGCGGTTTCAAAAAAAACAGCACTAAAAACTAACTCTGTATGATGAAGTTATGCTTGAACAAAGAAAATGTTGAAGTTGTCCCCAATAATGATGTGCCAGCTACAGAATGTCTAGCAAAAAAAAAGGAACCCCCCTCTTCCCAAGATGAACCTTTGAAAATCACTATACAAGAAAGTTGCTTTAAGTGAATCACTTTTGTAAAATAAGTGATTTCACTTTTACAATGATGTTACTTTAAATAGTGCAGCAATAAAAAGGAACTTAAGTGACCCACTTTTTATTTTTATTTTTTATTATTTAAGTGAGATGCACTTTTACAATAAAGTAACTTGAAAATAGAAATTGTATGCACTTTGTTTAAAAGTAACTTAATAAGGCTTGAACTCAAGACCTATTATGGAATAAAACAACTTTGAATCAAGTGAGCTATTGTTAAAAGGTACGTAAAAGAAGGGAAGGAGGAAGGGGCTTTTTTTTTTTTACTCTTCTCTCTTGGTTTCCGTGCTTGCCTCTTTTCCCCACCTTGGGGTTAGATTTCGTTAGCTTTCCCAAAAATTCTACGTTTTCTCTCTGTTTCTAATTTGCCGAGATCGCGCAAGGTGCACGGCAAAGAGCATGCGCAGCTGAGAAAAACCCTTCCCTTTCTGTTTCTGATTCGCCGAGATCACACAAGGTGCATAGCAAAGAGCATACGTAGACAAGGAAAGCAACAAACCGAAACTAAAAAAATCTAATAATAAAAACTGGTAAAATATGAGATATTTTTAAAAAAATTAAAAAACGTCACTGTAACATTATACCTTCAGATCTGATGAAATACACGTTTCTGAAGCAACCGGGAACCATTTTAGATCAAACGAAAACTATTTCCCAATGGAAATGGTGCTCTGGACGCATGGAACACCTCTCACAACCCATAAATGTATAGAAACTCCAGAACCAAAAACCCTTTCAAGTTTCGGCAACAACAGTTCAAGATCTAGATCATAACCGGAAGTAGCTCTTCATAAAAGCTCTGATACCTTTTTCGGGTACACAAGGTACTCCCAAAAGACCGAACACCTAGAGCAACCACTTCATACAAACAGATCACAGATCGATACATCGATGTTTTGACGTGGTTTAAACCCTCGAGAGGGAAACACTCCACAGCTCCGGCCAAATAGCTTCTACGGAGCAATTTATTATGCAAAGAAAGAAAGTTACAAATGAGCTTCTCATAATCGATCAACTAGACAATGACCCTCCATGCTCTTTAAATAGATCTCATGGACCAATCGGGTGTTAAGCCATGGATCAAGGTTAGGTATGATCTAAGAGAAATTGAGTCGTCAGATCACTCTATGTCCAGAACATATCGTGACCGCTAGATTAAATATTTACAAATGCATACTAAAGAAACACACTTTTCCTAACAGATATATTACACAAGTTGATCTTAACTAACTCCTAACTAAGTGTCTAAATATCCTAATAACATCCATTTGATAAACTTTGAAGTTCTTGTAGCATGCAAAGGCTAAGAACATTCTAATGGCTTCAAGTCTTTCCACAGGTGCAAAAGTTTCTTCAAAATCAACACATTCTACTTGAGCATATCCCTTGCATACTAGTCTAGTCGTGTTCCTTATCACATGACCATCCTCATTGAACTTGTTTTTAAAAATCCATTTGGTCCCAACGAAATTCATGTCCTTAAGTCTTGGGACAAGTTCCCAAGTTTGGCTCTTTTCTATTTGATCAAGCTCATCATTCATAACATTGATCCAATCCTCACTTTTGCAAGCTTCTTTAAAGTTTTTAGGTTCAACTATCAAAAGCAGTGCTTGTTCTTCATCATAAAACAATTTTCTCCTTGTTTGAACTCCTGAATTTTTGTCACCAATAATCTGACTTTCAAGATGACTCTTTTGAACTCATCTGGATGGTGTTTTTGTGTCTGATCTGGGGGAGTCTTCATTCTCTTAATTTTTATTCTTCTTCCTTTTCAAGAGTATCCTCTTCTTATGAACTTTCTTCTTTTCTTCGTTATCTATTTCATCATCATTTTCTTCAACATCCACATTTTCTTGGATTTGTATCCTTCTTGGTTTAGTGTCATCTATAGTTACATTTGCACATTCTATGATCTTGTGCAATCTCAGATTATAACATCTGTATGCTCTTTTGGTGGAAGAATATCCCATAAATATGCCTTCATCTATTCTAGAGTCAAACTTCCCTAGATTATCATCATCTCATTTTATGTAGCACTTGCTTCCAAAGACTCTAAAGTATTTAACTGTAGCTGGTATTCCAAACCATAACTCATAAGGATTTTTGTCACTATTTACTCTGAGTTGTCCTCTTTTTTGTACATAGATAGTTGTATATACTGCTTCTCTCCAATAGCCACCAAGAATTTTTGCTTCATTTAGCATAGTTCTATCTACTTCTTGAATAGTCATGTTTTTCCTCTCGACCACTCCATTTTGTTGAGGAGTTCTGGGGGCTGAAAATTGTCTCTTGATTCCATGAGTTTCAAAAAACTCATTGAAGTCATTTGAGGTGAAATCACCACCATTGTCTGATCTTAGACACTTAATCTTGATGTTAGCTTAATTTTCAACAAGTGCTTTGAAGGATTTGAACTTCATAAAAGCTTCTGATTTTTCTTTAAGAAATACCATCCAAGTCATCATTGTATAATCATCAATTAATAACATGAAGTAATATTCATCTTGAAAGCTTTTAGTCTTTGTAGGTCCACAAAGATCAGTGTGAATTATTTATAATGGCTAAGAGGTTGTATGCTCTTTGACCTTGAATCTTGTTCTTGTTTGCTTCCCATGAAGACAATGTCTACAAACATGGTTTGGTGGTTTTATGATCTTTGGTAAATTTCTTATAGCTCCCTTCTTACTAACTTTTACAAGATTGTTGAAGTTCAAATGTCCCATCCTTCTATGCCATAGTAAAATTTCATCAATTTGACTCATATGACATTTTTCTTCATTTTCTAGAATATACACATTGCTTGGAGTTCTCACAACAATCCCAACATTTTTTCCTGACTCTTTTTTTTCGATTTCACACTTTTTGGAATCAAATATACATATGTGTCCTTGATCACATGTTTGGCTTACACTTAAAATATTTAGTTTTAAATCTTTTACAAGTAAGACATTTTAATCTGTCATCTTGTCTTTAAGAGCCACTGTACCCGTCCCTATTATTTTAAAGGATAGGTTATCTCCAAAGGTGACTTTTCCTTTCTGATTTCTTTTTAGACTTATAAATTTATGTGGGTCTTGTGTCATATGTTTTGAACATCCACTATCTACATGCCATATATTTGGTTTTTATGTTGTTCATAGAGCTATTGAACATTTGAAATCTTCCTTTTTCTTACAAACCTTCTTTTCTCCATTGTCTTGGGGTTTTGTGGTATCATTCTTCATAGGTATCACCAGTTTACAATTTCTAGCTATATGTCCTATATTACCACATTTGTAGCATTCTATACTATAACTCTAAAGGGAATCAAAAGAGTTGTAGCTTCTTCCTTTTGGATTACTTCTAGTGCCATTCTTCTTATACAATAGAGAATGTGATGTACAAACTTTCCCAATAGGAGCATTTAATTTACAATTTCTAGCTATATGTCCAAAGTTGTTACAGGCATATCAATTTCCCAAAAAGAGTTGTTGATGTTTACTTGGAACATTTTTTTTCCTGCCTTGAAGGTGATCAAATTCTTGACTATGATCCTTTAGAACTAGTTTCATAAGTGTATTAGCATAACTTTTTTTATTTCCTTCTTTGTTCATGAAGGAGGATTGTTTTGAGTTCTTTCTTTTGTCATAACCTAGTCCAGTTTGATTGATGCATGATCTTTGATAGCTTAGGATGTCATCTAGAAATTTGAGCTGCCCTTAAATCTTGATTGAAAGGACTCTTCATAGGTATTCTTTCTAAACATGCTTAATTTGGCTTCGAGTTTTTCTATTTTTTCTTCTTGTTCCTTGAGTTGTTGTTCTAGATGGTCCTTTTCTTCATAGGTTTTTTGAAGCTAACTTTTTAAGTTAATAATAAATCCTTCTAATTCTTCAAAAACACTTTTAAGTTCTGTTTTGAAATCTGCTACGCCTTCTTCATCTTCTTTATGTTCTACTCCCATGAATATAACTTATGATTCTTCATCTTCACTGGACTCACCGTCATCCATGGAATAAAAGGTCTTCTTTTGTTTTTCTTAAAAAAAAAAAAATCTTGAAGTTATCAGGGCACTCACTTTCTTCTTCTTGTTTGGGATAAGGACATTTGGTAGCAAAGTGACCAATTCCCCCACAATTAAAACTTTTTATATGCAATTTCCCTTTGAACTTGCCAGTACCTCTCTTAAGATTTTTAACTAGAAGTGCTTCTTCATCATCAGACTCTTCTGCTTGAGGTTTTGTTTTATATTTCTTATCTATTTTTTATGTTTTAAAAGTTGTTTCTTTCTTTGAGAATTGTCTTTCCCAATCATCATTTCATAAGCTATAAGAATTCCATATAGCTCATCCATGGTCAGTTTGTCAATATTTTCTCTATCTTCTAGTGTGGAAATCTTCGGATTGTAAATCATTGGAAGTGATCTTAGTCTTTTTCAACTATTTCTTTTTATTCCAATTCTTCTCCTAACCCTTGAATTGCATTCACAATTTCATCAATTCTTTCAAAGTATTTTGAAATGTTTTCTTCTTCCTTCATTTTTAGACTTTCAAATTGGGTTTTAAAAGTCTAGATTTTTGTCCTTTTTACCTTCATGTCTCCTTCATAGATGGTCTGCAATTTGTCCCAGATTTCCTTTGTTGTCTTGCAATTCATCACTTTGGCAAATATTGTTCTGGATAATCCTGCTAAGATTGCATTAACAGCTTTGGCATTGCTTCCAAACTTTTTAATTCCTTCAAAATTTGTAGGAGGGTCTTTAGGATATGTGTACCCTGTTTCTATAGACATCCAAAAATCCAAACAAAGAGACATTATATAGCTTCTCATCCTGATGCTCCAGAAAGCATAATATTCTCCATTGAATAAAGGAAACTTGGAGGACACTTTTACTAACTGATCCATAGTGATAAAATATTTCTCTTCAAGTGTTTAAACTTTTAATGAAGAGCCTGCTCCGATACCAATTATTGGAATATCAAGCAATACTGAGAGGGGGGGGTGAATCAGTATTATACTATCTTTTAAAATTTTATCACATTTAAAACATAATCAACAAAGAAGATATAACACACAATATTATCGTGGAAGCTCAATTGGGAAAACCACCAATTCTTTCTATTACTTCAAAATTATATTTACAAATAGTTTGCATGCACCAACTTGCTAGATGCACCAACACCCAAATTCTCAGCTACAACTGAAGGATGCACCAACACCCAAATTATCAGCTACAACTAAAGGATGCGCCAACACCATTTTTTGTCAGCTACAACTGACAGGATGCTACAACACCCTTAGCAGGCTGCAACCTACCTTGGCACCACCCTTCCACCCTATTTGACTTTTTTCAGATTTACAGATCTTCTTCGATTCTGTCACTCCATTGGTCTCAGCCTGTTCTTGTTGTTCCTTCAACCTGGACTCCCGAGACATCTTCCTTCCAACTCAAATGCTTGTTTATATATTATCTATCTCATCCTTTAATAATTGCATCTCTTCAATCTGAGCTCGTGTCTTTTCATACTCGTGCCTTTTCAAAAGGATTAATTTTTTGTTTATTAATTAAACAATAAACCCTGCGTGTTTTTTTCTTACCTTTATTTAATCATTGTTCTATTAGCTGAGCAATATTCTCGTTTAAATCCCTGTCTTGTGTGGACATCCGAAAAACCTGTTTTAACAAATATTATTTAAGCTTAGCGTTGGCATACTCACATATGGTTTTTCTTCAGTGAGCAGCAAAGAAGAACCTGACACCATGGCTAGATGGATAGATTGCCAAAGAATAGATCCACACCTTTGGATAGATTTATCTGCATAGCCACAACTTCTGGTGTGCATTCCAAATGGCCCCTTAACCTTCAGTTTTCAGCATTTGGACAAATTTCATTTGTTCCTAATATGCAAAACAAGATTTTTCTCACTTTGGCAGGTTGATTTCTTGCACATGTGACCATCATAAGGAAAACTTAAAATATGACTGGATAACCACTTCAACAAGGAACATATCCATGTCACCTTTTGAATTTGTTGATACACACACATTATCTCGCGGGCATTTGAAACTAGCTTTTTAAACTACCAATTCAACACTTGGACATAATTGTCAAACCCTAGGTCAACATGAGGAGATTTTTATTTTCATCAACTTGGAGGTGTGAGACACCCAATGGATAGATGCCAACATGTTGATTCTATCCAGACCAATTTCATCCTTTGAAACCTCTTTCTCTCTCTTCTGTAGGCATTTTTCTGGATTAGTGAAAATCAAGCTGGAAGGTACTTTTGGCAGATTGATATCTTCACCCTCAGAGACTTTTTGGACAAAATAATGATATGGTTGGATGCACCACTCAACAATATAGAGACCCATACCCTCAGAATAATTTAAACCATCAACCATAGGAAATGGCGGGCATTCTACAAAGGTCACTTAGGCATTTTTACCAATAATTTTATACTTAAACAATTTGTGCATTTTATAGGACTGGAGCAACCTGCCTGAAACATTGTTTTCGCAGACCCATAAATTCCTCCTCGGACACTCTCAAGACAAATTGAGGCCATGGTCAGGTAGACAGATCAACAAGCTACAACCTGACAAGATGGGGTGAGAATTTACCTTGACCTATGAGGTACAGTGGACATTTTCTTAAGGTCACTTGAACCAATTTTCCAACACTTAGTCAATTTCCAGAATTTCTCCAAACTGACACATCTCTATATAATTAGGTCAAATTGTAATAATGACATCATGAAGGTACTATAACATCATCAGGTGGATTTGCATGTTCATCACCCATGCCACATCATCATATCATCATATCTTTTGTCATTAATGAATACTTTTGTCATCAATGACAATTATACTCAACAAATGAAAAATGTCAATATTAATCATTGCATTTGTCAGTGAAATCAATGCAAAATACTAACATCAATCATTTCATTTATCATTGAAATCAATCCATTTTCCTCATCTTAATCGATGCATTTGTCAATGAAATCATTGCATAATCTTGATGTTATCTATAAATTATCCTAATGTTAATCATTGCATTTGTTACTAAAATCAATGCATAATCCTATTTTTAATGCATAGAAAAACCCGTTTATATTCGAAACTAAATATAATTTATAAAATATTATTAAACTAAAACTGTCAAACCAATATTAAACTAAACCTTTAAACTTAATCAAATTAATTTAACCCATTTATATTCAAAACTAAATATAATTTATAAAATGTTATTAAACTAAAACATTAAAATGTCAAACCAATATTAAACTAAACCTTTAAACTTAACCAAATTAATTTTAAAGTAAACTAATATTAAAGTAAACAAATATTCAACTAATATAATATTACTCAACTAAACTATTATTAATATTACTAAATTAAATTATTATTAAACTAAACTAAATTATTATTAAAGTAACTTAGTTATTTTAAACTAAACTACTATTGTTTAACTAAATATCATTAAACTAACCTATAATATTATTAAACTAACATGTCATTATTATTATTATTGAACTAACCTAAATACTAACCCATCATAATTATTAAACTAACCTAAATATTATTAAAATAAAATATCATTATTAAACTAACCTATGGGTACCCGCACGAAGCTGGTACCCAAAAACACCACAATGATACCACGTGAG